>OX940911.1:8836654-11711243 GCA_954871355.1 Cabera pusaria | reverse complement strand
GGTGTACTTATTATTTAGTATTATCTTTGGTGACAATACAATGATATGGTACCATGGAGCTGGTCTGATGATGGAGACGGAAGGTGGCTACGGCATCTCTGTGATAAAACAACATAACCCCACCGAGTTTGGGCTCGATTGATTTGTCTTGAAGAGAACTTTACGCCTAGATGATATCCAGGGTCTGATGATGAAGCTGGAAGGTGGCCACGGCATCTCTGTGATAAATCAACATAACCCTACCGAGTTTGGGCTCGATTGATTCGTCTTGAAAAGAACTTTTCACCTAGATGATATTCAGGGTCTGATGATGAAGCTGGAAGGTGGCCACGGCATCTCTGTGATAAATCAACGTAACTCTACCGAGTTTGTGCTCAATTAATTCGTCTTGAAGAGAACTTTACACCTAGATAATATCCAGGGTCTGATGATGAAGCTGGAAGGCAGCCACGGAATATCTGTGATAAAAAAACAAAACACTACCGAGTTTGGGATAGATTGATTCGTCTTGAAGAGAACTTTACACATAGATGATATTTAGCGACTGGTGATGAAGCAGGAAGGTGGCCACGGCATCTCTGTGATAAAATAACGTAACCCGTGAATTTGGACTTAAATGATTCGTCTTCAGGAGCACTTTACACTTAAATGATAGCCAGGATCTGATGATGAAGCTGTAAGGTGGCTATGGCATTTCTGTTATAAAGCAACATAGCCCCTCCGAGCCGATTGATTTTCCTTGTAGAGCACTTTACCCATAATCACATCAAATATCCGTGGAATATTTTAGAACATCATGCCTTCTCTTAAATACTTAGGTAGTAGGTAGGTAATCGTTATCTATACCTACACTAAAAGGTTAAAAATAAATTATAGGTAAAAAACTTTTTTTAAAACAAGATTTTATCTGGGATAATGAACTAAAATGTTAAAAATAAATTCAAGTATTAAGTATTTGGCGCGTAAGTACTTATCTATATTTATAAAAGCTTGAGGCACTGAAGTATAGTAATTACCTAGCCTGAAAAACGGGCTTAGTGCTTAGTGCGGACGTAGTGCTTCAAGCTTTTAAGAATATAGGTAAGTACCTACACGCCAAATATTTACTAGATTTTGTTTTTAACATTTTAGTTCATTATCCCAGATAAAAGCTTGTTTTCAAAAATATTTTTTACCTTTAATTTATTATTTGTTAGTAGCTGTGCCCCGCGGCATTGCCCGCGTAGGCAGAAACATTCTTTGGCTCATGCACAACAACTTTGCTAAAGATCGTCACATGATTAAATGCATAGTTTACGATTCTGTAAAGGACATACAGACAAACATTCATTTTTATATAAGAGATTGGCAGCATTAATACGGGCTGGCCGGGCTATATATTTGAAAAAAAAAATGAGTTGTATTAAAATATTTAGTTGTGTTATATTTTTTGTTATGTTGTCGTTACACTTTAATTTTTTTATTTACATATAAACATACACCAACACCAACTTACAAAAAGTAACTTTAATCTATTCTGTACTGAAAGTGTAATAGCTGTATTCTCAGATAAAGGTTAGGGCCCCTGGCCGTGGCGTATAATTTGAGGGCACGAGCGTAACTCGAAATAATCTAAAAATACAAAATACCGTCGTGACACATTTTTTTTCCTTGTGCGAGTTGAATTTAAACCTCTATTTTTTTGACGAAAGGTGAAGAGGTTCTTGGCAATTAAAGCTTTTGATAGTGGAACTTTTAGAAGTACAACTTTGTTTCGTAGGTGTTGAATTTCTCTTGTGGATACTGGATATGTTTGTCTATTTAATTGTGTGTGAAATATTTAACACTTTTAACTGCGCTCTATCAACTATATTTTGGTGAAAAAAATTAAACAAAAGATAGTGTATAATAGAAACCTGGGCCACCGATTAATCTAAGTTTAAGCTGACGATTAAATCAGGTTAATATTAATCTAAATAATTAATTAATTTATGTTTACCCTAAACATATGAATTATTATCCTGTTGACTTGGACCTTTTTTAGGATTCTGTAGCCGAATGGCAAAAAACGGAACCCTTATAGATTCGACATGTCTGTCTGTCTGTCCGTCCGTATGTCACAGCCATTTTATTCCGAAACTGTTAGGACTACAGAATTGAAACTTGGTAGATATTTTTTATACAAAAATAAAAAATATAAAAGTTTAAGGGGGGGGCATCCCATACATGGAACTAAAACAAAAGAATAATATTTTCATCAAACCTATACGTGTGTAGGTGGATGTGTTGGTGTCCATGGATAGGTCTTTAAAATGACATTGAGGTTCCTAAAATCATTTTTTCTCAAAGTCAATAATTTGAAAGATAGGCGCATCTAAAGTGGTAAAATGTGTGCCCCCTCCTCCCCCTCTAACTTTAAAAGTATGGGAGTCAAAAATCTAAAAAATATATATGCTGTAGGTCTCAATAAAAACTAACAACGAAAATTTGAACGAGATACAGTCAGCAGTTTTTGAGATATGGCGACCGCAAAGATAACTTTGTTTTTCATACAAACACTATGAAAAACAACATAATTTTTTAGTTGCGAAAAATCATAGTTAGAGAATACTTTACTGTGTTACGGAACCCTACAAGTGCGAGTCCGACTTGTACTTGGCCAGTTTATTGATATATTTGAACATAGAAGTAACTATGTATATAGAATATATAACTAATAGATTACAAAATAATTAGTATAGTTATTTTTGTTCTATGTCAAATAAAAGCTCTATAAAATGATCACGCCTTGCGCAGCAAAATTGTAAACATGCCTAAAATTGTTCCACATTGTTTGCAAAGATTAAGAGTGTTTATTTAAAAAAAATAAAGACTATATATCATCCTGTAAAACCATGCAAAAACCTTAGGGTCCGTTGGAAGTGGGACAGGGCCTAAGCTGCCAAGGGTTTGAACTGCTTATTGATAGGAACCGCCTGACATTTCTGGATCTGGTTCTTGATTTAGTCATCAAGCGAGAGTCTGCTAAGGTGTTGGTCGAGACTTCACTGTATGGCCGTTTGGAGAAATTATTATCGAGACGATGCTCGCCGAGTATCTTTAATTATTACAATTTCATATTACATATTACAATTCCATAGGTATTATAAACAGCAATTATTTTCGTAATAAAGGAATTCATTCAGAATTATTTATATTAATTCGCGCAACCTTATTTAAATATTCTATTTGAATGTGAACAAAGGCTATATTATCTGCGAAAATCCCTGTAATCTGCTGGGTTTGAAAGGTTAGATCTTCTGTTTTACATTATTTATATATTACTTTAGCGAAATACTAGATAATTGTCTTCTTACTTATTATTTTTAAGAGGGTGGGTACGACCACACCGCGGCGTCCTGCGTCCGCGTGCGCGTTCGCGATCTGATTTTCAATCGTTTTCTGATCGCCGTAAATTGCGTTTGGTATGAACCAGTCGGTACAAGTACTACTGCTTTATCTGATCTATCGAATCGACCACCCTCTTTTTTGAAGTCGGTTCAACATAGAAATATCCTGTAAGCGAAGTTCCCAAAAATACTAGTGAAAATAGGGTGAACATTAGCCCGTAGAATCGATATGCTAATTCGTTGACCGATATAAGCTCAATTCAATTAGGGACTTAAAGGATAAAACGCGTACATTATGATCCCATGGCATCGACCCTTATCGCGTTTCAGTCTTTTAGCCATAAACCGTTTGTATTGAAGAAAGTTAAAAGCTGTTTCTTTTAAGTGGGACTAGAATCCGATTTCCAGAAGCTTGAGACTAACAGCCGGTTCTGTATTCACTAGTCTATTCTCCGTGATTTAATCAATCCGGATTTGCTTTAACTAGTGATTGCATTTTCACATTACTTCTATTAAGATTTATGTCAATATCAATCTCTACTCACCCGAAATCCGGATCAATCGAATATAGAAATAATAAAATATACCCTCAGTGCGTCAAATTAGATAGATCTTATGGGTGATATTCGTAGAGGGATAAAACTATAGAGATTAGGATAGCGTGGCCACTTGAGATAGAAGATTGTAACATAACCATATATGTGTTTAGAACCCAGTGATACATAGCAATAAAGGTCAAAGTTCGTTAAGCTAAGAACGGCTAACTACGTTACTGACCCTGTAAAAACCGGCACGCACTGAGAGATGGAAATATTATAGCTTTGTCCTTTTCCGTTACATGGAATAACTCCATAGTATATCCTATTTCGTGTGGGAAAGAGACGGAGCTACCCGCGGTCTATTCTTTTCGTCTACGGTGATATTGGATTCTGACAAATTCAAGACTGGATCTGAACTATAATTTCCTCATCTGACCTTATTCTATGGGTTGCTTATCTCACTTAGCAGTTCCACCGCTCCATTCTCTATTAACAAAGGTGAGATTAACTGACCATTAAACTAAATTAGCGCTTTCCTTTGATTATGCTGCATTTGCAAACGTTCCGGTTTTGCACTGTGCAGAGATATCTGCATTGGTAGTACAACGTTTAATCACACGTAAATTGGAATATCTTTGCTGTATTTGCTTGCTTTTACGGCGTAGCTTAGAAGGCTCTTTTATTGAGGATTAAATTTAAATGCATTCACATTGAAGTTACTTTGTCTATAATGTTTGTAGTGTTAATTTAGTCACAATTAAATTGAACTACTGTATAGTAGTTCCAAAAATCCATACTGTATAGTATGGATTTTTGAAATAGAACGAAGGACAGGACCTAATGTTTTAGGGTTCCGTAGCCAAATGGCAAAAAAATGTCGAATTGAGAATCGCCCTCCTTTTTTAACCGACTTAAAAAAAGAAGGAGGTTTCTCAATTCTACTTATTTTTATATTTGTTCGCGGATAACTTCGTTGTTTATTAACCGATTTTGATTTTTCTTTTTTTGTTGGAAAAGAGATATCCCAAGGGTGGTACCATAGTAATTTCATCGTTATCTGATTAGTATCTCCAAGAAGTCGAAGTCGGTTCTATTAGTTTTTTAAACGATCTTATTTTAAAGTTGGTTAAAAATATCTGTATATTTGAGAGTTTATGTAACAAGTCCGTGTCTGTCGTTCCAGATAGAGCCGAACACAGCGTTCTTACGAGCGGCCCGCGCTGGTCAGCTCGACACTGTGGTGGACCTCCTCCACTCAGGCGCTGTTCAAGATATCAACACATGCAATTCGGTAAGTTATTTTATCACTCAAGTTTTTTTAGATAATTTGATTTAATTTTGTTTTTTTGGGAAGAAAGTAGAAATAAGTGTGTAAGAGCACCGAGATGGTATAGGCTTGCCCAGTACCCACTCAGTCCTGTCAGTTAAGTCAGAATAACCTACAGAAAAACATGTCATTACGTATGGGAAAACTAAGACTGAGATTTCCTCATCGTCCGATCACCCGCTATGAATGCGCACATAAGCCATTTTTAGGGTTCCGTAGCCTAATGGCAAAAAACGGAACCCTTATAGATTCGTCATGTCTGTCTGTCCGTCCGTATGTCACAGCCATTTTATTCCGAAACTGTTACGACTGCAGAATTGAAACTTGGTAGGTAAATGTATTCTGTGAACCGCTTTCCGATTTTTATACAAAAATAAAAAATATAAAAGTTTAAGGGGGGGCATCCCATACATGGAACTGAAACAAAAAAAAAAATTCTTCAAAACTATACGTGTGGGGTGTCAATGGATAGGTCTTCAAAAATGATATTTTTTTCTCAGAGTCAATCATTTGAAACATAGGCGCGTCTAAAGTGGTCAAATGTGTGTTCCCCCCCCCCCCCCCCTCTAATTTTTAAAGTATGGGAGTGAAAAATCTAAAAAAAATATATGCTGTAGATCTCAATAAAAACTAACAACGAAAATTGGTTTGAACGAGATCCAGTCAGCAGTTTTAGAGATATGGCGACCGCAAAGATAACTTTGTTTTTCATACAAACACTATGAAAAACAAAGTTAATTTTGTAGTTGCGAAAAATCATAACTATGGAATACTTAACTGTGTTACGGAACCCTACGAGTGCGAGTCCGACTTGCACTTGGCCAGTTATTTCATCATCGTTTCGATAAAAAATCCATTTATTCTGCAAAATCGTGTCAAGTCCCAATACCATAGACACGGAGGATAGATAGAGTGTTTCAATTAAATTAACACGCAATAGACCCAGTAATGAGGTCTGGCATACCGATTCCCCGCGGAAAAGAAAGTATGTCAACCATAACGCGAACACAGTAATCTCGCAGGAGTTTATTGTTTTATTGTTACTGTTTCTACAAACAATTGGCTCTTGGACATTGGACATTGGAAATGCTTACTTTCTTATTTTTGTACTTTGATACTATAACGTGCTGTATATTTTAGGTTAGCTTTCGTACCTCATTATTGATTACCAAGAATATGCAAAACTGAAGTATTTCAGAAATATTTACGCTTGATTGCTTTGATTGCTTATTCGCTGATTGTATTAATCAGCGATCTCTCAAGTACTCAAATACTCATTTATTGATTAAGCTGATTTACAAGTCATTTCTGGTTTTTGTTACGGAAGTAACACAATTCAATAAAAAATACTACAACTTATGTACATAAGTAGGCATTCAATAATAATAATAATAAAACCCGCAGGGGCGGCTTTGTGGCGAGCCGACGGTGAGTGGCGACACCGCGTACCCCTATTCCGTGAGGGCTAAATGAGACCCTCTGACCCCCTGCTTGCCTTGACCGGCCGGCGGTGGTGGGAATCGCAAGAGTTAAGACCTAAGCTCCAGGGTGGAAGTGTTAAAGGCATAAAGCCGCTAGTAGCGTTTAGTGAAAGTGCAGCACACCTCTCAACACCCTTAGCTATCCACGCCAATGTTGCCCCTCGGCGCCGACATAACGGTCCGCCTTTATGGGGGGCCCATTCAGTGTATAGCGAGTCACCACCCGCCTTAATATTTTGAAATGAGGCATAATTGGCGGGTGCCGTACCTCATCCCATAGACCAGAAAACAGACATCAAGCAGCACATATTCATAGCCATAATAAATTAATGTACCATATTTTTATAGTTTTTCATCTCTCCATCCACAAATCATATTTTTATTTTATTTAATATTGTAAAGGGCCTCTTGACGTTGGCTTCGGCTCCGTCAATGCCTTCCAAAGGACCGTGTGATTTGCAGCCCGTGATGTGTATTGAATAAATGGTATAATAATAATAAAACAATACAGTGTAAAAAATGAAACTAAAAATTAATGGTACAGTTAATTATAAATATTAAATAAAAATAAAAATATTACATCTCCCAGACAACCTTAGGATGGAACCTTGAACCCTGAGGATTGAGCACCTCTGACCTCCGTCCGTTCTTTGTAATACTCCTGGTAGTACAAAGAATGGACGGAAGTGCTTAATAAAACAAAATCAGTGTACCTAATATTGTTTAACACATTAACAATCTACACCTACGTCACTATAACAAAAGTTACTGACCACAACTTGCAGCATACCTAACTAAACTATGTCTAAACGATTACTGAAACTAGCCCTACGCAGTAAAAACGTCATGTTGTATAACACAACACAACATAGTAATATGCAAACGATGTTTATATAGCCTGGCTGTAAAAAGATATAGTGCATGGCATCAGATAATGCACATATTGAGGACATCCTGCTGACAGGTGCGGTGATCATGAAAACTGTACTACCTAACCTATGCTTACATAGGCTACGATCACATTAGATATACTTTATGATATATAACCTCTCGAGCACGTGAGCTCACTCTATTTGCATCATATGCACTTAGCACTGCTGGATCAGTCTTTTCCTCCAGCTAAATGCAGCAGGTAGGCGAATAGCTGAAGATCGATCTCAGTGGTGTGCCATAGGAGAGGCCTATGCCCTGCAGTGGATGGAAATTGGCTGATAATGATGATCAGTCTTTTGTCAAGCTCTGTTTAGTCAAGCTTTGTTTGGGCTGCTCATATCTGCGGCAGGACTGATAACCGTTGGGGTAGACTTGTCCTTGAGTGGAGACCGTGAATCGGCAAACGTAGCGTAGGACGTCCTGTGACCAGGTGGAGCGACGACATACGCAAAGCGGTGGGAGTGGGCTGCTCATATCTGCCGCAGGACTGATAACCGTTGGGGTAGACTTGTCCTTGAGTGGAGACCGTGAATCGGCAAACGTAGCGTAGGACGTCCTGTGACCAGGTGGAGCGACGACATACGCAAAGCGGTGGGCAATGACTGGAAAAGAAGAGCCGACGATCGGGCTCAGTGGCGCACCTTGGGAGGCCTACGTCCAACAGTGGACGGACACCGGCTGATAATGATGATGATTATGATGGTGATGTATAGGTTCCTAATTTTTAAATTTTTGTACCCCTGACCACCTCTGACGCTAAAATAAGGGGTGTTATAAGTTGGACGTGTGTATCTGTGTGATTTAGTTTCTTCGTTTGACAGGTGTTTAATCACGAGTGTATTAGCTTTGATTCATGAAGGTCCGTTCAGCCGTTTTAAGTAAGACTGCGCTTTTTTCTAGATGATGCCGCTATGAGATCAACATTTATAGGTCCTGCCCGTTAACTCGAAATTCGGTATCCTCTTACTTCAGTGATATTGTAAGAATATGGTAGCATTGACTTGATGCTGAGGCATCCCTTGGAATCTTCAGAATACTCAACTCCTCACCAACTTACATCAGAGGTGTCTAGTTTGGGCTCATTGGAATGGTCTCAGTAGATTATAAATAGACATGTCGGGGACGGTTTTAAGTATTATTACTTAGAGTTTCATGCACTTGAGGTAATTGTACCTCAATGGCTAGAGTGCATGTAAAAAGAGGGAAGAGATCATCAATATGACTCTTTTTACTTAGAGTTTCGTGCACTTAATTTGGCTAACATTACTGCAGCGTTTAATTCTTTTCGCGAAATAGCATAGAAAGTTCGGCATCAGATAGCATCGGCAGTGGGACTTGGCGCTGGCGAACCGATTTTATATCCAGAATTGTAGTCATTTGTTTTTTAATAATATTATGAGATACGAATAGATTAGATCTGCCTAAAGTGAATGCACCTTTAGTGCGTTCGCTGTATCGTTCAGGGTCAAACCATACATAATACACTATTGCTCTTATCTAGCATCGCGTGTACATTTTGGGTAACTATTGAGTTTTTATGAATATACGAGATTTCATTCATAATATTTTTGATGTTATCGTTTTGGGAATTAGGTCATATCATAATTCATTCATTTTTACTTTTGCTGATTTTAAATTCAGAAGTATCTACATATTTTGATTTTGTTGTCTGTATTCGTCTATCATCGTAGCATTCGTAGCTGCCAATAGGGTAGAGACACCTAGCCTGTTTTTTTTTAAAAGCAATGTGGATTGCACATTACAAGTATAGTCTTGTTAACCTCTCCAACTAAGCTGAATATGCTTGTGTCTGGAGTGTTTTACGTTAATAGTGCAATGGGTGGGGTAGGCATCGAACTTGTGGATGGACTTAAGTTAGTTGCCCAGTGTCTTGCGCCTCGTGTCACTGCCGTCATCCATTTCAAGACGAGCACGGTTCCATGTAAGACTGCATCTTCACTTAACATCAGGTGAGATAGTGGTCAAGAGCTACCCAGTTGTGTGTAAAAAATGTGTAACCATAGAATTAATAATAGTTGGTATAGCAGCAGATATTGTATTTTATTCCATCTCCTATTTTTGAGGCTAGTGGGTAGTAGTAGTAGTCTCAAAACAATTCAACATAAAAATAATTATTGTAAAGGTATAGCAATTTTGTAATTTGCCGCAGAACTATGGTCTATCATCATAAATCTTGGTTTCGTTGACCCAAGTACCTTCGATAAAACATTAAGTACCATTTATCTCCACATTTAATAGCGATACAGCAATTAATTGAAGGAAAGTAGTAGTTAATATATCGGTACTGCCATCCGGCGTAGTACTTACATATTATGTAGGTATCTCTGGTATAATGAGCGTTTTCTCATGAACATTCTGCAAGTTACTTTGGTTTCCTGCGAAAATAATGACTTTAAACTTGTACTCAGACCCTTTATATCAAACAAACGACTGTTTATTTTGACAAAGCGGCTTCGTATTAAAGGCAATACATACATACATACAATCACACCTTTTTTCCGTTGGGGTGGGCAGAGATTACTTCTTTCCACATGGTACGATCCTGACATACCTCTTTCGCTTCTTCCACTTTCATGAGTGCCTTCATACATGCTCGCCGGTTATAGGTACTTTGAAGGCAATATATATCAACTAATTTCTATGCGTTCCTCTCACGGACTTGGATTAATACTTACTGGACCTGTATCGTAAGTAGAAGCTGTAGAACTGTCCTAAACTATTATCATGACACGGGGTATTTTATTTAGGGAACACCATTGAACTATATTTTCAGCGGCACATTTCCATTCCATTCCTGCCATTCAGTTTGCTTATCTCGTCACTCCAACACCGAGCTGCTTATGATCTATAATCATCGAGAATGTGCTTCAATTAATACTTTTAAGGGCCTCATTGTGGCCTCATACTCAATCGTGTCAGCTCTAAACAGCTACAATAATCAGCTGATTCAAAGCAACGATTGTACTTCTATTACTTACTTGTTAAGTTAAGAACATTAGACTGGATTTTACGCGTCGTTAATTTTCTGCCTTTCGAGATCCCGTTAGATTCTTAAAGACAGCCCCACTCTTTCTATTATAAATCTAAGTGACTAACCTAAGTGACGAATTGGAGAAACAAAGAGTGTCTCACAATATGATCGGTGAACGTTTGAACCGTGAGAATATCATATCATACTTCTCTGAAGAAGTTAATTCATTGTAGAAATAATTCGTAAGAAATCATTAAGTAATTTCATATCTTGTGTTGTCTTTTTCTCAGAACATGGTGTCATTACACCAAGATACCTTATGTATGAGATTTTCGTTATAAATTGTGTAATAAAATTGTAAAAGAATTTGGTATAGTCCTCTGAAAACAATATTAATCAATGTTTATTCTTATCATCATTATCAGCCTATCCTGTCCACTGCTGTACATAGGCCTCACCTATGGTACTTTTTGATCAGCTTTTCTAAATTGCTATGCTATTTATTTGCTATTATTGCTTAGTCTACAGTCTTAGTCAACACTAAATTAAACGAATGCTGGCTGTTTTGGAATGTATAGTAATACTAGCTGTGCCCACGACTTCGTCCGCGTGGAATAGTGTTTTTGGGTAGCATTTTTAATTATTTAGCCTAATTATTTTACAAAAGATAAGACACATGCGTATCCCACTTTAAAAATGACGATACTTCCATACAACTTTTCATCCCCCCATTCAACCCCTTACTTACAACCCTCTTTTCGCATTAAAAAGTAGCCTATGTCCTTTCTCAGGCTCTAGACTATCTGTGTACCAAATTTCATTTAAATTCGTTCAGTAGAACATTCACATAAACCTTACATATTTCCATACAAACTTTCATCCCATATTCCCTATTGTTATTTTTACACCCTTGAGGGTAAAACTTTTACAAACTTTGAATGTCATATTTATTTATATCAAATCAACAGCCTAAAAAATATGTTTCAGGCTTCTAGCTCTTAAAATGACGATACTTCCATACAACTTTTCATTCCCCTTTTCAACCCCTTACAGCCCTTTTTTCGCATTAAAAAGTAGCCTATGTCCTTTCTCAGGCTCTAGACTATCTGTGTACCAAATTTCATTTAATTCGGTTCTGTGGTTTTGGCGTGAAAGTGAGACAGACAGAGTTACTTTCGCATTTATAATATTAGTTAGGAAGTTAGGGTTAGGATAGTGGTAGGACTATATTGTGTTAAATACAATATTTTTTTTGTTAAAAAGCAAAGTGGCAAGGAATATTACATAGCGTTTGTACTCTTATCTATTGTGAGATAGCGTGTGAGATTCCACACCTCCCTCCCTGTCCAAAGAAGAAATATGTATTTTAGTGCAGTTACGAGCAAATTTTATTCAGGCAATGGTATTATATTTCACGCAGATGTAATCGCTAATCATCAAGTGAGTATTTAGTTTGTTTCCAACTTATATCAATAAAAACACTTCAGAATGACGTGGGATTTGATGATTTGATTTTTTTGAGAGTACTTACTGCAATTCCGCAGCTTTCAGAAGTATTTTTTAGATTTTTTGCATTCCTCTTATTTCCGTGTTATTAGTTTAAAGTTTTGCGTATTCCCCCTTGTCTTGCGTCTTTTATAAGTGAGTAGTAGGTACACCTACCTACATATTAATAGATTTGTAATTAACTTCACAGCAAATTAGGACCGTGCTGTACGCACGAGCGATCATGGATTATTATGCGTAAATTAATCCGATACAAATTCAAACTAGACTACTTTTGTTTGTTTTATCCCCGACGCAAATAGAGGGTTGTTATAAGTTTAACGTGTGCATCTGTGTATCTGTGTGACTGTGTGATTTAGTATTTTTAGGGACTAGAGACTATAGACTTCAGTATCTGGTATACATTTTTAACTTGCTAGGTCTACCCGTTCCTGAGAAAATCGGTGGTGACACACGGACAGACAGACAGACAGAGGGACAAGAAAGTGATCTTATAAGGGTTCCTTTTTTACCTTTTGAGGTACGGAACCATAAAAAGGAACCCTTATAGGACTTAGTTACTTTGTTGTCCGTCTATCTGTCTCTCTGTCTGTCCGTCTGTCAAGTCCGAATGAGTAGAGGTTGAAACTTATAATAAATACTTGGGACTACGGTATCTTCGGGCTGTGAAAAAATCAAACCTGTAAATCAACGCAATCAAAAGATATGACCGTTTATGTCGCGTATTTTCGCATATTTTGCGTCACAAGGGAATCAAAACCTCTAGGGTACTTCCTGTTTACCTAGAATCATGAAGTTTGGCAAGAAGCAAGGTCTTGAACCACTTCTACAGGAATAAATAACCGTAAAAATGTAGTTTCGAACCCCGCAGTGCACCAATGGATTTTTCTATCGAAACATTTATGTGCGCTTTTCACAGTGGCCCTCCGGTGAAGTTAAAACATCGTTAAGAAACCAACAACCCCAAGTGGTTGTTGGTTTCTTAACGATGACACTGGCCGGGCACTATCTAGTGTCCGCCTGGCCAGCTACCACCCTCAAGTTAGAAAAATCTGTCGCCAAACATGAATGTGTTCCGGCAGCTATCCTTGAGAGCCAGTTCCCATTCTAGGCCTAGCGTGCTTACCATCTTCGACCGCATCATCACTTAACAACAGGTGAGATAGTGGTCAACCGATAGCCTATAAGATATAATAAATTTAAAAAAAAACTTATTATTTGCGTTTGGTGCAGTACATTTCAATGGTTTGAACTGCAAAGTTAAGTTTGTCTTTTAACCTAATTTGAGAAGTTGATACGGAAGCCTCGGTGGGCGAGTCCAACTCGACTTGGCCGGTTTTATTGATAGGTGACTTGATCGAGAGTATTCTTAGCTAGAATGATTATGAAAAGTACATAAAAATATCAAACATTAATTCATGTTTATGTATATTTCCAGAACGGGCTAAATGCCTTGCATCTCGCCGCAAAAGATGGACACATCACAGTCGTGGAAGAACTGCTCAAAAGAGGAGCGGTGGTTGATGCTGCTACTAAAAAAGGTATTCCTGAATGTTACTTTTCCACATGTTATAGGAGCATATCATATCGATGTTCCACCTGACTTGCTACCAAAAAGTAGCTTACCACCATCAAAGAGAAAGTCTGCCGTCATAACCTTACGGTGTTACGGCAGCACACAGCCTTTGGGAGTCATGATATTCTGGCCTAGCGTGTTCACATCTTCGATCATATCATCGCTAACCACCAGGCGAGACAGTGGTCAAACGCTGAAAAATCTTTCGAAAAGGCCTTCAATTATGCGTACACTTCGTATAAGTTCAACCTTTTTATTCGAGTAAATCTATATAGGTGACTGGCTACGTAAGCTACTCACCAAACAAATACATGTAGCCTATCCGATCACCGAGTTGCGGCATAATTCTAGGTTCCAGCCAGTTAAACATGTGGGCTGGGAAAGATGCACGGTCTTTGTAATGAACTGAAGTCGTCAAGTCTGTCAATCCTATCTGTCTGGGTGACTGCCGTCTTCCATTTCCAGCAAAGTGCGATGCCATCTTCTATCCTCCATGGACACTATCTCCGATCGCATCGTCACTTAACGTCAACTTAGATAGTTGTCACTTGCTTGTCAACCAGTCAACCAGAACCAGAACCAAAAATGCAATATTAAGAAAGTTTTTTTTCTATTTATATTGAACCCATCTTATGCCGGGATCCTGGGGTTTTGAGTTTTGTCACTATAATTTAATTAATATCTGTGAAATTAAAAAAAAAGATAAGAAAAAACAGAGGGTGCGTAGAAAGCTACGTGATAGAAGTGACACTTCAAAGTTTTATTTCTCAACATTACTAATTATTTTTTTCTGTTGAACTTTAGCCGTTCTACAATAGAGGGTGTTTATAAATATAAAAAATAACATGACGCTTACGTCACTTCCGTTGCCTTCGTACCGTGACGCTACGTCACGTCCGTCAAAAATGGCCCCAAAAAAACCTATACATTGGGTCCATGATAGTAACCTTCACTCATTTTTTTTTATTATCCTTACTATTTTATTTTACAGGAAACACAGCACTCCACATAGCATGCCTCGCCGGCCAGGAGGCGGTAGCACGGGCGCTCCTGACCGCTGGGGCGAAGGCCGACGCGCAGTCAGCAGCCGGCTTCACACCCCTATACATGGCCGCTCAGGAAAACCATGCAGGATGCGTCAAGATGCTGCTGGCTGCTGGCGCCAGTCAAACTTTGGCTACCGAGGTGAGCTGAATAGTTGAAATATTGTGTCGTTATATGCTTAAGGCAAAAAAGTTCTAGTCACGCCATCTAGTGGTCTTTGCTAAACTCGAATGTATTACTTACTGTTGTTGTTATTTGAATTGTGTATCTTAATATTTTACATTCTTATGAATCTGTGAGCTGCTTGGTAGCTTTAACCTTTTCAACTAGAATCACTAATTTTTTTTAATTAAAATTTATAAATTTATCCATCGGAGGTTAATTGCAAAGATCCGAATCGACGAAGAGTAAATTTTCGCCATGCACGTGACGTAAATATCCAAGCCGAAGTCCGAACTTCTTAGGTTCCCTTGGTGGTAGTTGCCAACCCTTAAAAAACCAAAATGTTAGATGTGGTCACACCCTCCTTTATCCGACCTTTGGTGAAGCTGTATTGATGATAGGCCAATGCCATAACTTCGTTAAAAAAAGATCAAGGATAGCTGCCAAGGGTTTTTCTGCATGGTTACATTTTTAGATATATTTTAAAGAAGACTACGCCATCTAGTTCATATGATGGTCATCTTGTACAATTTCACTGTTGAAATTTCTTTAAAATTTATTGATACTGGAAACAAATAGAAACTAATTGAAAGTATAATATAATATAAATCCGTACAAAAGTTTACTTTGTTTCTTTTTTACAGGATGGCTTCACACCATTAGCAGTAGCGATGCAGCAGGGCCACGACCGAGTGGTAGCAGAATTGCTAGAATCAGACACACGAGGAAAAGTCCGCCTACCCGCTTTACATATTGCAGCTAAGAAAAACGACGTTAAAGCAGCTACGCTATTGTTAGAAGTAAGTAAAAGCACAGTTAGAACTGTGGTAGAAGACTGCTTTGCTAACAAATTAAATACAATATAGAAAACATTTTCATTCACATAAATAACAAACAGGTACCAGCCCAAATTAAGGGTGTCTGTCTGGTTGTGTAGCGAGGCTGTGAAACTGTGTTAGCGTTTTTACCGGGGAGTGTGCTAGGAAAACGAGCGGAGCGAGGATGCGTTGCGGAGCTGTGAAACGGTGTACAGATTGACGGAGCGGGGATGCGGAGCGGACTCTTCCGATATGGGGGCTTTCATATATTAATAAAATGTACTGTATAATGAGTTGCTACTCAAAGAGTTTATTTTTTTAGTTTAGTTTTTTTTTTACGAAAGTCTTTTTTGTTGTGCGTGGACCTTATATATCCCGTTCCTCGCAAAACATTTCACGCAAAAAAAAATTTATTTGTTGTGTATGTAAAACGAACTCGCTCCGCTAAACCCTTTTCCTCCAAAGCTGGTCTGAGCTAGGCTAAGAAACTGAAGTGATATTATTGGTTCATTATTTCCTTGCGTATCGCTCAGCTTCCTCGCATAGCTCTGGCGGATATGCACCCAAGTCAAACCTGTTGTCTAGAAAAAAGGCACAAGACTTACTCACAAAAAAGTCAGCGGCACATTGTTGAAACCCTAACGTGATCGTAATGAGAATGAAACGAGAGAGCTATATAGTTCCGTCTCTCTCATTTCGTTCATAACTTCATTCAATGGTATTCACTACAATAAAGCTGCAGAAGAGCAGGAATAAAGTGCAGTAGCGTTCTGGTCACATAATAAAACGATCCGCTCTTGGCCCTTAGTGGAGCCATAAGTTTGGTTAACATCTACTGTAATGTTATCGTTCGTATCCATTGACTATGTATATTAAAATAGACTTGTCCTAAAAATAATAATAATTATATGAGAAGGATAAAACTATACAATCACTAGTATGAGAGAGCGAGGTGAACAACATTTTTTTATCCTTCTCCAAGTTCTAGTGCACCCATTGGAATGTCATGTATGACCCGACCAAATTACGTTGTTCATTTTATCTTATAGCTGGCATATGTATCACGTGTTCATTTTAGTCGGGTGATATCTCTATATCTATTTCATTCGCATACGCTCATGTTCTCTCTATGTATGTTATTAAGCTATTGCATAGCTTCTACCGCGGGCCTTGAGCGTGGAGACCGAATCCAGAAATTCCGTAACGAAATCAAAACCTAACACTGAACCTCATTTTTTTAAGCCTTAGCGTAATAGAGATAAGGTCGTCTTTGGTTTCACACATCATTCAATTTAATGGTAAAACTTATACCCCTCGGACCGGCTAATTTTGATTTTGTCTTCTCGTTCCTTTTTCAAATATAAATTCCGAATTCTATTTCTAAATTATGTCAAGGGTGAACAAGTCCTCGGAACTTTACATAATTCCTCCTTGTTAAACACTCACTGCCTTCATACATGTAGCCGTGACACAGATAGGTGTATAGGTAGTTATAAATATGAAAATACGGGACTTATCGCGCCTCAAACATTAATTTTATTTAGCTCGACGTTTCGACCAAGTTGCATTGATCGTGGTCACGAGACGACTTTAGGCGCGATAAGTCCCGTATTTTCATATTTATAACTATGTGTTAAAATCGCGAAAGTTTAAAGTTTACAAAGGTGAATAGGTATTTATCATCTATGTACAACAGTGAATATCTGTACTCTGTCTCTATCTGTAAATATAAATAAACAAAGTGCATTTATTAATGAAGAAAGTCACGAAAAAAATAGTGAAAGAAAATGAGTGAGTACTCTATATACATACATTGCACACAAATGCAGTAGTATTTTTTGTTTTGTTAATTTATATATAATACTGCTATAAAGATAACCAAAATTTTTGATTATAAAATGAGCGATATTAAAAGTAGCTCACTTCTCATTTATTTAATTAAAGAAAAAAAAAATGTTTTCTTATCGGTCACCACGCTCAAAAAGTGTAACTTGAATTAATATCAAAGAAAAAAAATACTGAATAAATAAAAAAATGCTATGCAATAGCTTTACCGCGGCAGTCCCCGAGTGCCACACGTCTTTTTTTATCTATGTGCGTATCATGTAGCGAAACGTTCTATAATACCGACCTTAGATTTTCATAATAAATGAAATTCCAATGAATGTTTAACAGAACGAACACAACCCCGACGCTTGTTCTAAATCCGGCTTCACTCCGCTCCACATAGCAGCTCACTACGGTAACGTAGCCGTCGCCAAGGCGTTGCTAAGCGCCGGTGCAGACGCAGGCAGAGCCGCGAAACACAACATAACTCCTCTACACGTCGCTAGCAAGTGGGGACAGCTCGCTATGCTAGATTTACTTGTTGAACATGGTAAGGGAATTTACTAATTAATTCTAATTCCTTATAGTATTTATTGCATGTATTGTAAAGTAATCCGGCTCAGTAATCAGTAAACTCAACTGTAATCCAGCTCGATGGACCAAGTTTTGATTAGACATCAATGGCTGTTATTTAGCGGTCGACGCGTTTACTGATGATGAAGAATCGCCTTAAATTGTCATAATATCTCATAATAAACAACTGCAGGAATCGATATAGGCTCCCTAGGCTACCTGCCAAATATATTGTGAGATTTTCATTACCGATGTTGTTTTTAGGGTTCCGTACCCAAAGGGTAAAACGGGAACCTAATACTAAGACTCCGCTGTCCGTCTGTCTGTCTGTCTGTCTGTCTGTCCGTCCGTCTGTCACCAGGCTGTATCTCATGAACCGTGATAGTTAGACAGTTGAAATTTTCACAGATGTATTTCTGTTGCCGCTATAACAACAAATACTAAAAACAGAATAAAGTTAAAAATAATAGAGGGTCCCCATACAAGAAACGTGTTTTCTTCGGCATTTCACGCCATCTATGTGATGCTTAGTTAGGTAAACGCCCCATAGATGGCGTTATATTGAGATGTCGCTAATACCTATGATAGACGTTAGATGGCGTTATAAGAAATAAAATGTTTAATAATAATTATTTTTTACTGGCGAAAAATTATAGTGGTATTTTTTGCTCGATCTTATAAAATACTGTAGTGTGGTACGGAACCCTACGAGTGCGAGTCCGACTTGCACTTGGCTAGTTTATTTTAGATATTTAAGAATCTTACGTGCAAACGGGCTTAGCCACGGTTTTAATACAGATACCATTGCAATTACAGAAGGAAACATAGTAGCTATTAGTTAATACCAGACGATTTTATATTTTGTTCCTTTGAACCGTAAATTTAGTTTGACACATCTGATGTACAACCTAGTTCCATTAAGCTATGATGATATGATACTATAGTAATAATTCCAAGCACATACGAGGCTCATTCAACAAGTACGTAGCCTCATCGCCCGATGGCACTGCTATTACAAAAAAATGTTACCATAGTACAGTGCAATGTTTTTGAAGCCTACTGTCAAACTTTTAAACAATGACCTCTATTAGTTTTGTTTTAATAGCCTTTGAAAGCGAACGTGTCGGTCAGTTTAACAAAAATGGAAAAAGAGCAGTATCGTTCGGTGATTCGATTTTTATTTTTGGAAGGGAAAACGCGCAGTGAAATTAAAAATCGCTTGGATGCTGTGTACGGTGACTCTTCTCCTTCGATGGCAACCGTCAAGAATTGGTTTAACGAGTTTGCTCGTGGCCGCAAGTCGGTTTTTGATGAGCCACACGCAGGTGCCCCGAAAACGGCTACTACGGAGGAAAACATTAAAAAAATCCACGATCTCGTGTTGGCAGACCGCCGATTGAAAGTTCGCGAGATAGCTGACACTGTGGGCATTGCAGAAGGAACGGTGCATCATATTCTCCACGAAGAACTGGGCATGAGAAAGCTGTCAGCGCGATGGGTGCCGCCTTTACTCACACTGGACAACAACCACGACAACGCGCCGGCTCACACCTCTGCCGTCGCCATGGCCAAATTATTTGAATTGCGCTACGAATCGCTGCCCCATCCACCTTACTCTCCAGATTTGGCCCCCTGTGACTTCTTTTTGTTTCCAAACCTGAAAAAGTCACTCGCCGGGAGAAGATTTGGGTCGAATGAGGAGGTCATCGCCGCCACGGAGGCCTATTTTGCAGACTTCAGGAAAACGTATTTTTTAGACGGGTTAAAAAAGTTGGAGCATCGCTGGGCCAAGTGTATTGACTTAAAAATAAATCGGCACTTTTCAAAAATGTTCGTTTTTTTTTTGTAGGCTAAGTATTTATTGAACGACCCTCGTAAGTAATGAACCTGGCTCGCAGAACAAAAAAAAATGGTCTTCCGAGCCGGATATTTTTTTATTTCTAGAAACTTAGACTAGTTTTAGTACAAAGTGGTAATCGTATGTTACAGGTGCAAATATAGCAGCTGTCACTAGAGATGGACTAACGCCGCTTCATTGTGCGGCTCGATCCGGACATAGCAACGTCGTATCGAGGTTATTAAATCACGGCGCGCCTATCACGAGTAAAACTAAGGTAAAAAATATCAAATCTTCTTAACGCATTGTGGCTAAGTATAGATATCGATATCGTCTTTTAACAGCGAGATTTTTAAGTAGGTCAGGCAAAATATTGGTATGACGATTAATTAATTATTGTATGAAATGTCACACATGAAGAAAAGAAAGCTATTCGTTTTTTTGGAGCCAGGTAAGCAATTGAGCACTCATCACAAATCACTTCAAAGCGACGAAGTTTTTTATGGGATCTAGGTATGGGATATACAATTGACCCGTATTCTCTGAACGGTTGTAATTGCTAAAACGACCGAGCGAGAGGATTGTAGAACGGAGTGTGTCCTTATCTAACAACTTTTTGTTGCTGAATGTCTTAGGTATAAAAAAGGTGTAAATACATTTCTAGTATAATATATATGTAATAATTTCTTTAATGGTCATAAGAAAGGTACGAACAACCGTGCAAGTGTCGGTCTCGTTCAGTCCGGCTTTTGCCTAGTGCACAGTCCAGCTTATAGTATTATTTGTCTTTGGCCAATGTCTTTGTTCAATGTCTTTGGTTTCAACCGCAACCGGCCGTTAATCGCTGTGTTCGCCATCAGTTTTAATAGAGGATGGATCCTAAGTATCTACATCATGCGACCAGCCAACATTCGCTTAGTAATCTTCATCAATCAATTTCACGAGTTTTCATCGTAAACGCTTTTGACAGATCTCACATAGTTTTCGACTTATTCTGGCTCCCTGATTGGTCTAAATTTAGTGAAGTGTGGTAACCACTAGAGGCGCTGTACTGTCATTCATACAAAATTTGTTCGATATACGATATCGAGTTTGGTATGAACAGGTAAGGGTACAGGGCAATGTCGATAACTTGAATGATCCCATAGTAGTCCACGAGTATTAATATGGTTTTTCCATTGCCTTCCAGAATGGTCTAACGCCTCTCCACATGTCCGTTCAAGGCGAACACGTGGAGACGGCTAAAGTACTACTATCAGAGGGCGCCCCGATCGATGACGTCACAGTCGACTATCTCACAGCTTTGCATGTAGCCGCGCATTGCGGTCATGTTAAGGTAACGTATAATAAACAGTGATTTTTAATTGAAGTAGTTAGTACCCATCTGTTATGTTAGATATGCTACGTAAAGATTGTTGAGATCAACGCATTCGGCAATTTTGAGATTTTTCATGTCGTTAAATTGCCTTTCCCTTTTATTAGAAATTTACAGAAATGTAAATTAATGATAGTATTTTCACATGTGATAGTAATTAGTGAGCTTTAATATTAGTTTAAATTAAATTGATATACCTGATGATATACTTCTAAAATTTTAAATTATTTCCTGAATATTAATTACTACTACCTATAATACTATCTATTGTTATTTTACTGTCATAAATATTATAACCATTACATTAATTTTAAACCAAACTATAATTGTAATTGACATACCAAATATAACGCACTATTATTATAATATGGTGAATAAAAATATGAATCTGAGAAAAATCGAGGGCTATTATAGAATAGCTCAGCATTTATCTTCTGGTCTTATTTTTCTCTAACGTCAGTGTAAAACTAAAATAGAAACTAATTTCACAACTTTATTTGATGCGATTTAGATATGAAATTCAATATTTTTTTAATGGTAAATGACGATAAAAATCCTCTATCTATCAGCAATATTGTTGATTTCCAGGTAGCAAAACTCCTGTTGGACAGAAATGCAGATGCGAATGCGCGGGCGCTCAACGGTTTCACACCTCTACACATCGCTTGTAAGAAGAACAGGCTCAAAGTTGTCGAGCTGCTACTCAAATATGGCGCGAGTAAGTGTTTACAAATATATTTTTTTATTGTAAAAGGTAACAACACAAACAAGACGCTCGTCCGATGGTAAGCGATGTCGTCTAACTATTACAGATACAGTGGCAGGCAAAATTCTGGACTGCCAGAACCTTGCATGTCATTGAATGAAATATAAAGATGTTAAGTCTCACATGCCCTGTAATTTCACTGGACACCTTGCCATTTACATCGAAAAACATTCCTATTTCACGACTGAAAATTAATTGGCAAAGGGGTGGTACCACCCCAGGCGTACTAGCAGAAGTCATACCACTACATATACAAATATTATAACAATATATTATATATATCAATTCCAGGTAAATCAGCAACAACAGAATCCGGACTGACGCCCCTCCACGTGGCGTCATTTATGGGTTGCATGAATATTGCCCTTGTATTAGTGGGGGCGGGCGCTGCCGCCGACGCGGCTACGGCCCGCGGTGAGACGCCGCTGCACCTTGCGGCCCGCGCTCATCAAACAGACTTGGTCCGAGTGTTGCTGAGGAACGGAGCTAAGGTAATGTGACTTCATTTTTAATAAGGGTATCCATTAATATCTGAAAGGTCGGCAAAGCTTCAACAGCACTCATGGTGTTGCTTGTTGTTCATAGGCGACGGTAACTGCTTCTCATCAGGCGGGCATTCTGCTTGTTTGCCTATCATAACAAAAAAAAACCTTTTTACATCATTTAGAGCCAGTTTTACCGGTGCCTGATTAGTAGAGATGTGATAAACGGCTTTAAATTGACAACACGCTTAAATGTGCGCTTTTTTTAAAAAGCCACCTTAAAATAAGCGTTTCGCTAAACGGCTTTTTAAAACTATAAGCAGTGCAAGTCACTATTGTTGTGAAGATCGTAAGTATCTTAACGTAGGTAATAAAACGGGGGCTTATTTGAAATAGTAATGTAATGACGTAACGTATCATACGTATCATATATCCATCACTCACTATAATTACACTTAACAGTTTCCTAACCTATGTTTTAGTTATATTATATACAATGTTCAATTATTATAGTTCGATAATTGAACAATTGATTGCACCATTGCGCAATTTAATGAGCAAAACATCGACTACACGCACTTTTACTTCGTTCGCATACGTTCTAAATTCTAATTAACGAGCATAAAACGAGCTCGTCTTGTCAAAATAACAAAATACGTACTAACAAAAATAATCCATGAAACTAAGAACATAACATTACGTTGTCCTTAAAAAAATACTAACAAATCAAAAACGGGTCGTTGTCAGTCAGCCACAATGGAAACAGGCAGAATTTATTTTAGTAGCATAAAACCGATTATCACGTTTGGTTTGAAAATGCTAACAAATAAAAAACGGGTAATTGTCAGTCTGCCACAACGCAAACAAGTAGACTTTATTTTAGTCGCATAATACCGATTGCGTTTCTTTTGAAATAATACTAACAAATCAAAAACGGGTCATTGTCAGTCTGCCTCAACGAAATCAAGCTGCATTTGTTTTAGTCGTATAATAAAACTGTCTGTAAACTGTAACCGATCCCACCGATATTGAGTCTTATATGCATAGCAATAAGGTTGTTATATCAATTTAATAAAGAATGTGTATAATGTGCCGTATAGCTGTAGGAATAAGGTCATTTTATGTATGTATATTATAGTAAGTAGTACGAAAAATGTTTTTAAGCGTAGACGGCTTAATTTCGAAAGCGCGCTTTGGCGCTTATTTTGGATAACGTTTTAAAAAGCTATTTCCGATAAAAGCGCCCACCGCTACTGATTAGCTTATTAATAATTTATCCAGGGACCGTGGAAGTAGGGGGCTGAAGGAGCCAAATGCCCCAAATCAGACGGGGAGGGCCGCACCCCCTCCAATTTCACTATCCGTTAAAGAAAGTTTCTTTGTGCTGCCCCCTCCCCCCGTCATGGAGTACTTACTTCCGCGGTCTCTAAACTTATATCTGACAGATTGATCGATAAATAGGTGACAATATTAGGCAGTTTTGCACAAACACTGCTTGTCTGGAATTGTGAGATAACCAATATGTGTCTAAACACGAAACTGTTTCAACGCTTTTCCCAAACTGTATCAAACTAATCAATGTAACTAATCAAATCTATCAATCAAACAACGCCATCTATTGTCATTTCACCGTACACGTATCTACTCTAAAGCCGTGCTCGTGGTTATATTTTTTCAGGTGGATGCTAGAGCCCGTGAAGAGCAAACGCCTTTACACGTGTCAGCTAGATTGGGTCATGCAGATATTGCAGCTTTGTTAGTGCAACATGGCGCCGATGTCACGGCTGCGACCAAAGACAAGTACACGCCTCTACATATCGCTGCTAAAGAAGGTAATATTTCTATACTAGCTGTGCCCGGCAGTTTTACCCGCGTAGACATCGTTCCCGTGGGAATATCGGGATAATAATTTTCCTATGTGTTATTCCAGGGTCTAGGCTATCTACTTACCAAATTTCAGCTCAATCAGTTCAGTAGTTTTTGCGTGAAAGAGTAACAAACATGCATTCTTACAAACTTGCGCTTATTATATTAAGTAGGATAGAGAAGGCGCTAGCGTAGATTTTAATAGCTCTCCTTTAAACATTGCCTTAATGTATGAGATCCTGCATCGCGCAAACGATGTTTTTTGCGATATTGGAACTGATGCACTTGCTTCGTGATAAAACATTTCAAAAGTTCTCGTCTTCTCGTGATAAAATATCTCGTAACAAAACGTTTTCTCTAATATTAGTGTATTTGTTAATAGTAGTATTATAATAGTAGTTTACAATTCACCAATCAGCGTCACCAATCGACGTCCAAATGTTTTTGAGTTTAGAGTTGTAAAATCTTTTACCCACCAAATTCATTTACTAACTGCTTAAAACAGTCTTATTCCTTTGTTGTAGTCTATCTATCTAGAGCACGACATTGTCCCCGCCATGTCGAAAACCTATACCTACGTTTTATTCTTTCACAGGCAAAGAAGAAGTGGCAAGCATTCTCCTAGACCACAACGCGCCGATCGAAGCGGAAACTCGTAAGGGCTTCACTCCACTGCACCTAGCCGCTAAGTACGGCGATATTGGCGTAGCGAGGCTACTGCTCGCTAGAGGTGCCCAGCCGGATGCGCCGGGCAAGAGTCATATCACACCGTTGCATATGGCCACGTATTATGGACATCCGGATATCGCGCTGCTTTTGCTGGACAAAGGTAACGTTTTTGTACTTTTTGTATTTCGGATGGGGTGTACAGTTTGCTACTAAATATACATATATGTGCCCAGATATTGTATGATTGTCAGTTGTCGTATTACATTATTTGTGAGAGGTTTTCTTATTAAGTTATTTACGTAATACCTAAATTGTTGAAAATAAAACTGTTTCTTTTATTTTTTAGGGTTCCGTACCTCAAAAGGAAAAACAGGAACCCTTATAGGGTCACTTTGTTGTGCGTCTTACGAGACTTTTTTTCTCAGGAACGTTATGTATTTTTTTTAAATCTAAGTTATTGTAGAAATATCTATTTATCTATTTAAAAACTTAAAAATAATTGACAACATCGAAAATATATAACCCACAATACATAATGTCTAAACTATAAATAAATGACAGAATATAGGTCACTATCTGCCGGTAATGTCACGGTAATATAATATAACAGTATTGTGACTACATACAAACTGTCGGAACGCGCGTCATGCCTACGCGCCTCGAGTTCGGTACGCACTCGGTACCCAGCTCACGATAAATGCGCCACAGTGACGTGTTTACGTACCGAGCGGTGCCGCGCGGAACGCTTGTATTGATTTCAAAGACAGGGCCGAGTCACAATACTGTTATATTATAGTACCGTGGTAACTCGTAGTATATCATAATAGGCTAAGCGCTAGCTCTCAAAGATCAAACCTCAAATCATTTCTTAATTTTCACTACACTCTTTTTTTCCCTAATCATAGGATTTTTGGCGCCGCAACTTATGTGCATTAGCCAGAGTCCTGTTTTAGCTTCTATCTTGCATGTTCAGTGTTCTTGTAATTGTTTGCAATAATTTTCTATTTCACAGCGTGGTATAAATAAATTATGTAGATTGGTTGAGTTTCGTTGACTTATTTGTGTTAAGTGAATAAGACACATGCCACAAATACACATATTCTATACACTTGCCACTTTTAAGTCTGTATCTCGATTTCTCAAAGACTTTTTATTTGCACCTAAGCGGCTGACCTGACAGATATCAATAAAACTTTTGTAGAGATTGTGTAAAATATGTAGAACAAGTTAAGGATTTCCATCAACTCGATTTTACATAACTTGAAAAAATTATTTTATCAAAATAGTTGAATTGATTTTGAAGAAAGCATCATGGTCATATCACTTAAGAAGATTTGTATTTTTAACCAACTTTTCTTTGTTTGGTTTGAAGGGTGTTCCATTTAAATTTCATCGAGATTCGTTCAGTATCTCCAGAGATATGGATATCCTCAAACTGGGTACTGAAAATTACAAGCGTTGCATTTAAAGTCGGTTCTTTTAGTTTTATAAACGATCTTAAATTATTTATTTTTCAAAAGGAGCATTGCAATGCATGCGAGGCACTAGTTTAATCCATAGACGTAATATAAATTGACTGCGCAAAACGACCTTGATGAGACCGACCTAGAACGAAGTCTGTCCCTTTCTTTTGTATGGACGACTTATATATATATATATATATATATTATACATATAGTTTACAACATATATAGCACTAGCAGGTTGTTAGACAAGGACACACTCCCATCTGGGTGCCTTTCGATTGGGCCGTTTTGTTCTACAAAGCAATTACAACCTTACTGTTAGAGCATACGGATTAAATTGAATTTGTCAAAACATCTGCAGTGCACCATCCTTTTATATTACGTCTTTGGTTTAATCATAATCTATTAGTTAGTGTATCTCGCTAGACCGCTAGACTGACAGTTATTATGACGTAGGTGCGTCACCACACTCCCTGGCGAAGAATGGCCACTCGGCCCTACACATCGCTTGCCGACACAACCATCCGGATATAGCATTCGCTCTCCTAGAGCACGGTGAGTTGTTACCTTTATGAGCACTGTAAGCACCTTGGGTTGTTGCACTTTTTGCTGTTTGTTGTAGATTACACCTAATGTATATACTTATAAAGCTTAATTTATTTTTAAAATTCTTGAACTGACTTCTTGTTTTTATTGTGTCTACAATATAATTAAAACGAGTAACGTTTCAATCTTTTTCATAGATTAGTAGTCATCGAAAGACTGTTAGCTGTTAAAAAATAAAGTTTTAAATTTGAAAGAAAAGAAACGTTAAAATGCACATTAAATAACTTTTTTTTCCAGGATAAGCAAGCGTCTGACCACTATCTCACCAGATCTGATGTTAGATGCGATCGACGATGTAGCACGCTAGCCTAGGAGATACATGTTTACTCGCGATTTGAAGATGGCTAATAATGACAAAAAATCCATTGAGACTTGACGGTGAACTTGACAAGCTTGTCAGCTAACTCGAGATTTATTTGGCTTATAGGATACCGGGCGGAAGTTGAGCTACTGATCATGTATGCTAGGCTTTGAGGGCCCGGTGGCGTAATCGGGAGAACGGTCGGCTTTGATGCCGTGGTACCGAGTTCAAACCCCGCCGTGCACCAATGGATTTTTCTATCGAATAATTTATGTGCGCTTCTCACAGTGGCCCTCCGGTGAAGGAAAATATCGTTAAGAAACCAACGACCCCCGCATGGTGGTAGAACACTATCTAGTGTGCGTCTGGCCAGCTACCGCCCTCAAGTTAGAAAATCTGTCGCCAAACATCTAATGTGTTCCGGCAGCTATCCTTGAGGGCCAGTTCCCATTCTAGGCCTAGCGTGCTTACCATCTTCGATCACATCATGACTTACCAACAGGTGAGATAGTGGTCAAACGCTAGCCTATAAGATAACGGAGCCAAATCGATGCCAATGCTTTGTTATTCGCTTACAGCCAGGGTTGGAAAAAGAACAGTTTATTTTAAAAAGAACAAAACATCATGTTTTATTCAACAAAGAATAAAAACGTGTTTTAAATCAATTTTTATGAAATGTTTTAAATTATTTGTTTTAAACATGTTTAAAACATGTTTTAAACATTGTTTTAAACACTTGCTAATGATAATTGAATTGTTTTGTTGAAAAAAATACCGCGGTACAAGCGGAGCGAAATTTTTTTTTTTTTTTTTTTTTATACGTTATAGGCTAGCGTTTGACCACTATCTCACCTGTTGGTAAGTGATGATGCGGTCGAAGATGGTAAGAAATTATCTTCATCCTCTTCCAATTTACCCGTAGTAAAATATACCTTATTCATTCACTCACTTACTTATTGAAGTCTAATGGGGTAATAAATCCCCGCACGCCAGACCATTTCGAGTCTAGGGGATTCCTCGAATTCATCAAATTAAGAGTTGTCAACACAATGACATTTTACCTCTATAATTATCATATTGCTAGTTAAAAATTTTGAAAAGGGCTACAAATAATAATCATGAGTATGAGTATATATGACTTGATGAAATAAAACATGATGTTTTTTATGAATGTTTTAAACGTGTTTAGAACAAAATGTTTTAAAACGAGTTTTAAACAGATATGTATTTTTTCCAGTGTTTTAAACAGTGTGTTAAACACTTGTTTTATACAAATGTTTTAAACATTGCCAACCCTGCTTACAGCTAAGAACGCTGTCAAAATCGAGCAAGATGCAAGTGCTGCTATAGCAGTTCGCAATATATCTGTGTTCGCTTAACACCATCAAGGAGAATCTGCCGCTTTAACTTTACGGTGTTCCGGCAGCACACAGCCCTTGAGAGTCAGACCATTCTAGGACTAGCGTATTCAATACCTTCGTTCACATCATCGCTTACCACAAGGCGAGATGTTGGTCAAACGCTGACTTATCAGATATTATAAAGAAATATAATGGCTATAATTCAATGAGGCTAAGCTGATTTGCATGCTTATCTAACCTTGCGGATACCCGGTGTGTGTTACTACGCTAAAAAAATAATGTGACGGAATTTGCCTAATTCATTGATATAGTGGTCTAAAATAATCTTCGCATTATTAGTCTGAGCAAAAAGAGAACCGTCGTGGCGTTACGATGAACTAACATTCAAAGGTAGGAAGGTAAATACCTACCTAGTAGCACACCATAATGATAACAGTAGGTACCTACCAAGTATCAAACATTTTTAGTCGTACTAGTAATGACAGCAATGTAATCAATGCCCATACTGCTACAAAAACAGTAAAATCAAACGACCAACGCTACCTCAATTTCTACGACGGTTCATTTTACACAGACTCTACTTTGTGTTTTGTATATATGTAAATATAAGATAAGTTAGACCAAAATGTTTTATTATGTTCTCAGATGCGGACCCGGGCGTGAAATCTAAAGCTGGCTTCACACCACTACACATGGCAGCTCAGGAAGGTCACGAGGACTGTGTGGAGATGCTCATAGAACGAGGGGCGGACGTCAATGTACCGGCTAATAATGGTAAAAACTATTTTCAATATAATAAGCAGTTTTGATTAAAAAAATAGCTCCACTACACTTGCTAAGTGGATTTTGATGCGAACCTACTGATCTGATCTTTGTTTAGCATAGATTTAATATAAAAAGATGGTGCACTGCAGATGTTTTGACAAATTAAATTTAATTCGTATGCTCAAAACATAAGGTTGTAATTGCTTTGTGCAACAAAACGGCCCAAACGAAAGGCACCTAGGGGGGAGTGTGTCCTTGTCTAACAACCTGCCAGTGCTATATGGTGTACTATACTATATGTATAGTATAGTATATATATTTTTTTTTAAATAAATAAAGTATTTATTTCTCCTCGCAAAGGTATATATTAGTATAATATATATATATATATATATATATATATATTTGGTCCTTACAAAAGAAAGGGACGAACTCCGTTCAAGGTCGATCGCTTGCGAGCCGGTTTTGCTGCTTAGTTCGCAGTCAAGTTTAATATAGAGTACAAAGTCTTTGTTGTTCAGCATATCAAAGAAGAAGAGAGTTTTGGCGGGAACGTGAAAAAGTGTGTGAGCTCTCATTGTATTTTTTCCTAAAACTTGTGTTCTTCCGCGAGTTAATGTTTAATAAATGTGGATTATTAACCATTAAGTGCCGGTGAATGTGTGCTGTAGGGAAACAGCACAATGTTATAAAACATGCTTTTTGCGTTCTTACCAAAATTCCACTGAAATTCTTCAGTACCTAAAGTCCACATCTTTTGAGGGTATGACTTGGGCTAGACTTTGACTTGAAACTTGACCTGAAATGTGACTGTGACCCATCTTTACGACTTAAATTCTCAAAAACTTGAAGATTTTGAATACTTGACACTGGGTAAACACACTCATCGTATGAAGCCATAATGAAACTAATAAAAATAAAATGTTAACGTGCTACAATCGTGCCTCTATCGCTTGTTCCGCGCTCTTGCTTGCACGCGGAACGTGACACTTTTTCGTGCGTGCAGTCGGCATTCATCGATTTATAAGAAGTTGTCAACTTGTCACGTCAGAAAGAAGAAGATGAGAGTCACCAAATTTAGTAGTACATTATGGTACAAGTGTGTAATGTTGGTGATTACCGCTGAGGCGCAATTGAGAGCTGATCCGTTAGGTGAGGGTCTTAAGAGAGCCGAGGACGGTAATCATCAATACACACGTGTATCATACGACGTTTTTTAACACACTTGTGAAGAAAATAATACATAATAATATAAGATCGTTTAAAAACTAAAAAGAACCGACTTCAATGCCGCGCTATTAATTTCAGTTCAGTACCGATTTTAAGGTGTTTATCTCCATATCTCTGGAGATACTTATCAGACCTCGATAAAATTACCATGTTACCATACTTGAGATATCTCCTTTCCAACAAAAAATAATAATCAAAATCGGTTCATAAACGACGAAGTTATCCGCGAACAAACATAAAAAAAAAACATATATATACGGTCGAATTGAGAAACCGCCTCCTTTTTTTTGAAGTCGGTTAAAAATCAGATATTTTACCTTTGAGTTTTCAGTTAATAAACTTCCAACTTTTGTTTGTCGCGGATAGCGTTTTAGCCACGTACAGAATGGGGAATTTATAGTTTTTACATAGAAAACAAAAGTTATATTTGAGTGAAAGTGTTGTTTATTTAACACGTAAAAGTTAAAATTATCTGTTTAAATACGAAGTCGCATGAAATTAGCAAGCCATAGGTATATTAATTTATTTGTACTATTGAACTGTACTTCTTTTTTTGATTGAATTGTACATTTTTGTATCGAAACTTTTTTAAAAACAAAGCAATTCAACCAATAAAATTTTAAAAAAAATCTATTACTCGTAAATAATAGTAATGAGAAAGTCACAGTTTGATATCAGGTGTCAAATTATGTGCCTAATTGCAGTGAAATAAGAGCCACTTATGAGCAAGTGTGTTAAAAATAATATTTAATACTAGCTGACCCGGCGAACTTCGTACCTCGAATATAAATAAACTGTCGAATATAAATAAAGTGCGATTTGGACCCGTACACACAGGGTTCCGATTGAACAATATTTGCCGGAAAAATAAGTTTCTTGTATCTTTAAGGGGACCTCCTTTAATTTTTAATTTAATTAAGTTTTTATTATTTGATCTTATAGCAGTCATTGCAATACACACCATGAGTAAATTTTAAGTCTTTATCTTGGTTAAGGATTGTAAGATCGAGCATAAAAAGCCTCAAAAACACGTTTCTTGTATGGGGAGCCCCTTTATTATTTAATCTACTTTTTATCCGTTTTTATACACAAATAGCTAATAAATCAAATTATATATCAATACAATAACAAAAAATACTGAACGAACCAACAATGACAACCTGAGACAACCATCAACATTTATTTAAATACCTACGCGATAATCCGAGTAATGTGAATATATTATTATGTTGTCGATGCAAAATCCTTAATTTAATACGTGCTTCATCAATTCGAGAGTGGAACAGAGTTTACCCTACCGTACCGAAGGGACGAACGTCAAATGTTTGACAGGAAAGTAGGTAGAACAGTTTATATGGGAAAATGAAATCGTTGTTTTTACTATCTTCCTCGCAATTTTTTCCAAATTTTCTCACCGTTTAAACCTTCCCTGAACTACGACAAACATTTCAAAACCAAAATCAGCTAAATCGGCCCAGCAGTTCTCGAGTTTTAGCGAGACTAACGAACAGCAATTGATTTTCATTTAAAAAAAAGAAAGATGAATTTTGAAAAATATATTAATTTAAACAAATGACAAGCCCCATAGAATTTCTTGGTGTTTCTTTTCTGATGGGAGTACTTCCGAAAAACCAGTAGATTCAACAGTTACTCAGTTTTCATCTTTTGTTTGCAGATGTAGGGTTGCCTTTTACGACGGTATTATGCAGCTGATAGACGGACAATCAGTTCCATTCGGAATATGATTTGTACTGCGATTAGTTTGCGTTACATTTATTTATTGAGTTTCATTATTTCACAATTTGCCGATTCGGAGGCAATTTCACAATTTGTTGGATAAAAATTGTCTGAAGTACTGAAACATGCAGTGGGAATGCACATAATAGTAAGGTTGGCAACCCCTACATTAATCAGGGGCATTAAACATTTGTTTTAAGTCTGACGTTTGACGTGAAAGCTGAATGGCTCATTACTTTTTTTTTTTTTTAATTCAAGCAATAAGTTATGTTTTTGTATAAGATATGATCTATTTAATGTTATTTGACGTGTGTAAGTGCAGATTTTTAATTTGCCCATTTACTAAATAAACGTTTTGACTTTTGACCCAATAACCAACCGTAAATGTTTCCTACCAGGTCTAACCCCGGTGCACTTAGCAGCGTCAGAAGGTCGTACAGCGGTGTTGAAGTCCTTGCTAGCCGCCGGCGGGCAATGCTCGGCAAGGACTCGTGACGGTTACACCCCGCTTCACGCGGCGGCGCATCATGGTCACCACGCGGCTGCTAGGGCGCTGATTACTTCCGGCGGTGACGTCACTGCACGGGCTGCTCACGGGTATGTGCTTTTAATTAATAACACTTAAATGCAACATTTAAAACCACCCCGCCCGATATATTTATAATCTGTTCATTGAGACCATTCCTATGAGGCCAAACTTGACATCTCGGCTTTGACGCAAACATAAACATCTTTGGTCACTCTCTTACTTCAATCTCCACCGGCTTTCTTCGGTCTATTTTCATGTAGTGAATTGGGAACGGGGGCGGGGGCTTAGAGTTTGATTTTAGGGGGTACATTTGGCCACCCCTGCAACCCACTTCCGCGGTCGCTGTACATACCAATTATATTATGTCCTTCCGCCGTTATTCGAGGCCAAAGTAGACAGAATTGAGATAGCAGCTTCCGTTTCCAGTCGTACTTAGTAGTTGAAGTTCCTTATAACGACGGAAATGACGTGTCACGTGACTTCCGCCCGCCATTCTGTTCACCAGGTTGTGCTCGTCGCAAATTTCTTCATTGGCGTCTTAAATTTCCGAGTCGTAACTTGTGTTAACGCTGTTAGCGTTCGAATAATTATTTTTAAAATCAAAACCTAGTTAAGTATCGGGGTAGGTAAAATGCCTTTTTAAAAACTAAAATGAAAACTAAACTTAGGTGTTGCCGATTCGGAGGCAAGAAATATATTGAATGAATTAATCTAATTGTCTGTACAAGAACCCTTATGTTTACTACTTAAATGCTAAATCAGCTTATATCTAGAATGCCTCGTTAGCGTCTGGGCGATCACCGTGAGAACGCTCACGCAGCGCTAATCAAGTACTGAGGGGTGAGGTACACACATAACGTCTCCCCCCTCAAGAGCGAAATTATCGGGTTTATTGATTTTTAAATTATCCCGATGATTTCGCGAAAAGATGACAATACATTTTTTTCTAAAAATTAACAAACAAGAAATAATAAGGCTTAACATTACTACACATAACGATACATAAAATAAGCAGTCACTTGTAAAAACCGAATCACTTTTGGCACTATTCACTAATTCAATTTGTTTTAACGCATACGCCATGTACTTCAGTTCGTCCAGGTTAACTTCCTTCATGTTTAGTGCATGTGCACCGGATAGCTCGGTGCTTGAGTGCATCTGTAGTGGAGGCAATTTGATGATAGGGATTTGTTCCACATCCTCGTGCATCACATAGGCATTGTGATAATGGATTTTGATACCGTCGACTTCAACATCGCAGGGTTCATTCAGGGTCATCAAATATGTACCAAAAATAGGATATCTGGTAATGTCATCTTCACATATTTGTAGAAGTGTAGTTCTCAATCTGGAAATCTGTAAATGATCCAGTTAGCATCATTAATTTGCTGTAGCTTAATGTCTTCCATCAATATCGGTTGCTGTACACATCTAGAGGTATTGTCGAACTCCATGAGCTGCTCTATACATGTAGGCTCCGCATACAAGGCTCGATTGTTGTTGGTGCAGAGGAACTGATCCCCAGCGGCGAGTGCGCGACATGGTTTCGCAATCGGTAAGTAGCTAACACCTTTCGCCAAAAGGAAGGGGTGTTTGGGAAATATGGTAAGTGTTAGGTTCTCACGTTCATGGTAAATAGGTAGGGAGTACATTTTAAAATAGTTATAAGTTATATTAGTGATAAGGGGTATATCCATTATGAACGTTATCTGGTTTTTCTTAAGGTAAGATTTAACACTAATCGATTCTTCAAGATTTACTAGGTTACTGTCTGTAGGTAGATATAACAAATTTCCATATTTGGATATAGACTTCAGGTGAAACAATAATTCGGTAGAGTTAACAATACTTTGATGCAAAACTGAAACTTTACTTAAAGCTAAGGCAGTTTCAATTTCACTTATTTTAATAAATATAGTTCGAAAGTTACTTATAAATAAATTGAACAATCCTAATAAATATGTAGAAAACACCCAATTTTTCTGTGAAACTAATTCTCTGAACATTATTTCAACCTTCTCTATTCTTTTACCTAATAAGTTAACGTTACTGTTCATGGTTTCGGTATTATTAATAACACTATCTAGCATTTTAGAAATTAATGTTACTTTATTGGACACAATAATCTGATTATCACCTAGTTGTGTAGTAAGTTTATCATACTTGAGAGCGTCATCGTGATCTAGATTGCCAGTTACAATTTTAATCAATGATCCTAATGGATTGATCAATCCTCGGCTGAATCGTTGCGGAACGAGCTGTCTATATTTTTCTATAGTAGTAGAACGTAAGTACTCTACATGAGTCTTAAGTGCAACGAATTCTTGTGGATATGTCTTATTTTGTGCCAATAGTTTTGCAAATGTATCATATTCAGATGTAATGAGTTTTAAATCGGTATGAAGTGGATCGAGTTTAATTACTTTAATTATAGTCCAATTATCAACTTGTAGGTACGCATTTCCTTTCTTTACCGGCAGAATCCCTGGATTGCCTTCAAGTGATCGAAGTTGAAGGGCCTGCAACGGAGTGGCTAGTATCAGGAGCCACCACCTGTGGAGGACGTTTTATATTTTTTATTGGTACCTTGGTCTGTCTTTCACCTACTTGAATGGGTACAACATTTTTATTTGTGGGACCACCTACTTTAGCCTTTCGATAGCGGGGCTTATCTTTACTGTTTCTTGTATTTACTACTTTAGCATAAATTGTATCTCCTGTACTAAGCTGAATATCAGCTTCACCTCCTCTCTTTTTCCTTATCTTTTCTTTAGTAGTTAACATGTTTTCGGCTATATGATTGTATAGGTATTTAGTTCGTTTTGCATGGTCTTTTACAAGTTGTTGTATATATTTCTTTTCAAATTCTACGTTAAAGGGGCTATCGGAGTCAGTATGTCCAAATACCGTTTCAAAGGGTGTAAGGCCTGTAGTTGAGTGAACGGAATGATTGTATGCGATAATGGAATAGGTCATCACCGATCCAGCATCGGTACACTTCCTTTCATACTTCGCAAGGCGGTAAATTTCTGTTAACGTTGAATGAAAGCGCTCAATGAGACCCATTGAGTTTGGATTTCGCGGGGTACCAATATGAAGGTCAATTTTATGTAGGCTTAAGAATTCTTTTAGCAACTCATTGTTGAATTCCGTGCCAGGGTCAGAATTTATTCTTTTTGGGGTGCCGTAAAAGGAAAAGTATTTTGTTAAAGCTCTAACAACCTCAGGGGTTGACCGATTTGAGATTTCGATGGCTTGTCCTAATTTACTGAAGGCATCAATGACTGTCAGATAGTATTTGCTTTCAATGTTGAAAAGATCTATAAAAAGTTCCTGGAAAGGAGCATCTTGGGTTTGTGTTAATTGCAAAATCGGTTTAATAGGTTTACGGTCATATTTCATAGTTTGGCAAGACTCGCAAGCATTGATTATGGCTGCTACAGTCTCTTGCATTTTTTTCCAGTAATAATTTCGTCGCAGTCTCATTAATGTTTCTTTTATTCCACGATGGCATTGTTTTCCATCATGAAATTTCAGGATTATGGCCTTTTGTTCATTTTCATCCTCTACACAAACTACGCGTTGTGTACATTCAATAAGTTTTACCAAATCTTTTTTAAACAACTCTATTACTACCTTGCCAAACTGTTTCCTATGCTCGCTTTCTTCGAAGTATATGAAATATTTAAGCTTCGGAGTGATGTACTCTTTTAGAAATTGTTTAATGAGTTCATCATTATCTATAGGCATAAAAACTTCTAAAATTTTTTGTTTGTTGGTCGATATATTTTTAACTTGTAATTCATTTTTGAACCATGAGAATACTCGTATCTGGTTAGGTTTCGTGTCAATTGCTTCATGCAGGATAGGTATCCCGGTGGGTTCTAAATCTGCAGTTGAATGAATTGTTTGGGAGTGATTAGATTCAGAGGGTGACCTAATCGGGTATTCAGGGGATGTTTTGGGATATTCGGCAAGTTTTACTGTACTTGTAGCTGACAGGGTATCGGAGATGTCTGTAAGAGTTGCCGTGGCACTTTCATCAGAGATAGTTATAGTCGAGGAGTCATTAAGGGTTCTCTTTTTATTAACAAACTGTTCAATTTCTTTAACTATGTCGTCAAGTTTTGTCTGTAAATCGTTGTCAATGTTAACTTGCATGGATTGTCCTTCATCGTCAGAGTCAAGGGCATTTACCTTTATTCGAGATAAAGCATCAGCGTTCGTGTTCTGTTTGCCGTTTTTATAAGTAATCTCAAAGTCATAGTCTTGTAGTCGTAGTCTCCATCTAGTCAGTTTACTGTTAGGGTCCTTTAGGGAATTTAACCAAGCTAAAGGTCTGTGGTCTGTATATATAAAGAACTTTTTGCCGTAAAGGTAAGGCCTGAATTGTTTGATTGCCCATACGATGGCAAGAAGCTCTTTCTCAATTGTACTATATCTGGATTCAGTATCACTGAGTGTTCGACTTGCATACGCGACAGGTTTGTCACTACCGACTGTGCCTTGGGACAAAACAGCACCAAGAGCAACGTTTGACGCGTCTGTTGTAAGAATAAACGGTCTATCATGATCTGGGTATTGTAATAGTGGGGCATTAGTAAGGAGTTCCTTGCATTTGTTAAAGGCATCAATATAATTTTGGTCAAGAATAATTTTATTACGCTTCTTGAGGCATGAGGTTAGAGGTTGGGTTATTTTGGCAAAATCTTTGATGAAGCGACGGTAGTAGCCTACCAGTCCCAAAAAACTCTTTATTTCAGTCGTTGTTTTTGGCAGTGGATAATTAAGTACAGCCTTTATTTTATCGTCATTAGGTTTCAGTCCGTCTTTTGTAATTGTGTGTCCCAAGTAAAGTACTTCTGTCCGTAAGAATTCTGATTTGTCAAGTTGAATTTTTAAGTTTGTCTGTCGGAATTTGTCAAATATCGTTCGCAGTTTTTGTATGTGCTCTTCTAAGCTGGCTGAGAATATGATGACGTCATCAAGGTAGACCATGCAGTGTATTCCCTGCAGGCCTCTCAAGACGTTATCCATAGCTCGTTGAAAGGTAGCCGGAGCAGTCTTTAGCCCAAATGGCATTCTTGAGAATTCGAAATGTCCGTGTTGTGTGCTGAAGGCGGTCTTTTGTCTGTCTTGCTCTTGTATTTCAATTTGATGGTATCCACTAGCTAGGTCAAGAGTACTGAAGTAAGAGCTCTTGCCCAGTTTGTCAAATAAGTCGTTCATGTTAGGAAGCGGGTATTTATCATCAATTGTAATGTCATTCAAACGTCTATAATCAATTACCATGCGATATTTCGGTTGTCCTGATGCGTCAGTCTTTTTAGGTACCAAATGTACTCCATGCATTCCAGGGGGAATGAGATTCTTGTATAACATTGTCATTTAATAATTTTTCAACTTGGTTATTTATTTCGTCTGTTTGTGCAGGGGCTTGCCTATATGGTCGTACGTAAATCGGGTCTTCATTCTTTGTTCTAATTTGGTGTTTTACCTGATTAGAGAATGATAAGGGCAGATCTTCGCAATAAAAAATATCTTTATATTCTTTACAGAGATTCAGTATTTTTTGTCGTTCTTCTTCATTTGTGTGGTCTAGTCTGAGTTTGTCAAGGAGATTATTTTCAAGTAATATGTCAGTATTCATGTCCTGGTTGTCTTTTATATGGTTTAGTTCAATTTCAGAGTTGTCGTATGTATTTACGGTAAAGGGTCGTTCTACAGTCAGTATAATCTCTTGGTCTGTAGTATTTTGGATAATCGTCGATGCATATCCGTTGGTACAATTTACTAAAGCATCTGGCATCCGTAAACCAGGGTAAAGTTCTTGATAGTCAAGAATAGCTTCGCCAGAATATTGGTTAGTAGGCAACTTCACTCGTTGTTCGGTTCGTGGTTGCACTCGTATAACATAGTTAAGGTTATTATTGACTATGGCAATAGATGTTGTTTGAGTTTTCAGAACAAGATTTTTCAGATCTATGATCGCGCCTAGCTGTTGTAACAAATCGTTACCTATTAGACCATCATAGCGTGTGTCGACGTCATACAGGTAAAATTTGTGTTCTTCGGCATTTTGAAATGTCGGGAAAAGGGGTATTTGTATAACCTCGTCATGTTGACTGGAAGCATGGGTACTGATAACTCTGAATGGTTCGTAACAGATAAACTGAGAGAAATATTCATGTGCCTTTCGAGGGCTAATGAAGGAACGTGTACTTCCGGTGTCGATCATTAGTTTCGCGTCGATTTCTGGTATATACACGTAGGGTAGTTTTAAACTATGATCACAGTTAATTTCTATGTCCTGTCTTTGGTCGAGGCCTGTGCCTGAAAAGGAGGAGTCTGAGTTTCGTCATCATTCTCGTCTTGTTTACGGTGTTCGGAATATTGTTCAGAGGGAACTACTTCAGTCATATCGTCATACTGTTCGTCACAATAGTCAGGATAGTAATAGTTGGGGTCATAACATTCCTCGTCTATGTACTCAGAATTCAGGGCCAATTCATTAAGTTTAAAACCGTTGGGAGAGTTTTGTTGAAGCGGTGCTGTTCTCATAGAGACGTCCGTGGACTGATAATGCGGCTTCTGAATATTAGGTCGATAGCCGAACGGTTGAGGTCTATACCCAAACTGTTGCGGGGCTGTAGGAGGACGATAGCTAAAATGTTGCGGGGCCGTTGGAGGCCGGTAACCAAATTGTTGAGCGGCCATTGGGGGCCGGTAGCCAAATTGTTGGGGAGCCATTTGAGGCTTATAGCCAAATCGCTGTGGCATCATCCCGAAATTTTGCGGTTTATAACCGAATTGTTGTGGAACAGGTGGACGATACCCGAATTGAGGTGGTCGATACCCAAATTGTTGATTGGGTTGTTGACGGAACCCTGAATTTTGTTGAATTTGAGGGCTTCCGAAACTAAATTTTGAATTGTTATTGGCAGGTAACATAGGCCTATAACCAGTGGGGTTCTGTGGCACGCTAAAACCCTGTTGTAGAGTTGGCTTAGCTGTTACCGAATTGCCATACATCCGATTACGCAAGGTGTATTGTTCGTGGAAGTTCACTTCCTCTAAAACAATACTTAAGGCGGCTTCTAAAGTCGCGGGTGCCTTTAACCTAACAATACGCACCATATTTTCTGGTAAGTTGTAAAGGAATACGTTCAGTGACGTATGATTATAAATTGCAATTTTGGCGATTTTTATTTCGGCGTTACTCGATGCATTAACCTTGGATATTAAAATTGACCGGACCGTTTGAATACGATTGCAAAACTCTAAATACGTTTCACTGGATTTAATCTTCTAACTCTTTAACTCTATATTTATACATTCCTCACTGCGAGGGTCACCAAAATGCTGTTCTAATAAGGCCTTGAGTTCAGACCAACTCACAATATCTTCTCGTTCTGATAATAAGGCAGCTGCGTTATCAATTAACCTACTCGTAATGGCGTGGTAAACGTATAAATTTTGATCCTCGTTACCACGGTACCTTTCAATCACATAAACGCATTTTCGTAAAAACAAATTAAGTTGTCTATTGTCTCCTCCAAAAAGGGATTAATTTTAATATATCGTTTGGTATAGCTACAACATGCGGTTGACCTTCCATTTTTGCACAGAGTTATAACAATTTAGACACACAAAAACACAGTTATAATATAACACAGAAAATACACAAAAACAGTAAAAGACACAAAAATACACGGAATCAAAACAGTATAAACACAGTAAAAGAACAAGTAAAATCAAAATTAGTAAAACTTATTAACTATAAAAATTTAATTATTTTTGTAAATATATTAAGTTATTTATTCTTTGTTCAATAAATGTACCATCTAAAATGATTGAGTTTTAAACCATCAGATGCTCATAAAATATTAGTTAAACACGATTATTATATTATTGTAAAGTCAATTCTAAAATTTCTTTACTCTATGTAACTTTCTTTGTAGTAAACAATATTTCTTATCGCTTATTTCTTAGTACTAGTAACCAGATAACGTGCTAATGAGAGAAGACTTATCACATTGAACACTTTAAATGAATAAGGGGATATTGGGGAAGGATGGCAAAAAGTTGTACTTACCAACCGACCGCTACACCCATTGTTGCACACACACACACCCGAATTATAACAAATTTATTTGGTTCGTGGATTTGCTCTACTACTGTCCCACTACAGGCGAATTTTGACACCCGTAATAATGTAGAGACGTAGATTATATACGAGCAAATCCTGTCCGCAGCGCCAGTTAAGTATCGGGGTAGGTAAAATGCCTTTTTAAAAACTAAAATGAAAACTAAACTTAGGTGTTGCCGATTCGGAGGCAAGAAATATATTGAATGAATTCATCTAATTGTCTGTACAAGAACCCTTATTTATGTTACTACTTATACTATTATACTTATACTATTATACTTATACTATTACTTATACTATTTATGTTACTTATGTTTACTACTTAAATGCTAAATCAGCTTATATCTAGAATGCCTCGTTAGCGTCTGGGCGATCACCGTGAGAACGCTCACGCAGCGCTAATCAAGTACTGAGGGGTGAGATACACACATAACGACCTTCACATTTGTTGAAGACATCTTGTAATAGTTGTAGTTTCTATCAAATTTAGTAAAAGTTTCGTTAAAAGTAATTTTATTTTTTGTATCTACCGACATAGTTATATTTTCGTGTTTTATTAAAATAGCGATAACGTTTTAATGTCGAGAAATAATGAAAATTGTTCGCGAGTGTATCTCCGTTTTCCTCATCCACAAGCGGTGATGGGGGTCCTTGGAAACATACATATTGTAAGCGTAAGCGATTACGCAAGGAGGCAATCAGCTGTAAAATTAGTAAGGTATTATAAACCTTACGAATCAGGTAAGCAAAATTTTAAAATTACTTGGAATGAAGCGCCTACCCGCCTCTTGGGGGTAGGTGGTATCCGACAGAACCTTTTATCTATTCAATCTGTTTGAGTGTCGCATCCCGGCGCTGGCACCGAGCTAGCTAGTTAAATCCTGTCGCATAATTTGATTCCTTTATTTCATTTGCTTGCAAATCTTACGATACCCTCAGTTTAGATATAGATATTTTATAAAATTAATTGCCACCTACTTACAAATATGGCGTCTAGTTATCACGATCGCCTGTGAAAAGTGGACTAGACTCCGGTCTAGTGGGCAATTTTATATTTTCCATTATGTTTCCATTACATAGGAATTAAGAAATTACGAGTGACTGTTAAATCTTGGGGTGCGATTACGCATGCGGTGATTTAAATATCCCTCAAGGGATATAGATGAATTAAAATGCAATTTTCATTAATATGGTATGATTTCAAGGTTTTAACTTTCAATTATTTGAAAATTGTTTGATATCTTGGAGGGGGGGAAGGGAGATGATATAATTGAGTACCTATTTCGATTAACGCTGATTCTTTAATGCTGCAGCCAGAATGATGCCTTGAATATATGAAAAAAAAAAAAAAAAAAATAATAATAGCTAGTTCCTCCTTCTCTGCGCAAGAGAAGAGAGTTTTCTGGGTCCTAGGCTGCGCAACCTGGACCCGGTAGTACTAGTAGGACAACCAGACCGGTCACTCCACGGCACCGTTTGCGTTGATATACTTGGAATTGGGGGATTAAATCATCGTGATGGTAATTAAATCATCATGATAGTAATTAAATGACAACCAGCCCGGTCGCTCCACGGCACCGTTTGCGGTTGATATATTTGGCCATCGGGAATTAAATCATCATGATAGCAATTTAATGACAACCAGACTGGTTGCTCCACGGCACCGTTTGTGTTGATATACTTGGCCATCGGGGAATTAAATTATCATGATAATCATTATTTGACAACCGGACTGGTCGCTCCACGGCACCGTTTGCGTTGATATAATTGACCATTCTGGGAATAAATCATCATGATAGTAATTAAATGACAACCAGACCGGTCGCTCCAGGGCACCGTTTGCGATGATAATATACTTGGCTGTTGAGGGGATTAAATCATCATAATAGTAATGAAATTAAAACCAGACCGGTCGCTCCATGGCACCGTTTGCATTGATATACTGGGCCGTTTAAGGGATTAAACATGATGCAATAAAACTACAACCAGACCGGTTGCTCCACGGCACCGTTTGCGTTGAAATATTTGGCCGTTGATTTAATCATCACTATCGTAAAGAAATGACAACCAGACCTGTCACTTCTTGGCACCATATGTGTTGATATACTTGGCCGTAAGGGAAATTAAACAATTAAGATGATAAAATAGCAATGACATCAAGACATGTTGTTTCACGGCACCATTTGCCTTGTTATATCAATATTTTGGGTGATAAGACCATAATTTAGTAATTAGTAGTACCTGATAAACTAACTATAATTAACCTGATCCTATAGTAGTACCTGATAAACTAACTATAATCAACCTGGTCCCACGACACCGTTTGGTTAATATCAGAGGGATCGCTCCACTGCACCGTTACACTACGAAATCAGCCGTGGTATCAGTTCCATGGGACATTTCAGCGTACGAAGAACGTCGGTTACAAGACCTCGACGGTAAACGTAAAACAACAACCAAAGCTTTCCTATACATATACCTTCAACTCATCAGACAGTTGTATTGTGCGCCTAGTAACAACGACTTTTTATAACCAAGTTTGGTTTTGCCAGCCATCTACGCTCTCACGTTCGGAGCTAGGTTCGCCGTTGACGGACACGTCAAGGGAGGACATCATCCATGGGACATTTAAAATTTGTATAATTATTATATCACATAAATATATGCAATTAGTTTCCTGCTTATGCGGGATGCAGGAATCATTTGTAATTGGTGAGTAGGCACTAGCAAATATCCTTTATTCTGCAGCGCTTTTAACAATGCTTCACGTTGCAAAGGAATAGTCAAGTGAAAAGATATCAACATAATACAAAATATATATTTATTTATATATATTACGTACCCTTTTTGTTTAAGTAACTAACTAAAACCTAATAATATATGATTTACTGTATTTTTATAACGTAGCATATAAAAGTTTATTAAGCATATAAAGTAGCGCCAGCGACAATGCGTCGATCAGTATAGACCCATGGGTAATTATACTATACAATTTTATTTAAAAATATACTATAATGTTGACCATATGCACTCCACATCATATTCTAAATTTTTATTTAGACTTTCTAGTCATTGTAATACTGAAATATGTCAACTTTTCTTAAGCGCGCCGCTTTAGCTAGATGTACAGACTATTTTGAGAAAAAGAGTTCTAGCGATGTTTTTCTCTCATTTTAATCTAAGGCTGTGTCCAATCATATTTGACGGAAAGGCCGTATATGCATCATGTAATAAAATTTTAGCATTGAATTGACTACATTATATCAATGTCATGTCGACATGCCTTCATTCACAGTAGGTATTAGATAATGAAATTGTGAGAGCTGAGTTGAGCCTTGGTTAATATTCAATGTTAACAATATTTTTCGATAGAAACGCGAGTGTGTTTTGTTTTCAGTGGGTGACATTCCAAACCTTTATTCACAAACCGGCTCCTCGATGGGGTTACGATAGGACAAATAGTCGGGGATAATGGGTCAATTTTCTATTGCTCCTGGCTACATGAGTCCACATTTTTTGGCGAATCATTATAATAGTCCATACTAAAATTTTTGCGTCGATTTGTTATTTGCCCAACGATACGTTGTAGCCCAGCTGTAATATAAGGTACCTTTATATTATAATTTTATTTATTTATTTTTCAAATAATTTAACAACAATTCTTGGTACAGGACAAGTACCGCGGTGTTCCTCTATGTATTTTGCAACTCCTACTTAAATTGAATACCTATATCAGAAGACTGAGTTGAATGTTTGTGAGAATTGTTATGTACATATTGATATTTTAAATTTCAATGGCACCAAGCGTGCTGAGCGACTTCACGTGTTCAACGTGAAGTCACCCACGGTCATGATTTTTACCATTTTAATGTATATCCAATAGGCGTTTTTCTTCTAGATATGTTTTGTGATCTTTTAACGGGTCTTAAGTCATCTATGCCCTATGCTTTATAGTAATTAATGAAAAGTTAATCTAATGAGACTTGACTGATACAGCACAACGTTGATCATTAAAGTAAAAATAAGCAAATAATAATGAATCAATTTTTGTTTGCCTAATTTGAACGTTGCTATGTTCTGTTAAACTGCAAAAATAGTTCTAATATAATATATAGCTTATTAATTATTATATATTTTATAATATTTTAAATTATATCTGAACATTAGTCTTAGTTTCTGAATAATATTTAAACGTATTATCTGATATAACCACTCCTTTACAGTTTTTGCAGAACTATTTATTGGTATATATGCTCCCAATTTTCGCGGTGGATTTTGCAAACATATCCAAATCGATTTTAGTTCTAGTTGAAAATGCTTAATCAAAAAATGCTGCGTATGGCGAAGTATAAAATAAAAATCGATCTCAAGAGTAGATTGGGTAACCATCCACTACTGACATATCGCATACTTTGAAGCGATCCCGAGTTAACTTTCTTCTACTTTTCAGAGAAGCAGGAGACTCAAGTGGTGAATTCTGAATTGTATCGAGTTGGGTCGTCTTAACTTTCCCACTAATAATAATGATAACTCTTTTATTAATACTACTGACTAGGGTCTACATGAGTCCGCAAAATTAAACGGTATGCACGGTAAGAAAAAGTTATTCACTTGAACATTTGTTTGTTTATTCGCTGTACTTATTTTAAAATATATATATATATATATATATATATATATATATATATATATATATTTCTGTTTTATAGAATTTTTGTTTATGAGGCTCTTAGTAATATGAACATTTAACAGAAAAGCAACAATGCACTGAAAGTAATTGAGGAATAAAAATTTAAATCAAATTGTATGCGGATAACTGTTATCAAGTTATCACATTTAATTATTATCACATTGGCGTCTGTTCACCAGGCGATAACAAACAATGTCTCAATTCTGTCTACTTTGGCCTCGAATAACGGCGGAAGGACATAATAGCAGAGTTTTACCTACCATTAAAACTCTTATTATGTCCGGAGCCTTATTCGAGGCCTTACAGTAAGTTCAGCCTGGTGTTAGGTAGGTTTATATATAATTATGTTATTGAGACCACAATGAAGAAATTTGCGACGAGCACAACCTGGTGAACAGAATTGCGGGCGGAAGTCACGTGACACGTCATTTCCGTCGTTATAAGGAACTTCAACTACTAAGTACGACTGGAAACGGAAGCTGCTATCTCAATTCTGTCTATTTTGGCCTCGAATAAGGCTCCGGACATAATAAGAGTTTTAATGGTAGGTAAAACTCTGCTATTTGTTAAGTTATAAAATTATACCTGTTTTCTTCTGCAGATTTACCCCACTGCACCAAGCAGCTCAACAGGGCCACACGCTCATCATTCAGCTGTTATTGAAGAGCGAGGCTGACCCCAACGCGTTATCTGCGGTAGCTATTATCCTCCTATAAAACCTTATTTGGATGTCGGTTGAAAAATAATACTTACATTGATTTTGCATAGTATTTACAAGTTCTAGGCAGACTAGCAGGATTCCTACCACTGACATAAGAAAGACTGTACCGGACAGATCGTCGGTTAAGCAGTATAATAGAAGAATTTGTTTTTAGGATTTCATACCCAAGGGGTAAAAACTGGGACCCTATTACTAAGACTCCGCTGTCTGTCCGTCTGTCCGTCTGTCACCAGGCTGTATCTCATGAACTGTGATAGTTAGACAGTTGAAATTTTCACTGATGATGTAACTAACTTCTGTTTCCGCTATTACAACAAATACTAAAAATCATAATAAAATGAACAGGTAGACGCTTAAAATGTATTATATTAATATAAATATAATTAATATACAATTAAATATATTATTCATTTTAAAAATTAATAATTAAATGGAAAGAAGTAGTCTGCCTACCCCAACGGGAAAAAGGCGTGATTGTATGTATGTATGTATGTATGTATGTATGTAATTAACGTGATTTTTTTGATAATTCGTTTAATATTTTAATAATTCGTTTCTATAGATAGATGTATGGAACCCTTCGTGCGCGAGTCCGACTCGCACTTAGCCGGTTTTCTTTTTCATTTACGCTGAATGGTTGAATAGCTTGTCACTGCCTCACGTCGCCCCATAAAGACTAGTGCTCCCTCTAAGAATATCCTTTTGTTCTATCTCTATTTTTATTTACAGAATGGTCAAACAGCATGCGCGATCGCAGATCGTCTCGGCTATATCAGTGCGGTGGAAGCGCTGCGACCTGTCACTGAAAACACACTCAGTCAAGCGGTCGGCGATACTGGTGAGTTGTACAACTTGTTACATAGATGGCGATAGCAGTGACTGACCTGTAAAGATGATGACACTTTTATAGGTGGCGCTTGTGAACTTAATACAAAAATCGTGTTTGAGTACAGTCCCACAAGTATAACTTGGCGGTGGTGGTTTTTGGAACTAATTCCGCTCTCTTGAAACTGTGAGTTTGACGTTTGAGAGATTACCGCGACATTATTGTTGATAAATCTGCTACATTAAAATAGTTCAATAATGCCAAAAGTAATTAAAAGTGGTTTAAGAGAAACTGTTATCAAAGTACAAAGTAAAAGCACAGTGGCGCACAGCCGCGCCAAGTTATACTTGCCGGACTGTAACCTTTTTTCAGGAATTCTTGATTGTCTAGGTTATTTTTTAGAATCGATACTCGTACTTTTAGCATTTTAAAGGAACACATAATTTAAAAGCGTTTGTTTTCCATATTGTGTCTTAACTTTAACTACACTATTACCACAGTTTTACAATTGTAAAGCTGTGCTTGGATTACGCTTACATCCTAATTGTATGGTCTTAATGGAACACACATTTTAGCTAATAGGTACTCAAAAAATTGTTACCAATTTTCTATGAGATTAAAACAAATTAAAGAATAATTTTCTATTGGTTCACGATTTCAGAATACTCTTCGCGCCGTATAAAATTAAAACGATTTATTTATTGAACTTAAACTGTAGGTACCTCTAAATACATTAATTATGAAGAAAGTTTGCGACTTTGTTTACCAAGCTGTAATAAAAGAGCATCTACTATTTATAAACAGTTTCAGAACGCAACTTTATTGCACCTATTAAATAAATCCGTTTAATCTCAAGTCTTGTGCAAATACATTGTTTTATTATCGGTGAAACAATGTTTATACGTTGCAGAGACAGATTGTTATTTATCTGTCTAACACTTTAATCGGGCAATAACTTGAAGATACTCTGTGGCTAATACAGCTTTATCTCTGAGGGCCAGTTGCATCGGTTCCTGATAGCCCTATTAACTTATCTGACAGAATTATCTTCACACATTTTATATGGTGTCACCTCTAAGATTTTATTCAAAAGAACTATATAATATTCAATCAAATGATGTGAGTAAATATAATTTTCCTTATGTAAAGACTTCGTAGAGCCACATGCGATCTGCGATATGCGGGCACGGTCGCGGGCGCGATCTACTTTTCAATTGTTTTCTGTTCGCGGTAGATCGCGTTTGGTATGATTAAGTTGGTACAAATATTACTGCAGTATCTGATCGCACCCGCGCCCGCACACGCAGATCGCACCGGTTTGGCCGTACCTGTAGTCCAATATATGTGATTTCAGTGAAAGTTTTTCTTCATTTACTCATATTTGTGCATTATAATTTTGTATCGAAATCGTACTGATTTAAATCAAGTTGTGCTATTTATTTATTTATTCTGTGCCCGATGTCAATTTATAACGTGGTCAAAGATATAGCAAGCTTGTCTAGAAGAAACCTGGTCACTCGCGATTTAAAGGAATATCCAGTTCCTATTAACCCTAGGCTGTATTTACACTTTATATGTTTGATCTATAAACACCTCGGTCAGCCTCGCATGCAGGCGAGACTAAATATAATGATATACATCAAAACTCGCATAAATCTGGTATCTGGACATCTGCCAACTAAAGACCGGGGACTATAAACTTGTTCTAAAATACTACATTATTGAGGAATAGCTATTGTTTTCTATTGGTTTGTGTTTAATGTTGTCCGCTAGTTAATAGGATAACATTTTGTGTGTATGGATATTTACAGGAGTCGAAATATACATACATGGTCTGCTTTGTTAGTGCCATTCCACACTAGTTACTTAAACTCACATATGATTAATTATTAGTTTTTCTTTAATATCACATAGGCTAGCATTTGACATCTATCTCGCCTGGTAGTAAGCGATGATGCGGTCGATGATAGTGAACACGCTAGGACTAAAACGGTCTGACTCGCAATAGCTTTGTGCTGCCAGAACATCTTAAGGTTATGGTGCCAGATTTTCTCCTTTATGGTGGTAAGCTACTAGTATCCTGGTAGGACACTAAGTACTTATTGTTCCCATTCAAGGCCTAGCGTGCAATCATCCCCGACCGCATATTGATAGAGTTACGTAGAGTTCAAACGCTTGCATAAACGAAATAAAAAAATGTAATCTAAGCGATAGTTTGAATTTAGCTTAGAATATTTGTTACGCCTTCACGCTAAAACGAATCAGATGTTGATGAAACTTTGAATAGAGACATCTTACACCCTAACCTAGCATATATAAGCTACTGTTTTACGCATTGAAACCACAGGTTTTCAGGCACTTAGTGTAGTAATTCATTCTTGAAACTCTACCCACATTCGAGACATTGACCTTCATGACACCCCGGCTCAAGTAGTTTTTACTAAGAAATTTTAATGTCAACATTGGAGTTAAGCGAAAAACAAGTATTACAAAACTTGTTTCCTGTGAGTTACATCATCGATTATTATTATCTATTGCGAAACATTCGGCTAAGGTCAGCAGTATTATTATCGTATGTTACTGGCACAGAGTTCATTGTAAATCACTCGTGGCAAGCTTATTCGACATACTAATAAAATTTTGATCGAAATTTTAGGTAACGCTCGCCTGAGGGCAATAGCAGGTTTAGACCAGGCGTTTTTGCGCGGTTTTTGATGTTCAACTTACCAACAGGTGAGATAGTGGTCAAATGCTATCCTACAAGATATAAAAAAAACTTCCTAGGGATATATGATACGAGTTACAACAAATACTCATTTGATATAAATTTGAGGGATCGGTGGAGTAATGGGAGAATGGTCGGCTTTCATGCCAGAGGTACCGAGTTCAATCCCAAATGCACCAATGGATTTTTCTATAGAAAAATGTATGTGCGCTTTTTATAGTGGCCCTAGATTGTAGACCATTTGCAGATAATATGATTGCAGCCAAATGTAATAATAGCTTAGTAAAAAAAAAAGATGTAATTGCCTTTTCAGCCGACTTCCAAAACGGAGGAGGTTCTCAATTCGTCTAGGCATATGTTATTTTTTGTATTTATTTTACGTGATTACACTATCAATTGTGATTAGTGGTACGATAGAGTACACTTCTAAAGTGGTCCTGTTGTAATTTCATCGAGATCTGATAAATATCTTCAGAGATATGAAGATAAACCCCTCAAACTAAGTACTGAAAATGACTAGCGCGGAATTTGAAGTCGGGTTTTTTCTTTTTGTAAACGATCGTAAATTGTTATCTTATTTGCATTTAGCTGCACGAATCTAGCCATAATATAGCCAACCGTTATCGAATTCCTAATTAAGTCAGGAGAAGGACAAGCGGAAGGCTTTTGAAATGGTTACATCGAACAAAGATATGAGTGGTCGCCAATTCATCACCAAAATAAAAGAATGAAGCTATAAGGGTGCGTATCAACCAGAGTTGTACGAGGAAGCTAAACGGCGTGCGAGGAATTTATTAACTTTAAGTATCGCTTCATTTTGCTAGCCGACACTCAGCGCAGCACTGATGGAGAAGAGCTTAGCGGAACGAGTTCTTTTCACATACTTTTTTTTGTACAAAATAGGCTCTAGCGTTTCACCACTATCTCATCTGTTGGTAAGTGATGATGTGGTCGAGGATGGTAGCACGCTAGGTCTAGAACGGGAAATGGCTCTCAAGAATAGCTACCGGAACACATTAGATGTTTTTCTAACTTGAGGGTGGTAACTGGCCAAGTGGATGGACACTAGATAGTGTCCTACACAAAACAAGCGCGGAATATGTTGCGAGAAATGTATTGCAAGGATCTGTTGCGATGGACGAAAAATGTGCGGCGGACGCGAACGACGTGCAATGCATAGATTTAATAAAAAAGTATAACAATTTTGGCCGGCTATTAATTAGAAATAATTCTTACAACATTGACAAAAGGTTGATAAATGGTTGATAAGGTCCACCACGCATGCAAAACAAAATAGACTACCGGACAAAAACAAGAGCTCGCTACGCAACCTGGCTTCGCTCATCTGCACATCGTTTGACAGTTTCGCTACACATCCTCGCTGCGCTGATTTTCCACGCATATCCCTGGTGAAAAAGCTTACACAGTTTCAAAGCCTCGCACATTTTCCTAGCACATTATTGATGGGAAGGCACCCTTATAATGTCGAAGCCAATTAGGCTCCGAAGGTGACATACCCTAAAGCTGTAGAATATTGTGTCAGCAAAGATTAGTTAACATTGTGATGACGATGACAAATGGTTGTTGAACACTAAACAATACCTACTATACCTTACTACATATACTGGTTACTGTAGATATTTTTGTAAATGCTTTGTGTTCGTTTTTGGCTGAATTGATAGTGCCTATTACTTCTAAAATCTATGACAAGCTATGATGCAGATAATGAGAAGACTTTTAATTTACTAACCCAGGTCAACTCTCCGATTTATTGCATAGAGTTGGACGTGCCCCAAAGCTTTATTTTTTTTTGCTGAAGTAACCGTTGGGGTAGACTTGTCCTAGAGGTGACTGCGAGTCGGCAAAAGTGACCAGGTGGACGATATGAGATGAAAGATCGGGCTCAGTGGCGTATCTTGGGTTGGAAGAGACCTATGTCCAGATTTGGAATGACACCGGCTGATTATGATGAAGTTTATGATGAACTTCGGAATTATTGCAATTCCATAAAACACAAAATTACAATTTACTTGCCCACCATTGAAAACTGTAACATCTGCGACGAACATAGCTAATGCCACTTGATATAATCAAATACTTCTATGCCAATATAAGCATTGTGATTGTCCCGACATAGTTCACTGCTTCCCACGACACCATTATTGACCATAGTACAAAGGGATTAGTCATAGATCATACTCAGAATATTACATGTTGTTATCGAACGGTCAGTAAGTCATTGTACGTTTTTGTGCTATGACTCAGTCTAGCCAATCTTCGTTCTCATTATTATATATTAGTTTTTCTGTGGTTCTGTACAGTCATACATACAGATGATAGGCTTCTAGGCATAGTCTTTAAATAAATTAAACGAGTTCCACTCCAATTATTGCAAACATGAGACATTTCGTTTTAAAGGATCGTAAAGCAACGCCATCTAGTTGTTTTGTATTGTAATAGTTGGCATCTGATACAATTGTTTTTAGGGTCCCGAACCCAAAGGGTACCAACGGAACCCTATTACTGAGACTCCGCTGTCCGTCTGTCTGTCTGTCTGTCTGTCTGTCTGTCTGTTTGTCTGTCTGTCTGTCCGTCTGTCACCAGGCTGTATCTCATGAACCGTGATAGTTAGATGGTTGAAATTTTCACAGATGATGTATTTCTGTTGCCGCTATAACAACAAATACTAAAAACAGAACAAAGTTAAAAATTAAAGGGTCCCCATACAAAAAACGTGTTTTTACTATAGCGCCATCTATGAACGATTGTTCAACTTATTAATAAATAATATTAATTACCTACCTTTGTGTAAACGTTCACTTAGTTGGTGTTAGTAGTTCGTTAGATATTCGTTAGATGGCGTTGTAGTTAATTAGCATGTTTGGTATTGACACAGTATTATAATATAATATTATACTTATATATTATTATACTGCGGTTCGGAACCCTCCGTGTGCGAGACAAAAGTCTGACTCGCACTTGGCTAGTTTTATTTGTTGGAATTTGTTTGGAATTTGTTTGGAATAGAATCTTCTATAGTATACTATACAGTATCATAATGTGAAAGAACTTGATGCCTCCATTTTTTGGAGCATATATTACGCGCACCCAGGATTTGCGAGGAATGTGATATTTTCAATTCAAATTCAAATATTTTTATTACGGACAACAATAATGATAATAATAACCCATGGGGGTTATTAAATATCTCAAAACTTATACTTATATTAAGGTTAGTATCTTATGAACTAGACTAAAACTAATACGTAATTTATAGATTTGCCTACACTATGGCAGCTATCATTGAAAGCAAAAAAGGGGCACCAAGTTTTTTCAAGACTAGGCCTAACGTGCTACCATCCTTGACCGCATCATCACTTACCAACAGGTGAGATAGTGGTCAAACTCTAGCCTATATGATGTAAAAAAAAACGATATAGTTTAAGTTGATTTGTATTTAGAGTTAGTTATGTAATTACTTTCGATTTCTATCACTTGGTGACGACTACTAAGTATAGTTGCTAAGTAGTTTTTTTTTAACCGAATTTGTTTCCACTGCTGGGCAAAGGTGTCCCCCATTTTCTTCCACCTGTCCGTATCTAATACAGTTTTATATATTGTCTATATAATATTAATATTATTTATTTTTAGATGCAAAGTAACTACTATAGTGAATATTCGTACTTTAGAGTAGTTGAAAATGACCTCACATTACCATTGGTATTTAACGAACACAACGTTAAGTTCAAGGTTATCGAGACTGGTGCTGGGTGCAGGAAGTAGTTATAATGTAGGTACCTACAGCCGCTGTTCATAGTTATTTAAATCATTGCTATATCCGACAATGAGAAAAAATATGTCTAAACTAATATTATAAAGAGAAAATATTTGATTTTTTGTTTGTTACGATTTAAATAAAAAAATACTGGACCGATTTCAAAAATTCTTTCACTTATGGAAAGTTACATTAGCAGCGAGTAATATATATGCTATATTTCATCCCCGTATTCTCACTGGTACGGGAACTACGCGGGTAAAACCGCAAGGCGCTGCTAGTATACTATAAAATACTACTATTCTACTTATATTCAAAAATATAGCGCACCCATTTCCGCATAAAAATACTTTATAGAAGTAGAAAAAATATAGTTGTCTTTCTGTTTATAGGATAGGCAAATAAAAACCGGTTGGTAATGTGCTTCTCAAGAACAAACTGATTCGCACATTTTATTATAACGACACGATAATTTAATTTCGTTAATTTAACACCTAGTAAGTTCAAATAATGCGTACAGACCAGGCATATGTCTTTTTATAAAGGTGTAGTCTCATCGTCATCTTGTCAGCTCATTTCGGCCCACTACAGGGCATAAGCCTCCTCCCTCTTACGCCACTCATCACTGTTCTGAGCTGCTCTTGGCCAGGTCCTATCTGCGTACTTTTCGATGTCGTCGACCCACCTTTGTATTGGTCTGCCGCGGCTTCGTTTTCCTACACGAGGCCATCATTCCGTTAGGGACTTACTCCACCTGCCATCACCACATCTTGCAACGTATAAGGTGTAGTATACTCGTATTAGTATGACAGGATCGGGTTGTCCCATAGTTAGAACATTTTAATCTCTACTTATCAGAAACAGGATTGATTAGCCGCTACTGCGCCGCCATTATTATTAGCTTTTTATTAGCTTCACCTGTATGTTTGTATGTTTGTAACCGACTTCTTTGGGTGCGATTTTGACTCACTTTAAACGGCCAGATTTCGTTCAAACTTTGTAGATTTATCGAGGACCGATGAAAATACACTAATTTGATAAAAAAATATTCCATTTTTCAACTAAAAAGTAGAAAATAAATAATAGTTTAAAAAAACTAAAAAACCGAACTAAAAAATAGAAAATTAATTTAAATAAATTTAAATTAATAATAGTTTTAAAAAAATTTCAATAAATATAAATTAATAAGGGAGTAGAAAAAAAATATTTAAAAAAAAGCGTGAGGTGCATAGTGTCAAAAGCGTGTTTTTTAAAAAGCGTGTTTTTAGTTTTTTTTTTTTTCATTTCTTTTTTGTTCCAGTTCCATGTTTGGGATGTCCCTTAAACTTTTATATATTTTATTTTTGTATTAAAATCGGAAAGCGGTTTACAGAATACATCTACCTACCAAGTTTCAATTCTTTAGTCCTAATAGTTTCGGAATAAAATGGCTGTGACATATGGACGGACAGACAGACAGACAGACATGGCGAACCTATAAGGGTTCCGTTTTTTTCCATTCGGCTACGGAACCCTAAAAACAGAAATTAAAAAATAAAATTTCGTCTGTAAGTTCTTGCCCATTTTCTTCCGATTGTATTTTGTTTCTTATTCTCCAGATGCATCTTCGTATATTATCAAAACTAATAACTAATAGACAGTCTTCTCAGAATGTTTTGCTGTAACCACATCGGAAGAGGGTACTACTTCTTACTGACCTTACAATCCTATCTTAAAAACTCATTCTGTATAGAAAAACCTTTCAAATGCACAGTTATGTAACGGGACGTGAATAAATGCATGATTTTCTGGATGAGGTACATCAATACACCACACAAGTATACATAGCATCACGCATATCAAAAAGGTTATTTCAATAATTTTCATTGTAACGATATTAGACGAATATGAGTATTACTGCTAGAGGTGATACGGTGCACGCGAAAGTGTTTGTATACTATTTATTATTCTGTAATATGTAGTGGCATTTGGCAATTATACTCCGTTCTACAATTTATGTAACTTTTGACTGCTCCAGGGTTAAGATTTGGGTGATATAAAAAATATAAACTAACGAACTAAAAATCATAGTATTTACGCTAAATGTATCGCCATTGATCGCTGACGTTAAATTATAAAAAAATCATTCAAAAGTTTCTAAGAAAATCTCCCGCCATAACCTTACGGTGTTCCGGCAGCACACAGCCCCTTTAGCTAGTCAGACCATTCTACAATATTATCGTATATAGCTCTATTCTAGTAGTCAAACACCAGCCGAGCCTATCAGACAAAATAATATCATCACAGCTTGTCCGATTTGGTAGAAATATTGCACATAGTTGATAGTTAGCTAATAGAATAGAATTGGACTAAGGTCATTTTTAACGTTTGGCGATGATAACTAATAAAAATCATAGGAACATCGATCGCCTCTAGCTCGAGTATACGAGAATGCATCGTATTAGTTAGGACATAATATAAGGAACGAGCATTGTAAGCAAATGGAATCAAAATATTTGCCCCAACAATGCGTCGATGCATTATTCATACGTGCCTAATCTTTTATTACTGTGTCTACTTTTAATATCTATTTTGTCCTACATACCATAATGTGGTCTATGATTTCTATATGCATATCGATTAATACTTGTGTTTACATATTTTTAACCGACTTCCAAAAAGAAGGAGGTTCTGAATTCGTCTGTATGCTTTTTTTTGGTACGTTACGCGATTACTCCGTCAATTGTGAACCGATTCGAATGATTCTTTTTATAATCGATAGGGTACGTTTCCGAGGTAGTCCCATTGTAATTTCATCGAGATTTGATAAATATCTCTAGAGATAAACGTCTCAAACTTGCTACTGAAATTGACTCGCGGTGCATTAAAGTCGGTTGTTTTCGTTTTTAAACTATCTTAATTATTGTAGTGCGTTTCGTCGTTTCTTGGTGCCTGTGGATGGTTGGATGTTTGTTACTCGTTCGCTTTACTTTATTGAGTATATTCCACAGACCCAGGCTATTTATGATCTGGGGTATAGTATTCTTGATCTCAACCAAAAAAGTTGCTTTCTGAGATGAAGATTTTGCACGGTAGAACATTGCTGTAAAGACAAATTAATTCACCCCATCTATGTTTCTATCTCGCTAACACTAACCGTAAGAACATCTGTCAAACACTAAAATCAATGTGAAGAAAAGACCAAAAAATATTCAAGGTAATATTTTTAGTCTTCAAAAATGTATTCTACATGCAACCTCCTTTGTGTATAATCCTCTTGATCCCAACGAATCGTCATCACCATAGATATATAACAATTATAGATACGTCAAGTGTGATTTGTTGATATCAACAGCATTTGATTGTCAATGCATTGCGCGTGCCATCGCCTGCACTCATTCAATGCCTATTATCTAATCGTCCCAATGTCACAAACAAGTCATTGTGCCATAGGTGTACTACGACTGCTATTGTCGTATATTTGAGTTTTAATTGACTTCAAAAAGCGGAAGGTTATCATTTTGACTCGTATTTGTGTAATTTTATTGAACCTGAAAAATATACACGTTGTAACGTAACGAAACGCCTACCTCTCGCTACGTGTATAGAGGGAACCTAGACAAGGGAAACTACAAGAGACTTTAAATACATGTATTGATAAACACACTTAACTTAAAACACTAGGTACAAATGTTCTTGCGCATCCTCCGCTTCATTAAGAGATCTCCCAGTGAGGCTCCCCTAAATACCGGTCTGGTTTAACACATGTATCATGCTCGACTTCATCTTATCAATGACGTCGGAAATCCTTGAAGTCCTATTAGTATTCGCCTGTTTAGCTTCTTCAGTGCCCATATTCAATTTTTCCGCCCATGCTTCGGCGTCTATTACGCTATTTGGAAGGTCGTATTTTTTCAAAGGCCTCTTAGTATATTCTCTATTTTAAGGAAAAACCATGTTATCAATTTTATATTTTTTCATAGACCCCCTCATTGTTTTTCTGTCCTTTTTGTTTCGTTGCTCGGAGATGACGGAAAAAAATCGAAAAGTCAGTCGCCCCTCGACTGACTTTTCGATTTTTTTCCGTCATTACTTTTTAAACATTGAAAACGTTAAACGCTTTTGACATATCTCACATAGTTTTCGACTTTTTCTAGCTCCCTGATTGGTCTAAATTTAGTGAAGTGTAGTAACCACTAGAGGCGCTGTACTGTTTTTCATGCAAACTTTGTTCGATATACGATATCGAGTTTGGTATGAAAAGTACTAAGGGTACAGACATAGTACAAACTTTCTATGAATGCAAATGCGTATAACCTTGCCCGTTTTTTGGCCGTCTGCCATTGTTTTAGAAGTTCACCAAACGGTGTGCCGCCGGGGTGAACCTAACTGATGTTTCCAAAATAATTTGTTGTTTATCATTTCTGCTGTTATTTCTCTTGTGTGAGGTGTACTGCTATTTTAAAACTGGTGTCACTGCCATTCAGCACCTAAATATATTCAAAGGAATTTTTTAGCACCGATATAAATATTCTAAGGAATAGTTTTTGGTGCTAAAAAATTGTTTGTTTACTCAGAACTCTGTCATTTATTAAATTAACCGTTTTAGAAGAACCGTTTTTTTTTGTTTAAATGGGTCTAAAATCCCCTTTGCTTCCATTATACAATTTATGGAGATCTGATCAATGTATGATGCTCCAGAGATAGGTTTATACAGGTTTGCAAAACAAAAAAATCAAGTACCAAGTTTAAGGTTTTTATCTCTATATGTCTGGAGATACTCAGTTCAGATTTCGTTGAAATTTCAGTGGGGTCTACCTATGAGAGGTACCCTGTTAATAAAACAAATAATCATTCGAATCGGTTCACAATTGGAGGAGTAATAAACGTAACGCAACAACCATAAAAAAGAACATATGGATGAATTAAGAACCTCCTCCTTTTTAGAAGTTAGTTGAAAAGTAATTCTCACACGTAGAAAGCAGTGACCAAGCTTTTTATATGTGGTAGATATACTCGACTTATTGTCTACTTGTATTCGCTAGATAATACTTAATCACAGTGAACAAGCATATGTTGTAATGAACGAAAATCGCATTAAATTACGGGAAACTTTCCTCATTCATTCAGATAAGATATATGGATAGAATACGCTTTATTTCATTTAACAAACCGGCCAAGTCGACTTGGACCCGCCGAGGCTTCCGTACCAACTTCGCAGACTAGGTTAAAGAAAAAACTTAACTTTGTAGTTCGATCCATAGAAAATGTATTGCACCAACTACACATAATTTTTACAACTACAAATTGTTTGTAGTAAATCAACTTTTTGAACTTATACTTCTTTTGGCGCGATAGAGAAAAATGATGAGAGTGAATTTTTACGATGCGCGCGCACACCGACACCTAAATTTAACATCGTGAATTTAGTTCTAGGTGGTACGATGCGCGCGCACACCGACACCTAAATTCTACACCGTGAAGTTAGTTCTAGGTGGCGTGACTATGTTCAAGTTGTATATGTCATATGTAACGTCATATTTTTACGTTAATAAAACCTTTTTTATTTAAATAAAATCTTTTTGATTCATTTTAATATTTATCGTTAATCACTATTGCATTTTAGTTATTTTTTTTCCATACGCCACAGAAGTATAACTTCTAACGCGTGTACATAAAAGTACACACACTCTTTTTTTTACTTATCCACTACATATATACGGTTTTCAAATGTATTCCTATGTGCTTTAAGACCTTGCTTTATGCCAAATTTCAGGATTCTAGAATCTAGAGCAACGGGAAGTAACTAGGTATAGGTTTTGATTCTCTTTTGAAATCGCAAAATATGCGAAAAAATGCTACTTTGATCGCGTTGATTTACAGGTTTGATTTTTTCACAGCCAAAAGGGACCGTAGACCCAAGTATTTGATATAAGTTTCAACTTGATACCTGTACGGGTTCCGTAGATTAAGGGTCTTGACAGACGGACAAAGAGATCCTAAGCATTCCTTTTTTCCTCTTAAGGTATGGAACCCTAAAAACTTAGAAAAGTCTTATCGCAATGAAATTAAACAGTCTACTCTCTCGCGAACAACCAGACGTTTTGCTTGTCCTATTACGTTTGGTATATTATAAAGAATGCGATCGAGATATTCACATATACGTAATGTAATTAAAAGTTAAGATAATTAAAAAAAAAAAAAAAAAACGATGTGAATGATGATCTCTCTAGCTAGCTAGAGATCGATTTTTTTAGACAACGTCGGTCACTTGCAAAAACTGTCATTCTTATGTCAATAGTAACAATCTTTGTGCTTCAAAGCGAAACATGCATCGAAACGGCATCACCTTATCTAGCGTTCTACTAACTATGCAGTTATCTACTATTGTCATATTCGCCATTTGCAGCTTCAATTAAAATGAGCGTAGTACATCGACTGTCCGGTTAATAGATGACAGATATTGCATACTTTAGTGTAATTATCGTTCCGGTCTGCCTGCGCAGGCAAGGGCCGGACAGGAAGGCCTGATGATAGCTTGTATCCCCCCGGGCCTATGTCAGAACAATGGATCAAACTGATTCTTTCCCACCGCTTAGGGACTCGGTTGAATGCAATGGTTTTAGTCATGTTTCAGAGTTTTTAACCTACTTCACTAAATAAACTGGCCAAGTGCAAGTCGGACTCGCACTAGTAGGGTTCCGTACCATTATGTTTCTTTGAAGTGTCACACACTTTATATTTTTGTAAATTGTTAAACACAATGCAAAATTTCATCGTACCGACGGGACTCGAACCCGCACCCCCCGATTACACGTCCAGGTGCTCTGCCAATTAAGCCACGGTTCGATCCATCGATACGACGAAATTAGTGGATTGCATTTGTTAACCCAATTATGCATTGGTGGCGCCATATAGATGGCATAGTAGTCATAGGACTACTTATTACGTAAGTTAATCATTCGGAAGAAATCATTACAGTTTTTCAAATCCGAAGAGAGATGTTGCACTGCGTAAATCAAATATTATGTTTCTTTGAAGTGTCACACACTTTATATTTTTATAAATTGTTAAACATAATCCTAAATTTCATCGTACCGACGGGACTCGTACCCGCACCCCCCGGATTACACGTCCAGGTGCTCTGCCAATTAAGGCCACGGTTCGATCCATCGATACGACGAATTTAGTGGATTGCATTTGTTAACCCAATTATGCATTGGTGGCGACAGACAGACAGACAGACAGACAGACGGATAGCGGAGTCTTAGTAATAGGGTCCCGTTTTACCCTTTGGGTCGGAACCCTAAAAAGGAGGAAGTTACACGGTCGAACATATATATTATTTTTTTATGTCTGTTCGCGGATAACTTCGTCGTTTATGAACCGACTTTGATGATTATTTTTGATGATTTTTGTTGGAAAGCAGATATCCCAAGGGTGTTACCATAGTAATTTCATCGAGATCTGATAAGTAACCAGTAAGTATCCAGTTGTTCTAAAAGATTATGCCTACGCATCAACAGAAAGAAAAATTGACCAACCAATTGAAAAAAGCTGAAAAAGCTGTTTGCAAATGTTTATATTTATAAGCATTCTAATCTCCTCATCAAGATTTTTGGAGGGTCATATTTCTATTTGCAATTGTGTGGTCAAAAAAGAAAATTATAGGGGCGCGTATAGGGGCGTAGCTACTGCAGACTTTCTTATTCAATAGAAATGAAGTTGTTCAATGTATATAATTTTAGTGATTTTCATGCCGAAAAAAAAACTTACTTATTGTTTTTCGAGTGCATGGAGTTTCGCAAATTAGTGTCGCTATTTAAAAAAAATATACGCTTAATATTTTTTATAATTATAACCTACTGTGTAGTATTATTATCTGTTCTATGCTACTGTCCGTGTTCGCCAATTATCTGAAAATGGGCCAATTTTCAGTAGGTACACCCTTAAAATTCTTGTTTCTGTGAAAAATAGTTTTTCGCCTCATTATTATGTTATTAATATTTATTATGTTATTTATTGTGTTTAATAAAGTGTTTCTCTCTATCTACTCGTATATAACTAGCAAACCGTCAGAGTTCGCATCGCACGGGTATAAAATATATGTCTACAATTTTTGCATCAGCTTGTTGCGTCGCGTATGAATTCTTCATTCAATTTCTTCACTTCACTCAATTTACTCTATCTATTGGTGAAAACCGCATTAAAATCCGTTCAGTAGTTTTTGAGTTTATTGCGAACAGACAGACAGACGCAGCGGGGACTTTGTTTTATAATATGTATGTAGTGATAGTCATGATATGTAATATCTAAAGACATTTATTGCGCCAGGTGTTTACTATTATTTATTCTGTGGCTAGGTGTTTTCACTCGCATTACTCGAGATATTCAAAGTAGTTGCCTATGTTCATTATCATACTGAATCATAAAGTTTTTTTTTTCAAGTAAATGCAGTTTATTTAATTTCACAGATATTATATCAAGGTCTGTACAACATTTCGGCTAAATAGTGCAGTCAATTATTTAACTAATTGAAGGACAAAAACTGACTAATAAAATCAAGTTTCCCGTTAATAATGTCACAGGAAAATTCAACAAAATATTTGGATTATTTTATCTCTAATACTTAATTTGCTTCTTTAAATGTCTGTTTTTTGTTAAATCGCACATAATATTCCTAAGCTATATTAAAACGAGTTATTGTAGAGGAGAGGGGTTCCAGTAATACGATGGTTTCGCCAGGCCAGTGTTAGAAATTTCTATTCATATCGCGTTATTTATAGAACCTGTTCGTCTGAGAAACTTCAGGTGGACTGCAATTTACTAGGTAAGTAGGTATACTATACTTACGTCCTATCCAATTGCGTCGCGTTTAAATTACTCGGAAATTTTAAATGCCTTATAGGGTTTAGTACCCAAAGGGTACCAAAGGAACCCTATTACTGAGACTTCGCTGTCCGTCCGTCCGTCCGTCTGTCCGCATTTCACAGGGCTGTATCTCCTTAACCGTAATAGGTATATACTTGAAATTTTACGAAGTATGTATTATTATGGGGGACTTAACAACAAATACTATTAATTAAGATAGTTTAAAAACTAAAACAACCAACTTCCATGTCCCGCGAGTCAGTTTCAGTAGCAAGTTGGAGACGTATATCGTCATATCTCTGGAGATACTTATCAGATCTCGATAAAATTATAAAATAATTAATAAAATAAAATAAAAGGGGAATGGGAAGTCGGTTGAAAACAAAATAAAATAAAATTGTAAAGGGGGTCTCTCATATCTAAATCGAAATCCTACGTGTGCAAGTCCGACTCGCACTTGGCTAGTTTATTTTTTATTTTATAGTTATAATTATATTATAGTTGGACCACTTGGACCACTGTCTCGCCTGATGGTAAGCGATGATGTGGTCGAATATGGTGATCACTAGGCCTAGAATACTCTGGCTCTCAAGTGTACTACCGGAACACCGTAAGGTTATGGCGGCAGATTTTCTCCTTGATGGTGGTAAGCAACTTTTTGGTATCATTTTGGTGAAATATATTTATAATATGCTTCTACCACATGGAGACGAACATCCGTGCTGGGATTTGAACCGCTGACCTCCCGCTTAGAAGTCAGGCCAACCGCTTAATTTGAAATAACATATTTAGTTATTTTATTATTTCTTTTCATAGCAAGCATAGTTTTTACAAAACTATTCTTTTTTCTTCAATCAGTCACACTATTATTTTCAATTTATTGAAAATTATTTTAGAGTTACAGTTATCGTGAATTTGAATCATGATTATAAAACACCGACTAACTATATATATAATAGTCGGTGTTTTATAATCATCATAGTTGAAAATTATTTTCTACTTTTTAGTTGGGTTTTCTATATGAGCATGTTTATTAAACTATAATTTTTGTATAGGTACTTAGGTACTTATATTCAGTCTACATCATAATTTGCCGTTCGAATAATCGTATAATATTATTATCTTTTCTATGGTATTATTGTGGGTATTGCCCGGTTGCTTCAGGGAAAAATATATTTATTTACATACATATACACCTATACCTACTGATATTAGTATGTAGAGATAATAATACATTGTAAGTACTGTAGTGTGTGTTATACAGTGTGTTTGGATAACTACCGACGCGTGATATTTGAGAGGCTTGAAGAACAGAAGATTTCATCGACAAATTACATCCCTATAGGTCCCTAACCCCCCATTTTGGAATGGTCACCATTTAAATTTATAGATATTTATTTTAGACACGTAATGTATGTATATATATATAGACACAAAAAAAGTGCAATCTAAAAGAAAATCTTGTCATATGTCAGATTTATCCACAGAAATATGCATTATATTTTAATTATTATATATATAATATAATTTAATATAATAATATATTATTCATATTTCTTTGGATCTATCATAGGAATATAAAGTAAAAATTTAATGTTCTGGGCAAACATTAACTTTTAACTTTACACGCCATTGTTTAATTTTAACCACAATGTTAAATCATGTTATATAAATATTAAAAAAAACACGTGCCTTACTGATAAATAACAATAACAGCTTACAATGTAAAATATAGTGATGACGTCACTCACAGTCAGCGGATAGATTTGTGTCCGTCGGTGTGTTGTTTATGTCTTTGTAGAGTTAGGAAGATAGATATGGCACGGAAATGCATGGAGATTTTTTTTATGAGAGCTGAAAGACATTGACAACCACTTCATTATTCTGCCGAATTGTTAAATTTTAAAAGCTGACTACGTACTTCAATTAATTTATTTGACTAATATCATCATCATCAACAGCCTGTACCTATAAGCCCTCTGCAGGACATAGGCCTCTGTCTGGCCCCTCCTAATGCCTGCCACTGAGCTCGGTAATCGGCTCTTCTCAACTAATTATATTTTAGATATTATATATGTACTTCTTGTCATTGAGCCTTTGATACTAAACAACTCTATGGATCGAAACTGCTAGAACAAGAAATGTTATTAATAAGATATTTTTGAATGAATGTGTATTCCGTGCTCTATGAGAGTCCGATGTCTGTGTAAAAGTTTTTTTGCATGTAAACGCACGTGAACCGGCTTCAATGATAGAACGGGCGCGCGGGCAGTCGCGTCGCGACCTCTCTGCGCTTATCACGACGCACAACACTACACAATTCAATTAACCAATCAACTTAATCCAATTGAAAAACGAACGACGCGTTCCATTTTCAAACTTCAAACGTCACATTCTTCTCTCTCCGCGGCCGTTAACTAATGTGCCCATCATTTCAGTGAATCCTAATTATTCCAATTAGACAAGTGTTGCGAATTTCCGCGAATGTTTCGTGATGTAACAGTGAATCGATGAATGGTTCTTTGTTAGTGCTCCAAACAGTGCATTCGAAGAAGAAACTGAAAGTGTTTTAGTGCCTCGCTAAGTACGGAAAACTTCCTGTTGCCACACATTACGGTATGTTTGTTTTTCGATAACCAGATAGGATCGACTAATCCACTTGTTCATTGTTATTAATTTTTCACGTATATGATTACGGCGTGCGTTGGTGGCGTTTCGCCAAAATGTATTATTAAACGCAGTGGATGGAATTTTAATTTTACCCACCACGGCATACGATGTAGTTATTTTGGTGGCTTATGCATTTACTTGGATATTATTGCTCATGATGTCCTGTTTACTTCGAAATCTTGAAATATTTTTTAAAACACGTAAAAATCTCTGTTTTTTATTAAATTCTTAACTGAATGGGTCATTGGCCAGCCTTGGAACCTTTGCCAGAATCATTGAATTTTTGTTTCTACACTATGAAAGAACACATTTCTTTTGTAATACAGTCGTCGTAGCGAAGTAGAGAAAGCTTAGTTGAGAAAAGCAGCAAATAATTTATTCCGAAATGTGAAGGTATGGAAAGTCACCTAGTGGGTATAATCGTGAAATTTATACAAAATATGTATTAATAAACTAATATAGCATTTACACAATATAAATGTTTTAGCTTAAGTATTACTCAACTTAAATAAAAATAAATAATAATATTAGTTTATGATCATCTGTTACTGGAGACTAAGACAGAACGACACTTAATAAAAAAAGAGAATTAAAATACTCGTTATTGAATATGTACCAGCAATATAACATAGCATAAAACTTTAAGTCTTTGGTATTTCAACGGGCCTCGCTAAATGCGAAACCTTTTGTTTGGACAGACTTAATATGTTAATGCAAAAGTAAGAGAAAACTTAAAAGCTGTGGGCTATTATGAGGTGATATATTTTAACCTTGACGTAGATCGTATTAGCAAGTTATAGTTAGTTGTATATTATTGCAGCCGGTTTACATTATGACCTGCTACCTCAGCGTGCCATCGTACTGTCCACATCATCGACCACATCACAACTTATCAACAGGTGAGATAGTGGTCAAACGCTACCCTATGTAACTAATGAAAACTAAAATATTCTTTATTAAAAAGTGTGTCATATCAGACAATTGTATGTAAAACCATGTGCAACCAATAAATGGAATTGATCCTTCTGTGACACATTATTTACATTAATTTAAATACATGAATCATTCTGACGCCAAAATGACATATGCAACTTGGAATTTCTTGTTTTAATACTGTTCTTGATAAGTTATTGGATCTAAGATGAGGCATTGTATTTAAAAAAAAAAATGTTAGTTTCTGGAGACTCAACAGATGGCTTACAAGATGAACGCAGTGATCTTTCACTGTCATATTGAATACATATGTCAAACCTCTTGTTTGCTTTTGATTCGTTCTCGATTGATTTGTAATTTTCGAATGCCTTTGCTAAATTTAAACTGTAATTTTGTAGGGGTATGTATAAATTACGCCGACAAAGTAATTAAATAAAATTTTGAAAAATATAAAAAAAAAGGTTTTGCTAAGAGACCGTTAATACTAGAAAGCTGTAAATTTGTGGGGGTATGTATATAAATTACGCCGACAAAGTGCTGAAATAAAATTTTGAAAAATATTTTTTTTAGGGTAGCTCCCCTACATGAGAAGTGGGGATGAATTTTTTTTCGTCGTCTACCCCATGGTGTGGAGTATCGTTGAATAGGTCTTTTAAAATGACTTAAGGGTTGCTGCATGCTCCATTTACCCCCCTCCCCCCTCCCCCCTTTAAAAGCTAAACTGCTGGCTTGAAAAATTTAAAACATTTCATGAACTTTAAAGGAAAACTATAACGGTTAAGATAACTTTATTAGTTTTGCAGTAATAGTCGTTGAACTTGGGTGTTAGATAATTTTGTACCAAATACAAAATCCTTATTAATGTATTGATTGAAAACCTTCCTTCGACCGGTTTTGTTTTCCCAGTAACATCTCTTTTATATCGTCATTCCTCAATACTGATGAATTTTTTCGAAGAAAGTAATGTCTAAACTCTTTTAAATTTTGGTTCTCTCTGCTTCTTGATTTCCTACCCTCTAACTACTTTGATCATTATTGTCATTCTATTGGTCGATTTGTAGAGACGTATTCTTACTCTTTGCATCAAATTAGTAATCCTTTCCAAGTTCACTTGTTTTTTCTTCGTTGTAAACTACTATAAAAATTAATTTTGTTGCGGCGTTTAATATGCGTAATAAATAATACACGTAGATATTTATTCGTTTATTTTAATCATATTAAAATTAGATCAAGTTCCAAACGCCTTTCCTGGTTTTGACTTTGCATATGAAGGTGATATAAATAAATTTGCTTCCATCTAAGCAATTTGTTGGCAGTTAGAGCGCAGTTATCTGTGGCTCAACCTCAATAAACATCTAACGATATACCTAACGGCCCACATGTACACTGATAGAACAGGTTCCTGCGTTATTGTAGACTAGTCAGACCGCCCGCAGCTTACCTTGCCTGGACTACTGTATGAGTTTTCGAAAAAGTTCTTACTTTTAATTTTGTAGTTGCTTTGATTTGTGCGATTTCAACAAGGGTCGAAAAAAATACGCTTTCATTTTTTTTATATCTGATGAGCTAGGCTAGCATTTGAAGCGATAATGACGTTGTCTATGGTGAACACACTATGCTTATAATGGTCTGACTCTTATTTTTACCCTACCTCACCTCTGGGGGGACTAAATTCTGTAAATCCAGAATGTTCATACCACAATCTCTGTAAATAAACGTCATCTCTATCAGGCAAGCCTCTTGCTTGCCTGTTACATTAAATTTAAAAAATCTCCATAATACATCTCTAGGATATCAAAGGTAAATTCTCAAATAAAAAAAAGTTGAAACATCTCTTGAATCAACATATTAATCAGTGCGTTGTCTGTCAGTCACAACAAGTTTATAAGTGTAGTTACATGTATATATCTCTCACACATGTATACATGAGGTCAGACAAGACGTATTACATCATTTCGAAGCTATGTTAGCCATAGGGCCTTCAAAACATGCACTCACTTCGAGAGCCATGATATTTTTTACGGTGTTCGTTTGAGCTCGGTGCTGCAGCCAAGTTATGCCTTGAAATGTTACTTTATTTTGATTGATTGAATTGAATTTGAATGATGCTTGGCTATTCGATTTTATATAATAGTTGTTTTAGTAATTTGACCAGATATTTTATATCAATTTATTCATTTGTTTCTATAATATATAATATAATCTATAATCTATTGACAGAAAAATATTTGATTAAACAAAAAAGTGTGGTGTGGTTTTATGAAACCATGATGCCAGTGGAACTTTTGGATCGTAGGCATTTAACTGAAAAATTTCTGAAAATTATTCGATTTGGGTATTTAGCGAGCGCCCTGTAATGCTTATGCGACATGCAATAGATGGACAAAAAAAAATTGAGGTAATGTAAGTAATAAAGTAAGTTTTCAAACATCTTTCCACACGGTTGGTTGAAGCGTCACGGGACCGAAATGCTGGCATGGATTTAGCTCAGAGACTAACACCCATATGCATAGTCGGTCCCTCAAGATTTCCTCCACTCGACCTTAGTCGAGGTCACCTCAAGGAATTCTTGAAAACACCCTTGAAATCAGTATGTTCAGTTACGTCTTCACCCTCCAGTGACGGACCTCCAGTAAGGTCGAGTTGAGGTTGAGTGAAGGAATGACGTCATTAATTTATTTATTATATTATTATTATAATATTAAAACTTGAAATAACCTAAGAAATAACTTTGTAAGCGCTGATAACAAGCTTTGAGGAGACCTTAAGGTAGATCGCGACGTACCTTGAGTTTGACAGTTCATTACTCGACTCGACTGAGGAATTTGTTCAAGTCGAGGATTTTTTTTTCTTTCTGCATACCGATTTTATCCTTGAGGTTGAGTCAAGTCACATTCGAGTGGAGGAAATCTTGAGGAACCGACTATGCATATGGGTGTAAGCATCGCGATTCAACGGGGGAATACAGCCAGCATTTTGGGAACTTTACCTACTGGTAGTGGTTTGGTAGACTACATTTTAGTTTTTATTGTTTTTTATTAGGTTTATTTGTTTGTTTATAGTTAGGTAGTTTTAAAAATATATTAATGTATATAATAGTATATAAATAAGTACATCTATCTAAGAACCATTAAAATAACAAATGCATTATTAGCAAAGATAAGTGACATTAATATATAATATAATATAATATAATATAGTAATAAACATTTTAATTTAAAAACCAACAAATAATATTTAGCTGGTAGCGAAACCGCTCCGCAGAAAACGTGGTAACTGGTGATATTATACATTGGTTTATATTGATATTTTATTTAAACACCTCATAAATGTTAGACAAAAAATATTTAAAATGATACTCTGATATCGGAGCTGAAAACGGATTTATTACTCGCTACATTAGAGATATCGCGGTTGTGTAATATTTATATTTAGCGAGAAGGCCAAAAGGGCATCTGTCACACAAAATCTCATTACAATAAAATAATTGACATTAAAATATATTTGAATCATTGTTCTTCTAGTAAGTTTTCTGTGTTTATAGTTATTTGATCCCATACATGGAACTGGAACAAAAAAAATTTTTTTTCTTCAAACCTATACGTGTGGTGTGTTTATGGATAGGTCTTTAAAAATGACATTGAGGTTTCTAAAATCATTGTTTCTCAAAGTCAACCATTTAAAAGATAGGCGCGTCTAAAGTGGTAAAATGTGTGACCTTGAATTACACATATGATACATTTTAAAAGCACTTTTTAACGCAGGCAAAGCCGCGGAGCTCAAGTAATATTTTATAGTTGCCAAGAAGTTATTTAGCGAGACCGACGATTGTACTTTAATTTAAGAAATATTGTTGTAAGTATAGAATATTGGTTTATATTGGACATATCGGACAGTACAGCGTAATCTATTCTATAAAAATTGGTAGTGACACACGGACAGACAGATGGACAAGAAAGTGATCTTATAAGGGTTCCTTTTTTACCTTTTGAGGTACGGAACCCAAAAATTGAAAAATTATCGATAACAAAACAAAGTATGTATATGTTAGTAGATTTTTTCCCCAACTAGTTAGTGCTTTAAAAGAAACCTTATCGGTATTCAGTTGTCCCGATAATCTTTATGCTCTATTTGTGTTCAAGGTGGCGTGTTTGCATAGATTTACTTCACAAAGGCATCGTAAATAAACCTCATTTGTAGGTGCCGTTGTTCTTATTTCATTTGTGGTGTTTTCCTGTAGATATTAATATCATTTGTTACTTTAATAACGTTTAAACCATAGATAACAAACTTATGTTTTAATGTATGTGCTATTGAAACTACCAAGTACGGTTTGTATTTTTAGGCGTTTTCTTAAAAAAAAAACATGTTCCTGGAGATTCAACAGATGGCTCTCAAATTGAACGCAATAGTTTGACATTGTCTTACTGGATATATCTCATAAACCACGTGATTTCTTTTTATCCGTTTCCGATCCATGTCCATACCTTTTTAATTACTTAAATCTTATCGTAAGTTTCTAACTAAAAAATCTAAATTTCCTTTGATACTTTTGAGAGTGACATCCCAGAAGGTTTGCATCAAAAGCCACCTAGCCAAACTTTGGCTTTGATATTAATTTAAGCTTCTCGCTGTCTTCTAGACTTCATCATTGCCATTTAAATGCATCTTGCCGTTACAAGTCTTTAAGTATATGCCGACTATGATATTACCTATTGTAAAATTTATAACGATTACGGAACCCTAATGTTAATGTTATTCTACATACACTTAACTTGTTATAGTTTTGTTTAATGATAGACTCCAACCGTGTACTAGAGCGTAAAACGAAGGTTACGAAATCTGTTTTGTAATTATTATAATAGAGACCAATTACTTTTTTTTATTTAGATTATCTTCCAATCTGACAGCTTTTTTGTAAAACCGGTACATGTTAATGGACTACCATTAGATTACAAAACATTATAATACAATGTTATATTAAAAAATAATAACTCGTTGCATAATTTTTTCATTAATTTTTGTCCTTTAATAATAATAATAGTTTAGTCCTGCTGGGGCGACTTTGTGGCGAGCCGACGCTTGAGTGGCAACTCCGCGCACCCCTACCCTGCGACCGCTAATGAGACCCTCTGACACCCCGGCTCGCCTTGACCGGCCGACTGGGGGTGGGAATCGCAAGATTGAGCTAAGGCCTAAGAACCAAACCCAAAAACCCAAAATTTATTATTCAAGAAATAATTATTAAAATTAAAATATCCCCAATTCGATTAGATAAAGCAGTTAATATCCCTGCATTATAAGATTTTAAATTTTGGTAATAAATTACTAAACAATATGAAACTAAACCTAAACCATCTCAACCTAATAAAATTCTAATTATATTTGGACTAATAATTAATAAAATTATTGAAAAAACAAATAATAATACTAAAATAATAAAGCGTATTAAATTTAATTCAGAACTTATATAACTTTTTCTATAATAAATAACAACAGAAGAAATTAAAGAAACAAATATCATAAATAATAATTATATTCAATCTAATAAAATAGATATAACAACTCTAACTGAACTCAACTCTAACTCTTTATTGTACACCACAAATTACATGAAACTCTTAAATTATAATAGGCTTAATTATTATTGCTCTTTGGCTTAATTTAAGTTGCACAATGGGCGGTCTTATCGCTAAAAGAGCTATCTCTTCCAGACAATCTTTGGATAGATAAGAAACAAATCACGGTAAATCGACGGCGCGGTGTAGATATATATATATATATATATATATAAGAGCAATTATCATAAAGATAAATATCAAAAGAAAACAATTTTTTAAAATAAATAGTCATTATATATATAAATAAAGACATACATATATATTCATACATCATACTTATACTCAAATACACAAATATATACATATTTGGCATGTATTTAAAAAAAAAGATATCTAGAGATAAGAACCAGCAGTAAAAGATCAGACAGAAAGATTGTAGAAGCATGAAACATTTTAGTCTCGTAGTTCAGTTAGATAAAACATTTTCACCTGATCTTTGAATATTGAAAGAAACTGTGCATGGCGAATAGTAGAGGGGAGAATATTCCACAGGCGAATTGCTTCTATAGTAAAAGAACAATCATAAAATGAACTACTATGTGGTGGTATTAACAAAGCAAGATTTTCTGATGACCTGAGTGAATGAGTGTCAGTGCAATATAGGAAATTAAAGCGTTCTTTAAGATATGGTGGTGTAGAAGGACAGAAAAGTATGTTGTACAGAAGTAAAAGTATGTGAGTATATGTGAGAGAGCTCGAGATTAATATCGTAAATTGATTGGTTTCACCTTCCACAAGTCATTTTTGATGAGACAATTGTAAAAATTAGTGACACTGTAAAACACCTTGGTATTTTTATTGATCGCAAATTATCCAGGATACCACAAATCGCAGAAACCAGTCGCAAGAGGTTTGCTTCCGCCTCTTCCCTCAGAAGACTCTGGAATGTTTTACCTACCACTAAAGTTGCGCTTGCACAATCTCTATACTTCCAATACTCGATTATGCCGATGCCTCATATCCAGACTTAACCGAGGAACAGCTCAATAAACTAGAACGCCTTCAAAATATCTGTATCGCTTCATATATGGTCTGCGAAAATTTGACCACATTTCCGAATTTCGAAAAAAGCTGAACTGGTTACTCATTCGTCTGCGCCGGCATGCTCACATCCTTTCTTTATTATACTCTGTCCTTTTCATTCCTTCTACTCCTCCTTACCTTAAACTACGTTTTCAATTCTTGCATAACTCACACTCCCTATCCTTACACTCCGCTGAAAACTTAGTTTTAAAGATTCCTTTTCATTCTTCTGAATATTTTGCCAATTCCTTTGCAGTACAAGCTGCACGACTCTGGAACGACTTACCTTTGGACATACGAAGAGCCAAATCATTAGCAATTTTTAAAAACAAGTTGAAAACTCATTATCTCTCACTTGTGTAACTATATATAGACTAGCATTTAAACTATTGAAAGTATAATGTATTATATGTGATTGTGTAGTATATTTGTTTGAGTTATTTATATTATTCTACCATTTAATGTTGTACATATATATATACTTATTATTGCACACCACCGTCTTATTCTTCTTGTATTTCTGTCCATACAAAGGTTGTCTGGTAGAGATCGCTAATAGCGATAAGACCGCCCGATTTAATACCGCATAGACATAATTTTTGATTTTTGTAATAGATATGTACCTAATTGGTTTGCAATAAAGAGTTTTTGCATTGTATTGTATTGTATCCCGGCGAAGACGTATAGGAAGCCACTTGATTTTAGTACGTGTTGTGAAATATGCTTTAGGGTGGAAGTATTAAAGGCATAAAGCCGCTGGTAGCGTTTAGTAAAAGTGCTGCACACCTTTCTACACCCTATACTATTCACGCCGATGTTGTCCCTCGGCGCCAATATAACGGTCCGCCTTTATGGAAGCCCATTTAGTAGATGGACCAATATAGGCCAGCAACCCGAAATCATTCAGCTCCATTCATTAGTCATAATATAATGTACTATCTTTTTATGGTTTTCCCTATTTCTCCATCCACAAACCATAATAAGTAAACATTGTAAAGAGCCTCTTGATGTTAGTTTCGGCTCCGAGCGAGGACCGGGCGTGTTAGGACCCGAAAGAATTTATCTAAATAAACGAATAATAATAGAATATTGTCACTCTACAAAAAGATCTCCATTGTTAAGTATTACCACAAGAGTAAAGAAGGGTATATTACCGCATTATATAACCTTGCAAGCCCAAGTTCAAGTCTAGGCTAGGGATATCATTTTGTGTAAAGAGCTGCCTCACGAATATAATAAGTAGGTACAGTAACGTTTTTGGTCTGTCTACAATAAGAAGCAAAGGAGTGAAATCTATAGGTAAAAAAAATCAAAAGTTCAAATTCGAATTAATGAAATCGTAATAAAACAACTTCCGCATGCAACATTTTCATTCAGTAATGCGTACATCCCAAAACGAAACATACAATTTACTTACGATTTATTTTGCGCGCCAAAGTTTACACATTTCGGCCACGACTGGCGAGGCGCCAAAATGCAACATTACCAACTGGTGCTGTCATCACTATTCCCAACTTTGAGGAATACGATTTGCCGCGTATCTGCAAACGTAGTTCAAGCCTTGTTGACTAGATGGCGCTACTTGTATTTTATAACAAATTTTAATTATGCATTGATATTTCATATGAGTATATATTTTTTTAAATGCACATGCATATGCAATAATTCTACATTTTATAATTGTTAAAATTATTAAGTTATTAAAGTGCTAGTTCTTTCAAATAAAACTAGATGGCGCCACAAGCCAATAAGCAAGACCTAAGCAGCGCCATAGAAAATAAGACAATCTGTTTGTATTTCATCACTACCATCATCATCAGCCAATAGGTACTAGTAGGACCATTGCAGGACAAATTGCATTTTAATTGCCTCCAATTGCACGCCAATGAGCTCTAACCTCGGCTAATCTCATCTTATTTGATGGCGCTATGGAATTAACTTTTATAGGTCTGATCACAGAAATATGAATAATATGGTATTTATTATTAATATTTTTGTGGGTCTGATCAATCAATTCTTAATTCGGCATTTTCTTATTTCAACGGTATTGTGGTAGCATTGGCCTGATGCTGGTATTTTAATCTGTATCTCTTTGAATCTGCAGAATACTCAACTCCTCACCGACTTACAGCAGATATGTCGAGTTTGTGCTCATTGGAATGGTCTCAATGAACAGATTCTACATAAATCAGTCGGGGTGGTTTTATATTTTTAATATAAGTATTATTTTTGTGTAACGATTGACTATTATCTTTGAGAGTGACCCCAAAATAATAGTGTGTGATACTGATAACGTCTTAGGTACAATTTCCTCATTTGTTAGTGACCCCTAAAATAATGTTAAGTGACAAAATAGGTTATGTCATTCCATTATGTGCTATGTAAATAAATCACAGTACGGTGTCCGTGGCATTGAAAATGTCTGCACATCGACTCACCCGACCGTAACAAAAGCGATTATACATAATGGTTTGACATCGGAAACTTGTAATAAAATGTTTGCGACTGGTTTTGATTCGCAGTATCACTTAACTTGTTATGAGAGCAACTATAATAACTCTGAACTGTAGTGAAAATGATACTTTTATAACGGCTAATGACCACGTGTAAAATTACTGGAATTTGGTACCTACTCCATAATTACAGAACATTCTTGAAGTTCTTTATCTCCATATCTCTGGAGATACTCACCAGATTTCAATGAATTGTATGGTGGCATGATGGGACTACCGTGGAGATGTAATCTACCCATGACAGAAGAATCATTCGAATTGGTTCTCAATTGGCGAAGTAATCGCTTAACAATCATACAAAAAAACTTACAGATAAATTGACAACCTCCTCCTTTTGGAAGTCGGTTGAAAATAGGTACTATATTTGTAACTTGAACCTAATTTCAAGGTTATATTGCTATAGGGTTGTGTTTGATCCTAATTTATCAAATTACCCTGTGTTCATCGGTTGAATTGAAATAGGAAGGGCGATACCTACCTAGTAATCTAATGTTCATACGACTCAACTACTCTCGTAGTCCATAGACTGAGCTTATAACTTATCTAATCGGAAACTTTCTAATCGGAAAGTTCCTTTAGCACGCATGATAAATGCAAGTTGGTACATTCATAAGCGGCAATACCCCAATGTCATAAGGCGTTGGCCTGGCGATTGAGAGGTCCTGAGTTCGATCCCCACCCATTGCACTATTGGCGTGAACCCATTCCAGACACAAGCATATTTTTAGCCTAATTGGAGGGGTCAACAAGACTTAAAACAAACAAACAAACATTTTATGATATATATATATTTAGACTACTCGTAATGTGCAACCCACATTGTTAGTAAGCTAAGAACTCAGTAAAATGTCGAGGTTTCTAGACATACTCGTATGCAGTGCGTCAGTCAGTCCATTATGTTTTACATTATAGTAAGTTACAAAAGTACTTCAAATGATAAACCACCCCGACTGATCTATGTATATTGTATAGTTAAGTGAGACCATTCCAATGAGTCTAAACACGACTTCACTGCTGTTAGCCGGTAAGGAGTTGAGAATTCTGCAGATTCAAGGAGATGCCCCAGCACAAGGTCAAGCGTACCTTGTTCTTGCAATATTATTTAAATAACAGGATACTGAATTTTCAGTTGATTAGACCTATGAACTTTGCTCTTATAAGAATCAATCTGCCTCCATAACCATACAATGTTCCGACAGCACAGCCCTTGAGAGTCAGACCATTCTAGTCCTAGTGTGTTTACCATGTTCGACCACTTACCGCCAAATGAGATAGTGGGCGAACGCTAGCTTATATCAGATAAATACTCGAACATCTTGAATGTTAACCGACAACAAGGAGACATTGACTTCGCAAAGCTATCTTATATCGCGACTGTTCTACCTGTGTCAGAAGGAAAGAAGACGATGAAGAGAATGAGAAAGATTACTAAATATCTCTCATTCTCTCAACGTTAATTTAAATTATTAATCATAGCTATGGTAATGAGTGACCTTTATTGTATCGGGTGAATGCTCGCGTTTGATCACTACCAATGACGACGAGGACTGTGGTCGTAGTCGCGTTTACCTATTCATTGAGTGTGTGAAACACTCATTGTTATTATTTGTTTAGTGTTAGCTATGCAAAATGTATCTTGATTGACTTAGATTAATGTTATATAAAGGTCGTAAAACTGATTGTTTGCTATTAATTGTTAAATAAATTATGTGATTTCGTAATACTTGAATGTTACCGAACAAAAGGTGACATTGACTTCGCAAGCTATCTTATATCGTTACTAATCCACCTGTAGAAATTGTAGGTAGGCCCGGGCCCGGTTTGAGGGCCCGGTGGCGTAATCGGGAGAACGGTCGGCTTCGATGCCAGAGGTACCAAGTTCAAACCCCGCCGTGCACCAATGGATTTTTCTATCGAAAAAAGTATGTGCCTTTTTTACAGTGGCCCTCGGGTAAAGGAAAAACATCGATAAGAAACCAACAACCCCCGCATGGTGGTAGGACACTATCTAGTATCCGCCTGGCCAGTTACCACCCTCAAGTTAGAAAATCTGTCGCCAAAATCTAATGTGTTCCGGCAGCTATCCTTGAGAGCCAGTTCCCATTCTAGGCCTAGCGTGCTTACCATCTTAACGCATCATCACCTACCAACAGGTGAGATAGTGGTCGCTAGCCTATAAGATATAAAAAAAGGTAATTAATCAAATTGGAATGTATTCCTCTGCTAACAACAATCCTAGGCTCGATTGCAATTTACCTTGCTTACACTAGTTACACAACGTTAACTACTGGTCTCCAATTCAACTCGTTAACATCGGTACCTACCTATCCAAGTGAAAAGTGTATTGCCCAAAATACACTTTTCACTTGGATAGGATTCATTCATCGATCAGCGCTCCTAGACGAAATCCAATTATTTTTGCTAACCGCAACTGAAAAATGTGTGAGAATAAAATTTCCTTTTCCATTTTCAACAAACGTCATTGTCAAAGTCATTCCCGTAGATTTAGACTTGCGCTTGAAAACTTTTTTTCACATCTTATAGCGTTTCACCAATGCCTCGCCTGTTGGTAAGCGCGTATGATGTGGTCTAAAATAGTGAACACGATAGGCCTAGAATACTCTGTCATGTATATTATCAAAGACTTTGTCTCTCAAGGGCTGTCTGCTGGGCTCCTACATACCCACCTGTGGACGAGCACCTGTGCCTGGATTTGAACCGGTAACCTTAGAAGTTAAGCCATCTATTAACGACAAAAAGGCTATCTAAACTAACAGAAATTGTATAGGTATTGTGTAGGTATATTATCTGTTCTGTGGTAGGGGGGCTGGTCATACAGGTTGTTTGTTACATACACGCTGTATTGATTGAACTAAAGTCTGCAGTCTAGAGAAATTATGGCTTCGTGTAACTAACGTCTTGGAATACCAGTCAAGCGCGTCCCTTCGTAAACTACATTGACACCTACATCTACCTACGTTAGGTTTGATAAGCTTTTCACCCGTGAAATAGGAATGTTTTTTGTATTAATTGCAATGTGTCCAGTGACATTACAGGGAATGTGAGATTTACCATCTTTATATGTGGAGGTAACATGCGCAGTGCAGTGATATGCAAAATTCTGGCTAACCAGAATTTTTTTAAGTGTGTATTTGATACCCAACACGGCGTCATTAAAGAGAAAAGAAAGAAATCTGCTAAAATCGGGGTTTATATGGTAAAATGGACTATTCCTATTGTTGAAATCGGTTAAAATGTAGCCTATTGTAAACTTTAAACTTTCGCGATTTGAAGACATAGTTATAAATATTAAAATACATATATAAATGAGTCGTCTCGTGACCACGATCAATGCAACTTGGTCGAAACGTCGAGTTAAATAAAAATTTATGTTTTAGGCGCGATAAGTCCCGTATTTTAATATTTATAACAATGTAGCCTATGTTTCTGGGGCCATAATAACGAATCAATTGACTTTACACCTTATTTATCAAAATCGGATAAATAGTTAGGCGCTACGAAGGAAAGGAACATACGTAAATACATACATAGACATACAAACATACATAGACTGCTTAAATCTAACCCTTCTTTTTGTAGGGTAAAAAATAGAACTCCTGATAAAACTAAATTGCTAGCAACCTATGATCCACTTTGGGAAGACATTTTTCCTTCTTATCAAGGAAGCGTATATTATGACGTCACAGCTCCCACTGGTAGGGTAGTACTCATACGTATAGTTCAGTATACATGGTGACCATGACATTGGGCTTTCGGAAGTCTGTAGGCACTGCAATGAATTCATCAACCACCCGACTGTGACTAACGTGGTTTTAAATATAGCTCTGATGTGATGCCGTCGATTGTTAGCGATAAAATGTTGTGTTTGACCATCCATTTTAAAACTATGGACGAGTAGGGTATTAATTAAGCAAAGTTTATGAGCTACATAGTTACTATGAATACCATAATAGTGCTTGTAATGATTTATCAATCATTAAGATAGTTTAAAAACTAAAACAACCGACTTCAATGCCCCGCGAGTCAATTTCAGTAGCAAGTTTGAGACGTTTATCGTCATATCTCTGGAGATACTTATCATATTATCTCGATGAAATTATAATATTAATAATGGGACCACCTCGGAAACGTACTCTACCGATTACAAAAATAATCATTCGAATCGGTTTAGAATTTACGGAGTAATCGCGTAACATACACAAAAAATAAACTGGCCAAGTGCAAGTCGGACTCGCACTCGTAGGATTCCATACCACACTACAGTATTTTATAAGATCGAGCAAAAAATAACACTATCATTTTTCGCCAGCAAAAAAAAATAATTTAAAAAAAACATTGTTTCTTATAACGCCATCTAACGTCTAACACAGGTGTTAGGGATCGACATTTCAATATAACGCCATCTATGGGACGTTTACCTAACTAAGCGTTCATAGATGGCGTGAAATGCCGAAAAAAAGACGTTTCTTGTATTGGGACCCTCTATTATCTTTAACTTTATTCTGTTTTTAGTATTTGTTGTTATAGCGGCAAAAGAAATATATCATCTGTGAAAATGTCAACTGTCTAACTATCACAGTTCATGAGATACAGCCTGGTGACAAACGAACAGACAGACAGACAGACAGACAGACAGACGGACAGCGGAGTCTAAGTAATAGGGTCCCGTTTTACCCTTTGGGTACGGAACCCTAAAAAATAATATACAGACGCATTGAGAACCTCCTTTTTGTGAAGTCGGTTAAAAACGAGCCTGTGAAAATAAAAGTGACAGTAGGAATAGGGCTTGTTTCGTGGCCAACCGCACCCAAAATAATTGCGCAAAGAAAATTGGACATTATTGTCTTGGTGCCTTTTCTACGAGCAAGTGTCTTGTGGCGATATTGTAGACGCGCCATCAGCCAAAGAATAATTTTGGAGAGAGAGTAACGCGGAGTGCACTTTTAATGATTCTAGAGCAAAATTTGTTTCTACAATAATATCGTTTAAAAACTAAAAAACAACCGACTTCAATGCCGCGCTATTCATTTTCAGTACCAATTTTGAGATGTTTATCTCAATATCTCTGGAGATACTTATCATACCTCGATAAAATTACCATGTTACCACACTTGGAATATCTCCTTTCGAACAAAAAAAGAATAATCGAAATCGGTTCATAAACGACGAAGTTATCCGCGAACAAACATAAAAAAAATATTCATTTTCAGTACCAATTTTGAGATGTTTATCTCAATATCTCTGGAGATACTTATCATACCTCGATAAAATTACCATGGTACCACACTTGGGATATCTCCTTTCGAACAAAAAAAGAATAATCGAAATCGGTTCATAAACGACGAAGTTATCCGCGAACAAACATAAAAAAAAAAAAAAAAAAAAAAAAAAAAAAAAAAAATATATATACGGTCGAATTGAGAAACCTCCTCCTTTTTTTGAAGTCGGTTAAAAAATCAAGGTATGCTGTAGCTACACCCCTATCATTGCAAAACGACACAATTGCAAAACGACATATAGGCATCCTAAACTGCTCTTTAAGATTTTTGAAGGGTCATATTTCTATTTGCAATTGGTTGGTCAAAAAAAAGACGATGATAGGGGCGTAGCTATAGCTACAGCAAACCTCGATTTTTTACCCGACTTCACAAAAAAGGAGGAGGTTCTCAATTCGTCTGTATGTTGTTTTTTTTTTTTTGTGTATGTTACGCGATTTCTCCGTCAATTGTGAACGGATTCAAATGATTCTTTTTTTAATAGGTAGGATACGTTTCCGAGTTGGTCCCATTTTAATTTTATCGAGATCTGATAAGAGTCTCCAGAGATATGGAGATAAATACCTCAAACATAGGAGAATGTACTGGTTTTAGTAGAAGAGTCCCAAGAAGATTATACACAATGGAGGTTGCTATTGCATATACTTTTGAAGACTAAAAAATATGACCTTGAATAAAGTTTTTACATCTTTCTTCTCGTTGATTTTGGTTTTTGACAGATATTCTTACGGTAACTGTGAGCGAGATAGAAATAAAGGTGGGGATAATTAATATATATTTTTTTTTTTATATCTTCTAGGCTAGCGTTTGACCACTATCTCACCTGTTGCTAAGTGATGATGCGGTCGAAGATAGAGACGTGGACTAGAATGGGAACTGGCTCTCAAGGATAGCTGCCTGAACACATTAGATGTTTGGCGACAGATTTTCTAACTTGAGGGTGGTAGCTGGCCAGGCGGACACTATATATGTCCTGCCACCATGCGGGGGTTGTTGGTTTCTTAACGATGTTTTCTTTCACCGGAGGGCAACTGTGAGAAGCGCACATATATTTTTCTATAGAAAAATTCATTGGTGCACGGCGGTTTGAACTCGGTACCACGGCATCAAAGCCGACTGTTCTCCCAATTACGCCACCGGGCCCTCAATAAATAATAGTTTTTAATTCATTCATCATTAATGTTCTACCGGGCAAAGTCTTGTTAGGGTGCAAACTTTTTTAAACATACCGAAGATTTTTTGACATGACATGACGTTTGGCCACAGAATAATGAATAGTACAAGTTTTGGCGAAGATGGCGGCCATTTCAGTCCCGCGACACTGCATACATTATTAAATAACTCAGAATATGAACGTACTTTGTACCAATCAACACTGCAAAAAAAAATTATAAGTAGAATACCACAGATTATACAATAGTTACTACGTAAATAATACTTTTCGTTGTTAGGTTGGCTACACAGTGCTTTCATAATTCGGGTTTCAACAATATAGGGAAGTGCCTCTTATGACGTAGTAGAGTGATTCAGTACTCTGTTGGCCATATGGCGGCAATTAATGTTAATAATCGCAAATAATACTTTTTAATATTCATTTTGGAATACAACTAGCCCGTGTTATAAAAGTATTAGGAATTATTGTAATAAAATAGACAATTAATTATCGTGTGTGTCAGATGCTTTAATTGCACAGGGCCATTTTGGACATTGTCCTTTGATACCTCGATGACATCATTATTACTAGTGAATATTTTCACTATAGCGCGGCATTTAAAGTCAATTTTTTAGGGTTCCGAACCCAAAGGGTACCAAATGAACACTTTTTGAGACTTTGTTGTTCGTTCGTCCGTCAGTCCGTCCATCCGTCCGTTTGTCTATACATACGTGCGCACTTTACAGATCTGTGTCTTCTTAACCGTTATAGGTACATACTTGAAATTTTCAAAAAGTATATATCCGTCAGTGTATAACGGCCCAGACACGAAATTTAATAGATGCATGTAATTTAATTAAAACTTGTTTTGCACTAAAAAGGGTAAAATAAGTTATTTTCAAAAAAATTAAAACCGACTTCATAACCACAAACAGGCACTCTAAAGCGAAAAATAAATTACTTAAATTTATTATAAGCGCTACCCACTTATCTATTTGAAGACGGTGCCAGCCAAGTCTATTGGATAGTAGATAGATACTATGTATGTAGTAGTAGTAAGTAGGTACATGTAGGTTAGTAAGTAAGTAGATACATGTAGGTATTATATATCTACTACCTATTAGACTTGGCTGGCACCGTCTGTGCCTGTTTGTGGTTATGAAGTCGGTTTTATTTTTTTTTTAAAATAACTTATTGTAGAAACAAGTTTTTCTCTAGATGCATTTTTCAGGGAGAAAACGGGAGAATACATTTGTATGGAAAAATGCACCCCGCGCGTTCCCTTTTAAGGTACTTGTGTGTCACGATCAATTCCCGTTTTTAAATCTATAAATACCTATGTATATTGTATAGATTTTCATGTCAAAGTTAGCCTATCCCATCAGCTAATGTTCTAGCTATTAGATGCTCTTCTCGTAAATCAAACCATGTCCCATCTATTTAATGGTTATTTTATACAATTATGTCGTTTGTCTGATGATCATGCCACGCCTGCCATAACAAGTTTAGTGCCAAGAGGAAATTTGAATTGCAAAGCCTTACGCGCTCGATCTATGGCTATCGCCACGAACCATCTGTTTTTATGTCTTATTTGCGTAGAAAAACTTGTATCAAGATCCGATTTAATTACCTACTTTGATCTAGTCCTGATTATCTCTAACATTAAACACCAAAGAGATAGGGAGTAATGAAAACAACTTCAAATGCTAGGATGATGGATCTTTGATAAAGAGCAAATCGACATTTTATGGTGGATTTATCAGAGGTCAAAACATGAAGTAAGCTAAATTGGTCGCTGTGCTGTTTTAATTGACATAGAAATTATAATATGACCGTTTAACAAGATACCTCAATCCTTATAAGGGCATCCAACATAGGGCAGGCTAGCGTTTGACCTAAAGACTGTATGTGGTCTATGGTTTGACCACTATCTTAAGTGACGATCTGCTCGAGGATGGAAACACGCTAAGTAGGCTTAGAATGGGAACTGGCTATCAAAGACAGCTGCTGGAGCACACCGACCACTATTATTTAAAATTAAATAATCTCGTTAAATTGTAATAAACTGATATTTGAATCGTTTATCACTTTTTACACCGGTTTACCAATACTAGTACTACTGCTTACTTACCACGATGATGATTTACGTCGAACTATTGAATGTAATTCACAAAATCACATGTTGTATTGTATACAATTCTTCGAGTCTGCCTCGCTTGATCATCGTATGAGTCAGAACTACTGACATCAAGGTCGAGCTCGGTTTTGTTCGGGCACCTACGTAAATACGACACTTTGCAGTTGTTATATGTTTTTTTCTACCATGTTTATGAGTTTGGCAGAGAATTTGAGAGTCATTAAAACCGTTTGTAGGGAGAATCAGTTGACGTAGAAAGGACAGTATTATCAAGGTTTTGAAGAGGACGCTTTTGAAATAGGGTTTAGTGTTTTTTTGGCAATAAATTATTTGCAATTCTTAATGTGAATTTTCAGTAATCGTTGGGAGCTAGGTCTGGGAGCCTGAGCGTATACGCGCGAAAGATAGTCGCGATAGCTTTTTTTGTTTAATGTCATTAAATCTGAAAATCCCCGCGTAGTCCAAAAAAAAGCCTTGAATTAACATAGACTGATGGATAGTTTAAAAACTAAAAAAAAAAATATACGGTCGAATTGAGAAACCTCCTTTCTTTGAAGTCGGTTAAAAACCGACTTCCCTGCTGTGCGGATCAGTTTCAGTAGCAACTTCGAGATGTTTATTGCCATATCTGTGGAGATACATATCAGATTTTGATAAAATTTAAACTGGACAACCTCGGAGATGTACGCGGTAGGTACGAGGAAGAGACCTATGACAAAAAGATCATTCAAATTCGTTCGTTAATCGCGTAACAAACATACAAGATGTTGACAAATGAATATAGAACTTCCTCCATTTTGGAAGTGGATTGATAAAACAATCACGAATTACGATGTCTGTCACAATACTCTTTAGTATGTGTCTCTCTGCGAAAATCTTTTATTTTCTCGCCAAAAGAAATCGTCGTATTTATTCATAGAAATATTATATCAGTAGATTTATGGAATACTTGTTGTTATAGCTACTAGCTGCGAAGTCAAGGACGTGTTCAATCAGATGTGCTTACATAATGACGTAGTGTACAGTTAATAATATTGTTGGCTTGTCCTTGCAGTCACTATCTCGCTAATCTGAAGTGCAAACTGAACATGTAACATTTCCTTATAAACACCAGGTAAACATAAATTTCGTATCGACGTCCTAACTGTAACATTTGTAAGACTAATGGACTTCAGTCACGCACGCCTATCCTTGACTTCTGTGGTTTACGATCATCCAATCGCCCTTGGAACTAGCCACTGCCCGGTCTAATTTTATACGCGTATCTACATAGTCCGATATACAACTATTGATTACACCCTCCGGATATAGATAGGTGGATTCTTTTGAACCGAAACACTTCAGATTCTTTCGATTAACTTTCCTAGTCCCGTAACCGACAGAAGCGTCCCGGACGAATATAAATTTCGAAATGGGCACATTGTAAATATTAATTGGAAGAAATTAACATGGTGTTTAGGAAGTGGCCGCAGACGGAATATTAATCCTCGTATTGGCCTTGATTCCCGATCGGGATGGGCGATTTGGGCGGCGCGGGTGAGCTCACGCCGCACCTCGCACTGTCCTAGACTGAGACCGCGGCTGCTTCGCGGCGAGCGTTCGCCACCAGCCCACGTTGTCGGCAGCCAGTGCTTCCTTGCTCGCACGCGACTGCAGTTAGCGTTGCTAGTCCCGCACTAGTTTCTGAACGCGCAGCTGTGGCACGCGCGCCGTCGCCGCCTAATAAATAAACACACTGCTTTCCCGCGAAATTAACTAGAAAAAGAAAACGGAAAGCGCGCGCTTTCCTAGTGCAGTGCTAAAATGGGTGTTGTGAAAAATCTAAAGAACAAAACGAAAAAAGCCGAAAAGAAAGAAGTACCCAACGGAAAGGCGAAAAATGAAAATGGGAAAGTGAAAAAGAAAAAGACTGTGTCGTGTTTACAATGCATCAAGCCTGTTAAAGATGGTATTTAATAATTTATTCATTGATTCTGTAGTTTGTTTTGACGTGAAATTGGCGCGTGAAAATCGCCGGGCGGGAAATGCGATAGCAATTGTGCAATTAGTTTTTTAGTTACATAGTTTTGTAATTAGTTCCTTTTCTCGTTTCCTCTCGGATGTGTTTACAGACCACTTAGTTCGATTGGATTTACTCATTGCTCCTGCATTATTAAAAGGTCGCCAGAGTGCGTTTTTTTACAGTAGTTTTCCATGACCAAGTTCTTGTCAGATAGTTTTAGAGATCTTTAAAGACTAATACCCATGTTAATGAGCTATGGAATTCAAAAACATCGGAAGTAGATTTCCGAATGATGTCAAAACAAATGGTCGATCATGGATCATGAAATTTGCATTAGTATGATGCATTTTTAACCGACGAAAAAAAATGGAGGAGGTTATCAAGTCAACGTGTATATTTTTTTTTATGTGTGACCACGCATAACTATTTACAGAGTAGTCTGATTTTGATAATTCTTTTTTATGCGTTACCTCTATATTACATTTTACAACATGATGTGAGTAGGTTCGCGACTATATTATAGGTATTTATTTCATCATTGCGAAACATCGACTCTATCTATCTAATCTCTCGCTCGTTGTCCTTAAATTTTTGGTCGTACCAAAGTATTTGTAAAGGTTACTGTGCCATTGCCAATAGGTTTTCAACAAAGTTATAATATGTTTTACAATTCAAAATCTGAACTTACTTCCGCAAGGAAATATTAAGGAGTGTTAATACTACATATTTACTTTATGCGGGTATCCTCGTATAAACCTTTCAGGTCTTTTCACAGAATAAATAATAGTACAAGCCTTGTGATAAATACACCTTATAAATATTCGTTAACCTTGCCTGTATTTCTTTTCCATTAGGACTTAATAACCTATTTTATTAGAGTACAATGAATGGCGGTTAGGTTCGTTTCGGGTAAATTAACATCATCACGCATAGCCAAAACCACGAACACTTTTGTCTTTGATTTGACTTCTCTATCTTATCTTTACTGGTAAAACTGCTAATAGTTATGGTGCAAACTTCGTCAAATTCGAAGTTTTTGATGAAGTTTGGAGTAATGATCTTGTTTTTTTCATTTATTGGTATGAAGTTCATGTCTAAAACTAACTTAAAATGTGTCTGGGATAGAAATACAGGCAGTTAAATATTATGTTTCTGTAAGTGTTATTATAGTTTTATACATCTATATATATTTTGAGGGCCCCGTGGCGTAATCGGGAGAACGGTCGGCTTTGATGCCGTGGTACCGAGTTCGAACCGCCGTGCACCAATGGATTTTTCTATCGAAAAATTTATGTGCGCTTTTCACAGTGGCCCTCCGGTGAAGGAAAATATCGTTAAGAAACCAACCACCCCCGCATGATGGTAGGACACTATCTAGTGTCCGCCTGGCCAGCTACAACCCTCAAGTTAGACATTCTGTCGCCAAAAACATCTAATGTGTTCCGGCAGCTATCCTTGAGAGCCAGTTCCCCAGTCTAGGCCTAGCGTGCTTACCATCTTCGACCGCATCATCACTTACCAACAGGTGAGATAGTGGTCAAACGCTAGCCTATAAGATATAAAAAAAAAGGTGAACATCTGCCGCCGTAACCTTACGCGTTCCCCGACGCAAAATGTAGGGGTAATATACGTTTAACGTGTGTATCTGTGAGTCTGTCTGTAGCATCTTAGCACCTAACCGGATGAACCGATTTTGTTTTTATTATTGATAGTTTTTTTTTTTGTTTGATAGATGTCTTCATCGAGAGTTTTCTTAGCTTTGATTCATGAAAATTCGTTCAATCGTTATAAAACTATGAGCTTTTTTCTAGTTAATTGCGCTATGAAATCAACTTTCATAGGTCTGATCAATTCGAAAATCTTCTTCTTCAACGATATTGTAAGAACATGGAAGCATTGACCTGATGCTGGGACATCTCCTAGACTCTACAGAATACTCAAATCCTCACCAACTTACAGCTCAGATTTTAAATGTCGTGTTTAGAGTCATTGGAATGCTTTTAATGAAAAGATTATACATAGATCAGTCGGGGTGGTATAAAATATTATATTATTATATATATAGATGAATATTATTTTATACAATAGATCATATTATTATACTATATTGACTTTAAATTGATTGTGATCGGTGGGATCTACAGCATCGCTAAGCTTATAATAATATTTTCGAAGTAACTATGACCTAATCTGTGGTTTCACTGCAGATATTTTATTAATTTTGCGGTGCGTGTATATGAAATTCGTGATATCTTCTAGAGTTTTCTTTTGAATTATATACTGTAAAGGACAATTTTAATCTATAATATGTGGCCAAGCTAATTAACGTAATTATTTGGATAAGGATTAATACTATATACTTGAAAATAGCCTTGGAAGTTATGTAATATTTTTTAACAAAAATGTTAAGATTAAAATGGTTACTGTGAGTCAACCTTAAGAGATAGACATATGCTGTCGCGGACTTTTTTGTAGGTCTTATTAAGTTGTACAACTCTTGCATAGAAAATATTCTTCTATCTATTTTCAATTAAGCAGCGTTCGTAAGAAACGTGTTTTTTCGACAGTTTTTTTGCCGACTTAGGTTGCAAATTAGGTCTCCACGAATGTACCTTTGATTTAAACGGGATAATATATAGCCTATTTTCATTCCGAGAGTCTATTCTATGTAATAGTGAAAGAATTTTTTAATTATAATTATAATTCAAGGCATGTAGATGTTAAAAATCTTAAATATTGTCAGTAATGACAATTGTATGACATATTTATTGATTGTCATAAAATGCTTGCGTTCAGAAGTGTATGCTTACAAGCAATCAAGACAATAATAATCAATGTCAAATCAAGTTTATTTGTCAGAATAGAGGTAAATACAGAGATATGCAAGAATGTGATAGCCAATTTATGAGTGCCGTATACAGTCTTATATCCATTAGGCAAAAAAGTTTAATAATTAGGACAGTTAGTTATCCATGAAGTAAGTATACTTATTCAAAATTAAAATTAAATACTGATGATTATATTTTTACAATTAAAATAAAATTCATTCGAACTAATGTCAAGTTAATAACTTATCTATAACAATAATAACATTGTTTAGTTCAATCAATTCTTGCTGACACGCGGTTGAAGTACTTGATTATTGTATTTTTATTCTATTTCTGTATTGCCATAATACATTACTAAACTTAATATCTCTTTTTTATTCATTTTCATAAACGCCTAAATTAAGTTAATCTAAAATGTAAAAGGTAACACGACATTCATGGTCTGTTAGGTGGTACGAAGTTCGCCGGGCCAGCTAGTTATTATATACAATCCAAAATTTCGCCATCCATCAGGACTCGAACCAGCGCCTCCTAGTATCATTTCTATTTCTATTACTCATTCAGGCCTAACATGCTGCCATCCTCGACCACATCGTCACTAAACACAGGTTAAACCTTCCCTGGAAAGTGGTCAAACTTTTACTATAATTCTTGCTGTTTCCAATAAAGCAAGCTTAAAATAGATAATACAGGAATGTAGATCTGTCTGAGGTATAAACCTTGGTCTTCCAATGTAAGCTTTAGCTGCAAAAAGGTACTAAACATTGTGTTGTTACAATGTCCCTTGGCTTTGTTTTACATACTAATTATTCTTCTGTCATTATAAGGTATTCCTCAACTCACATTAAAGTAGTGTAGAGTTATAACTCTACATATAATATTTCGAGAGCGCCTTTTTATGGGCTACGCTGCTATTGTTTAAAACTATACAATATTCTTTTATCTAAATTGAAATGGTACCTTTGAACTAGATTTTCCCCAACTTTAATACAATAGGGTATGTTACGTGTCGCGCTGAGGTTTGTTTTTTTACAATGTATTACTACTAGGAAAAGAACATTGACAATGTTTTATGTTCTGATATTACTCGAAAAAGGTAGTTGCACCAACAATAGCTAAAATAGTTAGAGCTTTACCTACGGTTAGTTTTTCAAGTTAGTTATTGAAGGATCTGAGATCTGTAGGGCTGAAGGAATGAAATCGAGTTTTAATATTTACCGTGTCTGCAATATTCTAAAATGGATCAACAAATGTACCGCATCATTCGTGATGTACCTACGTCAATCGGCCATCACTCCCGAATAGAAACATAAACAATAAACATACAAGCAATTAATATTAACCACAACCACGTTGTATGATCGACATAATATTATGTTATAGTTATGATATAATATCACTCAGAAGCTGGCATTAATACTGAAATAATCTTTAGAATTGAACTTTACAACTTTTAAATCAGTCTCACAACTTTGACGTGAATTTTTAAAAGTTTACAAAAAAACAGTAGAATTGAGAACCTCCTCCTTTTTTGAAGTGGGCTGATGAAAAACATTTTTTTTATAGTCAGTTTATAATAATAATATCAGCACAATGTTACTAATTTTCTGACTATTATACATGTATTATACAATTATTTGTCACATAGTTTCAACAACTATAATAATATAATACGTGTAAGTACATGCATTATGTTTCTGTCATTATTTTCATTATTTCGAACATGCCCTTGAATGTACCTTCTCGTATATTCACAGTAGACCTACTAGTTACTACGTGTACAGTTTGATGAACATATAATATATACATAATTTCAAAATGTCGTTTTGGTCGTATTTCCTTGAAATTTTTTAGTGAATAATTTAAGAGCTTTTACCAAACGAAAAACCGACTTCAGATCCCGCGCTAGCACAGAATAACGAATAGTACAAGTAGTACTAGTCATTTTCAGTACCAAGTTTGATTTGTTTATCTCCATATCTCTCGAGATACTCATCAGATTTCGATGAAATTTCTATGGAACCACCTCGGAGATATACTCTACCAATTAATAAAATAATCATTCGAATCGGTTCACAACTGGCAGAGCAATCGCGTAACAAACATACAAAAATATATATATATACGAATTGAGAACCTCCTGCTTATTTAGAAGTCGGTTGATAAAATTAAGCCTACTTCTTAACTTGGAAGTCGGATTGAGATAATTGCGAAATGTAGATTAGACTAAAGTCAGTTGTCCTGCGCCATGTCTCATTACCGTCTTTCATATCCCATCAAATAGTACTGCTTGTCTCTTAGACTTAGACCGCATCGTTCATGTTAATGCAATGTTTGCATGAGGGTTACCTAAATTAGCACATCGGCTGTGTTTACGTCCCGAATAGCTAAGATTTTGACATAAACACAAACCTCAGATTATTTTCTTTGTACCGGACCGTATGAGAAACAATATGTTATACTTATATATACACGCTCACAGACTCATAAACTGCATCACAGTTTAGTGTTTCTTTCGAATTAATTGAATGGTCCTTTCTAGTATACAAACATACATATGATATGATACTACTTTATGAAGTTAACGAACCAAAACTATAGGTTTCAATTTAAATTCTTATACTGATGTACTCGGAAAGGACCATTCAATTAATGTTAATGTAATCCTGAACTTTGATGCAGTTTATGAGTCCGTGAGTTGTATATGGTTATGTTTTTGTATAATATAATTTTTATATAGCGGCTGTGAATCAGGTTCCTTTAGTCGAATTCAGTGATAATCGCGATCTGAATGCCTAGTGAGAGTTTCTTTAGATTCATTTGATCATTCGATTACGTTTTTTTTTTAAGTTTCATTATGGCTCCGCACAATTAGTGTGTTTAGCCAGTGTCAAGTATTAAAATAGTTTTTTTTATTCAAGGAATAAAGTTGAGTCAAAGTCACATTTCACCTAAAGTTGAAGTCATGTCAGTCTAGTCTAAGTCATACTTTTAGTAAAGATGTGGACCTCACTGAAAGATTTTCAGTGGAATTTTGGTGAGAAGTTAGTCTAATCCAAATAGTGCAACTACCCCAAAATTCCGAACCCGTCTATCATACCCAAGTATTTAAATTATTCTACTAAGCTAATATTCATATTTTCTTACAAATACGTAGCAGGTCTATAAAAGAGGCTCTTTACCGGAAAACCGAACAACCTTGTCGGTGTTTAGTTAATATTACGCAATGTTTGCATTAGCACCTACCATTGGAAACCTGTCACGGTTACTCTTTGTACCTAGTTCTAGACGTTAATTATAGACTGCCTATGTGGCTTCAGCAATAACGTTTCTAGAAATGTTATGCTTAATTGTTTTTTTTAATTAAGTCGTAACTTTCCAACAGCTTTAAGGAATGAAAACTGTTACCTATATCGATTCTGATATACTAGTTATACTGTAAGTGATAGTGATAGATTCTGATATACTAGTGATGTACATTATTGACAAATCGGGATAGATTTGTCTTTATGTTAATCGATATGGCATTGCGAACAGGCGAACGATTTTCGATGTATTTTTTATTCACCGATATTACAAAAAAGGAGGAGGTTCTCAATTCGTTGGAACCTTTTTTTTGATTACTCGATTACTCGAAGATGCCTGAACCGATTTAGAAAATTCTTTTTTTGTTTCAAAGGGTACCCTTCCCAGGGTAGGCTTCCCATTTAAATTTTAACGAAATCGGCGGAGCCGTTTTGAATATATCAACATTTTTATTACGACGCATTTACTTATCTCGAGGACTTGCTACCAACTGGCACAGATTATGTAATAGTTAATACAATGGCGGCAGATTTTCTCTTTGATGGTGGTAAGCTACATTTTGGTAGCAAGTTAGGCGGAAAATCGATATAATATGCTCTTACCACTTGGTACAAGATGCAGGCTTGTAGTTGTACAGATGTCTACCTGCGCCTCTTAGACGTTTGCAATTAGAAAAGTGCCGGTGCCCAATGTGAAACGCATAAATATTCATGAAATCGATAAAAACATTTAAATTTTGTTGTTTGAAATCGAGAAGACACGTGGTCAAGCTTTTTTTATCGATTTGACTGTCGCGGTCGATTCGATTTTTACGTGTCTTGGAAACCATTAATTTCGATTCACACATACACACACCAATACAAAATTAATAAATAACCCAGTGACGAAATACCGATTCCACGCAGTATGCTTTTAAAAATACTCTTCAGATCAGCATCTGTTCTTGATATCATACTACCTTTTCTGATTCGTTAAACAGTACATCATAAAGAGGCCCCTAATCTGGCGCACTCAAGGCTGCCCAAATGTTTTGGTTTACAGTAAGGTTTACATCATCGTAGCCGCATTTGGATACAGCCGAATGACCGCCGACCTGCAGGCCGTTAATATAAAAATATAAGTAAAACATTTATTTCATAAAAACAAGCTTCGTTTGCTTCAATGCCTTTTATCGTGATGTGATAGAAAGTGTTCGTGATAACAATACTAGCCGAAATTTTACTATCCTACCCATCGACTTATGAAGTCGATGGTCCTACCATTTGTATTCTGGGAGTTCCAGTCCCTATATCCTGGCTTCAGCGTATGATCAGGTTGATGCTACAAAATTTTACAACAATCAAATAGATTCGTTCCAAAATGTCATTCAAAACAATATTGATATCACAATATCCAGTCTTCTCGTGACCACGGTCAATGCAACTTGGTTGAAACGCGAGATACTACAACGATGTAAATGTTTTTAACTTGATAAGACCTTATGACTTAAATGCGGGCAAGTCATCAATAATTCTAAAATTCATATCGAAAAATGATTATTTCACTTTTGGATATTAACTCCAAATTGAAATTAAATTTTAAGGTACGAATAGTAACTTCCGAATGTAACTGGAGCTGACCTTGCGCAGTCCATTAAAAAATCTGTATTTTTTTTAAAGCAAAGGATGTCGAGTTTAACACCAATTTACGCAGTTAGAAGTGATGAGATCACTCCACGCGATGCAAATGTGCTAATCAAACATTCTACGACTGCTTCTGTAAATACCAACGTAAATAAAACAAAGTATGTAGTCTTTTACATATGTCAATAAATAATAGCCAAAATTCATTTGATATGTTATTGAATTAGAAATAAGAAGTTATCTACTTCAATAGTTAAATAGATTTAAAAAAATTAAGTTTTTTAAAAATTACAAAAACCGACCGATAACAAAAACACACGTGCGAGTCAGTTTCAGTAACAAGTTTGAGATTGATATCACCATATCTCTGGAGATACTTATCAGATCTCAATAAATTGTATAATAGGTATAATTACCCATAAAAAAACATTTGAATAGGTTCAGGTTCACAATTGTGAACCTATTAAAATGTTTATTTTCTGTCCGTCTGTCCGTCTGTCCGTCCGTCCGTCCGTCCGTCCGTCCGTCCGTCCGTCCGTCCGTCCGTCCGTCCGTCCGTCCGTCTGTCCGTCTATCCGTCTGTCCGTCTGTCACCAGGCTATAGCTCATTAACCGTGATAGACAGTTGAAATTTTCACAGATGGTGTATTTCTGTTGCCGCTAGAACAACAAATACTAAAAACAAAATAAAGTTAAAAATTAAAGGGGGTCCCCATACAAAAAACGTGTTTTTAAACGACATCTATCTAATAAGTTTCGGCAAAATGACATAGATGGCGCTAGTAAACGAGCCCCGTCTTTCTAGATCGCGACCAAACCAAACATTCTTGGTAATATCAATTAATCAAATATATGAGGTTGAAACTCTGTTATGTTTCGTATTGTACGGAACCCTCCCTAACTGTGCGATAAGAGAAGCGATGCTGACTCGCACTTGGCCAGTTTTATTTTATTTATTTGGGGTTTTGTCGCTGAGCGACCACATCGCCCTATAGGAACCGAATTACAATTAAATTAATTTCACTTAATTCTAAATATAACTAATTGGCCTTATCTAGTGCTTAATCTACAAGTTTATATAATATTTTACATCGTTCTGACATAGGGTCCGATAGCCATCCATAGCACCAAAATGGGTAAATCTAAAGGCTGCCTTCCGGACACACTCCCATAGCACATGTCTCACATCTTCGATCACCCCACAATCAGCACAGTTAGGAAAAGCTATCTTTTTCATCAGGAATGAGAACTTGTTCGATGGGACGTGTCCACAGCGCAACAAAAATATTGACGCGTACAGAGGGAAGGACAGACGTCTGAAAGCCACTTTGTTTTATACTAACAACAAAATGTAGTATAACAACAATGTCCTTCCGTTTAATCGCAGTAGGTAGATGCTTCGTTCCCTCAAAACGAATGATAGTATCGCATTGTAACAAGCGCAAGCAAAAAATATTCATCCAATTTATGCTAGTTTATGGAGCTTGAAATTATGCTTGACGACTGAAAAAATCTAACGTTCAGCCAAAAAAGGTCGTTCCACTGTCGGCTAAAGCCGTAGCTGAATCTCAATTGCCTATTTTACGTCGTGATTGTTATTAATTGTTAAGTTTTTGATTGCAACTTTGCAACTAAGTTTGTACGTGATAATTTTAAGTGATTATACATTGCTTTAATTTCAAATGCACCGCAGTGTTGTTTTTCGATGAGAGTTTAAAAAATGTAATAGTTATCCAAGGGTACCGTAGATAAAGTAGACGAAGGCATATAATGATTAATAGAACAAGTAACAAAGGGTAGTATCTGCTTGACTGTTTTTAAAGGGTTTAATTGTAGAGTCAACAACATACAAGTATATATCTTCGTCCATAGTCTTCATTCACACAACTTTTAATTAAACAACGTTAATCACAGACTATAAGCGCAAAATAAATTAAGATTATGTTTTTGATAATTTCACCTGCATTTTTCATCAGTGTAAAATAAAAGTTAGGTTACATCATACGGTTAGTTTCAGTTCACACGTCGAGATAATTATCTGAGTGAAATTACAATAGTGATAGACCGCTGTATGATGACAATGGAATATTTCCCGATCCCCACAATACATATGTCCATCAGATGACATGTTTTTATGGTGCAAACATTGTGCCTTTGTACACAAATATTTATTGTATTCTATACAATGTCAAAGTTGTGTTATGTACCTACTGTACCATTCGTTTGTATTTGTCTGTATTTCTCATCTAATAATAGTATGGCGCCACGGTGGTCCCATTATACGATTAATTGATTATATTATCTGAGTATCTCCAGAGATATGGAGGTAAACATCTCAAACTTGCTACTGAAACTGACTCGCGCGGCATGTGACGCCATTTTCAGTAGCGACATCGTCTTGCTTTTAAAATTAAAACACTCGCTTATAATATGCGAAAAAAAATTTAACTAAAAAAAAATTTATAGGTTTTTGGTGTCACCATCAACTAAATTCATGAATATCCAGCATTGCCCTTGTAGCACTTTCCTCTCCAAGTTTTCCAAAACATTTAAAATATCCGTATAAAATGTTCTCTATATATCTTCGATCAAATTTTAGTAACTGTACCTACGGTGTCTTTCAACTAAATTCCATATGGAATGAGTTATTGTCATGTTCTTCTTTTAATTTTCACTTGATACGTTTGTTCAGTTAGTAGTTCCACTTCAGTTCAGTGTTCACAAGTTGTGACCCGGGTTGACTGATGCAGTTGACATTTGTACGCCATCGCTTAATTAATGTTTCCTAACCTAAATAACTTTTAATGAATGGGTTTTTTGATGTTACTATGTAGCTGCCTTCACCTGCTTTGATCATTGAATATTGCAATGACGCGATGACGATTATCTGTAATGTACGCAATTCATACTTTTTTTAACCTGTCTGTAGTTTTTCATTGCTGGGCACAGGTCTTTTCTATTGCCTACCACGATTCTCTCGCCAATAGGGATGAAAAAAAATTCTAATAAGTCCGTCAGTTGGATTTCCAAAAAATATTGGATACGTATTTTTTGTTGTTTTACAAATAAATAGAAATTGACAAAGATAAATAGCGTTAAAGTTTGTGAGTAGGGCTCGTGACGTCACGAACCGCTGAAAAGAAGAACACAACTTTTTGCGGTTCGTGACGTCACGCGGAATTTCAACGCTTTATATCTTCGTATTTTTTTTATTTAATTGACAAAATATAAAAAACGTTTCCAACAGTTTTTGGGAATGTAAATAACGGACTTTTTTTTTTAGGAATCTAGCCTTTTGTACTTTATTAGAAAAAAAAATGCAGTGGTTTGTGGTTTACAATTTGTAAAATATTCTGTGATATCATGAATGCTTTGATTTTCTCACGCGCTGCACAGTTTTATATTGCACGCCCGTAAAGGGAAAACTGATGCTACTCCAAATAAAATTTAAGACCACGTCAATCACAGTTTATGCAATAACATTTTTTATTATCTTATCTTTATATTATAGAACTTGCTTTGAAACGAACAAAAAAGTTTTTTCGAAAATTCGTTTTTTTTCCTGTTTTTGCCTTGTGTTGCAAACAACCATACTGTGAAACTGAATTGTTATTCTATAGTCTACAGTATTATATTATGTAATTTAGATCCTTGTTACCTTCTTCGCTAAAAATCTTCAGACGCGTTGGTGTTTTCGAGGTAGACTGATAACCACAGAATAGATAATAGTTACTTCGTATCTTCCATATATAAGTTTCACTGGCGGCTATTGTATTCTAATATTTACTATATATTTCTTATCTTCGTTGAATAAAATCTTATATTCATAACGAAGCACACCTAGTTGCATCGATCTTCAGGAAGTATGATGGATTGATTGACCTTAGATGAATCACGAGAATACCTTCAAAGTCTGCTGAGGCTTGAGACCTTTTCATCATCAGGATATGACCTGACCACTCCCTCGATACTGATTACAATATAAATGCGATTGTGTGCATCTATTAACATGCAGTTCAGGTGAGACGACATATCTAGTGTAGTGTAAGAACTAACAGTAGGACAGATCAAGAGGACGGCTTAAATATATTAATTTGACAGGATCTTTACATTTTTTTTTTTGGTTTTTGTATCTGTTGTTCTGGATCTACTGAGAAGGGCAATAATATTTAAAAAAATGCTTTTGCGCAAGTATAATTTTAAAAAAATGGAAAAATTATTTTACCGTAATAAGTAACTAAGATTAATTATTGTGTTTATTGACATTATTTAGGTACTTTATTTATTATTTCGAATCTACCATTAGACTAAAAGATTTCAGTCACTTATAGAACCTCCCAATAATTAAGATAGTCAATGCCCCGCGATTCAATTTCGAGACGTTTGTCGTCATATCTCTGGATATATCTCGATGAAATTACAATGGGACCACCTCGGAAACGTACCCTATCGATTACAAAAATAATCATTCGAATCTGTTCAGAATTGACGGAGTAATCGCGTAACATACACAAAAAAAACATAGACGAATTGAGAACCTCCTCCTTTTTTGTGAAGTCTGTTAAAAAGAGAGCTTTTTGATTATGCAAGCTTTATGAAAACGCTTATAACTTCTACCACAAAAACAAAAAAAATGTTTGTAGAATAATCACTAACAAGACCTACTGCGGGATATATTGACTGTGTCTATAAAGCAGTTGCATGCGACCTTTTTGATTCAACTGATGATGTCAACCGACCGCTCCTCGAGTAAATAAAGTGGTTTTATGTATCTGCCCACGTTCTCTACTTACCCTTATTGGATGGGATACCGTCGTTAAACCGTTTTCAGACTTTGCAGGCTGTTTGAAAGGACGTCAAGTATTTTATTGGCTTAGATAAGGACTAAGATTCGTCGATGACGAAGACTTAGCTTCGTCATCAACGAATATCATTTTCATCTTTTTATTATTATTTTTTTACTGTAGACAAGTAGGTACTTTATTACTTATCAGCTGATGGCATAAAATCTCCCCATTTGTGACTAGTTAAGTTGTATAAGTTGTATGAGCATAATTATGAGTATATCAATGAGTATGAGTATAACCAGTTTGAGTTAACATAGCCAAATGTTTTTCAAGAGCAACTATTTAGGATTTGTTCAAAAACAAGGGGCAATTACGTCATGGCAAATAATTAAGAGTAGGACTTCCGCATTGTTTAAAGTAATTTGTGGAAGTCAATGGTGTATTGTACACGCGCCCGCGACAAATTATTTACACCAAGTCCCCGTAAGTAAATCAGGACTCCCAGACTTACAGAGTAATGTTAATTTCTCGTTATAGGCTATGTAATTAAAAGTAGATTATAGAATCCTTCACGGCATTCGGAATCCAACTTAGTCCCTCTATATTAAATTGCCTTTTTATTCACTTGTATAATCTACTATTATTTTAGACCTTCAAAATATAAAAATGTAATTATAGATAAAAATAATGACACTGCAATAAGGAATAATATAGTTTATAAAATATTAAAAAGTTAAAAAACTAAAATATTAACTACTGTAATATAAAAAGCTCCAAATGCATCGAATTATAACTTACAGAAAGTAGGTTTTCAAACAACGCTTGCTCAGAAGTATGTACGAGTATTAACTGTGGAATGATACTCTAGAAACCTTATAATCCTTTTTAGATGCTCTGTGGCATAAAATCACTGTACAATCAACACCAATATTATAAATGCGAAAGTCAGTTTGTTTATTTGTTTGTTTGGGACTTCTTCACGGTCAAACGGCTTGACCGATTTGGCTGAAATTTTGTACAAAGATAGAACATAAGGCAGAATAGGATATAGGATACTTTTTTTTTGGCTATCGAGTCAGGGTGTCCAGATATTTTTAATTGAATTTTGTAACTAAAGGACCTCTTTTCGAATAAACGGCTTGACCGATTTGCCTGAAATGTTGTATAAAGACAGTTCATAAGGCAGAATAGGATATAGGATACTTTTTTTCTGGCTATCGAGTCAGGAGGTCCAAATATTTTTAATTGAATGTTGTAAATATAAGATCTCTTCTCAAATAAACGGCTTGACCGATTTGCCTGACAAGTTGTATAAAGACAGTTCATAGGGCAGAATAGGGTTTAGAATACTTTTTTTCTGGCTATCGAGCCAGGGGGTCCAGATATTTTTAATTGAATTTTGTAAATATAAGACCTCTTCTCGAATAAACGGCTTGACCGATTTGCTTAAAATGTTGTATTAAGACAGTTCATAGGGTAGAATAGGATATGGGATACTTATTTTTTGGCTATCGAGTCAGGGGGTCCAGATATTTTTAATTGAATTTTGTAAATATAAGACCTCTTCTCGAATAAACGGCTTGACCGATTTACCTGAAATGTTGCATAAAAACAGTTCATATGGTAGAATAGGATATGGGATACTTTTTTTTGGCTATCGAGTCAGGGGGTTCAGATATTTTTAATTGAACTTTGTAAATATAAGACTTCTTCTCGAATAAAAGGCTTGACCGATTTGCCGGAAATGTTATATGTATACATGTCATAGGGCAGAATAGGATATAGGATACTTTTTTTCTGGCTGTCGAGTCAGGGGGTCCAGATATTTTAAATTGAATTTTTTAACTAAAGGACCTCTTTTCGAATAAACGGCTGCACCGATTTGCCTGAAATGTTGTATGAAGACAGTTCATAAGGCAGAAAAGAATATAAAATACTTTTTTTCTGGCTATCGAGTCAGAGAGTCCAAATATTTTTAATTGTATTTTGTAAATATAAGATCTCTTCTCAAATACACGGCTTGACCGATTTGCCTGACATGTTGTATAAAGACAGTTCATAGGGCAGAATAGGATATAGAATACTTTTTATTTCGCTATCGAGTCAGGGGGCCAGATATTTTTAATTGAATTTTGTAAATATAAGACCTCTTCTCGAATAAACGGCTTGACCGATTTGCCTGAAATGTTGTATAAAGACAGTTCATAGGGTAGAATAGGATATTGGATACTTTTTTTAGGCTATCGAGTCAGGGGGTCCAGATTTTTTTATTTGAATTTTGTAAATATAAGACCTCTTCTCGAATAAACGGCTTGACCGATTTGCCTGAAATGTTTTATAAAGACAGTTCATAGGGCAGAATAGGATATCGGATACTTTTTTTTGGCCATCGAGTCTGAGTGTTTAGATTTTTTTTATTGAATTTTGTGAATGTGTGGCCTCTTATCAGCTAAACAGCTTGACCGATTCAGCTGAAATTTTATACATATTACAGTTTGTATAGCATAGAATCACATAGGATACTTTTTTTCTGGCAGTCGAGTCCAGGTGTCTAGAATTTTTAAATTGAACTTTGTAAATGTGTGGCCTACTCTCGGTCAAACGGGTTAAACATTTAAGCTGAAATTTTGTACACAGGCAGTCAAAAAGACATAGAAGGGCAACAAATATTTTTTTTTTGGGTGGAAATTTCGGTTGTCTATATTTTTATTATGGAATTTTGTAAATATGTGGCCTCTTTTCGGCCAAACGGCTTGACCGATTCAGATGAAATTTCGTACAAAGACATTGAATAGGGCATAAAAGGGCAAGGAATACTTTTTTCGGCAGTTAAGTGTTGGTGCCTATATTTTTTCTTAACTTTACATAGAGTTTGCATAATCATAAAAGTTTGAGCTTAGGTTCATAGATAATGACTAAACTTAATAAGTGCCTTAATTAGGCCATAAAACTGTCAGGGTCATTAAAAGTCATCAAAATTTACGCGATGGCTTTGCTTGCCCAACGTGTTTTATCTGCTTTGTGGGAAGTATTTCAAAAGCATTCGTGTTTTAACATAGGTATTGACTAAGTAGGTAATAAAAACTGTCAGGGTCATAAAACGTAAAAAGTTTCGCGCTCACTACGCTCGCGCAGTGATAGCGCTCGCTGCGCTCGCGCAAGCCTTTGTTTTATCTACTTTGTAGGTAATATTTCCGCATTTTTTGTATTTTAATAGCCACATGCATCAAAACGAGTTTAAGAATTGAAACAGTACAACCTTCAATAATCATAATGGTTTTTTACTTTAAAATAAGTGGGTATCAAGTTTAACCTTAGGGTCATCGGTCTTGACTTAGTAGGTCATAAAAACTGTCAGGGTCATAAAATGACGTAAACATTTTCGCGCTCGCTTCGCTCGCGCATTGATAGAGCTCGCTGCGCTCGCGCAAACCTTAGTTTTATCTACTTTGTAGGTAATATTTTTGCAGTTTTTGTATTTTTATAGCCACATGCATCAAAACGAGTTTATAAATTGAAACAGTACAACCTTCAATAATCATAATAATTATTAACCTTAAAATAAGTGGATATCAAGTTTAACCATTGTGTCATCGGTGTTGACTTAGTAGGTCATAAAAACTGTCAGGGTCATAAAAAGTCGTAAATATTTTTCGTGCTCGCTTCGCTCGTGCATTGATAGGGCTTGCTACGCTCGCGCAGTAATAGCGCTCGCTCCGGTTGCGCAAGCATTTGTTATATCTACTTTGTAGGAAACATTTCAGCAACTTTTGTATTTTAATAGCCACATGCATCAAAACGATTCATAAATTGAAACAGTACAACCTTTGATATTCATAATGATTTTTTACCTTAAAATAAGTGGATATCAAGTTTAACCTTAGGGTCATCGGTGTCGACTTAGTAGGTCATAAAACTTTCAGGGTCATAAAAAGTCATAAACAAATGTCTCGCTTCGCTTGCGCAGTAATAACGCTACATAGCATATAATAGCGTGTTTTAACAGCCTCATACATTAGACTGACTCAAATACTTAAACAGCAAAACTTGGTAAACCTTGGTTAGGTTTACCAAGTGCCAAGTAATGATTAATGACTTTTACAATGAGAGACGATATCGAGTTCGACTTAAGAGTCATCTATATAGACTTGATGATTAGATCATTAAACTGTCAGGGATATAAAAAGCCATAAAAAAATTTCACTTGCCCAATAATAGCGCTTGCTACGCTCGCGCAGCTTATTTTCTTTGTAAGAAATGTTTCAGGAACTGTTGTGTTGAGTCAAACATTTAAACAGCACAACTTCGTATACTAACCTAACCAAAAAAATTTATGACTTTAACAATACAGGATATTGAGTTCGACTTTAAGGGTCATCTATGGTGACTTGGCCTAAGAGATCATCGATCTAGACCTCAATGCTCATAAAGACACAAATAACGCGGGCGAAGCCGCAGGCAACAGCTAGTATGTCATATTTTGATAATTTTGCGGGAGACGCACTCGCTACCATGTAACTCGGAGCACTATTACGCGGGCGTCGATTGGGTCAGATTCTGACCCAAATGAACGGCGAGTTTGAAACACGCGTACTTGGTTTCTGTAGTTTATAATTCGATGTCCAAATGTTTCATTTTTCATATAAATCATAATCAATTCTAGAATTTGACTTGAATTGACTAGACTAGTCTAGTCAAATTAAACCTAATCAAATAAACCGCCCCAGAGCGAAAGTTGAGCAGAGCGAAAAGCAATATTTGGGGTTAATGTTTTGTATTGATAAATCTTGAAAAAATGTACTCAAAGTGTCCATACAAACTGAAACTTCTCTTGGAGAAGAAGTTCAAAATCTCAATTCATGATTTGGCAGTAGAAAATAAGGCGTTATCTAATGATAACGATTAATTTTTGCGAGCCCCATTGACGCTTTGAGCATTTACCAATGGAGATGTTAACGTTGTAATCCGCAAACATTTTTTTCTGCCGATACTTACGGGGGACGAGGTAAACACGCATTGCACACACACAAATCACTCACTTTAACGATCCCGTACACTAGCTTGAAACACGCACACAGTATTAAAAATACAGCGTAGTTACGCACGCTCATATGGCCAATAATGGCTATATGGCCAACAGTACGCTTTGCGTTAACATCTCCATTGGTAAATGCTCGAAGCATTGACGTAAAGGATAGAAGGTTGACTTCTAAGTGAGAGGTCACTGGTTCAAATCGTAGCACGGGTTTTCGTCCATAGGTTCGTGGTAGGAACATAAATAACTCCCAAAAAGTAGCTTACCACCATCAAGGAAAAAATCAGCCGCCATAACGGTGTTCCGGCAGGGAGTCGAGTACTCTAGACTTGAGGCCTAACATGTTCACCTTCTTCGACCACATCATCGCTTACCACCAGGCGAGATAGTGGTCAAACGTTAGCCTATATAAAAAAAGATTTTATTTACATGCAAGTGAATGTAGTCAACAATTATATGTAACTTATTTATTTTCAAAGTACTAAAGAAATACAAGTCTAACTTTACTTTAGTCTAAACGTAAACAACAAAACAGCTGATGATACTGATTGAGGGCCCGGTGGGGTAACCGGGAGAACGGTCGGCTTTGATGCCAGAGGTACCGAGTTTAATCCCCGCCGTGCACCAATGGATTTTTCTGTCGAAAAATTTATGTGCGCTTTTCACAGTGACCCTCCGGTAAAGGAAAAACATCGTTAAGAAACCAACAACCCCCGCATGGTGGTAGGACACTATCTAGTGTCCGCCTGGCCAGCTACAACCCTCAAGCTAGAAAATCTCTCGCCAAACATCTAATGTGTTACGGCAGCTATCCTTGAGAGCCACTTCCTATTCTAGGCCTAGCGTGCTTACCATCTTCGACCGCATCATCACTTACCAACAGGTGAGATAGTGGTCAAACGCTAGCCTATAAGATATAAAAAAATATATGTATACTTTTTAACGCGCTTATACCAACATTTTCTTTCAAAATAAAGATTGTTTTGGTAACATTAATACCCAACTCCAAAATTAGATCCGAATGTAAACAAACAGCGTTCTGTAACCTATATTCTTAATGCCTACTACAATGTTTGTAGTGTAGAGGACCTACTCGTAAGCTACTGGACGTATGTTTATGATTCACACTGTGTATATTATCTTTTATCGTTTTATAATTAGTTTATGATATGACGCAAGGTTGATGGTTTTTAGCCGAGTTTTTTGAAAACAGTTACGTAGTAAATATTGTATAATCTGTGAAGGTAGTGCAGCTAGGGCACAGAACACAGATATAGTTCTGTGAGCTAGGGCGACTTTCACTAAATTCGAGTAAAGTTTCAAGTAGGTTTACCACGCCTGATGAATAATGAAGTCTGTCTATAATAGTAACTTTGGCACACAAAACTTTGTAGTGCCAGAATTTTGCGCGTTACCGTACCGCGCTTCACGTCTCATACGTACGCCCTGCGTACCTTATCCTGCAAATTCAATCATTTTTTTATATTTCACGCATGAATAAGAGAAAGCGGTATTACTTACCTCCACAGGCGGATTAGCACAAGTTATTCGACTATTGCTAACCACTGGTTAATATTCTGAGTAATTAAGGGCCAGCTCCACCGATTCCTGATCCGGTATTCTGACTTATAACGCCATATAAAAGCTGTCAAAAAATCTGTCAGATACGTTCCTAATAGGCTTATCCGGAACCAGTGCAAATAGCCCCTAATCTGCTGTTCTTTCAATAGCTGATCGAGCGAGAGTTAATCAACACTTTACTCGAAAACGTAAAAAAAAGAACTTGAGCTTTTTCATATATTACAAAGCTTAGAAATAATTTGATGTGTTCATTCAGTCGTGCCGTTGACATCAAATTTCGGATTATAGAATTTAGAAGTGATATAATTATATCTATCTTGGATCTATATATTTTCTTTTAAATCATCTTATAAGTATCATAAAATAATCTGTATGATATTAATGTGTCTCTAATCAGTTCACGGTTGCCTGGAAGAGATCGCTAATTAGCGACAAGGCCGCCAATTGTACCATAAAATTTTAATAATTAAATTGCACCCTATTCTATATATAATAATAAATTAAATCTGGTTATAATTAGGTAAATATAATTTCCCCTTTCTTTTTAGAGCCATTTAGCTCTTTTAAAGTGAAACACGAGATTCGCGTTTATAAACTTTAAGGCAATTTGGAACGCTTGTTTACATTGTCTAAAAGCGTTTGATTTAGTTTTGTATAAATAAATTATTCGTTAGCCCACGATTTTATAATAACTGCATTTACTTGGCATTGGAATATATTACAGGAATAAAACGTTCTTGGAAGAGAAGGTAGGTAGGTACACTTTTAGTGCCATTTCCTACGGAACTGGCAAGTCTATGCCAAATGATGCGTCAGCGCACGATCACAATGGTATTGTATCAGACAATATTTTTAGACTTTTTATTTCAGTGTCTGATTCATTATAAATACTATATTTATAAGTAAATCGAGCGTTTGGATGAAATGCATAATGTTATATATATATATATATATGTTATATAGACATCGCGTAGTAGAGCTGCATTTAATTAATATATTTCTATTAGTATATTTAATTTATATAGGTATTTCTAACAATATATTTCTCTATTCATATTTACAATGGTGATGGCATTGCTCTACATCTATTAATACATTACCTATTATTACATTACAATCTACATAGCACAATTAATGTAGCCTTGTACCACACTAGGACAAATGTCGCAATGGATTTTAATACTAAAAGCTAAAGTTTCTAATACATAATAAAGATAATTTAGAAACGAAACAACAACCGACTTCACATGGCACGCGAGTCAGTTTCAGTAGCATGTTTGAAATGTTTACCGCCATATCTCTGGAGATACTTATAAGATCGAAATGAAGAAAAAACAATTATTCAAATCGGTTCACAATTGGCGGAGTAATCTCGTAACAAACATACATAAAACAATCAGACGAATTGAGAACCTTCTCCTAGTTTTTGGAAGTCTGTAGAAAATACAAAAAAATACCTACATTATTCAGATTTTGGGCTGGCCTTGTCAGTAACCTAAGCAGTAAATAGTACCTTCCTGTTTCACCATTTTACTGAAACGCTCCTATCTTGATTGTACCATGACGTAACTTATTATACTCATGTATAAGCACGATATCCTTATTATTAGGGTACCGCGCGTAAAATGAATAGTTGTTGAAAGGTTATAGTTGTATTGTATTTCTTTAGTGTAGAAGTGAATAATTGTTGTGAAGCGTCTGAGTAATTTCGATATATTTACCTGTGAATGTAAAGCCGTTTTATATTATTAAAACATCATGATTGCATTTTGTCGAAAGCCTATCCAAAATTTACTCTCACATGTCGGTTTATTTCAACCCACACCACGGCTATTTTGCGCACATGTTTTTAGGGTTCCGTAGTCCTGACAAGAAACCCTTATAGTTTCGTCATGTCCGTCTGTCTGTCTGTCTGTCTGTCTCTCCGAGGTTTTGCTAAGAGACCGTTAATACTAGAAAGCTGTTATTTTGTAGGGGTATGTATATAAATTACGCCGACAAAGTGGTGAAATAAAATTTTGAAAAACATTTTTTTTAGGGTAGCTCCCCCACATGAGAAGTGGGGGTGAATTTTTTTTTCATCATCTACCCCATTGTGTGGGGTGTCGTTGAATAGGCCTATTAAAATGACTTAAGGGTTGCTAATACCATTTTTCGATTGAATGCTCCATTATATATTTATGAAATGGATAAATTCGAAATATTGAACTTTAAAGTGCAAATTTTTGTTTCAGTAGGGCGTCCCTCCCCCTCCCCCCCCCTCTAAAGGCTAAACTGCATAAAGGCTAAACTGCTGGCATGAAAAATCTGGAAAAACTCGTAATAATAGTGCATTTCATGAACTTTAAAGGAAAACTATAGCGGTTAAGATAACTTTATTAGTTTAGCAGTAATAGTTGTTGAACTTGGGTGTTGGATAATTTTGTACCAAATACAAAATCCTTAGAAGAAATCCTTTAAAGTGACAAAGGCGAAGTACCTAGTTAGTGTTTATAACGGGTAAAGACTTGAATTGAATAACGGGCTAGTACGGAACCCTACACTGCGCGTGGCCCGACACGCACTTGGCCGGTTATTATTTGTCATGTACTATCGTTTTGGTGAATGAATCGATTTGGACTAATACCAAATGGGCTTAAGGGAGTCGACGACTTTTTGCATTACGGAGTTGTTTTTAGGAGGGTTTTTATCAGTTGCCAAAATATTTGTCATATTTTTATTATTTTTTCACATATCGTATTAGCCAACACGGGGCCTAAAAACCACAGCACAATATGTTTACGTAAATTTACTCATATGTATGTTAGTTTAAATTATAAGTAATAGAATATGCCGGGAAGGATTGATTCAGGTAAAAGAAGAGCTTCTTTTGATGATCACTGCATAATCCCTTAAAGCTTTAATATTATGACTATACTCAATGCTATACCATTATATGAATGGCTATACCAAACATTACACAGGCTATTCAAGCTTCACTTCTCAATAACAATAGAATGTTATAGATTAATCGACCATGGTGCAACAGATTACACAATCACATTACAATTGACACCCGAAAATGAGAGATCAATGATCAATTAGGTACACACATTAAATTGGACATACCATCAAAGGGTTTACAATGACGATTGCGCTTTATGTAATTTATTCAACCCGTAGGAGTCAATTGGTTGGCCCCAGCTCGTCGGGACCCACGCGGTGACATCAGGCACTTTTTTAACTACTGAATCACATGAACGTGCAGTAGTATACATTAGGTCTTTATTTTTTTATTAAGTATACATATCCAAACAGACAATAATAACTATATATATACCACCAATACCACATATGCAAGTGCATATCGCGCATTTTTCTGTGGTATCACTGACACATTATCTTCTTAATTGGTCCGTATTAGAAAGAACGATATTCGTAATAGATTTTTCAGGGAAACTACTATATTGTCAAGTCATCTTCAAAGTATTGAACAAAATAAGAGTTTTAATTCTTATTTTATATATTTTATGTACTCAAATTTTACGATACTCCGTTACATTTGCCTCAAATTGTAAACGTGAGGTAGTCTCGCTGAAACCAAGTACACTGTAGGTACATAAAAGTACCTGTTTAGAAATGCATAATTTTTCACATGACGTAGGGTTCATTCATTAAAGGTGGGATTGTTTTTTCATGTTGAAAATACTCGAAGCTGATGTCATCATCGTTCATTCGTTTTTATTCTTGATGGAGCCATGATCTCATCTGATGGGAAGTGATGATGAGCACTTAAAGTATACTTCAAAGTTAAAGTATAGGTATGTATTTATTTAATATACGTGGTCAGATGAATCGATACTCTATTAAGTTACCTTACTTATATGTATACCAAAGCGTAATCTGAATTTCAAAATTGTTCACAAACGCCTTAGAGAATATGTTCAGAACGCTGAACTGAAAAGGACGTGGCTAAAGGACGGGGCATAAATATAAATGCTCGCGTTAAAAAATATCCTATAGCCTAATACATAATACTGCCTATCCCTATGAAAAATTTCAGCTAAATCGGAGCAGCCGTTTGACCGTGAAGAAGTCCCAAACACACAAATATACAAACTGACTTTCGCATTTATAATATTGGTGCTGATGAGGAAAAAGAAATGTAAGAGACCCTTTACCTTATGGTGGCCAATGACTTAGAACAGAATCTGTGTCACGCACCACTTTTGGATTGTCAGAATTTTGTATAACACTCTTTAGGTGCTGTGCAGTGACGGCTCCTTGAGACATTTAGATGTAGAGTCTCACATGCTCTGTAATTTCACTGAAAACATTGCATTTTAATCCGAAAAACATGCTTATCCATATAAATATAACAACACAAAAAAAACATACAGATAAATTGAGAACCTCCCCCTTTTTTGTGAAGTCGGTTAATAACAACACACTTTATGATATATGACGCCATCGATCACCTCAATTAATTCAGAAGTCAAAAACACCGAATGCATAATTACTTAATTAATTACTGACCTGATGACCGATTAATTTGTAATAGTACATTACGTGCCAAGGGAGGAAAGTAGGACATTTCAACCCGCGCGATATTGTCACCCGAGCCGAAGGCGAGGGTGACAAAAGCGTGGGTCGAAAAGTCCTGCTATCTTCCCGTGGCGCGTATACTATTTTTCATCATACCAGGACCGAAAGTTTAATGACATTGTATATAAGAAAAACGAATGTAGTTCAAATTATTCATTGAGGGGGTTCGGGTTGGGGGGGCGACGCCCCCCCAGACGAAAGGGGTTCGGGGCGAAGCCCCGATGGGGTCCGGGGCGAAGCCCCGGTGGGGGGTTGGGTGGGCCAGACGAAAAAAAAAAAATTAATAGTTTTAATTATCTTAAACTTAATAGATATTATTAATAATATTCGACATAATTAAATATTCAATTTTTTAAGTGAGAAAAATAGTATTTATTATCGAACGCAAACAAAAAACATTGAATATTGAATAGGAAATAACAATATGTACATAAAATAAGTAATTAAAACAGTAAATAATACTGTATTATAAATGTGTCATTTAATAATTATATTTCAATTTTCATTATCATAATACATAATACGATGCAATTTCTTCCAAGCAATAAATTGATTGTAACAATTTTTATATCGCTGTACCGATTTGGAGGGTGCTAAATTTTGAGTTATTTCCGCAGCTTCCGCAGCAATGTTTCGTCGCACTTCTTCATCTTCAGAGTCGTCACTTGAATAATCCGATGAATTCATTGTCGGGTTTTTTTTTACACAGCTGTATTCACTTATTTTTTATACACAAGTTTTTTTCTATGTATATTTTTGATGTAATTTTTATCAGAATCAGAAAATTTGACTCTTATTGAAATAACAACTGCACGGTTACCATGGTAATAAGTTATTTCAAATAGATAACGGGAAGAAAATTAAAACAAAAATAGACTAAATTTTAAACTGTCACTAATTGTGAGCAGTCTGAAATATGCATCTTTCTTCCCACAAACAAAAGAAGAAATTCAAACTTTCGGCCTCGGAATGATGAAAAGATAATTTCGCACTTGAGGAAAATTACGTCATTCTTGTCAGTTGCGTCATTTCTAATACAAAATCCTGTAAGACAATCATTATCGCCACAACATGCAATATCAAGTAGTCCAATGGCAATGAGATCATAGTGCTGCTTATAGCGAAATTGCAGTTATAGCCTTCATACACGTGTAAAGGCTCTTGCTAATGTCTTGCCCATGAGATAAACAAACCTTGGCCAAGCTTCATAGATATTGTGTAGTTACTAATACGCTAGATATGCTACGCTGTATTTGTTGCATGATTCCATTTGAGGTACCCCCCACATAGGGTCTTTGGAACTAAATTTGACACTAATGACTTTAAATTGACAGTTTTTGCAAATGGCCGACGTTGTGAAGTGAAATTCATATCGATAAATAATTATAATTTTAATAAATTCTTCTCTACAGATATATTTAAATAGACAATAAATTCAAAATAAAAATATTGCCGCACAGATGATATCTTTTGCTTGTTTTCTACTTCGAAATCTTTCCTTCTTTTTCATAATTCTAGCTCGGCCAACGTATTATGCTTTGGACATGTATATAATCAAAGGTATTATGATTTTTTTCAGTTTTTTTTCATTGCATTGAATGATATAGTTGATTTTTTGGATCCAAGGGACTGTTAGTTATTGATATTAATTTCATGCCTACACGCGTTACTGAGAAAAAGGAATAATGAATAAATTTTAACATTTATTAGCGTCTTGGGAAAACAAACTAGCGGCAAAACAATACTCTATTCATTTGTATAATTATTGCTAAACTAGACAGAACTATGAATCTGATCACTGATAAATCTCTTTGCTTTACTAGAACAACTAGAAGTGCCCCGCGGCTTCGCCCGCGTTAAAAACTTCTTTTATTTACTTAAAACTTTTCTTTTGTAAAAACGATTCTAGCATTAAATACATAAAATAAGAATTAGCCAAATCGGTTCACCCGTTTTCATGTTATCGCGTGACTAAGGCAATTCGGGATTCATATTTATAAAAACCGAAAAAACCAAATTTTCAGACTTTGTTACCTACCCCATTTCAAAAAATCCTACAACACGTACTTTATCTCATCTTATTTCGCCATACAAACTTTGAATCCCCGTTCAGTATCCGGGAGGAATTTTTAGAAAATCCCTTCTGAGCCGATACCTACGTCATAATAACTATCTGCATTCTAAATTTCAGCGCAATCCGAAACAACATTGATTTTTGGACTTTGTTACCCCAGTTTATCCTCTTAGGGTGGCATTTTGAAAAAGTCTGAAACTCGTATTTACTTATTTATTTACTTAGAAGTACTTGTGTGAAATATCGAATAAAATGACTATCCAAACTTTGTACCCCCGCTTCATCCCCATGAAGAGTGAAATTTGAAAAAATCTTTCTTAGCGGATACCTAAGTCAAAATAACTATCTGCATGCCAAATTTCAGCGCAATCTAACACAATATTGATTTTCACACTTTGTTACCCCATTTCACCCTCTTAGAGGTGGAATTAAAAAAAAACCTGAAACATGTTATTATATTTTTTTTTACTGGAGCACTTGTATGAAGTTTCGAATAGAAAATACTACAAACTTTGGACCCCCGTTTCATCCCCTTCAGGGGTGAATTTTAGAAAATCCTTTCTTAGCTGATACTTACGTCATAATAACCACCTGTATGCTAAATTTCAGCGCAATCCGAAACAATATTGATTTTCAGACTTTGTTACCCCATTTCAGCCTCTTTGGGGTGGAATTTCGAAAAAGCCTAAAACACGTATTTACTTATTTATGTACTCAAGCACTTGTGTGAAGTTTCGAATAGAAAAGACTATCTAATGTTGTTTCTCCATAGAAACTTTGAACCCCGTTTCATCCCTTTATGGGGTGAATTTTAGAAAATCCTTTCTTAGCTGATACTAACGTCATAATAACCACCTGTATGCCAAATTTCAGCGCAATCCAAAACAATATTGATTTTCAGACTTTGTTACCCCATTTCACCCTCTTAGGGGTGGAATTTCGAAAAAACCTAAAACACATATTTACTTATTTATGTCCTGAAGCGCTTGTGTGAAGTTTCGAATAGAAAAGACTATCTAATAATGTTTTTCCGTAGAAACTTTGAACCCCCGTTTCATCCCCTTCAGGGGTGAAATTTGAAAAATCCTTTTTCAAAGGTACTTTGTAATAATTATCTGCATGCCAAGTTTTAGCGCAATCCGAAAAAATTTTGATTTTCACACTTTGTTACCCCATTTCACCCTCTTAGGGGTGGAATTTCAATAAAACCTGAAACACTTATTTACTTATTTTGGTACTGAAGCACTTGTGGGAAGTTTCGGATAGAAAAGACTATCTAATAATGTTTCTCCGTAGAAACTTTGAACCCCCGTTTCATCCCCTTCAGGGGTGAAATTTGAAAAATTCTTTTTCAAAGGTAACTAACGTTGTAATAATTATCTGCATGCCAAGTTTTAGCGCAATCCGAAAAAATATTGATTTTCACACATTGTTACCCCATTTCACCCTCTTAGGGGTGGAATTAAAAAAAAACCTGAAACATGTATTTACTTATTTTTGGACTGAAGCACTTGTGTGAAGTAATCTTGTTTCTCCATACAAACTTTGAACCCCCATTTTGAATAAAATCCTTTCTTAGTACACCCCTACGTACTAAGACAAATATACCCTCCAAATTTCAAGTCTCTACGACCAGCAGTTTAGGCTGTGCGTTGTCTGTCAGTGAGTCAGTCAGTCAGTATGTCAGGACAAAGATTCTTATAGTATTAGATAGATATACTAGGATAGGATAAGTTTACTAGTCAGCCATGTACACTTTCCGTTTACAAATGCGTAGTGTACATAATATAATGAGATAATGCAGTGGTCGCATCGGGAACCATGTCAAGGATCTTTGAGGTTGTGTGACGTCATCGGAGTGCCGGATTTGATTTATGGCTCATCAGGGGAAAGCTGATGGCGATGTTTATTTGTTTTATGATTTGGTACGATGTTTTGTTTTAGTGTTCTGATTGTTTGGCTTTGGAAGCCTGCTGCTAAATGTGCAAGTCTTTACTCTTGTGTCTCATTGCCAAAATTATCCCAATCGGGTTCGGGAATCACATTTAAATTATCAAAATAATCCCTAACCAGCTGTGGATATATTCGAAGACCTTTGTCGTCGTTATTATTATGTGTATCTCTTACGATAGTTTAAATAAAAAAACGCGGAATCTTCTGCGACATGGTTTCCGATCACTACAAATACTACTTCAAGTTATGACATTATTACTGATGCATTATTAACATGAAGCAATTTTTATATACACGTCTAACTTTTTCTCTTATGTTACAGAATAAATAATAGTACCTCATGTCCAAAATTCAGCACTTATCCACGTTAGAAGTAGACAAGTCACTTAATGATCCCACTTAAGTGGGTCATAACTCTGAATGTATGCTAGCCATCAAACCATAACAAGAAGTCGAAATAGCGAAGTTACGGCTTTATTGGATGGTACTTTGTATAATAGTGGGCGGTTGACTTGATTATATTTAATAAAACTGGCCAAGTGCGAGTCAGCATCGCGTCTCTTATCGCACACTTAGGGAGGGTTCCGTACAATACGAAACATAACAGAGTTTCAACCTCATATATTTGATTAATTGATAATACCAAGAATATTTGGTTTGGTCGCGATCTAGAAAGACGGGGCTCATTTACTAGCGCCATCTATGTCATTTTGCCGAAACTAATTAGATAGATGGCGTTTAAAAACACGTTTTTTGTATGGGGACCCCCTTTAATTTTTAACTTTATTTTGTTTTTAGTATTTGTTGTTCTAGCGGCAACAGAAATACACCATCTGTGAAAATTTCAACTGTCTAACTATCACGGTTAATGAGCTATAGACTGGTGACAGACGGACATACAGACAGACAGACAGACAGACATACAGACAGACAGACAGACAGACAGACAGACGGAGTCTTAGTAATAGGGTCCCGTTTTACCTTTTGGGTACGGAACCCTAAAAAGCGGCAAGAGGCTAAGGCGTCGGCCTGGCGATCGAGAGGTCGTGAGTTCGATCCCCATCCATTGCACTATTGATGAGAACCGACTCCAGGCTCAAGCATATTTAGCTTAGTTGGAGGGATTATCAAGACTACTAGTCATTGTAACCCACATTGACCCGCTAGTAAGCTTCAAAAAATATATATTTTAGTGTAAAGCTGGTCTGTTTTATAATTGGTTGGAGTCACGTTTACCTAAAGAAGCCAAACGATATCTATTGTAGGCTTATCACCGGGTCGTAGCACTTCTCATAAACCACAGCGCCTCGTGGCTACGCATCAATATTGGCGTAGGCGCGTAGCTAAGTTGAGAGTATGTAGGTTTAGCGATGTGCGTAGCACTAGTCAGCAGTGAAAAACGCAACACAACTACGCTTACCTCAGATAAATAAAACAGACGCTAAATGACAAAAGTCAGAGTCAGACTACTTCGTAGCCTTTCATACATACATACAATCACGCTGTTTTACCGTTCGGGTAGGCAGATACTACTTTTTTCCACATGCTACGATCCTGATATACCTCTTTCGCTTCTTCCACTTTCATGAGCGCCTTCATAACCGTTCATGCTGATAGTGGAATAGTGGTCAAATGCTTGCCTATCTGCAAAAATAACAAAGGTAATATACGTAGCGAAAACATATTGTCACGTATCGTCTGAGCTAGAATTTCTATATTGTATACGAGTAGTTACAGTAGATATAACTATATTAAAATTAAAAAAAAACAATTTCAAGTTTTAAATTTTGCCCTAGTTTACGTTTATTTTACCATATGTTATCAAATAAATTATATCATCGTTTAAAAACGAATAATCAGTCATTTATCATTTACTTTGCTTACCATATTATACTATGCAAAATATATATTTGATCTTTATATATACCATATCTATAATTTTGAAATATTTGCTATATTTTTCTGAATACTTTTCCTTTATTTTCTCTTTCAAGTAAATATCCAAATGAGTCCATTTGATGTTCAACAAATTACGAACCTCATGTTTGGCAATTTCAGTTCAAAATAGATAGGTATTTACTTTGTAACAGAGGAAAGTATGTTTACAAATATTGGCCCTAAGTATTAGTACCCAAGTAAGGACTCGACTTGACTTAAGTTATTTGTCTCTCCCAGCTCCCTCAATGGCGTGTTATATAATTCACTATATTATAGTATAGTATATTATAGTATAGTATAGTATACACAATTTTATAGCCCACTGCCCCGCGCCACGCTGCCGGGTGCGTGGCGGCGGAGCCACGACGCGTGCGGGGGTGCGCGAGTGCAGATCTGCATCATGCAGATTTTTTGTATTGATTTCTTGGACCCACTCGCGGTGGTGCTTGTTTCTCCGCATGTAGGCGCGTGATCTGCAACACTGCGCGTGAATGCGTTTTCAGTGTGTTGGACTACGCGTATTTTCTATACAAACACAGATACTTGCAAACAACGTAAGACCACGCACTCCCGCGCTACGCTGCATGATGCGGTGCAGTGTGACAATCGCCATAATGTATGCTGTACGTTATTGTTATTTAAAAGCAGTCAGTGAACCTAACAGTACTGCACCGGACGACTAAATGTAAAACTATGCTCTTGCGCATACAACATACAGTATTATTGTAGTGACAGAGATAGCTGTATAATTATACATATTTTTATTGCTATTACTGTGTGAATGAATAGCAGACAGTATTGTGGTAAGCGCTTTATCAAGAGTCAGTTTCACCGTTTCCTGATAAAGTTTCAGATAGTTATGTACTCGTATTATGTAACTCCATATAGAAGTTGTAGTTTAACTGGCAGGGATAAGTTCCTAATGCCTGATAACTATCAGGGACTTTATTAGGAATCAGTGAAACTGCACCTAAATTTATTTGGATAGCATCCTCCCATACAGAGAAAATTAGAGTGTTTTTTTTTCTTGAGCCTAAACTACTGACCACTGAACTTCCCTTTTTCTAGTTTACTGTTCACCGTAGATACCGTAGTTCACCGTAGTTTACTGTTCACCTAAATCAGAAATAGTTTCTCATCTTTCATGTGCTAATGCAACAAAACTATGAGTATGAATATCCTGAACTGTCCCTCTAAACCTCTGAACAGTTTTACTGGGAGCTTTAAATAACCTATTGAATGAAACATAATATAATTGACTGCGTATTGAAGATGCCACGAGCCTTCCATACAAAACGAAACGATTAACACAACAGTATTTCACCGACGTTTCTTTAATTTTGTATGCATGACGGCTTCGCAGGCGCGCCGCCAAATCCATATTCTAAAATCTAAATGAAGTCTTACGCGCTTGTGCGTTTGCTAGAATTGTATGGAATGAATACTTTCTAAGGAGAGTGCCCTTGCTGCATTTGCAAACACACGGAGATTGCCATTAACTTGTTAAATAGGAAACATTAAATTTACAAGGTATTTCAAAGGTTTCAAAGCTTATGCATTATTAGAATATGGTCGTAAATAATAAATATAATATCTTAGATTAATATATTAATAGTAAGTTAGAAGTTAGTAAAAGTACCGACTATATATACTCACTACTGTTATATATATACTCACTACTGTTTGTTGTCGACTGTCTCGACCTAGGCTTCGTTACTTGTACTATTAATGATTCTGTGGCTTCGTGCATGTCCGATGCATGTCTTTACATGCATGTGAGTACATGGGTCTAGACTTCTAGAGAGTCGACAAAAATAGTAAATGAAAATTATTATACTCACTTACTATTCTTGTCGGTACTATTCAACCGACTTACAAAAATTAAGGAGGTTCTCAATTCGTCTGTATGTTTTTTTTATTCGGACCGATTCGAATGATTATTTTTGTTATCGGTACGATACGTTTCCGAGGTGGTCCTATTGTAATTTCATCGAGATCTGATAAGTATCTCCAGAGAAAAGACTATAAACGTCTCAAACTTGCTACTGAAATTGACTCGCGGGGCATTGAAGTCGGTTGTTTTAGTTTTTAAACTATTTAATAAAATTGACCACAATTAAAATTAATTTATAACTATGTATACAATATAAACTACTCCTAAAAGTATATAAAATCAACAAATAAAAAACTGAATTAAGGTCGCTGTCCGCTGGAAGGGTACCCAAACTATCTTTATTATTATTCAATATTATTGATTTACAAGCACCTATACGTTTTATAAGAATAGGGAAAATGCATGTAGTATACATTTATTTGAAATCATTTATTTTCGAATAATTATTGTTCTGGTGTTGTTTGTTAAACATTTTTTTATAAATAAAATACTCTTAAATGTGTTAAAATAATATATGAAAAATGCAAAAAAAGCGTGGGAAATTTTAATTTGCATAACACATCACCACTTGTCAATTAGAAAGTGACGTCACAGGGCACCACGCGGTCTCCACAGAATAAATATTTTATATAGAAATACTATGCACTGTTGTACGAATACTTACTAATTCTAATAAAAAGATTTATACTGGGGAGACCGTGCGGTGCACTGTGACGTCACAAACGCGTGCGAAAATTTGGCAGCGTTTCATAGCTTAATTTGAACACTTCATTATTTCATTTTTTTACTGTGTTAAATGGATGTAATCAGAGAATTAAAAATATTTAAAAAAAATCATGCATATTCCCTATTGGGTATGATACACAAATGAAGTTTTATAATTGAATTGTTTACGGAATAATAGAAGCAAAAGGCAACAAAATGTATGATGTAGAGTTATTGATAAAATATTATAATTATTGAAATTTAAGTAGTAAACAAGAATCGAATAGAGTAACAACAATAATGATGCAAATCGGGTCTTAAATCGCTGGTTAAAGTCTGTTTTGAAAGCTAATAAGTATATTTCTTTTGTTCTAGGAGGCTTGGAAGGCAAATACAGAGTGGCGGCGCCTGAGCTCATGCAGGATACTTTCATGAGCGATTCTGAAGACGAAGGAGGTAAGCTATTACCATCATTGTAGCATAGAATTTACTAAATTCACTAGATCAAGGTAGCTGTGCCAGGGGATAGATGTTTGTGGACTGGTCTGGTCTGGCGCCTTTTTCGCTACCTTGTCATACCCTCGGTGTTTCTTCTTGAGAAATAAATTTTATTTTAGATTTCATTGTATATGTTACCGGAAATGTATGTAATCCGTCATTGTATACAATTCCTAGGAAATGTCACATTTATGTATTAAATAGTTTTTGAAACAATATTTTATACATTTCCTAAATAGCTTCGGAATTGTATAAATTTCCTAGTTTTCATACATTTCCGGAAACATATACATATATGTAATATAATTAATCAATCAGCAGGGTTTTCACAATACTATGAATAAATTAAAGAAAACTATTGTACACCATACATTAAATAAGTAGGTTCATAAAATAAATTCTTACACCAGTACATTGGGTGGTCTTATTGCTCAAAGCGGTCTCTTCCAGACAACGTTTGAATCGAGTGGACAGGAATATGTCAAGGGCTTAAGTGCTCATTTAAGTTAGTAAAATAAATAAACATTTTTTTTTAGATTTTAAGTCGTAAAATATATTTATCATTATGACATTTTATGTTAACTACGATACCGTCTAAACATTAATTAATTGCTAATTTTAGTTTGCCGGAACTGCTAATTCAGTGTAATTAAGAATGTGTTCAGCAACAGTGTTCTTATTGTTCCTATTAGGATTGTATTTCACCAACATACTCACTGTTTTTAACACTTGAGAAAACGTTTTTAGCTTATTGCCTTATCCATATAAAAGCTAGAGAATTGCATCTTAAAACTAAGATTAAATAAACTGGCCAAGTGCAAGTCGGACTCGCACTCGTAGGGTTCCGTACCACACTACAGTATTTTATAACATCGAGCAAAAAATACCACTATTCTTTTTCGCCAGCAAAAAATAATAATTAATAAACATTTTATTCCTTATAACGCCATCTAACGTCTAACAAAGGTGTTAGGAATCGACATTTTAATATAACGCCATCTATGGGACGTTTACCTAACTAAGCGTACATAGATGGCGTAATATGCCGAAAAAAACACGTTTCTTGTATGGGGACCCTCTATTATTTTTAACTTTATTCTGTTTTTAGTATTTGTTGTTATAGCGGAAACAGAAATACATCATCTGTGAAAATTTCGACTGTTCAACTATCACGGTTCATGAAATACAGCTTGGTGACAGACGGACAGACGGACGGACAGACAGACAGACAGACAGACAGACAGACCGACAGACAGACAGACAGACAGACAGACAGACAGACGGACAGCGGAGTCTTAGTAATAGGGTCCCGTTTTACCCTTTGGGTACGGAACCCTAAAAATTGTGTTCTTTGTAGATGGTATTAACTTTTTTTACTGAAAGGGCAAGCAATTGGCCATTATCTCACTTTATGTTAAGTAACGATGTGATTCAAGATGTAGCACGCTTGCCTAGATGATACCTAGTCACTTGAGACTTGAATCATAACTCATAAGCTATGAAGTTCAGGTTCAATTTACAGTCACATCATGACACTAAATCTAAAATGTTCCCTTTCTAACTACCCGCACTATGACACTATATTTATCTTTCAAATAACAAAGCGCAATTACCCCAACTTGCCTGTTGGACTGGCTACATCTTGCGGCCTTCACCGAACATTTCATTCGATTACACATTTAGCTGATACGATTATACTTGAGTCATACCCTGTGAATACCCTTCAAACTTGCCCCGTCACTAAATGCCGTGTCTCCGGTGCTAAGGTGACCCGAAAGCTTCGACCTTTCCCATTCATACACAAATAGATATGATTTCTTTGTAAAGGAGATGCCAATCGATGTCAATTTGTCAGTCGTTTGGTTTTTATGGTGTTCACTCTCAGTGTTCACACAACTCAGTGTTCACTTTAAACGAGGATGGACGAAAGAAGATTGACGAAACAAATTTATGAGACGAGTGTGAATGGGCCAGTCGGTAGACGCCGACCTAGATGAACGTATCACGACTAGATCGGAGACGTTTTAGAGAAAGGCCAAGTCAAAAGTACCTGTCACCTGTACCGGCCATGTCATCATAGCTTGTGGAAAGAAGTAGTCTGCCGACCCCAACGGGAAAATAGTGTGATTTTATGTATGTAACTTTAAACATTGAATTTTTTAAATGTGTCTGTAAGAGTAGGTCTAGCTACGGTAAGACCTTGTCCCTTGTCATTACAGTATGGCGTAAGCTGGACAAAAAAGACTTATGTAAAATATAAGACAAAGACGCGTCTCTGCTTGGTCCTCTCTAATGTTTTCGCACTGCCAGACTTCTTTACATTTTGTGTGAAAGTCTATTTACCAGCTTCCACCCTCAAAAATCTGTCGCATTACAATGTGTTCCGGCAGCTATCTTTGAGGGCCAGTTCCCATTCTAGGCCTAACATGCTACCAGCCTCGACCGCAGCATCACCACCATTACACATCTTACCAACAGGTGAGATAGTGGTCAAACACTAGCCTATAAAATATAAAATAAATTAAAATATTAAAAGACGCCTCATCTGCGTCCCTTACTTATGCCTCTTCTAAGCTTCTAAATCTTCTGCGCCTAAGGGACCAATTTAGGTAAGAGTACAAGAAATGTCAGAAATCACAAAAACTTTTCAAATCAACACTAATATTATAAATGCGAAAGTCAGTTTGTATATTTGTTTGTTTCGAACTTCTTCGTGGTCAAATGGCTGAACCGATTTAGTTGAAATTTTGCACAGGGATAGCCAGTATTATGGATTAGGCTATAGGATACTTTAAACGCGGGCGAAGCCGCGGGGTACAGCTAGTATATTATATATATATATATAGTAACAGATTTTTTCACTAAAATAAATCTTAATGTTTATAATGACCAAAAAATCTACTTTGATCTTTACATGTTTACTCGTATTTATCAAAATCCTAAAATCAATTTTTATCCTAACATTTAATTTTTTTTTGCGATATTTACTATCGACCTCTGGATTTGTCCGCTGTAAAAGCATCCCCTGTTTTATGCCATTTACTGTTTATTTATGCATAAACTTTGTCAAAGGCAGATCCATCTTCAGACCGTTATATAAGATCAAACGAACTAACTCACCTTAATATGAGTGAGGTGAACCAAGGTAAATAAAGCCTCGGATACACTAGGAGACATTTTGTTTAGCAGCATGACAAGAACATGAACAAGTTCCGCAACATTTTACGTGACGCGGTACGTTACTTGTCCCGCTCTCGGATCGAGCGCACGCAAAATGTTCCACAACATTTTCTCTCGGGTCATTCACGTAAAAGCCGAGCAACATGTTCCGCAATGTCGCTCCGTTTGTCCCCTAGTGTATTCTAGGCTTAATAATAACACAAAGTAGAATATTCCATTGTCTAAATGTAAATCTGTAGACAATAAAGATTGTTCTTAATTAATTGAGTTATCAATATGAAGTCGTCTCATATGAAGAGGTTTAGACCTTGACATGTAATCTATGGTCAATTGTGACCTAGTTATAACCTGACATTGTCTGAATTAACCGTATTCTTGTAATATTCTAGCATAGCATTACGATAAATTTATAGACATTATCAACATTGGTCTTAATAAATTGAGTTATGTCTCCAAATGAACGGAATGTCCAGAGATATCCGTCACACGTAAAGAGGTTCAGACCTTGACCACATATTGAATCTAATATCTGGTCATTTAAAACCTAGAGCAGCCAATGTAGGCTACCTAGACGGCTGGTCGCCTACACTATTGTGAATTATGAATGGAAATAACGTTTGAATGAAATATCCTGTTTTTAATGCAAGTCTCATTGCTATTCTTAGAGGATGGTGTCACGTGATTGTGTTGATAATTATCTACCAAAATACGATGATATTCTAAGATCTAATATTATGTTTAATTAAGGTGTTATCTGCACTTTATATTTTAGTACATTGTTATATACAATCGAAAATTCCATCGTGTCGATGGGATTCGATAATGCGCCTCCTGAGAAACTCCCGGCAAAGTAAAAATCTATTTTTACGTTGCCCTAGTCGGGTGAAAAAATATTCATTAATGTCGTTATGACAAGAGTGTGTCACCTTTTTGTAGAAAATTCCTCTGTGTTGGACTTTCTACAAAAAGATCCAAAGTAGGATCTGATCATCATTCATATTTATCAGTCCACTGTAAGACGTAGGCCTCCCTCAAGTCACGCCACTGAGCCAGATCTTCGGCTTTTTGTTTCCAGTCACTGCCAACCGCTTTGCGAATGTCGTTTGTCGTTGGTCACAGGGCGTCCTACGCTACGTTTGCCGATTCGCGGTCTCCACTCTAGATTTAGATAAGAACTGACATTGACTTGTTGTTGTGTCTCCATTACAGGCGAAGTAGAGTGTCCAATTCAACAGCAGCAGCAATACCGCTACATGAACAGCGAGGCGGGCACGCTGCACCGAGCGAAACCGCTCGAAGACAGCGTCACTGATGGACACCTGTGGCCTTCCAACAATGACAAGAAGGTTGCCACTATGGAAAGACAACCCCTGGACATTGGGTACGTTAAACTTTATTCTAAGGGTTTTAAATATATTGTAACATACAGGAGGAGACTGGATTGAAGATTGCTTCGAGGGTACCAGAATCCTTAGTACGAGTTGTTTTCATCGTAAAAGTTTTTGACAGATCTCAAATATTTATCGACTTATTCTATCTCCCTGATTGGTCTTAATTTAGTGAAGTGTGAAAATCATTAGAGGCGCTGTACTGCTTTTCATAAAAAAATTGTTTGATCTACGATATCGTGTTTGGTATGAAATCTCGTACTAAGGGTACTGATAGTCTTGCTATAGACCGGCAACCTCGTGCGCGACCGTCCCGCGGGGTGACAGACGGTGGCTGGGACGAGGTAGCGGTCATTCTAGCACACGGCTACGTAGTAACTATTATATAATCTGTGACACGGCTAAACACGCTTCCCTTCCCCGCTACACCACCCGTTACCCGCTGACATCTTGGGTACCTCGTCCCCTCCACCGTCTGACACCCCGCGGGACGGTCGAGCACGAGATTGCCGGACTACAGCTTTTATATCCCGTGTCGTTGTAAATTGAAATTTAAGCTAAGTTGATAAAAGTCATGGGCTGTTTGCCGGCGGCTGGGTCATAATCAAAGCCAAATTGAAGCGAAAAGCGCACACAAGGGCCGGCCTTTGCCGCCGAGATGTACGAAATAACCATAAGAGTCTTGAAACTTTTGGGCACGCTACACCAAGTTTTAATAAGTGAAATATGTTTGTGACAGGTTCCTGGTATCCTTCGTGGTGGACGCTCGTGGTGGAGCCATGAAGGCTAAACGTCGTGGTGGAGTGCGTGTCATCGTCCCCCCTGCCGCCTGCGCTGCCCCCACCAGGGTCACCTGCAGGTAACACTTCGCGCTCTATATACACCTCTCGCTCTTTTTATCTTTATTTATCTCCCTTCTCTCTCTCAATTTATCTCAATAACAAACTAGATGGTAGGTACATGAAAGTGATACAAAATAGATTCAAAAGTGATACAAAATAGATACTATTATTAATTCTGTGCAAAGACTAAGACAACACAGCAAAACTAAGCGAGGAAAATGAGTGGCTTGCGAGGAAATAATCTACCAAATAGTATCACTTTATTTTTTGACAACTTTTCATGTTTGAGTATTGGTTGATTGTTTAGGTAACAAACCAGGTAGGAAGCAGCTTCTTTTCTTAGCAAATTACGGGTGGAAAGGCACCCTAAGGCCTGTATTAACAACGCCCACTCAAGCATCGGCGATCTGCTCACAGGATAGATCGAAGCCATTTTAAAAGCATCAATGTACCTGTGTCCTGCAATTTTGCAATCTATATTTCACCGACTTCCACTGAAGCTATCGGGATGAAATTTAGCAAACATATTTGGTACTCGTGTACGATATGCATGCACGATAAAAGGTTTTTTTTAATTTTATTTATATAACTTATCAAATAGCTTCACGTTATGAGGTAGCCCGGTAGCGTAATCGGGAGAACGGTCGGTTTTGATGCCAAAGGTACCGAGTTCAAACCCCGCGTGCACCAATGAACTTTTCTATCGAAAAATGTATGTGCGCCTTTCACAGTGGCCCTCTGGTGAAGGAAAAACATCGTTAAGAAACCAACCACACCCGCATGGTGGTAAGACACTACCTAGTGTCCGCCTGGCCAGCTAACACCCTTAAGTTAGAAAATCTGTCGCCAAACATTTAATGTATTCCGGCAGCTATTCTTGAGAGCCAGTTCCCATTATATGGTAAGCACGCCAGGCCTAGGACTAGTGTGCTTACCATCTTCGACCGCATCATCACTTAACAACAGGTGAGATATATGGTCAAACGCTAGCCTATAAGATATTTTTTAAAAAAGTGTATGCTTGTGCACCGTTTTATAATACCTGCCTAGAAATCGACATGTCGATTTCTTACCTTGTAAACTGAATAATTGTGTTATTTATATAAAGTCGGCTTATAGTAACTTTTCAACATTGTATAATATTACAGAGCGGCCACAAGACGAGCACCCGCGGCGGCGCCTCCGCCCCTCATGGAGGGCGAAGCTCTGGCTTCGCGACTACTCGAACTACAACCACAGGGGGCTAAGTTCTTGGCGTAAGTTATAAAAAAAAATTATCGTAATAATAAGTTTTTAGATTTTCATGTATATAATTATAATAAATGTATTATCAAACCTGTATCTGTATTAGCGACACTAACGCCAAAATACATTTACGGGTGCCCGGATGTTTCTGGAACTATTTCGATATTCAATATAGCGCCCTCTGACGGAATCTCTGTAAACAATTTTATATTGGAGTTGCATTATGAATGTTACGCCATCCCATGCTGTGTGACAGCATTCAATGCTGATCAACAAAATATACGCGACAAGTACATAGATGTCGGTAGTAAACGAGCCGATTCCCGCTGAATCGCGGTGACGAGATTCTCCGCATACATCGGGTACCCTTCTAGTAACATTGTATGGGCATCGCTTCTCGGCCTTTTGGCTAAGATCAAAGTGTAGTATCTGTTCTTTTCAGCTTAATATCTGAAAGTTCCCTCATTGAGGGACCAGTATATTAAACTGATTTTTTTAACTCGACGGGACGTTCGGGGCTCGCTCCACTCCCGTCACGGGTCGGCCCGGCATTGCAGTGCCGCCGGGATCGGCCCACCAGGAACTTGCTATTCTATTCCGTCTCTTTGAACTATGTAAATGTATAGAGATTTCTACTAAGATTGTTGCTAAAATATGAATTTTCCTACGTTGTTTATGTTAATAACATTAGCAAAGGGATAGAGATTTAAGAGTAGCTCAGATCTCAGAACAGGTAGGTAGGAGTGACGTAAATAAGAAAGAATTACAATACATTAGTTATCACAATACATAACATACACTAACATGGAACAAACTTATACTAAGTACACGTACTTAGAGATATTAAAAACAAACGAGAAATAAAATTAAGGGGGAGCTTGAGCTTATGCCTTGCGGTGGGCGGAAATGATTATGATATTATTATGCTGCCTAGTGCCTGTATACATAATAGAGAGCCGTAGTGGCGTATCTTGGGAGAGACCTACGTCTAGCAGTGGACTGACACGGGCTGATTATGATGATACATTATAAATGTTTTGAGTTAGTGTTTGATGTGACCAGCTGATTGCCAGTATTCTTATTTTAAAAACTTTGCCAGTTACATTGGTTCTCTACTGCATTACCTCATTTCTGATAATGAAATGAAATCGTTTATTTTCAGAAAATATGGTCCATAACGATGTCGTAATGTTCATATTGTTCAGCATATTTTACCAAACTGTGGCATGGAAAAGTATACGCAAGCAAACATTTATTTTACATTGAGAACCTTCATGATGGCTGACTTTTCAAAATATTTTACAATATTGTACTTAAATTAAATTATTATAATTTTATACATTACCTACTAATAATATAATTAAGTACAATCCGGGGGTCTTCAAATCGCGAGTGAACAGGTATCTTCTAGGCAAGCGTGCTACATCGTAGATCACATCTTCACTTAACATCAGGTGAAATAGTGGTCAAACGCTTGATTATCTACAATAAAACTAAAAAAAATTACACATAATGAGAAAGTCAAAATATCTATATATATAAACTCCAACGTCCTGACTAACTGACTGACTGACTGACTTACTGACTGAGATATTAACGCACAGCCCAAACCGCTGGTCATAGACACATGAAATTTGGAGGGTGTGTTCTTAATGAAGTGTAGGCATCCACTAAGAAAGGATTTTTTGAAATTCCACCCCTAAATGGGTGAAATCGAGGGTTGAACTTTCAATGAAACTTTTTATTCTCTGGGTCAATTGTCTCGAAACTTAGTACACATACTCTTTAATTAAAATAGTGAGTTACGGGTCTCACGGTTTTTCAAAAATCATCCCCCACGTGTTTTTCTAACTAACTAAATGACTGCCTGATATATCAACGCACTGCCTAAACCACTGCCACACCTAAACCACATGTCTTAGAGACATAATATTTGGAGGGTGTGTTCTTTGTGAAGAGCAAGTATCCACCAAGAAATAGTTTTTCGAAATTCTACCCCTAAGTGGGTAAAATGGAGGATTGAACTTTCTATGAAACTTTCTATTATCTTTGTCAATTGTCTCCAAAATTGGTACTCATACTCTTTAATTGAAATGGTGAGTTACGCGTATCACAGTTTTTCAAAAATCATCCCCCACGTGTTCTTCCGGCTGACTGAATGACTGCCTGATATATCAACGCTCTGCCTAAACCACTGGTCCTAGAGACATGATATTTGGAATGAGTGTTCTTCGTGAAGTGCAAATGCAAGCAAATGGATATCGTAGGGGATAACTAAGACATCGATTTTCGAAATTCTACCCCTAAGAGAGTATGATGTAATTTTTTTTATTTTCTTAAAATTGGTACATATCTCTTTAATTAAAATTATGAGACACATGTCAGTCACTGTATCACAGTTTTTCCAAATCATCCCTTACGCATTTGTCTGACTGACATACTGACTGATATATCAACGTACAGCCTAATCCGCTGGTTTTAGACACATACAATTAAGAGAGTGGATTCTTTGTAGATTGCAGCCATCCACTAAGAAAGGGTTTTTCGAAATTTCCACCCCTAAGTGGATGAAATGAAAAGTAGATTATTTTGAAACTTTGTGCAAAGATAGTCAATAGATAGAACATACAAGGACATAGGATATCTTTTATTTTGCAGAAAAGTCTGGATATCAAGATTTTTTTATTGAATTTTGTAAATGTGTGACTTCATATTTGATAAACGGCTTAACCGATTCAGCTGATCATGTACAAAGATAGTCAATAGAACATACAAAGACATTGGATACTTTTTTTCTGGCAGACAAGTCTAATGTCCAGATTTTTTAAATTAAATTTTGTAAATGTGTGCCGTCATATCAGATCAATGACTTGACCGATAATCAGTAGAGCATAGTAGGACATAGGACACTTATTTTGGCAAACACTTAAACAGCACAACTTGGTATATCCTAACCATAATGATTAATGTCTTTTACAATAGAGGATATCGAGTTCGACCTTGGAGTCCTCTCTACTGCAAGACGAAGCCACTGCAAGATTGGTCTATTTCAGCTACTTCCACAGTATAATGTCTTATGGCATTTTATTGTGGGGGAAAGCCGCTGAAATCCAATCAATATTTGTTTTGCAGAAACGAGCTATTCGCTCTATATATAGTATGAGGTCGCGAGATTCACTTCGTGAAAAATTTAAGGAAATTAAAATTCTAACAGTGGCATGTCAATACATTTATGAAAATATTTTGTTCATACGCAAGAATATAAATGATTATAAGAAAAGGTCTGATGTACATAATTTTAATACAAGACATAAAAATAGATTAATTATACCTAATTTCAGACTGCAGAAAGTTAGTGGTTCATTCATGGGGAACTGTGTACGCTTTTACAATAAGCTACCTAAAGATATTGATCAATTGCCTATGAGCAAATTTAAAATCTATGTAAAATCCAATTTGATGAAAAAATCATACTATACAATAGGTGACTATATGGATGACAAAAATGCATGGCCTGAATGCCCCAAGTTCCAAGAACAAATATAAATTGTATTATAATTAATAATATATTGTTAAAATATTAAAGCTGACATGTACAATTAATTTAAAAAAAAAAAAGATAAAATGACAAGACAAGCCCCATAGAGTTTCTTGGTGTTTCTTCTCTGATGGGAGTATTTCCGAAACACCGGTAGATTCAACAGCCATTCAGTTTTCCCCTTTTGTCCGCAGAGTTTCTTTCTAGGCTTGCCATTTTTATTTTTATTTAAACAATATTATGCAGCTGACAGACGGACTATCAGTTCCATTTGGATCATGATATGTACTGTGATCGGTATGCGTTTCTCTATATTGTGTTTCACTATTTCACTTTTTTATTTTTTTTATATAAAAATTGTCTGAAGTACTGAAACACACACTTACATGTATGGTTGGTTTTAACCTACTTTAATTTTTTTTTAATATTCTGACGTAAACGATTGGATGACAGCTGAATGGTTCATTACTTTTTTTTTCTAATTCAAAGCGTTAAATTCTGCTTTTGCTATGTTTACTTGATAATTGGTTATGATTTATTTTATGATTTATGATTTTGACGTGTATATGTGCGTATATTTATACTGCCTACATACTGAATAAATGCTTTGATTCTTGATTCTTGATTCTTACTGACTTAACTAAAGGTAATGTAGTCATAAAACTGTCAGGGTCATAAAAAGTCATAAAAATTTTCGCAGCTATTCGCCTTATCTACTTTGTAGGAAACATTACATACATTTTTGTGTTTTAACTGCTTCATGCATCAAAATGAGTCAAACATTTAAATAGTACAACTTGGTCTACCTTACCATAGTGATTTGTGACTTTAACAGAGGATATTAAGTTTAAGTTAAGTAATCTATAGTGACTAACTAGGTCATAAAACTGTCAACTCCCTTCGCTCGCACCATAAAAGCGCTCGCTACGCTCGCGCCATCATTCACCTTATCTACTTTTCAGGAAATATTTCAGGAACTTTTGTTTTAACAGCTTCATGCATCAGGCTGAGCTACAGCTGAGCTGAGGCTACATTTAAAAAGTATATTTTTTATACTTGACCATAATAATTAATGATTTAACAACAGAAGATATCGAGTTCAACCTAAGATTAATCTAAACTGACTTGATTATTAGGTCAAAACTGTCAGGGTCATGAAAAATGTCACGCTCGCTTTGCTCGCGCAACTGTTTGCCTTATCTTCTATGTAAGAAATGTTTAATTAACTGTTGTGTTTTAACAGCCTCATGCATCAAACTGAGTCATACATTTAAATAGCATTGTTTTGTATACCTTACTATAATGATGAATGACTTTAACAATAGAAAATATCGAGATCGACCTTGGAGTTCTCTATATAAGTCACTATAGAGAATTAAAGGTTATTAGGTCATAAAACTGCCAGATTCATAAAAGTCATAAAAAACTACTTTGTAGGAAATATTTCGGTAAAGATCTTGAATCAAGTCGCCTTCGTAGGAAGATAGGAATAGTCGGGGGAGGTAGAGGGTTTGAGAGTTGAGAGGAGTAACTTGTTTTTCCCTGCTGGAGAGGCGTAGTTTTTTTATTTTTTGAAATTGAAATTTAAATATTTTCATCATACATTTGTATCATTTTACTTTCTAGCGCTTCGCAAATCTTAAAAAATCCGGCAGCAAGTTTTGCTTCAGGGCGCTTAGTACGAACCCCCTTAACCCTAACATATATGGGGGTGATTTGCATACCCCTTGAGGTGTTCTACCTCTGGACTACCGCTTGACACTACTTTTTGGGACACCCTGTATATGCCGATAAATCATAGAAGCAATTACCAATATACTATACCAATTATAATATACCAATTATAGTTTTTAGTTTTGAAACGCGTCAAAGGTAGATATCGTTATAATAGAGACTGCGCAAAAAGAGAACCGTCGTAGAAATTGAGGGCGCGCGTGTTGTTGGTTCTAATTTACTGTTTTTTTTTTGCGTTGACAACATTGCTCTGTCATTGCCAACGCGACTAAAAATGTTTAATGCCTTGGTAGGTACCTTCTTTTATCATTATCGGATGGTACAAGGTTGGTAATGTATACACCTTCCTTCTACGAATAAATTATAAGTCAGGAAGTCTAATTTAGAACAAATTCCACACAAAAAGTAGCCCTCCTTCTAACAAAAATGACGTAGATTCAATATAAGAATCACTTTCGAAGTTACAAATGATTGGCTTGGAGATTGATTTAAATTCGGAACGTAAGCAGGGATTGGTTTGCGCATGTGCTGCAATGTCTGTTATGACAGTTGAGTCAAACAAGACAAATGTCCGACTAATGAAGCGCTGAACACGACTTTTAACCCCGCCTGCTAGGACACGACTTTTGTTGGGTAAATTTTTTAACGCTGTTACATTTCCTGACTTATTATTTATTCTTAGCCTTCCTTCCTTACTTTTGAATGTTAGTTCATCGTAACACCACGACGGTTCTCTTTTTGCACAAACTCTATAATAGTAATAATAAGATTTGTTTTATAATTCCAGGCCTGTTATAATCGAGGTACCAATCTTCACGTCGTCGTGCAAGGAGCGAGAGATCGTAATCCTACGGTCGGACACGGGGGAGACTTGGCAGGACCATTACTTGCACAACAACGACAATCCTATGATACAGGTCCGTATGGCAGTACAAAATTATTAATCATATCATCTGTTAAATGTTATATGATCTGTTAAGTGCACATTTTTAATCTGCCCATATCCTTACTAATATTATAAATGCAAAAGTTTGTATGTGTGGATGGATGTTTGTTATTCTTTCACGCTAAAACTACTGAACCGATTGAGCTGAAATTTGGTATGTAGATAGCCTAGACCCTGGAATAACACATGGGTACTTTTTATCCCTTTATTCCCACGGGAACGATGTCTACGCGGGTAAGACCGCGGGGCACAGCTAGTATTGAATAAATGCTTTGTGTGTTGAGTTTCTTTGAGTATAGGTATAGCGTATATTAACGTATGTAAACGCTCCATTACTTCACACTTACGGCTGCGCTTGAATATCATCTATCGACACTAAATTATTTATTTGAACACCAGGGGCCTTATTCAGTATAACTAATGAGATAACGCGTTCCTTAACGCGCCACGTCACGTTATTGAAAAATTGTATTCTGTATGCCACACGATAGGTAAAATATACAAAACGCGCGCGTTACACGTCCTCATATTTCACGATTATTTTGACAGCTCAAAACGCGCTCATAACCTTACCCTACCACGTTTTAAGTGGCATAGAGAATACCATAACGCGGAGATAACGTAACACGGCACGGTAAGACTTTAAAATGGTCATACTGAATAAGGCCCCAGTATGGGTTTCCACCTAAGTCAAACACTATCTGCCACAATTGACTTAATAACCAAAATTAAAAATAATATCGACGAAAGATGTTATTGTTTAGGTATATTTATCGACTTAAAAAACGATTTTGAAACAGTCAGTCATATAATACTAATTGACAAGCTCGAAGACCTAGGTATAACGGGCACAGCCCTCCAGATTTTCATTTCCTACCTATCTAATAGATATCAAGTGGTAAAGATAGGAAACCACGAAAGTGACCGCCAAAAAATCGTTTGTGGGATGTCATTAGTCAAGCGCAGTGCGATCTTTATAAATTTAACATCTGGTGTCAAAGCAACTTACTTATTGTAATTGATCAATGGGTGCTAGAGTGAAAAATGTCTATGAGACGAGACACTAAACTACTTAGTAAAGTCCAATCTACATAGCGTACAACTATCTACTATCATACAACTATCCCAACACATCAATCTTGCTAGAAAATCTGCCGCTTTAACCCTACGGTGTTCCGGCAGCACACATCCCTTGAGAGTCACACCATTCTAGGCCTGAGACGACGACCACCACATCATCGCTTATCACCAGGTGAGATAGTGGCTAAACGCTAGCCTATCAGATATTGAAAAAAATCATATCATATCAACATTTATAATTTTTGAATTTTTTGATAAATACCCGTGCTAAGCCGGGACTGAGCGCTAGTTATGTTTAAAGTAGTCACTAGTGAAACTATAGGTATCTTTTATATCTCGGTATGTAAGTACGCATGCCATAGTTATTTAGCTTGCACATCTTATTAGTTTTGTTTCCTATTTAGATCCGCACTCGGAAATCCCAGATATAGGTCTCGAGCCTAGCTTGGATTTCATAGAATTCTCTACTCAATGTTTGTCAGTACCACTGTGTAATTTGAACGTGCATTATCTATTTTGTACTTTGATAAAAACATTTTTCATTTTCAGTGATCGCCCATTTAACACCATTCAAATAAAAAAAACGGTTTAATTTTAGTTTTGTTTATACGTTTAGATATCTTAGTATAAGATGTAATTGTATACAATTGTTCTGTAAGTACGGCTAACTGCTTACCTTCGGGGGAGAGCGCTGTATGCTGAAACACAGGTGATAAGCCTATCTCAGCAGCAGATACTCAAGTTTGAACGTGATCATAATAGCCTCACAACTTCTAGTATAGTTATTGTAACAATTTTTCGAAATAAATGATTCATTTTAAATATTTTTTTTTTTAATTTCAGGAAGCACTACAACGCGAGCGTCAAGAATACGGCAACTGCGGCGAGACACTGGGCGAGAATGGAGAGCGTGTGACTCGCATCATCACTTGCGACTTCCCGCATTATCTCGCATGCGTGTCTCGCGTGAGACAAGAGGTTCACATCATCGGCCCAGAGGGCGGCACTGTATCCAGTGCTCATATACCACAAGTAAGTGCTTTCTTTTAACCGACTTCAAAAAAAGGAGGAGGTTTCTCAATTCGACCGTATATACTTTTTTTAATGTGTGTTCGCGGATAACTTCGTCGTTTATGTACCGGTTTTGATGATTCTTTTTTTGTTAGAAATGAGATATCTTTAGGGTGGTACCATAGTAATTTCATCGAGATCTGATAAGTATCTCCATAGATATGGAGATAAACACCTCAAACTTGGTACTGAAAATTAATAGCGTGGCATTTGAAGTCGGTTCTTTTAATGTTTTAAACGATCTTATATGACTTTATTGAGACGAGGAATGTTTTGGAATATTTACATAATTTACGTCTAGAGAGGATGGATGAAGGAAGATTGACGAAACAGATTTGTGAGACGAGTGTGAATGGGCCAGCCGGTAGAGGCCGACCTAGGCGAACGTATCACGACCGGATCGGAGACGTTTTAAAGAAAGGCCAAGTCAAAAAAACGTATAACCGGCGAGCATGTATAAAGGCTGTAGAAAATTCTGTAGTGGTAGGACTTCTGCTAGTCCACCTGGGGTGGTACCACCAGTTTGCCAATTAATTTTCGACCGTGAAATAGGAATGTACTTCGGTTGAAATGGCAAGGTGTCCAGTGAAATTACAGGGCATGTGAGACTCAACATCTTTATGTCTCAAGGTAACAGGCGCAGTACAGTGACATGCAAAATTCTGACAGTACAGAATTTTGTATGCCGCTGTATCTGTAATTGGCAGACGTCATCGCTTACCATCAGGCGAGCTGTTACCTTATATCATAAATAAAAGGCGCTCATGGAAATAAAAGATGCGAAATGAGCCGCCATAACCTTATGGTCTTCCAGTAGCACGCAGCTTTTGAGAGTCAGAGTATTCTATGCCTAGCGTGTTCACCATCTTCGACAACATTATGGCTTACCACCAGGTGAGATAGTGGTCAAACGCTTGCCTATACGATATTAAAAAAAAACTTAAATGATCCACTCGAACACGTCTTGTTTTTAAATAAATATAAATACTGACATCTCTCTCTAATACATATTTCTATCTCGTTCTAGGTACAAGCTCTATTCCCCCCGCAAGCTCTAACAAAGCGGATCCGAGTGGGTCTTCAAGCTCATGGTGCTTCCAGCGATCTATCCAAGAGGATCCTGCCAAGACACGCGGCCGTGTCTCCCGTCATTACCGTGGAACCCAGACGGAGGAAGTTCCATAAGAGTATAACTCTTACTGCGCCGCTGCCTAATGTACAAGTAAGTGCTTTATGTGAAGGTAATAGGGCAGGGAAAAAATGATTTTAACTGACTTCCAAAAAAGAGGAGGTTCTCAATTCGTCTGTATGTTTTTTTTATCTTATCCAATCCGTCCAATATTTTGCATGCCGCTGTATCTGTAACAGGTAGACGTCATCACTTACCATCAGGCGAGCATCGTGCTTGTCCTGATACCTTATGTCATAAAAAAAATACTGTGCATGCACAGAATGGTTCATCTCGCGTTATAAAAAAAGACGTGTGGCACTCGGGGACTGCCGCGGTAAAGCTATTGCATAGCATTTTTTATTTATGCAGTATTTTTTTTCTTTGATATTAATTCAAGTTACACTTTTTGAGTGTGGTGACCGATAAGAAAACAATTTTTTTTCTCCTCCGACTCCGAATATTGAAATAAATATTGCACACGTTAGCGATGTTAATGTTAGGAGCTCATTTGTTGGAGATATTTGTGCGTGCTTATGCAAACTTAGAAATGGCCTACACATAGTCATGGTAGCAATTTGGTTATCTTTATAGCAATATTATATATAAATTAACAAAACAAAAAATAAAACTGCATTTGTGATAATAATAATAAAATGTATGTATATACTCTATAGTAATACTCTATAGTACTCACTCATTTTCTTTCTCTATTTTTTTCGTGACTTTCTTCATTAATAAATGCACTTTGTTTATTAATATTTACAGATAGAGACAAAGTACAGATATTCACTGCTGTACATAGATGACAAATACCTATACACCTATCTGTGTCACGGCTACATGTATGAAGGCAGTGAGTGTTTAACAAGGAGGAATTATGTAAAGTTCCGAGGACTTGTTCACCCTTGACATAATTTGAAAATAGAATTCGGAATTTATATTTGAAAAAGGAACGAGAAGACAAAATCAAAATTAGCCGGTCCGAGGGGTATATGAGCGGTTAGGGTAGCTCCCCTACATGTGAAGTGGGGATGAAATCCGATAGATGGCGTTGTACACCGTTAACACACGCAAGTGTTTCATTTTATCAAGTTTTACCATTAAATTGAATGATGTGTGAAACCAAAGACGACCTTATCCCTACTACGCTAAGGCTTAAAAAATGAGGTTCGTTGGGGTGTTAGGTTTTATTTTCGTTACGGAATTTCTGGATTCGGTCTCCACACTCAAGGCCCGCTATAGTGTTCAAATTAAGCTACAAAAAATATGAGATGTTTTAAACGCCGCCAAATTTTCGCGCGCCTTTGTAACATTACAACATGCCACTGCTGTCACCACAGATTAAATCTTTGTCATAGAAATAGTACGTATCTAATACTATAAGAATCTTTGTCCTGACATACTGACTGACTGACTCACTGACAGACAACGCACAGCCTAAACCGCTGGTCGTAGAGACTTGAAATTTGGAGGGTACATTTGTCTTACGTAAGGGTGTACTAAGGAAGGATTTTTGAAAATTCACCCTTTAAGGGGATGAAATGGGGGTTCAAAGTTTGTATGGAGAAACATGATTAGATAGTCTTTTCTATCCAAAACTTCACACAAGTGCTTCAGTACAAAAATAAGTAAATACGTGTTTCAGGTTGTTTTGAAATTCTACCCCTAAGAGGGTGAAATGGGGTAACAAAGTGTGAAAACTAAGAGGGTTAAATGCAAATGCAAAATGTTAAATGCAAAATCCTTTCTCAGAGGTAACTAACGTATAGTTACCTCTGAGAAAGGATTTTGCAAAATTCACCCCTGAAGGGGATGAAACGGGGGTTCAAAGTGTCTATGGAGAAACATTATTAGATAGTCTTTTCTATTCGAAACTTCACACAAGTGCTTGAGTACATAAATAAGTAAATACGTGTTTTAGGTTTTTTCGAAATTCCACCCCTAAGAGGGTGAAATGGGGTAACAAAGTCTGAAAACTAAGAGGGTTAAATGGGGTAACAAAATCTGAAAATCAATATTGTTTCGGATTGCGCTGAAATTTGGCATGCAGATAGTTATTACGTTAGTTACCTCTGAGAAAGGATTTTGCAAAATTCACCCCTGAAGGGGATGAAACGGGGGTTTGTATGGAGAAACAAGATTAGATAGTATTTTCGATTTGAAACTTAACACAAGTACTTAAGTAAGTAAATACGTGTTTCAGGCTCTTTCGAAATTCCACCCCTAAAACAGTGAAGTGGGGTAACAAAGTCTGAAATCAATATTGTTTCGGATTGCGCTGAAATTTGGCATGTAGATAGGTATTTTGACTTAGGTATCCGCTAAGAAAGAATTTTTCAAAATTTACTCTTCAAGGGGATAAAGCGAGGGTTCAAAGTTTGGATAGTCATTTTATTCGTCATTTCACACAAGTACTTTTGTAAATATATAAGTAAATACGACTTTCAGACTTTTTCAAAATGCCCTTCTAAGTGGATAAACTGGGGTAACAAAGTCTAAAAATCAATATTGTTTCGGATTGCGCTGAAGAAGCTTTAGAATGCAGATAGTTATTATGGCGTAGGTATCCGCTCAGAAAGGATTTTCTCAAAATTCCTCCCGGATACGGAACGGGGATTCAAAGTTTGTATGGCGAAACAAGATGAGATAAAGTACGTGTTGTAGGATTTTTCAAAATGGGGTAGGTAACAAAGTCTGAAAATTTGGGTTTTTCGGGTAAAATTAAAAAATTACTTCATTTATAATGAATCCCAAATTGCCTTAGTCACGCGATAACATGAAAACGGGTGAACTGATTTGGCTACTTCTTATTTGATGTCTTTAATGATAGAATCGTTTTTACAAAAGAAAAGTTTTAAGTATATAAAAGTTTTTAACGCGGGCGAAGCCGTGGGGCACTTCTAGTTCATACAACAGTACATACTTTTTCTATGACAAAGATTTAATCTGTGATGACAGCTGTGATATGTTGTGACGTCACTTTCTTGACAAGTGGTAATGTGTATTGCAAATTAAAATTTCCCCCGTATGTTTTGCGTTTTTCATATATTATTTTAACCAATTTAAGAGTATTTCATTTATAAACACTTTTTTACATACAATACCAGAACAATAATGATTCGAAAATAAATGATTGCAAGTAAATGTATACCACATGCATATTCCCTATTGACCTAATATGTAAGTACAATATTCCTAATGCAAGCTAAACTCTTCCAGGGCGGCACTCACGACAAGTCCTCCACATCCAACCTCCGTCTGCTGTGCTCCATCATGGGCGGGCAGGCGCGCGCAGTCTGGGAAGACGTCACCGGCTCCACACCACTTACCATCACTGACGACTGCGCTTCTTTCACCACCACTGTCTCTGCTAGGTAACTATCTATATATACACTCACGGACTCATAAACTGCATGTCCTGCAATGTCCTTTCCGAGTCCGTCAGAGTACAAATTTACATTGAAACCTATAGTTTGGTTGGTTAACTTCATAACAGCGTAGTGTCATATCCTTAAGTGTATGTTTATATATTGGAAAGAACCATTCAATTAATTTGAAAGTAATCCTGATGACTTTGATGCAGTTTATGAGTCCGTGAGTGTGTATTAATTGTAGGGTGCAAAACTGCAAGGCAGACCATTTAAAACTATTGGAGCTATGGTTATCATCATGGACGCAGTTCAACAATTTTTATAAAATGTTCACTGCTTTGGGTCAAAACCCATTTTACAGTTTATTGCTTTCTTCGTCGTAATTAACCGGTATCAGTCCACTGCTGGACATAGGCCTCTCCCAAGACTCGCCACTGAGTCCGATCTTCGGCTCTTTATTTATGTTTGTATTGCTTTCTTGGGCAGTTTTGATTATAAGTTATTCGTTTTACATTTTATTAAAGTTATATGTAAGACTAAACTAACTAAACTGCCTTAACTCATTAAACATGTTCTTAAACCTGTGTCATCAGACTTTTTTACAGACACTCGAAATGCACGTACATTTTAATGGCTTAAGAAAACCGTTGTGTGAAGGTTTTTTTTTATTGAAATCTCTTTAAAACATGCTATGTTTATGCAATTTATGCTTGTTGTTAAAAGCTGCTTTGACGTTGAAAACAAAGTGAAAAATCAAATATAGCTTCTCACTTTGCTTTAAGTAGGACGGCTGATATTTGTAATTTTCTTCTTCTGAGATTGACAGAAAATACTTGTTAAGTGCTCCGGAGTCAGCCATTCGAAATTGTCAATTTTCACGTCTTTAATGGACCAAATTGCATGGCAATTGAAGCGATTGTCATTAGCAACGTGATAAAAGGCGAATGATGGAAATATTGATTGAAGCCCATCGACAATTGCGAATTACCGTCTCCGGGCCACTTTGGGTTCTACATTAACTAATTATGTCAAATGACATAGTACGTAACTATTTGATCTGTATCTCTTTAATTCGTTGTATCGTCGCTCGATGTGATTGCTAAGTGTTGTATGTTTTCTTTCAGATTCTGGCTTATGAACTGTCAAAATGTTAGCGACGCAACAAAGTTAGCCACCGAATTATACAGGTAAATAAGCTCGATTTAATTATTAATTAAATTATTGAAATCAGATATATAATGCTACCTCACTCTGTCATGCTTATACCGTCTCCCTTGCACAGTATGAAGCATATCAGATGCGACAAAGCCAAAAAGCCAAACATTCATAAAAAGTCGTCTTTTTACTTTTTAGAAGCTTGTGCTATTTTTATATCTGGTGGTAAGCGATGAAGTGGTCGAAAATGGTGACACGCTAGGCCTAGAATACACTGACTCTCAACGGCTGTGTGCTGCTGAAACATCGTAAGATTATGGCAGCAGATCTCCTCCTTGATGGTGGCAAGCTGCCTTTACATTGCATAATTAATTAATATAATAAAAATTAATATTAATTGCATAATTATTATAATCAAACTTTATTGTATCATTTTAACCGCCTTTAGAATTCGTCATAAGTAAAATATCTATAATTTATAAGACTGGGGATAGTTACGCTTAGAGTCTGTGCAAAAAGAGAACCATAGTTGAAATTAAGGGCGCGCGTGTTGCGTCCTCGCTAATTTACTATTTTTGTTGCGTTGACAACATTGCTCTGTATACGACTAAAAATGTTGCATATCTTGGTAGGACCTACTCTTACCATTATTGGGTGGTACTAAGGAGGTATTTACCTTCCTTTCTTATCCTTGAATGTTAGTTCATCGTAGAGCCACGACGGTTCTCTTTATGCTCAGACTCTAGTGGATTGAACTAAAGTCAGTTGTTCAGCGCCTCGCCCCAGTACCGTCTTTTATTTCTACGCCAACACGATTCGAACTTCGACCGCATCGTCGAAAACGTGTTTCAGTGGTTAAGCAGAATGTTTAATAAAATTCTTCTTCTACGGTAATAACCGTAGAAGAAGAGTACTGAGTTATTCGTTGTTGCTTTATTTCAAAGTGTTAACCTGTTTTAAAGTTTGTAACGGCTATTAACACGTACAAATTTTATTGACCGGAATATTAACTCGGTCCAGTTTCGGACATGCTTGAAGTCCTCCTTCTGGAAGTTTTGCCTACAAGCCCGAGCGTCGCGAACGGGCTTGTACAAACTTTAATAAGTGTATCACTCACGATAATTTTGTTGGATACGACCCACTGTTGGGTTACTTCCACTAAGTATCTGCTGATGAGATAACTTACTGGAGGTAACTATTGTATATGGTATATATATAGATCGACTGAGGGTCCTTCCTATATTCTACTAATGCGTGTACCGCTTAGTGTACTAAGGATGGGGTCCTGACTGCACTGTGAGTTACTGGCACTGGCGTTCTATCAAATGAAACAACTATTCCCAATAAACAACTGTATTGTCGTAAAAATCAATTAGGTTAACTAAAAAACCCCAAGCTAAAACAACTACACTCCTTGACCAGTACGCAGTAACTGGCCGAGGTTCGATCGTCCATCTCTTTCATACACAATATCGCTGACATTCAATAATAATAACCTAACCTGTTGTTCTAATTTCCCAGGGACATGCTACTAGTTCCGTTCGAGGTCCGTATCGTAGTGTTGGGAAAACGTCTGGATGCACTCGAAGGACGTCTGCTCGTTATGTACATCACTGATAGATACGCATACGAGACGCTGCTGCAACAGGTATGTATTGTTTTGTTAACCGACTTTAAAAAAAGGATCATATCTCAAGGGTGGTACCATTGTAATTTCATCGAGACCTGATAAGTATCTCCAGAGACATGTCGATAAACGTCTCAAACTTGCATCTGAAACTGACTCGCGTGGCATGGAATTTAGTTTATTTTAGTTTTTAAACTATCTTAACTATTATCTGACTTAAACTCATTTTAAGCTATAGTAAATTATAACGTCATATAAACACGTTATACTGCCATAAATTATTAGTAAATAATCTCCAACATTTGTTTGTAAAATAGACGTGCTGGCGGCTTAGTGGTGGCCCAAGGGCTATCTCTAAGCTATCAACTTCTGTTATACTCATGCATCCCAAAATGTTTTGATCTTAGGAGTGAATTGGAATAGATATTGTATATTGCACCTAAAACAATCTAGTAGTTAAAATAGTACATTCCTCTTCAAGTATAATACGATTCGAGATAGATTTTTTCAAATGAGACGTTTTGTCTACTGTAGAACGTAAGAATTAATAATAAGATACTGTATATACATAATTTAACTACATTTTATTAAAAAAAATTGTAAAAGATAAATACAACGAGATAGAATCCAACCTGTATAATCGAAACTAATGGAGAGACTAGATTTCGAACTCTGATTCGACTAGATCATTTAAAAGGTGTATTCACCAAAAGTCCATTAAAACTTGTGTCGTGGCCAGCTATTTATAGGAACAATGACAAGTTGTGAACTAATACTTGCATTAGACTTACTCATATTGGCAGACTTTACTTTTCGTCATACCTCCATTTGAAATATATCGAATGAGATACAGATATAGAAATGACTGTAAATTTAGTGTTTATATGAGGAAATTCTTTGCTAGATAGCTCAGTGTTAATTGTGATTTAGTAAAGTAAACAAACGCAGCATAGAATACGCCCGAAACCTAAGTTAACTTAGTGAATAAGACATAATGGTGAGTTTGTTTATTAAATTCATAGCAATCAACATAATTAATATCGTTTAGAACTCCAAAGAATTGACTCCAAACCGAAAACCAAAAGTTGTAAGTTTGAGATATTCATATCTCTGGAGATACTAAAAATCTCAAAAATCTCTGGAGTGATCATTCATCATAATATTACAAACATACATACAATCACGCCTTTTTCCCGTTGGGATAGGCAGAGACTACTTCTTTTCACATGCTACGATCCTGACATACCTCCTTCGCTTCTTCCACTTTCATGAGCGCCTTCATACATGCTCGCCGGTTATAGGTACTTTTGACTTGGCCTTTTTCTAAAACGTCTCCGATCTGGTCGTGATACGTTCGCCTAGGGCGGCCTCTACCAACATCTATCATAATATTAATCATCATAATCTCCACTGCTCTCTCCTCTCTGGGGAGGCCTCTCCCAAGACACGAGGACCCACAGGATGGTTCACCACATCGTCACTTACCAACAGGAGAGATTGTGGTGGTCAAACGCTAGCCCATTTGCTTTAAAAATATTATCGAGTAGGTTTTTAATTTAATAATATGATTATTTCTAGGAGCACTACACCGAGGTGGCCCACTCTACGTCAGTACGTTTCCTGGACGGCAAGGACGTCTATCTCGAGTTCTCTGGAAACCTGGTACCCGTCACCAAGTCCGGCAGCCAGCCTATGTTGGCATTCGAGGTCAGTTCAATATCATATTTTTGGAGAAATAATATTTGTATGAAAAGTATACTGCGCTCCAAAACTCGGATAGCTGACGTTGGTCATAAAGCTGCCAGTCTCCGAAGTAGAACTGAGACGGACACATCTGTCGCATGTTGGATGACCTGCAAGGTAAGTTCACCACTGAGTGGGGTAATCTCACAACTGAGTGGGGTAAGCTCACAACTGAATGGGTTTAGCTCACGCAACTAAAGTCCAGCGTCTGATCTTAGTGCCGACTTTCAATTACTGATAATTCCATCTTAGACCTTCCATCAGCACGATTCAATCAGAGATCATTTTCAGCGACAAAAGTGATCTTAAATAGAATCTTTTAAAAATATTAGTACAGTCATTTGGTAGTTTTTCCTGGAAAATTTTGCCGGGAGTTTTAAAAATTGGTGATTTTATAAATTTTGATGTATTCTCTTAGACTCTCTATTTTGCCACCTTAAATCTATGCCGCTCGCGCCGCCATGTTGGAAAAAAAATGGTGCCTTAAAAGAGATTTTGACAATATCTTCTTACCTATTAATCTTACTTTTTTACTTATGTATTCGTTTAATTAATGTAATGTGTGTTGGTAATTACAGGCGTTCAAAGACAATCGCGTGGAGTTCACGGTGCGAGTAAAACATCACGAGGAAAGTCCTTCCGGCAGGATCTACTTTATGAATGAACCAAAGGTAAGTTATATAAGTTTGCTGTTTATTATTCAAAAATTTCAGTTATTCAAAAATTAGGGACACCACTCTGGGACACCACTGACTGACAGACACAGAGTGGTGTCCCAAATATACAACAAGAGGAAAGGGTAGACAGATTTGTGCATGGGAAGATGACATAAAGAAGGTTGCAGGGACAAATTGGATGGGGAAAGCAAGCCCGCATGCGTGCGGCACACATACACTATAATGCACTGGTCGATATGCTTCGAAACCGGTCGGAACCCTGAACGCTTTTTCGATTCGATCTGAGTATTCCGGGATAATATAACAGTCAGAAAATAGACAAAAACATTGATCTATTGCTTGAATGGGTATTCTGCGTGTTCGTCAAGTTCTTTTATCCAAGCATGCTTTCATTTATAGATTTAAAATCGCGAATTTAACGTGACTTACGCGAAGTCGATATAGAATCGACATATGTTTTGGCCTCATCCGGAGACCTTCTTCAGGATCTCGATCAGGATGAAGAAGGTCTCAGAATGATTCCGAAACAAATGTCGATCGCTATATCGACTTCGGGAATTTACAAAAAGTCACGTTCATTTTTAAATTTATAATTTTATAAATGAACGTGACTTTTTGTAACATGCTTCAATTCCTTAATCAAACTATGATTTTTTCTTAAATGTATGTCTATCAATGAAATTTTGCCACAGGTGGTGGAGCATATTATAGCCAGCTTACCATAATCAGAGAAAATCTGCCGCCATGACCTTACGATGTTCCGGTAGCACACAGCCCATGAGAGTCAAACCATTCTAGGCCTAAGCCTAAGGTGAACACACTAATGTGTTCACCATCTTTGACCACATCATCGCTTATCACCAAGCAAGATAGTGGCTGTTCAAGTAGCATTTTAACCTATACATTATCCGCCTTACTTCACGAAACATCGATATAATGTTCCCTACAGCGTGTGGACCACCTACCACCTATTCTAATATAAAATCAAAACTCTCCCTACAGGTACCAAAAGGTGAACAATCTCAAACGCCTGCTTGTGTATTGGATGTGGAACTTCCCGATAGGATCGCTCCACGAGCGGGCAAGAGTCAAGTCGATTACCTGAACTTGGACCAATCTGGTAAGTTACCTCTATTTGCACAACCTTCTTCATTCCTTAAGTTTCAAATGGTTTTAGGGTATTTGAAGAAGAAGAAGAAGAAGGTGGTCATGCGTTCAGGCGTTCCGCGTTCTATTTTGTAAACGTATTTAACAAAGTGATGTGGTAATCAAATCGATGCGTATGTATGTCCTCTTTTTAGTTTTTAACCCAATGTAGACTATTGTGTGTTACAATAGTAATGTTTAGTGGAAGAAGCGAAAGAGGTATGTCAGATCAAAGCATGTGGAAAGAAGTAGACTCTGTCTACCCCAACGGGGAAAAGGCGTGATTTTATGTACATATGTATGTATGCATTTATACCTTATATGATCTTCAAAATTGGATTCGGAGCGTTTGACCGCTTGACCACTTTGACTACAGAATATGTTAGGGTCGACATAATGTTAACCTTTTCATTTGTCAAAAAGGATACACCGTCATATAAATGCTGTACTAGTTGATTTACTCGCAATCTTTTGATAACCGAACTTTTTTTGATGGACTTTCATAGTATCCACGGAAATATATATAAATAAAACGGGTCAAGTGCCAGTCAGACTTTTGTCTCGCACACGGAGGGTTCCGAACCGCAGTATAATAATATATAAGTATAATTTTATATTTTACTACCGTGTCAATACAAAACATGCTTATTAACTACAACGCCATCTAACGAATATCTAACGAACTTCTAGCGCCAACTAAGTGAACGTTAACACAAAGATGTTAAGGTAGGTAATTAATATTATTTATTAATGAGGTAAATAATCGTTCATAGATGGCGCTATAGTAAAAGACACGTTTTTTGTATGGGGACCCCTTTAATTTTTAACTTTGTATAGTATGTGTTGTTATAGCGGCAAAAGAAATACATCATCTGTGAAAATTTCAACCGTTTAACTACCACGGTTCATGAGATACAGCCTGGTGACAGACGGTCAGACTGACGGACAGCGGAGTCTCAGTAATAGGGTTCCGTTGGTACCCTTTGGATTTGGAACCCTAAAAACGGAATTTGTATAGTATTATAGTGTTATTTAACAAAAATAGTAAACGATAAAGTATGATGTGTTATGAAATTAGACATTGCCTTTAATGATACAATTAATTACTAAGTCATAATAATTATATTTAAATTCTACTGCGAATTGTCATAAAATTCGTTATAAATAGCCATATAGATTATACTTATAAAATACATACTTTTAATAGCTATTACAATTTATATCGCGTCTTTACAATCTCGATTTTGCTTAAGATTTTGTAATATTGTGATAAAAAGAGATATTTTCTTCGAAAAAGCCTCGCAAGGAGCTCCACTTCTTTCGAGATCAAGTTTAGTATATCGATGTTATTTTAGCTTGCTCACGTCAGGACTTAGCTAGTGCTTTAGCCTTCACACACTAACGCTTTCATCCTAATAATGAACACTTGGGTAAATAATACCTGCCTTGGGTCCAGTTTCAACAGTGCCTTATAGACTCCCTGGTAACTCTTATCTTATCTACCAGATAAATTACAAATGTTATATGGTGTCAGGTAACTAACTATCCTAAAATTATATCGAGAACCGGTGAGACTGGGCCTTTGTCTCATAAATGTTTCAACTATTTTATTTACTGTTCTATCTTACTTTTCTACGTTAGGGTTCTAAAGACAAACAGCTCTTTAACGGTGTATCAGACAGACAAACTGACGTTGAAGGTTTACTAAGGGTATTACGTATAAGTTCTCGTAAGTATTACGTATAAGGGTAGCTTTGTTGGTACTTGCAACGGATCTCTAAAATAATATTTCGGTGTCGTTTAGGCTTCCGTAACTTAGCTTGGAGAGTTTGTCGCATCTATTTTGACGTCACCATTTATAACTTGACCTATGATTAACGTATTGTTCAAGATATTTGTATATTTATTAAAATTATCACTTAAATGTCAATGCGCTCGATAATTGCAATGGACACCGTGTTCCAACAGTTAATGTAGGTATACGTCTATCTTATTATTCTTTAACGAAATTTCATTTCATTTCGAAGCACAAACTTCAGGGGATAACAGCCTAAAACTAGATTTCTACAAGATTTGATCGAAAACTCAATCATCAAATCGGAAATATAAACTGTTCACCCTCATAATTTCGTTAGCAAACCCCAATTCGACTAACAAAAACTCAAAAATGTAGTTGTACATTTCAAGCAAGTTCACGTCAACAACTATCTGTAAACTTTAGCTTCATAGTTAGCTTATCAGTCGCCTGTTGATATCTAAACGTATGTATGAGAATGTTATAGTATGTTTATTGTTTGCGAAGGTTTCGACGCGTTGAAGGACGAGCTTAGTTTCCACTGGGGCGGAGACCACAATAACAGCATTGGTCCGGCTTCGCTGCCCTACCAACCTGAGAAACCTGTCAATGGACACGCTCATGTAAGTTTATGTCATTGACATTATATATTTTTATCAAAGACCTTCTATTTAATTACTCGACTGCGCAAAACGGGCCGGAGTTTGTCCCTTTCATTTGTATGAACTATTTATATATATACTATACATATAGTATAGAACATATATAGCACTAGCAGGTTGTTAGACAAGGACACACTCCCACCCGTGTGCCTTTCCATTAGGCCGTTTTGTTCTACAAAGCAATTACAACCTATTGTTAGAGCATACGGATTAAATTGAATTTGTCAAAACATCTGCAGTGCACCATCCTTTTCAACCGACTTCACAAAAAAGGAGGAGGTCTTCAATTCGTCTGTGTTTTTTTTAAATATTATATTGCGTCTATGATTTTTATTGATGACCTTTGATTAAACAATAGCAGAGCAACATTGACTTGATTGACAGAGCCGCGAATGAGAATAATCAACCAATAGTATCTCTTCATTTTCCTAGCCCGTTTGGTAATTGGTTGATTATATTTCCTCGCGCGTTACACCGCTTCCTGCATTTTAAATTATTACAACATTACTGTGTACGCAGAAATGATCATTTAACTAAAAATTAATTATTAATTCATAAAAATTATTTAACTAAAAGACAGCATTTAACTATAAATTCATTATAAAAATTATATTATAAAACTATAATCATAGCTGACGTCAAAGTCATTAAAACCATATATTTTGCCTTCTGTCAGTCACTCTTGATGTACTGCATAGATTCTTGGGGAGGATGTGCTAAAACCACTTTACTACCTCTAGAGAGAGCTCAACGCGCAGTTCTTAAAGTTATGCACTCTTTGCCATTTGGATATCCTACCGAGACGCTATATCAAGATGCAGGAGTACTGTCTGTTCGTCAACTTTTCATCCTAAGGATGCTTCTAAGACAGCATAAGAAGCAACCCCAAAGTCAAACAACTAAATGGAAAAGTACGCGCCGCACTTATAAAGTTTTTCGAGTACCGAAATTTAGAACTACCTTTTGTCAAAGATTTCCTTGTTTTTTGGCTGGATTTGTCTATAACAAGCTTTCAAAAGATATCGTTTTAAAAAACTTGCATAATTTTAAATTAAAAAAAACTATAACTCACAAATTGCTTTCTCTAAATTATACAAAGACTGAACATCTTCTAACGATAATGAATTAAATAATAATCATAATAATAAGCATCTCACTCACACACGTACTCACACACACACACAACAAATAACACACAACACACACACACACACACACACACACTCACACACACACACACACTCACACACACACACACACACACACATTTGAAGTTATAACGCCACCACTTATAATGAGCTAAATTTTTAGCTTACTTAGGAATTATAAAATTACTTTTGATTTTAAAAAATGAAAATATTTTGACTAATAAATAACTTGTAAAATGTATGTATAACTTATGAATGTTTAACCTAGTAAACATAATAATAATAACAATGTATATAATGATTTATTTTTTCATTCTTATGTCCATTTTTTTTGTACAATTATCTTATTTTGTATTTTACTCGTTAATTTTTGTCATAAACATTGTACTAATTCATTTAAGATACTAATATTTTGTCATTTAATGGAGGAGCGCAGATGCCTATAACACAGGTTTTTCTTAGCCTAGCGTAGGTATCTGAGGTTTAAACTGAAATAACGCAAAATGTATCTACATGTCAATAAAAACATTTTTTACTTTACTTTACTTTATTAGAGACTCAATATAATAATAAAACGTTGTAGACATCTCAAACAACTTTCTCTCGACAGGATAAAATCATCACAAACGGGGATGTGAAATACACGACCGATGATTCAGAGCCTGAGAACAAGGACAAAGATCAGAAACCCCAAGGTAATTTATCGATTTTTTTTTTTGTATTGAGAGTAACAATCAAGCAGATAACACGATGGCTGTAAATGTTTAGACTAAAGCATCGCTGTAAAGTCGCTAGTTTATCGATTGTGAAATCGAAAATGTGAGCCTTAAGACGTTCTCTAGATAGACATTACATTGACTACACAAATTAGTAGAAAGCTCGCTGTAACCGAGCTTACGGCCATCGTACTACTTGATGGTTGACGTCTCGCTTACCGCATGCTTACTGCGCGCTTCCAGCGAGCGGCCCGCGCGGCGTACGCGCGCAGCCTGTTCGCTTGAACCACGTTGACAGTCGCGTGTACGCAAAGACAGCTAGTAGAGTGACAGCTGTAAGTGCGTGGACAGCTGGTGGCCTGCTAGCTGTCCGCGCGTGGACATCGAGAAGTCATCTCTGTTTAAGGCGGTGTTGTGTGTACGTGGTGTAAGTGAGCTACGACTTTTAGTTGTTTTGCCCGCCCATTTTATTTAGAATCATTAAAATCGTAAACAATTCATTTCACGGTTGAGTAACTGAGAAAGCTTTTAGTACCGCCGCGGGTTGTAGGTATCTCAGAAAGTCCTACCACTAAAGAGCATCAGAGCAAAAACCTTTTATGTAACACTTAGTTTGAATGTTTTAGTGAACGGAGACTCAGTGCCACACGTGGACTCCAATAAGACAAAAGCAACCTTCGACTCCGACGAAGATAAAACTCCCATGAACACACTCGAGAAGGGCAAAAAGAAGGAAGGCGGCGGCGGAGGTTTCTTAGGTGGCCTCGCCGGGAAAGTTAAAAATGTCTTTGGTCACAGCGAAGACAAAGAGGATGAAAAAGAATCCTCGCCTAAACCACAACCTAAACCTCGCGACTCTAAAGAAAAGTCTCCCCCCAAGCCGGCCCCAAGAATCATCAACGAAGATCTACTCGATAAAGTTGAGGATATGTTTAAAGATCTAAAAACGAAACCACACAAGGAAGAAGAGGACTTAGAAAACCAGGTTTACCAAACGAAATTAGTGGTCGATGAAGACGCCCCTAACGCAGGTAAAATAGACGAAAATCTGTACGAGCAGTACGCTCTTATGCAACCAGTAGACACTCCTGTTTGTAATAAGAAATCTGACCCGTTTATTTTCTACGTAGGGTGCTGCGAGGGGAAATTCAAACCTGGACAGAAACACCGCCACGATGAAACATCTAACGTACTCGATATCATCGAACAGGAAAAATTTACAACAGAGGAGAAACTTCAGGGAATCGCCGACGGTCTGCACAAAGAAATCCTCGAAGACTTGAGCAAATTGGAGAAGGAAAAAGATAATATCGCTCAAAAAACTGGCGAGGTTACGGAAGATTTTATCACAAAAACTGAAGTCATCAAAGGTGATGTCAAAACCAAAGGGCAAGAAATCAAATGTGATGCTGAAGACAAAGTTAATAATTATAAAACTGCTGCTAGCAACAAACTGAATGAATTCTCTGAATCGGCGCATAAAATACAAGACAACGTTACTGCTAAAGTTTCTGACATTCAATCAAATGTTGCGACAGAGATAGATAGCCTTAATGCAGCAGGCAAAGACTCTTTAGATAATGCTAAAGCTACAGCGGTAGACGCAAAAAATAGCATTGAAAATAAGGTTAACGAATTGGACTTCCTTGCTAGAGAAAAAGCTGAAGAATTAAGGAACAGAGGAAGCGAACAGGTTGTAAAAGCTGAAGGCACACTTGCAAAAACTGGTGAAAATATTAAAAATAAAGCACATGATGGTGCCAACGCCGTAGCAAATTCTGCACATAGTGCACAAGAAAACATTAACCAAAAGGCGCAAGATCTGAAAGCTGGCGCAGAAAAAGCTGCAGACAAATTAAAAGAAGATTTGAGTGAATCTTCAGAAAGTTCCAAAGAAGCTTTAAAAGACGCTAAGAAGAAGGCGAAAAAAGAAGCAAAGAAAAAGGCTAAAGAGGGTAAGAGTTTCTTCACTGGATTAGTAAGTAACATATTTGGAGAGAAAGAAAAGATTGAAAATGATGTCAAGAGTAAAGTAGCAGAGACGAAAGAATCAGCTAATAATCTGATAGATCAGGCTGCTGCAAAGAAGGATGAAATTAAAGATGGAGCTGCTAAGAAACAAGAGGAATTGAAGGAAGGTGCTGCTAACCTGGCGCAAGCGGCGCAAGATAAGACGCTAGAAGCAAGCAAAGCTATTAATGATAAGAAAAACGAAATAGAAAAATCAGTTCAGGATAAGGCAGAGGAGGCGAAAAAAGCTGCCGAGAGAAAAGCTGAGGAAGCTAAGTCAGCTGTACAAGACAAAACGAATGAGGTAAAAGATGCCGTGCAGAATTCAGCTAGTGAAGTAGAAAACGCTATTCATGATAAAACAAATGAAATAAAGCTAGCAGTCGTGGATGCTAAAGATGCTGCTAATCAGAAAGCCAGTGAAGTCAATTCTGCGTTCAGCGAAACTAAAGATGCCATCAATGACAAGACCTGTGAAATCCAAAGTGCATTCAATGATAAGACAAATGAAGTCAAATCTGCAGTAGAAAATGCGAAAGACGCAATTTGCGAGAAGACAAATGAGACGAAATATAAAATTAGTGAAGCTAAAGACACTGTGGTCGAAAAAACATCAGAAATCAAAGACGCTGCTAGTAATAAAGTGAGCGAAGCGAAAGACGCGGTCCAAGAGAAAGCTGGCGAAGTTTCTGGTGCCATTCACAATAAAACGGTTAAATTAAAAGACGCCGCCAGTGACAAAGCATGTGAAATAAAGGAGGCAGTTCAAGGAAAAGCCAGTGAAGTAACCAGTGCCATCCACGATAAAACTGTTGAACTGAAAGATGCCGCTAGTAATAAAGCGAGTGAAGCGAAGGACGCAGTTCAAGGCAAAGCCATTGAAATCACAGATGCCATTGAAAATAAGACGGTTCAGTTCAAAGACGCTGCAAGCGACAAAGCTAATGAAATAAGGGACACAGTTCAAGGCGCATTCAGTGCCGTATCGGATGCTTTCCATGACAAGACCGACGAAGCGAAGGATGCCATCCACAGTACAACTAGTGAAGTTTCAAACGTCGTTCAACACAAAGCCGGTGAGCTCAAAGGCGCCGCGCAAAACAAAGCGGACGAAGTTTCAATGGCGTTCCATGACACAACGGAAGCTCTCCAAAACAAGAAAGATGCATTCGGACAAACAATACACGACAAAAAGGACCAAGTACAAAACGCAGCGCAAAGCGAAATGGACAGGATAAGACAAGAGGCGGAACAAACAACCGACGAAATCAAAAAGAAAGCAGAGGAGACTCTGAATGCTGCCGCGGACAAGAAGGGCGAACTCCAAGCGAACATCGATAGCAAGCTTGACGACTGGCAACAATCCGGGCGGGACGAGCTGCACAGCTTGCAGAGATCCTCGAAGGAGGCGTTCGGTCACGCGCAAGAATCGACCTTGGGTGCTTTCGATAAGGTCGAAAGTTCGGCAAAGGACAGAGTGAATGACGCCAAAGATACGTGGGAGGACTTGCAGAGCTCTACCAGAGATACGTACGCGGACTTCAGAGACGACGTCAACAGTCTGGGGAGCTCAGCGCAAGACACACTGCACAGCTTTCAGAGTTCCGCCGGAAATACCTTCGATAGCCTGGACGATTCTATCAAGGAAGGGTTTGGGGGCATTCAGACGACGGCGAACGACGCAGAATATACGTCCAAGCAACTATTCGGAGAGGCGAAGAACTCCTTCGAAGGATTCCAAGTTTCAGCGGACAATAAATTGGAGGAAATCAAGGGTGCCGGAAAAGACAGGCTAGACGAAGCGGGTGCGAGGCTGGGCGGAGCGAGCGAGGAGTTTGTAGAAAGCGCGAAGGGAGCGGAGAAAGCGATGGCAGACGCTGTGTCGAGCGAAGCGGACAAATTCACGAGCAGTCTCAATAATTTGGGTAGCTCCGTGTTCGGATCATCGGGCAAAGGTAAACTTATTTTATATTGCAATGACTTGCGTACATTGATTTAAATCTATCTAATACTATAAGAATCTTTGTCCTGACATACTGACTGACTAACTGACTTATAGACAACGCACAGCCTAAACCGCTGGTCATAGAAATTTAGAGAGTATATTTGTTGGGTGTACTAAGAAAGGATTTTCCAAAATTCACCCTTTAGGGGCATGAAATGGGGGTTCAAAGTTTGTATAGAGAAACAAGATTAGATAGTCTTATCTATTAGAATCTTCACACAAGTGCTTTAGTAAATAAATAAGTAAATACGTGTGTCAGACTTTTTTGAAATTCCACCCCTAAGAGGGTGAAATTGGGTAACAAAGTCTGAAAATCAATATTGCTTCGGATTGCGCTGAAATTTGGGATAATATAGTTATTACGACTTTAGTTCCCTCTAAGAAATGATTTTCTAGTATAATATATACGGTAGTAATGTATGTCTATGCTTGCGTATGACATTCCTTTGAATATTTAAAACCTCAATACTAAGTTTTTATATCTAAATTTTTCAGGACTAATGAAGGATTCCAGCACCAAGTTACTGGAATCAGAAAAAGCACAATCATCACCACACAAAAAGAGTTCAGGGTAAGTAATACAATTTTTAACTTCAACCTTTTACCAATGAATGAAAAATATCATAAAAACGTGTACAAATGTAATATAATGCACGGAAGGAGCACGGACTAATTCCACCAAAATATCATGACCACATCGGAACTGGTTCTTTAAGGAATTCTATATATCATTCCATCTTACATAAAACTGTGAAACCAACTTTATTAGGAAAGCTATGGCATTAAATTATCTTTGCTATGATATAAGTCTACTTTATTTCGACATTACTAACATCTTATTGTTAGTGAGGATTGGCTAGTATTTTTTTTTTGTCAAGACATCATTTTACCTTGATCGTTATGTCAATGTAATTTGCAAAACAGTGTTAAGTGATGATACTGTATTTCTTTATTGATTATTTAACACAGATAGCCAGTTTATATGATATATAATATCGATTTCAAATTCCCTCAGATTATAGAGAAGTAAACTAGCTACCAACTACAAGAATTATTAAATGCCTGCCCTAAAAAAAAATATTATAACCTGTGAGTAAAAAATCTATGGTATGTGTTGTGGCTACATGTAGAATGAAATGGGTCTAATAATGCAGCTATGTGTTAAATGTTGGTACTCATATTGAAGTTTTATGTACGTTTCACAGTTTTCCCACTCTGTTAATAATACCGCTAGATGTCACCTCTAACATCACTCGCACCATTTCAGAATACCGAAGCTCAAGAAAAAGAAATAAGTGCGCCGAACGACAATCGACAAAACGATGTAATATAACTGTTTAGTTTTAGTATTTATTGTTACGAATTAACACGTTTTATTATATCGACACTGTTATTTGAACAAAATGTTCGCTTTGACTCGATACATTGTATCGATCATTGACCGAAACTGCCCGGTCGTAGTGTTGGGATAGTGTCGATAAATATAAAACGTTAAACGACAAATCGATTATTTCATAACTCTGAAGCTAAGCAAAAGTGTGATTTTACAATACGAACTATGAATTGATCCGTTAGATTGACGATATCGAATTTTAAATATAAGATATAAAATGAAAAATTGTTGATCTCTTATTTATAAACAATGACGAAAGTTTCTAAAACTGGACACGAAATAATCGCTTTGTTGTAAAGAGCACTGTATAGATATTATGTGACGTAAAACACATCTTCCAGTGGTTTTAATATATTTAAAGAGATTAATATTTACATTTATTTATTAACGTAATTTTGCGTAGCATCGAGTACAAGTTTTTAAGTATTGTGACGAACTTTGAGTAACATGTCTCGATTTCAAAGAAATCAATTTTACTATCGATGTTATTTTGTAATTTATGACAGTAATTTAATGTAATTTAATCTAAATGTTTTAATAATTAACAATGAATATATCGTTAATCGTGTCTTTAATCTTGCCTACGAATCATTGTTTTGTATTAAATTAGATCTGTATTCAATTTTATTAATTTATATTGAAATTGTAATATAACTTTGAGAATCTGCATTTTATATATATTTTAAGTGTTTTTTTAATGTCACTATCAGTGTTTTGTGTTGCATAATTTATTGTATTTTAATCGTGTTTTCATTATAAATTTTACACCGCTTTGTACAAAATACAACTTAGAATCAAAGCATGTTTAGACAGACACGCTTTTAAAATACTTTTGTTAATTTTAGTAGATAGAAATCTGCTAGTTTTATTATTTTTTTATTGTGTCGTCGCAAACACTTCTGGAAACATTTGCTGCTTTTTTATGTAAGCAAAAGTGTTTGAAATGTTCCATACAGGTCTGACAAACACTATAAAGTATGGTATCAAAAACTCTTACAACGTATTCCTGAATTTTTAACATACATAATTTAATTATTCGTGGTGAAAAAGAGATTACTAGTTACCATATTTTAGCGTGTTTTCAGATCAAATGTCACAACTTTTGTATTTATTTTTTTAAATAGATTAAATGTAAACTTTTCATCACGCAATAAGCTTTTATATTATAACTATGTATAAGTACATAAAGCAGCGGTCGCGTGGCTTGTGATGTCTCTCTGTAAGTTGTTAAATAATATTATATGAGAACATTCTCGAACAAATTCACCTTTTTTATTTACATACATTTTAGTTTTGTCGTTTAGTCTGTCATAAAATGCTTTGTCACGACGATAAATAAGCTTTTTATTTATTTTAGGTTACGCAAATTTTACACAGTAAATTTATCATGATTTAAAATTACGACAGGAAATTTATTCAGCTCTTACATGTAAACAAAATATAGGAGCAAAAACTTAGCTATCTATAGATTGGCAATTTATATAGGTAAAGATATTTTATAGTATGGCTTGAAGCAATGTGATTAACAAAACATTCATTTTCACATGTAATAAACCACTTATTATATTTGTCACGTCAATTGCTCATTTTTTGTACATTATATGTACCGTTATTTAAGGTAAAAATTAAATAGTATTTAGGTAGATTCACTTGATATGCACATAGCACCATTCTGCGTACTATCACCTCTCATGGTCCCCCGTTTGCACACAGCACAACACTTTCGGTAAGTTTTATTTGCAGCCTTTTAAATTTATTTGCATATTTTTCATTTTCGTGTCTATTCGATAGTTCTTGTACTAAGACCAACTTGATCATTTGCGGTATAAAAATATAAGAAGGTTAAAAAGGTCAAAGTAGGGTTTAGGTCATAAATTAAATGCCAGCATCTGTCTACATTGTCTACAATGTTGACAGATGATCTTGTAACTATTGAAACAATAATAAAAATCGAATAGATACGAATTGCCGCAACATTTTAGTTTTAATTTTATTTATGTGTTGTTTGTGTATGTTACAGCTTTTTCTCCAAACTTCGGCGCAATCACTGAATACAAGAGAACACGCGTCGCTTGAAAACTTCGTTGCATGAAATTATTTTAAATCATGATTGTAATATTTATTTGGAAAAAGTTCAAATAGGATATAATGGATAAACAGATGATTTAAATATAACAAAAAATGGAGTCGTTGACACGAGATGAGAAAGAAATTGATATGTAAGCTAACAAAATCGTAGTAATATAAAAAATAATTTAACGTTGCTTAGCACGACCGTAACCTAGGCAAATTAAAGAAAAAATGTGTTCCGTTTTCTAATTATTTGCTTTACAGCTATTGGTGTATCGATAGTGTACTGAAATTGATAAAAAATAAGAAACTTTCTTCCTAGATTATATTTTACAATTTTGAATATAAATTAAAGTTAGGTGCTTGAAATTGTGGCTGATAGTTCGAGGAACCAGTCAAATGTCCCATATATACTTTAGAAATAATTACTAATGTAACGGTTTACTCCCACCGTGGTCGTCAATAACGATTTTAATCGATTCGCTGTGTCGGAATTAGTTCATAGAACGCCCCTATTATCCCGTGTAAGGTTTACAGATGATACATTAATTCATTATTCTATATCGATGTAATCAATAAACGAATATCGATAAACTATATGTCACTTCACTACTCTTGCACAAGACATTATATTAGGAATTAACTTGTTAAGTACATAAATACTAAAATTGTTTTTGAACGTTATGTCAAGTCTTAAATTCTTTATTGATGTGTATTGTATTAACAGCCTTATGTATAGGTAACCATTATTTAGCTATGGCACAGTGTCTTCTACATCAACTTTACATCTATACATTTCGAAAATTGCATAGTGAGGAACAAAGTGAAATGTATCTAATAGTTAATAACATATACAGCTATATGTATATGTGTATGCATAAGGCGGTTAATATTTAAGAACGTAATTTGGTGTGTTTGTAATTGTTGTTGAAGTTTTTATATTTTATGAGTCGATAGATTGTTACGTCATTAAAAAAGATAAGGAAAAATCCACCGTTTCAAAATGTCTATACACGGTATCAAAAAGGAAGTAAAAAAGTAGAAGTTAGGAAAATTGTAAAACAAAAACTTCATGGCAAATTTATTGACTCTAAAATGTCATTTAATATTTTTACATCTTATATAATTATTGCATTTTATAAAACTATAAAGATTATGTAGTGTTATGAATTTATATATTATATCCAGTCCAAAAATTACTATTTCAGAAAACGGTAAGAGTAATTTTATGTATTCGACATAACAGTGGGTGCGTAGATCAAAAATACCTAACTACTTATTTATTTAGTTTCACATTTATATTTCTGGGTCCCCGTATTTTTTTTATATGAACTAAGTAATTATAATTTAAATTCTTGTTTCATTTATGTTATACATTGAACTTTAATTATTATTGGTTCTCCTAAAATATATTTATTTTATTATATTTTTTATATTATAAACGTGTTCAATTAACATTTTATTAAATCTTTAAAAATGTATATTTATGTGTATATTGCCTGGTATGTTTATTGTAATATTTATTTTATGTAATTACTAAAAATCTAAGGTATTTTGTGTGTAAATTCTGCTACATACCTACTATACATTCGGAATTACTGTGATGCCAAATGAAGATTTTGTGTAAGTAATGATATAGTTTTGTTAATTTATGAATAGAGTCTACGTTTATTCTATTTATTGCTTCATAGTAAGTAATAAAATATTGCAGTATTATCTTGTTTTATTTCTTTGTAATTTACAACTTTTAGACTATAGCAGTGTAGGTTTTATTCTTTCGACGATACTAAAATACGCAAGACAAAAATGAATAAATAATAACAACAACAGAAAATAAATAATTGCGTGTGATATAATTGTCTATAATTATTATCGATATCGTTGTCAAACGTCTTAAACTTATTTTAGTTACAAAAATATCTTTTATGGTATATCCGTATGGTAAAGTGCCAAGAACGCTGGCTGCATTCCCGCGTTGAAGGGCTATGGAAATTCTTTGTGCTAGGAATGAGCCAGCCCTTTGCCCGTTTGCACTAAACTTCAGAATTTCCTAAGTTCATACCTAACTAATTTAGGCAACTCCTAGTGTTAAACTCACAGTCTAGTCTAAGTCATACCCTACTATATATTTATTATATTCCCATACAATATTATTATTGAACCTCCGTAGACAGGGCACTATAAACGAACATTAATAAGCCAAAAATTAAATAAACTAAAACTGGCCAAGTGCGAGTCAGCATCGCGTCTCTTATCGCACACTTAGGGAGGATTCCGTACAATACGAAACATAACAGAGTTTTAACCTCATATATTTGATTATTTAATATTACCAAGAATATTTGGTTTGGTCGCGATCTAGAAAGACGGGGCTCGTTTACTAGCGCCATCTATGTCATTTTGCCGAAACTAATTAGATAGATGGCATTTAAAAACACGTTTTTTGTATGGGGACCCCCTTTAATTTTTAACTTTATTTTGTTTTTAGTATTTGTTGTTCTAGCGGCAACAGAAATACACCATCTGTGAAAATTTCAACTGTCTAACTATCACGGTTAATGAGCTATAGCCTGGTGACAGACGGACAGACAGACAGACAGACGGACAGCGGAGTCTTAGTAATAGGGTCCCGTTTTACCCTTTGGGTACGGAACCCTAAAAAACACTTTCCCGCCAATGTGCGTAATGACGAAAATCAAAGAGGTTTAATAGCTTATTTGTGTTACATTCATAGATATCTGTGGTTTTCATTCGTTCAAACGTTCACCTAACTAGGCAATGCCTAAATTACGACACGGTTAGGGAAGGACTGTTAGTGCAAACCAATGCAAACCTAATTTCCAGATAGGCTGTTCTTACGCTAAGTTGTAACTTTACTAGGATGATCTTATCTGCAAACGGGCATAAGTCACCGGTGGCATCGATAGGGCGTGGAGCAATTTTTTTAGGAATTAGAGCTATGCTCGGAGCTCGGACCAAAAGTTTCAACACCAAGCGGCATAAATATGTAGTTACTAGATAGATGCATATTTACGCCGCTTGGTGTCTCCGGCAGCTACCGCCGCGACTTCGGCTCTCGACACTGTTGAACGTCTTATAAGTAGAATCTACGTTTGATATTCCATTAAAATCTCCGTAGGCTACAAGCTCTGGCAGCATTTTATAGTTAGGTACTGATAATAGGCTGGCGTTCGACTACTATGTCACTTGTTGGTAGGTACCTACTCGTAAGTGACAATATAGTCACGATAATGGACAACATAACCGTGATTTAGCCGTGGATGTAGCTTATACTTATAATAAACTGGCTCTCAGTGACAGCCATCGGAATAGGTAGTGTTTGGCGACGTATTTTTCCAACTTATGCGTATTGTTAGCTACAAGGCGGACACTAAATATCCAGGGCGTTATTAGATTTAAAACTTGCTCAACCGCTATCAATTGATCTCTACCTTCTAAATTTTTTTTATTGATAGATAACATAACGCCCTGGATATCTAGTGTCCGCTAATAAGTCATAGTAAGCTTTTAAAAAAACTCAAGATAGGCAAGGCAGGTATAATAAAACTCAAGATAAATAGAATTTGTTTATTTTTCTACTTTCACGTATACATACACAAATTATAAGACCGTTTAAGATATTAACACATTCTCTGCCGCGTAGGTCATCGGCGACCTCACCTCGATTGGATTAAGGCGCCGCGTAGGGCATCGGTGACCTCAAGGCAGACCGATTTTTTTTTAAATATCTACGGAACCCCATTGCTGGTCAAACCCTATCTTATATCAAAGTTCATATTTTGACCTAACGCTTATATTTCCATCAAAAAGTTTTTTTGTAATTTTTGTCATTTATACTACCGGCAGTTAACGTGTTAAGGCGTGTTCAGACAGCTAGGACTTACAAAGAACGTACCACGTTGTTTGGATAACATCTTCCGTGATCAATTTTTTATCCTTCAAGTATGTGATATGTATTTAATACTTCTTTATGAATATTCAAAATATCTTATAACTAGGCAAAATGGTAAATCTTACTTTCTTACTTACTTTCATTTAAGTTTCCATTCATACAAATTCATTTTCAAGTTAGTTTTTTAAATAATCTTTCTCATTTTAAACAAATAATAAATCAGTTTATGATAACATAATACAGCACGAAATCATAAAAAGGCAATGTTCATAGAATTTGGATCAACGCCTTACTAAAACCCGACTATAGGAGGGTCTGATTTTGACCGGTATGTATGTATGTATGTTCATTTATTTCCTTCTTCTTAACTCTTTGACAAATAAGGTATCTTTAGAAGCGTCTTGTTTTGTTCGCTAGTTTTAAGGTATGTGATGTTGCATTAAATTAATTATGGCACCCTCTAGAGGACATAACGCCATGCACAATTGTTGTAAATTTAGCCGTGTTGGTTATCAAATGAAAGGGCTTCTTAATATTAGCACATTTAAAAAATATATATCATATTGTTAGAAGTTTGCGGCTTTGCTTGCAAGCACCCGATACCTGGGAATAATTGCTAAACAAAAGTTCCTTTCAGTATTCGGGTGTAGTTTTTAACTTACTTTTTATACTTGTTAATTAATTAGTAAAATCCTTAACATATAAATAACTATATCACATTCAAAATAATATACATATCAAGACAATTCCATTCACGTTAATATCACACGTTGTCCTTAAATAATTATATTCATAATAACATTTTTATTATAACAGTTAAATTAGGCATTTTCTCATATCTTAAATTATAACATAATCATAAGTGTTATTAGTTGATAAATCAACTTCTCCAGTTACGATATATATATTTTAACTTACTTTCGATAAATAAAACAGGAATATCTCTTTATTATTAATGGCGAAAAATAATTATAATCGATAGTTAATCGATTATGGTCAATCTTATCTTTGGCTGATATTCACAGATTTGTCTGTGAATATCAATCAGTACCTAAAATGTATGAATATGAAATTCTTCCCTGAATATCGTCTTGTGGGCTTTACACCAGTAATATGCTAGGAAAATGAGCGGATTGCGAGAAAACAATCACTATAGTATCACGTCAAAAAATGAAAAGCGGTCAAAAAATAAAGATAAAAGATATCTTTTATTAAAATGTATTACAAATTATAACTCAGATGTAGGTACATCAGATATTATATGTCAAATAATATTTATGTTTATATTCACATAACTAAGATTTCATTTTATAGAGTCACTAAGTATGAAGTATGAACCATGTATGTGGAAAGAAGTAGTCTCTGCCTACCCCAACGGGGAAAAGGCGTGATTGTATGTATGTATGTATGTAACACTCAGTTATTTATCAGTGGACCCCAAACTAGGCCAGGCCTGTATCTTGGGTGCGCAATTTATGACTGAAACTCATAATATACGAGTTCGCGTATTAATTTGTTGTACATGTTTTCTTTGTTGTTATATTTGAGAATGATAAACGAAATGTTACTATTTTTTGTTTCCTCGCAAGCCGCTCATTTCCCTCGCTCAACTTTGGTGGGTTGTCAACGGTAGGATTACATTTGTCTACATTATTAATAAAATAAAAACATAAAGACTAAAATTAATCTTATCGTAAAATACTACATCGGTAAAGTAAAAGCACCAAATAGCTTTCGGAATGCAATATTATTCATTATAAATAGTCTAATAATATATAACATACTATAAGGCACTACAAGTAGCAAGACAATATACGACAAAGCATAAACCGACGTGGAAATAAGTAGTCTCAGCCTACCCCAACGGGAAAAAGCCGTGATTGTATGTATGTATGTATAAACCGACGTCAAAAAAGGAGAATCTCAAACCGTCTGTTTTTTTTTGTTTAGGATTACTGGATTTCCACGCAAGTTGTCGACCTTTTTTCATATTATCTCGAGGGTGGTCGTCTAATTACTTTAAATGAATGATCCGATATCTCCAGAGATATGGAGATAACTTTTTTTATAATAGATAGACAAGCGTTTGACCACTATCTCACCTGGTGTTAAGTGACGATGCAATCGACGATGTAGCACGCTTACCCAGAAGATACCTAATCACTCGCGATTTGAAGAGCAGTAAGGTACTGGGAAACACAGACCACCGGCAAGTAATTCCATTTCTAATAAACCAAGATAACATTTCAAACTTTGAACTGAAAATGACTCGCGCGGCAACAGTCGGTTATTTTAGTTATACGTATAACTAAAAATTGACTAAAGTAAACCATATTATTGAAGAGTGAAAAAGTGTCTGTCAAAAACCAACTGCGAAGTACGTCGTAAAGGCAAAGTCGTATAATTTCTTGCACACACATTTTTACGTATACCTAGGTACTACACCTGTTAATACGTCTATATAAAAAAATATCACATTGTGCTCTACAAAGTCCTAGTAAAGATAGTAGATTAAATACAATAACTCAAAAGGGTTCCTTTTTAACCGACTTCAAGAAAGGAGGAGGTTTCCAAATTCAACCGTATATATCTTTTTTTATGAGTGTTCGCGGATAACTTCGTCATTTATCCAGTCCAGTCCAGTTAAATTACAGGGCATGTGAGACTCGACATCTTTATGTCTCAAGGTAACAGGCGCAGTACAGTGATATCTGTAATAGGTAGACGTCATCGCTTACCATTAGGCGAGCGTCGTGCTTGTCCTGTTACCTTTTACCGAAAAAAAATGAACAGATTTGAACTTTTCTTTTTTTATTGAAAAGGAGATATCCCAAGGGTGGTAACATAGTAATTTCATCGAGATCTGATAAGTTAAGAATCTCCAGAGATATGGAGATAAACACCTCAAACTTGATTATTAAAGTTATCGTGAAAGTTACACATATTAAAGTTTGTAACGACTATTATCACGTAAATTATTATTATTTAAGTATTATTTATTTTATTCACCGGAAAATTAACTCCGACCAGTTTCGAACATTCTTGAAGTTCATCATCTGGGAGTTTCGCCTACAAGCCCGTTCGCGATGCTCGGGCCTCGGCACGTAACGAATGTTCGAAACTGGTCGGAGTTAATTTTCTGGTAAATAAAAAAATAATTTACGTGATAATAGCCGTTAGGGCCGGCGCTCACTGATGGCGCGGCGCGGCATGGCACGGCAGGTTTGTGCTGCGGCATCCCGCGGCGTTCCGTGGCATCTTACTGAAAGCCCAGCCAATGTTGTTAGATTGGGGGTTTTTTTCGCAATTCTGGGAAATGCAACCCGTACTATGAAATGGCACGACACGCCATGCCGCAGCATCCCGTGGCGCGTCGCGTCATGCTGCAGCATACTGCGGCACGTCACGTTATGCCGCGGCATCGTGTGTATCAAAATAAAGTTACATGAATTCTAAACTCATTGAAATAAGATTCATAATAACTTGATTAGTAATAAAATCTTTTGCCATGACACGCCGTGCCGTGCCAGCAGTGAGCGCCGGCCCTTACAAACTTTAATACCTCAAACTTGGTACTGAAAATTAATAGCGCGGCATTTGAAGTCGATTATTTTAGTTTTTTAAACGATCTTACTTTCTTTTGAGGTACGAAACCCTAATGAGAGATAATGTATGTAATGGTGTATTACCAACCAGGCTCAGAGTAAGTATTACTAAAGTAATAGCTACTCTGAGCAATCACGGCTAATGTTGACAATATGGATAGATCGACTGTCACCACATACATGTATTTATAACGTTTCGGTACTCGAATATATAAAAAAAATATATAGAACAAAAATGCATTTTCTAGATTCCTTATACAAAATATGCTCTCCGTTTCACTAAAATCCAACCTACTAAATTAATTACACTTTAGGAATAAATATAAAAAACAAAATTATAGAAACACCTTCAGGTCAAACCTTACAGAATTATAAAAAAAAAGATTAAAAATTCATAAGACATAAAAATAAGCAATAACAAAATACCATGTCAAATAAATGCTTTCATAAAATTTCATATTTTTGTGATAGATCATTTATAATTAAAATAAAATGGTATAAATAAAAATCTATTGGTAACGTAAAAATATTATTGCATAATTATACAATATTAGAAGTGATTACACCCGCATTAATTCATAATACATTGTTTTTAGGTAAATACACTGAAAGACATTATCAATATCATATCAATCCGTAGTACATATCACTTAATATCAAAATTATATATCCAATAATGTAAATCAGAAATAGGTAGAACAAGGAAAAGAGCCCGCAATTGTAAGTTCCAGAAAGATAATAATCATCATCACCAGTGTGTTGGTCCATTGGTAGACATAGGCATCTCCTAATGCTCGCCTCTGAGCCCAATCTTCGGCGAGATGGAGCGACGATCAGCGCAAGCTGGTAGTCATTGGCTGCGAAGAGCCAGTTATATAATAATATGTCAATATGTATGTCATAAAAATATGAAGTTAATAAACTAAAATGCAGTAATAATTAATAACTTAAAATGCAGGCGCTTAGCGAGTCAAGAATTAGCTTATAAACAGCCAGGTTCTATCACAAGGTAAACAATCTTATTTTACATCTCTCATATTCGGTAAGTAGGTCCTTATTACCCCCAAATGGGGCTTGTAGGTAACCAATTAGCGCTCTAGGGTAATAATGTAGCTAGAAAAGCTCTAGGGCGGTAAGTAATTTAAAAAGAACTCTTCACTCTTTCAAAAAGTTCGCGTACATCTTACCATCATACTGGCAATAGACATCATGCATTCAGCCCAATGACAAAAGAGGTCGCTTCGCTATTCAGCCTTGTCTTCGTATGAGTATAATAGTCATCAATTTTAAATATCGAACGGGGAAGCTCAATTTCGTTCTTGAAAAAAAAATAAATAAAAAAAAGCTGAAAAAGGCGGGAATAGAAAACTTTTACTTTAAACATTGTTTGTTTTTGGGATTTTTTTATAATTACGTGCTAATTAGGAAAAAAACATGAGTTCTGCAAGTGATGAAGAAATAAGCTGCACTCCCGATTCAATGAAAATGGAAGCTGAAGCAGCAATTAATAATATTTTGCCTGAAAGTTCTAAAGAGAAATATTTGAAAACTTACGACGAGTTCATGAAGTGGTGAAAAGAAAAACGAGTAAAGTCTTTATCTCAGACTGTATTCTTAACATACTTTAGTGAGCTATCAAAAAAGCTGCAGCCATCTAGTTTTAATTTGAATTTATATATATTGATTAAATTGTTCTCATTTCACTATAAATGTTAACTAATACAATGTTTTATTCTTGTAATGCCAGTTTTTTCTACTTACCTCACAATCGAGATGTAAAGCAGAGTAGTTAGCTCGGGTGTAAGCATCAATTGCACCCTCGAACTATAGGCGCCCTCGCTGCGCTCGTGCGCCTAAATATCTCGGGCTGCAATTGATGCCTTACAACCCTTGGCTACTAATCTACTATTAAGGTTACTGTGTCGGATAGAGTACGATGATTAGATTACCAATAACAATAAAGTTTCCATTTTCTCATCAGAAAGGATGATAAATCAGCCAATCTGAATTCAGCATCATTTCTAATTATTCAATTTATATGCAATTATATTTTATCATTATTTTCACAGGTTGTTAAAATGATCATGCAGTGTACACATATTTAATTATTTATATATATTATAAAATTGTTTGTAACTCTTTCACTTTGTCCTGTGTTACCTAATCACGCCTAAACGGACGATCTGATGTTACTGAAATGTAACAAGGAGATACTTTATAGCATCAGTATGAACATAGGCTACTCAATTCTTGGTATTCATATAGTATAAAGTTTTAAGAGGATTTAGTATTGTGTGCCAATAAAATAAATAAATGACATGGCCATAGGATCAGCATGCTCTATTCTGCGAAGTAACATTAAAATACGAATGTTTTAGACCCTTTAACAAAATATCCAGTATAAAATATTCGATAAAATATGCTATATCAACTTCTTACTAACATAAAGCCGGTCTCATCTCTCCCTGCTAGAACTAGCCGAGTCCGAAGTCTCTTTATCATATCTCACTATAGTTTCGCAGTCTAAATAATCCATGTCTGTGAGTTCCCTCTTTAAAGCCAAATGTGGAGTTTTCCTCACACGTTTCTCTTTTAAAAATCTTGGTATAATTTGCTTACTTTCCATACAATACTGTATAATAACACGCTCGAAGAACAAAGCTACCACGAAATGTATCGACGCTATAGCAAGAATAATGTAGGAAAGCAAGTCATCCTTCGGCATTTTTAGCTGGAGAAAGTTCGCTAACCATTCAGCTGGCGCTAAAGCAATATAAACACATAAACCTGTCATTATAATCATACTCACCATCAACTGCTTGTTCGTAAACACAGACTTTCTATAAGGCGAGCCGTGGCTGAAAACTACAGCCATTATAACATATTGGAACATAGACACAGAGAAAATCGCGTAGTTCTCCCAACATTCGTTTGCTTCTTCGCCTTCAAAAACATGCCTCACATACCAGGGGAACAGAGTGAGCGCGTAGTAACTCAAATACTGCGCGAGACCGATCAAAAACATCTGCCCGACCAAAGAGAACAGCGGAATCAAACCTAACAGAGACGTAAGAGGCGGTATTTTACATAATTTGCCCGTATACGCTTCGGTCATGCCGAAAAAGAACGCGAAATTGACGATCAAGGCGACATCTATGTACAAAAACTGAAAGTCCGTTAAGTTCGAATCGAAGTAGTACAGAAATGCGACGGAGAAGAATTCCGATAGAGAATACGCTATCATGAATTTGAAGACTCCGAAACTGGTGGTGAGTGCCGCGCGACCTTCTCTGAGGACCCTGGAGACGCAGACGATGTCGGGGTGCGTGGAGGTGAATGGTGCTGCGACGGAACTCTCCAGCTCCGAGAGAGATATGCCGGTGTGGGCGGCTCGCAGCGCGCCGCAGTCGTTCGCGCCGTCGCCGCACATTGCTGGAATGTTCCACTAATATTAGGAGTCAGTCGAAAATAAATAATATCGTGTTCAAACGTGATGTCTAACGTATTTTTTTATTGGATAAAAAAGCACATCTGACCAAGATGTTCACCGCACGTAAGGGCTTGCAATGATATTCATTAATACATAAAGCCCACTTGCACAGATCAGAGTTAACACATATTTTTATAATCCAGTTTAAGCAATACACAAGTATGACACAAAAAAATACACCTTATTTTTTTGTATACTGTTTTACGAGTATACAATCCAAATTGTGACTGTACCGACGGGATTCGAACCCGCGCTTCCTGGGAAACATTCCGTAAAATGTGTTTTTTTTTAACCGACTTCAATAAGGAGGAGGTTCTTAATTTGTCGAATTATTTTATTTTTCTGTATGTTTCGCGATTACTCCAATAATCTTCTTTTGTTTGAAAGGGTATTTATATATACTTCACAGGTGGTCTCATTTAAATTTCACCGAGATCTTATGAGTATCTCCAAAGATATGGAGATAAACACCTCAAACATGGTACTGAAAATGACTATGGTCCTATATGACATTAAATCATCATAATGTGGAATATTGTTTTTTAACCGACTTCAAAAAAAGGAGGAGGTTTCTCAATTCGACCGTATATATATTTTTTTTTTATTATTTTTTTTATGTTTGTTCGCGGATAACTTCGTCGTTTATGAAACGATTTCGATTATTCTTTTTTTGTTCGAAAGGAGATATCCCAAGTGTGGTACCATGGTAATTTTATCGAGGTATGATAAGTATCTCCAGAGATATTGAGATAAACATCTCAAAATTGGTACTGAAAATGAATAGCGCGGCATTGAAGTCGGTTGTTTTTTAGTTTTTAAACGATATTATCTATAATAATACGTACCGACATAGTATCCAAGCGCTTGATACTCAATAATAAGCTGTTGTTTCTGGTCTGACGTCATCCGAGCGAACACGGCGCCACGCTCCACGACACGACCGACCATGTTCGGGTAATGTTCGCGGAGCACCTGTAACGTTACAACGTACGTTACCAGTGGCAGCAACATCTAGCTATACGCAGAACTAATATTACAGAAGTATTATTAAAATATACACATATAGGATCAATTTGAACGGGTACTGTTAAAGTTTCACATAGTTATCTGACTTAGGCCCGCTTGCAAAGACCAGAGCTAATAGATCATAATCAGTCAGTGTCAGTTCACAGCTGGACGTAGGCCTCTCCCAAGATAAGCCACTGAGCCCGATCTTCGGCTAATTGGTAGGGGTATAGGGGATCGTCACGCTAGGCAGGCGGGTTGGCGAGCTAATACATATTTTTATAATCCAAGGTTATGCAATATCTACGATCGATTTGTGTATGAGTAATTGCAATGTTTTTATCTATTTCTCCCGACATTATATTAGATAATCCAATCAATAAAATATTTATTAATTTAGACCTATCGCTTTTTGTCGTTTTATGTTGATTTGTGTCATTCTTATGTATTGATTAACCCTGGATTATAAAAATATGCACTAAATCTCCTTATGATGTGAAAGCAGCTGTCGTAAATCTTGCAATACGTTAATTACTGAAACTAGCCCTTGTAAGGCATTATCTGACAGGAAGGTGTAGTCTAATAATGTTAAGAGGTATTTCATCAGCGATCGACAAGTGGTGTTAAGATAATGGCGCCTCTTCACAATCGGCGATCATAGACGATCACACGTGAGCACGATCGTGTAGAAGGGCTACTCGCCTGTAGTCGGCCATCATCGTCCTCATTCGTCGTCATGATCGCGGCGATCGGTGACTTGTCGGTTTTTCGGGCACGCATCAAAGGGAATCGCTTGTAGTTGGGAAGCGCGTGCCCACACGATCGCCGATCATTCATTCACTGGACGACAACGGAGCCGTGCGTACGTTGCGTCGTTTTTTTGTTTTTAAAATGCAAGTTTGCCGCTCAATAAATGATCACGGACGATCGAGTGGATGCTTGCACAATGATCGTGACGAATACCTTGCCGATCACAGACGATCAACGACTGTCGATCATCGCCGATTGTGAAGAGGCGCCATAAGAGTTTCTGGTGGGCCGATCCCGGCGGCACTGCAATGCCGGGCCGACCCGTGACGGGAGTGGAGCGAGCCCCGAACATCCCGTCGAGTTAAAAAATCAGTTTAATATACTGGTCCCTCAATGAGGGAACTTTCAGATATTAAGCTGAAAAGAACACATACTACACTTTGATCTTAGCCAAAAGGCCGAGAAGCGATTCCCATACAATGTTACTAGAAGGGTACCCGATGTATGCGGAGAATCTCGTCACCGCGATTCAGCGGGACTCGGCTCGTTTACTACCGACATCTAGTGACATTGTGTTGCACAAAAATGTATGACGCCACCGAATCTAAAGCAAAACGCAACCCCAATTTTTGGCATAAAAGGACAAAGAAGCTTAGAGTACAATACGTTCACCCTTAGTAAATGTTGCCTGGCCTGTTTGGGTCTACACTAAAACCGCAGAGCTGACATTCCATGTCCATATGCAACCCAAATTGCTAGTACACTTTAACACCAATAGATGTGATTTCAGTGCAAGCTTTCCATTCCATTTACAAATATCTGTGGCATTATACTTTTGTTTGGAAATTTTACCACCTAAAATGAATTTGTCTGCCTAATAATACTTGGATTCAAAACTTAAAACCACGCTCGACCGATCTATTGATAATCTGTTTATTGAGACCATTCCGATGAGTTTAAACTCGACATCTCTGCTGTAGGTAAGTTGTTGATGAGTTGAGTATTCTCGAGTATCGACACTGGCCACTATGGGAGGCACTTAAATAGTTATATTTTATTTATAATTTAACTATTTTTTTCCTAATCTAACAGAACTTATTATATATATTCGTGTGACCGCATTGTTGGAAGTAATTGTCAGCTGTACCACAGGTACGACCTAGCACGGCAGACAATGGCAAGATGTACTCCATTATTTGTTACATTATGAATTATGAAATACATATTTATAAGTCTGATAAATTTGAAATTCGGTTTCCTTTTACTTCAATGATATTGTAAGCACATAGAGGCATTGATCTGATGCTGGCACATCTCCTGGAATCTGCAGGATAATAATAATTATTTATTTATTAATTTACACTTATAACATCTTTATGTGTTTTAACCTTTAAGGTCTCGTGACACAGCGAGCGTGGCGTGGCGGGACGGGACGGTAACGCCACGCCGAGCAGTTGTAATGCACTAGATAATACTGAATACGCCACGCAGAGCCGTCACGCCCGGCGCATCTAGTACATTACAACTGTTGGGCGTGGCGTTACCGTCCCGTCCCGCCACGCTACGCTCGCTGTGTGACAAGACCTTTACAATTAAAACTAGTATTATGTGCTTACAATATCACTGTAGTAAGAGGATACCGAATTTCAAATTGAATGAAAATATATTTTATAGCGACATCAACAAGAAAAAAGCTCATAGTCTCGAAAAGGCTGAATGGATTTTCATGAATCAAAGTTAAGAACACTCTCGATTAAGACACCTATAAAAAATCCGTTTGAGCGCTACCATACCACAAATAGACACACAAATACACATGTCAAACATATAACACCCTTCTTTTTGCGTCGGGAGTTAAAAATAAAAGACATGACCACAAAATAAATTACAGTCACACGAATTTCACACTAACGCCACAACACAAACATGGGCATACGGATGAAAATGGAACTACAAATCAGGTTTTAATAAAGAGCCATCTAACGAATTTCCTTCTAAATCAGCAACCGGGAGCGTGTTGGACTCTCCCAGCTTGTTTGTTCTCTTAATGGCCTTCATTTGAATTTGTATTTTGCATGGTTGTACGTAATAATAAGTTTTTTAATTTATCATGTACATAATTGTAATAAATGTAGTATCAAACCTAGAGTAATAAAAAACTGATCGAAGATTAAGTCTCTCTATTAGCGACACTAACGCCATAATACATTTACGGGTGCGCGGTTGTTTCTGGATCTATTTCGATATTCAATACAACGCCCTCTGTCGGAATCTTTGTAAACAATCTTATGTTGGGGGTTGCATTATAAATGTTATGTCTTCCTCATGCTGTGTGACGGCATTAAATGCTGTTCAACAAAATATACGCAACAAGTACATAGATGTCGGTAGTAAACGAGCCGAGTCCCGCTGAATCGCGGTGACGAGATTCTCCGCATACATCGGGTACCCTTCTAGTAACATTGTAAGGGCATCGCTTCTCGGCCTTTTGGCTAAGATCAAAGTGTAGTATCTGTTCTTTTCAGCTTAATATCTGAAAGTTCCCTCATTGAGGGACCAGTATATTAAACTGATTTTTTTAACTCGACGGGATGTTCGGGGCTCGCTCCACTCCCGTCACGGGTCGGCCCGGCATTGCAGTGCCGCCGGGATCGGCCCACCAGAAACTAAGAAATAAAGGCGCCTTATTGAAGTGGAAGCAAGAAGTCACACTACCCCACCCCACTGCTATGAGAATTTTATCAGTCATTATCAGTCATAGGGCGTCTTACACTGCGTTTGAAAGAGTGACGTTACCTACAATGCATTATTTACTGCCACGTAAGGTAAAATCTTTGAGCCAAATTAGAACAAAATTCTTTTTATCATACGGAAATGAAATTTCACAGTCCTGATAACAATTCATTGATTTGACAATGATGCACTTTGGTGATAAGCAAGTTCTGATTTTGAAGCCAGGGTAGACTCCAGTAGAGGGAACGCCTCAGACCTTGACTTGTGCCTGACAGCAATAGATACGAAATTCAATTATGGTTGCCAATTCTATGATTAAAGTTTACCACGACCAATTAAATATTATATGGTGTATATCGAAACACTAAGGGCCAGTTTCACCGGTTCCTTATAAATTGTTAGACGGTTATCGAACAAATGACACCATACAAATTTATCAAAAATCTGTCTGATAAATTCCTAATAGGGCTATCAGACACCGATGAGATTGGTTCTGACTATGCGGCGATATTAAATGCAATGCAAATGAAAGATAATAGAATGATATCTGTACTTCATACAGAAAAATGCATAGGAATTTCGAACATAGAACCTCTTTCTTTTTAACCGATTTCGCAAAACAGGAGGAGGTTCTCAATTTGCAAAATTTGCAAAATTCAAAAAAATGCTTCTACCTTCATCCCAAATAGTAAACAGTATTTTTGTTGTTGTGCTGTGATTTTAATCATAAAATAATATTTAATCTGAAGAAACAGTGCTCTTTTTAGTATTTACAAAAACTTAGGATATCGACTTACTGAAAGCAACATTTGGTAGCAGTACCACAGTGGTTTCTCGTGAGATATCGTCCTCACCGATACCGACACCCACCAGCTACGGTCGGCTGGCCTGAGTTTACTCGGAACAAGTAACAACACAACTGTAGTTACCTTATCGTGCTTTTATGGCATTTGGTAAGTCATCACAACACATCTGATCCGTCGCATCACTATATTTCACACTTGTTTGTGCACTTCGCTCACCACAATAACGATGGATAAGTGCCTCGCTTGCACGGGTGACATAGCGGCGAATAAACTATTAAGATGTTCGCCATGTCGTGGAGCTTATCACTACAAATGCCTTAACATGGATGTTTCAACATTTACACATGTAACTAAGAACCAGAAGTTATGGCGGTGCCCGACCTGCGCTAACATAACAAACCGGCGGCGCGGTGACAACTCGAACACGCCCGTGCGCACCCCGCTCTTATCGCTCAATGAGTCGATGATGTCCTGTGACGACACGCTGGACCGGTCCGCCGAGCTGTCTACCCTGTCCGCGAATGCGGCACCACAACAAACGATATCTTTAACTCAGTTTAGCACCTTGTTAGATGCGAAGTTCGATAAGTTTCGCAATGATTTTTTTAACGATATTAAGAAGACTGTCCGACACGAAATTAATAACGCCGTGACGACCTTAAAATCTGAATTCACCTGTACTACGGACTTTCTCGCCGAACGTCAAGATACTTCGGACCTTAAAATTGAAGCTCAGAATAAGCGAATCTCTGATCTTACAACTGAGAAAGATAAACTGCAATCAGAGCTACGAACGCTGGAACGTCGTCTGAATACAACTGAAAAGATATCTCGTAGTATGAATCTAGAAATTCAAGCTGTAGCTGAGAGACGCAATGAAAACGTACTGAGTATTGTTAAAAACTTATGTGACGTCATCAAGTGCCCCGTCTCCAGCACGGACATTCAAGCTTGCCGTCGAGTGGCCAAAATAAACTCAGCATCTGACCGTCCTCGCAACATCTTAGTAACTCTGCCATCATCGCGTCACCGTGACAATATAATCTCCGCCGTCCGGCGGTACAACAAGGCGTACCCCACGGAGCCGCTTAACAGCTCGCACCTGGGTATACCCGGGGATAAGAACAACGTGTACGTCGCTGAGCACCTTTCTCCTGAGTGCAAGGAACTCCACGCTGCTGCCCGAAAGGTAGCAAAGGACAAATCGTATAGATTCGTGTGGGTCAAATATGGCCAAGTATTCGTCCGGAAAGATGATAAATCAGGTGCTATACTCATTAAAAATAAGGAATGCTTAAATAAGTTAGTATAATTTAGTTAAGTATTAGTAAAATATTTTTTGTGTTAGGTCTGAATAGTAATCTTTTTTTAAATTATTATTATTATTATTTTTAAATATATTTTAGACAAATATTGTAAATTACCTCAATTAATTTTAATGTTTATTTACTACCAGAATGTGAACCGTTTTAGATCTAAGACTACTGAATTTTATTTAAATCTATTAAATCATGACTACGATGTTATTTGTTTGGTTGAGACTAATCTGAATCCTAGTGTTTTTGATGAGGAGTTGTTTGACGAGCGTTACAACGTTTTTCGTAAAGATCGTTGTCACTCGACCGCTTCTGAGAAATCGGAGGGAGGAGGCGTCCTGATAGCAATTAAAAAACATATTAGTATAATTCGCCAAAGTTCATGGGATAGCTGCTTTGAAGACATCTGGCTAACTGTACATGATCCTAGTAACAAAATATTATTTAATATTTGTCTATGCTACTTACCGCCCGATATGAATATTCAGAATATTAATTTGTTTTTTGACAATTTACAAAATGTTATACTAAACACCTCGAGCGTGGGGCCGTTTCTGATAGTGGGCGATTTTAACATTCCTAACATAACCTGGGATAGATGTGACGGTTCATTTGACCTTAAACCCAGCGGAGTGTCAGGGGGAAAATCACTACCGTTGCTCGAGACGCTCTCGACGTGTAATATGTCACAATATAATCATGTTTTGAATGGCAATGGTCGACTACTGGATCTCGTGCTATACGACAATGATAAAATTTCAGTTAGAAGCTGTGAACCGCTCAGCCGTTTAGACCACCATCACCCAGCTTTAGTGATTGAAATTGAAAACAAAACGATTACTAAAATTATCTCCCAAAACCCTTTTGCACAAAAACTCAACTTTCGCAAAAGTAACTACGACCAGATCAGGCAGGAGTTAGACACAATAGACTGGGAGAGTCTCTTCTTAAATTTTGACACAAACGGCGCGTTTAAAACTTTTTACAATCAAATTAATGAAATCATAGGTGCAAATACCCCTACACTAAAAGTCAAGCCATCGTACTACCCGAAATGGTTTAGTGTTCCTGTTATAAAATGCATTGAAGAGAAACTAAAATACCATAAATTGTATAAAATGTACGGAAACCCTAGAGATTATGACACGTTTGATCTGCTTCGTAGTCGGAGTAAACGACTCATTGAGGAGTGTTACCGATCTTATACATCTACTGTGGAGGAGGGCTTAGAGGATAACTTAAAACTGTTCTGGAATTTCGTAAATAGCAAAAAATCTAGTACCTCCATACCTCAAACTATGACATATCAAGATAATGTTGCTAATGATACTCAAATGATATGTGAACTATTTGCTAGATATTTTAACTCAGTATACGAAGATAGTGATAATCCTGACCTACGGTCGGATAGTTGCGTTAATCATTTGATACTCTCTAAAGTAAACATCTCCAGGAGCGATATCATTAAAGCCATGAACAGACTTGACCAAAATAAAGGTGCCGGTCCTGATGGCTTGCCGTCGTATTTTGTCAAAAAATGTGCAAAAGAAATTAGTGTGCCACTAGAAATTTTATTCAAAAAATCTCTTATGACTGGCGTGTTCCCGGAAATGTGGAAGTGCGCATTTATCATACCCATATATAAATCCGGTGATAAGTCTAAATGTGAGAACTATCGACCTATCAGCATTCTATCTTGCCTAGCTAAACTGTTTGAGTCGCTCGTCTACCCTTACATCTTCAGCCACGTAAAACAGCTTCTCGCGCCTGAACAGCACGGCTTCGTAGCAGGTCGATCCACCATCACTAACTTATTAACGTACAAGCAACATATTTGCTCGGCTTTTGATGATCGTCATCAGGTAGACGCTATATACACAGACTTCTCTAAAGCGTTCGATAAAGTTAATCACTCTCTGCTTATTAAGAAGCTGGCCATATACGGGATTCATGGGGATTTGCTCCGATGGGTTAAATCTTATATCACGAATCGAACACAAATGGTTGCATTGAAAGGATATATCTCGGCACCTTATAACATTACTTCTGGCATCCCGCAGGGATCGCATCTCGGTCCGTTATTTTTCGCGTTATTTATAAATGATCTGGTTCGATCATTACATAGTAATTGCTTATTATATGCTGATGATCTCAAGATTTACCGCACCATTGAGACAGTAAACGATTGCATTGCCCTGCAGAAAGATATAGATTCCATCGATAGGTGGTGTCTATCTAATAAAATGTTCCTTCATATTAAAAAATGCTTTGTTATATCGTTCGCACTGAGACAAACTAATTTTATATTTAATTACAACATAAATAATACGCCATTAGATAGAAAAGACGTAGCAAGGGACCTGGGAGTCTACTTCGACTCCCAGTTGTCCTTTCGCTCACACTATGACCATATTGTAAAAAAATGTAGCCAATTGCTTGGATTTATATTAAGAATCACGAAATCATTTCATAATCCTAGAACTCTCATTTATTTATATCGGAGCCTCATTCGTCCCGTCGCTGAGTACGGTTCTATTGTGTGGTCACCCTATCATATAACCCATTCAGATAATGTCGAGCGCATTCAGCGGCGTTACACGGCCGCGGTATGTCGTCGGTTTGGTCTCGCTCGCAAACAGAACACATACAACTTGCGAAACAAATATTTTAGGCTAACGACACTATCTGCAAGAAGGCAAGCGAACGAATTAATGTACCTACATAAAATAATTCACGCGCCGGTCGACTGTCCCTACTTGTTAGGTATGATCGACCTCAACATTCGAATTCGCAGCAGAGTGCCTCGTATTTTTTATGTAGGTGGACATAGAATCGACATATCGTCGAATGGTCCAATACCTCGCATGTGTCGATCTTATAACGACTTTAGCCGCGTTGTTGCTCGTCAAAGACACTCCAATGATGATGATAATGATGGTGTTGATGATTTGGATATATTCGGTCTTGGTCTCAATCGATTCAAAACTATAATTTATAAATATATAGAGTGAAATAACAACGCGGCACGTATGCCGTGTTGTATCATATTTAGTGACTAACTTTGTTTTTATTATTATTATTTTTAATTTTAACTATAATTTGTGTATCTATCGACTGTTCAGGAATATCAATTTGTGTGTAGACTTCTTTGTTTTTATTTGTTATCAATTCAATTTAATTTTATTCTGTCATTATTAATAATCAATATTGTATCATACGTAATGTTTTGTAAAATTGATAAATGTAAATTGCAATATGTTTTCTTTTAAACTATGTTACTTAAGACTATTTATATTTATGAAATGCTGTTTTTATCATGATGTGTGCGTATAATATTGGACTGTGGAATCGTCATTATATTTTTACCGTGTTATTTAATTATAATTATTTTTCTGTAATCTGTGGTATGCACCAAATAAATAAATAAAAAAAAAAAAAAATTTGACGGTACTTTTTTATGTTTGATACCTCAGAACTACGTCAAATCTTGACCGATTTGAAAAAATATTTTTTTGTTTGAGAGATTCTACTTCCCGTTTGTTCCCATTCAATTTTTATCGAGGTATGACAATGATCTCCGGAGATATAGAGATTAGCATCTCAAACTCATTGTATACCTTGATGACATATGCATTTGTATACCTTGACGACATGATACTACTGGCTATTTTGACTATCGTGAATGTGTCGGTTTTTTTTTCGTTTTGTACAATCATGCATTATTTAGTTTTAATAACATTGTGTTACCGTTATTTATAAATGAAAGTCTTGAATGTACATATTTTGTTTAAACTGTTTCAAAACACTTTTATTAACTTCACTTTGTAATAAACAAACTAACAATTAAATTAAAAACCTGAGAAGTCAATTTTAACCTACTTTTAATCACAGACTTTTTTTAAATTGATATTAGAAATTTATATTTTCACCACAACAAACTTAATAATTTTTTTCTTACACTTCATTCTTCAAGCATATATATATATAAGATACTTATAGTGCACTGTTTATCAACTTACTACAAACTATAAATGTTACGTTTCTGTTCATGTTATATTTAAGAATGCTAGATTCTGCAACACAGGATATCTTAGTGCAGGATCTAGGGATTAAATTATTAGATAAGGCTGCAGTGTTTCCTAGAAATAGAGTAAGTTACGAAGCATTGTAAATTTTGCTAATACAACAATAAATAAATAGAAGAAGATCAGCAATAGTCGTTTAAAAATGGTACGCCGATAAGTAAGCACTTGTTACCACGACAGATGTCTTTGTTTTCTAGTCCAATAGATTGGGCTTAGTAACGAGGGTCTAATGACGGAACTAGGAGGATCATTTTAGTTCATGCGTTTTTATAGTTTTTGAAGTAAAAGTTCTTTACGCGCGCTTGACTTGGGGAGTAAGCTGGTGAATGCGTGACGAGAGCGTTACGAAAAGTGTGAACGGGCGAGGCGAACGGACCATCAACTAAGAGGAAATATATATTTATACATACAAATAGATGGAGCTAAAGAGGTTTCACTTTAGTCTTGTGGTCTACAGCACACTCGTTTTTTTAACTATAATTTTTTGTAAGTAGCTTGAATAAGCTAAGATTCAAACTAATATTATATAAAAACGTTTGTAAGTCTGTCACTCTGTCTGTTTTTTACCTAATCACGCCAAAACGGACAGTCCGATCTTACTGAAATTTAACAAGGAAATACTTTATAAATAAGTATGAGTAGAATAAGTCAAAAGTACCTATAACCGGCGAGCATGTATGAAGGCGCTCCTGAAAGTGGAAGAAGCGAAAGAGCTATGTCAGGATCGTAGCATGTGGAAAGAAGTAGTCTCTGCCTACCCCAACGGGAAAAAAGCGTGATTGTATGTTCATAATGTATGTTCATACATACAAGGATGAAGAAAGGCAACCAAATTCTTGGTGTACGTGAACGAAGTCGCGGATATCAGATAGTAATAAATATAAAGGTTATACCATCCACGTGTCCCCCGACATGACCACCTTGTACCGGTGTGCAGCAGCGTCCACGGGTGGACAGTCCTCGTTCCACGACCCGTGTCCACTGTCCACGCTACGCCATTCACGTTGTAACGGTGTACGACGACCCACAGGCGCCTGGAAAAATAACATTAACTTCTTAATTTATTGAACACTTAAAGTAAGGAATTAAACGGCAATAGCCCATTGGCTATGACGCGTCGGGCGATCGAGAGGTCGTGAGTTCGATCCCCGCCTATTGCACTATAGACAAACTGAACCCACTCCAGACACAAAAATATTTAGCTTGCATGGAGGGGTTAACAAGACTACTTGTTATGTGCAACCTACATTGCTAGTATAATAAAAATAAAAAATGCTTATTACAATATTTGCTGCTTTTATTATTATTTTTTTTATTATTATATAGGCTAGCGTTTGACCACAACCTCACCTATTAGTAAGTGATGATGCAGTCGAGGATGTTAGTACGCTAGTCCTAGAATGGGAACTGGCTCTCAAGGATAGCTGCCGGAACACATTAGATGTTTGTCGACGGATTTTCTAACTTGAGGGTGGTAGCTGGCCAGGCGGACACTAGATAGTGACCTACCACCATGTGGGGGTTGGGGGTTTCTTAACGATGTTTTTCCTTCACCGGAGTGCCACGGTGAACGGCGGGGATTGAACTCGGTACCTCCGACATCAAAGCCGACCATTCTCCCACTACACCACTGGGCCCTCAAAAGCTTATATCACAATAGTACAACAATAGGCGGTGTCATCACTAAAAACGATCTTCCGGTACATCTAGCGGTAATCTTTGATATCTTGAGTTCAATTTTAATCGCCATCTAAGTAGGTGTTATGGAAGATTTACAATATTCTAAGGCGGGCCGTCCAAAAAGGTCAAGCTCTAACTGGAGCTAGCATGGTAAAACCTTGCTGTGAAGACATAATTAATCTACCCGGTTTTTTTCTATCACACTCACACTTACTGAAAGAACAGTCTGTAATATTTAAGGTTCCGTATCCCGTTCCGTTCCGTGCGGTTGGTGCAATACATTTTCTATGAATCAAACTGCAAACTTAAGTTTGTCCTTTACCCTAGTTTTAGAAGTTGGCACGGAAGCCTCGGTGGGCGAGTCCAACTCGACATGACCGGTGTTTTCCCATATAGGTTGTAAAATATTTACCCCGAGGTAGGTAGATTCACAGTAGACGACAGGCGTGGGAGCTGACAGATCGGCCTGCAGGTGTACCACTCTCTCTCCACTCTCCAGTATACCGCACTCCTTGGCCACACTCACCGCTGTGTGGATATTGTCACCTGGAATTACAAAAAAAAACTTGTTTAACTACTAGCTATTCAAATAAACTGGCCAAGTGTAAGTCGGACTCGCACTCGTAGAGTTCCGTACCACACTACAGTATTTCATATTTTTTTGGGAACAAACATTTTACCACTTTAGAGGTGTCATCTTTCAAACGATTGACTTTGAGAAAAAGTAATTTTAGGAACCTCAATGTAATTTTTAAAGACCTATCTAATAACGTATAAGTTTGATGATTTTTTTTAGTTTCAATTCCATGTATGGATAGCCTTTTATCATTTATTATCTTTATATTAGCCTTAATATTTTATTTTTTTGTTATTGTATAAAAATCGTAAAGCAGCTCATAGACTACATCTACCTACCGAGTTTCAACTGTGTAGTTTTAATAGTGTTGGAATAAAGTGGCTGTATCATACGGAACAGACATAACGAATCTATAAGGGTTCCCTAAAAAGTTTAACCGTAAAAAGTAGCTTAGCACTATTAAGAAGAAAATCTGCCACCATAACCTTACTGTGTTCCGGCAGCACACAGGAGCAAAAGAAGAAGATTTTAGGAGGAGGGCTGTGTGGCACAGCCCTCCTCCTAAAATCTCCTCCTTTTTTAAGTCGGTTGAAAAGTTTATGACAACCTTTTTTAATCCCACGCAAAAAGAAGGGATGTTATATTTCTGACTATGTATTTGTGTACGTGTGTGTCTATCTGTGGCATTGTAGCGCCCAAACGGATGAACCGATATAGATTTAGTTTTATTACAATAATCGTAGGGTATGTAACACTTCATGAAACATAATATTTGATTTACGCAGTGCAACATCTCTCGTCAGATTTGAAAACTGTAATGATTTCTTCTGAATGATTAACTTTCGAAATAAGTTATCATAGATGGCGCCACCAATGCCTAATTGGGTTAAAAATGCAATCCACTAATTTCTTCGTATCAATAGTATCGCACCGTGGTTTAATTGGCAGATCACCTGGGCGTGTTTCCCAAGGGTTTGAGTGCCGTCGGTACGATGAAATTTTGGATTGTGTGTTACAATTTACAAAAATATAAATGTGTTACACTTCAAGAAACATAATATTTAAATATTCTCTGTTAGTCCACCTGGGGCGGTACTACCACTTCCACAATCAATTTTCAGCCGTGAAATAAGAATGTTTTTCGGTTAAAATGGCAAGGTGTCCAGTGAAATTACAGGGCATGTGAGACTCAACATCTTTAAGTCTCAAGGTAACAGGCGCAGTACAGTGACATGCAACATTCTGGACTGCCAGAATTTTGCATGCCGCTGTATCTGTAATAAGTAGACGTCATCGCTTACCATCAGGCGAACATTGTGCTTGTCCCCGTTACCTTATATCATAAAAAAATATTATGATATATTACCAGTGATCATGACGACATGTATGTTGGCGTCCTTCAGTTCTCTGATGATGGCGGTGGTGGCAGGCTTCAGACGGTTCTCCATTATCACCAACCCCAGGAACTCTAGCTCGCACTCCACCTGTCAAAGTAATAAATAAAAGTAATAATATTAAAATAAACATCCGCTAAAGTAATCTTTATTTTTAGCCGACTTCAAAAAAAAGGAGGTTTCCCTATTCCACCGTATATATATATATATTTGTGTGTGTGTGTGTGTGTGTGTATATATATATTATGTGTGTTCGCTGATAACTTCGTCGTTTATAAACCGATTTTGACGATTATTTTTTTGTTGGAAAGGAGATATCCCAAGGGTGGTACAATAGTATTTCATCGCGATCTGATAAGTATCTCCAGAGATATAGAGATATGCACCTCAAACATGATACTGAAAATTAATAGAGCGGCATTTAAAGTCGGTTCTTTTAGTTTTTTTAAACGATCTTATTAGGGTTCCGCACCCAAAGAGAAAAACGAGACCCCATTACTAAGACTCCGCTGTCCGTCGGTCGGTCTGTCTGTCTGTCTGTCTGTCCGTATGTCACCAGGCTGTATCTTATGAACCGTGATAGTTAATACAGTTAAAATTTTCACAGATGATGTATTTCTGTTACCGCTATAACAACAAATACTAAAAACAGAATAAAGTAAAAAATAAAAGAGGGTCCTCATACAAGAAACGTGTTTTCTCAGGCGTGTTATGCTCGATCTTACAAACCGTAATAGAAAGAGACTCAAAATAATTTCGCTTAGAAAGTCAATCCTAGAAGAGGGGCATTATAACACAAGTGTGTTGTAAAAACATGATAGTATAGAATACTCAACTCCTCAACAACTTAGAACAGAGATGTTGTATCATTGGAATGGCCTCAATGAACAGTTTGTAATTATAAATAGATTAGTCTGGGTGGTTTTACATTTTAAATTAAAGTATTGTAAATATATGATTATTTTTCCAAGTAGTCCGACATACCTGATCTCTGGTCATAGTCTTGATTTCCTTGAGTGTAACCTCCATCATCCTAGTAGCCAGCGCGATCACACGGTAACCTTTCTCTGCGTAAGAGTGTAACACCTCGAACAGGTTGTCCGGAACTGGGAACAAAATAACACTTACTTAATAGAATAGAAAACCCTTTATGGAACACCATAAAGAAACAATAATAATTAAGATTAGTTTAGAAACTAAAACAACCAACTGCCATGCCGCGCGAATCAGTTTCAAAGTTTGAGACGTTTATCGTCATATCTCTGGAGATTCTTATCAGATCTCAATGAATTACAATGGGACCACCTCGGAAATGTACCCTACCGATTAAAAAATAGTCATTCGAATCGGTTCACAATTGAGGGAGTAATCGCGTTACATACATACAAAAAAAAAATCAGACGAATTGAGAACTTCATTTTTTAAAAGTCGGTTGAAAAGAGAGAATGCGTTAGAATTGAAACCTCCTTCACAGAGTGGGAATTCAAAGTATTAAGTTCACTCATTATTTCTCAACATCACTAATGATTTTTTTGTACAACTCCATCTGTTGAACTAAGCGGAACGAATGCCCGAATGATAGCGATTACGTCTTCGTAGTCAGCCGTTCTACAATAGAGGGCGTTTATAAATATGAAATACATCATGACGCTTACGTAACTTCCGCTGCATTCGGACCGTGACGCTACGTCACTTCCGTTATTTTACTCCAGTGCGCTTAAAAAAGTTTCACTTTAAAAAACCTGATAAAACTTACATAATAAATGTAACAAGATAGAGCCGGTCTTATCGCTGAGAGCGATCTGTTCCATACAACTTTGAGTGATAAGGATTTTTTATAAACGTACATGGCGGGGTTACTATGCTGTTATATACCTAACTAATATAAATAATATGGCTTAAAAGAAAAATAAAAAAATAATAATGAACTTGTCCATACAAATTAATACCAAAATAATTTAAAAAGTACACATGCAGATTTACGCCATACTGTTCCTAACTAATGGACCGTACAGACAGTTGCAAATCATGCTTACTCACCATCAAAATTTGCCAATCAATGTCAATCGAGTAAGCTCACGGCTCAGTAAACGAAGCGTTTTTTTTAAATTAGACCGAACTGGGTAGCTCATGACCACTATCTCACCTGATGTTAAGTGATGATGCGATCGTTGATGGAACGTACTTATTCAGAAGATACCTATTAAGTCGCGATTTGAAGACCCGAAGAGAAGAATATTGTACTTAACCGGAAACAGACTCAGGTAGGGTATTTCTTTCCTTGGCGGTTCGTATGATGAACGAAGAAGCCAATCGCTTCGCTCGGGTAAATGGTATATCCACCATTAATCGGTGGAGTATCTCTGGATGTCCGATTATAAAATGGGGATGGCGGAATCAAATCATGCAGTTCCATTGCACACTCTCCGAAATGTATCCGATAATAAACTGATAACTAGCTAGGTGGAGCAATGATATACGCAAGCTGTCTGGCAGCGGCTGGAAACAAAGAGCTGAAGATCGAGCTCAGTGGCGTCTATGAGACCTATGTTCAGCAGTGGGCGGAGATGAGCTGATGATGATAACATCATGGATGTACTACATAGGATTGTGCACAGCAAATTTATGACAAATTCAATTTAACCCGTATGCTCTGAACATAAGGTTGTAATTCCTATGTCTATCAAAATGGCCCAAACGAAAGGAACCTACATGGGAGTGTGTCCTTGTCTAACAACCTGCCAGAGCTAAATCATGTACTATATTATACGTATAGTACAGTGCAACATAAAAGAGTAGAAAAGATTTATTTAAGAACTACTTATTTTAATTTTTATTGTTTTTTATTAGGTATATTTGTTTGTTTATAGTTAGGTAGTTTTAAAATATATTAATGTATATAATATTATGTGAAAATAAAATAAATATTATGTAAAACAAATTCATGGCTTGCAAATCGTATATTTGCAAAAATAATACAAGTATCAAGAACGTTTGTTTCTAACTAACTGTGTTGCTACAAACAAGACACAAAAGCAATAGTGGCGCCCTCATTTATTGTCAACTCTTTTATGTTGCACTGTATATATGTGGTCCATATAAAAGAAAGGGACAAACTCCGTGCAAGAGTCGGTCTTATTCTGGCCGTCTACACAGTCTATATAATGAAATTTGTTTGGATAACATCGATAACTTACCAGTGGCAGGGTTACACAGTTTGACCAACATTTCCGGCGCCCCCTTGCAGTACACTCTAGCGACAGTCTCTCCCAGCAATCGTACCACCACGCTCGACCGTTGTAAGGACGACACGAATTGATGTTGTTGAACTATGCCTACTTCTAAGGGCATCTAGATAACAAACAGTATATTTTAAGAGGGTCTTGTGGCGTATTGGGTTGGGTCCACGACTTTTTTTTAAATTATTAAGTCTAGATTGGGAACTGGCTCTCAAGGTTAGCTGCCGGAACACATTAGATGTTTGGCGACAGATTTTATAACTTGAGGGTGGTAGCTGACCAGGTGTCCTACCACCAAGCGGGGGTCGGGAGTTTCTTCACGATGTTTTTCCTTCACCGGAGGGCCACTGAGAAATGCGCACATATATTTTTCGATGAAAAATCCATTGGTGCACGGCGGGGATTGAACTCGGTACCTCTGGCGTCAAAGCCGACCATTCTCCTACGACACCACTGGGCCCTCGTATCTATCTATCGACTTCCAGAGGACGTGGGTTCAAAACTCGACGTATAGGTTTTTCTGTTGAAATGTTTATGAGCGCATTCACAGGTGCCTGTTTATGTACAGTGAAGAAAATCATCGTGAGGAAATCCCCGGCTTAGTTGCCCACATAAAACTGACTTAGCTAACAGTTACACCTGGCTAGCTCCAGTCGGCAAATTCGGCCTGATGCGTTTTGACAGCTGTCGTTGAGAGCCACATTTTAGGCCTCGTGCTACAATCCTCGAACACATCGTCATTTAGGGACAGTTCACACAGCGACGCGACGCGACGATGCTTATGGTTTCGCGCTGCGCAGTGCGACGCCGCGCGGTGCAGCAAAACGCGCGACGCCACCAAATTATCTCAATGCAATGTGTATCTTTTTGTGTAGTAAATAAAGTTATATTTTGTATATCTATCTTAATAGATGCGCGCCGCGTTTCGTCTTGTCGCGTCGCGGTCTGAGCTGACCTTTAGCACAGAATAATGAATAGTACAAGTACAGAAATTGCACTCCCTGAGAGCAAAAATGCGAGATTAAACCTAGTTACAACGTCGGTAACTTTCAAAATGCGCTTCACGCCTCGGGTGCGACCTTGAATTTGCGTCACAGTATCAACTAATAGTAACTATGAACCGCGTGTTGCGCCCAGTAAAATGCACCGTAAGTTTGCACAGCGAGAGTCGGAATAACTAATTTATTTATCTTAGAACGAATCTATATAATGTATCTCTGGAGATAATTATCACATCTTGGTAAATTTTAAATGGGACCACCTTGGAGATGTATGCTACCAATAACAAAAATAATCATTTAAATCGGTCTATAGTTGGCAGAGTAATCGGTGAACAATAAAAAAAAACAGACGAATTGAGATCCTTTTTGGAAGTCGGTTGAAAATAAGGCCAAAGGTCTAAGAATGTATTAGACCTAGAGGCAGATATAAATATTACAGTACTTACATGTACATCATCAACATTGATGTTGGCAGTTCTCTTCGGTTTGACGATGGTGGGCATCAGGATCTCATACTTGTTAGGCTCGGGCACGTCCGGCTCTTCTAGCGTCCACCCGGTCGACTCAAACATCTGGATACACAATATTATATTATTAAACTAATGGCAAGTTTTATTGGTTAGCAGCCTTATTAGGAACTTATCTGACAGATTGACACACACATACACACGCACGAACACGCAAGACTGACAGGGACAGACGGACAAGAAAGTGATCTTATAAGGGTTCCTTTTTTTACCTTTTGAGGTACGGAACCCTAAAAAAGAATTTTCCAAAGCGGTTTAAGCGTCTTTAAGTAACCGGTGAACATACATAAAAAAAAGATTCCGACGAATTGACAACCTCCTCCGTTTTAGGGTTCCGTAGCCAAAACGGAACCCTTGCAGATTTGTCATGTCTGTCTATCTGTCCATCCGTATGTCACAGCTATTTTATTCCGAAACTATCATTAGTATTAGTAAACTCGATATCGTATATCGAACCATTTTTTAATGAAAAACAGTACAGTACTGCGCCAGTCTAGTGGTTTTCACATTTCACTAAATTTAGAACAATCAGGGAGCCAGAATAAGTTGTAAAGTATGTGAGATCTTTCAAAAGCGTTTACGTTGAAAACTCGTACTGACGGTACTGTAAACTTAACGATTTTTTCTGTGAAGTCGTTTAAAAACAACAGATACTGACTTTAAGATCCAGCGGGTCGCCTCCGAGCTCTCCGTCGAGCACGGTGAGGCTGTGACAGGCGGCCATGCCGATCTTCAGGTCGTGCAGGTCGTTGAGAGCGCGCGGGTCCCGCAGCGGAGCCCCCAGCCGCGCAGGCGTAGTGGCCGCGCTCACTGGGACTACGCCCCACATGTCCAGACCGTCCTCTGTGAGGGTGCCCGTCTGGAATGCATAATATCAGGCCTGTCTCACTCCATGTACTTTCCGCGCTATTCACCTACCGGCCGCGACAACGCCGACGTTACTTATTCAGTGCGATTGCCGCGCGACGCGGTCGTATGCTTTAAATTCGACTTCGAAATTGATTTTGTGTTAAAATTATTATGGCGTCTAGAAATGTGCATTACATGGATGTACATCAAAAATTTAAAAAATACAAAAATGTAGTACTATTAATTATTCTGTGATATTGCCAATTAATACTCTATACTTTATTGCTTTATTCTTGTGATCTGTATGCGTTTCTTAAGTTGTGTTTCACAATTTCACATTTTTTTAAATATAAAATTTGAAGTACTGAAACACAGAGGTACGTGTATGGCTGGCAACCCTACTTTAATAATTTTTAATAGTCTGACGTCAACAATTGGATGACTGCTGGATGGTTAATTACATTTATTTTTATATTATTCATTTGCTATGTTTACTTGATACCTACTTGATTATGATTTATTTTATGATTTTGACTTTTGTGTATATTGATACTGCCTACGAACTGATTAAATGCTTTGATTTGACTTCCATAAAGGGGGTGATCCATTAGCGAGTACAACTGCCGGAACGCCAAAAAAAACGGTCCATAGGTCTTATAGCCGCAAGATATAAGACCTTTGGCTCGCAAGTTTGTAGGCGAACCGGCGGTTTTACTCGCAAATGCATCACCCCCTTTATACTTTTTACATGAGGCACAGCATAAATAATAGTACAGAAGGTACAGAAGATTCACTCTTCGATAGCAAATATGCGAGATTAAACCTAGATACAAGGTCGGTAACGTTCAAAATACGCTACACTGCTAAGGGCCGGCGGCCCTAGCAGTCCGGACACTAAATAGTGTCCTACCACCATGCAGGAGGTTCGTATTATGAGCTGTACACTAGGTTACCCTGTGTTACAGCTCCTACGATTCAACTCCCTTGGATTAGTTTTATATGAAAGAAATTTAATAAAGAAAGAAAGAAAAATAATGTATTCGGTATATTCTTAATAAACAAGCTTAAAATTAAAGGTGTTAAATATTATATATTTCCTGGATCATAGACCCTGGAAAATCTGGACGCTGATTTTCTGAAAGGCCTGAACCGTCAAAAGAAGACCTAAGTCCTAAATAATATATAGATAAAATAGTATATGTTGTAAGGGATGCAATACATTTTACCTACTAGTTAACTTTTACTACCTATATATATGCTATTATATTATAACGCAGTCTAATATGAGCTTGACTCTCAAGGGTTGTGCTGCCGGAACATTTACTAACCTTATCAAAAGCGACACAGTCAATAGAGCCGGACACGTTGACAGCTCGCGTGTTCAGACAGGTGACACTGGCGCGCTGCAGTCGCGACACTGCGTATAATCGTCCCACTGTCATCGCCGCGGGCAACGCCGGGGGAATCACTATTGTTATTATGTCCAATGCCTTCAGCGCTATGTCTCCGGGGGTTAGAGCTCGGTATGCCTGCGAAATACAGAAGAAGATATACTTAACATAATAGAAGAAAAGAAAACATCTTTCTTTTTATATTTTATAATGCAACGTTTTTTGACGTGATAACGTCTTAAAAATCGATGAACGCTGGCTGCACGCACGAAAAAGTGTCACGTTCCGCGTGCAAGCGAGAGCGTGGAACAAGCTATAAAGAGGCACGATCGTATCACGTAAAATTATCGTCCGTAAACCGACTTCACAGACAACCAATTGTTTATAGAACTCTGATCTGGTATGTCTGTATGGGAGATTGTGGTCAGACCATTCTAGACGTAGCTAGTGTTCACCATCATCGGCCAAATGCCTTACCATCAGGGAAAATAGTGGTGAAACGCTATTAAGAGCTATTTTGAGGGCCCGGTGGCGTAATCGGGAGAACATTCGAGTTTGATGCCGTGGTACCGAGTGCAAACCGCCGTGCACCAATGGATTTTCCTATCGAAAAATGTATGTGCGCTTCTCACAGCGGCCCTCCGGTGAAGGAAAAACATCGTTAAGAAACCAACAGCCCCCGCATGGTGGTAGGACACTATCTAGTGTCCGCCTGGCCAGCTACCACTCTCAAGTTAGAAAATCTGTCACCAAACATCTAATGTGTTCCGGCAGCTATCCTTGAGAGCCAGTTCCCATTCTAGGCCTAGCGTGCTTACCATCTTCGACCGCATCATCACTTACCAACAGGTGAGATAGTGGTCAAACGCTAGCCTATAAAATATTTTTAAAATAATAATAATAATTAAACCTCAAGATATAATAAAAAATCTCGCCGGTGGTTAAGCGATGATGTAGTAGAGGATGGTGAACATGCTAGGCCTAGAATAGAACTTTTTTTAAGGACCTTTTATTATTCCAGACCAACCAGCTCTTTACAACTTATTTGTTTTAATAGGTTTTACAAACACTTTATCAATTATTCATTACTAAAGCAAGATACAAAATCTATTTATATGGATACAACAATTAAACAACAAAAATATATTTTGCGCGGCTAAAACTAATAAGCGTAGTTATATCGATTTAAATGATTTGGCAAAATGGAATGTGTCGTGTGAAACCACCCGGTCAGAGTTCGCTACTAAGATGTAGTGTATGACGTGTTTTTCAGATAACATAACGCAACGTTATCTGCATTACAATAACGTTGCCAAAACCGTCTATTTCACAACGATTTATTTCACAGCCATCGTTTAGTAGATGTATACGTTTTAACAATTTTAATATATTCTAACAAATAAACATCTTTATTGTACTCCTTGTGCCTAAACGTGGGAGAAACTAGACCATCAAGATACGGGCGTTCACTCGTCCAGTTTGATGTCTAGCGACTTTTATTTAAGTGTGTATTATTTTTGTGCAATAAAAAATTTAGAATTTTTTTTTTTGAATGCGTCATAGAGATTTTCTTGGGGACACCGGGACAGATTACCTAAAAAAGGGACGGTCCCGTTTAAAACTGGACGTCTGGTCACGTTAGTGTAATAATACCGTCTATGTATTTATTTATATACTTTCATTATGTACTTATAAAATTCTTTGCTTCGTTCATCTATATATATAAAAGAAAGAAAGATAGTTGCTAAAATGCAAACATCTATTAAACGGTGTTTGCTGTGCGAAATAAATATTTGTGTATAGGTAGGTACGAGTACCATGTGAAAGTCTGTAATGTTTATTTTTCAAATCGTCCTAATTATTTTAGTCTTCCGTCCGACCCATATTTATTTGACCTGGCAAGGCTTGCAAACAATAGTAGAAAGAGTATTCCTGTCTCCCTCTATCGATATTGCAAACGAAGTGTGACGTGAAGTTGCCGCCGCAACGGCCCGCAACAACAGTCTAACTGTCTTATTCATAAAAACTTATAAAGGGCTTAAAATACGTTTTAAACCTGCTATAAATAAATTTCCGAAAAGTATGATTCATAAACGTTCAGTAGCGCTAAAATACGTTTTAAGGCTATTTTAGTGACTCCTTAGGTTAGAGAAGGTCAAACCCTACTTTAAACCTCTATTAGAGGAAAACATGGCCGACTCTATGGCAGTCAGCTTATCTTCCACAAGCCAATTCTCACTTCTTTGCCTCTTTTGAGGTAATTTATTACTATTATAGGTCTCCATTTGTGATGGATGGAGTATTTTCAATGTGTATTCCCGTATTTATTTCTTAAATCAATATAAATTGAAATGAAAAATATTTCTTCGCCACTTCACGGCCGCAAATAAATTCAGTATTCACAGTATTCACACAGGCATGACAGTTGATACAACACAACTGCTGTCAGTGCAGTGTCATATCTTGTCAGTTGGACGTAAAATCTCAAAAAAAAAGAGGATTGATGGATTGATGACTCAGAACGACAACATAACAACGCTAAAGTGTATTTTAAAGTAAACACAGTTATAGTAGGTTTATCGAACGTTTATGAATCATGAATTTTATAATTCGTGTATTAGGCCTAAAGAACGTTTTAACTATACAGCGTTATAAACCTGTTTTAGAGAATATTTATGAATAAGACAGTAAGTCTAAATAGACGGTTGAGAAATAGATGGTTATGAAATTCGTCCATAACGATTGCGTTGTCGCTCTGTGACAACGTTGTGAAAACGATCTATGCATAACATAACGCCCACTCCTACTAAGCTGTGGTAAATATAGTCTGTAACATTAGTCTGTGAGAAAAAGTAAATGGTGCACTAAAATGCAAGTTATTATCAAAGTATTGAAGTTTTTATTGTTGTCAAACGATTTAGAGCGCATACTATCACAAAAATAAGATATTTACACAACAGACATTAAAAACATTATGCCACACACCAAAATCAATCAACACCAATATTATAAATGCGAAAGTCAGTTTGTTTATTTGCTTGTTTGTTTGGGACTTCTTCACGGTCAAACGGCTTGACCGATTTGGCTGAAATTTTGTACAAAGATAGAACATAAGGCAGAATAGGATATAGGATACTTTTTTTTTGGCTATCGAGTCAGGGGGTCCAGATATTTTTAATTGAATTTTGTAACTAAAGGACCTCTTTTCAAATAAACGGCTTGACCGATTTGCCTGAAATATTGTATAAAGACAGTTCATAAGGCAGAATAGGATATAGGATACATTTTTTCTGGCTATCGAGTCAGGAGGTCCAAATATTTTTAATTGAATTTTGTAAATATAAGATCTCTTCTCAAATAAACGGCTTGACCGATTTGCCTGACAAGTTGTATAAAGACAGTTCATAGGGCAGAATAGGATTTTGAATACTTTTTTTCTGGCTATCGAGTCAGGGGGTCCAGATATTTTTAATTGAATTTTGTAAATATAAGACCTCTTCTCGAATAAACGGCTTGACCGATTTGCCTGAAATGTTGCATAAAGACAGTTCATATGGTAGAATAGGATATGGGATACTTTTTTTTAGGCTATCGAGTCAGGGGGTTCAGATATTTTTAATTGAACTTTGTAAATATAAGACTTCTTCTCAAATAAAAGGCTTGACCGATTTGCCGGAAATTTTATATGTATACATGTCATAGGGCAGAATAGGATATAGGATACTTTTTTTCTGGCTGTCGAGTCAGGGGGTCCAGATATTTTAAATTGAATTTTGTAACTAAAGGACCTCTTTTCGAATAAACGGCTACACCGATTTGCCTGAAATGTTGTATGAAGACAGTTCATAAGGCAGAAAATAATATAAAATACTTTTTTTCTGGCTATCGAGTCAGAGGGTCCAAATATTTTTAATGGTATTTTGTAAATATAAGATCTCTTCTGAAATACACGGCTTGACCGTTTTGCCTGACATGTTGTATAAAGACAGTTCATAGGGCAGAATAGGATATAGAATACTTTTTATTTCGCTATCGAGTCAGGGGGTCCAGATATTTTTAATTGAATTTTGTAAATATAAGACCTCTTCTCGAATAAACGGCTTGACCGATTTGCCTGAAATGTTGTATAAAGACAGTTCATAGGCCAGAATAGGATATCGGATACTTTTTTTTTGGCCATCGAGTCTGAGTGTTTAGATTTATTTATTGAATTTTGTGAATGTGTGGCCTCTTATCAGCTAATCAGCTTGACCGATTCAGCTGAAATTTTATACATATTACAGTTTGTATAGCATAGAATCACATAGGATACTTTATTTCTGGCAGTCGAGTCCAGGTGTCTAAAATTTTTAAATTGAACTTTGTAAATGTGTGGCCTACTCTCGGTCAAACGGGTTAAACATTTAAGTTGAAATTTTGTACACAGGCAGTCAAAAAGACATAGAAGGGCAACAAATACTTTTTTTTTGGGTGGAAATTTCGGTTGTGTATATTTTTATTATGGAATTTTGTAAATATGTGGCCTCTTTTCGGCCAAACGGCTTGACCGATTCAGATGAAATTTTGTACAAAGACATTGAATAGGGCATAAAAGGGCAAGGAATACTTTTTTCGGCAGTTAAGTGTTGGTGCCTATATTTTTTCTTAACTTTACATAGAGTTTGCATAATCATAAAAGTTTGAGCTTAGGTTCATAGATAATGACTAAACTTAATAAGTGCCTTAATTAGGCCATAAAACTGTCAGGGTCATTAAAAGTCATCAAAATTTACGCGATGGCTTTGCTTGCCATCGTGTTTTATCTGCTTTGTGGGAAGTATTTCAAAGGCATTCGTGTTTTAACATAGGTATTGACTAAGTAGGTTATAAAAACTGTCAAGGTCATAAAACGTAAAAATTTTCGCGCTCACTTCGCTCGCGCAGTGATAGCGCTCGCTGCGCTCACGCAAACCTTTGTTTTATCTACTTTGTAGGTAATATTTCAGCAACTTTTGTATTTTGATAGCCACATGCATCAGAACGAGTCCATAAATTGAAATAGTACAACCTTTAATAATCATTATGAATTTTAACCTTAAAATAAGTGAATATCAAGTTTAACCTTTGTGCCATCAGTGTTAACTTAGTAGGTCATAAAAACTGTCAGGGTCACAGAAGGTTGTAAAAATGATTCGCGCTCGCTTCGCTCGCTCAGTGATAGCGCTTGCTACGCTCGCGCAGTGATAGCGCTCGCTCCGGTCTCGCAAGCATTTGTTATGTCTACTTTGTAGGAAACATTTCAGCAACTTTTGTATATTAATAGCCACATGCATCACAACGAGTCCATAAATTGAAACAGTACAACCTTCAATAAACATAATGATTATTAACCTTAAAATAAGTGGATATGAAGTTTAACCTCTGTGTCATCAGTGTTGTCTTAGTAGGTCATGAAAACGGTCAGGGTCATAAAAGGTCGTAAAAATTTTTCGTGATTTCAGTTTCGTTTTAAGTGATAGCGCTTACTACGCTGGCGCAGTAATAGCGCTCGCTCCGGCCGTGCAAGCATTAGTAATATCTACATTGTAGGAAATATTTCAGCAACTTTTGTAATTTAATAGCCACATTCATCAAAACGATTCATAAATTGGAACAGTACAACTTGCAATAATCATAATGATTTTTTTACCTTGAAATAAGTGTATATCAAGATTAACCTTAGGGTCATCGGCGTTGACTTAGTAGGTCATAAAACTGTCAGGGTCATAAAATGACAAAAAAATTTTCGCGCTCGCTTCGCTCGCGCATTAATAGCGCTCGCTGCGCTCGTGCGAACCTTTGTTTTATCTACTTTGAAGGTAATGTTTCAACATTTTTTTTGTATTTTAATAGCCACATGCATCAAAACGAGGCCATAAATTGAAACAGTATAACCTTCAATAATCACAATGATTATTAACCATAAAATAAGTGGATATCAAGTTTAACCTTTGTGTCATCAGTGTTAACTTAGTAGGTCATAAAAACTGTCAGGGTCATAAAATGACGTAAAAATTTTTCGCGCTCGCTTCGCTCGCGCTGTGATAGCGCTTACTACGCTCGCGCAGTAATAGCGCTCGCTCCGGTCGTGCAAGCATTTGTAAAATGTACTTTGTAGGAAACATTTCAGCAACTTTTGTATTTTAATAGCCACATTCATCAAAACATGTCATAAATTGGAACAGTTCAACCTTCAATAATCATAATGATTTTTACCTTAAAATAAGTGGATATTAAGTTTAACCTTAGGGTCATCGGTGTCGACTTAGTAGGTCATAAAACTTTCAGGGTCATAAAAACTCATAAACAAATGTCTCGCTTCGCTTGCGCAGTAATGACGCTACATAGCATATAATAGCGTGTTTTAACAGCCTCATACATTAGACTGACTCAAATACTTAAACAGCTAAACTTGGTAAACCTTGGTTAGGTTTACCAAGTGCCAAGTAATGATTAATGACTTTAACACTAGACGATATCGAGTTCGACTTAAGAGTCATCTATATAGACTTGATGATTAGATCATTAAACTGTCAGGGATATAAAAAGCCATAAAACATTTTCACTTGCCCAATAATAGCGCTTGCTACGCTCGCGCAGCTATTCACCTTATATTCTTTGTAAGAAATGTTTCAGGAACTGTTGTGTTGAGTCAAACATTTAAACAGCACAACTTCGTATACTAACCTAACCAAAAAAATTTATGACTTTAACAATACAGGATATTGAGTTCGACTTTAAGGGTCATCTATGGTGACTTGGCCTAAGAGATCATCGATCTAGACCTCAATGCTCTTAAAGACACAAATAACGCGGGCAAAGCCGCAGGTAACAGCTAGTATTATATACTTCTATACGTCTATGACAGACGTAATATAAATTGACTGCGCAAAACGGCCCTGATGAGACCGACCTAGACGGTCCCTTGTTTTTCCCTCTTTTGTATGAACGCCCTATATATATATATACTAGCAGCCCGCCCCGGCTTCGCACGGGTAGAACAAATATGCCTATAAAATTTGCATCAGTTTGTTGCATCGAATATAAAATATGAACATATTTAACAATCATCATCATATTTCAACCAATTTACACAAAACCTGAACGAATTATGCACCTAAACCTTACTCATAAACACTCTGGCTATTGATGAAAACCGCAGGATAATCCGTTCAGTAGCTATTAAGATTATTGCGAACAGACAGACAGACGCAATGATGAACTTTGTTTTATAATACTTACGAGTACGTAGTGATATTGGACGGCCCTTTGGCGTAAAGGATAGTAACCCTGATTCTGACCCGACGGTGGTTGGTTCTAATCCTAGCTATATACCTACCAATGAACGTTTTATGTGCATTCATGAATCATGAATTTTCGTACAGTGGTAGTGGGATCATTAAATCTACCAAAAACTGACTGAAGTGGGTCATGCATTCCCTTCGTGGGTTTGCGTAGTGGGCTTCGAGGTAACACCTCCTTACCCAGGTTGGGCTCTGGGGTTCACTGCTCCCAGGGATTTCTAGGGCTTTATACTAGCCCTTTGTGGCGGTTTCGATGGGCTGGTTGGCCTATCTGGGCGTGGTGGTCGTGTTGGCCATCTTGGCATGGTGGATCCACAAGTGTGGTATGCCGCTACTCCTCCTCAACGTTCTCGTCCGTCACCAGGACAAGGTCTCGTGGGAGTGCACGCCTGGTCGATACGTCGTCATCGGGTGGCCGGGCGTGATGTGGCGCAATGTTGTTGAGGTGAGGGTGTGGCCCGTTGTCAGCGCGGTCATATTGACGGCGTGCCATACGGACCACGAACTCCCTCACCGTTTCGATTTTTACGTCCCGGGCGATGACATCATTGCGAACGTATCGACCGGCTCCCGTGCACATCCGCAGGGTGACGTTTTGAACGACTTCCAGACGTTTCCTCTGGCTCTCTGGACATAGGGCATACCATGCAGGGGCGGCGTAAGTTAGTTAGTTTAGTACGAATGTACGTTTTGTAGATGCCGATTTTTGTATGTAATGGCAACTTCGATTGGAGGACCGGACGGTGTAAGGCTCTGGCGGCTTTTGCCTGGTGGACCGCGTGGTCCACGTGCCGGCGCATCCTCAACGCCCGGTCAATGTAGACGCCCAGGTACTTCGTGGTCGTTTCCCACGCGACGTCTTGTCCTCGAAGTTGCAGTGGTGGTGGTAGTTTGCGTTGAGCGCCGGTGAGCAGCGCGGCCGTTTTTCCCACATTAACGGCCATACGCCACTTGTCCAGCCAGATGGGCAGGAGGTCCAGCGTTCTCTGCATCCTATTTGCGGCGATGTTCGCTCTGACGGAGGACGTGATGTACGCGCTGTCGTCGGCGAACAAGGCTCTACCAAAAAGTAGCTTACCACCAAGGAGAACATCTGCCGCCTTAACCTTACGGCGTTCCCCGACGCAAAAAGTAGTGGTAATATACGCTTAACGTGTGTGTCTGTTTGTAGCATCTTAGCACCTAACCGGATGAACCGATTTTGTTTTCATTAACCGACTTCAAAAAAAAAAAAAAAAAAAGGAGGAGGTTTCTCAATTCGACCGTATATTTTTATTGATAGTTTTTTTCGTTCCCCGACGCAAAAAGTAGAGGTAATATACGCTTAACGTGTGTATCTGTGTTTCTGTCTGTAGCATCTTAGCACCTAGCCGGATGAACCGATTTTGTTTTTATTATTGATAGTTTTTTTTTGTTTGATAGATGTCTTCATCGAGTGTTCTTAGCTTTGATTCATGAAAATTCGTTCAATCGTTATAAAACTATGAGCTTTTTTTCTAGTTAATTGCGCTATGAAATCAACTTTCATAGGTCTGATCAATTCGAAAATCTTCTTCTTCAACGATATTGTAAGAACATGGAACATTAACCTGATGCTGGGACATCTCCTGGACTCTACAGAATACTCAAATCCTCACCAACTTCAGATTTTAAATGTCGTGTTTAGAGTCATTGGAATGCTTTTAATGAAAAGATTATACATAGATCAGTCGGGGTGGTTTAAAATATTATATTATTATACATATAGATAAATATTATTTTATACAACAGATCATATTATTATACTATATTGACTTCAAATTGATTGTGATCGATGGGGATCTACAGCATTGCTAAGCTTATAATCATATTTTAGAATTAACTATGACCTAATCTGTGGTTTCACTGCAAATATTTTATTAATTTTGCGATGCGTGTATGTGAAATTCATGATATCTTCTAGAGTTTTCATTTGAATTATATACTGTAAGGGACAATTTTAATCTATAATATGTGGCCAAGCTAATTGACGTAATTATTTGGATAAGGATTAATACTATATACTTGAAAATAGCCCTGGAAGTTATGTAATATTTTTTAACAAAAAATTGAAGATTAAAATGGTTACTGTGAGTCAACCTTAAGAGATACATATGCTGTCGCGGACTTTTTTGTAGGTCTTATTAAGTTGTATAACTCTTCCATAGAAAATATTCTTCTATATATTTTCAATTGAGCAGCGTTCGTAAGAAACGTGTTTTTCGACCGTTTTTTTTGCCGACTTAGGTTGCAAATTAGGTCTCCACGAATGTACCTTTGATTTAAACGGGATAATATAAAGCCTATTTTCATTCCGAAAGTCCATTCTATGTATTAGTGAAAGAATTTTTTAAATCGATTCAGTATTTTTTGAGCCAAATCATTACAAACATACAAAAATACAAATGTTCATTAGTATAGACTATACATATAGTATAGAACATATATAGCACTAGCAGGTTGTTAGACAAGGACACACTCCCTCCCATCCGGGTGCCTTTCGATTGGGCCGTTTTGTTCTACAAAGCAATAGGGAGTATGCATGAAGCTCAGATTTATTGGAAAGATTTTTTTTTCGATTCTTTGTTGTCCTGGAGTTATATGTAAAACCTTTTTTATTTCATTCCATTTTATTTGCTTAAAATAATAAATTAAAAATGCAATTTAAGCGAGGGAAATTTAAGTTTGTAAAACAAATCACCATTGGTCGAATTGAAAGTTGACGTCATTATGCACAACTCCACGTGATAGAAACATTGAGCGCGGGAACATAAAAATAAATATATGGTGTGGTCTTATTGTATTTATTTCCAAATATTGTGTTTGCCGCGTATTATTGTGCAAAAATGTATATTACTAACCATTTAATATAGATAAAAATGAGTACGAGATTAGAGAAACTGTATAATTTAATAAAAAACTGCCATTGGCTAAATACAATAATCGCGCGGAGTCTTAGTTAAAGAAAAAAAAGCTAGTTTGCTTCAAGCGGCGTGTGTCTGACGTAAGTGCGTGACGTCACAATGTATTACCAAAGAGCCCGGGAAATGATGGCGTTTAAACTGCTCAATTTTTTTTTGTATATTTAAATGTTTATTTAAAAAATAATTAGACTTGTTCCAGCAGTATTTTATTTTTTTATTATGTTATATGGATGTAATGAGTGAAATAAAAATATAAAAAAAACATGCATATTCCCTATTAGAACCTTTTTGTTAGAGCATACGGATTAAATTGAATTTGTCAAAACATCTGCAGTGCACCAACTCAATTTAGTAATATAAAGTAATATAGTAATAGTAACGTAATATAAAAGGATGGTTCCTTTTATATTACGTCTATATCTATAGTATAAACAGTTTACCATGAGATGAAACTAGATGGCGCTAAAACCAATTGCGTTATAACGAACGTACCTTCAAAGCGACAGAATAGCCGAAGCCGCAGATAGCTATGACGACCAGTATAAGTATGAACTTGTAAGAGTCGCGGTCGAACTTGAAGTCAGCCGGCACCGGGTATAGAATGCTACGGACTAGCTGACCCTTGCTAGTGTTGTACCCAGTTCGGAGGACTAATGCTCTGTGGAAAGATATAGATGACTACATTATTATATATATATCATTTTAAGATTGTTTAGGTATTGGATTGTAATAGGAATGAGGTAGGCCTAAAAGACTCTCAAGGGCTGTCTGCTGCCGGAACACCGTAAGTTTATGTCGGCAGATTTTCTTTTTGATGGTGATTGATAAGCTAATTTTTTGGTAGCAAGTCAGACGAAACATCGATATAATATGCTCCTGTGTAAGAAATATAATAAAAATACTCACTTAACGGGTTCATTATTCAAATACCGCGTCTGTATAACTTTGGTCCCGCAAAACAGAATACTGGACGCGTGTTCTTTCATATCGAAGGATTTGTCCACTCGAAGCAAAGCTGTTTTGGTCACCGGGACTGATTCACCTGCGAAAGTATAAAATAGTAAATAGTAGTAAAAAAATATTGTTTCAACATGATTAGTGTATTTAGCCAGTGCCAAAGTATTGAATGATTCCAGTTGTAGATTATGGCTTCACACGATTAGTGTATTTAGCCAGTATCAAAGTATAAACAATTCAAGTAGATTATGGGATGATTATAGATTATAGATGAGGACTCGGGTATGTCCTAAAACTGCGTCCGAAGCGGAGTATGAAAGTGATTAGAATGAGCGATTGAGTGAGTGAAAGAGTTAATGAATGAAAGAGAGATTCCCTTAGCCACGCCAGTGGTTGCCGTGCCGAAGGCTGCGTGGCTAGGGGCGAACCTAGCTGCTAGCGTGCCAATTGCCCTGGGACCTGGCGACCCCAGAAAACGGCTAGCCTTACCCAACACGCGGGACTCTGCTTGGGTGGACCTCAATTTCCCTAGCTACTCGTGGGAACGCAATGGAGAACACAAATCTTTCTTCTCATTTATATGGCGGCAACGTGGTTCGCCACCCGTTACGTCTCGTTTCCCGTGGGGGCAAAAAGTGGCCTGCAGAAAGCCACTTTGCTACGTTGAATGTTAGAGGAGGGATGGATGATAAGATTGAAGAAGTATGCGAAATGATGAGTGAAAGGCGGATTGATGTGCTTTGTCTGAATGAAACTAAGCGGAAAGGTTGCGACACCACCACGTATGGACCCTACACAGCCTATTGGTCTGGAGTTCCACGTACCAGCAGAGGTTGTTAGGGAGTTGGTGTACTGCTTTCCGCTAGAATGAATGAATGGCTTTGAATGTGTGAGTTCAAGACTCCTCTGGGTGAGGTTGAAGGTGGGTCTAACGCGCTTCTTCATATTAGGGGCTTATGCTACACAAGATGCGCGTTGGAACGGTTCCACTACAGCCCAAACAAAGAGGCAGGAGTTTTGGGATAGCATGAAAGATATTTTGAGTAAATGCGAGCAAAATGAAAGAATAGTAATACTAGGCGACTTTAATAGCTGGGTAGGTGTGAAGCGTGATGGATATGAAAGTGTGTTGGGAAGGTTCGGCGATGACAGGGTAAATAAAAACGGGTAAAGTTTGCTTGAAGTATGTCTGGGGTGGAATCTTGTGGTAACAAACACTTGGTTTGACCATAAGAAGATCCACATGTATACTAGGGAAGAAGGAAGCGTGAGAAGTATGATCGATTTTGTTATAGTGGATGAAAGACAGAGAAAGAATGTACAGGACACTCGGGTGTACCGCGGTGTCGGCGTGGACTCAGACCACTTCCTAGTGATGTGCCGAATAAAAGGTCTCTTTAAGCGATGGCGGCATCGTGTACAAGAACCCGTTAGTGTACTAGAACGCATAAAAGTTGAAAATTTGCAAGAAGAATGTGTAAAAGACGAGTTTGTAAGTAAATTAATCGAGAAGTTCGACATTAGATGAAGAGTGTGAGGTTGAAGATTTATGGAAGCCGTTCAAGGAAGGAATCGTGGAAGTTGCTATAGAAGTGTGTGGTGTAAGTAAGAGAAAAAACGGGTGTAAGTTTAAGAATGTGTGTAAAGATGTCCATAAAGCTGTATTTGAGAAGAAGAAAGCGTGGCAGGACTGGTTAGCTTCAAAAGCCAACCTAAGAATGCAAAAAAGAACGACTGAAGATGTAAGCAAGGCGAAGGAAGAGTATAAAAGGTTAAAGAATGTAGCAAAAGAGGTTGTGGATAGAAAGAAAGATAACGATAGAGATGAATTTGATAGGAGATTATCTGACGACTTCCAGACGAACATTAAGTTTTTCTGGAAGTCCATAAGGTCAGCCAGAGGAAATCTCAATACTTCTCAACTTAACAAAGTCAGGAATCAGGATGGAAGTATTGTGAGCGGAGAGGAATGCGTTCTAAAGAGATGGAAGGAATATTTTGAAAGTTTATTTGAAAAGGAACATATGCAAGTACCAGTGACAACTGGTGTCGCGAATGAAGATAGCGATGGAAGTGATATCAGCATGGAAGAGATTATGACAGCGTTGAAAAGTATGAAATCGGGTAAGGCTGCAGGGTATGACAGGATTTCTGTCGAGATGCTGAGGGCTGGACAAGGTGTGGTAGCGAGTCAACTGTATCGCCTTTTTAACCTTTGCTGGGGGAACGGGATTGTACCAGGAGACTGGTGCAAAGCCGTCATTGTACCGCTATACAAAGGAAAGGGATCACAGCAAGACTGCAAAAACTACCGCGGCATTAGCTTACTCAGCATCGTCGGGAAATTGTATGCAAAGGTATTGATTACAAGAGTGACGGATGAAACTGATAAAAAAATGTGGGATGTACAAGCAGGTTTCAGGGGAGGAATGGGATGCATGAATCAGGTCTTTTCCTTACGAAGCATAGCCGAAAAATGTTTGGCCAAAAGCCAAAAGGTCTATTGCGCATTCGTAGACTTGGAAAAGGCCTATGACAGAGTGGTGAGGAGTGAATTGTGGTCAACATTGTCTATGTATGGGGTGGGCGGCAGACTGATACGAGCACTGAAATTACTCTATGAGGGTTCCAGTGCTTGTGTCAGAATAAACGGAGCGTACACGGACTGGTTTAACATCGAAAACGGTGTTATACAGGGATGTGTTGCATCGCCAGTGTTGTTCAACCTATTCATAGACAATTGCTTGACAGATCTGAAAGAAAGCGTGTACTGATTAAGAATGAATGATTTAACCATCAAATGCCTCCTATACGCTGATGATCAGGTGATATTAGCATCATCGGAGGAGGAGTTGCAAAGTATGGTTAATATTATACATGATGCCTTAAAAAGGAAAGGGATGAAAGTGAATGTAAGTAAGACCAAAGTAATGGTTTTTGAAAGAGAAGAAAGAATGACAAATTGTAAGGTTACGATTGAAGGAGAGAGTGTAGAACAAGTGAAAGAGTTTGTATATCTGGGTTCTAAGTTTACGAGAGATAGGAAGTATGAAAGTAATATTGAGAGAAGAGTTTTGGCAGGAAACCAAGTGAGTGAGGCACTGCATAACTTTATGAGAAGTCAGAACGTGTCTAAAAAAGCACGACTGGCTGTACATAAGGGAGTGTTGGTTCCCACACTCATGTAAGTAAAATTAATGCTGTAGAAATGAGAAGTTTGAGAAGTATGATTGGAGTGACTCTGATGGATAAGGTGGAGAACAGCATTATAAGGGAATGTTGTGGTGTGGTAGAAGATGTAGTGACAAAGATTGAGAAAGGGATGCTTAGATGGTTTGGACATCTAGAGAGGATGGATGAAGAAAGACTGACGAAACAGATTTATGAGACAAGTGTGAATGGGGCAGCCGGTAGAGGCCGACCTAGGCGAACGTATCACGACCAGATCGGAGACGTTTTAAAGAAAGGCCAAGTCAAAAGTACTTATAACCGGCGAGCATGTATGAAGGCGCTCATGAAAGTGGAAGAAGCGAAGGAGGTATGTCAGGAGGCAGCATGTGGAAAGAAGTAGTCTCTGCCTACCTCAACGGGAAAAAGGCGTGATTGTATGTATGTATGTATGTAGATTATGGCTCCACACGATGAGTGTATTTAGCCAACGTAGTAGTAAGTATTGAACAATTTTAGTTTTTGTGGAATAAAGTCGTAAAGTCTAGACTTTAAAGTAACAATCAATTCAAGTTTCAGTTATAGTCTTTCGATGGAGTTTGTTGATGAGATGAGAGATGAGAGTTGATGGTGTGAACACTAAAAGGCTAGTTTCTCAACTGACCAGACATTCGCGCTCATTTTGAAGGCTATCTGTTAGTCTGCAGGAACTAACAAGCTTTTTTTGAGAAATCGCCTTGAAGCTAACATATTGTTCAGTTGGGTTGACAGGTGAAGGCGTCGGAAGAATTGTAAACCGTGGTTTGAAGTAGGTAGATAAATATATTGTAAAAATATATAAATAATTCCAATAAATTAAATACACTCGTAAAATTGGTAAGCGCGGCCGGGAACAAAATACAAGATGTCGCGTGGTTCGAGAGAGAAGAAGAGAAGAGCTCTTTGGTTCGACTGGCAGTGGCGGGGCAGGTAACGACACGTGCGTATAGCACCCATTTTTTTGTCCTAGCCATAAGAGTTAGCTAGGCCCGCTACATACTACGGGTTTCGCCTGACTATGCCTGTGAATTTAAAGAATGCATGTTTGTGTTGTTTTGAATGTGTGTTGTGAGTGAATGTACAGTATTGTAATATGTACGTATGATGTTTTATAATATATATTAAATAAATATTTTATACTAGGTTAATTCAAATGTTGTTGTAATTGAATGTAAGGCCCACTTGCACAGACCAGAGTTAGAACATATTTTTTAAATCCAGGGTTAAGCAATACATAAGTATGACACAAATCAACATAAAACGACAAAATATGAGATGTCTACATAAATATTAATAACCGGCCAAGTGCGTGTCGGGCCACGCGCAGTGTAGGGTTCCGTAGTATCCCGTCATTCAATGCAAGTCTTTACCCGTTATAAACAAGCAACTAGGTACTTCGTCTTTTTTTTTTTTTTTTAATGTCAAAGTTGACAAACAAGCAAGCGGCCCACCTGATCGAAAGTGGTCACCGCCGCCTATAAACACCTGCAACACAAGAAGTTATTGCACGTGCTTTGCCTACCTTTTGCATAGAGGACTCTTTTTACCCCTCTCTTAAATCGATGCATGTTGTACCGTAGCGGAAAAACCTCTGGTGGGAGATCGTTCCACATTTTTGCGAGTCCGCGGAAGAAACGACCGCATAAAACGTACCGTATGCGATGTCCACGTGTCAACAATATGAGGATGAGCTCTCTCGCGGTGTCGAGAAGAACGATGATAAAAGCGAGATGGCGGGATGAGGTTAAAGATTTCATCAGAACATTCCCCGTTATAATATCGGTAGAAGAGGCTAAGTGAGCCAATATCTCGGCGTAACGCTAGTGGCTCTAACTTGTCAGTAAGTACAGGACTATCAACAAGTATAACGGCTCTTCGCTGTAGGGAGTCAAATGGTTGCAGCTGGTACTTCGGAGCCCCACTCCAGAGATGACAGCAGTACTCCATATGCGGCCGAATTTGGGCTTTATAGAGTAGAAGCCGTTGGCTTGGCGTGAAGTACCGCTTGGCTTTGTTGAGGACACCAAGCTTTTTAGCAGTTATACTTGCTTTGCATTCCAAATGACTCCGAAACTGGACTTCGCTGGAAATGTCCACACCTAAGATTCCTATACTTCCCGATAAGGTTAGGGGAATGTTCTGAAATTGAGGAACAACTAAAAACGGAGTTTTCTTTGCCGTAAAAACGCATGTTTGTGTTTTTGTTGGGTTGAACTGTACAAGATTTCGTGTACCCCAATCTGAAACCTGTATCAGCGATCGCTCCACTTCAGACACAAGTAAGTTTCTGCTTTCCAGGACCTCTGCTAAAGGGACATTTGCACGGCCTGTATATCTTGCATCTCCCGTGCTATCATCCGCATAGCAATGAATATTGTTTATTTGCAATAAATCATTAATATGCAGGATGAACAGCGTAGGAGCCTTGTGGAACTCCAGCATTAATCGACATGGTCTCGGAATAAGCACCATTAACAACAGCTCTTATTTTTCGACCATGCAGAAAATCTTCAATCCATTTGCATAGCCCCTCTGGTACACCGTATGATGGTAGTTTTTCCAGGATTGCCTTATGCCAAACCCGATCAAATGCTTTGGCTATATCAAGGCTCACAGCAAGGGCCTCCCCTCTACTTTCAATTGCCTCTGCCCAGCGGTGTGTTAGATAAACTAAAAGATCACCAGCTGATCGTCTATGACGACCTTTTTGGGCATTGGTTGGACATTGGCAACTTTCCAGGAAGAGGGTACTGTACTAGTGCTGTAGGAAAGCGAGAACAAGCGTGTTAAAACTGGCGTTAACTCCGGAGCACATACTTTCAGCACGATAGCCGGGATACGATCTGGCCCACTCGACTTATGAATATCAAGAGACCACAATTCTCTGCGTACTGCCTTTTGAGAAATGCACACTTCTGGCATCGAGCTTGAGCAACAAGGCAACACAGGACAAATTGCGTCTCCATCGTCAAGAGTTGAGTTTGAGGCGAAGAGAGTACCTAAGAGATCGGCTTTCTCTTTCGCACTATGGGCTAAAGAATTGTCCGGCTTTCGTAGAGATGGCAGTGTAGACTGGCAGAAATTGCCTTTGGCAGCTTTTGCCAGCGACCATAATGCCCGGCTTCCGGTCGGATGTTGCGCCAACCGGTCCCCAATACGGCCTATATGGTCAAATTCCTTGTCAGGACTACGGAACCCTAATAAAAAGGATTGGCTTACCGAAAATATTGTCACAAGACATAGAGGAAAACATTGCAATTACTCATAAATAATTCTATCGTAGATATTGCATAACCCTGGATTATAAAAATATGTGTTAACTCTGATCTGTGCAAGTGAGCCTAAGTACGTAGTAACTAAGTACCCCACAGCCTCATTACCTTAAATGTAATGTAAGTGTAATAGAAGTAGATGTAAGTATAAATATGTACCTGTGAGCATGCTCTCGTTGAGCACAGCGGAACCGGTGAGCAGGGCCGCATCGAAGAACAAGGTGCAGCCCCGCGGGGGGATCACAACCACGTCCCCCGGGGATATCGCGCGACTGTCCACCGACCGCCCGTCGACCAGCTGGATACTGTCGTGAGCTTCTACCGTTGCTCGGAGACTTTCTTGGTTCTATAAGCAAATTAAATTAATTTGAGGGCCCGGGGGCGTAATCGGGAGAACGGTCGGCTTTGATGCCGTTGTACCGAGTTCAATCCCCGCCGTGCACCAATTTCTGTCGAAAAGTTTATGTTCGCTTCTCACAGTGGAAGAAAAACATCGTTAAGAAACCAACAGCCCCCGCATGGTGGTAGGACACTATCTAGTGTCCGCCTGGCCAGCTACCACCCTCAAGTTCTGAAATCTGTTGCCAAACATCTAATGTGTTCCGGCAGCTATCCTTCCCATTCTAGGTCTAGCGTGCTTACTATATTCGACCGCATCATCACTTACCAACAGGTAAGATAGTGGTTAAACGCTAGCCTATAAGATAAAAAAAAACCTTTTTTGCGTCGCCAAACACCAAAATAAGAGCTTTACACCTGGAGATTTCCAGCTGTTCAAACAAACTTTTAAAATCTATGTTCCGTACCTTTTCAACCGACTTCCAAAATGAAGGAAGTTCTCAATTCGTCTGTATGTTTTTTTTTGTGTGTATGTTACGCGATTACTTCGTCAATTGTGAACCGATTCGAATGATTCCTAATCGGTATCGGGTACGTTTCCGATGTGGTCCTGGTCCCATTGTAATTTCATCGAGATCTGATAAGTATCTCCAGAGATATGACGATAAACGTCACTGACTCGCGGGGCATGGGAGTTGGTTGTTTTATCTTAATTATTAGTCTCTAAAGTTTAGAAATACGTAAATTATAAGTTCGTTTTGTACCGCTGCAAAGTTTTTCCAGGTGTTCAATTTACGTCTCGTATTGGTTTATAGTCTAAACCAATACGAGACGTTAAATGGACACCTGGAAAATCTGTCCAGCGGTACAAAACATTTTTATTTTCACATATTTGGTACCTTTTTAGTCTGTATAACAGATGTAGCGACACCAAACACCGACATGATCACAATAGCCAGACAGTAGTAGTAGTAAGGCTCTGCCAGCCACACCGCGATCGTGAACAGCTGGAATACGTAGAACGGGTTGAACACTTCCAGCAGTACCAATGTTAGCACGCTTTGTACTGGCACTTTGATCTCGTTTAAGCCATAGATGTTTAACCTGAAACAATGGTTTAACAGTGATTAATGGTTTAACAGCAGAGAACAACTTTTTGCCTAGATCAATGCTTTAGGTAATCATAGGGTTGTAAATTGTTAAACTCAATACAAAATTTCATCGTACCGACGGGACTTGAACCCGCAACCTCCTGTATAACATGTCCAGGTGCTTTGCCAATTAAGCCCTGATTAACTAATTAACTAACCTGATTAAATTTCGAAATAAGTAGTCATAGATGGCGCCACCAATGCATAATTGGGTTAAAAAATGCAATCCACTAATTTCTTCGTATCGATATATCGAACTGTGGCTTAATTGGGAAAGCACCTGGACATGTTAGACATGTTATCCGGGTTCAAGTCCCGTCGGTACGATGAAATTTTGGATTGAGATTAACAATTTACAAAAATTTAGAGTGTGTAACACTTCAAAGAAACATAATATTCATAGGGTTATTCGAAAAATTTTACGTGGTGGTTCGAATACTTTTGCATGGTGGTAGGACACTATACAGTGTCGGCCTGGCCAGCTACCACTCTCAAGTTGGAAAATCTGTCGCCAAACATCAAATGTGTTCTGGCAGCTATAAGCAGCAATAGCCCAAGGGCTAAGGCGTCGGCCTGGCGATCGAAAGGTCGTGAGTTCGATCCCCACTCATTGTACTATTAACGTGAACCCACTCCAGACACAAGCATATTTAGCTTAGTTGGAGGGGTTAACAAGAGTAATGGCAAACCACACTGCTTTTCTAAAAAAAAATTATTGATTGATTTTTTGCCATCCCTAATAATAATTTATGAATATACTTTTTTTGTACCTATTATGGTAAGATATTGTATTGTATAGTATAACTCAGGGCTTCCCAAACTGTGCGTCGGGACGCCCTGGGGCGTCGCAGCTATGTTCCATGGGCGTCGTGTCGATGCGACCGACTCGAGTGAACGTCGAGCGCATTTTGTCGCGGACAAACTGTTTCAATGTTCGAGCTCAGTTTTTCATGAACATCGTGCCATCAGGACTACAGCATAAAAGGTTCTATTAACCTTTGCGTCTTTATACTTGAGCGAAACAGGCTTTTCTACAGTTGCAGTAATAAAGAACATGTACAGGTCAAAAATAGAGCTAGAGAAAGAAATGAGAGTGGAAATTTCCAAGCTGGAGCCCCGTTTTGAAAAGAAGGTATTTTTGGGTGGGGTTTGAGGAGCCGTCATTAAAAATGGCAAAACCTCAAGGGCGTCACAATACATTTGTTGTTACAATATGGGTTACAACCTACGAATAAATCGACTTATGATTTATTCGTAGGTTACAACCCAAAATAAAGAAATTTTAATTTTTTTTGTTTTTAACGTACAAATAAGTTTGGGAAGCCCTGGTATAACTTACATTTTGACCCTCCTCTCGCCCGAGGGCGGGGTAGCACCCATGGCCTGCAGCTGTGCGCAAGTGGCGCCTGATTCTATACCGACCAGGCGGGCCCAACGAGCGCGACTTGCGTCCCATATTAGTGTGTGTTTCTTGTGTCTGAAGTAACGGTAGCGTTGGGTATCTGGAACAAAAGGATATTTGAAATAATGCAATGCAATACTCATAGAAAATTAAATAAAACTGGCCAAGTGCAAGTGCGAGTCAAAGTCGCGTCTTGCATCGCACACTTTAGGAGGGTTCCGAACTACAGTACAATACGAAACATAATAGAGTTTCTACCTCATATTTGATTAATTGATATTACCAAGAAAATTTTGTTTTGTATACGAGTTCACGGAGAATCTCGACACCGCGATCTAGAAAGACGGAGCGCTCGTTTACTAGCGCGATCTATGTCATTTTGCCGAAACGAATTAGAAAGGTTGTTAGCTTAACAAACGTAGATGGCGTTATACTAAAAAACACTTTTGTATGGGGACCCCCTTTAATTTTTAACTTTATTTTGTTTATTTTAGCAGCAACAGAAATACACCATCTGTGAAAATTTCAACTGTCTAACTATCACGGTTAATGAGATACAGCTTGGAGACAGACGGACAGACAGACAGACAGACGCACAGCGGAGTCTTAGTAATTGGGTCCCGTTTTACCCTTTGGGTACGGAACCCTAGAAAAGCTGTGAGTGCCAAGGTACACACGAGAATTGCTGTGTAAGCGTGTGAGCTCGCATACGTTCGATTTGGGAAAATTGAGGTCTTATAATTAGAAGTGTCTCAATTAGCCGTGTACCAATCTCACTCACAACAAGTCTTAAGCCGGCTTTTTGCTATGGGATATAATATAAATATATTATAACTTAAGATATAATACTTTATCGCTCGTCATACATTTTGTAGAGACCGTTTACACTGTGCTATCATTTATATTACATCCCAAATGTAGGGACCGCAACCCAAAATTTTAATACTCGTCAAATATTTCGCTGCACCTACGAGAAACGGAACGCAGCAAAAACACCCGCCCGCGCGCCGCTGCCCGGCCGCGCCCGCAATTATAAAAAAGACGTTCGTCGTGTGATCATCGCTCACCTCTGACCGCGATTGGTTACCGCGAAAAAACATACAAAATAAGCGCCGGCGCCGCGGATGCCTCGATCCAGTAAACACTATTACAATAAACTACGAAAACACGGAAGTGAAGTGTCTAAAGACTGATGGTGTGTGATAAAAAAGCGTGAAGTACTTGAAAATGGAATGGACTTGACGGTGGGTGCATATTTTTGTTTATTTGAGTTCATTTGTAGCTTCACTGAGCCATCGAGCCTACATTTTGGGCCTTCGACCCGGACTCCCGGTTATAACGTCAAGTCTCATAGTTATTTTAATACTTTCATTGCACACAAATCATATTACACCTCCCAAGTAGGTACCACACCCAACACGTGCTTGCACTTTTTATTTGTGTTTTACTAATAAACCACACAGGTTCCAACTTCAACCTACACTTTTTCAAACACTAAATAACATATTTTATGCAATCCTTATTGTTTAATACGAAAATATAGTGTTTTTTTTATCGAAAACAGTGACACGGGTGCGTTGACCTTTATGTGATAGTGAAACAAATTGCATCGTAACTTTCTGAATTTCATAGTACTAGCTCATTTCTATAGTAATATCGCTTATTATAAATGTCTAGCATCGTGTTATTGTAGAAACAAATGCCTACATTGTGTATTTACTGTGTTTTATTGTGATTACTTTGCCGGTTAGACCTCTCTAACACCGGCACCGCCCGGCAGCCATTACGTTTCGTCTTGCGTAGCGGGAAAATAATACGTAATTAAATTTTTGTGGATCTATTTTCTAGGATAATTTATTTCGACGTTTTCGGTTGTTGTATCGTAATTTAGTGACTCAAAATGACTGGTAAAAATACTGTTCCTGACTCGGATCTCGACGATCAGGTTCATCCTTTCTTGACGTCAAAGGAAATGTGTTTTCTTCGCATTCAACATTTATATGAAATGTCATTAGAAGTAGAAACAGATGTAACTCATTTAGCCGAGTTTTCTGCACGGATCGATGACCTCTCAGACATCCGAGCGGAATACAATAGGTGCGTTATGGAAATAAATTCACTATATCGGAAATACAAACCAAATTATGTCCCTACGTATAGCGAAATAAAGGCGTTTGATGTACTTTATTATGCGATTCGTAAAGTTTCCAATGGCCTTCACCCACCCGAGCGTCCCGCCAAGACGGAACCCGGTGGCAAGGAATTGCAAATAACTAGGCGGTGCGTAAAGTTACCCGAATTACAACTATTTAAATTTGATAGTAAACTCGAAAATTGGATAACCTTCCGTGATACGTTTACGAGCTTAATTCATGATAATCCCGCGATTACTGATGTCGAGAAATATTATTACCTTATGTCATCGGTTAGCGGTTCGGCTTTATCTATTGTGAAATCAATGCCAATCACAGCTGATAATTACAGCATCGTATGGAGCGCCTTAGTTAAGCGATTTGAGAATAAGCGCGCGCTTGCTTCGGCGTATTTAGACAAGCTGTTTAACTTTAAACCGTTGATAAGCGAATCGGCCGCGAACCTTAATAATTTTCTCCAAACTTATCATGAAAATATTACAGCTTTAGAACTTCTTAAAATTCCGGATTTATCTAGTTTTATACTATTCCAAATATCTTTGCGAAATCTCGACCCCGTGACGCGCCGCGAGTTCGAACAGACCGTGCCGCCGGGCGAGATACCTACCGCTAAGCAATTATTGAACTTTATCGAGAAGCAAGCGCGTGTCCTTGAGATGTCAGAAAGCAAGTCAGTGTACGCCAAGCCGTCTACACCAGCTTTCAAGCCATCTACGTCGCGTTCAAACAAGGATACGACCACACAACACGGTTATAAACCTACTATGACCGCAGCTGTGGCCAGCATGAACAACGTTGTCGAACGGCAGAAATCCAACGTCTGTCCGTGTTGTCCAATGCCACACGCTATCTATCGCTGTGCAGTCTACAACGCGCTTACACCTGAGTCACGCACTGCCAAAGTCAAAGAGCTCAGTTTGTGTGAGAACTGTTTGCGTGATAATCACACCAGCGCTGATTGTCCGGCCAAACATTGTTGTACGGTCTGCAAAAAGAGGCACCACAGCTCTCTTCACATCGACTCCTCAGTCACGTGTCAAGGGAACGTTGTGGGTCTCACATGTTCGACTGATCAGACAGTCCTGCTTGGCACCGCGGTCGTACACGTCGCGGACGCATGGGGACACTTCCATTGCGTGCGCGCACTTATAGACAGCGGCGCTATGTCAAGCTATATAACACATAGTTGTGCGAAGAGGCTAGGATTACCTCGTCGTAGATGCGATGTTCGAACGATCGGTCTAGGCGGGAACCAAGTTGATAACTTTGGTCAAACCTCGCTCGCAATAAAACCGCGACACGATACATCGCCCGTTCTTAATACGGACGCGGTTATCGTCGCGAACATAGCCGGCAATCTACCGACAGTTAGGTTACCTCTTGATATTTTAGATCGTTATCAGAATATCGAGTTAGCGGACCCAGCGTTTCATCGGCCCGCGCCGGTGGACTTATTGATAGCAGGCGACTTATTTCCTTACCTATACGACGGAGATAAAATACTACCGGAACGCCCGGGTTTGCCCGTGATATTAAAGTCTATCTTCGGATACGTTATCACCGGTCAAATAGATTGGCGCGATAGCAATAAAAAGAGTTTAGACTCGGATAACCACGCTTTTTCCGGATTTTCTAGTACGGATAACTTAGACCGGGTGATGAACGCGTTCTGGGAAGTCGAGAACGTACCGTCGGAACAACCAAAGAAACCCGACGACGTATTAGCAGAAAAGTTGTTCGCGCACGAACATAGTCGCGATCCGAACACCGGTAGATACGTTGTTAGGTATCCGTTTCGGCCGGACCACAGTCTCGGCGATTCTCGACAGGTGGCGTTACGGAGATTGACTAATTTAGAGGCGCGTCTCGACCGCGACTCTCAATTAAAGTGTGAATATCACAAATTCATGTCCGACTATGAGTCTTTAGGTCACATGACGTGTTTAGGTAATTTACAAAACGTGGATTCCAAGTATTTGATCCCGCATTTTTGTATTCTCAAACCGACGAGCACCAGCACCAAGCTGCGTACCGTGTTCGACGCGTCGACAAAAACTGCTAATCACAAGTCACTTAATGACGTGGTTCTAGCGGGACCGAAACTTCAGGCGGATATTAATCAGATATTAATAAATTTCCGATTACATGCTGTTTGTATATCCGCAGACATCTGTAAAATGTACAGACAAATTTTGATACATCAAGACCAACGGCCTTATCAACACATACTGTGGCGCCACTCAACAGATCAACCGGTTCAGGTTTACGAGCTGGCGACTGTCACGTATGGGGTCGCTAGTAGTCCGTATCTGGCCATCAAGGTACTGCATACTTTAGCCGACGAACACGCAGATACGTATCCAGCTGCAGCTCGAGTTCTTAAAAGTGGATTCTTCATGGATGACCTACTATGGTCGGAACCCACAGAGGATGACGCTCTCCAGCTGCAGAAGGATCTACGCGAGCTGTTGCAGAGTGCTGGCTTCCTGTTATGTAAGTGGGCTAGTAATAGTGCTCAGGTGCTGGCCGCGGTCCCTGAAGATCACCGAGAAACTCCGATTGAGTTTGACGATGATGAAGATTTGTCACTCAAGGTTTTGGGTCTTCAGTGGCTACCAGGAACGGACTGCTTTTCCTTCAGAACGATGAAGTATGATTACGAGGTCACAAAACGCACCGTTCTATCACAGATCGGTCGTTTATTCGATCCTCTCGGTTTTGTTGCACCCTGCATATTTTATGCCAAATGTTTCATGCAGAAGATCTGGGCCCTGAAACTCGATTGGGACCAGCGCTTGCCTGTTGACCTTGAAACAGAATGGCGGGCCTTCGTTCGGGAGCTACCTCTACTTTCCGAACTTAGACACGAACGTCACGTGATGGTATCGCAAAGTACGACCTCTCGTATTTTCGCGTTCGCTGACGCGTCTACCCTCGGGTACGCGGCTCAGATATACCTACACACGACTAACGACGACGGTGATAGCAAAACGAGCCTTCTAATTGCTAAATCAAAAGTGGCTCCGCTGAAAACGGTATCTGTACCACGACTCGAGCTAATGGCAGCCCACTTGCTCGCCAAACTCGTCAAGTATGTCACAGGTATTCTTCAGGAGCGAGCTATCAGTATCAACGACATCTTGTTGTTTACTGATTCTTCTGTAGTACTGGCTTGGCTTAACACACCAAGCTACAAGCTTAAAACATTCGTGGCCACTCGAGTAACAAAAATACTGGACACAGTTCCCAGTACTAATTGGTTCCATGTAAGTGGTGAGAGTAACCCGAGCGATATCTGTTCCCGGGGTGCGACGCCCTCCGTGCTTCTCTCAAATCCCGAATGGCTTAATGGTCCCAGCTGGCTACTAAGTGAGCGATGGCCAGTACGCGCTATAGATGAGTTCAGAGACGTCAATCCTCCCGAACTAAAAACCTCCCTTAACACTATGGCGCTGGTAACGTCGGAGGAGTCCTCTAATCTCATCTATGAGCTTTCTGAGAGATATTCTAACTACACGAAATTAGTCAATATCGTAGCTCGGATTCGAAAATTCATCACGAATTGCCGCACACCTAAATCCGAGCGCACTAAACTTTCTCTAAGTGACTTAAAAGACGCACGTGACGTCATCATAAAATCCGTGCAACAGCACCACTTTGCCGCCGATATAATCGCGATATCAAAGAGCCTTCAGCCGCAGCAGTCTCTGCAAAAGCTCAACCCCTTCGTTGACCCCCATGGTCTCCTCAGGGTGGGGGGTAGACTTTCGCTCGCAGAGATTTCGTTCGACAAAAAACATCCTGTATTGCTTCCTAAAAAATGCAATTTTACTAATTGTCTGATCGATTATTACCATGTGCTTTATTTACATGTAGGACCACGTACCCTACAGAGTATATTGAGTCAAAAGTTCTGGATTGTGTCCGCTCGTAGCATAGTCAGACTACGCACAAGCAAATGCATAGCGTGTTTTAAAGTAAGACCGACAGTCAGGCAACCTCTAATGGGACAGTTACCTAAGTTTCGAACGGAAGATATTCACTCCTTCCATTCGGTAGGTCTTGACATAGGGGGTCCATTTTTAACAAAAGAGTCCATTCGTAGAAATGCTCGCATCACCAAGGCTTATTTATGCATTTTCGTTTGCTGTGCTACTCGCGCGGTACATTTAGAGACTTTATCCTCACTTAGCACAGAATGCTTTCTGGCATCATTTGACCGTTTTACAGCAAGACGTGGATTATGTCAGGCGCTAATCTCAGACAATGCGACGAACTTCGTTTCAGCCGGTAAACAGTTAGCTGAAGTCTCACAATTCTTAAAATCCAACACGGATGATATCTCAGGCGAGTTTACCAAACGTCAAGTTCAATGGAAGCATAACCCTCCAACAGGTAGTCACTTCGGCGGTCTTTACGAAGCAGCCATTAAATCGGCAAAGTCACTTTTAAAAAGAACCATCGGAAGCAGGACGCTAACATTTGAAGAGTTAACAACACTCTTTGCGCGAGTTGAAGCCGTGCTCAATTCTCGCCCTCTTTGCGCTCTGTCCTCGGACCCCAGCGAGTTCGAGATACTTACTCCAGCACATTTCTTAGTAGGCCGCGGATTGTTAGATGCTCCAGAGTATGACCTAACTAGTCTCCCTATAAATCGTCTGAGTAGGTGGCAGGCGGTACAACAGATAGCCCAACAGTTTTGGCGTCTGTGGCGCAAAGATTACCTTCACACACTTCAAACCCGCCAAAAGTGGACCAAAGGTTGTCGAGATCTGAAGGTCGGCGATCTAGTGCTTATAAACTCGGACGCACCGCCCCTTCAGTGGGTACTAGGCAGAGTCACTAAGCTATACACAGGCCCAGACAATGTGACGCGTGTCGTTAGTGTTCGAACCAAACACAGTGAATTCACAAGACCCGTGGTTAAGCTCAGCCCGCTCCCCTTGGAGCAGGATGATTAGAAGTCTCTATTCTCTAACTTATCTTACAAAGGTCAACCCATCTAGTTTTAAGTTTCATATACTATACAGTCCACTCTCTATAATTTACATACTTGTAGTACTAATCTATCTAGTGTAACCTTATATTTACTTAACACTACACCTCAGTGTGACACCCTACATCTACATTAATATTTTGTTATTCAATACACTTTTCAACACAATATTTATTTATTTCCAACTTGGAATTATAACTGGGAAATCCTGTCGGATTTCGGTGGGGGGAAATGTAGGGACCGCAACCCAAAATTTTAATACTCGTCAAATATTTCGCTGCACCTACGAGAAACGGAACGCAGCAAAAACACCCGCCCGCGCGCCGCTGCCCGGCCGCGCCCGCAATTATAAAAAAGACGTTCGTCGTGTGATCATCGCTCACCTCTGACCGCGATTGGTTACCGCGAAAAAACATACAAAATAAGCGCCGGCGCCGCGGATGCCTCGATCCAGTAAACACTATTACAATAAACTACGAAAACACGGAAGTGAAGTGTCTAAAGACTGATGGTGTGTGATAAAAAAGCGTGAAGTACTTGAAAATGGAATGGACTTGACGGTGGGTGCATATTTTTGTTTATTTGAGTTCATTTGTAGCTTCACTGAGCCATCGAGCCTACACCAAACTATAAATATTATTTCGACCGACTCAGCGATATTTTTAAAGGTGTATAATTTACCTCACGTCCCCGGACATCGCGCCTGGGGGCAGGGCTGCCTTGCCCTCAGTTTTTTTTTTTTAATATGTCTCCACACAATTAGTGTATTTAGCCAGTGTTAGGTATTAAAATTCGTAAGTTTTAGTGAATTGATGAATTCAAGTCATAAAGATGGGTCAAAGTCACATTTCCGGTAAAGTTTAATTCGTCTAATGAACTGTCGTAGGAATCAAGCAAAACAATCTCCATATTATCCATTTCAGAATTCAACCGTTTCGATAAAGAACGTGATGATACACACAGTGGTGACCGAAGATGAACTGTTCCAAAACTTATATCTTACAGTGTGAACAGCAATCGCGGGATGTAATATATAGCTCAAGATGTAATATATTACATCCCATAGTCAAAAGCCGGCTTTACGGTGATGTCAGCTGACGCTCGAAGTCTCAGCTCAGTTAGCCCCTACCGTGTAGCGAGCGCTAAGATGTTTACACATCAAAAACTGTGGTGTTTACTACACTTGTAAATTATAAGTAAAAAATATTTTTAAAAACAAGCTTTTATCTGGGACAATGAACTAAAATGTTAAAAATAAATTCTAGTAAGTATTTGGCGTGTAGGTATGTTTGTTCGCGGATAACTTCGTCGTTTATGAACCGATTTTGATTTTGATTATTCTTTTTTTGTTGGAAAGAAAATGTCCCAAGTGTGGTACCATGTTAATTTTATCGAGGTCTGATTAGTATCTCCAGAGATATGGAGATAAACATCTCAAAATCGGTACTGAAAACTAATAACGCGGCATTGAAGTCGGTTCTTTTTACCCGACTGCGCGACGCAAAGGAGAGGTAATGTGTTTATCAGTCTATATATGTATGTATGTTTGTTCCTTTGTGGCACACTAGAGACCAAACGCGTGGGCCGATTTTGATAATTGGCACGTCAATAGATTCGCCATGCTAGCGCAAGTGTCAACGAAAACATAAAAAATTAAAAATGGCGGAGATCAGACGCCAAAATTTGGGGTTCAAAAAAAATTTTTTTTTCAAAACCTTTCGAGTGGGGTATCGAATTAAAGGTCTTAAAATGGAGATTCAAAATATATTTATAACAAATAATTTATGATCGTACAAATCGAAAAAAAAAACGATTTTACATGCCGCGTTAGTCACTTTGAGTAACAAGTTTGCGGTGCTACTCAATAATCCACATGACATCAACTCTCTAAATGAAATGAGAAGATTACGGAATTTGCCGTCCTTTACTTAACTAAAAAGTGTAAAATAAATCCCCATTCGTTAAGCCATTAATGTGTCCCGACTGTTAAAGTCTCTATATTCCATATAACAATGTATAATTTATTTTATGAGTGTATCGACCGAGAAAGAATTTAAATGGTATAGTTTTTTGATATCCCTAAACAGAAGTCTAAACTACTAGACTTACTTGTTTTTTTCTTTTCAGTTCGTTTTTTAACACTTCACTTTTTGCGCAGTCGTGTTTTTTGATTTTTTAATTTAATGTTTTATTTGGTTTTTAAACGATATTATTAACATTTTAGTTCATTGTCCCAGATAAAAGCTTGTTTTTAAAAATAATTTTTACTTATAATTTATTTTTAACTTTTTAGTAGGTAGGTATTTGTCCCAGATAAAAGCTTGTTTTTAAAAATATTTTTACTTATAATTTATTTTTATCTTTTTAGTAGGTAGGTATAGATACCGACTACCTACCTACTACCTAAGTATTTAAGAGAAGGCATGATGTTTTACAATATTCCACGAATATTTGATGTGATTATGGGTAAAGTGCTCTTCAAGGAAAATCAATCGACTTGGTGGGGCTATGTTGCTTTATAACAGAAATGCCATGACCACCTTACAGCTTCATCATCAGATCCTGGCTATCATTTATGTGTAAAGTACTCCTCAAGACGAATGATATGAGCCGAAATTCACTGGGGTTATGTTATTTTATCACAGAGATGCCGTGGCCACCTTCCAGCTTCATCACCAATCGCTAAATATCATCTAGGTGTAAAGTTCTCTTCAAGACAAATCAATCGAGCCCAAACTCGGTAGAGTTACGTTGATTTATCACAGAGATGCCGTGGCCACCTTCCAGCTTCGTAATCAGACCCTGGATATCATCTAGGTGAAAAGTTCTCTTCAAGACGAATCAATCGAGCCCAAACACGGTAGGGTTATGTTGATTTATCACAGAGATGCCGTGGCCACCTTCCAGCTTCATCATCAGACCCTGGATATCATCTAGGCGTAAATTTCTCTTCAAAACAAATCAATCGAGCCCAAACTCGGTGGGGTTATGTTGTTTTATTACAGAGATGCCGTGGCCACCTTCCGTCTCCATCATCAGACCAGCTCCATGGTACCATATCATTGTATTGTCACCGAAGATACATAAGTACACCAAATTTGAGTCCAATCGGACATCATCACACAAGTGGGTCTAATTTAGCTTCCAAGATTCCACCCGAACATACATAGTTACATACATACATACATTGCAAGTTAAATAAAAGCTTGTAAAAACAAACGCAGTAACAAATATACTCACTCAATGTAGTGCCATCCTCCAAATGTAGTGGTGTGTGTAAAATTTCTGCGCTTTCCAAAAACTCTCGTTCTTTCTCTGGAAAGTCATCTTGAAAGGCTTCGTTGAAGAGGCCTCTGGAATTACAACAATATCATATACCATTAATGTATCTATCGTCTTGTGCACCTTCTTTAACTATAATGGTGCCTATTTTATTTTAAGGTGCAAGCCACATAAAAGAGACGTAGGACGTAGGTTCAAAGCCTATTTACACTGCACTGCTAACGCACAGAATTTTTTTTAGTGGTAGTCCTGCTAGTCCATCTGGGGCGGTACCACAACTTTGTCACTTATTCAAATCAAATCAATCATTTATTTGTCAAACACATATTACATTAATTATTAGTTTAGAATCTTATGAAATATTTTATCAATGTGTTCGACCTGCACGCAGACATACAAATATTTATATTGACTTTCTATGGTTAGGTATACATTAATCAAAATGAAAATTATAACGTTAGTTAACATTATAATTTTTATTTTGATTTATTGTCTACAATATTATTTTATGCTATAAAACCTTTGTCTAGCAGCCATTCATTTATCTTAGACAATCTTAGTTCTAAAACCTTTACCACTAAGGGCCAGATTCACCGGTTCCTGATAATGCGTTAGATAGTTATCTGACACATGGCGCCATATAAAAGCTGTCAAAAATCTATCAGATTTCTTCATATTATCGTTATCAGAATCTTGTGAAACTGGCTCTAAGTGTTTTTATCTCATCTGGTAGTTTATAATACTGTGATGCACATATTATACCGTGGATGGAGTATTAAATGGATTTGGAATTTAAATAACAAATTATTGTATAGTTTTATCCTGCTCATATTTAATAATATGTAGTATGAGAGAGCGAGATGAACAAAAAATGTTTATCCTTCTCTGCGTATGCGATTTTACAAACTGGCTCCACCACTGACTCCAAGTTCTAGTGCACCCATTGGCTCTCACCCGCTGTCATGTATGACCCGACCAAATTACATTATTCATTTTATCTTATAGCTGGCATATGTATCACATGTTCATCATTTTATTTGGGTTATATATCTATAGCTATTTCATTTGCATATGCTAATGTTCTCTCTATATATATATACTTTCTGTTTTTTTTTTATACGTTATAGGCTAGCGTTTGACCACTATCTCACCTGTTGGTAAGTGATGATGCGGTCGAAGATGGTAAGCACGCTAGGCCTAGAATGGGAACTGGCTCTCAAGGATAGCTGCCGAAACACATTAGATGTTTTGGTGACAGATTTTCTAACTTGAGGGTGGTAGCTGGCCAGGCGGACACTAGATAGTGTCCTACCACCATGCGGGGGTTGTTGGTTTCTTAACGAAGTTTTCCTTCACCGGAGGGCCACTGTGAGAAGCGCACATAAATTTTTGATAGAAAAATCCATTGGTGCACGGCGGTTTGAACTCGGTACCAGGGCATCAAAGCCAACCGTTCTCCCGATTACGCCACCGGGCCCTCAAAATGTATTATATATGTATCGCTTGTAAATATCTTTATGAGGATTCGTACGTGAATATGTTTATTTTCTGTTTGAATGGCAAAGTGTCCAGTGAAATAACAGATACTTCTTCTAAGTCGCCACTCTCAAGGTGACAGATGGATCATAATCATAACTCAACATCGGGTGAGATAATGGTTAAGTGCTTGTCTGTCAGCAACTAAGTACAAGAAAAAGTACAAAATTGTACTCACTTTGTGTCAGCAATATTTTTGTCCAATATTCTGTGAATGTAGAAACTCTTGCATTTTTTTTGGTATGTTTCCTGGAAATAATAGTCGATTTTACTAGCTGTGACATCGTTGCCATGGGTATATCGGGATAAACAGTATCATATGTGTTACTGCAGGGTATACAATACAATACAATACAATACAAAAACTCTTTATTGATTACCAATTAAACAAATTGTACAAAAACAAAACAATAAAATATAATATATCTGAATGGCAACACAATCGGCGGTCTTATCGCTTGAAGCAATTTCTTCCAGACAACCTAGTATGGAAAAAATAAAATAAAAACAAAACATGGCGGTAGCGTACAATTTATAACTGAAATAGATAAAAAATAAATAAATAATAGACATACACAAAATATTATGTACAATACAATAATAATAATATAATATACTTATACATACACATACATACAACCTATATATTAGATCAAATAATATTATTATATTACAGCAGTGTGGTACTTGTCTGGGCTATCTACAGACCAATTTCAGATCAATCGGTTCAGTAGTTTTAGCGTAAAGAAGTAACAAATATACACATAAACTTTCGCCTTTATAATTTATAATATAAGTAGGAAATAGGAATGACGATTTAATGTGAATATAAATCATGAATTATCACATCTCTAGAGACATTATTACTGCATAACATCACCCACACAATATGATTATCTTAGGGAAATACCGTCATTATGGTAGATACTTAATTACAGTGCCACAAGTATAACTTGGCGGTGGTGGTTTTTGGAACTAATTCCGAGAGATTAATTAATTATATTATTAATTGAGAGATTACCGCGACATTATTGTTGTTAAATTTGCTACATTAAAATAGTTCAATAATGCCAAAAGTAATCAAAAGTGGTTTAAGAGAAACTGTTATCAAAGTACAAAGTAAAAACACAGTGGCGCACAGCCGCGCCAAGTTATACTTGCCGGACTGTATTCATGATACAGGCATGTGCTATTGTTTGATGGAAAATTAATTGTGAAATAAAATTGGTTACGCTACTTTGCAGAAATGCATGACCAATAAAGATAAAACTAAAAACTAATTATAATAAAACTAAAAGTAATCTCTGAATCTCTATTCATAGATTTAATAATAACTATACTTTGATGTACTGTGCTACATCTAGTCCTAGTACCAAATCATTGAAGTCAGTTCTGCTGTTAAAATAGCATTCAGTTTGTATATTCGTTGGCTTGTTTGTTACATTTTCTCAATCAAACAACTTAAACGATTCCGCTGAATTTTACAGGTATAGTTACTCGTAGTTAACTATAGTAGAATAGGACATCATCATTATTAGCCAATTTCCGTCCACTGCTGGACATAGGCCTCTCCCATGGCACGCCACTGAGCTCGATCTTCAGCTTTTCAACCGCTGCCAGCCAGCTTGCGTATATCATCGCTCCACCTAGCTGGAGAGCGTCCTGCACTAAGTTTGCCGAGCCGTGTCTCCACTCTAGAACTCGTCTCCCCAATGGATATCGGCTCTACGACCAGCCCACTGCCATTTCAGCTTGCCAATCCTTTGAGCGTACTAAACATATCCACCTGCGTCGAGGAGTGAGACAGGGGGACGTCATATCCCCGAAACTGTTCACCAAAGTTATCGACATAGCTCAAGGGAGTCATCATCATCATCATCATCATTATCAGCCGATATCAGTCCACTGCTGGACGCAGGCCTCCCCCAAGACACGCCACTGAGCCCGATCTTCGGCTCTTTGTTTCCAGCCACTGCTCACCGCTTTGCGAATGTCGTCGCTCCACCTAATCACAGGGCGTCCTACGCTACGTTTGCCGATTCGCGGTCTCAACTCTAGAACCAGTCTGCCCCAACGGTTATCGGTCCTACGGCAGATATGACCAGCCCACTGCCATTTCAGCTTGCTAATCCTTTGAGCGTACTAAACATATCCACCTGCGTCGAGGAGTGAGACAGGGGGACGTCATATCCCCGAAACTGTTGACTAACGCCTTAGAGGATATGTTTAAGATGCTGGACTAGAAATATTACGGCATCAACATTAACGGCAAGTACATCTCTCACTTACGATTCGCAGATGACATCGTCATTATGGCAGAGACGCTGCAGAACCTACAAAGGATGTTGAATGACCTAGCTGATTCTTCTCGTCGCATCGATCTCCGGATGAATTTGGATAAAACCAAAGTCATGTACAACGAGCACGTTGTTCCGGAAACGATTGCCGTAGATGGAATCCCACCCGAAATTGTCACGCAGTGTGTTTACCTAGGGCAAACGCTCCAACTAGGCAAACACAAATTCGAAAAGGAAATCCAGAGAAGAATTCAGATGGGCTGGGCAGCATTTGGGAAACTCCATCGAGTCTTCTCGTCGCTTATACCACAGTGCTAAAGACAAAAGTCTTTAATCAGTGCGTCCTACCTGTCATGACATACGGAGCCGAGACGTGGACACTCACGATTCGACTAGTCCACCAGTCGCTCAGCGAGCTATGGAAAGTCGCTCAGCGAGCTATGGAAAGAGCTATGCTCGGTGTTTGTCTGCGGGATCGAATCCGGAACGAAGTAATTTGCCAGAGAACTAAAGTGATGGACATAGCTCAGCGAATTAGCAAACTGAAGTGGCAGTGGGCTGGTCATATCTGCCGTAGGACCGATAACCGTTGGGGCAGACTGGTTCTAGAGTTGAGAGCGCGAATCGGCAAACGTAGCGTAGGACGCCCTGTGACTAGGTGGAGCGACGACATTCGCAAAGCGGTGGGCAGTGACTGTAAACAAAGAGCCGAAGATCGGGCTCAGTGGCGTGTCTTGGGGGAGGCCTACGTCCAGCAGTGGACTGATACCGGCTGATAAAGATGATGATGATGATGAGCTATGTTGATAACTTTGGTTCTTTGACGGATGACTTCGTTTCGAATTCGATCCTTCAGAGAAACTCTGAATATGACATAATATTCAAGAATTTAACGCTGGCGAAAAGAGTCACGGATCATATGGGTCTTTTAGTGATAGCTAAAAGTGTCACGGGTCATAGGGGTCTATTAGTGATAGCTAAAATATTTACGGGTCATAGGGGTCTATTAGTGATAGCTAAAATATTTACGGGTCATAGGGGTCTATTAGTGATAGCTAAAATATTTACGGGTCATAGGGGTCTATTAGTGATAGCTAAAATATTTACGGGTCATAGGGGTCTATTAGTGATAGCTAAAATATTTACGGGTCATAGGGGTCTATTAGTGATAGCTAAAAGAGTATCTGGTCATAGGGGTCTATTAGTGATAGCTAAAAGAGTCACGGGTCATGTGGGTCTATTAGTTACAGCTAAAAGAGTCAAGGGTCATAGGGGTCTATTAGTGATAGCTTACCACTACAAGTATTCGATCAGCAACTTGGAAGCAGCATCTCAGGCACGTAGCATACAGAAACCAGGTCGGCAGCCAGTGGAACACGAGCAGTGGGATCCCACAGGTCAGCACCGAGAAGATGTAGACTAGCACTGTCCGCCAACGGCATTTACGGTAGCCATGTACTACCTGAAAGAATTACCGTGTTTTAATAATCAAAACATCCAATCTAACTACGACAGTCTTCGAAATAGCTTAATACGTAAAAACAGTGCCACCCTATTATATTTTATGCTACCGTAGGTAGCAGCAGTGAACATTAACAAGCACACCTGGTGGTTACTGTCATCTGTGAATGTTTGCAACATTCAGTGTGACACATATAAATGCATTGCTAACTGTCAAGGTTTTAAGTTTAGTAATTGTTAGAGGGCGATAAGACCTGCAATTATATTGTCAAGATTTTTAGAACGCCTCTGTTCCGCACTACCTTAGTTAAATAGTAAAATAACCAACGAACAACTTAATCTTCAGTGGCAAGACCTTTGTCTTGTAATAGTAGGCCTTATCACAGGACACTGCAATTTAAAAGATGTGTCAAAGACATGCACATGCATGCAAGAAAATGAGACTGTGGTACATGTAATATCACAAAGCACAGTCTTAAAAGATATAAGGGTTATACTGGGTTGCCCGACCATCAAAGCTATTCTCATTTCATTGGATACTAGAGGGCCCAGTGGCGTAATCGGGAGAACGGTCGGCTTTGATGCCAGAGGTACCGAGTTCAAATCCCGCCGTGCACCAATGGATTTTTCTATCGAAAAATTTATGTGTGCTTTTCAAAGTGGCCCTTCGGTGAAGGAAAAACATCGTTAAGAAACCAACAACCCTCGCATGGTGGTAGGACACTATCTAGTGTCCGCCTGGCCAGCTACCACCCTCAAATTAGAAAATCTATAGCCAAAACATCTAATGTGTGCCGGCAGCTATCCTTGAGAGCCAGTTCCCATTCTAGGCCTAGTGTGCTCACCATCTTCGACCGCATCATCACTTACCATGTGAGATAGTGGTCAAACAAAAAAAACATCGAATTCTCCCAACATTCTCGCACTGTATTATTAGGCCCACAAAATATGTTCATTGTAAATACAAATATACCTATAGTTAATATATAAAACTAATTGAAAAGATAAATTACATTATAATATGTGGTCATAATGGCTTATCTGCCCACTTTATAACAATAAAACATTGATTACATTGGTGGTGTAATTTGTCACAATATATTTATGATTAACATGTAACATAGTTTTAATCAGTAGGCAAATGTGTAATAATATTTTTATTATTACAATACAATTATAGCTTTTACTGATATCTCAGTAATTGTTATTGCTTATTGCATCTTTAACTCTAAATAATGTGCCACAGGAAGTAATCCACCAAAATTAATAGATATGAATAAAATTTGATGTCTAGTGGCCCTCCCGCTACACTAACGCCTCTAGTAGCGAATTTATACACGATTGTCTCGATTGCATGAGTCAACAAAAGCATCATCATCATCAGCCTATCTCTGTCCACTGCTGGACACAGGCATCACCTATGGCACACCACCGAGCTAGATCTTTAGCTCTTTGTTTGCAACTAAAGCATATAGTTGTACTATTATTCATTGTGATATAGCTTCAAATTACCGTTGAACCTTAACCAATCATTAGTCGAACTATTTATGTCTGTCTGGGTTCCAATTGTATTGTGAAGGATGTATTTGTATAATAATTAATAATTTATTACATTAGCAACATCCAAAATAGTACAGGGCATGTATCAATAGTTACAATTGGATTAGTTGCAGTTGTTGCAGACTAGTTTTAGTATCTCTATTTTTTTATTTTTTTTATGATATAAGGTAGCAGGACAAGCACAACAGCCGACGCTTGCCTGATGGTAAGCAATAACGTCTACCTATTACAGATACAGCGGCATGCAAAATTCTGGCAGTCCAGAATTTTGCATGTCACTGCACTGCACCTGTTACCTTGAGACATAAGGATGTCGAGTCTCTCATGCCCTGTAATTTCACTGGACATTGTTATTGCAAATACTTAAAAATTAATACTGAATACTGGCTTTTAGGTACAATAAAGATTCAATTGTTTAATGCATTCTGACATAAGAGATGTTTATAACAGATCTATAAGTTTAGATTTACATTTAGTTACTCATACATGTGGTTTCTTGGTGGTGCTCAATGGGAATGAAATGGGGTGAAGGAAAACATCATCAATGTCAACTATCGGCTTAATAAGCTGACAGAATATGGGTGTTTGACAAGATTAGATCAAATCATTTATCTGCCCTGCATGGTAGAAGGGCACTGTCTGTCCTGTGTCTATCCTGTGTGTACTGTCTGCTTGGCTACCTACCACACATTCGTTAGTAAACACTAGCGTGTTCTGTTCTGACAGCTGTACTTGAGTTCTCATTCTAGACCTAGCATGCTACCATCCTCGAACACACCATCACTTATCATTAGGTGAGATAGTGGGTTAATGCTAGCATCTACAATACAAAAAAAGATGATTCTGTCTGACACCTTGTTGGCACCTTACATCATGTGAGATAGTGACCGAGTGCTTGGAGGTATGCATTAAAAAGTTGTAAGTAACAGTTTTAATAATAGTACTTAATATTTCATTAACATCACAGGTTGTAAATCGCCCGGTCCTTTGGAAGACATTGACGGAGCCAATACCAACATCAAGAGGCACTTTACAATGATAACTTAAATTCTATGATTTGTGGATGGAGAGATGAAAAACTATAAAAAGATGGTAAATTTTTATCATGGCTATGAATGTGTGCTGCTTAATGTTTGTTTCCTGGTCTATGGGATGAGGTACGGCACCCGCTAATTATGCCTCATTTCAAAAGTACTACTTAATATTATTATTACCATACACCACTCAGACCAACTGTCATTAGCAAATTTGCATTATTGATTTGTTTATATTGATAGCCGATGTGCAATTTCAATATGGCGCAATTTTCGCGCATTTCAAAAAGCACGTCACTGTCAGTGTCCGTTCTGAGAGCACGGGAAAATAAAAGTTCATTCACTGTGGAATTTTATAACGAAGTATTTCTTGATAAAATTAATAAAACCAAACATGCGTAAAACTTGTATTCTTATAAAAGAATAGATATAGTTTAAAGCGGCTTGGCCCGGCTGGCAGGTCATATGACCTGCCAGCCAGAGTGACCATGAAAACCTAAACATTTAAAGCAATCCTTTCTCTTGTCAATATCATGCCCAAATACAACCTTTGTTGTTTATTTTTAATACAAAACTATAGGTCAAACCAGTTTAGCATTTACCTGTTCAAGCTCAGGATCGGTACATATGTTTTGTACAGTGAGCTCCAAATATACATCCCTGTACTCTTCTCCTTCATATCTTATCAGAGGCTGAATATCATCTTCAGAATCCATGACTAGATAGATACTTTGGCCAAACTCATTAAAAATTATCTTTTTCTTTGCAGTATGAGTGCAACCCTTGCTCACAATCCAATTAAGCTTATCTGTTCTGTCTTTGGTTCCAATTTAAATAATGATTAACTTTTAAATTTGAAATTTCCAGGCATAGAAAACTTAACACATTGTGCCATTTATGTTATCAAATTATGGGATGTGGTCATCCATTTATGAGTTATTGTTTGACGATAAGCATGACTAATCTCACATTGTCCCAATTGTCCAAATTGTATAGGCATTTAATCAGGCAGGACTTCACAGAGATAAATACTAGCTTAATTTAATTATTTGATTTTTATATAGCACATCACAATATCTTCATGGTAAATTATTGGGAGAACTGTCATCAATCAAAGGTTCATGATTATTTTATAATTTATACAGCACCAGGTTTCAAGGTTAATTACTAGCTGAATTCCTCAAACTAAGTGCCATATTTCTAATTAGATTCAGCTTATTTTATATTCTACTTGCAGCAGGATGTAAGCCGTAGTTATCTTCAACACTGTTCAACACCGTTCAGTCAGTATTTATATTCTCTTTGCGTTCAGTGTCTTATGTCTCACATCATAACACCAAGTATTTATATTTTCTTTGCATAACACTAAAGTCACACATATTTCTTACTCACATTACATGCACAAAGCAAAGCAATTACAAAACAGTGATCTTATCTTTAAGAAAATAAGGGTAAAGTATAAGTATGGTATTGTTTTTTTTTTTTTGTTTCTTTATGGCTCCATACGATTAGTGTATTTAGCCAGTGTCAAGTATTGACATTTTTCAAGTTTTTATGAATGTTAGTCGTAGAGATGGGTCAAAGTCACATTTCAGGTCAGTTGTCAAGTAAAAGTCTAGTCTAAGTCATAACTTCAGTAAAGATGTGGTGTTTACTGAAGATTTTCAGTGGAATTTTGGTGAGAACGCAAATAGCATGTTTTTCAACATTGTGTTGTTTCCCTACACTCGCACACATTCACCGGCACTTAATGGTTAATAATCCACATTTATTACATATTAACACGCGGAAGAACACAAGTTTTAGGAAAGAATACAATGAGATCACACACACTTTTCCACGTTCCCGCCAAAACTATAAGGTATTGTTTATTGTTCATTAGTCTTGTGCCAAATCGGACAGTTAAGGGTTCGCACTCTAATGGTACAGTCCAAAAAATGTACTAGTACACCTTATTAGTACAGTAGTACACATAGTACCTATTAGCACTCTTAACAGACTCGCGACCCGCCGTCTCTCTTGCTCTTTCATTACCTGTGTGATGCCATTGCACTCTTGACTCGGACCATGTATCTATCTCGATTACGCCTATGTTTACTGTATAGTGCTTTTTCATTAAAGTACAACGAATATTGGGCGAGGTGAGCACGGTAAAGTGTAGTGTACTAGTGTCCGACTGTCCGAGTAACGTTTAGCGTATGGTACTAGGTCTTTTAGGACAGTGTCGGGTATTGTTACTTTATAGTACATCGTACACGTACTACCCAAGTCTATTGTTCATGTCTGAAAAATCTGAATGTTATCACACTGGGCTGCGTTCACGACCTACGCTCGGAATGCACCCAAACGCTCTAACTTCCCAGTAGTAGTACTTCTCTATGGCTCTAACCCCGTTCACGACCACAGAGCGTCGCACTCGGTTGGATCACCGCGCTCGCCGTGTACGGACGTCTCCACTTCTAAGTCGCCTTCGCTGTGTCCTCAGTATTTTGTGTGTGTTAGTGTCGACGGTGCCCGGAGCTGTGTGCTTCGGAGGGGAATATCTGCGCCTACGGACTGCCGGAGAGGTCGTTATGCTGGTGGTGTAGTAACCAACACCACCCTGTAACCGGCCTCTTCTTGCGTCACACGGAAGCAAGGACTGCGAGCCTCTGAAGCCATGGACCGGCCACCGCCGGGACCATCAAAAGGCCCTTCTCAGAGCCAACCTCTACCTAGCTCCGGCGCCTCGGTGTCGGAGACTAGTAATGCAACCACTATTGCGGAAGCTACGGTAACCAAAGTAACCAAGCAACCGACAGTAACCATTGAAGTAACCGGAGTAACCACCGGTAGTGAGCCCGGCCCTTTTCAGGGCCCCGTTGTAACCCCGCCGGCACCGATTGACTTGACGTCACCGGTATCCCACCTGCCAAAGGGCTCAATACCGGCGTCATTCTGGCTGACGCTCTCTCCGAGGGGGCTTTACGAGCGTGATATGCTCACGCTTGCCCGTCTTATTCAAGCCGGGGCCCTCTCGGAAGGGATGCTTCGCTGGATGGCGCTGTTCCTGCGCCTAGAAGAGGCCGAAATGGAAGGGAAAAAGCTGTCCAACGATGATCAGGTCGCGCTGCAGTTCGCGCAGAAAGCACTGATCACGTTGCCGCCCGCGCCCGAACTAAGAATACGTGGGGACATCCCACCGCCGCCATCCCGCACCGCCGAGAGGGGAAAACGCTTCCGCGCTCGATCGGCGTCGCCTAGCCCTCCGACGACGCGTACGAGGCGCAGGACACCTAGCCCGAAGCCCGGACCGTCCGGGACTTCGATGCTAGACGTGGCACCGCTGCCACAGCGTCCGAGTTTTGCTGATAAACTACGCAAAACCAGGCGCGAGACAGAGACGGCACGCGCCGCGCAGACCATCACCGACATACGTCACCGAGACGTAGGCCGCGTATCGGCCCCCGCTCCCTCCGCTCGCACGGCTGCCGTCGACGCACGCCCGAGTGACGTAGGTCGAGCGCCCGCGACCCGTGCCGCCCCCGCGGACACCCGGACACCGGCTTACGCCGCCGCTGTACGGTCTGGGGCACGCGCCCCGGCCACCGGGCCCGCCCGCTCGATCGCCGCCGAGCCGCGAGCATCCGCCGCCGCGAAAGCGGGTGGTGCTCCCGCCGCGCCCGCGAAAGCCGGCCGCGCTCCTGCTGCGCCTGCCGCCGGGACCGCCGCGCCTCTCGCCGCGCCCGCGCCACTCGCCGCGCCCGCGCCCGCTCCCGCGAAATCGCGCTATCCGCCGCTAGTCGTCGAGAAGATAGACAATTGGACGAAGCACTTTAAGCTACTCGGCGACAAGCTCGGGAGACCGCCGAACGGACGCCCCTACAAGGGCAAGGAATTCGATTTAGCCCCGAAGATGAAAATGAATACAGAATCATCCAAGCTTACCTCACCAAACTTGAAAAAGAAGAACACATTAATTGGTTCTGCTACTCGCTGCCGGCCGAGCGAAGTCTCAAGGTGGCGATCCGCGGTCTCCCTGCGGATACGAAAACGGACGAGATAATCCAAGACTTGCAGGAGAAGGGATTCGAAGCAGAATACGTGAAGGCCATTCACGGGCGGCAAGGACGACCGGGATGCGTATTTTACGTAATGCTGAAGAAAGCCCCTGGACTGCTACCAGCTATTTACGATGTCTCCGAAATACTCATGATGCCTGGAGTAAGAATTGAGGCGTGGCGCGTCAAGAAAGGCCCCGCACAGTGCCACCGATGCCAAAAGTTCCGACACAGCTCACACAATTGCCACCGCGATCAAGCCTGTGTACGCTGTGGCGAGGAGCACGCGGCAAAGGAATGCACGCGCCCCAGAGCCGCCACCTGCGCCAACTGCGCCGGTACCCACCCGGTGAACTACGGCGCATGTCCAGTATACCGCAAAGAGGCGAGAAACAAGAGAGCAGGGACAACAGCGCAGACTCTGCCAGGCAGGCGCGGGCAAGCCCCGGTCATCCCGTCTACCATAGAGGAGTCCGCAGCGGCGTCACTAATGGCCCCGGCTAACATGCCCAACAGTCAGAACGCCAAGAGAAAAAGAGCGAAGAGAAAACCCGCGCCGAAAAATGAGCTCGAAAAACAGATGGAAACAAAGCCCGCTGAGCGCAGAGACTCCCTTGGTCAGACCATCGGCGTCCTTAAAAAGATACTGGAGGCGGTACAGTCCGGCACGGACGCCGAGACCGCATCCCTAATGGGCTTAATGCGAATTTTAAATAAGGATGGGAGACACTAGGTTTGTTTTTTTTAAATGCCCAGACGCTCACGGGGAAGTTAAGACTGCTGACCAACTTCCTTCGTGAGCAAAACGTCGACATAATGCTGGTCAGCGTGACACACCTACATAAGAATGCGAAGCTCAAGGTACCCAACTACCACATCTACAGGCAGGACGAAGCCACCCCAGCCGGGGTGCCATACAGAGGACTGGCGGTCATGGTCCATCGAAGGATCATTCACCAGCCTATCCCTGCTGTGCAGTTTCAATCTATACAAGCCCTCGGAGTGCTCATCCAAGTTGCCGGCAGAAACAGAAGAATATTCACAGTCTACAAACCTCCGAACCTGACGCTTGACACATGCGAGCTACGTAAAATGCTAGACTCAGAGACACCAACCATTATGTAACCAACATATAAAGATGCTGTACCAGGACTCGGTGGACCATGACTACGCAGTAGCAGGCCCAACGACGTGGACACACCACGACAGACAAGGAGGCGATGTCTTAGATGTGGCAGTATACCAAGGCCTCAACTCGCTACCGCTGCCTGATCTCCCATCCGATCACAGGCCCTTTATGATGACGAAACAGGAACCTCCTAGCAGAATAGCGGCGCCAGAGAGGAGGCCGCCGGAAAATCTGTTAGGAAACCTACAGGCGTGAAACTGAGGAGAGACTGACTACACGGCCCATAAGCACGGCCGAAGACGTTGAAGTCGCCACAGAAAGCCTAACCACTGCGATACAGGAATCCCTCACAGCAGCCACCATCACCACCTCCACCTCGGGACAGAGACTGGATCCCCTGCCCATGTGGATCAGAGACCTCATAAAAGAGAAGAGGGATACCAGAAAAATATTGCAAGAAACAAGATGCCCAACAATCAAACACGAGCATAATAAACTTGTGGATAAAGTTAAAGCCGCCCTAAACGACAACGCAGCCACAGGATGGGCAAACCATATCGCCGAGATAACCGGCGATATGACGTCGGTACACCGACTGTGCCGACAGCTCGCAAACGTTAAACCGGCAACCCATCCCATGATCGGGAGTGACGGCCAACTCAGGTTTAATGCGGAGGACAGAACCGAGATATTTGCAGACCACTTACAAACTCAGTTTACGCTTAACCCGACTACTGACACTGAGCAAGTAAAAACGGTAGAAGACTTCAACAGAGAATACTTCAACCCCGAATATATACCAAGAAGGCGACCAAGGCAGCAAGGACGAAGATGAGGAACACCTATTCCTCACTCCGGGCAACATCCAACGACTCATCTTAAAACTACCAAGAAAGAAAGCTCCAGGATTAGACGGAATATCGAACGAAGCTCTCCGAAACCTACCGTATAAGTCCATCACCGCCATAACAAGGGTGTACAACGGCATACTAAGCTCTGGCCATTTCCCGAAGAGTTGAAAAGTAGGCAAGGTGGTAATGATCCCGAAACCCGGAAAAGACATCAGGAAACCGGACGGCTACAGACCCATCACGCTCCTCAACACACTTTCCAAACTGTTTGAGAGAACGCTGATGCCTCTGCTGACACCACACTTAAGGCCAAGGAAGGAGCAATTCGGGTTTCGGGCCGAGCACTCCACTACCTTGCAAATCACCAGGATAATCAACGAAATGGCCATGAACCATAATAAAAAGGAAACCGTTGTGACCGTCATGCTAGACATGGAAAAGGCTTTTGACCGAGTCTGGCATGACGGTCTGATTTACAAAATCGCCAAATCCCCAACACCGAAGAAAATAGTCTGCTTGTTAAGAAGCTACCTGACAGATAGAGAGATCTTCGTTCAAGTAGAAGACAAGACGTCAGCAAGGGTACCAGTGAGAGCAGGGGTACCCCAAGGAAGCTGCATCGCCCCCGTGTGCTACGCCTGGTATACCGACGACATCCCAGTCGTCGGGCAGACGCAGCTGGCTCTATACGTGGACGATGCAGCCTACTTCGCGTCCTCATTTAAGCCCGCCCAAGCCGTCAAGAAGCTGCAGGACACCTTGGACGCCCTGCCAGCGTGGCTCCAGAAGTGGAGACTCAAAGTGAACGTGGGAAAGACGCAAGCCCTCGTCTCAGGACGGATTAGACTCCCGCCGCCACTGAAGCTCATGGGGCAAGAGATTCAATGGCAGAAGAAGGTCAAATACCTAGGAGTGGACATGGACCGAAACCTAAACTTTTAAAATCACGTCAACGCTGCTGTGGCTAAAGCCAAGAACGCACGGACACTGCTGATTCCCGTAATTAGGTCAAACCTACCAACGCGCACCAAACTAACGATCTACAAGACTTATGTACGGACCCGCCTAACGTACGCGGCCCCAGCGTGGTATCCGTACATAAGTCTAAGAAACAGAAATCGCATTCAAGCGCAAGAGAACCTGTCGCTAAGGACAATACTGGGAGCACCGCGGTACGTCAGAAATTACGTAATCCGCCGAGACGTCAAAATGGAAAATATTCAAGAGTTCGTCACGTCCCTGACCACAAAGATGTTCCGCACAGCGGACCACTTCAGCTACGAACATATACGCGGCATTGCGCCGCTGCACGCAAGACCACCCGATAACGACGAAAGGCGGGGGAGAAAACCCAAGCCGTATTCCCGAGACCTTATAAGGACAAACAGTGATTCCGAAGAAGACAATGACGAGGAGAAGAAAGAAGAAGAAGAAACGCTGCAACCATCGGTGGCCACTGCTGTGTGCGCTGACGGGTTAGCTGGGCTTCCCCGAACGGTGTCTCACCTGTCTCGGCCCTGTCGCGTTGTTGCAACTGGAGTGAAACAACCGAGGTCGTGAACGACACAGATGCTGCAACCGAGTGCGACGCTCTGAGGTCGTTTACGGGGTTAGAGCGTATGGGTGCACTCCGAGCGTAGGTCATGAACGCAGCCCTGGACTGCGTTCACGACCTACGCTCGGAGTGCAACCAAACACTCTAACCTCTCTCTTTAACTCAGTAAGCGAATATGACGCTCTGAGGTCGTGAACGCAGCCCTGGCAGCAAGTTCCCGTATAATATCAAAGAGTATAATAACTGTCCATAAAGATATAATATACTAGCTAAAAGCCGAGCTTTGTGAGGGCTCGCGTAATTTTTCTGCCTGGTAATAATTTTTAAGGCAGTTTATTTTTTAAATGGTGAACCTGCCCGACATTGTCAAAATATCTGCCAAACCATAAATTATTGTATTACGGAATTAAAAAAAAATTTTACCTTTCATTCAAACTTTTACTAATTTCCAACCAAATAAATGCATAATAAAAATTCAATTAAAGTTCAACAAAACAGCGTATAACCGTAGAGGGAAAATAAAAATGTACCCTGTCAGTTTCTAGGCGTATATAATGATACGATACCCTTACTTATAGTAATACTAGCTCTGCCCGCGACTTCTTCCGCGTGGAATAGTGTCTTTGGGTAGCATTAACTCATAAGACACATTACACATACGTATCCCAACTACACCGCACCGTACCACACCATGCTAATCCCCCTTCCCCCTCCCCCTTCGGCCCTTCCCCTCAATTCCATCTCCCCTCCCCCTCAGTCATATTTATCTATATCGAATCAGCATCCTAAAAAATAAGTTTCAAGCTTAAAAAGTAGCCTATGTCCTTTCTCAGGCTCTAGACTATCTGTGTACCAAATTTAATTTAAATCGGTTCAGTGGTTTTGGAAAGAAAGCGAGACAGACAGACAGAGAGTGTTACTTTCGCATTTATAATTTTATACTAGCTGTTACCTGCGGCTTCGCCCGCGTTTTTGTGTCTTTAAGAGCATTGAGGTCTAGATCGATGATCTCTTAGGCCAAGTCACCATAGATGACCCTTAAAGTCGAACTCAATATCCTGTATTGTTAAAGTCATAAACTTTTTTGGTTAGGTTAGTATACGAAGTTCTGCTGTTTAAATGTTTGACTCGACACAACAGTTCCTGAAACATTTCTTACAAAGAAAATAAGGTGAATAGCTGCGCGAGCGTAGCAAGCGCTATTATTGGGCAAGTGAAAATGTTTTATGGCTTTTTATATCCCTGACAGTTTAATGATCTAATCATCAAGTCTATATAGATGACTCTTAAGTCGAACTCGATATCGTCTATTGTTAAAGTCATTAATCATTACTTGGCACTTGGTAAACCTAACCAAGGTTTACCAAGTTTTGCTGTTTAAGTATTTGAGTCAGTCTAATGTATGAGGCTGTTAAAACACGCTATTATATGCTATGTAGCGTCATTACTGCGCAAGCGAAGCGAGACATTTGTTTATGACTTTTTATGACCCTGAAAGTTTTATGACCTACTAAGTCGACACCGATGACCCTAAGGTTAAACTGAATATCCACTTATTTTAAGGTAAAAATCATTATGATTATTGAAGGTTGAACTGTTCCAATTTATGACATGTTTTGATGAATGTGGCTATTAAAATACAAAAGTTGCTGAAATGTTTCCTACAAAGTACATTTTACAAATGCTTGCACGACCGGAGCGAGCGCTATTACTGCACGAGCGTAGTAAGCGCTATCACAGCGCGAGCGAAGCGAGCGCGAAAATTTTTTACGTCATTTTATGACCCTGACACTTTTTATGACCTACTAAGTTAACACTGACGACACAAAGGTTAAACTTGATATCCACTTATTTTATGGTTAATAATCATTGTGATTATTGAAGGTTGTACTGTTTCAATTTATGGCCTCGTTTTGATGCATGTGGCTATTAAAATACAAAAAAAATGTTGAAACATTACCTTCAAAGTAGATAAAACAAAGGTTCGCGCGAGCGCAGCGAGCGCTATCAATGCGCGAGCGAAGCGAGCGCGAAAATTTTTTTTGTCATTTTATGACCCTGACAGTTTTATAACCTACTAAGTCAACGCCGATGACCCTAAGGTTAATCTTGATATACACTTATTTCAAGGTAAAAAAAACATTATGATTATTGCAAGTTGTACTGTTTCAATTTATGAATCGTTTTGATGCATGTGGCTATTAAAATACAAAAGTTGCTGAAATGTTTCCTACAAAGTAGATATAACAAATGCTTGCGCAACCGGAGCGAGCGCTATTACTGCGCGAGCGTAGCAAGCCCTATCACTGCACGAGCGAAGCGAGCACGAAAAATATTTAGGACTTTTTATGACCCTGACAGTTTTTATGACCTACTAAGTCAACACCGATGACCCTAAGGTTAAACTTGATACTCACTTATTTTAAAGTAAAAAACCATTATGATTATTGAAGGTTGTACTGTTTCAATTCTTAAACTCGTTTTGATGCATGTGGCTATTAAAATACAAAAAATGCGGAAATATTACCTACAAAGTAGATAAAACAAAGGCTTGCGCGAGCGCAGCGAGCGCGAATATTTTTATGTCATTTTATGACCCTGACAGTTTTTTATGACCTACTAAGTAAACACCGATGACCCTAAGGTTAAACTTGATATCCACTTATTTTAAGGTAAAAATCATTATGATTATTGAAGGTTGAACTGTTCCAATTTATGACATGTTTTGATGAATGTGGCTATTAAAATACAAAAGTTGCTGAAATGTTTGCTACAAAGTACATTTTACAAATGCTTGTACGACCGGAGCGAGCGCTATTACTCCGCGAGCGTAGTAAGCGTTATCACAGCGCGAGCGAAGCGAGCGCGAAAAATTTTAACGTCATTTTATGACTATGACAGTTTTTATGACCTACTAAGTTTACACTGATGACACAAAGGTTAAACTTGATATCCACTTATTTTATGGTTAATAATCATTGTGATTATTGAAGTTTGTACTGTTTCAATTTATGACCTCGTTTTGATGCATGTGGCTATTAAAATACAAAAAAAATGTTGAAACATTACCTTCAAAGTAGATAAAACAAAGGTTAGGAGCGAGCGCTATTACTGCGCGAGCGTAGTAAGCGCTTTCACTTAAAACGAAACTGAAATCACGAAAAATGTTTACGACCTTTTATGACCTACCGTTTTCATGACCTACTAAGACAACACTGATGACACAGAGGTTAAACTTCATATCCACTTATTTTAAGGTTAATAATCATTATGTTTATTGAAGGTTGTACTGTTTCAATTTATGGACTCGTTGTGATGCATGTGGCTATTAATATACAAAAGTTGCTGAAATGTTTCCTACAAAGTAGACATAACAAATGCTTGCGAGACCGGAGCGAGCGCTATCACTGCGCGAGCGTAGCAAGCGCTATCACTGAGCGAGCGAAGCGAGCGCGAATCATTTTTACAACCTTCTGTGACCCTGACAGTTTTTATGACCTACTAAGTTAACACTGATGGCACAAAGGTTAAACTTGATATCCACTTATTTTAAGGTTAAAATTCATAATGATTATTGAAGGTTGTACTATTTCAATTTATGGACTCGTTCTGATGCATGTGGCTATCAAAATACAAAAGTTGCGGAAATATTACCTACAAAGTAGATAAAACAAAGGTTTGCGTGAGCGCAGCGAGCGCTATCACTGCGCGAGCGAAGTGAGCGCGAAAATTTTTACGTTTTATGACCCTGACAGTTTTTATAACCTACTTAGTCAATACCTATGTTAAAACACGAATGCTTTTGAAATACTTCCCACAAAGCAGATAAAACACGATGGGCAAGCAAAGCCATCGCGTAAATTTTGATGACTTTTAATGACCCTGACAGTTTTATGGCCTAATTAAGGCATTTATTAAGTTTAGTCATTATCTATGAACCTAAGCTCAAACTTTTATGATTATGCAAACTCTATGTAAAGTTAAGAAAAAATATAGGCACCAACACTTAACTGCCGAAAAAAGTATTCCTTGCCCTTTTATGCCCTATTCAATGTCTTTGTACAAAATTTCATCTGAATCGGTCAAGCCGTTTGGCCGAAAAGAGGCCACATATTTACAAAATTCCATAATAAAAATATAGACAACCGAAATTTCCACCCAAAAAAAAAGTATTTGTTGCCCTTCTATGTCTTTTTGACTGCCTGTGTACAAAATTTCAACTTAAATGTTTAACTTGTTTGACCGAGAGTAGGCCACACATTTACAAAGTTCAATTTAAAAATTTTAGACACCTGGACTCGACTGCCAGAAATAAAGTATCCTATGTGATTCTATGCTATACAAACTGTAATGTGTATAAAATTTCAGCTGAATCGGTCAAGCTGATTAGCTGATAAGAGGCCACACATTCACAAAATTCAATAAAAAAAATTTAAACACTCAGACTCGATGGCTAAAAAAAAAGTATCCGATGTCCTATTCTGCCCTATGAACTGTCTTTATACAACATTTCAGGCAAATCGGTCAAGCCGTTTATTCGAGAAGAGGTCTTATATTTACAAAATTCAATTAAAAAAATCTGGACCCCCTGACTCGATAGCCTAAAAAAAAGTATCCCATATCCTATTCTACCCTATGAACTGTCTTTATACAACATTTCAGGCAAATCGGTCAAGCCGTTTATTCGAGAAGAGGTCTTATATTTACAAAATTCAATTTAAAATATCTGGACCCCCTGACTCGATAGCGAAATAAAAAGTATTCTATATCCTATTCTGCCCTATGAACTGTCTTTATACAACATGTCAGGCAAAACGGTCAAGCCGTGTATTCGAGAAGAGGTCTTATATTTACAAAATTCAATTAAAAATATCTGGACCCCCTGACTCGATAGCCAGAAAAAAAGTATCCTATATCCTATTCTGCCTTATGAACTGTCTTTATACAACATTTCAGGCAAATCAGTCAAGCCGTTTATTCGAAAAGAGGTCCTCTAGTTACAAAATTCAATTAAAAATATCTGGACCCCCTGACTCGATAGCCAGAAAAAAAGTATTCTTAATCCTATTCTGCCCTATGAACTGTCTTTATACAACTTGTCAGGCAAATCGGTCAAGCCGTTTATTTGAGAAGAGATCTTATATTTACAAAATTCAATTAAAAATATTTGGACCTCCTGACTCGATAGCCAGAAAAAAATTATCCTATATCCTATTCTGCCTTATGAACTATCTTTATACAACATTTCAGGCAAATCGGTCAAGCCGTTTGACCGTGAAGAAGTCCCAAACAAACAAACAAACAAATAAACAAACTGACTTTCGCATTTATAATATTGGTGTTGATGGTGTTGATTGGTGTTGATTGATTTATTGATACATATATAGTAAGGATTAGTAATCTGTGATCCAAATGAATGACGTTTTGTATTGCATAATTTGACATTGACATACCTAATAACTGATATATCAAATGTGACAGTTATCTGCGCTAGTGATGTAAAGCATGAAAATATTAAATTATAGTAAGAAATTATATTTTTATAAACAAGCATTTACCTAGAACAAAAATAACATTGTGGTGAGGTTTTATGAAACCACGATGCAAGTGATACTTTTTAGGGTTCCATACCTATTACGTTCACTGTTGACAATTATTATTCAAAATAATATGTAATGACCTGTATTATCTATTAGGAAATGTAATATTATGAATGAAATCAATAGATGTAATATAATATACGCACGACACATTAAAAGTCACTCGAAATAAATTATATCGAAGTATATTTTATTATTCAATAAAGAATATTTTATGTTCACTAAACATTGTAAATAATTTGTTTTGACGTTTTGAAAGTCACATCTCACTCATCTCACATCTCAGAATGTTCGCATCAAAAGCCAGCTAGTGAGTCTGCGAGTGTAATTGAAATATATCTCTAGGGTTCCGTACCTGAAAAGGTAAAAAAAGGAACTATTATAAGATCACTTTCTTGTCCGTCTGTCTGTCTGTCTGTCTGTCTATCCCTCTGTATGTCTGTCCGTGTGTCACCACCGATTTTCTCAGGAACGGGTTGACCTAGCAAGTTGAAATTTATATCGGTCTCAATAGAGACACCTAATAAGGTGTATAAAAATAATGGTCATGACTTCTGAGTCAGCACGATAAAATGATATGGGCAAATTTAGATTTTCGCAAAAACTTTCCTTTATAGAAAAGGAGGAAGTTTTTTTACCTTTATTTTCAACATTTTTTATTTTTCGGAATTTTCCTTTACTTGTTCTCTAAAGACCTAAGACCTTGCTTTTAACCAAAATTGACAATTTTATGTCAATGGGAAACTATAGGGTACTTTCCGTTGACCTAGAATCATGAAATTTGGCAAGAAGTAAGGTCTTACAGCACAAATAAAGGAAAAATTCGAAAAAATAAAATAAAGTAGTAAATTAAAGGTTGTCCCCATACATGCATAGTTTACGCCAATTAAGATAGGCCTCCGAGTTATATGAGCTGTCCATTCATACAATTTAGAGGTCTAGCTTAATCGGTACCAACCAAAGTTGGTACGGAAGTACGTAGTATTATTGTCTTTTCTATGACGGAAGCCTCGGTGGACGAGTCCAACTTGACGTGGACGGTTTTATTTCAATGAAAACGGCTTACTAGAATATCGTTGACAAGTAAACTGGCTGGGCATGTTTGCCAAGCACATAGCTTAAACACAAACTTTAAATTGAAACAATGTCTACTACAATATAATATGTATTTCTTATTTGTTTTTATTGAGATATTAGTTAATATACATATATATTTCATTAAGAGTATGTTATTTACATAATACTTTATACCAATATGAAATTATAATTATAGAACTTACCATTTGACTATCATCTGTGGTCAGGTACTGCTCAAAACTCAATGTCATCTTGGGAATTCTACTTTTACATATATTCTGAAACAAAAATACATCAGTCGGGTAATTGATTTAACTAATATTGTAATGAGAAAAATTTTAGAACGAGTTTAAATTTTAAGATGTCTGTGTTGTGATGAATGATAACGAAAGCAAGCGCCTCAGGTTCCAAAATCGCGGAAAATATCGTTTGCACAATGCAGAATCTTATACATTTACACAATATTCACAAAGAGAGCTATTCATTCAGCCAACTTTAGCGCCATCTAGGTGCTTTTATCTAAATTTATATTATTACGAGGAAACATTTGTTTGTTTCGATTTTTTAACTCAAGAAATTTTAGGCTAATTTTGATTTTTTATTCTTTAATGGAAAGTTAAATTATCAGCGAGTAACATAAGCTATATATTCTCCCCGCATTCTCACGGGAACGGGAAGTACGTGGATGAAACCGCGAGGAGCTGCTAGTTATGATATATTAGAATAAACAATCCTTTTTTTTATCATCACTATAGTATACTAGGAATTTTGTCAACGTCAAAGTGTCACTGTCATATCTGTTCTGTGTTGTTTTGTTAACTTGTTAGTGTAGTTATCTAATTTATCTGTGGAATGGATGCACTGAAATCTCTGACACATATAGTAATCAGTGGATCAGTCTTCAGAGATACTGAATCGCTGATCGTATTGTGTTGAATTTTTGTGATTAATTATAGTTGATTGTGGCCAATTGAATCGGATAAATCTACCTAGTAAGTCATAATTTCATCTACATTGACATTATATAAGCATACAAAAACATAACCTAAAATAATTTCATAATATTGTTTTTTACTTCTTCTGAATACAAATACTTAACTTAAAATGCTAAACATACATAACATACATGTTGTACATCTATTATTTACTTTGATTTTATAGTATTGTTATGATTATTTGTGGTTTTCTACCTTTAAACACTAAAAGACTAACATGTTGAAAAGATGTTATTTTTATTTTATTATATCGTCTAAGTTAGTGTTTGACCACTATTTCACCTATTCTTATTGGGAAGTGATGATACAGTCGAGGATGGTAGCACACTAAGTCTACCATTCCCACATTGCGCTACTGAGCCCTAACATTTAAAAAAATATCTCAATAGAATGTGTTGTTATTTTCAGGCAAACTAGAGCAATGATTATACCAGTGCGCTGCTTCACATGTGGAAAGGTCATCGGCAATAAATGGGAGGCGTATTTAGGACTCCTACAGGCAGAGTACACTGAAGGGTCAGTAGATTTTTATGATTGCAATGCCAGTTTCTAAAATGTAACCTCATATTTAACCTTCTCTTTACGTGATGTATTGCTTCGTCTCATACATTTCAGTTTCCTAGTGGCCGCCTGTCAGAGTGGTTATATATTGGTGAGCCGAGTATGTTACAATGCTAATTATGCTTTTAACAATGTGGCATTTTACGCTCACAACCCCTAAGGCCAATGACAGGACATGTCATCTGCAAATTTTCAGGCCATTTCCTTTGCAAATTTCACAGCCAGCCAGTGGATTGGTCTGGGCTCGAGTCATTAACTAGATTTAAAACCAGTCCAGTTGTGGGTACTGGTTTTAACACACTAATTCAGATATTACAATGATAGAATACTAGCATTTGATTGCATCTGAGAGCTAGTTCCCATTCTAGGCCTAGCGTGCTTACCATCTTCGACTGCATCATCACTTACCAACAGTTGATATAGTGGTCAAACGCTGGCCTATATGATGTAAAAAAAATATCATCAGTACAAAGTGTCTAGTGAAATTACAGGACTTGATACTTTTACACAAATATTAGTAACTGATACACCATACACTGCCGTATCATTTTATATATTTCTCCATCTAAAGGTTGTCGTGAAGAGATACCTTTTAGTAATAAGACCTTCTATTGTTACACAATCATTGTTAATTGTTATGTAATACTCTGTATTTTTTATAAGGTGTGGAATAAAGTGTTTTTTATCTATCTTTTAATAATATAAGAGCTTCCTGGCAAAGAGGCATAAAAACTGAGGCATTCATATCAAAATGGCATATAGACAGCTCAAGCGTAAAGGCTTACACACCCTTTTCTTATGAAGCCCTTAAATTGTTAATGCAATGTACAATTGTACTGCTAAACAGCAATATCTTCAAGACAAACATTTGGATAGACTGAATTATTTGGATAGACTGAATTGTAGGAAATAGTAGACAGTGGTGTTTAGAGTTATTATTGTATTATAAAAAAATCTGATGTAGCTGCTGAGATACAGGCATTTCTAGTAATGTGGTATGAGTGGAAAATGCACAATAATTATTTTAGTCTATTTATTCTATTCAATCTATACTAATATTGAAAAGAGAAAACATTTTATAATGAATATAAATTTTAAGATGTTTGATGACGAAGCAAGTGCATCAAGTTCCAATGTTGTGGAAAATACAATTTGCGCAATGCAGGATCTCATACATTTAGGCTATATTAAAAAGGAGAGCTATTCAACCTACTCTAGCGCCATCTAGATGCTTTTATCAAACTAAAATTACAAACAGGAAAGATTTGATTTTCTGTTAGCTTCAATTTAACTCAAAAACTACTGGAACGATTTTAAAAATTCTTTCACTAATGTAAAGCTACATTATCAGCGAGTAACATAAGCTATATTTTATCCCCGTATTCTCACGGAAACGGGAACTACGGGGGTGAAAGCGTGAGGCGCTGCTAGTTACATATAAACAAAATCTTAGTTAGGCTAATATTTTTTACATTTAACTGGGTAGCACTTGACCACTGTATCACCTGATGTTAAGTGATGATGCGATGATGATGGAGTGCGCTTACCTTACCCAGAAGATTATTAGATTACCTATTCACTCGCGATTTGAAGAACCCCCATATTGTAATTATCCTTTTTTTATGTCTGATAGGCTAGTGTCTAACTAGTATCTCACCTAATTAAAAAGTGGTAAGCAATGATGTGGTCAAGAATGGTAAACACACCAAGCATCGAATGCTCTGTCTCTCAAAGGCTGTGTGCTATAAGGTTATGGTGGCAGATTTTCTCCTTGATTGTGGTAGGCTACTTTTTTGGTAGTGAGTCAAGCGGAACATCGATATAATGCTCCTACCACTTGTGGACAAACACCAATGAATGAACATAGAAAAATACATTGTTGCATGGCTAGAATTTGAACCAGTGATCTCTCGGTTAAAAGGCAAGCTATCCATCCTTTATGCCAATGGGTCGTGCCCGTTGATGGTGGATAAACAAAATGTTATCATCATGAGCCGATGTCAGTCCACTGCTGGACGTAGGCCTCCCCCAAGATGCGCCACTGAGCCCAATCTTCGGCTCTTTTTTTTCCAGTCACTGCCGTGGGGTCTTGGCTTGGTGTGTGACTTTCCATCTTTGGGAGGGATATGCCCTAATCACCACGCTGGGCAGGCAAGTTGGCAACCGCAACAAAATGTTATGTATATGCGTAATAATGTCACCATTGACTATGTGTCACTGCTTTTCATTTATATGCAAATTAGAACTTCATATTTTGCTAAATTAACACTTTGTATGGGGGAAGTTGTGGGCCATAGATAGGTAGATAGATAAACATTATTTATCTAACTAAATGCCATGCCTAAAACTATATGCCTAAAACCATTTGTGTAAATAATGTCACCATTGTGGGTGACATTGCTATTCCGACGATCATTAGTATAATGAGTATTTGATGTATCCGCTGCAGACTCTATTTAGTTAAATGATGATAATGACGCATTCTTCATGCACATCATGACTTTTATATTTTGTAATATACTCTGTATTAGGTTATTTTGAGCATTTTCTTATAGATACAGAGTGTAGGATTTTAGATGGGACTATAAGGGCAGGTCGGTTCTGTTGTAGCTACAGAATATTGCAAAAAACTTTTCCATATATTTTATAGGCCACCCAAACCATAAAACCACCCTATATGTTTACACGTACATACGAACATTTATTTTTAAACCCAGACACAATAATTTAATTTAGTTTACATTTTCAGTACTAATTTTGTGGTGTTTATCTCCATATCTCCGGGGATACTCAACATATCGCGATGAAACTTTAATGGGACAACCTGGGAAGTATACCCTTCAAACAACTTTAATAGGTCGTTTAAGTCGAAATTCAGTATCTCTTACTTCAATCATATTGCAAAAACATGGCATCTCCTGAAATCTGCAGAGTACTCAACTCCATACCAACTAACAGCGGAGTGTCGTGTTTAGGCTCATTGGAATGGTCTCAATTAACAGATAGTACATGAATCAGTCGAGGGTGGTTTAAAATATTTATTTGAGTAAATATTTAATTGCATACAGACAAGCACAAGACCACTACCTCAATTAATATTAAAAAAAAATTGAATATATTTAATATGGGTCCAAAAGTCATCCTTTTTAATTTTTATAGCTTTGATTTACCCAGTAGCACTCTCATGATTACGAACTTACCGAACAAAACTGACACCTCTCAAGCTAAAACTCATCAAGCTGTTAAGCCTGCAGGGTGCCAAAGAAATACATGTACATATACTTGAAAAACATAACCCTCCCTTTGGCGCACTTCGGGCAAAAATAAAGTAAAATAATCTGAGCATAAACATCTGTCATAGTAACCAGGGCAAGGTGAAGTTTCGCAAACAAAAGTAAACTAATAAATACAAGATTAAAAATGACGCACATACGTACTACTTAACACCACATAATTATCTCTGTAAATACTGCATAAAAGCGTTTTATATGCAAGGAAAACAAGCTTATCTATAAAATGGAAATCATTTAAAGCCGTCCTTGGCAATCGTAAATTGGCATGGCATTTTGTCCAGTACCCACGAGTAAATTAAATTGTAGGACAATATACTAGGAGGAAATCATACTTAAATTTTAGATTACGTAAGGCGGTAACAACCCTAATCTCCCCTCCCCTCTCCAATCACATGTGACATATATGTAAATTATTGTAAGTATTATTGTTGGATGTTTTGGTTTTTTTTTAAACAATGTTATTCATAATTATTTTTATTTAATAATCTAGAATAACAGTTAGAAAATCGAACAATCAAATACTTAAAAGTAAGAACTAAGTATACTAAACTTTGCCACAGTTTCTTGCGGATAAAAATGTGATATTTGCCCCCTCTTTTTAAACGTTTATTTCTAAACATATATATGTAAACGTATATTATAACTAAATATATATTATAACTTATATATTATATTATAACTAAACGTATATATAACAACACCTATTATTATAAAAAAGTCAGTTGTTTTTACAAGCTTTATCTACTTCACGGCGAATTTGTCCGTCACAAATCTTGCGATTGATTTTAGAGCGGCTTCCAGGGATTCGATTGAATTGAAACTTTGCATACATGTGTAAATCGCGAACTCCTAAACTACACACGTTATACCCGTCGTGTTTGGGCTCGTTAGATTTGTTTTTAAATTTGTCCGTCACAAATCTTGCGATTGATTTTAGAGCGGCTTCCAGGGATTCGATTGAACTGAAACTTTGCATACATGTGTAAATCGCGAACTCCTAAACTACACACGTTATACCCGTCGTGTTTGGGCTCGTTAGATTTGTTTTTAAATTTGTCCGTCACAAATCTTGCGATTGATTTTAGAGCGGCTTCCAGGGATTCGATTGAACTGAAACTTTGCATACATGTGTAAATCGCGAACTCCTAAACTACACACGTTATACCCGTCGTGTTTGGGCTCGTTAGATTTGTTTTTAAATTTGTCCGTCACAAATCTTGCGATTGATTTTAGAGCGACTTCCAGGGATTCAATTGAACTGAAACTTTGCATACATGTGTAAATCGCGAACTCCTAAACTACACACGTTATACCCGTCGTGTTTGGGCTCGTTAGATTTGTTTTAACTTACTCTGGACCTAGGTTATTTAAAAGCTTGTGTTTAAAAAGGTTTTTTTTAATATTACTTGTTTTGTATTTGTTGGTACCACTTCACAGTCTAGACAGAAACGGCCCGGCCAATTTAGTTAAAATGTTGTGCAGGAATAGCAGGAATGGGGTGTCTAATTCCCTTTTTACCGCAGAAAAAGCCATGGGGAGCAACTACAACTTGTAACATATATACTTTAACTTAAAAAGTACCATCATATATGCAAGGAAAGACTGATTTCCTCGTATTTAGCATATAAAAGGAACTAAATGCAATACCTATCTAAAATACTCGAGAGATCCAATGTCGTCTGAATCTTTATCTTAATTGTTTTCGCCGGCTTTACAAATCTTATTTCCTTGGTATTTTCCTCGATGTTGCTGTATAAGTGGGTGCTATTATTTGAATAGACATCTTTATATAAAGTTGCTGTTTGTACGTACGGCTTTTAGAAAACAGCGGAGAATTAGATGAATAGCATAAAACTAGAAAAAAATTAGCTATTGTATCCAACTTCAGGGCAAAGGTCTTGATACTATTCTTAACTTTTTCTACTAATAAAAAAATTAAGGTAACGGCACAGAACAGATTGGTTACGGTATAAAAAAGACAGTTTACATCTGATAGCGCTTTTATCAAGAGTATTTTTCAAAAATCAGATTGAGAAAATATTTTTATTTGTGGTCATGCCATCGAAAAGAGTCACCAAGGGTGTTAATTATTACGAAATTTTGAAAATGGGCAAAAACTCGTAAACCATGATACATTTTCATTCACACCAATGAGAGCTACCGTTTTGTGCTCACAAGTTGGCGCGATTGATGAGTAAGGCCCTGAAGTTAAGCTTTAAAAGTTTTTATCACACGCGGTTCCGCTATATTAGATTCCGATTTAGGATTAGGATAGTTTAAAAACTAAATAACCGGCTTGCGTGTCGGGCCACGCTCAGTGTAGGGTTCCGTAGTAGCCTGTCAATTCAATGCTAGTCTTTTCCCGTTATAAACAAGCAACTACGTACTCCGTCTTAGTCACTTTAAAGGATTTATTCTAAGGATTTTGTATTTGGTACAAAATTATTCAACACCCAAGTTCAACGACTATTACTGCTAAACTAATAAAGTTATCGTAACCGCTATAGTTTTCCTTTAAATTTCATGAAATGCGCTATTATCACGAATTTTTCCAGATTTTTCAAGCCAGCAGTTTAGCTTTTAGAGGGGGAGGGGGGGGGGGGGGCTACTGGCGGCCTACTGGAACAAACATTTGCACTTTAAAGTTTAATATTTCGTAAATGGAGCATTCAATCGAAAAATGGTATTAGCAACACTTCCTTGCAAGTCATTTTAAAAGACCTAATCAACGATACGCCACACGGTGGGGTAGACGATGAAAAAAAAATCATCTCTACTTCTCATATAGGGGAGCTACCTTCAACCGACTTAAAATTGTCGGCGTAATTTATATACACACCCCCACAAAATTACAGCTTTCTAGTATTAACGGTCTCTTAGCAAAACCTCGGACAGACAGACAGACAGACAGACAGACGGACATGACGAAACTATAAGGGTTCCTTATGCAGGACTACGGAACCCTAAAAACCGACTTCAGGTGCCTCGCGTGTCAGTATAAGCAGCATGTTTGAGATGTTCATCGCTATATTTCTGGAAATAGTTATCATATCTTGATAAAACCTTGGAGATTTTAACCCTACCGATTAAAAAAGAAATCATTCAAATCTGTTTACTATTGGCGTAGTTATCGAGAAACAAACAAAAAAAATAGGCTTGTTCCTGCTCGGTCATTAAAAAGATCGCTCCGAACTAGCACATTCTTTCAGCTGTACTAGTTCGGACTTCTAGTACTATTAGTACAGTAGGTCATAATTACTCAATTAAAAATAGTCCCTATGACTGTTACCATAATGTTCAAAATAGCTTTTAAATTTTGGATTGTGTTTAACAATTTTCAAAATAGCTGTTGAAAATAGCATAGAGTGCATCTCACTCGTTCGTTCACTAGTTACGCTAACCCATTCGTTCATCGTCCTTTTCGTTCCGTGAGCATGAATCACAGACAATAATCGCGAACGAAGTACTAAATGTACTATGTACTAGTAACCTTACGGAATAGTTCAGTATCAAGAATTCATTCATGTTAGTACTTAGTACATGAACTACACAAGGCTAAAATAAAAGGCATACACACGAATTGAGAACCTCTTCCTTTTTGATAGTCAGTTGAAAATAAATGTTTGATTTTTCAATGTTTGTTTTTTAATTAACGTGTTTTTTTAAATACCGCTGTTTTTTTATTATATCTATGTTAGTATGTAAGGTCTAGGTTTAAATATGGGCCTATGTAATATCAATATTAAGAAGCAGAGAAGAATTTGACCTCTATTTTACCTGATCAACTTATAACAAGTTACGAGGTGGTCCAAGATGGAATCGTGTCCGTCTGGATATGGAAGATGGCCAGTGAAACTATACCAAACCGTCTTAACGTCTCCGAACTCGGTTATTGGCGACATGTTATTGTCACGTGTGTGGTTCGAGCCACGGCTGAAGCCTACCAGTGGGCTCCTATTTAGCACCACCCAGGGATCACGTGTAGGGTAGATTAAGGTCTAACCCTACGGACACGGGAAGGCAACAATGATTTTCCCGTGTGACGTGACATGACAAAAACCCCTGATTTGTTGAAGCATGTTTTTTAATTGTTGCAGTGACGCGCTCGATGCTCTCGGTTTGAAGAGGTACTGCTGCAGACGTATGCTGCTAGGCCATGTGGACCTCATTGAGAAACTTCTCAACTACGCCCCCTTGGAGAAATAATACCCTTTTATCTCATTATGTTTATGTTATTGTAACTATTTAAGTGATATTCCAAATATAATACATTTTTATTTAAGTAAGATAAAATCTTTAATTTCGTACTATTAAGGAGCGCCGTATAATTTTGTCAACCGACTTCCAAATAGGAGGAGGTTCTCAATTCGTCTATGTTTTTTTTATGTATGTTACGCGATTACTGCGTCAATTGTGAATCGATTTGAATTATTCTTTCTTTAGTCGGTAGGGTATACTTCGGAGGTGGTCCTATTATAATTTCATCGAGATCTAATAAATATATCCAAAGATATGATGATCAACGTCTCAAACTTGCTACTGAAAGTGACTCGCGGGAGTCGCGGGGCATAGAAGTCGGTTGTTTTAGTTTTTTAAACTATCTTAATTATTATTAAAAGAACTAGCCGTGTTAGTTTGTGGGTCAATCTTGGATGGTAAATTTGAACTACTTCCTGACTTAAGATTGAACTCGAATCTTTTATTCTTCGGTGACAATGCAATAATACCTATGGTATCATCAAGCTTTCCTGATGATGGAATCGGGCTCTAGGGACTGGAACTGCGTAGTGCCAAATGGTCCCCACCATTTGTCAACACCACAATCGAATTTTGGCTAGTAGATATAAATTGTTATCATTAGTGCTTTTAATTACAAACGATAACGTCATTACAAAAAGCTTGTGTAAAAAGATATTTCTATTTAATTTATTTAGGTCTGGGTTCCATTTCTGTAAGTACTACTTGCAGCAAACTCCCATATAAATTTGGTCAACCGATGGAAATACGAGACAAAAATTATTGGCGCAAGTATCTGGCGCGGCATTTGATGAATTTCTTTCCATGTTTTTAAACAAAAACGTAAACATCCACGTATGCAGGTACTCAAAACAAAAAGACATCGACATCTTAAAAAGATAAAATTCTTACGTAAAGCTAAACAAATTTCGAGTAGGTAAACTATACCGTTATTAAATAACTATGATAAGTTTTATATCTAATCTCATTGCTATATTTGAGAAGATATTTGGGAAATACAGACTAATATTATTAAAACGTTTGTAACACTGACACTTTGTTTGTTACCTAATCACGCCTAAACGGACGATCCGATGTTACTGAAAAGCAACTAGTTACTTTATACTTTATAGCATGGATAACTCCGATCACACAAATGTTGATTGGCAGAGCTTTTGGGAATATACCATACATACATATAGCTGAAAGTCTGTAGAACACATTAGCATTAGCGCATTACAGCTACTTTTCGGCAAGTAGAAGTAGCGCGTCGTCTGTGGGTCTCAAGGCCTGGCCTCTTTACCCTGGTGGTGCGCCGGGGGCAACTACCCCCGGGGATCTTACGGGCTTGATTTAGCCCTATCTTCGGTAGTACTGTTGGCCTTCTTGGCGTGGTGGATCTTCTTGACCTACGTGGCATGCCGTTGTGGCTCCTCTTCGCTGGAACCATCTTCCGTCACCAGGATGAGATCGCGTGTATATATAATAGCGTGTGAGCTTCGAATATAGGACCGGACCACAGATATATGTGGAACGGACGGAGAAGGGCTCTGGCGGCTTTCTCCTGGCGGATGACATTGTCCGCCTGAGAGCGCATTCTCAACGTCCGGTCGATGTAGACGCCAAGGTACTTCACGCTGGTTTCCCATTTGACGTCTTGTTCACGAGAAGTGTTAATGATTTGGGCAAGGAGTGGCGAGTAAGCGTCAGCGACGCAAGTAGGTACCTATTGTCTTTACCGATGCGAGCGCTCAATAATAATAAAGATAGTTAAAAAACTGAAACAACCGACTTCCATGCCCCGCGAGTCAGTTTCAGAGCAAATTTGAGTCGTTTATCGTCATATCCCTGGAGATACTTATCAGATCTCTATGAAATTACAATGGGGCCACTTCGGAAATGTACTCTACCGAATAAAAAAATAATCATTCGAATCAGTTCACAATTGACAGATTAATCGCGTAACATATACAGGGTGATTCAGTATCGATGGATCAAACAAAGCAGGGTGGCAGAGGACCTCACTGCGCATCTATTGAACCTTCATGTATGTTCTACCATTTTGGATAGTTTATGAGATATGATTTTTTTTTAAATGTTTTTGCCTTTCGCCCCTTTGGTTCACAAAAAAAAATGTTCTGCCCAACCCTTTACGCTAGGGTAATAATTTTGTTTTGTATTCGTAGGTAAATAGTAGACCTAACAAATGGTATCATTATTATTTTACTCGAAAAGTAAATACTTTCATAATAATAGAAAAATTTCAAAATCAAAAATCTCATTGACTAATGCTACTGCATAAAGTTTGCAAGGTCAATACAAAAAAAAAATCACGTCTATTTTTTTTCATAGGTACCTATTTTAAAATCTTCAGTATTTATCTAGCTACAACCTCTGCAAATTTAAATTACCTAAACTATGCGGTTTATATTAAAAAGGTGCGATGAAGTCAAAATTAGTTCACATTATTTTTTCAAATTCGTTGCCCCATTCTTTCATAGATGTTTAGATCTAATAAGTTGGTATAAGTTGCATCGCTATATGCAGCAAGCAAAAAAAATAGATTTGATATAAAAGGAGACTGAATATCGCTACTAATTTTTACTTATTACGTATCTTTTACATGTATTAGGTTTGAAAATATGTAGATTTTGCTGATTTTTGTTACCTACGGGAAGGTTATTTGTTGCCTTCCTGCGTCCGTAAGCTTCGCTTAGACCTTAAACTACCCTTCGCGTGATCCCTGGGTGGTGCTAAATAGGTGACCATAAGTGGTAGGGTTCGGTTTTGGCTCGAACCACTCACCGGTAAAAAGAAATGTTGCTAATTTGTTCGCCAAGTGCCAGCATGGTGAGAGGCAGTATGGATGACGGGGTGGGATAGTTGCGCTCTGTGAATTAGCCGACAGTCAGTCGGTTCCATTATGTAGTTCAACAACGTTTTTTAATGTTTGACAGATAAGCATTTGACTGCTTCCTCACCTTATGCTAAGTGAAGGTGCGGTCAAAATATGGATTCTTGTTTGTCTGGAATTGAATGACGTACTGAGACTAGGCGCTGGGCGACTGACTGTCTTCGTACTGCCTATTAACATCATGCCGGAATTTAGCGAACGAATAAGCAACATGTCTTTTACCGGTGAGTGGTTCGAGCCTTGGTCGAATCCTACCACTTATCCTACCTATTTAGCACCACCCAGGGATCACGTGAAGGGTACTTTAAGGTCTAAGCTAAACTTACGGACGCAGAAAGGCAACAATGACCTTCCCGTAGGTAACAAAAATCAGCGAAATCTACATATTTTCAAAACTAATACATGTAAAAGAGACGTCAAAAGTTAATTAATAGTAGTGCTATTCAGTCTCATTTTATATCAAATATTTTTTTTCCTGCTGCATGCAACTAGCGATGCAACTTATACCTACTTAATGTATCTAAACATCTATGAAAGAATGGGCAAATTTGAAAAAATATTGTGAACTAATTTTGACTTCATCGCACCTTTTTAGGGTTCCGTAGCCGAATAGCAAAAAACGGATCCCTTATAGATTCGTCATGTCTGTCTGTCTGTCTGTCCATCCGTATGTCACAGCCATTTTATTCCGAAACTGTTAGGACTACAGAATTGAAACTTGGTGGGTAGGTGTATTCTGTGAACCGCTTTCCGATTTTTATACAAAAATAAAAAATATAAAAGTTTAGGGGGGAGGGGGGGTTGTCATCCCATACATGGAACTGAAACAACAAAAAAATCTTCAAACCTATTCGTGTGGGGTGTCTATGGATAGGTTTTTTATAATGACATTGAGGTTCCTGAAATCATTTTTTCTCAAAGTCAATCATTTGAAAGATAGGCGTCTAAAGTGGTAAAATGTGTGCCCCCCCCCCCCCTCCCCCTCTCTTACTTTTAAAGTATGGGAGTGAAAAATCTAAAAAAAAGATATGCTGTAGATGTCAATGAAAACTAACAACGAAAATTAGTTTGAACGAGATACAGTCAGCAGGTTTTGAGATATGGCGACCGCCAAGATAACTTTGTTTTTTATACAAACACTATGAAAAACAAAGTTAATTTGTTAGTTGCGAAAAATCATAGTTATAGAATACTTTTCTGTGTTACGGAACCCTAAGAGTGTGAGTCCGACTTGGCCAGTTTTTTTTATTATTAACCGCATAGTTTAGGTAAATAAAATAAAATTGGCAGAGGTTGTAGCTAGATAAATACTGAAGTTTTAAAGTCAGTCTGTTTGTGTAGCCTCATAACCCCAAGGCAATTGTGGATGAAACAGAAATACCAATAGTAACAGAAGCCAGAAATCTTGGTCTGATTTTAGATGGTGAAATGCGGTTCCCAAAACATGTTGAGGGAAAAATTAGGACTGCTTCCTATTATCTCAACTTAGATATTATATAACACAAGAAACAACATTTCTCAAAAAGTAAGCATTTTACTGTGAGATCTACTGGTATCCTTTTAATTACTGTAGTGCAGTATATGGTCCTAGGCTATTTACTAAGACAGAACGAGCCATTCAGAGAGTCCAAAATGCTTGTGCTAGGTTCTGTTTCAAAATCCCGAGAAGAGAACATTTTACTTCATGCCTAATCAGGCACAATATTTTAAATATGAGAACTAAAAGAGATTTGCACCTGGCTTGTCTTACTCAAAAGGTTCTCCGGAATAAGAATCCAGATTATCTCTTTGAAAAATTAGAATGAAAAAAAAAACCTGAATGCTCGACATACCCGCAGCCAGTACCTACTTGATCTCTCCTTACCTAATATTATGTTTCTTTGAAGTGTCACACACTTTATATTTTTGTAAATTGTTAATCACAATCCAAAATTTCATCGTACCGACGGGACTCGAACCCGCACCCCCCGGATTACACGTCCAGGTGCTCCGCCAATTAAGCCACGGTTCGATCCATCGATACGACGAAATTAGTGGATTGCATTTGTTAACTCAATTATGCATTGGTGGCGCCATCTATGACTACTTATTACGTAAGTTAATCATTCGGAAGAAATCATTAAAGTTTTTCAAATCAGACGAGAGATGCTGCACTGCGTAAATCAAATATTATGTTTCATTGAAGTGTCACACACTTTATATTTTTGTAAATTGTTAAACACAATCCAAAATTTCTCCCTACCTAGTCACAAAACCAGCGGATTTAGAGGTAGTTTCAAATATAGTGCGGCAAAAATTTCGAACAATCTCCCTCTTCCGATGCGAAAGAAAATCAGTTTTATTTTATTTAAATTTAAAGTTAAAAAATTTATGTTTCAACGCAATAAAAAATATTTGAAGCTATCTTCAAGACCAAATAGCCTAAATTAAAGCATTACACACACATCCATGCACAAATACACACACACACACACACACACACACACACATACACACACACATATATACATAGCCAATGGTAAATAATCTCATTGTGTTAATTAGTGTAAGAATCATGTTAATTAGTGATAGGAATTATACCATATTCTATAAACCACTAAGTATGTACTCGTAAATCCTGCTTACTAGCTAAACGCTCGACAACCATCTCAGCTCGAGCAATGGGGTAGACTAATAAACTGGCCAAGTGCAAGTCGGACTCGCACTCGTAGGGTTCCGTAACACAGTAGAGTATTCTATAACTTTGATTTTTCGCAACTACAAAAATAACTTTGTTTTTCATAGTGTTTGTATGAAAAACAAAGTTATACTTGCGGTCGCTATATCTCAACAACTGCTGACTGTATCTCGTTCAAACCAATTTTCGTTGTTAGTTTCTATTGAGATCTACAGAATATATTTATTCTAGATTTTTCACTCCCTTACTTTAGAAGTTAGAGGTGTCCCCCCCGGACACACATTTTACCACTTTAGACGCGCCTATCTTTGAAATGATTGACTTTGAGATAAAATGATTTTAGAAACCTCAATGTCATTTTTAAAGACCTATTCATAGATACCCCCATACGTATAGGTTTGACGAAAAAAGTTTTTTTTTGTTCCAGTTCCATGTATGGGATGCCCCCCCTTAAACTATTATATTTTTTATTTTTGTATGAAAATCGGAAAGCGGTTTACAGAATACATCTACTTACCAAGTTTCAATTCTGTAGTCCTAATAGTTTCGGAATAAAATGGCTGTGACATACGCACGGACAGACAGACAGACAGACAGACAGACAATCAGACATGGCGAATCTATAAGGGTTCCGTTTTTTGCCATTCGGCTACGGAACCCTAAAAATCAGCCCTGCGTACTTGCGTAGACCCAGACTACGCAGAACAGTGCTGAGTCTATCCCAGTTGGCAAAATATTATTGTGCGTATTGTAAATCTAATGTGTTTCTCTAGTGTACTATTTTTTTGGCAATAAATGTGTTTTTATTTTTTTTTATTTCTATTATTAAAATAAGTATGAAAAAAATAATAATATGTGATTTTTTTTTGTATTGGCTTCGCAAACTTTATGCAGTAGCATAGGTTAATGAGATTTTTGTAACTTTTTCTATTATTTTTAAGTATTTACTATTCGAGTAAAATAATAATAATACTATTTGTTAGGTCTATTTTTTACTTTCGATTACAAAAAAAAAAGCCTTATCGTAAGGGTTGAGCAGCAACCCTGCTTCGTTTGATACATCGGTGCTGAATCACCCTGTAAAAGAAAAAAGAAACATACATACGAATTGAGAACCTCCTCCTTTTTTGTAAAGTCGGTTAAAAAATGAGCCTTCATGCAATTTTGCGGGTCAATTGTCCATTGACTTACCGTATGTTATCAATACCTACTTAAAAAAACAACTCGTCAGATTATTACCATGCAGTCATACCTACAATGTTTTTATCTTCGTTTTCTCTCGTTGAAAAACATATTTTTTTGTAAGATGGTGTGAGTAAGTAGGTAGGTATATGAAGTCACCAAGTATGGCAAATACATTTTACAATGAACCCGTATATTAAATTACAATGTAACTGAAAAATAGCGTTAATTTGCATTATGATGTATTTGTATTAAATACGTAAGAACCCAAGCAATTTATCTTTCTATACTATTAAAACAGTAACTAAGCGAAAACTGTACATTGAATATTTTTTTGAAATTTAAATTAGGAGAAGCATTATGAACGCTATAGATGCCGAAAATATAATTTTTAAAATTTTTTCTGTATGTATGTCCGTTTGAAAAATCATCACGCCAAAACTACTGGACGGATTTTAATGAAACTTAAAGTGAGCATAGCTTATACTATGGAATGACTTTTAGAATATTGGTTATCCTGAAAAACATAAAGGTTTTGGTGGAACACGGGAAAAACAGGATATTTTTATGTAAATGTTATGCAATCTATTAGGTAAACACTTTACAAATGATACTTTGATCAAATGCATATATGTATCACAAAGTATTCATGAAAAAAAAAATTATACGGGAATCGTTCCTGGTTCTATAATTATACGTGCAGATTTACATTGTTATTCTTAAATTCGTGAATGATTGGATCAGGTGGAACCGAGCTTGCTTTAAGAAGCAAAGGCTGTAGGTTCGAATCTCAACACGTGAGAATTTTTGTCGAAAATGTAATGTTTTATACTCAAAGTATTTGTTAGTTATTTTGCGCTTATTGTCAATCATTCGAAAACATATTCGGATTCGGAAGCTTCATTTTTAATTTTATTCTATGTTTGATCCCTGAGCTGTTTTGAGCGGAAACCTTTTCAATGAATCACTGATTTTTTCTAATTGAAATATCAAAATTAACCGATCGGAGCATTGTGAATTGCAAAGATCCAAATCGAAGTAAACGCAGTTTTCGAATTGGAATTTGCTCTCGAATGATTGAGAATAACCCTACTGATAGGCTTAGCGTTTGACTACTATCTCGCCTGGTGCTAAGCGATGATGTCATCAAAGATAGTGAATCCGCTAGGCCTAAAATGATCCTAAATACCAAAGGCTTTTTGTTGCTGGACACCGTAAGGGTACGCCGGCAGTTGTTCTCCTTGATGGTAAAAAGCTATTTTATGTCAACAAGTCAGGCGGAACATCGATATAATGCTCCTACTACGTGTGGCAAAAGGTGGTTTGAGTTGTGACTCGCACGAACCAGCCATCAATTGAATAAAAGCATGTCGCTAATCGATTCGCTCTCAAGAAATAACATTAATAAAGTAATAAATCTTTGAGAAAGATATTCGGATGATGGTGGCAATGGTGGCATATGCACTCTCTTTTGTTATCTTAAGTTTAAGGAGATCAGCTGAGTTCGGCAAACGACACTCGATCGTTCTTCTGCCGATGATGGATTAAACACAGGCCTCATTATTGGAATATAAGCGAAACGAAACTAGCGCCCACCTATCTTTGAGTTACTCAAAGCCAACTAACTATGTATGAGAGCTAAGCCAGTCGATGTTTTACTTTACATTACACATTATAACTGCACATATTACAGGATCGTTGGGTTTCCCAGCTTCTGAATTCGTATCGCTGGCGTAGTTCTATTAGGTAGAAATGTTGTGCAGTTTCGTACCATTTTAGATTCGTCATGTCTGTCTGTCTGTCTGTCGTTTGTCTGTCCGTCCGTCGTCCGTCCATATGTCACAGCCATTTTATTTCGAAACTTTTAAGACTACACAGTTAAAACTTGGTAAGAAGATGTATTCTGTGAACAGCATTACGAGTTTTATACAAAACTAATGAATAATTAGGGGGTGGTGGTCTCCCCATACATGGGAAGAGAAACTAAAAAAAATATTTTTTAATCAAACCTTTACGTGCGGTATGTTTTTGGATAGGTCGTTGAAAATTACATTGAGGTTTTTTAAACATTTTTTTTTCAAAGTCATTCGTTTGAAAGTTTTGCACTTCTAAAGTGGTAAAATGTGTGTGAAAAAGTGAAAGATCTAAAAAAAAATATCCTGTAGATCTCAATAAAACTTTCACCTAAAATTGGTTTAAAGTCAGTAGTAGTACGTAGTACAGTAGTAGTAAGTCAGTCAGTTTTTGAGATATAGCACATTTTCCGAACCGCAAATATAAATTTGTTTTTCATAAAAACGCTTATGTTACGAAACCCTACGAGTGCGAGTCCGACTTGCACTTAGCCAGTTAAGACTTTCTATTGTTAAATTCACTCTCTTTAGATAAATACCCGAAAAACTTAAAAGATGCTTTAGACAAAGCAATAAATGTCGGTTAAAATTGATCTAAAAACCACGCTAGAGAATGCATTTTTATCGATATTTTAGCTTCCCTGAAACAGCTGGATAACTAACTGAAAAGTTTTTTAAATTTAAGTCGTCAGATTACACCTGGAATGACCGACAGACAAACAAGACTTACTATTTCGTGCTAAAAAATCATCATAATAATAATTTACAAAAAAAGAGTGTGTTAACTTTTATTATGAAGATGGTCAAAAATGTATCTATGAATACTCTCCGTACTCTAATTTAAATCGGATACATTCAAATTCATTGTTAGTGTCATTTAAAATTATAAACATAATTATATTTCCATTTAGAATCCCTGATTTAACAAATTGAATTGCAAGTAGGTATCTCCGTTCCGATAATTGTGAATTGCAAAGATCTAAGTCGAAGGGGAGGTAGTTTCTGAATCCGACTTTTTTTTACTGATGAATTTTGAATGATTGTATATAGCCCGGCTGAAATTGAAAGGTGCCTTTTATTAAAGGTTACATATGAACGTTTTTAATAAGCCTATCCCCGGTTTTCGGGGATTTTATTGGAATCGTCGTTGATGAGTTTTTCGATTCTGCTATCAATAGTTTTAAGCATCTACTTAGCTGGATTTTTTTATAACCATCAAACATCGCTTTGATATAGATTAAACTGTTGTCCCGGGTGAAATATTGTCTAACTTTAGTCAAAACGCCAAGTGGCTGACTAAACTTGAAATTCAACTAGTGACCCGCCCCAGCTTCGCACATATGCCTGGGTAGAGCCTGTATCTGTTTGCATCACTTTGTGGCGTCGAGTATGAATTAATCGTTACATAAAACCTTAAGGAATTATACATATAAACCTTCCTCATGAATCACTCTACCTATTGGTGAAAACCGCAAATTCTGTAGTTTATCAAACTGACAGACAGACGCGGCAGGGGACTTTGTTTTATATTATCTAGTAATATAAAAGTAAAATTAAGAGTTGATGCTTAATGAGATGCCGAGAATATCAAGGCGGGTAGTTGTCGTTATAGGTAATATCTTTAAATGTAGGAGATCAAACGTTGGACGAGCGCTTCTCTATGAGGATGGATTTTTGTGCGGCTTGATACATTATAACGACGTTGTTATCTACATACCAAAGTACAATATTTGCCAAATTTTCGTTGGACAATATATTATGTAACTAGCTGTTACCTGCGGCTTCGCCCGCGTTATTTGTGTCATTATGAGCATTGAGGTCTAGATCGATGATCTCTTAGGCCAAGTCACCATAGATGACCCTTAAAGTCGAACTCAATATCCTGTATTATTAAAGTCATAATTTTTTTTGGTTAGGTTAGTATACGAAGTTGTGCTGTTTAAATGTTTGACTCAACACAACAGTTCCTGAAACATTTCTTACAAAGAAAATAAGGTGAATAGCTGCGCGAGCGTAGCAAGCGCTATTATTGGGCAAGTTAAAATTTTTATGGCTTTTTATATCCCTGACAGTTTAATGATCTAATCATCAAGTCTTTATAGATGACTCTTAAGTCGAACTCGATATCGTCTATTGTTAAAGTCATTAATCATTACTTGGCACTTGGTAAACCTAACCAAGGTTTACCAAGTTTTGCTATTTAAGTATTTGAGTCAGTCTAATGTATGAGGCTGTTAAAACACGCTATTATATGCTATGTAGCGTTATTACTGCGCAAGCGAAGCGAGACATTTGTTTATGACTTTTTATGACCCTGAAAGTTTTATGACCTACTAAGTCGACACCGATGACCCTAAGGTTAAACTTGATATCCACTTATTTTAAGGTAAAAATTATTATGATTATTGAAGGTTGAACTGTTACAATTTATGACATGTGTTGATGAATGTGGCTATTAAAATACAAAAGTTGCTGAAATGTTTCCTACAAAGTACATTTTACAAATGCTTGCACGACCGGAGCGAGCGCTATTACTGCGCGAGCGTAGTAAGCGCTATCACAGCGAAAACTTTTTACGTCATTTTATGACCCTGACAGTTTTTATGACCTACTAAGTTAACACTGATGACACAAAGGTTAAACTTGATATCCACTTATTTTATGGTTAATAATCATTGTGATTATTGAAGGTTGTACTGTTTCAATTTATGGCCTCGTTTCGATGCATGTGGCTATTAAAATACAAAAAAAATGTTGAAACATTACCTTCAGAGTAGATAAAACAAAGGTTTGCGCGAGCGTAGCGAGCGCTATCAATGCACGAGCGAAGCGAGCGCGAAATTTTTTTTGTCATTTTATGACCCTGACAGTTTTATGACCTACTAAGTCAATGCCGATGACCCTAAGGTTAATCTTGATATACACTTATTTCAAGGTAAAAAAATCATTATGATTATTGCAAGTTGTACTGTTCCAATTTATGTCATGTTTTGATGAATGTGGCTATTAAATTACAAAAGTTACTGAAATATTTCCTACAATGTAGATATGACTAATGCTTGCACGACCGGAGCGAGCGCTATTACTGCGCGAGCGTAGTAAGCGCTTTCACTTAAAACGAAACTGAAATCACGAAAAATGTTTACGACCTTTTATGACCCTGACCGTTTTCATGACCTACTAAGACAACACTGATGACACAGAGGTTAAACTTCATATCCACTTATTTTAAGGTTAATAATCATTATGTTTATTGAAGGTTGTACTGTTTCAATTTATGGACTCGTTGTGATGCATGTGGCTATTAATATACAAAAGTTGCTGAAATGTTTCCTACAAAGTAGACATAACAAATGCTTGCGAGACCGGAGCGAGCGCTATCACTGCGCGAGCGTAGCAAGCGCTATCACTGAGCGAGCGAAGCGAGCGCGAATCATTTTTACAACCTTCTGTGACCCTGACAGTTTTTATGACCTACTAAGTTAACACTGATGGCACAAAGGTTAAACTTGATATCCACTTATTTTAAGGTTAAAATTCATAATGATTATTGAAGGTTGTACTATTTCAATTTATGGACTCGTTCTGATGCATGTGGCTATCAAAATACAAAAGTTGCTGAAATATTACCTACAAAGTAGATAAAACAAAGGTTTGCGTGAGCGCAGCGAGCGCTATCACTGCGCGAGCGAAGTGAGCGCGAAAATTTTTACGTTGCATGACCCTGACAGTTTTTATAACCTACTTAGTCAATACCTATGTTAAAACACGAATGCTTTTGAAATACTTCCCACAAAGCAGATAAAACACGTTGAAAAAAAATCTGGACCCCCTGACTCGATAGCCTAAAAAAAAGTATTCCATATCCTATTCTACCCTATGAACTGTCTTTATACAACATTTCAGGCAAATCGGTCAAGCCGTTTATTCGAGAAGAGGTCTTATATTTACAAAATTCAATTAAAAATATCTGGACCCCCTGACTCGATAGCGAAATAAAAAGTATTCTATATCCTATTCTGCCCAATGAACTGTCTTTATACAACATGTCAGGCAAATCGGTCAAGCCGTTTATTTGAGAAGAGATCTTATATTTACAAAATACAATTAAAAATATTTGGACTCTCTGACTCGATAGCCAGAAAAAAAGTATTTTATATTCTTTTCTGCCTTATGAACTGTCTTCATACAACATTTCAGGCAAATCGGTGTAGCCGTTTATTCGAAAAGAGGTCCTTTAGTTACAAAATTCAATTTAAAATATCTGGACCCCCTGACCCCTGATCACTGACTTGAGCCAGAAGAAAAGTATCCTATATCCTATTTTACCCATGACATGTATACATATAAAATTTCCGGCAAATCAGTCAAGCCTTTTATTCGAGAAGAAGTCTTATATTTACAAAGTTCAATTAAAAATATCTGAACCCCCTGACGCGATAGCCAAAAAAAAAGTATCCTATATCCTATTCTACCTTATGAACTGTCTTTATGCAACATTTCAGGCAAATCGGTCAAGCCGTTTATTCGAGAAGAGGTCTTATATTTACAAAATTCAATTAAAAATATCTGGACCCCCTGACTCGATACCCAAAAAATAAGTATCCCATATCCTATTCTACCCTATGAATTGTCTTAATACAACATTTCAGGCAAATCGGTCAAGCCGTTTATTCGAGAAGAGGTCTTATATTTACAAAATTCAATTAAAAATAACTGGACCCCCTGACTCGATAGCCAGAAAAAAAGTATTCTAAATCCTATTCTGCCCTATGAACTGTCTTTATACAACTTGTCAGGCAAATCGGTCAAGCCGTTTATTTGAGAAGATATCTTATATTTACAAGTTTCAAATACAAATATTTGGACCTCCTGACTCGATAGCCAGAAAAAAAGTATCCTATATCCTATCCTGCCTTATGATCTGTCTTTATACAACATTTCAGGCAAATCGGTGTAGCCGTTTATTCGAAAAGAGGTCCTTTAGTTACAAAATTCAATTAAAAATATCTGGACCTCCTGACTCAATAGTAAAAAAAAAGTATCCTATATCCTATTCTGCCTTATGTTCTATCTTTGTACAACATTTCAGCCAAATCGGTCAAGCCGTTTGACCGTGAAGAAGTCCCAAACAAACAAACAAACAAATAAACAAACTGACTTTCGCATTTTAATATTGGTGTTGATAGGATATTAAACATTGTTTAAGTATTCCACTTAAAATCCATTGTCATTAAAATTGTAACCCTATCTACCAAACTGGACAATGCAATAGTGTCCATATATTGATGGTTAGTGTGGATTATTTAAATTAAGGCATGAAATGTTTCATTAAAAAAAATTACAGCGTAGCAGATATAACTTCTCTTGGTCTTATCATAATGTAAGGCATAGATTTGAACCTTAATGAGACGAATAAAAAATTAAGTGTTGCCACACTAACGTTAAGGTTTTGTTAAGATTTTGTAGGAATCGCGAACGAAGTCGCGGGTACAGCTAGTTTTATAATACTTACGTAGTGATATTGGACGGCCCTTTGGCGTAAAGGATAGTCACCCTGATTCTGACCCGACAGTTGTTGGTTCTAATCGTAGCTATATACCTACCAATGAAAGTTTTATGTGCATTCGTGAATTATGGGTTCTCGTACAGAGGTAGTGGGATCATTAAATCGACCAAAACTGGCCAAGTGCATGTCGGACTCGCACTCGTAGGGTTCCGTAACAGTAGAGTATTTTATAACTTTAATTTTTCGCCACCAAAAATTAACTTTAAAAAGTAAAGTAAATTAACTTTAAAGTTATTTTTTCGGTCGGTCGCTATATCTAAAAAACTGCTGACTGTATCTCGTTCAAACCAGTTTTCGTTGAAAGTTTTTATTGAGATCTACAGAATATATTTTTCTAGATTTTTCACTCCATTATTTTAAAAGTTAGAGGGGAGGGGGGGGGGGCACATGTATAGGTTTGAAGGATTTTTTGTTCTGTTTCAGTTCTATGTATGGGATGCCCCCCCTTAAACTTAATCTACCTACCAAGTTTCAATTCTGTGGTCTTTATAGTTTCGGAATAGAATAGCTGTGACATACGGACGGACAGACAGACAGACATGACGAATCTATAAGGGTTCCGTTTTTTGCCATTCGGCTACGGAACCCTAAAAAGTAGCTCACCACCAAGGAGAACATCTGCCGCCTGGCCGCGGCGTTCCCCGACGCAAAAAGTAGGGGTGTTATACGTTTAACGTGTGTATCTGTGTGTCTGTCTGTAGCATCTTAGCACCCAACCGGATGAATCGATTTTGATTTTATTATGGATAGTTTTTTTTTGTTTGATAGATGTATTCATCGAGAGTGATCTTAGCTTTGATTCATGAAAATTCGTTTATTCGTTATAACGAATTAACGCGATTAACTAGAAAAAAGCTCATAATTTTATAAAACTACTAGAAGTGCCCCGCGGCTTCGCCCGCGTTAAAAACTTCTATTATTTACTTAAAACTTTTCTTTTGTAAAAACGATTCTATCATTAAATACATCAAATAAGCATTAGCCAAATCGGTTCATCCGTTTTTATGCTATCGCGTCACTAAGGCAATTCGGGATTCATATTTATAAAAACCGAAAAACCCAAATTTTCAGACTTTGTTACCATTTCAAGAAATCCTACAACACGTACTTTATTTCATCTTATTTCGCAATACAAACTTTGAATCCCCGTTCCGTATCCGGAAGGAATTTTTGCAAAATCCTTTCTGAGCGGATGTACCTACGTCATAATAAATATCTGCATTCTAAATTTCAGCGCAATCCGAAACAATATTGATTTTTAGACTTTGTTACCCCAGTTTATCCTCTTAGGGTGGCATTTTGAAAAAGTCTGAAACTCGTATTTATTTACAGAAGTACTTGTGTGAAATGTCGAATAAAATGACTATCCAAACTTTGAACCCCCGCTTCATCCCCTTGAAGAGTGAATTTTGAAAAATTCTTTCTTATCGGATACCTAAGTCAAAATAACTATTTGCATGCCAAATTTCAGCGCAATCCGAAACAATATTTATTTCAGACTTTGTTACCCCACTTCACCCTTTTAGGGATGGAATTTCGAAAGAGCCTAAAACACGTATTTACTTACGTACTTGTTAAAGTTGAAAGTTAAGTTTCAAATATAGTTTCAAATATAAAAGACTATCTAATCTTGTTTCTCCATACAAACTTTAAACCCCCGTTTCATCCCCTTCAGGGGTGAATTTTGGAAAATCCTTTCTCAAAGGGAATTCACTTCGTTATAACTATCTGCATGCCAAATTTCAGCGCAATCCGAAACAATATTGTTTTGAACACTATGTTACCCCATTTCACCCTCTTAGGGTGTAATTTAAAAAAAAACCTGAAACACGTATTTACTTATTTTTTACTGGAACACTTGTATGAAGTGTCGAATAGAAAATACTAACTAATCTTGTTTCTCCATACAAACTTTGAACCCCCGTTTCATCCCATTCAGGGGTAAATTTTGGAAAATCCTTTCTCAGAGAGAATTAACGTGGTAATAACTATCTGCATGCCAAATTTCAGCGCAATCCGAAACAATATTGATTTTAACACTTTTGTTACCCCATTTCACCCTCTTAGGGTTGTAATAAAAAAAAAACCTGAAACACGTATTTAATTATTTTTTACTCGAGCACTTGTATGAAGTTTCGAATAGATAATACTATCTAATCTTGTCTCTCCATACAAACTTTGAACCCCCGTTTCATCCCTTTAAGGGGTGAATTTTGGAAAATCCTTTTTCGGAAGTAACAACCGCTGTAATAACTATCTGCATGCCAATTTTCAGCGCAATTCGAAACAACATTGATTTTCACACTTTGTTACCCCATTTGACCCTCTTAGGGGTGGATTTTCAAAAAAACCTGAAACACGTATTTACTTATTTTTTTACTGAAGCACTTGTGTGAAGTTTCGGATAGAAAAAACTATCTAATCTTGTTTCTCCATACAAACTTTGAACCCCCATTTCATCCCATTAAGGGGTGAATTTTGGAAAATCCTTTCTTAGTACACCCTTACGTACTACAATATACCCTCCAAATTGCAAGTCTCTACAACCAGCGGTTTAGGCTGTGCGTTGTCTGTCAGTGAGTCAGTCAGTCAGTATGTCAGGACAAAGATTCTTATAGTATTAGATGAGCTTTTTTCTAGTTAATCGCGCGCTATGAAATCAACTTTTATGGGTCTGATCAATTCGAAAATCTTCTTCTTCAACGATAATAATATGGTAAGAACATGGAAGCATTGATCTGATGCTGGGCCATCTCCTGGACTCTACAGAATACTCAAATACTCACCAACTTACAGCTCAGATTTCAAATGTCGTGTTTTGAGTCATTGGAATGCTTTTAATAAAAAGATTATACATATATCAGTCGGGGGGGTTTAAAAATATTATATTATTATATATATCGATCAATATTATTTTATACAATAGATCATATTATATATCATCATACTTACCATATTGACTACAAATTGATTGTGATCAGTAGGGATCTATAGAATAGCTTAGCTTATAATAATATTTTCGTATGAACTATGACCTAATCTGTGGTTTCACTGCAAATATTTTATTAATTTTGCGATGCGTGTATGTGAAATTCGTGATATCTTCTAGAGTTTTCATTTGAATTATATACTGTAAAGGACAATTTTATCTGTAATATGTGGCCAAGCTAATTAACGTAATTATTTGGATAAGGATTAATATTATATACTTGAAAATAATAGCCTTGGAAGTTATGTTATATTTTTTAACAAAAAATTAAAGATTAAAATGGTTACTGTGAGTCAACCTTAAGAGAGAGACATATGCTGTCGCGAACTTTTTTGTAGGTCTTATTAAGTTGTACAACTCTTCCCTACAAAATATTCTTCCATCTATTTTCAATTGAGCAGCGTTCGTAAGAAACGTGTTTTTTCGACCGTTTTTTTGTCGACTTAGGTTGCAAATTAGGTCTCCACGGATGTACCTTTGATTTAAACAGGATAGTATATAGCCTTTTTTCATTTCGAAAGTCCATTCTATATATTAGTCAAAGAATTTTTTAAATCGGTCCAGTAGTTTGTAATGATTTGGCTCAAAAACTACTGAACCGGTTTAAAAAATTCTTTCACTAATACATAGAATGAACTTTCGAAATGAAAATAGGCTATATATTATCCCGTTTAAATCAAAGGTACATTTGTGGAGACCTAATTTGCAACATAAGTCGGCAAAAAAACGGTCGAAAAAACACGTTTCTTACGAACGCTGCTTAATTGAAAATAGATAGAAGAATATTTTCTATGCAAGAGTTGTGCAACTTAATAAGACCTACAAAAAAGTCCGCGATAGCATATGTCTATCTCTTAAGGTTGACTCACAGTAACCATTTTAATCTTAAAATGTTTGTTAAAAAATATTACATAACTTCCAAGGCTATTTTCAAGTATATAGTATTAATCCTTATCCAAATAATTACGTTAATTAGCTTGGCCACATATTATAGATTAAAATTGTCCCTTACAGTATATAGTTCAAATGAAAACTCTAGAAGATATCACGAATTTCACATACACGCATCGCAAAATTAATAAAATATTTGCAGTGAAACCACAGACTAGGTCATAGTTACTACAAAAATATTATTATAAGCTTGCTTAGCTATACTGCAGATCCCCACCGATCACAATCAATTTGAAGTCAATATAGTATAATAATATGATCTATTGTATACAATAATATTCATCTATATATATAATAATATAATATTTTAAACCACCCCGACTGATCTATGTATAATCTTTCATTAAAAGCATTCCAATGACTCTAAACACGACATTTAAAATCTGAGCTGTAAGTTGGTGAGAATTGGAGTATTCTGTAGAGTCCAGGAGATGTCCCAGCATCAGGTCAATGCTTCCATTTTCTTACAATATCGTTGGAGCAGAAGATTTTCGAATTGATCAGACCTATGAAAGTTGATTCCATAGCGCAATTAACTAGAAAAAGCTCATAGTTTTATAACGATTGAACGAATTTTCATGAATCAAAGCTAAGAAAACTCTCGGTGAACACATCTATCAAACAAAAAAAAACTATCAATAATAAAAACAAAATCGGTTCATCCGGTTAGGTGCTAATATGCTACAGACAGACACACAGATACACACGTTAAACGTATATTACCCCTACATTTTGCGTCGGGGAACGCGTAAGGTTACGGTGGCAGATGTTCTCCTTGGTGTTAAGCGACTTTTTGGTAGATTTAATGATCCCACTACCACTGTACGAAAACTCATGATTCATGAATGCACATAATACTTACATTGGTAGGTATATAGCTAGGATTAGAACCAACGACCGTCGGGTCAGAATCAGGGTAACGTAAGTATTATAAAACAAACTCCATCACTGCGTCTGTCCGTCTGTTCGCAATAATCTCAATAGCTACTGAACGGATTATCAGCGGTTTTCACCAATAGCCAGAGTGTTTATGAGGAAGGTTTATATATGGTATTCTATAAATAACTTTCTACGACGCTGTGGAAGACGATGGTATCGATTTTAAATGTTGCTTTTCACATATATACATGTATGTAACTATGTTACCATTTATCTTTTATTTCAACAAAAAGAGCTCTTCCTATTTGATGTAGAATAAAATTAATGATATTAAAGTCGTTTAAAGTGATATCCTTATACTTAAAAGGCTGTCTCGTAAAATAAAATAATGCGGTCCTTGTAACACTTTTATAAGGTATTGGTTGCGTGAGCATCATTATTATTATTACAGCCCATTAGATCAATAAACTACCGCTGCAAGGCACCATTGATATAATATAATTATAATAATTTAAATTCTAAAAAACAGACTACGTACCGTGCGGGTATAAGTAGCAAGTTTGAGATGTTTATCGCCATATATCTGGAGATACTTATCTGATCACGATTGCATTTTAAATGGGACCAGTTTGGAAATGAACGCTACCCATAAAAATTCATACCGCTACCCATTCAAATCGGTTTTACAATTAGCGGAGTAATCGCGTAACAAACAATAACCGGCCAAGTGCGTGTCGGGCCACGCGCAGTGTAGGGTTCCGTAGTAGCATGTTATTCAATGCAAGTCTTTACCCGTTATAAACAAGCAACTAGGTACTCCGTCTTTGTCACTTTAAAGGATTTATTCTAAGGATTTTGTATTTGGTACAAAATTATCCAACACCCAAGTTCAACGACTATTACTCCTAAACTAATAAAGTTATCTTAACCGCTTTAATTTTCCTTTAAAGTTCATAAAATGCGCTATTATCACGAATTTTTCCAGATTTTTCAAGCCATCAGTTTAGCTTTTAGAGTGGGGGGGGGGGGACGCCCTACTGGAACAAAAATTCTCACTTTAAAGTTTAATATTTCGTAAATGGAGCATGCAATTGAAAAATGGTATTAGCAACCCTTAAGTCATTTAAAAGACCTATTCAACGATACCCCACACGATGGGGTAGACGATGAAAAAAAAATTCATCCCCACTGCTCATATAGGGGAGCTACCCTAAAAAAAATATTTTTCACAATTTTATTTCAGTACTTTGTCGGCGTAATTTATATACATACCCCCACAAAATTACAGCTTTCTAGTATTAGCGGTGTCTTAGCAAAACCTCGGACAGACAGACAGACAGACAGACGGACATGACGAAACTATAAGGGTTCCTTGTCAGGATACGGAACCCTAAAAAGGATATATCGATATATGTTATATGCCGGAATAAAGTCAAAATATTTTATATTAATATTTTTCTTTTTGTAAATTGTCGTGAAAATTTGCAAATGCGTGAAATGGAACGTAAGTAGGTAATGTCTTAATCTGACACTAGGCATTTAGGCAACAAACTAGAGAACAGTAACCACCGCGTGCCGTGCGCTGACGAGCGTAGTGAGGTAGTGAGGAGGGGGAAGCCGCGGCAGCGGCTGCGCTTCACTAGAACCGACGCTATAGCGTTTAAATGAAGGTACAGAAGACCTTATCTTAAAATGTACCTCTAATTTTTATGTATAATGAAAAGTCAATTAATCTTCATACAAAATTTTCTTTATTTTTTCTCGACAACTATGTTTCCGTGTTTCTCGCGCATAGGGGAGTGGTCCACCTCTAACTACCCCTCCCCCTCCCCAGCATCAAACTAAATATTGATCCTTTTTTAGGGTTCCGTAGCCAAATGGCAAAAAACGGAACCCTTATAGATTCGTCATGTCTGTCTGTCTGTCCGTCCGTATGTCACAGCCATTTTATTCCGAAACTGTTAAGACAACAGAATTGAAACTTGGTAGGTAGATGTATTCTGTGAACCGCTTTCCGATTTTTATACAAAAATAAAAAAAACTGGCCAAGTGCAAGTCGGACTCGCACTCGTAGGGTTCCGTAACACCGTTAAGTATTCCCTAACTATGATTTTTCGCAACTACAAAATTAACTTTGTTTATTAGTTTAGCAGTAATAGTCGTTTAACTTGGGTGTTGGATAATTTTGTACCAAATACAAAATCCTTAGAATAAATCCTTTAAAGTGACAAAGTCGGAGTACCTAGTTGCTTGTGTATAACGGGTAAAGACTTGCATTGAATACCAGGCTACTACGGAACCCTACACTGCGCGTGGCCCGACACGCACTTGACCGGTTATTACATCGATGATTGAGATCATTCCAATGAGCCAAAACACGACATCTCTGCTCTATGTTGGTGATGAATTGAGTTTAGGTACTGCAGATTCCAGGAGATGCCCCAGCATCAGGTCAATGCTACCATACTCTTACAATATAATAGAAGAAAGAGGATACATAATATAATATGATATATAATAGCGTCATCATCTAGAAAAAATCTCGTAGTCTTAAAGTGCGGCCAAACCGCGGCGTCCTGCGATCTGCGGGCGCGATCTCAGTACTTTTCAATTGTTTTTTGATCGTGTTTGGTGTGAACCAGTCGGTACAAATACTGCTGCACTATCTGATCGCCGCCTATATCGCGCACGCAGGACGCTGCGCTGTGTCCGTACCTTTAAAACGGTTGAGCGGATTTTCATTAATCAAGGCTAAGAACAGAGAGTACTGAATCTCTTGTCTGCAAAGAACCTCAGACGGAATAAGAAGTCTTCTTAAGACTTCTTATTCCGTCTATATCCGTTTAACCGTCTTATTCCGTATATATAAGAAGTCTTCTTAAGACTTCTTATTCCGTCTTATCAAGAGTCGATTTTGAAATGAAGCACTAGGCGCAGGCCAAATGGAAGGGGGATGGCACGGGGCACGGACGTGGCGTTCTAAATAAACTGGCCAAGTGCAAGTCGGACTCGCACTCGTAGGGTTCCGTACCACACTACAGTATTTTATTAGATCGAGCAAAAAATACCACTATCATTTTTCGCCAGCAAAAAATAATAATAATTAAACATTTTATTTCTTATAACGCCATCTAACGTCTAACAAAGGTGTTATGAGACGCGTCTCAGACGCGAAGTCTCGTCCGTCTGGTTATTGCGCCTAAGAAGAAAGCTGATAAAACCAGGCAGTTTTAGGGTTCCGAACCCAAAGGGTACCAACGGAACCCTATTACTGAGACTCCGCTGTCCGTCTGTCTATCTGTCTCTCCGTCTCTCCGTCTGTTACCGGGCTGTATCTCATGAACCGTGATAGATGGTTGAAATTTTTACAGATGATGTATTTCTGTTGCCGCTATAACAACAAATATCAAAAACAGAACAAAGTTAAAAATTGAAGGGGGTCCCCATACAAAAAACGTGTTTTTACTATAGCGCCATCTATGAACGATTGTTTACCTTTACCTTATTATTACCTACCCTAACACCTTTGTGTTACCGTTCACTTAGTTGGTGTTAGAATTTCGTTAGATGGCGTTGTAGTAAATAAGCATGTTTAGTATTGACACGGTATTTATATATATCGATGTTAAAGCTATGTACTTAATTTTTTCGGCAAACTTTGTTTAATCGGAACCCTACGTGTGCGAGTCCGACTCGTACTTGGCCGGTTTATTCTAACATGACATGTAGACGACACGGCATATTATCGTATCTGCATTTACCGCAAATACAATCACATTTCTATTTCTTTTGCAAGAGTGTTCTCGAAAATATTTTAGGTCACTGTACGGGCACGGTAATTTATCGTGGGTTACCAGACTGACAAGTTTTGCAACTTGTTTGTGGGTGTCAACGTATAAATTCTGCCTTTACTGATTAAGGAAAATTGCAATAAGTTGCGAGGACGTCTTATTCCGCAACTTAATTTCATTGAGGCTTCCATTTATGCATTAAACAGATAAGTACTTATGTGTTATTTTCCTAAACCTTGAAAACCTAGGCTAGTATTGCTTATCTTGTTGGCCTTATATGTCAATTTATTTACCTACTAATACTAATAAATTTTTCCTGCTTTTTGACTTACCAAAGGTGATAAATATGATAATATGAGATACTAGCACTAGCTGTACCCGCGACTTCGTCCGCGTGGAATATTATCTTTGGGTAGCATTTTTAATGATTTAGGCTAATTATTTTACAAATAAGACACATACGTTTCCCACCTACACCGCTCCGTACCACGCCACGGTAATCCCTCTAACTGCCCTTCCGTCCCCTTCCCTCCCCTTCCCTCCCCTTCCCTTCCCTTCCCTCCCCTTCCCTCCCCTTCCCTCCCTTTCCCTCCCCCTCTCTCTTGCCCCTCACTCCACTCCCCCTCACTTCCCTCTCCCCTCCCCTTTCTCCCCACTTACCCCCCCTCTGTATTCCCCCATATCCCTCCCCTTCCCCTCACTTTCCTCTCCCCTCTCTTCCCCCACTCCCTCCCTCTCACTTTCCTCTCCTCCTCCCATTTCCCCTCACTCCCCTCCTCTCCCCCTCCCCCTCATTTCCCTCTCCCCTCCCCTTTCCCCACACTTCCCCCTCCTCTCCCTCCCGCTGTCCCCTTCCCCTTCCCTTCACTTCCACCTCCCCTCCCCTCCCTCCCCCTTCCCCCACCCCATTTCTCCTCACAAACTTTGAATGTCATATTTATTTATCGAATCAATAGACGATGTCCTTTCTCATTCTAGACTATCTGTGTACCAAATCCCATTTAAATCCGTTTAGTAGAACATTAAAGAATCAAATCATTTATTCATTTATTCAGTATTAATATACGCACATATAAACGTCAAAATCATAAAATAAATCATAACCAATTATCAAGTAAACATAGCAAAAGCAGAATTTAACGCTTTGAATTAGAAAAAAAGTAATGAACCATTCAGCTGTCATCCAATCGTTTACGTCAGAACGTCAGTAACTATTATATAATCTGGTGCTCTGGCGACCGACAAATGGCGGTATAACCATTTCAAATTATGGCGTAGCTAAATACTACAGGCAGGTGACGGGCAGCAGCGTCACCGAGAAGCTACGTCCTGCGATCGCCAACCCGCCTGCCCAGCGTGACGATTAGGGCATATCCCTCCCAATGAGCCGAAGATCGCGCTCAGTGGCGTATCATGGAAGAGGCCTCTACGTCCAGCAGTGGACTAACACAGGCTGATTATGATGATGAGTTTGAAAACGTAAAAAAGATATTTATATTTCTGCCGTTTCATAAAAACCACAATTTTTTTTTGTCTCGACAACTTTTTCATCCGATAAACTTGGCTATGTAAAGATTCAAACGACGTCATTCTGCATTTGCTGGCCAGTGCTTGGGTAGCTACTGTATTTATTTATTATATAGTTACTGTAATTTTGTACATTTTTAACCGACGAAAAAAAAAACGGAGCAGGTTATCAAGTCGACGCGTATATATATTTTTTTCACACACCGTCTTCGCTCGTGAATCTGTACTGTAGTAGTTACTTGTCCAGTATATTATACTTCTCCTTGATTCTACTGATATACCTATGTAGTTACCTACTTTTTAACACTGCCGCGAGACTGTTGCCCTGCCATTGCTAAATAATCAAAATACTATTTATAAGGTAACTAGTTAATGTTATTATTCCTATTAGTCTAATTACGTAGGTAGTGTATGTACGTACGTACGCACTGCTTTGTAATTGATACTTTCCATAGAATAATTAGGTACTTAGGTACTATTACCCTTAAGGTCGTACCTCCCACAATACCGGCTCATTCTAGCCCACAAAGCCTCACAGTGCATTGACTCACAGCCAGGCTCCAATTGTACAGAATCCAAGATTGAAGGTTGACTGACAATACACCATTTATTGCATCCATCACCGTAACCATTCTGATCAATAGAATCCAACCAACGTAATATTCTATAGTAGCTTTTAAACGGTTGGCCAGCGAACAAAGCAACGGTACTTAACTCACTTAGGTATGTCTATTTTTACTGTTTATTATGATTTTGATGTGACAACGTCTAATAAATCGATGAACGCCGGCTGCATGCACGAAAAAGTGTCCCGTTACGCTCATTGTACGCTTGCGGCGATTTCATTAATGTTTTGTTATGACTTTGTCACGTTTAACTATCGTCCGTAAACCAACTTTACAGATAACCAATTTTTTTTGTTGTATATTTATGTATATTAACTTATATGTTTATTAATTTATATAATATTAATTTATATGCTAGCGGAATTTTCATCCATAAAACACTTTTAAGCAAATTGTCAACCCTGGAAGCTCTGCCGACAGAAGTGGAAAACTGAGTTTTAGAAATTCTGAAGTCGGTCCGTATATCCGCTAATCTAATCCCCAGTTTCATACTAAGTAATTCCACGGTGTAATTCTGACATCAGACTAGACAGCTAAGTGACTGCTACTTACTCTGTGGCTAAGGGGACTAGGGACCTTGGCTCCCCTTCGCCACTGAATTTGGTGATATCATGATTTATTACATTTGCATGACAACGGCCCTCACCGTTTGGGAATGGGCCACTTGTGTTTGTCCTAGGTCATGTAAAGAGGATGCCAGGTTAGAATCTATATACATATATAAGCATATATAAGCAAGTAGAAGAAGAACGCATTATATACTTATTATGAAATAGCGAAATATCAGAGATTTTTCACATTTATTCCATAATGGCTTTTATATTAATACATATTTGTAAGCTGGCAGGATACAGGTGTTCAGCAAGCTTGTCTACTATCCAGTGTCGGATTTAGAGGTCTGGAGGCATCGGGGCAACAATGGATTGGAGTCCCCCTGGCCCCAAATTATTTTTCAAATAAAATGGAAGAAAATGTTCAGTCGAGTTTCCAATAAATAATTTATTGTGAAACCATGTATAGATTATTTTATTATTTAACAAACATATAATATGACATATATATAACAAAAAATATAAATGTTTGTACAAAGTAACGTAGGTTAAGGTAAAACGCTAAAAAAAATATCAAAGGAAAAGTTGTTTAGTAGGTATTTACTAGTCTGATTTATATCCGAAGAAGTATCTTTTGTAGAGGCCCCGGGCAGCAGCCCGGTCGCCCTCCCCTGAATCCGGCTGTGTCTATCTGTCAATCTTATCTGTCAAGTAACGGCCCCTGCATGATGGTAGGACACTGTCAAGTGTCCACCTGGCTAGAATCCACAAGTTGGAAAATCTGCCACAAAACATCTATGCTCCGGCACAGAATAATCAATAGTACAAGTAGCTCCGGCAGCTGTCCTTGAGAGCCAGTTCCCATTCTAGGCTTAGCCACAGAATAATGAATAGTACAAGCTTAGCTTGGCTTAGCGTACGCTACCATCCTCGACCGCATCGTCACTTACCAACAGGTGAGATAGTAGTCAAACTTCAGATTCAGATAGTCATTTTCATATTTTTTCATTTAGCTTCTTTGTTTGTTCTTAAATAAACTAACATCTATGTAATAAATAAGTATATGATGCAGATACAATAATCTCTGTGTCTAGACATGAAATTTTGATTCTTCTCTCGGTGATTTTTCAGATGGCAAATAGAAATATATGAATATTAATTAAGATAGTTTAAAATCTAAAAAATAACAGACTTCCATACCACGAGAGTCAGTTTCATTAGCAATTTTGACACTTTTATGGTCATATCTCTGAAGATAATAATTAGATCTTGACAAAATTGAAATGGAACCACCTTGGAGATTATGTACCTATTATTATATTATGTATGTATTATATACCTATGAAAAAATAATCACTCAAATCGTTTCACGATTAGCGGAGTAATCCGGTAACAAACATACAGACGTATTAAGAACCTCCTCCTTTTTGGAAGTCGGTTGTAAAAAGATTTAGAGAAAGTGAGTAATCGATTCCTCATGAATAATAGCAGGGCAAATACTCAGTTATTCCTTAAAACACTTGCATAGTTGCACTTCAATGATAAGATATCGATTGAGGTGGGTAATAGTTAAAAGTGTCGACACCTCATTACCCAGTGGCTTACATTGCTCAAGAGGCTGATAGTGCACTCTGCTAATTAGGAATGCGAGCCAGGTGATGTTATTTTCGTTTTGGTTTGCGTTGTATTGCCATATACAATTACTGGCAAATACGCGGTATAATATCCAAGTGAGGTAGGAAGTCAGTAAGTACGATAAAATAAAAACTGCTAATAATTTCACAAGTTAATGATATATTTAAGAAATATATAATTATTTCTTAAAAATCATGTTGTCCAGATGCGTTCCCTCGCGCTGCAGAAACTCTTCAGACCGTGAACGCAAATTCTCGAAAACGCCTCGGCACATGACTCTTGAGACCGCTGCCATTCTGTTGTGGTCATATTTTCTGTTTCAATTGACTCAGAGTTCTTGCTTTATTTCCATAAATAACACTTGTGGGGAAAAGTGTGTGTGTTTGTAACAAGATTTTTTAACCGACTTCACAATAAAGGAGGTTCTCAATTTGCCTGCATATTTTTTAATTATGTTCGTTACCCCAGTTCATAACCTGTACTGTAGTAGGCGTCATCGCTTACCATCAGGTGAACGTCGTGCTTGTCCTGTTACATTACTTGTATCATATAAAAAAGTACTTATTTTATAAATAACTAGCAGCCCGACCCGGCTTCGCACGGGTAGAACATAATATATGCCTACAAAATTTGCATCAGTTTGTTGCATCAAATATAAAATATTAACATATTTAACAATCATCGTCATATTTCAACCAATTTAAACAAAACCTTAACGAATTATGCACCTAAACCTTCCTCATAAACACTCTGGCTATTGGTGAAAACCGCATGATAATCCTTTCAGTAGCTATGGAGATTATTGCGAACAGACAGACAGACGCAGTGATGGACTTTGTTTTATAATACTTACGTTGTGATATTGGACGGCCCTTTGGCGTAAAGGATATTATAGTTACCCTGATTCTGACCCGAGGGTCGTTGGTTCTAATCCTAGCTATATACCTACCAATGAAAGTTTTATGTGCATTCATGAATCATGGGTTTTCGTACAGAGGTAGTGGGATCATTGAATCAAAATCAATCAAATCATGGGATCAAAGAAGTGGTATTATACGTTTAACGTGTGTATCTGTATCTGTCTGTAGCATCTTAGCACCCAACCGGATGAACCGATATTGATTTAATTATTGATATTTTTTTTTGTTTGATAGATGTCTTCATCGAGAGTGTTCTTAGCTTTGATTCATGAAAATTCGTTCAATCGTTATAAATCTATGAGCTTTTTTCTAGTTAATTGCGTTATGAAATCAACTTTCATAGGTCTGATCAATTCGAAAATCTTCTTCTTCAACGATATTGTAAGAACATGGAAGCATTGACCTGATGCTGGGACATCTCCTGTACTCTACAGAATACTCAAATCCACACCAACTTACAGCTCAGATTTTAAATGTCGTGTTTAGAGTCATTGGAATGCTTTTATTGAAAAGTTTATACATAGATCAGTCGGGGTGGTTTATATATAGATAACTATATTATACAATAGAATTTTATACAGTAAAAATATATTATTATACTATATTGACTTCAAATTGATTGTAATCGGTGGAGATCTACAGCATCGCTAAGCTTATAATAATATTTTCTTAGTAACTATGACCTAATCTGTGGTTTCACTGCAGATATTTTATTAATTTTGCGATGCGTGTATGTGAAATCGGTGATATCTTCTAGAGTTTTCATTTGAATTATATACTGTTAAGGACAATTTTAATCTATAATATGTGGCCAAGCTAATTAACGTAATTATTTCGTTAAGGATTATTATTATATACTTGAAAATAGCCTTGGAAATTATGTAATATTTTTTAACAAAAAATTAAAGATTAAAATGGTTACTGTGAGTCAACCTTCAGAGATAGAGATATGCTTTTGCGGACTTTTTTGTAGGACTTATTAAGTTGTACAACTCTTCCATAGAAAATATTTTTCTATCTATTTTCAATTGAGCTGGGGCCTTATTCAGTATGACCAATGAGATAACGCGTTCCTTAACGCGCCACGTCACGTTATTGAAAAATTGTATTCTGTATGCCACACGATAGGTAAATTATACAAAACGCGAGCGTTACACGTCTTTATATGTCACGATATTTTGACAGCTCAAAACGCGCTCATAACTTTACCCTACCGTGTTTTAATTGGCATAGAGAATACCATAACGCGGAGATAACGTAACACGGCACGGTAAGACTTTAAAATGGTCGTACTGAATAAGGCCCCAGCGTTCGTAAGAAACGTGTTTTTCGACCGTTTTTTAGTCGACTTAGGTTGCAAATTAGGTCTCTACGAATGTACCTTTGTTTTAAACGGGATAATATATGGCCTATTTTCATTCCGAAAGTCTGTTCTATATATTAGTGAAAGAATTTTTGAAATCGGTCCAGTAGTTTTTGAGCCAAATCATTACAAACATACAAAAATACAAAAATACAAAAATACAAATGTTCTCTCTTTATAATATTAGTATAGAGTATAGATATACGATAATTTTACGCACTACAACAAACTCAACATAGGTGGTTAAGTGTAGCTATTTTAGAAAACAATTGAGAATATAAGTACTTAACACTTTATCGAGTTAATCTTATCAGATAAAATGATGAAAGAAATTCTTAGTCAACAAAGAATTAAGTGCTCTCGAGTCAATGTCGCCGGTAGAGTCCCTGCAGATCAATGCTTTACAATTAAGATTTTATTTTTTTAACCGAGCGATGCGTTTTTGGCAGCTCACTGTATGGATGAGGTAGACGTAGTGTATATCCTTAATGAATTTACTAGATTATCGATGATTCTTATGGAATTTAGAATAGATTGTTGCATGGCATGATGTTTGATAATCGATTACGTGTTTACATCTTCGTTTACATCGAGATACATACATCGATGGGTGTTGAGACAGTTCGATTCATTTTATTAACCACTTCACAAAAAAGGAGTAGGTTCTCAATTCAGCGATTACTCGAAGGTTTTAGGCATCTAAACCGATTTGGAAAATTATTTTTTTGTTTCAAAGGGTAACCTTCCCAAGTGGTCCCATTTAAATTTTAACGAAATTGGCCGAGCCTTTAATATATCAACATTTGTATTTCGACGCATTTACTTATCTCGACGACTTACTACTTGGCTGGCACTTTACTTACTGGCACAGGCTATGTAATACTCGTAGTTACTACGTCTACTGGCTACTTAGACTAGCACGACTTTTGAAGTCGGTTCTTTTAGTTTTTTAAACGATCTTAAATTATTTCAAACCGATTGTCTACGTTTCAGCTATGGCAAAAATGCTTTCGTATGTCTGGCGGATGTCTGGATGTCTGTTCTTCTCTACAGGTCGCAATTTTTGCCCGATTTTGTAAACAAGTCCGATAATTAAATTACATGGAATTTATTTCACGATGCTAATATTTTGGAATTTTTTCAAAATGGTGATAACGTAGAAATATTCATTTAACGTTTCATTTTTTTTCCAAATATGTCACTAAACTTCTGCGTCCTTTTTTGTCCAAGAAGTATTTTATTGATATGTCTGCGCGAGTCTTTTCCAGTAACAAGTTTAAAGTATTTTATCTTCATATATCTGGAGATACTTATCAGATCTCGGTATCATTTCAAGACCTCTACTAGCCTCTACTATAATAGATATACCTACCCTACTCGTGAAAAAAAAAACAACGAATTGCACTCCGGGAGTGCCGGGAGAAGTGAAAATTTGAACATTAACGTTGTGCATTTGATCTACTCTTCCTCCGTATTACAAAATCGATCAGGCCACGTGTCCTGACGCGAATTTAACATTTTTTACCCATCCCAAAAAAGTTTCTGCTCTCCTTCCGTCTTACGAATTTTCGATCAGGTCACGTGTCCTGACGCGAGGTCCTGACTCGAGCTTAACATTTTTTGCCTATCCCAAAAATACCACAACGCCGCTAAAGAAGTTTTCACTTCAAAAAAATCTCCTGCATACAAATTACAATAGTACTTACGCAAAATAAAGAGACGAATTGATAACCTCCTACTTTGTCGAAGTCGAGTAAAAATCAGCATTAACATATTATTATCTTACCTATAAGTCCAACGTCCTCATTTAGTAAAGACAGTAAAGCTATTAATTCAAGTGACGTCGTGTAAAAGTCCCTAATATAGATAGTGTACGTCAGCGGATGAGATAATTTTAGCTCCGTTACAGCTGAGTGTGGGGCAGAGGAATCGTGTCAGGTTCAATGGCAACCCGTTTAGATCGACACTGGAAGTACGATCAAATAACCTGTGCTACCTGCACAGGCGGATTAAATGTCTACACCCACAGAAAAGATAATAGTCCTTCAAAGCGCCCCAGGCTTAAGCCAAGCTGCCGTAGATGGAATCCCACTCGAAGTTGTCACTAAGTATGTTTACCTAGGGCAGACGCTCCAACTAGGCAAACATAACTTCGAGAAGGAAATCCAGAGAAGAATTCAGCTGGGCTGGGCAGCATTCGGAAAACTCCGTCAAGTCTTCTCGTCGCCTTTACCACAGTGTCTAAAGACAAAAGTCTTTAACCAGTGCGTCCTACCTGTGATGACATACGGAGCCGAGACGTGGACACTCACAGTCCGACTGGTCCACCAGTTTAAAGTCGCTCAACGAGCTATGGAGAGAGCTATGCTCGGTATTTCTCTGCGGGATCGAATCCGGAACGAAGTAATTCGCCAGAGAACTAAAGTTATCGACATAGCTCAACGGATTAGCAAGCTGAAGTGGCAGTAGGCTGGTCATATCTGCCGCAGGACTGATAACCGTTGGGGTAGACTTGTCCTATAGTGGAGACCGCGAATCGGCAAACGTAGCGTAGGACGTCCTGTGACCAGGTGGAGCGACGACATACGCAAAGCAGTGGGCAGTGACTGGAAGAGAAGAGCCGAAGATCGGGCTCAGTGGCGCATCTTGGGAGAGGCCTTCGTCCAGCAGTGGACTGATACAGGCTGATGATGATGTGGAGCCATAATAAAATTAAAAAAAAATACACTGAGAGAGAGAACAGGAGAGAACAGATGCATTTTTTTGTTTCTCTTTCACGCAAAAACACCTTTTCGGATTATGAAGATGAAGAAATTTGTATGAAGGTAGCTTGTTCATTGAATTAACACATAGGATAATTTTATTGCGGAAAAGTCATGATGTGTCTGTGTCAATCACGCGCGCCATTTTGTAACCTCGCGCCCCTACGCATGTGCCTAGTTAGCCTTATGGATATTCCGCCACTGGCTACCTGTGGTTTAGCTGGGATAGGATGGATTTTTGAGATGAAACCGTAGTAGATGCGACGTAGGACTATTATCTTTTCCGTGGATGCGATACCTCACCTCCGCCTGCCGTCGCAGCTGCTGTGAAACTTTCTGAAGTGACCGTTACACAATTTTTGTAATTTGTTTGTACTGTGACTGTACATTGTATAAACACAGTTTTACAATCCATTTGTTTTTTAATTATTATACTTTATAGGCTCGCGTCTGACCACTATCTCATCTAACGGTATGTTGGTAAGTGATGATGCGGCCGAAGATGCTAAGCACGCTAGGCCTCGTTTCCTGTAAGGATCAAAACAAAATACTCAAGTAGTAGCTACAGCACACCTTGATTTTTTGTAGAAACCAATTTTGCTCTAGAAGCATTTTCCAGGGAGGAAACGGGGGAACACATTTGTATGGAAAAGTGCCTCGCGTTCGCTCTTAATTTTTTGTTCTTTAACCATCGACATCCTAGCAATATCATCGATGTCGATGCCTTTAATAACATAGTTTGACAAATTTGTATGGAAGCCTCGGTGCGCGAGTCCACCTCGCAGTTGAGTGGTTTCTTTTAAATATACACAGGTAAATAAGTTCACTGCACCCATTATGTTGTTATGTTGAAGCGAAAATTTTCATAATATAGTTGGAATGTATAAGAAATAATTGTACCATAAAATTTACCTAAAATGTAGGTAGGTTGTAATTACCTAAATTTACCTTATGGAATACTAACAAACAACATTTTAAATACAATATTTTTTATATTTTAAATTTTTGTAGGTACCTACCACCGTACCTACAATAATTAATAATAAGGAAACTATTAAAATAATAACATTTCATCGTAGTACTATTAATTATTCTGTGACGTAACCTTTAATCTAGACACACAACATGATATAGATATAATGTTAACGTCGCTAGCGTTTTGGGAACATTACTACGTAGTATTATTATCTTTTCTATGACATTACATTACATTAGGAATTTTTAGAAAATCCTTTCTGAGCGGATACCTACGTCATAATTACTATCTGCATTCTAAAATAATATTGATTTATAGACTTTGTTACCCCAGTTTATCCTCTTAGGGTGGCATTTTGAAAAAGTCTGAAACTCGTATTTACTTATTTATTTACAAAAGTACTTGTGTGAAATGTCGAATAAAATTTCTAACCAAACTTTGAACCCCGCTTCATCCCCTTTAAGAGTGAATTTTGAAAATTCTTTCTTAACGGATACCTAAATCAAAATAACTATCTGCATGCCAAATTTCAGCGCAATCCGAAACAATATTGATTTCAGACTTTGTTACCCCACTTCACCCTTTTAGAGGTAGAATTTCGAAAGAGCCTGAAACACGTATTTACTTACTTAAGTACTTGTGTTAAGTTTCCAATATAAAAGACTATCTAATCTTGTTTCTCCATACAAACTTTGAACCCCCGTTTCATGCCCTTTAAGGGTGAATTTTGGAAAATCCTTTCTCAGAGGTAACTAACGTCGTAATAACTATCTGCATGCCAAATTTCAGTGCAATCTGAAACTATATTGATTTTCACACTATGATACCCCATTTCACCCTCTTATTAGGTATTTCAAAAAAACCTGAAACAAGTATTTACTTTTTTTTTACTGAAGCACTTGTGTGAAGTTTCGGATAGAAAAGACTATCTAATCTTGGTTCTCCATACAAACTTTGAAACCCCATTTCATCCCCTTTAGGGTTTAATTTTGGAAAATCCTTCAAATATACCCTCCAAATTTCAAGTCTCTACGACCAGCGGTTTATGCTGTGTCTGTCAGTCAGTCAGTCAGTATGTCAGGACAAAGATTCTTATAGTATTAGATTAGATTATTGTAGTTATATAATTTTGATATTGTAATTAGGTAATTATTTTTAAGTTGTTGTATGCATATCATGCAATATACTTAATGAAAAATGAGATTGATAGAAACAAAAATTGTGTAATTAAGGTGATATCACAGTTTTACAATTAGGGATCGTAAAACCACAGTTTTTATGATATGTAAATTGTGGTGATATCGTGCTCATGCATTCCCTAGAGCAAATAAATAACCAAAAACCCAAAATAAATTAAATTCACACAACAAAATTACAGTCTCTTGAAATTTAAGTCTCCGAGCAGCAGGTTATTCTCAATCATTCGAAAGCAAATTTGGATTATGAAACTTCGACTTGAATTTTTGCAATTAACAATGCTCCGATCGGTTACTTTTGATAAATCGATTCTAATAAATCTGAGATTCTAATTGGAATAGTTTCCGCGACAAAATAGCTAACGGATTAATAAACAGAAACGGCCGCGGTGTGGCCGTACCTTTAAGGTATGGCGACACCGTGGCGTCCTGAGATCTGCGGGCGCAATCTCAGTACTTTTCAATTGTTTTCTGATCGCGTTTGGTGTGAACCAGTCGGTACAAATACTACTGCGCTATCTGATCGCCGCCTAGATCGCGCACGCAGGACGCTGCGGTGTCCGTATCTTTATCAATATTCAAAATTATAAATGAAGTAGGTAGGTATGTATGTATTTGTATACATAATACATATAGTATGTACTATGTATAGATATTGTGAAAGTATCTAACTTTGTCATCTCATCTGTAATACTCGTATATACCTACATATAATACCTACATAAGTATACAAACACATTACGTAACATTGAAAGCTTCGGCTACCGGAAATGTTTCTATAAGTTGTCTTGTGTTGTGATATAATTTTATCAACAGACAACTGACTTCTGACACAGAATAAATAATAGTGTCTATGAGTAATTCTATCTGACGGCAATTTGATCTAGGTTTACATCGTACAAGATCTTTATAATTTATAGCTTGTTTTCTGATGTATTAGCTATACTCTTTCTATATTATTGTAATGTTTCATTGAAATCCATTCAGTAGTTTTTGCGTGAAAGATTAACAAACATAAATACACGCTTTCGCTTCTTTTATCAGTAAGGATATCAGATGTCATCCTGGAATTTTTTTGGGAATTTCCTATGACATAAATTAATATAAAAGCCACCTGTGCATTTACAGATTAAACAGATCCCTAAGCATGGGCTGCTCTTACAGTGCCACAAGTATAACTTGGCGGTGGTGGTTTTTGGAACTAATTCATTTAATTGAAACTGTGAGTTTGACGTTTGAGAGATTACCGCGACATTATTGTTGATAAATCTGCTACATTAAAATAGTTCAATAATGCCAAAAGTAATTAAAAGTGGTTTAAGAGAAACTGTTATCAAAGTACAAAGTAAAAGCACAGTGGCGCACAGGCACGCCAAGTTATACTTGCCGGACTGTAGCTATTTATATAATACTAGCAGCGCCTCGCGGTTTCACCCGCGTAGTTTCCGTACCCGTAAGAATAAGGGGATAAAATATAGCTTATGTTACTCGCTGATAATGTAGCTTTCGATTAGTGAAATAATTTTTGAAACCAGTCCAGTAGTTTTTGAGTTAAATCGTGACAAACAAACCAAAAATAAATTTTTCTTCTTTATATAATGTGAGTTTAGATGTACAAATGGCCATGTATTTGTCATATTCCCTCTTGCCATACGACGCCTAGGAGTGCAACGGGTGGGCTACCCTCATCGACGATTGCTACGACGCCGATGGCTACCCTCTACGAAAAATATTACAATAATGCCCGTTTGCGTAGCAACACTATTTACAGAGCAACCTAATTCGCTGTCTATTTTTACTTTTTATTTTATAATTTTTTTTTGCTAAAGAACTCCCGCTAAAGTCAACCCGCGCGGCATGTGAGGTCGCTCCCATTTAAAGTTTCTTATGATTTAAATTACCTCAGTCATTTTTACCAAGATAAAGGAACACCTACAGCAATATAATAAATTGCCAGACACCTACCGAGCACGAATGGCACGCCATGTTATTGTTGTATTTTATTTTCTGTTTGTTTTTAATAAATACAGATGAAAATCGTGCTTTACACTTGTTCCACCTATCTTTATTTGTCATTAGTTGATATGAAATATGTATTCTATTATTTTTTGTGCGGATATATTATTGTATTTTTAATTATTCATAATATTTTATCTGACAGACTCGTGAGGAATAAGGTAAACATTTCTTGAATCATTACAATAGTTTTTTTAATTACAAGTTGTGCCCTGCTTCTTCGCTAACCTTAAAAGTTACTTGTAAAAAGTATCATGTTTTAACCTATCTGTGAGCAAAATTTCATTCATATCTGTTCAGCCGTTTTTGCGAGATAACTAATATAAGTCTTTTACATTTATAATATTAGTACGAGTAGGTAGGGTACGATGCCGGAATTGCCAGACCAACAATCACTCACTATTTCACTTGCCAATGACGATGTGGTGTAAGATGGAATAATGCTTTCTGGAAATGGAAGACGGCAGTGAGACGAAGCGATCGACTCGACAACAGACCGTCCGATCCACAGAGCGTACAATGATCCTCATTATGGATAACTATTTTGTATGCGACTGTACCTGTGTAGGCTACCCACTACCATAGATAAAAAAAACAAGATTTTTTATTGTTTAGTCTATGCCACTACCACAGAATAATGAATAGTACAACCACTACTGACGGTCGCCAAGTCTCATCTTCAGTGACACGAACTGTTCCAATTAGTAGGTATTTAGTATTCTAGCCCGTCTTCTAAAGTGGCGAAAACTTTACAGTTAAGCTCTTGTAGTGAAATAAAATCGAGTACGAAAATTATTCAAAATTAATCACTTAAATTTCAATCAGAAAATTAATCGTAAAATGTGTTGTTTAAGGACGGCAGCAGGGCTAGCATGGCCTTATCCCCGGGGGAAAGACAAAATTATTTCCCTGCTCTTCGCCACTGACAGGAGATCAACACAACAATTTAAACACTTGGTGAAGTTTAACCCCGAGTTTTGATTTTGTTTCGTATAAATAATAAATAATAAAAGTAAAATAATATCGTTTAAAAACTAAAAAACAACCGACTTCAATGCCGCGCTATTCATTTTCAGTACCAATTTTGAGATGTTTATCTCAATATCTCTGGAGATACTTATCATACCTCGATAAAATTACCATGGTACCACACTTGGGATATCTCCTTTCGAACAAAAAAAGAATCATCGAAATCGGTTCATAAACGACGAAGTTATACGCGAACAAACATAAAAAAAAAAAAAAAAAAAAAAATATACGGTCGAATTGAGAAACCTCCTCCTTTTTTTGAAGTCGGTTAAAAAAGAATTGATTAAAAGTCAGCGGGCGTTTATAATTGTCGAAAAACTTTACTTATAATTTGCCTTCTCCACCAAACAAAACACGGATAGGTGGAAAGACAAAATAGTCCCCTTGCCATGCTAGCCCTGCAGGTTTTGTTTTCATAACAATGCCATATAAATGAAGTAGGTAGGTATGTATGTATTTGTATACATAATACATATAGTATGTACTATGTATAGATATTGTGAAAGTATCTAACTTTGTCATCTCATCTGTAATACTCGTATATACCTACATATAATACCTACATAAGTATACAAACACATTACGTAACATTGAAAGCTTCGGCTACCGGAAATGTTTCTATAAGTTGTCTTGTGTTGTGATATAATTTTATCAACAGACAACTGACTTCTGACACAGAATAAATAATAGTGTCTATGAGTAATTCTATCTGACGGCAATTTGATCTAGGTTTACATCGTACAAGATCTTTATAATTTATAGCTTGTTTTCTGATGTATTAGCTATACTCTTTCTATATTATTGTAATGTTTCATTGAAATCCATTCAGTAGTTTTTGCGTGAAAGATTAACAAACATAAATACACGCTTTCGCTTCTTTTATCAGTAAGGATATCAGATGTCATCCTGGAATTTTTTTGGGAATTTCCTATGACATAAATTAATATAAAAGCCACCTGTGCATTTACAGATTAAACAGATCCCTAAGCATGGGCTGCTCTTACAGTGCCACAAGTATAACTTGGCGGTGGTGGTTTTTGGAACTAATTCATTTAATTGAAACTGTGAGTTTGACGTTTGAGAGATTACCGCGACATTATTGTTGATAAATCTGCTACATTAAAATAGTTCAATAATGCCAAAAGTAATTAAAAGTGGTTTAAGAGAAACTGTTATCAAAGTACAAAGTAAAAGCACAGTGGCGCACAGGCACGCCAAGTTATACTTGCCGGACTGTAGCTATTTATATAATACTAGCAGCGCCTCGCGGTTTCACCCGCGTAGTTTCCGTACCCGTAAGAATAAGGGGATAAAATATAGCTTATGTTACTCGCTGATAATGTAGCTTTCGATTAGTGAAATAATTTTTGAAACCAGTCCAGTAGTTTTTGAGTTAAATCGTGACAAACAAACCAAAAATAAATTTTTCTTCTTTATATAATGTGAGTTTAGATGTACAAATGGCCATGTATTTGTCATATTCCCTCTTGCCATACGACGCCTAGGAGTGCAACGGGTGGGCTACCCTCATCGACGATTGCTACGACGCCGATGGCTACCCTCTACGAAAAATATTACAATAATGCCCGTTTGCGTAGCAACACTATTTACAGAGCAACCTAATTCGCTGTCTATTTTTACTTTTTATTTTATAATTTTTTTTTGCTAAAGAACTCCCGCTAAAGTCAACCCGCGCGGCATGTGAGGTCGCTCCCATTTAAAGTTTCTTATGATTTAAATTACCTCAGTCATTTTTACCAAGATAAAGGAACACCTACAGCAATATAATAAATTGCCAGACACCTACCGAGCACGAATGGCACGCCATGTTATTGTTGTATTTTATTTTCTGTTTGTTTTTAATAAATACAGATGAAAATCGTGCTTTACACTTGTTCCACCTATCTTTATTTGTCATTAGTTGATATGAAATATGTATTCTATTATTTTTTGTGCGGATATATTATTGTATTTTTAATTATTCATAATATTTTATCTGACAGACTCGTGAGGAATAAGGTAAACATTTCTTGAATCATTACAATAGTTTTTTTAATTACAAGTTGTGCCCTGCTTCTTCGCTAACCTTAAAAGTTACTTGTAAAAAGTATCATGTTTTAACCTATCTGTGAGCAAAATTTCATTCATATCTGTTCAGCCGTTTTTGCGAGATAACTAATATAAGTCTTTTACATTTATAATATTAGTACGAGTAGGTAGGGTACGATGCCGGAATTGCCAGACCAACAATCACTCACTATTTCACTTGCCAATGACGATGTGGTGTAAGATGGAATAATGCTTTCTGGAAATGGAAGACGGCAGTGAGACGAAGCGATCGACTCGACAACAGACCGTCCGATCCACAGAGCGTACAATGATCCTCATTATGGATAACTATTTTGTATGCGACTGTACCTGTGTAGGCTACCCACTACCATAGATAAAAAAAACAAGATTTTTTATTGTTTAGTCTATGCCACTACCACAGAATAATGAATAGTACAACCACTACTGACGGTCGCCAAGTCTCATCTTCAGTGACACGAACTGTTCCAATTAGTAGGTATTTAGTATTCTAGCCCGTCTTCTAAAGTGGCGAAAACTTTACAGTTAAGCTCTTGTAGTGAAATAAAATCGAGTACGAAAATTATTCAAAATTAATCACTTAAATTTCAATCAGAAAATTAATCGTAAAATGTGTTGTTTAAGGACGGCAGCAGGGCTAGCATGGCCTTATCCCCGGGGGAAAGACAAAATTATTTCCCTGCTCTTCGCCACTGACAGGAGATCAACACAACAATTTAAACACTTGGTGAAGTTTAACCCCGAGTTTTGATTTTGTTTCGTATAAATAATAAATAATAAAAGTAAAATAATATCGTTTAAAAACTAAAAAACAACCGACTTCAATGCCGCGCTATTCATTTTCAGTACCAATTTTGAGATGTTTATCTCAATATCTCTGGAGATACTTATCATACCTCGATAAAATTACCATGGTACCACACTTGGGATATCTCCTTTCGAACAAAAAAAGAATCATCGAAATCGGTTCATAAACGACGAAGTTATACGCGAACAAACATAAAAAAAAAAAAAAAAAAAAAAATATACGGTCGAATTGAGAAACCTCCTCCTTTTTTTGAAGTCGGTTAAAAAAGAATTGATTAAAAGTCAGCGGGCGTTTATAATTGTCGAAAAACTTTACTTATAATTTGCCTTCTCCACCAAACAAAACACGGATAGGTGGAAAGACAAAATAGTCCCCTTGCCATGCTAGCCCTGCAGGTTTTGTTTTCATAACAATGCCGTGACATAAATTCTCAATGCATGACGCAATAAAAACGTCAGCGTACTATTTGTCGTTTCTGACTGCAGCCTTATTGAAAACTCTGATCGTGAACGAAATAAACGAAATGAGACAGTTATTATATGCCACGGTTGATAGTAAAATAAACGGTTAATTTCCAAACCACCTAGTAAAACAAACCTAAAAAATAAAAGTTTGTTCCGCTAGGATTCGTCTTTTTATTCAATAACATTTTCCCCATTCGTAGGATTAAAAATAAACAAAATGGCAGCGGGGTAAGTAAAAGATAAGTAAATAAAATAAAATAAAATAAAATAAAATAAAATAAAATAAAATAAAATAAAATAAATAAAAAAAATAAAATAAAAGATAAGTAAAAGTAAAAGATGTTTAGGTTTAGGGGTTGTCGATAAAATCAACCGTACCTAAATAAAATAATAAAACGTAATGTCTAAAGCACAGTAATATCTGAAGGCTTCGACATCGACAACGGACACATTGTAAACATATAGTAGCTATATACAATGTGTCAGTTGTCGATGTGTCTGTAGTACTTTTAAGTATTCTGTAATAAAGTGCTGTATACAACCTTTTTAAATACGAGTATTTTGCTGCTGGTCAAGACTGGTGATGGTAGCATTTAAATCAACATACAACCTACATGCTTTGTCTTTAAGTACATTTATTAAAACAGTATTCGTAACTATTAGGAATTCTACTTCATTATCACCCGCATACGTCGATCGGTTCATAGTTAATTTTTTGCTTGCGAAAAATTATAGTTATAAAATCCTCTACTGTAATACGTAACCCTACTAGTGCGAGTCCGACTTGTACTTGGCCAGTTCTTTGGTTTAAGGTTCTTGGATGTAAGTTATACATTATACATAATTATGTATATTAAATTAGTTAAAATCAATTCATGAGCAGTGAGCGCGCGTCATTTTTTTTTAATTTATTTATTTATTTTACTTTGGATGGGCATAACAGTCGCCCAATTAACCCATCCAAGTCCTCAATATTATTATATATTTCAGAATGTATTAAACTAGCTTACAGAATAGCCCTACAGTCCGAAACCGCGGTAATGTGATATATATATTTGTATTTCAACCGTTGATGACGATAAATGTTTCGCAAAGCGCTCATGAATTGCAAAAACTAGAGTGTACTCCAGATAAGTCCTCAGTCCTCAAAGTCTGCACGCGACTGTTGACTTATTAAAATTTTTGATAAATAGATAAACACTTTAATAGCACACTAATATTACAGGAAATAATAAAAATACTTATTCTAAGTAATGCAATGGGCGGTCTTATTGCTTAGACAACCAGACAAACAAACAGAGAGTAACATTGAGAGACTGTGACGGACGGTGGTGTATCTATTTGACATCTTAACTATTTATAATAATTATACCTAGTTATACCACGGTAATATTATAATATTTTTCTTATATTACCGTGGTTATACATATACATAAATACACGCGTATACAAATACATACCTACATGTAAATATATATATATATACCTAATGTTGATTAAATTATAAACATATTTTAATTTTAACTATCAATAAAAGCTTACTTGTTATAATTTTATAATAATCAGTTTTTTTAGTTCAAGTATAATCAAGTTAAGTTATGTTTAGTTTAAATATATATGTGGTATCTGGATGACGGGACCCTTGGAGGCGATGCTACAACTGTATTGGAAGATTTAGAATTGTTAATTGGTAGATTTAAATCAATTGGTTTAGAACTAAATTTCTCTAAATGTGAACTATTTATAACAGACATTGTACCTTCAGAAAAAAGAGACAATTTGTATGATAAATTTAACAGTTTAGCTCCAAATTTAAAATTATTGACCGGTAAAAGTTTGCGCCTCCTAGGAGCTCCGATCCTTCACGAGTCATTCCCAGATTTTGTCGATGAACAACGTCAAAAATTTGAAGATACGTCTGAACGTCTCACTAAAATTCACAACCACATGGCTTTTCATCTAATTCGATTTTGTCTTTTTGTGCCAAAATTTACGTATATACTACGATGTTGCCCTCTTTGGAACCACATTTCTTTACTACTAAGTTTGGATGACGCGATTAAAAATGTTTTAACCCAAATTCTAAATTGTTCACTTCCAGATATTTCATGGTGTCAGGCATCTCTGCCTGTTCGGCTTGGAGGCATTGGCATCCGCAAAATTTCCAGTGTTTCATTACCGGCCTTTCTATCTTCTGCCAACAGTGTTTTGGTTCTTTTTAAGAGAATAATTTCAAATTCAGCATCACAAATTTCAATAGACTCTTTGGAAGATGGTAGAACGGCCTGGTCTTTGGCTTGTCCAAGTGAGGATCTTCCAAAAAATCTTAGTTCGCAAAGGCAATGGGACGATCCCCTTTGTAAAATTGTACAGAAACAAATTTTAGACAAAAGTATTGATAATAAAGTCCGGCCTCGTCTCCTTGCCACGCGCGAACGAGAATCTGGTTATTGGTTACAAGCACTACCTTCATCCAACATTGGTACCCTAATGGACAATGAAAGTTTTTCTATTGCCATAGGGTTGCGTCTGGGCATCTCTAGGACGGAACCTCACAATTGTCACTGCGGCAGTGAAGTGGACAGATTAGGCCACCACGGCCTGTCATGCCGCCGCAGTGCAGGGCGTCTCTCACGCCACGCTACAATAAACAACGTCATCCGTCGGGCCCTTGCCACCGTGAACGTGCCGGCCATATTAGAGCCGAACGGTATATCACGTGACGATGGTAAGAGGCCCGACGGTATGACGTTGGTGCCATGGTGTCGAGGAAGACCATTGGTGTGGGACGCCACATGTGCTGACACATTAGCGGCGTCCCATATATGCGGGACCTCACGGTCAGCGGGCGCGGCAGCGGATGCTGCAGAAAACCTCAAACGGAGGAAATATGCTACCATTGGTGATGGATACATATTTCTTCCGTTTGCGGTCGAAACAATGGGCCCATGGGGTCGAGATGCCCGAGGTTTTGTTAAGGAGTTGTCCAGACGCCTAATTGACATCACCCGTGACCAAAGAGCTGGCGCTTACCTCGGCCAACGTATTAGCCTAGCTATACAACGAGGTAACGTCGCTAGCTTTTTGGGAACATTACCGGCAGGTAGCGACCTAGATTCTGTCTTTTATTTATAGTTTAGATATTATTATTGTAGTTTATATAATCTTGATATTGTCATTAGGTAATTATTTTTATAGATAATAATTATTCTAAATATATATTTTTGTGTCTTGTATTGAAATTATGTACATCGGACCTCTTATCATAATCATTCAAATTTTTGCGTACATTTTCATAAATATATTGACATGCCACCGTTTAAATATATAAGTAAAATATTATAATAATTATAATAAACGTTTTTATCGACTAACGTGGTTCATATTAAACACAATGTAACATTAAAAAAAAACTATTTTAATAAACAGCTTTAAATACATAAAGACCAGACAGACATGATAGATTATACTATTATTATGACTTTAAATTAGACAGTTTGCAGTCAACGTACGAAAAAAATAACACCTAGACCCTAATTGAAACCAGTCCTGAGAACTGTTAATAATATGTTTTACAACAATATTTTCTCTGTGTTTGAGCAGTGCACATTGAAATTATTTTTGGTTTTGCCATGCATATATATGTATATAAAAAATATACACATTCACACAATGACTTCGTAGATATTTATTGCAGAATTGAGAGATTGGAAATCCTTGTGATCCGTTGAGTCTGTGTTTTCAGTCCCGTTTAATGTAAGGATCTTCGAGTCGCGAGTGAATAAGCACCTTTGGGATAAGTTCGTGCATCATCGACCGCATCATCACTTAACATCAAGTGAATCGTATATATTATGTCTAATATTATGTACGTACATTGATTTGTAAATTTATTTTGGTGTCTCTATTTTTTTTAAACTATCGTAATGTTTATGTAATAACAATAAAAAAATTGTCAAGTATACCGTCGATTACATTTTTTCCACACATAATTTAAATGGAAATAGACATGATTAGTATAGAGGTATGTACTTATATGAATTGTCACCCATCTGCCGCCCTAGACAAAATTCAATTTCTGTTATCTTTTTCGCCAAACGCTTTCGGGATCATGGAGACTGTGAAGTCTAGAGGTTTGGGATGTATGGAATTGATATCTCTTATTCCTTAAAAAGTCATTGTCAATGTCATTCCTATAAATGTTGAAGATGCGTTTGCGGAGGGAGGCGGGGCTTTTGTTTTATATACATCAATATTCGAAATATATTACCACGGACGGATGATAGATAGAATTCTAATCCTCCGTTCAGAGTGTGACGTAAATGTTCCAAATTGACTAAAGTAACAATGAGGCACTTATATTTTTATGGAACTAATTAGCAGTATAATTTTAATAAATTATGCTTAAGTTAATGATAATTTGTAAGTTTTTTTGTAACAAGTTTAACAGGTATATTTAACAGGTTCTGTTCTGTCACATTTATTTCAAAAGTGAATTCGTGTATTTTTTAAAAACTTTATCAAATGCAGGAAAACGGAGTTAGTGTACCTACCGAATTATGGCGTTAATTAAATATTTATGATGTAAACTGTATATAAAAATGTATACCTTATTATCGCCCGCATCTATTGATTTACTAAATCAATAGATGTAGATATATATTTGTTAATAGAATAGATTCGTTTAAATGGTGAAGTTTAAATAAATGTGTAATGTGAATACAGTTGTTTAATCAGTCGCAATAACAAAACCTGTTTATTGTAGGTCTTTATAAAATTAATTTTAACGTATAATTTTATTCTGTCTAACATCGTGTATTTAATTTTAAATTACTGTGAACTTACCTTACAACAAATCGATTTACTTCCGCTTCCGAAACTCTTATAAAAGACACTACACAATGTTTTAAAACACTATTATTTTCACAAGATTAATGTTATTAAGTTGCTGTGCCAAAAAAAGTTAACAAACCGCGGGAATTGCCTTTGAAAAATCTGTCAGTGCGGATCGTGACAGGAGGTTGGAGAAACAGTTATTTTGGCGCGAATTGAACGCGGTAAATGTAAAGGCGGACGGCAAAACACTGTCGCAGGTGTCGAAGTCGTGCACACTGCGAGAAGGTCGATTCGGAATTGTATCGTACAGATAACCAAGCATTTGCATCATAACAAATTGGTGGGAGAGAAACAATAGAGTGATACACCTACAGCTATTATCTATTCATGATTGCATTGCATCTTTATCGTTTGAACTATTAAGTAGTAAATGGAGTAATGGTATGGTTGATATATTACGTTATGTTCTAGGAAGTACCTACCTAGGTTACACACACTCGGCTTAAATATTTTAAATACTTTACTTTAGTCTTTACGAGGTTTACTCAACTTACTTATTCTATGTATTTTTCAATATTGCACGCACGGAGGAGTGTGAGGTTTGGCATAGGTAAAGTATATTAAGAAGTGTAGAGCCAGATATTATATGAAATAACACATATTCGTGTGCAATATATTTAAAAATAATAAATGTTTATTGGTCAACCGAAAACATTCCTATTTTAATTGACAAAGTGTTGGTAAGTACCGCCCCAGGCGGACTAGCAGTAGTCCTACCACTACAATTTTTTTTTACCGTTGGGCGACCACCGGCATCCTTGGTTTTGGCCGCATTAAAAACTAAAACAAAACTTCTCCTTTTACATTAAGTACTTGTTCTAGGTAATATTTATTACGTGACATTAGTAGTTCACACGTATCGTAAACGTAGCCTATTTGGTAATTTATCACCAAATATATCGGTATGCTGCGGATAGAATGATTTTATAGTCAATTCATCATTTTTATATTATTTATTATTTTAACTACTGTATTTTTTCTAATTTGGAATGTTGCTTAAAGGTGCGGCCAAACCGCGGCGTCCTGCGATCTTCGGGCGCGATCTCAGTACTTTTCAATTGTTTTCTGATCGCGTTTGGTGTGAACCAGTCGGTACAAATACTACTGCGCTACCTATCTGTAGGGCTATTCTGTAAGCTAGTTTACGCATCTCGCAAGCAGGATCTGCATTGAGTCGTACTACGAAATTCAAATCGTAATGCGATTTGAATTTCGGTTGAACGGTTGAATTTAGTAATACGAAATTCAAATCTCATCGCTTGCGAGATGCGTAAACTAGCTTACAAAATAGCTCTACTGATCGCCGCCTAGATCGCGCATGCAGGACGCTGCGGTGTGTCCGTACCTTAAGATTAATATTGATTTAAAAATGATTTGTACTCTGATATTATTATGATACATGTTGGTTGACAATATTCTTTTTAGAATAAGGCCTGAGAGTCCAGTACCGAGTTCAAAATCCGCTTCTCCGCAGCGCACCAATGGATTTTTCTATCGAATAACTGGCCAAGTGCAAGTCGGACTCGCAATCGTAGGGTTCCGTCACAGTAGAGTATTTTATAACTATAATTTTTCGCCACCAAAAAATTAACTTTGTTTTTCATAGAATTTGTATGAAAAACAAAGTTATCTCTACCGTCGCTATATCTCAAAAACTGCTGACTGCATCTCGTTCAAACCAATATTCGTTGTTAGTTTTTGTTGAGATATTTGATTTTTTGTATTATGTATGTATCTTGAGTTTTTATATGCTTAATAAAAAATATAGACTAATAATATAAATTTGGACAGATTGCAATTATAAACAGATTGCAATACAAATAAAACTGGCCAAGTGCGAGTTAGCATCGCGTCTCTTACTTAGGGAGGGTTCCGTGCAATACGAAACATAACAGAGTTTCAACCTCATATATTTGATTAATTAATATTACCAAGAATATTTGGTTCTATCGTTCGTGGTATCGCGACCACGCGATCTAGAAAAACGGGGCTCGTTTACTAGCGCCATCTATGTCATTTTGCCGCAACTAATTAGATAGATGGCGTTTAAAAACACGGTTTTTGTATGGGGACCCCCTTTAATTTTTAACTTTATTTTGTTTTTAGTATTTGTTGTTCTAGCGGCAACAGAAATACACCATCTGTGAAAATTTCAACTGTCTAACTATCACGGTTAATGAGCTATAGCCTGGTGACAGACGGACAGACAGACAGACAGACAGACAGACGGACAGCGGAGTCTTAGTAATAGGGTCCCGTTTTACCCTTTGGGCACGGAACCCATAAAAATGAGATCGATTACTTTCTATGTTCCCACAAACAAATCGTTACAGATGTCAATGCTATAAACAAATTTAAATTCAGCTCTGACCACAGACCAATTCGGTTAAAAATCAAATTTAACTTCAAAATCCATCGAGCTCTTCTGTTCACAAAGAGATCACATATGATACCAAAAGACACACTCATTCAAAATGCAGATCAGTTTAATTTAGAACTTTCAAACTACTTCAGCGGTCTCAAAATTGACGAAATGGATGTAAACGATCAGTACAACCAAATAATTAACGCCATACAAAATAGCAGTAATAAAATAAAAAAGAATAATAAAAGAAAAAAGGTACTTAGAGACGAATCAATCAAACTAATAGAAAACAGAACAAAAACAGATATAGGTACAGAAGAACACAGAAAAATAGATAAACAAGTCAAACGTAGCATTAGAAAAGATGTGAGAAGTATGAACTGTCACTTAATTAGAGTAGCTTTAGAAAAACACTCATCTTTAAGGGTAGCAAAACAAGGAATAAGCACTAACCGTAAGACTTGGATAAATAGTCTGAAAGATGATAATGGCATTAAGCATAATAACCGCGACAAATTATTGGAAATTTGTACAAAATTTTACAGTAACCTGTATTCCGACGCTTCCAAAACACATCCAGAAATTGAGTACTGTCGTCGTGACTCCATTCCTTTCTTTACGGGATTTGAAGTTCACAAAGCGCTGAAAAGCATGAAATACCAAAAAAGCCCCGGAGAAGATGGTGTTACGATGGAAGCGCTTAAAATAGGCACATCTTCGCTTCTACCTCATATAACCAACCTATTTAACACCATATTAACAACCGGACAATTACCAACCAAAATGTGTCACTCCAATATCATACTCCTACACAAAAAAGGCGAAAAATCAGAGATTCAAAATTATAGACCGATAAGCTTGGTATCACATTTGTATAAAGCATTTATCAAAGTTATTCACAACCGAATAGATGGCAAGTTAGATTCGCATCAGCCCCCTGAACAGGCAGGATTCCGACCCAGCTTTTCCACCACCGACCATCTCCATGCATTGAACCAAATAATTGAAAAGTATAATGAATACCACAAACCTCTTTATTTATCTTTTGTAGACTATAAAAAAGCATTTGATAGCATCACACATACCTCAATAATTAATGCGCTAGAAAATCAGAAAATCGATAAAACCTACATAGATCTCATCCAAATAATGTATAACAGTAGTACAGCTGCCATAAAATTAAACTCACTAGGACCACAATTTAAAATTAGCAAAGGTGTTAAACAAGGTGACCCGCTTTCTCCTAAACTCTTCACCAGCACCCTCGAGGAGGTATTTAAGAACCTGGCAGTATCTTGGGCGGAAAAGGGTATAGTCATTGGTGAAAGCAGATTAACAAATCTGCGTTTTGCTGATGATGTCGTTCTTTTCGCTTCCACAGCGCAAGAATTGCAATGCATGCTCCAAAAATTGAGCACGGTGAGCCTTGAAGTTGGACTTTCGATGAATCGTACAAAAACCCAAATTATGACCAATAGTACAAAGCGTAGGGTCGAGGTTGATGGACAGAACTTAAATTACGTCGATGAATATACCTACTTGGGCCAGATAGTTTCCTTCAAGAACCGGCAAGACAAAGAAATCGAACGCCGACTCGCTAATGCCTGGAGGAGCTACTGGTCCATGAAGGAACTAATGAAGGGAGAACTTCCGGTGTCATTAAAACGGCAACTCATCGACACTTGTATTCTGCCCATCCTAACCTACGGTGCCCAAACATGGTCGCTTACTGAGTCTCAAAAGTCCAAGCTCAAGGTATGCCAAAGAGCAATGGAGCGCAGCATACTGGGAGTGAAAAGAACAGACAGAGTACGCAACACCGATCTGCGCTCAAGAACCGGCATAGCTGACGTGGGTGACAAGACTGCCAGGCTAAAATGGGACTGGGCGGGTCATATTTGTCGGATGCATCCCGACAGGTGGGCCAAAATTGTCACGCAGTGGGTGCCTGAAGACGGCCGTCGACGTAGAGGAAGGCCCAAAAAGCGGTGGCGAGACGATTTGGATTGTTTTCACAATGACTGGCCACAAACGGCTTTAGATAGAGATAGGTGGAAGAAAATGGGGGAGACCTTTGCCCAGCAGTGGGATCGAATAGGTTAGTTAAAAAATAATAATAATAATATAAATATACCTAGAGATCTTCCTTTTACCTTTACATTCATCGGGTCGATATAAAAACCGACAAAGAACCGAAAAAGAACAACTTAACTCAAACTTCGTGCTAGTCAAAGTAGCCAGTATCATGTCATCGAAGTATACAAATGCATCGTAATACAGTGTCGATATATTAAAAAAGGCTCGACCGATTTTGCTAAAATTTAAATGAGACCACCTGGTAATAACCACCCTTTGAAAGAAAAAAATAATTTTCCAAATCGGTTCAGCCATCTTCGAGTAATCGGTGAACATAACTAAACAAAAGATTCGGACGAATTCAGAACTTCCTCCTTTTTTGTGAAGTCGGTTAAATAGAGATCGTATGCCCATCTTCCATTAGAATACCTACCCATTTTGTAAAAGTAAACTGGCTGCTTAGACATAGATATCTAGTTAGCATGGAGACTAGATATGTAGTTAGTTTATTAGTTTATGGCTTCTGTGGCTTGTCACAATTCAGCCAAAATATCTATATTATACCATCTATTCTCCATGTGTACTACATTCACTAGTTGCATATAAAGTAAAAGTACCCAATTTGGTACCCAATTAATATTATGTCATGGTAGTAAGTTGATATTTAGTTCAAGATACCGTCATATTACGGTACCTAACTAACGTCTGAATTATTATCTAAGATTAATTATCGTTCATTTGCTTTCTTATTATTTGAATAATGAATAACAAACAAAAGTAGGCTAGGCACCTAATAGGCAGTACATACTATAATATCGTTTAAAAACTAAAAAACAACCGACTTCAATGCCGCGCTATTCATTTTCCAATACCAATTTTGAGATGTTTATCTCAATATCTCTGGAGATACTTATCATACCTCGATAAAATTACCATGGTACCACACTTGGGATATCTCCTTTCGAACAAAAAAGAATAATCGAAATCGGTTCATAAACGACGAAGTTATCCGCGAACAAACATAAAATATATATATATATATATATATACGGTCGAATTGAGTAACCTCCTCCTTTTTTTGAAGTCGGTTAAAAAACCGTATGCAGCGTGACTCGAGTGACTCACATACGATTGAGTTGGCACATGAATCGAATTCGAATATACAAAATCATAAGTACTACGACAAAATGTAGAATGGATACAACTATATACTTAACACGTTCGTTGCGTTTAGAGATTTATTTGATCTCTTGCAAGACTTTCGTATTGTGCGGCGACTTAAATCGTGTTGTTTCAGTGTGCCGGGAGGCCCTAACGTTTAAAGTTCTTTGTGTATGAGTCAGACAAATCAATCAATCAATCAATAATTAAATTTATTTGGTTATAAAATGCATCCGTAAACACTAATAAACTTACAACTATGCAATACATTAGTGGAGAATGAAGGTATTTAGAGGGTGTGTCTGTGCCTGGACAAGAAAATCTGATTCCCAGACACGACTCCTTCTCGCGGTTACATCAAAGAGAAAATACTACGTGGTTACATTTAAATTAGCAAATTAACAGATAGTTATTACAATACAAAACAAACAAATAATCATAAGTACTTATTGTGTTCTTAAATAGATATGTATAACATGCTAACTTTATTTATTTTTTTAATTTAATTTTTACTTTTAATCAAACAAACAGCATAAATTACGAACACACTAATCTTTGGGATCTTTCTAGAGGCAACATATAGGTTTTGAGTGCCCCTCCCCATGCGGTAATGCAATAAGTAATAATAGATTGACATAATGCAGAATATATAGACATTAGAAGTTTGTAGTTGGCGATATGTCTTAGTTTTTTGAAAGTCCAGATTAACTTTTTGACACGTGAGGTAATCATGTTTATATGGGGTACCCAATACAAGCGGCTATCCAATATGATACCCAGGTATCTTATATGAGAAACACGTTCAAGATAGGGGCAGCTACAATCGGAGGCGTTGGTGTGAGAATCGCTGTGTAGTTGGAGTTTGTAATGCGAAGATGGATCGCTAGGTTTACGAAGGGCAAATGACAGGTATTTTGTTTTGGTTACATTTAGAGTCAAAAGGTTAGTTTTAAGCCATTGTGTTACCTTCTTCATGCCATTTACTGCTGCAGCATAGACACTGGACCAAGCCTCTCACCTAAATACAAGTGCTGTGTCATCAGCGTAACACAAACATTTCGCATTGTCAATCTGCATCTTACACAGATCATTTATATAAATCAAGAAGAGACTTGGTCCAAGAATGCTTCCTTGCGGAACACCATATGTAATGCATACTTCTTTGCTGGTAACTTCACCTATTTTTACAATTTGAGATCTATTGTTTAGGAAATCTTTAAATATGTTTAAGCAGTTGCCACGAATCCCCATTCTCTCTAATTTATTGACAAGGTTGGGGACCGAGACAAATATACATACATTTTCATTGTTTTTGAGAAAGATATATATTATTTTCAAAACGGTTGTTTTAGGAGACTGATTGGGTCTCATATACGCACCCGAATATGGCTTAGTTTCGAGATCTTTTAGGTCTCCAATGGGCAACGCATCAACTGAAAGTTCTATGAAAATGATGCCGCAGTGACCGTCATAATAGGTACTTGTTCCATCCCTCTCTGCCCCAAGAAATGTATAGAAAATTCCTTTGGAATAGGTACTTGGCCTACATTTGGTAGACTTGCCTTCACCTCAATCCGTTCGCAAATGTAGGTGAGCAAATAATTACAATAACAGATAAAGGTCGGAAGAAAATGACGCACCGCTCCCTCTTTCCTGCGCACAATCGGCGCCCGTGCATCCGCCGCGCCTTTTGGTGCCCGCGTGAGACAGCGGAATGGTCACTTGCCTCTCGTCTACGGTCACTTACTATTCTTTTAGAACAGGTTTTCAGGGCCCGGTGGCGTAATCGGGAGAACGTTTGGCTTTGATGCCAGAGGTACCGAGTTCAAACCGCCGTGCACCAATGGATTTTTCTATCGAAAAATGTATGTGCGCTTTTCACAATGGCACTCCGGTGAAGGAAAAAGATCGTTAAGAAACCAACAACCCCCGTATGGTGGTAGGACACTATCTAGTGTCCGCCTGGCCAGCTACCACCCTCAAGTTAGAAAATCTGTCGCCAAACATGTTGTAGATCTTCCTACCCGACTGCGCCAAAAGGATAGGTTGTGTTTTTTTTAGTAATCAACGCAGCTTAGCTTAGTATTGCTTAGTGATTGGGTATGCTGAGTGACCGCCCTCGTACAGTTCAAGTTTTGGTCGTGAGCTCTCTAGTTTAATCTAACAGATTGATTTGACCTAACTTAACCCATTGCTAAAGCGATAAAAATTTTACCTATTTATTTATTTCTTTAATAATTAGAACGGCGCCGCGGTGTTAGCCAATTACACTAATTAATTAATATCCTTTACAACATTAAGAAATCTTACAAATTGAAATATGCCTTATAAAATATATATTCGTCACTTAGATTTAATAATTTATGATCGTACAAAACGAAAAAACCGACTTCACATGCCGCGATAGTCATAGTACTGCTGGCTAGTTATAAACATGTCATCGATGTATACATATTTGCTTATATTGTTTATCTCCACATCTCCGGAGATAATTGTCATACCTCGATAAAATTTGAATGGGACCAAACGGGAGACATACGAGTAGTCTCTCAAAACATAATTTTTCAAATCGGTGAAGATTTGACGGAGTTCTGGGGTAAAAAACATCTTCTTTCTTATATATAAAAATAGCCGGCCAAGTGCGTGTCGGGCCACGCGCAGTGTAGGGTTCCTTTTCAAGTCTTTACCCGTAATAAACAAGCAACTAGGTACTTCGTCTTTGTCACTTTGTGTCTTATCACTTTCACACTTTTGTCACGTGATACATATGCCAACTATAAGATAAAATGAACAACGTAATTTGGTAGGGTCATACATGACAGCGGGTGAGAGCCAATGGGTGCACTATAGAACTTGGTTCCATACAGTGCTGGAACCAGTTTAATCGCATACGCAGAGAAGGATATAATAACCGGCAAAGTGCGTGTCGGGCCACGCGCAGTGTAGGGTTCCGTAGTAGCCCGTTATTCAATGCAAGTCTTTACCCGTTATAAACAAGCAACTAGGTACTTCGCCGTTGTCACTTTAAAGGATTTATTCTAAGGATTTTGTATTTGGTACAAAATTATCCAACACCCAAGTTCAACGACTATTACTATTACTGCTAAAGTAATAAAGTTATCTTAGCAGCTATAGTCTTCCTTTAAAGTTCATGAAATGCACTATTAACACGAATTTTCCCAGATTTTACAAGCCAGCAGTTTAGCTTTTAGAGGGGGGGGGGGACGCCCTACTGGAACAAAAATGTGCACTTTAAAGTATAATATTTCGTAAATGGAGCATTAAATCGAAAAATGGTGTTAGCAACCCTTATGTCATTTTAAAAGACCTATTCAACGATAACCCACACGATGTGGTAGACGATGAAAAAAAAATCATCCCCACTTCTCATGTAGGGGAGTTACCCTAAAAAAATATTTTTCAAAATTTGATTTCAGCACTTTGTCAGCATAATTTATATACATACCCCCACAAATTTATAGCTTTCTATTATTAACTTAGCAAAACCTCGGACTGACAGACAGACGGACATGACGGAACAAAGGGTTCTTTGTCAGGACTACGGAACCCTAAAAATCAAAGAACGGCTGCGTCGATTTAACTGATTTTGGTTTTGAAATGTTTGTCGTAGTCCAGGAAAGGTTTAAACGGTGAGAAAATGTGGAAAAAGTACGAGGAAGAAAGTAAAAACAACAATTGCATTTTCCCATACAAACTGTTCTACCTACTTTCCTGTCAAACATTAATTGACGTTCGTCCCTTCGGTACGGTAGGGTAGAGTCTGTTCCACTCTCGAATTGAAATTTGAAGCACCTATTAAATTAGGGGTTTTGAATCGACAACATAATATATCCACATTACTCGGATTATCAGATAGGTATTTATATATATATAAATATATATATATAAATAAAATATAAATCTTAATATTTTGAATTTTGATGGTTGTCCCAGGTTGTCATTGTTGGTTCGTTTAGAATTTTTGGTCATTGTATTGATAATTATTTTGATGGTTGTCATTAAAAACCGGTAAAAATAAAAAAAAGTAATAATAAAGGGGGTCCCCATCATCCCGGTCATACAAGAAAAGTGTTTTTGAGGCTTTCTACTTGAAATTTACTCATCATGTGTATTTAAAAAAACTAAATAAAATTAAAAATTAAAGGGTGTCCCCATACGAGAAATGTATTTTTCCGGCAAATGTGGTTCAATAGGAAGGAACCCTGCGTGTGCGGGTCCAACTCGCAATTGTTTGCAACACAGTTTATTTATATTCGCGGTACGAAGTTCGCCGGGTCAGCTAGTAAATAAAACTGGCCAAGTGCGAGTCAGACTTTTGTCCCGCACACGGAGGGTTCCGAACGCCATCTATCGAATTTCTAACGAACTTCTAACACCAACTAAGTAAACGTTAACACAAAGGTAGAATAGTATTATATAGTAGTAATAGTAATTGTAGTAATTAATATTATTAAATATCTGGTTGACCAAGCTTTGCTCGGTATTTTTTGCCACTTAAACAGACAAATATGACTCTTCCCGACATATATTGACGAATAATAATACTATTTTTTTTAATTGAGAGCAACTAACTGCTTTACTGACACAGTACTTCTACTCGCCAATAGATGTCGGGAAGAGTCATATTTTAAGTTGATTATCAATAAAGTTGATTATGGAAAACACGAATAAAACAACATTTTCTGAAAATGACTCCTAGCTACGAGTAGATCGATTTATCGCCTCTGAAATCCCCTGTAGGTATACTAAATTTTATTAAATCGTTGGAGCCGCTTCCGAGATTCAGATTAAGGTAAAGACGATATCGCCATCTTTGATGCTAGCTAGATGGCGCTGCGCTATCGTAAAAAAACTTTTTTTAAACTTTTCTTTAATTTTTAACTTTGTTCTGTTCTTAGTATTTGTTGTTATAGCGACAACAGAAATACATCATCTGTGAAAATTTCAACCGTCTAACTAGCACGGTTCATGAGATACAGCCTGGTGACAGACGGACAGAAAGACAGACAGACAGATAGACAGACATACATACAGACAGATGGACAGCGGAGTCTCAGTAATAGGGTTCCGTTGGTACCCTTTGGGTTCGGAACCCTAAAAACAAACAAAAAAACTGGCCAAGTGCAAGTCGGACTCGCACTCGTAGGGTTCCGTAACACAGTAGAGTATTCCTATAACTATGATATTTTGCAACTACAAAAATAACTTTGTTTTTCATAGTGTTTGTATGAAAAACCAAGTTATATATGCGGTCGCTATATCTCAAAAACTGCTGACTGTATCTCGTTCAAACCAATTTTCGTTGAAAGTTTTTATTTTTTAAATGATTTTTGTTGTTGTTTCGTTGTTTCGTTGTTATCTTTTAAATGATTGACTTTGAGAAAAAATGATTATAGGAACCTCAATGTCATTTTTAAAGACCTATCCATAGACACCCGTACAGTCTTGAAATTTTTTTTTTTTTCTGTTCCATGTATCTCTCCTGAAACTTTTATATTTTGTTATTTTTTTACAAAAATCGGAAAGCGGTTTAAAGAATACATCCACCTACTAAGTTTCAATTCTGTAGTCCTAATAGTTTCAGAATAAAATGGCTGTGACATACGGACGGACAGACAGACAGACAGACATGGCGAATCTATAAGGGTTCCGTTTTTTACCATTCGGCTACGGAACCTTGAAAACCGGCCAAGTCGAGTTGAACTCGCCCACCGAGGCTTCCGTACCAACGTTGGTATGTACCAATTAAGCTAGACCTTTAAATTGTATCAGCGCTCATAATAATATAACTCAGAGGTTTACCCTAATTGGCTTATACTACGTATGCATGGGGGCACCCTTTAATTTTCAAATTTTTTTATTTTTTGGATTTTTTCCTTAATTTGTGCTGTAAGACCTTGGCTTCTTGCCAATTTTCATGATTCTAGGTCAACGGGAAGTACCCTATAGGTTTTCGACCCAAAACCTATAGGGTACTTCCGGTTGACCTAGAATTGTCAATTTTGGTTAAAAGCAAAGTCTTACAGCAAAAGTAAAAGAAAAATTCCGAAAAATAAAAAAAGTTGAAAATTAAGGTACATTTTGGTACTAAGAAGTTTTCGCGAAAATCTAAATTTGGCCATATTTTTTTATTGTGTTGACTCAAGACGTTGATTTTTATACACCCAATAGGGACTATAGACTTCAGTATCAGGTAAGGTACACCTGTTCCTGAGAAAATCAGTGGTGACACACGGACAGACGGACAGACAGACGGACGGACAGACAGACAGACAGACAGACAGACGGACAAGAAAGTGATCTTACAAGGGTTCCTTTTTTACCTTTTAAGGTACGGAACCCTAAAAATAACAGTAAAATTGAGAACCTCTTCCTTTTTTGTGATGTCGGTTTGAAAATTACTGAATAACAATAATTAAATTACTAATTTCTATGTCTTGACCTAACCTAATATAACCTATGGCAGTAAGATTCTAAGCTATCATTCTGACGTATTATTATTACCCTCATCATTATCATAATCAGCCGGTATCAGTCCACTGCAGGACATAGATTATTGTTATTATACAATCCAATGAATTAAGTAAAATAATATAATAATAGAAAAACACTAAGTATAAAAATTATTTCTTCTATTGATTGTTATCGCTAATTTTATCAAATTATTAAACACCTATGTCCAAGTTCACGACCATAGAATAGGTAGATAGATTTAGATAATTGGTATGGCTTTAAAGAGGTTAAGAATGACTCATGGATTGGCGAACAATGTTATCAGTTATGTATGAAGATTGTAAGTTGTAGTCGCAGTGCATTCTCATAAACAAACAAACAAATAGTTTAGAATTTAATGTCTAATAAATTTACGATTTTGTAATAGATTAATATACCTACTTGTCCTGTTAAATTCAGAAAATATGTAATTGTGCATGGTAATTATGCTGCATGCATTAATTTAATTCCTACAATAATGATGGGAGGGCTACCTCCAAATTATAAATTTAAAGGTAATAATTTTAAGATATATTTTTGTTTTGTATACCAATAACTGATTTAACTTCTGATTTACATCAGACATGACTTGACTTACGTCAACAATACTAATATGTAATGTAATAATAAATATAACAAACTATTCAATATAATATCCGTAATATGGCGAAAGAGGTTATCACTCGGGATACAGTTTTTCTTGTCCGGCTGGTAACACACCGCTTTAATGAACACAAGTGTACTTACCCTTAAATTTGTACCTATTTTGAATGTATTGCATGACTAACTTAATTTTAGTTAAGTAAGTGAATTATGCATGATATTAGTATATATTAATACTCCGATTGTATATGTACCCTTTTTGTAAAAACAAAATACATTTCATTTCATTTCATAGATAGCCTCTCCCAAGATACGCCCCACAATCTGACCTCGCTAGGGATTTCCACTTAGCAAGAGATTGCTCTTTGCGATATTTCTAAATGATCTAAGATGCGATAAGACCGCCGATTGTATGTTGCTGATATGTCTAATATTGAGTTTTTTTTTCTGGTATACTATAAATAAAGAGTTTATCTATCTATCTAACCATTCGAACCTAACCTATCGCTCTGTCTTATCATACTCAGTGGTATTTCACACCTTGTTTGTGGGACTATTTTAGGTAGGTATATATACTGAAAATAAAAGTATTTCAGATGTGACAATATTGGTCTAGAATATTATTTTTATATTACCTTGTACCTACCTATTTTTAACGTACTTATATGTGGAACTCATTGGTACGTTAGCAATCTATACTATCTATACTAATATTATAAAGAGAGAACATTTGTATTTTTGTATTTTTGTAAGTTTGTAATGAGTAAGCTCAAAAACTACTGAACCGATTTAAAAAATTCTTTCACTAATACATAGAATGGACTTTCGGAATGAAAATAGGCTATATATTATCCCGTTTAAATCAAAGGTACATTCGTGGAGACCTAATTTGCAACCTAAGTCGGCAAATAAACGGTCGAAAAAACACGTTTCTGACGAACGCTGCTTAATTGAAAATAGATAGAAGAATATTTTCTATGCAAGAGTTGTACAACTTAATAAGACCTACAAAAAAGTCCGCGACAGCATATGTCTATCTCTTAAGGTTGACTCACAGTAACCATTTTAATCTTAAAATTTTTGTTAAAAAATATTACATAACTTCCAAGGCTATTTTCAAGTATATAGTATTAATCCTTATCCAAATAATAACGTTAATTAGCTTGGCCACATATTATAGATTAAAATTGTCCTGTACAGTATATAATTCAAATGAAAACTCTAGAAGATATCACGAATTTCACAAACACGCATCGCAAAATTAATAAAATATTTGCAGTGAAACCACAGATTAGGTCATAGTTACTAGGAAAATATTATTATAAGCTCAGCTATGCTGTAGATCCCCCACCGATCACACCAACCATTGGTAGGTATATAGCTAGGATTAGAACCAACGACTGTCGGGTCAGAATCAGGGTAACTATCCTTTACGCCAAAGGGCCGTCCAATATCAATACGTAAGTATTATAAAACAAAGTTCATCACTGCGTCTGTCTGTCTGTTCGCAATAATCTCAATAGCTGCTGAACGGATTATCATGCGGTTTTCACCAATAGCCAGAGTGTTTTTAGGTGCATAATTCGTTAAGGTTTTGTGTAAATTGGATGAAATATGACGATGGTTGTTAAATATGTTCATATTTTATATTCGATGCAAGAAACTGATGCAAATTTTGTAGGCATATATGAACTACCCGTGCGAAGCCGGGGCGGGCTGCTAGTCGTTCATAATCATAGTTCGGCTAGATAGCCTATTTTCTTTTATTATCTATATTATCCCTTAAGGGGTGAATTTTAGAAAATCCTTTCTTAGTACACCCTTACGTACTAAGACAAATACATATACCCTCCAAATTTCAAGTCTCTACGACCAGCGGTTTAGGCTGTGCGTTGTCTGTCAGTCAGTCAGTCAGTCAGTATGTCAGGACAAAGATTCTTATAGTATTAGATAGGTAAGTATACATACAACAACCCATCACACCACTCACACAAGTGTTGGGTTGTTGTATGTATCATCATTATTAGCCGGTATCAGTCCACCGCTGGACGAAGGCCACCCCCAAGACACGCCACTGAGCCCGGTCTTCGGGTCTTTGTTTCCAGTCATTGCCCACCGCTTAGCGAATGGCGTCGCTCCACCTAGTCACAGGGCGTCCTACGCTACATTTGCCGATTCGCGGTCTCCACTCTAGAACCAGTCTGCCCCAACGGTTATCGGTCCTACGGCAGATATGACCAGCCCACTGCCACTTCAGTTTGCTAATCCGCTGAGCTATGTCGATCAAGTGATCGACATAGCTCAGCGTTAACTAAAGTTAGTTCTCTGGCGAATTACTTTGTTTCAGATTCGAATCGGATCAGAGAAACACCTAGCATAGCTCTTTCCATAGCTCGCTGAGCGACTTTGAACTGGTAGACTAATCGAACCGTGAGTGTTCACGTCTCGGCTCCGTATGTCATGACAGGTAGGACGCACTGATTAAAGACTTTTTTGTCTTTAGGCACTGAAGCCTCGACGGAGTTTCCCAAATGCTGCCCAGCCGAGCTGAATTCTTCACTGGATTCTCTTCTCGAAGTTGTGTTTGCCTAGTTGGAGCGCTTGCCCTAGGTAAACATACTGCGTGACAACTTCGAGTGGGATTCCATCTACGGCAATCAGTTCCGGAACAACGTGCTCGTTGCACATGACTTTGGTTTCATCCAAATTCATCCGGAAACCGATGCGACGAGAAGAATCAGCTAGGTCATTCAACATCCTTTGTAGGTCCTGCAGCGTCTCTGCGCTAATGACGATATCATCTGCGAATCGTAAGTGAGAGATGTACTTGCCGTTAATGTTGATGCCGCAATCTTTCCAGTCCAGCGTCTTAAACATATCCTCTAATGCGTTAGTGAACAGTTTCGGGGATGTGACGTCCCCCTGTCTTACTCCTCGACGCAGGTGGATATGTTTAGTTCGCTGGTTCTGTACTTGTATAGTCATCGTTGCGGCATTATATAGACATCTCATCACTTCGATATATCGCCAGTCGACTTGGCAACGCTGCAAGGACTCCAGAACCGACCAGGTTTCGATTGAGTCGAAGGCCTTCTTATAGTCTACAAATGCTAAGCACAGGGGGCGATTGTACTCTTCGGTCTTCTGTACAATCTGCCGCACCGTGTGAATGTGGTCTATGGTGCCGTAACCGCTTCGAAACTCGGCTTGTTCTGGAGGTTGAAACTCGTCGAGTCTTCGTGCATGACGGTTCGTGATGACCCTAGAAAACAGCTTGTAGACATGGCTCAGAAGCGAAATTGGGCGGTAGTTTTTCAATAGGGCTCTATCTCCTTTTTCGAAAAACAAGACCACCATGATTCTGTTCTATGCCTGTGGAGTTCTACCAGTGAAGTGAACAGAATTGAAGAGCTGTTGCAGCTAAATTACAGCAGGGGCTCCTCCAGCGTTTAGCAGCTCCGTTGTGATTCCGCCCTCACCTGGGGCATTTCCATTTTCGAGCTGTCTAAGGGCTATCACGATCTCATCTCGGCTGACATCGGGCAGGTCTTCTGTGAAGTGGCGGATTAAGGTGGCTCTGCAATCCTCAGTATCGGGTACGGGCCTTGAAGCATGCGATGCGTAGAGCTTGCTGTAGAAGTCTTCATTTTCCGACAGAATCTCCGGCTTTGATGCGACGACGTTCCCCGTTGATGTTGTCAGCTTTGTGAGGTGGCTTCTACCCCAGAGGCTGGACGAACACTTTCGACCCCCGATTCTTCTCAATTGATTCTTTAATCAAGAGCATGTTAGTGGATCGGAGGTCGCGTCGTACCAGCTTTTTAATGGTTTTGTTGCGCACCTGGTTAATTGATAAAGCTGACAATGGGTCTTTTCGTCTCTCTTCCATTAGTCGAATTGTTTCTGCCTAAAGCTTGGACTTTTTGCCCGTACGCTTGCTCTCGCAAAACTTCGTCACTTCATCCCTGAGGATATCCACCACTTCTTCGAGTTTCTGGTCTACGTTATCTGTGGTTTCCAAGGCAGCGAATCGGTTTTCCAATTTTAATTGGAATGTTTCGGACCCAACAACGGTTTGGAGTAGGTTCGGTCAGAGCGTAGACTTCATCAATCGGGATCTTTCGGCTTTAAAATCGATATCCAGAGAGCCTCGTACAAGTCGGTGACACAGTAAATACATAACAGTAAAATATCTTCATACAAACGTGCCGCTCTCGGTTTGAATGTGTGCGTGCGCGCCGCGCGCCGTGTCGGCACGCGATTTCACGCACACGCTAGCATAATATATGGGGGAATAAGGTGGCGGCAGTACGGGCTGTGCAGCGCGATTGTGAGCACGTGCGTACGTTACATGACCGCTCGCGTTCGTCAAGTCTCGCCGGCCACTTACACTAAAGAAAATTAATTATTATGAGTATCATGACTTCGAAAAGGACCACATCAACATTAAAATTGGCCGGTCAATTTACAATCAACTGAATGATATAGAATTTAAGATGCCCTGTCCATGCTTTCCTAAAAGCTTTTTACAAAAATTTTACATAAGAATGAGAATTTACTTTACATTAACAAATAATAATAAAGCGTTCCGGACGTGCAGAAACCGGAGAAAAATTTTCTTGGTATCAAATTTGTAACATAATATAATAAATGTTATGTGAGTAAAGGCTTTGTATTTTTACTAAATTTATAAATTGGTAAAATATTCAATCATAATATGCTTTTTATTGCATAAATTTAGATCAAGTGCTGCTTCTTCGAAAATATTAACTAAAAGTAAAAGTGACAACCCTGGGGATCAACGCAAGAGTAGGCTAATAACTCGGCGGGCGGCCTTAGATAACCTACTGTTATGTATTTAGTGAGTCGGTGATCACTTCCAGTATTGAACCTAGTGATCACTGAGACGTCTCTGAATATGCGCCGTTTATCCGTAATAATTAAATCAATCTCAGTTTTAGTCACAGTGTCAGGGCTTTGCCACGTCCACTTCCTTTGGGACTGTTTCTTGAAGAACGAGCTCATCAAGAAAAGCTCCTCTTCCTCAAGGAAATTGACGAGCATTTGCCCCCTGTGATTCCTACTCCCAATTCCGTGTGGTCCTATAGTCAATTCACTGCAGGTCTGTACTCCTACTTAGGCGTTAAAGTCTCCCATGACAACGTTGTAGTGAGCCTTAGAGGTGATATGTAAGGCTCTGGAGATATCTTCATACATACTTTCCACCTCTTCATCCAAGTGTGCCGAGGTCGGTGCGTAGACCTGGATAACCTTGAGGCTGTAACCAAGAGGTTAACCTTATCATAAGGACACACTGGAGATTTCTACAACGTTTTCACTGAGAGCCTTGTTGACGAGAAACCCGACGCCGCCTTGGTATGGCTGGCCCTGTAATACATAAGATGGCCTGATTCTAGAGTTATGGTGTCCTCTCCCTGCCTTCGAACTTCACATAACCCTAGAATGTGCCATCTTATGTGTCCCAGCTCCTCCTCCAGCTGCGTCAGATGCTCATCCAGCCGAATCGTGCGTCCATTAAACGTAGCGGGGCTCTGTTTGTTTTGGCGGCCTACCGTAACCCGGGGATTCTTAGCATCCCCTGCCCTGCCGTTACCGTGACCGCCGCCGTGGTCAGGAATAGCAGGGCGGCCGGGAACTGGGGGCCGCGACTTATAGTGACTTTCCATCATTGGGGGGAAAATGCCTTAATCGCCACGCTGGGCAGACGGGTTGGCGATCGCAGGACGTAGCTTCCCGCACCGGTGACGCTGCTGCCCGTCACCGGCCTGTAATATTTAGCTACGATATCATTTTGAAATGGTTATACCGCCATTTGTCGGTCGCCAGAGCCTCGTAGGTTTGTCAGCAGGATGCACCACGGGCAGGTGAGGTTGGCTAGGAGCACTGTGGTGGTATTTGTGCTCCCTTACATCCCATGTATTATGTATACTTGATGTTGTATGTATACTTACCTATCTAATACTATAAGAATAGTTGTCCTGACATACTGACTGACTAACTGACTGACTGACAGACAACGCACAGCATAAACCGCTGGTCGTAGAGACTCGAAATTTGGACTGGACTGCCAGAATTTTGCATGCCGCTGATCTGTAATAGGTAGACGCCCTAGTAACACAAATTAGCTGCATAAAAGCTTTAGAGCCAAGCCAATCTAATTATGCCCTTAGGTGCTAAGATCCAAGCGCTGGAGCGTGCTCTGCAGACCTAACGCAGCAATTCTAGCGCTATTTTGGGCACAATTTTATGCAGGTCATAGTTCCATATCAACTGCATAACAGTGACGCAAAGTGCCTCAAGAGCTGCAACGAATGATTAACGCCACACTAACACTCGTATGCCGCTACGTTTGTGAACATGTTTACGCATGAATGTAGGTACTTCATGAGATTCCATCAGTTCAGTATTTTGACTGTTTGTAAAAAAAAATGAAGCGTTATTATTTTAGTAATTAGCCATCAGCATTACTAAAATATAATTATTTGTAAAGTTTTAATTACATACATTACTGGTTGTGGTATATGTCAGCGGCGAAAAACGCATGTGCATGTAGATGACGTTTTTTAGTAATTTGAAGCGCTTTTAAAATATCATCAAAATGGGAAAAGGTATGTAATATTCAATATTCGGGCTCAGTGGCACATCTTGGGAGAAGCCTACGTCCAGCAGTGGTCTGACACAGGCTGATGATGATGATGTAATAAATTTTATTATTTTTTTTAAGATTATAATTTTTTCTATTATATTTACTATATGTATTGACAGTGATATTGATCTTCAAATATGTCGATGATATGTGTGAATAAAATTTAAGATAACTTTGCTGGAATTTGGCTTGAGTAATATCTAAATGTTGCAAGAAAAAAGATATTTTTTTCTATAAAAATAATGGCGTCAATGCAGTGCAGCTTTAACCCGCAGGTCCTACTCCCAAGCTTCCTCTATGTGGGTTAAAGCTCTAATTTTAACTCTTCTACAGGTCCAAGTGATTATAATACTTTAGTGCAGTTGTCATCATCAAAAGGGCTACAATTTCGTTCCTCTTGCTTCCTTTTTGCAGGCACAAGTACTAATATGAATATGTTTTGCAGGTTAACGCTGGGTTGATGTTTCATTTGGTCCAAACCAAAAACCATCTCCAAAGATCCGCAACGTGTGATTGAACAAATTAAATCCGTCATAGTCGTAATTATTAACATTCCAAAACAAAGTGCCATTTAGATTATTTTGATGTGAAGTTGATTATGTACCTACAAGACTCAAATTTGTAAAATTTATTAGTTCCTAAGGGTAACTAAAAATTGTTTTTGTAATATTTAGAATAATTATTATTGATACGATCTATTTAATGTTTCTTGACGTGTGAGACAGATTTTTAATTAACCCATATTCTGAATAAATTCGACTTTTAACTTGACTTTTGACTTATTGGTAGTTTGTAACTACGAATTTACATTTCTCAACGCAAAGAAAACACAACAATTCTGTTCTTAAATCTATATTATTCTTGCTCTTTAATATGTTCAGTATAAATAGATAGGCATTTCAAAAATATTTTGTAAATGATGGAATGTATTACAGTGAATATTTATTTGACTTTTTATGATTTCTTCTTCAATCTTATCAAATATTGTTCTGTGGTACGAAACCCTACGTGTGCGAGTCCGACTCGCACTTGGCTAGTTAATTTTTTTGATATTTTCATAAGCCCGCTGAACTTTCTTGCGATAACCACCACTTCTTCAATTTAATCTATTAATTTCCAACGGTTGGCGTCCTTTTCTTTTCTTTTAAATTTTAATATTTTTATGCAATAAGTATACCGAAAGGCGATTCGATCCAGCCTTTTCAACAGGGCAGGTTTACTCTATTATACTACTCAACGGAGCATTGCTCCCATCACTAAAGCATAATGCTTTGAAAGTATGCCTTAGTAATATTTATTAACTTTTTGAAACTTAAGCCTCCATGAGAGTATTTATTACCTATCACCAGAACATTCAGTGGAAGAATAGTGGTTATCAAAGAGAATATAAGTGGTTATTTGAACTCTTATACAGCTGCTTAGTTTCTTTTGGAGCTACAGACGTTAGCGGCAGCAAATATGCAACTTAAAACTGCTTCTTGTACTGTTAAGCCGCTACTACACAACTTAAAGCTATATCAAATTAGCTGCAATTTCAGCTGCACCAGTGTGTTGGTTGGGCGTAATCGCTTACTATCAGCCGAGCGTCGTGCTTGTCCTGTTACCTTATATCATAAAAAATACTTTAACCAAGAAGCTAGAGCCGAAACTTTTCATTCAAATTCCATCACACGGAGGACAATTTACTTCGTCCCTATGTTACCTTCAGAATTGTAGGTACCTACAACTCATAACAAAGCTTTTGTTGATGTCTACCTATATACCTAATGTGCTGTGCGATACCATATCTAAATCGGTTTATCACGGGCGAGAGTCACAGTACAGTGCAGTGTGAAACTGAAACATAACACAAGCATTTGCAATGGTTGTCGTCGTTAAATTGATTATGAAGTTAAAACATGTCATGCTCATATTATGCAGTGAGTACTTTGTCATCAGTACATTAACTATGTACAATCCTTTGTTTAACTGTAGAACAAATTGAAAGGTAATGGTAGGATTCCTACTTATATTACCGTTTACCGTTACGTTTTTCAGATGCATATTATGCACTGAGAAAATCGTTAGGTAGGGCCAAATAGATAAAGCCGATTTATTTTACACTTTAGTTTGTATGTACTAATATTTATTCTGTGACTTTAGTTAGAATATTAATTAGACAGCCTGGATGGGCAGAAATAGGCTCAGAAATATTGTTTTACAAAGGTTAAAGTGGGTTAAATCGTGGTCGATTGGTGGTATAATATTATTTAATAACGCAGGCATAGTATTATTTACTGGCAATGTATTAGTTACAATAGTAAATATATAATACCATACCTGCGTCCATGAAGTCATTCACGTTATTATGGAAACAATGAGCTATTGAATTTTATTAACTTGTTATAATGTAATATTTCACATCTTTTATCACATTATGTCTTAGGGCATAGGGTACCCTAACCTGCGCGCATAGATGCGCAAAATTCTGACAATACAATGCTGCAAACAATATAACTGCGTCAGAGAACAGAACACAATTGCGTCTAGTGTATTATTGCTTTGATGCATGGAGACTAAAGTCCCATGCTTCGTAGCCATGCTTTGATGATTGCCTTGCGTGCAACATATGTCACAAACGGACGACATCGCTTACCACCGAACACCATAGGCAGACGAGACGGTGGGGCAGGGCATTGTACATTTGACAATGTAAATTCGTACGTATCTAATGGTAACAAGATAATATTTCAATGTTCGCTGGTCAGCGTCAAATACTCCTCAATACCCGACCCTGCCGTCCGCCGGTGATCGCAGGCTCTTACTTTTTAAAAGTTACACTTTTATTACATCGCCTCAAATGTTTTCGACCATCTATCGCATGTCGCTGACATGCATGTCGCATTACAGCCGGTGCTGATTGGTGGATACGATGTATGCCATTTAGGTCCAACTGTGATTGGCGGACGCTTCCGCAGCCATATTTGTATACATGCTAATGTGTCATTTCAACTGTTGTCATAGTAGCTCTATCTATCATAGTTACACATAAACAAAAAGTTTCACTTGCATCGTGATTTTTAGTGAAAGCGGAGCGAATAGCGGTTACGGTATCTAAGCCCACAGACATAGCTGAAGCATTTAGTGAATATTTTCTCGAATCAACAAACGTTCCAAATGCAATCGCAATACTTGCAAACTTGATTTGTGCAGTAGTATTTTCCTCAGGCCTTTCAGCGGTGAATTGCACAGAGTTATAATGTCCTTAAATAAAACTAATTCAGAACGATATGATGAAATCTCAACAAGAATTTTGAAAGAATGAACTCACACCTATATTGACGCATCTCATTAACTTGTCATTTGCAGATGGATGTTTCCCTGAACCGCTTAAATTCTCCATTCTCCTTTGCATAAAAAGGGAGACAAGTCTCTCTTGCCTAATTATAGACCAATCACCTTAATACCCATTTTGTCAAAAGTGTTTCAGTCCGCTATGCATAAGCGACTCACAAGTTTCATAAATAAACATAATATTCTTAAAACAGAACAGTTCGGTTTTCAAAAAGATAAATCAACCAAGCTTGCTTCAATTTAATTAATAAAATAGTAGAAAACATTGATGGCGGCAATTATGTCACAGTGATGTTTTTTGATATGTCCAAAGCATTCGACTTTGTTTTTTGACCAGATGTAGAATACGCGGACCCGCCCATAAGTGGTTAGGTGAATAACTTGAAAATAGAAAACAAATCGTTGAAGTTTCTAACATAAACGAAAATAAAGAACTGTAAGCTTACCGATCGAAATTTCAAACAACTAAATTTGGGGTACCACAGGGCAGCGTCCTGGGACCGCTTTTAATTTTACTCTATATTAACGATTTATCTGACATCACATCCAATTCGTGTATTTTATTCGCTGACGATTTATCTCTAATTATGACATGTAATAAAAATATTTACATTAATACATACTGCAATGAAATAAATAACTGTATTAAATCTATTATTCAATGGTTTTCTGAATAATCTTCATATATTAATTTAACAAAAACGAATTTTGTACAATTTAGTACATATGGTAAAAAACTCAGAGCACTGACCATCATCATAATTATCAGCCGGTATCAGTCCACCGCTGGACGCAGGCCTCCCCCAACACACGCCACTGAGCCCGGTCATCGGCTCTTTGTTTCCAGTCATTGCCCACCGCTTTGCGAATGTCGTCGCTCCACCTAGTCACAGAGCGTCCTACGGTACGTTTGCCGATTCGCGGTCTCCACTCTAGAACCAGTCTGCCCCAACGGTTATCGGTCCTACGGCAGATATGACCAGCCCACTGCCACATCAGTTAACTAATCTGCTGAGCTATGACGATCACTTTAGTTCTCTGGCGAATAACATCGTTCCGGATTCGATCCCGCAGAGAAACACTGAGCTTAGCTCTTTCCAAGCTCGCTGAGCGACTTTAAACTGGTGGACTATTCGAATCGTGAGCGTCCACGTCTCGTATCGCTCCGTATATCATAACAGGTAGGACGCACTGATTAAAGACTTTTGTCTTTAGGCAATGTGGTAAAGGCGACGAGAAGACACGACGGAGTTTCCCAAATGCTGCCTAGCCCAGCTGAATTCTTCTCTGGATTTCCTTCACGAAGTTGTGTTTGCCTAGTTAAAGCGTTTGCACTAAGTTTGCCATAATGCGTGACAACTTCGAGTGGGATTCCATCTACGGCAATCGGTTCCGGAACAACGTGCTCGTTGTACATGACTTTGGTTTTATCCAAATTCATCCGGAAACCGATGCGACGAGAAGAATCAGCTTGGTCATTCAACATCCTTTGTAGGTCTTGCAGCGTCTCTGCCATAATGACGATGTCATCTGATTTGTTTTTTTTTAGTTGATTGACCGATTGAGTCGAAGGCCCTATCACAGTCCACAAATACTAAGCACAGGGGGCGATTGTACTCTTCGGTTTTCTGTACAATCTGCCGCACTGTGTGCATGTGGTCTATGGTGCCGTAGCCGCTTCGAAACCCGGCCTGTTCCGGAGGTTGAAACTCGTCGAGCCTTCGCGCAAGACGGTTCGTGATGACCCTTGAAAACAGCTTGTAGACATGGCTCAGAGGCGAAATCAGGCAGTAGTTTTTCAATAGGGCTTTATCTCCTTTTTTGAAAAACAAAACCACCATGTTTCTGTTCCATGCCTGTAGAGTTCTACCAGTGAAGAGAACAGAATTGAAGAGCTGTTGTAGCTGGCTTACAGCTGGGGCTCCTCCAGCTTTCAGAAGCTCCGTTGTGATTCCGTCCTCCCCTGAGGCTTTTCCATTTTTGAGCTGTCTAAGGGCTGTCTGTGCGTATCGGGTATGGGCCTTGAAGCATGCGATGCGTAGAGATTGCTGTAGAGTTGAAGTCCCGACAGAATCTCCGGCTCGGATGCGACGACGTTCCCCGTTGATGTTGTCAGCTTTGTGAGGTGGCTTCTACCCAGAGGCTGGACGAACACTTTCGACCCCCGATTCTGCTTAATTGATTCTTTAATCAAGAGCGTATTCGAAAATCGGAGGTTGCGTCGTACTGGACACAGATTTGAAGATATACATATAAATGAATTACAATCTTGAACATTTTTAGGAATCACAATTGACAAGCATTTAAACTGGAAAGCTCATGTTGACAAAGTTTGCCAAAAGCTAAACCGGTTTGTATATGTCGTATACAAACTACGAGTACGAAAAACCTCAGATCGAGAAACAGTAATAAAAGCCTATCACGGTTACGTTGCGTCTGTAGTAAATTATGGTATTTTATTGTGGGGGAACTCCACTGACATACAAAGGGCTTTTGTGGCACAGAAAAAGTGAAAATGAGCGATTGCGGGAATCCCGCCATGGGAGTCGTGTAAGCCGCTGTTTAAAGAGTACCGCATACTTCCTCTGCCTTGCATGTATATCCTTGAAGCATCTAAATTCGTTAAGTCTCGTCCATGCTTATTTATAACTGCAAAAGAAAAATATCCTAGAAGTACAAGGAACCAGGACAGAATTGTTTTTCCTAAGGCACCTAGGACAGCATTGTACTTGAAAAGTAGTAAAACGCAATGTGTGCTCGTATTTATTATTAATACCGACGGAAATTAAAGACTTGCCTAAAACACGATTTTCACATTCACATTTTTACAAAGATGCTTTTACTCAGTCAATTTATATTTGAATTGTAAATTGAGTTGAAATGTATGGTGTTATAATTTTTTATTGACATTCAATATTATTTTTCTAATTTTTAAAATATTTCACTCCGAACATACTTCTCAAACTTCTCATTTCTACTGCATTAATTTTACTTTCATGTTTCTTCTGCCATACCCAGCATTCACTACCATACATGAGTGTGGGAACCAACACTTCCCTATGTACAGCCAGTCGTGCTTTTTTAGACACGTTCTGACTTCTCATAAAGTTATGCAGTGCCCCACTCACTTGGTTTCCTGCCAAAACTCTTCGCTCAATATCACTTTCATACTTACCATCTCTCGTAAACTTAGAACCCAGGTACACAAACTCTTTCACTTGTTCTACACTCTCTCCTTCAATCGTAACCTTACAATTTGTCATTCTTTCTTCTCTTCCAAAAACCATTACTTTGGTCTTACTTACATTCACTTTCATCCCTTTCCTTTTTAAGGAATCATGCATAATATTAACCATACTTTGCAACTCCTCCTCCGATGATGCTAATATCACCTGATCATCAGCGTATAGGAGGCATTTGATGGTTAAATCATTCATTCTTAATCCGTACACGCTATCTTTCAGATCTGTCAAGCAATTGTCTATGAATAGGTTGAACAACACTGGCGATGCAACACATCCCTGTCTAACACCTTTTTCGATGTTAAACCAGTCCGTGTACGCTCCGTTTATTCTGACACAAGCACTGGAACCCTCATAGAGTGATTTCAGTGCTCGTATCAAACTGCCGCCCACCCCATACATAGACAATGTTGACCACAATTAACTCCTCACCACTCTGTCATAGGCCTTTTCCAAGTCTACGAATGCGCAATAGACCTTTTGGCTTTTGGCCAAACATTATTCGGCTATGCTTCGTAAGGAAAAGACCTGATTCATGCATCCCATTCCTCTCCTGAAACCTGCTTGTACATCCCACATTTTTTTATCAGTTTCATCCGTCACTCTTGTAATCAATACCTTTGCATACAATTTCCCGACGATGCTGAGTAAGCTAATGCCGCGTTAGTTTTTGCAGTCTTGCTGTGATCCCTTTCCTTTGTATAGCGGTACAATGACGGCTTTGCACCAGTCTCCTGGTACAATCCCGTTCGGGGGAACGGGATTGTACCAGGGTACCCATGCTGGGGAGCAAAGGTTAAAAAGGCGATACAGTTGACTCGCTACCACACCTTGTCCAGCCCTCAGCATCTCGACCGAAATCCTGTCATACCCTGCAGCCTTACCCGATTTCATACTTTTTAACGCTGTCATAATCTCTTCCATGCTGATATCACTTCCATCGCTATCTTCATTCGCGACACCAGTTGTCACTGGTACTTGCATATGTTCCTTTTCAAATAAACTTTCAAAATATTCCTTCCATCTCTTTAGAACGCATTCCTCTCCGCTCACAATACTTCCATCCTGATTCCTGACTTTGTTAAGTTGAGAAGTATTGAGATTTCCTCTGGCTGACCTTATGGACTTCCAGAAAAACTTAATGTTCGTCTGGAAGTCGTCAGATAATCTCCTATCAAATTCATCTCTATCGTTATCTTTCTTTCTATCCACAACCTCTTTTGCTACATTCTTTAACCTTTTATACTCTTCCCTTGCCTTGCTTACATCTTCAGTCGTTCTTTTTTGCATTCTTAGGTTGGCTTTTGAAGCTAACCAGTCCTGCCACGCTTTCTTCTTCTCAAATACAGCTTTATGGACATCTTTTCACACATTCTTCAATTTACACCCTTTTTTTCTCTTACTTACACCACACACTTCTACAGCAACTTCCACGATCCCTTCCTTAAACGGCTTCCATAAATGTTCAACCTCACACACTTCATCTAATGACTCAAACTTCTCGATCAATTTACTTACAAACTTATCTTTCACACTGTCTTCTTGTAAATTCTCAACTTTTATGCGTTCCAGTACACTAACGGGTTCCTGCAGCCGATGCCGCCATCGCTTAAAGAGACCACTTATTCGACACATCACCAGAAAGTGGTCTGAGCCCACGCCGACACCGCGGTACACCCGTATATAGGTATGGGTATATAATAATAAGTGCCTAATTTGCAAGTCGCGATGCGGCAAAATGTTAATGGAACTTGTAAACCCATCGATGTCATAGCAATTGCTATGGAGTCGATGTCTAAACTTATTACAGCTATTGTACCAACATTTTGTAGCAAATAAATGTATTATGAATTATGATTTTATAAAACCACACCACTTTTTAGGGTTCCGAACCCAAAGGATACCATCGGAATCCTATTACTGAGACTCCGCTGTCCGTCTGTCTGTCTGTCTGTCTGTCTGTCTGTCAGTCTGTCACCAGGCTGTATCTCAGGAACCGTGATAGTTAGACGGTTGAAATTTTCGCAGATGATGTATTTCTGTTGCGCTATAACAACAAATACTAAGAACAGAACAAAGTTAAAAATTAAAGAAAAGTTAGCTATTAAAGAAGAAGAAGAAGAGAAGAAGTAGAAGTAGTTAGATATTAAAGTCTTGCTAGCATCTTAGATGGCGCTATCGTATTTACCTTAATCTGAATCTCAGAAACGGTTCCAACGATTAAATAAAATTTAGTATACAGGAGATTTCGGGGGCGATAAATCGATCTAGCTAGGAATCATTTTCAGAAAATGTTGTTTTATTCGTGTTTTCAATAATCAACTTTATTGATAATCAACTTAAAATATAACTCTTCCAGCCATCTATTGGCGAGTAGAAGTAGCTTTAGTGTTACTGTGTCGGTAAAGCAGTTAGTTGCTCTCAATTAAAAAAATAGTATTATTATTCGTCAATAGATGTCGGGAAGAGTCATATTTGTCTCAAAAGTCAAAAGTCAAAGCATTTATTCAGCATATGGGCAAATTAAAAATTTGCACTTACACACGTCAAATTACATTAAATAGATCATATTCAATAAAAAATATTATAGATATAACAGAAACATAACTTATTGCTATGAATTTACAAAAAAAAAAACATTGGTTTTGAGCCATTCAGCTTTCATCTAGACGTCGAACGTAACACTTAAAACACATGTTTAATTCCCCTGATTAATGCAGGGTTGCCAACTGTACTATTACGTGCACACGCAACCCAGTGCATGTTTCAGTACTTAAGAGAATGTTTATCCAAAAAATTGTGAAATAATGTCTGTTTAAGTGGCAAAAAATACCGAGCAAAGCTCAATTACTACTAAAAATATGAATTACTACTATTACTACTATATAATACTATTCTACCTTTGTGTTAACGTTTACTTAGTTGGTGTTAGAAGTTCGTTAGATATTCTTTAGATGGCGTTCGGAACCCTCCGTGTGCGGGAGGACAAAAGTCTGACTCGCACTTGGCCAGTTTAATTTTTATTATTCCTTATAGTTAAGCGTTTGACCACTATCTCACCTGATGTTAAGTGACGATGTGGTCGACTAGTCTTCTATTGTATCATATTGGTTGTATTATTATATATATTATATTTCCTGATTTTTTTTGCGTAATTTTATATGTACTTGTGGTACTTTTATATGTACAGTGGCACGGAACACTTCGTGTGGGAGTCCGAGATAAATTAGTTAGAGCTCGACCACTATCTCGCCTAATTATGACGATGTGATCAATGATGTAGCACGCTTACCTAGAAGATACCTTGTTCACTCGCGATTTAAAGACTCAGTACCCTTAGTATGAGTTTTCATACCAAACTCGATATCGTATATCGAACAAATTTTGTACGAAAAATAGTACAGCGCCTCTAGTGGTTACCACACTTCACTAAATTTAAACCAATCAGGGAGCCAGAATAAGTCGAAAACTATGTGAGATATGTCAAAAGCCCCTTTACGATGAAAACTGCATAATAAGGGCACAGGCCATAGAGAAAGTATATACAGTGTGGAAATTAAACTCAGGCCCTGGAGGGAAACTACTTTAAATCCTTAAGCTAGCTCATTTTACTTAAAGGAGACATTCCTTTATATTTGAAAAGAAACAAATCTGCATTAAAAGATTTTTTTAAACTCGCTTGCTTCGCCCGGGACTCGAACCAACTAAAATTAAAAAAAATAAACACTCTTTATTTTATTATACTAATCGGTAGTATTAATATTCAGGATAAAGTTTCTCTAAAAATGTTTGGTTACTGTTCACTTTTAACAAGTAAAAGACACGTAACAGTTCTGTTATCTCTCCAACACTCAAAGACTTCGTATGAAGTACACGCTTGCTAATTTATCGTTAAGTACCTTGTTGAAATCTTCGATAAGAAAATTGTTCAATGGTGGTAATACCCTATGCACATTTCCTTCATACATGATCCGAGGCGTTCAGTGAAGAAGTTTAAAAATGGAACGTTTGACTTTGTTTGCAATGCGGGACAATAATTTTAAAATTCGAACGATTTTTATCAACAGATTTTATTTAAGTAGTGTTGCTTTCCTTACGTAATTAAATTATATCATAATGGCGTATCAAGAACAATTCGAGTTATTAGAAGCTTACTTTGTTTGCAACAAGAGCTACGATTTAGCTCTGCAGTGGTATCGCGAGAAGTATCCAGACAAAGAACTACCATCTAGAAAAGTTTTGTCTCGAATTGTGAATAATTTACTGACCGTTGGAAGTTTTAAAAAGAAGACTGGACGCCCACAGCAACAAAATTTGGACTATAGCGATGTTGAGTTAAACATTTTGACATACTTCGAGTGTTACCCGAAGGCTTCAAGCAGGGAAGCTGCTCAAGAGATAGGCATCAACCATACTAGTATACTTAAAGTTCTGAAAAAATACAAATACAAATGTTATCGTGATGGGCGATTGGTGCAGAAACTACATCCCGGAGATAGTGACAGGAGATTACAGTTTTGTGAAAATATTCAAACAGAAATAGCCCGCAACCCAAATTTCTTGGACTGTATTGTATGGTCTGACGAAACAAATTTTAGTAATAATGGAATGTATAACAGACATAACAATCATTATTGGTCTCGTCAAAATCCATTCCGTGTCCGTGAAACGAACAATCAGGTCAGATTTTCGTTTAATGTTTGGTGTGGAATCAAAAGTAACATGGTTGTTTTGATGCACATTTACGAAGGACATCTGAATGCAGCAAAATACATTGAAATATTGGAGCTTTTACAAAATCAATTAAACCTTCTGCCAGAAGAGGAACAAAATAATATCATTTTTCAACAAGATGGTGCACCTGCCCACAACAGCAGAATTGCCAGGGCATACCTTAATGAAAATTTCAATGCCTGGATAGGTACAAACGGGACGATTAGATGGCCTGCAAGAAGTCCAGACCTGACTTTTAATGCAGATTTGTTTCTTTTCAAAAATAAAGGAATGTCTCCTTTAAGTAAAATGAGCTAGCTTAAGGATTTAAAGTAGTTTCCCTCCAGGGCCTGAGTTTAATTTCCACACTGTATATGTAGAGAACATTAGCGTATGCGAATGAAATAGCTATAGAGATATAACCCGACTAAAATGATGAACACGTGATACATATGCCAACTATAAGATAAAATGAACAACGTAATTTGGTAGGGTCATACATGACAGCGGGTGAGAGCCAATGGGTGCACTATAGAACTTGGTTCCATACAGTGCTGGAACCAGTTTAATCGCATACGCAGAGAAGGATATAATAACCGGCAAAGTGCGTGTCGGGCCACGCGCAGTGTAGGGTTCCGTAGTAGCCCGTTATTCAATGCAAGTCTTTACCCGTTATAAACAAGCAACTAGGTACTTCGCCGTTGTCACTTTAAAGGATTTATTCTAAGGATTATTATATTTGGTACAAAATTATCCAACACCCAAGTTCAACGACTATTACTGCTAAACTAATAAAGTTATCTCAACCGCTATAGTTTTCCTTTAAATTTCATGAAACGCACTATAATCACGAATTTTTCCAGATTTTTCAAGCCAGCATTTTAGCTTTTAGAGGGGGGGGGGGCGCCCTACAGGACCAAAAATTTGCACTTCAAAGTTCAATATTTCGTAAATGGAGCATTCAATCGAAAAATGGTATTAGCAACCCTTAAGTAATTTTAAAAGAGCTATTCAACGATTTCCCACACTACGGGGTAACCGACGAGTAAAAAAAATTAATTCATCCCCACTTCGTTGGCGTAATTTATATACATACCCCTACAAAATTACAGCTTTCTAGTATTAGTACTAGTTATTCTAATGGTCTCTTAGCAAAACCTCAGACAGACAGACAGACAGACGGACATGACGAAACTATAAGGGTTCCTTGTCAGGACTACGGAACCCTAAAAAATGGTGTTCATCTCGCTCTCTCATACTAGTGATTGTATAGTTTTATCCTTCTCATATTATTATTGTTATTCAAATGCAACATCCAATTAATACTCCATCCACGGCACAGGCAGGTGTTCCACTCCTTGGTGGCACGTATGATATAAGAAGAAGCAAGCTGACTGGAATCTGGAATGTCTGATGTGTAAATGATCCTTTGAGGTTAAAATAAAATGATAATCGTTCAATTTATTTATATAATTCATTTATTAATTGTATAGTATTCACATTGTCGCTACGTTTCAGGTATGAAACAACAGCATTATAAAAAAATGAGAACACAGTGTTGACAAAACTAGGTATAAAGAGAAATGCAGCGATCCAACGAAAGCTTAATAGTAGCTAGGTATGTATATTTAGTCAGTTGGCCGTATATGGTATGATAAGTGACATACAGTATTTGTAGTCTCTATAAAGTTACGACACTATGTCATCGCCAAAGTCCAATAGAGTGAGATATAAGACATTTGTATTACTGCATCTCGTTCTATACAACGAACTTCTATCGCGAAGCCATCTCGCTATCAATTTAGAGACTAGCAAGGCTGTATTATAAAGTACTTAGTAAAAAAATCAACTCCAAACTCGAAAATAATTTCGGAATATACAATGAGTCTTTTGAAACTTCTGGTATACTTAATATAGATAGCATAATAGCATAGCAATATAATATAGAAACACCATTTATGGTAAATTATTAAGAATATACTCTGAACAAATTAAAATAAGTTAAATTGACAGCTAAAAAAAATACCGCCGTCCTTATTACACTTATGAAGTAAGATAGTGATGACATGAGTTTTACAGCTGTCAAACTGGGCTTCATTAGATAGTATGTCACCACATTATCTATTAAGACGAATTTAAATGCGCGTCGTAGGTATCCCTTTCCTTGATAAGAGCCGACGTGCGGCGCGTCGAGGTAGTTGTTTGTACGACGCTTGTACTGCAACAGTATCTAAACGAGATAGTAGATAAATCTTTAATATCCTTTACAAATGTCTAAAAATTTTACAAAATGTTCTCACATTAGCATTTGTAAGACTTGGCAGTTAAAGGTGTCGCTATAGTTGCATTTAGTCTAAACCGACGCGGCGACTTCAGTTCCAATTCTATCAACCTAAACAGATACACTGGCAGCACTGTAATAGCATCTTCATAATAACTTTTCACGAAGTAGCGAAGTACGGCCAACTAACTAACCACACTGGAGCTACGCAAACTTAAAATTTAACTAACATGTACTTGGCAGTAGGTTTGCATGGATGAAACTAAATGGGTAATACTGATCGATGCCAAGCCGATAGCTTATGAAAGATGACATACAAAACGATTTTTGGCTTCGACAAAACGAATTTCCTAAAGAAAAATGCGATGCAAACACACTTCAACACTAAACATTCATAGCGTGGTTTAGTTCTAAGGAAATCCGATAGTGGCGCTTTTGTGCGTTTTTTGTGGCCGCCATATTGAATTTGCTAAAATAAATTATGCATATAAAATTGGTCATTCGAAATCACTTTTTTATAAATAATAATTACGTATGATGGTAATTCTCGAACATGAAATGATCAGGTAAATTCGTTCCATCAGCTCCCAAATTCAAACCAATAAAAACAATTGCGCACGATACATAAGCTATCACATTTTGTAATTTAAAAGGCTGAAATCAATTGACTCTCATCAGCCACAATTTACCTTTAAAATAAAAAGAAAGCTATACATTAATTGACTAAATACCTTAACTCACTATTGGCGTAATGCGGACACATGTAGGAAAAATAAACTTATTTTTTGTGATAAATAAAGATAAAACGTAGTAAAGGATTATAACCAAGAAGCGATTCGAATGGTTCGGACTCAAGCGCTTCAAAAAATTCATAAAAAAACAGCTTTGAAAACCACTTTTTGTAATCCTTCCCACAATTTATCTTGAGATATCAATAAGTCTCGACATAATTATAATAACAACCAAATCAGTGAAGTTGGCACGACTTTAGGGATCCAAATATGTAACACAATTAGTTTTTTTTAATTATTTTAAAATGACGTTAAATTTATTTAATTTTCTAGGATGCTTTACATTTTGATAGTAATGCTCACAATCACACACAAAAGCACTTAATGTTCATGAACAGGTTTCGAAAATATAAAGTCTTTTGAGCGAATAAAACGTCATATAGTTCAAATAAAAAGTCAAAATCTAACAAAATTGTCAGCATTTTGAACTCCACACATAATCGTGTTACACATTCAGGACCCTTATATAAAACGTTTGTTACATCAAATCAAAGATTTCTATACAAAAAGCATTCGAAAAAACCTTTGCCTCTCAATAAGCCTCCTTTATATTGGTACAATTAAACGAAAGTTATGTTCTTTCTCCATAACTCTGTCTCCGCATAAACACACAAAACAATAATCTAATGTCATCGAAATTTGTCAGTACCTACACGAAAAGAACGAGACTACCACGGCATTAAACTATTATTGAGCATAATAATAACGTAAGGCAGTACAATAATACATTAAACGAACAAAATGCCATTTTGAGTATAACTGGTCAAATCATAAAAAACGTTATTGGGCAAGCGAGATGTATCACATTAGGTGTTCAAAATCTATTAACTATGTTTCTTTTAGTATTAACATTAGCATTTCTATTTTTATAGATCAATTCACAGTACGAAAATGTTTTGAACAAAAACCAGATGTGAGTGTGAATTATACGAAAAAGGGGTCTGAAAAAATTTGAATTTCCAACATACTTCCATAGAACATAAACCACAGATTAATATTATCTGACGGATGATAAACTGACACAAATCTAATTATTCATATTAAGGGCCAGTTTCACCGGTTGCTGTTAGCGCTAATATGAAGAAATTTGACAGATTTTTGACAGGTTTTATATGGCGTCATGTGTCAGATAACTATATAACGTATTATCTGGAACTGGTGAAACTAGCCCTAAAACGACTAATGGAACATATCTACTTGCCCAATAAAACCAAAATAATCATCAGTGAGCCACAATCAAAACATACATTTCATTAAAAAAAATATGTCGTATGTAATCATACATACATAAAAATGATAATCTATAAACTAAAAAAATGCTCGTAATCAATATACATAATATAGGCCTTTGTAAAAACGTCAAGTATATAAAGGAAGACAAAATTATAAAGTTATATTTTTATGTCAAACTTATTGCACGAGTGGATATTGTTAGTCCAACGGAAGTTCATAATCATAACAATCAAAATAAAACGCGCCCAAAAAATATGGCAATTTAATTGACAAACTAATTACTTAATCGATGTCGAATTTGGAAGGAACTGTTTAATGTAAAAACACGCAATGAAAATAAATTACAACAGAGTAATTTAAATTACAACATTTTTTAATGTGTCACTAAATATTTTTCGGTTTTCTTTTAGTTAAGTCATGGATAAATTTTATAATCTTTTAGACAAAATGTACTAAGAATTTGACAAGCAAGTTCTATCGAAACTTGCCATATTTTCCGTCGCACACAAGTTCAATGAAATTAGTACTACGGTGCTCTTTTATATCGAAAGCATTAAATGCCAAGGATATGTTTGACAATCATTAGACCATTAAATAATAATAAAAAAAACACTGTAAAGGAACAATTCATATTAAGTAGTCACGTAATAAAAATACTCACAAAAGTGTACTTAACACGTCCTACATGTTTTAATGTAACTTCCCATATAACGTATGGCAGAGATATCATATATGTTTCTTCTACTGGTACGAATACAATAAGCGCTTTAAATCATACAAGATAAATCAATACATCACAACAATTAACTACGCTATTATCCACCAAAAAAAAAACATCGCGTAGCTTTAGCTCTTACACTATTTTAGAAGGCCTTGTAATCTAACTACCCTTATATGCATTAGAAATTCCGTTTAAGGTCACCATTTCGTTACAATTACAACTTCACTATATCACTTGAGAGAAATTAACTAATTACACGAATAAACTTAGTATTAAAATTATAATTAAAAAGTTACTGTAGAAAATTGTTATTTTAGTCACACACAAGTTTGCTTATTCTACAGCTTCGAGAGGGATATGTAACGCTACGAGGAAAGTTGAAACGCTCGATTGTGAGTACGAGCGCGCGGATCGAGGTTCGGTTAGAGTCTAGAACGAGACTCTAGGAACCGGCGCCGATATCGAGCGCGCAGCGTGTTGCTATCCAACTCTCGAATGCTCGAAGTCGTTTCGGTTAAAAAGAGTTTTCCCTTAAACAGTGGTCGAGGTTCCTAACGCTACCAGACTTATTAGGCACTAACACCGACACTCGGAACGTCCCACGTTTATCGTACGTATATAATACATAGAAAATAGTAAAACACGTTAGATTACTCGCACAATTCCACTAGATGTCCGTATAACTTATTTATAGTCTTTATTTTATTATTGAGATCATTTTTGCCTCTATGCACTAAAAGTTTCGTCGCCGTGCTTCGGTTTGAACCGCGCGCGTTTCACCGCTGCCTTTATTAAAACCGCTACATAGGAACATAGGTATTGTGCTTCGATTTGATCGTGTTAAAATGACACATTTCGAGAGTATATTGAGAGTATAATGTTGCATCATTTTAAGATAATCAGGTACGTTACAACGGGAAGGGCGCTTTAATCGAATTGAAAATCGATCGATTCGAATATGGCGATCGGTACTCAATTCGTTTAAGCGTTTACTACTCGATTCTAATGAATGATGACTCGATATCGATACATGAATGTAAGTTATCGAGAGATCGTTCAAAATTAGCAATCGAACGCTTTAAAAGGCAGCGGCAAAAGTACTACACCACATCACATCGCTTTTACACTATCTCTTTTCATAACAACACTGTTAATGCCTGAATGCAATTGTAAAAAAACTGTACTAAGATTTTTCTATGAGTACTTTCAACCGATCAAAAATGTTTGTCCAATTTCTACAATTTGAATAATTCATTGCACTATCAGGTGATCAATAAAAAGAAATAGTGTGAAAGAGAAGCAAAATGAATAGTAATAACGGAATACAAAACAAATGCTCATGACATGTGATTATAATGCAGTATTTCAGCCATAATCAAGAACCCATCTGACCTTAATGATGCCACAAAAACTACATAACCAGAGTTTGGATCAACGGACATGCGTTGGGGGTGAGTGTAATATTCCTGTTTGTTTTTTATTGAGTCAAATTTAGTTATTGAAATTTTGCCCACTTCGCGGTGTTTGAATGAGCTGAAATTTTGTGTACAAATGAAAATCGGATAATAATTAAATTCAATTAAAGCAATCGTATATTATTAAAATTTGGAAATGGTACTCTACGTGGCACCTAAGAAAGCTTACATTCCAATATTTTTTGCTGTTAATAGAAATCATAACACCAAATATATTATTATTGCACCAAAGTAATTTTTGTGATCTTGTGATGATCGTATAAACACAATACATTGACATGGGCTCTCAGAAGCAATAAATCTGCATTACAATCAAACATCATAGAGAGTTGTTATAATACACCGATAGATGGCGCTGCACGGTAAGATATCGCGTTCACGTATCCGCACATGCACGTCCACTTCCGACCGTCATACAATATCGCGATCACTGAACCGTCACGTATTCACCTAATGTCTACACTGAATGTTTGCGTTCACAGTAAGTTGTTCACAGTCGATGATCGGCGGTCGTAGTGGATGGTCGTGTGGTTCAGACGAGGTGGTCGCGGTCGTCGAGGCTGGCGTCGGAGTCGCGGTCGGGACGCAACTCGCGCTCGAGGTCGAGCGAGCGCCGCTCGAGCTCTAGCCGCGCGCCGCCGCCGCGACGACCACCGCCCTCTAGTGACGACACCTGTCGAACAAAACAATATGTCACAACTAGACCATGCTTGTATGGGGATTATAATTATATTCTAAACTAGTAGAATCTAAATTAAATAGTGCTGCTTGTATCATGGATACAATCTTATATAACAATATAAGATTGTATCCATGCGATTTTCTATCAAAACGGCTGGCCCAGTTTTGATTTGCAAAGTGACGTTGACTTTCTCTTCGTACCTGATAAGTAATGTCTTGTTCAAGTAATGTGAGAGATGTTTTACACATTAGGTGAGATAGTGGTCAAATTTTCTTTCCTGTTAAAAAAAGTTTCCGTAATGTTTTGTTTATGTAATGTGAAGTAATATCTTGTTAAAGTAAGGTCTTGTATTTTGAATGAATTGTCACTTGTTACCTTAGCGAGGCGACGAGGCGGTGGCTAGGAGGGCGCGGGTAGGAGTGGCAACTTGGCGGCTGCGGAGGGCCGGTAGCGGCTAGACCCGCTCTCCTCGGACAATGTAGTAGTTCAAATAATGAGTTGTCACTTGTTACCTTAGCGAGGCGACGAGGCGGTGGCTAGGAGGGCGCGGGTAGCAGTGGCAACTTGGCGGCTGCGGAGGGCCGGTAGCGGCTAGACCCGCTCTCCTCGGACAATGTAGTAGTTCAAATAATGAGTTGTCACTTGTTACCTTAGCGAGGCGACGAGGCGGTGGCTAGGAGGGCGCGGGTAGGTGCGGCAACTTGGCGGCTGCGGAGGGCCAGTAGCGGCTAGACCCGCTCTCCTCGGACATTGCCGCTTGGAGTTGTTTCGCTTCTGTAATGTAACATATTACTGAAAAAATAATAGTACAAACAACAAAATATCCCAACATTAACAAAACAAGCCGATATGAAAAGAAGTTATATCAGTTTAATATGGAAAATAATAATAATAATAAGTCAACTGTTGGATATAGGCCAGCTCTTCATATAGAGCATTTGCATTGAATCTTGAGTCGAAAAGGTTTCCGCGTCCAAATAAGCTTACTTAATAAAACAAAATTCAAAATTAGGCATTCGAATCCGAATTATTATCATCATAATCAACCGGTCAGAGACCTCTGCTGGAGCTGGCTGGACATAGACCTCTCCCAAGACGTGCCACTGAGTCTGATCTGCAACTCTTCTTATCCAGTCTCAGCCTACCGTCGCTCCACCTAGTTACAGGACGTCTTACACTACGTTTGCCAAATCGCGTTCTCCACTATAGAACCAGTGTACACCAACGGTTATCGGTCCTGCTGCAGATGCGACTATATACATTATAATATCTATGCAAGTCTCTCACTATGTAATAGTAATGTTTTCTCACTAGCGACTTGCGAGGCAGTGAAGGTAACAGGCGTGCGCGCGAGCGGCGTACGCAGCGAGCCGCCGCGCCCCCCGCTGCCCGCGCCCCCCGCGCCCCCCGCCGCCGCCACACTCCCACCTCCTACGCACACGCTCGATTGCTGCAACACACGCAGGTACATACATGAGTAAACTTACTAACTACATACATGACCATAACAACATAGAATAGAACAGCATTTATTAACTGCAAAATCAATTTAATATTATAAAATATACAAAGAGCCCTTACAAAGAGCCTTTTCAAAAATAACCATTAAATAAAAGACAGATAATGTCTTCATGATGTTCAACGCAGACCAAGCTTTCTGTGAATGAAGCATTGGCGTGTTTTAAGGTAAGTTAACGCCCTCTAGTGTGGGATGTAGACGAAAGATGTTTCAATAATTCAATAGTGCCATAAACATTGTATCGCATTTCGGCATGCACATTTTCGAACTTATAATAATTTCAATTGATAAAATGATTTATTCCTGTATACAGGAATCATTATCAAATAATAATTTACTCTATGAAAATTTCATCAATTTCATTGGCTATAGTTTAGGCTCCATTGAACTAATATGAGAGTTATTATCACGTGAGGTCACTTTTGCCTTTCTGCGTAAATAATCGGTTAAGACGTTAATCTTCCCTACACGTAATCCCTGGGTGGTACTAAATAGGTGACCCACGGGACGTCAGCATGATTTTCGGTGCCAACCAGTTTGGAAGTCGGGTTGGGTCGGGAATTGGGATATTAATGCAAGTGTATAGGACAGTTGTTCCTGTCACCTCGTCTCAATGCAGTCTTCTATTTCCAGACCAGCACGATTCTATTAGACCACATCATCACCTAACATCAGGTGAGATAGGCGTCAAGTGCTCATTTGTCCGTTCTTAAACAATTTTCAATCGTCATCAACACTATTTCTCAGCGTATTCTTAGCGCTCCATAAAGGAGCTGTAAGGAATAAGTTTAGTCGCTGTCAGTGTGGTAATACATTAATTTCTTAAGCTTTGTCGATCGATTCTGACCCATGTTTGTATGCATTTATTTATTCTGTGTAAGATATAGTGATAATTGGGTTCAAAGGATTACTGACTTTAGTAGTAAACAGGCTTTGGTCGTTCTTCTAATGGAGACAAGATACGTCATCAATCATCAACAATCAAACATCGTTCAAGAATTCGTTTACAAAAATCCTAGACAAAGCGACAACCAATTACAAAAAGCAGTCTAAAAATTCCCACTGCTACATTGACGACCAGATTTACCGATTCCTGAAGTCTATTAGAAGCTTAGTACCTGACAACTTTTATAAGGCATCATAAATCAGATAATTATCTGAAATTTTATTAGTTACCGGTTAAACTGGCCTGAAACTATAGATTAATAGGTTAAAGGTTTACAAAATGTTCCCAATGCTAAATTCTTGTCTACGAAACGAATATTACTCACAGCTAGACTGCTACATTATTGTCTACAAAATATAATCCACTACAACATACTGTCTACGAGATAAAAGAGCAGACAACAGACTTTTTATCGACCGATATCTAATCGGTCTTCAAACTAATTAAGAAACCGACCAATCTATCGGGCGATATAAAGTCTGTGGGCTCTAAGTCTCAGCTACATTATTGTTTACAATATATAACCCCACTGCTACATTATTGTCTACGAAATGTAACAAATTACTATACATTTGTCTACGAATCTCCGACTTGGATGCGACGACGTTCCCGTTGACGTTGTCAGCTTTGTGAGATGCCTTCTACCCAGAGACTGGACGAACACTTTCGACCCCGATTCTGCTAAATTGATTCCTTAATCAAGAGCTTGTTAGAGGATCGGAGGTCGCGTCGTACCAGCTTCTTTGTGGATTTGTTGCGCACCAGGTTAGTTGACAAAGCTGACAAAGGGTCTGTTCGTCTCTCTTCCATTAGCCGAAGTGTTTCTGCCGAAAGTTTGGACTTTTTGCCCGTACGCTTGCTCTCGCAAAACTTCGTCCCTTCATCCCCTAAGGATTTTCACCACTTCTTCGAGTTTCTGGTCTACGTCATCTGTGGTTTCCAAGGCAGCGAATCGATTTTCCAATTTTAATTGGGATGTTTCGGACCCAACAACGGTTTGGAGTAGGTTCGGTCGCAGCGTAGACTTCATCAATCGGGATCTTTCGGCTTTCAAATCGATATCCAGAGAGCCTCGTACAAGTCGGTGATCACTTTCAGTATTAAACCAAGTGATCACTCTCTCTCGTCTCTAAATATGCGCCGTTTGTCCGTAATGATGAAGTCAATCTCGTTTGGGTTACAGTGTCGGGGCTATGCCACGTCCACTTCCTTTGGGGCTGTTTCTTGAAGAACGAGTTCATCAAGAAGCCACTCTTTCTCAAGAAATTGACAAGCATTTGCCCCCTGTGAATTCTACGCCCAAATCCGTGTGGTCCTATTGTCGATACACTGCAAGTCTGTACTCCCACTTTGGCGTTAAAGTCTCCCATGACACCGTTGTAGTGAGCTTTAGAGGTGGTATGAAAGGCTCTAGAGATTTTTTCATACATGCTCTCCACCTCGTCATCCAAGTGTGTCGAGGTCGGTTCGTAAACTTGGATAACCTTGAGGCTGTACCTCTCGGTTAACCTAATTATGAGGTACGCTACCCTGGTCGACACACTGGAGATTTCTACCACGTTGTCACTGAGAACCTTGTTGACCAGAAACCCGACGCCGCCTTGGGATGGCTGGTCTCTTTCTCTGTAATACATAAGATGGCCCGATTCTAGAGTAATGATGTCCTCTCCCTGTCTTCGGACTTCATATAACCCCAGAATGTGCCATCTTATGTGTCCTAGCTCCTCCTCCAGCTGCGCCAGATGATCATCGAGCCGAATCGTGCGTCCATTGTATGTTGCGAGGGTCAGTTTGTTTTGGCGGCCTACCGTAGCCCAGGTATTCTTAGCACCCCCTGCCTTGCCGTTACCGTGAACGCCGCCGTGGTCAGAAATAGCAATGGGAGGGATATGTCCTAATCGCCACGCTGGGCAGGCGGGTTGGCGATCGCAGGACGTAGCTTCTCGCACCGGTGACGCTGCTACCGGTTTGTAGTATTTAGCTACGCCATAATTTCGAGATGGTTATACCGCCATTTGTCGGTGGCCAGAGCCTCGTTTGTTGGTCAGCAGGATGCACCACGGGTAGGTGAGGTTGGCTGGGAGCACTGAGGTGATATTTGTGCTCCCTTACATCCCAACGGGGTCCAAGCGGTTACATACAACGTCAACGGGAAACGTCGCCGCATCCAAGTCGGAGATTCTGTCGGAAGTTGAAGACTTCTACGGCAAGCTCTACGCATCGCATGCTTCAAGGCCCGTACCCGATACTAAGGATTCTAGAGCCACCTTTCCACCCGCCACTTCACTGAAGAGCTGCCCGACATAGCCGAGACGAGATCGTGATGGCCCTTAAACAGCTCAAAAATGGAAAAGCCCCAAGAGAAGACGGAATCACAACAAAGCTTCTAAAAACCGGAGGAGCTGCAGCAATTCAACAGCTTTAACAGCTCTTTAAGTCCGTTCTTTACACTGGGAGAACACAGGCATGAAACAGAAGCATGGTGGTTCTGTTTTTCAAAAAAGGAGACAAATCCCTCTTGAAAAACTACCGCCCGATTTCGCTTCTAAGCCATGTCCACAAGCTGTTTTCAAGGGTCATCACAAACCGTCTAGCGCGAAGACTCGATGAGTTCCAACCTCCGGAACAGGCCGGGTTTCGAAGCGGTTACGGCACCATAGACCACATCCACATAGTGCGGCAGATTGTACAGAAGACCGAAGAGTACAATAGGCCCCCGTGCTTAACATTCGTGGACTATGGAGAAGGCCTTCGACTCAATCTAAACCTGGTCCGTTCTGGAGTCCCTGCAGCGTTGCCAAGTCGACTGGCGATATATCGAAGTGATGAGATGTCTGTATAATGCCGCAACGATGACTGTACAAGTACAGAACCAGCGAACTAAACATGTCCACCTGCGTCGACGAGTGAGACAGAGCGACGTCATAATTGTTCACTAACAACTTGGAGGATATGTTTAAGACGCTGGACTGGAATGATTTTGCATTAACATCAACGGCAAGTACATCTCTCACTTACGATTTGACATCGTCATTATAGTAGACACGCTGCAGGACTTTCAAAGGATGCTGAAGGACCTAGCTGATTCTTCTCGTCGCATTGGTCTCCAGATGAATTTTGATAAAACCAAAATCATGTACAACGAGCAAGTTGTTCCGGAACCGATTGCCGTAGATGGAATCCCACTCGAAGTTGTTACGCAGTATGTTTACCTAAGGCAAACGCTCCAACTAGGCAAACACAACTTCGAGAAGGAAATCCAGAGGAGAATTCAACTGGGCTGGGCAGCATTCGGAAAACTCCGTCGAGTCTTCTCGTCGCCTATAACGCAGTGTCTAAAGACAAAAGTCTTTAACCAGTGCGTCCTACCTGTGATGACATACGGAGCCGAGACGTGGACACTCACAGTTCGACTGGTCCACCAAAATAAAGTCGCTCAGCGAGCTATGGAGAGAGCTATGCTCGGTATTTCTCTGCGGGATCGAACTCGGAACGAAGTAAATCGCCAGAGAACTAAAGTTATCGACATAGCTCAATGGATTAGGAAGCTGAAGTGGCAGTGAAAGTATAATATTTATCTTTTCGGCCCAAGGTAACGGGTGTAAAGGAACGCTAAAATCTGACGTTTTACGAACATTTCTGTTACTTAGGCATACACTATTGCTAACCATAAGTATACAATCAAGTATACATTCTGCTAACAATGGCATGCAAATTGCAGGCGTAGCGTAAGCTGCTTAAGTTTATTAAATAACGTTTCTAATATGCTGTGAAAATAACGAAAACTATTTTTAAAAGCTCTGCAAATGTGTAAAGCGTATTATCACTGCATTAGTTAGCACTAAAACATATCAAAAGAGTGTTAAAATATATAAAATAATTAAATTTGCAACTTAACCAAACAGTGGTGGTTTCTACCTCCCTATTAAGTACTTAATTCATTTATGGGGAATTTACACGGGTGACTATATATGGGTAGCATTCGATCCTCTAACTAAATGGCAATTCGAGTAGGCTGCAGGTGACTAAAGTCGCAAACACAAGCCCCAAAGTATCATCCAACCGATGGCTTTTTAACCGATGTACTATTTCCAACATAGAACGAGATGCACTATCTATTATTAATCTAATAGTAGTCTGGTATACTAGACTACCTCCTAACCTAGCTAGCCGTAATAACTCGCCTCGCTAAGAAAATACCAAAAACTCTGGTCTCAAACAGCCGGTTTCTATTTCCGATCGCCATAGATCAGATCCTCGTAGATTTTATATTATTCATAACACAATCCCAAGTTGCACAAAATGGAGACAGAATTTTGACATTACTTCAATAAAGCTTTATGTTATTTCACATCTCTAGTGGAGTGAACAAATATCAACTCGCTACAAGAAAACACCAAGAAATCGCTACCCATCTCTTACTAAAAAACCACCACCGCAAAAACAAAACACAACCAATCACAACCAAAAATAAAAGAAGCAAAGTAAAACAAACCTATTTGTCAGTGCACTTGGGTTGGAGGCGCTTGGCGAGCGCGATACTAACGTGATTCGGCGTCGGCTCGTCGTCGTGAGGGGGGCGCGGCAGTCGTCGACGGAGCCACGCGTGTCGCAGCGCCTGCGCGGGAGTCAGCCGCTTCTCCGGGTCCCATTCTAGGCATCTGGAATGGGGAATTCATCAACAAGTTAATAATCTACAGTCTACAGAGTACATTCGTAGGGCACTGTCTGGCTGGCGGCTGCCACCCTTATGCACAGATTATATACCAGTTGATGCGTAACCTTAAGTCGTGAATCTGTTGCAAAATACTAGTATGCTAGGCCTACCATTAGATCTACCATTTGCTAGTATCCTCGACTATATCGTGAATGGTCTGGCACTCAAGGGCTGTGCTGCCGGAATATCGTAAGGTTCCGACGGCAGTTATTCTCCTCGGTAAGCACAATGTCGGTAAGCGCGTTTGCAAACTAGTATGCTTCGACAACTGCCCTTGAGAGCCAGTTCCCATTCTAAGCCTAGCATTATCATGCTACTATCCTCGACTACATCGTGAATGGTCTGACTCTCAAGTGCTGTGCTGCCGGAACACCGTAAGGTTTCGGCGGCAGATTTTACCTTAGTAAGCACAATGTCGGAAAGCTACTTTTTGGTAGCAAGTCAGGAAGAACATAATGCTCCTATTATCTGTGGACTAATACCTAAAAATGTACATGGAAAAATACATTGGTGATCGGCTAGCATTTGAACCATTGATTAAGGTCATCTCATTCATTTTTTTCTCATTCATTTCTCATCTCATTACGCCAACGAGCTGGTCAATAAAAAACAACAAATGACATTAAAATAATGAGATAGTAAACCAATGTTAAGGTTTCAATTAATGCCGACACGGAAGTTTTCACAAAACTCACAACAAAATATCGTTCTACGATAGCCACAATAGTTTCTTGGATCAAACATAACAGAAACATCACGTTTGTTTTTAAATGCGTTTCAAAACAAGGCCAGCGCGAACCACCTCGCTAAAAATTGCTTTAACTGTTACCCGCGGGTTTGCTTCAAAATTTAATTTTTATTTCTAAGATTTTAAATAAATCTAAAATGTAATGATAAAGTAATGCTGCCATATATTGTGACGATATAATATTCACTCTTTAAGTTATAGTATTCATCATATATTCATCCGTGTAATCACTGTAATCAGCTCATATTAGCCACCTAGAAGAAAACCCTTTCGATTTTATCATCAATTACATACATACATACAATCACTCCTTTTTCCCGTTGGGGTAGGCAGAGACTACTTCTTTCCACATGCTACGATCCTGACATACCTCCTCCGCTTCTTCCACTTTCATGAGCGTCTTCATACATGCTCGCCGGTTATAAATTAATAAGAAGAAAATTACTAAGGAATATTTTGATCTCACACTTCGCATCTTCGTTCAATTATATCTTTAGAAACATGACGGGCCGCGACGTCTTGAAATATCAGCCTCACAACGACTTAAGTAAGTAGACATCATACAATATGGTCAATATTCTATAGATAATTGTAAAATTGTTCTCAAAATGACATTAAAATTCATGCATCAGACTATATGTATATAGTTAGAACTAACATACAAACAGATAACACTTTTCGTCTATCTAAAACATAGAACACAAAATACCTGAATTGATTCTTATATCAATTCTCACGGGAAACCAAACATTTCCAGTTTTACGTTCCGTGAGTACTCATAAATAACCTCTCTGATCCCGGATTTAATCCAAACAGAATACACATAAAACCACCACCTCATAGACCTTACTAGATGCCGCATATCAGCAAGTAAACGATTTTAGAGTTGGAGCAATGCTCAAACCAAGGGAGCTTTAATATCAATTCGACCGGTTTGGCCCCTGAACTGTAGTGCCAAGTCTGCTTAGTACATACATACAATCACGCCTTTTTCCTGTTGGGGTAGGCAGAGACTACAACTTCCCACAATACTTTTTCTTTCTTAGGTGTGCGTCAGATATCATAGAAAAAATCCTTTATTGGACGCATAAGAAAGGAAGGGAGGTATTATCCTGCAGATATTATTAGATTCAGCCATTATATTTGACCCAAACTAGACCTTAGTATTGTAGTCTTAATTGCTGTTCAATAAATAAATCACCATTAAACGGTTCTAATGAATGATTACACATACGAGTAAGATCCTACTGAGTACACGATAAGTTTGCATATAAATTGACATACTTGCGTTGTCTTCAATCTATGTCTGTGCATCGAATAATACACAGAAATATATAGACAAAAGCTACGCATACATTTTGCGGATATCTGCTAAACAAAAACAGGTGGTACTGCTGTATTCATGGGTTTGAAGAAACCATCAATGAAACAAACTGTTCAAAGTTTATATTTTGATGATTTTTTAATGCTAAATCTGAGAAATCGCGGTTGGAATGAATGAATAGCTTACACATTTTACGTTGTGCATCTAGATTTTCTTTTATTTAAAAGTTTATCCTAGTCTAAACAGCTGCACGTATTTTTACGAATTTTTGTACAGAGTTTTTAAAGGATTATTTTATTAGTATTACTATTTTATTTGTATCCTTTTACTTTTCAATATTTTTCGCGCGATTCTGATATGTAATTTTGGACATAACATAATCGTTCGACTTGAGATCAGAATAACTTTTGTGCCCTAATCTTTTTCTTTTAGTATTTCTAATAGAATCAACGATATTCAGGACGTGGGGAAAATACTAATGCAAGAGTATCGTGCATTTCATATAATTTTACTCATGGTTAGTAAGTAAAAAAGTGTGGTATCTTACCTCCTAATAAAATCGATAAAGAATTTGTCCTGACAGCCCTTGAGAGCCGTGACAAAGCTCTTGGAGCCGGGCGTACCTCGGGGCTTGCCTCTTCTCGACATGCCTGAAACAGAAAATATACACACAATTACTTAACAGTTAAGTATGTTATTAGATCATGAGAAGTCCGGGCTGTTTCACCGCCGCAATTTATATGGTAGTTTCCACCTTCTACCCTACGAAGCGATTGCCACAATATTCATCGAAAATGGGATCAACATAGGTATTCTCATTATAATCGAATAGTTACTTCGAATTCGGAAGCATCATTTTGAGTTTAGAATATTGAATTTGAATTAGTTTTTTAGTGATTGTGAATAGCCCTGCAGGAATGGAATTGATTGCCTGAATCTGTCCCTTATAACAACAATTTTAGATGCAATAAAGACAAAATATACTGCTGAAAAGTGCCCATTTATCTATTGGCCTAATATTCAGTTATGTTAGATTTAAAAAGCAAAAATATTAACACATATATAACCACCTAATCAACTCTAATAATATAAATAAAAAAGGCCACCCTTTCAACACAAACCTAACTACGAAAGTATCAAATATATTCTTATAACCTACTCATTAGCACATCATATAGTTGCATCACGTTTCAGCCGTAAAACTGAATGAGTCAACTCTGAGAGTTAATCAGAACTCATAACCCTTACCTAACTGCTAATAATAGACGAGCTTTCTCACTGAAACTAGCGGTTATTTACTTCCTAACTCCAGTAGACCTTTCATGATGACTGATGACACACGGACAGACAGATTCAAGTGATTCACTTGTCTGAGAATTGAGACGTCTCTACAGAAATTTGGTTGAAACGAGTTATTTATTTTTATGGTCGTTTAAAACACTAAAAGAACCGACTACAAATGCCGCGCTATTAATTTTCAGTACCAAGTTATCAGATCTCGATGAAATTTAAATGGTACCATGCACCCTTGGGATATCTCCTTTCCAACAAAAAAAGACTACACAATCGGTTCAGAAACGACGAAGTTATCTGCGAACACACACAAAAAAAATTATATATATATATATATACGGTCGAATTCAGAAACCTCCTCCTTTTTTGAAATCAGTTAAAAGCTAGCTGAGGCCCGCGGTTTTACCCCCGTAGACATCGTTTCCGTGGGCATATCGAGATAAAAGTATTCGAAGTCTCTCCCAATGCACGCCACTGAGCTCTGTCTTCAGCTTTTCTCCTGTACTCCATAATGACATTGATGACATGTAAATGTACCTTAAGATTGTGATTCAATAGTCTGGACAGCGAGGCGCCACTACACCGAAGACTAAACAGGCGTCACTCGTGTTTTTAGGTTGTTACTAATGCATTCAGCGAAGAATTTCATTATGAATTCCTGACTAAGTAAAGCCTATTTTCACGCTTCGAATGATAAATCGGACATAGTGTCACTTCGCTTTCTTGTAAAATAGAAGCAATGATAAAATATTTAGAATTATACCTTTCAATTATAAGCAGCCCTAAACTAATAAGAATTAGACCTCTAAATTAGAAGCAGCCCTAAACTACTACGAATTAGACCTCTAAATTAGAAGCAGCCCTAAACTACAAAAATGTATAATCAAAACTTCTTTTAAGTTAAAAAAAAGTTCGATAAATAATGTATTTATATATTTTGATTAGTTAAATAAATATTCATGACGTTGACGTAGTACTATAATCTGGATTTCACAGAATTCCCACGTCACTCACAAATTGGAAATCGTGAAATAAAATTAAACCCATAATTATATCATCACGATCATCGGCTAAACACCTGTGAACCATTTATTTATATTAACTGCTAGTTAAGGGACGATCATAAAACGATGAAATCAGAAATAAATTAGCAAACGAATATTTCAGCGGTTTTTGGGGTCCGTACCCAAAGGGTACCAAAGGAATAATTTTACTAAGACTTCGCTGTCCGTCATTCAGTCTGTCTGTCTGTTAAAAGAAAGTGTACAAGAAACGTGTTTTTTCGGTGTTTTTTTGCTTGATCTTACAAACCGTAATAGATAGAAGGTTGAAATTTGCTCATAGTGTGTATTACAATGGTTGCGAAAACATCAAATATTAATAACAAAATTAAGATAGTTTAAAAACAATAAATTATTTTAAAAAAAAACCGACTGCATAACCACAAACAGGCACTCAAAAGCGAAAAATAAATTACTTTATATTATTATTATAAGCGCTACCCACTTATCTATTTGAAGACGGTGCCAGCCAAGTCTATTGGATAGTAGATAGATACTATGTATGTAGTAGTAGTAAGTAGGTAGATACATATAGGTAGTATCTATCTACTACCTATTACGGTTAAGAAGATACATATCTATAAAGTGCGCACATATAGACACACGGACGGACGGACGAACGGACAGCAAAGTCTCTTTGGGTTCGGAACCCTAAAAAATTAACTTCAAATGCCGCGCTAATGAAAATATCCACTAGTCATAATGATGTCATCAAGGTATCAAAGGACAATGTCCAAAATGGCCCTGTGCAATAAAAGCATCTGACACACACGATAATTTATTGTCTATTTTATTACAATAATTCCAAATACTTTTATAACACGGACTAGTTGTATTCCAAATGAATATTAAAAACTTTTATTTGCGATTATTAACATTAATCGCCGCAATATGGCCGCCATCTTCGCCAAACGTCATGTAATGTCAAAAAATATTAAGTATGCTCAAAAACGTTGCACCCTAAGAAGACTTTGCCCGGTAGAAAATTCCTGTGAAGACAAATTAATTCTCCCCACCTTTGTTTCTATCTCACTCACAGTTAAGTAAGAATATCTATCCAAAACCAAAATCAACGAGAAGAAAGATGTAAACACATTATTCAAGGTCATATTTTTTAGTCTTCAAAGTATATGCAATAGCAACCTCCATTCTGTATAAACGTCGCGCTAATCAAAGTAGCCAGTAGACGAAGTAACTATTACATAATCTGTGCCAGTAGTTACTAGTAACTAGTAAGTCGTCCAGATAAGTAAATGCGTCGTAATACAAATGTTGATATATTAAAAACGGCTCGGCCGATTTCGTTAACATTTAAATGGACCTGTGAAGGTGAAGAAGAATTTTCCAAATCGGTTCAGGCATCTTCGAGTAATCGGTGAACATACATTAAAAAAAAAGATTCCGACGAATTGAGAACCTCTTCCTTTTTTGTGAAGTCGGTTAAAAACAACCAACTTCCATGCCCCGCGAGTCAATTTCAGTAGCAATTTTAAGACGTTTATCGTCATATCTCTAGAGATGCTAATCAGATCTCGGTGAAATTACAATGAAACCACCTCGGAAATGTACTCTACCGATTAAATAAAGAATCATTCAAATCGGTTCACAACTGACGCAGTAATCTTGCAACATACATACAAAAACAAAAAAACATACAGACGAATTGAGAACCTCCTTCTTTTTGGATGTCGGTTGACAATTTGTAACATAATTAATGTTATATTACGTAGGACGTAATATTATTATCTTTTCTATGGTAGTACCGTAGTACTATAAAGTATTCTGTGGTTATATACCGGCTGAAATGTTAAGCGATTACTCCGTCAATTGTAAAGCAATTCGAATGATTTTTTAATTGGTAGAGTACATTTCCGAAGTGGCCCCATTGTAATTACATCGAGATCTGATATATATATATATATTATCTCCAGAGATATGGAGATAAACATCTTATATAAAAACTTAGTACTGAAACTGACTCGCGCGGCGTGGAAGTTGGTTGTTTTCTTATCTTATCTTATTATTTTAATTGCATTAAATGATCACATCACTAATTCCTTCTCGACGATATGCAGATGACCTGTCTTTAAACGTGATTCCCAGTTATGCCAGACGTACCCGTATGATCAATAACCAAAAATAGCTGAACCGTCACAACATTACGCTTCTTTGCAAATTCTCTTCCAAACGTCGCTTGCATGCAAGTTGATTCACAAAATTCTCTATTCTAATATCTCGTTGACAAACACATTTGGCAGTTCAATACAGATTTTTAGTTATAGTTTCATTAGTAACGGATATTGTAATAGATATTATTTATGTATGAGTTATACGAGAAAGTGTGCAGTCATTACATTAAATTGCACATTTTTCCAGGACAGAAAAAACTATGTATGTAACCGCAAAAGTAGTTTTATTTTAAATACATTATTACCACGGTTAATTTTTCATCAACTAATTTTGGTAATATTTGGCATAGACTTAGCCCTATATGGATTAGGCCAGAGGGAAACATTTTGCGAGCTCCTACTTAATACTCAGGTTCATATATTTTAACTGTCTCATGAGTTGTGGGGCTTTATGATTATGACCTAAAATTACTACTTTACAGAAGTTTTTTTTGATATCGTATCGTAGGCCAACGTTTGACCACTTTCTTACCTGTTGGTAAGTGATGATGCGGTGGAGAATGGTAGCTCGCTAGGCCTAGAATAGGCACTGGTTCTGACAGCTGCCGGAAGACATAGATGTTTGGGCGACAGATTTTCCAATTTGAGGGTGGTAGCTGGCCAGGCGAACACTACACAGTCAGTGTCCTACTACCATGCCGTGGGCCTACTAACTACCTCTGTCGTAAAGCCGACCATTCTCCCACTGCGCTACTGGGCACTCAAAATTATATTCAATAGTGGTTGCATGTAGAATAAACTCTTTGAAAATTAAAAATATAATCTTCAGTCATGTTTTTGCCTTTTCTTCACGTTGATTTTAGTGTTTGACAGAATATTATGAACTGTTCTTACGGTATGTGTGAGCGAGATAGAAACAAAGCCAGGGTAAATTAATTGATAGCAATGTTCTACAATGCAAGATCTATTAAGGGTGTAACTTTTTAACTATCCCTCTAAAATCAATCTTCCAAAACGACAGTGAAAGTTTCATATATCAACGATTCAAGACCATGGGCACCAATAGGTACTACGAAGGCAACACTTTTTTAATGGTTTAAAAATATTGTGATTCTCAATTAGTTTGCTCTTCTGTTTATGCGTAGATTGTTACTTGATTTTCCCGGCGATAGTCAACCGATTTTAATGATAATGTTTTTTATAATTATATTCTCAATAATTCAAAAGCGAATTCGGATTCGGAAACTGCCTCTTCGACTTGGATATACGCAATTCACAATACTACGAACGGTTACTTTTGATATTTTAATTCGAAAAATCAGTGATTCTAATTGGAAAGGTTTCCGCAGCAAAATAGCTCACAGATTTATCAATATTCAAAATTAAAAATGAAGCTTCCGAATCCGAATAGGTTTTCGAATAATTGAGAAACAGGGGGGCAGATGTTTATATTCAGAGACACGGAAATCAGTCGGGGATGTTTTTAAATTTTGAATTTCAGTATTATTAAATGATATAATTACGTCGCTGCTGTTGGTTCTTTCAGTGACAGACAGAGTGAGTCACGGATTAATCATACAACAAGAAGGTACTAAGGTTTGAACCGTCTGATATTCCTGGTCAGCTGCCAAATGTGGTGTCTAATGTGTCGTATTATATCTTGTTTGTCTTCACGATTCGGTATTCATTTGCTATCTTTACGAGCAGCAGACGTAATTTTTAAATTGCTGGTGTTTAATTTCTGCGGGTAATTGCCCTTTTATTTTATCGGTCTGGTGTGAGAGTTAATAATTGGCAGGAAGCGTTTGTTTATGTTTTAAAACGTTATGTCAAGGGATTTATATCGAGTTAAACTGTTCGTCTAGTAGTGTTTTGAATGTTTTATATCTATCGATCTATATATATATATATAATATCTATCGATATTTTCTTTCAAAAGCGTATATTACAGTATCTACCTAAACCTTCGTATCACTATACAGAGTGGATTTTGGAGATGAGAATTGAGACCGTAAGGTCAGGTACCTCTTCCGTTTTAGCTACAGTTAAACGTCCTATAAGACTGTCCATTATTTTTTTAATAAAATTTTGAGCTGAGTTGTTCTGTCAAAACTGTTTCTTAAAATTCGAAAGTTTTAAGTGCCAATTCAACGTCTAAGAAGGCACGTCATCTCACTCTATTTCACTAAGGAATTACCTTACATCGCACCTTAGACTGCATCATCACATATCAACAAGGTGGGCGATTGTGGTCTACTACCACTATTAATCATCATCTAGATACCATCAATATTATAAATAAGCCAAATTTCTTTGATCCCTCCCTATTCACAGCTAAACAATTCAACTGAAGCGTTAATAATTGTCCATAGGAATAACCAATAATACCTTGACAGTTTTATGACCCTTTAAGTCTCTATTGATAACCCTAAGGCCTTATGTCATTCTCGAAGTCAATATCCTCTGTTGTTAAGGTCAATAATCATTACGGTAATATAAAGTTGTACTGTTTAAATGTATGACTCTTTTGATGTAGCATGTGCATGTTTAAACATGAAAGTATTTGAAATATTTCCAACATTGTACACAAAACAAATAGTTGTTAACGCAAACGCTAAATCCTCTGTTGTTATCGTCAATAGAGGATACTTTTATATACAACACAGGATACTTTTTGACGCAAGCATGACATCCTCACTAAATAACACAAACTGGTCTGCAATAAAACTAGAAATATTCGAATACCTCCACTAAGCACGGTGGTTCCATCAGCGAGCGTGGTCGCAGTGCAGTACCGCGGCAGTCCTTTACTGCTGATGAAGTTCTTGGACCTCTTGCCCTGCTCGATAAGCTTCTGCGGCGGCATGCCCAGCAACTCGATGATGCAGGCCATCTGATCCGCCTCGTCTTCGCCTGGGAGTAGGGGGAAACCTGGAACACGTGTGCAAATATCTAGTAAAAATATACTGTACAAAACGTAAATATAATGTCATACTTTATTAAAATTATAAAACACGCTTCAATTAAGAAGTATACTCCTGGCTCCATTATCAGATCCTCGCCACCAAGCTCAATTTATTGGACTAGTCAAAAACTCAAGGGATTTACATTTGAGCTTACCATCGGAAAGATTTAACATTTTTACAGAAATACTGTTAACCTGAGCTATCTCAATATGTACAAATGTCTTTATGACATTCAGGCGATATAATTATACGTTGTTGTATTTGTTTTCATAATGAATAATCAACGAACTTTATATTTCCATAAATACTTTTACACGAAACACATTTCACACCAGAGTGGATCCTCAAAAAAACCCGTTAAATTAACTCCTATACTCTTCCTTGTCGCCAATTATAGCCATGACTAAGCTGAGGAGGCAATAAGAAACGCGTAGGAACTTATTATGACGAACTTAAATCTTTCAAACCACTACCGTGGCCTGCTCAAGTTCGCAGACAGGGGAAAAAAAACTTGAAGCTATTATGTCTGACGGGCAGACAACTTGAATACGCGCCATGAGTCAACCTAACGTTAGGTTTTAGTTCTTTTTGGGTGCCTTTGAAACGTGCGGGTGCACGCCGCGACGCCGAGATTAACTATTTCAGCTATTTCCGGGACTTTAACGGTTCATTGGTGTGAAATTTTTATGCATTTGTTACTAGCCATGATATTGGAAATGGATATTCAGTAACTGACATATCTTTACATACTTAACGCTACAGTTTGACAAGACAGGTGACATATTTGCACTATGTGGATTTGGACTTGATTTGAATTTCGCCTATTATTTGCCATCTCACTCTACCAGAAAAATAGGAGGTACGTTATTTTTTAAACTACTAAACTACCTTACACATGAGGTGGTTGTAAAGTGCTAATAAACATAGTAGTGACTTTTGGATAATCAACATCTCCCAACTTCTGCCATCTTTGGTTCTAGCAAGTTGCTATATTTTTGTGACAGTTCTGTTCTCAAATTCAAGTAACGTGACTTCTAATTAGCTAATTAGAAGTATCGAATTAGCTTATTTTTTAAATTCTTGACAGACAAGTACTCGACCCGTACCTATCTCACCTGATTTTTAGTAACGATGTGTGATACATGCTGTGATAGTATGTGCTATTAATTAAATACTGGATGTTATCTTCTTTATTAGTCATCGTTTTTCGCAAAATACCGTTATTTTTTTAGAATCGTTAGCAGTAGAGACGGAGTGCGTCCGCAAAAGCGGCATGATGGGGCGATCTTGATGCAGTCGAAGGGAAATTGCTTGCGCTTGCAAGAAACAAGATAGAATCGGAAGAACACTGGGGAAACCTTTGCCCAGCTATAACACAATAAAGGTTAAAAGAAAAATATACAAAAGTAGTAACTTACCAGTGAGCAGTTCCGCCAGTATGCACCCCAGTGACCACATGTCTATGGGCATGCCGTACCGCGCACCCATCATAACCTCGGGCGCGCGGTAGAACCGCGACTGGATGTACGTGTACACGCGCTGGTGCTCGTAGCACGAGCTGCCAAAGTCTATCACCTGGGGACAAACAAGTATAGTTAGTATCTGGAGAGAACTTGAGAAATTAGCCTGTTAACTAGCGCCTAAGTATAAGTTTTTAGCCCAAGAGCTTATCTCTTACGAGAAATTTGAATCTAGTTTTAGGTTTACTTTATTAACCTCTAGTTTAATACACTAAGCAACTGCATCTGTGGTTTTCCAATAAAAAAGTAAAACATAATAGTTCATATACTAGTGAGTCTTACTTGCAATGTAACTGGTTGATTTTGTGATATTAATCATTGTTTGATGTCACCACTACACAAATACTAAACATAGCTACGAAAGCTACGATGTGCTACGAGAGTAGTCAATTAGAAATTATAATTTCTGAACGATATTGATATTAATTTTTTTGGTGTTAAGACATGGTTTTTGATTACTATTATTATCAGATCTTAGGGTCAGTTAGAATTTTACATTTTACACGCAAATACAACACCTATTCCATTATATGAATTTCAGAATATTGCCTACTGGAACGCTACGTAAACTAAACATTTTTATGCTCATTTTTATTCTGCTTTTTTTGTATTTTCTACGGTTCATGCTCCACGTGTTAAACATTATTTTTATAATATAAACATACGCTTCTATTCCGCTTTATTTATGTACGGACTTCCTTGTTTTCCTACGCATAATAACAATATTGGCAACAACTTTAATGTTTTCAAAAGTGCATCATATTGATGAACTGCGAAAAGATGGATATGTTTTTCTGTTATTCTGCAGTAGGAACTTTAAAATTCGTCTATATAGAGATGAAGAAAATAAATTTTAATTGATAGGTGTAAAAAATAACACAATAGTTTAAGTAAGAGTTAAAAACTTAGCCTACTACTACATATTACAAAACAAATGTTCGCGATGAACTCAAAAACTACTTAAAGGATTCTAATGCGGTTTTTACCAAATAGACAGAGTGATTAATAATGAAGTTTTAAGTGTATAATTTGTCAAGGTTTTGTGTAACTTGAAATATGACGATGATCGTTGAAGATGTCAATTCATACTTCAACAACAAGCTGATGCAAAAAATATAGGCATGTATGCTCTACCCGTGCGAAGTCGGGGCGGGTCGCTAGTTGCTTATAATTGCTTAAACCCATCCTGTCTTTTTTTTGCTTTGCATCGACGGAGAAAAGAATTTTACACTACACTCACGTAGCACCTGTCTTATTAATAAATTAAATTCAAAAGTTAAAATAAAGAAATTGAGTAAACATAAAGTAAATCTATACTATCTATACTAATATTATAAAGAGAGAACATTTGTATTTTTGTATTTTTGTATGTTTGTAATGAGTAAGCTCAAAAACTACTGAACCGATTTAAAAAATTCTTTCACTGATACATAGAATGGACTTTCGGAATGAAAATAGGCTATATATTATCTCGTTTAAATCAAAGGTACATTCGTGGAGACCTAATTTGCAACCAAAGTCGGCAAATAAACGGTCGAAAAAACACGTTTCTTACGAACGCTGCTTAATTGAAAATAGATAGAAGAATATTTTCTATGCAAGAGTTGTACAACTTAATAAGACCTACAAAAAAGTCCGCGACAGCATGTCTATCTCTTAAGGTTGACTCACTGTAACCATTTTAATCTTAAAATGTTTGTTAAAAAATATTACATAACTTCCAAGGCTATTCTCAAGTATATAGTATTAATCCTTATCCAAATAATTACGTTAATTAGCTTGGCCACATATTATAGATTAAAATTGTCCTTTACAGTATATAATTCAAATGAAAACTCTAGAAGATATCACGAATTTCACAAACACGCATCGCAAAATTAATAAAATATTTGCAGTGAAACCACAGATTAGGTCATAGTTACTAGGAAAATATTATTATAAGCTCAGCTATGCTGTAGATCCCCCACCGATCACACCAAATAACAAAAAAAAAAAATTTGAATTCGTATTATCGTATCGTTTGTATAATAATATGATCTATTGTATAAAATAATATTCATCTATATATATAATAATATTATATAATATTTTAAACCACCCCGACTGATCTATGTATAATAGCTTTTTCCAATGACCCTAAACACGACATTTAAAATCTGAGCTGTAAGTTGGTGAGGATTTGAGTTTTCTGTAGAGTCCAGGAGGCTTCCATGTTGTTACAATATCGTTGAAGAAGAAGATTTTCGAATTGATCAGACCTATGAAAGTTGATTTCATAGCGCAATTAACTAGAAAAAAGCTCATAATTTTATAACGATTGAACGAATTTTCATGAATCAAATCTAAGAAAACTCTCGATGAAGACATCTATCAAACAAAAAAAAACTATCAATAATAAAAACAAAATCGGTTCATCCGGTTAGGTGCTAAGATGCTACAGACAGACACACAGATACACACGTTAAACGTATATTACCCCTACATTTTGCGTCGGGGAACGCCGTAAGGTTACGGCGGCAGATGTACTCCTTGGTGGTAAGCTACTTTTTGGTAGATTTAATGATTCCACTACCACTGTACGAAAACTCATGATTCATGAATGCACATAAAACTTTCATTGGTAGGTATATAGCTAGGATTAGAACCAACGACCGTCAGGTCAGAATCAGGGTAACTATCCTTTCCGTCCAATATCAATACGTAAGTATTATAAAACAAAGTTCATCACTGCGTCTGTCTGTCTGTTCGCAATAATCTCAATAGCTACTGAACGGATTAGGTATCATGCGGTTTTCACCAACAGCCAGAGTGTTTATGAGGAAGGTTTAGGTGCATAATTCGTTAAGGTTTTGTGTAAATTGGATGAAATATGACGATGGTTGTTAAATATGTTCATATTTTATATTCGATGCAACAAACTGATGCAAATTTTGTAGGCATATATGTTCTACCCGCGAAGCCGGAGCGGGCTGCTAGTTTAATTATAAAAGATTGGCTGTTGCCACTAAATTATGACAATATTGAAAAACATATTAAAAAAAAATACAAATGTTTTCTACGATTTTAACATAATACTGGTGTATAATAATTTCAATACACACACACACACACACACACCACACACAAGCACACACACACACATACACAAACACACACACGCACACACATACGCATACACACAGCATTAATTAAAACTACAGTTAGTAAAATTAAAATCATATGTAAAATAATTACTTAGCATTCTAAAAGTGAAACCAACTATTACATTCATCCAATGAACAAAATTCTGGGGAAGACACTGCTTTTTTACAACACAGTTTTTAAACTAAAGCGAAAAGGCAGGGGCTTCGAACTAAAATTTGTACATGCTATTGTTTACAATAAAGCATATTTGTATTTGTACTTTACCTCACCTTTCTAAACGTTTACTCATACTCGAACTATCTATTTTAGACATCTTTGTCACATTACGGAATTCAAGAGAGATTGAAGTCAAGTGCTTGTCTATCAGGAGGACTAAAAGAAACCAGGATCGGTATCCCTCTGCTGTAGCATAGATAAACTGAGATTTTGTTGAGACAGATTTCACAAAACACACGAAGTCACGCGACCACATAAGTCACATATAAATAAATAATATTTACATTACAAATATCGAATTTAGAGTACTCCATTCTATATTAACGAAAACAGGTCGTATTCGGCCGAATGTGTTTACTTTCGAAGCTCTTATGTGGCAAAGATGAAATACATGCTACCACTGACCCGTGCTCTAAATCTGAACGAATTGTTTATATTAAGGTTAGTAGATATATTTGATATTGGAACTTCTTTGTCCAGTGATTATATTAAAGTGCTCCGATCTTCATTGATACAGATTACTAACATCTCTTGGCAGGAAAGTCTCAGAACATCCGGTGTCTTGTACCCATTCTCAAAAGATAATTCGTAACGCCATATAAACCTTTTTGCTTACAATAAAAAAATAAAAACTTTTATGACATGCTGGTTTGTGAAATCCGTGTGAAAAATTATGATTCCAAACTTTTGTCTTCGGTGCGAACGTCTATACTAATTTATTGAACATCTATTAATCAGTTTTGGCCTAAGTGAGTTACATACATGGGAACATTCTGAAATTACAGTCCTGACTTGCTACCAAAAACTGGCCAAGTGCAAGTCGGACTCGCACTCGTAGGGTTCCGTAACACAGTAGAGTATTCTGAAACTATGATTTTTCGCAACTACAAAAATAACTTTGTTTTTCATAGTGTTTGTATGAAAACAAAGTTATCTTAGCGGTCGGTATATCTCAAAAACTGCTGACTGTATCTCGTTCAAACCAATTTCCGTTGAAAGTTTTTATTGAGATCTACAGAATTTATTTTTTCTAGATTTTTCACTCCCTTACTTTAAAAGTTAGAGGGGGAGGGGGGGGACACACATTTTAGCACTTTAGACGCGCCTATCTTTTAAATGATTGACTTTGTAAAAAATGATTTTAGAAACCTCAATGTCATTTTTAAAAACCTATCCATAGACACCCCAAACGTATAGGTTTGAACAAAATTTTTTTTGCTTCAGTTCCATGTATGGGATGCCCCCCACAAAACTTTTATATTTTTTATTTTTGTATAAAAATCGGAAAGCAGTTTACAGAATACATCTACCTACTATGTTTCAATTCTGTAGTCCTAATAGTTTCGGAATAAAATGGCTGTGACATACGGACGGACATGGCAAATCAATTAGGGTTCCGTTTTTTGCCATTCGGCTACGGAACACTAAAAAGTAGCTTACCACCAACAAGGAGAAAATCTGCCGCCATAACCTTACGGTGTTACGGTAGCGCAGCTCTTGAGAGTCGGTCCATTCAAAGCGAAGCGTGTTCACTATCCTCGACCACATCATCGCTTACCATTAGGCGAGATAGTGGACAAACGCTAGCCTATCAGTTATAAAAAAATCATATAAAAATTACACGCAGCTTTTCGGTTTATAAGGCTTACGTACTTCTGAGTGTATCTTATCTATCTTCATAGCAAATTGCTTTCAAATTCATCCAGCCGTTGCGACGTAAAGGAGAATCAAAGATACTAACTTACAAACGTTCACACATTTTAATTAGTGTGATATTAATAAAAATAAGGACAACACAAAAATTAAGTATGTCATGTATGTCAATCTATCGGACATGCATCTGCGCCGGTGGTATTCATATCGTATCGAATTGGTAAACACGTGCGTCAATCGCTGCGTGCGTCCAATGAATGGCCCCATTGTCTATGAGTACTTCATCTTTAACTCAAGTACTTTTTGCGAAAAATATGGCATGTAATCTATGCAAATAAAAATCGATTGATGCATGTATCAAAGATCATCAGTAGAGAATGGTTCGACTGGTTTGAATTTGGACGGATCGTAATCGGCTATTCGTTACTGTACTTTTTGAATATTATATCGTAAGAGAACTAACTCAGCAAGCCTACCAATCATTTTTTGTAGACGTTCTTTTTTCCTTTTATATCTCTGGAGATTGCCAAAGGATCTAGATTTAAATAGACAAGGGAGTAGTCCTATATATATTTTTTCTTTAGACTAACATAAAATAAAACTGTCTTTTGTAGTTGGTAAAAAACATGATAACTCTATCGAATAAGCTTCTACAAGACTATGGATATCCTTATCCTTTCCCTCCAGTATACAAGAAATAAATACACCTACTTACAACAAACGCCGTTGAATCGCAGCCATTTCTCAGAACAAGACGCAAAAGAAATTCACACTATTATAAGGAAATCCAAATGCTAGATATTTTAAACTTTATGTTCTCCGCTTCACTTTCCTCTTATGTCAATGAACTGTGTAATCCTGAAATCATGTAATGAGCTAAGAATTCACGGTGACATGTTCGCTAGAATCCAATGACAGTTGTGGAGCGGCGATCATATTCCACGAACGCCAGGCGTCATTGGCAATCACCCAATGACCTAATCATTGTAGTTACTAAATGTTGCTACTCTTTTTGATAGAATTTACAAAATGAGAAGGAAGGTCAGTTTCACGTGTATTATACATTTTTGTATACACTTTATTTTATATGTAATAGGCTAGCGATTGACCACTATCTCACCTGGGGGTAAGCAATGATGTTGTTAAAGATGTGAAACACGCTAGGCCTAGAACACTATGATTTTCAAGGGCCGTGTGCTGCCGGAACACCGTAAGTTTAAGGTTTTATGGTGGCAGATTTTCTTCTTGATGGCGGTAAACTACTTTTTGGTAGCAAGGATTACTTGCGAAAAAACATTAAAAAATACTTTTAAAACATTATCAAGACTAAGCATAGGAAAAAAAGTGCAGCGTAATCGTTAAGGCAAATATTTTCCCAAGTCTTTGGGCCAATGTTTGCACAGTTATCCAATATTTACAGCGCGCAGCGTTTATTTGCCAGACTTTTTTTATATCTTTTGGCACATTTCCGCAACTCTTATTAGCCTGTAAACACTGATTGAAAGACTGTGTCTTCCAAGAAAACACCTGAACAATAATATAGACTAGGTTTTTGGTGGACACGGTTAATTATTCACCAAAATGTCTTTGTTTTCTATTGTTTATATGAAACTTGGCGGAAAGATCTTTCGTTGGATTTTGGCAAACATTAATTAGAATCACTAATTGTCGACAATCCGAATCGAGCTCTATGAAAAATTGGAGCCACTCAGCCTCTGTATAGACATCGTTGCGCTGTCCATATTTTATCTTCGCTATAATGGGGGAATGCTCTGAAAAACTTTTTGACCCGCAGGGTTATTCTCAATCATCCGAAGGCAAATTCAAATTCGGAAACTGTCTCGCATTCGACTCAAATCTTTCCAATTCACAATACTCCGATCGGTTACTTTTGATATTTCAATTCGAAAAAACCAGTGATTCTAATTGTAAAGGTTTCCGCGACCAAAACAGCTCACGGATGTATCAAAATAAAAAAATTATAAATGAATCTTTCGAATCCAAATAGGTTTTAGAATGATTGAGGGAGGGGATCTGAAGCCACCATCATTATTCTTTTATCGTACTGCTCGGCATGTTAAAAAAGCTCACTTCACATCTTACAGACTTGCACGTCTCGCACTACCCGTTTTAACCGAGGATTTCTACCGTGTACCTGTAAGATCTGGCATGACGGTCCCGCCGCGATCTTGCCATATAGCTACGCGATTTTTAAAAAGGTATCAACAATAAGCTAAAAGGCATCAACAGCACTTATGGCGTTGCATCTGTTCATAGGCGACTGTAATCGCTTACCAACAGGCGAGCTGTCTGCTTGTTTACCCAACATGATATAACAAGAGGTGCTGAAAAACATGATTAAGACGTTCATGGCGCTAATATTGACAATTAAATAGTGTGCCGGAGCCTGCAGCTGTTTTCTGAATTAATAAATAATATATATTAACGTATATAATATATATACATAAATGAAATTATATTAAAATTATACATAATTATTAATATTATTTATTTTTCAGATAGCAGCTGCAGGCTCCACCACAATAGATACCTAAAATTTGAGTGTTTTTTAAGAATATTGGACGCTTAGAGCCCCGTACTAGGTATATAGTGTTTCGATTCCATAGTAGATGTCTTTGATAGCCAGTTGGCATTCTAGGCCTAGCTTGCTACACTTGTTAACCACTTCGCCACTTTCGCAACAGGCGAGATAGTGGTCAAAAACGCTAACCTATGTACTAACTATAATACAAAAAAAAAAATCGGAAAGAAATGTTACTTTGTCGAGGCTCTTTGCCTCCTCAGCTGTATAGAGACGGCGCGTAGCTATTGACATTTTTCAAACGAATTCCAGTTGAGCTTAGACTTTTCGAGCATTCCACGAAACAAGAGCATAAAAAGTTTCATATAAAACGTAATATATAGAATTTTCCAGTAAAATCTAGTCAAAAAATTTCATATTTCAATAAATATTTTATTAGTCTACCCTCCGGTTCTATATCAATAGAGAGAAGAAAAATCTATTGCTTCTCTGCATTTTCTACCGAAATTTATTCATTGAAATATGATATTTCTATTCCGCAAAAGGGATTATTTTGCTGCTGCATTTCTGTTATTTTCTGTAGAATCTTCTGTAAATACGTGTGGGTAAACTTTACAATGTGGAAATTTTCCGCTGTTGAAATTTATAAAAGTTTTGACGTTTCAATTAAGACGCTTATAGGAGTAGCAACCTTTTACAAATCCATGGTGATTGTGACAGTCTATCATAGTTTGCTGTACTGATACCGATTTCACACTCACAAATAACTTGGTAACTGGATCAAGAGATAAAAATCGAAAATATGAATGATTGAAATCGTAAATACACTTAAATACTCTTAATCTCTTAGGTCAATAATAGTTGCGTAATGTTAATGTGTACATTACTAGTACATATAATGGTAAATTTCAGCTGTCCAACGCCTTGTCTTACTGCTGTCGTCCTCTTCCAAACGATACCGTCATATACCACATTGTCACTTACATAGAAGTTATGTGGTTTCTGTTCGAAATTTAAATGAATATCGTTTAAAAACTAAAAGAACTTACTTCACATATCTCCATATTTTATGAGATTCTCATCAGATCTCGATGTATTGTAACAATGGGACCGAACGGGAATTATACCCTCTCAAACAAAAAGGTTTAATAAATGACGGAGTTCCGAAGTAACAGACATACAAAAAACAATCTCTTCCTTTTGTACAGTCGGTAAAAAAAATAGACAAGATGCTAAATAAGACGCTTCGACTAGTTGTCTTATCTCTAAGACCAAATAAGGATAGAACTCCGGGAAAAGCTGCGACATGATTGAGAGTTAACAACAACCGGACCAACAGATTGTGCGAATGTCACAACAACACAGGATTAATGTCACGTTAAGAGTTGTGACGTCAAGAACTCCCGTGTTTTCACGGAAACTGCAACGTGCAAGTGTTGATAAACAATGGTTGCTACTACGTCAGGATTTGGTGGAAGTAGAAGATTAACTATACGTATTAATTTCTAGAGAGGATGGATGAAGAAAGATTGACGAAACAGATTTATGAGACGAGTGTGAATGGGCCAGCCGGTAGAGGCCGACCTAGGCAAACGTATCATATCGGACCATTTTAAAGAATGGCCAGGTGTAAGAAGCGAAAGAGGTATATAAGGATCGTAGCATGTGGAAAGAAACTTAGTCTCTGCCTACCCCAACGGGATTTTATAGAGGTGTGATTTTATGTATAATGTATGTATTAATTTTTACTAACAATCAGGCTACACACCTAGCTAGAGAAATATCACCGTCTAGGCAGAACGTAAATCAGCCTTTTCGATTTGTTTTATTGAACTATTGCTATTGCTGTTGCTTTTCTATTGCACCAGCCTTAATAGCTCATCAAAGATCTTTAACTTCAGTGTAGATCTTGAAGATAAAGTACTGAGTTGAAGGAACAAAGCCAAAAGTGAGAAGCGTAAGTAAATTTAATTTTTCCGATAATTGTAAACTAATTTGAATGGTTACTTTTTTCATGATGTGGGGTTTATCTCCAACATAGTCTACTAGTCCAACTATATTCCATTCATCGATATCTTCTGATCTTCTTTAGAGATATGAATGAATATAAACACTTCAAACTTTTTACTGAAAATGAACCGATTTCAAGTACCTATAATTTTATTCTTGATATGGTATACATCTCAGGTCCTTTAGTACGTTTTATCAGTATCTGATTAGTATCTCCAGATATGGAGATATAAACATCTCAAACTTGCTACTGAAAACGTAACAAAATGTCAGCAGTTCCAAGAATGTAAAATTAGAAAACCTTTTTAATGTTGAGAGAAAATAAAAATGTACCTTAATACACTTTTTTCCTTATAATTTCGCAAAGCTATAAATAAAACGAAACAATTGTTTTTAAGATCTGCCATTATTTACGATAGCGCAAATAACCATCAAGATACTGTGTTTTGATTTACGACTTCAAGATATATTACTGCTATCGAAAACAAAAGTTTTCAAAGAAAACATAAGCGTAGTGGATATTTAAAAAATAGATGGATGAATGGATAAATGTTGAATGAGATCGATGGATATGAATGTTCGGAAGAAATAAATACGCTTATTTTTATGGTTCCTTTATGTATTGAGCTTTGGCACGTTTGATCTCGGTTATTGGTTTGAAGAACTACGAGTATCTATATAAAACTTCGATAGAGTATTGTGGGTAATAGGATGCGAAATATAAACCGAGAGCATGTAAGAGAGCACGTACTACCATACTGAAGTTATATTATGACTATCTGTGTCCAGCGGCTTTACCCGCATAGACATCGTTCCCGTGGGAATAAAACCGAATCGGGCAAAACCAAAAAACCCTATAAGTAATTCCAGGGTCTACGCTATCTACATTCTACATACCAAATTCTAGCTCAATCGGTTGAGTAGTTTTAACGTCAAGAAGTTATAAACATGCTTACACACTGAACACTTTCGCCTTTATAATATTAGTAGGATACCTAATACATATAATAATGCTCACACAATACACTTTGCTTGCTATATACTTTCTCTATGTAGTAAAATGTTCCTATAGGTACAACTTTTCACTTGCATAATTTATCCCTATGGAATTATCGTCTTAGCAGAATTTACGACAAAGTACTTACAGCGTTGCCAGGGATAGAACAAGATACGAGTATAGCCGAATGTTACGCATTCATTTTCCAGTAGGAGACCTCACAGGGTTTCTATGAAGATGAGCCGACGTTAAACGATTTTCCGAAGCGTCATATTTTTAGCGCCTTGATTGACCCAACACATTGCGGAAGGCGTTGAGTTACATATGTTTCTTTTCTACTAATATAACGATCTAATAAAGTGTTACCTTTAGTAGACATAAACGTTTTTCATGCAATTATTATCTTTGTAGCAGCATCGCTAGACTCACGACATAAATATACCAACGAGTATTATTTACTAAAGGAAATTCTTACATCTTGTTTACTAGAGATAAATAATTATTAGCCGGCAGTTATGAGGCCCTTTTCCGCTACCGAATTAACGACGACACCGATTCTTGGAAATCAGAATAATAGATCTCTGGAGTTTATTACTTACATGAGAGAAAAATATTGTGTTATTTTCCGTTGGTAATATTTTATGGACATATCTAAGACATAGGCAGGATGGGCATCTTCATGGCAAGCGATAATTAAGAACAAAAATAATACCCGGTTTCTGGCACACAAAACGTAAAATAAACTTATCTTTTAACAAACTCTTGTTAAAAACATTGAAAGAAGGTTAATTTAAAAGGTTAAGTATAACAAAACAATACATTGGGATATTACAGCTGGGTTAACTTGATAACCTTGTCGCTTGATTCGAGATTTGATTTGCATGCCAGAAACCGAGCGCTACAGTTAGGTTAAATTGGCTCATGTATATTTGTCCATATTTATCCAAAGTTATACACAGAAAAAAATTAAACACAAATATGTTTTTTTTTTCCTACGGCAGATATGACTGGGGTAGACTGGTTCTAGAGTGGAGACCGCGAATCGGTAAACGTAGCGTAGGACGCCCTGTGACCAGGTGACGACATTCGCAAAGCGGTGGGCAGTGACTGGAAACAAAGAGCCGAAGATCGGGCTCAGTGGCATGACTTGGGAGAGGCCTATGTCCAGCAGTGGACTGATACCGGCTGATTATGATGATGATGATGTTTTTTTTACTTTTTTTCTTCAGTTTAATTTTTAGGGGGCTTTTGGTCAAACACAGGTTCACACAGATATTGCCTCACAAAGAAAATATAGCTAGCTTACAAAAGGTACATATAAAGCACAGCTATAGAACATTTTAAACGCAATATGAAATAAAGCGATGAATCTTAATTTCTATTTCTAAAGTTCTAAGCTAAATCTTAATCTACCAGTGTGCAAAGACAAAAGATGATCAACCAAGACAAATGCATAATAGCATATTACCTATCCTTGTATTGTAGTCTAACCTACATAACAGCGTCGCATGATGGGCACAACACAACCTTGATTCCATCCCCGTAATTAATCAGTCATTAGATGACATTATCCAAGTGTGCGACCTTCTTGCATGTGAGAGGAAATAGTCCAAGAACCCACTGTGATTTCTTCGTTGTTAGAACTATATTCAGAATTGAGAGACTAATATTTACGTTGCTGCGTTTAAATTCGAGTTTAGAATACACATTTATGTTACACGATTTCTCCGTCAATTGTGAACAGATTCGAATAATTATTTTTCGATTGGTAGGGCACATTTTTAAGGTCATCACATTGTAATTTAATTAAGATCTGATAAGTATCTCCAGAGATATGACGATAAACGTCTCAAACTTAAAAACGCTACTGAAACTGACTCGAGCGGTATGGAAGTCGGTTATCTTAGTTTTTAAACTATCTTAATTATATTATAACAAATTTCACACTTTTGTATGCCATCAGGTGAGAAAAGGTCAACTGTTTGTCGATCAGCAATAAAGAAACATAAGAAGTCTGAGTCAAATATCGGAACACTCTTAGCTTTTAGATGAACTTGATGCACGAACTGAAAATTGTTGTAAGGTACATTGTAATTTAGATGTAATAAAGAGTGGAGAGTACAGTGACAAACCCTAGCAATCCAGAGCGTGTGCCCGTGATTTTCATTTTTTCAAGAATTTGTCATTTTTTATTGACAAGCCAAATTATATTCTTAATAAAGAAATATAACCATTCGCAAGGTGGGATGTAGGGCTATTACGAGTACGAGTGAAAGATCATAATTTTCTGTTAAAATAACCTTGTCCTATAAACATTTCCCGTTTCCCTCGAGATTTTGCGTTTTCAGGGAATCGAAGGAGTTAAAGGAGGTTAATAATAAACCCACGGGCTGTTTCATAACAATCGTTAATGGTGAATATATATAACGCGATTGATCGATGAGGCCAGTTAATCGATTTCTTAAGAATTGTTTTAATTTAAAGATTTATTTTGCGGTATTGAAATATACAGAGTAGCTTAACCACCATCTCAACTGTGGTAGTAAGATAATATTACCGTGTAAGAGCGGTCGAGCGAGTCGATTGCATGATCGACGGGCGCACTCCTAGAATCGGAACTGGCTCTCAATATAATATGTATAGTCAAAATTGAATGGGATTTAACATGTCAGAACAAAAATTATGGCTCCACAATGATCAAAACTTATTTTTAATTAACGAATAACGAATTCTAATCATATAATCAAAATTATGTCTCTGAATATGTGAACAGAATAAATAATAGTACAAGTAGGGCACACCCTACTTGTACTATTATTTATTCTGTGGCCCTACGAATAATTACGATACTTATAGCTCTATATTTATTGAGAAGTTTTTGAATACGATTTCAGTCCACTGGTAGTAGGCGCATATTATATCGATATTCCGACTGACTTGCTACTAAAAAGTAGCTTACCACAACAGTATAAAATGTGACGGCTTAACCTTATGGTGTTGAAGCAGCACACAGCCCATGAGAATCAAGAGTATTCTAGTTCTATTGTCTTCACCATCTTCGACCACATCATCGCTTACCACCGGCGAGATAGTGGTCAAACACTAGCCTATAAGATAAAAAAAGTTGATAGATGATGATATATAGTACCTAGTGCTTTTGATATGAGCAGTGAATAGAACTAATTAGGATTTTACTGATATTCTAACTACTAAAACTTCTTAAAATTTCAAGTAGGTGGTATTTCGGTAGATATAATTAATCCCAAAAGAAAGCGAGTAACTGGAAACGAGAGCGACGAGGAAAGAGCTCCTAATTTATATCACTTAGTGCAAAAATAATGTTCTGCGAAGCGACCCCAAAAGACCCATTCATCGGAATCGCTTACGCGTTACAGACAAATCACCATTTCTGCGGCTGCCGGTGCCCACGTTTCCCACAGCTGGGCACCTGTCCAAATACACACTTTCCTTTACTCTCGTCTAGTATTCATCATTTCTAGGCATCCGTGACGAGAGCAGGAATTAACGGAATTTTACTTTAATTTACTAGTTTGATACTCGCGACTTCGCTCGTACAAATTCACTTAAAGTCTATTTATCTAAATGCGCCCAGCTGTTTTGCCCAATTAAATTATCTTAGTCTACAATGCTATCGCTGTGCAACATTGCAGTTAATGAAGTAATCCATTATATTCCGCAACAAATTTATTTGATTAAAATGTGTATCCAAGAGCTATCAATCAATACATATCTGTAAAGCGCAAACAGCACATAAACGAAGGCACTAAATAATTAATTACCACTAAATATTATTGTAAAAATCGGTAGGTATAAACACGGTAAATGACCGTGGTATAAATCCGTTAAGGATTTCGAGTTGCAGCAGTTAATTTGTATATTAAATAATTAAGATAGTTTAAAAACTATAGCAACCGACTTCCATGCCCCGCGAGTCAGTTTCAGAAGCAAGTTTGAGACGTTTATCGTCATATATCTGGAGATACTTATCAGATCTCGAAGAAATTACAATGGGACTACCTCGGAAACGCACCCTACCGATTACAAAAAGAATCATTCGAATCGGTTCGCAATTGACGGAGTAGTCGCGTAACATACACACAAAAAAAACAGACGAATTTAAAACCTCCTTCTTTTTGGTAGTCGGTTGAAAAAAGGTTACTTATACTTATGTCACTAAGACTTTTTTTTTATTTTAGTGACGACGGTCGATTTGATCTGCGGCAAACATATAGAGATTCTTACAAAAATAAAACTTTTTTCGAGTAAATCGGGTACACATGGCTAGTAGGACACCTATCAGTATCCCAGTTCTGGTGACAGCTGACATAATATCACGTTCAAAGGAATCTAGGCTTTAAAAACCACGTGGTATTCGAAATATAATAACAAATTGATTGTTATGTCCGTTCTTTACGTAATAATGTCTTGAAGGTTAGTCATGTTCGTGGTTTGTTTTTCTGCGGTTTTCCATTTTCTTAACCCAGTTCTTTTAATGAAAACGTTGCAACAGATGAATTATTGTTAGAGTTGCGAATATTGCGTGGTTCTGAGAAACTAAAATCTAGGACTGAATTATTTTTACTAATTTCAGGTGTCTTGTTTGGTGACAGGACATTTTCAACATTTCAGTTTGAGTAATGTCAGTATACTAACAAAATGAGTGACTAAGTTTACTTTTTTAAATTGCGCAATAACGTATCAAATTAAGAGTAAGGTCGTCCAGTGTACGAAATTAATCTAAGTAAATTTTAACTCTATACAGTTCGTTTTTAATTTAAGACATATTTACAATTTAATTTAGCTTTCAGCACATTTTCTCCTTATTAACATTCACTATGCCAAATATCACACACACTCCACGCACGCCAAGTAAAGTTTTCGCTTCACGTAAAATAATTTAAAATATAATGATATAAATAAAAATATATTACAATATAAATATAAATAGATCATCCTTATGTCTAAGTGGTTTTAATCTATATATACTTACAACATTTCAAAAGTCTAAGAATTTTCTTAAACTCCGTCTACCACAATCCAAAACTGCGTAATTAATGGGGCACTACAAACATAATTGAGTACTCAGACAATACCAACGCAATGTTTACAATCCGCGCACGATAAGACACGTGCGCAGAAACTGTTGGCTAAACTGTATCGCGAAAACGCCTTTAAGCCCCGTTCAGATTATAAGAGCAACTGTAATATGAAGCTTTAAAATATAAACAGGCTGATGCGTCCGGAAAAAGATGTAGAAAATAAAAAATATTTATTTAAATGATACTTTATAAATAAATGCAGCAGCGAATAGAAAAATTACGTACTTACGAGTACATTGATAAATAATTTGATGATGATGATGCTGATAAATAATTTGGTATAAGTATATTTAGATACAGTAGAACAGTTATACAGTAGATACAGTAGAACCTGTACTGAGGCCAATATAAATCTGGATTCCCTGGACACTGAAGAGCCAAAACAGACTTATTGAATTTGGCAAGTTCTTCGAATTCTAGGTACACATTTTATACCTATGTCGTTTGGGAAGAGTCCGAGGAAAACTTTATAAAATCTGTCATACATTTGCATACCCAAAGATTTGAGAGATTTTGGAAAAGTCCCACGCGCTTACACCCAAATTCACAAACACAACTATGAGGTCTCACAGTAATCGCGAAAGCTTAGGATCATAACTTGAAACCTATTAATAGACTATCATTATACTATTACTAGAGTTCGTAGTTCGTACTTTTGTTATGCGTTTATCAAAATCTATTGGATCACTTGACATGAGCAGCGTACAGAGAATGCTTAATGAATATAAGTGTAAGATCAATACGACACATGTAATATAGGTAATAAAATGGGTAACAAATATTCATATAGATAACAAATTATATGATATTTTATAGCTTTTGCATTAATCTACGGCATGGCGATTTAGCGATGTCTGTGTATCTAATATTTTTAGAGACAATGACGTTTCATAATGTGTCACCGACTCACGCCGCCTGAGCATCTGTCGGATTCACAGACGACGCCATTAGAAATGACTCAGAAAAAGTTTATATTATCGTTTAAGCTATATCGAATAAGTCTAATGAACAATTTTAGAGCAGAAACAAATTGCCTGTTAGGTCAGATAGGAAAGTTTGGTCGATATAAATGTAATAATTTATAAGCTTTGTACATCTTTATAATATAAGAATTACTAAATTAGATACCTACTTAAAACTATTTTCTATATTTAATCAATAAAAACTTAAAATAACAAGCAATAAAATATAATCATAATATACATATCATAGATAAACATTCGAAAAATATTTTTGAAATCAGGAAATATTCGATGGAATCTAACAAATGAAGGCCAGAAAATCAAACGGCGTAACTACTCTAAATAACCGCACTACCTCACCGGTCGATATTGATTGATGATCCCAAAGACGAAAAAGAGTCACCGAAGCAAGGACATCCAAACAAACGTACGACGTTTTATATTGGCAATAAGATAGATAAGATACATACAACGATAATACAAAATACGACTCAAGATTTGAGAAGACATTTTATAACTGTGAAATTTCGGCAATAGTTGACAAAAATAGTTCTGACTTTATGCCTAATTAGAAGATGACGATGACCTTCTAAGTTAGAAAGCATCACTACTCAATAGTAAGAATGATCATGATAGCTCTTAAGAAGATAAAGGACTGGCTAAACTGAATATCCATTATTATAATTAGCATACTTATACTCCAAGTCTAAGGGTCAGATTCACACGTTCCTGTCCTGATAAGCCTATTAATAACTTATCAATCTGATTTTTGACAACTTTTATATGGCGTCGTATGTCAGATAACTATCTGAAACTTTATCATGAACCAGTGCCTGGTCCTAAATCTTCGGCACCGAGAGTAGGGTATTTTACCACAAGAGGTACGAGGATGTGTGGATACTAAATTATGTATAAAGCAATTAATTGAAACTACGCACAACAACGTACCTTTCAGTGTTTTCTATGTAATATTTTTTACTCAAAATGAACCAACGCCATTGAACTCATAGTACGCTTTGAATCAATTTAGTGGGATATAAAAAAACGGCATTGGTGCGGGAAAAGAAGCGATGTTTCGGACACACCCGTTTCGTGTAAGGATGTTGATATAAATCAATCTGAGAAGCCGGCCAAAGAAGTGGCCATGAATTAAACATAACGTGAACATTTAGTAGATCGTACTTGTATACAGAATTTTAACGAAATGAAACAAACATCTGTATTTGATACAGCACACTTCAGGGTCTATACATTACCAGCGCATTTTAATAACAAACCGCAATGATAATTGCCATAAACAAGTGCAAATAAAGCTTTGCAAGTGGTCATTCAAGATATTATTTATTTAATTCCACGATGCAGTAATTATACGCATTTACGTACGTATTATTCACACTAGTGTTTAATAACTTCCTTAAGGTGGTACGATTTCCATACTTCAAGTATAATGCAACAATTAGGCCAATAGATGCGATTTCAGTGGAAATGTTTGCTCCATTTACACATATTTGTGCATTATACTTTTGTGTGGACATCGTAGCAGGAATGGTAACCTCAGAAGCTGCTGTATTGCTACAGAAAAACTTTTAGTCAAATATTTGTAAGCGTTTGAGTTCGAGTCCGTTCTTTCTTACCAATTACTGTCTATATATTACGGTACATCTTCGTTCTATCCACCTAAAACACTCAGCCGGTTTTGCCTAGGATTTAGAGGATTATCAAAAGGTGAAAAATAAAACACAGAATCATTACAAAAATATATTATGAATATTAATTACAGTACCAGTTTAAGACCGAGTATTGGTTATCTGAGACATGATCAGTAATATTTACTATGTATCAGCTATCAAAAAACATGTAGATGGAACAGATAGCAACCTTGTGGTGGTACTTTAAGAACCTTTTTAGTACATCGATGCGGTTATCCAACTAAATCTAATAAAATGCTTTCTCAGAAGATATAAGCATCGTAAGGATGCGAATTTATTGCATTTGCTATAAAAATGTCTTCAATATTTGGGTTTATTAGTTTTCCTGCTAATTGATATTTTGTTATTAAGTAACATTAATACGGGTCATTTAAATGAATTAGTTACGATAGCCTTTTCTTTCACATAAACCACCAATGATTTTACACATTGTATGTAATTTTATAAAGATGAAGATGTTTTATTTGCGTGAAAACATGCGTATAACAAAAGTTATGACGAAATACATCAATTAAATAAGAAATTGTCATGTTTTGCCCGAATGAGCGTGCAAACTATGCAGTTTATGATCAATATAAACCTCAGGGATTCAGATATATAGTTTGAAATGTATCAGTTCTCCACTCTAGAAATAAAACCAATTATAATTTCTAGCAACTACAAGTACTTCATCAATGTATGTGGCTCCTTTCCCATTTATCCTCAATCTTATGATCTCTTTTTTTCCTGTCTGATCTCTCCCGCTTTTCTCTCCTTATGGAGTATATACTGTATGTGTTATTTTAACAACTGATACAAATAATGTCAATTTGCGTTGTTCTTTTAAATCTTTTGTTCGTCGACCTGTCACAGCTAAACAGGCAAGTTAAAATTACCAGTATGTAAAAGCATTCCAAAATATTTAATAACAATACAAACATGGAGCACTTAGCCGTATAAGGGATCCGATTACAGGAATACCAACATGACAGATAAAAGGGTCCAGATTATTATTTTTATAACATTTCTTGACGTGAATCAGACGTTTTCGAGGAAACTTCGAGGTTGATGATCCAAAAAACTAAAGTCACGTTCGGATACAGTCTGTGGTTGTAGATAATTGATTTCGATAAAAATGCCAATATTCTTCACGCGAAAGGTTAAGTGCCGCCGCGTTGGATTAATTTTATTATCGTGCCAAATTGCGGAGGTCAGAATTGTAATCGGTTTGGAAATTATATTATTCCTTTTCGAAGCTGTCCAAAATGACACTCGTTATTGACGCTGTTGAAAGGGTGCAAAAATAATAGTTTGTACTGTATAATATTACAAACTCAACAAAGAGTCTAAAAGAGAAGGATAACAATCCAATACATAATCAAGCAAACGTGAACAATTAACATCATCTAAAGTCCATACAAGCTAATCAAAGAGCAAACGGAATAATAATATTATTACCTCAATACCATCTTAACTAGATACGTTGACCCTTCACTTGCAGACGTGCAATGAATTGTGAACATTTCCAGAATAAGGAGCAAGTTTTACTGGTCGATTTCAACGCTCGGGTGGTCCTCAAGAACTGGGCTGAAAGTATGAATCACCTTCTCATCCAGGTTTGCCAACTAAGCAAATGAAGCGTTGTTAATGCTGTCTGCACTCATTGCAACGACACTTTGAGAATTTCTGACACGCGAACATGTTCCAACCATCAATCTTTGTTAAATACCACTGTGATAATAAAGGAAATAAATGTCTGGGTACTTAACTTGTATCTACAGATTTATTCAATTTGAATTTCAATTCTGATCACCTTATTCTAAGACATCCTGTATTTTATTCCATACTATTTAAGATGCGTTGCACGCCTTTCTCTGTTTTGTCTACGACCGTATAGCGGCAAATTTGACAATGTTAATGTCAATAATCTATTGATTTGAATGGCCCTATCGCGAGCGTTCGCATGTACTGTGAGACTTTATGAAAATTGTGAATCTACTCAATCAACTGACATACTTAAGTACATCCGATAAAATAATATTCCTAGTTCGCTACTGATTGTTCCCATCAACTTCATTTCGAATGGAAATCCAAAGAGAATATACTAATAGAAACTAATAGGTAAAAGTTTGATTCGTCGTTCATACTTCTTCAGTGAAAGCATATGATCAGGTAACAAATTTATCCATTATTTTTCCAAGAACGCCATGTGACAAATATTATTCATACTTACTTTTACATGTATATTCCAAACTAGAAGCACTACGCTGGAAATTCCCATAGATCTTCTATCGTACGTGACTAGGATCATATCATCACAAATAATCAATGAACCACGTAACCCCTTTCAATCAATTGGGCTTTACGCCAAAATGTTTCTGAAAAAAAATAATAAGGAAAGTGTCTCAAAACCGCAACTGTTGAGTGGAAGCGTTAACAGTCTATTTATTTCCACTTACTTTTTTTTAACGGATTTGTCTGATTTATATTTGATAGTGGAGAGCGATAGATTGTAAATTCAAATAATTTCCAAGAACCGCTGATATATAAGAAATAATCATTATGACGACGATTTATGTCGGAAAATCAGACGGTCTGTCGCCCGATTTTCGCTAGTGTATTTTAGTCATTTGTTTCGGATGTTGTTTTTGCTAAATTTTATTTGTTGTCTGTTTTTTTGCTTGTTTCTAAAACATTATTAACCGCGAGAAGTTGCAGAAAAAAAATATAATTGAAGTGGCTTCAACTAAAAAGTTTATTTTACTAATCATAGAACAGCGAGAATAATCTTGACCACAACTTGATGCGCTATAACGTAAGTGAATTACGAGCAGACGCCCCTAAAATTGAGACCATTGCCCAATCCCTAAATTCCATTGGTGAATTCTTTAGTAAATATTTTATTTATGTAATTTATCGCTATGGTTAGAAAGTCCAGATATTTCAGTTCAGCCTTGACCTGAAGCTTAGCATGCTTCGGATATAATATCTGATATTCAAGCCGGCGATTTGGGAATCATTTAGAAAAACAAGTCGAGTATTTTTGTAAGAGCGCCGGTATGGTGTGGCAGAAATAATTTGTGTTTAGGATTCATTGTTTAGAGAGAAAACTAGGACAAGACAATACTAAAATGTTATTTTTGGTTGTTTCATTGCTTGCAAGAGGTTTTGGTAACATGATATTACAAAGCTTATTGAGTTTGATTTGCATGGTGCACACACCGAGTATCGTAAACTGATACCATATGATGATTGCATCAGCCTATCTGATGTCTCTAAATTCCCACGACTCAGTACTGTCATTTTGTCGTTCTCTCGTTCAAGTATGATTCGCTATATCATCATCAGCAGCAGCACCCTGTGTTAGTCCACTGCTGGACATAGGCCTCTCCCAATGCTCGCCACTGAGCCCGATCTTCGGCTCTTCGCATCCAATGACTACCAGCTACCTTACGCTCCATAGCTCGCTGAGCGACTTTCAGCTTGTAAATATTATACGATAACTACTTTCAACACTGCTTGGACCACCACACAGTTCTAAAAGTGTAATCGCCGACATGTCCAACACCGCTACCACCTGGCAAAAAATATTCATTAAAATGTAAGTCTTATGACGTTCACTGTAGACAGACTTTACATTGACAACACAAAGAGCAGACAGCGCTGTCTGTTCTGTTTTAATGAACATTTTTTGTCGGGTGGGAGCGGTGTTGGTCTAGTCGGCGACAACCTTTATTCCGCTATGGCACCGTACTCTAGTCGTAGTATCTTAAGGTTGGTCTGTGATCTAAGATCTGACCTAATATACATACAAAATATAAAATTGAGCATAGAGGGTGTATAGGCAATTGCCAAGAAGGTAATTGGCAAGTAGATGACCAAGGTAAACTGAGGTATTAGACAGTAGTATCACAAACAATAGGGTCCTCTTCGCAGTAATTTAGTACGGGAAGCCCTACCTACAATATTATAGCAACGATCATGGACAGCGTTGAATTACGGGAAACAATGAGCATAATATTTAACGCCTCTGTTTACAACGGCGAGTTGTTACCGTTTGCTCTATGGCCGTACAAAAGTCGAAAGAAATTGCGACTTTCTCAGTTATTCAACCATCCAAGGGAAGCATTTCCATTACTACGGCTACCTTCCTTATTACCCATTATTTTCGGGCTGGTAACTCTACTGTTTTCTATATATATCCTATATATTTTAGACCGTAATTATAAAGCGGTAGAGTTAAAAATGGCGTGTATACATTTCTATGTGATTATGAGTTTTGTATGCATATGACGACTACAAAAGGCGCCAGAGTCCATATCCGGTGTGCTATGGATCTCCCTGGAGGTTTTTTTAACATTTTATATTAAATTAATGTATTAAGTAGAAATGTAACTTATTTATGCAATATAAAATTGTCAGATATTATGTTTTCTTTAATTAAGTGTATCTAATCTACACTTTATATTTCGGGTTAGTGGGAGTCGTTCATGGCTTAGTTGGCTAAAGCTTTTGGGCGTTGTACTTGACGGCGAAATTTTGGATTGTATATAATAATGTTCAAAAGTATTAGAGTCAGTTGTAGCGCTTACATATGTAGTGCAGCGTTTTAATACACCCTAACCTAGCTATATGTGGGATGGTCAAGTTCTGCCCAACATGCTGAACCGTTTTATATCATTGGCAAAGAAGCCAATGGCCTACCTGGTATATGGTCGCCGCCTATTAACATCTGTCACAACATGAGTGCTGTTTTCTTTTAATTTAAAAAAAATGCCTTCATCGAGACATCTAGGATGCCAGTTCAGCAATTTATCCATATCCATCATAACACTGCTAAATATATGACCGATTTCAAAATTCGATGTATGCTGATATCACGCACCTTGAGACTGATTTTGGCATTAAGCTTCAAAGAAATATAATATCAAAATGAAATCTGCATCATGGCTGGTGTCCCAGCTGCAGGAAATGTATCAAATATAGTTAATGGCCCGTCTAATACATTCAAACTTGCCCCCAATCAGTGAACTGAATCAGTTCTCACCGGATTCCAGTTACACAACGGAAAGTTCCTTGACACGAGCTATTTAATCCAATTATTACTTGGCAGCTGGATTGCAATGAAAACATAATGTTTTCTACGAACGTAAATCTTTACAATCTACGATTGATTAATGTACCTCAATCTGTTAGAACCTACTACTAAAAAAGGTACAGTTGATATGCAGCTAAAATCAAAATTTTGTTGCAAATTATTAGGTTGAAGGTATGGAGGGTAAAGGCTCCATAGGTGAAAGGGTTAGTTTAAGGAATTATTCAATCTGTGTCAATGTTTATTTTTATGTTACTTCATACATTTGGTATCGTATGATCATTTTCTATATTTTTTAACCTTTTTGTCAGGTTGGTCCAAATGGTGGAGATAATATCAATATCAACTAAAAGTGATTCAAGCAATATTATATGCAGTCGGTCAGTAACTTTATACATTTTTAAAGCGATTTTATTAAAAAGAAATTTGACCTTTCAAACCAATTCACATACCCTTGTAAACACCATCATAAAATACAATAATACGCCATGTCGTATTTGTGTCATTGGTAGTTTTTAAATATTTTTATTATCATTATTACCTGTTATATCGCTGAACGTTGTAGTAGACGAAATCATTACGTTAATAATATTAGCGGTACATAACGCAATATTACAATATAACAGATAGAAATGACTTTTTCTAATAAACATTAAACATCAAAACGTTAATATAAACTAACTAGAGTAACATTCCAATGCTAAGATATTTATTGACAGTGATATTTATTGACAGTGACAATGATTTTAAGGTGTCAATAAATTTGTCGGTTATATCTGAATCTGAACTACCTGAAGTGGACATTATGACTTCGTGAATATTGTGACTTCTTTGCTGCATCGAAAACAATAGAAGTCACACGAAATATTAATTTAAAAGTATCTAAAAACTAGGCGATGTGCCGACTGTGATAATTTGTAATAAGTAATTATATAAGTTATGATTATAAAGGATTAAGCTTCAATCCTCTTTTCCTAGAGAAAATGAATAATTAAGTAAATAAAAGTAAATACCTAAAATAATCAATGGGTAGGTAAGAGCAGTTCTTAGATGCAACCAAAACAGTGATATTTTGTCAAAGTAGAAAATTGTCAATATAGGCGATTTCAATTTAATATAAGTATTATGAAATAAAAATTGTAGTATAAGATATTTCGATTTATTGTAAATCAGTTTATTTAAAAACATGTTTTCTGTGTATTCTTATTATACAAATAAATATTTCCTCAAAAACTATTAAGATAACATCACCGTGTTATTTTTTTATTTCACATATAACATAGATCGTAAATTTACCTTTATTAGCTAAGTTTGTATAAACAGAAATAAAATAATACAAGCTATTAATAATTGATAAACAAAAATAATTCAGGTGATAGAGATTCGAACTCGGGCCTGCCGCTCCTAAAGCAATCTATCTAACCACTACACTAAGATGCTGATACGGTCTCATTCTAATTTAAGCATCCGTTACTTGTTGCGTGGCTTACTCTGCGTTATGTTAATTCAACAAAAAGAAAACGAGTATTCAGTGGAATATTGTTATCTTTATTTGATGTTTACCAAATGTATCTGACGCTACGTTTCACCTTTTTATTCATCTGCGGTCTGGCTAAGCATGCCATCTATGCAGTACTTACGTGTTATTGTTTGCGTTGGAACATTCGACAGAAATATCGTGCAGGCTACTATGAACATTGAGGTGCTACTGGACTATTGTCCCTCGATAGTACATCTAATGTAAGTTATGCAAATTTTGTTTCTTGTTTATATATGGTGTCAATAAAGAGTTATTGTATTGTAAGCGAAATATGCTTGTATCTGGAGTGGGTTCACGTCAATTGTACAATATAAACTTCTAGCAGCGCCCCGTGGATTTGCCCGCGATTAATCCTGGTTGTAAACCTTCCACTTGAATCACTCTATCTATTGCTGAAAACTGCATTAAAATCTGTTGCGTAGTTTAAAAAATCTAAGCGTACAGACAGCGGAAGCGATTTTGTTTTATGCTATGTAAAGATAGTAAGAGCGTCTATTCCCATGCTTTCTAAACACCTCTATTACTACGAATATTAATCATGTAAACATCATAAATTACCGTTTGCCAAATTCTAATTGAATTAAAACTTTCCATGACGCACCTTAATATCTACCTTCTATTCCTTCTAGTGGTCTCAGTATTCTTTATGCAAGTATGCTTTTACAAGTGGATATGATTTTAAAATGTTGTATATTGGGTAACTGAGTAGTTAAATACGAATCTCGCAAATTGGTTTAATTTTAAGTTCTTGTTAGACAAAACACTTTTACAAGTTACGATTTGAAGATTTAATAGTCTTGACTTTCGTCCTTTGACCTAAAGACATATTGTTTAGTCAGGTATAATTTTATTTCTGTAGATATTTAAGAATTCAAGACTTATTGCTTTCAAAGATATGGGGTAGAATGTCCAGTTTTCATAGTTCATATAAGGTTTTCTTAATTTTCCGGATCAAGCACGATTCTATCTTAGACCGCGCCTTTACATAACATTCAGGTAAGATAGAAGTCAAGTGCTTGTCTCTAAAACATAAATAACTAATAAATATTTGATGTTCAAATCTTTAAATGAGCATTAAATGTAACATAATTAATCATTAACTAACCATCTTGGCGGCGAAGTGAAAAATAGGTAAGTCGAAATTTAAAAGATTGCCAACTATACGAAGCAAGCGAAATTCCGCTATAATTTTAATTTATGGGTCTGCGTAAGTGTGCGTCCGATCCGCATCCAGTATTACACAATTTTCACTTGGATAAAGTAACAACTATTTTTCTGACTATTAACAATCAAGAATATCTAGCGTGCTTACCATCTTTGACCGCATCAGCACTTACCAACAGGTGATATAGATAAAAAAAAGATAAAAAAAACTACAACATTAATAATAATATAAAAAATGTATACGATTTTTTAATACTTTAGATAAGTCTTCATATTATATCAAATTTATTTATAGTTATGAATTTTGGCATATTTTTTGCTTTTCAAGGATTTGTTTAATCGAAAAAATTTAACATCACTCAGATGACTGTCCTCAGGGAAACTGAATGTGCACGCGAGTCCGACGGATACTTGACCACTTTATTGAAATACGTGATAGATATTGCACCGGGCTTTATATTCCCAGTACCAGCTAATAGTCCCATATATCATGAAATCATATTCTGTCCACAGAGTACAAAATTCAAAGCACATCAAAATTGAGAAATACGATTTTGAAGCTTGTTGAACATTTCAAAATGCATAAAATAATATTGTGAGAACATTGCACAATACAGCAGGATAATAATCTCTAACAAAGTCATCGAATTCCAAAACAAAAAGAACAAAATGAAAAACTCCAGAACAAGCCTTGATAAAAAATAAACAACCCACATAATGGAGTTAAATAAGAATCCGACATAAATATTTCCAGAACGAAATAAAGCCAGTAAAGAAAGATGCACAAAGCGATGGAAAAAAAACACTCGGGTTTCAGTCAGAAAAAGATTTCCACAAACACGAGACGAGCTCATGCGAACGAATTAAAAACGTTTCAAAGTTCCGCGTGGAATGGACACCGTTATAATTGTTCTGATTGCAGGATTTTTTTTATCTGCTACAAGACTCATTGAATTATCTTTAAGAATGTGGTCATTATTATATATTTTATTGTTTTTTTTAACCTCTAGTGAACTACTAAAACGTTCCTTTTCTTTTAATGTAAGGACACTTTAGTCGTTATTTTGCTATTCTATATGCAACGGTATCAACTCTTGGTCACTGATTCCACCATGAAAAAGTTATTGGTTTTCAGTTTTAAGTGCATAGTTTTAATTTCAAATTACTTTCTCATGTAATTAAGTCGCGCTGAATTCGGAAAATCATGATTATCTACTAAACTGCTTGATATATATATAAGACCTTTTGTATGCCAATTCAAATAAAATAAACTTGCGTTGCTCTGTAAACAAAGTTTTATTTGTTAGAATTTGCTTGTAAGTACTAAACTACAACATTAACATTACACTGTAATATAAAACCTTACCTGTAAACAAAGAAACGACATTTAAAGTTTATTACTTATTTTTAAAGGCTTTTCTTTCACTGTATATTTTAATTTAGATAATAATTGAGAAACATCGTAACATAATAATCTTTCATCGACACAGCCCCACAGACTAGGTAAAGTTCACAGATTAGAGGTACTATAGCACACACACAGAACTCAAAGAAAGTAGTAATTTCTTTGTAAAGGGGGGGGAGATGTATCTCCCCCCCTTAAGAAAAGAAAATTAACAGGTTAAGTTTCTTTGAAAACAACAATGCTCTTCTTCCTTCTTCTTCGTTATTATATGATTTGTTAAATTACAGTTAGGAATTGTAATACAACTTGGAATAAGTTTTGTAATATGAAAAAGGTTCGACTCTGTTTTCTTGTGACCTGTATCGATTATATATATTGATTTAGAAATTTTCTTAATAATCTGAAAAGGGCCAATTTTCAGTTCTTCCAATTTCTTTCTGTTTAACTTATTTCCATTTACCACATACACCATGTCTCCTTCATTAAATTTATGGTATGTTCTATTTTCATCGAATAACATTTTGTTGTAATTGTGAGACTTTATTGTATTATTCAGTGCTATTGTTCTATCTCGGATCAAGTCAGTATGTGATTTTTCTTGCTTCAACTCTTTCGGTAAAATTGTGTCATCTGTACCATACAAAAGATAACTAGGTGAGAAACCAGTTACAGAATGGATGGTTTGATTATATTTAGCTACACATTCATGGGCTATTGTTGTCCTTTATTAGGCCCTTTTATTTCCATCTTCATTTATTTTGCATCTGATTTTGTTAACCAACGTTTGATTTAATCTTTCGTTTAGGCCATTTGAGAATGGTGCATTTACTGCAGTAAACACTATTGGTATTCCATTATCGCTTAGAAATTTCTCAAATTCTCTCGAATTTATTCCTGGATACTGGTCGGTGAGAAGCATACCAACGTCCTCTGTTTCGGTTATATTTGCGACTAATTTTATAAAATCATTTGCACTCTGGGTTTTAGACGTCATAATAAATGCGTATCTTGTGTAGTGATCTACTAACAGATGTAGATATTTCTTTGTAGATCTTGAACCTCCAAAACCTCCAATTGTATCTATTGATATTATTTCAAACGGCTTCGAGGCTGGACCCAGGTGAGACATAAATCCATATTTGTCCTGTCCTCTTGATTTATTTCTTATACAAACTTCACAGTTTCTACATACTGTTATAATATTTTTTGATAAATTTTTTGCTATGTAGAGTGGACTAACTGTCTTCAACATCTGTCCGATTCCAATGTGGCATAGATTCTCATGTATATTTTTCAGTAATCTTATACTGAATTCTTCTGATAGAATATTTTTTTCTTTCTTCTTAACTTTTTTGTAGTATATATTGTGTTTCTTTATAATTTTGTCTTTATTTTTTTGTATATCTTCATTTTTATTCTGATCTGTTGTTATATCTTCCAGATTAATTAAGTTCACAATCTTCAGTTGTTCATCTTTATTTTCATGCGGTTTCAATACAGGATTCCTACTAAGACAGTCTGCTTCCAAATTTTTTTTTCCTGGTGAATATTTTATGTTAAAATCATATTGGGATAGATAATACGACAAGTCTCCCAATTCTTCATCAGTTCTTGATTTCAAGTTCTTATTTTCTAATGGCTTGTGGTCTGAGTATACAGTAAATGGTCTACCCATTAACCAGTATCTTACCGATTCTTTAATGGCTAAGCATTCCAAGTATATCGCTTTTTATTTTTTTGTGCTTTGTTTAGTTTCTTAGAGAAATAAGCTACTGGTTTTTCTTTCCCATCACGCTGTGTTTGTTTTAAAATAGCTCCAACACCTTCTATAGAGGCATCTGTGTAAATATGAATTGGTAAATCTGGGTCAAAAATTTCAAGAACTGGTTGAGTGCACAAGATGTTTTTAATTTCTTCAAATGTGTTTTGGCATTCATCAGACCAAATAAATTTTTGATTTTTCCTTAGTAAGTTATGCAACGGATTTAGTATTATTGCACTCCTTGGTATGTACTCATGGTAATAGTTTATTTTTCCTAGAAATTGTCTAACATTTTTTTGCGTTTTTGGAACTGGAAAGTTTTTTATTGAAATTAGATTATCCTTCAGTGGTTTAATAGAATTATTCTGAATTATATGACCCAAGTATTTTACTGAGTCTGATGCAAATGTGCATTTTGTGAATTTCAATCTAAAACCTTCTGCTTTGATAGCTTCCAGCAACTGTGTTAGATGCTGTATATGTTCTTTGAATGATTTTGAAAATATAAGGATATCATCGATATAATTTACAGCAAAATCCGTGAGTCTGTACTTTCTGAGTATATTACTCAAAATTCTTTGGAAAATTGCTGGTGCGGTTTTTAATCCGAATGGTAGGCAAGTCCATTGGTAATGTCCTTCCTGTGTAACAAATCCTGTCTTTTTCCTGTCTTCTACTCGCAGCGGGATAGACCAAAATGCAGAATTTATGTCTAGTGTTGAATAAAAGTTACAATTTCTTGTTTTTGTCATAATATCATCAATCAACGGAAAAGGTTGAGCTTGAGGTACTACTATTTTATTTAAATCTCTGAAATCTATGCACAGTCTTGACTTCTTACCATTTTCTTTTTTAAATGCCAAAGTAACAGGTGCAGCAAATGGGCTGTAGGATTCTTCTATAAGCTTATTATCTAGCAATTTAGAAACTTGCTCTTCGATCTCTTTTTTATCTTCTATTGTGCATCTATAGGGCCTTTTACTACAATATTTGTCTACTAATAAATCGATTCTTGCTTCATATCCGTTCACAATCCCAACATCATATTTATTTTTCGCAAAAACTGTGTTATACTTATCAATTAGTGTGTTAATTTCAGTTTTATGATACTCATTTAAATGGTTTATCTTTATTTCAGTCTTCTTCTTTTACATGTTCATTAAAATTGATTTTGTATTCTTTTACATTATTGTTTTCTATATTCTCTTCTTCTGTTTCTCTTTTTATATCTGTAGAAATTTCTTCCATTTTATTTACGATTTTATGTTTTTGAGTTATCTTTAGGTCTTCATTTTGTGTTAGTTTGAACTTCTTTATCATGTCTAATCCGATCAAAAAATCGTATTTAAAATTTTGTTCATCTATAATGTATACATTCACATATTCTTCTATTTCAAAGATTTTAATTTTCAGTTTTGTTAATCCACTTGCCTTCTTGACACCATTAATCGTTACTAAACTTGCTTCATTCAAACTTTTTCCTTTATTTTTTAATTTCAATAATTTAGAATTTATTAATGAAACATTTGATCCTGAGTCGTAAACTCCGTTTATTTCTAATTTATTATCCAATGTTAGTTTGACATTTATTAATGGTGTCACTATTAGTTTTTTTGATCTGTTTCATTTAACTCTGCTTCTATCACAGAATTGTTTACATGTTTAATGTTTTTAGTGTCTTCTTTTGGTTTGAACCAACATGTAGTATCGGAATGGTAACGAATACCTTTTCTCAATTTTTCACAAATTTTACAAGGGGTACGATCTTCGGTCCTGGTGTAGATTTTTAAATTTACAAATTTTCTTTGGACGGTATAATTCTTTTTATTTACCATCTGTTCATACTTGCTCAACTCATTAAACAGACCCACTGTATCTTCCAAGTTTTCTCTGTCTATCTTACTAAGAATAAATTCTGGCAACCCCACCGCAATGAGATCAACCACGGTACCTGTATCCATTGTTCTTCTCATATCGAGTAAAAGTTTTTCTTTTTTTATAGCATAATCTATCAACGATCCATCTCTATATTTAAATGAGAGTGCGTAGGTAATTTGGTTCCATCCCTTGTTTGTGAATGATTCGCAGAATTTATTCCTCCACACTGTCCACTCCGAGCTAGTAGTCAATTTTATCATCATTGAACTGTACCAATCGATACAACTCTTATCCATGAATAGTCGGAGTATTTCAATTTTTTTCTCATCTTCTGTCACATCGAAACGCAAGCATTCCTTTTCAAATATATCAATCCATTGTGTTGCATTTGAATTTTTGCTTGTAAATTTTTCAACCACAAACTTTTCTGCAACATGTTTTAAGTTCTGCTGTTTACTCTCTTGTGTATTTTGAACTAACTTTTCTATTAATTTTTCCAATGAACTGCTTTCCTTATTTTGTGCAGCAGCAGTTTGTTCTTGATTAACTTCTTCTAGATACTGATCTCCAAATTGTAAATTACCATCCTCATCTATGTATGTTTCCTTAAGTTCTTTTGTCATTGTTATCCAAACATTCCGAGTTTGATATCTTTTTTTCAGACTGTTTTTTATTTTAGTATAGGCAACAGTCCGTATCAGCTCTTTATGAAGACTGACAGGTTGATATTCTTCCGGTATTGTAAAGACTTTATGTTCACTCGTGGTTATTGAGGTTAAACAATAAGTGTTTGACTTTGTGTCACTTCCTGGTAATATTGTAAACTCAAAACGAAGTTTCTCCATGTTTGAGCTTTTATAAACAAAAATGTCGTTTTATAAGACCTTTTGTATGCCAATTCAAATAAAATAAACTTGCGTTGCTCTGTAAACAAAGTTTTATTTGTTAGAATTTGCTTGTAAGTACTAAACTACAACATTAACATTACACTGTAATATAAAACCTTACCTGTAAACAAAGAAACGACATTTAAAGTTTATTACTTATTTTTAAAGGCTTTTCTTTCACTGTATATTTTAATTTAGATAATAATTGAGAAACATCGTAACATAATAATCTTTCATCGACACAGCCCCACAGACTAGGTAAAGTTCACAGATTAGAGGTACTATAGCACACACACAGAACTCAAAGAAAGTAGTAATTTCTTTACATATATGTCTGTTATAGGTAGTTTAGATCGCGTACCATCAGGCAAACGTCTTGCTTTTCCTATGTTATAATAAATAAAATATAATAATTATTTTAAACAAAAAACCTTTGCGCTTGGCGTTATGGTTTTTATTAACGTTAAGGTAGGTTTAGGTTTACAAATGGAAGAAAAAATTAAAATGTACAGTACCTAAGCGTATTCTTTTCTAGGCCTAGTGTTTACACCATCTTCGACCATATCATCGCTTACTATAAAGCGAGATAGTGGATAAACGCTAGACTATCAGATATAAAAAAAATGCAGCGAGAGTAAAGAGGTCAGACTGGCGAAAGGCACAATCGAAGACTGTATGTAACCACAGTTCCAGGTCACATTTTCCTTCGTACACATAACTAGTAAACTACATATTCACCGCCCTCATCACCTATATCCTAAACTTCTGGGAAGTCCTTTGAGCACGATGTAAAGGTGAGACCAATGGGATAACATTTCAAATGCCCGGTCCCACATTACGACTGGCCATAAATTTCTACGAAGAATTAGATATTAAATTATTATATTACCTTGACGAGAATATTTCTCTTTTTAACTGACAGCATCGTGAATTATAAGATGAGTTCAAACCTTTATTTTTTCATACGTAACTGGGTTCGATTATATTTTCTCTTTGTTAGAATATTCATTAGGCTAAGATTGTAAATCAGCAGTTAAAGAAAATAATTGAATTCTTGGAACAATAATAAAACTTTTTAATTGATGTCAGCCGATAAGTTTTGATTGGACGAAATGTCAAATAAAATTATTCCATTTTGACCTGGCCAAATAGGAATTTTAAAAAAAAACAACTTTCATTTTTTAACCGACGAAAAAAAAAACGGATGCGTTTATCAAGTCGACGCGTAAATATATTTTTTTATGTATGAGCACGCATAACTTTTTACGAATTAGTCTGATTTCGAAAATTCTTTTATTATTGGAAAAGTGTTAAGGGGGTCCCATTTAAATTTTAACGAAATCGGTCGAGCCGTTTTGAATAAATCAACAAAAATAATGGATAAAAGTAACATTATTTTGATGATTTTATCATATCATCAACGTATGTCAACAAACACTGGAAAAAACAAAAAGAGCCGAAAATCGGGCTCAGTTGCGTGACGTGAGAGAGGCATATGTCCAGCAGTTGACTGATACTGGCTGATTATGATGATGATGATGATGATGATATTTGAAATTTTTGTTATGGTTCCTTTTAAATTTCATCGAGATATGTTCAAATCTCCAGAGATATAAAGATAAACACCTCAAACTTAGTATTGAAATTGACTAGCGTGACGTCGGCAGTCGTTTTTTGTAGTTTTTTTTTTAGTTAGTGATCTTAAATTATTTTTATTATTATTATAGAGCATAAATGTTCTACATAACATTTGTCTAGGCCAGGGGTAAATAATGAAGCCTGCTTTTAACATAGTAGATTATGGCCACAAAAAATTATAAAATAAAACTTTCCAACAAAAAAATTAAACCGCCGAAAAAAACAATTTCACGTTGCATTGTTAATTTGATTTGATTATTTCTTTAAATTTAAGAAGTTATTTAGTGATCTTTGCTCTTCAGTTTTTTCGGCGGTTAAATTTTTTTGTTAAAAAGAGATTATAGAAACGGACTTCGAATAACAATCGAACATAAAAATAGATTACTACTAATATGGGTAAAGTGTGATGTTTATATCAAAACTATTGGAAAAAATGCATTTGGTAAGTTACTTTTGGCAATACGTTTTCTAAATAAACAGCCAAAAGTGTCACATGGTAAAGAAGATTCTGCAAGATATCACAGAATATATTTTGTTTTAAGTTGCTTTGCTTATATAAATTGCACTGAAAGATAGTAATATCAAATACTTTGCTATCCTAATCCTAACTAATATTATAAATGCGAAAGTAACTCTGTCTGTCTGTGTCACTTTCACGCCAAAACCACTGAACCGATTTAAATGAAATTTAGTACACAGATAGTCTAGAGCCTTAGAAAGGACATAGGCTACTTTTTAATGCGAAAAAGGGTTGTAAGTGGTTGAAAGGGGGGTTGAAATGTTGTATGGAAGTATCGTCATTTTTAGTGCTAGAAGCTTGAAACTTATTTTTTTAGGCTGTTGATTCGATATAAATAAATATGACATTCAAAGTTTGTAAAAGTTTTACCCTCAAGGGTGTAAAATAACAATAGGGAATAGGGGATGAAACTTTGTATGGAAATATGTAAGGTTTATGTGAATGTTCTACTGAACGGATTTAAATGCACACAGATAGTCTAGAGCCTGAGAAAGGACATAGGCTACTTTTTTAATGCGAAAAGAGGGTTGTAAGGGGTTGAAAGGGGGGGATGAAAAGTTGTATGGAAGTATCGTCATTTTTAAAGCTAGAAGCTTGAAACTTATTGTTTAGGCTGTTGATTAGATATAATTAAATATGATATTCAAAGTTTGTGTGGGGAAAGGGGGAAGGGGAAGGGTAGAAAGGGGAGGGGAGGTGGAAGTGAGGGGAAGGGGGAGGGAAGGAGAGGGAAGTGGGGGGGAAGGGGAGGAGGGAGAAAAGTGAGGGGTAGGGGAGGGGAGTGGGGGAAGAGAAGGAGGGAGAGGGAGCAAGGGGAGGGGAGTGGAGGGAAGAGATAGGGGAGAGGGAAGTGAGGGGGAGAGGGGGGAATTCGCGCAGCATGGTACAGTGTGGTGTAAGTGGGATACGCATATGTGTCTTCTTTGTAAAATAATTAGACTAAATAATTGAAAATGCTACCCAAAGACACTATTCCACGCGGACGAAGTCGCGGGTACAGCTAGTATATATATATATATATATATATATGTTGAAAAGTAAAAGTCCTTAGATCTCAAGCAGCGCAATGGCGTTTAAATGAAAGCAAAGATTTCGATGAGGACAACGCATGATAGAGAAGAGTAGTAAGAGCGTAAAGAAGCCTTATTCACAACAGCTGTGGTTGGTTGAATATGGTTACAATAAATGATAAATAACGAGACCATCCACTACGCTACTTGTCAGAGTAATAGAGACATAGATACATACTATCTCTATCAATAAAACAACATTCAAACTTTCTGTAATACACATCATAAACTTTCGATCGTGATCAGACGCAACACTATCAAGCAAAGAAACTGGCTTTTAATTCTTTCCAGTAACTCGTACATCTCTGTTACAAAGTGGTGTTTATATGGGCTGCAACTATTAAGCAAGTTAATTGGCGAGTGGCGAGAAGAGAGCGTGACTGCTTCGCGTCGACATGACGAATAATGACGATCGAAAGTCCGCGACCGTCTGATCGTTGTTTCCGGGCATGGTTAGGGAAACCTTTCAATTTGTGTTATTCAAGAATTTATAATTGCAGCTCAGTTTCACAGTCTGTAGTGACGAGTGACAGCGATTCTCTCTCTTCTAACCTAGCAGTTCAGTTTTAAAGTCACCCCTGGACTGGGATAATTATACTAATGATTCTAAAAATTATGGCAGCAAAAAAATAAGTACCTAAGATTACTCTTAAATAGTCAAAGTCATGCCGAATGTCGATGCGATGCAAGAAAATAGATCAGTTAACCATATTTTCCACTTAAATCGCTCTTAGTTTTAAATAGGACGTCTGGATTTACCTCTTTCTGAGGTAATCTGAGCAATTTAACGAAGCCAAACTAAGCGCCAGAATTTATATGAAAGGCATTAATAAATCTTAAGCCAGGATTTAGAGTTTAGAGCATAGATTCACACACTGTGTACGTTTTAAATGAATTTACTAACCAAAAGAAGTTCTGCAATTTCAATAATTTTAAATTTTACATGATGAAATGAGTCTTACATCACGCAAGTCACAACAAACATCATTAATTAGCCAAAACAACTTAAAAGCCTTTGATGTTGGCCCAACATTTTAGCCAAGCACTTGGCTGTCGCGTCAAACTAGCGTGCAGGCAAAAAAAACATGCACGAAAATAATGTTCAACGAATTAGTTTTACGCATGAAAAATAAATAGAGCGAAACTTTTCTGAGAACGGATTAATATTAATAATATATATATATATATAATTAAGCTGTCGTGTTGGGTCAACAAATGTGGGTCAAAGCTTCACTTGTGACCTACAAGTGAAGCTTCCTAGGTTTTCATAGAAATGTAGTACGGGGAATTCTATGTAAATAGCTCTGCAGATACATTGTATAATAGTAGGTTGTAGTAGTGTGGGCTGATGATGATACTGCTCAAATATAAGAACAAGGCTATTAATAGCTCAGTTAATAAAACCTTTAGTAAAACTTACAGTTTTATTCGTAACGAACCAGATGTTTATATTACTTATTAAAGTAACGACAGGCGTGTCCATCAGCTTCAGTCGTCAAACATTTTATTTTCCAAACAAATACTGGTTAAATAAAACATTATTTTTTCAATGTAGACGTTTTAAGATATTATTAACAATAAAAAGAAAATTATATTTATTACACTGTAAGTGCATCGCGAACTGGAGCGTAACTTTGAAAAAGTTTCTTTTCATACGGAACGGCAGGAAATCGTAATCGAGTGTGTTTTTATTACCTGCTCTTATTTACTCACCGACAATATTAAATTTACCGAAGAAAATTCTCGGAAAACGGGAGGTTAACCCTAAAACCGGGAAACTAAGCACTAAAGAGCAAACGCGGGTGCGAGGAATTTGAATAAAAAGGTATTTCAAAGAAACTGATGCCCGTGCGCATTACCCGAACAACCAACAAGAGTGTGATAGGGACCCAATTTAGACCCATTTTTCCTACAAAATATTGACTAAAATAAGGTTTCGTATTCCCTTGTTTTCTTCTCGAAAACTGATCCGATCTAATCCGCATCCTATCCTATAATTTTTTTTGTATTATAAACCTTTCAAATTTTTCTGGTAGCAGTTTAGATCAGGGCAGTAAATAGGACAATTTTCAGGTTTTTGAAGGGTTATTTCTTTTTGCAATTTGGTTAAAAAAAGCAAATGACAGGGGCGTAGCTACAGCATTGCTTGATTATTTGTAGGAATTTTTTTTCCTCTGGAAGCATTTTCTAGGGAGGCAACAGGGGAATACATTTGTATGAAAAATGCACCCCACGTTCCCTCTTCACCGCCAGAACGAGTCGGAGTAACTTGGAAATAAATAAATAGGTACACATTATTTTTGTTAGGGTTACATGAAATATAATATAAATCATACACACGGGCTTCCTAAAACTTGCTTAGTCGTATTTCGAGAGCCAGTGGATTTTTACATTCTATTAGTGTCTAAACTTGTATTATTTGCGATTTTATTATTTTCGATTTCTACAGATTTAATACATAGTTAACGAAGATGTTAAAGAGGATCAACTAAAATTGGTCCTGATACTTACTCTTTGTCACACTTTCAAATGTTTGATTTAAAATAAATCAAAAAATAAATTTTAATAGCAATATAATACATTATGTACCTACAGTGATAATTTCTCGTTAATGTGTCAGTAAAAATTGTAAAACAAATTAAATGTATAGAGATAGCCAAGCTACAAGAAACCCAATTTCAAATAGCTGAAAACACGGCTCCAACAATCGTCTTTATTGTTCAAAACTTGGCAATGTTGCTTCCACAGTCTAAGAAAATAGATAGCTTTTACTGGAATAACTACAACTAGGCGTCACAGACTACTGTTCACATAATATTAAACATAATTTTAGCAGATTTCTATTGCTGGACTAAGACTTTCATTCTCTGCATCACTGTTTCACAGTTGAGAAAAACGTTTTATGTTAAGGTCGTATTTCATAAGTAGCATTACATTTAGTATTTAAAATTATTTGTATGTGTACAGGACAAATTGTGACACACAATGGGTGTAGAGGACATGTTTGTGATGCATTAGAAATTCGGACAATAAACTGTATATACAAAGACTAGAATCATAATATGACTTCAGGAACATGGATTAGGTGGCAGGAGAGATACTCAGCATTGGGCACTAAAAAACTGAAACATGATGATGATCATGACAATAGTCTGGCCATTAATGTCTCAGCACACTACCTACAGAGGTAGACTATTTCTTATCTTATTATTGAAATGCCAAACATATCTTGGTGTGACCAGGAAGAAAGACATCAAAAACCAGCAGCACACAGCCCTTGAGAGTCAGACAATTCTAGGCCAAGCGTGTTCACCATCTTCGACCACATCATCGCTTGCCACCAGACGAGATAGTGGTATCGTTATACCACTATCTGACATATGACACTATATAAAATTTGTCAAACATTTGTTAGATAAGTTTCTACTAGGGCTTTCAGGAGCCAATTACATTGGCCCTTACTTTTCTTACATAAAAATATTAATAAAACAGGAGTTACGCCATAGCGGCGTTGTATTGGAGCTACTCCAAGCAACAACAAAGAACTTTATGAAACTATAAATCATCCTTTGTGAGGAGTTAATTGTTCGTAGTCGCAAAAGTCTATTATTTGTGTTTATGACGCTATGAATTATGAAATTAAATTAATCAGTGATGAATAAATTGAATTAAATTAGCCCCAAATCAATAGAGACTGAATCTACTCGACTAAGGTCAATTAATCATATAATTATTAACCACTTCAATTCATGGCTTAATCAATTGCATTTCTAGCCCCTTTGCAATCTGAAGACACAAAACAATTGTAGTGTAACCATTCATATTCATATTTATTCCAAATAACAATATACATTGTATGGGAAATCACAACATTGAACACATACGAATCAAATTACTATATACTTATTATTATGTTTGTTATATTAGTAGTATTAGTATAACTAATACGATTATACCGAAAATTCATTTTTGTTTTGTAAATTAAAATGTCAGTCAATTTATTAACGAAGATATTCAGCATTTAACGTATACCATGTCAAGATCAGACAGATTTTCTGCAATTTAACTCTTAATGGAAGGTCAAATAACAATTGGCGTTTCGTAAAGAAATCGGAATTAGAGGAAATCGATTAGACCTCGGATTCCTCGAATTTTTAAGGTTAAGGCTAGTTGGGTTTCTGTAATGAATACCAATCAATAATACAAGATCAACCAACCAATACACCACGGATCCTATAAAAATAGGATCCGTGATGTCGTACACATATAAGGTTTGGCTTGGACGAAAGTCGATGGTCCAGCCTCTTATCTCAGTACCGTCTTCCGAGTTCCATCAATAGAGATTGGTGGATCAGGTCAAGTGCCGTCGTCAATAATTATTAAACGTCTTAAGCTAAAGCAGTCAACCTTTATTTAGCGGTATAAAAAAGAACATATAGGCACAGAATTCTAACGTCTTTCAAATACTAATTTCATCGTCATATAGATGTGATCTTAGACAAAGCTAGCAAGTAACATTATAAATATAGGCCGAGGCTAGTCGTCTGGTAAATAGCGCGAGCAACAACCGGCACTATCGATTGGTGCATCAATAAGCACGTCAGTGCACGATTAGGCGACAAGGTCGGACACGTTGTTACTGAGCAAATCTTATATAATTATATTACTCATCCGATTCGAGAATTACTATTCTTACATTATTGCTATAGTTTCCTCGCTTATGTTATTAGCAGAAGCCCTCTCGCGGCTTCGCCCGCGAAATATAGCCCATGCTACTCTCTGATGTAGCTAATGATAGATAATGATAGTTTATCCATTACAAATAAACATACATACATTATCTCTTTTCAACCGACTTCCAAAAAGAAGGAGGTTCTCAATTCTTTTGTATGTTTTTTTGTATGTATGTTACGCGATTGCTCCGTCAATTGGGAACCGATTCGAATAATTATTTTTTTAATCGGTAGGGTACGTTGCCGAGGTAGTCCCATTGTAATTTCATCAAGATCTAATAAGTATATATAGTATCTCCAGAGATATGACGATAAACGTCTCAAACTTGCTACTGAAATTGACTCGCGGGGCATGGAAGTCGATCTTAATTATTGTTATTAACCTTCAAATCAATCATCACTTTCCAATTCAACTAATAAGATCGACAAAATAGTGACATCTATCGTCCTTAAAATAAGAACCTGTTTCCAGAGCAATAAATCCCGTCCACTTGTCATTCAGGAATAAATAGCTCATACAGTATAGAATCCGGTCAGAGACCTTCGATTCCTTTGATGTCTTGAACCGATGTTAACCGAAGTTAACCGACCTTCGCTCGTAGCGCATTCACATCTTGATTTGTTCTCAGATCTTGATAATAAAACTCTGGATATGTTACCTGCAATAAGCATCTCGGCTTTTGTCTATGAAGAGCAAAATGATTAAATCTTAGGAAAGTGACATATACCGAAATGTATAAGAAAGTATATTTGTTTCTTCGTAACATTTGTTCGTTTTCTATTCAAGGTCACACCGCGCATCAGATTTCTATGAAATTTAGCACACATGTGTAGCATACATATGTGGAATCGCTGAAATAGAACAAAGGATATTTTTATCAAGATATAATTAAGATAGTTTAAAAACTAAAACAACCGACTTCCATGGCCCGCGAGTCAATTTCAGTAGCAAGTTTGAGACGTTTATCGTCATATCTCTGGAGAAATTACAATGGGGCCACCTCGGAAACGTACCCTACCGATTAAAAAAAGAATCATTCAAATCGGTTCACAATTGACGGAGTAATCGCGTAACAAACATACAAAAAAAAACATACAGACGAATTGAGAACCTCCTTCTTTTTGAGAAGTCGGTTGCAAATATAGGAAAAGTAAGTCTCGGAGTTCAGGTAGTTCGCTATAAATGTCAGGCTTTTACAGTCATTCTTTATCCCATCTTTCTATCTATTGCGATAAAAAATACGGCAAGATATGAAAGGATATATTGCATAATGGTAGATACTATATAAGATTTACATTTTTTGAGAAAACCATGTGTTCGCCTGGATTACCAAACAGCTCACAAAATAATTCCAAGTTTTGTTTATTACCCTATGGCCTATATGATAGGATAAAAGGTAAGAAAACTTTAAATAAATTATAGGATTTAAATATTAGAAAACAGTATTATGTATTGCACTTCATATCCATCAGCCAATGCATTCCTCTCGAAATCGGCCTATGACGTCAATTGAGAAAGCATCTGCCTAAAAGCTTTCACCGTATGATCTGGGAGAAAGATCACAATATATATTTTACGTTTGTTACTCATCATAACTATTGGGAGCCTGGAATTTCTGGATTGAATTCGACAGATTGGCACTAAGGTAGAATCTCAATATGTATTTTACGTTTGTTACTCCTGGAAGTCTGGAATGTCTGGATCACATTCGACAGGTTGGCATGACGGTGGAATGTCCATAGAATGTGGGTTGCATTTTATAACGGGAAAATCCGACGAATGTAAAAAAGTGCGCCGGATGCAGATGACAATAAAAATGTTCAGTCATTGGTCTTATTTCAGATCATTTAAAAAGTCATAAAACTGTCGATAGAAAATTTTAAGCCACTGGAGTTAGGTATCTATTACATAATCTTGTTTCTTTGGTTCGGAAATGTATTGCCTGTAGTTACTTTAAAACATGTTCTGTATTTCTTTGCTAACAAAAGAAACCGACTCAAGGAACGTCTCAAGTCAGAGACAACAAACAGTGTATGGTAGACGTCATTCGCCACACCTCTCGAGCAAAGCCCACCAATATCCAGGTCCTCGGCTGATCCAGAACCGGCCAGTGACGTCAATGAGTGCACCCGAGTGCACCCTAACAACCACTAAAACGAGCGAGTATAACAGGTTGTAAAACTGGACGCACGGATATTTCGAGCATCGGTACACGTCGCTTGAGGTTTAAATAACGAAGTTGTACTGAACACTTTCTTTAATATTCGCAAAATATTGAAAATGTTATATTGCATGTCGATAGTTATAATATTTAGCTGCAAATAACATATTTATAATTAATTTTCACTTCAAATACTACAGTTTTACAAAATTGGTTAAAATCTACAATTAGATAGATATATGTGTTAGGTTACTCATCTAAATAATTACATTTCGTGTAACAAGTTCTTTCAACTGTAACGAATCCTTCTTAGAAACAGCGCTTTATCCTGGTTCGCAGGTGTTAGGCAAAAAGAAAATCCTCCCTTGCCCGAACGGATATAGACGGGCTTCCCCGAACTATATTACTACATGCAGCCTAAAATACGAAGGCGGTGACTACGTGTTAAGTGGAAGCGTCTTCCTGAAACCCGCCCTCCATCCGCCTATAAATATGATACTGAAACGTACAGCGCTCAGTCGTTCAGGAAAGCTCGTCGGGAACACTGTGCCAAATCTCGCGATTCCCGAGTGACAACGTGATCGCAAACGCGTATCGAAAATACACATAAAAAGTGAACTTTGTGTTGTGAATTAGAAAAATGTTGGACAAAAGCATCATCGGAGGCAGTTGGGAGAGTGTCGTAAGTAATTTTTCTTTCTTATCCGTGAGAGAGGCTTTCCCGTTGAGATTACGGAATAGTGGTGATACTGGCCACTAAGTATTACGCAAAGTGCACGGCCGGTTTAATGCGCTTAAAAGGGAACTGACTTGTCTATGGTCGCTGTCATTGAACTGCGGCGTGTGCGTGCCCGCCGTTTGAATATGGAATTACCTTCTTTTTGTAAAGCTCTTGACATTGCCGCTTTTAGTTCAGATTAGTAAATAGTTTGTATGTAAATTTAAATAACACCTTGAACGTTAAATAACTAAATCAATGACAAAAAATCTATCAAGAGCGTGCTTGATTAATCGAAAAGATTGCATCCATCAGAACTGATTCTGTACGCTTCGGTAAAGGTTATCGAAAACTAGTTTTTTACTAATAAAGCTCTAGCTTGTTTTTGGATTTTAATTTTCATGGAACTATACTACAAAACACATTAAATCTATTGTAATTAATTTTTATCTTAGTAAACATGTTAGTAAAATTAAAATCATTTAAAATGCGCTTCATACAAAATTTACGTTAATAAATTTACACATTCTGAAAAATTTTGCAGACATTTTAAAGTTTTTTAAGTTAAGATCACCTTTTATTAATCTAAATATTGAATCTGTACCGAGTTTTTTGTCGCTTATCAATAATCTCGGTACCAGTCCGAAACTTTCGAAACCACCGACCAGAATGACAGCTGTTTCACGTTATAAACATTGTTATGTACATAAGATACATTCATTAAACAATTAAGCTTGCCTGTGTTACATACAAAAAATATACTACACTGATATAATAAATAAAAGGATTTTTTTTACTACGACAATACATATGTTGAAAAATTAATTTATTATGCATCCTTAAATTCAATCATTCTAAAAACTTATTGGTGAATAAACTTATTTAAGTACTTGAAATTATAAATAGACGAATAATTATACAATAATACGCAGCCACTGCTATTTATCACATAGAAAGTAATACTTTGTAATACTTGATTTTAGCATATTGTGAGTGTTTAGTGAAAGTGCTTGCAAATTATTAAAAACCGGTCCTCGAATTAGGCACATCTTAGTACCCGACTGCTTTGGGTTTATATCTATTAAAATGACAGCTGACAGTTTTTGTTTGACACTACACTTTCTAAATAACGCCCCAAGTTTAGGCTATTATTTAGTTTGGCAACCGTAATAAATCAGAACATGTTTTTAGATATGAATGGGTTCGCGATAGCTTAATTTATAGTTTTGGAACTAATAAGAACAAAATAAGATATACAATAGCTAAACATTTTGACAATCCTCATGCAAAATGTGCTGACACGTCCAACCGGCAATGTAAATTAATATAACTGAAATAAATAAAATAAAGTATGACCTGCGCTCATAAATAAGTAAAAATCAATACGCCATGATTAATGATAGTGCTCAAGTCGACGCATCAAATGGCTCGTTCATCTTTTGTACGGAACCACAGAGTAAACATTTTTTGTTCCGCCCACGTTTAAAAATCAAATGTTTTGACAGATTGTGCAACTGTGCCATAAAGTCATTAAACTACAGGTCATTATCTTCAAATCATGACCGTGTATTTTATTAGTATGGTGCAATATGAAAAAAAATATGTATTACTCATTGAAAAACTAATGTGTTGAAAAAAATGCGCGTGGGCAGGTTAACAGTTACTCAGATGGTATCGTCACATTCTATATTTATTTGACGCATCACATCGATTTTTCGATGTATTTTGTTGTGTACTTAAACCAAATAATCAAAATTGTGGTAAAATAAAATAAACCCACAACAAATAAAAAAATATATAAATCTATTTTTTCTTTTACGAATCAATTTGTTACGAAACGAATCAAAAAGCCTAGACAACGTTCATAGGCATTTATGTCAAAATATTGTAGTAAAATTAAATAATAGCATATACACATATTTTATTCACTTGAAAAATTGCGGATAATTAATACTCAACAATTAATGAACAATATATCGGTTAATAGCCTTCTAGACTAGTAAATGAAGCTCACAATTCGACAAATCTATCTAAGAATAGAGTCTCTATACTTGAATCGACAGAAATAGATGGATCTTTAAGCATACTTATCGGAGTGTATTTTGGTCGAATGCAGAATCGTTCGCGCAAAATTAGGTCGCCTTGTGAATTGTTTATATTACGTCGTAAAGATAATGTGCCGATGTTGGACGTTCAGTTAAATAACGAAAATAAATCGCCGGCGATTACGTATGTTTTATTTTGAAAGGATAGTTTAGATTATAACCATGATTTTGAGAGCTTTAAAAATACATACAGTTATATACCATACAAAATAAATGTGTAAATGTGTGTAAAAAAAAGTGTTTGCGCGAGTAAATGCTCATTTATCACTGAAATGTTACTGATTTTTTTTATGCTGCACAGAAAAAAATCTGACTTAAATTTCAAATTTCTAGCCCAATAATAGAAGAGGACGCAAGACTTAGATGTAAATAAAAAAAAACTGTGTTAAGAGGTAATATTTCGCACGGTCATCTACACACACGGACCCAACGGTACATTCTGAGCAAAAACTTGATATGTAGTTACTGTAGAGTATGTGTAGAGTTCAATTAACGCCGATGTTTGTGGGCAGAATATGACAAGCAAAATGTAAATCAGACACAAGACATCTTTTGATACTATATGATTCATTAAAGTACGCCGCAATAGCTGAATGGTAACGAAAATAAACCAAAACAACGAGATAATTTTAGAGCGTGTTCCAAAAGTAAACCAGTTCGCGTAATCATAGACAGCACTCATGTAATAGAGTTTACGATAATAGATGTTGCATTGAGCATTCTCATTGTCAAAAATAACCCGTGACAAATTAAACTGTGCCTTTTAGTGTTATCACCTTCAAACTCATAATAACGTGCAGAAATAACTGTGCACGTCCACAGAAACATTATACACATTTCAACCATTACAACATTTACAACACGGGAGCATGAAATGGGACACTCGAACCGCCGAAAGAATAGAGTGGATACGTCACCCATCATAACTCACCGCAGTGTCGACAGCCGTATCTAACGCGACGGGTGATATATTACCTGAAAACAAAACACACAAGGTTATACAACAGAAAAAATAAGTTTACCCTACATTCGTTAATTTACACTTTTTTAATTAGACCGTGTTAACGAAGGCCACTAATAGAACAACTATTTAAATGTGACCTATTTACTGTTGCGACCTGGATTCGCAACAGTGCACTGTGTTTTTTACACTAACCTATTAAAAATAATGTTACACAACATGGACTGTCAAGGAGCAAAGTCAGGCAGATTTCTCGTGTCAGTAGATCAGACATTGCGATTTATCCCACTTTTTTTAAATTGTATCATCCCATCTAGAAATTAGGACAAGCCAATGACACTTTATAAATAGCTGAAGAGAACATGCAATATATTTTATAAGTCAGTAAAAAATTTGAATTAGTCATAATGTATGCAAATAAATATGTTCTTGTGTTACATTATAATCGATTTATTTAATTTATCATACAATCCGAATCAAACTAAATTATGCAGTTAAAATAACTGACTGATATTATACTCATACAAAAGAAAGTTATAATTTTGAATGGAAATTTAACATCATTGAAGTAGATAAGAGCAGGTCCACATAAATCTCGCACTGCACTACACAACACCATGTCCTAATGAACGTCAATAATAACCGTCTATTTCTGCGTGACCCATTATATGACCAGTGGCCGGCGACGTCATAGCGCGGCGTTTCAAGAAAACCCCATAAAACATTGCACAATATCAAACGACCACATATAACCACGCGAAACAAACGTAGGAAAAAAATCCACTCAGGAGTTGTGCAACTGTTATTCAACTGAAAGTCGTTAAACTTTGAAGCTTTTAGGACTTGCAAAGAAAGATACATAAACAAAACATTTGACGAAGGACGAGTACATAAATTTGAATTTTAATGCGCCACCCTTTTCAACCTTTGTTTATTTTCGAGTCGTGATGTAAGCCAGGTTTCTTGAGGACATCGGCCATGATTAGGTAAATTATTGTAAGAGATTTACTATTTCATTATGTTCACACTTTCTGGAGTGTTCACGGTTGAATTTTACAAAAACGATTTCTGTCAACGAGCTCATGAGCGAGGTACGGTCGAACATGTGGCGAGCCCCGGGACAGGTGGTGTCAGACATGTGGGCACCGCACGAAGGGCTCGAATGACAACACAAAATGAGACAGAACATTAATCTATCGTCGTTAGAAAAGGACACACAAACCCTGCGCTCACGTCCATATAGTCACGTACAGAATTTATACATTAAATAATACGCTCGTTCGGTCGCAGTTAGAGGTTGTTTATGAGACAACGGAAGATCAACTAGCTGATATGCTTGTGAATAAACGACTAATGTTATATTTCTCTTGTTTCAGGTGTCGAGGGACGACTACGAGGTGGACTTCACCCCGAGTCCCAGGGGGTCACCACTGAAGGACACTTCCAACATCCAAGAAGACCAGGCTTACTACATCAGTCGCCACAATCCTAACAAGACTTTCCGCCGCGAGTCTGTCATCGCCTCGTGGAAGAGTCTGAAGAAGGAGCGCGAGCAAGCTCTGGGTAAGAGGATCGTTTACGTCGACGCCGATTCTTACCAGGATTACTACGGCAGGAATCAGGTGAAGCGTTGCAAGAGTGACAGAACGGCGAACGGTACCAAGATACCTAAGAAAGTAAAGCGCACGTACTCAGTGCTGTATAGATACGATCCGACCGAGGAGAAGGTAGTTAAGGAATACAAATACCAAGTACCCAAGGAGCAGATGCCAGTTGTGAATTCATCTATGCAGAAGTCTTACTCGGAACCGTTCTTGAGGCAAGACATGGTTCCAAAGAAGAAAGTTAAGAGGTCCTTCACGACGCTGCTCAACATTAAGACCAAGTTCCTCAACATTTTCGGTGCTAAAAGTTAAGCCTTTTTAGGAGCGGAAGTATAGGAAAAGTTGCTCAAGTCAATGCATTTTCAAATTGACGTAGATTTCTTTTTGATGGAATCAGGAGTACAGCCAAATTCTAGTCAAATATGTTTTTGGTAGAACGCTGATCCAAAGATGAAAAGGATCCAAAAATATTTGTAATAATTTTAGTAGTAAGTAAGTTTATATATTTTAGGATTTTTCAGTATTCCTATATTAGTATTAGCTGATAAGATGTTGTGATATTAGTGTGTTTAGCTTTTTTGATTTTTAGAGTACGCACTTTGCAGTGCATGCAACCGGTTTCGATATTGTATGATTTTTCTTACAATATGCCGAAAACTATGAAAAATAAGAATACATCAAATGACTATATTTCCCACAGAAATAAAGCGTTCATTTGTAGCTGTATATGTGAGTCAATAAATATTTCAATGTTTGCATTTATAGTTATGACTAGGTTTGACTTTTCAAACTCGTTCTTTTCACACTCATCACAAAACGAGGGATAGAAAATATAAATATGTAATTCAAGTTGATTTTCTTTTATTTTAGACTTACGTATTCATTATGTTTTCTTTACATTTGAATAACTCAAATGTACTATGAATCTACATGAAATAAAACAACCCAAAATCTAAAATCATTTGTATATGCAATCTTTAATGATTGAACCGTATCCGTACGTATTCAAAATGTTAAATTTTACATTATTCTGATACTATATTGTATAAGTTCTCTTACATTTCTTAAATAAAGAATAAGATTTTATAAAAATGTAAATACACTGAAATACCTAATGATTATTACATTTAAACTATTTAAATGTAAATGAATTAACGGTAAAATTTCATATGGTAAAAAATGTCTTATTAATTTTTATTATGTATTTCTTAATTTAAAATGTGAGATTCTTTCGTATTTGAAAGATTGTATAGATATACAATTTATAGATATGTCAGTAATTATTTATATTACATTAAATATAAATAAATTGCTAATAAAGTGTGCCAATAAAGCAATGTAAAATGTATAACTATTTATTAAATATTATTTTTCATTCCTATTACGTTAATTAAGTTATTTTATTTATAAGTTGCTTAGGATAACATTGACATATCAATATAGATTTAGACAGCTACTTATTTAAGTTATTATTAGGTTAAACTAACATGTAGAGTCAGGGCCTCTTTCTTTATTTTCAAGTAAAGTATTTAGTAATTAGTTATAGATACAAAAATATAATGTTAAAATTTTTATTTTAACTGGTTAACCTAGTATAATACTTGTAGTAAATTCAATCATTTTTATAAGTCTTTTGTAACACATATTCTACAAAAATATGTCTGTATGTTTCTGCACTCCTCTATACATGCAAACTTTGACCTACATCTCACACTAAGTGGGAGATGTAGCATAGTCGAAGATGTCTTCTTCGTGTATACGCAATGTGCTCAAAAGACCTATGTAATCTACGTAACAAAATTTTTACATGTATTAGAAAAATAAAACTCGTGAGTTGCCACGAGTATCTTTTGTCAATTCGTTGCAAATAACGTTACTATGACATGAGCTAGTACAAATTATGCGATACAATATAATTATGCCGTCGATTATTCTACTCGAAACTACTTGCAAATAGTGAAATAGGCCCTTTATGTTATTAAATATACTAAATAACATTGTCAGCTTATTTATAATAAATATATTATACAATATGTATGTATTACAAATTGACAGTATTATTAATATTGAGTGAATTTGAACTCGCAGGAATCTCTGAATCTCGCGAAGTGGAAAGAAAAGAGCCGAGAAGCCGACTCTTACCATCACGTGGGACAAAACGATAGGAAGAGTAGGAGAGAGAGTCGGAGAGAGGGATAAAGAGTTTTTAGCCATAATTTTTAATTTCAATAATACTATTTTGAAAAACAAATATAATAATTGTAATTTTACGTGCAATAAAGGACAATAATTAAAAACAATTATATGTTGTTGTTTCATTTTTTGTTTCAATAGTCATCAACATTATTTAGCAGAGTTAACAGAAACGAAACACTTATAAAGGAAATATTATGTTTCTTTAAAGTGTTTCACACTTTATATTTTTGTATATTGTTAAACACAATCCAAAATTTCATCGTACCGACGGGACTTGAACCCGCAACCTCCGGAATAACATGTTCCGGTGCTTTGCCAATTAAGTCACGGTCCGAAGTATCGTTACGACGAAATTAGTGGATTGCATTTGTTAACCCAATTATGCATTGGTGGCGCCATCTATGACTACTTATTACGTAAGTTAATCATTCGGAAGAAATCATTACAGTTTTCAAATCCGACGAGAGATGTTGCACTGCGTAAATCAAATATTATGTTTCTTTGAAGTGTTTCACACTTTATATTTTTGTAAATTTTGGATCGTGTTTAACAATTTACTTATAAAGGAATTAAGTTTAAACCAAGTTAAAATATGTATGATATTATAGAAAAAGTCATGTTTTTGTCATGAAAAGAGGACACATTTGTAACTACATCCACTTTGTTAATCTTAACAGAACTTGTAAAATGTATAATTAGGCAGAAATAGTCAATTATTGCAATTCTCTAACATTACTACTCAATTCCACTACATCGCCTGGTGGTAAGCGATTATGTGGTCGAGGATGGTGATCACGCTAAGCCTATAATGGTCTAAATCTCAACACAGAAGAGATACCTACTAGTTCTCAAGCGCTGTGGTGTGCTACCGGAACAGTAGTATTAAGTAAGGTTATGGCGACAGATTTTCTCCTTGATGGTGTTAAGCTGCTTTTTGGTAGCAAGCCAGGCGGAACATCGATACAATGCTCCTACCATAATATAATGCTGTGTTACAATAAGCTGTGCCCCGCTGTGTAGCCCGCGTTATTTTTTTCGAAACAAGCAGCACTGTTTTAATTCAGGGTACACGCATCCAACTTCATCTTCATCTTAAGTCATCCAGCAGATTCAGCGTAAAAGAGTAACAGCCATACAAACTCACAAAAATTTCCATTTACTATATAAGCGTGAATGTAAGAATTAATTCTTCAAATCAATTCCGTGAGAAAATAACGCTTTGACATTCACATACACAAATTTCTCTCGAATTTCTAATTAAAATACTTGAACAATAGTCGTAAAATAGTGTCAAGTGCACAGACAGTGGGCCCGCATCATATGATATGTAATAGCCAACCATTGTGGATACATGCGGGAGTGAATTATTATGGGCCTTGATATAGGTATAAACGTTAGTTTAATAAAACTCTGCTAAAGTAGTTCATCATTAATGTATAGTATATGGCCTATTGAATAAGTGTTTGTTTTTGATCTGACAGGCCAGCGTTTAACCAATATCTAGCCAGAGGGTAAGCAATGATGCACACCCATATACAGATACACAGAACGTAACAACTTCTAAACCCTTTTTTTCTCGTGTCACGTCAGAATTTTTAAGATATGAAATACAGAATATTTTGTAAATGTCATCTATATAGTCTGTCTCAATCTCGGGTTATTCATACACTAGCTGCACCCTGCGGCTTTTCCCGCGATTAATCCTGGTTATAAACCTTCCTCTTGAATCACTCTATCTATTGCTGAAAACTGCATTAAAATCTGTTGCGTAGTTTAAAAGATCTAAGCGTACAGACAACGGGAGCGACTTTGTTTTATACTATGTATAATAAAGATACATGACATTGTTACGTCTTATCTAATTATGCAGTAAAAAAAATACCATAATAAGCTTTTCTTCTTAATTTCTTTACTAGCTGTAACTTTAAAGTCTTAAAATTCCACTAAAAGAAAATTACCTAGCTAATCGGTCATTGCAAGATTACAAAAAATCTCGGCATAACGACTGATAATTTAGGAATGCAAACAGTGTCTAAGTCATTGCAACTGTTTTTATCAACACCTCGTGGAAGATAATCCGGAAAATTTGTTTAGTCTGAAGAATATCAGAATTTAGAGAAACTGATCGTAAATGACATTGTAAACTTTAGAATTTTAGAATATGTTTCTAAGAAAATGTTCTTTTAAAATTTGAACTTGGTATCTAATTTTAGACGCAGCTTGTAAACATATCTAGAAAATTATCTGAGAGCAAGGGATATATAAATCTAATATACGTAGGTAGTATTTGTATGTTAAGTAAAAAAATTCTATACAAATAGTATGTATAGGATAAGTGAACATTGTTACTATTTATCCGGTAAAGTACTCACGTGATGAGGTCGAAATTGAGAGTAAATTTATATTATTGCTAGCTGCACTCGGGATAAAAGAAAGCCTATCATTAGCTATCTCCATTCTGCATTCCATCTAAATACGTCTATCTGTTTCAACATGAAAAAGCAACAACGTAGTACTATTAAGTATTCTGTGGCAACAAACATATAACCCACAAACTTTCGTTTTTATAATAGGTACATAATATAGCTGTTGTGCCCCACGGACAATCAGCTAGATTTGGCAAAAAAATTACAGGGGGATAGTCACTATGGTGGGAAAATATATATCCGGAATGGATTTTAAGCGCAGACAAAACCACCAGGCGTTATTTTATTCAATATTTATTTATCTTAGCAGCGTTTTACCAAAATCGCATGAATATAAAGATTGTGTCGATAGGTCGGAAGGGGAATGAAAATGGGGTAATGATATGCGGAATTTAACCGTAAACATGGATAATGTAAACCGATTGGGAAAAATCAAGTAGAGGGGAATAGACTTGTTCTAGAGTCGGTGGAGTGGTTAAGTTGTTCCTAATAGTAGTGTTCGAAATTAGGGGAATGGTGTGATTACGTGGCTTACCCCCATATTCATGAAGATTTTGACGAACGCATAGCGGTGAATTTGACGCAAGTAATGTCAATATCAAAACTTGAAAAACGTTTGGCAACTCATAAAGCAAACAGTCTGAGTAAAGCAATTACTCATAACGGACAATAACAAACCCTAAGAATAATTAATAATTCAAACAACACTCTCGCAGACAACCTTCGAAATGTTTATCTTAACCTGTTAGCCACGTCCCTATGCCTACATATAATAATACATTATATTCCCTTATAAAAACATATAATTTCGGCACAAGGTACGGAATATTCACATCTGCTGCGGTGCCAGGCACGAGAAACCCTTTGGCAACGACGGTCCGTCCATTCGACCGGAAAGGACTAAATAAATAATGCACGTGTGCACGTTTAATTTAATTACGAGGACCTAAATAGGTATTATTTTTATTTTGCTTTAATTTATGTTTTGGATTGCCTAAGTGAATGTAGACAGTATTATAAGAGGATATAAAGAAGACTTTAAGGAGATATTAAGAGAAGAAGCTGAAGAAAGCATATTTAAGAATAGTAGTTTATTTAGGCCCAGTTTCACAGGTTCCTGATAAAGTTTCAGATAATTACCTGACAGAACATTATTTAGATAATCGGACATTTATCATACGCACAGCAAAGGAATGGAATTCCCTGCCAGTCTGTGTTTCCTGTTAAGTACAATCTGGGGGTGTTTAAATCGCGAGTGAACAGGAATTTTTTAGGCAAGCGCGCTACATCGTAGATCACATCTTCACTTAACATCAGGTGAAATAGTGGTCAAACGCTTGCTTATCTACAATAAAATAACCGGCCAAGTGCGTGTCGGGCCCACGCAGTGTAGGGTTCCGTAGTAGCCCGTTATTCAATGCAAATATTTACCCGTTATAAATTTAAGCAAATAGGTACTTCGTCTTTGTCACTTTAAAAGATTTATTCTAAGGATTTTGTATTTGGTAATTAAGTTATCTTAACCGCTATAGTTTTCCTTTAAAGTTCATGAAATGCACTATTATCATGAATTTTTCCAGATTTTTCAAGCCAGCAGTTTAGCTTTTAGAGGGGGGGGGGGGACGGCCTACTGGAAAAAAAAATTGCACTTTTAAGTTTAATATTTCGTAAGTGGAGCATTCAATCGAAAAATGATATCAGCAACCCTTAAGCCATTTTAAAAGAACTATTCAACGATACCCCACACGATGGGGTAGACGACGAAAAAAAATTGATACCCACTTCTCACGTAGGGGAGCTACCCTAAAAAAAATATTTTACAAAATTTTATTTCACCACTTTGTCGGCGTAATTTATATACATACCCTTACAAAATTATAGCTTTCTAGTATTAACGGTCTCTTAGCGAAACCTCGGACAGACAGACAGACAGACAGACAGACAGACAGACAGACAGAAAGACAGACAGACAGACAGACAGACAGACGGACATGACGAAACTATAAGGGTTCCTTGTCAGGACTACAGAACCCTAAAAAAACAGATGACACCACTTAATATTAACCAACATCTGGCAAGTTCCTAATGTAGGCTTAGAAGGCACCAGCGAAACTGGCCCTTAATCACAGAATAAATAATAGTACAAAGGTACCTTAATGAAATAATTGAATAATATTGTGTTGCCAAATGACGATTGTAGTAGGTACTGGTACATTTATTTGTTTATTAAACAGCTCAGATGTTTAACAATAAATTAAAATTTGTATCATCCATTCCAATATTATTTTTATCCAATTAAGTATCGATAAATCGGTCAAGCTTTATCGGTTAATCCACTATAAGAACACACAAGGGTAATTGTAAATGACAGTTACACTAATAAATGCTTTAAACTGTGAGTCACGAAAACGAGACAAATCTAAAGCCAAATTAAAGTTTATGAAGCCTTAGAAATGTTTATGATTAAAGCTCTTGATTGCATACATCAGCGTAAGGCTGCTGTCCATTGACACGGAACAAGACAGCGGAGCGGAGTTGCGGACTATGCACACGGACCCAAGTAGAGTTTACGCGACGAGTAATTTGAGCGGGCGGCGGCGGGAGATCAGTTCAGTTATCTCCACTCCGCTTCCCCGCTCCGCTTCCCGGTTTTGTATGAATTTTTGAGCTAGTTCGCAAATCCCTGTCCATTAAAGCGGAGCGCAGATTTTATGCCATTTCATTGATTAATATTGGCACAACTCCGCTCCTCTCCTCTCCTGACCGCTCTAGCTAGTAGACAGTCTAGACAGGACGGCCCTTTGGCGTAAAGGATAGTTACCCTGATTCTGACCCGAGGGTCGTTGGTTCTAATCCTAGCTATATACCTACTAATGAAAGTTTTATGTGCATTCATGAATCCTGAATTTTCGTACAGCGGTAGTGGGATCATTAAATCTACCAAAAAGTAGCTTACCACCAAAGAGAACATCTGCCGCCGTAACCTTACGGCGTTCCCCGACGCAAAATGTAGGGGTAATATACGTTTAACGTGTGTATCTGTGTGCCTGTGTGTCTGTAGCATCTTAGCACCTAACCGGATGAACCGATTTTGTTTTTATTATTCATAGTTTTTTTTTGTTTGATAGATGTTTTCATCGAGAGTTTTGTTAGCTTTGATTCATGAAAATTCGTTCAATCGTTATAAAACTATGAGCTTTTTTCTAGTTAATTGCGCTATGAAATCAACTTTCGTAGGTCTGATCAATTCGAAAATATTTTTCTTCAACGATATTGTAAGAACATGGAAGCATTGACCTGATGCTGGAACATCTCCTGGACTCTACAGAATACTCAAATCCTCACCAACTTAGAGCTCAGATTTTAAATGTCGTGTTTAGAGTCATTGGAATGCTCTTAATGAAAAGATTAGGTATACATAGATCAATCGGGGTGGTTTAAAATATTATATTATTAAATATATAGATGAGTATTATTTTACATAATAGATCATATTATTATACTACATTGACTTCAAATTCATTGTGATCGGTGGGGATGTACAGCATAGCTAAGCTTATAATAATATTTTCGTAGTAACTATGACCTAATCTGTGGTTTAACTGCAAATATTTCATTAATTTTGCGATGCGTGTATGTGAAACTCGTGATATCTTCTAGAGTTTTCATTTGAATTATATACTGTAAAGGCCAAGCTAATTAACGTAATTATTTGGATAAGGATTAATACTATATACTTGAAAATAGCATGGGAAGTTATGTAATATTTTTTTTCAAAAAATTTAAGATAAAAATGGTTACTGTGAGTCAACCTTAAGAGATAGCCATATGCTGTCGCGGACTTTTTTGTAGGTCTTATTAAGTTGTACAACTCTTGCAAAGAAAATATTCTTCTATCTATTTTAATTTAAATCAATTAAGCAGCGTTCGTAAGAAACGTGTTTTTTCGACCGTTTTTTTGCCGACTTAGGTTGCAAATTAGGTCTCCATGAATGTACCTTTGATTTAAACGGGATAATATATAGCCTATTTTTATTCCGAAAGTCCATTCTATGTATTAGTGAAATAATTTTTTAAATCGATTCAGTAGTTTTTGAGCCAAATCAATACAAACATACAAAAATACAAATGTTTTCTCTTTATAATATTAGTATAGATAAATCAAAGTTTATATATCCATGGTTAAATAACCCAGAGGCTAAGTTCAAGGCGCCGTTACGTTCAAGTTACTTTTGCTTCTGAAGGCAGTAGCTTTAACCTGACAGTTTTAAGATTAGTTCGTTTTGTTTAAGTTAGTGCATTTTAGATTATTTACAATAAATATTGTGAAATATTTAATTAATATTAAACTAGTTCAAATATAATGAGAGTTTCAAACATTATACTTGTATTATAGCCATACTACTATACTAAATATAAAACCAAATTGTGCTTTTTCATGCTCAAATCAAAAATATAAAATCTGGAATATAAATAGAGATCGCTTCTCAGAGATGGACATGCTTTTAATGTAAGTCAAAATCTTTTAGTAGAGCCATTAAATTATAATTATTATCTACGGTACATAAAAGGCGATACAGGTTATTATATATACACACGAGATAAGCTTAGATCTATTTCAGGCGAACTAGCTAAGTATACAACAAATTTAGTCACAGATTATCTAACAGTACCTATAACATAAAAATAAAACTCCACAACCATGCAATATCTAAAAGTGATTTCTCCCTCAAGTCTATGAATCGTCATGTAACAATTACTAACCAGGTAGGTGAGGTAGGTTGCATGTCGATGCTACGTTACCATTAATTCAATTGTTCAGTACAAGACCTAAATACTTCAAGCTCGAGCTCCAATGTGACCTAGCCCCTAGCTAGGGAGTGTAAGGAGGGACTGATTATGCTAGAGCTATTAAAGGAACGTCGAAGATTGTTTAGCTTCAATGCATATTTCCTGCGTAATAAATTAATAATCGTATGACAGATAATTTTGTCCTTTCATATTTGTCATAAATTTAAAGTAGTACATAATAATACTTGTATGTGTGAAAGGCGCAAATAGTTTTAACCTTTGCCATAAACTGTATTCAAGTAAAAACAGTAACACAAGCTCAAGACCAAGAGTCATGTTTCCGTAGAAAAGAGCCACTAGAACGGGTCAGGGAGTTCAGCGTCCATGGAGACGAGATACAATCAAGTAGACATTACGCAAGGAAACACGGGTAAAGTGGCCCGAGTTAATTGTTTAACGGTAAGATATTGAATCTACTTAAGGTCGGGGTCGAGGTAGCATTACGGTTTGTGGCATTGGAGATAATCAATTACTTTATGAACAAAAAAAAAAATGTCAAGAGACGGATAGACACAGAGTTGAAGTCGGCTTCGTTAGTTTTTAAAACAATTTTAACTATTATAATCTGTGAAGCTTTACTCCACTCCGATGTAGTAGTTAGACCTTTATCAAAGTGGCTTATAGCATCAGGTAATTGATTATGTGAATCTTTAGATCATTCATTCATTTTATTAGATCTAGAAAGGCACAGCAGGCCAAAATATAACAATTCTTCCTCATTTAGTCTATCTTGCTAAAGCTTGGGCTTTCTGCATTACTCATAATTGAACTCTAAATATTTGTTATAAGGTATTTTATAAATTGTTTCACTGTTGTAATCGATGGTGGGTGCAACAACCGACTCACCTTCACTTAATAGCTGTTTAAATATATTCAAAGTACTTCGAAGCCAGTTAAATTGAAATTCGATTCTGAGAAAGCAGTGTCTGGGTCGTAATCCGTAATTGGGTCCAATAATAGCCGCCCAGACTTGTAATTACACTATTGTTGGTTCAAGCTTCAAATTAGAAAATTCGAGATAGTGAACAACTTAACTAGAGAGTTGTTAGGAGAGTGGAGGAGGATTTAATATTAGGTAAAGTTTATTTGTGTAAATACGCCGTTTGAATTTCAGTTCTAGTATAAATTTGAGCGAAAAATAAGATATTATTCATGATGTTTCAGCCAATAGATTTACAGGTAAGTCATATTATGTGCATATTAGTATTCGAAATTTGTAAAAGAATAGGCATAGGAAGTTGCTTGTGCGCAATAGATAGAGCCTAAGACCTCAGACCAAGCTCTTAAGGGTTAGGAAAATCTACACCATGAATGAGGACGGCAAGACCAGTAGCCCAAAATAATATTTGATTGTGGAGAAGGCCAAGTGTTGAAGATGTAGATACCTTTATAATATACCGATGACTCTAGACGTTTAGTATATTATATATGTGTATATAATTTCGTCGACGCTATAAGTAAAGGAGTCACATCAGTCAACAATGTCATCATGAGAATTTTATTTAATCATAAAATTTGCTTAATAAATCATCTGAAATAAACACGCAACATTATATCCCAATTAATCTACTTACAGTAAAGAAACCAAAGTCTGCATTAAAAATTCTACTGATTAATCTAGCAAATCATCATTATCATAGCCGGTATCAGTCCACTGTTGGACATAGAACTCTCCCAAGTCATGCCACTGAGCCCGATCTTCGGCTTTTCTTTTCCAGTCACTGCCCACAGCTTTGCGAATGTCGTCGCTCCACCTGGTCACAAGGCGTCCTACGCTACGTTTGCCGATTCGCGGTCTACACTCTAGAACCAGTCTACCCCAAAGGTTATCGGTCCTACGGCAGATATGACCAGCTCACTGCCACTTCAGTTTGCTAAGCCGTTGAGCTATGTCGATCACTTTAGTTCTCTTAATCTAGCAAACCAACCACGCTAATAAACATAAAATAACATCTTTCCACACTAAAATTTTCATCAACATCAACAATTAGTACTGACCCTCGTTCACAAACTTCCTGTCCAACACATGGGCAGTGTTATCACATTCTCCATTCTATATCCATCCAGAAACCTTGCCAATGACATTGGTACCAATTGGAAACGTTAAAATGGAGTATAAAGGTCTCACCTTGCCTGTTATTGCCATACCACGATTTTTAGATTAGGCAATTGAACTGCCGAGAGCTGACGTTCGGAATAAGTAAGGTAATTGAAGCGACGATATTTTATGTGATATATTTTACTGGCGACAGTCAGGCAACGATGCGGTGTTTTTATATTGTTTACGAGATGCTTACCAAGTTCACCGACATGTTTATGAACATGGCGCTTGCAACAGCGCCGAATTTACGGTAATTTATAAAATATCTAAAAACACAGTAAAAGCGGTCAAATGCTTGTTGCCTATCTGCAATTAAATACAAATCTAATAAAAGTAGAGTTGCTGGCCATAAAACTTTAAATACTATATAAGACAAGCACTTGTAGAATATATGGGACATGCTTTGCCTAGGATTTGAAGTTAATCGAAAGGCTTGAGTCCAATTCACAAGCAACTATCCCAATATTTTCAATGACCCTTAGTTCGAACTGACGATGCATGTCAGAACAGACATCAACAGTAATTATAGTAGATACTACCAGCCCTTGTTAGTTTAATAATCATGTTTTTCTTTGAGAAAAAAAGCCGCCTGAAACATCTTATCCTTTATACGAGCGAGCTCTCACACAAAGCAGGAGTTTGAAGCGACACGGTTTCTATTCTTGATATCTTTTGATTGATGGAGATCTTTTGATACGAAACGTATGGTAGTCATGAATGATGAATCAAGGGAACAGGTTCTCAAAGTTGAAGGTCTTCATGATGGATCACTGCATGGCATAGAGCACAGAATTATAGAATAAACAATAAAATCTTAATATTATTTGTTACCTAATTTGTTTATGGTAACATTTGTAATGTTTGATGTTATGGATAGCGTGCGTATCTTTAAATCAATTAAATTACGAACGGATTTACATAACAAAATCAGTAGGTACTTATTTGTGCGTATGTGTATTTTCAAAATATACATAAGTAAGAGCTTTATTAGTAGGTACCATGATTGTAACTAAAGCAATAAATATAAAGTTGCATTCGTGAGCTCAAGTATAACATTTTCCATTTGCCAAAAATGAGTAAGCGAGCCATGACTCAAAAATATTGCAACTAGGGATTTTACGTATTCCAATTTTTATTGCACAAAACACATTAAGCTGAATCCAAATATGTGGAACAATTACCATTTAACATAATTTGTGTATGAATAAACTGGAAACGGTCATAAAGTGACTCAAAACGATTTCTACTTTCATTCCCACAGTACATCGTATTTATTTATATACAAATATTTGTCTGTTGAGGTCAAGATACCAAATAGGATGAAAAAAAAAACCTTTATATAATCATTACACAAATATTTGAAAATGCAGCCGTGACTTATGTGGGGGCACGGCAGAGCCCAGCCAATTCGAGCTAACAAAGGCATTCATATTTTAGGTTACTATGTAAAAAACAGAAGATAAAACAAAATGACAAATAAACAGAGAGGAGTGGAGAGGGCTATGCTCGGAATTAATCTGCGTGACCGCAAGCGCAACGAATGGATTCGGAGCAAGACAAAAGTTAAGGATGTGATGGCAACAATAGCGAAGAAGAAGTGGACATGGGCAGGACACATTGCAGGAATGGATGCGAGTCGTTGGGCAAAACGTGTCCTTGAGTGGAGACCCAGGGCCGACACGAAAGGTCGAGGACGTCCATCACAGCGTTGTCGCGTCAGATCAGTCGCGTTTAAGACCGTCTGACATGGAGAAGAAGAGAAGAGGCCTACATCCAAAAATGTGACAGTGAGAGAGTGGCAGCCCTGGGCTAAAGCTATTAAAACATAAAAATACCTTTTATTGTCCAACAAATTATAGTGTTGACATCATGATATTGCTTTTACAAACAGGAACCTACCAAAATGGTAGAAAACACATAACACGCCTAAAGCGGTGTGGAATAAAGATTTTCAACCTATAAAATTAAACGAAGTTAAATTTTTATGACATGTGCTATTACGACCAAATCAGGAAATTGTATTGTCGAGAAATGTATAAATATTTTCGTGAAATGTTAAACAGTTTATGACAGACAAATCTCTATTGTATATAATGTCGAAAATTTATTAGCAGAAGCGAAAGGATAAAATAAATTATTGTTTACAACAATGGCAAATATTTAAAGAACTCCTTAGCCTTAACAAGCTTATTAATTTTTACTAAGATAGTTGCTAAAATGTTTGATTTCTGAATCGGCAAAAATATTGTAGAGGTCAGTTTGTATTAGGTTTAACAAGTAGTTACACATCCGAATGACCTGGTGTATGTTTAAACTGGAGACAAATTGTCTGACAATCCTTCATGGCAAATAACATGACTAACTAAAGCACACACAATACTATGAGTACGTTGAAAGCTACTCCTGACACAAAAAGGGGTTAGAAAATCATAAGTTATAATTGTTATATATATAGGTTTGGCTTGTGTATCTGAGTGTTGATGAGGCTATGTGGGCATGGTCTTAATTAACAGATTATACATAGATCAGTCGGGGGTGGTTCTATATCCGATTATGTTCATAAATACGTAATGTTTTTACTGTTATGTAAATTGTGAAACAAACGTGGCCTTGTTAGATCACACGTCATCTACGATTTTACATAAAATATCAGATTAAGCAAACATTGCTTCATACTTAACTGCATGTGTAGCATCGTAGACGTGGTGTCTGGAAAACACGAACAGCTACGCAGAATTTATTACGAACGAGGATGCAAACGTAGCGCATGCTACAAATGTACGTCGCGTAGCCACGTTCCAGGCAAGGCAGAGCCGTGCTACGCAATACAAAAATATTTTTCTCATATATAACATAATAGCAACGTCAGTTAACGTAGCTATGAACAGTTTAACAGCAATATTTCAAAAAAGTGTCGCTTATAGAGTACTGAACCACTACATTATAGTTTCGCTATTCGATATTCATACTTGTTACATGTATGTTTACAGTTAATTGTTGCTTTATTTTTTTTCACACTTTATGTATAAATTTTATTATGCATGTATGAAGGCGCTCATTAAAGTGGAAGAAGTGAAAGAGGTATGTCAGGATCGTAGCACGTGGAAAGAAGTAGTCTCTACCTACCCCAACGGGAATATGGCGTGATTTTATGTATGAATATATGTATAAATTAAATCCTTACGTACAATTCGAATCACCTTGACCGCATCCTAACTGCATCAAACATTTGTTCTTCAGCAATATTTACCTGCGAATAAAACAGAAACAAAGATTAGACACAAAGGTTTGTTAAAACGAAAATTGATTGGTCCGTCAATCATATTTGCAATTTATTATCATAAGGTATTTGGAACAATGCACAACAAAGGTAGAAGGTAGATGGTAAAAAGTGAGTTATGGGTTATTTTGTTACGACTGACTAATGAGCTGTATTTTAAACCTACGTTTTTTATTTTTTTATCAATTTGACAAGGAGCACGAATAACTCATTCAAAATATATTTCTGCAGAATTCGAAATATAATTAATTGCTCTACTTTTGGAGCAGAAATCGCTTTAGCAAGAAAATATCAGAGATAGAAAAATGATACATTTTCTGGATTGTTCAACCCGTTTAATTATGTACTCGTACATATGTGTATCTTTATTGTCATGAACAAACCTTTTCTACTGGTAATTTATATATATTACAAACATTCTTACTTCACTACGTTTCTAAAAGAGGACCTATTAGCGAGGCGTACGTCGCTCAAAGACTAAGTGGAGCGATAATATTGTGGCTGGCAAGGTGGCTGGCAAGAGCTGGATAGAAGTAGCCAAGGATCGTGCTCAGTAGCGAAAATTGTTGGAGACATTCATCCAACAGTGGAGTAGGTTAGGCTCATTATGATAGTAAATGTCTTTCAGGAGTCGAAACTCAATACTGAAAAGTGCAACAATTCAGAGTGCAAATGGATCTCTTTTTGCGTGTCACAAATGCGCAATAAAGCGAAAATATCAGCAAATAGGCAGCGATTCGGCATCATTGAGTAACATATTTATACCTCCGATACGCAAGAACATTGTCAGAGCATTTTATTAGGTCTGTAAAGGCAGACACAGTGGCGACGAGCAGTCAAGGCCGAAGTCACAACGATCTGTGGCATCGGTGTCGTCAAGCAGATTTGATACGCTTTTTATTGCCATATACGTTGATTGCCGAGACTCGGTTAAAGGAGTATGACGCAATAGATACTACGTGACTTGCTGGGCTAGGGTTAGAATGTGCACTTCTGGTAAGCATAGTGTAACAAATGTGCACTTCTGAAAAAACATTCTGAAAGTGACGGAATGAGAAGATTAGAAAATCCTAACACACCAAAAGAGCAATGAAAAGGGCATATAATAGCGTAAAACCACTTTTCTTAAATTGAGCACTGCTCGAAATATTTTTTTTGGGTGAAAAATCCTGAAGTGTCAAAATAAGTGCAAACTCTTAGATGTATCATTTGCTTGCAAACACTGTATAAATTATTATAATAATTTTCTTGCAAAATATTTAACGATTTAAGAAGTAGACGTCCCGCTTCAGTAGCATTGTGACCATATCGATATGTGCACAAACTAAGCTTAACTCGTTTTACTTTTGCCAAAAGAAATAGGCACTTTATCAAAACGTAGATTTAATACGATGAGGAAACTCTATATAGGTTTTTTGCAACATTAACTTGATGAATTATAGTAATATACGGTGATTTAAATGTGATAAATGGCTCTCGCAAATAGGTTATAACATTATTACGTCTTGAAGCTAAATGGTTCATATAAAACGTAATGACTTTTTTTTAAGAGATCAGTTAGATTATTGTTTTTAAAATATTATTTCATGGCCTGCGGATATATCCAAAATTTTTTTTGAGCAGTAGCTTATATAGCCAATAAAAAAATTAAATTGCGATAAAGCGCTGCTTTAAATACGACATCTCTGCTGTTTGCCGGCAAGGAGTTGAGTATTCTGCAGATTCCAGGAGATGCCCTAGCATCAGGTCAAAGTAACAATGTCCTTGCAACGTCCTCCAAGATAATAATGTCGTTATCCTTCATTGAAGTAACAGGTACCGGATCAGACCTATGAAAGTTGCTCTCATAGCCTCATCAATTAGAAAAAACTCATAGTCTGAAAACGGCTGAACGAATTGTTTTAAAACAAAGCTAAAAATACTCTCAATTAAGTCACATATCAAACAAGAAACAAAACTTAATCAAAATCGGTTTATACGTGAGGGAGCTACAATAGATACACACACAAACATCACAGATACACACGTCCAACTTATAACACCCCTCTGTTTATATCGGAGGTTAATTATACATTGTCTGTCAGTTAGTATTAGTATTTTATTACGTTGAACATACAGATTCTGCTCTCATTCCAGTGATAAACAAAATCCGTCGTATTCTAAAAGCGGTCCTTGTTTTTCGCTGAATATTCCTTTGAGTGAGATCAACAGGTACTCATGGGTACTCGAGAGTTTGCAGAGTGATTAGGTTACAAATTAGCATGACAAAGCGACCGCGACAAGCGCTTTCTGCGCTCCGATTTTGTGAGCTTTTGGTCTGCTTTGTCAGGGATATTGGAAGAATTTTAATGATTTATTGAGGCTATCCCTAATGCTGTGCATATATACCTATAAGTGTTTTGTTTTATATGAAAGAAGGTAAGAATACATGCGATGTGTATAAAATGAGTGTTGAAACGATATTACGACGAATACCCTAGATTTCAACAGAAAACTGTTTCCACTGTCCGATAGGCAAACCGGTACCGATCCGTACTGGTGAATTATTCCATTGTTTCATGATTTTCTGCAACCCGTTTCTGTATGTTCTATATGTCCTGACCCATACAATTATATACCTATAATACCCACTCATGTGATGGGTTTTCGTCTCAGTTCTGTGCCTTTTGATTCCAACTTCCAAGTTTGATTAGTAATCTTCCTCTTGTTTTTCTCTCTTTACGCAGAAACGAATCTAAAAGAAGATTTAGGTTCATTTTATATTAGCATCGATGTCGCCAGAATGCCGTAGCGTCGCATCGTCGCGTTGATATTACGAAAGAGCAGTTAAAATTGCTATTTATGTCGCCAATTTTATCGTAAAATTGTTAAAACCTGCCATAAAGCTGTAAAACGAAACGACCTTCAGTGCTTCGGGCTTGTCATCGTCCATAACTATCACATAAAATCCATGTCTGAGGATTTCTAGAGGTGGATACAACCCTTAGCAAAATTTAGGTTACATTTATTAGTATTATACTAAGTATTATCGAAAGGATCAGAGCATTTAATATAGTTAGGGCCAGTTTAACCGGTTCCTGATTGCGCTAATATAAATAAATCTGACAGATTTTTAAAAGCTTTTATATGGATTAATGTGTCAGATAACTATATAATGCAATATCAGGAACCGGTGAAACTGGCCCTGGACATTCCAAAACATAAAATTAATCTTTAACTGCTAACTTGTTGCTTTATTTTTTCAATTTCTCATGCATTTCCGTTCTATACTAAAACTCTTAAAATAAAAGAAAAGATAAAAGAAGCAGGAATAGCAGAGAAGAATGCTCCAAGCTTAATTTAGAGAGCTCAGAAGAAATCAGAGAAATCATAACCATCACATATATCTTGGACCATATCGTCACTTAACTTCGGGTGGTTTAGTGTATAGTGGTCAATCGATTGCCTATTAAGCATACATACATACATATATACATACATACATACAATCACGCCTTTTTCCCGTTGGGGTAGGCAGATACTACTTTTTCCACATGCTACGATCCTGACATACCTCTTTCGCTTCGTCTACTTTCATGCATATAAAAAAAATTAAGCATATCATATATAAATAAGCATATATTTTATTAAGCATATAAAAAAACAGAAAGACATGTATATCATCGGGAATTTAAAACATGTCGGCGAACTTTTACTCTAAGTCCAACTTTTGTAGAAATAGGAACCCTTAAAAGTTCGTCATGTCGGCCTGTCTGTCTTAATTATTTAAAGCCTTCTAAACATCTATATGTTTGTATTTACTAGATTGTATTCAAGTCCTATATGTTCTATTCAATAATAAACAATAATCAATCACCACAACAATAGTTTATCAAACAGGACTAGACTTAGAACATAGGGCATGTACGTACACAAATCATGTCCTAAGGGCTTATTCCAGTGACTAATAATGGCTTCAGATATAGTTGGCATAGAGCCAAGTGAGAACCTTTGTCCGTCCGTCTGTCCCTTTGATTGGTCGGCTTTGTGTCTGCACGATTGTTCTGATGACTCGGTTATGATTACGAGGTCGATACGAGGATTGACGATGAATCAAATATAATAAACAGATTTAATGGAAACATTTGCAAGAGTTTCTATGTTTTCCACAGGTGGTAGGAGCATATTAAATCGATGTTCCGCCTGACTTGCTACCAAAAACTAGCTTACCACGATCAAGGAGAAAATCCTCCGCCATAACCTTACGGTGTTCCAGCAGCATAGCCCTTGAGAATCAAAGTATTCTAGGCCTAGCCTGTTCACCATCATCGACCACATCATCGCTTAATATGATTGATAAATGGTCACGTACAAATGGTGTACGTACAAATTCTTGCCTATTACTTACAAAAAGTCATTAGTTAATAATTATGTATTGTGTTGCGTGCCATTACAAAACATGTTACACTTATTTACTAAATTCAGAAGTCTTAAAATGACCCTGATTGTCAGACATACGCAACAAGCGATTTGTCTAATGAAGTCTAGGACGATTTAACCGCCCGTCCTACAATGAAGTGTACGAATTCGCGCAACATTAACCAATCATCATCAACTTAACATTATAGCATTTTACAAACAACCGGAAACATAATGGCATATTTACCTGAATCGTCTAGCAAGTGTGTCAAGATAATTTGCAATGACCCCAGCGTCACAGATTATTACAATAGTGTCTATGTAACACGAATGTGTATGAAGTGAACAAAGACTGTAAATATTGCTTATGTAATCCACGTGTTAGCTTGTACGGTCAGTTCCGTAATACCGCTTACGGTGATGGAAGGTTTGACCTAGTGACTTCTGAGACGAGAATATATTTCCTACGATCAGACTTAAAGGTGATTATGCTCCAGATAAAAAAATTACTAACGGTATACAGTAGCCATAACCTTTGGGTGTTCGGGCAGCACACAGCCCTTGAGAGACTTCTAATATACTAGTAGGAAAATTGCTATTAAATTAAGGCAAGCGTAAGACATTTTCGATCACATATTCACTTAACATCAGGTGAGATAGTGGTCAAACGCTAGCTTATCTACTATAAAAAAAATGAACGAATTCGTGAACCAGTATGCATCCTATGTATTTCCTTTTAATAAATTATTATTACAGTGAGACATTCATTACTCACATCTTCCATAAATGGCAAAGACATCCCCTTCATTCTATCCCAGACACTCAGCTAAAATGACTACATTTTTTAAAAGTAAATCAAATTATATTTCGACAGTACATTAATCCATAGTATACCCACATGGGGAGACTTTCCCGCCCCGTGGGAACTTGGTAGCATTCGAAACACTTACTGGTTATTGCTTCCATATTTTAACTTGTTTTTCTATACTGTATAGTGTATATATACTATGCCTCGTTCCCTTTTCAATTTATATTATGAGGGCCGTTAGAACAGCAGTTTGTTTTGTTTGCAATTTTGTGGTTGGTTGTTTTAAGTGTGAATCGATATGATTATCTCTCATCGATGTATATGTACTGTTTAGATGTTATCTTTTGATTTATATCTTAGACGTGTTCCCAATACTTGACCACACCATCGCTTACCTCCAGGCAAGATAGTCAAACGCTAGCCTATTAGATATATAAAACAAAAGCAATGTTTGATATTGCGATCGTTATCGGCTAGTGTCTCGATTGATATATTTAAATTTAGATTTAGATATAAATTTAGCCTAAATACTTAGCATTACGCAGTTGAACTGAACTGACCAAAAATGCACTCTCTCGACTCTAACAGACCCTATTCAGACCTCTTGTACTACATCCACGTTCCTCTATTGTATTTTTAACTAGAAACAATGGTATATTTAAATAATACCCATCTGAAACAGCTGGTTTAAACTTCTCGGAGAAACAACCAATGTTTATTGTAAAAACAAAACGTAACGGAAATGTTCCTCTGTTATTCTTTAAATATAATTAAACAAATTCTCAGTCAAAACAGTGTATTTTTAGGCTTGTTTGATTTTGCACAACAGTAAATTACGTCATTATCCTAAATTAAGTTACATTATTAAACCCCCAAAGCAAAAAGATGTGATGTTATATGTATATAAGTTTGACTTGCCATTTTTATTTCTATTTAAACAATATTATGCAGCTGACAGACGGACTATCAGTTCCATTTGGATCATGATATGTACTGTGATCGGTATGCGTTTCTCTATGTTGTCTTTCACTATTTCACTTTTTTTATTTTTTTTATATAAAAATTGTCTGAAGTACTGAAACACACAGTTACATGTATGGTTGGTTTTAACCTACTTTATTTTTTTTTTAATATTCTGACGTAAACGATTGGATGACAGCTGAATGGTTCATTACTTTTTTTTTCTAATTCAAAGCGTTAAATTCTGTTTTTGCTATGTTTACTTGATAATTGGTTATGATTTATTTTATGATTTATGATTTTGACGTGTATATGTGCGTATATTTATACTGCCTACATACTGAATAAATGCTTTGATTCTTTGATTCTTGCGTATATGTATATAATGTATATTAACGTATATTAACTCGTATGTGTGTCTGTCTGTGCCATCGTAGCACCCAAATGAAAGAACCGATTTTGATTGAATTTTTTTTACAGGTCAGGTGTCTGTTCTTTGATTCATCTTTATCATATTTGATTTATGAAAATCCGTTCAGCCGTTTTAAGACTGAGCTTTTTTTAGTTCTTGGTAGATGCTATGATATCACTTTAATAGTTCGAAATTAGGTATCCTCTTAAATGATGTTGTAAGAACATGGTACATGGACCTAATGCTGGGGCAATTTCCTAGAATCAGCAATATCTCTACTCCTCACCAACTATCAGCAGAGATTGGGCTCATAGTTGTGTTTCGGTCAATGGTCATACTTAGATATGAACAAACTCTTTATTGTAAACCAAAGAACTTACATTTAAAATAACAACAAAATAATTCGGTTTTACAATCGTCGGTTTTATCACATAAAGCAGTTATACATATACTTAGTGCATAAATACTTATAATACATACCTATTTATACTGTAAAATTAATTTTGGTAAAAAAAAGAGTTAATACACATATGCATAGTACGACCAGCAATATGTTAAGAAAAAGAATACCCAAACAAAAGAGTGTACATAGTTTAACCCCATATGGGTGACATAAGTGTCATATGAACCACGACATATGTTCTTCCTGTGTTTCTATGTCTACTAAGTTTGTGCTCTTTTTGTGATCGAGTCATTCAGCACTGTGTCTATTTCAAGTTATTTTTAGCTTCAAGTTATCGGCCAGCATTTCCTGCAGCATGATGAATGATGAAATCTATTCACTCCCATTTGGGGTGTCCATAAGGCCTAATTCATCAGGAAATGTCCGGATTGTTGATCTCCAGAATCTCGATGGCTTTACAATTTGTAGGAATTATTTATAGGTACACAAAATAATTTACAATGATTGGATAATAAAATATAAGAAATTATATTTGATACGTTTAGCAAAAGGGGTTTATCACTGCACTACACGTACCCGACTTTCCATGTAAAACATGCAAACAACAAGACATTTATAATTTATTTTTGTAACTACATTGTGGTGCTGTTTTAAACGGTGTGTTTTTTTTATTGTAAAAGGCAACAGGACAAGCACGATGCTCGCCTGATGGTAAGCGATGACGTCTACCTATTACAGATACAGCGGCATACAAAATTCTGGCAAGCCAGAATTTTGTATGTCACTGCACTGCCCCTTTTACCTTGAGACATAAAGATGTTGAGTCTCACATGCCCGGTAAATTTCACTGGACACCTTGCGATTTCAACCGAAAAACATTCCTATTTCACGGCTGAAAATTAATTGGCAAAGTGGTGGTACCGCCCCAGGCGGACTAGCAGAAGTTCTACCACTACAAATCAATTGGCAAAGTGGTGTTGTCCTGATCATCAAAACATGGCAGTATTTAGTGTTACCCTAGCTACTTCCATATTATTGCTCAAGTGTAATAAGACCTAGTCTATTCCTGATATAAACAGACATCTATCGGGATATTTGTGGCGAGTTCACGATCTTGACAACTTCAGATGTGTTAATGATAAAATATTACGCCACCATCTTTTCTGCTCAGTTGGCACTATCGCTAGCGTAGCATTTCTCAAAGCGATTCAAAAATTATGAGTTGAAAAAGCTATTTGGTTCTAAAGATAAAAAAAATATTATGACGTTCGCTTTAATGGTAACATGTGAGTGACGGCTGACATGCTTTATTGTAATATTTTGTAACAGTTTTAAAGAAAAATGTCGTAGAGTACGAATGAGGCAATGGGGTTACTGGAGCCTCAGAAATATCTTCGGATTGTTTTAGAAATACAATGTGATTGTCAGAGCCACTTGGCGCACACATATTGTGTCGCAGACATTAGGCCCATATTATTGTATTTGTCAGAATAATAAAGTGTATTGTCTATGTCTATTGTTAGAGATAGTGGTCCGATAGAGAAGTGGCAGTAGGCCGACCATATTAGACGAGCTTTGGCAAGTCTCGAGCGAAGATCGCGGAGTAGAGTAGGTGGAGCGATGATCTTCGCCAGGTGGCTGGCAAGAGCTGGATGAGAGTAGTCGAGGATCGTGCATTGAAGAGGCCTTTGTCTGCAGATAATAAGATAGTTTTACTTATGTACGCCTGTATAAATCATTAATTGAATAGAAACATATAAAGCCTCTGTGTTCCATTAATATAATCGATATCATAATGCTCTGTTTTGCGTTGGTAGTTCAATAATAGACTATCCACATAGGGTTGCCAACTATGCTATTAAGGGCCAGTTTTAGATAAGCCTATCAGGAAATTACCTGATAGATTTTTGACAGCTTTTACTTGGCGTCATCTGTCATATAACTATCTCCAACCTGATCAGGAACCGGTGAAACTGGCCCTAAAAATATTAATACTGTGTACCTACTTTATTTTGAACATTAATGTTCAGCAAAATAAAGTAGGTACCAAATTCTTTAAAGAATCAAAGCGTGACATTGTTTAAGAAGAACCTTAAGAGACTATTGACGACGAAATCTTATTATAATATTGACGATTTTTTTAATGATAATTTTTAATTAAATTGATTTACATATTTTTTGTTTGACATTGCCTAAATAATTCTATAGACATTGACATCATTTTTACCTATTAATACATTTCCTTCAAAATGTTTGTGCGTTATAAATATTTGTTATATTGTTGTTAAATCTACGACTATACTGTAATGCCTGCATGTCTCTATTCATTATGATGATGGCCAGGCCAATTCGTCTAAAATTGTAGTTCAAGCAGGCAATTAATTGCACACCAATGTGAATTGGTAGAAGGTAAGGGCATTATTTTGTTTTATTTGCTACCATCTTTTGTACTACATTTCTGCAATAAATGATTATGATTATGAAATTAGTGTTTGCTTTCAATTTCATTGTATCACTTAAAATAATGAACAACTCATATAGAGTCCTACTAATTCTTAGTTATAACTAAATTGATATAAGCGCTCGAGTATTGTTAAAAATAAAACAGACAAAATTACATTTTACTATAGCAGGAGAGTAATTATTTTTATTTTCCAACTAAAGGCTCCGATATCACCTGACATTGTATACGAGTTGGCAACCCTAGACTCCCAGCGAGTGTACACACGAGTTACACGAGCTAAGTTCCTCGTGCATATACTTACCTCATACAGCATGTGCAGACTCACACGTGACTGTTACACGATATGAAAACACAGTTATTGTTAACCGTGATAGCGATAATGTTTCATTATGTTGTAACGAGTCAGAAGGTAATTTATTTGTAGGGAGTGAGTAAGGCTTGATTACAAGATTAGAAGGAATTAGCTCATCGAGCAACAAGTTTTTTATTATAATTGTGAATTTTCAACATTATTTAGTAGTGGTAGGACTTTTGGTAGTCGAGCTGAGGCGGTACATCTTTATGTCAGTTAGTCAAACGTAAAAAATAAATACTGGCTGTTATTCACGTTTTTTAGTAGAAGTAAATCGGGTGACTATGACGAGCTTTTGGGTAGTTCGCAAAATTACAGTAGATTGTGAAGTAAGCGCTATCTATAAGTTAGTATTTTCCATTTGTTCTCGATGAAAAATATAGGTAGACGATCGGCATAGAGTACGTCTACGATCTTTTTATATCTATATGCGAAAAATACCTGGTACGTAACGCAAAATCACAGAATTTAAGAATCTCCTTTTAAAGTATGTAAATTTCAAGAAATTTAAAATCGGGCTTGTTTACAACCATAATGTTTCAATCTCTGTTGTATGCCTCCAAGTTTTCTAAAAACATCCCGTTCGGTTCATGCTCAGCGCGTGCGCCTTACCTATAAATCAAATATCTTTCGTCTCCGACCTTACTGTGGTCTCTTTCTAATTTTAGTACGAATACTAAGAAGCATGAAATATATTTGTCCGATTTGGTAGGGATTAAATTTAATGATATTTGTTTTGGTTTGTCCAACAAATTGCTGTTAAAGGATTTATAACTGACTAGTTTTAAAGATGGCAGAGCAGTTTGTTAACAAGAGTGATTTAGAGTGTTTAGGGATTTAAGTTGTTATTTTAAGTACCACAAAGTGAAGCACTGCGCGTTTTCTAATAGTATTATTATTATCCTCTTTAATAAGTAAAATAGCTCATTTAACGTGACCCTTCATGTGATGTTGATATATTAAACCCTACTTTGCTACGTTTGCCGATCTCCACTCTCCACTTAAAAACAAAGGTAGAACCGAAAATCGGGCTCGGAGAGAGAAGTCTTTGTCCAGGACAGATACAGGCAAATTGTAATGATGTTGAAAGAATAATGTGAGCAAACACCTAAAATTTCTCGTTTATTACAGTTCTCATTTAGTATAGGATTTAATGTACCCATGTTCCACGACTGGAATACATTAGTTAGCAGATATATGAGGGTCCATTAATAAAGAGGGTGGCAGCTAAGCAATATGAATAAATTCGCGCCCCTCACATCGATTTCAATTTATTTGAACGTTACATTAGTTTATATTAGGGTTGGAAGACTGCGAGAATGGGAAGCTAACTGAATGATTCTAATAGAAGCATATCTATTGTTAATGATTAGAAGACTGAGCAATTATGGATCAAATAAGTCAAATAACTAGATTGATTTGATGATGATCGATGGCAAAGAGGTAGAGCCACTTGTACTATTATGTAATTGGTGGAGAGCTTCGACCCATAGTCAAAACTTGGACTTACAAATACTCAAATCAATGAAATGAGTGACATCACTTAGTTTTGTATTTAACGCGACCAAAATAGGATCGTTTAAAAAACTAAAATAACCGACTTCAAATGCCGCGCTATTAATTTTCAGTACCAAGTTTGAGGTGTTTATCTCCATATCTCTGGAGATACCAATCCGATCTCGACGAAATGGTACCACCGCTGGGATATCTTCTTTCCAACAAAAAAAGAATAATGAAAATCGGTTCATAAACGACAAAGTTATCCGCGAACAAACATTATATATATATATATATATTAACCTCCTCTTTCGGAAGTCGATTAAAAAATAAAAAGCTACGATATAGACTTCGCGCAGGCTCCTCAATTCCAACTTTTTAAACCACCTGCATTGTCAGTTGTGATTGACCTACCTAAGTCAGACTTGAAATCGAATTGCAATTAACGATTTCTAAGAGTATTTTGAATTTTAAAGTCAAGATAATTACAAATGTAAAGGTCTCATGAAGCATTTTCTTTGAATTCAACCTTAATGAATAACTTAAAGACAGAGAATAAAACATTCCATCGGACCTATTCAAAAGATTGATTAAAACTCGCCTTTGAAGCTCCTCACAATCTTAACAAAGGGTTTGTCTCAACAGGGCCTACTACAAGATCTATAATATCGTTTAAAAACTAAAAAACAACCGACTTCAATGCCACGCTATTCATTTCCAGTACCAATTTTGAGATGTTTATCTCAATATCTCTGGAGATACTTATCATACCTCGATAAAATTACCATGGTACCACACTTGGAATATCTCCTTTCGAATAAAAAAAGAATAATCGAAATCGGTTCATAAACGACGAAGTTATCCGCGAACAAACATTTAAAAAAAAAAAATTAATAAATATATATATATACGGTCGAATTGAGAAACCTCCTTTTTTTGAAGTCGGTTAAAAACATTCTTAATTAAATTTTACAACGCCAGAGAGAAGGACCACGTAGGACGGACGATATATAGGAGCATTATCAACACCAATTTTTATAAATGGGAAAGTCATACATACCAATATTATAAATGCGAAAGTTTCTATATTTGTTTGTTCGGGACTTTTTTTATTTTTATATCTTATAGGCTGGCTAGCGTTTGACCACTATCTCACCTGTTGGTAAGTGATGATGCGGTCGAAGATGGTAAACATGCTAGGCCTAGAATGGGAACTGGCTCTCAAGGATAGCTGCCGGAACACATTAATGTTTGGCGACAGATTTTCTAACTTGAGAATTCTTGAGGGTCAAACGGCTGAACTGTTTAAGCTGAAATGCACAGGCATAGTCAGTATTATGGATTAGGCCAAAGAACACGTTATAACGCGGGCGAAGCCGCAGGGCTCAGCTAATGTAGTATATTAGTCGCAAAAGTAACATTTTGTCCATGCAACGGTGAGTCTCTTGTACGCCGTATTCACGCAGTTATATTATAACATCGTCCTTCAAAAGGGACGTTCTAACTATTAAATACCTACGTTAATAACCATGATAGACGAGGCGGGTTGTCTTACTTTTATTGACAGATTAAAAGACAGATTAAAATCGCTCCTAGCATTAAATCGCCCATTGTGTTTTTAATATCGCAGTTTTAATAATATATCTACTGTTTTCATGTGTACGGTGTTCTATGTTTCATTTAGAGTGAAATACTGATTCATTCTGCGGTCATGAAAAACCATCTTTCTCCCAAAGTAGTTGGACTGTAAGACAGAAAAGAGATCGTTATACTTCGAGGTAGGCCCCTAGGATGTTTTAATACAGCTTATTTAACAAGAACCTTAGCTACAGGTTTAACAACGATATTGCTTGGTATTCGCGTGGGTTGCTTATTACTTCAATATTGAATGAAAATTGAAATGTTGAGCAATTGAAGTGGGTTGAACCCGTTTGTTAATGTTTAAATTCAATGTATTTTGATTGAAAGGGAATTCATAGTTTCCGGCGGGTAGGAATATGATCGACTAATGATGTTTGTTGCCTCACAACTCCATCATTTATAATCCGATTTAGAAAACATTTATATTTTTATTGAGAGAATACCTACACTTCCCGTTTGGTCCCATTGTAATTTTCATCGAGATCTGATGAGTATCTCCAGAGATGTAGGGTTAAACACCTCAAACTTGGTACTGAAAATGAATGCTCGGCATTTGAAGTCGGTTTTTTTTGTTTGTTTTGTACGATCTTAAATTATTGTCAACTATCTCGCCCTAGGGTTAAAAACAAGCTTGTCCGATGCACTTATCCACAGACAAACAAAGTAGTGAGTGTATTCGAACAGTCGGTATATAGGTATTTAAGTGATTTCACAAAAAAGGAGGAGGTTATTATAATTCATTTCAATTTTTATATCCTGCTTCTTTTTTTCAGCCTCTCTCAATTAGTCTTATAATTTTGCATGTGCCCAACAGGGTCCATAATGATCTCATGTACCTAGATATAAGAACTTTATGTACAACAATTATGGAAGCAATAAAGTATTGAGTATTGAGGTTCTCAATTCATCGGAGCTATTATTATTATTTTATGTATGTAAACCGATTACTCGAAGACGCCTAAACCGATTTGGAAAATTATATTTTCGTTTCAAAGGGTACCCTTCCCAGGTGGCCCCATTAAAATTTTAACGAAATCGGTTAAGCCGTTTTCACTATATCAAAATTTGTATTACGATGCATTTATAGACCTCGATGACATCTACTAACTACTGGCTACTTTGACTACCGCGATGTTTGAAGTCGGTTCGTTTAGTTTTTAAAACGATCTTAAATTATTTATAACTAGCAGCCCGCCCCGGCTTCGCACGGGTAGAACATATAAGCCTACAAAATTGGCATCAGTTTGTTGCATCGAATATAAAATATGAACATATTTAACAACCATCGTCATATTTCATCCAATTTACACAGAACCTTAACGAATTATGCACCTAAACCTTCCTCATAAACACTCTGGCTATTGGTGAAAACCGCATGATAATCCATTCAGTAGCTATTGAGATTATTGCGAACAGACAGACAGACGCAGTGATGAACTTTGTTTTATAATACTTACGTATTGATATTGGACGGCCCTTTGGCGTAAAGGATAGTTACCCTGATTCTGACCCGACAGTCGTTGGTTTTAATCCTAGCTATATACCTACCAATGAAAGTTTTATGTGCATTCATGAATCATGAGTTTTCGTACAGTGGTAGTGAAATCATTAAATCTACCAAAAAGTAGCTTACCACCAAGGAGTACATCTGCCGCCGTAACCTTACGGCGTTCCCCGACGCAAAATGTAGGGGTAATATACGTTTAACGTGTGTATCTGTGTGTCTGTCTGTAGCATCTTAGCACCTAACCGGATGAACCGATTTTGTTTTTATTATTGATAGTTTTTTTTGTTTGATAGATGTCTTCATCGAGAGTTTTCTTAGCTTTGATTCATGAAAATTCGTTCAATCGTTATAAAATTATGAGCTTTTTTCTAGTTAATTGCGCTATGAAATCAACTTTCATAGGTCTGATCAATTCGAAAATCTTCTTCTTCAACGATATTGTAAGAACATGGAAGCCTCCTGGACTCTACAGAATACTCAAATCCTCACTAACTTACAGCTGATTTTAAATGTCGTGTTTAGAGTCATTGGAAAAAGCTATTATACATAGATCAGTCGGGGTGGTTTAAAATATTATATTATATTATTATATATATAGATGAATATTATTGTATACAATAGATCATATTATTATACTATATTGACTTCAAATTGATTGTGATCGGTGGGGATCTACAGCATAGCTAAGCTTATAATAATATTTTCTTAGTAACTATGACCTAATCTGTGGTTTCACTGCAAATATTTTATTAATTTTGCAATGCGTGTTTGTGAAATTCGTGATATCTTCTAGTTTTCATTTGAATTATATACTGTAAACGACAATTTTAATCTATAATATGTGGCCAAGCTTATTAACGTAATTATTTGGATAAGGATTAATACTATATACTTGAAAATAGCCTTGGAAGTTATGTAATATTTTTTAACAAACATTTTAAGATTAAAATGGTTACTGTGAGTCAACCTTAAGAGATAGCCATATGCTGTCGCGGACTTTTTTGTAGGTCTTATTAAGTTGTACAACTCTTGCATAGAAAATATTCTTCTATCTATTTTCAATTAAGCAGCGTTTGTAAGAAACGTGTTTTTTCGACCGTTTATTTGCCGACTTAGGTTGCAAATTAGGTCTCCACGAATGTACCTTTGATTTAAACGGGATAATATATAGCCTATTTTCATTCCGAAAGTCCATTGTATGTATTAGTGAAAGAATTTTTTAAATCGGTTCAGTAGTTTTTGAGCTTACTCATTACAAACATACAAAAATACAATAATACAAAAATACAAATGTTCTCTCTTTATAATATTAGTATAGATAGAGATTATATTTTGTCTGGAAGAGATCGCTCTCAGCGATAAGACCGCCTTTTGTAACACTTATTTGTGAATGTTTACATAAGTTTTTTTTAAATGTTTTCTGAATGGTGTTCAATAAAGAGTTATTCTATTCTATTCTATTCTATTCTATTCTATTCTATATTTCAAAATTAATAAAAACTGTAAATGTACGATACAACAATTAATCTTACTAGACAAAGTAAAACGAGCTTTCCTGTTAGTAGGATAAGACAATGGCAATGCCTGACTCTCGGTGCAAATCCAGACTTCCCCATGCAAAGCAGACCATTGCCACCTAATCAGAAACTTGTCCTACATACAACAGTACTCGACGAATTCTAGATTACCTAATCTCAATTCTCAGCAACTCTCAACCGCAGCATAATTTTGCGCAAACACTTAAATCTGGCGCTGAGTCACAGATAAGTATAACAGTTACTGTCTGCTAACTTTACGACGGAGTGTTTCAGGTACAGACCGCAACGCGAATGTTGTAACTTGACGGGAACTGATTCACTAGGTTTTTCTGGTAAATAAGTAGCGCTTTTTAGTTTGCTTTATGATACAAAGTATATTAGAGGTAACGTAAAGACGCGCAGTCAAAATCACAGGAGTCAAAATCTTACATTGAACAATTGAATTTAAAAGAAACATAGATAGAGGTTCTCCAGTCAATAGTATATAGAAGTTTATTCGTCATAGTAAACATGCCACAAATACATTAAAAATAATAACAATACACAGTTTTATGCACTTAAAGCTCAAAGAAGTGACCATGAAAACATATTAAAAAAATATTCTTATAATAAAATGACCATAGAGTCAGTTATTGAAAGATTGTTTACGATATTATGAAACAGAGAAAAGCAAGACACTCGCATGATTGCGCGATAACAAATGCCTATAACAACCTGTAACAGCTACTGTGACACACCAAATTCTCGTTTGACAGTTTTGGGCGTCACTAAAATGCACCCTAAGACATCTAGAATTATAAATGATGAGTTTCATATCATATGCCCTGTAATGTCACGTTGTCTTTGGAACCGAACAATATTACTATTTCACTGTTAAGAAAACGGTGCTGCGCTCCAGACGAATAGCACTATAATCCCTCTACACTACCACTAAACATCTTAATTAAGACACAGATATCAGAGACATTTTAGTGTCAAAAAACACTAAATCGCTACACGAGTACCCACCAACTTCTTTGCCAATAACCCCTTATGAATCTCAATCAGATCCGATTCAAAGACGATAGACATGTCAAGTACAGTTTTCCAGACATTATCCGTGTGGCAGTATAACCCGCCTACATACAGTAAAGTACGCTATAAAAGGACCTTGTGGGGTGAACACACTACCCCGCAATTTGTACGACTTATCCTTTGTTGTCTGGACAGGGAAATCACTGATGTATTTGTGAGAAGCCCTTTGTCAGGAAATTAGGGATGATCATGAATTTATGGGGTTTTGAAGGCACGCGGATGAAGATAAATCGGTAGAATACGCTTTATTGCACTAAGCTTAAAATAGGTCAGATAGATACACTTTATTGAACTCCATACAAATTAAAATGAAAAATAGGTTACGGTAAAAGTACTATTAATTACTGTGGTTTAGAGTGCAAAGATTTTTTGAGAAATGTAATTGTTTTCATCAATTTTTAATCCGGATTGGAGAATAATGAGAGTACAAAAACATAGTTGCGGGTCATAAGTCCGATCAGTTTTAGAGGTTCCATCTATCTATGTGGATAACTTATAAAAGTTCAATCAGACCAAGTTTGGCACCTGGTCTGACCGTACAATTCCGCACTGATAAAAAAAACTGCCAAATGAACCACCTTTTCAATTTCATAAGTCACCTAACAAAAGGACACAACAAAGGGCACGTGAGTGCTCGCACGACAAACAAAGAAACTGGACGGAAGCTCTGGAAGTGAATAGCTTTGTTCCTGAAGCTTTCGTTTCAATATCGGTACAGTTCGTGTTACATTCTAATGTCCAGTTGTGAAGCCTGGCTCTCAAGTAAGGCACGGTTACATTGACGCAGATAATTTAATAGGGGAAGATTTAATTGCAAACCAAAATAAAACATAGAGTAAACAATGGCCTGTCTTACCGTTTGTAGCGATCTCTACCAGACAACTTTCGAATGGATAGCAACCAGTATGTACCTACTATTGTAACCGTTGGGGTAGACTGGTTCTATAGTCTATAAGACTACAAATCGGCAAACGTAGCGTAGGACGCCCTGTAATCAGTAATCAAGTGGAGCGATGACATTCGCAAAGCGGTGGGCAGTGACTGGAAAGAAAGAGCCGAAGATCGGGCTCAGTAGCGGCGTGTCTCAGGAGGCCTATGTCCAACAGTGAGCTGATACCGGCTGATTATGATGATGATAATGATATACCTACTAAATGAATAGGTGATAAAGACATGTTATTATGTTTTTTTATGATTATGTTTTAGTTAGATGATAGGTTTGTTTTGATTGTTTCTCGGTTATTCAAAGACGCCTGAACCGATTTGGAAAAGTCTTCCTTTATGTGAAAGGGTATATACTTTCCAGTTGTTCCCATTTAAATTTCATCGAGATCTGATGAGTATCTCCAGAGGTATAGAGATAAAAACCTCAAACTTGGTACTGAAAATGACTAGCGTGGCATTTGAAGTAGATTCTTTTAGTTATTTAAATAATTTTCAATTATGACACACGAATAGTAGTAGACTTTCCTCAAGTATTGTTAATTACGCATTGGTCTGAATGACACTTTTCGTTTGTGAAATAAACTTAAAACTTAAAAGTAATAGTTTGTGAGTACGGATGTTAATTCGGCTTAAATGTATCGGACTCAGATGATTAATGTCATCAGTTTTAAATGCTACTAACCTAGCTGCTATTGCTTAGTAACAATCTAACAATCATTCAAAAGCTGCGAGTCACGTAAAGCGTCTCATAAAGATAATCTACAGTATAAATTGCAGTGCTAAAGCTAAGCAGAGAATCGATATGGAACTATGTTCATTCTAAGCTGCCGGTAGATTCTAAACAGACTATTTAAGATTGTTTAAAAAAAAACAAAAACAAAACAGACCTCAAATGGCGCGCTGGTTATTTTCAGTAGCAAGTTTGATGTGTTTATCTCCATATCTCTAGAAATACCTATCATATCTCGATACATTTACAATAGGACCAATAAGACCACCATAAATCGTAAGAAGTTGAGGTCAGATCATGTCGGAATACAATAGATGAGAATTTCACAAGACCGGAGGCCGAATCTAGAGGCGTAAATAAGCGGAAGCAATGTCCTGAGCACTCCTGAGACAAACAAGCAGGTGGTTGAAAACGAGGTACCTATATAAAAAGATAAAAAACATTGAAATTTACTGCGAATAACCTATCTTTATATTCTTTATTAAACATTCGAATTATAACTTTATCGTTACACCAATGTATAATTTGTTTATTAAAAAGTTAAAGGTACAAACTTTAACTATGACGTGATTTCGTAACAACTTTTTACGTTTAGGTAGAATGGTTCGGATGCAATTGTCAAAAAAAAGTACTTATAATAATTTTGCCACCAGATGTAATAATCAATAATCAATCATTTATTCGTCAAACACATATTACATTAATAAATTAGTTCCGGATCTTATGAAACAGTTTGTCAATGTGTTCGGCCTGCAAGCAGACGTACAAATATTTATATGGTATATAGGTATTTACATAATAATTTTTATTTTGATTTATTATCTACATATTCTTTTATGCTATAAAAACATTTGTCCAGCAGCCATTCAGTTATCTTAGTCTTAAAACCCTTACCACTAAGTGTCTTTATCTCGTCTGGCAGTTTATTATAAACTGTGATGCACATATTATTATACATGTTTCGCTTGTAGATATCTTTATGACAAGGAGGTTGAAATAATACATTTGTGTACTGCGCTCTTTTTTGTCGTGTCATTACCTCACTGCGTTTTTGGAAATAACTTGGATTTCTTTTCACGAAACAACACAATTCCCTGATGTACATGCATGGCAAGGGGAGGATTTTATATTTCCTAAAAAGTGGTTTGCAGCTATCCAAATACCACGCCTTATCTATCACTCTGATACACTTTTTCTGGATTTTAAATGCCCTTTCCGATTCAACGGAGTTGCCCCAGACACTTAGCTCTTTATGAACATATGAATGTTAATTTAGTTAGTTATGAACATTAAGCTCATTATGAACATAGTGTAAAGTTTTAACTTAAACCACGACAAAGTTCAATGCTCAACCTTTGATCAAAGATGTCTCCAATGGTCTTTGTCTCCATTTTACATCAGCCGCTTACAAATTAGATACTTTAAAAGCTCTAGAGCTCGGAACGGCGAGCGTTTCCAGAGCAATGTCATCTTGGCTGCCTTTTAAAGAAGGTTTTCTATTCACTAAGTGAAAAATCAACACAAAAGCGAGAAAGACTTGAAGATATTGGAACAGATAAGTAACAATTGCTTCAAATATTTGTTTTGTCTTCTGCAGTTGGACGGAGGAAATCGGAAGTCTGAACTTTTAACTTTACTTTAACACTTGACTCAATTGGTGATAGATTTTTGTTTAGTTTCAGTTTATACTATTGCTGAGCAAATTAAAAACCAGGCTGCTTTTTCTCATACGTTTTGGAACATTTGGCTGATGCTCTGCCAAATTTTCTGATTATTTATGAACCGTATTAATGAAAACCTGTGAATTGACGGGAACCATTCCCTATGATAAATAACGGCTACTATGGGAAGTATAGAAGAAAATTGGATAGGCAAAAGGTTTGTTGCTGAAATGAATTGGCAACAGTTGGATGAATATAACACTGCTAAAGCTAGCATTTCAATTCGTATAAAAAGGGCAAGGGTTGGAGTTTACTATAAGGCTTGACAGCTCGTGACTTATGCTTGATTCTACTAAAGATACGACCGTAAATGTTGCCGCTTTATCCAAAGGTGACAGTTAAATCGTTCATCATTTCAGTTTGATAAGATGAAGCATGCAAAGCTTTTGAAATTTATTGTATTGATGAAAATACGATTAAATATAAAACTCAGTTAATAAAACAAAGTTACCTACTATGCGCGTTTGGAGAAAAGTCAATTCTAAAACTGAGTTTATTTATCCACTTACTTACCAATTGCTATAGGTTTATTGATTATTATTGCCATTAAAAATTGCCCACAAAAATGTCTACTATTAACTTACCATTCAAAACAAACTCGTTCACTATAGGAACGCAAAAAAGAAACAAAAAAATACCTAGTGTATTTTTTTATGAAACCACGATGCAAGTGAAACATTTCTTTGTGTAGCTATGACAGCTAGCTACTATGACAGCAGATGACATGACACATTAGAATGTATACAAATATGGCTGCGGAAGCGTCCAACAATCACAGCTAGACCAAAATCATATCCACCAATAAGCACCGGCTGTAATCATATCCACCAATCAGCACCGGCGACGTGCATGTCGGCGACATGCATGTGCATGCGATAGACGGACAAAAAAAATTTGAGGCGATGTAATAAAAATTTAACTTTAAAAAAAAAACAAACTTTGTCAAGTATATAGATCAGAAGGTCAATTTTTAACAACAAACATTACATTGATATTCGTCCTGTGATAACTTAACAAACGTGTCATCAGCTCGTTTTTCGTTGTCGAGTTTTGATTAACGCCCCACCCCCAGATACCGTCAGATACCCAGATACGTAGTAATGTGCACGTGGTGACAACAATTCCTACTGTGCTATTGTTTAGTGCAATTAGGGTTCCGTAGTTTAAAAGCAAGCGTCGAAAATCCCAATATTGTATGTTACATAACACCGTGAGCAGTTGAGCACACAGACCGCAAACCGCGGAGGACAGTGCCCCGTCACTTCGTAATTGGGCTGTATAGCAGGCAATGCATTGCACAGGCGTGTATGCAGTTACGTGCATTTCGGAGGGCCATGATAATTAACAAAGGTGACAGTAAAGTTCTAAGTCAATAAGTTTCTACTCTCATAAAAATAAAATCTAATATATAAAATTCTCGTGTCACAGTTTTCGTTGCCATACTCCTCCGAAACGGCTTGACCGATTTTGATGACATTTTTTGTGCTTATCCGGTATCTATGAGAATCGGCCAACATCTATTTTTCATCACCCTAAATGTTAGGGGTAGTCCACCCCTAAATTTTTATTTTTATTTTTTAGACAAAATTTTTAATTTCTATTTTTTTATGATACAACATACAAAAATACATACAATCCTCAATTTTCACCCTTCTACGATCAACCCTTATTTTTTAATAGCCATTTATTTATATGGCAAAACAACGTTTGCCGGGTCAGCTAGTAATAATGTATAATCTAACTGCTAAGATCGATATTTATATACATTACTTAGTACATTCACCAGTATTACTTACGTACAAGTATTTATATGAATATTAAATAAAACACGTTCCAGACACACAAAATTTAAATCTAACACTAAATAGGAAATATTCTCAAGTTTTTAATAAAAAAATAACCACATCTCAAGTTTTAAATCCTCAAATAAAGTGGATAGTGTTGTGAGGCACCACTTCCAAAAATAACCGTACAATTACGAACTACGAAAAACACAAAATTCCAAATTTTCCACATCAGATTCAACGGAAGAGGGAAGGGGCAAGTTATCAGAGATAATACTTTGATCCGCTGTAAAACTCAGTGCCCCTACGTTTACCCTGATTACGGCCACTGTATTGCACGTATAAACACAAATGTAGGGAGATAGGGCTGAAATTGTGGCCTGTGTAGAGAGGACGCAATCGTATGGGGTAAATCCGGCCTGGGGGTAAAATTGTGATGTTAATACCGTTGCTTTGCAGATGGAAATTGCTTGGACAAGCGCTATGGGAAGGGCAGATGGGTGATCAAATTTCGTGAGTTCAATCTAAAATTTAAATCTACATGCAACAAAAATATTGTTAAGATATTGGTCACGTCGATTTTTAACTGTAATATCAGTGTGCTCTACTCTAAATTTTGCTCTTACTTGTTTCGGTCTGGATAGCCTAATGCAAGTCATTTTGTCAAGCATTTGCCTCTTTTTCTCCCTTTTATTGAATAAATATATTCTCTCAAACTAGTATATTTTTATATTAGTAATGTATTGTTATACATACAAGAACTATTATAAAACACCAACATAAAGCATATAGACAAATTGCGACCATACATAGAAAAATTCCTTATTTAGCCAATAAACATTTTATATCTGTACATAAAATCACCATCAATACAACGTCTGTTTATCTGCCATAGATCAAGAAACGATGTCAACTAACCATACCATGATGTCAATGACATCTCGAGGTCATTGGCCTCATCAGCTGGCTACTGTTTACGACTCGCTTTATTACACAAATTAAGCTGTTAACAAAACTAGACCAGTCCCACCGCTAATTTGAGTGTCGTAAAGAAGATATAGACTATGTGCATCATTATAACGACGGTTACTTCAAGTCTACATTACGTCTACCATATCAAGTAATTTTAGTTTGGGGTGGGGCAACCATCATAACATTTAACACATTAAATTTGAGATGGGGGCGATAGGTGCTGCACTGGAGTCCAGCTTAGAATGCAACGTGTATGTCCCCCAATTAGCGACTAGGTAAGCCAACCTAGCTCCTTTATTACCACCCATGCTACTATTATTTTAAAGGGCAAGGTGTCCAGTGACTTAACATAATAGATGTCACAGAGGAGTAACGCGCCAAATCCTGAATATCAAGATTTTTTGGCAGCCCATTGGCGTAAAGTACAGATGAGTTCTCGGGCGATTTCCTAGCATGGGTTTTCATCCACAAGTGGTAGGAACATTATATCGATGTTCCGCCTGACTTGCTACAAAGTAAAAAGTAAAAAGTAGCATACCACCATCAAGATCTTGCGGTGCGGTCATAGGAATGCACTCTTTCTGAAAATTTCAAGTGTCTACCGATGAGGGTTCAGAGATAGAGCGCTGTGATGGACGGATGGACGGACAGCGGAGTCTCAGTAATAGGGTCCCGTTGGAACCCTTTGGGGACAGAACCCTAACAAACCCAAACAGTCCATACGCATAATCTAGTAAAAACTTAGTTGCAGATTTAAGTGCAGTGAGTGCTCTCTTAAGTATAATTTTAACTTGGCAGCAGTTTTGTGTAAATTGCCATAACCGACACTGAAATAAGTCTAAAGTATATTCGTGTCGGACTGAGTGTCACATGATGACCAGCTATTAAAGACCTGTCAGGTTATAATTGTGCCCGATGGCTATAATCTTTACCTCAGCAAGCTGCATTTTCAATAATAGCATTTTAAACTGGTTCAGACCGGCATTGGCCTTGTCCTTTACTAAAGTTGTGCAATTATGTCCATTTTGAAAATATAATATATGGGTAAGAAAAACTGACGTCGTATAACATAATGATACGAGAACTTTACTAATATATTATTCTCGTACCTACTTATTTTGATGAAAATTAAAAAGAATTTAAAAATACAAAATATAAACTACTGCTAAGACCATAATACAGACTATATAAAATCTGCAATATAAAAAACTGAATTAAGGCTATTAATTATTGGAATTAATTTTTTTCGTACTTGGCTTACACTTTGAGATTAACATTTTATGCGCTGTGCCTTATACCATAACAATTAAACATAAAAACCGTACCCACGTTTTAACTATGGCTTAAAAATTTCGTCATCATCATCCATTATCAGTCGGTATTAGTCCACTGCCGGACATAGGCTCTCCCAAGACTCGCCAACTAGCAATTGTGCCCGATCTTCGGCTCTTCTTTTCCAGTCACTTCCCACGACTTTGCGAATAATTGCGAATTCCTTTGAAGATATCCTTTAAAAAAATAAAAAAATATCTTCAAACAATATTTTGACTCCTATTTCAACTTTCAACGAATCGAAGTTCAAAGACCCGTTGTCTAAGGAAATTAATTCAATCAGAGCACCATATACACAAAGACCTAACCTAGCAATCACCAGTCAACAGTACCTCATCTGTTATTAAAAGTAGCCAAATAGGGCGTTCATTAACTTTGGAAATAGCCCCCTATCATTTTACACGTATTTGGTAGTGTTGTAAATCGAGACTAATTAATAATTTTGCAGTGGTGGGTGTTGTCGATGTCATTAATTTGCGGTTTCACATCTATGTTTGTATATGTTTAATATAAGCAATATAAATTGGGTAACTGTGAATTGGTCGTATCATGGCTAATGACTGAACTCTACATAGAGTAGTCAGCATAATAGTTGCATAAAATATAGTGGTCAGAACCTTTGCAGATCCGCCTGGTTTATGGCGGATTCGCAGCACGACCGCTTTTTCAGTTGTGCAACCGTGAAACAGTAATGTTTTTAGGGTTCCTTATCTCAGAAGGAAAAAGGACCTTTATAGAATCACTTTTTTTTACAAAAGCTTACTAGCAATGTGGGTTACACATTACTAGCATTCTCGTTAACCCCTCCAACTAAGTTAAATATGCTTGTGTCTGGAGTGGGTTCACATCAATAGTACAATAAGCGGCATTAGGTCGGCATTAGCGGAACATGCACAACTTTCGGATACCAACCACTACATCCGGTTCGACAAGGCCTCCGTACTAGCAAGAGAAAAGTTCTTCATACCTCGTAAAGTACGTGAGGCCATCGAGATCACCCGTTATCCGAATTTTAACAGAGACCGTGGTTGGTGCTTACCTACGACATGGATACCAATTCTTAACGCTTCCTCGAATAAGAAAGTGCTCACCAGTCTAGAACGTGACACAGACAGCTGGATATGTAACAATACTGTCGGCGATAGTGACGATGAAGACCTGTCTAGCATCGGACCAGCTCATTCTCCCGCTATCATCGAGCCGCGCCGCTCGCCGAGCCCCCCTCACCCGACGAGCCGCAGTGCTCGTCGCGATCTCGCAGCAACTCCCGAGGAAGTGCATCGGACATGCACGAAACCTAGGTCGAGACATTCGACATCAAATCGTAGAGAGTATAATAGTCGGTATTTTATAATCATGATTCAAACTCACTATAACTATAAATCTAAAATAGTACAATAGGTGGGGATCGAACTCACGACCTTTCGATCGCCAGGCCGATGCCCTAGCCATAAGGCTATTCCCAATTATTTTGCTATCTGTCTGTCCGCTCCGGTCAAGACTCTTTTCTCAAAAACGCGTAGAGGTATCAAGTTGAAACTTGTACCTAGTTCAGATACTACTACACTTGGCCGGTTTTTTAAGTTAGTATCCTCAGAACTCCGTCTTTCATAAACTGATTTGGAAAAAATATTTTTTTGTTTAAGAGGGTATATATACTTTCCATTGTAAAATTATCGAGATCCAAAGAGTATCTCCAGAGATATGGAGACGACATCTCAAACTTGCTACTGAAAATGGCTTGCGCGGCATTTAAAGTCAGTTTTATTGGATTTTTTAAACATCCGCATCAGGGCAGTACCCTCAGTCCCCACCGACAGCACATCCCAACTGGACACGCTAGAACACCACCTAACAAAAAGCTATCTCGACACGGCACACAGATTGCCTAACAGTCAGTATGTTCAAGCATGCATCTATGGTGCCTACTTCCTATACAGCTTGTAAACCAGTGGTTACGTCACAGGATGGCGTGTAATTACCGTGGTTAGCGCCGGAAGCGATCGGTTGCGCCGTTGCTGTAGCGTTTATTGCGTAAAGGTACTTTGGACTAAAAATCATGCCACACCATTCAAATTGATTGGACTATTTGATCAATCAGATTTCGAATAAAGTGAGATCTTTGAATTATGAACAGACAAGCACGTGACCCCTATCTATCTACATGAGGGGATAGTGTCGCAATTGGAAAATGGTCGGCTTTGGCGGCAGAGGTAGTGGATTCAAATCCCCGCCGTGCACTAATAAGTTTTTCTATAGAAAAATATACATATGTGCGCATTACATAGTGACCCTCCGGTGAAGGAAAAACATCGCTAAGAAACCTTCTGCGTAGTGGTAGGACACTGTCTAGTGTCCACTTGGTTAGCTACCAAACTCAAGTAAGAAAATCTGTCACCAAACATCTAATGTGTTGCGGCAGCTATTCTTGAGACCCAGTTCCCATTTTAGGCCTAGCGTGCTATCATCCTCGACCGTAACATCACTTACCAACAGGTGAGATAGTTGTCAAACGCTTGATATATAAAAAAAAACTCGCCTGCTGTTATGTAATGATGTAGTCTAAGATGGAATTGTGGTTGTCTGGAATTGGAAGACGGCAGTAAGACAAGGGCATTGGATAACCAACATATGTCTATTCCACAAACTGTCACCAGTCAGAACCAGTTTTCGTAAAGTAGGTGGTGCCAAACATCACGCCGGAACTCAGCGAACTGATAGACATTCGACATGTCTTTTTTCGGTGGGTGGTTCGATCACCACACGAAACATGCCACCAGTGGGCATCCATTTAGAATCGTTAGATTAACGACAATTGGCGGCTAATGGGGATCTAGCACAAGGATGCTTGTTTAAGTCTTGCTACGCCGAAAAGACGGTGATGATTGTAAACTATTCTTCGCTCCGAGCGTTTTAAATACATACAAACATGACATGTAAAACTCTGCCTTTCACCACTAAACACTAAAATGTAAAATGTATATATATATATATATATATATATATATATATATATATATATATATATATATATATATATATACATATATATATATGGGAATATATATATTATATATATATATATATATATATATATATATATGGGAATGAGATTGACAAATGGCATTTGTAGTGGAAAAAGAAATGTCACTCCCATACATATTGAAGTTGTAGAAAAGAAAGAAAAGTTTTTTTTCTATTGGAGTAAGACATTGGTTAAGTGCTTGACTGTCCTACATAAACAATAATTTAAGATCGTTTAAAAAACTAAAAGAACCACCTTCAAACGTCAAAAATAATCAAAGCTAATCAAAGTAGCCAGCAGCCAGTATCATGTCATCGAAGTATACAAATGCATCGTAATACAAATGTTGATATAATAAAAACGGCTCGACCGATTTTGTTAATATTTAAATGAGACCACCTGGGTACCCTTTGAAACGGGAAAATAATTTACCAAATCGGTTCAGGCAACTTCGAGTTATCGGTGAACATACATAAAAAAACGTAGATACATTCAAATCTTCGTACAATGCTCTTCGTATAAAACACATGGTTGTAACCACCATGTGCACCACTTGTGCTGATGTCGTAAAACTTGAATGGGATGGCGACCACATGACGGAATTTGTATACACGTAAAACCGCACAATGTTCTTTCATGATTGTTTTACAGACAGACGAAATTTTTATGACCTATCAAAACGTTGTGTAACAAGTACCTTTAGGGATGTGTGGAGTCCTTTGTTCTGATTTAACCATTAAAGGCTTAGACAGGCTTAGAATTGTTACTATATGATTAAGGAGGTGAGTTTGAAAAGTAAGAAGTAAGAGGATACCGAATTTCGAATAGATCACACCCATAAAAGTTGATCTCATAGCGTCATTATTTAGATAAAAGCTTATAGTCTTAAAACGACTGACCGGATTTTCATGAATCAAAGCTAAGAACACTCGATTGAATCACCTATCCACCAAACAAAACGAAATCAAAATCGGTTTATCCTTTGTAGAGCTACGATGCCACAGACAGACATTCACTTAAACAGATCAGATACACACGTCAAACTTATAACACCCCTTCGTTTGCGTCGGGGTTTAAAGGGTCTAAAATGCCCTAACTATATATTATGACAAATCCTAGTTAGATCTAAATAGAAAGCTCTCCAATTGCATTATACTTGCACCACCCACGGCTACCATTTTTTTTTAATTTTATTTATTTTTATTTTTTTTGGCCCAAGAAAATCCATTATGGATACCACTCGCCCGGGGAGCGAGATGGTTATGTGGGAGTCACTGCAAGAAGGGCAGCATACCCACTAAAAACCTGGGGTGAGCAGTCCTCCGCCGAGATGGGGCAAGATGGGGCCGCGCTAGTATTCGTCATCTTGCCCCGGCGGTAGGCCCGGATCAAAAATCCGGGCCCCGGCACAAAGAGGGGTGACTTCGCTCACCTAGGCCACCCCTTAGACATGCATCTAGCTTTAGCAAGCTTGCCAGTAGCCGTTGCCATCACTAGTTGCCACCCTGCTAAGATCATCGCTCCAACTAGTCTGAGGGCGTCCTACGCTGCCCATGCAGATCCCAAGAGCTTGTTTACGTAATGGTTATTGCCACTTTAACTTGCAAATCCGGCGAGCTCATTACTAAAATGTTTCATTAAAAACTAATATGTATACCGAAACAGAATGTTTATTTTTTGAAACCCTCATAAATCCTTAACTCAGCCGGTACAAACCGCAATATACGTATACAGAATTTGTGATGTGAAGTAACATTCCCGCTGCAAGCGAGTACTTCTAAATTCACTGGCCGACCACTAAAAAAACTAAATTAAATCCATCAGGTTTAAAGAGGAAGCGAGACAACACTTACATGAAAGGATGAAAGAATGAGATAGATATCATGCAATCCGAAACTGAGAGGGTCATGTAAAAGCACCTCCGGGAAAAGCGTCGCGACTCGCGACATCCTTCCGGTCGTTATGTTGCTACGTTAAAACTTTTTTTTTATGTGCTGTTATAGTCTGATGCATTTTGTTGGAGCACACGGTCTGTCTAGTAACTAAATATTAAAGAACTTTAAAACAGAAACATGGCCTGCGGGAAATTTATAGAAGACAAAAACATTACACACCAGATTTTTCCTCGCAAAATATACCGTTTCGGAATTTTTAAAATAACTTTAAAACAGACGTTAAAAAAGATATTCTTACCAAGTTTATCATTTCAGTACAATCAAGAATGCCTTTTGCAATTTTGGAGATACCAACATTGTTAAAACAGGATTGCGTTCACCATAAAAAAATTACAAAAACAAGATCGCCTGTCGAGAGCACCCGGACATTTTTGGTAAGGCTTTCGCGGACAAGTTTTAAATCTTCAGTGTATCTAATTTGCCTTGTAACTCGGTACCGGTTTTCGTTTCGGAGAAATGGTGGCGAGAAAACATGCTGCAAGGACTGGTGTACTGTTATTTTTGTACTGGTTGCTTTATTTGCCGTCGAACAGTAATAAGCTTTATATAAGACGGTGTAAGGGATTACGCTTGAGTGACATGAGGACAAATTCAAATTGTGAAAATCTTCTTCTTTTTTTCTCAGGTCTCAGCAAATCTGAAAAATTGTATTACTAATAATTCATAACAATCTGAGACCGGTATACGGCATAGAATGAAGCTATTTGATTGAATAAATCGCGCCTATTATATTATTGTAGAACAATACTCAAGCTATCACTCTAAAATACCTACTCACCTTAAATGTAAACTAACTAACTAAAACATAACCATCTGTCATCGTAATAATAATAGTATTACAGCGTAATGGAAAGCAATCAGTAAACGTTGTATGGGATTATCAGGAAAGCTGGCAGTGACCTGAATTTAGAGAGGCCCCTGTCGAATAGTGGAATGATAATAAACAAACTGCACGCAAAATGTTATACCAACTGTCAGAATTTGCGCGTCGTTGAACTGCGCCATTGAACATTAGATAATTATTATGCCCTGTTAATTTAAGTATCGTATTCACGACATAAAACTCGGTAAACCTAAGGCTCTACTACTCCCAACGAAAGGTTCAGATTATTAGAAAGGTATAAAAACATCGCTGCGTTTATTTCCGTATCGATAAACACGGAATTAAAAATGCATTTGCAAAAAATATACGATACGTAGGGTGGAAAGAAAAGACCCAGAGGTGCCGCACCCTCATTAATGTATTGCAGCCCCTAATAGGGTTTGCACGCCCTCCATAAGGAATTAGACAGGGGCTGCCAGATCGATAGGCATTTGACATGGTACCTAAAGTAGAGTGCAAGTGCTAACATGCGACGTAAGAATGCGTATTCAGAAATAATGTTTTGTATAATATGATGGCTAAACAATATAGAGAAATCGTTGAATGAGATTGAAAAAAGGAAGTATGACTACATGTAGCGCCAACCTTAGATAAATTCGGGAAAGGGCAAGATAATGTCGAAGATGAAAGATAATATGATACGAATGAAGAGATGGCTCGTTTATTCGAGAGTAGGAAAATACTAATGAAGTCCAAGAATGCATCGCCTCATCCTAGTTTTCAACCGACTTCCCAAAAAGAAGGAGGTTCTCCATTCGTCTGTATGTTTTTTTTAGTATGTATGTTACGCGATTACTCCGTCAATTGTGAATTCTTTTTTTAATCGGTAGGGTACGTTTCCGAGGTGGTCCCGTTGTAATTTCATGAGATCTGATAAGTATCTCCAGAGATATGACGATAAAAGTCTCAAACTTGCTACTGAAATTGACTCGCGGTGCATGGGAGTCGGCTGTTTTACTTTTTAAACTATCTTAATTATGTAATGATATTATTTTACAATTATGATATCTCGTAAGAAAAGTAGCACTGAGAAAACGTAATACTAATAACATACCACATGACTTACAAGTTAATATTTGTACCGATTTTGATTAATGTTTGGGGTATCCTCTTAGTTATACCAATGTGCCTACTCGCACTGTTTACGACATGACAATATTTTCGGAGCGGATGTTTTCACGGTTTTGATCGTTAGAAACTACAAAATTATTGATGTCGTATAAACTAAAGTCATGAAAGCGTCCGCTTAGATGAAACTATAAATATGTATTTCTATCCTACTAATATTATAAAAAGAACGATTGTGAGTGTGTAAGTACGTTTGTTACTTCTTAACACTAAAACTACTCAACCGATTTGAACCATTTGAACGATGTTCTAGGCTTTCACTATATTGGATATTGTATCCGGCACTTTATTTAAATCCACGATAGTATAAAAAGTTTAAATGAAAATATCGGAGGTATTTGTCTGAAAGACTAGTACACTATAAATAAATAATAACTAATATTTTTAAGGCATACACGAGAGTGGTTCTCCAAATCTCGCGTGAGACTGGGCTACATTAGTGGGAAACACGTGATTTTACGCACACTATTTATAATCCATGCGCAGGCGCAGGCGGGAAAGCGATGTGCGAAAATAGAACACGTCTTTGTGCTGGGAAATGGTCGATACTCGATGTCGACAGCCGAAATTTTAATCGATTTAATTTAGTATATACAAGCGACGTCCCGTGGCTTACCTTTCCTGCGTATTCTATGCCCTAATTACTCTGCTGGCTATATGATATGACGTTAACACGTCTGCCCGTGTTCGGGTATCTTACACCGTGCATTCTTTTGTATTATTTTTTTATATATGACGATAATTGTTGTAGATGTCGGACGAAATCAAGCCAACTGAGAGCTTAATAAAAAATGCTGTCTTATATTATAAAAAAATATACATTTAACTGTTCTGTTAGTGTTATAAGATAAGAAAAAAAATATCGCCTGCGTCTACGAGTACTTGAAGTCATAAAAACCCGCAAGAAGAAATAGAAGTGTTTGTTCTGTTTGCATTTTATTCTACCCCAGTCATCAAGTCAAACAAAACACAGCAAAACATTTCACCTAGACACCTTTGAAAAAAATATTTATTGGACCCTTTTGAGTACGTGCTAAATGAGATTAAAGCTTTTAAGACACTTAGCAACAATAAAGTAATGAACTCTTAAGAAAGGGCAAAGAAATAGGTCAAATACGTCTTATGCCACAGAAAGGGGCAGGGTGAGACCTCGTAAACAACCAACGAGATGGCGTAACGGTGTTTCCCTTAAAAGGGTGACCCCAAATTGTGCTGAATAAAGCTGTTTATTTGCACGATACAATAAAAGCTATGCGACGACATAATAAAATTATGTGTGTGATGTGTTCCTTAATTGTTTTTACGAAATGTTTGGAGGTAAACGACAAAATACTCTTGATTACACTATTCAGAACAATTTGATAAAATGTTATGAATTAGTGATTAAAAAAGTGTTACATTAAGGGGGGAGCCTGCTTTAGAAGCTTCAAAAAATCGATTTTTTTCGAGGATTTTTTTGGGAAGGAAAGAAATATTCGATTGAAACGAAACTTTCAGGTTTTATTGTTATGTATTTCAACAGTCTTCTCGTTATTTTTTTCATTAAAATATATGTCATATTATGCCTAATACAAGCATTTCGCCGAGGCGCCTCGAGTAGTGCATTGTGTCGTGCGGCGGGAAAGATAGGAAAAAAACTAAACGTCCTATCGAAACGAGACAAAATTGATTGTATTCGGGATTAAATTATCTTCTAGTTGAACCTAAAAAACCTTAAAAAAGTTATGATTAACCCACTTTTTATACAATCTAAAGTGAATTTATTTTTCCCAAAAAAATGTTTTTTTTTTAATTTGCGAAAAAATGTTGAATTTCTAACTTTTTGTTGAATTTTCTTGGTTTAACTAGAAGCTACACTATTGAAAATAAAAACAAATTTTGGGTTTTTTGTTTCAGATGGAAATTGCGACCTGTATCTTTCCCGCCGCACGACACATGCACACTCGAGGTATCTCGGCGAAATGCTTGTACCAGGCATAATATGACATATATTTTAATGAAAAAATTTGAGAAGACTGCTGAAATACATAACAATAAAACCTGAAAGTTTCGTTTCAATCGAATATTTCTTGCCTTCCCAAAAAAATCCTCGAATAAATCGATTTTTTGAAGCTTCTAAAGCAGGCTCCCCCCTTAAACAAACCTGTCATATATTTTCTGTCAAGCGTATGGATACCTATTATTGCAACCGGATCCAACAAGCCATAAGCAAGCTGCAGTGGAACAAAACAGTCTGAAAAAGTCAAGCGCTTGACCTCTTTCTCGCCTGATATTTAGTGATAAGACGAAGTACACTTATCTAGAAAACACATATTCACTCGCGATTTAAATACCTAAAAAATCATTGTAATAAGTGGGTAAGAATATGTATACACTTGAATTATCAGAAGAATTTAATCGATTAAAATTTGAATCGATACTAATTTATCGACGTCCCGAATCGACCCTTATCCGTCACTAAATCTAATTTTATTTTCAGTCGTCGCTGAGTAGTCTTAGAGAAGCAACGTGTGTTTTCCTCAAATTAATTTACTAATGTTAGCCAACGGCTAGTGAGATTTGATACTTGACGAATGCGTATAGGTTTTGGCAACAGTATTTGGGCCAGTATAAATGTTTGGATAACAGTTTTGAGTGCCGTGGTTTACTGCTGAATAATATCGGAGCTAGACGTATCAATGGCTTGATTTGTGTTTCAATATTTGATATCTGTTGGTTTTGCTTGTTTGGACAGCGGTAATAGCGACAGTAACCACAAATAATATTGTGGCACATGATAAGTTGATTTATTCATATCATAACTCAGCAAATTGACCACGATTATTGATTCTCAAATAATTGTTTTAGCAAAGCAATATCGAAGTAAACTTGTAACATGCTTAGAAGTCTTAAATGCAGTAAGATTAGACGTTGACGAGACTGCAATACAAACAACAACATTGACCATGATTTTATTCTGTGATAGCGGGCTGCGTTATCTGCCTACCATCAGTGGTCATTTTAGCAGCACCCAGGGATCACGGATTTTTCATGTTAAAGTATACAATTAAGAACCGTACACCGGGTGATCAGGTTAGACCAGTAAGCAGAAGTCTGAAACTATAAGAGATTAATACAAGTTATAACAGCTGACAAGGGTGATATTCATAGGCAATAGCCCCATGGCTTAGGCGTCGGCCTGGCGATCGAGAGGTCGTGAGTTCGATCCCCATTCTCCACCCATTACACTATTGACCTGAACCCACTCCAGACACAGGCATAATTTAGCTTAGTTGGAGGAGTTAACAAGACTACTAGTAATGTGCCACCCACATTGTTAGTAAGCTATTTTTTGTAATACGCTTTTATTAGCTTCAGACGTATGTATGTTTGTATGTTAGTATGTAACGGAATCTTTGAACATGATTTTAACCCCCTTCAAAACGTCGGATTAACTCGAAATTTGGCATACTTAAAGGACCGATGACAATTCAATATTTAAAACATTTTAACCCGTTATCCTTACTAGGATAATCAGGATTACGCTTTTAAATAAATTCGACTAAAAAATGAAAAATAAATAATAGTTTAAAAAAACTAAAAAAATACGCTTTTATAGAAAATCCAACTAAAAAATAAAAAATAAATTTTAATAAATTTGAATTAAAAATAGTGTAAGAAAAAATGATTTTATTGTAAAAAAAGCGTGGGGTGCTTTTCAGGATATTATCAAAATAACCCTTCTAGTCATATCTGTTCATAAAATATTTGGAACTATTGATACCATGCACCCCACGCTTGTTTTACAATTAAATCATTTTTTCTTACACTATTTTTAATTCAAATTTATTAAAATTTATTTTCTATTTTTTAGTTGGATTTTCTATAAAAGCGTATTTTTTTAGTTTTTTTAAACTATTATTTATTTTTAATATAAAAATAAAAGATCGATCCCACATACTATAACTGAATAGAACCACACATCTTTACGGCACAAATCAATCAAAGGCAACTAGTTTATCGTGCGTGTCACGCGAAGTTAAATCAACAAGTAATATCAATAAAGAAAGCCGACCGAGACCTTAAACAGCGACACCCGCGTAGCTGCATCAGGTTTACCAGCATGATGGATGGCCTAGTGGCCGCACTCCTTTTAAGGAGACATCGAGATACCAGATCTTGAAGATAAGCTGTACGAGTAGGTGCAGTTATGAGTTAAGGTTATTTGATTTAAAGGAAAGATTTGGATGAAAGAAAAGAAGTAGATAGAGTAGAAGTAGATAAGGTGGTCTGTAGCGTTTAAGTCCTTGCCGGTGTCTGTGTTTCCCGGTAACTACAGCCCGAGAGTGTTCTAATCGCGAGTAAACAGTTCTAGGTAAGCGTGCTACATCGTCGAACGCATCATCCTCTATCAATATCAAGTCTACCTCGTTACATAATCTAAATAACTATTAAAACACTAATAAGCAGAAAACCGTTCTAAAATTCGCTTCATCTTAGCCCAACCATTATATATAGGTAATATGACACAATAAATAAAACCTACACATGTATCTAAGTACAAATGTTCTAACAAATAAATTAAAATCAAAACCCATTGTCAGTCAACAGGAAAAAGGCAGTAAAACAGAGTACGTTGGCACGGGTTAACCATGAACGAGGTTATTCTCGGATTATGACCTACAATAATAACATTTTACTACGTCTATATCACAGTAACGAGACTGGCGACTATGAGTAAAATTATAGCTATTAGTATATACTAAATTCGCTACTATATTAGCTATAATTTGCATATCTTATAGGCTAGCGTTCGACCACTATCTCGCCTGTTGTTGGTAAGCGATGATGGGGTCGAAGATGGTGAGCACGCTAAGCCTTGAATACTCCGACTCTCAAGGGCTGTGTGCTGCCGGAACACCGTAAGGTTATAGCGGCAAATTTTCTACTAGATATTCAGTTTAAGTTGCACTAAGACATTTAGCTAGGTGTGCCTTATTTGATAAACGGGCTTTTGGTCACTATTCGCTAAATGGGTCATACACACTGGTGGTAGAATTCGGTCATAGCCCAAATTACCACTAAACAGAGACATGGCACCAATTGGTTCGCCGAGTTACGACATGAAGTGCAGTGCTAGTGAACTTGAAAGACAGGAGAGATAGTTGCGATCTGTGGGTTAGACTAAAGTCAAATAGTTTCTTGAAGTGTTACACACTTAATATTTTTGTAAATTGTTAAATTGTAGACGTTTAAGTTCTATTGTAGACGTAGTGTTAAAGTCAGTTGTTCTGTCTACGCCTCGTCTCATTGCTATCTTCAATATCGAGACAAGCACGACTACATGTAAATCCGCATCATCACTTATCATCAGGTGATTGATATAGTGATCATATTACTGTCTAGCCAGAACAATGATTTAAGATATAAATAACCGACTTCAAATGCCGCGCTAGAAATTTCTATTGCGAATCTTTTGTCTCCATATCTCTGGAATCTGGAGATACTTACTTATCTGATCTCGATATAATTAAGATGGTTTAAAAACTAAAACAACCGACTTCCATGGCCCGCGAGTCAATTTCAGAATCAAGTTTGAGACGTTTATCGTCATATCTCTGGAGATACTTATCAGATCTGGATGAAAATTCAATGGGACCACCTCGAAAATGTACTCTTCAGTTTAAAAAAATAATCATTCGAATCGGTTAACTATTGACAGAGTAATCGCGTAACATACATACAAAAAATAAAACTGGCCAAGTGCGAGTCAGCATCGCGTCTCTTATCGCACACTTAGGGAGGGTTCCGTACAATACGAAACATAACAGAGTTTCAACATCATATAGTTGATTAATTGATATTACCCAGAATATGTGGTTTGTTCGCGATCTAGAAAGACGGGGCTCGTTTACTAGCGCCATCTATGTCATTTTGCCGAAACTAAGTAGATAGATGGCGTTTAAAAACACGTTTTTTTTATGGGGACCCCCTTTAATTTTTAATTTTATTTTGTTTTTAGTATTTGCTGTTCTAGCGGCAACAGAAATACACCATCTGTATAAATTTCAACTGTCTAACTATCACGGTTAATGAGCTATAGCCTGGTGACAGACGGAAAGACAGACAGACAGACGACAGACAGACGGACAGCGGAGTCTTAGTAATAGGGTCCCGTTTTACCCTTTGGGTACGGAACCCTAAAATAGACGTGTGGCACTCGGGGACTGCCGCGGTAAAGCTATTGCATAGTATTTATTTATGCAGTATTTTTTTTCTTTGATATTAATCTAAGTTACACTTTTTGAGCGTGGTGACCGATACGAAAACATTTTTTTTTCTTTCATTAAATAAATGAGAAGTGAGCTACTTTTAATATCGCTCATTTTAATATCAAAATTTTGGTTATCTTTATAGCAGTATTATATATAAATTAACAAAACAAAAAATAATACTGCATTTGTGATAATAATATTAAAATGTATCTATATAGAGTACTCACTCATTTTCTTTCACTATTTCTTTCGTGACTTTCTTCATTAATAAATGCACTTTGTTTATTCATATTTACAGATAGAGACAGAGTACAGATATTCACTGTTGTACATAGATGATAAATACCTATACACCTATCTGTGTCACGGCTACATGTATGAAGGCAGTGAGTGTTTAACAAGGAGGAATTATGTAAAGTTCCGAGGACGTGTTCACCCTTGACATAATTTGAAAATAGAATTCGGAATTTCTATTTGAAAAAGGAACGAGAAGATAAAATCAAAATTAGCCAGTCCGAGGGGTATATAAGCGGTTAGGGTAGGGTAGCACCCCTACATGTGAAGTGGGGATGAAATCTGATAGATGGCGTTGTACACCGTTAACACACGCAAGTGTTTCATTTTATCAAGTTTTACCATTCAATTGAATAATGTGTGAAACCAAAGACGATCCTATCTCTACTACGCTAAGGCTTAAAAAATGAGATTCGTTTCGTTGGGGTGTTAGGTTTTACTTTCGTTACGGAATTTCTGGATTCGGTTTCCACGCTCAAGGCCCACGATAGAAGCTATGCAATAGCTTAAAAACATATAGATTAATTGGGAATCTTTTTTTTGGAAGTCATTTCGTCGGAAAATTACAATGGACCAAACGAGAAGCAAACTCTCAAACAAAAAATATTTTTTTAAATCGGTTTATAATTAACGGAGTTTTTTTTAAATATAATCGTACTAGCAATAAAAATAACTACCCACATCAAAAACTCGTATTCGGTTTCCCACCAAAAAATCAGCGCTAATGTAACATGAATGTTATCAATATGATTCGACTCTTTATTGAGGTTCTTATCACTGCGATAAGAAGTTTCATGTACTCGGTGTACTCAATTAACCGTGTTAGTTTATGGATGAGTTCAGTTCAGTTCAGTTCAATAAATCCTGTTTTAATTAAACGGCGTATTTATTTCCACATTAATAACTGTCGGGTAAGTTATTAACCGACTTCAAAAAAATTAAAGAGGTTCTCAATTCGTCGGAATTAGTCAAAGACGCCTGGACCGATTTAGAAAATTCTTTTCATGTTTCGAAGGGTATTACATCCCAGATGGTCTATCCGCTACCAATAACTGTGCGGATACTATCGCTACATATTATATTGATATTGATAGAGCTTTAGCTATCCTACACTATTTTACGGTATCGCTTACACAAAATAAATAAAATAGTATATTCAACATAATAGCGTCCAAATGTATTATCATGACAATGGGAACGGCGCCCGTAGACCGTGAAAACTTAACTTTCTACGTTGCGTAAATCGTTGACGTTTTGCGAATTTCAAAACGGCAGTATTTTATTCTTCAGGCAGGCTTCAGGCAATTTATTTTAAACAATAGATAGTGCAGATGGCACACTTTTCTTTTTTTTAGCCCCCGATAGAAAAAGAGGGATGTAAAAGTTTGACGTGTGTATCTGTGTTAGGTGTCTGTCTGTGGCATCGTAGTAGCCAAACAGATGCACCGATTTTGATTTAGTGTTTAATTAAATAGAGAGTTTTGAGTTTTTTTTTTGTTTTGTTATATCAGTGAAATCACTGATGAAGTGCTTGTCTGTAACCTATTATGTATAACATTGTTAATGCCGTTTAAGGTAGGTATTTTGGGTAAGACATCTAGGAACCTATAAAAATATATATTATAAATAACCTATATAAACAATGTGTTTGTCCGAATAACAACACCATAGTCGAGGGTAATGATATGCTCCCATTTCAAATTATTTTAGTATTACTAATTATTTAAGTTTGTTTGTCTGGAGATAGGACAAGTCGCTGCGACGCAAACCTCTCAAGTTCATAGTACAATAACATTTGAAGCCGGATGCAGCAATACAATAAATAACCAAGAAAATATCTCACAACTTCTGATAACCTTTTAATAAACAACGGTATTATTACGCAATAGTATTAAAACAATATATAATATATTTCCTCTCTCATCAATTAATTTCATCCCAAGTTATTTGTTCCTTGAGTTAATATCGACAAGCATTGGTAATTACGACTTATAATAAGCTTTTAATGTACCGTTGGAAAACGGAATAATTTGCAATTAATTGTTTCCGATTGCCAAGTAATTCAAAAGGTATATTTAAGGTAGGTAGTTCAAGTAGATAGTAGTAGTATATTAGATGTATATAATGCCAGCACGAATAAAATACAAATGCAGTGTTTGATCTATGAAAAATAAATGCAAGTTTGTCTTGAAGACAAAATCAGGCTTAATAATATGTATAAACCATAATCTTTATTTTTAACCGACTTCACAAAAAAAGGAGGAGGTTCTCAATTCGTCTGTATGTTTTTTTTTTTTTTTGTGTGTATGTTACGCGATTTCTCTGTCAATAGTGAACGGATCCAAATGATTCTTTTTTTAATAGGTAGGATACGTTTCCGAGGTGGTCCCATTTTAATTTTATCGAGATCTGATAAGTATCTCCAGAGATATGGAGATAAATAACTCAAACATAGGAGAATGTACTGGTTTTAGTAGAAGAGTCCCAAGAAGATTATACACAATGGAGGTTGCTATTGGATATACTTTTGAAGACTAAAAAATATGACCTTGAATAATGTTTTTACATCTTTCTTCTCGTTGATTTTGGTTTTTGACAGATATTCTTACGGTAACTGTGAGCGAGATAGAGATAAAGGTGGGGATAATAAATATATATTTTTTTTTTAATATCTTATAGGCTAGCGTTTGACCACTATCTCACCTGTTGCTAAGTGATGATGCGGTCGAAGATAGAGAAGTGGACTAGAATGGGAACTGGCTCTCAAGGATAGCTGCCTGAACACATAAGATGTTTGGCGACAGATTTTCTAACTTGAGGGTGGTAGCTGGCCAGGCGGACACTAGATTTGTCCTACCACCATGCGGGGGTTGTTGGTTTCTTAACGATGTTTTCCTTCACCGGAGGGCAACTGTGAGAAGCGCACATATATTTTACGACCGAAAAATTAATTGGTGCACGGCGGTTTGAACTCGGTACCACGGCATCAAAGCTGACTGTTCTCCCAATTATATATTAATAATTATAATAAATAATTATATATAAATATAAATAATTTGTCTTCACAGGAATGTTCTACTGGGCAAAGTCTTGTTAGGGTGCAAACTTTTTTAAACATACCTAAGATTTTTTGACATGACATGACGTTTGCCGAAGATGGCGGCCATTTCAGTCCCGCGACACTGCATACATTATTAAATAACTCAGAATTATGAACGTACTTTTTACCAACCAACACTGCAAAAAAAAATTATAAGCATAATACCACAGATTATATAATAGTTACTACGTAAATAATACTTTCCGTTGTTAGGTTGGCTACACAATGCTTTCATAATTCGGGTTTCAACAATATAGGGATGTGCCTCTTATAACGTAGTAGAGTGATTCAGTACTCTGTTGGCCATATGGCGGCAAGTAATGTTAATAATCGCAAATATTACTTTTTTATATTCATTTTGGAATACAACTAGTCCGTGTTATAAAAGTATTTGGAATTATTGTAATAAAATAGACAATTAATTATCGTGTGTGTCAGATGCTTTAATTGCACAGGGCCATTTTGGACATTGTCCTTTGATAGGTACCTTGATGACATAATTATTACTAGTGAATATTATCACTTTAGCAAGGCATTTAAAGTCAATTTTTTTAGGGTTCCGAACGCAAAGGGTACCAAATGAACACTTTCTGAGACTTTGTTGTCCGTTCGTCCGTCCGTCCGTCCGTCCGTCCGTCCGTGTGTCTATACATATGTGCGCACTTTACAGATCTGTATCTTCTTAACCGTTATAGGTACATACTTGAAATTTTCAAAAAGTATATATCCATCAGTGTATAACGGTCCAGACACCAAATGTAATAAGATGCATGTAATTTAATTAAAACTTGTTATGCACTAAAAAGGGTAAAATAAGTTATTTTTCAAAAAAAATAAAACCGACTTCATAATCACAAACAGGCACTCAAAAGCGAAAAATAAATTACTTAAAATTATTATAAGCGCTACCCATTTATCTATTTGAAGTCGGTGCCAGCCAAGTCTATTGGATAGTAGATAGATACTATGTATGTAGTAGTAGTAAGTAGGTACATGTAGGTTAGTAAGTAGGTAGATACGAGTAAATGTAGGTATTATCTTTCTACTACCTATTAGACTTGGCTGGCACCGACTTCAAATAGATATGTGGGTAGCGCTTATAATAATTTTAAGTAATTTATTTTTCGCTTTTGAGTGCCTGTTTGTGATTATGAAGTCGGTTTTATTTTTTTTGAAAAATAACTTATGTCTTGAATATTTAATACAATTGTCGCTTACGGACAGATAATGACATCTAACGGTGAGTAGGCGAAACCATCTTTTTTTAATCGGATAACCACAGACAGCAGGCGCAAATGTTGAAATTAGTGATTTTGATTATAATTCGTGTTCGTATCGTGTTATTTAAACAATATTATAAATAGGAATACAAATCATTGTATTTTTAGTACAAATACCTGACGCCACATAGTGTGATGTTTTAAAAACTGAAGTTCGTTTACCTGCAACAAAAAACGTACAATGGTAAAAAAAATGTTTTACTAGACTACTAAGTAAGTATAATATAAGATACGATCGGTAGCTTTTTACTAATTTCGATCGAGTTACTTGTAATGTTGTAAGGCGTTAAGCGACACATTTTCAACTTGAGGTACTTGTACTATTCATTATTATGTGCTTGAGGTTGGTAGCTGGCCAGGCGGATATTAGACAGAGAGTGTCCTACCACCATACTGGGAGTTGGGGGTTTTAACGGTGTTTTCCTTCACGGGAGGGCCACTGTGTATGGTAACGATTAATTATTAACCACTACAATGCTGTATTAGTTAGGGAAGACTCTACTTTAGACCAGGCCTGCGACATTGCGTACATAATAAAGCGCAGACTACAGATAATAAAACAATTCATAATTATAAACGTACTTTGTACAGACATTGCAAAAGAAAATACTATACCAAATTTACATGACATACTATTCGTAAAGATTACCCCCCAGTCACCATGTCTATTAAATTTCTACGCCTAATACTTTCCGTTAGGTTGGCTACCAGGTCTGGTGATACAGTAGTCTGTGAATCAAAGAGTAACATATTTATACTCTGTGAATTTTTGTGGCAATTTTTAGGGTTCCGTAGCCGAATGGCAAAAAACGGAACCCTTATAGATTCGTCATGTCTGTCTGTCTGTCTGTCCGTCCGTATGTCACAGCCATTTTATTCCGAAACTGTTAGGACTACAGAATTGAAACTTTGTAGGTAGATGTATTCTGTAAACCGCTTTCCGGTTTTTATACAAAAATAAAAAATATAAATGTTTAAGGGGGGCATCGCATACATGGAACTGAAACAAAAAAAAAAAATTTCTTCAAACCTATACGTGTCTATGGATAGGTCTACAAAAATGACATTGAGGTTTCTAAAATCATTTTCTCTCAAAGTCAATCATTTGAAAGATAAGCGCGTCTAAAGTATTAAAATGTGTGTCCCCTCCCTCTAACTTTTAAAGTATAGGAGTGAAAAATCTAAAAAAAATATATGTTGTAGATCTCAATAAAAACTAACAACGAAAATTGGTTTGAACGAGATACAGTCAGCAGTTTTAGAGATATGGCGACCGCAAAGATAACTTTGTTTTTCATACAAACACTATGAAAAACAAAGTTAATTTTGTAGTTGCGAAAAATCATAGTTATGGAATACTTAACGGTGTTACGGAACCCTACGAGTGCGAGTCCGACTTGCACTTGGCCAGTTTATTGAAAACTTTGTGAGCGTGCTGCTAATTATATTTTTACGTCAAAAACTCATGTTTTATTATAATGGGTGGCAAATCATTGCGAAAATGTGAAGTTTGTGGTGTGAGGAGAGTGAGAAAAAGACATTCAGGCATATTTTTGGCTAGATATCCACTTGACCCGGACCGGTATGTTGATATGCTTTGAAGTCTTAATTTTAATATTTATCGAATAATTCTAGACATGTAGTCTCTAGCATTGCTTATTTCGTTGATTCTACTACAAGTCTACTAAGATTAAGTCATAATCAAAGTGAAAAATCCTTTTATTATAAACTTGGATTTAATTTTGGCGGGAATGTGAAAAAGTGTGTAAAGTAGTGAGCAACACTTATCGATAACCCATTTAATGTGCTATTGCAGATGTCGAATATGGGTCAAACTCACGATATGGCGGAAACGAAGATTTGGTGTACCTACCCATAAAAAAAACTAACGTCTCACATCTGGATAACATCTTTCCAAAGGCTATTAAATTGTTTATGAATAGAATAAAATTATAATATATGCAAAGTTGTTAATTCTATAGTATGTTCTTTTGTAACCGTCATCATTAAGAGCCAATTTTCGTCTGCTGCTGGATATAGGTTCCTTAATTCTACCATGTAATATGTTATGCAATAAAAAATGCAGAGACCGTAGCTTCGTTTTATTTAGTATACCAAATTAACACAGGATTAAATGATACCACTACTCTTCATATTTTTTTCTCTTTTATCGATATCGATAAACAAAAGCAATTCGTTATGTCCAATTTCCTGTTTTCATAATGTTGGCTCTAGTATTGTATTGTTAGGTTGGTAACAAAGTGCTATCATAATTCGGTTATCAACAATGTAGGAAAGTGCCGACTCTTATTACGTAGTAGCGTGATTCAGTACTCTGTGCTTTAGACCTTATTTTAAGACTACGTTAAAATATACTGAAACGCCAAAAATTACGTTATGTTAACATAAGAAGCACAAGATTTAGAAATATAGTATACTTTTGATTTTACTTAGAAACTAATAAAGTATTCATACTAAAGAAATTGGAGAAGTCACCATCGCAATGTATCGGTGCGCTACAATAATATATATAATAAATTAATAATTACGTTATGAATTACTAAAACAACTCTGAAATTATTTATTATTTCGTAAAAGAGGACTTGATTTACCGTTATATTTATAAGTAATAAATACTATTAACATTACAAAAATAAAGAAACTGAACTGTGAAATGCGCACATAATTTTTATTAAAGAAAAGTCCACCAGGCGACTTAGTGGTCAAACGTATTTTTAGATATAATAAGAAAAACTTGAGTTCCTACGTGATATACGGAGGTGAATAGCAAACTTTCACTTTCACTGCCTAAAAGTAGAAAAATTCTACTCAAACATCATGAAAAAATTGCATATCTTGTAGTGAAAGTTATAACCGAAGCTCTGAACTATCAAATTAGCAAAACAAAACACAACTCTAAAAAGCAAAACTACGAGTATAATGCATTAACAAAATTATAAAACGAATTTCGATATTAAGTCATAATGTTTGAACCTGACAGATATATCTACTAACAATCGGAGAAGGAGGAAAACGTAGCTAATTCTCGGTAGGATAGAAAAAAAAACTTAATTACACAACTTTATAATTGGCTCTTGGCTCTAGGAAAAATACTTGCATTGGTTTAGGACAATAACCTCAGTCAATGCTAGATTTATTCTTATCTTGCCTAATCGAACGGACACGTGCTTTTTTAAGGTGAACTTTTTTTAACGGTTTAAAAATGCTGTATTATTGAATTTATTCCATCCGATATTAATAACGTACCACACGTACATGTTTGAAGTGATACTTCTTTAGGTGCACTGGGAATTGACGGAAGTGACGTAACGTCACGGTCCAAAGGCAGCGGAAGTAACGTAAGCGTCATGTTATATTTTATATTTATAAACGCCCTCTATTGTAGAACGGCGTAACAACGAAGACGTATTCGCTAAAGTTTAACAGATGGAGTTGTACAAAAATATAATTAGTAATGTTGAGAAATTAATTGAATGAACTCGGAAGTTTCACTTCTAACGCGTAGCTTTCACCGCACCCTTTTTTATATTAGAACATTTTAAAAAGTACGATTTATTCGAATTAAAAAGCACTTTCTCAAACTTATCATGGTCAATTGCTGCCTTGATTATCAAGGATCCGCGAAATCTTTCCAAAGTTCACGATCCTCAAAAACCTCTATTTACTTGTTATTATCGATAGATCGAGAGATTTTCGTTTGAGCTTCGTAAGTCTCAAAAGTCCCGCCAAGACGAGCTAAGCGAAGCGCAAGGGCACTACCTAACTTTCTCGATTATTATTTCGCGCTCTTTCTGTCTATTTCCCTCTGTTTCTCACTCTCAGTGTGTCATTGATTCTAAGTTCATTTCTACTGTTTTATGCTTAGCGAGAAAATGAATATCCTCGATAAAGTTCGCAAATCGCAAAAATGCTAATTTATACATCACTAATCGTGGGTGGGGAATTATTTTTGCAATTAAAACTCGCAGTAACATTCATCCTCTTGTACACGACGGAAACAAATCACAAGCCATTTTGACCCTTTATAATTACCGCCAAGTACGCACAATTACGCATAAATGCATAGCATTCATCAGACAGTTCCTTGCTCTAGGACAACAACCTTTTGAATGCCACAGGCCGATAAAGTAAGAATGCACTGATGAGGCACAGTATAGAACAGTAAGTCATGTTTTATGAAGCGGGACAGAATAATTTTTCTTTTTATATCTTACAGGCTAGCGTTTGACCACTATCTCACCTGTTGGTAAGTGATGATGCGGTCGAAGATGGTAAGCACGCTAGGCCTAGAATGTCAACTGGCTCTCTAATTGTACTACGGTACGAAATGCAGATTTTTAAAATATAATTAGGCGATAAACAAGACATCCGCCCGTCTGATGGTAAGCGATCACCGTTGCCTATAACACCTGAAACAACGGAGGCGTTACTAGTCCGTTGCCTGCCCTGTAACTCTCTTTATTTACATTCTTTCAAGAAGTAGTGGACTGGTCGTACTAATCGGCTGCGCGTTCATCGCTGTTTGACGTTAACGGCTGACGACGAAGCGCCTCGATCGCCGCACCTCCTACGGGTCTTGAATTGACACACTGCTATGATTTTACTATGGCTGAGGTCGAACGTCGTAAATACTTATATGTAAGGGCTGACTTAAGGCTTTATGACTGATGAGGCACGTGGCTAGTTGAACTGTTCTTACAGTAGTAGCTTGATGAGTTTTCTGCTAAGAGCGATAGATTAGGTTTCACAGATTGAAATTAGACGTTTATTATGTAGACCCGAACTATAACGGAAGAGTTGAAATACCTGTGTCTATTTATATTACAATTGTAGCTCTCGAACTCGACTGATTCCAATACTGTTTGTAACCTGAGTAACCTAATTGGAAGTTTTATTTTTATTTCTGATAGACTTGTGTTGGACCACTATCTCGCCTGGTGGTAAGCGATGATATGGTCGAAGATGGTAAACACTCTAGGCCTAGTAGACTTGGGAAAAACAGAATAGGAAGATAAATTACCGTTTCTATGAAATAAACACAAATTATTTATACACATTTGCAAAATACTTAAATGTTAATAGGTACATTTATATAACTTTAACATATTCAGATTATTTAATAAAACAGTAAGTACCTAGTTCATTAACACTAGATTTTGATTACCAAATGTAACCATTACTGGTACAGGCTCTATAAAGTCTAGACTTTCTGTTTAGAGTCAATCAAATGCCATTGACCTTATAGGAACTATAATTGAGCACTAAATCTTATCCTGACCTTACTTGTTTTGACACTTGGTAGTGACTTAGTGAGTATCCCTGATCACACATTAATATTTTTTTAAATAGAAATGTATGTTTTAAAGGAAGGCTTGTCTTTTTTGCAGTCTATATTTGTTTGTAATTACATATGTCCCAAGTCTTACCGAAGCATATGAACTACTCGTCCGGTGTGACCTAGAATTTTACAATGTATAAAATAGTACTACTAGTACTACTATAATTGTATAATGGAACCAAACGGGAGGTATACGGGGTATACCCTCTCAAATAAAAAGGAATTTTCTAAATCAGTTAATAAATTACGTAGTTCTGAGGTAATTAATAAATTTACAAAATATACAAGTTAATTGAGAACCACCTCATCTTTTTTTGTAAAGTTGGTTAAAAATAAAGCTTCGTATGCTCTCATTTCCTATAAATAAGAAATAATATCAAAAATCGGATGAGTACATAATTCTACAGATTACCTCTATTAAACATACTATACCATGCCACAGAATAAATAATATTTACAGTTACATGATTTTACAATACGAGGGCGGCACTAAAAGTATCGGGAATGAAATATTTCCACTGTTCCTGTCATATTAAAATCTTTTTTATTGAAAACTCCTTGGTTTTAAAAATCGAATACCATTTAATAATTTAAAAAAAGATTCTCGGTCTTGTCAGAAGGTTTTGTCAAACTTGTTTAGTCGTTGAAAAAATGGAATTGACTCGAGAAAATTCAAGAGCGATGATTTATTATGACTTTCGAAGTGGTTTAACACAAAAACAGTGTATTGACCGGATGATTTCTGCATTTGGTGATGAAGCCCCATCCAAAACCATAATTTATCGCTCGTTTGCTGAATTTCAACGTGGACGTGTCAAGCTCAGTGATGATTCCCGTCAAGGTCGTCCAAAAACTGCAGTCACCCAAGAAAACGTTGATGCTGTGCGAAAGCTGATTGAGGAAGATCGACATGTGACATACCGCGAAATTCAGGCAACTTTAGACATTGGCATGAGTCAAATACAAAGAATCTTGCATGAACAATTAGGTGTAAAAAAGTTGTTTTCCCGATGGATACCGCATTCGCTCTGTGAAGAGCAAAAAGCGGCTCGCGTTACTTGGTGCGTCAGAACTCTCGAAAGATTCCACGCGGGATCCTCAAATGCTTTATACAACATCGTAACAGGTGACGAATCCTGGATATGAACGAACTCGACGACGTACGAACCCGAAACAAAAAACCAATCACGAGTTTGGGTGTTTTTCATCACCTGAAGAAGCTGTGGACGCCTACAAAACGGCCATTTTGGAGACCCCAACTTCCGAATGGAATGGTTGCTTCAATGATTGGTTCCATCGTATGGAAAAATGTGTCAAATTTCGCGGAGAATACTTCGAAAAGCAATAAATATATATCCATTTTTAAATAGTAATGTTGTGTCACTTCCTTGATTCCCGAAATTTTCAGTGCCGCCCTCGTATTAACCTAGATACTAATTATTTTCATAAAAAAACTATTTTTTAAATTACGGTTCGTAAAATATACAAGCATGCGGAAGAATAATATGCAAGTTTGTTTTAAAACTACTTACTAACTATAATATCTTAGATTACAGAACAACCCAGAAACTATTTTTACACCACGCTAACTCCGACCATCCACGGCTTAGCTATGCATGTTGACTTAGCTTACGTTTGTGAGAAAATGTATATACTACGAGTAATACAAGTTTGATAACCAAAGTACGCGGCTACGCTATGCCTGAAAGCATAGCGTTGTGTCATTATCGAACGCTGGACTCGCAGCGAAGTCTAATGCATCGTCCACAAGCAGAGACCCTTCAACAAGGTAAAAAAATGTATAGCAATACGTATTCGTAAACCTTAAAAAATTATAAATATGTCTTGCATAAATAAATGTTTATCGTTCTGCTTGGGAAAGAGTGACAGAGTGTAATGGACGCCTTACAGAGCGTGGGCATAACAATAAGCTAGCACTGACAATTTTTTTATAATATAAGGTAACAGGACTAGCACGACTCTCGCCTGATGGTAAGCGATGATGTCTACCTATTAAAGATGCACTACTCTGCGCCTGTTACCTTGAGACATAAAGATGTTGAGTTTCACATGCCCTGTAATTTCACTGGATACCCTGCTTTTGAATCGAAAAACACTTCTATTTCACGGCTGAAAATTAATTGGCAAAGTGGTGGTACCAAAAGTCAAAAGTCTAAGCATTTATTCAGTATATGGGCAAATTAAACATTTGCACTTACCCACGTCAAATTACATTAAATAGATCATATTCAATAAAATATATTATAGATATAACAGAAAAATAACTTATTGTTTCGAATTTACAAAAAAAAACAAAGGTATTGAGCCATTCAGCTTTCATCTAGACGTCGAACGTCACACTTAAAACACATGTACCGCCCCAGGCGGACTAGCAGAAGTCCTACCACTACAATATATGTATAAATGAAGTGAAGTAGAGATAGCGTAGCATCAAGCGTGTGCCACGTGCATAGTGTTGCAACGGTGGACGGTTACTTTAAAAGCACACACTTTCTAAGGCGATTATGTCAGACATAATGTTATTTACGATTTAATAAGTGTAGAGCTCTGTTTCTAGTAACAATGTCTAATTAGTCCACTTGACTTACTGAACGCCATTGTGCGGTATATCATAATAACTAACAATTACTTGATAACATTTATTTTTACTGCAGATAAAGCGGTCTTGGTTTGCTTTATAATTGAAACAAACAAAATATTTGTCTTTATCTGATGAAACTGATGTTGCGATCGCATTGAATAACGGTAGTAAGACGACACTATCTTGAATATTTTTCCTTAAAATTGAAAATAACTTCGGAGCTTAGCGAATTTCTTAGTGACATTATTATTCAAGGTAGTAAGTTGAACACTACCTTAGTTGGTGGTGCTTGCCTGTCACCAATAAAAAATAAAACTGCCAAGTGCGTGTCGGACTCTACGAAATTGTTTTTAGATAGAGCAAAAAAATGCGGAAAAAAACTCGTTTCTTCTATGGGGATTCAGCTGTTTTTTTTATAATATAATATCATTTTTATGATTCGTTGGTACACTGGCCATAAAAATACGCACTTTATGAAAATTTCAAGTGTCTTCTATTAACTTTCATACGATCGGGCAAAAAACGCGGATAAAAACAAGACGATACATACGATAGGTTGGGATAGTTTTAAAGATAGTTCAGTTATCTTGTGCCTCGTTTCACTACTGCCTTTACATCCACACAACTACAATTCTACTTTAGACATCGTCACTTAACATCAGGTGCGACACTAGTCAAGTGCTACACTGTCAAATTAATTCAAAAAATCACAATGGTATTGCAGTAACTCCTCCGATCACAATTCTGTACTAAGTAACATAGATCCACCATATAATGGTACAAAAACAATAACAGTTACAGTATAGCGTGGTGCGTAGGTGCAACGTAAACTATCGGGTCACTTTTGTGCTTCATTTTCCACATATGTACATTTAGCGAGACAAGTGTTTGCATATATTGCTAAATTATTTGCGTGATAATCTGCATGATATATAGGTAGTAACATAAGCCTCGCAATTATATTGAACACTTAGACATACTACGCTACGAATGTCATATATATAATTTTAAAACATTGCAATTGAATCAACATGAATGATCAGTTTCTGTATAGCGCTCTGTCTAGTTGTGAAAGTCTTAACATGGCAATTCAATTTAAGTTCAATGCATCAATAATAACTGAATTGAACTACCATGATTAACAGCGATTATAATTGAATTATTATTTTTAATGTAATATTAAAAAATAATAAATCGTACAAAAAAAAGTTGCGCTATTTATAAATACATTTATGTGTGCTTTTCACAGTGGCCCTCCGGTGAAGGAAAACATCGTTAAGAAACCAACAACCCCCGCATGGTGGTAGGACACTATCTAGTGTCCGCCTAGCCAGCTACCACCCTCAAGTTAGAAAATCTGTCACCAAACATCTAATGTGTTCCGGCAGCCATCCTTGAGAGCCAGTTCCCATTCTAGGCCTAGCGTGCTTACCATCTTCGATCGCATCATCACTTACCAACAGGTAGGAGATAGTGGTCAAACGCTAGTCTATAAAGTATTAAAAAAAAACATTTAGAATGCTATACTATTGAGATATTAATTGCGTACATGCTAAGAAGAATAGATAATAGAAGAATCAAAAAGTTCCTTGATCGGATAAATACAGAGTATTTATGGCAATTAATAACAGATACAATAATGTAAATGTTACTTAATATTTTAATAAAACAGTCATAAGGTGTTTTCCAATGCAGTGCAGTGACGGGTAAAACTTAGGAATTATATAGTTTTGCATGTCTTTAACATTGACATTCGTCATCGCTTATATGATATGTATAAGGCTATATTGCTTGTCCATTTCTATACGTAACACTATGATAAAAAATGATATAAAATAAAAAAAAATGATAAAAAAATCTTTTATAATAGGGAACACTTTTTCTAGCGACAGTACCGCAAGAGCACAATAAATCACGGAGAGCGTTGACCGTCTGATTATGGTAATGACAAATTATGACCGACTAATGACTAGGAAAAGTTTCTTTAGTTACTTTCTCATAAATAAGTAAGTAACATCATATTTAAGTACCGTCATAATTTATATAGAAAAAATATGAATTATGTCACTCGAAATCTTGTGTTTTAAATATAATAGTATATATCGCACAGAAAAGACTATAAAAACGCCTGTTTTTATACAAGCATGCATATACAATGCAGATACAAGTGTTAAGCTCATACTTTTACATAGTTTACTTAAGAGCGACCGCAGGGTGCACTTTTCCATACAAATGTATTCCCCCGTTTCCTCGCTGGAAAATGCTTCTAGAGCAAAATTTGTTTCTACAAAATATCAAGGTCGGCTGTAGCTACGCCCCTATCATTTGCTTTTTTTGACCAATAAATTTCAAAAAGAAATATAAGCCTTTTAAGAGCGAACGCGGTGTGCATTTTTCCATACAAATGTATTCCCCCGTTTACTCCCTGGAAAATGCTTCTAGAGCAAAATAGATATATAGATAATATATATATATATCCATTTCAAATTATGGCGTAGCTAAATACTACAGGCCGGTGACGGGCAGCAGCGCGTCACCGGTGCGAGGAGCTACGTCCTGCGATCGCCAACTCGCCTGCCCAGCGTGGCGATTAGGGCATATCCCTCCAAATGAGCCGAAGATCAGGCTCAGTGGCGTATCTTGGGAGAGGCCTAGGTCCAGCAGTGGACTGACACAGGCTCATTATGATTATTATGATGATTACTACCTTATATCGTTGTCCTACAATTTCGATCGCTCTTCAACGGACTAGCATGGATATTAATTACCTATTCTACGAGAGTTTTATCCAATTAATCAAAGTTTGTAACAACTGCAACGCACGTATCAAGCTAATTTTTAATTATTTAATTGTTAAGTCTGGAGGTCGAACGTTGTGTTGAGATTAGTCGCCCACGAAACATTGGGAAACTCCAGCATTGGACTGGCCCCAGACGAGCGTTTAGTGCGCTGCGTTTAAAACGTTTACGTCGAAAATTACATCATCATCAGCATAATCACTCTGTGTCAGTCCACTGCTGGACGTAGGCCTCTCCCAAGATACGCCACTGAGCCCATCTTCGGCTCATTACGGGTTGGCGATCACAGGACGCACCTCTTTGCACCGGTGACGCTGCTGCTCGTCGCCGGCCTGTAGTATTTAGCTACGCCATAGTTTTGAAATGGTTATACCGCCATTTGTCGCCAGAGCCTCGTTTGTTGTTCAGCTGGATGCACCACGGGCAGGTGAGGTTGGCTGGGAGCACTAAGGTGGTACTTGTGCACCCTTACATTCCGAAAATTACATGATACACAAGAACTCAAGGCAGGCTGCCTCACTTTGTATTAAGTGTAAGGAAAAGTAAGATCCGAAAGAGTAGATTATCAGCCTGAATTATCAGGCTATGTTGACCTACACAGCGCTGCAGCGTGCCCTTGGACAAAGAGCTAATTTTGCGGTTCGAATTCGCAGTACCGCAAAAGTGGTCTATAGTTTTTATTAACTTTAGACCACAGGTGTAGGAGCATATTATATCGATGTTCCGCCTGACTTTCTACCAAAAGCTTGCTTACCACCATCGAGGAAAAAAATCTGCCCCCATAACCTTACGGTGTTCCGGCAGCACATAGCCCTTGAGAGTCATAGGTTTCTAGGCCTAGCGTGTTAACCATCTTCGACCACATCTTTGCTTACCACCAAGCCATATATTCGTCAAACGCTAGCCAACGCTATAAGGTATAAAAAACAAATAAATTAAAAAACGCTACACAAAGCACACTCGTCTGGGCTGAGTACTGCGCTAAATGAAGATATTATGCAACGAGGTAAACCGCAATCTGGATTTGTATTCATGAGTAATAATAACGATATTCATGGTTGCTGGATTAAGTTGTATCCAAGCATTCTGTTCAAGATAATGTAACTGCTGATATTATCTTACGTTTTACTAAAGTTTTACGATAAAGTTGGATAGAGGAGATTTTAACTGTAGCAGGTACTACAAAAAAGTCGTTTATAAAATTTCCATTCAATAAAAATATTGCTTAATAATCTCAATACATATACATACTTGTTATAACGATATTCAAAAAAAAGTCTTAGGTTAGTCTTTCGTGCAACGAAAAAAAGGACTCTGCAATCAAGTTTCGAGGAAGTCAATAATCTGAGTGATGAGAACATTGAGAACTGATTGAATGAGTCAGTTTTTGTTATTTCTAAATGAATATATTCTGTAAATGTTGACACTTAATAGCGTCAAAATTAATCACTCATATATTTTACACCGTTTAATAATAATTCTAATAATTTCGTATAATAATAATAATTTCGTATAGGTACGAACTAAATGTTTTGAAATTTACCTCACTGTACTTTCTTACAATTACGCGAAGCATAGTTTCAAGAAACTAGCATATCTGTTGTACAACTAAACATGCCTATAGGCTAATCTTTAACTGTCATTTTCCCATTACCACCAACACTTAAGAAATCCATATTACGATGGCAGAGATCATTTCCATACCACTTAAACATAACGAGATATAATAAAACAAAACGATGTTTAAAATAGTTTCTCAGGTTTTAAATCACTGGTGTGTAAAGTATAACGTAAACGGATATGATTCAGGGATTGGAATCCTACCGTCTACATACTTTAACGTGTTTTTTCTGGAAGTATATCGGAGTAAACAACTGTTCACGTAAATGTATGCATACTTTCGGTATGTTGCATCTCGAAATTCAATTCAGGTAGGATTTCCACGCTCTAGATTTTTGGAGTACTAGTATTATATGCTGGTTCAGACGTGTTCAGCATACATGATATGGGAGATATACTGCAAATCTTCCAGGGTGAGTTAAAATAAAACACATCGTAGATTAAATTATAAACCTACAATGCAACATGTACCTACCAAGTTTTATCTCGTCTCTAGGTACTTGGTACTTTTACCCTAAATTTAAATACTATTTATATGCATATTTATTACCTAATAAAAGTGATGGATAAGCGTTTTTTTATATCTTATAGGCTAGCGTTTGTCCACTAACTCACCTGTTGATAAGTGATGATGCGGTCAGAGATAGTAAGCTCGCTAGGCCTAGAATGGGAACTGGCTCTCAAGGATAGCTGCCGGAACACATTAGATGTTTGGCGACAGATTTTCTAACATGAGGGTGGTAGCTAGCCAGGCGGACACTAGATAGTGTCCTACCACCATGCGGGGCTTGTTGGTTTCTAAACGATGTTTTTCTTCACCGGAGAGCCACTGTGAAAAGCGCACATACATTTTTCGATAGAAAAATCCATTGGTGCACGGCGGGGATTGAACTCGATAGTTCCTACCGATACCTCTGGCATCAAAGCCGACCGTTCTCTCGATTACGCCACCGGGCCCTCAAGTTTGACCCCTATTTAACCTTAGTGTGTAAAGTAACGATGTGATCGAAGATGTTTGTAGCACGTTTGCTGAGAAGATTCCTGTTCGATGTTAAATATTTAAAAAAAACAACGATGAAATAAATAATTCCTCCACTAAAAAACGAATCGCAAAATAACCTCAAGCCAATATAAGAATTTAATTGAAGACTTATTTGCAAACTTCTAAGAATTTCGCCCCAAATCCTAATGAATATACGACGTCGAGCCAACGCGTAGGTCATCCACCAAATGTGGCAAGGGCTCCAGATTTATAGGTCACATTGCATCACGGTTTATCGAACCACGCCGCCCTTTTATTTACCCCAGACTGTCTGATGCAAAGGTCGAATAAGGGCCATCGATCTCGAAGGCCTGAATCAAACATAGGAATAACATTTATATGATTCATACTGCAACCTTATTGTGGTTACAATTCTTTTAACAAATGAGTTGGCTTCCTTGAACTGCAATTTGCATGTCTTTAATAAATTATAAAACACAGGAACTCAACCGTCGTATGTTAATGACAAAGGCCGAGATCTTATCGATGTAATATTTTTTTTTGTTTTTTGATAGCAGCTCAGTCGACGAGAGACATCTCTTACAATGAAATCTTACGAGAGTTTTAAATCTTTATTTCCTATTCGCAAAACAGTAAAAAAGCAGCACAGTTCCTTAGTAGGATGAAACACTTACCTTATAAATGACTTAAGTGCTGAACACTTTTATTGTTGCAATAAAGTCCTAACGACCGCAAGAGAAGAATGATAAAAATCGGACAATGTGTGACCGAGATAAATCTTAAAATCTTTATATGTCGGGGCGTCTACGCGGTAAAAATTACATTTACCTTAGAAGTTTCCTCTTTAAATTAAGGCTAAGCCCATCTTTGTCAACAAAGCGACGGGTAACAAAGCCCAAGCTAATAAGGAATAAGGAAGAGAAGCCAATAAATATGACTCAGATAATTTCAAGAAATATGTGTGAAATATTGATGACATTCGTGCATACGAGCACGGCTTTATTAAAGGCGGAATGATCAATAGCTGTACATTTTCTTTGTTGTACTTTCCCTTTTCACATCTTGTTAAAGGTGCTAACTTTCAGTACACCGATGTCTCTTGCTTAGTAGCACGACCTTTGAGAGAAACCTCTTGAAACCTTTAAACGATTTTACTTTTACGCAAGCGTGACTTGTGCAAGCTGTTACTAGTAAATGTAGGATAAAATAACGAGGCTCAGGTCAAGTTCGGCTTGCACTTCTGTGAGGTCAAGGTTGGTAAAGATTTCTACGTAAATTTAATTTGATTGTTTGCCAATAAGTTAAATAAATTGGGCTTGTGATTTCAAGTAGTGTTGTTAATTTTGTATCTTCCGTTGCTATCTCTACCATAGACAAAACTGACTGTCTTTATTAGTACACCATCCGTGTGAAATGGAATTATATCAACAGAAGTTAACATTTCACCACTACGCCAATTTACAAAGAAGCGATGCTACAATTAGATTAGCTACATACGCAATTAAAATGCTTGACTTTCCATGCAATATATCCCCAACTTGTGATCAAGTTAATTAAAGATACGTGTAAATATAGCCTCCAGCTACCCCGAAACACGTGTCACTGCCGACCATCAATCTTTCAACTGCGAGCTATCTGAGTCGCGACGGCCAATGCCCTGGGCTAAGTAGGTCACAGGTGACGTCACTGGCTCGTTTCGAATGCTTCTCTAATCGTATCACGGGATGGAAGTCGTTTCGACCCCCAAGATATTAATGCAGTTCTCCGAAGATAATTATTCAAGTGAGCACCACTTTTTTCCTACTGCTCCTCTTTTACAGTTGTTTATCGATTGTGATTTGTGTTAGTGTGGATATAATAAAAGAGGTTTCACAATGTCGTCATCACCCTGTTTACCCTGTTCAGTCTGTTATGATACTATAGTATTTGAGGGTATCCTATAATTAGGAAGTACAGGCCATTCTAAGGAAGAATGTATTTATGTTTCTAAATTGTACATTTTACCTAAGCTGGAATTATTTAGGTGGGATCGCTTTTATCATTACAACTAACAATGCATTGAGGGATAGTCTGGCACGAATAACATAATTATCAGTCCAGTTTAGAAAACTGCTGGTCACATTCTTCTTAAAACTGGGTCCGATCTTTAGCCACATCTTTAGATCCACAATTCAAACATTTCAAATCTCTACACTTGTTAAGCCTACACACTCCAATAGTTCTATTACTCTAGATTTAGTAGAGCCCTCCCGCAAAGTTTGACGTGGAAACATTTTATAAATCATTCGATGAATACAATTCGACAATCAATTATGCGTATCCTGATGTCAAACGATGCGAGACGGTTATTGGCCCACGGTACACTATGTAGGTCGATAGTGACGTCACACATCTGGTGGCCACACAGTCTGCACTGGCTGGAAATTATAGTACGGTGGAAATAAAATAGGTTTGTATCATTGAACTTGATTGAATCAGTTTTTAAACCACCTATACATATAGTAGGTACATATTATAGAAGTGAGGTTTTGTCAGTTGATCATCTTCCCTTATCTCCAAAGAAAACCCAAGAGATGATCTTCTGGAAAGCAAGAGTAGATCCTCCGGAGGAAAGATGCTGGATACAATGGAAGGTATATTTTTGTTCCAGCAAGATTAACACAGGGTCAATGGTTGGTCAGATCAGATGATGATTTCTTTTCCATAAAATCGCTCGTTTTTATCAATATTTTTGAAAGTCTGGCATACTAGGCAGATTACAATAAGATCCAATAAGAACAGCAAACTGCCATCACCACTGCCATCCTTTGGTATCAGTGCAGTCACAGTTAAAAGTTTTAGCGCAGTCGTAGAAAATATGAAATCGCATCGTATCTGAATATTTCCACTTCCGTTATGACAACACACACGTTTATGTGATGGTCAAATGTAGAGATTTGAATTTTAACGATTGTGCGTTTCCTGAACTCTGAACCGTCGGTAGCTAAGTGTGACGAGCATTGACCACCGTAATTCAGCGAATATAGGTCATGTGTGACGTCACGGCTTCAGGTTGGATTAGACGAACTCAGGAATGGACCTTTGGGTAGAACATACATAATGAAGAATTCAAAAGGCTCGCGTCTTCGAATCGTAGCTTTTTGGTTATAAAATATTTTGAATTAACAATGAACAATGACACGAATTCGTGTTTCAATTCCAGACAAGCACTATTGGATCTTCACATCTTAACTTACAATTAGTTAAAATAGCGCTCAAGTACTTGTCTGTCCAGAATTTTTTAAAAAGGTACATACTTAAACGCTTGATTTTAGATATCATGGCGTTATAAAGAACAATGACAAGAATTCGTCTTTCCAGACAAGCACTATTGGATCTTCACATCTTCACTTACAATCAGGTAAAGTAGCGGTCAAGTGCTTGTCTGTCCAGAAGAAAAAAAATAGGTACCTACTTAAACGCTTGATTTTAGATATCATGACGCTAATTCGATAGTGTGCTAGTGCTTAAGTGTTGCAGAAAAAAATCGCAAGTACCTTTCAATGTACGATATAGGTACAATAAAATAATAGCACACAAGCATTAAATCAATTCTACACGGTTAGAAGACCTTGATTCTAAGACACGAAACCAATAAAAAAATCAATCAATACAATGGGGGCATTTCTCCGCCCATATGGCCCGAAACCTAAATCCGCCCACCTGAATTTGTACGATCACCGTTACACACCCACATTATGGATGGAGTGCTATGGATAAGTGTTGAGTTTTTTCTGGTTAATTGTACAATACGGTAGCCGTTGGATATAGCGGTTATTTGGAGAGTACACGTCACGAACAGAAATAGATGATCAAAAGCTGTCATTGCGGTTGTGGTATATGGTATTAATGGAACGGAATAATTTTGAATGGATATTCCGGTTGATTAGCGATACCGTAATTACTGTTTTTATAATATTAGGACATGAAGATAAAGTAACGATTATGTCGAGTGAAAAGTATGTTGCTAAGAAGTCAAGCGTGATTCTTTTAAATTATTTTCAATTATGTTTCTGTCCTGAGAATGTAAAGAATAACATTGAAAAAACCCATATTAAAATTTGACTTCATTAATATTATTGGTTGATTTAATATGATAAGGCAAAATATAGTATCCTGCAGGTAGGCTCGTTTAAATGGAGGTGTGCAAACTGAAAACAGTTTGTAATATAAAGACCTTTTTCGCATTCAATCAAAATAATATTAACAAATCACAAATACCAGTTATCCAGCGCCTTGTTTCACTTCGAGCAAGTACGATTTCAAGTGGTCTGTCTTAAAAAAATATTTAAAAATATAAAAATAATAAAAATATTTAATATTTAGGTATATTCAAAAACTCTATGTAAAAATTCCAAAGCATGTCCAAAGTTCTAAGGTAAAAGTGAAACGTTCAAGTTATGCAAATGTAGAAGGCACGTTACATTTCGGTAGGTTCGGCGTGTGGCCCTGATCTTGCGATAAGTTTGCTCTATAAAGTCAAGGTATTCCGTTGAACTCGTTATATGAAGTTGGAATAGATTTACTAGAATTTAGTTAGCACTACGATGTCATATGGCCGAGCATTTCGAGACGCGGTCAATTAATTCCATGTTAGGGTTCGATTTATATTATGGTTTTTCATGACTGTATATACATACATGAATGTATATATACGAGTATACAATAGTATGGCGTTTTAATTTACGTAATGTGTTCACCACATAAAATAGGTTTTATTTTAAGGGTTTGAATTTCTAAGTTTAGCTATCTTGGTTGACCAGCAGTTAAATTCAGAGTGATTGATATTTTATTGGATCTAGTACAGTATTAGGTATATTCTATGTCGTAAACATGTGGTGTAGTGTAAAAACCAGTGGATACATTTCAAATTATGAGTCATAAATAGAGAGAAAAATGCTGAAATAACCATGTCACGCTGCGCTTGCTCTTGGCAACTACAACATATCATGAATTTTGTATATATATACTTCAATATTCAAAGCACTGGTTATATTTTGCAGTATTTCAGACTATTTTAGAGTATTTAAGATCTATTAGTGTATAAATTTGCGTAGATATTTATAGTAGAATAGTACGTACAAGTTTCAATATCCTTATGTACTATCAGACGTAAAGGTAATTTATGTTATAGTTACGAGCTATTGAAGAAACCTATAAAAACGCCACTTAAAACAGAAGACACAAATAAGTTTTTATACAAATGTATTGGAATTGATTTTATATTCTCGAAGACCTTCAAATGAGACTTTTGGAGTTCAGTGACGTCATTTGAAAATGCAAGTTTATATTTATTTACCGAAATCGCAAGTTTTGGTGAATGGAATGCATTTTGGGTGGGTGAAATGTACGTCGTAGTGGATATTTGGCCAATTTTAGATACTTTAAGTACAGAAAGGAAATGGCATCTTCATATATTGGAATGTTTATCACTGTCATTCCAAAAGTACGACTTGTTTATGTTGTTGTGTGGGTTTTATAGGCAAAATATGAAACATGTCGAAAATCATAGAGGATATCCCCTTGTGGAACAACCAAACAACTGATATTATAGATAAAAAGTTAATTTATTAAAAAGTCACTGCAGCCAAATATCGGATTTCCGTCTGATGGAATTATCTTTCACTGAATGGAAATACAAGATCAATCAATCAATCAATAACCATCTATTTCTGTCTCACAATAAGAAATTGGAACAGTTTGGACTTATGTTATTGTACATGTAAAAATATAGACACGTAAGTTTGGGCTATGTTTGAATGTAAGATTATAATATTTTGTGAGAGACTGGTGCCTACTGTAGGTTTTGTAGAAAAACCTGTAATGGAGGTCACCAGGACCCCTCCCGCTTATTATTACTTAAATTCAAAATCAATGTAGTAATTGGTGGGTAAAACATGTGGAGGAATGATTGATTAGAAAGTGTTCAATATATTATTTACTAAGTCTATGATTTATTAAATGTGATGAGTTCGGTGTTAGGATTGGTGAGTAGGTTAGTGCATAGGTAATTAATGATTGAGTGTGTGTGTGTGTGATGATTTTTGGTGAAATGAGTTTAGTTGTGTTGAGTAGGCAGTATATTTTGTGTGCAGAGGTGTCAAATACAGTACGTTAAGTGAGTTAAATAAATAAGTATCGTGTATGCGGATTAAATTAGCCGGGTAAATAAGTTTTCAGTTTCCTGATAGTTAAGTGTTTTTAGGTAATTGAGGATGGTTAGCTTACATTGATACGAGTTATGGGGATATATAGAAAGTTGAGTGTTAAGTTTATTGTACAGGTATGGTCCAAGGTAAATGTAAAAGTTGTGGGAAAAAAATGTGTTAACTGACTTTGTTTGGCATACTGTTCCTTTCCGTCTTCGATCTTGGGTCAATGTGGGGTCGTACTGCAGCTCGGAGTGTTGATCGAGGCTGTATAGCATGTGTGATTGCCTTCCTAGGCAAGCAAACTATCTGTTTTGGAATTTTGACTTGAAGTCATCCATGTAATAGCTACATACTCGGAAACAAGTATGCAGCATTGTGTTCCATTATTTGTGGATCGAATGATAAACCATAACGTAGTACGGATTGCACTATGTATGGATGCCGTTTATTGGATCTATATATTTATTGTAGGTATATTGTAACATAATCCTGTTCAGGCAACTATTTCTCCTACCCTGGAAAGATTATTCACACAAACGCAATCTGTCAACGATTTCAACACTTATTTAACGAGTTTTTTGTATGGATGTCAATGTTTCGTAACTGTTTTCGGCGTGTGAATAGAATCAGACCGTGATGGCGGAAACCCTTGTCGAACATTACAGTGCATAGTTAACGATGTAACTATTGAAATAATCTGTGGCACAGTGGTCAATGTGTTTCCTGATGGGAAATCAGATATGTACCGTTGTTTTGGTACGGTATTTTTGACCATTCGCACGTAATTGTGGGGTGATGTGGTTAACATTGTCATTATGTCATTGACGACTATTGTGCGGAAAAACATGTGAGTGTACTTAAATCCGTATTCAAAAGTATTTGGCAAAAATGTTTATCTCAAGAACCTCCTGCTTTTTAAAGTCGGTTAAAAAACAGCTGAATGAATTTAAAAGAAATTTGGAAAATATATATAAGATCGATTATAACCTGGATTATCACTAAGTAAACTTTTACAAGTATTTTTAACGTAGGCAAAGCTGAGCCGAGCGGCACATCTAGTTGCAAACAAACCGGTGTTATCGCTTACTAAGTACTAATTAACTAACTAATTGGTATTAAATATTCTGTGGCTCTGATAAGCATATAGGTCAATGACCTCAGTGTTATTTAATGCTTCATTAATTACTTACCTACACTAAGTAGTGAGTGACATACAAAATGTGCCACAGTATTCGATTATCGATATAGGCAGACGTCATCGCCAAACATATGTTAAAAATACACATTACCAAAGCTGTAAAAACTGAATATAACCTAGATACCGAAAATACGTTCTTTCTGCCTCATCCCAATATGTTGTATTACGATAAAATACATACTAGCATCATCATTAGCCATCAACCCATTAAAATATACAACAGGCCATGCAGAAAATTTATCAAAGAACAGCATCATCATCATCATCATCAGCAGCCGGTATCATTTCATTGCTGGATATAGGCCTCTCCCAAGACATGCCGCTGAATCCGATTTTCGGCTCTTCGTTTCCAGTCACTGCTACTTGTACTATTCATTATTCTGTGTCACTGCCTACCGCTTTGCGAATGTTATTGCGACATTAACAAAGAAAATACAGTCAGATAAACATTGATAAGAACATCGTCCTTACTTCATAACAATAAAACAACAAAATCAGTTTTAACCAGTGCAAATACCATAAGCTCCAAACAGCCAAAAGTATTTTCACCTTCCTAACGACTCAGTCCATAACACAACTGCTAATGATTTAGGATTTATTTATGTAGCTGAAACTGTTGCCTAGCGGGCGATAAGGCGGCACATAAGTAGGTCGGTTGCCGACCCCATATCTCAGCTGATTATAATGTCAACAAACGTCGACACCGAGAGCCGGCGACCGTTTCGACTAAGGTGTTTAACGTGTATGCTATCAAATAAGATAGCGTGTTTGCGATCAATAAAATAACAGGTCGGCTATTGACCCAACTGTGCCAATGATTATTGAGTAAACAATGGAAAAACGCTTTTAAATTACGCGTTTTATTTGTACTAAACTAATCAACTGCATATTAGCACTATTTGATTGCGAATTCACGAAGTTGGAGAAATATTATGATTAAAAACAGTTTTATAATGAGAATTGTAATTGAAATGATAATGAAAAGCACGTGTTTATATTAATGACTAGATTAAGTCAAAAAACGTGTGTAACATAAAAAAAAATTCAAGTGTGACAATTCAATTGTATATCTATTTAATAATAATAAATAAAATACTTTCAACCCATTCATTTTATTTTAAAGCTACTTATTTACTCTAGATTCAAGGCCGTGAATATATGACATGTGAGTCCACATCAGACGAAGTTAACGCCACCTCCCAACCCATAAGGTAGTGTAGGCCGCAGTATGAGTCGCGAACAAATGAGATAATGTTTCGCGGGAGTGGCTTCAGTAGTTCGTAGAGTAGTGTAAACAACAAGAACAAACAAACGTTGGTGTGCGCACTGTTTTTGGCACTTTAGGCAATCTGGGCTCGGGATTTATGAGTTTTTTAAACAGTTCAGTACCGTTTAAATCGAAATCAGCTTTTTTTTTGCCATCTATCGACTACACTTATCGCAGTCACATGACACTTGGCTCGCATTCAGTATTATGGATTAGGTCTACGAACTTTTCAAAGGTTGTTAAACTTAACTTCCTAAAGCTAGCTTAGCTAAAACATTATATGTCCTATTCCATACAACATCCTTACTACAGGTGGATAGAAGGATGAATCAGTTGAGATTATTCATCATCATTGAAACGTTGATGTGATCAGTTTAATTGCGCAGTATGTTCTAAAGTCCTACTGCGCCAAAATCCAAATTCAATTGTAATTGATTTCGGTAATTCAATATAGATGGCAAATGTTGCTCTATAACCTTCGAACAAAAATAACCAATAAAGAATCATATATCTATCACTAGCTATGCCCCGCGGCTTCACCCGTTTTAAAAAGTATCCTATAGCTTAATCCATAGTACTGGATATCCAGGATATCCCTATGCAAAATTTCAGCTAAATAGGTACAGGTGTTTGACCGTGAAGAAGTCTCAAACAAAAGAATAAACAAATTGACTTTAGCATTTATAATATTAGACTTTGTATTGATTTGTAAGCTAAAGAAAATCCGCACAAATATCTAGATTAGTATGCCACGCTAATTTATTCCTCGTACCTTCGTATAGAGTAATACACGTTGTTCAAGTTCAATGATTCGCATAAAGTTTTATGGTTGCATTGCATTTAAATTATGCAGTTACGCCAGTTTTATGGTGCTTCCTACGCGCACTGGGGCTGACTAGGGCAATGGTACTTGTAAAAGTACACGCATTAGGGCGGATTAAAATTGATCGGATTTGTCAAGCTGAATATAAATTATCTGGGCTTTGCGTCACTTTACGTTAAGTATTTGTTTTTTTCTTCCACGTTTTTGTTAGTTCAAAATAGTCGATAGGTCATTTTAGTAACTTCAATGAATTCTTATAATTCCGTCATGTTCTCGTCGTCAAAATTCTTTAAAGCCTTCTAACCTCATAATATGGGTAAAATCAATGTGTATATTGAAGCTATGAGTTTATTAGAAGAATAACCTTAGGTTACCCTTAGGCGTCGGCAAACTGGTTTTTACCTGAAACAAGAAAAATGTCGAAATTAAAGAAATGCAGAACAAAATATATTAAAAGTAAGAGTTTTCCATCAATCAATATAATCCTTCAAGAAGAAGTAGCGCTTTTTTTAGATATTTAGCTACATATATAGGTTCAATCAAAACTACAGGACACATATGCTTTCCGTAGATTTTTAACGATTCGACATTAATGCGATACTATAAAGTTTCACTTTTTTCAGTCCTTCTGGTTTTGGCAAGGGCCTGACTCAACTCGATAATAATTTAAGATCGATTACAAAACGAAAAAAACCGACTTCACATGCCGCGATAGTGAAAATATCCACTAGTCATAATCATGTCATCAAGGTAGTTATGCAACGGCCCTTACCATCGGTACTAGATTAAAATGCTGACTTGCGAAACTACTTGTTGTCGGCGGATTTAGCTATAAGTTAGAGTAAGCATTTTAAGAACTCGACCACACACTCTGTGTGGCTTTCTTGTATTGTTAGAGTTAGTTTTATATTCAGATTATATTGAGCCTCCAAATCGGCAAGACGTCTCTTTTAGTTTCATTTTAGTTTTTAAAAACCTAATTCCCTAAGGGGAAAGTTTGACTGGCGCTGAGGACAGGATTGTTTCACAAAAGGCTGCGTCGACACCAGCAAAACAGGACGAACGACGCGAATAGCTGGAAACAATCCTCGAACAAATAAATTTGTCACTCTTTCTCATGGTGAAGCCGAGTATGGGAGTAGCGGTCGGTTGGTGAGTAAAACTCTTTGCCTTCCTTACCAATATCCTCTCCTGTATTAAGGTTAACTTCATTTGTGTTATTTTTGAGATCGGAACTCTCTCACTATAACGTATCTGGTTTTAAAGTATCATTGAGCCGAGTGCCTTATCTAATTCTAAGAACTCGATCATACATAGAGCTAATTATTTTAAGAAAGGACATTAACGTAAATAATTTTTATTGTGAATTTGTTTTAGGTATTGTGTAATATTGTGTTTAGTTGATTTAATGTAACAGATTAACTGATAACTCCATAGTTATCATAATATAGCAAATTTCATGATTTTCTGCATATAATTTTATTTTACTTTTTGTGTCATTTTGTGTATTTTACTGTGTATTACTGTGTGTTTTTGCATTTTACTGTGTTTTTCTCGTGTGTTTTAATATTGTGTGTGTTAAATTATTGTCACTTTGACAACTCTACATCGTGTAAACTCTATCAAAATGGAACAAAATCCACAAAATATGCCACAACAAGAGCCCGAAATTAGAATCGTACAAGTAATCCCTATCCCTAGGGAAATGCTTCAATTAATTCCGTATTTTGATGGTGATAAAAGACAGTTAAATTTATTTCTCAAAAAGTGTGATTACGTGATTAACCGATTTCGAGGTCATGAAGAACAAAACATATACATTTTGCATGCTATTACAAGCCGGTTAACTAACGCTGCTGCCAATTTGTTATCAGAACGGGATGATATAAATACTTGGTCCGCTCTAAAAGAGTTGTTACAGCAACATTTTGGTGACCCGCGTAGCGAAGAATGCATAAGCATCGAGTTAGAATCTTGTAAAATTAAATCTGGTGAATCGTATCTCGACTTTTGTAACAGAGTACAAAATATTCGATCATCGCTGATTGCAAAAGTAAATTTGCTAGGAGACATAGAACTAAAACGCGCGAAATCGCTATCTACAATAATTTGGCATTAAATGTATTTTTGTACAATTTACCGGAGAATATGGTTCGAGTAGTGAGATTAAAGTCACCTGGCACAATAGAAGACGCCTTAAGCGTAGTGCTGGAGGAGGTCAATTTCCATGAGCAATATACATTACGTAACCGCATGTACGGAAACAGTTCAAGGCCACCCGCCGTCTCTGGCGTAGGACATAGCACGTCTCAGGCGACGTCACTACAACCAACAGGCTATAAACCAATTTTACCAATGGGTAATTTAGGCGCACAGCAAAAATTTAACTTTGGCATTCCACAGAATGCACAAAATAATATTCCTCAATTCGGACAACAAAAATTCGGTTACCGACTACCTCAATTCGGTTACCGTCCACCTCAATTCGGATATCGTCCACCACAGTTTGGCTATAGGCCACAGTTAGGATATCGCCCACAATTCGGTAATAATCAAACACAACCCTCAGGTTTTCGGACAGCCCCTAATGTAGGGATGACACCCCAACAATTTGGTTATAGACCACCGCAACAGTTAGGGTACAAACCCCCTCAACAGTTAGGGTACAAACCCCCTCAACAATTTGGGTACAGACCCTCACAAGTACAACCGCCACATTTCCAAGCGACAGACGTAACTATGAGGACAGCCCCTCAAGTTCCTCGCGAAGGTTTTAAATTAAATGAGCTTACCGAAAATGACGAACAACTAGATTATGACTATTACTATGACTATGACAATGAAATTGTGCTCGACTATGACGTATATGGACAACATAGTGACGACATAGATTATGAAGGATCCGAGACACCACAAACTGACTTTCCACAACAGAAAGAAAATGAAAATTTTCACACAGCTGTTGTAAAAGACAAGAAATCATAGAACTCAATTGTGACCCGACTCTAAAATTGCCTCACATTTATATCCCAGAAATAGACGCAAAAATGATGATAGACACCGGAAGTACCAGATCATTTTTGAGACCTGATAAAGTATATGAGTACTTCTACAGCCATGTAAGGCATGAACCTTTCGAAGTAGTAAGTACTCATGCATCTAGCAGGCATAGCGAAGTTGTCGAAATTCCACTTTTACCGACATTTAAAAGTGATGAGTTGCATAAATTTTATTTATTCAACGTCGACTCCCGCTATGATGGACTTATCGGAAATGACTTACTAAAGCAATTAGGTGCCCTGATCGATCTAAAACATTTGGTTTTAAAAACGAACTCTACGTGCATACCAATAATTAACAACAATTTGGATTATGTACTTGAGCTTCAACCGCGATCGGAGCAACGAGTTAAATTGCCCACAAACCAGCATTCAGGCGAAGCTATCTTGGACTATACTGAATTTAGCCCTGGCATACGTATGCCAAGCGCTTTGGTGAACTGTGTGAACGGTTACGCTACCACGGTTATCCAAAACGCTTCAGACGAACGAATACTACTGACAGTAAAGCAACCTTTACAAGTTTCAGACTATTCTCATACTGAATGTGACCTTAATTTCATGACAAATCATACAGACATACAGACTGACAACATTCTTGAAGAAAACTTGAATAAACTGAGACTAGACCACACCAACAACGAAGAACGGGACAAAATTTCGAAATTATGTAGGGAATATAAAGACATTTTCCACTGTGACCAAATACCGCTGACTTTCACAAACCAAGTCAAACATCAAATTCGGACAAAGAACGAAGACCCAATTTATGTGAAACCATATAGACAGGCCCCAATACAAGCTGACGAGATTAACAAACAAGTAGAGAAAATGCTACAAGATAATGTTATACAAGAATCTTATTCCCCTTGGAATGCCCCGGTACATCTAGTACCCAAAAAAATTGATGCAACCGGAGAACAAAAATTCCGAATGGTTATTGACTACAGACGTTTAAACGACATAACTACCGATGACAAATATCCCCTGCCTAACATAAATGACTTGTTCGATAAATTAGGTAAAAGTGTTTACTTTAGCACAATAGACTTAGCCAGCGGATACCATCAGATCGAAGTTGAAAAACATGACCGACAGAAGACTGCTTTCAGTACGCAAAACGGACATTTTGAGTTTTTGAGAATGCCTTTCGGCTTAAAGACAGCTCCCGCGACATTCCAACGTACCATGGACAATGTCCTCCGAGGCCTTCAAGGTCTACATTGCATGGTCTACCTCGATGACGTAATAATATACTCTTCCAGTCTGGAGGAACATTTACAAAAATGACGACTCGTTTTTGACAGACTCAGACAGACGAACCTCAAGGTCCAACTTGACAAATCGGAATTTTTACGCAAAGAAGTTTTGTACCTTGGGCACACGATTACGAAAGATGGACTCAAACCCAATAACGACAAGATAAAAGCTGTTATGAATTTCCCGATACCAAAGACTACGACCGAAATTAAAAGTTTTCTAGGACTCGTAGGTTACTACAGACGTTTTATACCCAACTTCGCAAAAGTAACTCAACCACTGACATCATGCCTAAAAAAACGCAACAAAATTATTATTGATCAGAACTATATAGACGCATTCAACAAATGTAAAGAGCTTTTGACTCACGCACCTCTTCTACAGTACCCTGACAACGAAAAACCTTTTGTTTTGACAACTGACGCATCGCAAGTAGCCTTAGGCGCGGTTCTTTCTCAAGGCCAGGTTGGCACTGATAAACCAGTAGCCTACGCGAGTCGCACCTTAAGTGATACCGAGTCTCGGTATAGTACCATTGAGCGAGAACTCCTTGCGATAATTTGGGCGACGAAACATTTCCGACCATATCTATACGGCCGAAAATTTTATATATACACTGACCATAGACCACTTGCATGGCTGAATTCTCTTAAAGACCCGAACAGTAAATTGACACGCTGGAGGCTCCGCCTTCAAGACTTTGACTTTGAAATAATATACAAAAATGGTAAACAAAATACCAATGCAGACGCACTATCCCGAATTAAAGTAAATGCCCTCTCAGAATCTGACGATGACGGACAGTCGATGAAAGTTAATGTTGACAGAAAAGAACGAAAACTTAAAGGACAGATGAAGCAGGTAGTGAAAGATATAATAAAACTGACAGCTAAACAGAAAGAAGAACGTAAAGACTCTTCTACCATTACAATCTCTGACCCTAGTGCAACTGCTACTGCAAGTAACATATCAATATCTGACTTTGAAACCTTGTCTATTTGCTCAGACAAAGAACCTGACTATCCTATTAGAGAACCATCTGAAACAACAAGGTCTGACACAATTCATTCTGCCATGGACGTAGACGTAACTGACATACCAATTTTAAACGAAGCGGTAGATACCAAGCCAAACCAGATTTTGGTATTTAATTGGTTCAAAAATGATATACAAGTACAAGATCTTTCTCACGATAAACAAAAGATCCTAGAAGTCTTTTTACCTACTGACAACCCACAGCTAGTTAAACAGTTCTTAAAAGAATATGTACGACCAAAAGTAATATATTTCATATATTTTGAACTTACAGAACACCGTAGACAGTTTAATTGCATAGTTAGAGAGTTATTTAGGAAAGGAACCGTACAGTTAATGGAATGTACAGAACGAGTGGTATACGTGCAAGATGAGGCAGAGCAAAAATTGATCGTTAATAGATACCATGAAGGGAAAACCTGTCATAGGGGTATTAAGGAAACCCTAGCTAAAATACGTAGGACGTACTTTTGGTACAACATGCAGGAAACAATAGCCGCTATAATTAACGCCTGTGAAATATGTCGCAAAATGAAATACGACCGAAAACCTATCAAACCTTTACTACAGTTAACGCAATCACAAGATGCCCCATTTCAAGAATTATTCATTGACCTTTTCCAAATTGAAGGACAATATTTCCTTACCTTGATAGATGCTTTCAGCAAATTGGGTCAAGCTATAGCAATTTCAAATAGATCCACTCCTGAAGTAGTCAGAGCCCTGATGAAATACTTCTTTTTCTATGGAATACCTAAGAAAATAAGTTCAGATCCTGGTTCAGAATTTAATAATGAGCTAATGAAAGAATTTCTTAGTTTACACAAAGTAGAACTACACATTGGTACCCCCAATAATCCAAACTCTATGGGCTTAATAGAGCGTCTACATTCCACCATTAGCGAAACCTACAGATGTGCAAAGTATGAAGAAAAATGTACAGATGCCGCATCAGTAATGATGTATGCTATACTTGCATACAACCATTCAATACATTCCGTAACAGGCCTTACTCCATTCGAAGTAGTTTTCGGGCATACCGATGCAGGTAGCCCCTTTAGCGTTGAGTTTGAAAAACAATACATGCAACAGCTAATAAAGGACCACGCCAAACGCACTAAATGTCTATATAAACAATTAGCAGATAAAATGGTAGAGAAGAAAGAAAAGATTAGGGAAAAGAAAGGCGGTGAGACCGAAATGGGTTTCCCTGAAGGAAAAACCATTTACGCAAAAGATGTAAATAAACGAAAGAGTAAGGATAAAGCGCGGTATGTTAAAGCGAAAATAGCAGGACCAGTAGCAAGGAATGTAGTTCCAATTCAGATAGATAAAAGGTTAACAAAGGTACCTATTAAAAACATCAAACGCCCTCCACAGGTGGACCATTCTGATGGTAGCGATGCCGGCGCTGGCCCTTCATCTGCAGTCACTTGAAGGGAACCCAGGCATACTCCCGGTAAAGCTAGGTCAAGCCTTTATGCAAACTGATCAATGGATAATAATTAAAAATTTAAATCTCAGTAAAGTTTATGATGACCTAAATTTTATTATAGATAGCTATAATGAATTTAATAATTTGATAAAACGAAAAAAATCACATTCTCCTGAATTAGAAACACTAAATTTGCACGTAGAATATTTACGCGACAAAACTGTTCAAAAATACAGGCAACTTGTACCCGGACAACGGTTTAAGAGAGGTATTCTAAACCCCCTTGGTTCAATCATTAAACTTGTTACTGGCAACCTTGACCATGAGGATGCATTAAAGTATGATAGACTCATTACCGAACAAGGTCAAAATGAAATAGTCACTTCTAAGAAGCTTACTCTAATTTCACAAATAATCGATAGTTTCATAAATACTACCGATATAATAAATAAACATTCTGCATTGCTAGAAACGCGCATGAAAATTCTAGAATCCATGTTAAAAGAGTTTGCTTCTCAGAAAAAACGTTGGGAATATTCCACATATGTTTCAAGTTTTTATAACATGTACATAAGTAATTTTAGAACAATCTTTATAAAATTAGGTGAAATTGAAACAGCTCTAGCTTTTAGTACAATATCTGTACTACACAAGTCCATTGTTAATTCTTCAGAATTATTGTATCATTTAAAGGTAATAGATAAACAGGAAAATTTGGTGTATCCTGCAATAGATACTAATTTGGTAAAACTGGAAGAAACTATTAATATTAAGTCCTATATAAAGCAAAACCAGATCACGTTCATATATGAGATTCCGCTAACTGATAATAATACTTATAATTATTTCAAACTTTTCTCGTTACCAATGTTCCACGCATCCGAAAATAAAACCCTTTCCATTCTCCCACGATATCCTTACCTTTTGGCAAAGGGAATGAAATATTTACCGATCGAGAAACCATGCCGCTCACTAGCCGCTGGAGACATCTTTTTATGCTCTGTGGACAACCGTCCTACTTACCCGGAGCTCACCTGCATTGAGCAACTCATGAAGTTCGAAGACAATCATACCAGCTGCATACAACGTCAAATACACATTGAAGAGATCCGACTCCAAACGATCGCTGCTGCAAGCTGGATCCTGTACACCAGACTCAAAACGGTGGTCACAACATATTGCAACTCGGAACTTACTAAATATCCTTTTGGGGTAACGCGACGGACAAGGATAACATTTTCAAAGCCCAAAAACGATGTATACGAGCGATGTTTGGCTTAAAATCTACAGACAGTTGTAAAGCTTATTTCAAAAAACACTCTATATTGACAATGCCATCTCTCTATATTCTTGAAACTGCAACATTTGTAAAAACTAATTCTAATTTATTTGCTGCTGCTGAGATATATCAGCCACGGCTGGCTGATATATCTATTCGTAACAGACGTGACAAGAGCAAACTATGCTTGCCTAGCGCTAAAACTAGCCACTTGAGGAAGAGTATTTTTTCCATGGCACCAACTATTTTTAACAAACTTCCTAATGATTTAAAGATTCTGAATGTAAATCAATTTAAGAGGAAACTGCGAAATTTCCTAATTGACAAATGCTATTATAAAGTATCTGACTTCCTGACTGACACAGAATGAATTCTTAGATTAAGATTGAATCATACTGACATTTGAATTATATTATTATCTATTTATTTTTATGTTTTTTTTTTCTATAATTTCGAATTGAATTGAATACAATGTAAATTAAATTTGATTAATTAATAATTACGAATGCGGTTTTTAAATGTTTAATAATTTATGTCAGTTTGAAACAACGATTTTGTTATTTAATATAAATTTGTACGCCTTAACTGGCAAAACATGCATGTTCTTCATGACTATTATTGACATATTGCATGCATTTTTATATTGTATGCATACTCATGTTTTAAGCAAATAAATGATCTTTATCTTTATCTTTATCCTGTTCTTGGTACATACATCATCAGCCTCGACACACCCTGTGATATTGAAATTCAAAACGTGAAAATCCGACATCATTACTCTTTCATGGAAAATGACAATACGGAGCCAATACCGATTATTGACTTGCCCCAGCTGTCTACAGCAACTGAGAACGCGCCTATATCCAGTGCACCTGTACTGGATATCAAAGGAGTCAGTCTGGATGAAGTAAAGTTTATGTCGCAGGCCCTTAAACACAGTGAATTAGTGCAAAATGTTTTAAAAGAACCGGACTCTAGAATCAGTGTCGTCATTTTATACATTACCTTATTTTTAGTAATATGCTGTATTTTGATTTTGTCATATGTGTTTCGCCATACCATTATAATGTTTCCGCAAAATTATCGGAATGTTATTAAAAATGAACAATCCGATAATTTCACTCTTGGGGAGGGAGAAGTTATGCAACGGCCCTTACCATCGGTACTAGATTAAAATACTGACTTGCGAAACTACTTGTTGTCGGCGGATTTAGCTATAAGTTAGAGTAAGCATTTTAAGAACTCGACCACACACTCTGTGTGGCTTTCTTGTATTGTTAGAGTTAGTTTTATATTCAGATTATATTGAGCCTCCAAATCGGCAAGAAGTCTCTTTTAGTTTCATTTTAGTTTTTAAAAACCTAATTCCCTAAGGGGAAAGTTTGACTAGGTATCATATTTGTTTATATTGTTTTTCTCCATATCTTCGGAGATGATTATCAGATCTAGATAAAATTTGAATGGGACCAATAGGATATCGGAAGATATAGTCTCTCAAACAAAAAAAATATTTTTTTAAATCGGTTAAGGTTTGACGGAGTTCCGAGGTAACAAACATTTAAAAAAAAACAGTCGAATTGAGATCCTCCTCATTTTTTGTGAAGCCGGTTAACAACATCTTGCCTCGTCAATCAATATTATAAAAAGAACAGCCAGTTTCCATCCAGGCATATCTTCGTAAAGCAACAAGTTAATCACGCACGCCAAGGCTGGGCCGCTGCAATTTCCGCTAATGCAAACTGCTAGCCATATTGCAAATACATGCATTATAAACAGTTAATGTGTACTCATTTTTACTGTTACTTGATTACTATTTATAAACGAAACATTGTAAATGTGTCCGGAGCTAGATTCAGGATAAGCTATTACCGCTTTTAGTAACAGAAGTCGTTAACTCCTTGACTAAGTGGTTCTGGTTTATTAATCTCTAAATTAATTGTTGCTCCAATCTCGGAAGGAATATTTCCTGTTTGAATATGATAGAGATAATAAAAATTCTGCCCACTATAATACAACGATTGATTACGCATTTTTACGCTGACAGTTTTCTGTATATTCTTTAAAATACCATTAGATAGGGTTTAAAAACTTTACTAAAAAGTAGTACTATTAAGTATTCTGTGCTAAAAGAGAGAGATAGATCTAGTGACGCAACAAGTTCAAACAAAGGCCGAGCAAACGTTTCATTTCAACAAGTGCCTACCAGCTAGAAATCCCGGAAAGGTTTAGTTAATAACAGATTTTAAAAACTTTACACATAGCGTCTTCTAGACTCGAGTCGAAATCGCTGTTAGCTGTTAACAGGAGGATATATTATGTTATATTTTATCAGCGCATTTGCTTCTACACGTATTACATTAATAAACTTTAAAATACAAACAAAAAGTAAACAACGCAATTCAACCCTCGATTTTTTTTCCGCGCGAATTGATTGCACGTTGCACATTTAACGATCTGGAACGGTTGTAGAGTGAGATTATGTGCGTCCAAGTCTCTTGCGAAACAGAGGATTCTAGTTAGGGGAATTGAGTATGATAATCAATATACTTATGAAGAAACTCAGGCTTTCATTTCCACAGAGGTTCATCTACCACGAAAACTGTCTATGGCGGTCCGCGTATACATACCATGCTGCATCCCACTAGCGTCTTTAACAAAGCGCGTGTATAAAACGCCGCATGTAAAGGCTTTTAAGTATAGACGGACGTACGGAAGCGATGATCGACTGCCGATGACAGACAAACGGCACCAGCTTTCTACTGTATGATCTATGTGACCACTGACAGATGTAACAATATTGTTTTTTAGTTTCATATGGATGTATCTGAAACGCCGGATATGTTATGGAAATTGGATGGACAGCTGATTTACAGGAAGATGTTTATGTTACCATTTGAACTATTCTCATACTGTTTTTAATTAACTGGCGATGTGAAAAACTTGGCATCTATACTAATAGGTATATTATAGTAACATAGAGAGAAAGAGAGATAGAGAGAGAGAAGGAGTGAGTAGATATAACTTAAAGTAATTAAGCTTTTTTTGACTATAATGCAATTTGGAAAATGTTATGTCTAAAGATAGGCACAAACGAAGGCGCATAACGTCATTCAAGACGCTTAGTCCTGTTTAGTTTGAACTCAATGTTTACAAATAAATTTGTAATGCAAGTAACTGATCGCTACCGAGCACGCATTTTTGGCCGCAAGTTAGATGCGTCGGAATATCTAGTTTTTAAACCAATATCAAAAAAAGAATGAATGACTAGAGTCTTCACAAGTGGCTTCAAATTAGTTTCACACTTAAGTTTACTTAGAGCTAGTGGAAGGTGCATATCAGAATAATCAATAGCGTATGCAGAGCTATTTTTAGTATGTGTCAAAAAGCTTTTAGACTGCATACATGGTAAATCTCAAAATGTGCATCAATTCGATTCTGATAACACGTAAAATGACGTCACACTATTATATCTTGGTGTCGGTTATATGATGAAGTTATTAAGGCTATCATCGCTTTAGAAACAATAGTGTGCGCGATTATAAGGTTTTGCTCTGAACTCTGCAATTTGAAGTTAATTTAGGGGACTGTAATACCAAAAATGTCAAACAAAAACTTTTCTCGCAATATTTTGTTGATAATCTATTTTAGCCACAAGCCGGTCAAATAGACAGTATTTTAAGAAAAAAAATTAAAAGAAAATTAAAATGCTAAGTACCTTGGGGTAAATAAGTTCATAATAAATATGTTCAATTTTTAAATTATTTTGGTATTACATTTTACGTTTTTATGAACAAGTAGTTCGATCCCTTAAACATATTAAGTTCGGCCTCTTAAGCAACTATCGCATATAGTAGTTAGTATTAACCAATATGCAATCCTCCTTAACTATACAAAGTCATTGCAATAATTCATCAAATAGAAATGATAAAACGAGAATCCAATAAATTGAATACGCAGAAGGTTATCCGACGCTTCATTCCATAAATGCATTTATTTATTTATGTTACTGCAGTTTATCATCGCTTTGCGTCATCGAATACTAGATATCGAATATATTTACCTACTTGATGCTGATATTAGATCGTAATGCAAATGAACGTTTATTTCATAATTATTTTATCCAAGGCCTGTGTGCATAATTTTATCTAAATAATAGCTGTGCCGAGCGATTTCGCACGCGTTGAAAAGTCCTTGTGTGCCAATATTTCGTACAAATCAGTTCAGAGGATTTTGTGGTTGAGAAACAAAATAAATTATTAATATTCACATTAATTGAGCACCCCCTCCTTTTGTGAAGTTGGATAAAACCAGTAGAACATGATTTTTACACAGGAGAATCGTATAGTATAAAGCCATTGTGGGTAAATGTAAACAGGGGTAAATGGAAACGCATTGAATTTCTTCGTTAGTTCAAATTTTTTTGCATTGTTCGTGAAACGGAACGCATCTATACTCTATTGTATATAAGATATATTATTTAAAATCACTCTATTGTCTATTATAAGTACATCCCCGGTACATTCAAAGTAACAGACATACACGAGAAATTAATAGAGAACAGAATGCGTTGGTATGGCCATGTGATGAGACGGAATGATGACCACATGACAAAATCCGTACTAAACATTGAAGAAGGAAGGTGAGGCCGCGGTCGACCCCCTGTTACCTGGATGAAGACAATACAGAACGACCTTAAAACTTTGAATGCAACAGATGTGACAACCCACAACCGTGCGACGTGGCGCAGAATTACTAGGAGGGCTGACCCTAAATTGGGAATAATAGCCAGGAAAAAGAAGAAAGAAGACTCTATTGTATATTAGAGGCAATGGAGTATAGATGACTATTACAGCATTTTGCAAGAAGTTTACAATCTTATTATTGTTTGCTTACCTCACTCCCGAGGAAGATCGACTGACTCGCTCGAAACCTAGGTCGAGAAAATTCGACTAAAGGTACGTGAATTACAGCCGGTATATAACAATAATAAAGTTTACAATCACCAAGAAAATTCACATTAAACACTTTTATTCATATAATAATACAGTACAGTACATGTGTATGACACACTTACTTTACCTCACGAAAATGCAAGTGACATGTACAATAAAGAGACTCCCGCATGGAAAACTAAAAATACCCCCTGCATTAGGTACATTGTCAGTTCAGTATTTCTTTTGTCTCCTTCTGCGTAATTTAATGTAAATTAAATAATTAAATTTAATGACCACATTTCCTGTTTTTAATTAAAGAAATTGGCACGTGGATGTGTGTTGCATTCAACAAAGGCTGTTGCGTCAATGTCATGTCAGGTGTTGGAAGAGTACTTCAGACTATGTAAATAATATTCAGAACGACACAGAAACAAAGTCGGTATTTATAAAACGGTCTGAAGTTACTTTTAGCGGTTTTGAGCTGTTATTTATCCCGTACGCTTGTAACATGTGAAACGGCAGGAAAAAACCTACAGTTTTCCTGCAGTGCTATGGAGTCCTTTAAAGTGGCGTTAACATTATATTGACAAGTCGGCAACACATAAGTACCACTCCTAGTGTTGCTGTTGCAAGTGTGCGACGATGACCACTTCCTCACTTTATCACCCGGTGGAACTGGCCTTAGTAATGCAACTGTGCCTAAAGATCGTCACATAATCACAGATCTGTTATTTATATATCATATGAGTCAATTTGGATGATAATTATTACTTTGCAAAGCTATACAGGGGCGTGATCAAAACCTAAAATTTTCCGGGAAGTCAGATAAAAATTGTTATTTGATAAAACTATTGCTATAACATTTTAAGTTATAATATGACCTTATCACGATTTGGTAATAGCACTTAGGATAAATACTAATATTTATTTGACTGTAGCGCAAATGGAAGTAACAGTGAAAACCAGAAACAATTAAATCGCCAAGTATTTAACTCCAATGTGGCTAAACAAAAGCAGGTCAAATTGATTTATGATGATGATGAATGGATCAAGTTTATACCCGGCATTAACACATATAAGTAATATTTTTACCCTTAATAAAAACCGCGAGTAACAATGCGGTTTGCATTAGTCACAAATAAATACTTATAGTAATACGTTTTTTTAAGTATAGATCGACGACGGTTCTATGTATTTTTATGAATACGATAAAAGAGCCATAAATAAACGACAAAAATATTGTGTCTACAAAGATTTTAGCAGCTGTGAACTCACGATTCTTGAACGAAACGCCGCATTTACCCAAGCGATTTGTTTGAAGTCTAAACAAAGGCTTCAAATGGCGTTTACTTATGCAAATTAGTGGTTTATGGGTGTTTCCCTTTCACACCTCAGACCGTACCTGTGAGTCATTCCTTTAGTTAAGAGACGTAAATCACGATTTGCGACAGTTTTCTTGAAATGACCACCAACATTGCAACGATGAAATAGAGCTGTTTGCTTTCAGCGTAACTGTCGTCGAAATTGACGTCGTAAAGACATGTTACCTAACCATTTTCATTTGCAAACATTGTATTTATTTATATTATTCATAGACGATCGTCGACGATATTAGCCGTATGGTTATACGAGAGCGCTGTATGTACAAGAAGCTTTGAGTTAGCAAATTTATTTATTACCGTATCTCAAGAATTTACTTTTACACGTTCTATTCTATAATTTTCAAATCGCTAAAACGATGAATACGTAAATCAACAAAATTGCTAATCTTATCTAAGAAAACTTTAAAGTTGCTACAGAATGCCTGCCTATTTAAACAGTAACCAAACTATGCGATAAGAAGAGGTAAAGTGCCTTTCGAGAGACCTCTATTTATGGTTATGCACTGGAGTCTATTTTTAAGAGTTCAATATTCTTGGACCAAGTCACGCTCGAAACTCGACCTTTGCGCGACGAATTTAGCCGTTTTCTGGTATTGCACGACCCTGAAATGGGTCGAGAAGCGCTAAAATGCTCATCACACGATCGCACTATTTTCGCACGTGCTCGCAAGGCCAATATCAAAGCTCTAATTAAACAACTAATGAACTTGCGAATCTTTGAGAATACATATCAGTGAATGACCGCTATTTACTAACTGAAATGAATATTAATTAAATGTTTAATAAAGTTCGTAAGAAAGTAGAGCAGATATAAATTAATGTTTACGATTTCCTGAGTTAGCGCACATTCTGACGATGGCTATCGTGGCGCACGACCTGTATGCGTACAAGCGAAATGCATCGCAAAAAATATACAGGATTTTATAAATTAAAGCAATCGAGCGGGTTCATTAGCTCTATAGTACATTAGTTGTCAAGCGTCAGGTCGTTGACTGAAAATCAATCAGACTGGGTGAACAGCCTATAAAACGGAAGATTGGAGAAATGGTTGATTGGCTATCAATCGAAGAATCAGCGGTTATTTATATCATTTAAAATAAGGCAGAGCGACTTGTATCAATTGTAAGCGCCATTTTAAGCGCCCGGATCGTTGACCCCGTCGGATATTCGCATTGTTCCGAGACTCCTGCGCATCCAATCTATTTTTCTAGCTCTTGAAACCGACTATAAATCTATACAGTGGATCGTAACTAGCTTCTCAAACGGTACATGGAATGCAGTCGTAAAAACGAACGGAATTATGTACTGCTGCTGAATTGCTGCCCATGATTCCACTATATTTTCTATACGACACGAGACATGACTGGTAAAATAATGACTAATATTTATGCGATAAGTACGTCTTGACCAAAAAAATAAGACAAGGAGTCACTTGAATCTATGTCGACTAAACATTCAGTGACTCAGAAATGGCAAAGAGACCGAAAACTTAAAATTTCACCACGCTTATCAGAGATTGCTCCATCTTCGCACGTCTGCATACAGATGTGGACATAATAAAATTGAAATGCTCAGTAAACACCTATATCACAGTCTCGTCAAGTCTACGCACCAAGGACCGCTTTTGGTACCGTTACCGCAGCGTTTCCTAGAAGTTTTGTTTTTAACGGCCCGTCTTTAAGGCAGACTGCAATTATGCTAAATTATACAGCCTTTATCAACGTAAAAGATTGCATGGTTCGAACTTGAATTAAGTTTAAACTTGAGAGCCTTATAAAGATGTCTTTTAGCAGATTTACTGTACAAAGTTGGCTGTTTACTGCTTGCTCTAAAATATATCTTATTAAATTGAGAATATTATTTAGAGCTTTGTATTTTACTGTAATTGCGCTTTAGGGTACTTGCTCACGGGTCTATAATTTTCGTCATACTTGGATGCAATGAGCACAAGATATGAGCAGCGGCACAGAATAAATAATACTACAAGTATGGCAGTGGTATTAATCTAAACGACAACGGACGATGTCAGCATAAGATAGAAGAAGTTTGGACTGATAATGATAGTATCGAGATTTGGATCCCACTTTTCTTGTATAGCATAATTATATACTCTTGAGTTTGACCACAATCTCAGTTGTTGTTACGTGACGATGTGGTCGAGGATGGTAGCACGCTAGGCCTAAAATGAGAAATGCCTCTCAAGGACAGCTGTCCGAATACACCATTAGGTATACCATGTTTGGCGGCGACAGTTACCTAGTAACTATTATATAATCTGTGGCGACAGTTTTATTAAATTGAGGCAGATATTTACACAAAATTAATAAATAATATTTTTATTGACACAATCAAGCTTAATATTAATGTCACAATAAACAATGTATTCCTAAATATATTGAAGTAACATTGTGGCTTGTTTGTTAATTACAAAATACTGTTCACAAAACCTACACTAGGCATATTATCAAGCATTCAAAGGAGATAGTAATGTACCAATTTAATGGTATCCCTTTATGGTATCGTTAAAAAATCGCTATGAAGTCCCTTTTCCACTTACATTCAGGAAAAAGGTCACTTTATTTTTCTACACGACCTATTTATGACTGGTGGGTAATTCCTTTTACTGACATTTTTATTCGCCAGCTCAAATTACGACATAATTAAATAGACTCCAGTTTCCTTTCAGGCCGTTCGGCGAGGGTTGTGATGTTTAACGACCGAAATATGGACGGTTAAATTCAATCAAGTGGAGGTTTGGAGCTTTTCGAGCGATTGCTTTTACAAATGATCTAATTATTAGTGGAGAGGTTTCTTTATGCCGTAGATAGGTTTTAGTCATTCGTGGCTGTCAAAAGATTTATCTCGTTGTTATCGGTGTATTCAGATATGTAAGGATAATATAAATAAAAAATATAATTCTCGAAATGCGAAGTTTAAAAAATAACTTAATTAGCTTTTAAAAGTTTAAGGAAGAAAAATAAATAATAAAGCCTGTCCATTCAAAGGTAGAAGGCGCTCCAAGCCCATTGTATTACCCAAATTGTTTTCTTATGAAATATTTTCTGTTATGTTTTATTTGGTGTATTTCTAAATTTGATTATTAGGGTCCATTTATGTACAAAAATCGTACTCTACGTAAAATGCATTGAGATGATAAAATAATGATTTAGCGGATCTCGTCTAATAGTCTACGCAAGCATTTTTAGCTACGAGTACCCGCATTTAAGCATCACACGTACACACGCATCTTACTTTTCCCATTTAGTTAATTGAAACTTAATTTATGTATTTAATTATAACTGTTTCATAAATTCTTGTACACAATACATTACATAAAGAGAATTACTACACTCATTCTTTGCAATGTAAGTTGTGTCATCTTATTCAAAGTCAAAGCATTTATTCAGTATATGGGCAAATTAAAAATTAGCACTTACACAATTATTAGCAAAGTTACGCGTCAAATCTGACTCGGAGACAGGTGATATCTATTAACAATTGATACAGCCTAGCCAGACACGTCTAGCAAGCCCTAATGTCAAACATTTATCACTCTCTCTTTCTAGCTATCGGTTTCACTTCAGTAGTCTAGCAGTTTCGGCTTTTGTGCAATGAATAGGAACATGAAACAAAGTAAAAGCGTCAGTTATTCATCTTTATACCCGCCTAAATCGAGAGTGGTGGATGACAATGACATGTGATGACAAAGCTCGGTTGACAGTGACATGTGTGACGTTTTGCGTAATACACGTGTTCTCTTATGAAATTATTACGTGAAGTTTGATGTATGTAGTGGGTAATGATTCTTTTTACAAGCTTTATCTCTACTTCACGGCGAATTTATTTGTCCGTCATAAATCTTGCGATTGATTTTAGAGCGACTTCCAGGGGTTCGATTGAGCTGAAATTCGGCATACATGTGTAAATCGCGTGACAATGCAATATTATGACATGGTGCTGATCTGTTGATGGAGCTGGAAGGTGGTCAAAGGAACTCCTATACTACACATGTTATACCCGTCGTGTTTGGGCTCGTTGGATTTGTCTTGACTTACTCTAGTCATAGGTTATGTAAAAGCTTGTGTTTAAAAAGGTTTTTTGAAATATTACTTGTTCGTTTCGATTTGTAGGTTAGATGCTGATGATGACGTATAATTAATGGAGATTCTGTAACATGCGCAACAGTAGAAATGTGATTATAACGATGCGGTCTATGATAGTTTTATGCTTTTTTGGAATTGGAAAATAGCAGTAAGACCATTCCCCATAGCGCAACTGTGTCTTGTTTAATATTTCCTCCGAATGGTTTCTGTTAAGTCACAAAGTACAAACCATACTACACTTATTTTTTCAACAATAGTAGTAATTCTGTGGTGACAAGACAAGTGTTGTGTCAAGATTGGTCACAACCAATGAAACATCATTTTGTGTTTTCAACACGCGTTTGTGAACTTCTGTACACGTTTTTGAACTAGTGAAAACCCGGCCTAAGAGATATATAATAATAATAATAAAAATATTTATTTTCTCGTCACAAAGGTACAGTTTACTTATTTAACATAGGATAATAAAAGTACGTGAACAATAAAACTTTAAACTTATACTACTTTGTGAGAAGTGCCAGAGCTGGCGTCTGATGTAGGTTTTTGTAAAAAACCTGTATTACAGGTCGCCAGGCCCCCTTGTTGTAGATATATCTATAGTAGAGTATATCTGATATGTTCATGTGTGCACTTATATGCAGAACCAAAATCAATATTCATAGATGACAATGACATGTGGGTACGCTAAGCTCGTCTGACACATATTCAGTTTCCCGCCATTGTACAATGCCGTTACAGGACAACCATTGTTTTCTTTCGCGCCAAATTCGTGCGATGTGGGTGTCGTTTTTTGTTCGCACGCTCTAGCGATTATAATGTATCGTTGTTGCCATAATTGTAATACATTTATTTTTTAAAAATCCTCGAAGTTAAAGCAAGCAAGTTGCAGCAAGCTGCTGCAAAAAGCTTTCTCTAATAAAACTCAGGTGTTTAATTAAAATCCATTTATAGCATTTTTAAAGTTAACTGACTTGATATTATGTCTTACAAACCAGTCGAAATAAGAATAATAAAAGCATTATGGACGCGGTGAAGTAGTTATACGTTTGCATAGACATAGCAAAGAATGCAAATCTGTCATGCTACGAAAATCTTTAAGTATGTTTACTATATCTCACCAAAAGGTGCTTGAATCTCATTAGCCAATACCAAAACCGCAAGGCTCATCTGACAGTAATGACGAATTGATTGGGCCAACGTTCTCGAAACGAGGTCGGTAAATTATTGTAAATGTGGGCGTGCTTAATGATTCAGAGGATCAGAGAAATTTAAGCCTCGTTTACACCACCCGAGCGCTCAGCCGACCAAACAAAAACATGGCTAAGATAGTGAACACCGAGTCGACAATGCATACTATAAAGAGTGGAAGTTGGCAAGCCACTCACTACGTGGGTGGTATTGTTCAAGTTTAACATATAAACATAAGTAAAAGATACTCTAATATATCTAAGAGAATGTGCAATTCATGATGTTGACGTCATGCGATTACTACGACACTAATCTGTCAACGTCACATCTTTGTGTCTATGAGTAATATTGACATACTGAGATTTTAACGGCACACTTAGAAGTAAACGGTACATAATCAGAGCTTCAATCCTGCAATACTTTGCGAATAGTGAACAAAAACTTATCAACAAATAGTGAATACAGAATATTACAAGAATAACTTCAAAATTGCCTTTCAGATTAATTTCAAACAAAGAAGAAGGGCCTTAAACTCGGTCTAGCGCACTCGTCCGAAAACTGGATCCATTAAACCAAGCGTGATCATGAAAAGGGCAATTCAGACTGTAGTCCGTTTCTGACATATCATGTAAGTTGACCAAGTCCGCTGGATTACGAGAAGTTTCTGTGTAATTAAATGGTCGTAAGGGATTAGTGGGGAATAACAGCCGGAGTGGCTCATAGGTATCTTGAAAGCTGATCTATGAGGTTGCAAGAGATAGGCATAATCTTGATATTCCCAGTCATTGCGGGCGTTGTGTTGTTAGTTTTTGGTAATGATAAGACACTGGCTCGTACGAGGGTCATTCAACAAGTACTTAGCCTAATCGCCCAATGGCACTGCGATTACAAAAAAAATTTACCATAGTACAGTGCAATGTTTTTGAAGCCTATTGTCAAAGTTTTAAACGATGACCTCTATTAGTTTTGTTTTAATAGCCTTTGATAGCGAACGTGTCAGTCAGTTTAACAAAAATGGAAAAAGAGCAGTATCTTTCGGTGATTCGATTTTTATTTTTGGAAGGGAAAACGCGCAGTGAAATTAAAAATCGCTTGGATGCTGTGTACAGTGACTCTTCTCCTTCGATGGCAACCGTCAAGAATTGGTTTAACGAGTTTGCTCGTGGCCGCAAGTCGGTTTTTGATGAGCCACGCCCAGGTGCCCCGAAAACAGCTACTACGGAGGAAAACATAAAAAAAATCCACGATCTCGTGTTGGCAGACCGCCGATTGAAGGTTCGCGAGATAGCTGACACTGTGGGCATTGCAGAAGGAACGGTGCATCATATTCTCCACGAAGAACTGGGCATGAGAAAGCTGTCAGCGCGATGGGTGCCGCGTTTGCTCACACTGGAAAACAACCACGACAACGCGCCGGCTCACACATCTGCCGTCGCCATGGCCAAATTATTCGAATTGCGCTACGAATTGCTGCCCCATCCACCTTACTCTCCAGACTTGGCCCCCTGTGACTTCTTTTTGTTTCCAAACCTGAAAAAGTCACTCGTCGGAAAAAGATTTGGGTCGAATGAGGAGGTCATCACCGCCACGGAGGCCTATTTTGCAGACTTCAGGAAAACGTATTTTTTAGACGGGTTAAAAAAGTTGGAGCATCGCTGGGCCAAGTGTATTGAGTTAAAAGGAGATTATGTAGAAAGCTAAATCGGCAGTTTTCGAAAATTTTCGTTTTTCTTTTGTAGGCTAAGTATTTATTGAACGACCCTCGTATGCTTTGCTTCTAGAGAATACACATGCAATGAGGTTGGAGTCAGGAAAAGATTGCTAGTCATTGCGATATAATTTCGCTCAATAAAATCAAGTTTGCCTTTCTTAAATAAAAATTTAGTTAACCTAGTTTTTTTTATTTGCACTTTATTCTTTCATACAAGAATACTAAACCTCGTAGAGTAAGATACTGAACTTGGCGAGGCAGAAGTAGGTTATTATTGATTTTAGACGTTACCGAAGCGACCGTGTCACGAAGTCTAATAAAATTTTATCGCAGGCAGCTATCTTAGCCCGTTGTGTTCAGATATCGGTTAGTACAAATATTCGCGTATCGATATATCTAGTTTGTTTGCGTAACCTACATAAAGCAGAAAGTACTTTGTTACATCGGATCGCCTTCACACGAGTGGCGAAAAATTCAGAGACAGGCTGAAAGCAAGTGCTCCGTTATGTCTATTACTACTTCTTTGCCTCGCCACCAATTCTACTTCACAGATGAATAATTTGTTATTAAAAGTGGTAGTACCATCCCAGGAGGACCAGCAGAAGTCTTACCAATATTATGGTAAAATGAGGATTGAGACATTCAAATAGTGTAGTAAGATAGTCTGTTTATTCACGATCATCAAGCAGAAAGTAGATGATTTTTTTTTTATCCGATAGCTTTAATCATATTTGTTGACCACTATCTCACCTTAGTAAGTAATGATGCGGACGAGGATGGTAGCATACTAGGCCTGGAATGGAAACATGCTCTTAAGGACAGCTGCTGGAACACATTACCTACATGTTTTGTTTTGGTGATAGATTTTACAACTTGAAGGTGGTATAGCAGGCCAGGTGGACACTAGGCAGTGTCCTACCAACATGCTTTAACGATGCTTTTCTTACAGCGGAAGGCTACTGTGACTGAAATGCGCACATAACTACATTGTTCGATTTAAAAAAAAATGTTCATAATGAAAGGGGAGATTTTTAATTTATTGAATGAAGACTAACAGAAAGAAGCAATGCAGAAAGGATGGAATGGAATGTTCATCTATATATTTAAAATCCAAAGTCCTGACTGACTGACTGAGATATCAACGCACAGCCTAAACAGCTGGTCCTAGACACATGAAATTTGGATGGTGTGTTTTTTGTGAAGTGTAGGCGTTTTGGTGTCTAATGTACCTTGCAACATACGCTGTACCTACTGATAGGTAACAACCTGAAATCTGCCTTTTTTATTACCTGAAACAAGAAAAAATACATATGTGAATGACGTCATAAATTATTATAACATAAGAAAATAACATATATTTAGTTAAAATCGACACATGAAGAGCCCTGGAGAAGAGAGAATCGCGAAAAGCTATGACGGGGATTCCTATGCCTAATTTTTGTAGACATACACATTAGGTAGAAATAGAAAAATAATTTAACCAAACAGCCGTCCCGTAGATCTCTAAAAAAAAAGGTAGCCTCATTTGATAGATAAATCTATTTCTCTAATTGGTCAATATATTGACACATGGCGGTACTACACGTATCTGAAAACCGATCTTAGTTAACGAATTTAACGATGTATAAAATAGACATTAAACTTCGAGTCCAATGTCAATCGCATACATAACCTGAGGAGATTGTTTCAATTACTTGTTTAATTGATTAATTTGTAAGTGCCTAACAAATCAGGAAACACGTGGCCACTTTGCAATCATAGATTTTTTTATCAAGGAAAAAACGTAACAGACAATTTAGTTTGTCATAGAAGTTTACGTACTTGGAACAACAGTTTTTGCTACCTATCGACTTGTTGTTCGTACAGAACAACTATATGCGACTATATCGACTAACTATATTGAAATACAAATTGTTTTCAATTAATGTAATCAACACCAATTTTATAAATGCAAAGGTCAGTCTGTGTATTTGTTTGTTTGGGGCAAATATTTGATGTGTACCGACAGCTGTGCCAGTTCCCATTCTTGGTTAGTGTGCTACCATCCTCGACCACATCATCACTTAGATGAGATAATGGTCTAAGGCTAGCCTATTGATAGAAAATAACCGGCCAAGTGCGTTTCGGGCCACGCACAGTGTAGGGTTCCGTAGTAGCCTGTTATTCAATGCAAATCTATACCCGTTATACACAAGCAACTAGGTACTCCGTCTTTGTCACTTTAAAGGATTTATTCTAACGATTTTGTATTTGGTACAAAATTATCCAACACCCAAGTTCAATGACTATTACTGCTAAACTAATAAAGTTATCTTAACCGCTATAATTTTCCTTTTAAGTTCATGAAATGCGCTATTATCACGATTTTTTCCAGATTTTTCAAGCCAGCAGTTTAGCTTTTAGGGGGGGGGGGGCTTTCGCCCAATCGAAAAATGGTATTAGCACCCTCAAAAGTCATTTTAAATGACCAATTCAACGATATCCCACACGATGGGGTAGACGATGAAAAAAAAAATCATCCCCACTTCTCATATAACGGAGCTACCCTAAAAAAAATATTTTTTACAATTTTATTTCAGCACTTTGTCGGCGTAATGTATATACATATCCCCACAAAATTACAGCTTTGTAGTATTAACGGTCTCTTAGCAAAACCTTGGACAGACAGACAGACAGACAGACAGACATGACGAAAATGCTACCCGGGGCGCTTAGATTTCCAAACATGGTGAGTAGATAAAAAATATGTCACCTACTTTTCTCCACTGACAAGAGACAAAATGTTCTTGGAAATGGATAAAAACAGAAGATTTTTATCCTTCTGCTATGCTAAGAGGGCTTCTGTTAGAAGGCTTCAGAAATTTGTGATATTCAACCTTTCGTGAAACAGCGTAGTACAACTAGTGCGGTAAAGCAAGGGCATACACACATCAAAAAGAAAACCACTCCCCTGAAAAGAAAAATAAATCGGTTTTTACGTAAACTACACAATAATTTGTAGATGATCACGCACTTAATGACGCACAACCTCAAGTTGAAATACAAAGTGGAGAGCATCCGGTAATCGACCTTTTTAAAAAAACTTTATCTTTCGTTATATATCTATTCACACAAATCAATGTATGAGCTCAGTAAATACGCGTGGAATGTACAAGATAAGCAAATCCTTGTACAGGGAAATTTACTCGAGATACCCGGAAACGATAATGACTTCCGTTTGATTACTTGTTGCATATCTAATGATTCATTATACAGATGTTATAAGTCGCAAGTGCATATGCCAACTCATTCTTATCCATTAATTGAGAGGACAAAATCATATAAGTAAGTAGTTATTTGATTTTGCCTTCTCAATTTATTATTTTATTTTTTACGTCGTGAAGACTGGCCTTGAACTCATAACGTATAGACCTCTTAGTTTGAAATTTGAATCTAAAGTCTAATCTATGTCTAGGCCCCATTATCGCTGAGTTTGCCTGAAGGAATTTAAAAAGCAACATCTTAGAAAACTGGTGGAAGCCTGAAATTTAAGCTGTCTCTGAATATCAGTGACCTTATTGTTAAACACCGATAGTAATTGTAATTAACAAAATTAAAGAAATTAAGTTATACGGATGCATAGCTGCGTCTTTCTATTCCTATATAGCATTTCGAATTAGGCAATAATGATCAAGGACTGTGAATACTAACTTTGATTGATATATATGATTTAGGCGCAGGAGAGATAGAGAAGAGACGTAATGAGAGGAGCAAGCCAGATATAAGACACGTAAACCAAGGCGCAAGCAGGTTAGACCAGATGAGGCGAGGTGAGGACGGGGTAGTGACGTGGCGTTTTTAGAGTTCCGTAGCCAAATAGCAAAAAACAGAACCCTTACAGATTCGTCATGTCTGTCTTTCTGTCCGTCCGTATGTCACAGCCAGTTTATCCCGAAACTATTAAGACTACACAGTTGAAACTTGGCAGGTAGGTTTTTTTCATCAAACCTTTACGTGTCCATAGATAGGTCTTTAAAAATGACACAGAGGTTAGTAACCATTCTTTCTCAAAGTATATGATTTAAAAAATAGACACTTCTAAAATGATAAAATGTGTGTGTAACGCCCCCCAAGAACCCCTCCCCTCCTCTAACTTACTTACTAGTTACAAAAAATACCCAATCGATATTTTTTATCGATTAAATCGCGCGTGATTATCTAATTAAATAGCTTCATTCGAAACCTTATTATCGCTTTATAATGCTAGCCTAAATGTTCTTCCAAAACAAATATTTGAGTAATGAAACGAGTACTTTTAACCAGTACTTACTTAGTATCGATTCTTTAGATTTCTTTTCTCTTCTCTTTTTTCTCTTTTAGATTTCTTTAATCGATACTAAGTAAGTACTAAAAGTACTTGGAATCGAAAGAAAAGTACATCCCTAGGAAGTTGAACGACTACAATCGCCTGGTGTGAACCCGGTATAAGGGAGAATTATCTTACAAAGAAAATATAAGAAAGTCACGCGATACAAAATAGAGAAGACGGAGCAGAGACATATTATCTTTTCTGTGGCAGAGACGCGTATTTTTCTACGTTTGTTTTCTCTGGCTTGCGCCTTAGTTAAAGGTTTTAAAAGGTACCAACCCGACCAACTTTCCGACTACCTACAAGTACACGTTCACGGCTACACAAACTTACGTTATCAGTGTCGAAACATGGCTATCCCCCAACAGCTGTTGTTATTATAACAAGTATGAACGTGTGCGGAAGCGATTACGGTTACTTGATAGTCATGTCAGACTTCAACTTCTATGTTTATAATACTTTATGATCTGTTTATGGATTGGATGGATAGGAGATTATGTTGCTGCTCTTGCTAGTTAAGCCGCAGTAGATATACTTATCTGTGATTGCATGTTTTGCGCAGATTGTATTTTCTTGATACAATGTAAACGATTGATGATTAATATATTATCTTCTTCTTGAATGACAAATACGACTCCACTATACATCGCATGTCATGTGACTGGGCCCAGAATGAGAACTGGCTCTCAAGAAGAAGTAACTGTGGAACATCGACGTCAACGTTGATGCCCTCGAAAGACCTGTTTGGCAACAGACGGAGCAAGTCCAACAACAAGAAGATGTAGCAACGCCAGGCGAACAATCATCGACTTCATAACAATGCCTTACCACCACGCATTTTACCTTAACATGACTCGTAGGTCATCATTTCATAGCAGAATTACTTTTATAGTTCTTTCAGTATAATCAGTCAATTTGCTCATCGTGTGTAACCGAGGGCATTGCGTCTGATGATACAAAGATATGATAAAAGTTATGACTGAGTTGATGCAGATAAAAAATAATCTACAATCAAATACCTACGTAATTAAAGAACATTGAACCATTCTAGCATTGAGTAAAATATCAGATTGTCATGGATATTATTTTCTGCGTGCGGCTAATTATATATAATAAAAACTATACACAAAATAATATATTGTTAACCCCCGACGCAAAAAGGAGTGTTATAAGTTTGACGTGTGCATGTGTGTGTGTCTGTGCCATCGTAGCGCCCAAACGGATACACCGATTTTAATTAAGTTTTTTTCGTTTGATACAAATCAGTCAGGGGTGGGTGGTTTTAAATTTTAAATTAAAGTATTATTCAAGTAAAGATACGTTTTAGATTTATGGTTATCATGAGTTTGAATCATGATTATAAAATACCGACTAAGTATTATACTCATCTTGTGGTATTATCCCATACTCGTGGTCGTCCGATCTCGCTGCGTAAACTCATGAGGAAGTGCAATGGACATGAATGAAACCTAAGTCGAGACAGTCGAAAACAAACAGTAGTGTAGTGAGTATAATAGTCGGTACTTTATAATCATGTATAGATGCGGTTTAGATGGAATCGTGCTTGTATTGAATTAAAAGACGGCACTGAGAATTGGTCATCTAGCTTTAGTCCACAGAGCACAAATATCCCAAACCTATCTATACCATACGTCATTCACCAAAATCGGATGAGGCGCTACGATAGAACAAACATAAACACAAACATACATTTACAGCTATAAACATGAGCATCTTTTTTGTTTAGTAGTTGCGGTAAAAAACATCATTCACTCGAACTTAGTACCCGACCTCCTGATGACATTCAAAAATATGATAGTTTAGAGTAGACGATGTTTATTTTCAAAGGTCCAGTTTCACATAATCCCTCTGTCCAATTTATATGATCCCTTGAGCTGTAGTCGCGTTATTAAACTTAACATAAAAGCTAGCTACGAGCTGTAATGAGGTCAGAGCTTAGCTGGATCGTTACCCAACAGTATTTAGTAGGTACAGTACTAAACTTTAGTTATAGGGGAATGAGAAAACTGGAATATAAGTTGCTAGTTTTAATTAACATTGCATATTATATGAGGATATTTTACCCAGACACATATTATTATCTGTTCTATGCCAGAGATATGATATTGTGTACACTCTTGACGTGACGTGTTCCATAGTCTCGAATCCATTAAAAGTTTAAAGCTTAGGAAGAAATTCCTTATAGCATTAAGACAACGCCCGCTAGCGCACATTGCACTTGTATAAAATTTTGCATGCTACTGTATGTTGGTGTTGATTATGATGACACAATAAAATGTTTCTTTTTTTAGTTTATAAATACCATACAATGCAATGACGACAGCACTCATTGCAAGAAATTGCTTCAATTGTATGATGATCCATTAAACTAAGGGATGTTCCTTTATTGAATGCACCGACCCCATGTAGTTTTAGAGCAATGATAAGAGGATGATTTCCAAATGTGGTATGAGCATATTATATCGATGTTCCAGCTGACTTGCTATCAAAAAGTAGCTTACCACTATCAAGGAGATAATCTTAACACCAGGTGAGATAGTGGTCAAACGCTTACCTACCTATATAGTATAAAAATCTTCCGTTATAACCTTACGGTGTTCCTATAGCATAGCACACAGCCCTTAAGAGTCAGAGTATTTTAAGCCTAGCGTGTTCACCATCTACGACCATATATCATCGCTAACACCAGTCGAGATAGTGGTCAAACTCTAGCCTATAAGATTGAAAAAAAAATATGATGGTATTACACGTTATATGTCAGAACTCAAGGTATTTCAACCCCTCTCCAATCCTCTACCAAATTCAACATTTCGTTAGAATGCATTTGCATGCAATGCATTTTCAAATAACAATTGAATTCTTTTGAATGTTGAGCATTTTCTCAGATACATTGTTTCAAGTCGTCAAGGACAGTAAAGTGCTGTTTTTGACCCAATTTCATTACGATAAAATTGACTTTTCTCCGAATAAGGAAAGGCTTGTTATATAATGAAAGCTCCCAACAGCCTCCGGACAAAAGCCTTTATGTTGTTGACTTTCTGTACTTTACTATAGCATTTTGTTATTTGCACGATTTTGTTTTTTGGTAAACATATGGTTAACAGTTAGGAAATATTATTAATTTAGATTGTCGTTGGAAGCTTGCACTGACATTTAACTTGCATACGTCAGATTTCTTCCAAGTCGTTTCAATTTATGTTATGACAATTTTTATTGACAGCATAGAAATAGCAAAATAAAAAGTTTCTAGTGTACATTTTGGCTCGGACAGGACATTCTGATCTTGTGCGTAGTACTATTAAGTATTATGTGTCTTGTGTCTAACCACAGAAAGAAAGAAATAAAGAAGGGAGTACTGTGAAACCTCATAGTGTTGTTTGTGAATACGGGGGGAAAGTGTATTCCACCAGCCTTATCTTACGTTCGTCATCATCCTCACAATTTACAGTTCCAGTTCTAAAAGTACCAATGATACCATTACAAATAAAACCGACCAAGTGTGAGTTAGACTCGCCCACCGAGGCTTCCGTACCAACTTCTTAAACTAGGTTAAAGGACAAACTTAACTTTGTAGTTCGATCCATAGAAAATGTATTGCACCAACTACAAATCTTAATTTTGTAATAGTAAAACAGTAAAACGTTTTTTTAAAGTTATTACCCTACATATTTACGGTTTACAGATTTATTAGATATACCCATTATAAGTGGTTCAAGACCTTGCTTCTTGCCTTATATCATGATTCTAGGTCAACGGGAAGTACCCTATACGTTTTGATTCCCTTGTGAAATCGCTAAATATGCGAAAATATGCGACATAAACGGTCATATCTTTTGACAATTTACGGGTTTGATTTTCACAGCCAAAAGATACCGTAGACCCAAGTATTTAGTATAAGTTTCCACTTGATACCTTTACGCATTCCGGGAATAAAGGGTCTTGACAGACGGACATACAGACAGACAGAAAACAAAGAAATCCTATAAGGGTTCTTTTTTTCCTTTTAGGGTAAGGAACCCTAAAAACACCAATTTCTGAACAAAAAGCCAAACACGTAATTAAAATTACGGAATCCATCCAGCTCAAGTGCTCAAGAAGGTCAAAAATCTTTATGCACAGTCACCCGTGGTAAGTAAAAGGTAAAATTAAATTAACAATTAATATATTCCATCCACTTTTATCATTCTCTTCCCACAGAAAGGCCCGTATCTTCCACGGATCGATGCTCATAGTCTGGCGGATGGTCATTTACATTTTTTCCATTGTGTCCATTGTTAATTATGCACGGGCTGTTTCCAGTATTTTCAGCCGTGCTCCTTAATTTTGCTATCCTATGGCTGCAGCCGTGCATATAGCATCCTGTTTAATAATATACTTGTACACGTCTGGGAAAGGACTTCGGCTTTGGAAGACGGGTTAGGATAGTGACACTAAGTGGACTGGAAGACAATTGTACTTTACAGCGACTCATCTCACTAGTGTCTTCTACTTCCAAACAAATACGATTATATATTAGACAGCATCTGTGGGATTTGCCAGCTATCAAAACAGATATATTTTTGCGAAGGAACGAAAAGCACACAATTCAATAAGACAAATTCTTAAACTGCAGGTCAGTTTTCTCACGACGTCATTTCGTTTCGACGACATTTGTTATTTGACTTACTTTATTTATCGGCGAACAATAAATAGTACATAATTTGCGTCACATGGGATAAATAATAATAATAATACGTCAGTGATTCGATCCTTGCACAAGTTCATGTATTCAAGGTGGAAATGCTACCATCGGATATAGAGTTTAGGCCACACTTTAAACTAGTGCCTGCAGTATTCAGTATGACGTCTTAATACCTTTGATTGTATCATTGAATTGGGTCTTGTTCTTTTTGGTATAATTTGGTTACTAATACCAAGGCTGAGTTGCACCATCTTACTTTAACTATAACAAACGTCAAAAATACGTCAAACTCCATATAAAAACACCAGTTAATAGTTATAGTTACGGTTAAAGTAAGATGGTGCAACTCAGCCTACCTGTAAGTAAAATTTGCACATTTGCATTTTAACTTCGTCATTTTCTCTCAACTACATTTTCTATTTCCAATATGAGTGAGAGTATCTTTATCCTATATTTTATTTTGCAACCTCGCAAAAGCAACACACCACCTGCTTTCCCTCGGATGAAAATCATATTCCGACTTATTCCGTACAGCGTGAAAAGCAATCGACACCTATTACAGCTCTGCCCATACAAAAATTCACCTTGGGGTAACGGTTTAAGTTTCAAAGTTGCTTGTGATGTTGGTTACAGAACGTGCATAGTTATAATAGAGTTGGGAAGCAAAAAACTCGTGTTTCGTCGCTCCGATGCACTCGCGCCAGTAATTTTATCAGAAGTACAGTAGTAAAATTGAGGCAGTAAGTTAACTAGCGGCCTAGATAGGTTCTCACGCGACCTGAGTGGCATGGTTAAACTGAAACATCTTGATTTTCTCGCAGCGGGTCTTTCCTATAATTCAATTGCAGAATGCGTTGAGTTTCTATGTGAAACAGTAGCCTGTTTGAACAGCTACCGCCAAGTTATTCAGTTATTCACGACTGCAACTTAGCTGCAAGTTGGCACGGCTCTCTTACCATGGTCATTGAGTGGAGATAAGAAAAAAATCGGGTTAAGTGCGAGAGCATGTTATTGAAATTGGTGCTAGCTCTATGTAGTTATTATCACACGATGCCACGTTTGGTATCATGTAGAATGTACTAGATGGATACTTGTCTTTGCCATTCTTTTGTTTTTAATTTTCATTCTTATATAGAAGACGTCTACTACTTCCGCTAGAATACGTCTACTACATGATTTGGAATTTTATTGCCTGTGTTTTCCACTGGTTAAGGTCTTTTTATCAGGACAAAATGTTTTTTTTTTACTTAAATTCCTCAAAATAAATATATCCATCATACTGTACCTGGTAGCAAATACACAATCTACAATTCGCAGTGATTTTTGACTTAATGTTTTTGATTATTAAAGCACTTTGCACCAATCGACTGAGATAAGATACTTTCTATATCACAAAGAGAGCTCAGATGATCCGGGTCCGGGTGGTTGCGCAAACCGGATGTGTTGTCGGATCGTCGTCGTATGGATTTTTTGAAAGTCGCCATATTGTACCTACCGCTCTCTGATATTATGATCAATAAATCGATACCCTCTTATCATTTTTAGGGTTCCGTAGTCCTGACAAGGAACCCTTATAGTGTCGTCTGTCTGTGTGTCCGAGGTTTTGCTAAGAGACCGTTAATACTAGAAAGCTGTAATGTTGTGGGGATATGTATATAAATAACGCCGACAAAGTGCTGAAATAAAATTTTGGATAATTTTTCGGAATAAATTTTTTTTTTAAGGTAGCTCCCCTATATGAGAATCGTGTGGGGTATCGTTGAATAGGTCTTTTAAAATGACTTAAGGGTTGCTAATACCATTTTTCGATTAAATGCTCCATTTACGAAATATTAAACTTTAAAGTGCAAATGTTTGTTCCAGTAGGGCGTGGCCCGACACGCACTTGGCCTTGGTTATTTTAGGACTATGGCTTCATATGACTGACAACTTAGGGATACTGGTTAATTATTCAAGATGAGGAGGTTTGTAAGCTAATGCAAAAAGTTTTTTCAATCAAACGATTTTATCTTACCTTTTAAAGAGAAATAAAAAGCAATGCGACTTTCAATGTAGCATTGTTAGTGTTACATATACGTTCACTGATTGTTAGAAACTAAGCTTTACATGGTGGATTTTTGGAATTAGACCATATCGTTACTTATCATCAGCTTATATAGTGGTCAAGTGCCTGTCTGCCATGAAAACTGAAGGCAATGTTGATAGAGTCGAGAAATCAACAAAAGCGTCATCCGTAAGGCGCCCCCGCGCGACGCTGAGCGCTCGGCAAGTCCGCACTGAAAATCCTAATAAGAATATGATTTTTTAACAATATAACGTTATATGATTGTTTCATTATCATCAAAATCAGCTGGTATCAGTCCACTGCTGGACATAGGCCACTCCCAAATCACGCCACGCCAACACACGTCACATGATTGTTTACAAATCATAAAAAGTCTTGACGCATCTTTTCAAATCTGCCTCTTCGAACTACTTTCGGTTGACAACTTAAAAGTTTCAGCAATTTTATTTGTTTGTATAAGACACAGTTCTACTCGATTCAAACTCAATGAAATGACTCAACCAAATTGGGTCATTGTACTGAATAATATCGTCATTAAAATCACGATAGCTTCCTTAAATATGCCGACGATAATACGAATAAATAAACGATTATAATTCAATGGGGAGGAGGAATATTCGTATTTTAATGTTTTGCTTTATAATGCAATGTGCGTCTTGAAAGCTGCAAAAAATAACGATGAATCTTGTTTACGACGATTAGTTGAAATCGTGGGCAAATAAGCGCTTGCCTGTTTACAGAAACAACTAATTGAGAAGATACAATTACGAAAGGCAATAAACACAATTGTGATTCAAAGTGTTAGTGACTTTAATCCGTCACCAGTGGTCGTCGCGATCTCGCTGTACGCAGCGAGATCGCGACGACTTAGATTAGCTTAGATTATTATATGAATTTCAATAGCCAATAATGAGATCATTTTCAAATGCGCAGTTTTGATGAAATGAGAACAATTTATTTTTATAATTTATTTATTTTAATTTGCGAATAAATATAAATTACCTACACACAGACAAACTGAGAACCTCCCAGTTTTCGAAGTCGGTAAAAATATTTTAAAAATATATATTTATCTCTCATAAAGAACTTGAAGCGATGCACGACAGACAATTTTACGTGATAGCAATCGCGGCTTGTTAAAAATAATGATCATGATTTATATAGCCTAAGAGAGCTGGAAAGCAATGAACAGTAATGCATACCTATAATGTTTTATTTTTAAACGGTGATTATAGCTTTATGGGATTATGTGAAAGACAGACAGTACGGACACGGTTTGTGTTCATTTTACTTAGGTATGACTGTTGACAAATGTTAGTTTATACACAATCTAGCTGATACCCGCGACTTCGTTCACGTACGCCAAGAATTTAATAGCCTACTTATGTTCATCCTCGTGCTATAAAGTATCTCCTTGTTAAATTTCAGTTTAAAAACGGATTGTCCGTTGAGGCGTGATTAGGTAACAGACTGACAGAGTTACAAACGTTTTTATAATATTAGTATGAATATAATACTGACACTTTTGATGAACCTGCGCATATATGTATAAATAATTATACTCATATTTGTATAAACACTACCATATCATAACACTAACGTATCGATTTAATCTCAAATTCTGTAAACTAGCAAACCAAAAGCCTTGCCGCCAGGCGCCATGTCTTTCCAATGCGCTATTGTTAGCAGCATACAGACTACGAATACTATAATAAACTGTCCAAGCACAGATTATATAATAGTTGCTACGTAACAGATACTTCACTCCCCTACAAAAACACAATACCAACGTTTATTTCAGACAATACAAGCAAAAATGTGTCTAAGGCGCTCGACCTAGCGTTGTTATTACTTCGTTCAGCGCGCGATGTATCAGCGCGCGCCTGATACAGTAAAGGGTTGAGACTTCAATGAAATAAAAAAAAGTTTACGAATTCTTTTTATTTACCTCACAAAATAACATCAAAATTCCTAACTAAGAGTCGAATTTGAAGTCGAGAAAGTGAATTTTACGCCATTTTGGCATTTTAGTATCGGTAGCATAAAAAATGCTATGCTTGTTTTTTATGTTTAATATTATGCTTGTTTTTTGTCAAACCTGCAAAATGACTGAAAAACTTAAATCGTTTCTAATAGAGAATACGAATGCGCAGTTATCCCGTCATTTGAATAATAATATACGTTGCGCGCGCGTGAGCAGTGACAACCGACTGGCAGATAGTACCGCCGGAGTTGACGAAAGTTTAGGTATAAATTGCAGTAGCTATGGGCGAGTGAGGGAGGCCTGGTCTAAGTGCGAGTCGCACTCGCACACGTATGGTACCGATTGAACAAAATTTGCCGGAAAAATAAGTTTGTTGCATGGGGTGGGGACCCCCTTTAATTTAAGTTTTCTTTTAGTTTTCTTTTTTGTTTTTTTTTGTTTTCTTTTAGTTTCTATTATTTGATGCTATAGGAACTATTGTAGTACCTACATAAAACGCCTGAAAAAAGGTTTCTCGTATGGGGACCCTCTTTTATTATTAACTTTATTCTGTGTAGTATTTGTTGTTGAAGCGGCTATAGTAATACATACTTCCTGAAAATGTCAAGTATGTACCTATTACGGTAAAGGAGATACAGCCCTGTAAAATGCGGACAGACAGTCAGACAGACGAACGGCCGGACGGACGGACAGGGAAGTCTCAGTAATAGGGTTCCGTTGGCTTAAAATTGGTTAACAGGTTGGCAGTTAGCTAGCTTACAGAATTGAAATTCTGAACTTCCAACAAAAACAAAAGAACTTACAACAATACCTTAGCTTTCAATTACATCCGACCAAACAAGCTTACACCAAATAACTCCACGTAGAAATAATTCCGTAGCAGATGTTCCATAAAAAGCCAGCTTCCTGACCGGTACAAAGGTCCGTGCCAGAACTGTAACTGGTTTAATTAAACTGGATACAATTAAGACTTCCTGCGTGCAAGGCTGAGATGCCTTCACATATGTATGCAGGTTTTAAAGGGTGCGGTAATTTGCCTTTTTTGACCTCACTATAATGAGTTTTTTAAACTGTGGATTTTACAAAATTATTGAAAATCACTAGTGTTCCATAATTCTTATTACTATACATATTGTTTGCAAAATATCGGTTAAAATCGGTTTCATTTGCAAGTATCAGGTGTGTCTCCTATGTCCAGTCCTATACAATCTGAAGATACCCAATTAAATCTTGATAAAATCTAAATGAGACCAATATTCTGCTTTTGAATAAAAAAATACCATACAAGTCAATCAACAGACGCCAGAGTTCAGAGGCAACATACAAAATCAACATTCACAGGAACTGATTGCTTCCTTGTTTTTGGAAAAATCAATCGAAAATGAATGTCATTTTTAGGGTTCCGTACCCAAAGGGTAAAACGGGACCCTATTACTAAGACTCTGCTTTTCGTCTGTCTGTCTGTCTGTCTGTCACCATGCTATAGCTGATTAACCGTGATAGTTAGACAGTTGAAATTTTCATAGATGGTGTATTTCTGTTGCCGCTAGAACAACAGATACTAAAAATAAAATAAAGTTAAAAATTAAAAATTTTAGTCCCCATACAAAAAAAAACGTGTTTTTAAACGCTATCTATCTAATTAGTTTGGGCAAAATGACATATATGGCGCTAGTAAACTAAGTAACGCTGTCTTTCTAGATCGCGACCCAACCAAATATTCTTGGTAATATCAATTAATCAAATATATGAGGTTGAAACTCTGTTATGTTTCGTATTGTACGGAACCCTCCCTAAGTGTGCGATAAGAGACGCGATGCTGACTCGCACTTATTTCGCTTTCAATGAACCAATAGTTACTAAACGCTTAATAAAATCATCTAGTTTATTGATTTGATAGGACTTTGTCGCAATGTAGTAATAACAAAGTCCAGTATCGCAGCTGGCTCGATCGTTCAACACTTTAATTGTTCAATTCTATTTAATTTCGCCTACCCCTGATTTATGCTACCCGTAAGTATTTTATTTTCACTTGGATTTATGGCTACGCATGCACACCACTTGGGACCCGCGTTTGTTTGATAAGGTTTTCCTGACTCGTTTTTAATTTCAAGTATTTTTTGATTGCGATTATTAAAAAGCTTTGTAATATTGATTTCAGGGTTTGAATTTGACATATGTTCTGGGTTCAATGGTATTATATAGTGTATTTTAAGTTTGTTTTTATGTATACCAAAGTTCATCGCCTCGTCTCACAAATATAATTTTTCATTTAGTAAAGCACGTACATGTACCAGTTTAGGCAGTGTCGTCTTGCTTTTTATATTGTGGATAAGTGCTTACCGCATTCATTTATTTAATAATCATTTTAATTTAGAGGTATCGTTTAATTTCTGTAGTTTACTCCCATTATTATATTTATAAGTAGTTATACAAAAGCAGGCGTCATGTCAGTGATATTTTTAGTGATTTATGCCAGTCGCAGATGGCACATAACTTTAACTGAGAGAGATATTACAAGGCGAAGAATTCCTTATACACGTGGGAATGCAAACGACATTCATAGGTCTATCTGTCATATTTTTAATTTGTTTTTTTATGCATAGATGCATATTATCAACTGTTTTATTGTCCAGGGTATATTTCATATATATATATACATACTAGCTGTGCCCCGTGGCTTCGCTCGCGTTAAAATGTAATATCCTATAGCCTAATCGATAGTACTGGCTATCTTTGTGCAAAATTTCAGCTAAATCGGTCCAGCCGTTTGACCGTGAAGAAGTCCCAAACAAAAATACAAACTGACTTTCGCATTTATAATATTGGTGTTGATATATTTCATTCACAATTTTATTTCGTTCCTCAAATTGTAATTCAGAGCGAACGTCCCCGAAACCTTAAGCGATTGCACGTTGGTTGCTGCTCAGACATTAAATAGTAGCCAATGAGCGGTAATTGCCATGCAGTTATAGGCCGTCCATTAAAATGTGACTCCGTTGATGATTACTTGTGAGCATCACAAAAACCTTTAATCGCCGGCGGAGGCTACTGCGTTTAACTGGCAAATATTAAACTAATACATGTTCAAGAGAAATGGCTGGATTAATAGTTCATTTTATTAGCTTAGTGCAAAAATTAATCAGCATTGACATGATATTATAAGCTTGGGAGAAGGTATAAATATCAGGCACAATGAGGCTGGAAAAAGTGATGTGTTTGTCTACGTAGTTCTCATAATAAAACGTCGCGATTAAAAGACTGATGATAAAAATGCAATTCAACTTTTTTTTAAACCGACTTCACAAAAAAGGAGGAGGTTCTCAATTCGTCTGTATGTTTTTTTGTTTAGCTACTATAAAGGCAATCTTCCACCGACGCGAATGTGCACTGCACGCTATCTATTCTACGCCTCTAACCTCGAGATCTATGGGCTACCTACGAAACTCATTGCTACGCGACTACGCACAACGCCTATAAATCGTTCTCATAACATAAGACAGCTAGGGGTTTTCGCTGTAGCGTTGCTACGCACATGACTATAAATCGTAGCTTACTCATGTAGCTCTAGGCTTCTCACTGAAACGTGAAAAAAAATGACAACCACCAAGTTATCAGGTATAAAATTTGTTTATCTCCGGAGATGATTATCAGATATCGATAAAATTTGGGGGTGGGACCAAACGGGAGGCATAATCTCTTAAACATTTTTTTTAATCGGTTAAGATTTGACGAGTTATGAGATAATAAACATTAAAAAAATACAGTCGAATTGAGAACACCCTTCTTTTTTGTAAAGTCGGTTAAAAATAAAACGTCACTAATAATATTAACCGTTCAAAAAAACTAGGTCGCATAGCAATTAAAATCAATCTACAAAACTATGATATGCATATTCCTCTACTAGTGATTTAAGACTTTATTTGACAGTCAAAAACAACTATAAATCAGAGTCGCCAAAATAGAAAGTTTCAATTTGAATTATTGATAGAAAACCGACTTAATCAATAAGTGGTTTTGAGTAAGTTAAATTGAGGATATATTGCGAACTTGAACTCATAAATTTCCAATTAGACGAAATGAAAGCGTGATGGGGTATTGCGGTATCTATCGTCTACAAAATGTAAGCTGGCGTCACACATGACCTTGCTCAAAGACTATAGAAAAGACGTACACAGTGGGTAACGTTTCTAGAGTCACGCACACAATCGTGGGCGTCGTGTCTAGACAAAATAAACGGGCTTGTAGTGTTGCGATGTTTCTGATATTGCAATATCGATTTATAAGCTCACCCTCATGTCTAATATACATAATTGTCGTAACGTCTACACCCATTTTAAACATAGATTCTTACTCCATATATTAAACGCTATTCTTCTCCATTTTATTTTGCGTTTGTACTCGTAAGTACGCCTATTTCATGACTCATTTTCAAAAAGAAACTGCGACAAGATCATATCGCCATATCGCCACTAACAAGTAAAGCCGTTATCATATTAGCTTTGTAGCTAGCTATGAATTAGTTTTCCTACTGTACATTTACCTGTGGCAGACATTCGCTGAAACGCCGCATATGTTTTTAAGGTCATAAAAGCGAAATCCAACTACGTCCGCCGACGTGTCACCAAAACACTTTCGCTGAAGAACGACGACGCGTGGCTATACAATTTCGTCATACTTTATCGTAAGATGTAACGTAGTGTCTTTTGTCGCGTCCACGTCACGTTATGGTTATTATCTTTGTAATGAACATGTTTTGCGAAAGTGTACCAAATTTCAATCAGTGTGTTCTGTGAGTCAGTGCCTCATCTTAGGACAATGAAATGAAAGAGCTCGACAGTGAGTTGCAATAGCGACATAATAGTCAATTGCGTAAGATAATACAAAAGCTTGCGTTTAATGACGGTGATTAAAGCCATTTAAAGCCTTTTCAATAAGTTACATTATGGGTTACGCGTACCATTATAAGTCTCAAAGACGTTCTGAAGACTTTATTGTGTTAGCAATTGTGTCATCAAACAACTGGTTTAAATTTGGACCAGTCCTTGATTCAGGTCAATCATTAAAAGCGGGCCAAAAACAGTAATTTTACTACATTAACAAGACGCTTTTTTTTAAATAAAATATATATATTTTTTTTATTCACACTATTATTAATTTATATTTATTGAAATTTTTAACACTATTATTAATTTAAATTTATTAAAATTTATTTTCAATTTTTAGTTCGGTTTTCTATAAAAAAACGTGTTTTTTAGATTTTTTTAACTATTATTTATTTATCACATGATTTATTTAAACAACGCTACTATATTATATAAAGATAGTGTATTTATTTTGTGCCGATAACGTATTTCGGTACACTATTGACCTCACAGGTCACTCTGTATACGGAACTTGAAAGAGCACAGTATAGCAGTAACTCAATTTCAATAATAACGTTTTTGATAGTAGTTGTAAGAGTACGATCTTGGGGTATCGGTAGTAATCATAAAGTACGCAAAAATGGCTTGAGTATGTTATGTTGTAGTAATAAAGTTTAGTATTTGAATTAAGAATGCCAATCATAAGATATTTAGGGCAAATTTCACCGTTACCTGATAGACATATTGGAAAGTTATCTGTCAGATTTTTGACAGCTTTTATATGGCGTCATCTGTCAGATAACTATCTGACACTTTACCAAGAACTGGCTACTGAAGAACTGGGTGAAACTGGCTTTAAGTATTTACTTGGATGTTAGCCCTGCCTGAGATTAAAATATATTTAGGTGAATGATTTTGATTTCTACATGATTTTAATATGTTAATTAACGTACGTGATTGATCATTATGTATTCTACAGTTATAATATGTTCATCAACTATTATTCAGCGATTTTTTTGTATTAAAATAATAAAGATTAATATAAAGCAAATAGCCATGGCACACTGAGGAAAACTTACGATGAAGCTAGTTGATATTCTTTAAAAATTTACATTAGAGTCTGTGCAAAAAGAGAACCGTCGTAGAAAGTCTTATTTACTGCTTTTGTAGCGTTGACAACATTGCTCTATCATTGCCAACACGACTAAAAATGTTTAATACTTTGGTAAGTACCTACTCTTATCATTATCGGGTGGTAATAGCTAGGTTTCTACCTTCTACCTTCCTTACCTTTGCATGTTAGTTCATCGTAAAGCCACGACAGTTCTCTTATTGCTTAGACTCTAATACGATACACAATATGTTTTAATAACGTACCTATGTCATTAATATTCGAAGCGATTTATACCGTTATAATAATTCTCCATACTGCCTACGCGTTATACTGCGTCAAGCACAGATAAGGTATTGGTTTATTTATCACGGCAATGATTGATAGGGCACTCGCGTGGTCGGACAGGGAAATGTGCTTCAGAATATAAAACATGCATAACATTAATACGGATTGATGGACACAAAAGGGCAGGAAAGGGTGGAATGCCAAAGTAAATGTGGAGTACACATGTAACTTGGGGGTTTTGCACCTTTGGCTTTAGCATAACAAACTTTGCATGGTAAATATAAAGGAGGACGATGATAGATATTTATGTGATAGATATATTGTGTTTGATTTGAGTAGATGTATTACAGCAGGAAAACCATAAGAATTACCAGTAAAGACAGGTAAGGAAATAGTTGTGTTATGTTTGGACTTAAGTCAGTTATCCTGCGCCTCGTCGACATCTAATTCCAGATAAGCACGTTTCCATCTTAGACAGTAGCGTCACTTTAAATCAGATGAAAGTGCTTGTCTATCAGGCATAATCAAAATGCATTTCGAAACACATTATTTCAGGTTCAACTTCGAAAGACACAAAAATTGTATTATAATGTACAAAAAAAAAATAAACAGATTACATCTTTATTACCCAATTAGGACCACAGTCAGTAACAAGAGATCGTGGCTAAGTTACGCATAATACTCTCGAATAAAAACCGTATACCCACAATAAAAGACAACAAAGACTATCGGCTGTGGTATCGGTGTCTAAATCGAAACCTAACTGCCTAGACTTAGAGCACGGCCTAGAATCTGAGTGCTCTAGTTTCGCCGTGAATGTCTCTTACGCAACGTCTGACTGAACTTTGGACAATTAAAATAAAAACTTGTTGTTAGGTAATATATTATGCAAATCGATTAGGACTTTTTTCACACCCCGCTACGATTTGGAACGTTGCGGAAGAAGTCTTTTTATTACATTCTTTCAATCAGTTTGTTCATTTTATTATTGTTGATATCGATTTAAAAGACAAAATGAACGCTTTCACAATATATACAGACCCGCCGGCACTCGGTGGGCTAGGCCACCGGGCTTGTTTTGGGGACTACCTCCAGAACCTCCTCCTACCTAGTAAAACAAGACCCGTCGGGTTCGTGCCGGCGGCTTCGTGTGTGTAGAGGCCTTTACAGACAATAAGTTTGGGGAGAAAGCTATAGATTGTTTTTACTGATACCGTGGATAGACCATTATAATTCTGTTCTTAGTTTTCTTTAGTTCTAGTGCGTTGTTGACTTGGAAGCCGTTATAGTAACAGCATTAAACTTACGTAATCGACCTAAAGCTACATACAAATTCAGAAGCCCATTTCTAGCATCGAATAGGCTGGCGGACTTAGTGAAACTGTTCTTACATATGAACCATATTCCTCAATACATAGAAATAGGTTGCTTAGGAACTCACAAAGAGTTATTGTCTAGCTAGAAACTTTGCGGTCGACTGCGGTGGCCTGTGAAAGTTTAATGTGCAAATCTCGAATCGAGTCTTTGGAAACTAACGATCGAGTAGCAATAAACATTAAAACCAATGGGACAATGGTTTTCTTTTCTAATCAACGTCTGGTTTTCTTCGGGTTTCTGAATACCGTCTGTAAACATTCATCGTAATAGCTGGTCGTCAATATACTGAAGATTTCTCTCTACTTAACTAACTGCCGTAACCGTCTACGGCTAAACCGAAAGGAAGGGTTAAGTTTTTAGCAGTCTATGTATTTACCATGTCTGTTTTTACTTGTGTTCCAACGCAGCGGATTACTTACTAATCTGATTTCGGGAAACGATTCGTTATTTTGCATATGGTTCTTAATCAGGTTGCAGTATTGCTGAAATATGTAAACTTATATATATTCTATCCTATTATAATCTATTTACTATTAAATATGTAAGTATTGAATTACGAAATTGGAGTACCAAGTCATCAACGATCTTTAAAGACTATTATAACATTTTTTTATATCTTATAGGCTAGCGTTTGACCACTATCTCACCTGTTGGTAAGTGATGATGCGGTCGAAGATGGTAAGCACGCTTGTGATGCCAGGCCTAGAATGGGAACTGGCTCTCAAGGTTAGCTGCCGGAACAAATTAGATGTTTGGCGACAGATTTTCTAACTTAAGGGTGGTAGCTAGCCAGGCGGACACTAGATAGTATTACCACCATGCGGGAGTAGTTGGTTTATTAACGATGTTTTTCCTTCACCGGAGGGCCACTGTGAAAATCGATAGAAAAATCCATTGGTGCACGGCGGGGTTTGAACTCGGTACCTCTGGCATCAAAGCCGACCGTTCTCCCGATTACGCCACCGGGCCCTCACATATAACGATAGTATTTTTTTGCTAAAACTCGATCTTGTACTATTTACTGTGTTGTGCTTTATTGTGACATTTCTCCGTTTACTTAATACAATGGAAACTTACGTTTCCGCTCAGCTTTCGTCGTAAACAACTGAGGCTATCGAATATACATAATCATACATCGGATTTCTCGCCGAATACGATTTACATGAATCGAGTCTTCCGAAATTGCACGATGACAAATAATTTATCGCCGTCCGAGATTTATTTAACAACTGAAATTAATTAAATACAAGACATCATATAACTTCTGCTCCTCTAATTGATATTTATTGAAAAACTTTTATCGTTTCTCTTCGTACATACTTTTAATGGCATTTGTAATTAACGATAGTTGTCTCGGAAAACGTAGGAAAGTCTATTCCATCCATTCTAGCTACTATATGATAATATACATTATCTACTCGTGTATATTACATTTAAAGCTTTTTTTATAGATTTTAGGTCATTTCATTAGATCAGTGCCAGCCTTTTTGATGACTGGTTTGGACAGTTGCGTTTTGTGAATTTGCCAATGTCATAATGTCGAGCTTTTATCTTAGTGCTGTATATTACTCTTCCAGAGAAGCACGACTACTGCATGGTGAGGTGAGATAGTGCTTATCCGTCCGCGATACTAAAAATACTGTATAGAGTACCTGTTTTCAAATCAATGTAATTGCTAGTTGAGATGAAAAAAATATCGTAAGGTTTGGCAGCGACCTAATTACCCCTATCAGGTCGCTGGATTTTGGGTTTTCTATTGTTCCAAAAAGTATTATACGCCTACACGTTATAATTCTGGGCTAACTTTCAATATAACTTTTAACTTTCAATAAATTACAGGAAGGATAACTTAATTTTTAACCGACTTCACAAAAAAGGAGGAGGTTCTCAATTCGTCTGTATGTTTTTTTTAAAATCATATAATTATTGGATATAAAAATACATTGCGTTGAGTTTCAGTGATGTAACACAATTTACGTTAATAAGAAGTGACAGCATAATTGCATTGTCATTTAGCATTTAAATATATACAATTATCTTTTAATCGATGCATCGTGCGAGTCGTGCTTGATAATCGTTCAGCTATACTATGAAATCGATAGCACTGCTCGATTCTACAAAAGTCGCATATGTATATCTAACGGATAATGAAAAATTCGTCTATCATTGCACTAATGATATGTATGTGTCAGTCGCAATTGACGCTAGAAATATGAAGTGTTCATCTTTTGTTTCTAACGCTAGGGGGGTAATTATTAATCAAGCCTTTTCTAGTTTACTAGGCCACTGTTGGACATACGCTAATCCAAAGGCACTCTTCTAAACATAATGCATGCAATGTCTACAGTACAGATTACAGGGCATGTGAGATTTAACATCTTTATGTCTCGACGAAACAGGCGCAGTGCAGTGACAAGTAAAATTCTGACAATCCCATTTGCATGCCACTGTATCTGTAACAGGTAGACGTCATCCCTTACTAACAGGTCGTCGTGCTTGCTGTTACATTTTATCATAAAACAAATCTGATACTCTCTAGCTTTTGCCAGCCACGTTGCAAAGACCATCGCTCCATTGACTCTTTAGTAATGAAAATGATTAATAACTAGCACTTATTATCAGATGATTGTATAACAGACCCCGAGACGTGTAGTTAGAAAAGCAAAAAGATGTCATGCAACTAGCAACAACAAAATACGATTATTTTTTGCAGTATCCCCATCAGCGTCATCGACTAAAATAGAACTCATCTCGTAACAACACCGACGGGACAATGGCTATTAGGCAGGTACCAGTTTCAGCCAAGCCAACAGGTTTTACCTATTCCATAGTATCTATAGGTATTAATCTTTCTAATTATAGGTGCCTAGATGAAACACGTGATTTAATTTATTTAGATTTTTTATGTTTTTTTATACACTGCTTCACGTGTCTAAACTAAACTGACACATCACTACTTGTGCTATTATTTATTCTGTGACATGGCTACAATTGTTACCGCCGACTTCCATGAGGAAGAGGTTCTCAATTCGTCTGTATGTTTTTTTGTATGTTTGGACCCCGATTACTCCGCCAATTGTGAACCGATTCATTTACTACCGAAATTGATTCGCGCGGCATTTGAAGTCGGTTTTTTTTAATTACCAAAATTTTTTTATTTTAAAAGCTTACTCGCTATGTGTGTTGCACATTACTAGTATTCTTGTTAACCCCTCCAACTAAGCTGAATATGCTTGTATCTGGAGTGGGTTCACGTCAATAGTGCAATGGGTGGGGTGGGGATCGAACTCACGACCTCTCGATCGCCAGTCCGACACGTTATCCATTGGGCTATTGCCGCCTGTATTAATTATTTATATTCACATAGGCTAGCGTTTGACCTAGAGGTGGGTCGTAATCCGTTTTTCGCGTAACTAGTTATACGTAGTTTCATGATTGTGCGTAAGCAGTTTTAAAAACGCTTATTTTAGTAACCGGTTATTTCTACACAGCACACACGTAGAGCTACTTCGGAAAACAGTTTTGCGCGTGTTAGATATTTTCATAGTACATACCGATATACGACATATTTCCAATGTTTGATGATGATTTAATTTATAAATTAATAACGTTGCCTCAAATAAGGGTGTTTATACAGTGATAGATACATTTGAGGGTAGTCTAAACCTTCTAAGATGTGCCAGGACCGCCATCTTGGTTTTCTGTTTGACTGATGCTTCAAAAGGGCGGTAGAAACATTAGTTGAGCCACTTTTGCTCGAGCAGCCTTCGGGCTAACATCGTCACCTTTACTCTGTTGGGAATATCGTTCAGACGACAAAGTGCTGTCCACCTCAATGAAGCTAAGTATTTGTATTACAAAATGTATAGAATAATTATGGCTAGAATGTGGTTTTCTAGGATATGTTTATAGTAATGATGTTTTCACCTAGGAATGGTGATGATAGTGTTTTAGCTTCGTTGAGGGTGGTAAGGAAAGGCTATAAGGGGTGGTGGAGGCCTTTTGGGGGTAACCCCATAATATTTTGTATAAATTGTCTAAATCAGTAGTGATTTTCATGTGTTATGTCTTGTAGAAACTTGTTATAAAGCCTTGTGACTTAACATTAAATACTTATTGGTATATTGCTGTTCTCTTTGTTCTATTGTCTATTATAATGGTCCTGAGTCTCCTGATGGTACATAAACTGTTGTTATAATGATGATGGTACAAATAAAATGCTTTCTCGGTGATGTCCTGATTTTTATATTTTATTAATAAGTCCTACCTATTAGCTGAAGTATAGGCAGGTAGTTTTGGAAGTAGTTCCAAGTGAATATTTAGCTCCATACATATTAAGTTTATGGTAGATTACTAGACTACCGGCTACCACCCATCTTGTTATCTATGAGTAAGCTAACACGCGCATACTAAAATTGATGCTGTTAAATATCACATTACAAAGATAAGAAAGCATTGCATTATTTCGGTAATATTGTTAATAGCTTGTACACAGTTAGTCACAGCACATCGCCGAACAAAACCATCTTTTCTGTGACAAACTGCGTACGCGTAATCTAATAACCATTTTGCATAACATTTTTGAGAAAAGGAACGTTTCTTATATCAAAACTGCTTACGAAAAATAACTGCTTACTTTTGATACGCGAAACTACGTATACAGTTATTAGCCTCGTAAGCAGTTTCTAGAACCGCTTACGTTAAATAACGCCCACCACCAGTTGGACCACTATCTACGCTGTTGGTAAGTATGCGGCCGAGAATGGGTACCCCCCTAGTAGTACTATTAAGTATTATGTGACCCTAGGCCTAAAATGTGGCTTTCAAGCTGCTGCGACAGCTGCTGGAACACATTAGATGTTTGGCAAGAGTTTTATGAAAATTTAAAAAGAGGACTTCGCGCAAGCGTTTACTAATTCTCCGTAAACATAATAGTATATTATATTACGATAAGTGTGACAATAATAGACAACTTATGTCACAAGTACCGTATATTATCTTATAGCTGTCAGTGTGAAATAAGCCCGCACTTTACGCTTGCTACGCTTTTTAACCGACGAAAAAAAACGGAGGAGGTTATCAAGTCGACGCATATATTTTTTTGATTTTTTTTTATGTATGACCACGCTAACTTTTACAGAGTAGTCTGATTTCGATAATTCTTTTTTTTATTGGAAAGGGTATCCCATTTAAATTTTAACGAAATCGGTCGAGCCGTTTTGAATAAATCAACAAAAATAATGGATAAAGGTATTTTGATGATTTAATCATATCATCAATGTCTGTCAACAAACACTGGAAAAACAAAGAGCCGAAAATCGGGCCGATGCGCCCGATTTTCGGAGTTGAGATTTCACGTTGCATTGTTAATTTGATTTGAATATTTCTTTAAATTTAAGAGGTTATTTAGTGATATTTGCTTATTGATTATTTGGCGCCGACTCAAAATTACTTAGGTATACATGCTTACATTAGTTTAAGAACTTAGTTATTATGTTTAATTATAAACTCAAAACAATTACAAAAATATATACTTATGTATACTAACACTAGTTTAAGAACTTAGTTATTAAGGTTAAATAATTTTTTTTAATTATTTTTTGCATTTCAGTTATTTCGGCAGTTTCATTTTTTTGTTAAAAAGTTTCTATCCATCAAATAGTCGATTATTGCACGGCATGAAGTTAGTTGCTAAACGCCGTGCAATAATCGACTATGTATTTAAGTCACGGAAAAGCGTGCGTAAAGTGCGGGTTTAGGTCACACTGTGCTATAAACTTTATTACTTACGACATTCGATATATAATCATGCCACATTGGATGTCAAATTCATCATAGGACTCATTTAAACGAGCGTTAATAAATTAATAAAATTCCTTATACAATCATATGGAGTTGCAGGAAGTTAGCCGACAAATGAATCATATCAGTTACCCTTGATTCATGACGGGTGTAAATTATGTTTATTTAAATGATCAATTATACATTTAATTTATAAGTTCATACATTCTTTGAACAGGGAGTTTCATAAATTCTGTGTTGCGACAATATACGTGTGTAGATGTGTACTACCTAAATAGTGAAATAAATGTGTATATGTGTGTGTTTGTGTATATATATATATATATATATATATATATGTGTGCGTATATTAATACTGTCTAAGTGTCTACATACTGAATAAATGCTTTGACTTTAGAGTATAATTTCTTTAATTTCGTAGAATCGTGTTATATAATTTTTAGTCCCGGTAGTGTCTATGTCTACATTGATAGTGATTGGCTTTGCGACCAATATCTATTTTATAGAGCGAGATGCAGCTATAATATCATTTCATTTTAAGACTGTCCAGTCCACCTGCATCTCGTTCCTTGCTGCTGCATCGACGATTATGAGGTCAGAAAGCGACGGTGACTATGTAGGTAGACTACGGAGCCATTTTGATTTCGAAACGGTTCTTTAACCAATCATTAACCTATTTACCCGACTGCGAAAGAAGGAGGGTTATGTTTTTCGAGTGTATGTATGTATGTAAGTATTTATATATGTATGTTTGTATGTATGTATATTGCTTTGGCACGCCCTAGAATCGAAACGGCTTGTCGTATTTTTATGTGAGTGGTGTCAATAGATTCGTCTTACTCGTGAGAGTAACACTGGATCCTCAAAATAAAAAAAAATAAAAAATTGTGGATTTCTTGCGACAAAAAATTATCTATAAAAAATGTTTTCAAAATACATCGGTGGTAATGTTTTATTGGAGGTTGGAATAAGAAATGCTAATAAATATTTTTTCTCGCAGTCGGGTTTTTTGTACTATTCAATAATTCACTTGTGACGTGGTCGTGGATAGTAGCACGCCAGGCCTAGTATAGGATTAGGAACTGGCTCTTAAGGACAACTGTCAGAACACTTTAGATGTTTGATCACAGATTTCTTCAATTACAGGGTGGTTGTTAGCCAGGCAGACACTAGACAATGTCCTGCTACCGTGCAGAGGGTTATTAGATTAATACAAGCTTGCCCAACACATGTATCCATTATGTTTTCTACATTGACAATCATAAGGGAAATAACATTGCATTATCTATGCCTAAACACATGAGTTTCAATAACAAAGCATTTGATGAATAATTCAAAACAAATATAGTCATGGGAAATCCAAATAACAATACTATATTATAGTGACTACAAGTACTGCTTCTAATATACCTAAACATGTATAATAATAAAGCCTATTTATCGTTACAGTGATTTATGTTATTTACCTTAACTGCTAACCAAAGTATGTCTAGTAGAGATTGCTCTAAGCGATAAGATCGTCCATTGTCACACCTTTCTAATAATTGTATTTTTTTTAAAGATTTTTATAATATTTGGTATGTAATAAAGTGTCTATTTATCTGAAGTTAAATCTTGTACTATTATTTAATTAGTGGTTAAATGACAATGAAGTTATAATTTGTGCTTATCTGGTAAAATAATATGGGAGTAAGATGTTGGACAATAGACTTTTAGGGCCAGTTTCACCGGTTTTCTGATAGCGCTAATATGAAGAAATCTGACAGATTTTTAACAGCTTATAGTCTTATCCAAAAACCAACTGACAAATTATCTGAGACAGCATAGCCATTCTAATTTCAAACTTTCAACTTTCAAAATAAAAAGTAAACGCTATTGAATTCGGAAGCGTCAGTTTGGATGTTGACTGTGAATATAGTAAGTTGAATATATTAATCCATGAGCTATTTAGTCGCAGAGAAGGGAAACCTTTGGATAGGATAGGGTGTCGGACTGGCGATCGAGAGGTCGTGAGTTCGATCCCCACCCCACCCATTGCACTATTGACGTGAACCCACTTCAGACTCAAGCATATTTAGCTTAGTTGGAGGGGTTAACAAGAATACTAGTAATGTGCACCCCACATTGCGAGTGATATTTAAAAAAAAAATTAGAATATAACACATTTTTCGAATTGAAATATTAAAAGGATAGTTACAGTGAGTTTGAATCATGAATGATGATTGATTGAGAGAGAGAAAAGTTCTTCATATCTCGTAAAGTACGACGAGCCGCGCGCGGCGAGCGGCGGCCCGCAGTACTCGTCGCGATCTCGCTGCGTAAACTCCCGAGGAAGTGCATCGGACATGCACGAAACCTAGGTCGAGACATTCGACATCAAATCTTAGTGAGTATAATAGTTAAAATATTAAAAGTTCTCGATCGGAGCATTGTGAATTGAAATCCGAGTCGAAGGAGAGAACCTAATAAAACATTTATTGAAGTAGTACATCGTTATTATCACAACTCATATACTCAAACATTTTATAACTCGCACGCAAAATATAAAAGGGCTAGCGAAACTGTTTTAATAGTTATTATTAGTACCTACTACATATAAATATTGAATTAGGGCGTATACTATTTCTGAGCGTACGTCAAAATGTCACGGTGCTGATTGCGCAAGCGCCACGTTACACTCTACGTCTATAAATAAGCTTATTAAACAGCTAACAGCTCAGTAAAACTAGTTTACATCTCAGTAAAATTTAATTGCCCCAGTAAGAAGTGTAGACGAGAAATAGAAAGGAATTTCGGAATTAGAAAATGATACCAAGCTGAATATGCATTTTTGTTAAATGGTCATTAAATTCTGAGTAATTATGAACAGTAACTATGAGCACGAAACAATTATCCCGAGATGTAAATCAGATAGTGTTTAATAAATTTCGACTCTTTAATACGACCAGACAATTTATTTTGAGCAGATAAAAAAATATTGAAGAAAACAAGAGCAGGATCAAGTGTTTACATTTCAACCGCTGGAGCCAATAGTAGGGCTTTCTTAATCCTGCAAGTGATCCCTGGGTATTGCCAAATAGTGCTAATGACCGCTGGTGGTAGACTTCGACCGTGGCTTGTAGAGTTCGTTTTGATTCGGCAAGGTGCCAAGTCGGATTTCCAGCGACTCCTCCTGCTTTTTCCATTTACAGACAAACAAGCACAGTTCCATCTTAGATCGCGTCGTCACTTAACATCAGACAAACCAGTGATCAACAAGAGCTTGACTGACTGACATCTAAAAAGTCATATCATCGTTAACTAGTTACGGACACGGGGTCACGGTCATGGCCAATATTCGTGTTTACAGAACTCACGAAATACTAGTAGTAATTGGTGATATATATTATTATACAAAATCTAACTATACAATAAAATCAAAACTAAGCTAAAGTACTATCGTTTTGACGCTCTAATGGCGAGACCGACATCAGATTAGAAGGAATTCGGCCCTTAACCTGAAAATTCGAAAGTTACTCCATCGGTTTGTCACCTACCTTTCACAACTAAAAGCCTCCGATTTACCTAAAATATTGCAATGGGAAAGGCAATATGGTAGAATAGGACATGGGATTAAAAAGTATCCCATGTCCTACATGCGCGTGGTAAAGTCTCGCAAATCTATGTGTACTAAGGAAAGATAAATAGATAGGTGGTACGAGCATTATATCGATTGCTACCAAAAAGCAGCTCACCACCATCTGGGTGAAAATCTGCTGACATAACATTACGGTCCAGCACCACAGCCCTTGAGTCGGACCATTAGGCCTAGCATGTTCACTATCCTCGACCACATCTTTGCTTACCAGGTGAGATAGTGGTCAAACGATAGTCTTTTTAACCCCCGACGAACAAAGAAGGGGTGTTATAAGTTTGACGTGTGTATCTGTGTGTCTATCTGTGGCATCGTAGCGCCCAAACGGATGAACCGATTTTGATTTAGTGTTTTTTGTTTGATAAGTGTCTTCATTGAGAGTGTTCTAAGCTTTGTTTTATGAAAATCCGTTCAGCCGTTTAAATATTATCAGCTCTTTTTTGGTTGAAAAGACTACAATAGCAACTTTCGTAAACACGTAGTCCTATGACCGCAGACGTCAAAAAAATCAAAATAGCGCTTCTGCGCCCTACTTACCTTGTCACACTGCTGCCGTCTGTTTAGCGTAGTTTACATTAGTCGAATCAAATTTGATATTTCCATGTAACAGTATCCTGTTACTTCAATTATATACAAATCAGTTGGGGGTGGTGTAAATTTTTTTATTTAGGTATTATAGATATTTAAAATAATATATAGTTCAGTATCACAACGAGGCGATTTCTTCTCGATCAATACTATCTACAGAGGCAAAGTGTCCCAGTAAAACTAAACCAGAACCGATACAAGGTGTCGAGAGACAACCGAGTCTAGACGAACACGATCTAGATAGAATTCTAGACCGTGGCTGACACGTCTAGACGTAGAATGGTGTGGCCATGTATTTCAGAATTCTCGTAGTAACAATATTATATGCATTGTGGTATCATATCGTATTTTGTGTCAGTGGCTCGTGGTTGTTTGCGTCTTGAATTAATTGCTCTTAGCTTGATAAACATTGGTTGTTTGTTTTCTATCTATTTATTTTCTATATATATTTATTTAGTAATTATGGTTTTTTCATATTTATAGTGTATGTTAAGTATGTATATATCGAGGGTGCAGTGTTAAAACCCGATAAATGCAAAAAAAAAAAAACTTACCATAAGTTCTTTCAACTAAAATAATTTTATTTAATTTTCACTTATTGGGTTATTTGGTTAGTATTTCTGTATGTCAAACATTAAAATCTGTTTATCTGGAAACATCACTAAGAAGAGCAAACAATTCTGATTATAGTGGGCTTTAAAACTTTTAAAGCTGGTTTTCGTTTTTTTTTCATTTATCGGGTTTTAACACTGCACCCTCGGGCATTTATCGGGTTTTAACACTGCACCCTCGATATGTGTATACAAGTATGTTAGTAACTAAAACCTGACTACTGAACATTGATGATTTTAAATTCAAAACTAGATAGCTTGACATTGTCATGTTCAAATTTTATGATTTCATATAAAAGATCTATAGAAGAATGCACTTTCAATTTTGCTCCATTTTTTTTTATTTTCCCATCCAATTTTCAAATTTTATTTTTCTGGAAAACCTTAATCCGGTCTACCACTAACATAAATAACATCGATTAATGGCCGGTTTCTGAGAACATTTATTGAGTTTTTATCTATTCAATAACGGTACAATTGAGTAGATAAAATCTCAATAAACCGACTTCAGAAAGCGACCATAAGTCACTCTTACAAAATACGCTTGCTTATCAACCAATAAGCAAAATATGTATATTAAATGTTTATTTAATATAATATGAGGATACATACACCAATATCTGTGTCGATCGATGAATTAATAGCTGTCGTCACTAGATTTATTTACCTGAAAATAGAAAAAACAAACGTTAAACATTAAAATATTTCGTAAAGCTCATATAATCTCAAAATCTCTGATTGATAAAACTGAATAAATAAAATACTCGTGAAAAATCTCAAACAGAATGAAAAGCAAAAATGTTGAAAGCACATGAATATGAAACATACAGAGCTGAGCTATTGAAACAGTGAGACTTCGCTAGGTATGTATGCTACTCAGAAAATTATGCCGACACTTTAAATATACAATTACGTGAGAAAAAGTTTTGCTAATTAAAAATTAACAAAGAGAAAGCGCGGGTTGCATGTGTCATATAGACTATTTCAATCAATAAAACTTTAATATAAAACGTATAAGTAATTCTTTCGCTTTCATGACTATTGAGATATGCTTGCACGCAAATATTGCACTTTGCACGGAGCGAACGTATGCGAAAACAAATTCATCAATTTGTTTTGGCTTCGAATACCATCGTATTCGAAGAAATATCAAGTCAAACATATATACTTACTTACATATATTTATACAGGCAAATATAAAGCATGTCATTAGTTCAATGCCAACGCGAAATGCGAGACAATATCGAGCGCGAAATCGGGTTACAATCTCAGTGGGTGAACTCGCTTCGGTACAGTCCAATACCAGCCAATTTCATGCGCCTACACACTTACGAACTATGTCAAAATAATAATTACCTCAGATACAAGAAGTAAATCACTGTATTTTTATTTAGATATAGTATCTATGTGTGTACAAGCTTTGTAGGTCAAAGAAAAACCAAGCGACAATTAACCTAGACAGATAGTAGACTCTGCCGATAAATAACTATGTTTAGGTGTTTTAGTGCCATATCTCCGGATCTTAATTGCAATGGAGACTTTAGTGAGAAGAATCTTTTAATGTTTATTGTCTTTCACGGTCAACATATTGCTATGGCGACATACTATTATTATCTCGGCTTCACGGTTATGGTGATAGTTAACCCTACTTTCTAAGAAAATGTCCAGAATGAAATCTCGGTTTAAGTAACTATGTTCCGATTTTGATGGAAAACAATAAATAACAATTGAAAAGTCTGTATAGTCGGTAATCGAAATCTTCGATTTTACCCTAAATCAGGCGGAAACTCTTTTGAACATTTTCGGTATTCCCTAACAATTTTGCCATCCACGACAACTTGCAAAATTCTGATGCTTCTCATATAAAAATAAATATATTGTGAAAGTGTTTATTTGTTTTCTTCAGAGTTCAGCCACTTTCCTTAACCGTGCGAAAGCTAGCTCGCTACGATCTAGATTTAAAATTTCACATACGTTAAATTTACTTATAAAATTGCAAGTCACTGGAACGGTGTTTCGATAAATCTAACATCACGATTTACGGGTCTTGATAGGTTAACTTTCTAATATGTAGTTAGTGAATAATGATGTCATGTCTAACAATATGATACTTATGATATGATATTTATCTTAAATGTTTATATTAATATTTATCTAGGCTTTCAATATTCTATTGATTAGACTTAATACGAACTATGGTAATAAATAATATAAATTAAAAAGATACGAACGAAAAACACTTATGCTCCCTTATTATTTTCAAGTAGATAACCCGTTTGTTAGACTATAATCGCCAATACTAAGTATAATATTGCGTTTCCAACATTGTTTCCAAATAACTGGACATCCAAGCGGTTACGGGGCACAAGCACGACACTTACGTAGTAACTAGAATGTTATCTGTGGCGTTACGTCGAGTTTCGGTCTACTTAGCAACAGGGTGGAGACGTAACTGCTATTTTAGAGATACCCCCTAATATCGAACTGTACTTTTACTGAGGTCGTAAGCAGTTTAATTTAATGTAGAGGTTGGTAAACGTGTTTTGTATTAATATTATATTTAGTATTTCTTGCAAGAGGGAAAATCCTAGCCGAAAAAAAAAAAATTGTGACCGGGTGGAGCGACGACATTCGAAGAGCGGTGAGAAGTAATTGAAAAAGAGAAGCTGAAGATCAAGCTCAGTGGAGAATCTTGGCAGAGGGATTCTTGCCTAGTACTGATGAAGGCTTATTATGATGGTTGGTAAGTGATGAAGAGATGGATGAAAGCACGAGTCAGTAGACGAGGATCGTGATCCGTGCCTTGCAATAGGAGGGGACTTTGAATAGCAGTGAACTCCTATAGATGGTAATGAATATTCGGTAAGTCAAATAGATGTGGCCCAAATATTAGGCTAGTATTCGAATATATAAATATAAATCATCACCAGTTTTATACCACCGTAAAACCAGTGGGGTACCTAATTATAATACGGTAATATAAGATGTACCACATTTGTTGATGATAATATTATTGCCAGTTCACTTCCATCAATTTCTACCACCCGATTACATTATTCAGTTTTCCTCAAAACTCGTAAACTACTCTCAGCTAACTAACTTCTCAGCTTTCTTATATTCTCGCATCTAAGCAATAATACAGCAATAACTGAAAATAATAAAACATACATAATTAAATCTATTCGTTTAACCTTCACCCCACTCAACGCTATACTATACTCTCATATGTAGATTAATGTAAACACCTCTCAAAGGGCAAACAACCCTGTTTACATGCGTCGCTACCACCGTCCTTTGACTTCAATTTTGTGACTTTGAAGTCGGTTCCCTTTGCCCCTTCGTACCTGTTGTTGAATGCCTTTATTGTTTTATCAATCGGTTTGGGTTCTGACCTGTTTTGTAATAGGTAATTGGTCCCCGAGATCACGTAAAGGCGGCCATTCATATTCGGCCACATGGGAATAGCTTTGATACTTATTCAGAATTCAGTGTAGAAAGTTTCACAGGTGCTCGTAGGTACAGTGAAAGAAAACAGCTGACTTAGCTAGCTGGAAGGTGTAAGTACTGAGCAAGGAGGTTTTGAATGTTAGGTGCTATACGATCATACCCTGCAACTACAACCGATACGAATAGGTTACAAAGCCATGGTCGAACGACTTGGCGATCATAACACATAAGAAGCACTTGTTCCATAACTCCTGTTTTACAATCGTGACAATATTAGCAACAGTTTTTGTTCAGGAACAAAGATTTTATTTATCAAGTGATACATTTCGGACAGAATAATAACGAAAATGTTGAGTTTTCTTTTTTATGTTTATATTACTATTCCATACATCGATTGGTTTCAAGTTGGATTTTAGAGGAAAGGAACATCCTCAAAAATGCTTCTCGCTATCTAGGCCCAACCTGTTTCCTTCTCTATACCAATTTCATCAAAAGCCTTAGATAATGTTTAAACATAAAACACAAGTTAATTTAAGAAGATTTTTAAATGTTCAGTATAATTAACTTGTCAAACAGATTAAAGAGAGAAATGCCAGCATCTATTCAGAATTTTCCTTCTAAAGTTTGTTTCCGTCCACATTGTTCGTTTAGAAAAGTTTCATGACTCAAATTATGTCGTTAATCTTTAAAAGGAAAGCCTTCGTGTCGCAAGTCGTCGTCCGATAAATATTTTTAGTAATTTGACCTAAAAATTCAAGTCAACGTACGCGTTTCATGGTTTTACATCTGGTCAATGTACCGAGGCATTGACTTCGAATATTTTAATAGCCATAGAAGGTATATTTTTATTTTTACTTCCATTTTAAATAATTATACGTAGAAGAGAACACAAGAAAATTAAAAATAAACTGGCCAAGTGCGATTCAAACTCGCGCATAGTTCTTATCAAAGCGGTCATTTTAGCCTCTCAGAAAAAATACGAAACCACTGGACACCAACCTAAATATCTCGCATAAAAATTCCGTTGTCAATTAAGAACATCAGATATGTACAACGTCTTAATTCACAAATTGAACATGTTGATTAAATAGCCAACAACCATACATACACTTGTGCCATTTAACATGACCTAGAACAACTGATCATACAAATTTATACGTAAACGATTGTACGTGATGTTTACTTCCTTGGATACGTACGTATGAATTATTTTGGACCGTTCAATATATGCCGGAACCAGTTTTTTTTATTGAGAGTTGGTTTTTATATATATTAACAAACATATTTTAAGGTCCTATTTCCAATATAGAAATAAGACATTGGAAAGAGCGTTAAGTTACTGAAGTGGAACTAGGCATAACATTGGCCAGACGTGGTGGATCTTATTTAACGCAATGATGGACTTTCGGCAGCGCGCCATGATTTCGTTAAGTTGGAAGAAAAGACGTGGATGAGACAGCGCAGGATTGTACAGCGTTTTAAGAGCGAAAAGGGGCCTTTACCCAGTAATTGATAGATTGAAGGCTGCAAATACCGATGATGACTTATTTTGATTACAAAGTAGCATTGGAACGTAGGGGAACATTATAGTAAGGGGAACGTAGGGGGGAACGTACGTCCAACGACAACTCTACTGTCGTTGAGAGTTAAATTAGTGGTTCGCCTGTTCTTCGACATTCCTACCTCACGGCTGCGTTTCTTGTGCACTCATTGATAGAATCTTTTTTATTTTTTTATTTACGACTAAGCAAACATTTTACTACAATCTCACCTGATGGAAAGTGATGATGTAGCCGAAGATGTAGCACGCTTGCTCAGTAAATACCTATTCACTCTCGATTTGAACATTGCCAGGTTACATTTTTCAGGAAACACAGTCGACGGCAGGGAATTCCATTTATTGGCTGTTCTTATGACAAACGAGGAGGCAAAACGTTTTGTGCGAATTTTTGGAATGTCTACCATAAGTGGATGCCGTCTTGATGTTCCTCTAGATGTTCTATAGAAGAATGGAGACGATGGGATAAGATTGTGCAGTTCTTGTGCACATTCTCCGAAATGCAATCGATAAGAAAACCGACAGGGTTGCTACCTCGCGACGGTGGGCCAGACTTTGACAGATCTGAGACCGTTGCTTTGATTTGATCTGTCTAGCCTACGGGTGACCTGCTGCGAGCTCGGGTAGTCGGGTACTCACCTTAGGATGCCTAGCTATAGCTAATGAATGGTATACCACTGGACTTTTTGTAAGTAAAAAAAGTGCTTTTAAGAATGGTATAATTATTATTTTACAAGGTTGACTATCAAAATCACAAGTCGCACATCGACCCGATCCATTAGGAGTAAATGAAAAGCAGGATATCAGAACAATAGTGAGCAATTAACTATTACCATTCCGGTCATTGTGTCCATCCGGGGAAGCGACCGAGCACAATTGCCGGAAAAGTACTTCAATCGAAAGACATCTGTCCAATGGCCTACCTGCCTAAGATTAGAGTAGAATTATATTTAGTAAATTTTAATAGCAGCCCTAGACAAAAAATACTTTTTTAAATCGCCTATATAAACGACTTGTCCTCAAAATACGTAATTTCAATGGGAGTAAATTTCCCTTATATATACTATGCTTATATTACTCTAGGCAACGACACATTTTCCTAACATACTTGTAGAAATATCTCCCAAACATCTTCGACCGCGTCAACATTTAACATCACATTAGATAGTGGTTATAATAAAGTTCAAACTCCAAACATCGCCTTGACTTTTTATTCATTTCTTATTTCCACACAATGGCTGAACAATCCTATTCTTGTCTTTTGTTATCTCATGATCCTCAGAAACTAGGTAAAGTCAATATTGTGCCAACCATCTCCAACCATTATTCTTAACCAATCCAAAATCATTTTCATTGTAGTCTGAAGAGTGATAGACAGTACAACAGATCCAAGCACTTTTCGTAATCGATTCGATGCTATTGAATTACAATCAAGCTTTTATCATTAGGGTCAGTTCACACCGAGACGCGACGCGACGAGAAGAGACCAGTGGTTTCTGAACGCCGCGCAGTGCACCGCCGCGAGACGCATTGCGACATCGCGAGGCGCATCGCAGTCGCTGGGGCAGCGCGAATCCGCGCGGCTCAGGGCGACGCTGCGAGAAATTTTCGTAACTATCTCAGAGAAATGTGTCTCAGAAAAATCTTTTTGTGTAATAAATAAAATTGTATGTATTTTGTATCAATATCTTTAAAAGTGCGCGCCGAGTCGCGTCACATCACGTCTCGGTCTGAAGTAACCCTTAGACGGTCGACCATAATTATGGAGCATTTCTACACGTACTGGAAGGTACCTCCCATAACAAATTTATTAAAAAAAATAAAAAATTAAGCTTGCTTTCAATAGACTGCCAGTTTTTATAACATGATAGTTGAATGGATATTTATTGTGGGAACGACGAAGCTGATAGATTCATTCTTGATGATGACAGTAACGTTGCTAAGAAGGTCGTCATATTATATATTTCTTAACAATATCTAAACTATAGTTAGGATGCCAAACAATCGACTTTGATTAGCCATGTTGATTGTGGGAACGACGAAGCTGATAGATTCATTCTTGATGATGACAGTAACGTTGCTAAGAAGGTCGTCATATTATATATTTCTTAACAATATCTAAACTATAGTTAGGATGCCAAACAATCGACTTTGATTAGCCATGTTGACTAAATACTATACAACATGTTAACCTTTTGAGCGCCAAAGTCACATACACGTGACAAGCACTTGCAGGTCCTGTACGCCAACGACGTCTATAGAAGACAAAAACCGTACAGTACCGTACCGTTTGGCGTACGGGACACGGGAGTACATTTGTAGCGTGGCGCTCAAAAGGTTAAACGGCGATGTATGTGACAATGTACTTCGTACTGTATCTCAAGGATGTTAAATTACTAAAATTACAGATGAAAAGCGACGACTTAAAAACACTTTCAAAACCGAGATATTGACGTTTAACATCTTGAACAGAAATTAACATTTTAACTTATTCTACTTTTTTGGATATGTGATAGAACAGCGTTTGACCACTATCTGGCCTGGTGATAAGCGATTATATACTGGTGATGATAAACAAAGGTGAACACGCTAGGCCTAGAATGGTCTCTCTCAAGGGCTGTGTGCTGCTAGAACACCGCAAGGTTATGGCGGCAGATTTTCTTCTTGATGGTGTTAAACTACTTTTAGGTAGCAAGTAAGGCGGAAAATCTATATAATGCTAGGAGCAACTTGTGGACGAACACCTGTGCTACGATTCGAACCAGCGACGTATCTATTAGTACCCAAGCCATCTTTCTATTCCTAACAAAAAAATATATTTTGATTATTTTAATTTAATTTACTAATTGCATTAGTGATACTGAAGATTCCTAGAAAAAAAATCTCAAGTGAATCAAAGAAAGCAGTCCAAAAGAATGTTCTATAGCGTTTGAGAATCTAAGCTGACAGTGACAAGCAACGAGTGCGGCCAATTGAAACGTGAATGAAACTATTGTTGGACACAAAGTATCGTTTGGAGAGCCCTGAGTTATTGCTCTTGCTTGCTTGAACGTTGGACTCGACAGATTGATGGTTGGTTCAATTGAAACATGCACATTTATTGTTATTATCTATGTAGAGTCATAGTAGAGGTTGTTTCTAATAATGTTTATAGGGCATACCCATACATTGATTACGTTTAGTTACTGTTATTTACTCTGTAGTGCGGCTTAGATACTTTGATCTGGGTAAGGTCCATATTATATTAATAGCGTTAAGACACGGTAAGACACTGTATCTTAGCCACGGTAATACTTAATAAGTATTGCCGTGGGTATGATACAGTAAGAGTACAGAATAAATGATAGTAAAAGTTGGAAAATTTAGACCTGTGGTAGACGACTCAGCTTACATAAAATGTAGTCTTTAACATTTTTAATGGTTTCACCTCCGTTAAATCTAACAGCTGGAACTCTATAATAGTAATCTTTAGAAAAATCTAACAATGAGGATGAGTTAGACAAATATTATTACGTGAAATAATACAATATTTATACATCTGAGTAGATCACGATTCCTGACGTTATCTAAAAATAATCATCCTTTAAGTAACAAACTATAATTATTAATGGAGTTAAGTATGAAAATAGATTTAGCAAGGATGAGATATATGCGATACGATGTCATGGTCTTCGAAATCATGCCCAGTCAATTATCAGAGATGTAATCTCCAGATTTTCTTCAGATAAATCAAAGAACATTTAGTACCAGGCTTAGTCATATTGCTTTTTGCACGGACAATGAAGGCGAAAAATTGTATCAAGCGATTTAGTACCATGTCTTATTAAAGAAACAAAATTTAACGTTCTGTTTGTAGATTTGTGAAGACTACGTGTTCATTATAAGCCCCTTGTGTTTATTTCATACTTGCACTTGTATTTAATAAAAAAATCAAGATCAGTTATTTCCACCGAGAGATATAGCTTCATATCTCTGTATGGGAAATTGGGAATAACTTGGAACAGTTAACAGTAAATTGAAAAAAATCCTAAATATATCAAATGAAAAAAAATGTCTGAAACTGAGTAAGTAGCTTCTTGCATTGGTCATGTACTTCTAATTTTACTTTGTATCATGCTTTTTACTATTTTTATCAGAGTAATATTTTATACTACAATGTTTTTATTTTTGTACACAGCACAAGGCTTTGTAATTTATTGTATAATGACATGGTCCGAAATCTGACAACAGTTTCGCCCTAGACCGTACCGAACTATAATCATATAATTACGTTTCTGGTTACCTTTTTAGCTAGGACCTTGAGTTAGCTGAACCGATCGTGACTGAACGGATAGGTATTAATAAATAAATAAAGCCGCTATTGAAATGGTATTCATTTATTGTTAAAGCTTCGACCAATTCGGCCACCAATTATAGATGAGGAAGACGGTTTTGGGCATGTACGTGTGTACGGGCTTAAAGCATCAAGGGGCTTCTGTGGTTACGATGAATTCTCCTGTTTAATATTTGAAGGCAAAACAATGGACTATACTATGCAGGTGACTAGTTGATTGTATGTGGTAGTATATTCTACATAAAAGCTTGAGTGAGTGAGTTTTATGTAGAGATAAAATTAATTTCAATTACAAGTCACGGGCTACGGTTTCAAAGATAAGAAATAAGAGCTACATAATATCAAGCTGCAAGTATCATTTTGCAAGTATCATTATATTTTAATAGAGTTTTAGGTGTTCATATTTGTAGGTAGAGAATTGGTCAGCTCAACTCTACACTAGCTAACATAATATTACCACACAAATAAATATTGCCACTACCCAGCTGTCTATAGCTATATATAGCTATCCTAATCCAATATACATATACCTATTTAGATTCAAAGTAAAATTAACTGCATCATCGTTAATATTAATCAAATAATCACCGTTAATAGAACTCATGTATGAGAAATTGAATTCACATAACTTGTAAACTATTATGACAACAACCAAGTGAAAAACTTACACCATAAAGTAGCCCTTAAAAATGTAGTCGAATTTATGGGCACGGAACACATGCAATCATAAATTGAGTTATGCAAGCAGGTGGTGGTACTGTTTGGTACGCCTTCAGACAATAGCGTTCTGAAAGTCAAATAGAGCGTGGCTTCTACAGCTCATTCTATTCATGGAGTTGATGAAAGATAATAACAAGAGCGCCCCTAAGGATCTAATTGATGTTTATTGTTTTGATAGATATTATATTTCTCTCAAAAGAGAATTGAAAACCCACAACGGAACGGAGACTGTATATGCGTTTGGGATGAGAGGATGTTTGTTTGTTTGTTTGTGTGTGCAAATCCATGTTGCCATTTTTCTCCAAAACTACTAGTCCTATTTTGATCTAGTTTTCAGTTATGGGTTTGGGTGTAATTGGTGCATGTTTTGAGATAGGTATTACGGTGACAACTCACCAGGGGCCGCTGCAGTAAACATTTGTTTGTGCAAATCGATGTTGCAATTTTTCTTCAAAACCACTAGTCCGATTTTGATGCAGTTTTCAGTTATAGGTTCGTGTTTGATTGGTGCATGTTCTTAAATAGGTGTTACGGTGTCAACTCACAAGGGGGCGCTGCAGTAAACATTTGTTTGTGCAAATCCATGTTGCCATTTTTCTCCAAAACTAGGTAGTTCGATTTTGTCTTTAAACGGTTCTTAATTAATCAGTGGTAGTTCTTAGATAGATGTTATGACGTTAATTTTCTAAAGGGCATTGTCGTGGGTGTTTATTCAACATTTTAATTTTGTTACTTGTTAATATGTTTTATTTTAATCGCGACAACCAGTTATGATCTGGCCTCATGGAATGTGTCTCTCTGAGACGTTCTTGCAATGTTTAGGACGCGGTATGGTTAGATGGTCCCTATTTTTTAAATTATTAATTGCTTCAATTGCTCTCTTTCTCTCTGATATCATTTTTGCAAGAGACAAAATCGTAACGCGATGTTCTCGTGACCGAGACCTATTGAATTCAAGTATTGCAACTATGTAGTAACATCAAGTCTAACAAAACAGCTTAAGGGCAAAAAGACAACAATAGGGCAACGGTGTAACAAGAACTTGGGTGTCAGTCACCGGTCGCACTGGCTTGGCATTAACCCACTTTTTACCGACAGTGGGAGGCCAGGCTAAAATTAAAAAAGTCAGAAAAAAAGCGCGAACGCGTTGTTTGCCTGTACGCAAGCGTTACTGCAACAGTTCAAGAATAAACCTAGCGCGGCATTGAACCGTTTGCCCGTTTGCTCGTTCTTAAGCGGTGATTGGGTGTTTGATTGCGTTCGGTGAATGATTTACTTTGATGTAGAATCGATAATGGATATACAATTACGGAGCGTTTGATCTCCATTTCAATTTTCATTACCCTATATTATTTCTTTGTACGGCTGAGATTTGTTTCTATTGTAATCAATCTTACATTAACAAAATATGAGGTTGAAGCTACGAGTAAATTATCTATGAAGAGACATTACTGATTGATATAAGAGTTTTATTTAGATTGAAATATTATAGTAGGTTAGCTCGAGAACATAAATATCTCACATTCAAAGTCCTTACATTAGATTAAAACTTAAATACGAATACATACAATGTTGTCAAGGAAGTTTTATTGACCAACGTTTGACCACTTAACATCTGGTGACATACCAGATGTTAAGTGACAATGCGATTTATGCAGCATTCTAGCCTAGAAAATACCTTTTCACTCATGATTTGAAGTGGAATGCGATGCGGTTAAATTCAAGATTTAAGACACTTTGAAACTTCTGATTTTTGTCCTCTACACAAAGTAATTTCTCTACTCACTTGGTTCTGACTTCACACTCTTTTGATTCCGTAATGTGATCTTACTCAAGTCATGCACTAATGATGTCACTTATTATGAAATCCTACACATAACACCGGGTTTATGTTCGTCAGGTGTCAACGAAATCGAAAGCGGTCTTAACAATAACATTGAAAAAGAAAGCCATGCGACAGCCTGAATTACCCAGTTGTCCCGCCACCTCATGTGGGTGGAGTTTAATGGGTTCCAACACTGCAATAGAAACCACGAAGTGGGTCAGTTTTTGTACAACTAAATCGAGAAATTCTGACCTCCTTATTAAAACAAATATTGCTCAAGATTCGCTCTCTAGCTCAAATAACATATTGCGATTCGAGTAATTTAATAATTGAGATCACAGCTTCGTTATTTTCAATAAAAATGAATGGCTGCTTTCTATAGTAGAATTTTAATAACGATAAATAATATCGGACCTGAGTCATGCACAATAATTATGTTGGATATGGTTTTGAAGAATTTATGTGTGATCTACTAGCGAAAAGATGACTCTCTCTCATTCACATTCGAAAGCACTTTTGCGCTGAAACAATTCTGAACAGTACCTATACGTTAAGGTGCCACAGATTGGTTTAATTTTTGCCGATCGACATGAATTTCTTATTGAAGAAAGTAAGTAGTAGTAAGAAGAAGAGTAAATGTGTAAGCAAGAAGCAAGCGACCTATTTTTGGTGGATCATAATAGTCGATATAAACCTGAGTGAGATTATCGTGGGTAAAAATGTCCTCCATATTCTTGATATTACTCTATCATAACAGGCGATAGTAACAATTGATAAAGTCAAGCAAATCTGTGAGTAACTGACAAAACACAGCAAATCAAGCGATCTATTACACGATTATAAATATAATAGGCGACAGTAACAATTAATTTATAAATTCGAGCAAATCTGTGAGTAACTGACAAAACAGCAAGCGATATTAATCGTGACAAAACTAACAAATCTGTAGACAACTTTACTCAGAGAGCTAACGAAAGAGCTATTCCTAACTGTTATTTTTAACAAAGATAAATTAGTAAGTATATTGGCTGTAAAGAATTAATTAATCCAAAGCTAAACAAAATCTAATCATTATAGCATCCTTTCAAGATTTTTTGAGGACACAAACGCAGTCTCGCATTTGGAGCTAGTTTTTAATGAAAATTCTTCCAGGCTCTGTGTAGAATTAACTAGGTTTGGCGGGATTCCAAGTGTCTCCTCTGACGCTGACGATGCAATTGCATAGCAATATAGTGCCAACACAACACTTCAAGTTCCTGACTCCATACAAGACACATTTAAAGAACCGGCCAAAGCGAGTTGGACTCGCCCAACGAGGCTTCCGTATAAATTTGTCAAACTAGGTTAAAGGGTAAACTTAACTTTGTAGTTCGATCCATAGAAAAGGAATTGCACCAACCTCATATAATAAGTTTGTTATAGTAAATTTACCTTTTTTTAACCGACTTCAAAAAAAGGAGGAGGTTTCTCAATTCGACCGTATATATATTTTTTTTTTTGGTTATTAAAGTACATATTAACAGTTTTTAGATTGATTCCTACATAAGTGCTTCAAGACTTCTTACCAAATTTCATGATTCTAGGTCAACGGGAAGTACCCTATAGGCTTTGATTCCCTTATGAAATTGCAAAATATGCGACGTAAACGGTCATATCTTATGATCGCGTTGACTTATAAGTTTGATTTTTTCACAGCCATAATGAAGATTGTTTACAAACTAAAACAAGTAATATTTAAAAAAAATACCTTTTTAAACACAAGCTTTAACATAACCTAGGACCAGAGTACCTAAGTCAAGACAAATCCAACGAGCCCAAACACGACAAGTATAACATGTGTAGTTTAGGAGTTCCTTTGGCCATCTTCCAGCTCCACCATCAGATCAGCACCATATCATCATAATATTGCATTGTCACGCGATTTACACAAGTATGCAAAATTTCATCTCAAGCGAACCCCTGGAAGTCGCTCTAAAATCAATCGCAAGATTTGTGACGGACAAATAAATTCGCCGTGAAGTAGAGATAAAGCTTGTAATAACCGACTTCTATGCCCCGCGAGTCAGTTTCAGTGGAAAGTTTGAGACGTTTATCGTTATATCTCTGGAGATAATTATCAGATCTCGATGAAATTGCAATGGGGCCACCTCTGCGATGTACCCTACTGATTAAAGTAAGAATCATACGAATCGGTTCACAATTGACGGAGTAATCGCGTAAAATACATTTAAAAAAAACATACAGACGAATTGAGAACCTCCTCCTTTTTGGAAGTCTGTTGAAAAGAGACCGTAGACCCGAGTATATGATATAAGTTTCAATTTGATATCACTTCGCATACTTGAGAAAAATAGGTCTTGACAGACGGACGGACAGACAGACAAACAGACGGACAACAAAATGATCCTATAAGGGTTCCTTTTTTCCTTGTGAGATACGGAACCCTGAAAAGCTAAATTGGTATAGAGACTAGATTGTAGCCTGACACTGAAAAGATCGTCTCAAGGAAATCTAAGATTTATATAATAAGTTATCGGAAACTGTGGATGGCAATAACTTCTCGCTAAAGAGTTAGCTATCAAGGCTCTGAATAGAAACAAATGTTTAATATCTTATAGGCTTGCGTTTGACCACTATCTTGCCTGGTGGTAAGCAATGATGTGGTCGAAGATGGTGAACACGCTAGATCTAGAATACTCTGACTCTCAAAGTTGCGTGCTGCCGGAACACCGTAAGGTTATGGCGGCAGATTTTCTCCGTGATGGTGGTAAACTACTTTTTAGTAGCAAATCAGGCGGAACATCGATATAATATGCTCCTACCACCTGTCGCAATTTCATTCAGTCAGTTTGAAAGGTTTTGCAGTTTGCAGGTTTGAAAGTTTATCAAAAACCTCCCTGTCCCTCCTTGCACCATACCAAGACATTACAGACTCGAGAGCCTTTAGCACCCTTAAGTGAAGCTGTGGAGAGCATGGCGACAGTTGATACCTGACTGACCACTCAGCATGATTGGGTCGCCTCGCCTGTTCAAATAGCAATGTTTGCATGCCACAGGCAATTTCAAAATTCGGGTCCGCTAAGTGGGTTACCAATTTACCCTATGATAATGGTGTCGGGTATTTCTATACTGGATCCTGATATGGGCATCATGTTTATTTTGAAACCTTTTATGGTTCTGTGCGGCAGACTAAACAACGGAATCCTTATAGTATCGCTGTTGTGTCGGTCAGTCTATCCTATGGTATATCGATAATGTCGATAAAAATCTACAACTAAGTACCGAAGTTCATACAAACATTACATTGTAATCAATTTAAAAAAAACATCTGAAATCTTAGCTACTGACTCACTGTTTTTATAGTATGCAAGACTACCTACAATTTAAACCAGCGATAAAATAATGATTTTTTATATGAATTTATGATTTAGATTATTATTAACCTTAGTGTTCATTGTTATTTAGTATGCATGTAGTTTACTAATATATTTAAAAGAATTCAAATAATCTAATAATTTTAAATGACATGGAATAATATTAATCAATTATATATATCATTGAAATGACATATCATAATAATATAAAGCTAAATTTATGTTGCACACTGTAAGCGAGTAGATTGTACGGCACTTTAATAATAAATTAAGAACAACTATTGTAACTACCTACTTTCTTTGCCTTACCTTATTTGATTTGATATCTCAGCAGATGTTTTTCGCCTCTACTACTGTACTATTCAATATTCTGTGGCCTCTACTCCACCGTCCATCTTATCTCCTATTTTTTTAATAGGTATTGAACATAGTTTTTACTTATAAATTATTGGAAGTATATAATAGTATTGTCTGTATAAACTAACATTTGCAGTTATAGAATGTGTAGGAGAACATGTGGTTTACCTACAATATTCAGTTCATCATCATCATCAGCCGGTGTCAGTCCACTGCTGGACGTAGGCCTCTCCCAAGACGCGCCATTGAGCCCGATCTTCGGCTCTTCTTTTCCAGTATAGTCCAATATTCAGTTATTCGTTATCTAATCAAAACTTTTTTGGGCTTCAGAACTGTTTACACGCCCTGTAAGCTTCTGACACAACCGAAGACACTTTCCTATACAGTAGAATCCGTTTATTATGACTCCGCCTATATTGACCAACCGGTTATTATGACGTAACTATACTACGAAGTTTGGTTTTCATATGAAATTCTTTATAAATAGTCGGATATAATGACTTCCCACTTCCCTTACAGTGACATGTCGCTTATTATGACCCATTTTTAATACAAAAATGTAAATTATGTCCGGTTATAATGACCGACATGATTCTGTACACCTTCGGTAATGACGTCCGCTTATTATGACTTGTTTGTCAGTTCCTTTCGATGTCATTATAAACGGACTGTACTGTATTTATCCAGTTCTAGGCTTAGCCACCAAACATGAGACCGTTTATAAACCCAAAGCATAAACAAGGTAATCGACCGAGTTCATTGGACTTATCAAGCCGAGCGACATTTTCAAACAGTTCCTTGGACTGCAACAATGACTAACGAGGCTTTAACAAATACCTGCGACAGATTAAGCCAACTCACAGATCCAGGAATCTATTAAGAAAACAAGGACATAACAAAAATGACGGAGGTTGATTTACAAGGCGTTCACCCGCCAAAATCGGATCGTTGAACTTAGCATCTAATCGATCTTAATTCGAGACACGCAAACGTTGGCGACAAACGAATCGAGCATGACTGGCATAAGGTTCGGCATGAGCCTCTCGTCAAAGTGCGTAATGCCGACACGGGGAAGAGTAACTGGGTCAGAGACACAGGAGAAGCACCGATCGATAGCCACGCAATGAGATAGCTCGGTTGCATTTTATTTTCGTTTGCCGGTAGTCTTTAAAATTTTTATAAAGATTTATAGTTTTGTTGAGCCTGTAGTGTCAGTATATCTGAGTCAACGTTAACCCTTTCATAGTGATGATTTTTAAGTGTTATTTTGACCAGTTATCCACGTAATTATAGGCTAAAGTAGACGTATTTGTATGAAAAGCATTAAATAAGCCGAAAACTAATATAATTTTGACATTCATCATCAATTATTCATATTACAAAAACGAGTAAGTACGATAAAAATTAAGATTTAATTAAGATTTTGTAAATGACGCGCCTATTTAGCTACCCAGTGGAAAGAACTATAATAAACAGACTATAAATAATTTTATTCGCATCAAATTAGAAGTATCTAACAAAATTAACCCAAAAACATTTCTTATCGAGATTCTTTACTATTATAATTATACTGGTAAACTTAGTTAATTCGAACCTTTCAGAATAACTCCAAAAACGTAGAACCTAGAGAAAAACGATATATTTTGGATAGTTTATTAAGATTTATTTTAATAATTGACTGAAACAAATAAGTATAAATATTAGGAACATTTGTTTGTCGATTCCTTGAAGCCATCATTTGTTTATACAAAACTGGGATATATTTGGATCCCCCAGGGTTGGGTACATATAATTAACTACCAGACTTATTTGCCGGACTAGCTGAATACCCGCGACTTCGTTCACGTACACCAAGAATTTAGTAGCCTATGTTCATACTCATGCTATAAAGTATCTCTTTGTTAAATTTCAGTAAGATCAGATCGTCCGTTTAGGCGTGATTAGGTAACAAACAGACAGAGTGACAGAGTTAACGTTTTTATAATATGAGTACGGATGGAAGTATGGAAGTATAGATTAAAGACGTCATCATCATCTTTAATCTACACTTATATTATGGAAATTCAAACTTGTCTTGTATATTTACCAGTACCTTTTATCGATGTTCCTTGAATAATGGCTTCAATATATTGGTCACATTCAATGGATTTCAGCAACGACAGTAGAATTTTAATGTACATGGATATATTATAAAAGATTGGTTTAAAGATTTCTATTAAACAATTCACTTGCAGCAACTATAAACATTAGCCACCTGCAATACTAAAACATTTGTAAGAACTGCCAAGAAAACCGCGTCCCATTTTTGTCTTGAACAGTTGAACTATGCCTTCCCACGACATAGCTTGTTAATGCTTACATGGTAATCGACTGCAGCATAATAGTATTCAAGCCAGTGGGTTCAGTTAAAACAAGTCCTTTCCTAACAAACTTGTTAGTAGTTGCGTAATTCAGTTACCTCGCAAAACAAATGAAGTGCGTGGTGTCTTATTATACCAATGTAATTGGTATGCTGGTAACACGAAATTGTAAGATGAAGCCGTCATTTTATATCCCACGCTTCCACTCATGCCGTAATGACAACCCTAATTGGCTTGTTAACGTTCATGTTATCCAGTGTCGGATTTTCAGTTTGATAAATAGGGTTTTCACAACGCCAAAAATGTATCACTTCTGATGATTTTATGAATTACAATCTAGCCTTATTGCATATATATATATATTAACTAGAAGTGCCCCGCGGCTTCGCCCACGCTAAAAACTTCTTATATTTACTTAAAACTTTTCTTTTGTAAAAACAATTCTATCATTAAAGACATCAAATAAAAATTTGCCAAATCGGTTCACCCGTTTTCATGTTATCGCGTGACTAAGGCAATTCGGGATCCATATTTATAAAACCCGAAAAACCCAATTTTTCAGACATTGTTACATGCCCCATTTAAAAAATATCCTACAACACGTACTTTATCTCATCTTGTTTCGCCATACGAACTTTGAATCCCCGTTCCGTATACGGGAGGAATTTTTAGAAAATCTGTTTTTTTTTTCTGAGCGGATACCAACGTCATAATAACTATCTGCATTCTAAATGTCAGCGCTATCCGGAACAATATTGATTTTCACACTTTGTTGCGCTATTTCACCCTCATAGGGGTGAATTTTCAAAAAAAGCTGAAACATGTATTTATTTCATTTTTTTACTGGAGAACTTGTATAAAGTTTCGAATAGCAAATACTATCTAATCTTGTTTCTCCATACAAACTTTGAACCCCCGTGTCAACCCTTTCAGGGGTGAATATTAGAAAATCCTTTCTCAGAGGTACCTAATGTCGTAATAACTATCTGCATGCCAAATTTCGGCGCAATCCGAAACAATATTGATTTTCACACTTTGTTACCGCATTTCACTCTCTTAGGGGTGGAATTTCAATAAAACCTAAAACACGTATTTAGAAGCACTTGTGAAGTTTCGGATAGAAAAGACTATCTAATCTCGTTTCTCCATACAAGCTTTGAACCCCCATTTCATCCCCTTAATTCACCCCATTTTGGAAAATTCTTTTTTAGTACACCCTAACGTACTAAGACAAATAATACCCTCCAAATTTCAAGTCTCTACGACCAGCGGTTTATGCTGTGCGTTGTCTGTCAGTCAGTCAGTATATCAGGACAAAGATTCTTATAGTATTAGATTGAATTGATATGATAGGATTAAAGAATACGTAGAGAACGAGTTGCGTAATTAAAGATGATATAATATAGCAGTCTAAAATAATTAAGCACAGGCCAATTCCTGGCTTCATTAAGACGGTGCCGAGAAAGGAGGTCGTGGTGAAATATTTACCACAACGTGAATAACGTTTAAGCGAAGTTCGTCATGATAATTAAAGAGAGGGAGAGCGTACTTCGAAGACAATATGAGATTTTAACGGAGTTTCTCATATTCACTTAGTAATTAAAAGCTAAATAGCTTTTCATTTAGTGTTAAATTTTATACCTATCTGTAATTAATTATAAAATGTAGTTGTTTTCTTAATTATTCTTTAGTAAGGTAAATGATTGCTTGACGTAGAGAAAGTCTTACAACGAAATAAATTGCACTGCAATTCCAATAAATTCTTTTGAGAAATCTCAAAATGTATTGTCTATTTGTCATTAACTCATTGGAAATCTTAATCATCAATATCAATCAATCAATATCTGACAAAGCAGTCGAGCAGTTCTATTCTAAGATACCTTCAAAAGGGTCATACAAACACTCAATAGGTATCTACCCTAATCTAGATAGTACTAATCAAGATAGCCTTTGAAAGTTTAAGAGCAGCCAGCTGAGTCAAACTCTCGGCAATATAGACACCTTGAGCTGCCCGCTGCCGCTGCCTCTTGAGCGTTTTCTAACATACAGTCAAAGTCCCGGCTAAATAGAGACCAAGCTGCCTCTTGAGTGGTCTCAAACATTGAGACAAACTCTTGGCTACACAGACACCAAGCTGCCTCTTAAGCACTCTCAAACATAGAGTCAAACTCTCGGCTAAACAGAGACCAAGCTGCCTCTTCAGCTCTCTCAACAAAGCGGAAATAGCCCAATGGATAAGGTGTCGGCCTGGCGATCGGGAGGTCGTGAGTTCGATCACCACCCATTGCACTGTTGACGTGAACCCACTCCAGACACAAGCATATTTTAGCTTAATTGGAGGGGTTAACAAGAATACTAGTAATGTGCAACACACATTGCTAGTAAGCTTTATAAAAATTCAAACTGTTTATTGCTTTGGGCTTTTGAATAGTGCTGATTGAAGCGGCCGTGAAAATCAGAATTCAGGGAGAATCTATTCTGATAAAATACTTAATTAATGATAACTTCATCACTGTAAAAGTGAAGGCGAAGTCCGTTTAACTGCAGAACACTCCATAAATGTTATTGTTTTGGCATTCTACGGATTCTTCTTCAACATGTTTTAAGTTCTATGCATGTTTATTGATTAGGTTATCATTGCTGGTATCAAATCACGACGAAGAGTAAAAATGCCAATTCAATCAGCGTTTTGCACCACGGCAGAACAAAACAATGTTATCAATATTTTAATAGACTGTAACAGCAACGTGGCGGCTCTCTTTTTATCATGAAAAATGTCCCATTAGCCAAATTAACCGCTTAGCATTGGACATTAATAGGTGTCGGTCAAGTGACCCAATTACCGAATATCGCACGTTGTCAACTGTCCGCGACGGGTTTAGAACTACGGCTTTTTTGAAGGGAGCTAAAACCACAGATAAGTATGGGGCCTGCTAGTTACTATGGAACCTTAAGGTTGGATAAGGTAAATAGGGACTAGAACGTATTCGATACGAGGTAAAACGTGGCAGTACATAGGGTTTTTTTATTTATTCGTCTCTGTCCTACCACTACTTGAAAAAAGTATTATACAGTGAGTTGGCTTTTTAACCGACTTCACAAAAAAAGTTCTCCATTCGATTGTATTTTTTTTTTATTGTTTGTTGTTTTAAATGTCAGTCTCCGTCATTTATTAACCGATATGGAGACTTTTTTGTTTTAGAGAGTATGCTTCCCGTTTGGTTATATTGTAATTTTTTTCGAGATCTGATCTGTATCTCCATTGATATGGAGATAAGCACGTCAAACTTTATACTGAAATGACTATGCACGGCATTTGAAGTCGGTCTCTTTTTGTTTTGTAGATGATCTTGAATTATAATAATAGAAAGTTATAGATCTCTACCAATTACAAGTATACTAATAGTAGTAGTTAAAAAACTCACAACATGATGGCATCTTGAGCAGTTTGCAAGAAGAGCTGTCATATTTACCTGAAAATAAAAAGAAATTCATTATTTCCTATAAGTACTTAAATAAGCAATAGGTAATATATTAAATACACACACCCTATGAATTTAAACTTAATTGGCAAACTAATATCGTCATACATAATGTTCAGAAATAAAGTACTTATTAAATTCAAAATTTTAAGGCACCCCGACTGATCTATTTATTTATAGTCTGTTCATTGAGACCATTTCAATAAACCCAAACTCGACATCTCTGCTGTAAATTGGTGAGGAGTTGAGTATTCTGCAGATTCCAGGAGATGTCCCAGCATCATCAGGTCAATGCTACCATGTTCTTACAATATATATATATATTTTTAATACTTTATAGGATGACGTTTGACCACTATCTCACCTGTTGGTAAGTGATGATGCGGTCGAAGATGGTAAGCACGCTAGGCCTAGAATGGGAACTGGCTCTCAAGGATAGCTGCCGGAACACATTAGATGTTTTGGTGACAGATTTTCTAACTTGAGGGTGGTAGCTGGCCAGGTGGACACTAGATAGTGTCCTACCACCATGCGGGGGTTGTTGGTTTCTTAACGATGTTTTCCTTCACCGGAGGGCCACTGTAAGAAGCGCACATAAATGTTTCGATAGAAAAATCCATTGGTGTACGGCGGTTTGAACTCGGTACCACGGCATCAAAGCCGACCGTTCTCCCGATTACGCCACCGGGCCCTCAAAATATTGTTAAAGTAAGAGGATATTGAATTTCGAATAGATCAGACCTATGAAAGTTGATTTTATATCGTCATCAACTACTAAAAAGCTCAGTTATAAAACAGCTAAGCGGATATTCACGAATCAAAGCTAAGAACACTCTTGATTAAGACATCAAACAAAAAAAAAATTGGCCAAGTGCAAGTCGGACGCGCACTCGTAGTTACTCGTTAACTATCATTTTTCACAACTACAAAAATAACTTTGTTTTTCATAGTGTTTGTATGAAAAACAAAGTTATCTTTGCGGTCAATATATCTCCAAAACTGCTGACTGTATCTCGTTCAAACAAATTTTCGTTGAAAGTTTTTATTGAGATCGAATATTGAATATTATGTTTCTTTAAAGTGTTTCACACTTTATATTTTTGTAAATTGTTAAACACAATCCAAAATTTCATCGTACCGACGGGACTTGAACCCGCAACCTCCGGAATAACATGTTCCGGTGCTTTGCCAATTAAGCCACGGTGCGAAGTATCGTTACGACGAAATTAGTGGATTGCATTTGTTAACCCAATTATGCATTGGTGGCGCCATCTATGACTACTTATTACGTAAGTTAATCATTCGGAAGAAATCATTACTTTTCAAATCCCACGAGAGATGTTGCACTGCGTAAATCAAATATTATGTTTCTTTGAAGTGTTTCACACTTTATATTTTTGTAAATTTTTAAATACAATCCAAAATTTCATCGTACCAACGGGACTTGAACCCGCAACCTCCGGAATAACATGTTCCGGTACTTTGCCAATTAAGCCAAGGCTTAATTCGCCTAATTATAATTTTACACGGCCGATTCGCGCCCCTTCACTCTAGGTCCAGTCTACCCAAACGGTTATCAGTCCTTCGGCAGCTAGCACTTAGATAAACCAAACCATATTATATAATATATAGTAAAATGTCACGCGACATCGTATTTCGTATAATATCACAATATCCAGTTAAAACTATAAACGTTTAGCCCAGCTACGCATAGTTCAGTGCGCATTTATCAAACTTTATAATACAGTACGTGCTTGACGCCTGAGAGCTAACGGCGTCTGCGAGAGATTGCATTTTCAATCTAATTACTTTCCAATATCTGCCTCATCCATAAGAGGAAACTAGGTGAGCGGCGTGGTTCTCACGCTTTATAAAAATATTGTGCCCCTATCATACTCTTGTCTATTCATGATAGTATATCTTTATGTCTCTTAGACTAAGTCGCCGGATGAGATCCATAAATGTGGTGATAGGTAAATAAACCATAGAATAATTAATAGGAAGGAAGTTCTACTAAAGCTATTAGAATTAGAAGCGGTTGTAAGTTGTTCAATCGTAGAATTCAGTATAATTACGGTGTTTCTTTTTTTTACCTAGTAAGCTCTAACTTAACCATTCACTTTCATTTCACCGTCACACAGTGGACATTAATGAAGTGGCCTATAATGGGTCGTACTTTCCTTGAAATTTCGGATGACTGTGAGACAAAATGTTTTGAAATTAACATAGACAATAGACAATAAGTCATCGCAAAGTAAATCGTGGATTTGAGGACATTTTACCACCAATAGTTTGAAATCGAATGGAAGAACGTGTATTTGTACCATCTTCGCGGCTAAACGGCTTGACTGATTTAGTAGAAACTTTGGAAAGGTTCAATCCATATATTTCGGAATAAGACTGAATATTTGTTAGACGTGAGCGAAGCAGTGGGCAGCAACCAATAGCACATACTACATAATAGTACTATGTACCAACAACTTATTAATACGAGGCCCAAGTAAACTGAGTGCTAAATCTAAAAAAAAACACCTGCTGTGACCTTGCTCTATTTTTTAAATAAAATAATATGTATATAACAGATTAAAACACCATGAGCAATGTCAAATAAATATTCCGTTCACAGATTTGACTTTAGCACATTCATGTTTAAAATAACTGCCTATTTTCATAATAATATTCAAGTAATATTATTCGTATTTTCGTGTCTACGTTTTACGTCATTAAAACCTTGAAAACCAATGAGATATTCAAAGATATTCGTTTGTTTTCTATCGTATTATCAAAAGACCATGAAATTGTTGCGATGACAGCGTATCTGAGAAAAATGCTCTTATCTTGAGAGTAATCTTAATTGAAATTGCAGACGTGCCTATCACAAAGAAGCAATTTGTTGAGAAAGTCATGGTCACGATAAAATTAAGACTACACAATATAAATATACTATATATAAATACTAGACTATAAATGTGGCAACTAATGCAATTAGAATATCATCAAATATTCATTACACTAAATTGGAAAAATATGTCTGTATGAAACAGTAAAATGTGTACCTACTTGTTCAAAAAGTCGCAGTTTAATTATTAAAATCATTAAAACTAGGTAACTACAGAGTTTACATACAGGTATTAAAAATAAATAAAATATTTCATAATGACTTTAATATGATACAACACAAGTTATTTAAACATTGAGGTAACAATATAGATAAGTAAAGTACCTATGTCCTAAGTTTTGAGTGTATGAGTTTTGATACAATTTTGTAATTATTCTAACGTACTATAAAGTATTCTGTGTTCTAACCCCGGTTGACCAACTTATCGGCTTCGCAGGATGACGCCGCGCCTTATATATATATATATATATATTAACTTCCTAGGGATGTACTTGTCTTTCGATTCCAAGTACTTTTAGTATCGATACTTTAGAATCGATACTAAGTAAGTACCGGTTATAAGTACTCGTTTTGTTACACAATTATTTGTTAGCGAAGAACATTTAGGCTGGCATTATACAGCGATAATAATGTTTCGAATGAAACTATTTGAATTGCTAATCAAGCGCGATTTAATCGATAAAGAATATCGATTGCGTATTTTTTGTAACTCGTATCGTACATCCCTAGGAAGTTGAACGACAAAAATCGCCTGGTCTGAACCTGGTATTAGAAAACAATTATTCTTGCGTCGATTACTATGGACATGATAAATATATATTCTATACTAACACTCAAAGGTAATCCGGAAGAGATCGCTTCAACCGATAAGACTGTGTCCGTTGTATTAGCTATAGTAAAATAAATACCTTAATTGTTGTTTGTTTTTAATAATGGTGAGCAATTAAGAACTTTACCATAAAACGTGTTTTTTATGTCTCCCGCATTCACTAGTTTTATTATAAATACGAACCAATTGATAAAACATTCTATTAGCATAAATAAAATGCTTTCAGTCTGTTTTGCAATATCCTTCCATTATACAAAATTAATCGCAAAATCATAAACAAAGTAAATGCATCGCTCCGCTCTCTAAAAGTCAAAAGATCAAGTTACATCAACTGCCCAATTTCAAAACACAACATTTGCATCAATATTGCTTCTGATATTGTATTGTTATTATTTGTTATTGAATTTGATCGTAAATTATACTTGGTTGTAATACATGCAAGACACTAGTTACTTACATTACACGCAACAACGATGAGTAACTACAGCCTACAGCTTTGTTATGAATATGACTCTAGAACTGCTTTACTACTTAGAACTTTATCACTATCTGCGGAATCGTAGTTCCAAGCCAGTCAGTAGGGTTTTAATAACATTGACATAAGACCATGCAATCCCATTAAGTACCAACATAAATCTTACGCCAGTCGTAAGAGAATATCGTATTTCAAATTCCAACTCACCAGATGTAGCCGTCCGTACAGAACATGCTTTCAAAAGAGCGGTAAAATTAAATTAGCCCTAAAAGCCTCGAAGACACTCGAAACTGGGGCAGCAGGCTAAGATAAATGTACATCCGTAATAACCGCTGCATATACTGCGGCAGAGACATCAAGAATCAGAGACTACGGTTCATTTGTGGAAGCACATCAATGGTTTGCGTAAGATGGCAAAATCGATACCGCCGTCTCGTCCGAATGACCCAATTTTATCTCTGACTCAGACTTGGGGACTGTATCTGGTTCCTATATTGTTATGGGGTAGGGTTATGGAAACTGCGGAGGAGATATAATCGATTATTATTTCCTGCGCAATTGTGATTCGTAGGCATATGAAGCTTACAAAGTAAGAGATGTCGAGATGCATATAAAGTACGCAAAAGCGTGAGGAAAATTCTTTAACGACACGCATATATTTGAGTTAAAACCACAATATCAATGGTAAAACTTTCTTACAGTTATTGATTGCCTACTTAATTCATAACTTGATTAGGTACTAAAAAATGTATTATGGTAAAATTATGTACTTAAAATAAAAAAGATACAGAGGGATAAACTTATGTCTACAATCATAATATAAGTTAGGCTCAGATTTCCAACAATAAAAGTAATCGATAAAGATAAAACAGTTTTATAACTGTAGACTGTAAATTAATCACCTTGGAGTTTCGAGTTTGTGCTGTGGGAAAAGAAAGTCATCTCCTAGTAATAAAACTCAAGGCGGATGTCCTCTGATCGACTCCTTTGAAACTGGTCGAATAAACTAATTATATCTTGTTAATTAATATCAGTCAAAGAGATTGATGAAGCAAAGGATCCCTCCCAATTGAAATGGAACAGCGGACTCTGTTAATATGTCAAAGGGTTTCTCGCAAGGTAAAATTCCTATAAATTAATAATGACGGTACCTTCAATGAAAACAAACAGAAGAGTGAGTGAAACAAATGAGAGTGTTATCAATGCCAGTTGGGTTTAAAAAGTGTCTAGACCTATACCAGACCAGACCTATGATATACGAGACCTATACAGTTACTTTATAGATCAATTAATTATTCTCAAAATAGTGTATAAATGTACTCGTAAGAGTATTTTCAATATCACGCTTAGAATATTTTAGAGTTAGAACAAGGACCAAAATCAATGCTAAATATTTTTACATCCTTTGATAAACGCGTCGGACGATAATATCACGAAACTAAATACTAATAAACATAATATAACAGAAACTTATCAACATAAAATAAAATCCAACGGCACTTTCCACAAGAATCGATAGACTTGTATTTATAGCGGTTATAAATACTGAATGCCTTAGCGAGATTAATCAAGTGCGAAATGATTATGTCGTACTAACCACTGACATTCATGGCTTTATATATAAGTTAATATAGGCTATCGGCTAGTCAAACAATTATAAAATATTGTTAATAATACTTAAGAGGGAACGCGGAGTGCACTTTTCCATACAAATGTATTCCCCCGTTTTCTCCCTGGAAAATGCTTCTAGAGCAAAATTTGTTTCTACAAAAAATCAAGGTCTGCTGCTATGTATGTACTCGTAGCTATGCCCCTATCATTTGCCTTTTTTGACTAACCAATTACAAATCAAAAATCTTAAGGAGGAGATTAAAAGGCTTATATTTCTTTTTGCAAATAGTTGGTCAAAAAAGAGATCACACAGACACAGACCTTGATATTTTGTAAAAACAAATTTTGCTCTATCTAGAGCATCTTCTAGAGCAAAATTTGTTTGAAAATTTGTTGTTTGTCTTGAGTCTAGAAGCATTTTCCAGGGAGAAATCGGGGGAAATACATTTGTATGGAAAAGTGCACCCCGCGTTCGCTCTTAATAATACTTAAATTCAAAATTTAAAACCACCCCCGACTGATCTATGTATAATCTGTTCATTGATATCATTCCAATGAGCCTAAACTCTGTAAGTTTTTTTTAAATATCATATAGGCCAGCGCTTGACCACTATCTCACCTGTTGGTAAGTGATGATGCGGTCGAGGATGGTAGTACGCTAGGCCTGGAATGGAAACAAGCTCTCAAGGACAGCTGCCGGAACACACTACATGTTTTGGCGATAGATTTTCCAACTTGAAGTTAGTAAAGCAGGCCATGTGGACACTAGACAATGTCCACCATGCTGGGGTTTTCTTAACGATGCTTTTTCTACACCGTAGGGCTACTGTGAAATGCGCACATACATTGTTTTATGTTTTTTATTAACACGCAAAATATTACAAAATATAGTCAACTTGTAAAATGGCAACTTGCATATACATATAGCATAACATTTCTATCCAAGGTAAGCGACTCCTTAGTTTTTTCCGTAAATAGTGTAAATACATAAAACATCCATATGAGATAAAATTACACTCGATGCACCATAAAATAAAACAATGTTTATTCCTGCTTCTATTGACATAAAATTAACATACTAAACAGATTTGCATAAGTTCATCAAGTTCATCTTCGAGATTTTCTTTAAACGGAGGTAATTACGGGATTGTGCATTATTTCCTTATAGTTTTGAACTTGATAGTGCTGAAATGAAACGGAAGATGATACAAAATATATCTTTATTGTACCTACATCTAATTACACTTAAAGGTTACAATTACAAATTGTTACACACAATCCAAAGTTTCAGATTACAGATAGGTAATAGGAGATGTTAATATTAGAAGCCGAATATCAGCGTCTTTCCTGGCTTGCAAGACGTTTACACAACACTTGTATTTCAGAGAGCGCATCAAAGCTAACATTTTGCTGCTGTTGTCGTAGAGTGACTAAAAATCTGGTCTCATTTGATCGTAATAATGATAATAACCCTCCCTCTCTCAGTCATTCACAAAGGTCTTGAGGAATTCCATTCAAACCATACAAATAAGTTGTTTTGCGTATTTTAGGAGTGCCCTAATTATCTGCCACAACAAAGGCCACTGAATTTTTTAAGTGACGTTATCATCCAATCAAATTAGATTACGTGTGAAGGTGTTGATGACTTTTCGTGTCATTATTTATCGTTGAATGACCCGATATCTGCCAATAACCGATACGAACTGATGCAGTTATTTTATTTAAATTTTTTGGATACTTATGTCTTCTCGAAAACAGCTTCATTCTTATCCGACTAGTGCTAACACAACTTGTCCCAGTAACAGGAAAACTGTGCAGTCCAATTTTCATTACATTCTGCAGGATAAATGTTTTCACTGTGAAGCCCATACAATTTCGTACAATTTTCTTTATATACAACATAGGATCACAGCCAATTTTCTGAAGTTGACCTAGTAAGGAAGATAATCTTATCTGTGCATTCCCTTCGACCAAAAGGGACCAATAAGCTTAAATAGGATGTATTCTCTGGAAGAGGCCCTTTGTAAACCGTAGATATAGGAAACAGTAAGGGACATACAAAAAAGTTAGTGAGCAAATTTAGAAAATAAGCTACCTGGCGTTAATGAATCTCTTTCGTTTGATGGTTTGATTATAAAAGTCAAGCAATACAAGAGTGGTGTACTCTCGTGGCACCATAGAAACCAACTTAATTTTTTCTTAAATCTGATAAAAACAGCGTTGGCCACTATATTACCTGAGTGCCTAGTGTGAGTTTTTTTTTAGATTGGATTACTGACTCGTTCGCGTAACACGTAAACGCACATCGTAAAAAATGTAAACACAAAGTAAACTCAGACTTGTATTTTTCCAAACCCTTTGGGGCAGATTGAAAAAAAAAAACAAAAAATATATGTGTTTCATAATTTGTTTTAAGGTTTATTTCCACCGAATTTTGAGATAATCGAACCAAGGAATATAATTTTCCATAGAAACTTTATCACTCTATTTAACCTCATTAGGGGATGATTTTCGAAAAGAGGATTTAGCCATGTCTTATTCCAAAGCCTACATTATCTACGTTTTAAATCGGTTGAGTCATGGAGATACGTGGTAACAAACATTCACACACACACACATTTATAATATTAGTAGGAATGTATAAGTTTAGTTGATATCTTTGATGGAACAATAAAGACTTATTGTAATCTATCTATGCCGCAAAGGAATTTTACGTTCACGGACGTTTCCTTCTGTTAATACTGCGTCAGGGTATACTTCCAACAAGACCCTTCAAAGATAAACATATATATGCAAAGCTTGATAAAGGTTCTGTAAACAAACGCCACTCATTTGCATATTTACTGATTTAAACCGAAGAGACAAGTTGTTTATACAAACACGTGATGGAACAGGCATTGGAATGACAATCAGATGTAAAGTGCTTAGTCTGCTGCTTAGTTGATTGTTATGCGCAATGAATATTAAGCTAAAGCAGCTATTATTACATGGTAATTAGGGTGGGAATCATCCGGCTGCTACAGGACGCCCTGAGGAGTTGCTCCGAGCCTAAGTTTGAAACTTAATTAGTGCGCTAATTGTTTTGTAGACTTTAGTGATGGTAAGTAAATTAAACAGTTTCGTGTTTGAAATAGTAATGAAATGAAAGGTAAATATTTATGTAATTATTTACATTTCGTTACTATTAACTATCATAGTTGAGGGCCTATGTCCAGCAGTGGTCAGAGATAGGCTGATGATGACAATGATGATTATTATTAAGTATATATGTACCTACACTTAATATATTTTACTTTACCAATAACTATCAACTCTATTACTTAGCTGACAAATCTATTCTTCGCAAACCGAACCTCAATTTCTTGTTTTAAACATTTCTATTAATTTTTATAAGGTTTTCATTTCGGTTAAGAATATATTTCTACCATAGAACAAAAAAAGAATGCAAGAAAACAAATATAATAACTGCACCGGATGTTTAATTCTGAAACACCTGTCTTTACAGAGACTTAATTATGTAGACCCAACGTTGCCGGGCAGGTTTATTTAACCGCTGCTACAATATGGGGCATTTCAGACGGGTAAGTCGAATTATAAAGGGTAAGGTAATGCATCATAATTACTATGGGAGCTGCAGATATTAAATGCTTACAATCACGCGTAAGCATACCTACTTGGTTTCTGTTCTGTAAGCTAGCTGATCGCTATGGCAAGTCTCTCACTAATTTTGACAGCGTACGTTAACGTAGTCTTTAAGCCAATCACAACAGCGTATTATTATTGCGCTACCATTTTGCTTGCTAGCTAACAGAATAAAGGCATTGAAGGCTACCGTTTTCTCGCTAACCAAATGGCGCCACTGAGCAAAATGATCCTGATGACAACTGTCAAGCCAAAACATTTATGATGGAATGTCAAATTTAAATCATAATGTCAATGTCAGTATGGGATACATCACAAACTAAAAATGACATTCGACATTTTGCGAACCTCGTAGTCTACTAGCACCTCTAGCGGCAAATTCACACGCAATTGACCCCATGTGGGACTCTGGATTACTGTATGATAAAAAAAATTTAAAAAGCATACACGTAGCGTGGCAGTGTCACTACCATCTGACATTATAGGCACATAAAAGTAATTTTAATCAGAACATAGAAACTTACATAATACACTAATCTATGATCTGCGACAAAGTTTGCGAAACAACCACCTGCCAACTTAAAGTATTGTTCTACGCAATTTGTTAAGAATTAATAAAATAAAAGAGGGCTTCACGAAAGGACACGCGATATTAGAAAAGTTTCAACTTTAGCACAGTTTTGTAGAGAGCCGGTTTAATATTCATTAGGTTAGGGCGGAAAACGGAAATTTAAGAGGAAGTAGTGTTGCGGCGCCGCGTAATTAATGAAAAGATACATTAGAACGAAAGTTATTTGCAAGTTATAATTAAATAGAATTGTATTAACTCACATCTCAATGTGAGTTAAGGTGGTAGGAGCATATTATATCGATGTTCCATCTGAATTGCTACCAAAAAGCACCTTACTTTTACCACCATCGAGGAGAAAATCTGCCGCCATACCTATACGGTGTTCCGACAGCACACAGCCCTTGAGAGTCAGGGTATTCTAGGCCTAGCGTGTTCACCGTCTTCGACCACATCATCGCATATCACCAGAAGAGATTTGAACGCTAGCCTATAAGATATTAAAAAATAAATAAATAAATGAAGCAATTAATGTAATTAGAATAGTACATTTAAATGTCCAGTTTTTGTAATAAAATTGTAACTGTTTTAAAAGTTTATTACTGTCCTTCATTGAATAAATGTTTGAACGATCATCCTCGTGCTAGGATTTGAACCAGTGACCTCTCGCTTCGAAGTCAAGCCATCTATCCTTTACGGCTTACGCCAACGGGGCGATCAATGACACAAGTAAAAAATTAAAATTTTGAATAAAATGGTGGGTGTTTATTCGAATTCGATTCGATTCGAAAATTAAGGTCATAACATCTATCTAAGAACCACCACTGATTAATTACGAACCGTTGAAAGACAAAATCGAACTAGTTTTGGAGAAAAATGGTAACATGGATTTGCACAAACAAATGTTTACTGCAGCGCCCCCTGGTAAGTTGACACCGTAACACCTTTTTAAGAACATGCACCAATCAAACATGAACCCATAACTGAAAACTGCATCAAAATCGGACTAGTCATTTTGAAGCAAAATGACAAACATCGATTTGCACCAACAAATGATTACTGCAGCGCCCCTTGGTAAGTTGTCACCGTAACACCTATCTAAAAACATGCACTAATTACACCCGAACCCATAACTGAAAATTGCATCAAAATCGGACTAGCAGTTTTGGAGAATAATGGCAACATGGATTTGCACACACAAACAAACAAACATCCTCTCATCCCAAACGCATATATAGTCTCCGTTCAGTCGTGGATAAAAAAAAAGTGAAATAATAGGGATTGAGCCCAAAGTAAATGAAACAATAAACTATCTCGCGCTTTGTTCTGAAACGTTGGAATAAATTAACTGGTGGCTGATTAGCTCAGTAGAGCGCGACTAGGAATATTCGTTATGTTCTTGGCTTCTTTGGATTAATGAAATAATTGCCAGTTCTTTGTTGAAATTGGCATGTGAGAAAACAGTATAGGTAGATATATTACAATTTATGAGGGTAGATAATTTCAAATTTTTGAGGGTACTTATGGAATATTTTTAAGTATAATTCTGGTCTTCCGCCATCTTGGCCGTATTCCATCGTTGTGACTTAACATGCTACTTCACATTAGATTGGAGTACCATATCTCTTGAGATGGCCACTGGATCTTGATGTAATTCATGTAAAACACCCCGAGGTCATAACTTAAGGCTTATTATTTTTTTAAACAATGTGGGTTGCATATTGCTAGTATTCTTGCTAACCCCTCCAACTAAACTAAATATGCTTGTGTCTGGAGTGGGTTCACGTCAATAGCGCAATGGGTGAACACACGACCTCTCGATCGCCTTATCTATTGGGCTGTTGCCGCTTATTGAACGAAATAATAACCATTACCAATCGAATTAGGTAGGTACTTTGTCAAAAGTTATGCGTAGTAATAAAAAATTATACGCGGAGATTTGATAACCTCCTCCTTTTGAGAAGACGCGTAAAAAGAGCAAATGTCGTGACATACTGACACTCAGTACTGACATCATCTTAAAAGTAACAATCACAACAAATCAAGATAGTCAGGGTTCCGTACCCAAAGAGTGCCAATGGGACCCTATTACGAAGACTCCATTTTCCGTCCGTCCGTCTGTCAAAGGGGTATATCTTCTGAATCGTAAAAGGTAAACACTTGAAATTTTCACAAAGTATGCATTACTATTGCCGAATAACAACAAACAATAAAGGTTAAGTAAAAGCAGCACAAGTTTAAATATTGTCTGTTTGTTTTACCCTTTTTAAGATTGATACAATCAACATAATATATACATACATATACATATATACATAATCAACATGATACAAAGTCTCTTCTGATTTGTAGCGATTGTTTGCTAATGGATTTTTCTTATTGTGTAGAGTCGTTAAGAAACAAAAACCCACCAGTATCTAAAATCCGAACACATCCAGTTTTACAGCTTTCAAACGAAAGCAAATAAAACGATGTTTTCACAGACCGAGGTCGGTTGCCGAATTTTGCCGTCGACTAGTCGTGGTTTAGCATCCTACAAGTCCAATGCCAGCTATTTCTGACTTGATGCATCCTATTAGGTGGCGAGTATCTGTTTTACACATGCTGACATACATATGTATGTAATTTGTTACAGACTGACGTATTTTTACACATACTTACTTTTTAAATGCAACTTTATTTTGATTCAAAATCTTTTAGTCCGTCCAGATCAACCAATGGTAAACCATCCTAACCCAATGATCCAATCCTACAAATTAAAAACAAAATCAACAAAACGCACCGAAGAGGAACCTGTCATAAAAAGAGCACGTGTTCACAAATGGCCTCGGGAACACCTGACACAGGGTGATGCAGGTATTAAAATAAAAAAAAACCTGTATGACCGGTGCACGTTTGTCCCACAAAGCTGAGGATATTACCCATTCTGCTTTAGATGAATGGAACATGTGCGGACGAATGCTCTTTTTGATATATAACAAGCGGATTGAATGCAATTTCTTGTTTTTGACGCTTGCTTTCACAGTAGTTTTAATTTGCAAAACGGATAGACACGATACGGCAAATAAGACAGGTCAATTTGTTGCTTTAGATAATGAGATTGAAACTGTTTATTACAGCATTGAAGCAACCAGGAATAACCTGTTGAAAGAGCACAAAAATGCAAAGAAGGCGAAGATGCAGCAAAAAACGTGGAAGAAACACCTAAGTCATTAACGCGTCTATCTCGTTAGACACGCTAGGAAATTTAAGGCTTGAAATGTGAAACTCGCCTTCCTGCCAATTACGGCGCTATCAAGCAGCGATTCTCGGATTTGAAGGCTTCGCGCCTCATCTAACTGTCAGCGAACCTGTCAAATGGATTCGCTTCAGCTTTTTAAAAAGGATGTGAAGAAATGTGAAGTATTTTTGATGGTATTGATGCCGGACACTGCTTTTATTTCTGACAGAAATAGAGCGAACGCGTTGAAACGAGAACGGATTGTCGGTCCACTAAATTGGCTTTTGATGATAGAGAGTAGAACAGCTTTTCATTTGAGACTCGCTAAAATGTAGCCTCGATGTTACCCGATTATTAATGACTGCTACATCTTGTGAAAATTGCAGTCTGCAAGGTTCCAGACTAGCAACACACCACATGGACTAGCATTGGTTTCTGACTACTTTAAAGACAGTCAATATACAGTCCCATCTTCTCTTATGTGAACGCAATTAAAGTATCGTTTCGTCTATTCATCTAGGCCAATTTTAGCCTCGGCGACTTAGCATTTATATAAACTAGGGGTGGGTACGGAATCGTTTATACTAATGCGAAAGCTAGAATGTTAATGGTACGGTACAATGACACTAAAACAAAATGTGCACGTTTTAATCACTCCAAGATACGGCACATTAACACCGTAATTCTGAGCATTTGTGTATTTTTTGCTGAATACAAACCGTTACGAAAAACATTAATTATTGTGAGCCAAAACCATCAAAGTACGGACAGACGCATTTAGGAGGATCTTTAATTATTGCTTTTATGGCTGCCTTAGTGCCTTAGCTGAAGAAGAAACGTAACCGGTTTCGGAATAAAAACCGCTACGTGCTGGAAAGCAAAATTGATGGTGTTGCCAGAGGTTATCTCTTCTTCTGGTAGATGAATGAATATCTCACGATATGTTTATGTTTAGGAGCGTTAGTCAATTAATTTTAACAATTTGATATAATAATAGCTGGACAGATAAAATTTTACAATTATTTAATTGTGTTAGAACTTTCCACAGTTATTTTCAATAAAGTTAAAATTAATAAACAGCTCATTCATTAACTTATTAATTAATTATAACCGTCCTGAAAAGTTACACAAACAATATACAGATTTTTTTTTAAAAACCACATTCGTAGTAAAAATAAAAACACAATAGCCTCCTGTTTTTTAATATTTTGGGTAACATTCTCGACATGGCAACACCAAACGCCTCTTAACCATATATCAACTTATTTTAACGAGCTTATGAATTTTGTAACACAACAACAATGCAAGAAACTGTGCTAAGGCAATGTGAAGATACCGTTAGCTACAAAACAATGCAATAACGATGCGTTTATCTATGTCATTTACCAGAGATGTAATAGTCGATATTTAGGTATCGATAAGTTTGTTTGAATCATCGATTACATCTTATGATAATCTGCAGCGATTGGTAATTACATTTTGTCACAGTTTGATAAAATTGTGGAAACAGGCAGAGAGACAGAGAAATAAGTTAAAGTTTTTTTGAGGATTGTTGACATGACATGTGTTGCCCAAGGCTTGTATTATAGCATAGTGGTGGACTTCGCTCCAGTAGTGTCAAATATGTATAGGTTTTAATGACGTTATGCGTTCAGGAGCACTGTGATTTTCTGACAGAAAAAAACTTTTAATGTGCGGCCAGCCGTAAGTGTTATCTATTGGTGTATTGCTATATAGATAACAGGATTCTAAGTCAAGAATCCTTAAAAACGCATACATCGAGGAGAAAATCCACCGAAAAATATATTTCGATGGCCGAAAATCTACAGTGTTCTAGCAGCACATAGCCCTTGAGTGTCAGACCATTCTAAACCTAGCTTGTTTACTATCTTCGACCACATCATCGCTTATTGACAGGCGAGATAGTGGTCAACTAGCCTATCACTATCAGATAAAAAAATTACATGACGTAATTTCGGCAGGTGATAAAATACTGGAAAATAGCATTAGATTAGCGAAGTCGGTCAAAATCGTCATATTCTTCTTTAATTCGAAATTATTAAGAAAAAGTCTATTGAAGAGAAGTTTATATTAGTTTTGTGCCGAATATAACATCCATAGCAGTCTACAATTCGTTTCAACTCTACTTCCTCCTAGTAGGTACCTATTCAATTGTAGGTCACACCACACTTGAACAAATAAAGATTAAATTAATAAAAAAAACATTATGGTTTAATTGCATTTTGCATCCGCTTTATTCAGATTCTTCAGTTATTATCATATTTATTTAATACTAGCTGCACCACGCGGCTTTGCCCGCGTTTAATCCTGGTTATGCACCTTCCTCTTGAATCACTCAATCTATTGCTGAAAACTGCATTAAAGTTCGTTGTGTAGTTTAAAAGATCTAAGTGTACTGACAGCGGGAGCGACTTTGTTTTATACTACGGAGATTGTTGAAGTAGACGATAAAGATGACCTCAAATCCTAGTTCGTGCATCTTTATCATACGTTTCATTGTTCAAAATCGTGATATCTTCGCGTTTTCAAGATCTTTATCTATGTAAAAAATCTACAGGGTAGAAACACATCTACAAGTTAAAGTACGAACGAACATTATTTAATTACATTTAAGGCTGGCTGAAGCCAGCCTTAAATGTAATTAAATAATGACATCGGTTTCTGATGAAGTTTTTGTTAAGGTTTTGAAATGACCCTTTCGATATTTCCATATTTTTTAGTTGTGATTATTATAAGCATCGGTACCACGGTGTCTTAATTGTTCAGTTTGTTCCTTCAGATCTCAATTCGGCGATTCGTTAGAAATTAAAAAAGCTGTAAAGATAATAAGTAAAATATTTATACTTTCAAATGAGAGCAAATAAGTACAACAACTGCATACAAGAAAAGTATTTGTAATTTGACGCAAAGCCACAGAATATATATGGCAAAGTTTAACATAAGCCGTACGCGGAAAATACCGCCCGTAATTGAAAATTATGATTACTTAGTAGGTAAGCTCAAGCTAAGTCATCACTCTAGGTCATGCTTTTTGTAAAGTGAACGGTCGAAGGTTTGAGCGTTTTTGCGGTATTTTTTACTGATGCAACGGCATTGGGCAGCTTAAGGCTTCACTTAAGTAACGCTGCATTATAATCTAGCTTGAATTTGAATTAACGGTTTAAGCTGGCGGTTGCGTCATTCTATAAACTACATTCACTTTGATTCCTTGTTTCCCTTCTGTCCTTCCTCTCCGTACTGCGCTGATGTCATCTTTGCATTTAACTGCATGGGTGTCAACGATCCATTTAGCTGGTGGTCTGCCAACAAGCTCGTTTATTCTGGCATGTCGTTTAACTGTTACTTTATAAGTAGTTTCCTTGACTTAAAGGACGTTTAGGAAGTCTGTTGAAGGTTGAACCGAAGTGGCATGCTTTGGGAGAAACCTAACATGTTCTACAGACATAGCAGTGTACCAAATACGAGCTGATAATTAAATTATGATGAATCGCAATGAACACAACGATATATGATAGTAGAGCAGATATCCTATTACATATTGCATATGAATTGTTGGGGTAGACTTGTCATAGAGTGGAGACCGCGAATCACAACAATTTAAACGCTTGGTGAAGCTTAACCCCAAGTTTTGATGTTGTTTTGTATTAAAAAGTTTAAAAAAAGAATTGATTAAAAGTCAGCGGGCGTTTATGATTGTCGAAAAACTTTACTTATAATTTGCTTATAATTTTTTTAAATATTTCTCCACCAAACAAAACACGGATAGGTGGAAAGACAAAATAGTCCCCTTGCCATGCTAGCCCTGCAGGGCCGGTAGTCTCTGCATGAAGAGCGATGAGTTTCGACCTATAATCGTCGATAAGAAAAGAGATGCGGATAACAACTGTCTAGCTGCATCTCATTCTAGCAGACGTTTGCGATGACAAGACGCTTCGCTATCAATGTAGACTTCTACCCCAGGCGGAGCAACGATATACGCAAAGCGACAAAGCTGACATTCTTATGCAAGTTATGCAAATTTTAGGGTCAGTTTCACCGATTCCAGATAGACTTATTATATATTACTTATCTGAAAGATTTTTTACTATGCCGTTATGTGTCAAATAACTATATGTCACTTTATCATGAACAGGTGAAAATTGCCATTTCAAGAATCAAGAATCAAAGCATTTATTCAGTATGTAGGCAGTATAAATATACGCACATATACACGTCAAAATCATAAATCATAAAATAAATCATAACCAATTATCAAGTAAACATAGCAAAAGCAGAATTTAACGCTTTGAATTAGAAAAAAAAAGTAATGAACCATTCAGCTGTCATCCAATCGTTTACGTCAGAATATTTAAAAAAAATTAAAGTAGGTTAAAACCAACCATACATGTAAGTGTGTGTTTCAGTACTTCAGACAATTTTTATATAAAAAAATAAAAAAGTGAAATAGTGAAACACAACATAGAGAAACGCATACCGATCACAGTACATATCATGATCCAAATGGAACTGATAGTCCGTCTGTCAGCTGCATAATATTGTTTAAATAAAAATAAAAATGGCAAGCCTAGAAAGAAAATCTGCGGACAAAAGGGGAAAACTGAATGGCTGTTGAATCTACCGGTGTTTCGGAAATACTCCCATCAGAGAAGAAACACCAAGAAACTCTATGGGGCTTGTCTTGTCATTTTATCTTTTTTTTTTTTTTAATTAATTGTACATGTCAGCTTTAAAATTTTAACAATATATTATTGATTATAATACAATTTATATTTGTTCTTGGAACTTGGGGCATTCAGGCCATGCATTTTTGTCATCCATATAGTCACCTATTGTATAGTATGATTTTTTCATCAAATTGGATTTTACATAGATTTTAAATTTGCTCATAGGCAATTGATCAATATCTTTAGGTAGCTTATTGTAAAAGCGTACACAGTTCCCCATGAATGAACCACTAACTTTCTGCAGTCTGAAATTAGGTATAATTAATCTATTTTTATGTCTTGTATTAAAATTATGTACATCAGACCTTTTCTTATAATCATTTATATTCTTGCGTATGAACAAAATATTTTCATAAATGTATTGACATGCCACTGTTAGAATTTTAATTTCTTTAAATTTTTCACGAAGTGAATCTCGCGACCTCATACTATATATAGAGCGAATAGCTCGTTTCTGCAAAACAAATATTGATTGGATTTCAGCGGCTTTCCCCCACAATAAAATGCCATAAGACATTATACTGTGGAAGTAGCTGAAATAGACCAATCTTGCAGTGGCTTCGTCCGTTAAAAATCTAATTTTGCGTACTGCGTATGCAGCGGAGCTTAACCTACCTGCTAGAACCGATATTTGAGAACCCCATTGAAGCTTTGAATCCAGGGTGATGCCCAAGAATGTTGTGGATTCAACAAGTTCTAATGGTTCATCATTTATTAATATACTTCTATTTAGGATACCCTTTTACCCATTAGCTTACTATTACTTCAAACATCGCTTTAGGTAAAACATTCCGCCACATAGTACCATCACAACTTCAATACGGGCAAACAAACTCAGCTTACACAAATTCAGCCCCCCCAATCCAATATCAAACAATTTTTCAAAGTGGCTGTCACCGAAGAGTTCACTACCATCTATTTCAAGAAGAACCGTGTGGAATGCAAACTTTCGTGGGACATAGAAACCCTTAGCATTATTATGTCACGTTACGAAGATTTACAGCGGGTCGTCTGTACGTTGTAGTACATATTCTGTGGTTCTCAATGTTTATTCTGTGTTTTGAAGCTTGAATACGGATGCGTGAGTGACGTAAATAACCGTAGCATCACATGCGGGTTACTGAATGTATCGAGTTAGTGCGAGCTGAAGCGATGCTGTTTGAAACAAATTTTCAGTGATCACTCACACAAACATAAATGCTCTGGAACCTTGGACACACAGGTTTTCGCTAAAAACTTTACTAAGTACTCCTGTGATTAGGTATATTTTTTGACACAACAATTAGAACAGAATGACAATGTAAAGCTGCAGCAGAAGCCAACTGTTTGTTAAGTTTGCCTACTTATGCTTTTTACTTTTAATTGTATCTGGTCAAATCTGGTGTAGCTGTACAAATCTGTAGGTTCATTCTTTCAGGATCGAAATGAAGACATTAATAAAGTAGACAGTAGCAAAGAGTAGATAATAGTACAAACAGTAGGCACAAACTTCAAAGGTGATCGTTTAAATTCGCTCAGGGTCGTTTCTACGACAATCGCGAATACATTTATTTTGCCTACGGATGCCCATAGTGACGTAGGTAGTAAGTATATTAATCTTCGCCCATGGTGTGTAGGCTGATATAGAAGTCCCTACTGCTATATCACCACCGGGATGCGAACAAAAATAGATACCGAATGTTCGCCGGCTCCGAACGTAAAGATAACATTATATCGAGACGTAACGCGATAAAGTTTGATCACGTTTTACTGATATTTATGTGAATGATTATTCCTTTACCGCAATACGTTCTAGTAAATTTGTTGAAATATGCAGTTCTTGGGAATAGATAATTTACGTGTAATAAATATAAGATATAAAATTCAAGAATGTGGATTTTTGAGCACACCAGGCAGTGACATAATGTCATTCGTAGAAATGTGACATTCTAATATTGTTGAGGATTCGACTTTGCTTAGCAGTTTGGAAAACTGGTAGCGATAAAAGATTATAAGTTACAATTACCACTATAAATGTTGAAATTGGCGCTGTTCCGACCATCTTCGAAACGAGCATTCTTCTAGTAAAGTCACTTTCTAAGAGGTGTAGTGGAATCAAATAAACAACTGTTTATTTGTGAACGATGATGATAATACCTTATGAAGGAATACATTTTAGTTTGTTGGCATGGTGAAATTCTGTTTCGTCATCAGTGGTAACCCCCTTAATCAACCCACTGCTAGGTATATATTCGGTTCGCTCTTGCCATGCTGTATGAAACATGCACTGGGTTGCGGGTGCACGTAATAGTACGGTTGGCAACCCTACATTAATCAGGGGAATTAAACATGTGTTTTAAGTGTGACGTTCGACGTCTAGATGAAAGCTGAATGGCTCAATACCTTTGTTTTTTATTTTGTAAATTCAAAGCAATAAGTTATGTTTCTGTTATATCTATACTAATATTATAAAGAGAGAACATTTGTATTTTTGTATGTTTGTAATGATTTGGCTCAAAAACTACTGAACCGATTTAAAAAATTCTTTCACTAATACATAGAATGGACTTTCGGAATGAAAATAGGCTATATATTATCCCGTTTAAATCAAAGGTACATTCGTGGAGACCTAATTTGCAACCTAAGTCGGAAAAAAACGGTCGAAAAAACACGTTTCTTACGAACGCTGCTTAATTGAAAATAGATAGAAGAATATTTTCTATGCAAGAGTTGTACAACTTAATAAGACCTACAAAAAAGTCCGCGACAGCATATGGCTATCTCTTAAGGTTGACTCACAGTAACCATTTTAATCTTAAATTTTTTGTTAAAAAATATGACAAAACTTCCAAGGCTATTTTCAAGTATATAGTATTAATCCTTATCATAATAATTACGTTAATTAGCTTGAAAACTCTAGAAGATATCACGAATTTCAGAAACACGCATAGCAAAATTAATAAAATATTTGCAGTGAAACCACAGATTAGGTCATAGTTACTGAGAAAATATTATTATAAGCTTAGCTATGCTGTAGATCCTCACCGATCACAATCAATTTCAAGTCAATATAGTATAATAATATGATCTATTGTATAAAATAATATTCATCTATATATATAATAATATAGTAATTTAAGCCACCCCGACTGATCTATATATAATCTTTTCATTAAAATCATTCCAATGACTCTAAACACGACAATTAAAATCTGAGCTGTAAGTTGGTGAGGATTTGAGTATTCTGTAGAGTCCAGGAGATGTCCCAGCATCAGGTCAATGCTTCCATGTTCTTACAATATCGTTGAAGAAGATTTTCGAATTGATCAGATCTATGAAAGTTGATTTCATAGCGAAATTAACTAGAAAAAAGCTCATAGTTTTATAACGATTGAACGAATTTTCATGAATCAAAGCTAAGAAAACTCTCGATGAAGACATCTATCAAACAAAAAAAAACTATCAATAATAAAAACAAAATCGGTTCATCCGGTTAGGTGCTAAGATGCTACAGACAGACACACAGATACACACGTTAAACGTATATTACCCCTACATTTTGCGTCGGGGAACGGTGTAAGGTTACGGCGGCAGATGTCCTCCTTGATGGTAAGCTACTTTTTGGTAGATTTAATGATCCCACAACCACTGTACGAAAACTCATGATTCATGAATGCACATAAAACTTTCATTGGTAGGTATATAGCTAGGATTAGAACCAACGACCGTCGGGTCAGAATCAGGGTAACTATCCTTTACGCCAAAGGGCCGTCCAATATCACTACGTAAGTATTATAAAAAAAAGTTCATCTGCATCTGTCTGTCTGTTCGCAATAATCTCAATAGCTACTGAACGGATTATCATGCGGTTTTCACCAATAGCCAGAGTGTTTATGAGGAAGGTTTAGGTCCATAATTCGTTAAAGTTTTGTGTAAATTGGATGAAATATGACGATGATTGTTAAATATGTTCATATTTTATATTCGATGCAACAAACTGATGCAAATTTTGTAGGCATATATTTTCTACCCGTGCGAAGCCGGGGCGGGCTGCTAGTCTATAATATTTTTATTGAATATGATCTCTGTTTAATGTAATTTGACGTGTGTAACTGCAAATTTTTTATTTGACCATATACTGAATAAATGCTTTGACTTTGACTTTGTATGATCTTGCGATGCCCTCATCCACGTCTTTCCCTCCAACGACATCGTCAACCCATCGCGCTGTCGGTTGTCCAACATTACGTTTTCTAGATCGGGGCTGCCATTCCGTCAAAAATTTTACTCCATCTGACATCATCTCTTACTAACTATTAATTGCTCGGTTATTTGCTAATTGCAAAAAAAACTAAAAGATTAACCTAAAAGATTATATAAATTAAAAGATTAACACTAAACATTGTATTTTTATCCAGGTGGGTAGTCAGTTTGTTTGAAATCAAGTACAAAACAATTATTTATCTACTTTCTATCTACCCTTAGTGCCATTCTGCGATGGACGACGTAACGTACGTAGGTACGTACATCCTAAAATTTCTAAATCATTTGTTTTTCATTTGTAAGTCAAATTTCACACACCATTAGAAGATAATAATTTCATAAGTAATGGCACATGAGTAAAGTTTACTAATGTGGTAATAGGGTCACTGGGTAGAGGGTACACCCACATAAATGTTAGCATTTATCCTAAGAAATCTAGACATTGATAGAACCTACATTATACAAAGCAAGCAAATGAGTCAAGCAAGCTAAAACCACCGCCAAAAACCGGAATACACGCGATAAAGATAAGGTGCCAAAGTCGTGGTAACCGAAAATTTTCCGCTACCCTTAAAAATAGCCCAGTTCCAGCCGCCTTATGTGAGATCACCCTCCATGTAAGGTCCGGTACATAGAGGGGTGTGGCTCAGCTGATCGCGGCACGCACACAACATCTATTGATTTTATCCTTGTGTGTGTGAACAGGTGTAGATTGTTTAAAAGTTATATTAAAGTAGAAACAGACGCTCCAATATGGTCCAACCAAACCAGGAGATTTATTTTGCTTATTAAACACACCCTCTCGTGTGGCGTTTGCGGTATCTTAGATATGGTTCTGTAGAGATAATCAAGAGTAGGTATGTATACCTATATATTAACAAATACTAACATAGAACTTTGGAAAAACCATAGGACTATTAGACCACAGGAGTGTGTACTCGTACTATTATTTATTCTGTACTTGTGTTCCATTATGCTGCTCATTTACAGTAAAGTCATTGATTTTGCGACGCATGACGTCGATTAACAAATCAGAGGGTAGTCTGCAAACAGGCACTAAATTATTTTTCTAAAACTGTGATGTAATAATTACGGCCTGGAACTATAGGTATGGATTATTCATTATTTTGTAGTATGCCAGACAGCTGGTGGTATAAGGTCAAAGATTTAGCGTGTTAGATTTTTCCGTATATTCAAGGATACTTCCGATAGGTGTGAATTAGGCACCTATTGTTATACCTTGAGTACGTACCTACAGTACCATATAAAGACAAGAACAATATTGCCTGCACGTCTCGGATCCAATAACATTGATGTATTTTTGGTTACCCTTTTCCATTTTTGGTTACCTACTCATAGTTCAAGACTTTTGAAGCTTATAACATTATTGCAATTAGATAATCTGCTTCTACTTAGGTACCTATTATTAATTTAAGAATTTAATATCGAGTAAAGATATATCCAAGTTAAAATATTAGAACTGGGTGCAAAAATAATCTTAGTTAAGAAGTTTTAAAACTAAGGCTGAGTTGCACCATCTTACTTTAACTATAACAAACGTCAAAAATCAGTCAAACTCTTTGTAGTCAACTCTTGTAACTACTCTACTCTTGTAACTCAGTCAACTCTTGTAGTTACGATTAAAGTAAGGTGGTGCAACTCAGCCTCAGTATTTCCTGTAACTGTACAGTCAACTTCTCGCTGAGAGATATTATCTAAGGTGTCAAGGAGACCAATCCAAATATTAATTTAAATAGTTAAAAAAAATTCAAATGCCACACTAGTAATTTATTTTTTAATCTTTGAAGATACTCAGCAGATCTCAATTAAATTACTATAGGACCAATCGCGCTCTCTTAACCAAAAAATAATAATTTTCCAAATTGCAAACTAAATAAAGGAGATCTGAGGTAACAAACAAAAAATTATAATAATACAGTCGAATTGAGAACATCCTCCATTTTTGAAGTTGGTTGCTAACTAAGCAAGCAATATTAATATAGAGATGATGTAAGGCCCAACATCTTCTAACTAAATAAAACAAACTAACTTCACTATACATATGGCGGAAGACTATGGGACTAGACCCAAAAAAAAAACAATATTATGTTCTATTATTTCTTAAAATGTACAACTATATCATAGCATAGCATAGCATTTGTAGTGGTAGGACTTCTGCTAGACTGGCTGGGGTGGTACTTCCACTTTGCCAATTAATTTTCAGCCGTGAAATAGGAATGTTTTTCGGTTGAAATGGCAAAATGTGTAGAGAAATTACAAGGCATGTAAGACTCAACATCTTTATGACTCAAATGGTATCAGGCGCAGTGTAGTGACATGCAACATTCTGACAGTCCCGAATTTTACATGCCACTGTATTTGTAATAGGTAGACGTCATCGCCATTATATATATTACGCTGTAGTATTATTATCTTTTCTATGTCATTGCTTACCATCAGCGTAGTGCTTGTCCTGTTACCTTATATATATACTAGAAGTGCCCCGCGGCTTCACCCGCGTTAAAAACTCATTTTAATTACTTAAAACTGTTCTTTTGTAAAAACGATTCTATCATTAAAGACATCAAATAAGAATTAGCCAACTCGGTTCACCCGTTGTCATGTTATCGCGTGACTAAGGCGAATCGAGATTCATATTTATAAAACCCGAAAAACCCAAATTTTCACTTTGTTACCTACCCGATTTCGATAAATCCTACAACACATACTTTACTTACTTATTTACAGAAGTACTTATGTGTAAAGTTTCGAATAAAACAGACTATCTCACCTTGTTTCGCCATACAAACTTTGAATCACCGGTCCGTATCCAGGAGGATTTTTTAGAAAATCCTTTCTGCGCGGATACCTACGTCATAATGACTATCTGCATGCCAAATTTCAGCGCAATCCGAAACAACATTGATTTTCAGACTTTTTTACCCCTTTGTCACCCCTCTTAGGGTGGAATTTCGAAAAAAGCCTAAAAACACGTATTTACTTATTTATTTACTTAAGTAATATCATCTTGATTCTCCATAAAACTGAACCCTCGCTTCATACCCTTCAGGGGTGAATTTTGGAAAATCCTTTCTCAGAGGTAACTAAAGTCGTAATAACTATCTGCATGCCAAATTTCAGCGCAATCCGAAACAATATTATTTTCACACTATGTTACCCCATTTCACCCTCTTAGGGGTGGAATTAAAAAAAAACCTGATACACGTATTTACTTCTTTTTTTACTGAAGCATTTGTGTGAAGTTTCGGATAGAAAAGACTATCTAATCTTGTTTCTCCATACACATTTTGAACTCCCATTTCATCCCCTTAAGGGTTGAATTTTGGAAAATCCTTTCTTAGATTAATTAAATAACTAATAAAATTAAATTTAATTTTTGTATAACCGCAACTGCTGGCACAAAATTTGTTAATAATTTCTATATTACTAAGTCTTAATTTCTTAAATTTTTAATATTAATGACTACTTAAATATACAAATATATTTTTAAAATAATTCATATTTAACACTAAAATTTATATGTAAAATAAATTTAAAATAAATTTTCTAAACTATATAAAGACTTACATACTAAGACAAATATACCCTCCAAATTTCAAGTCTCTACGACCAGCGGATTAGGCTGTGGGTTGTCTGTCAGTCTGTCAGTCAGTCAGTCAGTCAGTCAGTCAGTCAGTATGTCAGGACAAAGATTCTTATAGTATTAGAAGTTTTTTTTTATTATATCATAAATATTACCATGTTCATAGTAAGTCATTAAGGCTGACAAAAGCTTTTTTGAGCTTTGTTTAGGGTATAATTATCTATTTCTTGGGCGACATTACGAAACACTCAAGATATAGAAACAATTTGTGGAAACTACATGGAATTTTCCTATTACTGTCTAACAAAACAATAATGGTGTGTGACATTATTAGATATTCTATAGTTTAAGTACACAGTGGCCCTCCGTTGAAGGTAAAACATCGTTAATAAGCCAACAATCCCCGCATGGTGTTAGGACACTATCTAGTGTCCTCCTGGCCAGCTACCACCCCCAAGTTAGAAAATCTGTCGCCTGACATCTAATGTGTACCGGCAGCTATCCTTGAGCACCAGTTTCCATTGTAGGCCTATTGTGCTTACCATCTTCGACCACATAATCACTTACCAACAGGTGAAATAGGGTTTAAACACTAGCCTATAAGATATAAACATTTTTTTTTTCTAAATGTAAGTAATTCCAGTTCCTAGCTGTTTTTTCTTTAATTACACTTAATAGCGCTTGACAAAATGGTCTAAGATAGAATCATGTACATGTCTGGAACCAGACGGCAGTGAGACCAGACACTGAACAGCTGATTTTAGTATTAACTACTATAGCCTCTAATTACTACTATAGTCTCTAATTCTAATCGGTAATGGGGGGCGATAAGATCTGCACTGACGTCCCACTCAGGGTGTATTGTGCATTTCCCCCTGCCAGCGTCTACCCAACTAAGCCATCCCAGCTCCTTGACGAAGTGGAGCACAGCTTTAGGCTGCTGGCATAACGCTTCCAATGGTGAAGGTGGTGGTGGTGAATATGATGCTGGTAAATGTCTGTGTGTATGCCTGTTTATTTGTGATCTTGGATGTAAGGATAATGCTGAAGTAGATGGTGATGATCACGATTGTGAATGTTTACAATACTAGGCATAGAAATCGGTTAGTTACCCCACATACAAGACTAGCAAAGATAAGGAAAAGTTTTTATTGTTATGTTATAATGTTTTATAATAAAATTCCAACTACGATAAAAAATAAGAATAATCAGGACTTCTGCAAACTTATTAAAAATAGCTTGATCCAAAAAAGCTATTATAAAATTGGTGAGGCCATAGAAGATAAAAATATGTTTAATGACATTAGTATAACATTATTTTATTAATTATTTTTACTATATAATATTTATTGATGAAGTGTTAGAAACTACAACTTGTGTAACTTTTATTTTCTATTTTATTTCTATTATTCGATTGACATTTGCATTGATTATTTTATTTTACAATTTTGACGATGCTATTGCAGATACCTTCTTTCGATCAAATGTTGTTCTCTCATAATGACATAAAAATATTTGTATAACTAATGTGTCTAAGTGCATAACATTATGTCTATAGATAAATAAATGAATTGAATTGAATTGTTGTTGCTGCTGCGACTGGTACTCTGCAGTCGGGTCACGCTCATGCAACCCAGCCGTGGTTATTATTTCGCTTAAGCCGGGACAGTGTAAGTGTATTGTTCACCAAGTTAATTATCAATTATCAAATTTCTATCTGCCTTATAAAGTCATATCATAACTTCCAAGCAACTAATTCTACTACCTAAATAAATAGAGTAGGTAGGTTTGATATCTGTATATATCAATAGATAAAAATTTTAGGTCAGATAATGCTGTTCAGTTATCTTTGTACTATTATTTATTCTCTGGTCTAGTTACAAATGAGCTTACTCATATGTTAACTTGCTTGCAAAGTTAAAAACACTGATTTGTTTACTAAAGAAATATATATTTAAAAAATACACATTTATATTTAAAAAATATGTTATGTTCTATTCTACAATATTGGCGGCGGATATAAAATGATATTTCTCTAGCAAACACACAGCTAAACAGTTCTACCATTTTTTATATCTGACAGGCTAGCGTTTGACCACTCTCTCGCCTGGTGGTATGTATGTATGGTATGATGTAGTTGAAGATGGTGAACATGCTAGGCTTAGAATGGCCTGACTCTCAAGGGTTGTGCGCTACTTGAACACCTAAGGGATGGAATCTGGAACAAAGTAATTAACCACAGAACTGAAGTGATCGATATAGCTCAACAGATGAGCAAACTGAAATGTCAGTGGGCTATTCATATCTGCCACAGGGCTGATAGCTGTTGGGGTAGACGTGTCCTATAGTGGAGACTGTGAATCGGCAAACGTATTGTAGGACGTCATGTAACTAGGTGGAGTGATGATATACGAAAGCAGTGGGCAGTGACTGGCAAAAAATAGCTGAAGATCAGGCTCAGTGGTATATCTTGAGAGAGGCTTATGTCCAGCAGTGGACTGACACCGGCTGAAGCCATAGGGTGCAGCTAGTATATTATATTAACAATGATTAGTTAAGGCATGATTTTAATAATCAATCGTACTGTGCTGAGAGTAAATCCATGTTTTAGTCTTTCTAAGATATGGCCTAAAATCAACAATCTAGCTTTATTGCAGACAGCAACATTATTTAGGTTATATCAGAACAGCTGATGATCAGAAGCAATTTAACCTCACAAAATAATAACATTGTAGGTGGGCATTTTATATATATTGTGCAAAGTTTTGTTTTAACACATCTGTTTTAAAAGTAGGTCATCAGACGTCTGTACAGCACAACCTGGTTAAAACAGCTGAGGTGTCCATTAATGTGACTGAGTTTTAATTAATGTTACTTGGTTACTTGCTCTATATTACAGATTCATACATACTTTTCAAATAAAAACTAATCATTGATTGTGAGGTTGAGTTGAAGTCTTAATTCATGATGTCAGTATACCATCAATGTAAATTTTATGACTACTCCAACAATTGGTGGGTCGTTTTGCTTTAATAAGAGAGGATTTTTTGTTTCTTACCTTAATTCCGGAGCGTCCCTGCTGCTTCAGCAGAACATTTTCCGGCTTCATGTCGCAGTGAATAATTCTACTCTTGTTCAGAGCATGCAGGCATTGCAGCAGACTGTGAGAGAATTTACGGACCAACTGGAGTGAGAACCCTTGGAACTTGTTCTTCTTTATCAACTCATACAAGTTGATGGATAACAGCTCAAATGTGATGCAAGTGTGGTTTCTGAACGTGAATGAGTCAAACATGTGAATCACATTCATTGCATTATCCTTGTCTTGCTCTCGCAAATGCTCCAGTATGCGAATCTCTTCCTGAGCCTGGCGGTGGAAACGTTTCTCGTTCCTCACCATCTTGAGAGCAACATTTTCTCTCTTCTTGTGGTCGTACGCCTTCACCACTTGCCCGAAACTCCCCTTCCCGATCACTTTCAGGACCTCATATCTGTACGCGATGTGGTCATGAGGGATGTGGATGTAGGAACCCTGCTCGTTGTCGTACTCGCAGTTGTTCGGGAAGCCGACCAGCCCCGGCCGCTTCTTAGCGTTCGCGCCTATGAAGTACACTTGCGGATAGTCGAAGATCTCGCGGTGCTCGTAAGGAGTCAGCTTGTTCATATAGAGCTTCATGACCTGCTCTGGGCTGGCGGCGGCGGCCGGCGGGCGCTTGTCGGGCGGCTGTGTGTTGTTGGCGGGCGGCGCGGGCGGCCCGGGCTCCAGCGGCGGCAGCGCCCCGTCCCGCAGCAGCGCGCGCCCGAACGCGTGCGCGCTTCCTAGAGGCATGTCGCCGGTCATGGCCGTGCGGCCGCCGCCACCGCCGCGCACCTCGGTCGCCGTGGCCGTACCGCTGCCGACCCACGCGAGCTCGCACACACCACTGCACCTCACTGCACTTGCACTAGTTGACGGCGCCACCCTGTCACACTGCACCACATTTCACAACGACCGGGAGGAGCGAGACCCACGCTTCCACTTAGGAGGGCACATTCCGTCTCGGCGAGGATACGATGGAGCCGTGGTCGCGGATGATACCGTGCAACGCGAACGTGAAACGCAAACAAAGACCCCTTCCCAGCAGCAGGCCGACCCGACGACAGAACCAGAGAGAAAATAGAAACGGTCGCCAGAGTCATTGAACCGTTCGACCGTATGGAATGCACGAGTGCGAGTGAGAGAGGAAGCTAACCCAACCTTTGGTTTCAACTATAAGTACTAGATGGCGCTATAAGAATATAGACAATTTTAAACAGTATTATGAAAGACCTAATTTACAAATTAATATTGGACTTGTAAGAAATAAGTTCAAACAAAAATTGAATAAAACTAACTAACTAGCTTGTAAGAAACAAAGATACCTAAGGCTGACAACAAATAGCGCTAGTAATGAGATACGATATTGAATATTCAAAGTCTTAACCCTTTTAGAAATTTACTGAAAGGTCTAAGTTCAAAGTACCTACCATAAATTATTTATCTTAACTTTTTTTATATCCTTTTATAGACTAGCGTTTGACCACTATCTCACCTGTTGGTAAGTATTGATGCGGTCGAGGATGTATGTATATAACTTGTGGTTATGTTTAGTCAAGGGACAGTTTTGAAGGTTTGTGGCGACCTTATACCTGTTGTGAAAGCAATGTCACATCAATGTAAGTTAGCTGTGTGTATTACTTCACTAATATAATACTCTGTGGAAGCAGCTAGATTGACAAGTAGCAATGTAGTAGTTGAAGAGAATAAATAAATTAATATTCTCCCTCAAGTCTTCGTCTTCATCTGACCCATAATCCTCAATAGGTTATGGGCCCAGGATACGCGAGAGACGTGGCGGTAAAGAAATAGCTGAGGATTAATCTTTTTTTGTTGCAGTACATGAAAAAAAAACAAAAGGCGGTAGCGGTTATGTCATTGGATTTTTGAGAAAAATCTAAGAAAAGATTTGCGTAGGTCGGCGGCGGTAAATGCGACGTGTTGTTCAACATGGCAGGGCAGACGGATCATAAGAATGTTGTGTTGAACGGGAAAAATTGGATGGCGTGGAAATTTCAGATGTCCATAATATTGAAGTCGAAAAAATTATTTGGAGTGGTATCCGGAAGCGAAAGAGTGGCTGATCAATCCAAGGAGAAAGATATAGAAGTATGGCAGGATAGGGACCTTAAAGCCCAAGAAATTTTGGTGACAAGGGTGGAAGAAAAAGTCATGACATATTTGTCATCGTGTACAACGAGCAGGCAGATGTGGGAAAGGTTGAGTACTCTTTATGAACCAACATCTCAGGTTAGCGTTCATCTTATCCAACAACGTTTTTATAATCTGCCGTTTGAGGAGCCCATGATGACGTTTATATCAAAATTAGACGAAATCACAAATCAGTTGCGAACTATGGGTGAAGCGCCATCAGACAAGATGCTGATAACTAAGGTATTAATGTCGTCGCCCAAAAAATATCGGCACTTTGTAAGTGCATGGGAGTCAGTTCCAGAGAGTCGGCAAAATATGAAAGAACTGACATCTAGGTTACTCATAGAGGAAGAACGTAGTTGTCAGGAGACCAGATCAAGTACATCGGCTTTTGTGACAGGAACCAAATTCACAAAATCGTCAGTAGACCGTTCAAGTGAGCGCAAGTGTTTTACATGTGGTAAAACTGGACACTACAAGCGTGACTGCTACCTAAGAAAGTGCTTTCGTTGTAATAAGACTGGACACTTAGCAGCAGAACAGAATGTAATTTCATTAAATGTTATCGTTGTAACAAAATAGGACATCAGGCGAAGGACTGTAGTGAGTCCATAGATAATAATAAAGCAAAGGGTAAAAATGTTTTTTTAGTACAGGAGCCATTGTGTATTGGTAAACATACATTAAATTTTATTATGGATTCAGGAGCTAGCGAACATATGACTTACAATAGAGAATTGTTATGTAATTACAGGAAAATTGAGAAACAGGTAATTGTAGGAGACGGTAACAGATTAAACGTTGAAGGAATAGGAGACATTCACATTTTAGCATTTGATGGATCAAGTTATGTACCATCAGTAATGTGCAATGTATTGTATGTTCCAACTTTACATGCAAACCTTTTTTCATTATGTAGTGCAGTAGATCGTGGCTATACAGTTGTGTCAGGAGAAAAGCAATGTAAATTCTTACGTAATAGTTCTGTAGTAGCATTAGCTACTCGCGTAGGCAACTTATTTATAATGGAGTTTATTATTGAAAGTAGTACTGATAATAATAATAAAATTGCTTTAATAAGTTTGTGTACATGGCATGAAAGGTTAGCCCATCAAAACTTTAAACATGTAAAAGAAATCTTACAGAAAAATAATGTTAAGTATGAAGGGCAGATTGATCAGTGTATATCTTGTATTCAAGGAAAGCAGCACAGGTTACCCTTTTCTAACAGCAACAGTCGAGCAGAGAGTCCAGGAGAGTTGATTCATGCAGACTTATGTGGTCCTATGGAAATATGTTCGTTGGGTAAGTCTTCTTATTTCTTACTGCTGAAGGATGATTATAGTAACTACAGGTTCGTATATTTTCTTAAAAATAAGTATGAGACTAAGGATAGGATTGCAGAGTTTTTGGAGCTTATTGAAAATCATCACGGATATAAAGTTAAAAGGTTTAGATGAGATGGAGGAGGTGAATTTATGAATAGAGATGTTGAATCATTGTTTAAGCGAAAGGGAATTGTACACGAGACCACTATTGCTTATACTCCTGAACAAAACGGAAGAATAGAAAGAGAGATGAGAACAGTTGTAGAATCTGCAAGGTCAATGATTATAAGTGCTGGAGTGAGCAAAGAATTTTGGGCAGAAGCAGTTAGTAATGCAGTTTTTACAATAAATAGGACAGGTACCAGTAGTCAAATTGGAAAAACACCATATGAACTGTTTTGTAAAAAACGATTTGATATAAGTATTCTTAGAACATTTGGAACGGAAGTGTATGCTCACATTCCTAAAGAAAAGAGACACAAGTGGGATCCAAAAGGAAAATTAGGATTATTTGTTGGTTATGGTATAACAACAAAGGGATATAGGATATGGTTTGCAAATACAGGGTGTGTAGAAACACATAAAGATGTGACATTTGTTCAAGCAAAGAATAAAGAAGAGAAGTTTTTACAAACAGTGGAAGCGATAGAAACTGTTGATGATGAAGAGAAAACTACAGAAGATGAGGAGGAAACCGTAATAGTAGAAGAGGTAAGAGAACAAGCACCGATCATAACATTAGAAACGGTAAGATCTGAAGATGACATAGTAATGGAAGAAGAACATCTAGAAGAAGATTGGTTCAGTCCAGAAGAAGAAGAAGAAGAAGGGTTAGAAGAAGATAAGACTAAAAGCGGAAGAAGAGTAAAGAAACCTATGTGGATGAATGATTATGAAGTAGGGTTGATGGTACAAGGAGAAGAAGATTTGAGTTATGAAGAGGCCGTAAATGGAAAAGACAGAGATAAATGGTTAGAAGCAATAAGTAAAGAGTTAGCAGCACTGAAACAAAATAATACATGGAAAGAGACAAAATTACCTACAGGAAAGAAGGCAATTGACAGTAAATGGTTTTTTAAGATAAAAGAGGATAGAGACACGAAGGTTTACAAAGCAAGACTCGTAGCGAGAGGCTTCAAGCAAGAAGATAAGTTTGATCATTCAGAAATTTATGCTCCAGTAGCGAAGTTACCTACATTACGTATACTGTTAGCTATTGCAACTCAATATAAATAAATAAATAAATAAATAAAATATTTATTCAGTAAATAACACAAATCTAGTACATGTACCTTAAACCTATATACCATAAAAATATAATAATAATAAACACAATCACTAATATACAATGTGCAATTAAATATATCTTATAATAATGTTTAATAATAAATTTATCTAATATGAGGGTACAACTGAACATTGTCAGCCGTTCTAGGTCGAACCTGTGTTACAGCTGACAATAACTTCCTACTGTGCGGTAACATTATCTAAGTATGTATTATTTTTGAAAAACTTAAGTTAACTTAAGTAATATTGCTTAGATATTCAACAAATGGACGTGAAGAGTGCATTCTTGTATGGAAGAATTGATGAAGAAGTTTATTTAGAGAAGCCAAAAGGAATGAAAAAGGATAATTTAGTACTTAGACTGGAAAAATCTTTATATGGATTGAAGAAATCGCCATGATATTGGAATGAGAGGTTTCATGAGGTAATGATGCAGGAAGGGTTTCTTCGAAGCAAGTGTGATTACTGTTTATATTTTAAGAAAGATATCAAGTTCTATGTACTGTTATATGTTGATGACATACTTCTAATTTCCAAAGACAGTCAAGAAATTGAGAAGTTAAAAGAAGCACTGAAGAAAAATTTTAATATGAAAGATATGGGTGGAGTTTCGAAGTACTTAGGTATAAACATAAAGAAGAATGATAATTCGTTAGAAATTGACCAGAAAGACTACTTAAAAGATATTTTAAAGAAGTATAAGATGGAAGAATGTAAGTCGGTGTCCACTCCTATGGAGCCCGGACTGAGAATAGAGAAAAGTGATCAGAATGATGGAGAGTTAACGAGAAAATGTAGAACGCTAATAGGTAGTTTAATGTATGCTATGTTGGGGACTCGGCCTGACATATGTTATGCTTTGAGTTATTTGAGCCGTTTTCAGGCATGTGCGAATGAGGACGTATGGAAGGGTTTGAAAAGGATTTTAAGGTACATAAAAGGAACAATAGACTTTAAATTAATTTATAAGCAGGGTAAAGATGAGCCGTTGATTGGATATTCTGATGCAGACTGGGGAGGAGACCAGGCAGGTGACCGGAAATCTACTTCAGTTTATATTATGCAGGTATATGGTTGCACAGTATCTTGGTCATCAAATAAGCAGCAATGTGTGGCGTTGTCTTCGACTGAAGCTGAGTATGTAGCTCTAGCTAAAGGAATATCTGAGGGGTGTTGGATAAAATATTTACTTATAGAAATTAATTTAAAATGTGATAAGATGGTTATGTTCGAAGATAATCAATCTGCCATTCATATAGCTAAGTATCCAGAGAACCATAAGAGATTAAAACATATAGATATGAAGTACCACTTTGTTAGAGACATGGTTGAAAAGAAAATTGTAATTCTTAAGTATATTGAGAGTAAGGAGCAAGTCGCAGATATTTGTACTAAACCATTATGTCAGTTGAAGTTCGAGGATTGCAAAAATAAACTTTAATTTTGTATTCATGTACCAGATGAGAGTTAAGGAAGTCTTTAAGAGTTGGTAGTTTATTAATAATCTGAGATAAAGATAGGAAGTGTTATAAGTTGTTTATTTTATTCAGAATAAGTAATAGTTTTTTTGTTGTTAGTGATGTAACATTGAGGAAGGGTGTTGTGAAAGCAATGTCACATCAATGTAAGTTAACTGTGTGTATTACTTCACTAATATAATACTCTGTGGAAGCAGCTAGATTGACAAGTAGCAATGTAGTAGTTGAAGAGAATAAATAAATTAATATTCTCCCTCAAGTCTTCGTCTTCATCTGACCCATAATCCTCAATAATGCCAACCTTAAACTCTTTTGACAGTTTTAATCTTGGTGGTCGATCTTTTTGAATTATGTTTATGTTCAAATCGATCACCAATGTCAGAAGAGTTTTGACACCAGTTTTGTCAAGTACATATTAATTTTCTTACCACAATTGGTAATGTTTCTTTGGTTCCTTCAAAAGAAAAACACAAAGGCACGCGCAAGCAACTGGGATATCCCGGGAGTTTTCCCGGAGGCCCCAAAATGGTGACCAGCGACGGAGACCAGATCACAGCAGAGCTACTTCATTTAGGCGGCAGGAGTCTGGAAAATTCTGTCGTCTTACATCTTTTTTATTTTGTGAAAGTGTCAAATTACCCTAGCGGTCGTCAGTTCCTGTCCCAGATTGTCGCAAACAACATCCCGAGGTTCCTGTTTTCTAAGCGGATGCAGCCGGCGCATTTTTTTTAAGTGGCGAAATTAATCATGTGTTTTTTAGCATTTTGTTTTTCTATATCGTAGCCTACAGGTGTAGATCGCCGCATCATGACCGTTCTGGCGCAGAATATCCTTTGCTAGACCTAAAAAAATAAAAATATTTTTCTTTGTATTTTTTCCGCTTGTCATTGTGCAATAATTGTTTTCTGTGCTTTCGTGTTGTTTCGTGTTCTGTGTTTTGGCTCTCAAGGATAGCTGCCCGATGAACACATTAGATATTTTGTGACATATTTTCTAACTTGAAGGTGGTAGCTGGCCAGGCCGACACTAGATAGTGTCCTACCACCATGCGGGGTTTGGGGGTTTCTTAACGATGTTTTTCCTTCACCGGAGGGCCACTGTGAAGAGCGCAGATACATTTTTCGATGGAAAAATCATTGGTGCTTGGCGGGGATTGAACTTGGTACCTCTGGCATCAAAGCCGCCCTTTCTTTCGTAGTGAAAGAATGGGCGGCCACCGGGCCCACAGAGCATCTTCATAATCAAGTGAAATAGTGGACAAGGGAAAATAAAATTTATAAATAAAAAAGAAAAAAAAAAAGACAAAGCTAGACATAAAATAAAACTATTGACAGTCAGAACCAGGACAATGTCCTAACAATTTACTTATAATATAGCTCAATAAGCACCTTAATTCTTAGTAAGTTCATATATCAAAAACTACACCGAATAATTTCGTTGTTTTGTACTCATGCTTTATGTCAAACTTAGTTGTACAATATTCGACCGCATCATCACTTACCAACAGGTGAGATAGTAGTCAAACGCTAGCTTATAAGATATTAAAAAATAATCATATGAACTTTCTAAAGATATTTATATCTGCCTGTATGGATGAACTGATTACTGTAAATCATAACAGTGAGCACGAGTGATAAAATGTCACTATATTTTAGGTCTTTCATAATACTCTTTTCCTTTTTTGTCTATGGTAGTGCTGTCGTATCAGTGGCGCCATCTATTGAACAATCATCAAATCAAAGAATGAATCTATTCTATCATCCGACCATACTACACGTCTTTTTCTATTCTCTTGTTTTCTGTCATTTGTTAATCGTAAAATATTTTTTTTCAGTGGTGTTTAATTTTCATAAACTCTCTCTAGAAAACGATTGTGTGATAGTAATTTACAGTGACATACATTTACAAGATTTTGGTGCTATCAAATTAGCGGTAAGTACTTTTTATTGTTTGAACAAACCCTTGGTGCAATTTCTTTTTATTTTTGCGAATGGTTTATCTGTAAGTGGCCAGCAGAACGATCTTTTTTTGTCCTCCTACTGTTTCGATGCCAATGCGAGCCGTGCATTTCCTTTGTAAGATAATAGAGTTATATCGGAGTTATGATGTTTGAATCAATTTTCATTTCAATGTAGATAGATCGCCGTCGATATTATTTTCATTATCATGACTGTACGAACGCGATAGCATGCATTACAATAGCGATGATAGTCGTAATACAAATAGTACATGTTCCTTTCAAGGTAATGTTAGGGACACCCAGAATGGATGAGTTATTGTGTAGTGAACACCTATCTAAGCACTTCCTTGTTGGCCAAGGCCCGTGGCTACCACAATCACATCAATTGTAATGTTTGGCAGCATGCCAGTGCATCAAAAAACAGCCACTTTTGCACATTAGCCCGGCAAAACAAGATAAAATAATACTGTATTTTTTCTGCATGTACCTATGAGTCATTCATATACCTACTCCTGTCAAGTAAATCTTGTGTTTGCTTGAGTCAGAGTTAGATTAATTTAAATTGATTCAAGAACCTCTCATTGTTATCTATTATTATACTAACATGTTCTATGGTTGCAAATGCTATGATTTAGATCCCATTATTAATCGAGTGAGAGAAATACTTAAAATTGGTAGGTACTGTGGTGACAAACTTTTTGGAGCTGTATTCAGCCTTCATACGTTTGGCGTGATTTAAAATAAGAAGAATAAAAATGTTTAGGACACTGTCAGGCGGAAGAAAATTCAAATATGTAAAAATGACTAGTACAAATATTATTGTAAAATAAATGGTAAAATATTGGAGTCAGATAAAACGTATTACAAGCATATTATGGTAATGGTTGTTTATTTGGGTTGGATTTAGAATCGTTTGGCATGAAAAAGGGGGGGTAGAGGGGTGGAATGGGAAGGGGAGGGTCCCCCCTTCACTACCCTACCACTCCCATTACAAGGTAATCCATAGTTTTTGAGTTATGCCTATTTTTTTTGGGTTTGATTTTGGATTTTTGGTTGAATTTAGAATCGTTTGGCATGAATTTGATATAAAAATTTTAGTTATATTATTTACCACTTAGTAAATAATATTACTAAAATTTTAATTATTAATAAGAACACCCAACTAGAAAAAAAACTAGGTTAGGTTGAAACTGCGAAAACACAACGCGCGAGCCGAGCGAGCGAAGCGAGCGTGCCGCGGCAGCGGCCGGCGAAGCGCAAAAAGTTTGTTAAACATCCATCAAAACAGTGATATTGATCAGCAAAGTGTTACAAAAAAGTGAGGTTATGATTTTACAAATATATGCATAACTCTAAAACTATGTATTACCTTGTAATGAAAGTGGTGGGAAAAGGAACGGGGGACCCTCCCTTACTCCCCCATCACCTCATCCTCCCTTTTTCGTGCCAAACGATCCTAAATTTTTACCAAGTGAGGTTATGATTTTGCAAAAAAAATCATAACTCAAAAACTATGCATTACCTTGTAATGAGAGTGGTGGGGTAGTGAAAGGGGGACCCTCACCTACCCCGTCCACCCCTCCATTCCCCCTTTTTCGTGCCAAACGATTCTAAATTTCAACCGTTTATTTCAACACCCGAACGCAATCCTCTATAGTACTAATAAAAAATAAAAAATAATAGATTATAAAAAAAATGGTGGTCATTATTTTTGAGCACAAGTTTCTTCGAAATAAAAAGAGTATTTAATATGAGCTATCATAGTCCCAGTGTCTCAAACGGCTCATGTAATATGTAAGTTTATCAAAAGCTGTTATTAAGCCTCTAAAATTATAAACCAATCAACTGTGTAAATTGAAAAATTGTAATTGAAACAAAATTGTAATTGAAACAACAACTGAAGCTCAGCTTCAGTGCGTGTGTAAGGACGCCTTTACCTATATACGTACAGTAATAAGTGTACTTATTGTATTCCATCATCATTAGCCAGTCTTATCTTATGTTTATCGTTATATATAAAAATCAATTGCTGTTTGTTAGTCTCGCTAAAACTCGAGAACGGCTGGGCCGATTTAGGTGATTTTGGTTTTAAAAATGTTTCTTATAGTCCAGGGAAAGTTTAAACGGCGAGAAAATTTGCAAAAATTTCGAGGAAGATAGTAAAATCAACAATTTCATTTTTCTCATATAAACTGTTCTACCTACTTTCCGACTATCAAACATTTGACGTTTGTCCCTTCGGTACGGTAAGGAAGACTCTGTTCCACTCTTGAATTGAAATTAGAAGCACATATTAAATTAAGGGTTTTGAATCAACAACATAATATATCCACATTACTCGAATTATCGTGTAGGTATTTAAATTATAATATTTTCATTGTTGGTTCGTTTAGACATTTTTGTCATTTGTATTGACATATTTTGATGGTTGTCATTATGGCACGTCCATACATGGGTATTCGCTATTTGTGTATAACACCGAAAAACGAAATAAAATTAAATAATAAAGTGAGTCCCCATACAAGAAACATGTTTTTGAGGCTTTTTATGCTCGATCTTACAAACCTTAATAGATAAAGACTTGTAATATACTCATGGTGTGTGTTGCAATGGCTGCTATAAGGTAAAATAATAAAAACTAAATTAAATTAAAAATCAAAGGGGTGTCCCCGTATGAGAAACATATTTTTCCGGAAAATATTGTTAAATTGGAACCGCGTGTGCGGGTACAACTCGCACTTGGACAGTTTATTTATAATCGCGGTACGAAGTTCGCCGGGTCAGCTAGTATATTTATATATATTTGTCCAGTGAGTGGTTTGAGCCCTGGCCACAGCCTACCACCAGCGGTCACCCATTCAGCGCCACCATGGGTACTCCAGTATCAGGTCAATGCTGCTATGTTCTTACAGTATCATAGAAATAAGAAAATACCAAATTTTGATTGATAAGTTAGACTTGTAAGTTGATCTCATAGCATCATCAACTGTAAATAAAAAAACTGGCTAAGTCGAGCCAGACTCACCCACCGAGGCTTCAGTACCAACTTCTCAGCCGAGGTTAAAGTACAAATTTAACTTTGTAGTTCGATACATAGAAAATGTATTGCACCAACTACAAATAATAAGTTTGTAACAGTAATTTACCTTTTTTTTGTTATTGAACTACATTGAGTATTGATTTATTCCTTTATAAGTGCTTCAAGACCTTGCTTCTTGCCAAATTTCATGACTCTAGGTCAACGGAAAGTACCATATAGGTTTTCGACTCAAAGTCTATAGGGTACTTCCGGTTGTATTGTGGTTATACACCTAATAGGGACTGCAGACCTCAGTATCTTGTATAAATTTCAACTGGCTAGGTCTACCCGTTCCTAAGAAAATTGGTGGTGACACATGCACAGATAGACGAACAAGAAAACGAACTTATAAAGGTTCCTTTTTTACCTTTTTAAGTACGGAACCCTAAAAAGCTCATAGTCTTAAAAGGTCAGAACAGAACATGTGAACAGAATTTCAAAACAGATTTTCTACAAAACCTTAGAACACTTACGATTGTCACCTATCAAACGAGTAAAAGTAAATCTAAATTGGTTCATCCATTGAGGTGCTACAATGCCACAGACAGACACACACATCAAAATTATATTACCCCTCTATTTGTGTCCGGGTAAAAAAAAAGATGTGACGTTTTCACTTCCAGCCCTATATGAATTGAACCCGTAATGAATTTCAGTGACTGACAAGTTTTTATTTTTTAGTACCAAATTTGCCCCGGCTTCACAGGTGAGCAATATTGACAACAAACATTGTGTTAATGGCCCATTTTCTTGCTGACTGTAAAGTTTTTGCGAATTTTGTAAATGAAATATCAATGTGAAAATATTAAAAGTATTTTAAATTAATTTTACGGTACTTAACAACGGAAGAGCCTTAACCTTACGGTCTTATCTCAAAATGTTTGTGTATCTATACATTTTTTTATGATATAAAGTAACAGTAACAATATAAAGGACAAGAACGACGCTCCCCTGATGGTAAGCGATGACGTCTACCTATAACAGATACAGCAGCATACAGTATTCTGGACTGCCAGAATTTTGCATGTCACTGCACTGCTCCTGTTACCTGAGACATAAAGATGTTAAGTCTCACATGCCCTGTAATTTCACTGGACACTTTGCCTTTACAACTGAAAAAAAATCCTATTTCATGGCTGAAAATTCATTGGCAAAGTGGTGGTACCGCTCCTGGTGGACTAGCCGAAGTCCTACCACTACAAATATAGGTATGTAACATAAAATTAAGTATATTTTAATTAAACTAAGATACAAACCAGAATACAAGATAACTGCTCCACCAACTAACAAAACAATGTTAATTATGCTCTTAAACCTGTTATATCTAACATATCTGCAACCAATTATAATTCAGTACTTTTAACATCAATTTTATTTCTGACCTTGTATAAAAACTGTTGCATAACATTCATAGTTGAGAGAATAACTAGATAGGATAAGGTGGTAAAGCTGATTATATTTTATGAGATTACATTTTCTGTTTTTATTTACTAGCAGTAAATATAATAAACTAGCAGCCCGCCCCGTCTTCGCACGGGTAGAACATATGCCTACAAAATTTGCATCAGTTTGTTGCATCGAATATAAAATATGAACATATTTAACAATCATCGTCATATTTCAACCAATTTACACAAAATCTTAACGAATTATGCACCTAAACCTTCCTCATAAACACTCTGGCTATTGGTGAAAACCGCAGGATAATCCGTTCAGTAGCTATTGAGATTATTGCGAACAACCAGACAGAAGCAGTGATGGACTTTGTTTTATAATACTTACGTAGTGATATTGGACGGCCCTTTGGCGTAAAGAATACTTACCCTGATTCTGACCCGACGGTCGTTGGTTCTAATCCTAGCTATATATATACCTACCAATGAAAGTTTTATGTGCAATCATGAATCATGAGTTTTCGTACAGTGGTAGTGGGATCATTAAATCTACCAAAAATTAGTAACCACCAAGGAGAACATCTGCCGCCTTAACCTTACGGCGTTCCCCGACGCAAAAAGTAGAGGTAATATACGCTTAACGTGTGTATCTGTGTGTCTGTCTGTAGCATCTTAGCACCTAACCGGATGAACCGATTTTGTTTTTATTATTGATAGTTTTTATTTTGTTTGATAGATGTCTTCATCGAGAGTGTTCTTAGCTTTGATTCATGAAAATTCGTTCAATCGTTATAAAACTATGAGCTTTTTTCTAGTTAATTGCGCTATGTAATCAGCTTTCATAGGTCTGATCAATGCGAAAATCTTCTTCTTCAACGATATTGTAAGAACATGACATTGACCTGATGCTGGGACATCTCCTGGACTCTACAGACTACTCAAATCCTCACCAACTTACAGCTCAGATTTTAAATGTCGTGTTTAGAGTCATTGGAATGCTTTTAATGAAAAGATTATACATAGATCAGTCAGGTGGTTTAAAATATTATATTATACTCGTATATATACATAGATCATTATTATTTTATACAATAGATCATATTATTATACTATATTGACTTCAAATTGATTGCGATCGGTGGGGATCTACAGAAAAGCTAAGCTTATAATAATATTTTCGTAGTAACTATGACCTATTCTGTGGTTTGACTGCAAATATTTTATTAATTTTGCGATGCGTGTATGTGAAATCCGTAATATCTTCTAGAGTTTGATTAGAATTATATACTGTAAAGGACAATTTTAATCTATAATATGTGGCCAAGCTAATTGACGTAATTATTTGGATAAGGATTAATACTATATACTTGAAAATAGCCCTGGAAGTTATGTAATATTTATTAACATAAAATTAAAGATTAAAATGGTTACTGTGAGTCAACCTTAAGAGATAGACATATGCTGTCGCGGACTCTTTTGTAGGTCTTATTAAGTTGTAAAACTCTTCCATAGAAAATATTCTTCTATCTATTTTCAATTGAGCAGCGTTCGTAAGAAACGTGTTTTTTCGACCGTTTTTTTTGCCGACTTAGGTTGCAAATTAGGTCTCCACGAATGTACCTTTGATTTAAACGGGATAATATATAGCCTATGTTCATTCCGAAAGTCCCTTCTATGTATTAGTGAAAGAATTTTTTAAATCGGTTCAGTAGTTTTTGAGCCAAATCATTACAAACATACAAAAATACAAAAATACAAATGTTCTCTCTTTATAATATTAGTATAGACATATATACATTCTCGGGTCGCAACACCCGTTCTTTTGGAAGGCATTGATGGAAGTACTAAGCCAACAGCAAGAGGTCCTTTACTATGATTGCTGCTTATTAACTGTGGTCTGTGGATGATATGAGAAACTATGAAAAGATAATACAATATATTTTGGCTATTAGTTAGAGCTACCGCACCCGCCAATTATGCCTCATAACAAAATATATAGGCGTGTGATCACCCGCCTATATATTTTGTTACCGACTTGCTAGGGACTTAATGGGCTCCCCATTAAGGCAGATCATTATATTGACGCCACGGGGCAACATTGGCCTGGATAGCTTATTATTATTATATATTTTTATTCAACTATATTATAAGGACTTTTCTAACTAACATGTCAGTCTTATGGGCACACACTTATGCTAAACAAAACAGAAAAACTTTTAAACAAACAACATATGAATCAATAAATATTATACATTGAAGGGCAATTGAATTTTGAATCAGCTTACAAATTCAAACAGCATATGGGCTACCTCTAAAGTTGTATATAAAATAATAATAGTTTTTAATGTTTTTATGATTAAAATGTTATTAAAATAAAATTAGTTTCAATACATAAATTCATAAATGTGTTTAGGAGCTTGGTGGACAACGATTAGTTTATAGTATAGCTGTATTAATGCATAAACAAAAACAAATCTCTTTGGCAGTGCATATTTTGCAAGTTTGACAACTAACTGGTTAAACTAGTCATGTATGAAGCCTTTCTACTACCCACTTCACATGTATAAGAGTCTGAGAGCCTATCTTAAATAAAAATTGTGATATTATGTTCCATGACAATAAGTAAACTTAAAGCTAACTTCATATTAAAACCCCACACAATGAGATCCAGAAAAAAAAATTGACACCCTGATGAGTAGGTAACTACTTTTTTCATGATTATTTATGTGAGCTATCTTCATACAATTTCATACATTTTCGATTAAAAATCCATTTGTGCACGGCGGGGATTTGAACCCCCTACCAAGCCAACCACTATGCCACTGAGACCTCTAGTAGGCTTATTAAGGAGTATCAAACCATATCATCTGTTTTATTTATCTAGGCATGGTCACATTATTAAAAACATTTAACTGCCCCTTAAGGCTAGAACCAGTTTGCCATTGTTATACAACAAACTTAGTAATTAAATAATTATTACTAACACACTAAATTGGTTTCTAGATCGGATCCAGTAATTAGCAGGAACATGCTAGACTCTAGTCCATGTATTGACGTCACAGACATAGTGCCACTGTATTTATAAGTGTACATCTATAATGTGGGAATAGGGTTGACTCTTCGGGAAAAATCAAAAATTTGTATCCATATATACCCATATGGATGACTATAATTTGTTACAAATTTTTCAAGCATTTTTAGAATTTTCAAGACTATTGCCTATAAAGATTAAAAAAGCCTAAATAATGTCCAGAACACGTATGATGTATGTATGCAATATAAATGACTTTTTAATCCTATGATTGCAAACGCTCTAACAATGATGGCGTCTCTGATGACGTCACATACAATAAACAATCAAAGTCTCTCCCGCTAAAATAATCATAATTTTTACAGCTTATTTACCTGCGTGTGACTTCATTTACGACGCCATGTCAATTTACCTTTTCTCAACGTGTAAATTAATAAAATTACAAAATACATACATATAACTAAAAATGATGTTTTTTTTTGTAAAAATATTAATAATTTGTGTTAAACACATAACCGTACGCGATATTTTATGCATATTGCAATGCTGTCAAATACCCCTTTGCGGAAATATTATATATATTATGAACTCAAAAAATAATACTCTTAACTAAATAATGATTACCAACAATGTACACACTAAATTGGTTTCGAGATCGAATCCAGTCATTAGCAGGAATATGCTAGAGTCCAGTCTAGTCTATGTATTGACGTCAGACGTATAGCACAGAAAATATAATTTGCCTACGGACAGAATATGCATTCTCTGACAGCAACTCTGACAGCAAACATGCGGTATTAAACCTAGTTACAACGTTGATAACGTTCAAAATACAACTGTCGTCAGTTGTATCGTCCACGATACGCGGTAGGAAAAAAACAGCGAGTGAATGACGCCTGCGTATAGTGACACTGTGTCTATAATTCTACCTCTATAATGTGGCAACAGGGTTGTCTTAGTGGAGAAATCTGTGGCCTGTGATCTATAGTGGATAAATATCTTAGTCAGTCAGGACTTTGGATTTTATATATATAGATAATACCGATTTAAGCACTTTCGGATCTTCGACGTTCACTCATAATTGCATTTGGAAAATTGATGGAACCGTTAAGGTGCGAACAGACTATGTAACAAAACATGTTATAACATTGTTGTTTAACATGTCCTGAAACATGTTGAATAACAATTTTTATAACATGTTATGTTACATAGTCTGTACGCACCCTAACAGTAAAAATATTTAATAAAACATAGTATTTTGATAATAAGTCTCTTACACGGCAATAAAATCTGCGTTTTTATCATAAAACATAATAAGAACCTTGATAAATACTGTCGAAGTCAAAATAACTAAATTCGGTAATTATTCTCCAATTTTAAAATAACTTTTGGTATTATATATATATTGTTTGTTATTATTACATTTGTTGTTTGTGTTATTAAGTTATTATTAAGAATTAGAAATTAATTGTTATTAAATCATTTAAATGATCACTTGTTGAGTTTCATTTCGCGTGTTGGAAAGCGAGGATGTGGTCTAAGATAGAACATGCTTATTTGGGGCCTCTAGGTAAGTACATCAAATAAAAAGTAAACCTACGGATGCGGCTGACATATGTATAATCTTTAATAAGAAATTATGAAACTGAAATAATTATTTTTCTAGTTTGGCAATCCTATCTTTCCGATTTAAGGAAAGCGTGTATCAAGCAAGCGCGAAAAAATAAGTAATTTACTCCTCGTAAATAAATTGTTTTCGTTCAAGTTTGACTGACAACCCTAACTTTCCTAATTTTAGATTAAAGTAAAGCGCCCACGTGTTTCGTTTTTATTGCTAGGAATTTATTGCTGGCACTTGTCCATAGTAAACTATCAAATACACAGTTCTTCTGGGTTTATCAGTTATGAATGTTATGATTTCCGATACAGTAAAGTAATCATTAAAAGCGGCTTATTTTACGAGCCAATCAAAATGTGAAATGGAAAATTTTATTGAAATGATTCTTTTATGTAATGAAATTTATAAAATGCAATAACTTTTTCTGCTCAGTTTTGTTACTGTTTGCTTAGATTATATTAGACATATTAATAATCTAAGACTGTCTGAATAGTCTATTCTGAATAGTCAAGCGTTTCACTAATATAATCTAATCTAAGTTTATGAGGGCGATAAGTATATCTAGATATGTTTTAATATTCTCGATAAAACTTTTTCCTTATAAAATTGGCAATTTTGTATGTTCAACCGATGTCCAAAAAGAAGGAGGTTTTCAATTCGTCTGCATGTTTATTTTATTTTGTATGTATGTTACGCGATTACTCCGTTAACTGTGAACCGATTCGAATCGTTCTTCGGGGTTTCCGAGATGGTCCTATTGTAATTTCATCGAGATCTGATATATCTTCAGAGATATGACCATAAACGTCTCAAACTTGCTACTGAAATTGACTCGCGGGGCATGGAAGTCGGTTGTTTTAGTTTAAACTCTCAACTATTTACTAGAAAGGCAAGCGTTTTAGAACTATCTCACCTGATGTTAAGTGATGATGACGATGCGATCGACGATGTAGCATGCTTACCTTACATACATACATAAAATCACGCCTTTTTCCCGTTGGGGTAGGCCTAGGTAGAGACTACTTCATTCCACATTCTACGATACTGACATACTTCTTTCTTTTCTTTCATTTTCTTATCTTACCTTACCTCTTCGCGCTAAAACTACTCAACCGATTGAGCTGAAATTTTGTATGTTTATAGTCACTCTAGGCCCTGGAATAACATATAGGGTATCCCGATATTCACATGGGAACGATGTCTACGCAGGTAAAATCGCGGGGTAACAGCTAGTATGATTTAAGTGTAAGGCCGCACATACACAACGGTTAACCGCGCGCGGTTTTCAGCCGCGTCATTTTGTGATTCTAAACGCGACTTATTTAACAACCGTAACCAGCTGTGGAATGGTGCGCTGCAAAAAACCGCCCGTATTGTATAACATACTAGGGTGCCCCGCGGCTTTGCCTGCGTTAAAAACATCTTTCATTAAAAAAGTAGTTTCAAAGTTTTCTTTCGTAAAAACATTATCATAAAATCACATCAAATAAGAATTAGCTAAATCGAACCAGCCGTTTTGAAGTTATCGCATGACTAAGGGAAATAGAAATTAATTTTTATAATACCCGAAAAACTATATTGCTTTTTAGACTTTGTTACCCAATTATACCCTCTTAGGGGTGGAGTTCGAAATATCCTGAAACACGTATTTACTAAATAAGAATTAAAGAGACTATCTAATCTTGATTCTCCATACAAACTTTGAACCCCAGTTTCAATCTCTTCGGAGGTTCATTTTGGAAAATCCTTTCTAAGTGGATACACCTACGTCATAATAACTGTCTGCATGCCAAATTTAAGCGCAATCCGAAACAATAATGATTTTCAGACTTTGTTTAATACCCCACTTCAACATCTTACGTGTGAAATTTCGAAAAAGCTTGAAACATGTATTTACTTATTTATTTATAGAAGTACTTGTGTGCAGTTTCGAATAAAAAATATACTATATAATACTACGTTTCATTTACCAATTAGCGGTATCCAATCAAGAACTAGTCTTATTATTATTATTTTTTTTATTTATTTCCCTTCAACGTAACAATAAACTATTTGTTTGTCTACCACTGTACCTGACCGCTTTCTGTTTGGCAATACCGTTGCAAATATTTAGTAAATAATTCGTACATTTCTTTTGTAATGAATAATCAAAACGCGAAGAATTTGGTGTATCAGCGAAAGCTAGCCGTTGCAAGATTATTAAAAAATGTTTTATCAGTTTATCGTACTTCATGTTTATAATAAATTCGTCTACACTTTCACATGCTTATTTGCATGTTTATCTGCTTAATTTGCTAGTGCATATTTAAATCAAACTATTTATTTGAATGCGGCCGACCCGTGAGTTTCCTAAATATGACTATCGGATCTATCGGATACATTTCGGAGAGTGTGCAATGGAACTGCATGACTTAATTCCACCATTCCCATTTTATAATCGGACATCCAGAGACATTAAAGGCGCTACCGATTTATGGTGGATATACCATCCACCGGAACGAAGCGATTTGCTTCTTCGTTCATCATACGAACCGCCAAGGAATGGAATACCCTGCCGGAGTCTGTGTTTCCGGTTAAGTACAATATGGGGGTCTTCAAATCGCGAGTGAATAGGTATCTTCTGGGTAAGCGCGCTCCATCATCGATCGCATCATCACTTAACATCAGGTGAGATACTGATCAAGTGCTACCCAGTTCGGTATATAAAAAAAAACATATCTAATTTTCAAACGTCATTGATACAACTGTTGTAATTGAAATGCTGATAAGAGATATAGTGATATCTTTTATCATTGATTCTTTTGAACGTTATCTGGACTAAGCTTTTGGTAGGGCGTGTGTGTTTATCAAGTGCTATTGTATTTACTCACCTGTTATTTTTATCTAAGTAGGTATCGGTTATTGTATTATTAAGTACTTATAGATTAGTACCTAGGAATTATATTTTTGATTGTTATTAATCATTGGAATACTTAGCAATTAGATTGTTTCTGATTTAACAATATAAAACATGTTATTGAATAGAAGAGTTGGGTACACAATACCATAGAAAAGATAATAATACTACGTATAGAACGGACACTCTGTTCCCCCCACCAATCCGGGCTACCTCACCTCGCCACCGATTCTGGAGCTGTCGAGGAGCTAGTGTGAGCAAGGACGCCATACGCGCACGACTACAGAACAATACTACCTCACAAGGAGAAGAACATCAACTTCATACATGTATTATATTCATACATGTAACACAAAAAAATAATAATAGGTATTATGAAATATTTCTGTGGGACTAGGTAGACACAGGAGGTTCAAATTTATGTAGTTTCTATATAATATATATACTAATACAATTATATTTGTATACCTAACTATATATTCGTATTTTAGAATTCATTTTCATAAATGAAACAACGATATACTCGTGCGTAAATAAACCTTTGTTTTTAAGTATTGAATAAAAACTTTTCTAATAATGTATGTATCTTTGTCACTTTTTCAAATAAAGTAACTTATATGAAATGTCCCTACCTAACTCTACACTATACAAATAACTTAATCAAATATTTAGAAAATTTTAGTTTGCAAAAACTTTCGCAACTGTTTCACTCGCACGCGTATCGGTCTTCGTTCGCAGCGAGACAAATGTCTTAGTTATGGCGTATCGCGTTGAGTAAATGAGAATAATTTTATGATTTATATACTTTTGAAACCATAGCGAAGTATTATGTTTCTTTAAAGTGTCTCACACTTTATATTTTTGTAAATTGTTATACACCTGGACGTGTAATCCGGGGGGTGCGGGTTCGAGTCCCGTCGGTACGATGAAATTTTGGATTGTGTTTAACAATTTACATAGCGAAGTATTGGCTAGCAAGTCTAAACCGACTCCAAAATGAAGTAGGTTCTTACGGTGACATCCTTAGACTTCACGCACACAATTGCGCCTGTAGAAAAACGACATGTGTGTAGTGTCTGTGTAATAGGTCGTTAAAACGCGAGTTTGTATGGAGATTTAGTCGAGTGTCCGGGGTGTGACAATAAACTACAAAAATTAAATTGATTAACAACATTAATTTACGAATAGTACAAATAATTTTGGTATTCACGCAAAAAGCAATTTCTTCCAGACAACTTTGACATGGAAAATAAGGATCCAAACTGATACTTCCGGTAGCGTACAATTAAATTAAATCATTGTCATTAATTTATCAGCGAATTTCCGTCCACTGCTGGACATATTTCTCTCATAGGGCACGACACGAGCTCGATCTTCAGTTAATTATTTTCATTAAATGAAATGATCAGTGAAAATATATAAATATAGCCAATTCTCAAAATGGGATAGGAGTCTTTAAAGGACTAATTCTCCAAATGTAAAGTTCTACAAATATTAACTTACATGGCAAATTCTTGCCTTCTCAAAATGGCAAAGTTAATTCAGTTAGGCAATTTAAACAAACATATTTTGTGCATACATTATATAGTTATGTACTTGCCTATATTTTTATTTTGAATCAACAGTAAACTCTAAAAAATATCACTGCCACTACTGGTTACACAAGAAGTTATCTTACGATTTTTCTCGCCTACGTCACTTAATACCCAATAGGTCAACCCACAAAACCATCCAATATAAGTATGAATGTAACTGCGATATGCAATGGACCAACTTCACCCAAAAGTTGGACGTCAAACTGCAGAATTTATGCTGCCTGCCATAGATGAAACAGAATTGGAAAGTTTACACCACGTCCATTGTTCCAAACTTAGTGGGCATGCAAAGTGTAATTAGAAATTACACTGCATTTGCTATTATAGTTTATTTAAGGCCATATTCATTTGGTCCAGGAGCCACCACCTGTTTTGTGATTAGTAACAGGCTGAATCTTCGTGAATAGGTTCCGTTCTTTGGTTCCATTCGACGAGACGCCCAAGTTTTTCTCTGTAAAAAAATCTCGATATTGCAGCTAATCAAGTGCGCTGGTATAAAACATGGGTTAATAAACTATCAAATATACATGACATTCGGATTGATAACCTTGATTTTGATTAGAAGTATAAAATAAAATTTCAACCTTCTCTACATCCTGTCTTTGCACTTTTAATGATATTATGTAATTTTAATGATAGCAGTTACACAATAGTTTATACAATTTCTAGATCGCCTGTATCGCCTGTCTAGATTGTAGTGCCCTATGTGCAATGTAGCGAAAGCCCAGGTGTACGGTTGGCCAACCACGGCCGTGATATGGCAGATTATTTTATTAAGGTGCTCCCACACTGCTGTTAAGGGGGTGATCCATTGGCGAGTAAAACCGCCGGTACGCCAACGAACTCGCGAGCTAAGGTCTTATTTCTTGCTGCTATAAGACCTTTAGCTCCCGAGTTTGTTGGCGTACCGGTGGTTTTACTCGCCTATGGATCACCCCCTTTTAAAATGTTCGCAAACATTTTCTAACACTAAGAAATGGTTGATATAATAATATTATAATGCTTAATAATGTTAATATTATAATGGTTAATTGTAATAGTTATTAAATAAGCTTAATTTTAGATACTGATGTTTGTTAACATTTTTAACTGCAGTGTGAGAGCACATTTAAGTTCGTCAAACACTGGCATTTATATTTTATTAGCTATGACCGGCGACCTGCGCTGCGACAAAAATACATACATGTAATACATTATTATAAAAGTAGTTTTTAAACACAAGCTTTTCGTAAAGACGTTATCACGTGTAATGAAAAGTAGTAAATGATAACAAATCATACTAACCCAAATTTGATTACGGAGTAGGTACCAGCCCCTTCCCTACTGACCGGTTCTATCATCAGGTCAGCTCGATTGTAATTATTGCATTCTCACCGAAGATATGTAAATATGCCAAATTTGAGTCCAATCGAACATCATAAAGTGGTTCCAATTTACCTTCAAAGATTTGACCCCCACGTACACGACAAGTTAAATAAACGCTTGTAATTATTTCAGAAAAACCGGTCAAGTGCGTGTCGGGCCACGCGCAGTGTAGGGTTCCGTAGTAGCCTGTTATTCAATGCAACTCTTTACCCGTTATAAACAAGCAACCAGGTACTCCGTCTTTGTCACTTTAAAGGATTTATTCTAAGGATTTTGTATTTGGTACAAAATTATCCAACACCCAAGTTCAACGACTATTACTTCTAAACTAATAAAGTTATCTTAACCGCTATCATTTTCCTTTAAAGTTCATGAAATTATCACGAATTTTTTCAGATTTTTCAAGCCAGCCGTTTAGCCTTTAGAGGGGGGGGGGGGGACGCCCTACTGGAACAAAAATTTGCACTTTAAAGTTTAATATTTCGTAAATGGAGCATTCAATCGAAAAATGGTATTAGCAACCCTAAAGTCATTTTAAAAGACCTATTCAACGATACCCCACACGATGGGGTAGACGATGAGAAAAAAAATCATCCCCACTTCTCATATAGGGGAGCTACCCTAAAAAAAAATATTTTTCAAAATTTTATTTCAGCACTTTGTCGGCGTCATTTATTTACACACCCCCAAAAAAATTACAGCTTTCTAGATTAACGGTCTCTTAGCAAAACCTCGGACAGACAGACAGACGGACATGACGAAACTATAAGGGTTCCTTGTCAGGACTACGGAACCCTAAAAATCCTATGAAAACCATAAAGATCCCTGACTGTAAGAAGTTTCATGAATTTACAATGGGACCAACTCAGGAGTATAATACTCTATCGAATAAAAACGTAATTTTATGAAAGTTAATCCACAATTGACAAAAAAAATTAGAGAACCTCCTCATTTTTGAAGTCGGCAAATTTTTTTTTTTTAAATATCTTATAGGCTAGCATTTGACCACTATCTCACCTGTTGGTAAGTGATGATGCGGTCGAAGATGGTAAGCACGCTAGGCCTAGAGTAGGAACTGGCTCTCAAGGATAGCTGCACATAAGATGTTTTGGCGACAGATTTTCTAACTTGGGTCGTAGTTGGCCAGGGGTTGTTGGTTTCTTAACGATGTTTTCCTTCACCGGAGGGCCACTGTGAGAAGCACACATACATTTTTCTATAGAAAAATTCATTGGTGCACGGCGGTTTGAACTCGGTACCACGGCATCAAAGCCGACCGTTCTCCCGATTACGCCACCGGGCCCTCAAAATGTTTGATCATATCTGATCTGAGAGAGAGGGAGAGAGACAAAAAGAAGAACAGTAACGTGTTGATCCAGGTCTGTTTGTTAAATTGAAAGTGTAACAAACTATCCATCCACGATGGAAGGATGGATGATTCATCCTCACAAACTTTCGTATATATAATTTTAGTAGGTATTTGTATACGAGAGGCGATTTTTGTTAATTTCTTTACGTAATGTGAAGTGGTAGCGCGTGGCCTACGATCAAGATGTAGCAACTTCAAAACCCTTGAATCCAAAACACTTGTTTAGATGTCAATTGTTTGAGCTACCGTACTTCATAAAAGGAGGCACTCTATTTGTGCGAATATTGCATTATTTACGATCTAATTTGTCATACTGTAACTCTGGAATCAGTACAGGACGTTTTTGCGTGAAAGAGTTACTGTAACATACATCCATTCACCCATCTACGAGTATCTATCGATCTCCTAAAAGCATCTAGATGGCGCTTAAGCATGTGGTATAAGTTACTACTTGTAATATAAGCCCGCGTTAAAAAGTATCCCATAGCCTAATCTATAATATTGGCTATCCCTGTACAAAATTACAGCTATATCGGTCCAGCCGCTTGACCGTGAAAAAGTCCCAAACAAACTAACAAACTGACTTTCGCATTTATAATATTGGTGCTGATTAAAACTCTATAAAACATTTCGCATTTATAATATTAGTAGAATAACATGATCATCCATTACGTCTAGAGAGCACCTACTCACTACTAATATGTTCTATGAATTTATGGGTTGCGTTCGACTCTCTCGTACGAACTATACTTAACTACGCAGTACCTACTCGGATTAAACAGCTTTTCCACAATACCTAAATACGTGTCTATAGTCGACTTATCTCCAGCTGTTACAATAATAATTGCATTAACGGATTTGCAACTTGGTTAGTAAATGTATGCGCTATTTATAAAGCAGACCAAACTCACGAAATGTTGCCTGAATCACGTCCGCATGTTCGTTCGATTGAGTTTTATTTGTTGATTACTTAGATTTAGAATAACGTGGCTCAAAGTGGTCTTTGAAATTACAGTGTAAAAATCGACATAGAATATTTGTCAGAGTAACGTGTGCAGTGCTATCAGGTGCCGAATTATATGAGTGTGAATCTAATGTAAAATCTAGACTAGTGCCGAATTATAGGAGCGGGATTCCAATTTAATATCTAGAATAGAAAGATTACAAGGGGTTACACATGTTTTTTAAAAAATCTAAAGAGCATAGCTTTTTGTGCACGGTAGGACAGATTATATAATAGTTACTAACGGTAATGTCAAGACGAGCCAAGCGAAGCGCAAGGGCACTACCTACCTTATCTCGAAGCGCTTCGTCGTATTTTTTTAATACTTATAACTTAGGTTTGGATGATACCAGAAACTCAAAATATTATATTCTTGATAAGCTAAGTAACTTTGTTTATGTTTGAGACATACAACAAGCATTTTAATGTAAGACGGAAGTGTGCTTGATTGTAAGTGGAAAACAGTAAGTAATATAACGCGCAAAGTGCAATCCTCGTAATGCAAAAACGCAGATCATATAACCTCTCTTTAAAAAAATACTTGGACAGTTCTGTTACAAAATTATTTTCCGTTATGGACTGAGTGAAAATAGTGGGATCTATAGTTAAAAATGCATAGAAAAACCTAGTATTATTCTTAGATAACTTAAGGCAAAATTACCTTTTAGCGGCCTACAGGTGAATCGTTTTGTGAATAATTTACTAGAGATCCTCGCCCTCGAAAGTAAAGTTTAATTGCCAGAAAGGTTAAACTGGTTGTTAAAATTAATACAGATTATGATTATACTCATATAGAAGGTTCTTTTTTTCTGTTATGATTAGTCTTATTAGTATTTTAGTGGTAGGACCTCTGCTAGTCCGCCTGGGGTGCCATGGGAACCACCACTTTCAGTCGTAAAATAGGCATGTTTTTCGGTTGAAATGGCAAGGTGTCCAGTGAAATTACAGGGCATGTGAGACTCAACATCTTTATGTCTCAAGATAACAGGCGCGGTGCAGTGACAAATTCTTAATTCAGTGACAAAATTCTAGACTACCAGAATTTTGCATGCCGCTGTATCTGTAATTGGTAGACGTCATGGCTTACCATCAGGAGAGCGTCGTGCTTGTCCTGATACCTTTTACCATAAAAAAGTCTTAAACGGATGTTCGTGAATTAAAGCTAAGAACACTCTCGATTATTAATATATGATAGTTTAAAAATGAAAACAACCGACTTCCATGTCTCATTCATGCCATGCAATAAAGTTTCAATTATTAAAAAATATATGTAGAGTAAGTTATTCCCAAGATAAAGTCTAGTCTGATTGTCAACGTTGGATTCCTTTTTCTCTTTTAGTCAAGCCAGGGTTATTGAGTGTGCTAGAAAAACAGACATTAGACATACTTACAGATGAAAATGACTGTATTTTCTATCTTTTCCAGTCCAATAAAAACCCTTAATAAAGCGAAAAGTCTTACAAATTCATAGAGAATCCAAATTCCACAGGGATGAAGTGGAAAGATAATAAATAAGTAAGTAGGCAAAGGTACTCAACTTTTCTATCTAAACTTCTTAGTAGAAATTGTGTCGTAAGGCCTGTAATCTCTGTGGAGGGTTAAGTTTAGTACCTTTTCCACTAAAGTTTAGATTGCGTTTTCTACCGATTTTTTACAGAATGTCGAAAAATTGGCTTAGTAAGGAGTCATTTTTGGACATGTATTTAGGATCAAGAACAAACTTTTGTAACAGTCTGCTAAATTTAGGCTAAGACGAAGTAGCAATTTTATTTTATAGCGTATAGATTATCGTTTCACCACTACACATATTGGAAATAAGTGACGATGTCGAGAATAGAAGCACTGCCTTGAATAGGAACTAGCTCTCTAGAACTGTTGGCGAAAAATAGAAAAAAAAAAGAAAAAAGTCGGAAAATCTGTAGCCAAACACTACACAGATTTTCCGACTTTTTTCTTTATCTTCTAGCGTTTGACCACTATCTCGCGTGGTAGTAAGCGATGATGTGGTCGAATATTGTGAACATTCTAGGAATGGAATTAAATAGGGCATAGAAAGCAGGCGAAGCCGCGAGGTGCAGCTGGCAACCGATAAAAAATACATTTTCAACAGCCTTTCAAAATGAAGAAGGTTCTCAATTCGTCTGTATGTTTTTTTTTTTTTGTGTGTATATGTTACGCGATTACTCCGGCAATTGTGAACCGATTTGAATGATTATTTTTTTTAATCGGTAGGGTACGTTTCCGAGGGACCACCCATTGTAATTTCATCGAGATCGTCAGATCTCTACTTGTCAAAGTATCTCCAGAGATATGACGATAGACGTCTCAAACTTGCTACTGAAATGGACTCGCGGGGTATTGAACTCGGTTGTTATAGTTTTTAAACTACCTTAATATTATCGAATCTGCAATAGATGGCATGTTTTGCATTGGATTCGGGTGCGCTGAGGTCTGGAATTAAGTTTGATGTCACTTGTTAGTGACGATGACAGGAGCCTTCCTGTCTTCTTAAGTTCCTAACTGGTTAGGCTTTCTTTCCCCGACTTCCTAAATTTCAAGCACATCCCGTCTCAAACATAACTGTCTTTACGTAATGTAAGATCGTGGTGAACTTGTGTCAGTGAAAACCAGTTTGTTTGTTCCCTCATCATGGCTAAACGGTTTGACCGATTTGGCTGAAATGTTGCACACCCATAGCCATAATATTATATTCAATGGAACATAGGTTACTTTTTCGGGCGAAACCGCGAGGCGTTATTATTGATACCACTATCTCGCTATGTGGTCGAAGATAGTGAACACCTTACGCCAAGTATACTCTGACTTTCAAGGTCTGTGCGCTACCGAAACACCATAAGGTTTTGGCGGCAGATTTTCTCCATGATGGTGGTAAGTTTTTTTTTATAGCTAGTCAGTCGGAGCATTGATATAATATTCTCCTACCCCCTGTGGACGAACACCTGTGCTAGGATTTGAGCCGGCGATCTCTCGCTTAGAAGTCTAGCCATCTGTCCTTTACGCCAACGACACTAATAATATTGCACTATTGACGTGAACCCACTCCAGACACAAGCATATTTTAGCTTAGTTGGAGGGGTTAACAAGAATACTAGTAATGTGCAACCCACATTGCGAGTAATCTTTAAAAAAAATAATATTAATAATAATAACTAATGGCTTAAATGGCGAGATTCAGTGTAGTGTCCACATTAAGTCGGCTCATCTTTTGGCTCCTCCCTTCCACTTTATATCTGACCCACCGCTGATTTATTCATGGCTTGTTATCACAATATCCTCTTTTCGTATTTCAATTTTCCACGAGGAGGATCTTTTTGTATATTCACTAAATTGAATGTTACCGGGCTACTTTTTTTTTGCTAGCTTTTGGATATTTTATTTCGTCGACCTGTTCACCTTGAAGGTGTGGATTGAGTTTAGTGCACATTCCTGCCTATAAGAAGCTTCATTATTGCTTTCTAATTGAACTAAGTTTTGCAGAATTAAAGCTTGTCTTTGTGTCTATTTTAGTTTATGGGCGAGATAATGGTTTGGATTGGCCTCCAGGCTTTAACCCCAGTAGTCCGTGGTATCCTAAAATGAAAGTAATACCTATTATAAAAACACTCAAATAGGACCAAGCGTGCTACCACCCTCGACCGCATCATCACTTACCAACAGGTGAGATTGTGGTCAAACGCTAGCGGCTAGCCTATAATATAACGATGACGCGAGTAACATGATTATTGTTCACCCAAAATGTGCTCAACGAGCCTAAAGAAGTTTTCACTTCAAAAAGATACAGTATAAAATCATTTGAGTGTTTCTTAAATATTTCTTAATAATTTTAATATAGCGTGTTTAATTCCCAACTAGGACTAGTCCGCCTGGTAGGATATCGCTAGAGTCTGCCTTTTATATTGTGAGTTTAGCTCCTACCCAAATTATAACAATATATCCTTCGTCGAAAGTTTGTCTCCCAATTCAAGGGTTCCTTCAATGATAGTATGCTTGATGGCGTGTACCTTTCCATAACAAGCGAGCACTTTATTATATGTCTCGAAGCTTAACCAAATTAAATATGACGCTCTCAATGGTCTCAAAGTGCAACTTAAATTGAAATATGCAGCTGCTTCCATCTGCTAAACAAGCTTGATTCTTTTCATTTTCTCATTATAGTTGAAAATACATTACTACCAGACGGAATCAGCAAGAGGGTTCACTTTCCTTTGAAATAAAGTCGTAATTGGCCTGTCAGAATTCGACAACCGTACTTTGAAAAAGCCACAGAATAAGAGTTGTATTCGTGAGAATGCTGTGGGACTTTAGCTTTTGATGGTTATGTGTTAAGGTTGTTTTTGTTATGAGGTTTATTTAGTGGTCATTGTGAAATTGGCTACAACGTGAAGGGTACATTATTGTGGGTAACAGCCCGTGAATGTTTCAGTGGTTCTGTTTTATGGCCGGTTGCTATGAACAGATTTTATCTGGCGTCTGTTTGAGTTCTTATCAAAAAACGATGAGTATTATGTCTAATTTTATATACAATTTCGTAATAAATACCACAGCATTTAGAGATATGAGTGAATTTGAATTGACTTGGGAAAATTACAAAGAGGAGTAGTTAAAAGTTGGCTCCGCCTTAGCTCACCTATCTTGAACTCGTAGATCATTAAAAAAAATCAACAGTACTTTTTCTTTAAAAAAACCCATGCTCTTACACCTTCATCGAGGAGCTTGCTTAGAATTTGTTACTGCAAAGGCAACTTGGACAGTTAAAGCTATATTGACCATGATTTAGATTGGACAGAATTTCCAGACAAATGTTTTCCTTCTTGATCGCTCCGTGTATCCTAGTCCTGAGATTTGCACAGCAGCGGATTTCGTTGAGGCACATAATGAATAATAGGGCTGAGGCTTGTCACAGATCAGTAGAAGTGTCACAGTTCTAAGCCTAGCACTCAATTAGTTAAAAAACACTAGCCTATAAGATACATTAAAAAAAAACATTGTATAAATATAGTTGTTAAGGCTAAGTGTTGTTTCCACAGGTGGTAGGAGCATATTATATCTATGTTCCGCCTGACTTGCTATCAAAAAGTAGCTTACCATCATCAAGGAGAAAATTTGCCGCCATAACCTTACTGTTTTCCGCCAGCACAGCCTTTGAGGTCAGAGTATTCTAAGCGTAACGTGTTTACCTTCTTCGACCACATCATCGCTTACCACCAGACGAGATAGTGGTCAAACACACCGCACGACCATAAGATATTAAAAAATCTTTACTAAACGCAAAGAAATAAGAAAAGAGCAATATGAAATAATGTTTATTCTGTTTCAAACTAGTAGTAAACTCGATATGACTAATGTCGTCGGAATCACGATACGTGCAGGAAATCGACCTACACTATTATTACGCATCATTAGTAGATACAGCTATGATGTGTTTATTGTAAGTTACGAGAATGTTGATCTCTTCGTTGCTGTTCATTATTGGACGGACAAGCACTTGACTGCATGTGGATAGTGACTCCACGCATGGTGGTAATACTACATGGATCTGTGCTTGTTACTAGACTGCACGGTAGAACATTTGAATTTTGAACATTGTCTAGTTACGTTATGGCTCCAAACAATTAGTGTATTTAGCCAGTGCTAAGTATTAAAATTCTTGAAGTTTTTGTGAGTTCAAGTCATGAAGGTAGGTCAAAGTCACATTTCAGGTCATGTTGAAGAATGAATTGGACTAGACTATTCTCCCTCAGTAAGATATGGAGTTTACTGAAGATTTTCAGTGGAATTTTGGTGAAAACGCAAATAACATGTTCTTCAACATTATGCTGTTTTCCTACAGTCACAACTCACTCAACTCACGTTCCCGCCAAAAATCAAGGATTATGTTCTTGTTTGTTTGTTACAATTGAACTCAAAGAGCACTGCAGCACTGGAACGATTTCCAAAGTTCTTTCACTAATGGAAAGCTACATTATCAGCGAGTAACATAAGCTATATTTTATCCCCTTATTCTTACGGGAACGGGAACTACGCGGGTTAAACCGCTAGGCGCTGCTAGTAGTTTATACATAAGTACAACTTTACATTAGGGATGTCACGGAGGTGGTTTTAACGGGACCGAAATCGGAACCGGAGGTGAACCATGGAGTGTTGGAGACAAATGAAAACCTATGTTAAGGCCGCGTCAGATAAATGAATAAAACAATGCTATAATTATTCGGTATAACCTCCGCTTCAAATCAATCGGAACCGAAGTCTATACCGGAGGTATGATATCAAACGAAAGTTTTGGTATATCGGAACCGAAGCCGGAACTCCGTAACATCTCTACTATACATATCGGGTCAATACCAGTATAGCAAAGTTAATAACCCATTATATCATTACCACAGATGCACCGTTATAATTGAATATAACCACAGGATATTAGGAATGTGATGATTCATTCGATATACGGTACCGGATGATAGAGTATCGACGAGTTTGTTTGACTCTGATGCCCTTGTCATGATAACACTAGTACACAATTTTATTGGTTGATATGTTTCGTCGGTATAAGTGTTTTGAGAATAGACGATAAACACATTGAGGATTAATCTGAAAATGGGTATCAGTATGTTGCATAGGGTACGCGGATATGTCATTGGTGAGAATGGAAAAAATTAATTACAGTTATTTTTTTCTTTGAAAGATCAATAGTTTTTCTGATTAAGTATTTTCTGTTTAACACTACAAAAATTTGTTAATTGCTGGACATGAAAAAATACTGAGAATGAGATATAAACGAATTCAAATTACCTACACACAATATACAGTCTTCTACAATCACAACCAACAAGCGAAATCTGACAAACCGGGTATGATTAGAAACATAAATAGTTCAACCAAATTAGGTGGTGTTTCTCCTTTCAAAGTTATTGAAATCACTGGCAATAGTATTTAGGAAAAGGTTTAAGTATGTATCTATCGCTTAATAATTATTTAATTTAATGTATGTCGTTTAAACAACAAAATAATAAAAACCGGCTAAGTCGAGTTGAACTCGCCCACCGCGGCTTCCGAACCAACCAATTAAGCTAGACCTCTAAATTGTATCAGCGCTCATATAACTCAGAGGTCTACCTTAATTGGCGCAAACTATGTATGTATGGGGATACCCTTAAATTAATATTTTTTTGAATTTTTCCTTAATTTGTACTGTAAGACCTTGCTTCTTGCCAAATTTCATGATTCTAGGTCAACGGGAAGTACCCTGTGTACCGGTTTTGGGTCCAAAACCTACTTCCGGTTTACCTAGAATTATCAATTTTGGTCATAAGCAAGGTCTTAGAGCACAAGTAAAGTAAACATTCCGAAGAATAAAAAAAGTTGAAAATTAAGGTACATTTTGGTAATAACAAGTTTTCGCCAAAATCTAAATTTGCCCATATCTTTTTATTGTGTTGACTCAAGACCTTGATTTTGATACACCCAATAGGGACCATAGACCTCAGTATCAGGTATACATTTCAACTTGCTAGGTCCACCCGTTCCTGAGAAAATCAGTGGTGACACACGGACAGACAGACGGACAGACAGACAGACAGACGGACTGTCCCACTTAGAAGGCTACGATTACTTACATGTGCCATCGGTAAAATCTATGATCTTTAACAAAAGTGCATATATCAGTGCAATTCAGATATACAATACATATGTTTCAAGACAAAACTAAAATGTGGTGGCTGATTAAAAGTGTGTATTATATGATATTAAAGAATATATGCTGAGGGATAAATCTGCTGACAATGATATTATTGTATAATTGTGAGAATTTAGTAATTGTTCAATGTTTGACCTATAGTTTCTAAAATTGCACAATTAACATTACATTATATTATTTATTCTATTGATATTTAACTTTGTTATCTTAGTATTTTGTTGCTTAAATGTATGTATAATTAATTAATAATGTTTAGTTGAGATAAATCATAATAATAAGCCTAATTGTATTAAATTGAATGCCTGATGTGGGTTTACTGACGTACCACCAATGTATTCAATACCACCTAGCATGTAAATTACTTAGTCAGTCATATCGATACATTTATTCTGATTCTGATTCAGATCTCGATAAATTTACAATGAGACCAACTCAGGAATATGCTCTCTTAAATAAATAAAAAATAATTTTGAAAATCGGTCCACAATTGACAGAGAAATCGGTGACCATACATACAAAAAAATATACTGACTAACTGAAAACGTTCTCCTTTTAGAAGTCGGTAAAAGTTAAATGCGCTGCAAACTTCGACTAATGCTACGTAGCTGCAACCTTATTCCCAAAGCCAAGCATATAAAACATTTTCATTGACTTTTATAATTGTTCTCCCACGGGCATCCATAATCGTAGAATTGACGAACCTTTGTGAGAAAATGTCAAAATAAATCATAACAATAGCATCATCATCCCCCTGTATTGAATTTATAGTCAATATTTACTTATTGTATTTCTTCGTTAGTTTTGTTATTCAGCTTTACCCTCTGAAATCTGCGGGGTTGTATAAATGTTTTATATGACTTTTATCGGTTAAAGTTACACCAATCTTCTAATACGTTTTAAACAAAATTTAATAAAATATATATATATACATTAACTGACATTAATAAATAATAATTATATGTGATTAGATCGAAATTAATATTCCTACTCTCTCCTAATTAATTACTTAGTTAAGTAACATTGCTGTGCCCTTCCAGGGTCTATAAAGAACTAAATACTTTTATAGATGCAATAAATACTGAATACTATAAGAATCTTTGTCCTGACATACTGACTGACTGACTAACTGACTAACTGACTGACAGACAACGCACAGCCTAAACCGCTGGTCGTAGAGACTGAAATTGAAATTTGAAAAGATTTTCCAAAATTCACCCCTTCAGTGGATGAAATGGGGGTTCAAAGTTTGTATGGAGAAACAAGATTCGATAGTCTTTTCTATTCGAAACTTCACACAAGTGCTTCAGTAAATAAATCAGTAATTACGTGTTTCAGGCGTTTTCAAAATGCCACCCCTAAAATGGTGAAGTGGGATAACAAAGTCTTAAATCAATATTGTTTCGGATTGCACTGAAATTTGGCATTCAGATAGTTATTTAGACGTAGGTATCCGCCAAGAAAAATTACTCTTTAAGGGGATGAAGCGGGGGTTCAAAGTTTGTATGGAGAAACAAGATAAGATAGTTTTTTTCTATTCGAAACTTCGCACATGTACTTCAGTAAATAAATAAGTAAACACGTATTGCAGACTTTTCGAAATGCCACCCCTAACAGGGTGAAGTGGGGTAACAAAGTCTGAAATCAGTATTGTTTCGGATTGCACTGAAATTTGGCATGCAGATAGTTATTACGACGTTAGTTCCCTCTGAGAAATTATTTTCTAAAATTCACCCCTTAATGGGATGAAATGGAGGTTCAAAGTTTGTATAGAGAAACAAGATTAGATAGTTTTTTCTATTCGAAACTTCACACAAGTGCTTTTAAAAATAAATAAGTAAACACGTGTTGCAGACTTTTCGAAATGCCACCCCTAACAGGGTGAAGTGGGGTAACAAAGTCTGAAATCAACTTTGTTTCGGAATGCGCTGAAATATGGCATGCCGATAGTTATTATAACGCAGGTATCCGCTAAGAAAGGATTTGTCAAAATTCACTCCTTAAAGGGATGAAACGGGGGTTCAACGTTTGAACCGATTTGGCTTTTACTTCTTTGATGTCTTTTACGATAGAACGGTTTTTACAAAATAAAAGTTGAAGGTAAATGAAAGAAGTCTTTAATGCAGGCGAAGCCGCGGGGCACTTCTAGTTTTCGTATAATATTCTTTTGAAAAGTGACTAGTGTCTAGATCGGACGAACAAATGGCGAAAAAAAGGAAATTGCAGCTGAGTTGCTGAATATCCGTCTGAAGCGAATGCCACATTGGGAGCGAAGCAAAAAGGGAAATAAGTTCGTTTCGCTTTACTTATTTGCTTACGCGTCTTTTCATACTTGGGTTTACTTACACCGCGAACACAGAACGGACGACATGAGCGAAGCGAAACTAATTTTTTCTACACGAGAAAGTTACATTATGTTTTTTCATTCCTGAGTTTCGAGCATTTTTCCTGAGGCATGAGCTTGCGTAGAGTAGTGCGTAGTTACGTAAGTAAGCAAAAAATAAAATAAATAGTTTCTAAGAGCAACAATTTATTTTGTTTTCGCTGTCTTGTGTAATCTTACTTGATCTTATACCCAGGACTTCAGAAGAGCTATACTGCTATATATAGTATTTACAATTCGATAGAATTGATTGGTTAATTTTAAGCCTAGGTACTAGCCCTACTACTAGGACTAGCCCTATATTGTATTTAAAGCCTATAGCTATTGCTTATCTCGTTGACCATTCATACGTAAAGATTTGTAACTCCATTGTTCAAATAAAAGCTTAACTGGGCTTATCTGAAGGTTCCTCTTACGTTTATCTAGTTCTCCAGTGACTGACGGCCTCATCTCCAGGAAGGGACGGTCTAGATAACGTCAGGGGTGAAATAACCCTCTTTACTTTATTCATGAGTACTAAGGACACTAAGGTTTAACATCAAAGAAGAATTATATTATAATGCTATAGATATATAGAATTCCTTGCTAGAATCAGTTTATTTATAGGCTAGCGTTTGACCATTATCTCACCTGTTGGTAAGTGATGATGCGGTCGAAGATTTAATAATTAATTATTTTATTTTCAATTTAAATATTTATTTACTCGGCCGAGTAAAATTTCAACCAACATAACACCATACGCGGTTCATTCTCAATTTTCTCTGTATCCCTAAATGGAAGACCAGACAAAGTCCGCTGATTTTTTGGGGTTTTTATTTTGTTTTAATATTTTTTAGGTATTATATTTTAATTTAGGGATTTTTAAGCGATTTTTTATCTATAAGACCGCCTTTTGTAATAATAATGTTGTTCAATTAAGATAACTACCTACATTGCATCTTTGATAAAATTGATATGGGTGGGAATAACCTGCAGCTATCCCTTCTCGAATAAAACAATGATGTATGAGTTATGATTTATCAATAATTTATGATCGTACAATACGAAAAAACCGACTTCACATGCCGCAATAGTCAAATAAGCCAAGTAGCCAGTATGTCATCAAGGTATACAAATGCATCGATTTCGAGTTTAAGATGTTTATTTTTTCTCCATATCTCCGGAGGTTATAATCAGATCACGATCAAATTTGAAAGGCACCAAACGGGAGGCATAATCTCTCAAAAAATAATAATTTCAAATCGGTTAAGATTTGACGCAGTTTAGGGGTAACAAACTTAAAAAGGAAAAAGCACTCGAATTGAGAACCTCCTCCTTTTTAGTGAACTCGGTTAAAAATAACAACATTCACACGAAATGAATACTTACTCTTTTCGTGAAGACGGTCTGAAAAATGTTTGTGTAGACCGAATGTCTAGCCCTGCTGTCAGAAATTATAGGCGGTCTGAGAGAAACATTTGATCTTGTCTGTGATTGTATTAAGTTCAAGAAAAGTTTTTAATACTTCAATTCTTGTTTGCTTTATTCATTCCGTCAATAGGGATAGGCATTAAAATGTAGGATAGTATTTTCGTAGAGCTTAATAGTCGTGTCGTGTCTCGGTTTGAGTTGACGATAACAGCCTGTCTGTAATCACAACAGGTCACACACACAGCTTTCGGACTGAAGACCATCTGACGACAAACTCGAATCGAGAGCCGGAATCTACCAGCTCGAACTTAGAGCCGATATTCGATCATTGCCGGCAAGCTGCTGGCAGGCAATGATAGTTTTAGTGAGTGGGCTATGCAGACTTTCGACGGCAGGTCGCCTCATACGACCAGGGACTTGCCGGCGAACTGATATTCTGTGGAGCCTTTAAGTCACATATACTGGGAGACTTTGTGTACCACAAAGTGAAGACAGACCAAAGAAATTAAACTTAAATATTATGATAATTTGCTTTTTAAAGGAATACCGTTTCTAAATTCCAAAGCTAACTTAGTCCATTAATAAAAACTTCACCTATTATCAAATTCAACGAACAGTTCAATGACCATAACCAAATATAGGCTGCGGCGTATCTGTGACGAAATACTAAACATAGTCTGATAAGACTTACATAGAAAGATAACTGACCTCACACTGATATGGAATCGATATAATTTGTGTAACTATAAATTAAAGCTAACTATAACAAACTACTACTAGTTATTCTGTTTAATAAACATAAATAACAAGTAATTGCGTGTGTAATTAATATAATTTTAATTATATTAACACACGCATATTTTTATAATAGTGTAATTAAGATTATATTATTATCCTATTTCGGTTAACAGATTTTTTTTCATTCTTTATTGAAATATGGAATTGAACAAACGCTTGCATTATCGTAAGCAAGTAAGTGCCTATAATCACTTACCAACAGGTGAGGTAGTGATCAAGCGCTAGCCTATAAGATATTAAAAAAAAATGATACAGTGACACGCAAAACTCTGGATTGTCAGATTTAAATTTATTTGTTTGGGACTTCTTCACTGTCAAACAGCTGGACCAGAAGAGCGAACGCGGGGTGCACTTTTCCATACAAATGTATTCCCCCGTTTCCTCGCTGGAAAATGCTTCTAGAGAAAAATTTGTTTCTACAAAAAATCAAGGTCTGCTGTAGCTACGCCCTATCATTTGCTTTTTTTGACAAACCAGTTGTAAATAGATATATGACTCTTCAAAAATCTTAAGGAGGAGCTAAAAAGGATTATATTTCATTTCGCAATTGAAACCGAAACTGTCGCCGAAACTTGATTTTTGGCCGAAACTCTGCCGAAACCGAACCTTCGGTCGGACACTATCAAGAACCCTTCAAATATACGCTCATCAAATAATATTTATCTTTTCTTGAGTAATTTAGAACACGATCTAATTACAAAAGACGCATGTCGATGACTCCGTTAGACAAGTAATAAAGATAAATTGCTATCTACGAGCTTGAATATAGGTCGATCGGTAAATAGTTTATTAGCTATAAATTTTACAGTCGCATTAGCATCAAAACCACTCGCACAGGCTTTGTAGGGTGCTATTCTTTTAAGGTAAATGCTGACGGTAGTGACGGTATTTAAGCTTTGATACTTTACGGGGTATATTCTCAACGTCCACCACTAAAACGTCCCCCAGTGGGGGACGCTAGGATAAATTATTAATTTTTGTCACAACGTCCCCCACTAACACGGGCACCAGTACACGGGCAGTAGGTAGCATCTATCTACTATCTATTCCCGTCCAGTTTTTTTAGGACACATATTTACAAAAGTAAAATTTAAAAAAAATTGGCACCCAGATTCGACTGCTAGAAGTTTATGTTAATCTGCTATGGTTAGATTATAATGACAAAACGTATCTAAGCTTCTACGGTAACACATCTTCTAAGTCTTTATCAGCCTAGGGAGACGGTACCTACTCTGACAAAATAATGGTTACATTGATTATTTTTACCTTTGCATGTTTTTCAGGTCTGGTGGGTTTCCAACCTCATTATTAATAGTTATTAGAGGGTGCATTAGCAATTTACGTGGTTCCGTCGAGTTTCAACAGTACTCCGGATTTATGGTTTTCATAAACGGAATTAAGGGCTGCATTGTTTGTGGCTGTTCATTTACTTTCCGGATAAGCCAACGAAGCTTTTTAACAGACTTCACAACACAAAAAGAAGTAGGTTCCCAATTGTTTGGTACCTCAGAACTCCGTTGTATATTCAACGACTTTGAAAATTATTTTTGTTTGAGACAGTGCGCTTCCCGTTCCCATTGAAATTTTATTGATATTTGATAAGTATCTCCAGAGATATGGAGATAAACACATCAAAATGAATCTACTAAAAATTACTAGAGGGGCGTTTAAAATCGTTTTTTTTTCGATTTGTAACGTTCTTGAGTTATGATTATTGTTATTAAAATAAGCGCTAAGTACAAAATATATTTACCGATAATTGAATTTTATGTCTGCAAATTCTGACAAATTGGTCTGATCTTTTAATGCTTGTTATAATATTTGTTATTTTTTGTTTTAATATTTCAAAAACATTCTCATAGAGCTTGTGTGAGGGTCCATATTTTGGTGGTATTGTTAGGTCTTTATACTTTGAAATCGAAATAAACATTAGTAATTACCAAAAAAGATCGAATATTCATCACCCTATATTTTTTTATTGACTCATAAAGCTGAACGATAATTTCTGATGTATCCGTTCCGAATCGATCTAGACTTAATAACTATTGAAGTTCTCGAAATCTGCTAATCTCAGTACAAAGTTTGTTCAATATGACAACAGCTTGCCCCAGAAGCACTGCCAAGTTTCTAATAAATAAACGGTCAAATTTCGTATAATTTTCATTCGAATAGTTCTCAAAAATATCGAAAAGTTATGATAGTCTGCGCCATTTAAGCATTGTGGCCTCAAGCACTTTATGCCTGGAAGACTGCCAGGAAACATGAGACCAGTCACTTTACTCCATTATTGCTTGGGATTTATTCAACAGATTGAGTTCATTGGTCCGTTTGTGCAAAGATTTGAGGTATTTATTTTGGATAGCGAAGAAAAGCTGGGTGCTTAGTTATGACTTTATGAGTGCAAAGAGATATCAGATAGTAATGCGCGTCTTAGACATAATCACCTTAACCATCTGGCGAAGGTTTGATTATAGTTGCATGCTTGAACATGTCTAATAAAATAACAAATAACATGGCTACTTGATTTATGGCACAATATGGCACATATTAAGAAAGGAGCAAGACAATAAACACGTTGTATGCAAATTTTCACATGGTGTCTAAAAACATAAAAGGTAGCATTGGGTCGAGCATATGCGTGTTATGACAAGTTTAACATTGCTCAGTACAGTAGTACTTACCAACAGAAAAATAATTATTTTATTATGTTAAAGACGACAATCATGCAGACCGGCCCATCTGATGGGAAGCGGTGTTACAATACTTCAATTTTCTTAACAAGATTGATTAGTTTTACTCTTTTCCCTTCACCCTTCTTTTACAGTCGTTTGTTTCCTTTTATTATTGAAACAACTTGCATAAATCTAAATCAACGGTAACGATAGAGCTGGTATCAATCGATTTTTGTTATTCAAGGGTTCTATTTACTATTTATACGGCAATATGCTTTGTCGTTATTAAATAAAAATAAAACTATAATTTTTATTTAAAGGCAGCATACTCTTACTTGTGATGTGACTTGGTGATTATTTGGGCTATCCATCCCAGCTTTGACCAAGTGTTTGTATATGCTGTCCTCTCTAGAATCAACATGTAAATATAACCAATTCAAGAATATTATATCTTTCCAGGGGACTGCAATGGGGACTACAAGCATCTCCACCCATACCCACCACACATTGAAATCCTAAGTTCCTCGCACCATGGACACTCTCCACGTTACTGGCCACTCGAAAGGTTCCAGTAGAAGCCAGTCCCCGTCTACCGCGGATCTGGCGAGAGACCCGGCTGTGGTGACTGACGATGCCGTCATCAGGTCGCGGGTGCAGTCGCCTTCTACAGCGCATCATGTTGTCAGTGTAAGTTGTGTTCTTCTGTTTTTATTGTCTTGCTGTCTACAGCAAAATGTATGCAGATGAACAGCATAAATGTGGGCGATATGTAGCTGTAGATAATAGTGATTAATGAAATGGAAAACAAAACTCTTCGATGTTTTGTGTACTGCAAATCTGGTAGCTAGACATGGTAACCGGTCATTGTTTTTTATCTATAACTTACGCAAATGTTCTCAGCTACAGGAAGTTTTAACAATAGCGATCTGAGTTGCTTTAATTTTCTGAGTTGATGGTTTGAAAAATATCTGTAAGACTAGCTTTTATTAATTTATTGATTATGTTGTAAGCATAAGTAAGTTACTAACTAAAATGGATCTGTTTGTTGTCCGTAAATAAAAACATAATAATAATAATAATAATGAAGGACGGTACGGTCGACATATGTCGGGCATGCCGCCGTCCCGGAGAGTCACTCAGACATATCATTTCCGGTTGTTCTCATCTTGCTAACTCCGAGTACTTGCACAGACATAACCTCGTAGCCAGGATCATCCACCAGCAACTTGCTCTTCAATACGACCTTGTCGAGTCTGAGGTGCCGTACTATAAGTACGCACCTGCGCCAGTTCTTGAAAATGGTCATGCTTTGCTCTATTGGGACCGATCGGTTATCACGGACAGGACTATTGTCGCCAATAAACCTGATATCGTGATAGTCGACCGGTCCCAGCGGCGGGCAGTGTTAGTTGACATCACCATCCCGCATGACGAGAACCTCGTGAAGGCTGAAAAGGACAAGATCAGCAAGTACCTTGACTTGTCTTTCGAGGTTACCGCCATGTGGGATGTTGATTCGACTAGCATTGTCCCAATAGTCGTTTCTGCGAACGGCCTAATAGCGAAGAGTCTCGACCAACATCTCAAGAGACTCTCGCTAGACGGCTGGATCAAGGGCCAGATACAGAAGGCAGTACTTCTTGACACGGCACGCATCGTCAGGAGGTTCCTCTCTCTGCAGCCCTAACCACCGGTAGCTTGGGCCCTGCCCCGCTGCTGGCGGCACTCTAGGTTTAGGTTTTTTTATAATATTGTTTATTTGTAATGATTTTTTTCTATTTTTGTTTGGATATCTTTATTGTAAAAAAACCTAAAACTAAGAAAGAAAATAAATAACGTGAATAATAATAATAATAATAATAAAGTTTATCATAATTACGATTACGGGCTAGCATAGTTGCATTTTGTGTGGATTGGACTTAAGTCTGCTTTCCGGCACGTCTCACTTGTTGTCCTGTGCTTCCAACACAATTCCACCTGAGACCTCATCATCACTGACTTCAGGTGATACCACAGTTTTACAATCATACAGTTTGGAATCGAATGTTCTTGCGCAGAGCAACGGCGGGGTACTCGCGGGGTATTGGACGGCGTGGATCGCGGTCCTCAATCTCGCTTAGTTCGTGCACTCGAACTTTGCGGGTCGCCGCGTCAGTATAAGATGGAGTTTTAATTATGAGAATCGTTGAAATGAAATGAAATATTTATTCACCTTAAATAGAGTACAATTTAGATAGTATAACAAGAATAATAAGATCCTTCTATTCAGCTCTTGGGTGAGCATGTGAAATTTAGCACTATTAATTTGCAGTCACAATAATTTATAATCTATGTATCTATATGTCAACATTTAAATTAAATACAATATTATTTCATTTTTATAATAAATACGTCGTACAATTCGTATAATCGTACATAATAATAGTAACTACCCTAATATTACAAAATATAACTATTATTGATTGATTGATTTGAATATTATTGTTCTTTTAACTGTCTCTTGAATTTAACGTAAGGCAGCTTTTTCATATCTTCAGGCAATTTGTTATATATCTTTACACACATAACAAAACAATTTTTACTTAGTACCGCTGTTCGTGGCGTTAAGTCTAGAACCAGTCGTTCACCACGTCGGGTGTTACGAGGGTATACATCTTTGGCTTTCGGGAATAGCTCAAAATGGTTTTTAACAAAAATACATATTTCAAAGATGTATAAGCAAGGCAGAGGCAAAATTTGAAAGTGTTTGAAATATGGTCTGCAAGACTCGTATTGAGGAATCCCTTACCATTGCGCGAATACATTTTTTTTGTGCTATGAATGCCCTAGGAAATTCTGTAGAATTACCCCAAAGTATTAGTCCATATCGCAGTACTGATCCTATGTAGCCGTGATATGCCAATAAAACTGTACTTATGGAGGAGATTTTCCTTAATTTACCTAAACAGTATACAAAACTATTAATTTTCTTACAAATGCTATAAATCTGTAACTTCCAATCGCAAAATCTATCTAAGGTGAGACCAAGGAATTTCACATTATTGCTTTCATCTATTTTTGTGCCGTTATAATAAATGTTTCTGGGATTTGGCTTAGATCCCCGGGTAATAGATTGTACAATATTTGTCTTATTTAAATTAACCTGTAAATTATTAGAGTCTAACCATTTTATAACAGAGTCAATTGTTTTATTAATTTCTATGTCAGAGTTTATAAGGTTTTTACCAGTCAAAATTATTGATATGTCGTCAGCGAATAAAGTACATTTATATGATGTTATTTCTGGCAAGTCATTTATATAAATTAGGAAGAATAAAGGTCCCAACACGCTTCCTTGCGGAACTCCGAAATAGTTTATCAAATAAGTTGACCTTTCTGATGTCACTACTGAGTTTTCATTTATATTTGTGATTTCTACACACTGTTTTCTATCAGTTAGGTAGCTTTTTGCCCACTCGAATGCAGGTCCACGAACACCATAATTTTCCAGTTTTTTTAACAGTATATCGTGGGAAACATAATCGAAAGCTTTCTGTCTACACCCATTAAAATATTATGCGTGAGGTGGAACGATGCAAGAGTGGTAGATTTACCTTTCTGGAATCCATTTTGTTCATTTTTAATTACGTTGAACTTATTAAAAAAAAATTTCAACCGCAATTGCATGGCCTTTTCAAAAATTTTTGACAAAATCGGAATCAACGTGATAGGCCTGTAGTTGTCGAGAATACTTTTATCTCCTTTTTTATGTAGAGGCTTCACAACTGATACTTTAAGGCCCCCTGGAAAAATTCCTTGTTCAAATGACATATTAATTAAAAATGTCAATATTGGCGTAATACTATTAATACAATTTTTTAGTATGCTTGTACTGATTTCGTCATAGCCTACTGAACTTGTATTTTTCAGAGACATGATTATATTTCTGGTTTCAGTGAAGCTTAATGGTTTTTTAAAAATATTCTACTATTGATAATAGTTTTATTAGTATTGTGAGTATTTGCATTACTTTTATTTGTTAATTGAATGAAATATTTGTTGAATTCATTTGCCCTTCCTGTCCTTCTTCCTCCTTCGGCTTATTTATGGTTTTTTCACCTACTTTAATTTCTTTTATAAAGTCATGTAAGCTTATAGTATCATCATTTATGATTTGCCAGGCTGTTTTACACTTATTTGTTGACGAATCTAACAGTCGTTTATTTTGAATTTGCTGTGCTTTATAAATACAGGCACGTACTCGTAAGGTAGACGAGTATTTTTTGTATGCATTTGTATTTAATTTTGTTTTCTTGTTATAAAAACTAAAACGCTTGGCTCTCTTGGTTTTGCAACTACGTTGATGACATTAATTATAATAGTGCACACTAGTTCTGTGTATGGATGTTCCGACAGCAAAATACCTACAACAAGGACTTACAATTTCATTTCTGTATGATTGTAAAACTGTGTTGATACCGTGGTGAATAGTGATACTTGTCAGTAAAGAAACTTCATCAATGATAAGGCAGTTAGTTATCTATGATTAAAAAGGTATTCACAGTTAGTGATCTACATATTCGTACGATACGATTATGATCAATAGTTTATCAATAACTTGAATTATGAGTAACAGTAATAACCGAGACATTCATCAGCGAGGAATTTCTATTTCCCACCAGATGTTTACACTACTCAAATTCGGAGTTTTGTAATTCTACTACTGAATGCTAAATAGTAATAACGTGCGGAACACATCGTCGCTATCGACTACTGTTTGTTTGTTTAAGCGTATAGTGGGTATGAAACCAGTATGGGTAGTATGACATTCATCATAAGAAATATAAAGTTGATAATATATTGATACTGTTTGTGAAGCGAAAACATAGCAGTCTTAGCACGCATGAGTGCTAGATTCGGCATAGTTAAAGTTTATATTTATAAGGAAAAGACGTTCAGAAAGCTTACATTTGTTAATGTGTCACAAATATTGAAAAAAAATCTGAGTTAAGAAACTACATCCTATTTAAATATTACTTTCGGTTCAGTCTTACAATATCCTCATCAACCTACAGTCTTTTTGCCTCCACTGATGGATATAGACCTCTCCCAAATGATGCCATTCATCTCAGTCCTGTGCATTTCTTGCTCTTGTGCGACCCTCGAAGTTGATTTCATCGAACCTTCCTGATGCTTTATAACTTACGCAGTATTTGCCTTAAATTGATCCCGTGGTCCCGTGTCCAGGGCTGGACATCATCAGAAAGGAACGAAATATTTTCGTATCGTGGCATCTCGCTCCCTCCTTCGTAGTCAGACTGAAATAATGCTGTAAACCTTGTGGTAGGTCCTCAGTTCTTACTGCAAATTAATTGTACTGTGCATTTTGTTTGCTTTAATACCGATTCACGAATCCTTGGTAAACGTATGCTGATGAAAATTTAGAGACTGTTGAGTCATGCGGTTGTAAAGAGTAGTAAAGTTAACATTATGTTACGCTAATTTACGTTAGCGGTTGTGTTAAGAAACGTGTGTAAGAGAGCTTGTTACATTTCCGTTAGAAAAAGCATTCAGAAATAATTATAATGAGGTCGATTTTATATTAGTCGACTTTCAAAAAGGAAGAGGCTCTTAGTTATATCAAGTTTAACTAAGGGGTATCTTTGAAAAAAAAAAAGTATTAATCAAAATCTCATGTGTATCTTCAGAGGTACTAATATAATTCAATAACGATGCTTACTTTCATTCGTTTTCAGACTTTTTACAAACAAACACAATAGTCTATTGTATAATCTGACCCTTTCTCCTAAAACAAAAAAAAACATAATTTATGGCTTTGTCAATTCTTGTCATTGGTCAACGTAGGCAGAGGCGTGATGCCAATGCAATAAGAGTGCACAGGAAATTATTCCTTAAGGTGGATACGCACAAATGGAGCTGATAGTACGGTAAACGATATTATTCTCGCTTATTTTTCCTTTAACCCTTTCCCAAAATCATCTGGGCACAGAATAAATAATAGTTAACTTGGACTAATTTTTCCAGCACTTGTCTTGGTCAGATCAACGCTTGCTCAACATACAGAGCTTACATAGCTTCTGCGCTACATTTGCCGTGCGACTATTTGTATTCAAAAGCTCCTTTATCGACTGTTCTTGAATCTCCTAGACTTTTAATAGATAATACAATAGGCTTAAAAAAGTTAAATACTCTAACAATTTACAAAAATATAAAGTGTGAGACACTTCAAAGAAACATAATATTAAATACTCTAGTCTATGTAGAATACATCCTAGTCTTTAAAAATTATGATACCCTAACGTCGTGCCGGTAATCGCTCTCTAATGTTTAACCTAGATTACGGCAATGGTAGACTGCCCGACTTTTATAGGGAAAATCGATATCTGAATAATATCCAGGTTAGCAGTTCTTCGATGAATTGTACCTACAGCTACGTTAGTAGATAGATTCATACATCACATATTGTAATACTGGACTTATCGCGCCTAAAACATAATATTACTTACCTCGACGTTTCGATCAAGTTGCATTGACCGAGGTCAAGAGAAGACACCATATACTTACATATGTGTATCGCGAAAGTTTAAAATTTACGATTCACATAAGTTATGTGGAAGTTGATGGGTCAATGGTGATTCTATAAAGATAGATATATATTTGGATTCAGATTTCGAACGCCGTCGATGAAGTTGTAAATAGAAATATGAATTTAGTTTCTGGGTAGTCAAATCGAGATACTTATCAGTTGTCGTTGAAATTTAAATGGAACTATCTGGGAAGTATACCCTTTCAAAGAAAATTTTCCAAATAGGTCTAAGCGTATCGCTATATCGACATCGCGTAAGTCACGTTAAATTCCCGATTTTAAATCTATCTACGAGTATATATAGGTCTAAGCGTCTTTGAGTAATCGGGGAACATACATAAAATTATTCATCATCATCATAATCAGCCAGTGTCAGTCCACTGCTGGACGTAGGCTTCTCCCAAGATACGCCACTAAGCCCGATTTCGGCTCATTGGGAGGGATATGCCCTAATCGCCACGCTGGGCACACGGGTTGGCGATCGCAGGACGTAGCTCCTCGCACTGGTGACACTTCTGCCCGTCACCGGCCTGTAGTATTTAGCTACGCCATGATTTTGAAATGGTTATACCGCCCTTTGTCGGTCGCCAGAGCCTCGTTTGTTGGTCAGCAGGATACACCACGGGCAGGTGAGGTTGGCTGGGAGCACTGAGGTGGTATTTGTGCTTACATCCCGTATATAAAATGATTAAGATAGTTTAATTAGAGTCATTGTCCTGTATAATATAGGGCACGTGAGCCTCAAGATCTATATTTCTCATCATAACTGCAAGAGTTACTCTCTATACTAATTACTCTAGTTACTTTACTTACTATGTAAGTAACGGGCGCAGTGAAGTGACTTGCAAATTTTAACAATCCGAAATTTGCGTGCCTCAATGATATATATGCTGACTTCATCGTTTGGCATCAGGCGATCGTCTAGCTTGTACTTACCGGAAAAGCTAAATATAACCTTGATGGTGATTACTTGTAAGACTACAGATTATTGAAAGGTTTATTAGACGCTTGCTGAAATTCTTTACAAGCTTCTTTTTCTACTACGCAACTAGCACAAAATGAACTCAGTATCTACCGTCGACCTCTATATTCATTCATAGTAGAAAGAGACAAAAGCATTTAACAAAGACATTTACAACAATAGGAACTACTGACTATTTTATGTTAGTGTAACAGAAGATATCTGTAAAAGTATGTCTGTTTATTATTTTCTATCCTTCTCTCGTCATGTCACTGCACCGTTGTAACACTCGATTTTTTTGTTTCCTTTTTCTGCAGATAATTTTAAACTTATACGACCACTATTGGTTTTATTGCTGCTAACCTTACAACTGCGATCGGTGTTAGTGATGTTTTTTTTAAGATATAACAATAATAATGTATAAGAAATACTTTAGGATTTATTATTGAGCTCCGTTGGCGTAAAGGATAGATGTATTGACTTCTGTGTTATGTTATGGCGGCAGATTTTCTCCTTGAAGGTGATGTGCTACTTATTTCACAAATTTTTGGATAAAAATGGTCTGAAGTACTGAAACATGCATCGGATTGGGTGTGCAGGTAATATAATAAACAATAGTATGGTTGACAACCCTACATTAATCTGGGGAATTATACATTTGTTTTAAGTGTGACGTTCGACGTCTAGACAAAAGCTGAATGGCTCATTTATTTTGTTTTTTTTTTTAATTCATAGCAATAAGTTATGTTTTTTGTTATATTTAAAATAGTTATTATTGATATGATCTATTTAATGTTATTTGACGTGTATAAGTGCAGATTTTTAATTTGTCCATATACTGTATAAATGCTTCGACGTATTTTGGTAGCAAGTGCAAGGGACATCGATATAATATACTCCTACCACATGTGAACTAACACCCGTTCTAGGATTCGAACCGGCTACCTCTCGCTTAACGGTATTCCGGCAGCAAACAGCCCTTGAGTATAGAACCTAGCGTGTTCAACATCTTCGACTACATCATCGCTTACCACCACACACAGTTCACAGTTTTTATCGCAAACGCTTTTGACAGATCTCACATAGCTGCCGACTTATTCTGGCTCCCTAATTGGTCTAAATTTAGTGAAGTGTAGTAACCACTAGAGGCGCTGTACTGTTTTCCATACAACATTTGTTCGATATACGATATCGATTTAGGTATGAAAACTCATACTAAGGGTTACAGTTCGACTACTCTAGCCGCTGCCCAAGCTAAAAACGATAAGCGAAGCCACAAGTCCAAACTAGTGTATCCATTAAAATTTCACCTCCATAGTTTTCGGGGTCGACTGTGCACGAATCGGCGGAACGACGCAAGCGCACTTTCGCTCACAGACTTGACTTATGACAATAGTAGACAATAGTCTACTATACTGTAGTACTTTACTCTTGCTCTCGTTTTGTGCTCTTTTGAAGATGGACCTTCTTGATGTGCGGAGGTTTTGTAGGGTAATTTTTTGATATATTTTTTTAAATGTGGGATTATCGGTTTTTGTGACGCTGAAGAATTTTAACACATAGATTTTGGATTTGTTAAGTGTTTTGTTTTTGTGAGTTACATTTTAGATTTAAGTGCAAAATGTGTTTATCGAATGTGTTTTGTGGTCATTGTATTGTAAGATATTTATTCAAGGAATAAAAAGAAGTTGCCCCTACGGTTTTCTTGTGTTTATTAGACACTAACTGTGGCCCGCGGCTTAGCTTGCATAAAAAGAAAAATACATATCCTATGTTCTATTCTTCCATATCAGCTATCCCAGTGCTAAATTTCAGCCAAATAGTTTCAGCCGTTTGACCGTGAAGTTGTGAACGTTTGAACGTGTGAAAAGGTTGAATATACAATAGTGTCATAAGTGGATTTGTGCGTTTTAATTGTGAAGGAATGAATTTATTACCAAGAAACCTTGGATTAGAATGGCTTCGCTGGACAAATATGGTAGGCATCATGAGAATAGTAGACCACATTGTATGATATAATAGTAATGTTCCCGCAGGCACAGAATAAATAATAGTAAAACCGCAGGGGCGGCTTTGTGGCGAGTCGACGTCGTGTGGCGACACCGCGTACCCCTACCTCGTGAGGGCTGAATGAGAACCTCTGACCACAGAAAAGATAATAGTACTACTGACGGAACATGCACTCTCTGACAGCAAACATGCGAGATTAAACCTAGTTACAACTTAGATAAAGTTTAAAATACGACTGTCGTCGGTTGTATCGTGGACGATATGCGGTAGGAAAAAAACAGCGAGTGAATGACGTCTGCTCTGACCCCCGGGCTTGCTTTGAGCGGCCGGCCGGTGATAGGAATCGCAAGAGCTAAGACCTAAGCTCCAGGGTGGAAGTGTTGAAGGCATAAAGCCGCTTGTAGCGTTTAGTGAAAGTGCAGCTCACTTCTCGACACCCTGTGTAAATTGGTTGGAATAAGACGATGATTGTTTAAGATGCCGGAAAAAAAAATTGCTGTCGACTTAGATCTCTGGAGCTTTCAACGAAAGAGCTGCCTAATCCGTTGGATATATAACAGAACAATATAATGTAAATTTCATTCGTGCGGGGTCGGGTCGGGTTGCTAGTCTTCTCTCTATAAAATAGGTATAGGTAGGCTTATGAAACACTTTGCTTTTGAAAAGACCATCCATTGTTCAGGGTTCATGAGATGAACTGTTTTGAATTATTGATAACTTTATATGGAGCCAGTTAAGATTTGTTATTACAAGCTTTATCTCTACTTCACGGCGAATTTGTCCGTCACAAATCTTGCGATTGATTTAGAGCGACTTCCAGGGGTTCGATTGAACTGAAATTTTGCATACATGTGTAAATCGCGTGGCAATGCAATATTATGATGACATGGTGCTGATCTGATGAAGGAGCTGGAAGGTGGGCAAAGGAATTCCTAAACTACTCATGTTATACCTGTTGTGTTTGGGCTCGTTGGATTTGTCTTGACTTACTCTGGTCCTAGGTTATGTTAAAGCTTGTGTTTAAAAAGGTTTTTTAAAATATTACTTGATTAAATTTACAATACTGCGGTTCTTACACTGTTTCTAGAGATTGAATTCCTATGCAAAACCCAATGATTACAATAATATTATTTATTTTTATACCTTTCAGGAGCCGTCGTCAAGTTCATCGTCGCGTCATGGAGAGAGGCCTCATCACGTGAAGTCTCACTCCAGAGATCTAGGGAGCAGTCCTCTCTCAGCCAACACAACTGGGAATACTTCTAGAGAGTGAGTATTCATTTGTTTTTGTTTTTAATAGATTGTTGTTGTTTTCAAATATTTGGCTTTGCTAATGCTTAACTAAGTATAAGCTAAAGTATTCGGTGATCTAGTAGTCTAAAGTGTCCCGGAGACGGCCATTCGCAATTGTCAATTTTCACGTCATGGACCAAATGATCGTCTATAGAGGCAGTTGAAGCCATTGTCATTCGCAACTACGTGATTAAAGGCAAATGATGGATAAGTATTCATTGAAGACCATCAATCGCGAATCACCGTCTCCGGGGCGTTTTGTCCATTAAACTATTTCCCTTCTCTTGCCATAAACCATAGATTATATATAGATAGATTGCATTTGTATCTAGCATTTATATGTGTTTATTTTATTTATTATTATTATTTTTTCTTTTTTTTTCTTTTTCTTTTAGTAATTAGTTAGGAGGTTTAATGTTGTTTAAAACTGTATATATATTGTATGCATATATATTTTTTATTTACTAATATGTATTGTATATTTATTATATTACATTATATATAATATATATATATATATGTTTTCGCGCTAGTCCAACACCCGCAGGCTTAGCTGAAAACCAGCGTCTAGGTGTGCAACCCCAGACATATGTGCTGACCTCAACCTCACCTCTTTTTATCTGTTTTATGTTCTTGTTTTTTGTATGTTTACATTATTATAATATTTAGTGTTTTTGAATTTGTTATCATGTGAGTTTTTGCCAAATAAACGATTTTCTTCTTCTTCTTCTTCTTCTTACTTACCACAGATTTATATCTTCAGAAACTATTCATTTTATAGCGCACCTACAAATAAATAAGTTATTCGTAGTAGCGCACTTTGTAATTTAGTCCAGTTGGACGCGTAGTCGGATTGGACTACGTCATCAACTGATCGTATCTTTTTCATATTTATTACAATCGTGTCATTTGATCGTTCTTATGGTGATGATAATTACGATTTACGCGATAAGCTCGTCTGTATCCAATATACCGCAACATACCGAATCTGAAAATTAAATAAAATATTGTTGTTCTTCCAGGCTAGAAGACTCGCCACAAAAGAAGATTCTCTCAAACCTAATAGCCCCCAGCGACTACTCAAGCAGCGTGTATAGCCCCAACGTGTCTTACGGATTGTCCTCGGATGAATATGGGTCGCCGGCGTATAGAAGTAAGCATAGCATATTATCAACACCAAATCTATACCTATATTATAAATGTGAAAGTTAGTATATCAGTCTGACAAACTGACTTTCGCTATTCGTACATAGTTACTTTGTTCAACCGACTTCCCAAAAAGAAGGAGGTTCTCAATTCGTCTGTATGTTTTTTTTAAAATAATTTTTTTGTGTGTGTATGTTACGCGATTACTCCGTCAATTGTGAACCGATTTGAATGATTCATTTTTAATCGTTAGGGTTTGTTTCCGAGGTGGTCCCATTGTAATTACATGGAGATTTGATAAGTATCTCCAGAGATATGATGGTAAACGTCTCAAACTTGCTAGTGAAACTAACTTGCACGGCATTAAAGTTGGTTGTTAGTTTCTAAATCTTAATTATTTTGGTCATAACAAAATTATTTTCAAAATCAAAGTATAAATAAGTCAAAACAAAATTATTTTATTTGTTTGCAGGTCAAGACGGTGACTACACAAACCAAGGTAAGTTTGGCGTGTGAAGGACTAATAACAGCAATATGACAACTACAACATGACTAGTGTCTAATCTAACCATATTGATAGTTCATAATCATCATAATCATAATTAGTTCATATTAATTGTCATCATAATCATAAGTAGATCATATTAATTGTCATCATAATCATTATCATTGTTCATCATCATCATTAATTAGCCAACATCAGTCCACTGCTGGACATAGGCCTCTCCTAATATGCGCCACTGAGCCCGATATTCGACTCTTTCCAATCACCGCCCATCGCTTTGCGTATAGCGTCGCTACGCTTGCCGATTCAGGGTTGGCACTCCAGAACCAATCTTTCCCCAGCAGTTATCAGTCCTGCGACAAATATGACCAGCCCACTGATAATTGACAATTGCTTTAGTCACTATCTCACTTGTTGGTTAGTGATGATACGGTTAAGGATGGTAGCATGCTAGGCCTGGAATGAGAACTGGCTCTTAAGGACTGCTGTCGGAATACATTAGATGTTTGGCGACGGATTTTCCAACTTGAGGGTGGTAGCTGGCCAGGCGGGTACTAAAGAGTGTCCTACTACCATGCCGGAGTTTTCTAAACGATGTTTTTTCTTAATCGAAGGGTTATTATGAAATGCGCACATTAATTTTACTATAGAAAAAATCCTTTGGTGCAGGGCGGGAATTTGAACGTAACAATAAAACAATTACTTTTGGCTTTTGCTTAGAGATGTGATAAACGGCTTTAAATTGACAACACGCTTAAACGTTGTTAAGCTTTTATTGACAAAGGATACTTTGTATCTCAAAAAGACTGACATCTCGACCCTTGCTAAGTTATTAGCATTCAATATATATGATCCAGTTTTACATGTTGTAGCGGATCACACAGACAAGCTCCAATGTAGTGGTGTTACTATGCGGGGTAATTGTAGTGTAGTTGACAAAGTTAGTTTAAACTAACGCTTAGGACAATGGGGAGGCCAGACTTAATCAACATTTTCCATCAAAATATACAAGGCCTCTCCAGCAAAGCCTTAGAATTAGAATTATTTCTCGACTTTTATAAAGTTGATATAATGTGTATTACTGAACACTGGTTTGTGAAAGGTACTTTGTTACCAATAATCAGAAATTATACAATTGCAAGCACATTTATTAGACAGAAGGCAATTCGCAGTGGCTCACTTATATATGTATCTGAAAATTGTCATTTTAAGGAGCGTAAAGACATTGTAGCTTTGTCTGTTGAACGATGTATTGAATTATCTTGTATAGAGCTGGGGCAACATATAGTCATCTGTGTATACAGACCTCCATCGGCTGATTATAAAATGTTTGAGACAATTATGGAAGAAGTCATGATGAAAGTCTTCAACACCCCGAAATCTTTGATAGTTTGCGGTGACTTTAATGTTAATTTAATTGAGCAGTCACCGCTCAGTGATAAGTTAAAAAAATTATTTCTTAGCTTCAATTTAAAGCATCTTTTTAACCAGCCGACTAGAATCACTAGCTCATCAGCAACCTGCTTGGACAATGTGTTTTGCAACTTTGAACCTGAGAAAATTGCAATCTTTGATAAACTTGGCTCCGACCATCTGGGACAGAGTGCCACATTTTCATGTAAAACATCCACCAAAGGTCAAGAATACACATACAGGCCCATTACAACCAATCGGGTTGAACAGTTTGTGGATATCATTGACAAGCAACTAATGAACCTAATATTTTCTGGGGATCCCGATGACCTATGCAGCACTTTATCTCAAATATTGAGTGCAGAGTTCAATAATATTTTTAAATTTAAAACTATTACAAGAGCTGGGAAAATTCGGTTCGATGACTGGGCTACTCCTGGTATTTACAAAAGTAGAAATAATTTGTACAACTTATACTCACAAAAACAAATTAATTTACACAATACTAAATTCATAAATCACTTAAAACTATATTCCAAAACTTTTAAAGTGGTTTGTCAGACAGCAAAATCTTTGCATTTTAGTAGAAAAATTAAGCATGCTGATGATAAAATAAAAACAACATGGAAAATCATCAATACTGAAACTGGAAAAATAAAACAAAGAGACAGTAAGATCATCTTAAAAATTAACAATAAATTAATCATGGATAGTAATGAGGTTGCCAATACATTTGATGAGTTCTTCTCTCAAGTACCCATTACTACCACTCAGTCCATAAATTCTAGTCCCGCTGATGCTTATTCTATATTATCAAAGTGTGTAAATAAATGTGATACCTTGTTCCAGTTCAAACACGTAACTGCAGACTCAATTGTGAAAACATTTAAAATGCTCAAACAAAAGAAAACCGAGGACCTGTGGGGAATGTCAACCACAGTTCTCAGTTACATTATTACTGTTATTAGCCCATACTTAGCTTTTATTTTTAACAGATGCGTTGATCAAGGTGTCTTCCCGGATTTGATGAAAAAAAGTAAATTGATTCCTTTATTCAAATCAGTAAACAAAAATGATCCATCTAACTATAGACCCTGGAAAAATAAAACAAAGAGACAGTAAGATCATCTTAAAAATTAACAATAAATTAATCATGGATAGTAATGAGGTTGCCAATACATTTGATGAGTTCTTCTCTCAAGTACCCATTACTACCACTCAGTCCATAAATTCTAGTCCCGCTGATGCTTATTCTATATTATCAAAGTGTGTAAATAAATGTGATACCTTGTTCCAGTTCAAACACGTAACTGCAGACTCAATTGTGAAAACATTTAAAATGCTCAAACAAAAGAAAACCGAGGACCTGTGGGGAATGTCAACCACAGTTCTCAGTTACATTATTACTGTTATTAGCCCATACTTAGCTTTTATTTTTAACAGATGCGTTGATCAAGGTGTCTTCCCGGATTTGATGAAAAAAAGTAAATTGATTCCTTTATTCAAATCAGTAAACAAAAATGATCCATCTAATTATAGACCAATCTCTATACTACCGGCATTGAGTAACATTTTTGAAAAAGTAATATTAGACCAGCTTTTAACACATTTTAACATGAATGATCTTTTAAATAGCAAACAATTTGGATTTACTAAAGGGCGTTCTACTACTGATGCAGGAATAGGTCTTCTTAAACATATATTTGATGCATGGGAGAAAGCACAAGATGCTATTGGCGTGTTCTGTGACCTATCAAAAGCATTTGATTGTGTCTGTCATGAAACACTAATTTACAAATTAAAATACTACGGTGTTGAAGGTAAGGCACTTGATCTGGTATCATCATACCTCTGTAACAGAACACAGATGGTTGAAGTCAATGGCGTCAGGTCATCTGGATCCCTCATAAAAATGGGAGTCCCGCAGGGATCGATCCTAGGACCTTTTTTATTTCTAGTTTATATCAATGATTTACCGTCATTCGTACAGAACCTATGTGATATTGTTTTGTTCGCAGATGATACTTCCTTGATATTCAAAATAGATAGGACTACACCTAACTTTGACGATGTAAAGAAATCAATAACAGGTTCTGAATTGGTTTACAACCAATAACTTATTGTTAAACGCAAAAAAAACTAAATGTATTAATTTCTCTCTACCAAATGTAAAAAAGGGTATCCTAAATAGAAGTATATTAATAAATGATGAACCATTAGAACTTGTTGAATCCACAACATTCTTGGGCATCACCCTGGATTCAAAGCTTCAATGGGGTTCTCAAATATCGGTTCTAGCAGGTAGGTTAAGCTCCGCTGCATACGCAGTACGTAAAATTAGATTTTTAACGGACGAAGCCACTGCAAGATTGGTCTATTTCAGCTACTTCCACAGTATAATGTCTTATGGCATTTTATTGTGGGGGAAAGCCGCTGAAATCCAATCAATATTTGTTTTGCAGAAACGAGCTATTCGCTCTATATATAGTATGAGGTCGCGAGATTCACTTCGTGAAAAATTTAAGGAAATTAAAATTCTAACAGTGGCATGTCAATACATTTATGAAAATATTTTGTTCATACGCAAGAATATAAATGATTATAAGAAAAGGTCTGATGTACATAATTTTAATACAAGACATAAAAATAGATTAATTATACCTAATTTCAGACTGCAGAAAGTTAGTGGTTCATTCATGGGGAACTGTGTACGCTTTTACAATAAGCTACCTAAAGATATTGATCAATTGCCTATGAGCAAATTTAAAATCTATGTAAAATCCAATTTGATGAAAAAATCATACTATACAATAGGTGACTATATGGATGACAAAAATGCATGGCCTGAATGCCCCAAGTTCCAAGAACAAATATAAATTGTATTATAATCAATAATATATTGTTAAAATTTTAAAGCTGACATGTACAATTAATTTAAAAAAAAAAGATAAAATGACAAGACAAGCCCCATAGAGTTTCTTGGTGTTTCTTCTCTGATGGGAGTATTTCCGAAACACCGGTAGATTCAACAGCCATTCAGTTTTCCCCTTTTGTCCGCAGATTTTCTTTCTAGGCTTGCCATTTTTATTTTTATTTAAACAATATTATGCAGCTGACAGACGGACTATCAGTTCCATTTGGATCATGATATGTACTGTGATCGGTATGCGTTTCTCTATGTTGTGTTTCACTATTTCACTTTTTTATTTTTTTTATATAAAAATTGTCTGAAGTACTGAAACACACACTTACATGTATGGTTGGTTTTAACCTACTTTAATTTTTTTTAAATATTCTGACGTAAACGATTGGATGACAGCTGAATGGTTCATTACTTTTTTTCTCTAATTCAAAGCGTTAAATTCTGCTTTTGCTATGTTTACTTGATAATTGGTTATGATTTATTTTATGATTTATGATTTTGACGTGTATATGTGCGTATATTTATACTGCCTACATACTGAATAAATGCTTTGATTCTTGATTCTTTGATTCGTTGCGCTTTTTTTAAAAAGCCAGCTTAAAATAAGCTTTACGCTTAACGGCTTTTTAAACTATAAGCAGTGCAAGTCACTATTGTTGTGAAGATCGTAGTAAGTATCGTAACGTAATAAAACGGGGGCTTATTTGAAATAGTAATGTAATGACGTAACGTAAGTTAATGTTTTTATGTTTTATGGCTTTACTAGGACAGTGTTAGTATGTATAAAAAAAATTACTAAATACAATGCAAATTACTATAAATCAATTAACTTCCCTTCGTACTTATCAACAGGCTTAGGACTGTCTGAAATGAATATCCACACCATTATCTCAGATAGAGAATTCTCGTTCTCGACATCTTAAAAACAGTACACATCACTCACTATAATTACACTTTACAGTTTCCTAACCTATGTTTTAGTTATATTATATACAATGTTCAATTATTATAGTTCGATAATTGAACAATTGATTGCACCATTGCGCAATTTAATGAGCAAAACATCGACTACACGCACTTTTACTTCGTTCGCATACGTTCTAAATTCTAATTAACGAGCATAAAACGAGCTCGTCTTATCAAAATAACAAAATACTTACTAACAAAAATAATCCATGAAACTAAGAACATAACATTACGTTATCCTTAAAAAAAATACTAACAAATCAAAACGGGTCGTTGTCAGTCACCCACAATGGAAACAGGCAGAATTTATTTTAGTAGCATAATACCGATTATCACGTTTGGTTTGAAAATGCTAACAAATCAAAAACGGGTAATTGTCAGTCTACCACAACGCAAACAAGTAGACTTATTTTAGTCGCATAATACCGATTGCGTTTCTTTTGAAATAATACTAACAAATCAAAAACGAGTCATTGTACTCATTGTCAGTCTGCCTCAACGAAATCAAGCTGCATTTGTTTTAGTCGTATAATACTGTAAACTGTAACCGATCCCACCGATATTGAGTCTTATATGCATAGCAATAAGGTAGTTATATAAATTTAATAAAGAATGTGTATAATGTGCCGTATAGCTGTAGGAATAAGGTCATTCTATGGTCGAATATAGTAGTACGAAAAATGTTTTTAAGCGTAGACGGCTTAAAGCGTAGACGGCTTAATTTTGGAAGCGCGCTTTGGCGCTTGTTTTGGATAACGTTTTAAAAAGCTATTTCCGATTAAAAGCGCCCACCGCTACTTTTGCTGGACACTTGGTTACCACTTGGTACTTTATTTCCAACCGTCTGCAAGAAAAATTGGTTAAAAATTGTTGTTATCCATACTATTACTAAAATAACGTTTGTTACTCTGTCACTCGTGTCTGTTTGTTACCTAATCACACATAAACGAAAGATCCGATCATACTGAAATGTAACAAGGAGATAATTTATAGCATGAGGATGAACATAGGCTACTAAGAGGCATGTTGCCGGGGTCGAAAAATAGTAATTCTAATTAGTATTTTTTTATTGTAAATAATAGAATAAAACAATAGAAATTGACAATGATAAAGAAAGAAAAAGAAAGAAAGAAATTTCTTTCTTTCAATGATAAAGAGCGTTAAAGTTCGAGAGTAGGGGCTCGTGACGTCACTAACCGCTAGAAAGCAGTACGGTTTGTGACGGCGGAATCTCAACAGAGCGTTGAGATATCTTCGTCATATTTTGTTTAATTGAAAAAATAAAAAATACGTATCCAATATTTTTTGATAATGTAAATGACGGACTATAAAAAAAAAATTAGTAAACTAACCTATTCTTGGGGTACGTGAACGAAGTCGCCTGTATCAGCTAGCTTACTATATTAGTGGGAGATTTGATTTAACTCGATTACAATTATAATTAAATCACGGTATTTAATCAAATCAATCTGCTATTATTAGCCATGACCTTACTGGATTATTTCCCAACAAACGTTTATGAATATTGTTATTATTTTTGCATACTTTCCTGTATAAACGGCTACTAGCAAATGCGTCGCGGCTTTACCTCGTAGCTGGTTCTAATAAAAATTTGTAATATAATAACATGTTATGTATTCTTCATTACCTAAATTAAATATTTATTATTATTATTCACATATTCATTTATTACTGTTAAGTTTATTTTTTTTTACAATATGATGTACAAAAATGTGTGTGGATGGATGGATTTTTTTTTTCTTATACGGAACGGATAACGGATTTAGTTTTAATTTGGCACACAGCTGGTATAGTTTTGATTTACACATAATATTAACGTGCATTATCACAGTATTCTTTTTAACGCGAACGGGTGAAACGAACAGTGTAGTTTTTTTTATATTTTAGTTTTATTATGTCTTCACGCGATTAGTGTATTTAGCCAGCGTCAAAGCATTACAATGTCTTGTATGAACAAAACATTCTAATGCTTTGAGACGCTGGATACAAGTTGTAAACCTTGTTCATACAAGTTGTAAAGTCAAGTCAAAGTCACGTTCAAGTCAAGAATGTCTGGATTGTATGAATGCTTCCCTATGTCTGGATGTGGAGAACAGACATCCAGACATACGAAAGCATTTTTGCCCAAGCTTAAAAGAAGACGCTTCGCTCGGCCAATTACCTCGCTGACGAAGATACGTTTCAGCAAAAAATACAAAAAGAGCAAACACACATTTTCTAATCTCTGAACTGATTTTTCTGACTTCTGAATATCGGCTGATTATGATGATGACGCATTTTTGACGTTCCCGTCAAAAACCACATTGTTAACAGCTGCATTCAAAAGTAAACTTTGTCTTATTCTACCATTCTATCTATCCATGTGAAATTATTCAACATCATTCGATCTGTTAGAAGAGACAAACAAATTGACTTTCAAATTTACAATACCAGCTGTGCGTCGCGGCTTCGTCTGCGTTAAAAAGTCTTAGTCTACCATATGCTAATATCCCCGTGCATAATTTTAGGCAAAAATCATTCGAGACGTTTGACCGTTAAGAGGTAAACAAACAAATATACAAACTGACTTTCGCATTTATAATATTGGTGTAGATAGGTGTTATTACCGTATTGTAATATTATTGTACGTACACACATTAGTACATTGTTGTTACATTTGATCTGTGACAGTTTCAGTGAGAAGTACTGTTGTAGTGGATTCCACACTAGTTTAATTAAATTTATTTATTTTAATAGGATAATGTGTAGTTTAGTAAATTGTCGGTCGCTATATATATAAGTCATGTTAAATACACGATATTAAATCTATAAGGATAATGTGTATTTAAATAAAATGCTGGAGACAATTTGTAAGTACCATTATCCTGTTCATATTTAGGTAATCACGATAGTTATAATTATTGGGGAAAAGTTTTACAGACGCTTATTAACAAATAGTTAAGAAAGAGAGTTAACGAAATATATATCACCGTGAGTACCAGTGAGCCGTGAAACCACAGAAACTAAGAACGAAGTCTGTATTTTAAAGCTCGTGTGTGATTTTATCGGAAGATGAACTCAATATGTATCAAGTATGGTAGTGAATGCTGGGTATGGCTGAAGAAACATGAAAGTAAAATGAATGCTGTAGAAATGAGAAGTTTTGAGAATTATGATTGGAGTGACTCTGAAGGATAAGGTGGAGAACAGCGTGATAAGGGAATGTTGTGATGTGGTAGAAGATTTAGTGACAAATATAAGAGAAAGGGATGCTTAAAAATGAATGTGCGCTTTTCTCAGTGGCTAAACATCAAGGAAAAACATCGTTAAGAAACCAACAACCCCCGCATGGTGGTAGGACACTATCTAGTGTCCGCCTGGCCAGCTACCACCGTCAAGTTAAAAAATCTGTCGCTAAACATCAAATGTGTTCCGGGAGTTATCCTTAAGAGTCAGTTCCCATTCTGGGCCTAGCGTGCTTACCGTCTTCGAACGCATCATCACTTACCAACAGGTGAGATAGTGGTCAAACGCTAGCCTATAAGATATTAAAAAAAAAGAAGCAAAAGAGGTATGTCAGGATCGTAGCTTGTGGAAATAACTAGTCTGCCTACCCCAACGGGAAAAAGGCGTGATTGTATGTTTGTATGAACTCAATAACTATTTTTTCAATTTCGCATATATAACACTAGCTGATACTCGCGATTTCGTTCACGTACACCAAGAATTTAGTAGCCTGTGTTCAACCTCATGCTATAAAGTATCTTCTTTTTAAATTTCAGTAAGTTCGGATCGTCCGTTTAGGCGCGATTAAGTAACAAACAGACAGAGTGACAGTTGCTAGCTGATGCTAACAACTGTCATTCTGTCAGTATATATATATATAGTGTACGAGAAAACTAATGTTCTTACAGTCAAAAAAATATATTGTTCTAACACTAGGTTTGCACAAAAGAGATATGACATTCTCATTCCAAATCTGTATAACGCTCTAGACAGAAAGCATAATGTCAAAGAAATTATCATCATCATCATCATCATCATTATCAGCCAATTTCCGTCCACTGCTGGACATAGGCCTCTCCCATGGCATGCCACTGAGCTCGATCTTCAGCTATTCGTTTCCAACCGCTGCCAGCCAGCTTGCGTATATCATCGCTCCATCTAGTTGGAGGGCGTCCCACACTACGTTTGCCGAGCCGTGGTCTCCACTCTAGAACTCGTTTACCCCAACGGTTATCGGTTCTGCGACAGATGTGACCGGCCCACTGCCATTTCAGCTTGCTAATCCTCTGAGCTATATCGATTACTTTGGTTCTCTGACGGATGACTTCGTTTCGAATTCGATCCTTCAGAGAAACTCCGAGCATAGCCCTCTCCATAGCTCGCTGAGCGACTTTGAATTGGTGAACTAGTCGCACTGTCAGTGTCCACGTCTCGGCTCCGTAGGTAATAACAGGAAGGACGCACTCGTTAAAGACTTTCGTCTTCAGGCTTTGTGGTATGGGCGATGTAAAGACTCGACGAAGTTTTCCGAATGCTGCCCATCCAAGCTGTATCCTTCTGCGAGCTTCCTTCTCGAAATTGTTTCTGCCCAATTGCAAGATTTGCCCAAGGTAGACATATTCGTCAACAACTTCGAGAGGGACTCCATTTAGGGCAATCGGTTCCGGAATAACATGTTCGTTGAACATGATCTTGGTCTTATCCAAGTTCATCCGGAGACCGATGCGCGCAGAAGAATCAGCGAGGGTGGTCAGCATGTATTGCAGGTCCTGCACGGTTTCAGCCATGATGACGATGTCGTCCGCAAATCTCAAGTGTGAGAGGTAATTGCCATTGACATTTATGCCCCGTCCTTTCCAGTTCAGCGTTTTGAACATATCCAAAGAAATTACTAATAATAATATAAAAAATATAATTCTTACCTACCTTAAAAGCTTTGACTATGATGGAATTGAAACACTTCTAACAAGTTTTTATTTCTAAATTTTATCTATTAAATACATACCCTAACACTTAACAAATCTACTCAACAACATTCACACATAAAACACACACACACAGCTACACACCATTACACTCATTCTAACACTCCCTGCACACAACCATATACATACACACAGAAACACAGTAATTAACTAATGAAAGATACCTTTTTTATTGGAATTTTTATAATATTTGTAGTAATATATGTAGTAAATATCTATGTATATTTAACTATGGGAGAAGCCATTGGCTCCTGAAACACAGTGTTACTAGTTCGGGAGTCTATGGATTCAACGATAAACTTGTACTTACCATAAATTATGTCAATAAAGATTTGTATTTGTATTTATTTGTATTTGTAGTATAATCATAGAGAGTCAGTGACCATCTACCACCATATCACCGCTTACCACCTGCGAGATAGTGCCTAACCTGTTAGATATAACATAACCTATTTAAAAAAACTATTAGAGATTTTGTAGCTTACAATATGCAAGAGAGGGAGGCAAGGGCGGATTTAAGGGGTGGGCACGGGGCGGGGGAGAGGGGGCATTTTATAAATTAAAAATAATATATAAATTTAATATACCTAATAATATTTGTTTACTATTAGATTGTGAAACTAATAAACGGCCAACAAAGTCAATGAGCTTTAGTAGAATATAATATAACCCATAACCCGCTATACCTTGTTCTGCCACAGACATAGACTGGACACTTTTCTTGACTATTTCTGCCCATCCATTACATAACCCGCTATACCTTGTTCTGCCACAGACATAGACTGGACACTTTTCTTGACTATTTCTGCCCATCCATTACATAACCCGCTATACCTTGTTCAGCCACAAACATAGACTGGACACTTTTCTTGACTATTTCTGCCCATCCATTACATAACCCGCTATACCTTGTTCTGCCACAGACATAGACTGGACACTTTTCTTGACTATTTCTGCCCATCCATTACATGATTTGCATTAGATGCATGCTTGAAAATTAAACACATATTTAGGTCTTTAGTGTGAAATGGCAATGTATGATGATAAATCTTCACGGGCTAGCATTCAAAGTTGAAATTTAAAAATAAAGCATGATTTAAACTGTGTTAGATTGGCTATTGTGCTATAGCTTTTAAGTTAACTATTTCTTTGTTTGTAAGTTACTTTAATTGGTGTACAATAAGGTATTTTTTATTGTATTGTATTGGACACTGCTTAGTGTCCCCTGGTCATTGGTCAGCTACCACATTCCATTTAAAAATCTGTTGCCAATCATCTGATAGGTTCCGGCAGCTGTTCTTGAGAGCCAGTTCCCATTCTAGGCTTAGCGTGCTACCATTCTCGACCTCATCGTTACTTACTATACCAACAGGTGAGATGTCAAACGCCAGCCTATATGATATTTATAAAAATTCTGATTTTATAGGTAAAACTTGTATGTGAATGTGTAGCTGTTTTTTGGGGTTCCTTACCTCAAAAGGTAAAAAAAGGAACCCTTATAAGATCACTTTCTTGTCTGTATGTCCGTCTGTCTGTCTATCTGTCTGTCCGTCCGTGTGTCACCACCGATTTTCTCAGGAACGAGTGGACCTAGCAAATTAAAATTTATACCAGATACTGAGGTCTATAATCCCTATTAGTTGTATAAAAACAAGGTAACCTGAGTCAACACGATAAAAAGATCGCGAAAACTTGTAAGTACCAAAATTTACCTTAATTTTCAACTTTTTTGTTTTTCGAAATGTTTACTTTACTTGTGCTGTAAGACCTTGCTTTTGACCAAAATTGACAATTCTAGGTCAACCGGAAGTACCCTATAGGTTTTGGGTCGAAAACCTATAGGGTCCTTCCCGTTGATCTAGAATCATGAAATTTGGCAAGATGCAAGGTTTCACAGCACAAATAAAGGAAAAAAATCCAAAAAATTAAAAAAGTTGAAAATTAAAGGGTTGGCCCCATACATACATAGAAACGCCAATTAAGATAGGCCTCTGAGTTATATGAGCGCTCATATAATTTAGAGGTCAAGCTTAATTGGTACCTACCAACGTTGGTACGGAAGCCTCGGTGGGCGAGTGCAACTCGACTTAGCCGGTTTTATTTTTGTTTCAGATGAGAGCGACGGTGGCGCTAACGTATCGTCTAAAGCACAGAATGCGATAGCGCATTTGAATACAAAGATAGAACGCACTAAGGACCTTATTAGACTGGAACAGACTATACGGGATGGTGAGAACAGTTTCTCGTTATTATAGAGATATTTGCTCATTAGACGAACTAAGCACTTAGAAATAATTTAAGATCGTTTACAAAACAAAAAAAGAAGACTTCAAATGCCGTGCCAGTAATTTTTAGTACCAAGTTTGAGGTGTTTATCTTCATATCTCTGTAGATACTCATCAGATCTCGATGTAATTACAATGGGACCAAACGGGAGGCAAGTGTACTCTCTCCAACAAAGTCAACATTTTCCAAATTGTTTAATAAATGACGTGAGTTCTGAGCTTCGATCAAGAATCTATAGATATAAGGTCGACGCAAAAAGAATGTCCCGACGAATAAGAGCTCACACCGGGCGGTGTGCTCTTATTTTGTTCGTCGAACACAAATACTTTTGTGACGAATAGCCGTAAGTATAAGATGATGTTTTACCGAATTGCGACTTTATTTTGAGGTATTATGGTCGTAAAGATGTTGATCATAAAACGGTTTTATAACTTTTGTCTCTGTTTATTAGACAGTATACACTTTGGACAGAATTTGGCTTTGATTTTGTAGGTAACCCGTTATCTATAGATTCTTGATCGAAGGTTCTGAGGTAAAAAAAAACAGTTGAATTGAAAAACATCTCCTTTTTTGTCGGTTAAAGGCGGTTAAAAACAAAGTTTAAATACAAAAAAAAATTCGAGATTAACATGCTTCGCCTTCAATCAGTTCTTTTGGACTAACTGACAGTTGAAAGCATAAGTCAATAAGAGTCGAGTCAAAGCGCCCTTTAGTAAGACGGACACTTTAGAAACGATAGTTTTGTACATAATTTAAGATGGTTTAAAAAACTAAAACCGACTTCAAACGTCGCGCTAGTCAAAGTAGCCAGCAGTAAGTAGCATGTCATCGAGGTATATAAATGCATCGTAATACAAATTTTGATATATTAAAAAGCGCTCGACCGATTTCGTTAAAATTTAAATGGGACCACCATTGAAACGATAAAATAATTTTCTGAATCGGTTCAGACTTCAGGCATCTTCGAGTACCTAATCGGTGTACATACATAAAAAAAAAAATTACGACGAATTGAGAACCTCCTCCTTTTTTATGAAGTCGGTTAAAACCGTCTTCTCGACCGCATCATCACTTACCAACAGGTAAGATAGTAGCCAAAAGCTAGCCTTTATGATGTAAATCAAATGACATGAATAATACTATTATCAATTCGTTTCAGACAATGTAAACGAGTACCTGAAGTTAGCAGCGAATGCAGACAAGCAACAGTTGCAACGTATCAAAGCAGTTTTCGAGAAGAAAAACCAGAAGAGTGCGCTATGTATCGCTCAGCTACAGAAAAAATTGGAGGGATACAACAAACGGATCAAGAATTGGGAGGTAGTTTCTGTTAGTTACCTTCAAATATTTTAGCTTCTGCATGACTGAGCTATATATGATAAAGAAAATATGTGCTTTGAAAACTTTTTTTATGGGACTGACTTTACATGTCGTGTGACAGTTGCGATCTTTTTAGGGTTCCGTACCTCAAAGGGAAAAAAGGAACCCTTATAAGATCACTTTGTTGTCTGTCTGTATTTCTGTCTGTCTATCCGTCTGTCAAAAAAGGTGAATCCAACAACGTATAAGTTTGTAATTACTATTACAAACGTATATGTTTGTTGGATTCACCTTTTATAGAAAATGTGCAATACATTTTCTGTGGATCGAACTACAAAGTTAAGTTTGTCGATTAACCTAGTTTGAGAAGTTGGTACGGAAGCCTCGGTGCTCGGTGGGCGAGTCCAACTCGACTTGGCCGATTTTTATTTTTATGTCGTATAGGCTAGCGTTTGACCACAATCTTACCTGTTGGTATGTGATTATCGATGGTGATAGCACGCTAGGCCTTGAATTGGAACTGGCCCTCAAAGACAGCTGCCGGAACACATTACATGTTTGGCGACGTTCTGAGATTACTCGCTCCAAACAAAGGCCCACGCCGCGTCTGTCTGTCTGTTCGCGATAACCTCAAAAACTACTAAACGGCTTTTCATTTCGGTTTCACCAATAGGCCCAGCGCACACCTCGAAGGAAGCGCGGCGGAGCGCATTATTGAAGACAACAATTTAATATAAACCTTAACTAGCTTGACATAGAGCTCTTGAGAGCCGCACCTGAAGCAGTAGCGCGTATGCTCTTGTGGTAGCGGGAGAATTTATTATTGTTATACAATTATTGACGGTATTTCAAGGTAGTTAAGGTTTATATTAAACTAGAAGTGCCCCGCGGCTTCGCCCGCGTTAAAGTCTTCTTTTATTTACTTAAAACTTTTATTTTGAAAAAACCTTTCTATCATAAAAGACAATCAAAGAAGTGAAAGCCGAATCGGTTCACCCGTTATCAAGTTATTGCGTGACCATATTGATTTTCAGACTTTTTACCAACCCCTTGCAAAAATCTTGCAACACGTATTTACTTATTTATTTAAAGAAGTACTTAAGTAAATCTATAAGTTTATATATATATAATTAAAAATAATAAGTTACCTATAACCGGGGGGAATTTTTATAAAATCCTTTCTTAGCGGATACCTACGTCAAAATAACTATCTGCATGCCAAATTTCAGCGCAATCCGAAACAATATTGATTTCAGACTTTGTTACCCCACTTCACCCTATTAGGGGTGGCATTCCGAAAAAACCTGAAATACGTATTTACTTATTTATTTACTGAAGTACTTGTGCGAAGTTTCGAATAGAAAAGATTATCTTACCTTGTTTCTCCATACAAACTTTGAACCCCCGTTTCATCCCCATTAGGGGTGAATTTTAGAAAATACTTTCTTAGTACATCCTTACGTACTAAGACAAATATACTCTCCAAATTTCAAGTCTCTACGACCAGTGGTTTAGGCTGTGCGTTGTCTGTCAGTCAGTCAGTCAGTATGTCAGAACAAAGATTCTTATAGTATAAGATTGTTGTCTTCAAAATGCGGTGTGCGCTGGGCCATAGACGAGTGATTCATGAAGAAGGTGTATAATTCGTTTAGGTTTTGTGTAAATTGGTTGAAATTTGACGATGATTGTTGAAGATGTTAATTCATACTCGAGAAAACAAGCTGATGCAAACACAGTAGACATATATGCTCTACCCGTGCAAAGCTGTGACGGGTCGCTAGTTAATCAACACCAATATTATAAACGCGAAAGTTTGTATGTATGGATATATAGATTTATGGATGGATGTTTGTTACTCTTTCACGCAAAGACTACAGAACTGATTGAGCTGAAATTTAGTATGTAGATAGTCTAGACCCTGGAATAACACATGGGTACTTTTTATCCCGAATCCCGATATTCCCACGGGAACTATGTCTACGCGGGTAAAACCGCGGGGCTCAGCTAGTAATAAATATATGAATATTAGATATCGATCAGATTGACTACTCTGGCTGTTATATATAATAAAACTGGCCAAGTGCGAGTACCAGCATCGCGTCTCTTATCGCACACTTAGGGAGGGTTCCGTACAATACGAAACATAGAACAGAAACAGAGTTTCAACCTCATATATTTAATTACCAAGAATATTTGGTTTGGTCGCGATCTAGAAAGACGGGGCTCGTTTACTAGCGCCATCTATGTCATTTTGCCGAAACTAATTAGATAGATGGCGTTTAAAAACACGTTTTTTGTATGGGGACCCCCTTTAATTTTTAACTTTATTTTGTTTTTAGTATTTGTTGTTCTAGCGGCAACAGAAATACACCATGTGTAGAAATTTCAACTGTCTAACTATCACGGTTAATGAGCTACAGCCTGGTGACAGACGGACAGACAGACAGACAGACAGACGGAGAGCGGAGTCTTAGTAATAGGGTCCCATTTTACCCTTTGGGTACGGAACCCTAAAAAGTACCCTATGTGTTATTCCAGGGTGTAGGCTATCTACATACCAAATTCCAGCTCAATAGATTCAGTAGTTTTTGCGTGAAAGAGTAACAAACATCCATCCATAAATGTATATATCCATACATACAAACTTTCGCGTTTATAATATTAGTAAGGATAACTAGCGACCCGCCATGGCTTCGCACGGGTGGAGCATATATGTCTAAGTAAGATTGTTCCTGCTCTTTCACATTAAACATTTGGAATGGAGATAACAATGTAAATAATAACATTTGGACAAAGATAGCTTTGTTATATTTACAGTATAAACTATCTACTAAGCAATACCGCGAGGCGTAGATAGTTTAATATATAGTGTATTTTATTGTTCATTGTTTTGCAGCAACATGGTACAAGTGGGCAAGCGCACAGACAACCTAGAGAAGTGTTACGGGATATGGGACAAGGATTAAAGTAAGTAACAGCATGTATGTCTGATGAAACGAACACCAGATAAATAATTAAGATAGTTTATGGCCACTATATTTCAGCGCCGTAGGTATTTAGCGATACCTCAGTCCCCGTGACGGATATTCCGATCGCGTAGCGGGAAACTGTCAGCCAGCTAGCATAAGTGACACAGGTCCTACCTCGAAGACGCCTGGCGCCGTTTGCTGTTGAATTAAACACTTGTCGATTTAGAATATTTAAGCCTTAAGAACTAAAACAACAGACTTTCATGTCGCGCGAGTCAGTTTCAGTAGCAAGTTTGAGACGTTTATCGTCGTATCTCTGGAGATACTAATCAGATTTAGATAAATTACAATGGGAGTAACTAACAAGAGATAGATTTAAACTAAAAAAATAAAATAAAATAATAATATTCCGACGAATTGAGAATCTCCTCCTTTTTTGTGAAGTCGGTTAAAAAGATTTTTTTTTAATTGGTTCACAATTGGCGAAAATATCTTAAAAACAAAAAAAAAATACATACAGACGAACATAGAACATCCTGATTTTTGGTAATCGGTTAAAACTCATTCGTGCGGTCATGTTGTAACACTTCTAAAGTTTTAAGTGATATGTCTAATAGGCTTGCGTTTGATCACTATGCAGTACTACTATGTACTACTAATTATTCTGTGCAACTATCTGGCCTGGTGCTGGTGGTAAGCGATGATGTGGTCGAAGATGGTAAACACGCTAGGTCTAGAATACTCTGACTCTCAAGGGTTGTTCTGCCGCGACACCGTAAGGATATTGCGGCAGATTTTCTCCTTGATGGTAATAAGCTACTTTTTGGTAGCAAGTCCGGTGGAACATCGATATAAAATGCTTACTACCACCTGTGGCCATCTATCCTTTACGCCAACAGGGCTCTCAACCATCCGCTTTTTCTGCTAGAGTCTGTGCAAAAAGTTAACCGTCGTAGAAATTGAGGGCGCGCGTGTTGATGGTTCTAGCTTACTGTTTTTGTTGCGTTGACAACATTGCTCTGTCATTCCCAATACTACTAAAAATGTTTAGTACATTGGTAAGTACCTACTCTTATAATTATCGGGGGGTATTAGCACCACATCTAGGTAGGTATATACCTTCCTTCCTTACCTTTGAATGTTAGTTCATCGGAAAGCTACGACGGCTCTTTTTTGCACAGACTGAGGTTTTGAAGTGGTAGGACTTCTGCTAGTCCGCCTGGGGCGGTACCACTACTTTGCCAATTAATTTTCAGCCATGAATTAGGAATGTTTTACGGTTGCAATGGCAAGGTGTCCAGTGAATTACAGGGCATGTGAGACTCAACGTCTTTATGCAATTCTGGACTGCCAGAATTTTGCATTCCGCTGTATCTGTAATAGGTAGATGTCATCGCTTATCAGGCGAGCGTCGTGCTTGTCCTGTTACCTTTTACCATAAAAAAAACAACAAAAACTCTAATTTATGTTTTTCACCCTCAGAAATGTAGGCGGCAACATCCGTGATGGCATCACTGGTCTAGGCGGTAGCGTGATGGCTGCACCTAGAGAATTCGCGCATCTCTTCTCCCGGTCCAACCGCTTCGGATCCGCGGATAACATCGCGCAGTTAGCCGGTCGGTGTCTTCTTATACTCGTCGCTTTTTGTCTTTTTCTATTATTTTATACAGCCTGGAAAAATGGTATGCGACGCGGGTGGGAAGTACATCGAATGTATGAAATTTTACTGAATTGAAACATGCTTTTATTTAAAAAAATAGAAATAACTGGATTCAAACATTTTTGATAAAATATTATCCTAGTCGGGAATCGAACTCATTTAAAATCGTAAAAAATAATTCCTACCAGATAATGATAGTTACTATTTTATTCTATAAATGTATACGTATTACTTATCGATGTAGATGAAATCCCTAAAACAAACATTTTATCCTAAAATTACAGAACATCCTGAAAGTTAGCAAATCGTTGCTATCTTTATTTAATAACCTCAAAAACACGTTGGTACTTACATCAGTAATTTATAGACATATTCTTTTTTTTTTTCAAAAATGTATGTATTAGGTTTTTCCTAATAAATAAAAATATGTTTCCTTTCAGTGACATAAGATATCTTGGAAATTTAATGTACTTTTCTTCCGTGCCCTAATCTCTAATTCCACCCTGTATAGTAGGTGATTTTGTGCGCTACCCTTTCAATGGTCTGCAAAAATTACTTATTAGGTTCAAAGTTCATGCTTACTACGTCGCTGTCAAAACAAAACAAAAAAAAAAGTTCATAAATGAGGTATACTCGTACGTAAAAAGAATACTTAAATAAGTGAATACAACACATGTTATATGGATATGATACCTACATTTTTCTCGCATTATTTCGCCACATTAATCGGAATATAAAATGTGTGTTGATATTTTTCTTTGATTAAAAACCGTGTGATCGTAAAACACATCTATGTTGCAAAAGATTTTTTTTTTTTTTTTTTATTACTACGTACCAAGCGTTTGTCCTCTTTCTCACTAGATTTTAAGCGCCGATGCGATTGACGATGCAGCACGCTTACCTAGAAGATACCTGTTTACTCGCGATTTGATTTGATTATATTTTATGATCAGCCAACACCTGCCTTTACACCAAAACTCTTTGGAAATGCCGGCACTTAAAAAAATGGGTTGTCTGTAAAGTTGGTTTACAGACGATACTTTTACGTGATAACGTCATACGATCTTGCCTCTCTATCGCTTTTTGCGCGCTCTCGCTCGCACGCGGCACATGCCACTTTTTCGTGCGTGCAGCCGGCGTTCATAGATATATAAGACGTTATCACGTCAAAAAGGATTCTTATTTGTGACGGCAATATTTCAAGTCTAGTTGTACTTGCATAGACTTTCATGGAATGGGTAGCGCACAACAATCAAAATCTATTATTCATTCTCTTTTTGATGTTGATTTTAAATAACGTATCACTTTTCTACCAATCAAGTTTGTGGGTACGAATGTTGTTGGTTCTGTTGGGTTAATTATACAGTTATACACATTGATCGTACATGGCAACTTCATTGACATTTATAAGATGTTTTATTAAAAATAATGTAGTGTTTTTCTATTCCATATTTTTTTTCCAGATTTAAATATCAATTTATTCCAAAATTAACATTCCATACAAAAATTATGATTTACTTTTGCTAATAATGCCAATTCTGTTATTACGTTTACTATACTATACTAAAGGCCCAGAGGTGAGCCCAGAGGTGGGCCCAGTGGTGGAAGTGGCAGAATAGTCGGTTATGATGACGTCAGAGGGCATCATCAGGGCATCACCCTTAACCCTCGCATCTAGTCTCTGCCTGGCCCACTACCTCAAGCAGCTCAAGTTAGAAAATCTGAAATGATAATGAAATTAGGGCTTTTGCGTATGAGTTTGCCACTAGGCGCTAGTGGACTATATAATTCGCGAAATTTCAAATGTCATTATAAAAAAGTTGGGATAAATCCCAAAGTGACATTGACATAAAATTACATTTGACATTTCATTATAAATTGTAAAGCTTGACAGCACAAACACTGACAATAGATACTCGTGCTAGCCACACTGTGTACTCCAATGTTGTATTTTTATGGCATCTGACGGCAACCCGTATAACGCTAATAATTTGTATTACTCTTCAAAATTAATAATTATATTTTATCGCAATTAACACTAAATATTTTTAAAAGAACATCTTAATTGTGAAGCAATAGAACGTATGAAACAATTCATATGCATAGACATTTCGAATTATTAGCTTACTCTTTGCTTTGTGCATAGTTAGATGTTACATTATATAACGTTTTTACATTTTATAACGTATATGTATTTTCTATCACAGAGAACACGGGTCCTTGTAAGTATATCAGTACTTAGATACCCAGTGACTAATGCCCATCTATAGATATCATTTTAGACCCTATACTAACCTACTAGAAGGTTCATTCTTCTAAGTTTGTATCATTCATTTTTCATAGCAAGTAATCGTTGCATTTTGACCAAGTATTTATCATATAAAACTCTTCTGCATACTTACGGACACTTTCACTGATAGCCTTGTTATGAACGTATCTGTTAGATTTACAACTTTTAGTGCTGCGGCCACACTACCGTGATAGGGCAATAATGATGGCCATAATTGTAACACCTAGGTGTAGCCACGATTTATGGCCATAATTTTACAATGTCAATCAATATGGCATATGACGGTAGTGTCATATCTAGGTAAATTCTAGTGAAACCACACCACTTCACGCGGTAATTTGGCAGTAATTGAATGCCATAATTATTGCGGTAAGCGGGCGGTAGACGTTAAGGTAGTGTGCCCGCAGCATATATGGTAGCATAATATTTATGTCAGATAACGCCATACGCCATACAAAAGTTGTAGGCAGATAAATTCCTAATTCATCATCTCCTAACATCAGGGGAGATTCAAGTGCTACTTTTTATACTGTTCGGCATAATAAATAGGCTATGAGCACTCAATCAAAGACTAGCCCTTGTCCTTGGCCCTTATTCTATTGAAATATTGTTACTATATTTGTAACTACCTCAGTGCTCAATAAAGTAACCTTTACAGTGTTATAATCTGAATGCCCGTTTATAAAATCCCTTTAACTCTTTATACCCTTTCATGTAAGGATTTGAACTGATCAGTGAACTATAGACCTGTTTCAAAATATTGCTTCCCATAATAGCACAGAATAATAAATACATAATAGGTAGAACGTGCGAAATATACATAGTACATTTTCATATCTATATTGTATAGTTACTACCATATAGATATGGTGGTTTATGAAACTGTTGCATAATGTAATGAGGGGTATTAAAAAACGAGTGGATGTTTAAAAAAAGCATGTATCTCACAAGTGTTTTAATACCTAGTGTTCTGTTCATACACCACTTTATCTACACTCATGCAATAGTTACTATTCAACTAAAAAACCAAAGTTAGCTAAACAAACACAATGGCTCCGTAATCATCGGTTAACCGCGCATGCGCCAAGCGCTGTCCCATGAACAATTATAAAAATTGAACTCAAAACTCCTTAGTCCATCTAAAGTGTTCTATTATAGAAAAACGTTATTTTATAGCATTGTTTTGTTCAGAAATCTATATCAAACATTCAAAATAAAACTTTTTAATTTGCATTACATTCTAGTTGCACATGCTTAAAGTCTGTCATTACTTTACTATTTTTTAAATTCATACTTAATCAGAACTTTACGATATGAGTGTAGATAATACTCACCCTGACCTATCTATCTATATCATAATCTGTTCATCCCAGCATCAGGTCAACGTTACCAAGTTCTACAATATTGAAGTAAGAGTACCTATATCGACTTTTGAATTGATCAGAACTACAAAATTGTATTTCATAGCGTCATAGCTAGATGATGATGTAGAAAAATGCTATGAGCATTTCTTCAAACGGCTGAACTGATTTTCAAGATTCAAATTTAAAGAACACTCTCAATTAAGACACCAATCAAACAAAAAAATACTAAATCAAAATCGAGTCATCCGTTTAGGCGATACGATGCCACAGCAGACAGACACACATCAAACTTATAATACCCCTTCTTTTTGCGTCGGGGGTTAATAAAAGTAAATTAGCAACACCGTGACGTAGAATTTGCATTGGAACATAAAGTACTGTTTATTTTATGATTGTTTATTTCCAAGGTTTTTAGTTCGTCATGGTCAGTACATGAGATAAATGGTAGGTACACAGATTGAGTTCAGAGTCATGAATGGTTAGATTACTTATACCAGAATTATACGAGTGTTATTTATAGAACTACTAGCTGTGCCCCGCGGCTTCGCCCGCGTAAAAAGTATCCTATAGCCTAATCTATAGATTAGGCTATAGGATACTTTTTATAAAAAATCTCGTACGAGATTTCAGCTAAATCCAGTCCAGCCCTGACCGTGAAGAAGTCCCAAACAAACAAACAAAGTAACTTTCGCATTTATAATATTTGTGTTGATTGTTTGCTCCCCGCAATGTCGCCTGCGTACTTTCCTATCCTACAGTATAGTCTATTCTTGTAAAATGTCAGCCAAGTCAGTCGAGCTTTAGTTATGCGAATGAACAAAACAGACAAAGGGACAGAGACGGTAACTTTCGAATATAATGTTGAATATATCATATGAGTGTGGATTAGTTGCGCCCCTCGGTTTAACTTGCTTTGGATAAGTATCTTATGTATTAACCTTATATGTGCAAAATTTCAACCAATCTGTTCACTTGTTTGATCGCAAAGAGGTAACAATTGTAACAAACAAGTTACAATCACCTTTATAAAATTAGTGGTAATTATTATAAAATATTTCAAACGCTTTTCCTTTCTCTCCTATTTTAGGTGTTTTATTATTTATTTTGTATCAATCTCTCCTTTAATAATAAACTTCGTTTTAATACTTCAAGTTCTACTTGTAATTTGTACTTTATCATCTACCCTTCTTCGCAGGTATTTCTGCCCTTCTATTTTATCTCACTGTCGTTTAGTTTTGTAATGGGCCCAACCAATTTCACTTCAGTAATGCTATTGTTTTGTTGAGCTCGAATACTCACTGAACGCCGCTTAAATTCTGTGTTACGAACATTGTCTCCTACTGTTAAAGTAAGTCTCAAATCTGTGAAAGTAAAAAACACACACAAGACAATACACAGTCAATATTTGATCCTTCGATGTCGGCTCTTTCTATCATTGCGAAGCAAAATTCGCCAAGCGTTGGTTTTTTCACACCCATCAATCAATAGGGAACGTGAGCTGAGTTTAAACCGTCGGGAGCCAAGTCTCAAATCTGTGAAGATTTTTTTTCACAAATACTGCAATTTCTTATACAACAAACACAACAGACAAGACACAGTCAAGATTTTTAATTGAATAAGCAACAAATAATCTTAGACAGTATCTAGTTATATCTATCTTTTGACATATGACTCACATGTTTTCACATTACATAAGCACATAATACGTTTCATGTTTTTCAATAGTACATCCTTGTCAGCGTTATGTGAAACTCGCGTCGTTTTGCATCACTATATACTTTGAGCCTTTGAAGTTGTGTTTACTGTATTTTGAACTCTATTTCAACTGTTCAAGCTAGTATTTATTCATTTTTATAAAAAATGTGTATGGTGTGTGTGCATTTTAAAATGTACTTGAAAGTAACGAAGTGATTGCAGTGTCATAGTGACTTTTTATGCATTTCTTGGTAAATTAACACATAAATGACCTTAAAAAGTAAACAATAGGTCATTTTTTATCTGTGCCTTGAAGTGCCGTGATTTTACTCACTATTGGTAAAATTAGTGACTATGTTGTTCAAAAAGTGCAAGAGGTGCCGGAAAAATTGTAATTATGATTTGGTTTACGCTTTATTTTACTCCTGCAAACTTTTTTCACCTGCCTCAAAGTTGTTACAATAATATTAAATAAACTGGTCAAGTGCAAGTCCGACTCGCACTCGTAGGGTTCCGTACCACACTACAGTATTTTATAAGATCGATCAAAAAATACAACTATCATTTTTCGCCAGCAAAAAATAATAATTAATAAACATTTAATTTCTTATAACGTCTAAGAAAGGTGTTAGGGATCGGCATTTCAATATAATGCCATCTATGGACATTTACCTAATCGTTCATAGATGGCGTTATATTGAAATACCGAAAAAACACGTTTTTTGTATGGGGGACCCCCTATTATTTTTAACCATATTCTGTTTTTAGTATTTGTTGTTATAGTGGCAACAGAAATACATCATCTGTGAAGATATCAACCCTCTAACTATCATGGATCATGAGATACAGCCTGGTGATAGACGGACAGACAGACAGACAGACAGACTGACTGACGGACAGCGGAGTCTTAGTAATAGGGTCCCGTTTACCCTTTGGGTACGGAACCCTAAAAAGAACTTGATTGTTCCATTCTAATATGTTGACTGTTTTTGTAGTTTTGAATGTTTAAAGATATGACAGTTTTATTTATGAATAAAGATAATGAAAGGGCTTTCCGCTTAATTGCAGTTCCACTGCATATTTTTTTTATATCATATAGGCTAGCATTTGACCACTATCTCACCTGTTGGTAAGTGATGATGCGCTCGAGGACGGTATAATTATAAGTGGGCATCGACCTATTGATATACGGGTAGTCAGTTTGTATGTACAATCAACTATACATACATACAGACTTATTTTCCTCGAAATGTTCATCAAGTTAAATTTATCATGGTCGCGCGAAAACCGAAAATTAGTATCCAGACTGGAAGAATGCAACTAGATCGAAACCTTGTGGTATAATAAAATAATATGTTTTTTTGCGCGATATTTTTTTTTATGATATAAGATAAAACAAGCACGACGCTCGCCTGATGCGTCAGTGATGACGTCTACCTATCTATACTAATATTATAAAGAGAGAACATTTGTATTTTTGTATGTTTGTAATGATTTGGCTCAAAAACTACTGAACCGATTTAAAAAATTCTTTCACTAATACATAGAATGGACTTTCGGAATGAAAATAGGCTATATATTATCCCGTTTAAATCAAAGGTACATTCGTGGAGACCTAATTTGTAACCTAAGTCGGCAAAAAAACGGTCGAAAAAACACGTTTCTTACGAACGCTGCTTAATTGAAAATAGACAGAAGAATATTTTCTATACAAGAGTTGTACAACTTAATAAGACCTACAAAAAAGTCCGCGACAGCATATATCTATCTCTTAAGGTTGACTCACAATAACCATTTTAATCTTAAAATTTTTGTTAAAAAATATTACATAACTTCCAAGGCTATTTTAAAGTATATAGTATTAATCCTTATCCAAATAATTACGTTAATTAGCTTGGCCACATATTATAGATTAAAATTGTTCTTTACAGTATATAATTCAAATGAAAACTCTAGAAGATATCACGAATTTCACATACACGCATCGCAAAATTAATAAAATATTTGCCGTGAAACCACAGATTAGGCCATAGTTACTACGAAAATATTATTATAAGCTTAGCTTACCTTAGATCGCCGCCGATTACAATCAATTTGAAGTCAATATAATATAATAATATGATCTATTGTATAAAATAATATTCATCTATATATATAATAATATAATATTTTAAACCACCCCGACTGATCTATGTATAATCTTAAGAGTCCAGGAGATGTCTCAGCATCAGGTTAATGCTTCCATGTTCTTACAATATCGTTGAAGAAGAAGATTTTTGAATTGATCAGACCTATGAAAGTTGATTTCATAGCGCAATTAACTAGAAAAAAGCTCATAGTTTTATAACGATTGAACGAATTTTCATGAATCAAAGCTAAGAAAACTCTCGATGAAGACATCTATCAAACAAAAAAAAACTATGAATATTAAAAACAAAATCGGTTCATCCGGTTAGGTGCTAAGATGCTACAGACAGACACACAGATACACATTACCCCTACATTTTGCGTCGGGGAACGCCGTAAGTTTACGGCGGCAGATGTTCTCCTTGGTGGTAAGCTACTTTTTGGTCGATTTAATGATCCCACTACCACTCTACGAAAACTCATGATTCTTGAATGCACATAAAACTTTCATTGGTAGGTATATAGCTAGGATTAGAACCAACGACCGTCGGGTCAGAATCAGGGTAACTATCCTTTACGCCAAAGGGCCGTCCAATATCACTACGTAAGTATTATAAAACAAAGTCCATCACTGCGTCTGTCTGTCTGTTCGCAATAATCTCAATAGCTACTGAACGGATTATCATGCGGTTTTCACCAATAGCCAGAGTGTTTATGAGGAAGGTTTAGGTGCATAATTCGTTAAGGTTTTGTGTAAATTGGATGAAATATGACGATGATTGTTAAATATGTTCATATTTTATATTCGATGCAACAAACTGATGCAAATTTTGTAGGCATATATGTTCTACCCGTGCGAAGCCGGGGCGGGCTGCTAGTTAAATATAAAGCAGCATGCAATGTTCTGGATAGCCAGAATTTTGCACGTCACTACATTGCGCCTGTTATCAGGAAATAACATGTGCAAAAGTAGCCGTGAAAAACGTGAACTAATTTTCCTTTTAGTTTAAATTAGCTTCAATTTGAATGTGAATATGAGATCATCCTATTTCACGTTGACCTTCGTTTAGAATATTGATGACAGTTTCCTCTATTTAAATGCAGATTGCATAGAACCAAGAAGATTATAACTCAATTTGGGTTGCATTTAGAAGAAACTCTCCAAGAATAGAAATATGATCCTGAATTACACCGAGCATGTATTTTCTGTGCTCTTCTTATTGATTTAATGTTAGACAGAAGATTACTGGTATATATTTCTATCGAACTCTTATCCTTCACATTGAGTGAGATAGAACCGATAAGTTAATTCACCTGAATAAACTTATCTTCAGAGCAAAATTCTATGTTGATAACTCCCTTTAGCAGAGGTTTAATCATTTTGGCAGGAACAAAACTTGTAATGCATTCTTATACATATATTTATTATATAGATCTTTTAGTGTTTTGTTTCTTTATCCTATTTGATAAGAAAATGATGTCATGTGAAATAAAAATGTTTTAACCAGATTTTCACTCATTTGTACACTTCATTAGTAGAATTTTAGTAACATTGCACTGTCTGTATATATAAACAATGTCTGTAGTTACCATGTTTCTTACATATAAATACATAACATAAGCTTCTTGAAAATTAATATCGATAGTTATTGTTTCTTTTTCTCCTTATCTTTGAATATATCCTCTTAGAACTTGATAAAACGTGTATGCCAACTTGCAACCGTATTACATTTCTAACAAAATATCCAAAATCCAAAACGTTAATATTTAGGTACCAGAGTTCTTAGATAACATCATAAAATATACATTAAAACACATTGACAAAAATTTAATGTCTCCTATTTTTCATTCGGTCAAAATTCTAATATGTATTCCATAAATATTTATTTAATATCTCCGTTAATATTAGATCTCCGTGGTACATTCGCCAATGATCCCACCTCTCATGTTTTATTGATTTTAAACTTAACAACAGCCTTGAAGTTGTTGGAATTACAAAGTAGCCAGACGTCGAAGTATTTTAGATTTCATGCGCGAAAACTCATAGCAGCAATTATAATTCTCGTAATGTTTCGTTTAACTGATAATTACTAAACTCTTGGTCCTGTTTTAGTGTTGTTTTGTTCGCCAATAGACGGTACTGATTCATTCTATTTTCTTACAAACATTTGTGATGTTCGCTTTATACTGTTACGTGCGGGGTGGTATTAAAATGCCAATCCGATGAGATGAACGTTTATTTCCACTGATCACTAGGTTAGCACAATGTTCCACAGTAGTTGTCCAAATCGTCTTGCACAATTATCAAAAGTCCGTTAACACACACTGAGGTTGTTGGTAATCACAATCACTGATTTCACTGTTCACAGTTCACAACACTAGTTCACTGATAACACTTAACGATCACTTGGTCGCTATCCGCGCTTAGATAGTTACACTGTCGCTTCCAGAGAAAGACTGCCTCAAGCCGCGGTTTCAACGTCTTATATAGGACGAGAATATTTCTACAGAACTTTCCAGCATTGACTCGAAACAATAGACAAAAGACGTTCAAAACAAAGCAATAGAAATCACAAACAAAAGGGGCGGCTTTCCTTTGAGCATCTGACGTAAACAACTTTACCATACATGCTAATTTGATGTCTAACTACTTATGAATAAGGTTCAATCTTAACTACAAAACTAGGTACATTGACTAGGGTCTGAATTCCCGGAAGGTTAACTTTTATGACGGTCGGGTCGGGTGTTTATAGCCCCTAATTAGTCTATTCTTTCCCACGGTATTTTTGTTCGAGAAGCTTGGCGAAACATCGCGACTCGACGACGCGATGTAACATTATCCCCTTCTTAGTTATGATCGTCCCGATCATCATTTGTTCCATGGTATCGTGTAAGTCGATCGATGTGTACTACCCTCGGCTTTCCTCTCTGGCCTCGTTTAATGCGGTAGGTAACGTCGTTTATCTTCGTGATAATCTGGTATGGTCCTTCCCAATGAGCCTGCAGCTTCGGACTTTTTCCTTTCCTTCGTAGTGGGTTGTGCAACCAGACGAGAGTTCCTTCTTCGAAACCCATCGTATTCGCTCTACGATCGTACCGGGTCTTCATTTTTTCACCGGTTTTTAAACTATTCTCTCGAACTATCCTGTGCACTTCGTCCAGCTGACTACGAAGATCACTGACATAGTCGGTTACAGGCTTCGGAGCATCTGGCGGGGAACCAGTGATGGCGTCGATAGGAAGTCTTAGTTCGTGTCCAAAATTCACATTTGCAGGAGTCATACCAGTGGTAGCGGAACGGTATGACAACAAGAACAGAGGTATGTACTGATCCCAGTCACGTTGATGTGCGTCCACGACTTTAGCCAGGTGATTCTCCAACGTCTGGTTAAACCTCTCAACCATTCCGTCTGACTGTGGATGAGCTGCCGTTGTCCGCGTCTTTTGGATCCCGAGGAGGGTGCACATTTCCTGAAATAGGGCAGACTCGAAGTTCCTTCCTTGATCGGAATGCAGTTCCATCGGTACACCAAATCGACAGATCACTTCTTGCACCAACTTATTTGCGACTGTCTTTGCTTCCTGGTTTGGCGTCGCGAAAACCTCAGGCCATTTACTGAAGTAATCTTGTACTACGATGATGTACTTGTTGCCTTCTTCAGTCTCGGGAAATGGCCCGGCAACATCCACGGCAATGCGCTCCCATGGTGCTCCAACGTTGTACAATTTTAGTTGTCCTTTACTTCTTGTCTTCGGTCCTTTTACTGATGCGCACGCGGTGCACTTCCTGCACCAATCTTCCACATCCTCGCGGCTGTGTACCCAGTAAAATCGTTGACGAACCTTCACAAGAGTTTTCTTGACTCCTAGATGTCCACCAGAAACTCCATCATGAATGTGTCGTAGTAGAGATGCCACTTTGCTCCGGGGAACAACGACCTGCATCGTAGTTTCTTTTCCATTGCTGCTTTCCCATTTTCGGTACAAGATTCCTTGTTCCAGAGTCAGGCTGTCCCACTGAGCCCAGTAACTTTTTGTGATTGGGCTGCAGGCTGACACGTCGCTCCACTGGGGCTTATTTCCAGACTTTATCCAATCCAGTACAGGTCGTAAATCACTGTCCTCCGATTGTGCTTGTCTCATATTGTCGTCGTTCCATTCATCTTCTGTTCTGTCCATCCTGATGACTCTGACTTCTTCTCGAGACTCGTCCTTTTTGTAGTGTTTGCAATCTTCTTCACTAGGTCTTCTTGATAGGGCATCGGTGCTGCTATGACCCTTTCCACTGCGTTTTACTGTCACGAAGTAGAACTCTTCCACTTGGGTTTCGGCATCTTTGACTCGTTTCTTTGTTTTCAGACAATCAATCTGAATATGCCCTTTCTCACCACACCTGTAACATGTCGGTGCATACCGGGGCTTCCTGGATTCAGTTACCAACTCTCGAGCCATATATGGTTTAGTGTCCCTTCGCACTGCTTCCATTTCCACTTGGTTCTGTATATCTGTGGCCCGCTTTTTCGTTTTCAGGCAATCAACTTGAATATGCCCTTTTTCTCCACACCCGTAACATGTCGGTCCATAACGGGGCTTCCTGGGTTCAGTCACCAGCTCCCGAAGTCTGTATGGTTTGGTGTCCCGTCGCACTGCTTCCACTTCTAAAGCATGAACCAGGGCGTTCTTCAGTGTCTGATGATGTCCCAATCGTACCGCAGCGCGTACCTCGCCATCCCTGATTCCATCCACAAAGTGCCGCAGCGATGTAACTTCAATGGTTGATGGCGTCGACACGTAGGCTCGTCGGACCAACCTCTCGATTTCATCTGCCCACTGTTGCAATGTCTCTGTGGGTTTCTGGGTGCGCTCTCGTAGTTGTGCCCTGTACGCATGCTCCATATGTTTGTCCCCATAGCGCGTTTCCAGGGCTTCCAGCAAGGTCTTCAGCGTCCTTTCGTCTTCAGGTATGCGTTCCAGAATAAGCTGAGCGTCTCCTTTCAGCGCTAATGTAAGCGCTGTATTTGCTTGCTCGTCTGTCCAGCCACAGCTTTTAGATAGCGTCGTGAATTGAAACTTGTATGCTGCCCAAGAAGACGTTCCGTCGAAGTGTGGCAGATCCAGTTTGAACGGCGAAGTCGTAGCGGACACCTGGCTGCTCTGTCCAACTCCTCGTAACTCCAGTTTCTGGACCTTATTAGCCAGGTCATTCACGGTCTGTTCGTGTACGTCGAGTCGTCCTTCCACTTCTTTGACGCTGGCTTCCACCTTTTTTATTTTTTCTCCCATGCCGGCAAGCCCGCTCTGCAATTGACGTCCAATTGTCTCTTTCAGTTTACGGCTAGCTTCTTCCTGTTTACGGCTAGCTTCTTCCTGTTTACGGCTAGCTTCTTCTTGTGCCGCCTGTACAGCCTGTAGTGCAGTCTGTTGATCCTGGCGAGCTTCTTGTTGTGCTGCCTGTACTGCCTGTAGTGCGGCCTGTTGTTCCTCACGTACAGCTTGTAGTGCAGCCTTTTGTTCCTGGCGTGCAGCTTCTTGTCCAGCTAGGAGAGCGGCTAGCATGGCCTCCAGGCCTCCATCCGTAGTTAGACTCACCGGCGGTGCTGTAGGTGGCGCTGCCATGGTGGGTGCCATCGGTGTTGCTGCTGGCTCTTCCAAAGTGGATGTTCCTGCTCCCGATGCTTCGAGCTCCTTCTGCCGGGTTGCATCCATCTCCGCCTGGCGCCTGGTGCGTGGAGTACGCGTATCTTCCCTCGGAGTGATTGGCATCCCACTTCTGACACCAATTGTTACGTGCGGGGTGGTATTAAAATGCCAATCCGATGAGATGAACGTTTATTTCCACTGATCACTAGGTTAGCACAATGTTCCACAGTAGTTGTCCAAATCGTCTTGCACAATTATCAAAAGTCCGTTAACACACACTGAGGTTGTTGGTAATCACAATCACTGATTTCACTGTTCACAGTTCACAACACTAGTTCACTGATAACACTTAACGATCACTTGGTCGCTATCCGCGCTTAGATAGTTACACTGTCGCTTCCAGAGAAAGACTGCCTCAAGCCGCGGTTTCAACGTCTTATATAGGACGAGAATATTTCTACAGAACTTTCCAGCATTGACTCGAAACAATAGACAAAAGACGTTCAAAACAAAGCAATAGAAATCACAAACAAAAGGGGCGGCTTTCCTTTGAGCATCTGACGTAAACAACTTTACCATACATGCTAATTTGATCTCTAACTACTTATGAATAAGGTTCAATCTTAACTACAAAACTAGGTACATTGACTAGGGTCTGAATTCCCGGAAGGTTAACTTTTATGACGGTCGGGTCGGGTGTTTATAGCCCCTAATTAGTCTATTCTTTCCCACGGTATTTTTGTTCGAGAAGCTTGGCGAAACATCGCGACTCGACGACGCGATGTAACAATACTTATTTATTATTAACTATTATGTTAGAACTATTCAAGTGATTTAAAAATTTAAACCATATCACACTTTAATAATTATGAAAACCAGAGGTACGTTTCTGTGTATTTATATTTTCACATAAGTACTTTAAACATCTATTACCGCCAGATGGCGCTGTACGGTTGTATAGAATAATTTCTCTCTATTTGGCGTAGAAGTAGAGAAGTAGTAGAAAGACTTAAAATGTTTTTAACTCAGTAGGTACCTAAAAATGGTTTTAAAACGGTAATTTAATGTTACTTACGCGAAGTTGATATATTAGTTGACGGCGAACGCACCACACTCAAGATCCTGAAAAAGGATTTCGCTTCAAGAAGGAAGGAAGAAGTTGAACTGAGACAGTTTGTCAATCACTATTTTGCCATTGCGTAAATCACGCTGAATGAGCGTTCTTAAACCATTACATTTTCTAGTGAATGTCAGTTATTATAATATTATGTTTTGTCTTTTTCTTGTATTCAAAGCATCGAATGCATTAAAAAGAAATAAAACAAACTTATTATTTTGTTTCATACGTGTAAGAGTTGATTTCTCTGTGACTTAATAGTTTGCTTACTGCTGCGCCACTTCGTCAACTTGCATATTGTGTGTATTGTGTTGCTTATCATGCTCTCTCGTTCTTGCACGCTAGCCCCACCACACGCGGAATTGAGAGGTAAATATGTAGATGAAATATATTCCTATATACTATAATAAACAATATATTTTTTAGTGACATTTGATGGTGATTAATTTGAATGTTTATAATTTTTATTTGGATTCTTCATAATTATAACGTATTAATTTACATTAAAGTTTTACCTTTAATTACATAAAAATACTTATTGAAAATTATTTTTGTCATTGTACAATTATGAGTCCTGATAGAGACTCATATAATTTTTAGGGTTTCCAACATCAAATATGTAAAACAAATTTAGTAAAATCACTTAGATGTCTGTGAGTTATAATAGAGAAAGAAAATACGCTAACAATCTGCCCAATATCATTGACACGCGAGTGTGTCTTATCTCCCTAATTTTAAGTAACCAGGCGAACATTAAAACCGATATCCGCATCTCCTAGGTGCTTAGTTGCTTGCTGAGTAATACTCATACCCAGTACCCACCTAACCTGACTTTCGGTGAGGCTGTAAAGGCCGGTAAAGGCCAGTATTAGCAACTTAATCCAACAAAAAATAGATCTGTCAACATTGTCAACAACCAATAGGATTTTATTGTGCTGTATGATTTAAAAGCGTAACAAAATCGCAAGAGCAGGCGACATCGGGAGCGAAACGAAATGAAAGTTCGTTTTGCTTCGCATATGTCACAGGCACTAACGCGTCTTCTAGGATTTGGGTTCACCCCGCGAACTACAAAGCGGTTGTTTGGCTGATATGAGCAAGCAGAACGAACTTTCGTTTCACTCCGCTCCCAATGTGATCTACGCTTTAAGGGTTGTTGTATTCATCTCTTCGCTTAGATGAAAGCGAACGCGTGTAACTCGCACTTGTCGGTATTATTTTAATTACTAATAGGCTTTGCTTTCTCTCATATCATTCCAGGGGCTCATCATATTGATTCATATGGTTTATAACTTTTTTGGGTTTGGTTTGTCAATTATTGACTTGGGGCTTGTTTTACAGAAACTAATATTAATTCTAACGTAAAAGGTTATATTTCATTTGTTACTAACATTGCGAATAATTTTTGAAACATAGAACGGATAATACAATAATTTGTCTTGGTCTTCGTCTTAGGAAAACTTTCTTTTTAAAGAGCTTGTATTGTATTGTGTAATAGATGTGTGAAAATAGACTAAATAATAGTTTAAGATGGTTTACAAAACGAAAAAAAAACGACATCGAATGCCACGTTATTTTCAGTATCAATATCTACATAAAATTGTAATGGAACTAAACGGGAAGAATCCCTCTCAAAAAAATATATAATTTTTCAAATAGGTTAATAAATGGCGGAGTTCTGAGGCAACGAACATAAAAAAATACAGTTGAATTGAGAACCTCCTCCTATTATGAGAAGTTAGTTAACATTTTGCAAATAAAATAATAGATGTTTTCTTTGTATTGCACAAAACTAAATGTTTCGGTTTATGCCTTAGTAACTCCTGATTTTACTAGATTATAAAATGTTCATTTTTCTTTTTGACTTCTTCTCTGTCCGTTCTGTGTTTGATAAAAAGTCAGTTTACGCGGAGAGCTTTTAGGTAAGATAAACTATCAAATAAATTGCGATTTGTATGCGGGCTCTGTTTATTTCGTTTTAATATATGAGATCTCGTTCAACAAATCAACTATATTATTTAGGTTACCAAAAGCTCTTCAACTAACTGTGCCATAGGCTACATTCTCATTAGGCTCACAGTTAGCGGCTCATTACTGCACAAAAATGGAAACCTCCTGTTCACTTATTAAGTTGCGGAAATACAGCAATTTGCATGGTAACTACTCGTGTAAATTTAGTCTCCTAACACCGTTTGTCCATTTGATACATAGGTATTAGAAACTACTATTTGTGTTTGATCACGACCCCAGCCGAGGCAGTGACGATGCGTTCCAAACCATGCTAGAATGTTCTTGCTCTCCAAAGTTTTAGCAGGGCTCAATGCCTAATATGATTGCATATTAGGCATTGAGCCCCATTCAAATATAGAACGTTCTCGAACCTACGGACAGTATTGAGCTACTAACTGTGAATCTAGTGCAAACAACCCTGTTATTATAAATGTGTATTGAGTTTTGCTACAACGTGGCAGCGAACGCGTCATCGGAAGGTTCGAGAGCTTCCGAAGTGGGTGAACCTGGCGCTCAACGAGGGTCGACATTGCCTCGAGCTGCGACCAGTCCCGCTCCGAAGTACTCGCCTGATGCTTCGCCGAGCTCCTCTGTCACTAGTGAAGGCGCAGTGTGAGTTGTTTGTCTCTTTCTTACAATCTATCGCTTTCGTAACATTGATATCGATGCTTCCTGTCATTGCAAACCTTTAGAGGTTCTTTTCTCATTTAGATGAGAGAAGCAACCGCATCTGTTACTTGCGTAGTTGCGCGAAGTATCAGATGCGGTTGCAGATGCGGTTGCTTGGATTAGAGGAACTCCTATAATCCAATACCAGCGAAGCCGCGCTGTGTACAGAATAGTTGCCCATTTGATTCCACTAAACATTTTATGTTCTGTAATAATAGCTAAAAGGTCTAAAGTAAACACGTCGTTTGCTGTGTGATTGACAACTGATTTATTGAGGTACGTACCCACATTATAAATAAATGATTACTATTTCAAACTACCTACATAATAATTGAAAATGATACATATACAACAAGATCGTTATCGTTTGAACTATGGAGGGTAGAGACAAAAAGGCAATCTCTTTACACTAGTGGCACTGTGAGCTGCTGATCTCGTAAGTCGGTCTTGGTATAACTTAAAACTGAATAACACATTACACTACCCCAACCCCTCGAAGATTATCGGATGAAAAATTTGCGCGGACATATAACGTTAATAAGGGTTATAAAAAAGTTTTGTGACATTTTAAAATTATTTATAAAAACGAATCGATAAATAAATATCCATATAATTATCAAACCGGCTCACAAAATATCACGAGATCTGTCGAGAAATGCTACCTCGAGGAGAACACCCGGAACGGCCGGAAATACGAAAGCATTTTTGTCAAGCTGAAACGGAGAGTTTATGCTTCGCGCCTGCTCAGTTATGAATAACCGGCCAAGTGCGTGTCGGGCCACGCGCAGTGTAGGGTTCCGTAGTAGCCTGTTATTCAATGCAAGTCATTACCCGTTATAAATAAGCAACTAGGTACTCCGTCACTTTAAAGGATTTATTCTAAGGATTTTGTATTTGGTACAAATATATCCAACACCCAAGTTCAACGACTATTACTGCTAAACTAATAAAGTTATCTCAACCGCTATAATTTTCCTTTAAAGTTCATGAAATGCGCTATTATATAGTGTTTCGTTGATAATTTTAATTACAATTCAAATACTCTTTAAGTCAAAAGTACCTATAACCGGCGAGCATGTATGAAGACGCTCATGAAAGTGGAAGAAGTGAAAGAGGTGTGTCAGGATTGTAGCATATGGAAAGAAGTAGTCTCCCCAACGGGAATAATGCGTGATTTTTTTAGGGCAGATAGTCTAGCTTTTGACCACTATCTCACCTGATGTTAAGTGATGCGGTCGACGATGTAGCACGCTTATGTATGTATACTCTATATTGACACAAAGAAACGGAAATAATTTTGAATTAGGCGTAACTAATTTAAATTAGGTATAATGGGCCATCTTGGCGACAAAGGTTATGTCTTACAGACAACCTTTGGATGGATTAAACATCACAGAGCAAGAACGGCCGGCGGTGTGTATATTTAAAGCATAAAAATTTATTTCTTCTAAAATTAAAAAAAAAAAAAAATTTAATTAATTAAATTAATCCTCCGTACAAGAAACGTGTTTTTTCAGCGTTTTTCGCTTGTTTTTATGAACCGTAATGGATACAGACTTAAAAATGTTCACAAACTAGGTATGTATTAATTTACCATCACCGCTATAACACCAAATACAAAAAATTACTAAAGTACAAGAAACATATTTTTCTAGCCAAATTTTTTACTATTAAATGTTGTTTATTTATATATTAAATATTAATTTTTTTACTATTAAAACTTATTAAATGTTGTAGTGTGTATGGAACCATACATATACGAGTCCGTCTCGTACTCGGCCAGTTTATTCATAATTCATCTCATCCACAATTATTTAGTGCATACATTTACAGCTTAGAATAACTTCCAATTCTTAAACCCTCTTTTCTCTTCTAATTTTTAACCGACTTCACAAAAAAGGAGGAGGTTCTCAATTCGTCTGTATGTTTTTTTTTCTTGTGTATGTTACTTTTTAGGGTTCCGTACCCAAAGGGTAAAACGGGACCGCAATTATTTCGCAAAGACGTCGCGTCTTTGCGAAATAATTGCGGTAGCGAAATATCCGCGGAACGTTAGTACACTGCAGTTTTATCGCAAGGAAATGTCATTGTAGCTTTCGTGGGCTGTAGGTGCATTGTGCGAAATTCTGTCCTCACCGACAGAACGCGTGGTGACGCCTTGCGATGCGAAACTCCACTAGCGAAACGGCTGCGTCTGTGTAACAGCCATTTCGCAGTTACTTGCGAAACAATACCGACAAGGACGCAACTATTTCATCTAGCTATATATTAGAGCGAGACAAAACACATGCGAAACGTTGCCATACAACTTACAGTTTTTTCGTCGTTTCGCTGCCGCATGCGATTGCGTAGGTATACTAAAGGCGTTAGGGTTCCGAACCCAAAGGGTAGGTACCAAATGAACACTTTCTGAGACTTAGTTGTCCGTTCGTCCGTCCGTCCGTTCGTCCGTGTGTCTATATGTGCGCACTTTACAGATGTACCTTCTTAACCGTAATAGGTACATACTTGAAATTTTCACAAAGTATGTATCCGTCAGTGTATCAACGGCCCAGACACGAAATTTTATAGATGCATGTAATTTAATTAAAACTTGTTTTGCACTAAAAAGGGTAAAATAAAATCTTTTAAAAAAAAAACCGACTTCATTACCACAAACAGGCACTCAAAAGCGAAAAATAAATTACTTAATATAATTATTATAAGCGCTACCCACTTATGTATTTGAAGTCGGTGCCAGCCAAGTCTAATAGGTAGTAGATATATACTACCTACATGTATCTACCTATTTATTACTACTACATACATTGTATCTATCTACTATCCAATAGACTTGGCTGGCACCGACTTCAAATAGATAAGTGGGTAGCGCTTATAATATTTATATTAAGTAATTTATTTTTCGCTTTTGAGTGCCTGTTTGTGGTAATGAAGTCGGTTTTATTTTTTTTGAAAAAGATTTTTATTCATGATTTTCTTTCAGATATCCCACACAAGGCGGGTCGAACAACATTTCTGAAGCTGCGTTCACAATAAAACCCATATTGAATGAGCTGAGGGAACGGAGAGAAGACTACGAACGGTTATCGGAAAAGATTGATGCATTAAAGGTAAATATTATCCACTCATATTAACTGAATTCCCGAACAAACATTGCAACATTTCTTCATTGATCTAAATATTTAATAATGATGTAATATTTTATTCACCAAAATAATTAATTAGAATAGATAAAAACATATTTTGGGTTTTAATTTCAAATAAGAGTTCTAAAATTAACACAAAATGGTTCAAATTTATTTTAATGACACAAGCCATGCAGTCACAGTGTATTTACATACATACATAAAATCACACCTTTTTCCCGTTTGGGTAGGCAGAGACTACTTGTATTCAATGAATTTTTTTAAATTAGTTAATCGATAGAAAAATAAGTCAGTTTAGTGACAGTGGTACAATTGATATTGGATTTCAATTTATATATACGATAAGTGTATACCATTATTTTTACGAATTGTGACATTGTTATGTTCGAAACTTGTACGTGATATTTTCAAGTTCCGTCACTTGGTCAGTTTAATTTCCACAGGTACTGAAGAGGGCTTATAAGGTACTTATAAAACACAGCATGATTGTATGACAACTGTAAAGTTGCAGGTTTATATTGTACATACACACCAAATTTCATAATAGTTTTATCTCTAATAATTAAGATAGTTTAAAAACTAAAACAACCGACTTCCATGCCCCGCGAGGCAGTTTCAGTAGCAAGTTTGAGACGTTTATCGTATATCGTCTTATATCTAGAGATACTCATCAGATCTAGATGAAATTACAATGGGACCACCTTGGAAACGAACCCTACCGATTAAAAAAAAGAGTAATCGCGTAACATACGCACAAAAAAACACGAATTGAGAACCTTCTTCTTTTTGGGAAGTCTGTTGAAAATTAAAAACTAAAATTAATTTTAAGGCGTTTATGATATTTAATTACATATATAAATGACGATTTGACCAGATCCATCTGGTCCAATCGCCAATCGTCAATAGCTTTTTTTACCGATTAGGACTTTACGAGAGAAGGTACTCGATTTGTGAGAATGTATTTTTATGTGTCTCATATAATATTTACAAGATCTAAGATAAGACTATGTAGATATGAAGATGAAAGACCTCAAAGTTGCAACTAAAATAGGTCGCGTCGCGATGCATGTGAAATATTTTTATTAACATCTTAGCCCTTCTTTTCTTTTATTAGTCTGCTGGATATAGAAGCTGTGTAAATACTTATCAACTACTTACCTTAACGCCAAACAAAAAACTTTTTGTTGCACAACTACGGTCTATAGTTATAAATATGAAAATACGGGACTTATCGCGCCTAAAACATTAATTTTATTTAACTCGACGTTTCGAGCGACGACTCGTGACCACGATCAATGCAACATGGTCGAAACGTCGAGTTAAATAAAATTAATGTTTTAGGCGCGATAAGTCCCGTATTTTCATATTTATAACTATGTGTTCAAATCGCGAAAGTTTCAAGTTTACAACTACGGTCTAATTCGTGATTCAATAATAATTGTGATCCATATTTATATATTTTGTCTTATAGGCTAGCGTTTGACCACTATCTCGCCTGGTGGTATGCGATGATGTGGTCGAAGATGGTGAACACGCAAGGCCTACAATACTCTGACTCTTAAGGACTGTGTGCTTTATAATAATTTATAAAAGAAAGAAAAATAACAGATTTTGCAACAAAACAAGCAACAGTACTTAACTGCTGCACTTATTTAAACATAATGTAACAGTGAATTAATTTACACAAAATTGTTGCAAAACAGGACCCAACTCAGCATTATGTTGCTCATGCTGGGCATGACCAACGCTGGTCTTCCGTTGGGACCCTGAATGATGTCACGGAATCTTACTTAGAACTACGCTCTACAATTATTATTATGTGCCTAGTTACACGTTAAAGAAAACGAATATAGAGATAATAATAATAAAGCTTTATTTATTCCTGACACATAGTTTATATTAATTCTAAACATTATTTGTAGTGTTAGTATTATAATTATTCTAGTTTGTTAGAATATGTTATTAAACTGCGTTAACGCGTTTTGTTGACGGACCACTCTGGCGGTGAAAGCCTCCTATATATCTTTCCATTTCGCTCTGTCTCTTGCCAGTCTACTCCAGGTATTTCCCACTGTGCCAACTATGTCATCACTCCATCTTTTGAATGGCCTACCTTTCCATCTTTTCTTGTGAATAGGGTACCAATTAGTGACAATTCTGGACCATTTGTTCCCTGGTGATCTTTGGACATGCCCAGCCCATTTCCATTTTTGGGGTCATTATGGCTTATGCTATCTCTTTTACCTTGGTAATTTTCCTGACGTCTTCATTCCTCCTTTTTTAATTTTTTTTTAAAGTGGTAACGTGAATAATATTGGTAAATATAATGTTTAATTGAATGTAATATTGTTTCAGAACCTATCACAAGAAGTATCGTTCCTGTCGGCAGCGTTGCAGGAGGAACGTTTTAAGACTGAGCGGCTCGAAGAGCAAATTAATGATCTCACTGAATTGCACCAAAACGAGGTATACTATCTAAACGCCTCTAAGTCAAAGCATTTATTCAGTATAAGGGCAAATTAAAAATCTGTACTTACACACGCCAACTAACATTAAAAAGATCATATCAATAATTGATTATTCTAAGTATAAAAAAGCATTAATACAAATTCAAACACATTTATTCCCAATTACAGAAATTACCTTAAATCACGATCGAGTTAATTAATAAATATTAAAATGTTTACAAATATCTATATGTATATAAAATCCAAAGTCCTGACTGACTGACTGATATCAACGCACAGCCCAAACCGCTTATCCTAGACACTAGAAATTTGGAGGGTGTGTTCTTTGTAAAGTATAGGCATCCACTAAGAAAGGATTTTTCAAAATTTTACCCCTAAGTGGGTGAAATGAAGGGTTGAACTTTTTATGAAACTTTTTATTCTCTGGGTCAATTGTCTTGAAAATTGGTACACATACTCTTTAATAAAAATAATAAGTTTCGGGTGTCACAGTTTTTTCAAAATCATCCCCCACGCGTTTTTCTGACTGACTGAATGACTGCCTGATATACCAACGCAATGCCTAAACCACTGGTCATAGAGACGTGATATTTGGAGGGTGTGTTCTTTGTGAAGTGCAAGTATCCACTAATTTTTTTTTTTTAATTTCACCCCTAATTGGGTGAAATAGACGGTTGAACTTAATATGAAACTTTTTATTCTCCGGTTCAATTGTTTTAAAAATTGGTACACACTACACATACTCTTTAATTAAAATGGTGAGTTATGGGTATCACAGTTTTTCAAAAATCATCCCCCACGCGTTTTTCTGACTGACTGAATGACTGCCTGATATATCAACGCACTGCCTAAACCACTGGTCCTAGAGACATGATATATGTAAGGTGTGTTCTTTGTCAAGTGTAAATATTCACTAAGACATCGATTTTCGAAATTCTACCCCTATGAGAGTATGATGTAAGGTAACATTTTCTTTTTTTGCAAAAATCATCTCTCACGTTTTTGTTATGCTGGCTGAATAGCTGACTGATATATCAACGTGCAACATCATCCGCTGGTATTAAAGACATGACATTTAGAGTGTGTATTTTTTGTGAAGTAAAACTATCCACTAAGAAAGGGTTTTTTCGAAATTCCACCCCTAAGTGGTGACCTAATTTCGGCCCTCTCGGCGACCTAATTTCGGCTCACCCCTAATTTCGGCTTCGTAGAGCGTTATCTCTGTCGCTCGAAATACTAACGGTCCGGTATCTATTAGGAGCTGTTAAAACAATTATGATTTGCTTCTTTTGATCATTTTTTTGATTTGTATACACCATTTTTTCTAGAAGTGCTGTCTTCAGGTTGGGCTAAAATAAATTAAAAAACATATTCACATCATGTTAACGTATTTATTTATTTTACAGCTGCAGTACCTATACCTACATAATAAACATCATTATACCTATTGTTAAAATGAGACATTCTAATAAAAACAATAATAATTCTAATTCTCAATTCCTTCCATTTCACTATTCTGTGCTCTCATTGAGATCAATATCACTGTCACTATCAGCCGTATTTATGACTAGTCTATCATTGATTGCATGATCACAAACCTTTTTCCACTCTTCAGCTCCGATCATGTTTAATTTTTACGTCAATAATGTTTTTACGGTAGTTAAGTTCATACCCACATCTCTAGAGGCTACATAGCCTTTTAGTTGAGACCATATATTTTTAATCGGATTAAAATCCGGATGATATGGTGGCAATCGCAACACAGTGTGCCCATGATCGGCAAGTACTTTATCCACGGAAAACTCTGTATACCTCTCTTTATGTTGACATATAATACCGTAAATCTGGGGTTTTGTCAATTTTGGGTCAACTGGAATTTCGTGTCTGTTTAACCAGTTGATCATTTCCTGTTTAATGGTGTTTGAATTCGGGGGTCTTTCAACATATTTGTTGTGATAGGGCGCGTTGTCGATAACTAGAACAGAATCACTGGATATATTTGGGATTAGTTGATTAATCAGCCATTTCTCGTAGTTCTCGTTATTCATTTCATTGTGATAATCACCCGTAGTGTCCGTGGATTTTCAAAGATTTTTGGAGAGACAAAGCCTTTTTCATTTCCCATTTTTTTTTACAACTTTAAAATTATTTAAATTTGGGAGTGTTAACAACTCTATATATATATTTTGAACGGGACGCGACCGCAATCTATCGCACTTGAACAACGACTGACAAAACGTCACAGAGATAACGCTCTACGAAACCGAAATTAGCCGATTGTCTCTTTCTTAAGGTCGATGTGCAATATTTATCGCCAGTATCTGTAACTGGTCTGGGTAACCAGATTTTTTAAATAGAATTTTGTGAATATTAGATCTCTTCTCCGATAAACGGCTGGACCGATTTAACTGAAATTTTGTGCAAAGACAGTCAAAAAGACAACGAAGGACATAGGCTACTATTTTGGCAGTCGAGTTTAGGTGTCGAAATTTTTGTTATTGGATTTTGTAAGTATATGTCGTCTTATCAGCTCAACAGCTAAACCGATTCAGCTGAAATTTTGCGCAAAGATAGTAGAGTATAGAGGACATAGGACACTTTTATTTTGGCAAACACTTAAACAGCACAACACAACCCTAACCATAATGATTAATGACTTTTACAATAGAGGTTATTGAGTTCGACCTTGGAGTCCTCTCTAATGACTTAACTAAAGGTTATGAAGTCATAAAACTGTCATAACAGTTGCGCAACTGTTATGACAGTTTTATGTTCGCCTTATCTTCTTTGTAGGAAATATTACATATTTTTTTGTTTTAACAGCTTCATGCATCATAATGAGAAACATTTAAAGAGCACAACTTGGTATACCTAACCATACTGATTAATGACTTTAACAACATAGGATATCGAGTTTGACCTTAGAGTCATCTATAGTGACTTGATTGTTAGGTAATACAACTGTAAGGGGCATACAAAGTTTTGAAAATGTCTACTTCTCAATTTAGTATACCTAACCATGATGATTAATGACTTTTACAATAGAGGATATCGAGTTCGACCTTGGAGTCCTCTATACTGACTTATCAAATGTTATGAGGTCATAAAACTGTCGGGGTCATAAAAGTCGTAAAAAAATATCGCGCAATAATAGCGCTCGCTACGCTCGCGCGACCATTCACATTATTTACTTTGTAGGAAATATTTCATATTTTTAGGGTTCCGTACCTCAAAAGGTAAAAAAGGAACCCTTATAATTACTCACTTTCTTGTCCGTCTGTCTGTGTCTGTCTGTCTGTCTATCTGTCTGTCTGTCTGTCTATCTGTCTGTCTGTCTGTCTGTCTGTCTGTCCGTGTGTCACCACTGATTTTCTCAGGAACGGATGGACTTAGCAAGTTGAAATTTATACCTGATAATGAAGTCTATAGTCCCTATTGGGTGTATAAAAATCAAAGGTTTTGAGTCAACACAATATATAGAATGGGCAAATTTAGATTTTCGCGAAAACTTGTTAGTACCAAAATGTACCTTAATTTTCAACTTTTTTTATTTTTCGGAATTTTTCCTTTACTTGTGCTGTAAGACCTTGCTTTTAACCAAAATTGACAATTCTAGGTCAACCGGAAGTACCCTATAGATTTTGGGTCGAAAAGCTATATGGTACTTCCCGTTGACCTAGATTCATGAAATTTGGCACGAAGCAAGGTCTTACAGCACAAATTAAGGAAAAATTCAATAAATAATAAAAAAACTTGAAAATTAAAAGATGCCCCCCCATACATACATAATTAACGCCAATTTAGGTAGACCTCTGAGCTATATGAGCACTGGTACAATTTAGAGGTCTAGCTTAATTGGTACTCTCCAACGTTGGTACGGAAGCCTCGGTGGGAGAGTTCAACTCGACTTGGCCGGTTTTTTTTATTTTTGTTTTAACAGCCTCATGCATCAAACTGACTCAAACATTTAAGTAGTACAACTTGCTCTACCTTACCATACTGATAATTGACTTCAACCACAGAATATTTAATAGTCTTAAACAACAGAGGCTCTTGACTTCGACCTAAGGGTCATTATAGTGACTAATCAACACCAATATTATAAATGCGAAAGTCAGTTTGTTTATTTGTTTGTTTGTTTGTTTGTTTGTTTGTTTGGGACTTCTTCACGGTCAAACGGCTTGACAGATTTGGCTGAAATTTTGTACAAAGATAGTACATAGGGCAGAATAGGATATAGGATACTTTTTTTTTGGCTATCGAGTCAGGGGGTCCAGATATTTTTAATTGAATTTTGTAAATATAAGACATCTTCTCGAATAAACGGCTTGACCGATTTGTCTGAAATTTTGTTTGAATACATGTCATAGGGCAGAATAGAATATAGAATACTTTCTTTCTGGCTCTCGAGTCAGGGGGTCCAGATATTTTTAATTGAATTTTGTAAATATAAGACATCTTCTCGAATAAACCGCTTGACCGATTTGTCTGACATGTTGTGTAAAGACAGTTCATAGGGCAGAATAGGATACAGAAAACTTATTTTCTGGCTATCAAGTCAGGGGGTCCAAATATTTTTAATTGAATGTTGTAAATATAAGACATCTTCTCGAATAAACGGCTTGACCGATTTGACTGAAATTTTGTGTGAATACATGTCATAGGGCAGAATACGATATAGGATACTCTTTTTCTGGCTGTCGAGTCTGGGGGTCCAAATATTTTTAACGGAATTTCGTAAATAAAAGGCATCTTCTTGAATAAACGGCTTGACCAATTTGCCTGTCATGTTGTATAAAGACAGTTCATAGGGCAGAATAGGATATAGAATACATTTTTTCTGGCAATCGAGTCAGGGAGTTCAAATATTTTTAATTACATTTTGTAAATATAAGACCACTTCTCGAATAAAAGGCTTGACCAAATAGCCTGACATGTAGTATAAAGACAGTTCATAGGGCAGAATAGGATACAGAAAACTTTTTTTCTGGCTATCAAGTCAGGGGGTCCAAATATTTTTAACGGAATTTCGTAAATAAAAGGCATCTTCTCGAATAAACGGCTTGACCAATTTGTCTGTCATGTTGTATAAAGACAGTTCATAGGGCAGAATAGGATAAGGAAAACTTTTTTTCTGGCTATCGAGTCAGGGAGTTAAAATATTTTTAATTAAATTTTGTAAATATAAGACCACTTCTCGAATACAAGGCTTGACCAAATAGCCTGACATGTAGTATAAAGACAGTTCATAGGGCAGAATAGGATACAGAAAACTTTTTTTCTGGTTATCAAGTCACGGGGTCCAAATATTTTTAACGGAATTTCGTAAATAAAAGGCATCTTCTCGAATAAACGGCTTGACCAATTTGTCTGTCATGTTGTATAAAGACAGTTCATAGGGCAGAATAGGATAAGGAAAACTTTTTTTCTGGCTATCGAGTCAGGGAGAAAAAATATTTTTAGTTAAATTTTGTAAATATAAGACCACTTCTCGAATAAAAGGCTTGACCAAAAAGCCTGACATGTAGTATAAAGACAGTTCATAGGGCAGAATAGGATACAGAAAACTTTTTTTCTGGCTATCAAGTCAGGGGGTCCAAATATTTTTAACGGAATTTCGTAAATAAAAGGCATCTTCTCGAATAAACGGCTTGACCAATTTGTCTGTCATGTTGTATAAAGACAGTTCATAGGGCAGAATAGGATAAGGAAAACTTTTTTTCTGGCTATCGAGTCAGGGAGTTAAAATATTTTTAGTTAAATTTTGTAAATATAAGACCACTTCTCGAATAAAAGGCTTGACCAAAAAGCCTGATATGTAGTATAAAGACAGTTCATAGGGCAGAATAGGATACAGAAAACTTTTTTTCTGGCTATCAAGTCAGGGGGTCCAAATATTTTTAACGGAATTTCGTAAATAAAAGGCATCTTCTCGAATAAGCGACTTGACCAATTTGCCTGACATGTTGTGTAAAGACAGTTCATAGGGCAGAATAGGATATAGAATACTTTTTCTGGCTATCGAGTCAGGGGGTCCAAATATTTTTAATTGAATTTTGTAAATATAAGACCTTTTCTCGAATAAACGTCTTGACCAATTTGCCTGGCATGTTGTTTAAAGACAGTTCATAGGGCAGAGTAGGATATAGGATACTTTTTTTTGGCTATCGAGTCTGGGTGTCCAGATTTTTTTTTATTGAATTTTGGGTATGTGTGGCCACTTATCAACTAAACGGCTTGACCGATACGGCTGAAATTTTCTACATATACAGCTCATATGGCATAGAAGCACATAGGATACTTTTTTTCTGGCAGTCGAGTCCAGGTGTCCAGATTTTTTTTATTGAACTTTGATAATGTGTGGCCTCCTCTCCGTCAAACGGGTAAACCATTTCAGCTGAAATTTTGTGCACAGACGGTCAATAAGACATAGGATACTTTTTTTTGGCTGGTAATTTCGAGTGTCCATAATTTTATTATGGAATAATGTGTTGCCTCTTAGCGGCAATCGTTTTCACCGAGTTTTCAGCACAAATTTAGTATTTTGAATTTTTTAAACGTGTGATTTCTTCTCGGGTAAACGAGTTGACCGATTGAGCTAAAATTGCACAGAGACAGTCAATAAGACATAGACCAAGAGTAGAGTCTATTATCCGAGCACATTGGTTACTTTTTTTACAATCGAGTCCGGTTGTCAGTTTTTTATTGTTGAATTTTGTACATGTTTGGCCTCTTTTCGGCCAAAAGGCTTGACCGATTCACATGACATTTTGTACAAAGACATTTAATAGGGCATAATAGGGCAAAGAATACTTTTTTTTTCGGCATTTAAGTGAGAGTGCATATATTTTTGTTAATTTTACATAGAGTTAACATAATCATAAAAGTTTGACCTTAGGTTCGTCTATAATGACTTAATTAGTGTCTTGATTAGGCCATAAAACTGTCAGGTTCATTAGAAGTCATCAAAATTTACGCGCTGGCTTTGCTTGCCCAACGTGTTTATCTGCTTTGTGGGAAGTATTTCAAAAACTTTCGTGTTTTAACAGCCTTAGGGTAATTGGTATTGACTTAGTAGGTCATAAAACCTGTCAGGGTCATTAAAATACGTGAAATTTTTTCGCGCTCGCTTCGCTCGCGTAGTTATAGCACTCTCTGCGCTCGCGCAAGCATTTATTTTATCTACTTTCAATGTAATATTTCAGAAACTTTTGTATTTTAATAGCCACGCCACATACATCAAAATGAGTCACAAATTAAAACAGTACAACCTTCAATAATCATAATGATTATTAACTTTAAAATAAGTGGATATCACGTTTAACCCTAATGTCATCAGTGTTGACTTAGTAGGTCATAAAAACTGTCAGGGTCATAAAAAGTCGTAAAAAATTTCCGCGCTAGCTTCGCTCGCGCAGTGATAGCGCTCGCTACGCTCGCGCAAGCATTTATTTTATTAACTTTGTAGGAAATATTTCGTCAACTTTTAAATTTTAATAGCCACATGCATCAAAACGAATCATACATTGAAACAGAACAACCTTCAATAATCATAATGATTATTAACTTTAAAATAAGTGGATATCAAATTTAACCCTAATGCCATCGGTGTTAACTTAGTAGGTCATAAAAACTGTCAGGGTCATAAAAAGTCGTAAAAAATTTCCGCGCTCGCTTCGCTCGCGCAGTGATAGCGCTCGCTACGCTCGCGCAAGCATTTATTTAATCAACTTTAAAGGTAATATTTCAGCAACTTTTGTATATTAATAACCACATGCATCAAAACGAGTCATAAATTAAAACTGTACAATCTTCAATAATCATAATGATTATTACCTTAAAATAAGTGGTCATAAAATGTCAGGGTCATAAAATGTCGTAAACATTTTCGCGCTAGCTTCGCTCGCGCTGTAATAGCGCTCGCTACGCTCGCGCAAGCATTTATTTTATCAACTTTGAAGGAAATATTTCGTCAACTTTTGAATTTTAATAGCCACATGCATCAAAACGAATCATACATTGAAACAGAACAACCTTCAATAATCATAATGATTATTAACCTTAAATTAAGTGGATATCAAATTTAACCCTAATGCCATCGGTGTTGACTTAGTAGGTCATAAAAACTGTCAGGGTCATAAAAAGTCGTAAAAAATTTCCGCGCTTGCTTCGCTTGCGCAGTGATAGCGCTCGCTACGCTCGCGCAAGCATTTATTTTATTAACTTTAAAGGTAATATTTCAGCAACTTCTGTATATAAATAACCACATGCATCAAAACGAGTCATAAATTAAAACTGTTCAATCATCAATACTCATAATGATTATTACCTTAAAATAAGTGGTCATAAAATGTCAGGGTCATAAAATGTCGTAAACATTTTCGCGCTAGCTTCGCTCGCGCTGTAATAGCGCTCGCTACGCTCGCGCAAGCATTTATTTTATCAACTTTGAAGGAAATATTTCGTCAACTTTTGAATTTTAATAGCCACATGCATCAAAACGAATCATACATTGAAACAGAACAACCTTCAATAATCATAATGATTATTAACTTTAAAATAAGTGGATATCAAATTTAACCCTAATGCCATCGGTGTTAACTTAGTAGGTCATAAAAACTGTCAGGGTCATAAAAAGTCGTAAAAAATTTCCGCGCTCGCTTCGCTCGCGCAGTGATAGCGCTCGCTACGCTCGCGCAAGCATTTATTTAATCAACTTTAAAGGTAATATTTCAGCAACTTTTGTATATTAATAACCACATGCATCAAAACGAGTCATAAATTAAAACTGTACAATCTTCAATAATCATAATGATTATTACCTTAAAATAAGTGGTCATAAAATGTCAGGGTCATAAAATGTCGTAAACATTTTCGCGCTAGCTTCGCTCGCGCTGTAATAGCGCTCGCTACGCTCGCGCAAGCATTTATTTTATCAACTTTGAAGGAAATATTTCAGCAACTTTCGCATATTAATAACCATATGCATCAAAACGAGTCGTAACTTAAAACAGAACAACCTTCAATAATCATAATGATTATTATCTATAGTGTCATCAGTGTTGACTTAGTAGGTTATAAAAACTGTCAGGGTCATAAAAAGTCGTAAAAATTTTTCACGCTCGCTTCGCTCGCGCAGTCATAGCGCTCGCTTCGCTCGCCCAATCATTTATTTTATCTACTTCGAAGATATATTTTTCAGCAAATTTTGTATTTTAATAGCCACATGCATCAAAACAAGTCATACATTGAAACAGAACAACCTTCAATAATCATAATGATTATTAACCTTTAATTAAGTGGATATCAAATTTAACCCTAATGTCATCGGTGTTGACTTAGTAGGTCATAAAATCTATCAGGGTCATAAAAAGACGTAAAAATCTCGCTCGCTTCGCTCGCGCAGTGATAGCGCTCGCTGCGCTCGCGCGAGTATTTGTTTTCTATACTTTAAAGGTAATATTTCAGCAAATTCTGTATTTTAATAGACACATGAATCAAAATGAGTCTTAAATTGAAACAGTACAACCTTCAATAACCATAATGATTATTAACCTTAAAATAAGTGATTATCGACTTTAACCTGAGCGTCATCAGTGTTGACTTAGTAGGTCATTAAAACTGTCAGGGTCATAAAAAGTAGTAAACATTTTTCGCAGTAATAACGCTATATAGCGTATAATAGCGTATTTCAACAGCCTCATACATTAGACTGACTCAAATACTTAAACAGCAAAACTTGGTAAACCTTGGTTAGGTTTACCAAGTAATTATTAATGACTTTGACAATAGACGATATCGAGTTCGACCTAAGAGTCATCTATAGTGAGTTTATTATTAGGTCGTAATTTGTCAGGGTCATAAAAAGTCATAAAAAATGTTCGCTCGCGCAATGACAGCTCTTGCTGCGCTCGCGCAGCTATTCTCCTTATTTTCTTTGTAAGAAATGTTTTAGGAACTTTTGTGTTGAGTCAAACATTTAAACAGCACAACTTTGTATACCTAACCAAAATGATTATGACTTTAACAATAGAGGATATTGAGTTCGACTTTTGGGTCACCTATGGTGACTTGGCGTAAGAGATCATCGATCTTGACCTCAAAGATCATAAAGACTCAAATAACGCGGGCGAAGCCGCGGGTAACAGCTAGTAAGGTCATAAAACTGTCAGAGTCATACAAAGTCGAAGCTAGTAATAAATAAACTCAGCACTATACTGCGCAACCTGGGGTTTCTTATGGTTTGGATTTTCAATTTATCCCATTTCTCGACTAAAACGTGGTTGTCGGGCGTGTAGGTAGATCAAAACTTATTGCTTGGATTTAAAAAACTAATGAGCCATTCAGCTTTCACCTAAACGTCGAAAATCTTTTTTAAAAAAATGTTTCATTCCCCTGATTAATGTAGGGTTGCCAACCGTATTGTTGCCAAGCGTCTTGCAACACTGACCAAAACTCTAAGCCACGAACTTTCAGAATCGAATTCGGATTCAAAAACTGCCTCTCCAAAACTCTCAAAAACGAATTACTTCAATTCGAAAAGATTTTGATTTTTAATTCGTAAAATTTGTGTTGCTAGTCGAAAAAGGTTCCGCGATCAAATAGCTCACGGATTAATTCAAAATGTGGCTTTCAAATTCTACTGTAATTTAAATTATTTGTATATTTGTTGTATTTTTATTTGTATAAAAAAGTTTTAATGGAATAAATAAAATAAATTCTTCAAAAGTATGTTTCTCGATCGTCCTTATTATATATTATCCATTTACACTTAAAATGATCAATGCAAGAGTTTGTGAGTGTGTTTGTTATGTTTCTTTGTAACGATTGGACGGTTTTGTATAGAATTTGGGAAGAAGATTAACTAAAATAATTAACTAAAGAAACTATTTGTAATTTCAGGTGGAAAACCTAAAGCAAGCTCTTACAGACGTAGAAGAAAAAGTACAATACCAGAGTGAAGAGCGAATACGAGATATACACGAGGCGTTAGATTTATGTCAAACTAAAGTGAGTACCCGTTTCTGTTTTATACTTAAAATTGTAATATTATTGTATTTATTTCATGTGATTAGTAATAGAACTTTCGCTAGTAACCACCATTTTGTCTTTTATTCGTCCTTGAAGTAGAAATGCGTGCTACATCGTTGATCAAATCTTCACTTAACATCAGGTGAGATAGTGGTGTACTATAAAAAAAATGCTTTTCGGTTTGCACTGTGTCCAATAAAATTGCAGGACGTATTAAAGTCAAAGTCAAAGTCAAAGCATTTATTCAGTATATGGGCAAATTAAAAATTAGCACTTACACACGTCAAATAACATTAAATAGATCAAAATTAAGCATTTGTATTTGTATTTGTATTTATTTGAATAAAACGCAGACTAATTGCAGTACAAATCATGTTCCGAATGGAACTGATTGTCCGACTATCAGCCGCATAATACCGTCGTAACAGGCAACCCTAGATCTGCAAACAAAAGATGAAAACTGATTGACTGATGAATCTACTGGTGTTTCGGAAGTACTCCCATCAGAGAAGAAACACCAAGAAACTCTATGGGGCTTGTCACTTATTTTAATTCATTTTTTTTAATTCATATTAAATAAATGTTTAATGTACAATAAGTAATTCTATTATCATACAATTTATATTATATCTTGGAGCTTGGGGCATTCAGGCCAAGCATTTTTGTCATTCATATAGTCATTTATTGTATAGTACGATTTCTTCATTAAATTGGATTTTACAAAGGTTTTAAATCTGCTTATAGACAGTTGATCAATATCTTTAGGAAGTTTATTATAAAATCGTATACAGTTTCCCAGAAAAGAACCACTAACTTTCCACAACCTGAATTGAGGTAGAATTTTTGTGTCTTGTATTTTTTCACGAAGTGAGTCTCGCGACTTCATGGTATATATAGATCGAATAGCTCTTTTTTGTAAAACAAATATAGATTGGATTTCGGCGGCTTTCCCCCACAATAAAATGCCATAGGACATTATACTATGGAAGTAGCTAAAGTAAACCAATCTAGCAGTGGATTCGTCAGTCAAGTTTCTGATTTTACGTACTGCGTATGCAGCGGAGCTCAATCTACCTGCCAGAGCCGATATTTGATAACCCCATTGTAGTTTTGAATCCAGGGTGATGCCCAAGAATGTAGCGGATTCAACAAATTCTATCGGTACATCGTTTATTAATATCCTGCTATTAATGACACCCTTTCTTACATTTGGCAGCGAGAATTTAATACATTTAGTTTTTTTGGCGTTCAGTAATAAGTTATTGGTTGTAAACCAATTCAAAACCTGTGCGATTGATTTGTTAACATCGTCAAATCCAGGCGCAATCCTATCTATTTTGAATATTAAGGATGTATCATCCGCGAACAAAACAATGTCACATAAGTTTTGCACGAAAGACGGCAAGTCATTAATATAAACTAGAAATAAAAATGGTCCTAAGATCGATCCCTGCGGAACTCCCATTTTTATGAGGGATCCAGATGACCTGACGCCATTGACCTCAACCATCTGTATTCTATTACTGAGGTAGGATGAGACCAGATCAAGTGCTTTTCCGTTAACGCCGTAGTGTTTTAATTTGCAAATTAGCGTTTTGTGACAGACGCAATCAAACGCTTTAGATAAGTCACAGAAAACGCCGATAGCATCTTGTGCTTTCTCCCAGGCATCAAATATATGTTTAAGAAGATCTACTCCAGCATCAGTAGTAGAACGCCCCTTAGTGAAACCATATTGTTTGTGATTTAAAAGATGATTAATATTAAAATGTGCCAAAAGCTGGTCTAATATAACTTTTTCAAAAACTTTACTGAGCGCCGGTAATATAGAGATTGGTCTATAGTTTGAAGGGTCATTTTTGTTCACTGATTTGTATAGGGGAATTAATTTACTTTTTTTCATTACATCAGGAAAGACACCTTCATCGACGCATCTGTTAAAAATAAACGCTAAGTGAGGGCTAATTGCATTAATAATATAACTAAGTACTTTGGTTGACATACCCCACAGATCCTCGGTTTTCTTTTGATTGAGCATTTTAAAAGTTTTGATAATTGATATTGAAGTTATGTGTCTGAACTCAAACATAGAGTCACATACATTCACACACTTCGATAGTAAAACAAAAGCATCCTTAGGGGTAGAGTTTAAAGGCTGAGTAGTAATAATTTAAAGGCTGAGTAGTAATAAGTAACAACAACAGTTAAACTTAATATCTTCATGTCTCATACCCCATTGACTGCCCCTAGTGATGTGCCAACTTGGAAAATACAAAACTCGATTTTACCCGAGTTAAAATTCACGTAACTCGGGTTGAACTCAAGTTTGCTGAATGGAAGAGTGAATGATTTTTTTTTTATTTTTACAAATTTATTCCCTGAACTTCGTATTAAATGAATCTGAACACTGTTTACACGTAACATGTCCACTCATTAGCGATTCAAATACATCCCAAACCAAAGATTTGATTTGATGTGACAGTCTGGGTGGGGCGCATGAAAGTACGCGATCCCGTAATTTTTGTGATTTAAAAATAGTAAAATGGCTCCAAAAGCTGCCGACATACCTCTAAGGGAATTGACCAAGGTCGTTACCGATCTGGGTAGTAAGATTGAAGCAATGGACGGACGCATCATATGTCTTACATCGATTATTTCAAGCCAAGGAGACGTAATTCAAGCTCAAGTTAAAGAGATTGCGGAATTAAAAACGATGATTGAGGGTAGAAAATCACAGTCGATGATGTCACCAGAACCTACGAACTTAAGCCCGCCAACTCCGCCTGCACCGAGACGACAACTGCGAAAGGCTCGCCTACACACTACGAACACTGTGTCTCTGGTACCTGCGAAACTGTACGCGAACACGGTAAAAGAGATCGTGGTTGGAAAGCAACCCACTGAATCGACACAGATGACAAAGACAGCAACAATCGTACCCGAGACTCGCCGATCAGAGCCGAATCCACCGGGTGAGTCATTAGTGACTAGTGATGGGAACGCAAATGTTATTCCGGACTCTAATGATGATGATGTAGTATCCGCTCCTACCGAAGAAAAATGGATTAAAGTCGAACGAAAGCGACAATTTAAGAAATCCAAGAAGATTATTACTGGGTCTGGAAAAGCAGATGACGAACTCCAGACCGTAGAAAAAATGAAGCATGTTCAGGCTTGGTCTTTTAAACCGGATACCACATCAAATAACATACTCAAATATTTAAATAAAATCAAGCCATGCGATAAGTATGTTGTTGAGAAACGGGAGATAAAATCTGAAAAGCATGCTGCATTCGTAATAAGTTTCCCTGAAAGTCTGTACGCTTTGATCAGTTCGCCGAATACATGGCCACCCCTAGTGAAGGTGTCGGACTGGTTTCTCGTCCGCCGCCGCGGCGAGCAGGGCACCAGCGCCCGCGGCGGCCAGTGCAGCCCGCGACTGCCGCGCCGAACACACGCCACTACACAATAAGGATGCTGCTACGAGGACTATTGTAGTATGCCACCAGAATATCGCCTCGATTGATAAGAAAACGCAAAAGTTGGAAGTTTTATTACGAAGCGATCTAAAGTGCGACATTCTTGCCATCACAGAGCATTGGTTGACGGAACCGAGATTGAAGTGTGTAGAGATAGATGGATTTAAATTGGTTTCATCATACTGTAGAAAAAATATCAAACATGGAGGATCGTGTTTATACGTTAGTGACGGTATTAAATGTGTCGAAAATGTCGATCTGTCGTTGCTGTCAGTTGAACAATTTATTGAAATCTCAGCTATAGACCTATTAGAATATAATATGACGATAATTTGCATGTATAGAACAAATTTAATTACTAATTTACAATTTTTAAATAAATTAGAAATATTATTAAAGAGAATTGTAGACGTGAATTATCAGTGCGTTATCGTTGGAGATTTCAACATTAACATTTTAGGCGAATTAGATAATGATTTAAAGTGTCTATTAGATTTGTTGTCGGCCCATGGTATGAGCGGAGAGGTGGACTTTCCGACCAGGATAACCGCGACCACGTCCACATGTTTGGACCACGTATACTCCAACCTGCCAGCAGGCTCGGTGAGCGCGGCACCTGTCACCACGCACCTCAGTGATCACCTGGCGGTGAGATGTGAGGTGGTGCGGCAGCAGCGTCGATTCCAGCCACCGCCTAGGTACGCTAGGTAGTTCTCGCGGTCTAATCAAGACAATTTTGTAGCGGCTCTGGCAAGCGTTGACTGGTGCGAGATAGGAATAATATCAGATGATAAAAATGCCTTTCAAAAATCGAATACGGTTGTAAATGTAATAAGAAACAAGTTTGATATCTGTTTTCCTCTTAAGAAAACATGCCTTAGGAAGAAAAATAATTTAACGTGGGTGACGTCGGATGTGAAGGATATGAAAAGCCTAGTATTTGAAATTAACGAAATCAGTAAATTTAGTCCCGATAAGAATATGATTGACATAATAATTGCGAATATTAACAAACAATATGACACGGTATTGACCAATAGTAAGTGTAACTATTACTCGAATTTAATTAGCTCAAGTAGTAATGCTTCAAAATCTATGTGGAACATAGTAAATAAAGAAAGAGGCAAGAACAACTCTCCCTTTCTGGACTTCACGGACATTTTAAGAAAAGACGACGGTTCAAAATTTGAAACTAAAAAGAATGCGATAGATGCCATGAACTGTAGGTTCCTGAGTGCGGCGGCGGCGTGCGGCGCGCCGCGCGCTGACAAGCTGCGGGTACGCACCGCGCTGAGCTCGGCGCGCGCGCCTGCTGACCGCTCATTTAGGTTCCGCAGGTTTACTGCTGACGAAGTTCACCGCATAGTTATGACCCGCATCCCACCAAAGACATCGAAAGATATATACGGAGTTAGTATGAAACTGTTAAGGACTGCTATAATTCAGTTAGCCCCTGCACTAACCGCTCTGTACAACACCTGCTTGAAGGAAGGATCGTTTCCGACCCCTCTAAAAATCAGCAAGGTGTCACCGCTATACAAAGGCAAAGGCAAACGATCCAGCATTGACAGCTATAGGCCTGTCTCAATAATACCCGCGATCGCAAAAGTTTTTGAGAATGGTCTGAGTTCCCGACTCGTAGAATACCTAACCGAGACGAACGCTCTGTCAGATAGGCAATACGCCTACCGCGAGGGGAGATCGACGACGTCATTGGCTCGTGAGGTGGTACGCCGCGTTGTTGCAGCTCGTGAGGCCAAGCTACAGGTTGCCATCCTGTGCTGTGATCTGTCGAAAGCGTTTGACGTCGCCGACCATACTATTCTAGCAATAAAATTGCAGCATTACGGTGTGACCGGTGCCTCCTACGCACTATTGACGGACCTTATGCAAGGTCGATCTCAAATAGTTGTTGGATGTGGAGGAACTGAGAAATCTGACCCCCTTGGCTCAGTGATGGGAGTGGCTCAGGGGTCATCTGTTTCAAACATTCTGTTTTCACTTCTATTAAACGACCTTCCTAACGCCATTAAAGGAGTTGAAGTTTTTATGTACGCAGATGATGTGGCCGCTGTTGTCACGGCGTCAACGATAGATCTCCTCGAGCGAAATTTGAATAACACGACCGCGTATCTATCTTAATGGTTCGGTGCCAATGGGCTCGCACTGAATCTGAGCAAGACTCATTTTGTCAGTTTCAGCCTCTCAGGCAGGTCACAGCGTCCGCTTGTTGTGAACGTAAATGGAGCATCGATTCAGCAGGTAGGTTCTACTGCTTTCCTAGGTTTCCACATAGATCGAAGTTTGAAGTGGGAGAATCACATAAACGAGGTATGTGGAAGACTAGGGAGCGCATGCTTTGCATTGAACCGAGTCGCTCGAGTGGTACCGACCAAGGTAGTGCGTGCGTGTTATTTTGCAACCGTGCACTCACAGTTGCAATACGGTGCGGAGCTGTGGGCTCGGGCCGCGGACTGGGAGCGCGCCTTTCGCCTTCAGAAGCGTGCGGTGCGGTCCATGGCACGCATACCGATGGACACCTCGGCCCGTCCCTACTTCGGCAGTCTGGGTATCCTCACGTTGCCCTCCATCCTGATTTATCAGGTGGCGGTCCACGTGAGGACGAACCTTGACTGCTTTAGTAAACGCAGCTCAATGCATTCGTATAACACTCGTGGGAAAAACAAGCTATTGAGTGTATCGCGGTCCCTAGAGAAGTCCTCTAAGTTGACTCATATCATGGGTCCGATGATCTACAACAAACTGCCAGAAAACATTACCGCCGCAAATAGCCTGCCTGGCTTCAAATTCAAATTGAAACGTTGGCTTATCCAACAAAAATTTTATTCATTTAATGAATTTACTGACAGTCAATTTTAATTGACATTAAATTATTTAATACCTGTATGTAATTATTGTAATAATAAATTAGTATTGTTCATTATAATTTATAATTTATATATAATAATTTATATATAATTTATAATTTATTGTTATTGCATAGCATCTATTTAATTATTAATAATTATACTTTGAACATAATTTACAACTTATTGTAAGCTATGTGGGTACAACATTGTACTAATAATTGTATTTAGTTAAAAAAGACGTGTAAATTTGACGACTTACGAATAAATGAATATGAATATGAATAATTGATATTGAAGTTATGTGTCTGAACTCAAACATAGAGTCACATACATTCACACACTTCGATAGTAAAACAAAAGCATCCTTAGGGGTAGAGTTTAAAGGCTGAGTAGTAATAATTTAAAGGCTGAGTAGTAATAAGTAACAACAACAGTTAAACTTAATATCTTCATGTCTCATACCCCATTGACTGCCCCTAGTGATGTGCCAACTTGGAAAATACAAAACTCGATTTTACCCGAGTTAAAATTCACGTAACTCGGGTTGAACTCAAGTTTGCTGAATGGAAGAGTGAATGATTTTTTTTTTATTTTTACAAATTTATTCCCTGAGCTTCGTATTAAATGAATCTGAACACTGTTTACACGTAACACGTCCACTCATTAGCGATTCAAATACATCCCAAACCAAAGATTTCCTTTTAGGATCCGGCATTTTTAAAAAACAGAACATAAAATACAACAATAAGCGGCACTTTTTAAACTTAACCTAAAAATTTACGTAAATGTGACACTTGTTTTTTATGAATGAATATAGTTTCAAATGATCCGCAAACTCCGCTCCCTGCGTAGAGGGAAAATTAAATACAGAAGACTTTAGCGTATGCGAATGATATAGCTATAACACACGTGATACATATGCCAGCTATAAAATAAAATGAACCACGTAATTTGGTCGGGTCATACATGACAGCGGGTGAAAGCCGATGGGTGCACTAGAACTGGGAGCCAGATTTGGCTCCAAACAATAAAATCGCATACGCAGAGAAGGATAACACATGTTGTCCATCTCGCTCTCTCATACTAGTGATTGTATAGTTTTATCCTTCTCATATTAATATTTTTATTTAAATGCCAGATCCATTTAATACTCCATCCACGGCACACCCCGGACACTCGACAAAATCCCCATACAAAGCCGCGTTTTAACGACCTATTACACAGACACTACACACATGTCGTTTTTCTACACGCGCAGTTGTGTGCGTCAAGTCTAAGGATGTCACCGTAAGAACCTACTTCATTTTGAAGTCGGTTTAGACTTCCTAGCGAGTACTTCGCTATGGTTTCAAAAGTATTGTAGATTGTAAAATTATTCTCATTTACTTACTCTACGCATTATTAAGACACTTGTCTCGCTGCGAATGAAGACCGATACGCGTGCGAGTGAAACAGTTGCGAAAGTTTTTGCTAACTAAAATCTTCTAAATATTTGATTACGTTATTTGAATAGTATAGAGTTAGGTAGGGACATTGCATATATGTTACTTGATTTGAAAAAGTGACAAATTTAAATACATGATTAAGAAAGTTTTTATTCAATATTTAAAAAATAAAGTATTTACGCAGAAGTATATCGTTGTTTCATTTATGAAAATGAATTCTAAAATACGAATATATAGTTAGGTATACAAATATAAGTGAATTAGTATATATATTATATAGAAATTACGTAAATTTTCACCTCCTGTGTCTACCTGGTCCCACAGAAATATTTCATAATACTTATTATTAATATTTATGTGTTTTATATTTATACATGTATGAAGTTGATGTTCTTCTCCCTGTGAGGTAGTATTGTTTTGTAGTCGTGCGCGAATGACGTCCTTGCTCACGTTGGCGCCTCGACAGATCAGAATCGGTGGCGAAGTGAGGAAGCCCCGATTGGTGGGGGGAACAGAATGTCCGTTCTATACGTAGTATTATCTTTTCTATGTCCACGGCTCCATGTCGGTTTCATTCGTTTTTGGAACTCGAGTCGGAGAGAATTCAACTCGAGTTGGTTCGAGTCATTTCGAGTTAAGCCCAACTCGAGTTAACTCGAGTTAGTTAGTCGAGTTGACCATCACTGACTGCCCCAAACTGTATAGATTACTGACAAAGACGGCTGTTAATTCTAAGGAAATTGTGTTATTGTTGTAGATCAGTAAGCTAGAACAATGGATGGCGGGCGGTGGGGGCGCGGGGGGCGGGGTGGGCGGCGGCGGGGACGTGGGCGGGGCGGGGACTCTGCCCCCGCGGCTGTTGCTCGTGAAGCTGCTCAACGTGGCCATCACGCTGCTGCAGCTAGCTTTGCTGCTGGTCGCTACCATAGCTGGGATCGCTATGCCTTTCCTTAGAACTAGGTGAGATACTAACCTGATAAAATTATACTATAATAATTAAGATTAAGTTTAAAAACTAAAATAACTACTTCCATGCCCCGCGAATCAGTTTCAATAGCAAGTTTGTGAAAATTTATCGTCAGATCTCGATGAAATTACAATGGGACCACCTTGGAAATGTACCCTACAGATTGAGAAAAGAATGATTTGAATCGGTTCAGAATTGACGGAGTAATCGCATAACATACATACAAAAAAAAACGAGACGAATTGAAAACCTCCTCCTTTTTGGAAGGAGGTTGAAATTAGTTGCTACTTTAAATCGCGAGTGAACAGAGGTATCTTCTAGGCAAGCGTGCTACATCGTCGATCACATCTTCACTTAACATTAGGTGAGAGTAGTAAAACGCTTGCATATCTACTAAAAAAAATGTTATGCGACTTGCAGAAAGTACGGTACGTAGAGTTGTAATACTCGAGTTACTTGTTAGTAGTCCCGTGGGAGAAATGTCTTAAGGTGCGTACGGTACAGACTGTGTAACTGTGTTTTAGATAGTGTGGACACAGAACGTCGTAAAACATGTTATAGTAACAAGTTATAATATCATGTTTGATAACATTCGGTGTCCACATTATCTGAAACATGTTAAATAACAATTTTATAACATGTTATGTTACATAGTCTGTACGCACCCTTACCCTTAGGCCTTTCTTAGGTTTAAGCGTTTTCAATTCGGAATTTTTGATGTCAAAGATGCACCTCGCTCTGGTTGCCCTATTACGGATAAAATGGATGCCATTTTTGAAAAAGTGGAGCAAGATCGGCATATCAGTAGTTACGACGTAGCTGAAGAACTAGGAATTGACCACAAAACAGTTTTGGCGCATTTGAAAATACTGGGTACACAAAAAAGCTCGATATTTGGGTACCTCACGACCTCACTGTGGCGAAACCCGGGTTAACTCGCAACAAGGTGATGCTGTGTGTGTGGTGGGATTGGAAGGGCATTATTCATTATGAGCTGTTACCACCAGGCAGGACCATCCATTCTGAACTCTACCGTGAACAACTGATGAGATTAAAGCAACAAGTTAAGAGAAAGCGGCCGGAATTAATCAACAGACGGGGTGTGGTTTTTCATGATAACGCTAGTCCTCACACACTCAGCAAAAATTTATAGAGTTTGGCTGGGAGGTGATAATGCATCCGATGTATAGTCCTGACCTTGCCTTACCTTCAGATTTCTACCTGTTTCGGTCTCTTCAGAATTCTTTAGGCAGTGTCAGATGAAGCCCCAAAATTTCTATAGCAATGGGATCATGTCCCTACCTACAAAACGGCAAAAAGTTATCGAACAAAATGGTACCGACATACTTTAGTTAAATGTAAATAAACTATTTTAAAAAATGTTTTGAATTTTCTTAAAAAATGCGATGAAACTTTTTCCCCAACCTATTATACGTCTCCTACTTTTGTAAAGTTGAGTTAAGAGAAATCTAGATGGCGCTGAAGGATTTGGCACTGTTCTCCTTGTAAATATCGCTTCTATGTATGAAATCCTACATAGCGGAAGCTATATTTTCCGCGAAGTTATTACCAGTAGCACTAGCTTCGTCACTGAATGTCTGAAAATTTAAACTCTTATTAGAAACATTCCGTATTTATAATATAAACAGGATACTTAACTAAAATGCTATATAAATAATAAAAACTTCTTTTAGTTTCATGTAAAAATAATCAGAATTTATGCGTTACTATTCTACGTGTTCTTCAAAATTAAAGCAAAATAAAAATGTTGCATTTTCTCTATAATACTGTCAAGCGGCCTGTCCGAGGCTGTGTTAAGATCTGCACTAAGATCGTTAATTATCATTTATAATGAATAATTAATTTATACCGCTATACAATTTTGCATATTGCCAGATTTTGGCAAAATGTGTCAAACATATTTATAAAATTTGTCAATACATTTTAAAAGTCAAAGCATTTATTCAGTATATGGGCAAATTAAAATTCTGCACTTACACACGTCAAGTAACATTAAATAGATCAAATCAATAATTAAATATAACAAAAACATAAATTGTTGCTTTGAATTAAAAAAAAAAAACAAAGTAATGAGCAATACAGCTTTCATCTAAACGTCACACTTAAAAAATGTTCCCCTGATTAATGTAGGGTTGCCAACCGTACTTTTATGTGCACCTCCAATGTAGTTCATTCAGTACTCCAGAAATAATGAAATACAATAAATAAAACGCAAACTAATCGCAGTACAAATCATAATTCGAATGTAAAATAAATTTCATTTCATAAATTTCATTGAAATGTAAAATAAATTTAATTTCATTTCAGAGTCCGAGTGTTAACAACAAGCTTAGCCCTAATGGTCGGCGTGATGGTACTGAAGCAATGGCCAGAAGTGACCCAACTATCAGAACACTTAGTGAGACGACTCAAAGAGTACCTCTTGGACAAACATCACGACAGGTAATGCGGTAACTGGGACACGGAAGCCGGGGAGAATGGGAAATGGGAGTGGGGAAAAACGCTTTGGTTATTGTATCTCGGTTTCAGTTAACTTTACTAATATAATGAAAACTTGCGTTCATTTTAACTTTGGTATCTTGTAAGCGGGTGGGAAGTGATAGCGATATATTTACATCTATATTTACATCGTAAGTTTGCGTTACGAGGACTGACGTATTATTAATTCATTTAAACGTAAAATCACAATCATTTAAAATCGAAGCATATTTGTCATACTTTGCTGTTATTCGGACGATACTATTTATCTAGATTCCTACTTATTTTTTTTTACCTTAAATCCTTTTCTTAACAAAAAAAAAAAAAATATTTATTTCACGTTATTTTTCCATCAAAAATGAATATTTTGTCCGTGATTAAAATATGAAATATGAACTGTATTAAACATTAATAATAAATTGAATAATTAGTAAATAGTAATAGTGTTTGCCTAGGAACATAGAATAATCTAGGACATCTAGGCAGTACAATTTCCTTGATAACATGCCTAGACGTTATTTCATTTTCATTATATTTGTTATAACGAAACACATTTTCACAAATGGCAGTTGAGAGTAGCTGCCTCAAAAGCCTCGCATGTCTCGTTTATAAAATACCAAAGGTACCAATAATTGTGGCTTGAGGTCATATGTTTGTCTCTTTCCTTTGTTATGAAATGTTGTATGTGAGATAAGGACAAGAAATTTTTCTACTCAGTTGTTGATAAATGGGATTGAATTTTAGGTAACGAATGCTTGTGTATTTCTTCTGGATGCAATGTTGCAAAATGGTGAATTTGAAGTTTTGGCTGTTGTTTAGCATGATCATTAATTGATAAGTATTTTTCTTTCTGTAATAGAGTTACAAAGGTCAATTAGATTTTTATGAGGTCCTAGGGATCGGACCCAAGTTTAGTCATGATAACCGCAATAGGTAGAGGTAGCCTATTATATCACTTTGGCTACAAATTTAAAAATACCTACAAATAATTCATTCATTTATTTTGATTAAACGTCTTTTTACAAAACGCCGAATTGGAAAGGATGGGGCATAAATACAAACGGCGAGCGCCTTTCACACCTGAGGTCCGCAGATGACATCGCCATCACGGCCGATACCGTACAGGACCTGCAACACAAGCCAACCACCCTCGCGCGCATTGGTCTCCGGATGAACTTGGATAAGACCAAGATAATGTTCAACGAACATGTAATCCCGGAACCGATTGCTCTAAACGGAGTTCCTCTCGAAGTTGTTCACGAATATGTTTACATTGGGCCAATCTTGCAATTGGGTAGAAACAACCTCGAGAAGAAAGCTCGCAGAAGGATACAGCAGTTATTACTTACGGACCCGATACGTGGACACCGACAGTGCGACTGGCTCACCAAAACAGAGTCGCTCAGCGAGTCACGGAGAGGGCCACGCCCGGAGCCTCCCCGAAGGATCGAATCCGAAGCGAAGTCATCCGTCAGAGAACCAAAACCATCAACACAGCTCAAAGGACCAGCAAGCCGAAGCGGCTGCGGGCCGGCCACATCCCTCACAGAACCGACAACCGCTGGGGCAGACGTGTGTCGGAGTGGAGACGACGGCTTGGCAAACGCAGCGCAGGGCGCCCTCCAGCCAGGTGGAGCGACCATACGCACAGGCTGGCCGGCAACGGCTGGAAACAAAGAGCTGAAAATTGAGCTCAGTGCCGTGCTAAAGGTGAGGCCCACGTCCAGCTGTGGACAAAGATTTACAAATCTGACAGCTCCGAGATGGTTGACTATTATCCGTAAAGCATGAACGCTTATTGGACGTTGTGATGTTTGAACTCTGATGAGAACGCTTCGTTCGTATCGATGCAATAGAAGACAGTCTGGTGACGGGCAGCAACGTCACCGGCGCGAGAAGCTACGTCCGGCGATCGCCAACCCGCCTGCCCAGCGTGGTGATTAAGGCATATCCCTCCCAAGGAATGAAATAAATATGAAAGGTCTCCATATGCCGCGGCCCCCAGTTCCCGGCCGCCCTGCTATTCCTGATCACGGCGGCGGTCACGGTAACGGCAGGGCAGGGAGTGCTAAGAATCCCCGGGCTACGGAAGGCTGCCAAAACAAACTGGCGATACATGCCGCAACGATGACTTGATTGATGTACAAGTACAGAACCAGCTATCTAAACATCCACCTGCGGTGAGAAGTGTGACAGAGGGACGTCATATCCCCGAAACTGTTCAATAACGCCTTAGAGGATATGTTTAAGACGCTGGACTGGAAAGATTATGGCATTAACATCAACGGCAAGTACATCTCTCACTTACGATTCGCAGATGACATCGTCATTATGGCAGAGACGCTGCAGGACCTACAAAGGATGTTAAATGGCCTAGCCGATTGCTCTCGTCGCAACCGTCTCCGGATGAATTTGGATTAAACCAAAGGCATGTACAACGAGCACGTCGTTACGGAATTGAATTTGTTACGCAGCATGTTTACCTAGGGCAGACGCTCCAACTAGGCAGACACAACTTTGAGAAGGAAATCCAGAGAAGAATTCAGCTGGGTTCAGCTTGAGCAGCATTCGGAAAACTTTGTCGAGTCTTCTCGTTGCCTATACCACAGTGTCTAAAGACAGTCTTCAACCAGAGCGTCCTACTTGTGACGACGTACGGAGCCGAGACGTGGACACTCACAATTCGACTGGTTCAACAATCTAAAGTCGCTCAGCGAGCTATGGAGAGAACTATGCTCGGTATTTTTCTGCGGGATTGAATCCGGAACGAAGTAATTCGCCAGAGAACTAAAGTTATTGAAATAGCTCATCGGATTAGTAAACTGAAGTGGCAGCGGGCTGGTCATATCTGTCGCAGGACTAATATCCGTTGGGGTAGACTTGTCCTAGAGTGAAGACCGCGAATAGGCAAACGTAGCGTAGGACGTCCTGTGGAGTGGTGGAGCGATGACATACCCAAAGCGGTGGGCAGTGACTGGAAAAGAAGAACTGAAGATCGGGCTCAGTGACGCATCTTGGGAGAGGCCTACGTCCAGCAGTGGACTCAAACCGGCTGATGATGATGATGATGAATAGAAATCAGGAACAGCAGTTACTTTGTAACCTCAGACGCAAAAAGAAGGGGTGCTACAAGTCCGACGCGTGCATCCGTGTGTCAACCTGCCCACATGTGCGACAGTGCAGGTCCGCGTTGAGAGGTACTGGAAACTGGCTCTGGATCCGTTAGTTGTGTAGCGGCATATCCAAGCATATCAGGTGCCGAACGAGCTGATGACGCAGTGGTTTGGATTGGATTTTGTTCCAATCCCACTTCGGATGACGAGGGAGGTACCCCGCGATTGTTTGTAATGAAGTGTGACGCCAGCAGCACCATCTTCGCACGCCATCATGGTGACGATCACCCAGTGGAAGACTTGAAATAAAAGTTTTCTGTTCCAATATCAAGTAATTTTATGTGGTTACAACATAAATGTTTCAAGTACGCAGCAATATCGGGAGCTCCGTACCGCTCGACGCAAAGAGAATATAACCACTACGTTAAGAAGAGTCGGGACTGCCATAGAGCAAACTAACCAAATAGCGAAATGTCAAAACACGGAGCTTTCATAGTAGCCAAAATACCAGCGAAATAATCTTCTGCTTCTTCTTCTAATTGACCAACATAACAAAAAAAATCCTAGTGATATACCGTGTCGGCAAAAACATCGATAACGATGGAACTACCGTTGCTTGGTCAATAGTCAATACTTTGGAAGGTTATATTTTGTACTTTACTAATTTTGTTTTAGTGGCTAGATTGTAAAGGTTTAAATTTTTCCTATTTTGGTTTTACAAATCCTAATCCTAAGACAAAACCAGTTTGAGAAAATGATAGGCAGTAAAACAAAATATTAAATTTTATCAAGCTTTTTATTTTTGGAGTATGATGCTCTGTAGGATTCGCACACTCGGCATCGGCATCAGCAGCTTAAGATAACGATATACCTGTAATGTAATATTGACTTATCAGTTTATCGCTTAACGCTAATTTCTGGGAAATGCTGTATACAGAGCCGGATTTAGAGGAGGGCAACCGGGGCAGCAGCCCCGGGGACTACGCAAGGGCGTCGCCAGCTCAAGCAGCTCAGCATCAATGGGGCAATATTATAGAGGACAATAAATATGAACGCCGAGAGCATGAAGCGTTACACTTTGGAAGTCTTTGCCTTCTGAATTTATTTACGTTTTGTCATGCGATGCGGAATTTATTAATTGGTAAGGAAGTCAATTGCTCGCACTTTTGTCGTTTTGTGGCTAGCTACATTTGATCTCTAGGGGGAGGCAACTGGCCCCCCTTGGTGACGCCCTTGGGCCTACACACACACTACAATAAAAAAATTTAAACATCTAAATCTTCAACGATATTTCGGTTAAAAAAACCGGCCAAGTCGAGTTGGACTCGCTCACCGAAGGTTTCTGGTGGGTACCAATTAAGCTAGACCTCTAAATTGTATGAGCGCTCATATAACGCTCAGAGACTACTATCTTAATTGGCGAAACTATGTATGTGGGACACCTTTTAATTTACAACGTTTTTATTTTTTGGAATTTTTCCTTTATTTGTGCTGTAAGACTTGCTTCTTGCCAAAATTCATGATTCTAGGTCAACGGGAAGTACCCTATAGGTTTTCGACCCAAAACCTATAGGGTACTTCCAGTTAACCTAGAATTGTAAATTTTAGTTCAAAGCAAGGTCTTACAGCCCAAGTAAAGGAAAAATTCCGAAAAATAAAAGAAGTTGAACTGTTGAATTTTCATTCATTTCATAAATTTTGGTATTTACAAGTTTTGCGAAAATCTAAATTTGCCCATATCTTTGTATCGTGTTGCCTCAAGACCTTGATTTTTATACACCTAATAGGGACTATAGACCTCAGTATCTTTAGTATCATCTTCAGTATCTCAGTATCATCACACAGACAGACAGACAGACGGACAAAAAATTGATCTTATAAGGGTTCCTTCTTTTACCTTTTGAGGTACCAAACCCTAAAAGCTCGGAAGGTTTCGTTCGTTAACGCTAAAATTTCATTTCAGATCATTCTTATTTTCGATTATATTTATACTAATATTATATTTTTGGTTAAAAATAAAAGAATCAATACTACTTAGTTTCACAATAAATGATGTTTTGGAATACTCGACTGAAAAATAATCTTCATTTTATTATGAAAATAATTTGGGGCCAGGGAGCCTCCACTCCTATGTTGCCCCAAGACCTCCAGACCTCTAAATCCAGTACTGGCTGTAAATTAAACAAGGTGTCACAAAAGGGTGTAGTAATACTAAAACTGTGCATGTCATACCTAGCCTGATGTATAGTCTACCTGTAAAGTCTTCCTTTCCTCAGTATCTAACTGGGATCGCGAGTTATCATATCACATGTTAAACTTTTACGTAAACTTAGCCAGATTCAACCATAAATCAGCTATTCAGCGTCATTGACCTAATAAAAACAGAATAATAAGTGTTATCTGTGCAGAAGGAAAATTGTTATGAGTGGACGCCTGAAAGGCTCTAGGTATAGTGCTAGTTGCGGTAGCTTGAAGTTCGTCTTGATGTATTCCCTGTGTTATGCCCTGTCTCTAACATTCCGAAATGTACCGTTGCCTGTCTCAAACCACCTAGAGCTGCTAGGAGTTACATTAACTTCCAACCTCAACTTCGGCTCCTACATAGAGTCCAAAGCTAAACTAGCCGGTAAAAAGCTTGGCGTTCTCAGAAAGGTAAGGCGGTATTTCACGCAGGGACAGCTTCGAAGTCTGTACCAAGCACAAGTCCGATCTTGCATGGAATACTGCTGCCACCTCTGGGACGGCTCGGCTAAATATCAGCTGGAGGCTCTGGATTCTATCGATAAACGAGCAAGAATGTTAATTGGCGAAACTGAATCTACAAAAAACAAGCTTCAGAGCCTCGAGCATCGGCGTAGAGTTGCTAGTTTATCTGTGTTCTACAAGATACATTTCGGTGAGTGTGCGATGGAATTACACAATTTGATTCCTTCTTCCCCCTTTTACTATCGGACAACAAGGCAAACTAAACAACGGCATCCTTACATGGTGGATATCCCAGCAATCCGCACTAAACGATTTGGTTCTACCTTTTTAATTCGAACCGCAAAGGAATGGAACACGTTGCCGGCTGACTTGTTTCCGAGTAGCTATAACTTGGGTCTCTTCAAGTCAAGAGTGAACAGGTATCTTCTAGGCAAGCATGCTACACCCTCGATCACATCGTCACTTTCCACCAGGTGAGATAGTGGCCAAATGCTTGCCTATCTGCAATAAAAAAAAAATGCATCACCAGGAGGATGAAATCATTGATGAGTATGAATGATGAACTTGCGAATATTTTTGGTTAAAATTAAATAAAATTACTCAATATCACTTTGATGGCTTATCCCTATTAAAATATCGTCATAACGTCTCGCGAAATTGCACTTCTATTCCGATCACTGGTCATATCATAAATATATAATAATATACACTATCGATATCGACAAGCACCGCAATGCGCTCCGCACTATTTTTCACAAAGAGTTTATAAAGATTGTTAATTGATGAAACATTGAGATATTTGGCCTAAAGTAGCAGTAAACGGCTATTATTTTAAGTTATTCTACTTACTGAGCTTCATAAAGTGGAAATGTTGCCATAGTAGAGTAAGTCTTTGCAGTCCTTAACCCACATATTTCACTATTTATGTTTCATTATCACTTACAAGCAAGGTGTTAATAATCACACACCTTAAATTAAATGATCTCCAAAGTCCACACTAGTTTATTTATTGTAAAACGCAAAATAAAATAATTATTTTGAAAAAAGCCGATTAACACGCTACCACAGTCTAAGTAGAAATACATGCTAGCCACAGACTAAGTAGAGATAATACTTCTTCTTCACATCATGCTACTTGATGGCATTTATTATGACAACCAAACGACACTTTCGTATAGTAAGAAATAGTGAGTGAGACGAATTTAGACTCCATCGGACCTTTTCATACATCTGTTTTTTTGTACTGCAGCTTCAGTAGACTGGCTGGACGGTCCGAGCTCGAATGAATTATGGAGCGTCTGGCGGCCTTATTTATACCAACATCAGCTCGTTGAGTTTACGTTTAAATTTTTTTTCGCTTAAAATGTTTCTATGAGCCTGAAGCTTAATTATAAATCACAAAATGAATTTAGAAATACTAATGAAGTGATTTTGGTAATAAATAATGAAGTTAGTAAATTAAATATTTCCACAATCTTAAATGAATTCAATCAACCTGAAATCCTCAAATAGACATTCAAGTTATTAATTTAGCGTTTACTATTGAATAATTATTTATTGAGAGTAAAATACAGCGTTCGCGCCGACATATATGATATGATATATGATCATATTAATTCTCACTGGCTAAGAACAGCCAAAGCTTCAAATTACTACTCTCAAATAACCTGAGTATTATTTATGAATCATTTTTTTTGTTTTCAAGTAATGGGTGATGCTGGTAACTTTTAATCCTAAATTCTGTGTAGAGCAATAATAAACGCATGTCTAACTTATTATAAAAAATCTTTTATACCTTATAAATGTATTAATAAAGAAATATTATTAGTCTATAAGTTGGTGTAGGCTGGTAATGAGATTAAAGGCCCTTCAGAATAAGTACCTACCTGAAAAAGAAAAGTTAATATTATTCAAATAAAACATTTATTATTTATTTATTTATTTATTTAGGCTATCCATTAACAGTTACATTATTACTTATTCTAATACTAGATCTACATTACTTGCTAAATGCACTATTTATTTAAGGACAGCACCTCCTGCTTTTAAACAAAACTATTATAATATATAAAAATATTTGTACATTATTCCTAAAGCACTATCAAGCCAAAGCTTGAAGTACTTTGTTTTTGAATACATGGCTTGAATCTGCATACATATCTAAATTATCACTGAGTTCGTTTATCATAGAGCACATTCTAGGTATAGGAGCGTTACGTCCTAGCACAGTTCTGCGATACAGAGGAGCAAAAGGTGTCAACGGTTTTCGTGGATACCTATAAGGCACCCTAATATGTAATCTAGATAGCAGCTCGGAACAGTCGATGTGATTGTGAAGTACTTTATAAACAAACATAAGGTCCAATATTGATCCTCGAGTAGATATTGAAACAAAATTAAAATGGCTTAACCTTTTACTATATGAAATTAAATCCTTCGCTTTGCCCACGGTGTATGTAAGATGCCATAAGAAACGCTTCTGAATTCTTTCTAAACGAAGAGTGTGTACCGCAAAGTGAGGTCTCCACACCGGAGAACAATATTCTAATATGCTGCGTACTAAGCAGTTGTATAACAACACTTTAGTTCTAGTCCTTATGAATTCTTTGCTATTTCGTATGACAAATCCTAGCATTTTCGAAGAATGTTTTGATATATTCTCTATGTGAGGAACAAAAGTTAATTTTGTGTCAAATGTTACTCCTAGATCCCGAATTGTATTGCATGTTTCTAAATGAATGTTACCAATTCTGTAGTTATTATATATATTGTAATGTTTCCTTGTAAAAGTAATTTGTGAACATTTTTCAATATTTAAGATCATCTTATTCATTTCGCACCATTTGAGTAAGTTATTCAGATCATCTTGAAGCATTTCAACATCTTCCGAGGATTTTATAACTTTCAGTAACTTAAGATCATCCGCATACAAGAAGGGTGTACTATATTTTAGACTATCTGGAAGGTCATTGATAAAAATGTTAAATAACAGAGGACCCAGGTTCGATCCCTGTGGAACACCTGAATGTATAATTGGAGATATTGTTGAGGTATAACCAGCTGCCACAACGAAAAACCGTCTGTCTTTTAAATATGAAATAATCCATTCCAACATGTTACCTGTGAAACCATATGCAGCAAGTTTAAAAAGAAGTATGGAATGTGAAACTTTGTCAAACGCTTTACTGAAATCCGTGTAAACAACGTCAATTTGGTTATTACCATCCATTGCCTCAACAAGTGTTTCCGTATATGTTATCAAATTTGTGCAAGTTGACCTTTTTTTGATGAAACCATGTTGATGTTTCGAAATGAACTGATAAAAATGGCGATAAATGTATGGAAATATTAATGATTCTAAAACTTTTGCAAATGCAGAATTTATGGAAATAGGTCGATAGTTATGAGCATCATTGTCTTCACCGCCCTTAAAAATAGGAACGACTTTAGCACATTTCCAGACTTCAGGGAATAATCCCGTTTGCAAGGACTTATTGTAAATTATAAACATAGGCAGAGATAGACTAGATGCACAACTTTTTATTAGTTTAGGTGGTACTCCATCTGGTCCGGGGCCTTTATCTACATTTAGACTTTCAAATGCTTTTTGAATTTCTGTTCTCTCAATGTGTAATCCAGAAAAACATTGACTATTTACAATAACATTATCTAACGATGATGTAATATAATTCACACTATCATCTTTCAAATTAATCGAATCTTTGCTGTAAACTGTCGAGAAATAATCAGCAAAAAGGTTACATATGTTTGTTCCACCAGTAATGATGTCATTTCCATCTGAGAATGAAATAGGGTATGCCGATGCTCCTTTTCTTTTAGCTTTTATAAATGACCAAAAAAGTTTGGGATGTGTAGTAATTTTTTCTTCAATAAAATCACGATACTTTTTTGTAGCAAATAATTGATAGCTTATCACAACGATTATTCAACTTTTTTAAGATGAGTGAGTCCATTGGATTATCGTATATTTTATATCTTCGTAATACTTTATTTCTCTCGCGTACCGTTCTTTCTAAACCCTTATTGAACCAAATAGGATATTTTGGATTTTTAGAAATACATTTCGGGACGTATTTGTCAATAGATGCATTCATAATAGAGTAAAACTTGTCCAGCATTTCATTGATATCAAGACATCTTTCAAAAACATTGAACCAGTTGACAGTATTTAAATGTTCTTCTAAAAGAGTGTAATTACATTTATTGAAGTTGTATTTTTTGGGAATGACTTCCTTTAGTTTTTTAGAATTTAAGAATTTTATACAGATTTCTAACGGAGGGTGTAGCATATCTATTTTACATAAATCATAGTCAGACTTAATAACTTCACAATGCTCAATTTCAGTAAATACCAAATCTAATGTTTTGTTGTTTTTGTTACGTATTCTGTTTAGTTGCTTAAAATTATTGAGGCATGAAAAATCTATCAGGATTTGTCCAATCGCAGGCACTACGTAATCACTTCCAAGCATCTCTGATAATGACCAGTCTATGGCACTGAGGTTAAAATCGCCTACAATACAGGTTTTAAGATTGTGTTCTTCTGAAACTCTGTTAAAATTATCTAGAAAATGATTCAGTAGATTCCTGTCCACAGGTGGAGGTAAATAAACGGCGCATAAGACAATTTGTTTGTCAGTTTGTGATATTTTACTATTCAGTATTATCCATAAGTCTTCACAATCACTCTCCCAACTACAAATACGTTTGGAAATAATATTTTTTTTTACAGCTATTAGTACACCTCCTCCGTCTTTTTTCCTGTTTCCTAAGATTGATGTTTCTCTATCTCTTCTATATACATCGTAACGGTCATCAAATAATTCTCGTGTATAAATATTACAATTTAGCCAAGTTTCTGTAAGTATAATTATATCATAATTGGAACAAGCCAGTTTCCTTGTAAATAACTGAGTTTTACTTTTTAAACCTCTTACATTCTGATAAAATATCTGTAGTGAACCAAATTTTATTTATTAAAGGATAAGATTATCATGCATATAATGTGAATATATAACTACGCTAACTTATTAATACAGTTCATATCCTTAATATACTTATATTCAGATTCATCCGTTTTTCTCATGTAAACTTTTCCATTTCTAACCCATACGTATTTGTATCCTTTATCCTTTGCCACCTGTCTTGCCGCAGCATGCAGAGCCTTGTTGTGCGTTGATAAATGTTCACACACATAAATTGGCTTCTTTTCACCTTTTATTCCAATGTGGGAAGTATTTAGCTTGTCATTTGTATGTGACTTGTTGAATTTAATAGTAGCGGCCAAAATAGTGTCGCGCAATCTTGGAGAATTTAGCTGAACAATTATTGACTTTGGCCTCGAGCTTGTGGGATTGATTTTAGCAACGCGCGTGCAGTTGAGAATGTTGCTCTCAACGATGCTGCAGCCCACGGTGGCACAGAGTTGCGAGGTTATACTAATGAGATTCTCTGTCTTGCTTTCCGGTACACACTGAATTTCTATATTGTTACTACGGTTCATCTGCTCCATTTGATTAAACTTGTGACTTAAGTTCGCCACAGTGACCCGCAGTGTATCGTTTTCTTCCTGTAACTTCAGCATATTAGAGTCAAAAACATCAGATTTCTGCTTCATGTCATCCCACTGGTGACTGAGAAATGAACAAGAGTCCTTCAGATCAGATATGTCAGACTTAATTGTTGCAAGCTCTTTCGATATAGCACTCGTAACCGTCGTGTTAATTTTTGTGAGGAACACATTCATTTCAGTTCTTATGATGTCGCGTACATCATCATGGGTCAGCTGCTGAATCGAGTCCTGCGCTGGAGAAGATATCGCTGGCCTCTTATTCGACCGCTTCGAAGAGTCTCCCGTGTGAGAACGTGCTGGAGTGTTGTCGTTTTTACCACCTTTAGATTTGGCGGGCACACACAGAGGGCACACCCAGTTACGTTTGTCTTCTACCTGGATGTTGATGCAATCCAGGTGATATGCATTCTGACATTTGATACATATAAAATATTGTTCGTCGGTCATACCCAAGTCGCAACATCCCCAGGATAAATCTGACATCGACATTCTTTTTATGTACGCCTCTTAAAATGCAATAGCAATCTATAATATCGTTCACGGACTAATTATGCGCACTAATTATGCCTTTCGAAATCACAATAACTATCACTGTGATTTTTTATAAGGAAAATTTCCTGTGTTACTTTGCTTTTCGTATTTTGTCAGGTGCTATGACTATTTAAATCCACTAGGAGGTATGTAATCTTCAAGCAGAATTGAACCTCAGAGTATTTCCAAATTGTACTCACAGTTCTATTCCAAAACACTGCACTACATAGTATGCTAAACTTTGAAACTTGTATTTTAGATTGTATTGCTTTCCAGAATGTAAAGACACCTTTAAACACTTAAAATTATTATTTGAATTGGGACACTTGCAGACATGTTTTGTTGCGACAACCGCCCGCGTCATTAAGTAATGTTTAAGTAGTAGTAGTTAAGTAATTATTAATAATGTAAAGCTGTATTCAAATTTACGTAAGCTACTAAAAATTACACTGTTTTTTGACACTTACGAATTATGAGTATATCAATCAATAAGGCTAACAAAACAAATAAGTAAAAAACATTTCCCTTCAACTAAAAACAGAAAAAAATTGCAAGATTCATTCATCATATTCTCAGTGGCATTGTTTTGTTTTTGTCTCTGCTTGATTCCTGATTATGAAGCCCAAGATTTGAGTCTGAGTCAAACGAAAAATATTTTTCCATTGATTCTGTTATTGGTTGGCGCATTCTGAGCTGCCATTTGTTAAATTTTATTTTACTGTAGAAAAATTTATGAAAGAAAAAAATATCGATAGTTTATCGATATGAATTTCACTTCACAACGTCGGCTATTTGCAAAAACTGTCAATTTTATATCAATAGTGCATAGACGTAATATAAAAGGATGGTGCACTGCAGATGTTTTGACAAATTCAATTTAATCCGTATGCTCTAACAATAAGGTTGTAATTGCTTTGTAGAACAAAACGGCCCCATTGAAAGGCATCCGGGTGTAAGTGTGTCCTTGTCTAACAACCTGCTAGTGCTATATATAATCTTTGTATGCTTGGAACTACTAGTACAGTTTATAATTAATGGATTATATTGGATGCTTTATTTATTATGGTTTAAAAAATTATATCCTGCGACTGCAAAATGTATTACACAATAAGTCCGGCGCAACTTACACTTTAATATGGTATCAACCTACGAAGAAATTATAAGATCAACATATTGCTGTCATATCGAATGTTTTAATTGATGAGAGAGCTAGAGAGAAATACGCATTGAAACGGTCTCGCACGAACATCGAAGTTATAAATTTAAAGCCTTTTGGAGAATATGCTATCGCAGAAAAACATAGAAGTCATTGCTTTATTACTAAAAAAAACTTTGGTATCATAACAAAACTTGCTTATATATATTTTCAACATTTTGTTAGCAGTTACAGCCTAATTTTATTTTAGATTCTGTTTTAGAAACATCTATACATATCCAATTGTTTTTGTTTTATCTTCAATATAGATCCGTGTAAGTTTTGGAATAATTGTAAAGTGTAGATAAAATTCTGCTTGAATCGGATAGTGAATCATCTTAGTCCCATTCCGTCCAGAACTCTGTGTAAATAATTCAAATGTATGATTGTATCTATTTCATTTTTCACTGATTGAAAATTCAAAGCATATGGTAGCCATAAAAGTATGTTCGTTTCTTTCTTGAACACCGTGAATCAGATAAAGACGGAACTATTATTTAGAGTTCCGATTAACTTTGTGTTTTAATTAATGGTTATCAGATTCGATAACAGTGTCAAACCAGTCTTGGTGTTAATAAATATATTGAATGGCTTACGCAGTGTGTGTCTCAGCATTTAGATCTCATAATGCGATTAATTATATCGGATATTTTTATTAGCATCGTTTCAAAAATAACTCGTAACTTTTTTTGTAGCAATGGACATACAATATACATATTGATGAAATAAACAATACCTATGTCTAGAAAAATAAACATGCACTGTAATTTTTTCATTCAGTTTCATTGGTCAGTTAAACAAAACATGTTTATCGTACAAAAGCATGATCAAAAATTGATGATGAACATTTACATTATAAAACGTGTAATAACTTGCTCAGTAAAATGCTCGTACCCTCGGAATAAGCGCATATGAAAATAAGCCTAAAAATACTCAATTAAAATATAAACTTGTACTTGTTAGGTACTATTTGTCTTTCTTTAGTTTTGTTGTTTATATTATATCCAATAATTACCTTGATTAATGAAGCAGTTACAATTAAAGTTGACCTTTGACTTGCAATGGTCAGGATATAATAGAAACTGCCACGCCATTGTTTATTGCATTGCACACATTATTTAATAAAACAAAATTACGCAATGACCTAAAGAGGCATATTTTTAGTTTAGGAATAACGAACGTGGTATCTATTATTTATCTTATTCCACTGTCAAATAATATTAAAAATACCTTATACACCACTACATTGTAATTACAAAAAATATGGGGGCTATTAGTCACTGTTACTGAACACATCTATATAGGTAGAACTAAAAAAAAGAAAACAAATAAATTGATAATAATTGGCCAATGAATGCCGCCCACCAGGCGACTACCCAGAGACCGACGCTCAATGATAGTTTTGACGCGTGTGAGCGAGAAACAATGACTATGAAACGCCACGAATCGTGGAGGTTGACGTTATGTAGCATGTTTAGTACTGTCACATGAGTAAAGATAAGATCGTTTAAAAAACTAAAAATAATCGACTTCAATACCGCGCTATTAATTTTCAGTACCAATTTTGAGGTGTTTATCTCCATATCTCTGGAAATACTTATCAGACCTCGATATAATAATTACTATGGTACCACACTTGGGATATCTCCTTTCCAACAAAAGAAGAATAATCTAAATCGGTTCATAAACGACTAAGTTATCCGCGAACAAACATTAAAACAAATATATATACGGTCAAATTGAGAAATATCTTCCTTTTTTTGAAGTCGGTTAAAAAGGAACAGAGACAAACTTTCTAAAGAACGGACAAAACGTTTACCTATTCTTGTAGGGTTGGTGCAAAAAAAAACAAGAAAAATATTCATCGTGATAAAATCCTCCTTCAAGAAAACATGACCTACTTTTTTATTTTTCAAGCTTCATCATTGTCGACAAAGATCAATGTCATGAGATGTCACGAAATTTAATTTAATGTCATGATATGTCATATGTCATGAAATGTCACGAAATATCATAAATGTCATGAAATTTCATTAAATGTCTTATGTCATGTTATGTTATGGAATGTCAAGGAATTTCATTGAACCTCCTTAGACAGGTCACTGGATAAAAGAACATTCATAAGCCAAAAAATTAAAAAAACATTTTCCTGCCCTAGGGCGGAAAATGCCTACTTTGCGCGCACTTATCGAGGAACAACCATCACTTTTCAAATAGATGGGACGAAAAATAATATAATATAACGCGACGCGTCGCGAGCGACAGCCTTGAGTTAAAGCACCAACCGAGCCACTATAAACTGGTTTCACTCCGTACGTGACAGGCGGCACACAGGCCGGTAGTGCTCAGGCACACACGCGCGTCCATGTCATCATCACAGCGCAGTTGTATAAAGCTTTGTCTCTGTACCTTTTCTTTACTCATGTGCTACTGTGTCCATAAATATATACGGGTTTTTGGAAAAAACAAACCTAAATAACTTGTATATAATAATTGAAACAAAATCTGAAAGTAAATGCATCCATCATTAGCAGTCCCATCAGCAACTGTCCTTAAAATGTTTTTGGTAGTTAATTTAGTGGTGTATATTTTAAATGTTGGGGCATTATATATTTTGTTTATATTTGTGCGCGAAGTTCCAATAAAATGGTCTGTATTTTCCTACATACAATATTAAGGTTAACGCTTTGTTTTGTATTATATTATAACTGTACATATCTTGTTTGTATAATTTGGTATGACTTATTTCGTATATTTCTGCATGTTGATATATATTTTGGTTTAAGTGGGTTAACTATTATACGCTAGAACAATAGTTTTAAGTGTATATAAATATAAATGTACATTTTGTTTAATTTTTTGCTTTTTATTTCAATTGAGTTTTGTTTTGTCGCAGGTATGAGTGCAAATCGTTGTGTGGTTGATATTGGCGGTCTAGTGAAAATGTAGGTGATATTAACTATTTTATAAATTCTCGACTGCTTGGACATGTTACAAAGTTTTGAAGGTCTCAACTGAAACAAAGACTTGTTTATCTTTTTAGGCTTAGTCAATATTTAAGAGGAGAACGTGAATGGCACAATGCATAGTGCGTCTTGTCCGAAAACTTTAAGAATAGGGTAAAAGGAGCAAATGTTCGCACTGGTCCAGTTAAAAGCAACTAAGATTTAAATGAAAACTGTGAGTAATTGTGCTTGATTTTGGCATTTACAAGTATTACAATATAAGTAAAATTATTTTTTGCTTATATTATAATACCTACTTTACTTTATTATAATAATTACAATACCTTTTGGAAATGTAAAAATCGTGCACAATAACTTCTAGGTTTGATTAAAAATTCAGGGGCCAATAACTAAAATAGTTCCAAAATGTGTCCTTTTCACCCTACAATAAAATGCAAAGCGTTCAATGTATACCAAAAAACGGTTTACATTTAATTTGAATGATGTAAAACTGAAATCATAGTTAAAATAAGCCTAAACATGAGACATAAATATCATGCAAACATTAAGATCGATACAGATTTAAGTATTGTTATTAGAATGCATAAGGCCGAAATGCACCATCTTACTCTAACTATAATAAACGTCAAAAATCAGTCCAACTCCATATAAAAACACCAGTTATAGCTATAGATACGGTTAAAGTAAGATGGTGCTACTCAGCCTAAGTGAGTGAAGATTACTGATGTCTTAGAGTTGACAAGTCTATGGTGGTTGATGAAGTATAGTTGAGTCGTAAAAGTTATACGAAAACGCTTATATTTGTAAAAGTGGATAATAATATCGAATCTTGTAAGCCACGTCTAGTTTATTTATTTGTCATTGTGATATTTTTCATTAATGTAGCGAGTTTTGCCATTTGTAAAGAAATGTAAATAATTCAATACACGAATGTTAAGAAACTTAGTATTATTTTGCAATAATTATATACGTCTACTTAATACAATATGCCAAGACTTTTACTTTAATACATAATTGATATCAGTGAAATAAAAAATAATTAAATTAATTATATTTTAATATATCTCGAATATATAAGGCAGCTATCCTCCACGACGCGGTAATATTATCGTCGTATCATCAAATTCAAAAGAAACTACGAATCAACCCCTTCAAGTAGCTTTTGAGAAAAAATCACGGCGTTTCTTTCGCTCGTAACGATGTTGCCTATAGCAAAGGCTCACTCCATTTATTTGTAAAGTTTTGTAGGTGATGGAAGTGTTCGGTTTTATTCGTTTGAGTATGCGGTGAGGGTTTAAAAATATTTTATCTATATAACACACTGAAAAGTTTATATATCGGTTTTTTTCTTTTATTGGTTTTCAAATATATAAGGTCTTGATAAGCCATACATTTGGAATATTTGTATTGTTATGCGGCTTTTGTATGACGTTTCAGTGATAAGCTATTTTAAAATATTTATTTTAAACAATGTAAGTTATAGAATTTCGATGGTTTTGTATTATTTTCGAGTGTCTTCAAGTGAAGAGAATGGTTTTTAGTAATACTATAGAATACTCAAAATGTATATTCTAAATATTTCTCCTAAAATTTTATACTATCGATATCGCCATAAGCGAATATTAGTTTTGTCTACTGTATAGGTTTTGCTAGAATTTTTGTCAAACCAACCTCGAGGTCTTATGCCCATTTCACACACACTCAGTTTCGTATTAAACAATATCACGTATGTTCGAGTCCCGTTTGAACAGAAACGGGTGCGTGTAAAATGGGAAATTAGTCAACATTCGACATTCGTTAATTTAAGTCTACCGACGACTCATTCTCGATTTAATGTGATCTCACAACGCGCTCACATCGAAAAAAAACGAACATAGAAGGTCACGGAAGTCGTCCAAAGTGTATGAATGAAAAATCGAATGTCGGTCTCGGGAATATTCAATACGTCTCAGTATGCTCTGTGAGAGCTGTAACTACTCGATTCTTGATCGAGACTGAATTTGTGATACGTTTTAAGTCAATAGCAGTTTCTGTTAAATTTATAAAAGCGCCATCTATCAGTTGGCACCGTTTGAAATTGCAGATCTTGACGCTTGCAATCGAGAAGTAATAATCTTGCACTAAGCATACAGATCTATTGCACTCGTAGCATCATCGCCTCTACGCTTTGTGATTTTCCACTTACTTCTAGCTTCTTATTCTTGTTTATAATTTTCTTTCTTGTTAAAACCAGACTTGCTTATAAGCAAGTCTGGTTTTAACAAGAAAGAAAAGAAAGAAAGTAGGTATTGCGTTGTTTATTTATAAATAAACAACGCAATACCACGGTCATGTTATCTATCAGTATTCTATCTACATAAAAACGGTCGAAACGCGAGTCATACTTACGCGCCTCGATTTCGGTACTCACTCGGTACACAACGTAACACAACAGTTGCGAATGCGCCGCAGGGACCAACGGACGGTGTGATGGTTTTGTAAGCAGTAGGTAAGCGTGCGATTTGTGAATGTTTGATTGAAATGAGTAAAATTACTTACTTAATATGGCAAAGAGGTTGCTTGAGTTCTTCAATAACGCACCCAGAGATCGATAACATTACCGTGACAAAGCTACGCATCTTCGTAGCGCTATTGGCGCTCGCGAAAGATTACCCCCTATAGGTAGTAAAATGAATCGGGCGTTGACAAATGGCAAAAGCGTGCTAATGAGACGCTACGTGAATACTAAATTATAAAGCGTCATAACATTCCAAATTACTGAGTAGTTATAGCATGTCCCGTTTCTATTAATTTAGCTTTCATTGTACTAAGTTAACGTGATGAATTAAAATAGAGAAATTATTTAATATGCAGACGACCTGTGTACAATAAAAGGGCATTTCAACAGAGTGCTAATTACTATATTTAAAACGTGTAAAACAGTACAGTAACACATGATATTTTAGAAATGTACCATGAAGTAACCTTTTAATTATGCTACTTAAATATAAATACTTACGAGTACGTGTATTTGGTTCATCGTGACATAATAGTTTAGTACTGAGTTCTATCATCACTTACCTACAGATGAAATAGTGGACAAACGCTAGCCTATATAGGTGATATAAAAAAATACAAAAGAGTAACTTCACTGTACATTACGTGATGATTTTTAATGCTATTTTAAGCAATTTTAGTGATTTAGTCCACAAATATTAAGTAAATATTTTGTACAAAAACTGTTTCTCGTTCAGTTATTTTCATTGTTGTGTATATTGTGTAAATATTTTTACTGCGCAGTAAGTAATGTTACATAAGTTTGGGTGAACAGAGCTCGTTATGTTAAAATTCGATGACATTTATTTTGGTAATACATATAAAACGTTTTGTATATCAAATAGGTATAGAGATGTAGGTAAGTAAATTAAATTATTCGACTACGAGCTTAAACTAACCATTCAGAATTTGCGTTGAGTATATTTTCTTTCCAACTGGTTTTAATGTATTCTTTCACATTTTTAAAATGTAATTAATTTTAGCCTATACAATGTCACGGTAATATATTAAATGTTATAATATTACCGTGATAATGTTGAACGCGTTTTGTGATGGTTAGTTTATGTAACTATAATTACCAAATAAATGTCAGGATTGTTGTGGTTTAGTTGCTTTTCCACAGAAAAGTAGGTATTTATGTTGCCGGCTATGGATTGTAATAAATCATCACAATTTTATTCAAAACTTTGTTTTATTTATATTATAAGTACCTATAACTTTAGTTAAAGAATCTTATACTTCACCGACATACATTTACTAGTTGTGGCCCGCGGCTTCGCTTGCTAATTTGTGTCTCCTATGTATTAATCCAGATTATAATATAAAATAAAGTATCTGTGTGCCAAAATTCATTTAAATCCGTGCATCCGTTTTGCGCGATTGAGCAACAAACAAACAAACTTGCATTTATAATTTTACTAGGATCTCAGATATGAAAATGTAGGCTGTCCCTGCTATTAGGAACTCTACGTTTATATTCCGTCATTTATGTCAGATAATAATCTGAAACTTAATTTGGAACAGAGCAGAGCTTCATGAAAGCGGTAATATGAGGATTTTTGACAGCTTTTGTATGGCGTCATGTATCAGATAACTATTTAACGCATTATCAGGAACCGGTGAAACTGGCCCTAAAAGTTGTAATTTATTTGGCATTTAAGTTCCAAATAAGCTATCAGGAACCGTTGAAACTAGCCTTCAGAGATAAATAACAGTTCTAATTAATAGTTCTTCAGAGATAAGATAAATTCTAGATAGACAAGTTAAAACTATTATCTAAGATGGTATAATTTTCAATGTCCCAACGACCACTAAAGGCGGCTGTTGAGTGTTGACACAAAAATTAATACTTTGTTCTAACGTTCCCCACTGATGCCCGTGTTACTGGAGGACGTTGGAAGTAAAACAATTTTTAACTTTCCTAGATCCCCACTGGGGGAAGTTGGGAATAAACCTAAGTTACTTAGGAGCAATAATAATAGACACAAAAAGATGTTAAAACGTGATTTATTACAAAAATATTAGATGTAAATAATTTCTTGACACATTTTGGACCGAAAATGGAAATAATTCCAATGACACTGCATTATATTAAAAAATAAAACGTATAAAATCTTATGCCCGTTTGGACTACCAAATAATAAATAAAGAAAACTTAAAACATAAAAACTTTACGAATTTTCAGGTATGTAGGTAATCCTATAAAATGTAACAACTTTAACAAATAAACTATCTATATAAAATATGTATTGTAAGCTTCTCTGTTTCACTATACATAGTTCATTTATTTAAAGTAAACCATTTTCTCAAAAATATTAATTTATGTATGTATACTATATATTTAGGTACTATTTATCTCGTTATTATACAACGATAAAATTCTTTTAATTTTGTTTTGTCATAGATACCGATTCATCTAATACAACATAGGTTTACTTTATAATTTAAAATTACCTATAATTTAATTTTGTTTCATTTTCTCTTCAATATTCACTTAGGCTTGATCTAGATTGATGGTTATCTTATCTCTCTTATACCTATAGGCCACATACATACATATCAAGGTATATAGGTATTAGGTAGTGATTATATAACAATTAGTACCTACATACTGAATAATGCAACATTCAAATCCACTAAACATCTGTTAAATCTACTAGTGTCTATCTGTACCCCGCGGCTTCGCCCGCGTTAAAAAAATCTTTCATTTAGTTCAACTAGTTAGTTTTCTTACATAAAACCATGTCCTGACAAATACAAACACAATAAAAAAAAATTACTAAATCGGTTAGGGAAATAGGTATTCATTTTTATAAATAAAGTACAACATTATTTTGAACAAACCATACGGTAGCGTTTTCAGTAAAGATGTGCTAAGGGCGTCCGCATCATTAAACAAACGGACTCTGCGAAATGCTATTTGCGTTCGTTACGTGCGACGGGCGATCCGTCTAGCGTAGCCCTGCTCTATCAAATTACACAAAACAGTACCCGCGGAGCGGGGTGCCCGCGCCGGGAACGCGCTTAATGGTGCGGATGCACTATGTGGATCTATTTGTGGTTTTTTTTCTGGTATATATCTGGTGAAAATTAATCCTTATGGAAGTTTAGTTACACATTTCGGGCTATTTACTCCCTAGGACACCATGTAGCGGCGTTACCAGTCGTGCTACCAACAAAACAGCGAGATACCCTCAATAAACTTTAAACGTTTAGTTAGTAACGCCAGTCGCGTTACTGATTATTTATCTATTCTATTACACTGATGTCCTAGTGTGATATAACCCTAACGTATGACACCACGACAGACAGGTTAACTTTAAAATCGTTATTTACATTCCAATACAACAAGATTTAGGTAATATACAGTAAAATAAAACATCTAGCTCTCATCATTCGACACGGAGGTCGACCTTGCGACTAGATCAGGCTTCGGCAGTAATGCAGGTTTCTCTATCGGCGACCCAATGCCAGAGTCATCGAAGTTGTCTTCCACTTGGACCTCTATGTCTTCCAGCTGTTCTGCGTCTTCCATTTGTACCTCTGTGGGGGCAATGACCTCGACGGGTGTCGACACGGGCCTAGAAGTAAAGTTGAACAAAATACTTATGGTAATTCAGCCGAATTTTTTTTTCCTTTTTTTTATACAATAACCCATGTTTGTTCCAGCATCCAGCGAATGTAACCAGCGTAGCTCTTTAGGCAAAATTCAGGACCAATTCGATAAAGTGGACTAAAACATACCTTAGCATAGAATGAGATCATTTGATTGACAAAATGTCTTCAATCCATGTTAAGAGTAGATTGATACTCGAGTGTCGTTCTGTAATACTAGCCTAAATGTATCGTTGGATGGACCCAAGAGGCCCCTAGACAAAATCCAACTTAAGTTTGCATTCACGCCAACGTAACTTCAAAATGTATGGAAATGACAACTTTGTTGCGGAATAGTAAATGTCATCACCCATACCTACATTTTGAACTTGCGTTAGCGTGAATGGAAACAGAAATTGGATTTTGTGTATTTTTTTAGATTGGGGCTCAGTTTCGAGACCTGGGGCCTTATTCAGTATGACCAATGAGATAACGCGTTCCTTAACGCGCCACGCTACGTTATTGAAAAGTTGTATTCTGTATGCCACACAATAGGTAAATTATACAAAACGCGCGCGTTACACGTCCTCATATGTCACGATATTTTGACAGCTCAAAACGCGCTCATTACCTTACCCTACTGCGTTTTAATTGGCATAGAGAATACCATAACGCGGAGATAACGTAACACGGCACGGTAAGACTTTAAAATGGTCATACTGAATAAGGCCCCTGGTGGGCAAGCTTTGTTTTCAAGCTCAGAGTTGGTTCAAAGGTAGAGGCAGAGATTATTTTATCGATTTGGCCCTAAGACGATAATATACCAAAATGGACGTTAATGACTACACATCAAATATTATAAACACATCTTACACTTTGACCATTATTATTTACACCAAGCATAACCTGTGCAAACCATTTCACCCAACAGCAATTTTACACTGATGCAATACTAATACATTAGCAGAACGTAGTAACTTATTAGGAAAAATAACATATTATTAGAATATTCCCGCAGATCTGCTATATTCTGTTGGCATACATACACTCTTGGACAGCACATAAAAAAATCCCAAAAATAAATATAATATGATTCACGATAGTCACATATTATTATTAGGAGGAGGTGGGAACAAATAAATACATATGTTTTTACCAATTCCTTTTATTATAGGCTTACACAAACTGTCTTTACATTTTCGTAAGCTTAGCCGTTATAACTAAGTTTTAATACATCTTAGTTTACTTCCATTATCAAGTAAAAAATTAATGATTAGCATTTCCCATTGAATTTAATTGAATTATAATCAAAATAAAATTCAAAAAACCTTAAAATGTCTAACAAAATAAAATTTACATTACACTGTGTAAATAATCGTTGTATTCCTTCAGGAATTACGTGCTCTAATTAAAAAAATATCTAAAAATAATAATTCATAAAGATCGCGCTTAAATTAACATAATAAATATAGTTATTTAACTGTATTAAATAAATTTTAATGGGATGTTTTTGCAATTTTTTATATAAATGCAGCTTAGGGAATGCGGAGAAATACATAAGGAATGTATAAAATAAGGGTTATTTATATTTTGTATAATTTTGAGAGTTTAAAAAGTTATTACACCATTAGATAAAATAGCAGTACAAAATGATTATCACAATGACGATACCACATAATATTATTGCTGATTCCCACACACAAGCACACCATTTTGTTTATTTATATAAACACTTAATACAATAATATACTAATTAATAAACAATAAGAACGTACAAATAAGTGCTTAACAAAATTCAAAACATTTTGGAAGCCAATTTCGATGATTTCTCGTTTCAAAATTATCATAAGAACAAAATAATACAATTTTAATACGATTATAAATTGACAGTTAAGTACCAATTTTCCGATAACATATTAACCTAAAAGCTTGGTACTTGTATTTATTCCTAACCTATTTAAATATAAACAAATACTACGACATAGCATATTATTATGCTATATAGCATGTTACGTAAAAATCGAACGTTTAAACGCAGCGCAATGCATTTGCGCGTTACGGGTAAATGCTTAAAATTTATATAATAGCATATTTTTCGCGATATATTTCGTTGTATAAAATGTATAAAACATTGACACTTTAATAATACTAAGTTAAATAAGTACTGTTGACTCGGAATATGATTTGTCTTTTTAATATAAAATTTAACACGAATATAATTGGTAGATTGATTATTTTAGAATGCAAAATCAGTAAAATATTACTAATTGAATAAATTATCACTTATATTATGTATGATAAAGATAATAACTAGTATTATAAATGTTTTGCCTAAAGCTTAAGGCAGATTAGACTTTAAATTGTAATCCACTTAATTCAGTTTTTTTTCTGTTTTCATTACAAAAGTATTTTTAAATATTTTATATGAGGTCAGTAGGTATATTAAACGATGTATTTCTGTTTACATGTGCCAATATATCCAATAGTGTATTTAATAACGATATACCAATAATAAATATTATATTAATAACGGTGCCAATAGCATATGCTACTTATAACTGTGTTCAAATCACGCCTATTATTTATTTTTATGTGACAGTCACGCTACATTTCACGTTATCGGTATTCTTTCAGTATTTTTATAATCGATTACAAATATCAAACGTTTAGTATAATATTTAGTTGATATTTTGATTACTATTATTTAATCGAATTAATGTTGTTAAATTAACACAATGTATAGTTTTGACATTTTGCTATTCAAAATCAGACCTATTAATTATATCGTTAAATATAAAATGTTACTTAATTTAGTATATTTATAGGCAAAGCCGAAAATGTGTCTAAATTAACCATTGGACCTAAAATGGGTGCCAAAGTTAGGTTCGTGACACCGCGTCTTAATCAAAAAGACGTTTGGTGGGTTTTCATGGAATTCCTCAAGACTTACTAGTTACATACGATATACATTCTTAAAATAATATCCCAAACACGTCACAGACAATAATTACAAATATAGGCCCGATGTAACCAAATTTATGGTCGTTTTCATTCAATTGTCAGCATTTGAAAAAAAAGTACTAAGTACTCCTAGTAGTAACTATAAGTGCTAATGGGATGCAAAGTGACTTATTGGAAAATATTAATAACTTTTTATTGGTTCTGTTATTTATTTTAAGATTTCAATATAAATCAAACTTAAAAGATATTATAATCACGGCACAAATAAATACTTATGTTACGATTTCTTCTAATAAATTACAAAACATTAATGTTTAATTCTAAACATTAATTTGAGTAACATTTACAAATTAATGAGTAAGATTATTTTTCCTTTCGGCAAGATTGGAAATATATATCTATCAACCGTGATGATTGGAAAGAGTGGGCTTTTGCCCAGCAGTGGGCAAAAGTAAAAATACATAGTAATACTTAATTCATGCTTTCTTTGATTGATTACGACGGGAATCTCTTTTGAATTAACAGAAATTTAATATAATTGAATGAAAACGACCTACGTTTTGTTACGACAAGGTACAAAACTGTTTTATTATGATGCCTTAAAATAAAGTTAGAGTACAACAAAACATTTATGCTTGCTTTTTGACCCCTTACCGAGTTGTGTCGTGTTGTAATGATTAAATTTATCATGACTTATTTTTGGTGAAGAAAAAAATGTAAAACATGTAAAATTTTTACATCAAAATCCTGGCATTCACTCGTCTAGTTTTGTTTCTAGCGACTAAATTTGTAATGCATGATTTTTGTACATAATAATTTCTTTAGACAAAATGCAGACGAATGTCTGAACAGGTCGATACCATTTAGCAGGTCAATCATTTAAAAATTTCAAAGTTACGGACTTTTTCATAGGTGGATTTTATAAGAAAAATGAATCGAGCAAAACCATCGTTATACTCTAATGTAATAAAGCATATAAAGCAACAATACCAATAAAATTAATAATCCGTGAATAATTTTCAATTTTTTTTTATTCTCTGCGGGATCGAATCCGGAACGAAGTAATTCGCCAGAGAACTAAAGTGATCGACATAGCTTAGTGGATTAGCAAACTGAAGTGGCAGTGGGCTGGTCATATCTGCCGTAGGACCGATAACCGTTGGGGTAGACTGGTTCTAGAGTGGAGACCGCGAATCGGTAAACGTAGCATAGGACGCCCTGTGACTAGGTGGAGCGACGACATTCACGGGGCGGTGGGCAGTGACTGGAAACAAAGAGCCGAAGATCGGGCTCAGTGGCATGACTTGGGAGAGGCCTATGTCCAACAGTGGTCTGATACCGGCTGAATATTTAAAACCAGTATAAATCTTAAACAATATAATAGAAATCATTTTGTATTCTAGGGTTCAAACGCACACATACCCCACATAATTAAAAAAAAATCAATACAACACAACACCACCCATCGCTTACAAATAAAATCCATCCTTAAACCCTTATAGGAGTGAGAATTCATTATACGAAGGCCCCTCAAACGATCAGTAAAACACAGTGCATTACACACAAGTGTTATTTGTTGGCAAAAGGACAGTTCAGTTCACGCTATACTATATATATTAAAAGATAAATCATATTAAAAAATACAGTAATAATAACTTTTAGTATAAGGACAAGTAAACACAAATTAATGTACATAATCATGAACGAAAAAGTAAAGTTCATAACCCCCTTGTTAGGCCGAAAACCATCCCTATCGCAATATCCTTGTGTTTACCTCTAAAAAAACTTATCTGCGTAATTCGGCTTATTTTCTCCAAAACTACGCTGTTATTTGGACTTACACATTATTTATTACTACCTCAATTTTTCAAGTCTAACATCATCAGTAATTTGTATTTATTAGCAAGTAAAAGGATACATATAATATACACCAATATTATAAATGCAAGTCAGTTTTTTTATTTGGGACTCTTCACGGTCAAACGGATGGACCGAATTAGCTGAAATTTTGCACAGGGATAGCCATTACTATGGATTACACTATTGGATATAGGACTTTTTAACGCGGGCGAAGCCGCAGGGCATAGCTAATTTATAATATAGCATATCTCTGAACTGCCTTTACGACTACGCAATAGATATAGATATAGATATAGATTCATGTGGAGGGTATTTAGAACTTCCCATATTGAATTCTCCCTCATAATATTCCGACTTACGCCTTAACGGGGACGTCCATGGTGGGTATATAGTCGAGCGCCATCATGCAAGCGAACACAGTCATGATCATCTTGGGCTTGCGTTCAGTTATGTCTTCCGGTAGCGCGTAAACTCGAGCGCCGCACCGCCGGGCCATTGAGATGGCGTATTTTGCGTTTGCTAGGTTTTCCTGTGGATAAAGGGTTTTAAATATTAGTTGTTATGTCTAAAACTCATTTCAGACCGTTATAATATATAGGCATACTAGCTGATACCAGATACCCGACTTTGTTCACGTACACCAAGAATTTAGTAACCAATGTTCATCCTATAACATATCTCCTTGCTTAATTTCAGTAAAATCGAAGGTTCGTTCAGGCGTGATTAGGTAATACTTGTAGTATTCATTATTCTGTGGTAATACACAGTATTAGCATTAAGCATCATCAGAGGAGGAGTTGCAAAGGATGGTTAATATTATGCATGATGCCTTAAAAAGGAAAGGATGAAAGTGAATGTAAGTAAGACCAAAGTAATGTTTTTTGAAAGAGAAGAAAGAATGACAGATTATAAGGTTACGATTGAAGGAGAGAGAGTGGAACAAGTGAAAGAGTTTGTGTACCTGGGTTCTAAGTTTACGAGAGATGGTAAGTATGAAAGTGATATTGAGCGAAGAGTTTTGTCAGGAAACCAAGTGAGTGGGGCACTGCATAACTTTATGAGAAGTCAGAACGTGTCTAAAAAAGCACGACTGGCTGTACATAACGGAGTGTTGGTCCCCACACTCATGTATGGTAGTGAATGCTGGGTATGACAGAAGAAGCATGAAAGTAAAATTAATGCTGTAGAAATGAGATGTTTGAGAAGTATGATTGGAGTGACTCTGAGGAATAAGGTGGAGAACATCATGATAAGGGAATGTTGTGATGTGGTAAAAGATGTGGTGACAAAGATTGAGAAAAGGATGCTTAGATGGTTCGGACATCTGGAGAGGATGGATGAAGAAAGACTGACGAAACAGATTTATGAGACGAGTGCGAATGGGGCAGCCGGTAGAGGCCGACCTAGGCGAACGTATCACGACCAGATCGGAGACGTTTTAAAGAAAGGCCAAGTCAAAAGTACATATAACCGGCGAGCATGTATGAAGGCGCTCATGAAAGTGGAAGAAACGAAGGAGGTATGTCAGGATCGTAGCATGTGGAAAGAAGTAGTCTCTGCCTACCTCAACCGGAAAAAGGCGTGATTGTATGTATGTATGTATGTAATACACAGACAGAGTGACAGAGTTGCAAACGTTTTGAAGCGACAACGTCTAATAAATCGATGAACACCGGCTCGAACGCCGGCTGCATGCACGAAAAATGTCCCGTTACGCTCATTGTACGCATGCGCTGATTTCATCAATGGTTTGTTGTGTGAATGTAAATATGGATATGAATATGAACATGAACATCAATTATTATGGTTCTTGGAAGTGTTACACACTTTATATTTTTGTTAATTGTTAAACAGAATCCAAAATTTCATCGTACCGACGGGACTTGAACCCGCAACCTCCTGAATAACATGTTCCGGTGCTTTGCCAATTAAGCCACAGTGCGATGTATCGTTACGACGAAATTAGTGGATTGCATTTGTTAACCCAATTATGCATTGGTGGCGCCATCTATGACTAGTTATTACGTAAGTTTATGATTCGGAAGAAATCATTACAGTTTTCAAATCCGACGAGAGATGTTGCACTGCGTTGCGGGTTCAAGTCCCATCGGTACGATGAAATTTTGGATTGTGTTGAACAATGAATATCAATGTTGTGTTATGACGTTGTCACGTTAAAGTATCGTCCGTAAACCTACTTTACAGACAACCTATTTTTTTATAATAATAGTAGGGATAGTTTATAGCACAATAATATCGCTCACCGCTCACCATACATTTATTTAGAACATGTTCACACTTTAGCTATACTAAAAATGAGCCTACTAGCTTGAAATTATGTACTATATCAACAACTATATTATAAATGCGACAGTCAGTTAATATGTTTGTTTGGGACTTCTTCACGGTCAAACGGCTGGATCGATTTGGCTGAAGTTTTGCACACGGATAGCCAATACTATGGATTAGGCTATAGGATATGTTTCAACGCGAGCGAAGCCGCGGGGCACAGCTTGTACCAGAATAGTATATCGTCTGAAAATTAGCTTTCCATCTACATCTAGTAATCCACACACAGTTTTTATGTTTTATGTTAATAGTCACTGAAAGTACACTAATGGAATAATTGCAAAGGCAAACATTGTGGTGAATATACATACATACATAAAATCACGCCTTTTTCCCATATGGTTGGCAGAGCCTACTTCTTTCCACATGCTACGATCCTGACAACCTCTTTCGCTTCTTCCACTTTCATGAGCGCCTTCATACATGCTCGCCGGTTATAGGTAGATTTGACTTGGCCTTTCTTTAAAATGTCTCCGATCTGGTCGTGATACGTTCGCCTAGGTCGGCCTCTACCGGCTGCCCCATTCACACTCGTCACATAAATCTGTTTCCTCAACCTTCCTTCATCCATGCAAACCACCTAAGCATTCCTTTCTCTATCGTAATAATACCACAAATAATACTAATATAAATACATTTTAAATTTAAAAAATTATACTACCAGGGATACACATTTTTTTTGGTACCGTTTTATGGTAGATATACCATTTTCCCGTATAAAGCGATTTGCTTCCTCTTTCATCATACGTACTGCCAAGGAATGGAATTCCCTGCCTGAGTCTGTGTTTACGATTAGATACAACTTATGGGTCTTCAAGTCGCTTGTGAACTAAGTATCTTTTGGGTAAGCGAGCTACATCATCACTTAACATCAGGTGAGTATATACATAGTGGTCAAGCGCTACCCATTTAATAATTTAAAAAATATTTAAAAACCTTGGTACCGTCAATACGGTTTGTAAAAGTTTGAGAAACAAATATAATGAATACTGACCTCCTCAGTACCTCCGTTGAGGACCAAATCGTAGTTGATCGATCCTGGTTTGATCGCATCGATCAAATCTATCACCACTTTACCGTCCGCTAACACCTCATCCTAGAGAACAAAAAAAAAACAAAGTATTAGTACATAAAATGTTTTTATATATATTTTTTAAAAAGCTTACTACATTTGGTTTGCACGTCACTAGTAGAATTGTTAACCCCTCCAACTAAGCTAAACATGCTACTTGTGTCTGGAATGGGTGCATGTCATCTATACTATAGGTTTACATATAGGGTCTATAATATACTATATAGTATATTATTATATATAGTATATCTTTATACATGTAATTCTACTGTACGTGTGTATGTCACTGAACTCCTCCTAAACGGCTGGACCGATTTAGATGAATTTTGGTGAGTATGTTTGAGTTAGTCCATATATGGTTTAGATTCACTATTGGACCCGATAGGTGGCGCTGCGATCGGGCATGCCAATGTCTGCCGGATCCGCTAGTACTATTCTAGAAATGTGCCAAGTAGGTTATAATCTGTATATTACAAATTGTATTGGGTCTTCACGATACAGGCTTGCCTAGTGTGAAGACCATAATTAAAAGCCATTTAAAATTACAGTCTCCCAGCAAGATACATTAATTTTAAGTCATTCTATGTTCTCATTCTTTACCAACATTTTACTATCATTGTACATATTCTTTGCTGCATAAAAAAACTTTTTCGTTTTCATTTTTTCATCAAACTCACGACCTCTCAACTCTCAACAAAGATTAAAAAAAAAACTAAGTGGGTAACTCCTCCTTTTCTGAAGTCGGTTAAAAATATAGCAAACTACTCTTTAGAGTAGTAGGTAAGTAGTAGTATACGAATAAATTACAAGTCAGGAAATGTAACTGCGTAAAAAAATGAGCCAACAAAAGTCGTGTGCAAGCAGGCGGGGTTAAAAGTCGTGTCCAGCGCGACGTTAGTCGGACATTTGTCTTGTTTGACTCAACTGTCATAACAGACATTGCAGCACATGCGCGAACCAATCCCTGCTTTCGTTCCGAATTTAAATCAATCTCCAAGCCAATCATTTGTAACTTCGAAAGTGATTCTCATTTTAAATCTACGTCGTTTTGGTTTGAAGGACTTTTTGTGTGGAATTTGTTCTGAATTACACTTCCTGACTATTTATTCGTAGGTAATAGTAAGTATTTATACCTGGAAGCTCCTAATATGCGAGGTCTTGTTGGCAGCTTGTAGCTTGTTGTTGACCCACTGCACGATCTCCTTCTCAATGATGGGGTTGCCAGTATTAGCCAGCCGAGTTAGTACGGACAGAGTGTACGCACGCATTAGTTGCCAGATCAGAGCTGAGGAGAGACATTTTGTATTTTATTATAATTGATAAGGAAAGAAGGTAAAGGAAAACCATCGTTAGCCCAACACCCGCGTGGTGGTAGGATACTATCTAGTGTCCGCCTGGCCAACAACCACCCTCAAGTAATCTATCGCCTAATGTTCCGGCAGCTATCCTTGAGAGCCAGTTCCCATTCAAAGCATAGCGTGCTACCATCTTCAGCCGCATCATCACTTATAAACAGGTGAGATAGTGGTCAAACGCTAGCCTATATGATATATAAAAAAACAAAAGATAACTCGAGATCCTGAGGGTTCTCAATGAAGCTGAACGCTATATCGACAACGCGTAAGTGACATCACTACTATCTTACTAATATTATAAAGAGAGAACATATGTATTTTTGTATGTTTGTAAAGATTTGGCTTAAAAACTACTGAACCGATTTAAAAAATTCTTTCACTAATACATAGAATGGACTTTCGGAATGAAAATAGGCTATATATTATTCCGTTTAAATCAAAGGTACATTAATGGAGACCTAATTTGCAACCTAAGTCGACTAAAAAACGGTCGAAAAACACGTTTCTTACGAACGCTGCTTAATTGAAGATAGATAGAAGAATATTTTCTATGCAAGAGTAGTACAACTTAATAAGACCTACGAAAAAGTCCGGGACAGCATATGTCTATCTCTTAAGGTTGACTCACAGTAACCATTTTAATCTTAAAATTTTTGTTAAAAAATATTACATAACTTCCAAGGCTATTTTCAAGTATATAGTATTAATCCTTATCCAAATAATTACGTTAATTAGCTTGGCCACATATTATAGATTAAAATTGTCCTTTACAGTATATAATTCTAGAAGATATCACGAATTTCACATACACGCATCGTAAAATTAATAAAATATTAGCAGTGAAACCACAGATCAGGTCATAGTTACTACGAACATATTATTATAAGCTTAGCTATGCTGTAGATCCCCACCGATCAGAATCAATTTGAAGTCAATATAGTATAATAATATGATCTATTGTATAAAATAATATTCATCTATATATATATATATATATAATAATATAATATTTTAAACCACCCCGACTGATCTATGTATAATCTTTTCATTAAAAGCATTCCAATGACTTTAAACACGACATTTAAAATCTGAGCTGTAAGTTGGTGAGGATTTGAGTATTCTGTAGAGTCCAGGAGATGTCCCAGCATCAGGTCAATGCTTCCATGTTCTTACAATATCGTTGACGAAGAATATTTTCGAATTGATCAGACCTATGAAAGTTGATTTCATAGCGCAATTAATTAGAAAAAAGCTCATAGTTTTATAACGATTGAACTAATTTTCATGAATCAAAGCTAAGAAAACTCTCGATGAAGACATCTATCAAACAAAAAAAAACTATGAATATTAAAAACAAAATCGGTTCATCCGGTTAGGTGCTAAGATGCTACAGACAGACACACAGATACACATTACCCCTACATTTTGCGTCGGGGAACGCCGTAAGTTTACGGCGGCAGATGTTCTCCTTGGTGGTAAGCTACTTTTTGGTCGATTTAATGATCCCACTACCACTGTACGAAAACTCATGATTCATGAATGCACATAAAACTTTCATTGGTAGGTATATAGCTAGGATTAGAACCAACGACCCTCGGGTCAGAATCATTACGCCAAAGGGCCGTCCAATATCACTACGTAAGTATTATAAAACAAAATCCATCACTGCATCTGTCTGTCTGTTCGCAATAATATCAATAGCTACTGAACGGATTATCATGCGGTTTTTACCAATAGCCAGAGTGTTTATGAGGAAGGTTTAGGTGCATAATTCGTTAAGGTTTTGTGTAAATTGGATGAAATTTGACGATGATTGTTAAATATGTTCATATTTTATATTCGATGCAACAAACTGATGCAAATTTTGTAGGCATATATGTTCTACCCGTGCGAAGCCGGGGCGGGCTGCTAGTATATCATAAAACAAAGTCTATCTGCCTGTCTGTCTGCAATAAACTCAAAAACTACTGGACGGATTTTCATGCAGTTTTCAATAATAGACAGGGTGATTCATAGGGAAGGCCTATGTGTATAATTTGTTAAGGTATTGTGTAAATTGATTGAAATATGACGATGATTGTCGAAGACGTACATTCATACTCGACGCAGCAAACAGATACATGTGGTGACAAGTGAAAGGGATGCTTAGATGGCTTGGACATCTAGAGAGGATGGATGAAGAAAGACTGACGAAACAGATTTATGAGACGAGTGTGAATGGGCCACCCGGTAGAGGCCGACCTAGGCGAACGTATCACGACCAGATCGGAGACGTTTTAAAGAAAGGCCAAGTCAAAAGTACATATAACCGGCGAGTATGTATGAAGGCGCTCATGAAAGTGGAAGAAGCGAAGGAGGTTGTCAGGATCGTAGCATGTGGAAAGAAGTAGTCTCTGCCTACCCCAACGGGAAAAAGGCGTGATTGTATGTATGTATGTATGTAATAACTCGAGATCATGAGGCTTCCGCATGAAGCTGACCGCTATATCGACATAGCGTAAGACGTAAGTCACATTTCTAAATAAACTTTAATTAGTATAATAACACTAGCTGCACCCTGCGGCTTTGCCCGCGTTTAATCCTGGTCATAAACCTTCCTCTTGAATCACTCTATCTATTGCTGAAAACAGCATTAAAATCCGTTGCGTAGTTTAACAGATATAAGCGTACAGACGCGGGAAGCGACTTTGTTTTAAACTATAAGAAAGAAAGAAAGAAAAATAATTTATTCAGCCGTCCTTAAGTAACACAGATAAAAAATATATACTAAATAATTAAGATAGTTTAAAAACTAAAACAACCGACTTCAATGCCCCGCGAGTCAATTTCAGTAGCAAGTTTGAGACGTTTGTCGTCATATCTCTGAAGATACTTATCAGATCTCGATAAAATTACAATGGGACCACCTCGGAAACGTACCCTACCGATTACGAAAAGAATCATTCGAATCGGTTTAGAATTGACGGAGTTATCGCGTAACATTAAAAAAAACACAGACGAATTGAGAACCTCCTCCTTTTTTGTGAAGTCGGTAAAAAAATATATTAATAAAAAGATAAAGATAGTTACCCAAAGTGAGCGTAGCGTTCCCCTCATTAATATCAGCGCCGGCGATCCCAACAAGCGAGAATCCAAGTTGCCGTCCGAGTTCTACCGCATAGTTGCAGTTCTCGAGACGCTCCATGAACTTACGCAACTTGGAGAACTGACGGTGAACCTGTACGGGAATATACACTTACGTTAGTATTGACATTTTAAGTATTAACTAATAAAATAGTTGTTCATTATAAATAGTGTCAAGCTGCTTCTGTCTGTTCTGTCAATCTGTTTAAAATTTAATGCGTGTTTAGGAATTTATGTAAGTAATCTGTGTTTAATGTTATAGGTCCGTGATAGGTGTTTATTGTTATGTTAGTTTAGGTATACATATTATTGTTATTCTTTTTATTTTAATTTAAATTAGGCGCACCCTGCATTAAGCGACTATTTCGATTCTCTCCATACAAAAGTTTGTCTGGAAGAGATCGCTGTTAGCGATAAGACCGCCCATTGTAACACTTTAAATTTAAGCTGTAAAAGTTATGTGTCTGTATCTTTGGTGTCGCAATAAAGAGTTTATCTATCTATCTATAAGTAACTATGGCTATTCGATATTTACATAGGTACCTATAAATATAGAAAGATAAAGAAAGGGATGCTTAGATGGTTTGGACATCTAGAGAGGACGGAAGATTGGCGAAACAGATTTACAAGACGAGTGTGAATGGGCCAGCCGGTAGAGGCCGACCGAGGCGAACGTAAGACGACTAGATCGGAGACGTTTTAAAAAAGCCAAGTCAAAGGTACCACCTATAACCGGCGAGCATGTATGAAGGCGCTCATGAAAGTGGAAGAAGCGAAAGAAAAGGTATATCAAGATCGTAGCATGTTAAATACTAAATAGTTAAATAGTAATGTAACTGTAATGCAACTATGATTTGATATTTAAATACCTATTATTAAGTTATTAACTGTGCCCCGCAGCTTCACCCGCGATTAAACGTATCCTATAGCCTAAACCAGTGCAAAATTTCAGCTAAATAGGTCCAGCCATTTGCCCGTGAAGAAGTCCCAAACAAATATACAAAATGATTTTCGCATTTATTATATTGGTGTTGATTTAATGATTTATATTGTACGTCCGGAATGGGAAAACTGTTGCTACTCCAAACTTAGTTTATACACAGTTTATGCAATAAAATCTTATCTTATCTTCACAATGTTTTTTATCCTCAAATTATTTAAAGTCTACTGCAGACATTTGAACGATAATTTGTTATTTTTTTTGACAGTTTTGACATCTGCTTCAGGGAATGTCTGTCTTAAGACGAAGAATTGCTTAGCGGTATGTTATTAGCGATAATACCTATTACCGCTAATACCCACCTAGATAAGCAGGTATTGACAGAGTGGTTGACGAGGTCAGTAAAAAGAAACATGACGTACACAATTAATGTTGCGGGTCACAGATCGATGCGGTAATAACAGGGCCGTTAAAGATACAGATAAAGATAAAGAGTATTTATTTGTCAAAAACATGGTATGCACACATTATAAAAACGCATGCAAGATGGTAACAGTTTTCATGGCAACATTCATGTTTTTTACAAGTAGTTTACCGTTACAAGTGGTTATGCCACTATAGCCACGTAAGGAGGTCTATGCCTAGCAGTGGGTTGAAACTTAAAAAAGGCCGATTATAAATTTATTAATTTATTTTAGGCAACTATTTATTATTACTTTAAGGCAAAGATGAATTATTATGGAGATTATTGTGACCCACGGGTACAAAAAAAGAACCAATCGAATTGGTTCATAATTAGCAGAGAAGTCGAGGAAAGTACACACAAAAGAACACAGACGAATTGATTACCTTCTAATGAAATATGTTCGGTTAACAAGGAAGACTAGACGTGTAGTCAAGATGTGTTACTGTACCTTCTTCCAGTTAACGATGCCAGGCTTGATGATGTCGTATAGCTGGAAGATGACCAGTCCGTCAGTCAGGTCGGAGTAGAGCCAATTCACATGCGGAGCCACGCCCATAGAGTTCATCCAGTTACGGTATGCTGCATAGAAAACATAGGACGTTGATATAGAAATTCTAATTATAATTAGATTTAAATTGAATATTCCTGCTCTCTCCTAATTAATCGATATTGCTGTGCCCTTACACGGTCTATAAAGACCTGTACATATTATTTAAAAGCTTGACTATGACAATGAATAAAAAAAACACTGATAGTACTTTTATAGATGAATAGTATAAGCTGTTGGTAAATGCTCCGCATCTCGCCAAGAGAACGTATTCACAATTCAGAAATCAGGCCGCGAACAAGAGAATTCGACGTCAGACAGGACAGGATAGCAAGCAAGACTTTTGGGTACACTACCAGCGGACAGCCACCTTGATTCAGTTTTATATTTGTAGTATTTATATAGTCTGTATTATAGTTTTAGGAGTAGTTTATATTGTACATATAGTTTTAATTTAAATTAAGTTCTACTTCCAATTTTCTTGCAAGTAGTTACTTTACAGTAGATAGATAAAAGTTGATGGTGGAAACATAACCCACTTTTCTTTGCCCTCGTCTCATCAAGTTGGTGGTACTCCTGTGCATCGCTGGTGCGCTGCAATGCTGGTTGAACAGATTGGATAGCCAGGTTCACCTAGATGGGTCTAGGGTCCAGGCCTAGCGTGCTACCATCATCGACCGCATCATCACTTACCAACAGGTGACATAGTAGTCAAACGGTAGCCTATAGGATATAAAAAAAGATGGACGGATGATATGGGGGAAATTGCAAGCAGAACTTGGTATAATTTCGGTCTGGACCGCGTAAAATGGCGTATCAAGGAAGAGGCCTAGATCCAAAAGTGGATAGCAAAAGGTTGATAATGACAACACAACTTACTTTTCTCTTCCCTCGTCTCATCAAGTTGGTGGTACTCTTGTGCATCGCTGGTGCGCTGCAATGCTGGGTGCTGGTTGAACAGATTGGCTACAAACGCCAGATTCAATTTGTAGACGCCACCTACGACGTCAGCCGGGCTTACGAAAGCACGGCATCGCAGCTTGGCCGCTTGTTGGAGCATCACTTCAGCGCGACGGAGGAGGTCGGTTTCCTAGAATCGATGACAGGTTATATGATAACAATATTACAAGTGATAACAATATTTTATTATTTGTGATTGCCCAATTATTTAACTCTATTGCTGAAGTTCTTGTAGTAATCTACGAACGTAGTAATAATATCATTTATTTATACCATTCATATGCAAATTTATTCATATATGTATGTTACTTTTATTCTCAATTCAAATCACGACGAGTTCGAAAGTTCTTATTATGAAAAGAACTACAAGAAAACTTTTATTTTCAGAAGGTACGAGTACGAGTATATCTCGGAGTCTGCGACGCCTTTCTAGCAGTAGGTATAACCTCATCAATTATTTAACTCTATTGCTGAAGTTCTTGTAGTAATCTACGAACGTAGTAATAATATCAGTTATTTATACCATTCATATGCAAATTTATTCATATATGTATGTAACTTTTATTCTCAATTCAAACCACGACGAGTTCGAAAGTTCTTATTATGAAAAGAACTACAAGAAAACTTTTATTTTCAGAAGGTACGAGTACGAGTATATCTCGGAGTCTGCGACGCCTTTCTAGCAGTAGGTATAACCTCACCACTTTAAACAGTAGTGGAGATAGTGAATCACCCTGAGCACGTCTAACGTGACTCCGACATCGTCCTGCGTGATCTGTTTCAGCAAGTATGAGTATAACTTTGCGACGTCCTGTTGGAATTTGGTACATCATCACCACTTTAAACAGTAGTGGAGATAGCGACTCACCCTGAGCGCGTCCAATGTGACTCCGGCATCGTCCGGCGCGATCTGTTTCAGCAGGTATGAATATATTTCTGAGTCTGCGACGTCTTGTTGGAAGTTGGTGCAACGACGAGTAACGCCGGCTGATTGGAGTTGGTGGTTCACCCAGCGGAGGAGGATCGCTTCTGGTGATAGAGCCAAGAGGTCTTCGATGCGCTCCTGGTAAAATGAGATTCGTAAGTAAATATTATGGTAAAACAATTATCTAATTTTATTGTACTAGCTTTCCCAACATATTTGGAACATGACATGGACGTCTATTCTGCCGTCATTATATGTTGACAGAAAAGAAGCAAATACATTTTAAATATAACATTCACCGTACTGGAAAGCTATTTATCGATGGTTTATTTGAAATCTGTGATAGACCAATGCGTTTGATATCTGTTCTGCACTAGTTTTCGATAGTTATGCAGATAGATTCTATAAACCGTCTTCGTTGAGGCAAAACATAAAAATAATAATGAGTGCTATTCTAATACTGACGGCATATTTTACGGCGTCAAACGTATTTACACACAGGAAAAAACTGAACAGCTCTAGAATGAAAACAACGAGATGCTTTCTTAACATCTTGCCCTCTCATTGTAATAAGAACGAATAGACCTTCTAGTAGATCCTTGGGCTCTATTCCCACTTCAGACCCAATGTCTTCCATTCCTCTATCCACACCTCAGTCTTCATTGTTTTAGTAAGGACAAAACAAAGCTTACCTGGTCATTAAGCAGCTCAGTCAATCCCGGACAGTGTTCCAAAGTGATCTGGTTAAACAGACCGATACGGATGATCTGCCACAATAACCCTAACACTAGATGGGGCTTGCCCTTGGCCAGGTCATGTGCGTCAATATTGACTATGTTACACCCTATAGCCTGGGAGGAAACTAGGGCGAGGGTTAAGTTCTCGTGCTTCGTGTAAAGGGTTAAATTCTTCTTGTTGATCGCACGCTCGTCTATCGTGTCCGGGCAGGAGTGGTTTATCACTTTGCTGGAAGAGAAATAAACAATAGATAGAGTGATTTAAGTGAAAGGTTTATATGTATAGTTTAATATTATTTTGTGTTAATTTGTCGAAATATGACGATAATTGTTGTCGAAAATAAGATGTTGGAAAAAAACCAATTGGATCATCATCATTAGCAGCCAGCATTCGTCTACTGCTGGACATAAGCCTCTCCTATAGCACGCCACTGAGCTCGATCTTCAGCTCCTTGTTTCCAAAAATTGGATAATTTTCTTTAATTACGGCAAAACGGGATCCTAAAGCTCAGAAAAAATACTTTTTAACAAGTGATTCGGTACATCCTAACCCTAAAAACTTACCATAAAATAAGTCCGTCCTTCAGTTTCTCATACAACTGCTTGCCCTCGTGGTCGATGGGCAGTAAATGATGTAGGTCAGGATCGTGTTCTAGGTTACTGTTGATCCAGCCTGAGAACGCCATCTGTTCCTCAAGACGAACTGAGTGGGTTGTTCCTGGAAAATAATTTAGAAAACGTATTATGAGTCTGAAAAACGTGGTGAATCTGCAAAAATTTTTGTAGCACGTTTTCAACTTATTTCATCATGTGGCATTGAGTCTCCAACTCAAACACCTGTGTCCCAAATTATATAACTAGACACAGTGCGCTACCGTTTGACTACTATCTCACGTGATGGTAAGTGACGCTGTAGTCGAGGATGGTAGTACGCGAAGCCTAAAATGGGAACTGGCTCTTAAGGACAGCTGCTGGATCACATTAGATGTTTTGGTGACATATTTTCCGATATGAGGGGTACATGATAAGTACATAATAAAGTAAACATCTTGATGACACCAGCGTAAAGATATATAAACGACCTTATCTTAAGTAGGCACCATTTTATACTAAGGTATAGGTTTTATACGAGCAGTTCTATACTTCAAAAGGCAATGCAATTCAAAATGTCCAATCTGATACTGCATTTCTTTACTAGACGATACTTTTCGAAATCTTCGAACCTTTTCTAGTGATAACTACAATAAAGGATCCAAAGAAAAATCAATAGCTTGATTCATGGTTCCAATTTCCTCAGCAGCCAGCAGTATACTGAATACTAAAACATCAAAAGTCAAAGCATTTATTCAGTACTAGCTGTGCCCGCGACTTCGTCCGCGTGGAATAGTGTCTTTGGGTAGCATTTTTAAATATTTAGACTAATTATTTTACAAATAAGACACATGCGTATCCCACCTACACCGCACCGTACCACGCCGGGCAAATCTCCCTCCCCTCTCCCTCTCTCTTCCCTCCACCCCCTTTCTCCTCACTACCCTCTCCCCCTCCCCTCCTCTCTCCCCCTCCCCCTCCTCCTACTCCCCCTCCCCTCACTCTCCCCCTTTCCCCTTCCCCTCACTTCCACCCTCTCTCCCCTCCCCTCATTCCCCTTCTCCCTCCCCTGTCCCCCTCACAAACTTTGAATGACATATTAATTTATATCGAAACAACAGCCTAAAAAATAAGTTTCAAGCTTCTAGCTCTAAAAATGACGATACTTCCATACAACTTTTAATCCCCCCCCTTTCAATCCCTTACAACTACTACTATTGTTATTTTACACCCTTCAGGGTAAAACTTTGAATGTCATATTTATTTATATCAAATTATCAGCCTACAAAATAAGTTTCAAGCTTCCAGCTTCTAAAATGACGATTCTTCCATACAACTTTTCATCCCCCCTTTCAACCCTCTCTTCGCATTAAAAAGTAGCCTATGTCCATTCTCAGGCTCTAGACTATCTGTGTACCAAATTTCATTTAAACCGGTTCAGTGGTTTTGGTGTGAAAGTGACACAGACAGACAGTCTGTCTGTACAGATAGAGTTACTTTTGCATTTATAATATTAGTTAGGATTAGGATATAAGCAAATTAAAAATTTGCACTTACATACATCAAATAACATTAAATAGATCATATTCAATAATAATTATTAATAACAGAAACATAACTTATTGCTTTAAATTTACAAAAAAAAACAAAGGTATTGAGCCATTCAGCTTTCATTTAGACATCGAACGTCACACTCAAAACACATGTTTAATTCCCCTGATTAGTGAAGGGTTGCCAACCGTACTATTACGTGCACCAAAGCATAACTATCATCAGCCTATCTCTATACATAGGCCTCACCTATGGCACGCCACTGAGCTCAAACTTCAGCTCTTTGTTTCCAGTCGCTGCCAGCCAGCTTGCGTATATCATCAATCCACCTAAAAAATAGCTACTTAAAATTTAAATGTAAGATAAGTTGTGGTGTTTACCATCACTGGACGCTTCACTCATGCCACCTAAGTGTTCGAGGTTTTCTTTCTTACTGACGGCCTGTTTGAATGTGCTGGATACCTGTTAATGAAAAACAAGACTTTATTTTTCAGTTTTTGTAGTGAGTATATGTTCTCTTCTAAATTTAAAATAAACATTTATCTACAAGATTAATATTTTTAGTACTAAACTTATACTTCGTATATGAGTGACCATTCTAACATACATATTCATAGTTATTTTATTGGGATTTTTGTACTCGACTCTACGACTGTAAGTAGGTACTCAAGTGTTATTCATAATTGTTAACTAAATTACCTCCAGTCCAAGTTTCCAAATAATATTACTCTAGGCGCTAATTGATACAAGTTTATATATATATATATATATATATATATATAAAATAATATTGCAGCCGAGTTTTACACTCTGCTTTTCATCCCCCTCTATGAGAAAGGGAAATAGATAAAAGGCGCTATAAAATAGCAATTCAAGAGCATAATATCGTAAAAGACGCTGACTAACATAAACAAACGTAATAAACCAATAAATACATACAGTTTCCGATAAAAACTTCGCACCTTTTTCAGTTTTCACCCGATAAACATTTAACCTTTAACTCATTGACATATTATACGCAAGGACATGAATTACCTACAAAAAAAGGTGCATATCGAAACCTAAAACGTATGCCATTAGTTATCCTTAGGTCCATTGCTAGGATTGTGTCATCAAGGTCATCAATGGACCAATGGACAATCAATGGCAGTCATTTTAGGTTCCATTATGACTTCTATGCACATTTTTTTTGAAGTTATATCCATACAAGCAAATGTATCGCGGCACCTCCATGTCTATATGTATTTCCTACTCCATGGTTAAATGTGTTATTATGACAGTCTGTGACCACAGACTAAAAATGCTAATAATTCTAGCGCTTTTTTTTTCATCTTCTTGGCCACCACAAGATATGTGCCACTTATTGTGCCACTTTGCGCGTTTATTTTATTTTTTATTTGTTTCCCCGTCTATATGACGTTGTGGCATGTTTTTTTTAAACATAATTGGCGCCGCGCGCTCTCTATTTAATAGGACAGTAACATTTTCCCTTACAATATTATTCTTAAACCTCCTTAGACATGGCACTATAAAATAACTGTCACATAAACTATAAATTAAAAACTTACTTTCCCGCCCTAGGGCGGAAAAGACCTATTTTGCGCGCACTTATCCAGGAACAAACCATCACTTATCGAGTAGATGGGATGAAAAATATATTTTTTATGATATGAGGTAATAGGACAAGCACGGCGCTCGCCTGATGTTAAGCGATGACGTCTGCCTATAACAGAAACAAAGGCAACCAAAACTTTGAATTTACATAATTTTGCTTGTAACCACGCACTGCGTCTGTACCTTGCGACTCGCAAGTTGCGCGTTGAGATCTCACATATCCTGTAATTTGACTGGACACTGTCTTTCAAACCGAGAAACATTTCTATTTCACGGCTAAACAACAGATAAAGTAGTGCTATTGCCCAGAAACTCAGGTAGGTACAGAAAGTTCTAGCACAGTTGTAAATATTAAAATAAATTGTTAGCCTAGTTTATTTAAGTAGCATAAATATGCATGCTTTGTAGCTACATTACCTACTTACACAGTCATGGTTGATTACCATTGTGATATTAGTGATACATATTACCCATTTATATTAAATTATAAAAAATAACATGAGTCATTTTAACAACATACTTCATCAAATATAATGTGTAACGTGAAGTCCTTCTTTAATTGACATTTCAAACCCAAACAAATCGATTACAGAAGTCATTAATGACCCATTAACGGTAACAGTTAAAATAATTACTTAAACATCAACTGTGAGTATGAGTCATTATATAGGCCAGTAGCGTCATCTATTGACCTCAGTCATAATAATTTATTGTTTTATTGACTACGACAAGTCTAATCTATTCATAAACAAAGTTAATGGAGCGCTCGGGACAGATTCAGTTAGATTGGGTTCAATAGGCGATACTTGAGCTTATCAAGTGGACTTATAAATCATGTAGGGAGCTTTCTTCGATCGAGTTTGTTTTGTATAGTTGGTACTTAAAGTAGGGCACTCTCAGATATTTATTGTCGTGATAATTACTTTTATAGCATAGTGTGACCTAAACCAACATTTACCGCATGCTTTTCCGTGACTTAAATAGTCGATTATTGCATGGCGTGAAGTTAGCTTGGCGTGAAGTGCTTACGCTATTCACGGAAAAGCGTACGTAAAACGCTATTAACGGAAAAGCGTAGGGTAAGCGTAAAGTGCGGGTTTATGTCAAACTGCTATAAAATAATATACGATACTCGTGACTTAAGTTGTCTATTAATGCTAGGCGTCCAACTTCACGCCGTGCAATAATCGACTACTTAAGTAACACGTATCGTAATATACTAATGTATACTGAACCTATGTTGTATAAATGTATAGTATATATATATGGTATATATATGGCATATATGGTATAGATAATTTTTCATATTTATACATAGGCTAAGCATATCAATGCACAATAGGTATCGATCATAGGTAGGAATCGAATAAAATAAATAACAATTCAATTTGGCATTGGCAATTCTATTACAGAATACAATGAACGACACTGAATAATTATCCTGCTCAAATTCCATTTAAGAGAATTATCGAACAATTGGGTTGCAAAAAAAATTAGTCCCTACTGGAAAATACAGAGGATATTCTAACCATGAGTATATAAAAGTGGCTCATGATTATGCAATCATCTTTTAACCACTCCTAGGCATTAGTCTGCTATAATTTTTGTCTCTTGTCCTGTACTAACCACATCCAGGAGTGAGTTGCGAAATTCATTAATCCATCTTGCTGCAGGGCAGTCAGCGTTTATTTTACTCTTGCACTCTGTCAAAGCTTTACTCCTACCATTATCTCACCTAGCCAAATGTCCCATCCAAAAGTATTGGAGCTCCATGATCTTGTAAAAACTTTTATTTAGTTTCACCTGTATCGGTGTCTGAACTCAAATTTTAACAACTTCCCGGTGTTTGATTGAGCTGAAATTTTGCATAAAGCAATGATTCGCTTTGACTTATGTATAAGCTTGTTTTAAACTTTTACTTGTTATCCAATATTGACCACATTTTGTTCGGTGTCGGTAAGTTGAGATACTACCATCCATCCATATTGTGCCTTGTAACGTGCATGGTTCTTAGATGAGACTTTAATTTTGTGCAGTCTCTTCTTGAGCATCTATGTTTGGTCACCCATCATAAATATCAACCTGCGTGTGTAAGAAGATTTTTAAAAGAAAGTGGGATCTCACCTGCTGCGCCTTCAGATTGGCGCAGAGCTCCTCAAACTCGTTCAAGGTGATACCATTCTTGCGAGCATCGCCGTTCATACTGCCGTTTACGCCTCGTCCGTGCTTGTTTCCATTGTCGTAATATTCTTCGATCATGCATCGGACCTGGAAAAATGTAAAATAAATTGTCATTATCTAAACTAGACTATTGTCTGGGCCTGGTTACTCAAATAATATATCTAGTGTGGCAAAATGCTTTACACCTTTTTTTATTTTACAACAACAACTTAGATACAAATCCACTGCTGGACATAAGCCTCTGCAATTTTACGCCATTGAGCCAAAGATCGGGCTCAGTGGCGTATCTTGGGAGAGGCCTACGTCCAGCAATGGACTGACACTGGCTGATTATGATGATGATGAGTATGATCCTCGCCTTCTCTCATCCAGCTCTATAGTCAGCTGTAACCAACCCTACGCGAGAACCCTGTTACTGGTGGCTCGTTTGCCATCTTTGGGTGACCCAAGAAGGGGGGGTATGAACCTGGACATGTTCTCAGTGGCTTTGACAACGCTCTTGTTAAGGTATGGGGAGGTTATACTCTTACGCCGGTAAGCAATTATCTAAGTCATAAAATTAGACCTGCTATACTGCTTCGTCATCTTTGAGCTAGATATATTTTTGGTAGTTTATCAGATAAGCATTATTATACAACGAAGCTCATGACTTATTCCAACTCTTAATAAGTTATCCAAAGAATTTCTTAAAGACTTGCAATAACAGGAAATACAAAGCGAATATATATCCTATAGATAGTTCCCTGATGTACCAATGGCTTAAGGAAAAGTGTCCTGTTCCTATTATAATAGATAAATCTTACTTATAAATAGTACCTACTAAGACCCAGTATGGAAGACGGTCTCACCCCCGTCTTCATTTCCAGACAAGCACGATTCCATCTTAGACCATACCGTCACTTAATATCAGGTGAGACATCAAGAGTTTGACTGTCAAGAATAAAAAAAAAAAAAAAAACATACAGACGAATTGAGAACCTCCTCCTTTTTTGTGAAGTCGGTTAAAAAGTAACGAATCGATGCAACTGCTCTGTCAAACAATTGCTAGGACGTTGATGGTCAAACATGTAAACGTCACTCACCTAAATCAATCGACATGAGTAACTTCTATAAATAAGACATTATAGCAAGGCAATGTTGAGTATCCGCCTGGCTAGCTACTATCCTCAAGTACGTAAGTTCTATTAATTATTCTGTGCCTTAAGTTTGAAATCTGTCGCCAATCACCTAAAGGTATTCTTTTTAATCCATGTACTCCACGTTATCTTAAAGAACGTTTCAACTTCCTTCATAGCGCAAATACTCTTTCTCTTAGGTCATCAGAAAACTATACCCTCAGTTTTCCACCTCACAGTTCTGTGTTTTTTGATAAATCCTTCACAGTACAGGCTATTCGCCTGTGGAACTCTCTACCTAAGGACATTAGAGCATCTCAATCCATTAATATATTTAAGGATCATTTAAAGCAATTTTATCTGTCGTTGTAACTGGAGTCCCCCTGTTATATTTATTTATTTATTCTTTTTCAAGGTTATTATTTAGTATTATACTGTTCTAGCTGCTAAAGATTAATTTACGCTTAATATTTGAGCCACTAGGTACTTGTATAAGATGTTAAGTTTATTTATAGGTATATATGTAAGTGATTAGTGTTTAGAGTTGCGAGATACACCCGTCATTAGTCACATGTTCTATCCTCTCCATCCTAAGGTTGTCTGGAAGAGATCGCTATTAGCGATAAGACCGCCCATTGTAACACATTATTCTTAAGTTTACTATGTAAGTTAGTTTTAAGAAGGTGTAACAATAAAGAGTTATCTATCTATCTATCTCTCTAAAGGTGTGTTCTGTTCTGACTGCTGTACTTGCGAGCCAGTTCCATATTCTGGTTCTAACTAGCGTGCTACCGATCTCGACCACATCGTCCCTAGAAACAGGTGAGATAGTGATCAAATGCTACCCTATAATATACAAAGAAAAATAAAATGGCCAAGTGCAAGTCGGATTCGCACTCGTAGGGTTTCGTACCACACTACAGTATTTTATAAGATCGAACAAAAAATACCACTATCATTTTTCGCCAGAAAAACATAATAAGAGTTGTGAGCCGCGTGCTTATTTATTATAACGCCATCTAACGTCTAACGCTATCTAAGTGAAAGTTAACACAAAGGTGTTAGGGATCGGCATTTCAATAAAACGCCATCTATGGACGCTTACCTAAATGTTCATAGATGGCGTTATATTGAAATGCCGCAAAAAACACGTTTCTTCTATGGGGACCCCCTATAATTTTTAACTTAATTCTGTTTTTAGTATTTTTTGTTATAGCGGCAACAGAAATACATCATCTGTGAAAATTTCAACTGTTACTAACACGGTTCATGAGATACAGCCTGGTGACAGACGGACAGACAGACAGCGGAGTCTAAGTAATATGGTCCCGTTTTACCCTTTGGGTACGGAACCCTAAAAAGGCAGGTTATTGTTTACCGTTGTTGTAGGATGCTACGCTAACTAATGAAAGCCGGATCGACCCTCTACGTAGCGGAATAATGATCAGACTCAGTAGCGCGAATTAGGAAATGGCTGTAACCGATAATGGACCAGTACATGTTGATGAAACCATAGATGGTTTTCTAAAAATTACAAAATGACATCGCGCCATATCGAAAGCTATCTTAACTCGCTTAAGACATAAAATTAACATATTTGCTCGTAACTAATGACTATCATATAATACTTCAATTTTGGGAGAGATAAAAGAAATAAAGTCCGATAGATATAGCACGTTTTGATTACCAAGAATTCGTCGTTTTATTAAATGAGATTGTGCGATAGTGTGATTGCCGATAATTAATTTAGTTTCATAACTTTATAAATAACTGACTTCAAGACCAATTTTCTCTTCGTCCTTGAAAAGTTTTTTTTTAATAGTAGATAAGGAAGCGCTTCTCCACTATCTCACCTGTTGTTAAGTGAAGATGTGATCGTCGATGCAGCACGCTTGCCTAGAAGATACATGATCACCCGCGATTAACAGACCCCCAAATTGTACTTAGTTTCGTAATTATCGAATTTTTGTGGTAGTCCCCCAGCTTAGGACTATTATCTTTTCTGTGCCCAGGTCCAAAAATCTTATATTTTAACGACATTTTGTAACTACCGTAAAAAAAACATTTTTTTTTCAATATATCTTACAGGCTAGCGTTTGACCTATATCTCACCTGATTGTAAGCGATGATGTGATCGAAGTTGGTGAACACGCTAGGCCTAGAATACTCTGACTCTCAAGGGCTGTGTGTATGCTGCCGAAACACCGTAAGGTTATGGCGGCAGATTTTCTCCTTGCCATATTGTTACAGCATCTTATTTTACAAGCTTTTATTTTGTTAAGCCTCTTAGCTTTGCGAGGTCTAATCCAGAACTAACAAGTGCGTTAGGCCTCTATCGTAGTAGCGTTCCTCGAGCGTAAGCGTTTCTCTGACGCTCGACTAGCGGTAACGCAGCGTTCGCGCAGCGATTTTTAGAAGATAAAGACTACGTTTTGCGGGCGCGAGGTGTGAGCACTACGTCTTTATCTTCTAAAAATCGCTGCGCTGCGTTACAGCTATTCGAGCGTCAGAGAAACGTTTACGCTCGAGGAACGCTGAGGCCCACTCACAATTTTAAATCTTACGTCATTCTTGCCAATCATTGTTTTTATGAACCAAACAAAAGATATAAGTGATTTAAGTTCACTTTGCGTTGAAGATAGAAGCTTTTTATTTTTTAACTCTTACCTTCCATTGTGGTATTTTGTATCCGACGCTGTCGAGGGCATCCTTTAATTCCTTCATGTCTATGTAGCCATTGCCGCTTGTGTCAATCTGTAAAGAGGAAAATGAATCTGTTAAATAATGTCATCATGATTACAATTACGCCTCTGATTGACTAACTTCTGAGGATCATATAACGACTAAATCTTATTATTCATCAACCGATTACTGAAATATCTGCCACTGCCCCAATATTCACATTAACAAGCTCAGGACTATAAAAGTTGTTCATCACTACTTCTGTCGGCTACTGTCGGGATCTATAGTTCTACCGTCACTATGGACGAAATCGGTCACCAAATCATCATTATTTACTTAGAAGCGAGATCTTAACCAAGGTCTTATCTGATGGAAAATGATGACAAGTTCTTAAAGGAAGCATGACAGCTCGTGAAATTATATATACATTAATACATATATTATAACATTATAATGCTTAATGTAAAATGGATAACAGAATATAACTCAAATAAAATACAAACAAAGATATAACTGTAATAAATGCGGCTTACGACGTAATAAGAAATAACGTAAAGGAAACAACAAAAACAAACACTTTTCGATTTCATCTAACAGCCACGTATAATTTGTTACCATGAACCATAATGTTCTTACGGTAAGTAATAAAATATGTTAATAAATCGAAATAAACTGAGAGTGAAACCGAAACCAAACTTTTGATCTTTACACTGCAATCCGTAAAATTGTATAAATTAACACAGCCGCGTTCATCCGACCATTGCGAGGTGGGATTAAAGTGTGCTCAATGCATTTTCACAGGTACCAGAGTATTTGAGATTATTCTCAAACGATCCGATATACTCCGTAATTACATGATGACCTAGCAATTCGCCTTTGTCATTGGGGATTGACCTATTTTAATCCGATTTCGAAAAAAGGAGGAGGTTCTAAATTCCCCTTTATTAAAAATATCGCTCAGTGGCGTGCCATGGGAGAGGCCTATGTCCAGTAGTGGACGGAAATTGGCTGATAATTATGATGATGATGATGAAAAAAAAAGTTTTCACCTTAGAATTCCGTCATTTTAATAACGATTTGGAAAAATATTTTTTGTTTGAGAGAGAGTATGCTTTCCGTTTGGTCCCATTATTATTTTATTGAGATCTGATGATTATCTCCAGAGATAGATAGATTTTAGTCCTGTGTGACCAAGAATTTAGTTGATAAGATCTTATATGGGTCAATATTTTATGTGAGCAGTGCTTCCTTTGTTGACAATATTTTAAGCTCTAGGATTTGAATTCACAAAAAAAAATTATCATTCCACAAAAACATGGATATCCTCGTTTTCATTTTACTACAGCATTCACACAAGGAATCTTAAATGAAGAAATGCGTAGGCTAAAGATTTCAATCGACCTTAAAGTACCTTAAAGCCTTGTGTGCACCACACTGCAAGTATTTATGGTAATCGTGGATTCGCCGACAATTGTTTTATTAATGTGAAAATCTGATAACAGTCAGTAATGGACAGTCACGAAGTACGAGTACCTATTCGCCTTTGGCTTAAGGTCGTTGAAATTCGAAACGGTTGGAAAACAGCTTTGTAAGGACTTTGCATGTATTTGTAGTATTATTTCCATGGGTGGTAGGAGCATATTATACCGATGATCCGCCTGACTTACACACAGCCCTTGAGAGTCTGAGTATTCTAGGCCTAGTATGTTCACCATATTTGACCACATCTTCGTATAGGTACCACCCGCTAGCCTATACAATATAAAGAATTAAATAAAATATATTATTTACTCGCAGCGCCTCGCGGTTTCACCTGCGTAGTTCCCGTACCCGTGAGAATACGGGGATAAAATATAGTCACTAATATAGTCTTTGTCACTCGTTGATAATGTAGCTATCCATTAGTGAAAGAATTTTTAAAATCAGTCCAGAAGTTATTGAGTTAAATCTTAACAAACAAACAAAAAATTAAATCTTTCCTCTTTATTATATTAGTTTAGAAGTTTAGATATAAGAATTTGTGATCATATTTGACTGGTCGGAGGGAAGCCAAGAAGAAAGATAGAAAAGAAGTAAGGCAGGGGTGAGGCGAGGTCGTGGCGTCTTGTAAATTGACTTTTATACAAAATTCAAAGAAAACGCTATGCAAAACATATGGAGAGAACGGGGCGTAGACGCGTCTTTTTCTTACGTCTTGCGTCTCTTTTGTCTGTCTTTTATTCTTTACGTAGTGGTATTCAAACAAACAGACAGCCCGCCTGATGGTAAGCGGCTACCGTCGCCTACGAACACCTGCAATACCATGAGTGCTGTGGCTGCGTTGCAGACCTTTGAGAAATTTGTGAACCCCCTTTTATAAAAGGCTTGTCACTACATATACATAAAAAGTGGTAACTTTTTGGGTAAATATTGTAAACCATCTGTTGAGTCTTTAGAAACTAAATATAGTTTTTTAACCGACTTCAAAAAAAGGAGGAGGTTTCTCAATTCGACCGTATATATGTTTATTTTTTATGTTTGTTCGCGGATAACTTCGTCGTTTATGAACCGATTTTGATTATTATTTTTTTGTTAGAAAGGAGATATCCCAAGTGTGGTACCATGGTAATTTTATCGAGGTTTGATGAGTATCTCCAGAGATATGGTGATAAACACCTCAAAATTGGTACTGAAAATTAATAGCGCGGCATTGAAGTCGGTTGTTTTTAGTTTTTTAAACGATCTTATTCAAGTAAACTTCATTGGAGCGTACTTCCAAAGAACACTGAAGTTATGGAAGGTATTTGCCTAACAGTAAGAGACACAATAGATGACGATTAAACATTTATTATGCTATCCAATATAAGGCATCAACAAAACGAATTGTAAGCGTAGGACAATCAAACAACGTAATGTTTATTTTACGATTTGCAACATCGGTATTGGTCATCGCGGTTATATCATGGAGGATTAATTTTACGTGAATAAAACTACCAATACGATAAGAAATGTTATCGTTACCGTAAGCATAGTTTTCAGCATTCTTTATGCCTGCATTATAAAAAATTACGTAGAAATTCTACCTTTTAATATTAATTTAATAGAACATTACCAAGGAACCAGTATTTATAATTATTTAAAACGGATTTACATTCCCGGATGATATAGAAATTACTGCTACAGGTTTCAGACATTTTTGATGTCTTTTTTCACAGGAGTCAGGCCTACCGCACGTCCCTCGCGCGACGGGATTGGACACGTCAATAATTAAGAAGTTTAAAAACTAAAACAACCAACTTCAATGCCCCGCGAGTCAATTTCAGTAGCAAATACAGTATGCATACAGATGAATTGAGAACCTCCTCTTTTTTGTGAAGTCGGTTAAAAATGACTACAATTATGTTAGTATTTAAGTATATTCAACTTAAGAAACCTGAACTACTCGTCCAATATTGATCGGTGAGGTAAGGCTTGGCGCATATTACAATTTAAAAAAAATACAGTCGAGAACCTCCTCTTTTTTAGTGAAGTCGGTAAAAAATATGCGCATACTGTGGCCTTATGCCTCCACGCACTTACATCTCTCCTCAGCGCTAAGCCAAGATTTTTTTTACATCATATAGGCTAGCGTTTGACCAATATCTAACCTGCTGGTAAGTGATGACGCGGTCGGAGATGGTAAGCACGCTAGACCTATAATGGGAACTGGCTCTCAGGGATAGCTGCCGGAACACATTAGATGTTTGGCGACAGATTTTCTAACATGAAGGCTGGCCAGGCGGACACTAGATAGTGTCCTACCACCATGCGAGGGTTAGGGGGCCACTGTGAAAAGCGCACATATATTTTTTCGATCGAAAATCCACTGGTGCACGACGGGGATTGAACTCTGGCATTAAAGCCGACCATTCTTCCACTACACCACCGGGCCCTTAATGAGCTGCACAAACTGATTTTCGGATGCTGACTATTCATTCAAATTCATTCTTCCTATATTGACATAAGGTTGTTAAGGTTGAGCATATACGCTGCTATAACTCCTAAAAAAGCCTTGCCCTAGGCGCGGCGTCACCTAGCCGTAAGCCGCAGCGATTTGCCGGCGCTGTTGATCCGCTACGGTAACGTACCGTTTCCTTTACGTATAGTGTGCGTTACGCCGAATAATGAGATGTTATTTAACTTATTTTTTTATTTGATTCGTTATTTTATGGTCCGATTGATATACATACATATCTCTAAGTCAATGTTTACCCCGACTACGATGAAGTAAAGGAAAAGTAACATAGATTATATTTTTATACAGTTAGATATTGTATGAATTGTATGGCATTCATGAAATTAGTGTATATAGTCATTATGTAAGTAAACGATGATTATTAATAAATTACTTTTTTATCGTAACATTCGCTTATATATAGTAATTTAGAACCAGACAAACTATTAACTTATAACCAGTTTTATAAGTGAAAGTGGTCGAAAACGTCGAAATATTGGTCCCCAATTGAGTAATAATGATGATGCAATTGTGAGTTTACTCCAAATTCAATCGAAAAACATTTCTACACTCGATAATATTAGTTTTTGACAAATCTAGACAATTTTTTTCTAAATGCTCTTTCACGGGTGGCATACTAAAGAGGAGGCTACTTATCCATACAAATATACAAAAATAATTTATAATTCTGCTGACTGGATTCCCAATAAAGCCCCAAAGGTTTCGCGGTAGATCTCGACGGAGATGGTGAGACGATCTCTAGGGCTATTCTGTAAGCTATCTCGACAGCGGAATCCGCGGTGAGATTCTAATTTCGTACTACGAAATTCAATTGTATCACGATCGTAATACGGTTGAATTTCGTAATACGAAATGGAAATCTCACCGCGGATTCTGCTACCGAGATAGCTTACTGAATAGCCCTACTGGACTCACACATGAAAGATTGGACCACAATAGCCCAAAATCGCAAAATGTGAAAGAAAGGGAATTTGCCCTGCAGTGGGACAGTTTAGGGTCATAATCATAATTTCTAATTGGAGCATGCTATGCCGTTTAGTTCAATACAGTATAAATCTAGGCTCCAACACATTTTCCCCTGTAAAATACTCCCCAATAACAAAATGTGTAATTTTGCAAATTACATTTAACGCATTTTATCCGGCGGAAATCATACATTTGATTTTTATTTTTTCTGATTAATAGCTATCAATGAATATAAGGATTTTTACTTTTATTTTTTCTTTTCATGCATGGTACACATGTTCTTTACTTAGTGATGTTTTTATTTCTGGTAGGCTAGAATCAGACCACTATCTCACCAGGTGGTAAGCGATTAAGTTTTGTAATTCACGGAACTGTATAATTACGATTCATCAAAAAATGATGCACGGTCCAGTGACCAAATGTGGCAAGGTCACTTCATTTTGGCGAAATTGGGCCACATGTTTAGTATCCATGTTACATATTTGTATGTTTACGGATGTTATGATAAGCTGGCGCCGGCGTCAACATTCATGCAAAAAAAAGCCTAGATACTGTCCCACTTTTTTTAATGTCCGTTTAGTCCAGTGAAATTACAGGACGAACATGTTGTATTACTAGCGTCTTGCTTATATCCTGTTTTCTTACACCAATATAGTTTTTTTTTTTAATATCTTATAGGCTAGCGTTTGACCACTATCTCACCTGTTGGTAAGTGATGATGCGGTCGAAGATGGTAGACACGCTAGGCCTAGAATGGGAACTGGCTCTCAAGGATAGCTGCCGGAACACATTAGATGTTTGGTGACAGATTTTCTAACTTGAGGGTGGTAGCTGGCCAGGCGGACACTAGATAGTGTCCTAACACCATGCGGGGGTTGTTGGTTTCTTAACGATGTTTTCCTTCACCGGAGGGCCACTGTAAGAAGCGCACATACATTTTTCTATAGAAAAATTCATTGGTGCACGGCGGTTTGAACTCGGTACCACGGCATCAAAGCCGACCGTTCTCCCTTTTACGCCACCGGGCCCTCAGGTCTTATGACCTATAGGTATATACTTTATTATGTTAGGTAAAGTTCGTCTTTGGTCCTACTGTCCTATATGTGGCATATGTAATCGACAGTAGTTTGGCTTATTCTAGATATAAATAACATTGAACTGATAAGATACAGCTTCGAAAAGGTGATAGATAATACATCAGAATTCCGGGAAGTTATATTTGATAGTGTGATTGTTTCACATTATCAGGTCATTAATTTATTAAAATAAAAAATATCCTAAGTGATTAGAATATTAAGTACAAGTAGTAAAGACGCGGATGAAGGCAAAGCAAGATGATAAAGCATGGCATGAGCATAAAGTGGCCCATACTCAGCAGTGGGTGAATTAAAGGCTACAAATTATGAATATTATTAAAACAGAAAAAAAAATCAAGTAAATTGTTAACACTAAATTGAAACTGGTAAAATTACAGGAATTAAATTACAGAGTTTTCTTCGTGGTTGTTGGATGAGTGATATAGGTATATTTGGCACATTTGTATCATCACCCCAGATTCCAGAATAACACGATAAGTGGCAATGTGTTCAACAATAGCAGCACGCTGGACCTAGAATGGGAACTGTCTCTTATGTACCTAAAACTGACGAAACACGTTTAGCGACAGATTTTCCAATTCGAAGGTGGTGGTAGGTAGTCAGGCGGATACTAGACAGTGCCCTGTCAGTGCCACCACACAAAAGATGTATCGCTATGTCCTATGCGTATAATAAGTACAATCCCGGGGTGTTCACGTCGCGAGTGAACAGGTACATTCTAGGCAAGCGTGCTACATCGTAGATCGCATCGTCACTTAAGATCAGGTGACATGGCGGTCAAACGCTTGACTATAATATGACATAAAAACATTATGAATATTCCACCACCTGACTCCATACACAAGGAGCCATACAAACAGCTGTGCACACCAAGACCCACGTCATACAAGCAGTAAATGAGTTATCGGATCCAATGATTATACGATATCATTCTCCGTTATTGTGATAAAATACTCCATGTTGATAAGAATATTTACTTCGTGGCCTGTGCGTGGTTCAAAGTGCAGAAAAAAACAGTGTAGTTAGTTGAGACCTTTTAAATTTGATTCAGACGATCATCATCATCAGCAGTAGCCTGTATAAGTCCACAGCTGGACAAACGCCGCTTCCAATGCACACCACCGACTGAACCAGATCTTCGCATCAGTCATTGGATGCGCTTCCTTTCACAGATCGTCGCTTTGTCTCGCCGGTGGATATCCTACAGTAGGTTACGATTTAGAGTTAAGAATGTTAAGACGATATGTTGCGGCAATTAATTATCGATGTTTTCATTAAGTATCTATATATACCTACGTGTAGAAGATGAACGAGGTCCTTATCTTGATCCTTATCTTATATACTTGATGACTGGCACGATTGATATAGATCTTGGTTTTCGACATTAAAATAGCCATTGCCTGGATTGCGCGGTCTTTCTCTACTCCAAGTAGGCTTATTTATTATGAATCAAACCCTAAGGCTTGGATATCGGTCCAGGGGCGTGGTGCAATGTCTCAAAAAATAATTTATTAGTCTTTCGTCTATACAGACCAAATCCCAGACCCAAGAGTTAATTATCTATTAAATATAACTAAATTGTTGTTGGTGTAACAGATCCAAAGACCTAAAAATATGATATTCTTTATGACGGTCGATTATTTTACGAGTATAACCCGCAAAGTAAACTACGTTTCAAATGACAAAATTACCATATGCGTTGAAACACGCTAGTAAATGACAAAGGATGTTATATAAACAAGATGTTGTCCGTATGTGAATCACCCTATGACTCATTATATTCCTATATTATGCTATGAGTATTATGTAGATGTAAGTAATGCTACATTCACACTTGAGTCATGACTGTCATGAGGCTCATTGTCTGCCAGATTATACAGGGTCGATGAATTGATCGGCCGGTAATCAACGCAGTAATCGATTACGTGACCAACATTTGGCAAGCAAGGATAACAAGATTTAGGAAAGTAAAACGTAAAAGATAATTTCGCCGTAAATAAAAAAGTACACAGTTAAAAATATTCGCTCACTTGATAGTAAGCTACAAGGTCTGCTTTTAATATTTAACTACGTAATATGATAGAAAAAGTCAGACGCAGGTCTCAAACGCCTTATATGTCACTGGCTTCTTTTCCCTTCTGAGTTAAAGAAAGTTTACGCAAAATGCCTAAAGTTTAACCTACCTCTTTCTATACAAAAAAAAAATATCCATATTCTTCCTCAGAGAACACATGAGAAATGTTCGTCAATCGAGGCTGATGACTTACGATAAGCAGGAACTGTGAGCCCATTGTAAATGCTACCTTAAGTCGTGATTTATTAAAGACCCTTGAGTCCTTGCGAATGCGATGAGGAAGTCACTGAGTTCGAAAACAATATTTTATTAATAAAAATGTGCTTACATATAAACAATGATATTGGAAAAGAAATACTTGGGCTGAGTTGCACCATCTTACTACAAACGTCAAAAATCAGTCAAACTCCATACAAAAACACTGGTTATAGTTACGGTTAAAGTAAGATGGTGCAACTGGTGTCCGAAAAATATTTCTGTACGTTGACTTACGCCTACGCCCTACTACTAATTAATCTCTCGTCAAACTCTCATCATCATCATCAGTACAAATAAGGTTGCAAGAAGGTTAATTAATAAACATGACACATTAAAATTACTTCTGTATTAATTTAATTAATTTGTGAAGTTTGTCAGCTGGTTCGGAATTTTAGTGGCGTGCCAGAAACCAGGTGTTAGTCAGCGGGTGTAGTCAACACAAGATTTCATTTGTTTCATATTTTTTAAATTTCCTTGAAATTACTTTCATGAGGGACAAAATATTTTTCTAATGAGTCATAACTTGGCGTTCAAAGAATTTTCTAGTTCAGGCACACAACGAATTAATCTCATGCCATAAATCTTTGAAATGTAACATCGAGAAACTTAAACTCGAATCTTTATTCCTTGCCTTCCATCTCATATAACTTCCCGATGACATCTAAGGCTAATGGTCCCAATTTGAATGTAGAATCCATTAAGCTTCAACTTCCATTAGCCTTTCATGCAAGCACTAGAGTTAGACAGTTAGTATTCCATAGAAGTTCTAGCATTAAGCTACACAGACGGTAGGTCAAGGACCTCCGATGGTAAGACGATTAGGGGACCAATGACCCGTGGCAAAGTGATCGAACATTTTGGTATGGCATTGCTTGTATTGTCGTATGAGGTATGAGTATGTTGGATGGACGGACAGTGTGATACGCTTGTCGTGATTAAAATTAAATTGTTCAGTTGAGTAAAAGGGTTCTTATCTTGTTCAAGTGTTCCTTCTTTTTTAGACATACAAGCATTTAACTATTAAGTCACCCAATCTCAAGATGTAGTCTAAGATGCATAGATCTCAGCCATCATAAGCATTACCTCGTTTATAGTAAAAATAAAAGCAAGACCACAGAATAAATAAAAGTACCCAAGACTAAGACTTGAAGGCAAATATGCAATACGTATTAGTGAATCCAAGCGAAACTTCAGCCTTAATATAATTTATGATCGTACAAAACGAAAAAACTGACTTTACATGCGGCAATAGTCAAAGTACTGGCTAATTATAATTATGTCATCTAAGTATAGACATTTGCTTATATTGTTTATCTCCACATCTCCGGAGATAATTGTCATACCTCGATAAAATTTGAATGGGACCAAACGGGAGGTATAATCTGTCAAACAAAAGAATTTTTCAAATCGGTCTAGATTTGAGGGAGTACTGAGGTAACAAACATAAAAATAGGAGGAAAAAAATCATACAGTCGAATTGAGAACCTCCTCCTTTTTTGTGAAGTCGGTTAATAAATAAAGTGAAGAACGATCAATAATTCGGTGTATTAGATATCGGGAAAGCAACGTATGATCCCAACTTTCCACATTTAGATGATATTACAATAGTATACTCATAGCATGTACTAGTACACTGCTAGACATAGGTTTCCACAATATATATTCCTCAAAAAATGTGTTCAAACAGTCTGCAAATGGATGACAGTAACCGATGGTCATGTTCATTGCGCAATGCACTGTACTACTGAGCATGACCCTGGGCTGTTCTCACCTCAAAAACCTTGCGAAGATCATCGCTCCACTTATCTAGACCGTATCCTACGCTAATTTTGACGATTGCCATAAACCTGCTTACAGAATGTTTGATTCCAAACAAAGGCTATCTCAACATTTACCTATGATGCATTATTATTTCGACAAATATGGTCAAAAACTCAACCAATAAACACTAACTAAGCATAGAAATACAGCAATTTCACCATATCTGCCGTTACAAGATACAAAGATAGACGTAATGCGACAGCCACATTCTTGCATTAATTTTTATTTCTATTAGAATAGCTCGCGTGATAATCGATAATTAGTGATTAGTTGAAGAGACCAAGGTGATGTTTGCATTATTAGTGCTAATAGTGCTTATGTGGTCTTTATTGGAAGACAATTACATCTTATGCATCGTCTTAAGTTAATAAGATAAGAGATGACATGATTTTTGTTTTATCCATACTAATACTAATATTATAAAAACGTTTGTAACTCTGTCACTCTGTCTGCTTGTTACCTAATCACGCCTAAACGGACGATCCGATCTTACTGAAATTTAACAAGGAGATACTGTATAGCATGATGATGAACATTAGGCTACTAAATTCTTGGTATACGTCAACGAAGTCGCGGGTATCAGCTAGTACTGTATAATACTGTAAAAGTTGAAATCACATGTATTATGTACAACATATATACAACGTGTGAAATCAACTTTTAGAAGGAGTTTACTGACTATAGAATTGGTATTGAAGTCACAGCAGATAAATAAACTTCCGAGCACTATTAACCAGTATACAACATATTGTTTATCTTTGAGTACAAAATGATTTTTGAGAATGCAGTACTCGACAAACAGACAAGTGCTAATGAACAACATTGTTATCATTCCCCTTTACTAAGCAGATGCAAATGTAAAAAACTCACAATAATATTTACTTTAAAGTTTCGTCTACTACTATGTAAGTAGGTCTTAAAGTTTTATAAACATATCACGAGACATAACAATCTGATTAAATTCAATGAGTCATTGGCCTCCCGTTCAAACTTTAGTGCTGCGATTAGGAAGCCCCATAGAGGGTTCGAAGTTCAAGCTTATAAAGTACACGGTATATGGCCTGACATACAATATATGCCCTACAGAAGGGCGGAACCTATATTGTTTACCTTTATTTTTGCGATCTTTGTCAATAAGTCACGAAGAGGGAACCCTAGGGATGTGTTTTTTGTACACGAAGGCTTTATTTTATTGACGAATTTATACTCACGGACTCATTAACTGCATGAAATTTCTGGGGTTCCCTTCAGAACTTTGGGAACATCAAAGTTCGAGGGGAAAATCTCTACATAGATAGCGATGCTTCCTGTCATCGCAAACGTCTACTAGAAGGTGACGCAGCTAGACAGTTGTATATTTGCATCTCTTTTCTTACCGACGATTATCGGTCGAAATTCATCGCTATTCATGTAGAGACTACCGGCCCAGGATTACTTTCGAATTAATTGAATGGTCCTTTCTAGTATACAAACATACAGTTATAGGTATGTATACTAACTACGCTGTTATGAAGTTAACGAACCAAACTATAGGTTTCAATTTAAATTTGTACACTGACGGACTCGGAAAGGACAATTCAATTAATTCGAAAGTAATCCTGACCTTTGATGCAGTTTATGAGTCCCTGAGTGTAGTTTTACATAAGTTTAGGTAAGTCGATCGATGGTCTTGAAAAAGATTTAATGTTAGGAGCTAGATTAAAACGACACGATACTTTATAATTAACGGAAATTGTTTGGTAAGTAGTGTTTTTTCTAATATCTGATACGCCTTTGAAGCACTATTTCGTCTGATGGCAATCGATGATGTGGTCGAAGATGGTGAACACGCTAGGCCTACAATGGTCCGACTCTAAAGGTGCTACGTGAGTTAGACTAATATCAGATGCTCAGTAGTCTCATCTTGCATTATCAGGTGAGCACGTTTCAATCTTAGACAGCAGCGACACCTACTTGTAAGTTGTAACATCAGATAAGTTGACTAGTGCTGTCTTTCCTTCAAAAATAATATAGCTGGGATTGATCCCCATAAAAAATAGTCTAACCAACTTATCTCAGCAGGGGTAGCATGGCCTTATCCCCGGGGCAAAGACATTATAAGTTATTTCCATGTTTTTCGCCACTGACAGGAGATCAACACAATAATTTTAACGCTTTGTGAAGTTTAACCCCGAGTTTTGATTTTGTTTCGTATTAAAAAGTTTAAAAAAAGAATTGATTAAAAATCAGCGGGCGTTTATAATTGTCGAAAAACTTTACTTATAATTTGCCTTCTCCACCAAACAAAACACGGATTGGTGGAAAGACAAAATAGCCCCCTTGCCCTAACCCTGCTGATTATAAATAATATTAAGGAAGGCCTCTTTGAGTTGCTAATAAATTATGCCATAACCGTTTCTCAACCTATTTCTGCCTCTATCTGTGTCGGTTGTGACATCGGAATTCACCGGATGAAGTGGGCCCTACGAAGACCTCAGTAACCATTACCTCTTTATTATAATGGAGCTATAGCTACGACGTTGGACGATAAGGAAGTGTAGGTAGGTACTTTATAATCTGGAGCAACATTTTTTGTTGGACTTACCTGACTTACATCCGAATTCTAAACTAAAGTGACTGTGTAATATAGAATCGTGCTTGTTTCAATCAATTTAAAGATGCTAGTGATATTGCTCTTGAAATCTAATATAGTATCTATGATAGAAATCACGACAGAATTTGAGATGGGCTCCATATTGGGTAAGAAAATATCAATCATGTTCTCGATCTAAATACAACAATACCTTACGCAAAAGTCAGAGAAGTAAACAATAAGTTATTACTTATGATATGTACAACAAGTAGAAACATAGGACATAGGAAATACGGTCCGCTGGCACATTTCAACGTAACCTTCAGGCACCTACCGAAATTTCTCAAAGAAAATATTCGACATTAGAACTCATCTACCAAAGATACTGGATCATCCTCAGCTAGATTATAGAGCTTTTGTCTTGAGTAGCCATTAGCGAATAAACATTGAAAATACATACAATCAGGCGAGACATCAGCACAGGATATACCTCTGCGAACAAACAGAAGATAAGGCACTATCGGCAAAGAATCTGAAGAGCATAATCAAGGTCTAGATGCAAACTTTCCAGCGAGCTGTCATGCCTCAAAGGTCAGGTAGCTGGCATTGGAACAATGGCAATGGGAAGCAGAGCATGGGAAGACAGAGGTCGGCAATGTCGGCATGCCGATCAATTGTTGATGGTGGAAAGTTCACATGAACAGGTGGTATTGGTATGGTAAGATTATAACATGTGACTTGACTTGGGGGAAGTGTAAATAATGTAGCAATTGATATAAACCTCTTTATTCTTTATAGTGTTGCTTTTGTTTCGCATGCAATATGTCTCTACTCTATAATTAGACTAATCATCAGTTGAGCCCAAACAACGTTGATGGTATAAATATACGCGCTGTTTTTGACTCTACTTCGGAGTCATCACAAAGCAAGGTAAAAGCTACCATAGAATATAGACTACTAACAATTTGTTAACAATGGTAACGATGGACGAACACAACTTCAACCACTAGATTTGGAGGAAATATTGACTGAGGAAGAGTTTATAGGTACTATACTAAGAGGGTGCAAAAAGTGAGGAGCAGTTCATTTTGTATGGATAAACGCACAGGCAAAGCTGTGGACAAACTAGTATTTTAAAAGAGATTAGCAATATGAGTACTATGAAACCCTGACATTTTCAAATAAATCATTCACTTAATTACTCGTTAAATGCCATAAATACCAACATTCTCAAAGTGATAAAATCAAAGGAGACACGGTTGTAATTTTGGCATGTATTGTTATAAATTGTAAACGTCAACAAAATACAATATTCAAGGGTATTAAAAACAATGCATTGCAAAACATTCATTAAGGCAAAATAGATAACGTGGACAATTAAAATTTTGCAATTTCGTTTCCGTCAGCCGATGCAGCTGTTTCAATATGCTACCTACAAGAATTGTATAAAGTAATTTATTTCCTGTAATGTACATTTTGACAATATTATCACATATTACCAATTATCGTTAGTAGGAGATCGGCTAGATGAAAAAAATTGAGCGAAAGATGGGATCCGAAGCGTTGCCTTTTTAAGACAACTACTATTCTTCAATCCATATTGATTAAAAAGTATATTTAGTACTTTTAGGATGCCGGGAAGACAGGCTTAGGGTCAAGACTCGAAAGGAATACATGATAGGTATACATTTTTCGATAGATACCAAGCAGGATACAATTGTGGCAGATTAGAACATTAAGAGATTGAAATGCAGGATCTGTATTCACTACTGACTATAGAATGAAACGTTGGAATTCGAAGTGTTTATCCAAAATAGACATTCCAGAGACACAGATTATTGAAAAATTCAAATTTATTTCATAATCATATTCTTAATAATAGGTAGGTGCATTTGGTATTGTGGCAATAAGCCATTGGCTTGTGTTAGCACTCACATATACAGCAAACATTTTGGGCACGATGGAGGAATAGTACGATTTTGCACAAATCTGTCTCAAATTTTGTCTTTCTTTTGCCAACACAACCAATAAATAATGCAACATGCACTGCAATCATACGTGATTTCGTGACAATTTCGGGTTTTATCGCTGTTGCCAGCTGACAAATTCTGCTCAGGCTTGCGTGTTGTGTTGATTTACGTAACTTGCAATAGTATTGTTGCGCTTTTTTGCTGGATGGTGTAATGTGAATGAACGTGTTTGCTTTTTTCGTGTCAGCATCGGCGTGTTATGGCTGCTAAAATTTGGGTTATTTGTTAACTTTTGCTGCATACAATGTCAGTTTTAATATAGGTTAAAGGCTACCAGAATAATATTTCATTTCGAATACTTACTTAGTGACTTTAAACAGTAAATTTATGTAACTCTTATGTTACTGTAAAATATGTAAACAGCCTCTCACCATATTTATGTAAGTGCTATTTGTTCAAAGTCGCATTGGTAGTTGGCACTTAATTAATGCATTTACTACATTGCAGCATTGAGATTTTTTCTTCACGAATTGATAACAACGAATTATCATTCATCTGTTTTTTTTTTTTAATTATTTAAGGAACCAGAACAAGTATACATAGTTCCCAGATTAACAATGACTATAATAGAAATCGCAGCAAGCAAAACTCTAGCTCGCCATAATCTTGCGCATCACAGCACTTCGCCTATTATCGCTCATAAAATTTCCATACCCCTTTTATATCCCTTACATAAAAATCGATTCTTAAAGAGTAAACTCCAAAAATGTTCGATAGTTGAAAAAACAGCGGGATGAGATACTTTAAAACACATAAAAGATCATCAGAGTCAAGTTCATATGTCGATTGTCTGGAATACTCAATGTCAATGTCATTACGATACCAAGAACCCATAACAATGGGATGATTGTTTAATGTGCTTAATGATAAAGGGTCCGATGGCTTTAAGATGATCTAGTTTTTTTATACTCGCTCTTGTTGGCTGTACTGCTACTTCTGCCCCAAAAAGCTATTAAAAAAGCAGGGTCAGCACGATGACAATGCGCGGTTGTTGCTTACAGACTACGAATTCTGCCAAAACGGGCGGGGAAATTGCGAGTAGTTTACTAGCGGTTCACTAGCTTCACTTAGCACTTAAGAATTTGGGCCCTGCTATGATGGTATTTCTATCGCCTACCTTCTTACTCTACCAACTGTTTATCGTAGAGGCCAAAACTATCTTATAATGCCAGAGAGAACGATGCGATAGTATAGTATAATAGTAGCACCTCCATCTCTTCGGTACTGTAAGACTTAAATAAAAATGAAAACCTCGAGTTAACCCTCCAGAACAGAAACCAATATAAAACGAATTCCACGAGCAATCGCTTTTTGTACTAAACTAGATTCTAAAACTAGCAATAAACTTTCGTTTGATTGCGAACTTTCCTTTTAATATAATCCACATTTAACGAGGTTCTTTTATACACTCTCTAATTATCTCGCCGATCGAATGTGATCATTCGTCTATGACGCTTTCATCTCGTCACCTGTCTTCGATCTAAACATGGTCGGATTATAAACAAATCAACGTATCTGTGATATCATAAGACCATTCACTAGGTACTCCCTTTCAGGCTTAGATAATACACACTCGTCAATCAAAGCTTTCAGGGGCTGAATGGCGATGACCACTTAAATGCTGTTTAGCAACTGTACAAAAAGAATTATTATATTTCAACAAGAGCTTTGACTGAATTTATGCGGCAATCCCCCGTATACCTAATGAAGCCATTTCTATAATTCCCCTCTTATCTGGGATACACTCCCAAAATGTTTTTATTACAAATACCAGCCACGATATCACTTATAGAAAAAGGGTCTTGGTGGTTCTTTAATGGGTGGATCTTGTCGGTAAGTAAAATACAGTATGATGAGGTCTTGGTTTACTGCTATCGATGCAGAGTCGTTTTCTTTACCCATTGGTTGAATAACACTGGTTAACATTATCAGTCCATTTTATCACTTTTCGACCCAGGCATCTGTTTGTAGCTCAGCAAGTAGCTAGGTATACAGTAGCTGTTGTTTTAGACAAAACTTTGATAGGATCAACATAACTATTACCACTATCACGAACTGAATAGTCAGTATCGGTCTCTCTTCAAATAACATAACAAGTGACCAACCACTTGTATTGAATGACACAATGACATTACAAACCAAAATGTCAACTTAAAAAGCTGAATCATTTGTGACACGGAGACCTCAATTCATGGCAACGTTCACAGGAAGGCCAAATTGCCGGAAGGGAATTCCTTCATTGCACACATTTAAGTTACGTATATGAAATACCGTAAGCTAAGTATTCGACGTCATAATGGTTTCGACACAAATATTTAGATGTACAAGTATGTTATTGTTTTTGTCAAGATCTAAATTGTTAGTCATCGGCCGTGGCTCTAGCCCACCCACAGAACAGTTCCGGCATGATCTACTAGCCAGCTTTGAAAACTACGTGAGTCTAAAATTTCTAATATTTATACATGTACACAGCCTTTTTAAATTTCATCTTCAGTCCTTGTTTTGTTGCCTTCAGTCCACTCCAGATATAATCAGCCTAAGAGATTTCTGCGGCAAATATACCAGCAAATTTTAGGATGCAACAACTGCCCGCATTTACTCCAAACATGCTCTGAGTTAAAAATATATTTAACACGTGCATACCAGACCCCATTTGCAAAACAACCAGTAAACAACTATGGCGTCGTTCTTCAAATCCAGACATTGCTTATTAATAGGGTTGGCCAAAACTAAACTAAAGTCACGGCAATGCAGTTACGAATATCACTTTTAACGAAGGCAAAAAAGCGCTACAATGCTTTGAAAGCCCCCCTTTAACCAATGTCACCTGCCAACCATGGCCAATGGTACTGAAACATGAACGCTCAAGAAGGACTGTGCACAAAATTAGAGTCGCACAAAGGGCATTGAAGCGAGCTATGCCGGGATGCTTATAAAACAGACTGTCATATTTTCATGCTTGGAAATCATACATTGATGCAAAAAGGAAATGTTACCAAACTTCATAAGATTTAGTTAAATATAAACAGAAAAATGGAAAGACTTGAATTAGAAACTAGTGATCAGACATTATTAGTGTTGGTCTTCTGCACTAATTTTGTCTTTAAATGAGGCCTTAAGTGTCTTTACTACTTAAGTTGTTTATCATATAAATACTTTACATCATTCAACCCTATGAGTACCTAAGTAGACTTTATCGGCGCATACGCACGGTTTCCGCAATGACTCCATTCTAAACATGGACATTCCTGGTAAAGTACTCTAAACTAAAATAATATAGCATATGAACAGCAGGCTGCATAACGGCTTCAATAGATTCATCGACAAAATACTTCTATTTGCTTTTAATGAGTTTGTAAATGGGAATGTTTAAAAAAATATATTTTGGTTTCTCGGCATACCCGATTTATTGTTCAGCGCTTTCCCTGCAAATCGTTAGCATATCTCTGTACACTGCTGAACATAAGCCTCGCCTACGGCACGCCACTGAGCTCGATCTTCAACTCTTTGTTTCCAATCGCTGCCAACCGGCTTGCGTATATTATCGCTCCCTCTAGTTAAACGGCGCCCTACGCTATATTTACCAAGCAAGCCATGGTTTCCACACATTAACACGTCTACCCCAACGGTTATCAGTTCTACGACAGATGTAACCACGGTCTAGCCCACTGCCACATCAGCTTGATAATCCTTTGATCTGCCTTGATAACTTTGGTTCTTTGACGGATGCCTTTAACGACGATTTATCACATTTTTTTATCTCACATAAGTTGAGGTTATTGGCCAAGTGCCAGTCTATTTCAAATTTATTTAAATTATTGAGTTATTACACTTTATGTGAAATTTACTTTGTTTCGTTAATCCTGCAATCTTTTTGAAACGGGAGTATGCCAGCCCTCCTAATGATGTGCATACAATTTCAATTTTTTATCAAGTTCGATTCCGTCTTTTATCCGTGAAGGTGTACAATAAGACTTTGGTGCTAATTAATATAAATAACTGCCTACACCGACAGCCATCGGTCAGTATTATAGAACGTAACTTAATCAAAGATCCACTATTAGAATAAAGCTATTAATATTGATTAAACCGATTAAATGGCTTTAATTTATGCTTGAGAATCATTCTATAATAGCGGCCTGAGGACTAGGTTCCTGACAGTTATACTCGGAATTTATTTGACAGACTTTCAAAAATTTTATGACGCCTTATACGGCGTCATAATATGTCAGATAACTTTCTGAAACTTTGTCAGGATCCGATGAAACTGGCCCTTATATTTTGATAGAAAATTGTAGATATTAATATCGCTATTCAATACAACACATACCGTTATACTTTAATTTTGTTCATAAAATTATATTCTTAAATAAATTAGTGTTATGACTCAGAACTATTAATTGTTCTGTGGTTATGACATAGAAAAGATAATAATAGTAAGTATTAGCTTTTAGTTTCCTCCTATCGTAGGGACCACAATTTTGACCACAATAATGCATTGATGTCATATTATGTCTATTTGCGACTAAAGGTAAAATCAAATATGGTATTAATTGTTATAATGGTATATTTTAGTAGGTTATTATGCCGCGACTCATAAACTTCAACGTCACATATTGTGGTCAGAGAGAATAGCAGGCATTTAAGGATTTGATTCAGGTCTTCCCCGTGAATAAAATTATAAAAGAAAATAATGATTTTTATTTTTTGGACTCGTCACGCATTACTTCGGTACCAAGTACCAAGACACGTTGAACCTCATCAAACATTAAAGGTACTTTTTAACTGACTTCAAAAAAAGGAGGAGGTTTCTCAATTCAACCGTATATGTTTTTTTTTATGTTTGTTCGCGGATAACTTCGTCGTTTATGAACCGATTTTAATTATTATTTTTTTGTTAGAAAGGAGATATCCCAAGTGTGGTACCATGGTAATTTTATCGAGGTCTAATGAGTATCTCCAGAGATATGGAGATAAACACCTCAAAATTGGTACTGAAAATTATTAGCGCGGCATTGAAGTCGGTTGTTTTTAGTTTTTTAAACGATCTTATTATGGATAAACAAATCACAGCCGAAAATACTTGAAAGATTAAATATTTGGGATCTATTTATCACCCCCGGTTATTGCTACCTTCCTGCATACTTAGGCTTAGGTCTTAACCCTACACTTATAATACCTGGGTAGTGCTGAATGGGTGACCACTGGTGGTAGGTTTCGGCCGTGGCTCGAACCACCCCCCGAACATGGACGTGTCACCAATCAGCCGAGTTTCTGCATGATGTTCGGTGTTAGCCAGCTTGGAAGACGAGTGAGGAAGTTATATAACTGCACTATGTGAAATTGGATTTAAGACCGTTGACCTGCGCCTCGTCTCACTGCCGTCTTCTATACCCAGAGAAATCACGATTCCATCTTGAACCGCATCATCACTTACCTACCATGAGTATTGATCAAGTGCTTCTCTGTTTCGCATAATTATAAATATACATCTCTGTGATTTGTGTTAGTTACGTTATTTGATTTTAATTTAGTAACGGAAATCAAAATAATTAGCACTACACAGTAAACAACGAAAAGTCACAGATCAACTTTCCAGCCACCATTTAGAACACGTTTTACTATGATGTATCTTTTATTCTGTTACATATTTGAATGGTTCGTAAATCGTGAACTCCTCATCAACTATCCCCTCACCTTTGTGTCTCTGGTGACTCACAGTGTGTTGACCTACCGAAGTATTTCATATACGTTCTTGTTTGTGAAGGTAACAGTAAGATGTAGCTGTGTGCGTGTCGAGAAATGAAAGCCTCCTCGGATTTTATGCGCCCCTGGTACCTCAAAGTTGTTAAAGCTTTATTTGTACTTTTTTGCGACTTTTTTTGATGTGACTTTTTTTACAAGGCATTAATAGTTCATTCACTACACTACAATATTTATACCATCACTTCGTCGCCTTTTAAGTTGCCAAATATATTTAACCGACTTTAAAAAAGAAGAGAGATTCTAAATTTATCGGAATCTTTTATTTTTTATGTATGTTCCCCAATTACTCAGACGCCTGGACCTATTTGGAAAATTCTTTTTTTTTTAAGGGGTATACTTTTAAAGTTGTTTCATTTAAGTTTCATTGAGATATGTTTAGTATCTCCAGAGATATGAAGATAAACACCTTATACTAAACTTGGTTCTGAAATTGTCTATCGCGACCTTTGCAGTCGGTTCTTTTAGTTTTAAAACGATTTTAAATTATGTCATTATTTTGGCAGTATTTGAGTAGCTCATAGTTACTTATGTCTAATTGCATTAATAATTTTACCACTCACTACACATTCCTTTAGCTAGAGTGTGCAAAATATCTGTTCGTTTAGTAGATCGGTAATGTTCCCGTTAAACATAGTAATCCTATTTTAAAACCATTTGTTTCAATTTTATCTTATTATCTTTATATCTACTTAACAGCTGCGATCGATTTTACAACCCTTTCCTATCGCCCCATGGACATCGGTCACAATCAGTGGTAAAATAGGCCCCTCTGTGACTCAAATGACCAGTTTCAAAACCGGCTTAGTACACGTGGTATACCTATTCAGAAACTATGACAAAATTACAATATTAACATGACTCATTGTTGGTTAAGTGATTTCAGTATCTTGCTTAATCTGTTATTTTAATAATTGTCCTAGAGTTTACTTTAGAAGAAATCATCTTGGGCCGATTTTGGAACGACAAATTGCCTACCTATTTATGTGCATGGCAGGATTATTAGTCATCAAAAATTGACCAATAAGATTTGTATTAGCGTAAGATATCAGTAATGTAAAAGCCTTGGGGAGGCCATTGGGAAGAGAGCCAACAATTTAACAATCAAAGTAGACAGTGAAATCGTAGAGCCTTGGAAGCAGTGATTCAGTCTCAGACAGTAGTGTCATTACATATTTTATACTTACATGCATAGCAGATACTTAAAACGAAAATCTAAATGGCTAAATGCATTTGTAGGAGGAGGAAATTCAGACTTCATTAAGTACATACTTCGTACAAAGTCATAATTAATATAACTGTTTAAAACTAAAACAACTGACTTCCATGCCCCGCGAGTCAAAGTTTGAGACGTTTATCGTCATATCTCTGGTAATACTTATCAGATCTCGATGATATTGCAATGGGATCACCTCGGAAACGGTCCCTACCGATTACAAAAATAATCATTCGAGTCGGTTCACAATTGACGGAGTAATCGCGTAACATAAACAAAAAAAACATATAGACGAATAGAGAACCTCCTTTTTGGAAGTCGGTTGAAAATAACTAACAGATATTTTACTCCTGAAACACTAACATACATTTAATCAAATACCTACTTCAAAATGACTCATTTAAATATAAAAAGACTCAATTTACTGTCGATATCTCGTAACTCTAAGTGCATGTCTTTATCCCGTTTATAAATAGTAAAGGACACAATAATGGCCTATTTTCATCTTCGAATTGGTCCGACAGTTCTATTTACGTCAAATTATTCAAAATAGAATATTGTTTATTTCGTTACCATAAGTAGTATCGATATTAACACGCTGAGTTGAATATAATAAATGTACTATGGAAACTGAACTGTAAGATGAATTAATATATTCATCAATGTTTTTATTACTAGCAGTACTTAAGTAGTCTTATATTGTCATATTTGGCTTGTTATTTTCGTGTCCATTTATGTATTAATCTAAAATCTGAGGCAACCCTGTGCGCGATTTTTATTTATTTTTTTTACTTAAAAAATGAGGTTCCCTATTCAACTATATTTTTCAACCGACTTCAAAAAGTAGGGGGAGAATCTTAATTCGATTTTTTTTTATGTGTAGAATTTTAATTCGATTGTTTTTTTTATGTGTACGTCTGAACTCCGTAATTTATTAACCAATTTAGATTTTTTTTTTGTTTGAAGGAAAGACTTCCCGTTTAGTCCCATTGTAATTTCACCAAGAACTGATGAGTTATCTCCAGAAATATGGAGATAAACACTTACATTTTTTATTGGAAATGTCTAGCGCGGCATTTGAGGTCGATTAAATATAAGTACTTAACATCATCCCACTTTAGCATTCTATGCAGTATATAGCCATACCTTAATTAGTAAACATAACAAAAGGAATCTCAGGTGGTTTTAATGCCCTTGTGCAGTTATGTTAATTAATTCAGAAATGCCAGACTATACGATGTTACGGTTGGTTACCTTTCATTATGGCTCGCAATGATGGGGTATTATAGATGAGATCTTTACGATTATGAACACTTATGAGAGATGGTATATGAGAAAATACTAACAATGGACATCTAAATCTTTGATGCTACAAAGCTTGGAGATAGGTTTTAATTTGACTGCAGAAAACATCGTGGTATTCGTGGTAAAAAAATTCAATAGTGCGACATTTAGCGACTTATTTACTAATTTACAGCCTTTTCCAGTGAACTAACCATCGCCAGTTTCGGTTATATAAAAATATTTTTAGATGATCAAACTTTCATCGTACTTTTCAATTGACTTCCAAAAAAAAAGGAGGGGGTTCTCAATTCGTCTGTATGTTTTTTTTTGTATGTATGTTACGCGATTACTTCGTCAATTCTGAACCGATTCGAATGATTATTTTTTTAATCTGTAGAATACTTTTCCGGGGTGGTACCATGGTAATTTCATTGAGAGCTAATAAGTATCTCCAGAGATATGACGATAAAAGTCTCAAACTTGCTACTGAAACTGACTCGCGGGGCATGGAAGTCGATTGTTTTAGTTTTTAAACTATCTTAATTTTTCTTCGGAAAAATGGAATCTTACGCGTATACCACAATTGCAGCGGTTATATGCCGGCTGTGATTCACGTACCTTTAGTCAAATTATCTCAGCCTAAGTTTCGACTTTCGAGTAATTCCGTCGCTCTTTTTCGGGAGAGACCGCGATACTTAATCGCTAATTAATCTCATCGCAGCAGAATAGCAGTTAATTCATCGAATTATTAATAATTCGATTAGTTAATTCAAGCAAAATCTAAACCAAGATAGATGATAATTTTTAAACTATCACTAGTTTTCGTATTGATAGACCGAAGGATCCATAGCTACCCAACATTGGTAATGGCGGCCGTAAAGGGTTATTTACCAGTATCTCAAAAACTTTGTCAGTACTGACCGGAAAATGAGTAAGGCCAGTAGCAGTTAAATACAAATTCTCGGAACAGTTATCAGCAACCGTTTTATCACCTTATCACCGGGCTGCTAATTCCACTGTTCACTTGTTTTAATTAATTGAAACGCAAATGTGTACGAGCCACGCGAGAAATCAGCGGTCCATGTTTTATTATGCTATTGATTTGTCTTCCGATAAGTGTTAGAGAAGAGAGGCACTTGAGGTAATGTTTTTGAAGTTATACTTCTTTTGGCGCGATAGAGAAAAATGATGAGAGTGAATTTTTACGATGCGCGCGCACACCGACACCTAAATTTAACATCGTGAAGTTAGTTCTAGGCGGTACGATGCGCGCGCACACTGAAACCCAAATTCTACACCGTGAAGTTAGTTCTAGGTGGCATGACTATGTTCAAGTTGTATATGTCATATTTAACGTCATATTTTTACGTTAATAAAACCTTTTTTATTTAAATAAAATCTTTTTGATTAATTTTAATATTGTAAACTTTAAACTTTCGCGATTTGAACACATAGTTATAAATAAAATATCTAACTGAAATATTTAACTGTAATATTTAACCGAAACATTCAACTAAAATATTCAACTAAAACATTCAACATAAATATCTAACTGAAATATTAAAGTGAAACGAGTTGGGAGCGACGGAGTCGGCAGTCGCAGCGTCGTCGAGTGAAGGCAGCGACGCAGCAAGTCGGCGCCTGCACCAGGGACAAACGACCTGCGATGCTCTGCTATCCACTGCACCCGTACACACCACGAGCTCCACTCCCAGCCACTGAAATATTTAACAGAAATATACAAATATACTTTAACATATATAATAATATAATATAATAATATAATAATATATATAATAATATACTTTAACCGAATATAAATATTCGGTTAAAGTATTTTAGTTAAATGTTTCAGTTAAATATTTCGGTTAAATATTTCGGTTAAATATTTCTGTTAAATATTTCAGTGGCTGGGAGTGGAGCTCGTGGTGTGTACGGGTGCAATGGATAGCCGAAACCGAATATAAATATTCGGTTAAAGTATTTTAGTTAAATGTTTCAGTTAAATATTTCGGTTAAATATTTCGGTTAAATATTTCTGTTAAATATTTCAGTGGCTGGGAGTGGAGCTCGTGGTGTGTACGGGTGCAGTGGATAGCAGAGCATCGCAGGTCGTTTGTCCCTGGTGCAGGCGCCGACTTGCTGCGTCGCTGCCTTCACTCGACGACGCTGCGACTGCCGACTCCGTCGCTCCCAACTCGTTTCACTTTAATATTTCAGTTAGATATTTATGTTGAATGTTTTAGTTGAATATTTTAGTTGAATGTTTCGGTTAAATATTACAGTTAAATATTTCAGTTAGATATTTTATTTATAACAATTTTAATATTCATCGTTAATCACTACTGCATTTTAGTTATTTTTTTTCCATACGACACAGAAGTATAACTTCTAAAGCGTGTACATAAGTACACACACTCTTTTTTTCTTTTACTTACAGACAAGTCTCCGTCGCGTATCGGATCGGCTACAGACAAGTACTAAGCCACTATTTCACGTGATGTTAAGTCTACGAATTAAGATAGAATTGTACTTGTCTGGACTTTGGAAGTGAAAAATATAAATAAACCAAGGCGCTGAAAAAATGCACATAGAGCAACCATCTCAATCCGTCTCCCTCATGGTTGGCACCGAACTTGACCGAACTTTGATTGTTTGGTAGGTGACTTTATCGAGTGTTTTAAGCTTCGATCAAGAATCTATAGATATAAGGTCGACGCAAAAAGTATGTCCCGACGAATAAGAGCTCACACCTGGCGGTGAGCTCTTATTTTGTTCGTCGAACACAAATACTTTTGTGACGAATAGCCGTAAGTATAAGATGATGTTTTACAGAATTGCGACTTTATTTTAAGGTATTATGGTCGTAAAGATGTTGATCATAAAACGGTTTTATAACTTTTGTCTCTGTTTATTAGTCAGTATACACTTTGGACAGAATTTGGCTTTGATTTTGTAGGTAACCCGTTATCTATAGATTCTTGATCGAAGGTTTTAAGCTTTGATTTAAGAAAGTCCGTTCAGCCGTTTGAAGAGAGCTCTTGCTTAGCTACTAGTTGATTAGGTTCTATAAGCAACTTTCATAGGTCTGATCAATTTTAAATTCAGTATCTGTTACTTCAATGATATTGCAGGACATGGTAACCTTGACTTTAATGCTGGGGCATCTCCTGGAATCTGCAGAATACACAGTCAAGCAACTCCTTACCGGCAAACAGCAGAGATGTCGTATTTAGACTCCTTGGAAAGACCTCAATGAACTGATTATACATAGATCAGTCGGGGGTGGTTCTAAATTTTAAATATTATTATTACTGTCTAAGAAGAATTCTTGGTTACCTTTGGCGGACAGAGGGAGCGATAAAATATTATACTAGTAACTGAGGTACAAATAAAAGTATTTTTACCAACAAAATTATCGGATAGAACTGTTATTATAGGTCAAATGGTTCAAACGAGAGCTAGCACGGATATTTGTAGATTAAACATGGCGGCTTTTACAAGGGATGTCGCGTATTGGAATGTCCAGGAAGTTGATAACAAGTACAAAAGCAAAAGGAGACAGATAAAATAAGACTTGTTATTGACAGATTAACTAGACGGTTCACAAATAGAACCGCCAACCTTCTCCAGGGCCGAATGATCACTTTTATTTTTTGGACAGACAAGCGCTTGACATGTCACCTAACATTAATTGAAGATGCGGCCTAAGATAGAATCGTGCTTGTCTGGAATTAGAAAACGGCAGAAAGAAAACTCAAACAAAAATTAAGGCTTTCATTAAATGTGTACACCTTAAAACTACTATCTACTCTAAGTACATCTTCGAGCAAATTCAATAAAGAATCAATGAGGTAGTCAAAGCAAAAAGTTCGTCAACTTTTTTGGGCTACGCTTTACCTTAAAAAGATCGTCATGCTCATCAGTACATAATGTATACGGACATGGTATGAGTTTATTTATACCAGTTGTCAAGACTTCTGTTAATCCGCCTGAGACGGTACCATCGCTTTGTCAGTTTTTAACCGTGAAAAAGAATTGTTCTTCGATTTAAAGAAGCGAAGTGGTCAGATATTTTTAGGGGATCATTCTCACTGTGATTGCCACTCACAGAATGCCATTGTTGCCTTCCTGCGTCCGCTTAAATCTTAAACTACTCTACACGTGACGTCTACACGTGGTGCTAAATGGGTGAACACTGGTGGTAAGCTTCAGCCGTGGCTCGAACCACCCACTGGACAAAGACATGTTGCCAATCGTTTCGCAGAGTTAGTGGATAACCGGTACTGTGGTGCTATAGGATACTTTTTAACGCGGGCGAAACCGCGGGCACAGCTAGTCAAGAATAAACAAAAACTTCAGGACATGTGAGACTCAACCTCTTGACATCACAGAGCGCAGTACAGTAACGCGCAATCATCTGGAAATCTAGATTCTGTGGTAAAGGTATTTAGTTTAGTTCAATCCAACTATCCCAAATCGTCTTCAAAACTGGCTTGCACCGAACCTATTGGCAGTACGATTGGCGACTTATCTTTGAAGTTCCGGTACCTACCAGTGCCTACCAGCTAAGTCAGTTTCGGGGCGAACGTTCAAGATTTCAGATTACGTGTTTAGTATTGAAGCCACAAATTGGCTCTTTAGCACAAAAAAGAAGTTTGATCCCGTTAGGCCACTGAGTAAGAGGAAAAAATATTGACATGAACGGCGTGAATTCTAGGAGAACTTATTCACGGAACAATACTAGGAAGCGACAACCAACCTACGTTGAACCTACCTGCGTAGTTTCATTCATAGAAATCTCTATTCAGATAATACCACAGAATAGTAGAATAGTAGTACTTCTACTGTTCTGTGCATATGACTCAAGTGTTCGCATTAATTTTTCACAGCTTGAGTAGGTATTATGGTATTAAATTAAATCTCTCGCATACTTTAGACATGACGTTTATGGGAGTTTTGTGTATCATAGGCTAGCGCTTGACCATTATCTCCTACTGGTAAGTGACGATGTGGTCCAGGACGGTAGTACACTACCGCAGAATAAATAATAGTATTATGACGCTACCACGCTAGAGCAGGATAGGAACTGGCGCTCAAGGACAGCTGTCAGAACTGTCGTACACATTTCATATTCCTTACCTTAAAAGGAAAAGGAACCCTTAAAGCTCAAAAGGCACGAATTACTTCTTAGAGAAAAAAATCACGATGTAAGTACGTATACTGAACACACTTCGGTGCACAAGTCAGATTTGGACTGTTCCGTGTTTCTAATATGTACTTAATTCACATTTTAAAGGTTATTCTATCTTTAAATTTTAGATAATACATACTATATCTCTGTATAGGAACGCTTCTAAGGCGTGGTATAGCTGATCATAATTGGAAAACGGAATCCAGTAGGTATGTAGCCTTAAGTAGCGTCGTACTAGAGATGAAGCAATGTCTTGTCAACTATTCAAAATAATCATTGGATTTCTAACCACAGTGCCAGTCTGCGATCTGTGGTCGGAGATGAAAGTTAGGTTAATTATGAAAATTCTGATTGTGTGGTATGTTTATTGTGATGCAAGATGTAGTTTCCCATTTTCTGTGAACTTTAATCGTATTTAATAATCTCTAACAAGAAGCTCGATTGATGGAAAGCTCTGACGTCTGCCTTTACCTGTGGCAAAACTATGACAGAATTTTGCAGCGTCATTGCACTGCGCTTGATGCTTTGGGTTAACTATAGTTATCGAGTCCCAGATGACAGGAATTGTAACGTCACTTAATGCGAAAAAAGTTACTTTAATCGGTGGCTAATTAGTAATAATTTCATTATCACCATCAGGAGGCTTTAACATACTATTGCAAGCAATTGAACCTTCTCCTAGACTTGCAAGAATCTGCATCGTAGATGTAGGTACTTTGCAGCTTCGCAAAAAATTACTTTTAACCGATTAGTTCAAAAGAAAGGCACACCAAACAAAATGACAAACGTTAGGTAACGTAATTATTTAGCGTTTCGAATTGACCATTTATCTGAGTTCGCGGTCATTGCCATACTCAATCTGTACCGGCCATTATAACTTGAACTGCGAGAGGTCATTCTCTCAAGTAGCTGTCAATGCGAGAAGAAAAGGTGTTGAGGACTTGAGAGCTTTGAAGAAACTGGTGGGTCGTTCCAGCTCAAAATGCAAACCGTCGAGTGCAAATACCTAGATGTTGAGCTGGACAAAGTAAATTTTACAACTGTAGTGGAAAGATAATTTGGTGTTAAGTCATTTAGGTGGTTTGCTGTTTATGTAGAACTTTCATTGGTGTTTAAACTTATTGGTCATCGTATTGTTCAGCATAAGGAGCTTATGTCTTTGCTTTTTGGATAGATTACGAGGATTTCGGACATTTTTTAGCTTGTCAAAAACCAAATGCAGAAGATACATTAATTCAGCTTTCACATATATTTACCAATAACAGCAACAATCTAATTGAAATACCTAATTAGGTACATATAAAAAAAAGTATTTGTTTATATATATCAACACCATCAACACCAATCAACACCAATATTATAAATGCGAAAGTCAGTTTGTTTATTTGTTTGTTTGTTTGTTTGGGACTTCTTCACGGTCAAACGGCTTGACCGATTTGGCAGAAATTTTGTACAAAGATAGAACATAAGGCAGAATAGGATATAGGATACTTTTTTTTTGGCTATCGAGTCAGAGGGTCCAGATATTTTTAATTGAATTTTGTAACTAAAGGACCTCTTTTCGAATAAACGGCTTGACCGATTTGCCTGAAATGTTGTATAAAGACAGTTCATAAGACAGAATAGGATATAGGATACTTTTTTTCTGGCTATCGAGTCAGGAGGTTCAAATATTTTTAAATGAATTTTGTAAATATAAGATCTCTTCTCAAATAACGGCTTGACCGATTTGCCTGACAAGTTGTATAAAGACAGTTCATAGGGCAGAATAGGATTTAGAATACTTTTTTTCTGGCTATCGAGTCAGGGGGTCCAGATATTTTTAATTGAATTTTGTAAATATAAGACCTCTTCTCGAATAAACGGCTTGACCGATTTGCCTGAAATGTTGTATTAAGACAGTTCATAGGGTAGAATAGGATATGGGATACTTATTTTTTGGCTATCGAGTCAGGGGGTCCAGATATTTTTAATTGAATATAACACTTCTTCTCGAATAAAAGGTTTGACCGATTTGCCAGAAATTTTATATGTATACATGTCATAGGGCAGAATAGGATATAGGATACTTTTTTTCTGGCTGTCGAGTCAGGGGGTCCAGATATTTTAAATTGAATTTTGTAACTAAAGGACCTCTTTTCGAATAAACGGCTACACCGATTTGCCTGAAATGTTGTATGAAGACAGTTCATAAGGCAGAAAAGAATATAAAATACTTTTTTTCTGGCTATCGAGTCAGAGGGTCCAAATATTTTTAATTGTATTTTGTAAATATAAGATCTCTTCTCAAATACACGGCTTGACCGATTTGCCTGACATGTTGTATAAAGACAGTTCATAGGTTAGAATAGGATATGGGATACTTTTTTTTAGGCTATCGAGTCAGGGGGTCCAGATTTTTTTAATTGAATTTTGTAAATATAAGACCTCTTCTCGAATAAACGGCTTGACCGATTTGCCTAAAATGTTGTATAAAGACAGTTCATAGGGCAGAATAGGATATCGGATACTTTTTTTTTGGCCATCGAGTCTGAGTGTTTAGATTTTTTTTATTGAAGTTTGTGAATGTGTGGCCTCTTATCAGCTAAACAGCTTGACCGATTCAGCTGAAATTTTATACATATTACAGTTTGTATAGCATAGAATCACATAGGATACTTTTTTTCTGGCAGTCGAGTCCAGGTGTCTAGAATTTTTAAATTGAAATTTGTAAATGTGTGGCCTACTCTCGGTCAAACGGGTTAAACATTTAAGCTGAAATTTTGTACACAGGCAGTCAAAAAGACATAGAAGGGCAACAAATACTTTTTTTTTTTTGGTGGAAATTTCGGTTGTTTATATTTTTATTATGGAATTTTGTAAATATGTGGCCTCTTTTCGGCCAAACGGCTTGACCGATTCAGATGAAATTTTGTACAAAGACATTAAATAGGGCATAAAAGGGCAAGGAATACTTTTTTCGGCAGTTAAGTGTTGGTGCCTATATTTTTTCTTAACTTTACATAGAGTTTGCATAATCATAAAAGTTTGAGCTTAGGTTCATAGATAATGACTAAACTTAATAAGTGCCTTAATTAGGCCATAAAACTGTCAGGGTCATTAAAAGTCATCAACATTTACGCGATGGCTTTGCTTGCCCGACGTGTTTTATCTGCTTTGTGGGAAGTATTTCAAAAGCATTAGTGTTTTAACATAGGTATTGACTAAGTAGGTTATAAAAACTGTCAGGGTCATAAAACGTAAAAATTTTCGCGCTCGCTTCGCTCGCGCATTGATAGCGCTCGCTGCGCTAGCGCAAACCTTTGTTTTATCTACTTTGAAGGTAATGTTTCAAAATTTTTTTTGTATTTTAATAGCCACATGCTTCAAAACGACGCCATAAATTGAAACAGTACAACCTTCAATAATCACAATGATTATTAAACATAAAATAAGTGGATATCAAGTTTAACCTTTGTGTCATCAGTGTTAACTTAGTAGGTCATAAAAACTGTCAGGATCATAAAATGACGTACAAATTTTTCGCGCTCGCTTCGCTCGCGCTGTGATAGCGCTTCCTACGCTCGCGCAGTAATAGCGCTCGCTCCGGTCGTGCAAGCATTTGTAAAATGTACTTTGTAAGGAAACATTTCAGCAACTTTTGTATTTTAATAGCCACATTCATCAAAACATGTCATAAATTGGAACAGTTCAACCTTCAATAATCATAATGATTATTACCTTAAAATAAGTGGATATAAAGTTTAACCTTAGGGTCATCGGTGTTGACTTAGTAGGTCATAAAAACTGTCAGGGTCATAAAATGCCATAAAAATTTTCGCGCTCGCTGCGCTCGCGCAAGCCTTTGTTTTATCTACTTTGTAGATAATATTTCCGCATTTTTTGTATTTTAATAGCCTCATGCATCAAAACGAGTTTAAGAATTGAAACAGTACAACCTTCAATAATCATAATGGTTTTTTACCTTAAAATAAGTGGATATTAAGTTTAACCTTAGGGTCATCGGTGTCGACTTAGTAGGTCATAAAACTTTCAGGGTCATAAACAAATGTCTCGCTTCGCTTGCGCAGTAATAACGCTACATAGCAAATAATAGCGTGTTTTAACAGCCTCATACATTAGTTTGACTCAAATACTTAAACAGCAAAACTTGGTAAACCTTGGTTAGGTTTACCAAGTGCCAAGTAATGATTAATGACTTTAACAATAGACGATATCGAGTTCGACTTAAGAGTCATCTATATAGACTTGATGATTAGATCATTAAACTGTCAGCAAAGCCATAAAAAAATTTCACTTGCCCAATAATAGAGCTTGCTACGATCGCGCAGCTATTCACCTTATTTTCTTTGTAAGAAATGTTTCAGGAACTGTTGTGTTGAGTCAAACATTTAAACAGCACAACTTCGTATACTAACCTAACCAAAAAAATTTATGACTTTAACAATACAGGATATTGAGTTCGACTTTAAGGGTCATCTATGGTGACTTGGCCTAAGAGATCATCGATCTAGACCTCAATGCTCATAAAGACACAAATAACGCGGGCGAAGCCGCAGGTAACAGCTAGTATATATATATATATAATAGCAACACAATTTTAGAGGTCTACTTCAGATCAAATGTCTTCGTTTTCAACTGGACGCTGGATCAAATTCGGAAGCGTCATTTTGAATTTAGAATATTTATTATTCTATGATTCTTCTATTTACCTAGTCGCTGACTAGAATGACAGATTTTTTCAAATTAAAACATCCAAGTTATGGACTAGAGCATTGTGTATTGCAAAGATCTAAGTTGAATGAGAGGCAGTTTCCGAATCCGAATTTGATTTCGAATGATTGAGAATCAGGGAGCTGGAGCGGGAATTAGATACCGCGATCCACATAAAACATTATTAAACTTTAACGAACTAAGCTACAGAGATGGGTATTTGGTATTACAGTATTTCAATAAATCCTGAAAACACGAAAAACATATAACCCCCTAGAACTGAAATACCACGGGTCAAATCACAGACTGCTATAAAACTCTTTAAACATTAAAAAAAAAAAAAAAAAACATTTATTTCAGGTAAGTTTTCACCCATAAATTCACAATTTTCACGCTTCACAATTTAACATCAATCATATCAATATCATATTATACATTTACATTTGTTTAGTTTGTTACTTTAGTTCATTAGTCAAAGACCCACAGACGTGCTAAGTTCAAGGTAAAAATACGGAAGTTCATAAAATTGCTCAATAGGCTGAAAAAACTGGATATGAACCAGTTTAAGATTGGCCAATACAGACTGGAGTCACAATGGATTCGTGACACTACGATAATCTGTGGTTAGACTTAGCTGCAAAGCCTAGCACGTATAGCCTACTTAGGTTAAGCCTTAATAAACCTAGTGGGTTACGTCATAAGGTTGATATCTTGTATAAAGCAATGGCATTCCAAGCCAAGGTCGGTGCCCAACGCCCTATTACTTAGTTACTATAATTTAAACTGTGATTATAGAATGCTGTAGGTGTTCACGAAATGCCGAATGAAGTGCAGTAATTATTTAAGACCATAGAGCCTCGCTGTCCCTGGCTTCTTTTTCGAAGATCCCTTTTCATAGATTCTATATCGAATTTAATGAGGTAGGTGGTAGGCACTTAGCAAAACATGAAAGCATTGCCCCAAATGAGCTGCTGGGTGTTAGTTGTTTGATATATTCATAGCAAGGCATTCTTTCTATATACGAGTAAATCGTAAAGGATTAATAGGGTACGTTTGGTAATCATAGGTGGTAGAAGCATGTTCCGCTTTATTTCCTACCAAAAAGTAGGTTACCGCCATAATATAATAAAAAATGAAAATATGCCGCCGCAACCTCACGGTATTCCATTCCGGCAGCAAACAGCCTTTGAGAGTCAGACCATTCTAGGCCTAGCGTGTTGACCGTCTTCGATCACATCACCGCCTGCGGCTAGGCGAGATAGTGGTCAAACGATATCTTATCTAAGTATCACACAAAAATAAAATGTAAATGAGAGTTGCTGCAGAGTTGGAGTTGCCGCCAGAGTGTGGATTGTGGTCTCTCTCAAATTGACGTGTACCAGATTTTCCAAAATACTTTCTCTACGATAATTTTATGATACTGCATCACCGAAGGTAACAGATTCACAAAGAGAGTAACATTCTCCATCAACTCGGAGTAAAATTGTCATGTAAGTAATCAAATAAACACTACTAAGATCTTTAACGTCGTCATCAGAACCTTATGTCAGGACATAAAGAGCTGTCTGTTCAAGGACAAATCAATTGGACAAAGGTGTTTTTATCCGACCACAATACACCGGAACGTGACCAGTTTCAATAATGTTTCGGTACGACTACTAAAATAGACAGCATTAGAAGAAAAACCTTTGCACACGACCTTTCAAGAGAAATCAAAGCGCTGTTTTTTATTCCACGTAACAAAGGAATGTGGAAAGAAACTGATTCCTAATAAGCTGGCATCAAAACTGCCGATAATGGTGATAATGACGAATATGTTCAAAAACCCAATGCACAGGTATTTTTAAGGATAATATTTGCATCACTTTACAAGGGAGATGGTCGAACGTAACCATTAAATAAATACCTCTCGCAACTCAATCCCAACCCAACCATTTGTGTAAACGATAACTGCTGTGGCTGTATTTGTCTAGCCAAGAGGTGTAGGTGTTGGTTTTGACGTAATCTTTATTCGCATTGGACCGGTATTAATAAGAAAAGCGTGTATTAAAATAAGGTAGTAATGTTATTAGTAGACATAGTACGGTTATGTTATTTATAATTTTGGCTGGGTCGTACCAGCCCTCTAGACATAATTTGAGGTCATTTCAGGACATAATATAAGAACGGCTTCGGATAAGGAATAGGTGGAAAAAAATGGATGTATGTCCAGCGGAATCAAATATAGTTCAAGCCATTTATTTCTCAAAAATGGATAGATATACCGTCGAAGTTACAAACATCAGCGTCTTTTTTAGGGTTCCGTAGCCAAATGGCAAAAAACGGAACCCTTATAGATTCGCCATGTCTGTCTGTCTGTCTGTCCGTCCGTATGTCACAGCCATTTTATTCCGAAACTATTAGGTCTACAGAATTGAAACTTGGTAGGTAGATGTATTCTGTGAACCGCTTTCCGATTTTTATACAAAAATAAAAAATATAAAAGTTTAAGGGGGGGGCATTCCATACATGCAACTGGAACAAAAAAAAATTTTTTTCGTCAAACATATACGTGTGGTATCTATGGATAGGTCTTTAAAAATTACATTAAGGTTTCTAAAATCATTTTTTCTCAAAGTCAATCATTTCAAAGATACGGCGCGTCTAAAGTGGTAAAATGTGTGTCCCCCCCCCCCCCCTCTAACTTCTAAAGTAAGGGAGTGGAAAATCTAGAAAAAATATATTCTGTAGATCTCAATAAAAACTAACAACGAAAATTGGTTTGAACGAGATACAGTCAGCAGTTATTGAGATATAGTGACCGCAAGTATAACTTTGTTTTTCATACAAACACTATGAAAAACAAAGTTATTTTTGTAGTTGCGAAAAATCAAAGTTATAGAATACTCTACTGTGTTACGGAACCCTACGAGTGCGAGTCCGACTTGCACTTGGCCAGTTTATTAATTAACGGTTAATTTAAAGCAAAGCCCAAACATGGGAAACTCAAGCGCAATTACTATTATTAATATTGTGTATTGTTTAATTATTTTTTGTAATAATATTTTAATGTAGTTGTTTGTTTTATTTAACTGTTTTATTTTTGTATATATATATATATCCATATATTTTTGTTTATAATTGTTTTGTTTGTTTTAAATAAATTATTTGACGTTAGGTATGACTTGTATTGAGTTATGTAATTTATTGAATATTTTTATGGACAATTACATAAGGACTATTTGAGTGAAATGTTTATCAATCGATAAGTTTCACAGAATTTAAATCAAATTTCAAAATATTGTGAATAGACCTTCTGGCCATCTTCAAATCCTCACGTTAAAGCATCAGCTAAACGTTAATACATCAAAATGAGAATATGTTCAAGTGTCGGTCACCAATAATTTCAACAACATAATACTTAAGTACAATGTAATCTTATCGCTTCACAGTAGTGTCACACCACGGAGCCGTGGTAGTAAACTTCTAAATGGGCACTCAACATTCAAGTCAGCCTTGGTGAAATGTTGTGTAACTAGACAGGGCTAACGACGTTAATTATCTAAGTGCAGGTAAACTGTGTTTTCTTGCTAGATAGGCTAGTGTTTGAATACTACCTCACTAAAGGACAATAAGCGTCTAGACATTTGAGGGCTATCTGGCGTAATGATGTGGCCGAAATTGGTAAATCTGATGTGCGCTGCCGGAACACCGTAATTATGATTGTAAAACTGTGGTGATGTTATGGCGGCATATTTTCTCCGTGATGGTGATGTTACTTTTTGTTAGCAAGTCAGGCGGAACATCGATATACTCGTAATGCTCCTATCACCTGTAGTTATGTAGATTTTCCTATCGAATGTATGTGCGCATTCACAGAGTAGGCCTTCGGCAACATTCTAAGTAGGACCCACCAATTTTACCAATATAGGTATAATAGATTTTAGATTTGAGATTCAATCAAATATAGTTCAAGACATTTATTTCCCAAAAATAATATAAATAAAAAGAAAACGTACCTAATAAGTAGGCTGTTGTACAACTAAATTCGCCTTGTGTAAACTCGGTATAAAGTACCTACGATAGATAAATACGTAAATAAATACTATTATAGTATAATATGACAACTTTTGTGACGTCATTATAATTATACGATTGTGAAATAAAAGAAAAAAACAGGTACTTAAGCATATGGATAATTGTGGATAATATTTAATACGATTTTATATTTGAAATTAAATTATTATACATTATTTTGTATTAGTATACCTATTGGAATGCATATTCGACACCATTTTAAAAATTTATATCTCCAGCTACATTTTTATTCAAGAACGGGTTAAAGATTATTTACTTCTAAAACAACACAGTTTACTCACATATAATTCACTTAACAACACACTGCAATAACAAAAGATGTTATGATGATTTAATGTGTATTTTTTTATTCAAAAATATAAGTACTTAACCACTATCTCAAGTGATGATGCGGTCTTAGATTGTATCGTGCAGAAAACTGCAGTAAAACTTGGCGCTGGACCACAGACATTTGTCCAATTCACACTGCGCAACCTCAGATTACAGAAAAAAAACAGAAACCGCATCGAACCGTAATTTCAAGCGACGCTCTGTGTCCAAAAACCAATCCAAAAATCCGCGCTCGCCTCCCTTGTAAACCGTGTAAAGTTGCTAGCTAGCATTGACTTCACATTAAAGGAGGAGAGAAAAAATGTTACCTACACAACGAAATTCACAGATAGATAGATAAACACTTTATTGATCACCAGTTACAATAAACTGGCCAAGTGCAAGTCGGACTCGCACTCGTAGGGTTCCGTACCACACTACAGTATTTTATAAGATCGAGCAAAAAAAACCACTATCATTTTTCGCCAGAAAAAAATAATAATTATTAAACATTTTATTAACCGACTTCAAAAAAAGGAGGAGGTTTTCGATTCGACCGTATATATATATATATATATATTTTTTTTTTTAATGTTTGTTCGCGGATAACTTCGTCGTTTATGAACCGATTTCGATTATTCTTTTTTTGTTCGAAAGGAGATATCCCAAGTGTGGTACCATGTTAATTTTATCGAGGTATGATAAGTATCTCCAGAGATATTGAGATAAACATCTCAAAATTGGTACTGAAAATGAATAGCGCGGCATTGAAGTCGGTTGTTTTTTAGTTTTTAAACGATATTATTTCTTATATTCAATTCAATTCAATATCGTTTATTTCAATTAGGTACATGGTACACTTTTGAACGTCAGCAATTTACATTTCACATATATAGAATATTATTTAAAAAGAAAAGGAACAATCCATGTCCAGTAGTTGCTAAATATTTATAAATAAAATAACTTCATAAAGACTGCTATGCGTAAAAACAATTACCAAAATTTTGAGAATGTCAAATTAATGTCAAAACAATAAAAAGTCAAATAATATAAATGTCAAAACGCCATCTAACGTCTAACAAAGGTGTTAGGAATCGTCATTTCAATATAACGCCATCTATGGGACGTTTACCTAACTAAGCGTACATAGATGGCGTGAAATGCCGAAAAAAACACGTTTCTTGTATGGGGATTATTTTTAACTTTTGTTTTTAGTATTTGTTGTTATAGCGGCAACAGAAATACATCATCTGTGAAAATTTCAACTGTCTAACTATCACGGTTCATGAGATACTGCCTGGTGACATACGGACAGACACACAGACAGACAGACAGACGGACAGCGGAGTCTTAGTAATAGGGTCCCGTTTTACCCTTTGGGTACGGAACCCTAAAAAGAGAATACTTAGAACTAGAACACATTATTTTACACATATAGTAGTATCAATGGGCGGTCTTATCGCTCATAGCGATCTCTTCCAGACAACCATGCACGGAATGGATTACACATTACTGGACAGACGAGCAAGCAAATACAGCGCTCACATTAGCGCTGATAGGAGACGCTCAGCTTATTCTGGAACGCATACCTGAAGAGGAAAGGACGCTGAAGACCCTGCTGGAAGCTCTGGAAACGCGCTATATGGAAGACGGTGGTTTCTCAAATAAGTAAAATAACTATAAAACACAATTTCAATATCTTAAATATGCATAATTGATCATATATCAATTGTATACTTGTCAAAATATTACACGTAAATATACACATATTGCTGACATAAAACCTATGAAATATATAATATATACGAGTACATATAATATATAACATATATAATGATAGACCTATAATACCTACATACAATATATATATATATATATATATATATATATAAATACCATATACATATACAGCAATAATGTAACTAACAATATTAACAGGTAGATGACAAAGACCAATAGTTTGTCAATAGTTGCTAGGATGAAAGATAGTGAGCTTTAACACGACGTTTAAAGATATCCAAAGATTAAATTTTTCTAATTTCTACTGGCAAAGAATTCCATAACACCACAGCTGAAGAACCACAACAGAGTGAATTATAGAATCGCCGGCGCGAGACCACACTATTTAAGAGTGGTTATAATACCTTCACTTTTTAGGGTTCCGTAGTCCTGACAAGGAACCCTTATAGTTTCGTCATGTCCGTCTGTCTGTCTGTCCGAGGTTTTGCTAAGAGACCGCTAATACTAGAAAGCTGTAATTTTGTGGGGGTATGTAAACGAATGACACCGACAAAGTGCTGAAATAAAATTTTGAAAAATATTTTTTTTAGGGTAGCTCCCCTATATGAGAAGTGGGGATGAATTTTTTTTCATCGTCTACCCCATCGTGTGGGGAATCGTTGAATAGGTCTTTTAAAATGACTAAAGGGTTGCTAATACCATTTTTCGATTGAATGCTCCATTTACGAAATATTAAACTTTAAAGTGTAAATTTTTGTTCTAGTAGGGCGTCCCCCCCCCCCCCCCTCTAAAAGCTAAACTGCTGGCTTGAAAAATCTGGAAAAATTCGTGATAATACGCATTTCATGACCTTTAAAGGAAAATTATAGCGGTTAAGATAACTTTATTAGTTTAGCAGTAATTGTCGTTAAACTTGGGTGTTGGAAAATTTTGTACTAAATACAAAATCCTTAGAATAAATCCTTTAAAGTGACAAAGACGAAGTACCTAGTTGCTTGTTTATAACGGGTAAAGACTTGCATTGAATAACATGCTACTACTGAACCCTACACTGCGCACCGACACGCACTTGGCTGGTTATTATTACTTGTTAGGTTAGCGTTTGACCACTATCTCACCTGGTGGTAAGCAATGATGAGGTCGAAGATGGTGAACACGCTGGGCCTAGAATATGTACTGACTCTCAAGGGCTGTGTGCTGCCGGAACACCGCGCCGTAAGGTTAAAAAGGTTTTAGGTAAGTTGACGCCTGGTTTATTCTGTATTCTATCTCAACCCGTCTTCCAAGTAGTACTTCTACTCCACTGTAGTTCGAAGGTTTCCAAATACGGCAAATACTTTTACGCGTGTTAAATATTAGTCGTATAAAACATGTCTAGACATCCAAATTGGATGAAGGAAATAGGCAGAACGTGAGTTCACTTTTAATCCGTTTACAGAAATTCGTTTTGATGACACGCGGTAAAACTGTGCTATATTGTGATTTTGCGTGTAACGCTGAATTTCTATTACTCGTGTAGTATCGTAAAGTAAGTAAGTCGTAAGTATCGTAGTAGTATCGTGTATATAAGGTCATTTATTTTGGTGTAAATTATGTGTAGGGTGCATTCGGGTAACTCCGAAAATTGGGGAATTCTAATAATTAAAGTTTTCCAATCGACACGGCAATATTTCATGCTTTGGCAACATGCACCAAGCGGCCATTTTAATACGCATCCGCCCGCAAGTCACCTCAGGCTGCTACGTGATACCGCGCGTCATCAACGGTCATTTTTCCAAGCAACGGCGATTTCGCGGGTTTTTTGGTGTTATTGGATTTGCCCGAACATCCATAATTACAAACCCTTTTAAGATATGAAACTTTTATTTTCTTTATTCCCTAGATTAACGTTTTTTTGCAATTCTGTGTAGGCTTAGAACTATCTTGCTCAAGATTTTTTGCACTTTTCAGATTTAGCCGAATAGGGCAATTCCGAATTTGTCAATGCCTTCTAAGAGTTTGAGTACCGTTGGCTACTTGTCGGGTAATTCCAAAATGAAAGTAGCACTCATGTAATGTTTGGCCCTTTCAGTGGCCAAACCGCTACATACATTTCGTGAAGGTAAACCTGAACGAAAAAGAAACACGTACTTTAAGGGATAACTACTTAAAACCCACTTATGAGTGTCATTCAGAATTACCCGAACATAATTCGGAATTGCACTCTGACAAAAAAAATATAACAATGTTTTGAAACATTTTTTAATTATTAATTACAATAATATATTTATACAAATCTTAGCAATAGTACTTGGGCATATATTCACGCAGACGGAGTGATATAAGCTGGTAACATGAAGTCTATCAATTTTGACATATTGGTGATAATACAAAGACCCTGTGAACTCATCAAAAATTCATTCGTAAATACCCGAATGCACCCTACATAATATACAATACAACTACTGAGTGAGATAGTTCAGAAAGGTAACATTCTAAGCCCGTCACACACGTGGCTATAATATATATTTTTTTTTTACTACGTCACCAAAATATGTGGCCAGCGCCAGAGACATATTAAGATACTAGCTGTTACCTGCGGCTTCGCCCGCGTTATTTGTGTCTTTATGAGCATTGAGGTCTAGATCGATGATCTCTTAGGCCAAGTCACCATAGATGACCCTTAAAGTCGAACTCAATATCCTGTATTGTTAAAGTCATAAATTTTTTTGGTTAGGTTAGTATACGAAGTTGTGCTGTTTAAATGTTTGACTCAACACAACAGTTCCTGAAACATTTCTTACAATGAAAATAAGGTGAATAGCTGCGCGAGCGTAGCAAGCGCTATTATTGGGCAAGTGAAAAATTTTTATGGCTTTTTATATCCCTGACAGTTTAATGATCTAATCATCAAGTCTATATAGATGACTCTTAAGTCGAACTCGATATCGTCTATTGTTAAAGTCATTAATCATTACTTGGTACTTGGTAAACCTAACCAAGGTTTACCAAGTTTTGCTGTTTAAGTATTTGAGTCAGTCTAATGTATGAGGCTGTTAAAACACGCTATTATATGCTATGTAGCGTTATTACTGCGCAAGCGAAGCGAGACATTTGTTTATGACTTTTTATGACCCTGAAAGTTTTATGACCTACTAAGTCGACACCGATGACCCTAAGGTTAAACTTGATATCCACTTATTTTACGGTAAAAAATCATTATGAATATTAAAGGTTGTACTGTTTCAATTTACGAATCGTTTTGATGCATGTGGCTATTAAAATACAAAAGTTGCTGAAATGTTTCCTACAAAGTAGATATAACAAATGCTTGCGCAACCGGAGCGAGCGCTATTACTGCGCGAGCGTAGCAAGCCCTATCACTGCACGAGCGAAGCGAGCACGAAAAATATTTACGACTTTTTATGACCCTGACGGTTTTTATGACCTACTAAGTCAACACCGATGACACAATGGTTAATCTTGATATCCACTTATTTTAAGGTTAATAATTATTATGATTATTGAAGGTTGTACTGTTTCAATTTATAAACTCGTTTTGATGCATGTGGCTATTAAAATACAAAAAATGCGAAAATATTACCTACAAAGTAGATAAAACAAAGGCTTGCGCGAGCGCAGCGAGCGCTATCAATGCGCGAGCGAAGCGAGCGCGAAAATTTTTATATCATTTTATGACCCTGACAGTTTTTATGACCTACTAAGTCAACACCGATGACCCTAAGGTTAAACTTGATATCCACTTATTTTAAGGAAAAAATCATTATGATTATTGAAGGTTGAACTGTTCCAATTTATGACATGTTTTGATGAATGTGGCTATTAAAATACAAAAGTTGCTGAAATATTTCATACAATGTAGATATAACTAATGCTTGCACGACCGGAGCGAGCGCTGTTACTGCGCGAGCGTAGTAAGCGCTATCACAGCGCGAGCGAAGCGAGCGCGAAAAATTTTCACGTCATTTTATGACCCTGACAGTTTTTATGACCTACTAAGTCAAGACCGATGACCCTAAGGTTAAACTTGATACCCACTTATTTTAAAGTAAAAAACCATTATGATTATTGAAGGTTGTACTGTTTCAATTCTTAAACTCGTTTTGAAGCATGTGGCTATTAAAATACAAAAACTGCAAAAATATTACCTACAAAGTAGATAAAACAAAGGTTTGCGCGAGCGCAGCGAGCTCTATCAATGCGCGAGCGAAGCGAGCGCGAAAATTTTTATGTCATTTTATGACCCTGACAGTTTTTATGACCTACTAAGTCAAGATCGCTGACACAATGGTTAATCTTGATATCCACTTATTTTAAGGTTAATAATTATTATTATTATTGAAGGTTGTACTGTTTCAATTTATAAACTCGTTTTGATGCATGTGGCTATTAAAATACAAAAACTGCAAAAATATTACCTACAAAGTAGATAAAACAAAGGTTTGCGCGAGCGCAGCGAGCTCTATCAATGCGCGAGCGAAGCGAGCGCGAAAATTTTTATGTCATTTTATGACCCTGACAGTTTTTATGACCTACTAAGTCAAGACCGATGACCCTAAGGTTAAACTTGATACCCACTTATTTTAAAGTAAAAAACCATTATGATTATTGAAGGTTGTACTGTTTCAATTCTTAAGCTCGTTTTGATGCATGTGGCTATTAAAATACAAAAAATGCGGAAATATTACCTACAAAGTAGATAAAACAAAGGCTTGCGCGAGCGCAGCGAGCGCTATCAATGCGCGAGCGAAGCGAGCGCGAAAATTTTTATGTCATTTTATGACCCTGACAGTTTTTATGACCTACTAAGTCAACACCGATGACCCTAAGGTTAAACTTGATATCCACTTATTTTAAGGTAAAAATCATTATGATTATTGACGGTTGAACTGTTCCAATTTATGACATGTTTTGATGAATGTGGCTATTAAAATACAAAAGTTGCTGAAATGTTTCCTACAAAGTACATTTTACAAATGCTTGCACGACCGGAGCGAGCGCTGTTACTGCGCGAGCGTAGTAAGCGCTATCAGAGCGCGAGCGAAGCGAGCGCGAAAAATTTTTACGTCATTTTATGACCCTGACAGTTTTTATGACCTACTAAGTTAACACTGATGACACAAAGGTTAAACTTGATATCCACTTATTTTATGGTTAATAATCATTGTGATTATTGAAGGTTTTACTGTTTCAATTTATGGCCTCGTTTTGATGCATGTGGCTATTAAAATACAAAAAAAATGTTGAAACATTACCTTCAAAGTAGATAAAACAAAGGTTTGTGCGAGCGCAGCGAGCGCGAAAATTTTTTTTGTCATTTTATGACCCTGACAGTTTTATGACCTAGACTAAGTCAACGCCGTTGACCCTAAGGTTAATCTTGATATACACTTATTTCAAGGTACAAAAATCATTATGATTATTGCCAGTTGTACTGTTCCAATTTATGTCATGTTTTGATGAATGTAGCTATTAAATTACAAAAGTTGCTGAAATATTTCATACAATGTAGATATAACTAATGCTTGCACGACCGGAGCGAGCGCTATTACTGCGCGAGCGTAGTAAGCGCTATCACTTAAAACGAAACTGAAATCACGAAAAATTTTTACGACCTTTTATGACCCTGACCGTTTTCATGACCTACTAAGACAACACTGATGACACAGAGGTTAAACTTCATATCCACTTATTTTAAGGTTTATAATCATTATGTTTATTGAAGGTTGTACTGTTTCAATTTATGGACTCGTTGTGATGCATGTGGCTATTAATATACAAAAGTTGCTGAAATGTTTCCTACAAAGTAGACATAACAAATGCTTGCGAGACCGGAGCGAGTGCTATCACTGTGCGAGCGTAGCAAGCGCTATCACTGAGCGAGCGAAGCGAGCGCGTATCATTTTTACAACCTTCTGTGACCCTGACAGTTTTTATGACCTACTAAGTTAACACTGATGGCACAAAGGTTAAACTTGATATCCACTTAAATTCATAATGATTATTGAAGGTTGTACTATTTCAATTTATGGACTCGTTCTGATGCATGTGGCTATCAAAATACAAAAGTTGCTGAAATATTACCTACAAAGTAGATAAAACAAAGGTTTGCGTGAGCGCAGCGAGCGCTATCACTGCGCGAGCGAAGTGAGCGCGAAAATTTTTACGTTTTATGACCCTGACAGTTTTTATAACCTACTTAGTCAATACCTATGTTAAAACACGAATGTTTTTGAAATACTTCCCACAAAGCAGATAAAACACGTTGGGCAAGCAAAGCCATCGCGTAAATTTTGATAACTTTTAATGACCCTGACAGTTTTATGGCCTAATCAAGGCACTTATTAAGTTTAGTCATTATCTATGAACCTAAGCTCAAACTTTTATGATTATGCAAACTCTATGTAAAGTTAAGAAAAAATATAGGCACCAACACTTAACTGCCGAAAAAAGTATTCCTTGCCTTTTTATGCCCTATTTAATGTCTTTGTACAAAATTTCATCTGAATCGGTCAAGCCGTTTGGCTGAAAAGAGGCCACATATTTACAAAATTCCATAATAAAAATATAGACAACCGTAATTTCCACCCAAAAAAAAAGTATTTGTTGCCCTTCTATGTCTTTTTGACTGCCTGTGTACAAAATTTCAGCTTAATTGTTTAACCCGTTTGACCGAGAGTAGGCCACACATCTACAAAGTTCAATTTAAAAATTCTAGACACCTGGACTCGACTGCCAGAAAAAAAGTATCCTATGTGATTCTATGCTATACAAACTGTAATATGTATAAAATTTCAGCTGAATCGGTCAAGCTGTTTAGCTGATAAGAGGCCACACATTCACAAAATTCAATAAAAATAATCTAAACACTCAGACTCGATGGCCAAACAAAAGTATCCGATATCCTATTCTGCCCTATGAACTGTCTTTATACAAAATTTCAGGCAAATCGGTCAAGCCATTTATTCGAGAAGAGGTCTTATATTTACAAAATTCAATTAAAAATATCTGGACCCCCTGACTCGATAGCGAAATAAAAAGTATTCTATATCCTATTCTGCCCTATGAACTGTCTTTATACAAAATGTCATGCAAATCGGTCAAGCCGTGTATTTGAGAAGAGATCTTATATTTACAAAATACAATTAAATATATTTGGCCCCTATGACTCGATAGCCAGAAAAAAAGTATTTTATATTCTTTTCTGCCTTATGAACTGTCTTCATACAACATTTCAGGCAAATCGGTGTAGCCGTTTATTCGAAAAGAGGTGCTATAGTTACAAAATTCAATTTAAAATATCTGGACCCCCTGACTCGACAGCCAGAAAAAAAGTATCCTATATCCTATTCTGCCCTATGACATGCATACATATAAAATTTCCGGCAAATCGGGCAAGCCTTTTATTCGAGAAGAAGTCTTATATTTACAAAGTTCAATTAAAAATATCTGAACCCCCTGACTCGATAGCCAAAAAAAAAGTATCCCATATCCTATGCTACCATATGAACTGTCTTAATACAACATTTCAGGCAAATCGGTCAAGCCGTTTATTCGAGAAGAGGTCTTATATTTACAAAATTCAATTAAAAATATCTGGACCCTCTGACTCGATAGCCAGAAAAAAAGTATTCTAAATCCTATTCTGCCCTATGAACTGTCTTTGTACAACTTGTCAGGCAAATCGGTCAAGCCGTTTATTTGAGAAGAGATCTTATATTTACAAAATTCAATTAAAAATATTTGGACCTCCTGACTCGATAGCCAGAAAAAAAGTATTCTATATCCTATTCTGCCTTATGAACTGTCTTTATACAACATTTCAGGCAAATCGGTCAAGCCGTTTATTCGAAAAGAGGTCCTTTAGTTACAAAATTCAAACAAAAATATCTGGACCCCCTGACTCGATAGCCAAAAAAAAAGTATCCTATATCCTATTCTGCCTTATGTTCTATCTTTGTACAAAATTTCAGCCAAATCGGTCAAGCCGTTTGACCGTGAAGAAGTCCCAAACAAACAAACAAACAAACAAATAAACAAACTGACTTTCGCATTTATAATATTGGTGTTGATAGATATTACTTGCTGCGCCCCGCGGCTTTGCCCGCATTTACTCCTGTACTTACGAGTTTTCATCGTAAATGCTTTTGACAGACCTCACATAGTTTTCGACTTATTCTGGCTCCCTGATTGGTCTAAATTTAGTGAAGTGTGAAAACTACTAGAGGCGCTGTACTGTTTTTCATACAAAATGTGTTCGATATTGAGTTTGGTATGAAAACTCGTACTAAGGGTATACTGGTTATAAACCTATAAACCTTCCTCTTGAATCATTCTATATACCTATAGATTAAAACCGAATTGTAATTATAGCGTAAGCGTACACAGAGCGGGAGCGACTTTGTTTTTACCCGACTACGGCGAAGTAAAAAGGAGGGTTATGTTTTTGATGGTATGTATATATGTATGTTTGTATGTATGTTCATCTGTTCCCTCATAACTTCTAAAATACTTATCATAATTTGACAAATGAGGTGTCGTTGGACGCGTCTTATTTGTCTGCTGGTTATAGGCTATATGACGTCACAACAAATTGAATGTTTGAATTTGAATTGAATTGAATTGAAGTTAAACAACATTCTCATCAATTTATACTACATGACTGCAGACATCCTCGAAAGACTCGCCCTAGAATAGAAGTTTCATCCCACTATATACCAAAAACGACATTCTTCGGAAAAAGTATCTTTAATATGGCACCAAAATTGTATAATAAGTTACCGGACAGCATTAAGAATAATGAATTATCTATATTTAAGAAGACCTTATGTAAACGCTTGACAGAAAAATGTTATTACAAAGTTGACGAATTTTTAAAGGATACTAATTTTGAATGAATTTTATTATAATCCACTTATTATGGCTATTTCAGATATTGAATACAATTGTTTTTAACGTTGATTTGACATAGATTCTTTATCTAACTATTTCATTCCATTTTTTCATATATTATAAATATTGTAAAATTTAAAGAATACCACGGATACAGGATATTATATATGCTGTTCAATATTGTACGCCTAAAAGGCATGCTACAGTGTTCTTAATTTTAATATTCCACCAGTTGTATTTTTACCTGTAGTGCAACAATAAATAATTTGAAGTTTGAAGTTTGAAGTTTGAATGTGGCGCCTTCTAGAGGGCACGAAGTCCAGTACTAAAAAAAAAATTCATTCCACCCCATCGTGTGTGGTATCGTTGAATAGGGATTTTAAAATGAAGATAAGGTTTAGTGCCTCATATTTTTGTCGGGCGTAGCGTTAGCAAAATATATCCCACCGAAGGCAAGAAAACTAATTTTTACCGCACGGAGTCGCAAAAAAGCAGTCGGGAGGGTTATGTGTTTGTTGATCGCTGTGTATGTGTGTAAATATGTTAACATGTATACAATTATGCAAAAACTCCAAAATGCTTTAAATAAAAAATAAATTCAAAAACTAAAACCCGACTACTGAATAATCACACTCTAAAAAGTATAAAACAAGAAAATATTCTCATCTGAGATCGCTATGTACAAACTATTCAATATGTATCGTTTATTATACAAACAACTTACTTGTAATAAATATTTTAATGTATTTCATAAATATTCTTAGTGGTGCTCAGTACCCCTAGTATGAGTTTTTATCGTAAACGCTTTTGACAGATCTCACATAGTTTTCGACTTATTCTGGCTCCCTGATTGGTCTAAATTTAGTTAAGTGTAGTAACCGCTAGAGGCGCTGTACTGTTTTTCATACAAAATTTGCTCGATATACGATATCGAGTTTGGTATGAAAACTCGTACTAAGGGTACAGAGGAGGAGGTTCTCAATTGAATTCTATTTTTTTAAATTTTATTTTATGTTTGTTACCTCAGAACTCTGTCAAATCTTGACGTATTTGAAAAAAAATTTTTTTTGATTGTGAGATTACGCCTCCCGTTTGGTCCCATTCAAATTCTATCGAGATCTGATAATCATCTCCGGAGATATAGAGATAAACAATATAAACAATTTTGATACCTCGATGACACGATTATGATTAGTGGATATTTTCACTATCGCGGCATGTGAAGTCGGTTTTTTCGCCCTACGATCATAAATTATATAGGTAGTGTAATAAAACGTATTCTATCTATCTAACTATCTAGGACTCATGATAAGTTTTATTTATTCTGTTATTATATTTTATTATTTATTCTGTAGCCTGGGGTAGAGCCACCGCTTTGTCAGTTATTCTATCGTGACGATTTGAAGGACCCGTATTCAAGGAGATTTTGATAAACGCGTAATAATATAAATAAAAATAAAAATAAAAATATTGGCCTATTGGGCTATCTATGGGTTCGCGAGCACTGTCAGATTTTATAGCATTGTTTGTGATTACGGGTATCTGTATCAGCATCCAGGGTAGGTTCACTCTCGCTTAAATCAGATACAGATACATTTAATCAGATACATTTAATCAGATACATTCGAATACGGATTCAAATTTGTGAGCTATTCGGTCGCGGGCCGCGACCTAAGCTTCTAATCGGAGAGGTTGCCGCGAGCCGCGGCAACCATTCCGATTAGAATCAATGATTATTTTAAGATTGAAATATCGAAGTTTCCGATCGAAGCATTGTAAATTAAAAGGATACGAGTCGAATGATTGTGAATAGTCCTGCAGATATACCTATGTATGCCTCAAGGCAACAGGCACCGCCGGCCCGCATGACATAGGTGCAACCATCGAGGTACATGTAAACCAGAGGCGCCCATCATAAACTGACTTACGTGCCGAGCGGCGCGCAATCGGGCGTGAGGAGTACTTACGCTAAACTAAACAAGATGTAGATTCAGCACTGCTTTTTATTTGAACGTAGAGCTAGTTCGCGACGCGTCATCTGGTACGTAGTACATATACATCGATGGGTGCAACCTTCGAGCATGGAAATTCGTCAAACAGGGACGTTACTATTTTTTGATTATATAATGAAAACATTGTGCCTTGAGCCACCAAGACGCGCGGTAGTGTGCTCGGTATTAGAAATAGAATTTTAATAAATGTTTTAAAAGACAATTGGTGTTTATTAGATTCAGAAGTTTTTAACAATGGAGATGTTAACGTCGTAATCCGCAAATTTTTTTATCTGCCGATACTTACGGGAGACGAGGTAAACACACATTGCACACACACATGCTCGAAGGGTGCAAGGTATAGTCTATGCGTTTTTCATCATCACCCTGTATTAGTCCACTGGACCTCTCCTCTCCGGCGTTTTTCGTACCATATTAACTCAGTTATAGCTTACCATACAACAAGCGTCTAGTTTGTAATTTTACCCTATCTCATAAAAAAATGTGTTATTATTTATTGATCGGAGGGCGTTCTTTGTTTCTGAGAAGAGATTTTTTATGTTTTAATTTTTTTACTATTAAGGCATGTTGACATGCCTTACCTATACATGCAATAACCATTTAAACGGCAGATTGAACGATTGATTGGACGATTCGTTGTTTCGAACCGATTAAGAATAAAATAACTCTTTATTATAAACCCAAATAACTTAAAAGTATAATAATAAAATAATACGGTATTAGGACAGTTATTACTGTATTCCACAACACAGGATCCCCTAGTGTTCAATTTCTTTTACTTTTTTTAAACATATGTGTCCATATTACTATGCCTCTAATATAAACCCTAGTTAAGAATAGAATAGAATAGAATAGAATAGAATAGAATAGAATGGAATGGAATGGAATGGAATGGAATGGAATGGAATGGAATGGAATGGAATGGAATGGAATGGAATGGAATGGAATGGAATGGAATGGAATGGAATAGAATAGAATAGAATAGAATAGAATAGAATAGAATAGAATAGAATACATTTATTGCAAAAACTGTGTACAAAAGATCTTAAATATATTACTAATACTAACACTAATATTTAGGTATCAACAGTATTTTCATTTCGCACATACAATATGAAAACTGAGTCTTTTATGCCTAAACGAACACATGACTAATGCACTTGAACATTATAATTACATTTATTACGTTATAATTACATTATAAGTTTAAGTTGCTCTACACAGAGTGATCTATGGTTATTTCAAATATAAACCATTCATTAATTCATTTAGAATCCTACTTGGATTCCTCAAAACTATAATATCACCATAATTCAGCATAAAATCGGAATTACACACACAAGCTGTTTGGTTATTCAATAACCATGCGCCTGAGTCTAAACATGTCAAGGCGACTCTACATATTGCCTGTTTTGAATATTAAACCAATGGTGTTCACGTCCTATACAATCCTCATGGGTAGACTATGACTGACTTTGAGTTATGACTTGACACGCTGGTGTACTTTGACTACATACTAACTGGTAGATTCATCTGTGACGTAATCTTTTTGGGAGACATGTTTGCGAAATTAATTGTACGTAAGGGACCTATTCTTTATTAAATGTTTTCGGTAATACCTATCATAGGCTTTCCCCACGTGACGTTGTTCGATTCATTTAATTTCATTTCATTTATTCCAAAAACAATCATCATCATTGTATAGGAAATTACGTTTACACCTATTCCCAGATGTTCCCAGTTAAATTTTACTGCCCCAAATATAATACTAACGGCCAGTTTCACCAGTTCATGATAGCGCTAATATGAAGAAATCTGACAGGTTTTATATGGGGTCATGTGTCAGATAATTATATAACGCATTATCAGGAAGCAGTGAAACAGGCCCTAAATATTTTGTTATTTATCCGTGATGATGCGATCGATGATGTTGTACACTTACCTAGAAGATATCTGTGCACTTGTGATTTGAAGACCGCTAGGTTGTGGTTATCGTTAAAGAACAGGCAAGGACTTCCATTCTTTGGCAGAACGTATGATAAATCAACACCAATCAACACCAATATTATAAATGCGAAAGTCAGTTTGTTTATTTGTTTGTTTGTTTGTTTGTTTGTTTGTTTGGGACTTCTTCACGGTCAAACGGCTTGACCGATTTGGCTGAAATTTTGTACAAAGATAGAACATAAGGCAGAATAGGATATAGGATACTTTTTTTTTGGCTATCGAGTCAGGGGGTCCAGATATTTTTAATTGAATTTTGTAACTAAAGGACCTCTTTTCGAATAAACGGCTTGACCGATTTGCCTGAAATGTTGTATAAAGACAGTTCATAAGGCAGAATAGGATATAGGATACTTTTTTTCTGGCTATCGAGTCAGGAGGTCCAAATATTTTTAATTGAATTTTGTAAATATAAGATCTCTTCTCAAATAAACGGCTTGACCGATTTGCCTGACAAGTTTTATAAAGACAGTTCATAGGGCAGAATAGGATTTAGAATACTTTTTTCTGGCTATCGAGTCAGGGGGTACAGATATTTTTAATTGAATTTTGTAAATATAAGACCTCTTCTCGAATACACGGTTTGACCGATTTGCCTAAAATGTTGTATTAAGACAGTTCATAGAGTAGAATAGGATATGGGATACTTATTTTTTGGCTATCGAGTCAGGGGGTCCAGATATTTTTAATTGAATTTTGTAAATATAAGACCTCTTCTCGAATAAACGGCTTGACCGATTTGCCTGAAATGTTGGATAAAGACAGTTCATATGGTAGAATAGGATAACGGATACTTTTTTTTTGGCTCTCGAGTCAGGGGGTTCAGATATTTTTAATTGAACTTTGTAAATATAAGACTTCTTCTCGAATAAAAGGCTTGACCGATTTGCCGGAAATTTTATATGTATACATGTCATAGGGCAGAATAGGATATAGGATACTTTTTTTCTGGCTGTCGAGTCAGGGGGTCCAGATATTTTAAATTGAATTTTGTAACTAAAGGACCTCTTTTCGAATAAACGGCTACACCGATTTGCCTGAAATGTTGTATGAAGACAGTTCATAAGGCAGAAAAGAATATAAAATACTTTTTTTCTGGCTACCGAGTCAGAGGGTCCAAATATTTTTAATTGTATTTTGTAAATATAAGATCTCTTCTCAAATACACGGCTTGACCGATTTGCCTGACATGTTGTATAAAGACAGTTCATAGGGCACAATAGGATATAGAATACTTTTTATTTCGCTATCGAGTCAGGGGGTCCAGATATTTTTAATTGAATTTTGTAAATATAAGACCTCTTCTCGAATAAACGGCTTGACCGATTCGCCTGAAATGTTGTATAAAGACAGTTCATAGGGCAGAATAGGCTATCGGATACTTTTTTTTTGGCCATCGAGTCTGAGTGTTTAGATTTTTTTTACTGAATTTTGTGAATGTGTGGCCTCTTATCAGCTAAACAGCTTGACCGATTCAGCTGAAATTTTATACATATTACAGTTTGTATAGCATAGAATCACATAGGATACTTTTTTTCTGGCAGTCGAGTCCAGGTGTCTAGAATTTTTAAATTGAACTTTGTAAATGTGTGGCCTATTCTCAGTCAAACGGGTTAAACATTTAAGCTGACATTTTGTACACAGGCAGTCAAAAAGACATAGAAGGGCTAATAGGAAATACTTTTTTTTTGGGTGGAAATTTCGGTTGTCTATATTTTTATTATGGAATTTTGTAAATATATGGCCTCTTTTCGGCCAAACGGCTTGACCGATTCAGATGAAATTTTGTACAAAGACATTAAATAGGGCATAAAAGGGCAAGGAATACTTTTTTCGGCAGTTAAGTGTTGGTGCCTATATTTTTTCTTAACTTTACATAGAGTTTGCATAATCATAAAAGTTTGAGCTTAGGTTCATAGATAATGACTAAACTTAATAAGTGCCTTAATTAGGCCATAAAACTGTCAGGGTCATTAAAAGTCATCAAAATTTACGCGATGGCTTTGCTTGCCCAACGTGTTTTATCTGCTTTGTGGGAAGTATTTCAAAAGCATTCGTGTTTTAACATAGGTATTGACTAAGTAGGTTATAAAAACTGTCAGGGTCATAAAACGTAAAAATATTCGCGCTCACTTCGCTCGCGCAGTGATAGCGCTCGCTGCGCTCACGCAAACCTTTGTTTTATCTACTTTGTAGGTAATATTTCAGCAACTTTTGTATTTTGATAGCCACATGCATCAGAACGAGTCCATAAATTGAAATAGTACAACCTTCAATAATCATTATGAATTTTAACCTTAAAATAAGTGGATATCAAGTTTAACCTTTGTGCCATCAGTGTTAACTTAGTAGGTCATAAAAACTGTCAGGGTCACAGAAGGTTGTAAAAATGATTCGCGCTCGCTTCGCTCGCTCAGTGATAGCGCTTGCTACGCTCGCGCAGTGATAGCGCTCGCTCCGGTCTCGCAAGCATTTGTTATGTCTACTTTGTAGGAAACATTTCAGCAACTTTTGTATATTAATAGCCACATGCATCATAACGAGTCCATAAATTGAAACAGTACAACCTTCAATAAACATAATCATTATTAACCTTAAAATAAGTGGATATGAAGTTTAACCTCTGTGTCATCAGTGTTGTCTTAGTAGGTCATGAAAACGGTCAGGGTCATAAAAGGTCGTAAAAATTTTTCGTGATTTCAGTTTCGTTTTAAGTGATAGCACTTACTACGCTCGCGCAGTAATAGCACTCGCTCCGGTCGTGCAAGCATTAGTTATATCTACATTGTAGGAAATATTTCAGCAACTTTTGTAATTTAATAGCCACATTCATCAAAACATGACATAAATTGAAACAGTACAACTTGCAATAATCATAATGATTTTTTTACCTTAAAATAAGTGTATATCAAGATTAACCTTAGGGTCATCGGCGTTGACTTAGTAGGTCATAAAACTGTCAGGATCATAAAATGACAAAAAAAATTTTCGCGCTCGCTTCGCTTGCGCATTGATAGTGCTCGCTGCGCTCGCGCAAACCTTTGTTTTATCTACTTTGAAGGTAATGTTTCAACATTTTTTTTGTATTTTAATAGCCACATGCATCAAAACGAGGCTATAAATTGAAACAGTACAACCTTCAATAATCACAATGATTATTAACCATAAAATAAGTGGATATCAAGTTTAACCTTTGTGTCATCAGTGTTAACTTAGTAGGTCATAAAAACTGTCAGGGTCATAAAATGACGTAAAAATTTTTCGCGCTTGCTTCGCTCGCGCTGTGATAGCGCTTACTACGCTCGCGCAGTAATAGCGCTCGATCCGGTCGTGCAAGCATTTGTAAAATGTACGTTGTAGGAAACATTTCAGCAACTTTTGTATTTTAATAGCCACATTCATCAAAACATGTCATAAATTGGAACAGTTCAACCTTCAATAATCATAATGATTTTTACCTTAAAATAAGTGGATATCAATTTTAACCTTAGGGTCATCGGTGTTGACTTAGTAGGTCATAAAAACTGTCAGGGTCATAAAATTACGTAAACATTTTCGCACTCGCTTCGTTCGCGCGTTGATAGAGCTCGCTGCGCTCGCTTTACTTTTGTATATTAATAGCCACATGCATCAAAACGATTCATAAATTGAAACAGTACAACCTTTAATATTCATTATGATTTTTTACCTTAAAATAAGTGGATATCAAGTTTAACCTTAGGGTCATCGGTGTCGACTTAGTAGGTCTTAAAACTTTCAGGGTCATAAACAAATGTCTCGCTTCGCTTGCGCAGTAATAACGCTACATAGCATATAATAGCGTGTTTTAACAGCCTCATACATTAGACTGACTCAAATACTTAAACAGCAAAACTTGGTAAACCTTGGTTAGGTTTACTAAGTGCCAAGTAATGATTAATGACTTTAACAATAGACGATATCGAGTTCGACTTAAGAGTCATCTATATAGACTTGATGATTAGTTCATTAAACTGTCAGGGATATAAAAAGCCATAAAAAATTTTCACTTGCCCAATAATAGCGCTTGCTACGCTCGCGCAGCTATTCACCTTATTTTCTTTGTAAGAAATGTTTCAGGAACTGTTGTGTTGAGTCAAACATTTAAACAGCACAACTTCGTATACTAACCTAACCAAAAAAATTTATGACTTTACCAATACAGGATATTGAGTTCGACTTTAAGGGTCATTCATCTATGGTGACTTGGCCTAAGAGATCATCGATCTAGACCTCAATGCTCATAAAGACACAAATAACGCGGGCGAAGCCGCAGGTAACAGCTAGTTATAATATAATGCTGAAAAACGCAATAAGAAATCTATTTTTAACCGACTTCAAAAAAAGGAGGACGTATCTCAATTCGACCATATATGTTTTTTTTTAATGTTTGTTCGTGGATAACTTCATTGTTTATGAACCGATTTTGATTATTATTTTTTTGTTGGAAAGGAGATATCCCAAGTGTGGTACAATGGTAATTTTATTGAGGTATGATAAGTATCTCCAGAGATATGGAGATAAACACCTCAAAATTTGTACTGAAAATTAATAGTGCGGCATTGAAGTCGGTTTTTTTAAGTTTTTTATACGATCTTATTCATATCACCAGTTCAAGGAAAATGGCATTCAATACGAAATTAATCATCTAAGTCTGTTAACTAGCCATACACTATTTCATTTCTTACTTAAGAAATGTAATAGCGTACGGTCTGCATATTAGCATATTTTATTAGGTCAATTAGTATGCATGCATACACTTTGCATCATAACATAACACAGCCGTGCATCTTTCATTCTCTGTGGAATATTAAATAATTATACATACATACAATCACGCCTTTTTCCCGTTGGGGTAGGCAGAGACTACTTCTTTCCACATGCTACGATCCTGACATACCTCCTTCGCTTCTTCCACTTTCATGAGCGTCTTCATATATGATCGCCGGTTATAGGTACTTTTGACTTAGCCTTTTTTTAGAACCTAGGTCGGCCTCTACCAACTGGCCCATTCACACACGTCTCATAAATCTGTTTCGTCAATCTTTCTTCATCCATCCTCTCTAGATGTCCAAACCATCTGAGCATCCCTTTCTCTATCTTTGTTATCTAAATATAATAATAGTTATCTAAATAATTATAATAGGTACATAATACTTGCTCAGTTTTACTAATATTTTAAGTACTAACTGACCAAAGTAGTTTTCGTACTTGTAATGTTAATTTCTGAGGGCATACCAAAAACACATAGAAAAAGCACTTTCAGGCTAAATATTCCAAGTATTGTGGTAATTTTTATTGACTTATAAATCTTCAGATTTTAAAAACTGACATTTACTGACATTTGTCTGATCCCCTGAGAGTAACTGTCTTAATCCTTCTAGGAAACTGGTTAGCACTCAACATCATCGACTCGCGCTGGCTTGAGCAGTCTCGTGTGGTTCATTCTATCAAGCATTTCTATATCCTGTACCATTGTTCACTCAACTCCTCCTCACTCAACTCCATCTCGTCTAGATTTGATTCTCGTCTCTTCCGTGGAACGGGTTGGTAAACATGGCCAATGTGCCGCGGATGCCTTCTCTTACCACGATCTAATTTATCTTTCTTTTAAAATCCGACCTCCTAAATCCAAGCCCACTATTCGTCTGCAACGTTGTTTTGGTGGTATAGATTTAGACTCTTTGCGCAAAGATGCATTAGACACTGACTGGTCCCCCGTTTTAAATGCTAATAGCGTTGATGTCAAAATAGCTTTTTTCAACAGTATTCTCATTGATCTATATGACGTCCATGCTCCGCTGAGGCCTATTAAAATCAAGCATCTTCCTGCTCCTTGGCTTACGAACGAATTAAAGACAATCATGCATAAAAAGCTTGTAGCCAAGACCAGACTGAAGTTGAATCCGACTGACCGTAACAAGACGAAGTATGTAGAGAGACGAAATCACTGCAATAGGGTGTGTAGGAATGCACAACGCCAGCACATCCAAAGTTCCGTAGAAAATGAAGATCCCTCTAAAGTGTGGAAATTTCTTCGGACATTAGGAGTTGGAAAACCGCGTCCGAACACTTTTCCTAAAAATCTCAACCTTGACTCTCTTAATCAGCATTTTTCATCTTCCAGCAATTTCGATGCATCTACGAAAGCATCTACGTTACAATATCTCTCCTGTATTCCAACTCCAGATTATCCTCCTTTTGTTTTTCGTCAATTTACTGATAGTGATGTTAAGAGTAGCATTTCTTCTATCACTTCAAATGCCGTCGGTAACGACAGTATAAGTCGAAATATGATCATCCCTATCCTGGACGAAATTCTTCCAATAATCCTTCACATCCTCAACGATTCCATCACTTCTGGTAGTTTTCCTTCCTTATGGAAAGAAGCACAACTTATACCTCTTCCAAAAAAATCGAATCCTTTAACTTTTTCAGACTTCCGTCCAATCTCCATACTACCTTTCCTTTCCAAGGTCCTTGAACGTCTTATCCACCAGCAATTATCCATTTTCCTCAATAGAAATTCCCTCCTAAACCCGTTTCAATCCGGATTTCGTTCAGGCCATAGCACTGTATCTGCGCTAATTAAAATCACAGATGATATTAGGCTTGGAATGGATAATGGTCAGGTGACTGTACTGTCGTTACTAGATTTCAGTAATGCTTTTAATAATGTCGATTTTGATCTCTTACTAGCAATACTTGGCTCTCTTAACATATCTCCTACAGTAATTGCATGGTTTCATAGTTACCTGTATGGGCGCCGGCAGCGTGTTCGCGTTGATGATTCATATTCATCATGGTGTGATACGACTGCAGGCGTACCTCAGGGCGGCGTTTTATCTCCTCTTCTCTTTGCAACTTTCATAAATTCTATCTCTCAACAGCTTTCTACTTCCTACCACCTCTATGCAGATGATCTTCAAATTTACAGGCAGGTCCCTCTCGCTCAATTATCAGATGCAATCACTCAGACCAACTCTGACTTACAATCCATTCACGGCTGGAGCAAATCTTACGGTATCAGTGTTAATCCCCTTAAGACTCAGGTGATAGTTATCGGCGGTTCCAGGATGATATCTAAGATTGACTGGTTCCGCTTACCACAGGTAATATTTGACAGAACACATATTCCAATCAGTAATAGTGTAAAAAACCTAGGAGTAATTTTTGATCGCACTCTCTCTTGGATACCACAAATAGCTGAGGTAAGTCGAAAGATTTTCGCATCTGCGAGTTCACTACGTCGTTTACGTAATCTTCTCCCCATAACCACCAAAACTGCGCTTGCACAATCACTTCTGCTACCGATACTTGATTATGCCGACACCTGCTATTTGGATTTAACCGAAGAACAGCTTAGCAAGCTCGAAAGACTGCAAAACTTTTGTATCCGGTTCATATTTGGTTTGCGCAAGTATGACCACATATCAGAATTTCGGAAAAAGCTGAAATGGTTACCAATTCGCCTTCGCCGAAATAGTCATACCCTTTCTCTCCTTTATTCTGTTCTATTTATCCCTTCCACTCCTCCCTATCTTAAGGAACGTTTTACTTTTCTACATCTCTCTCATCCTTGTTCTCTTCGGTCCACAGAAACCCTACAATTGCAAATTCCTGTCCATTCTTCGCACGTCTATGAAAAATCTTTTACAGTGCAAGCGGTTCATTTGTGGAACGCGCTCCCCGTAGAAATAAGGCGTGCGAAATCACTAGCAATATTTAAAACAATGGTAAAATCTCATTATTTGTCCGAACAAAGCTAAAAGTACCACACTGCTGTAATATAATAATATTATTTGATCTAATATATAGGTTGTATGTATGTGTATGTATAAGTATATTATATTATTATTATTGTATTGTATATAATATTTTGTGTATGTCTATTATTTACTTATTCTATTTTTATCTATTTCAGTTATAAATTGTACGCTACCGCCATGTTTTGTTTTTGTTTTATTTTTTTTCCATACTAGGTTGTCTGGAAGAAATTGCTTCAAGCGATAAGACCGCCGATTGTGTTGCCATTCAGATATATTTTATTTTATTGTTTTGTTTTTTGTACAATTTGTTTAATTGGTAATCAATAAAGAGTTTTTGTATTGTATTGTATTGTATTGTTCATATGGTTTATAATGACTTTTTATTAAAACTGATGGTTGCGTCGCTGGCAATTCAGACTTTTTTTTCTCTATGATATAAGGTAACAGGACAAGCGCGACGCTCGCCTGATGGTAAGCGATGACGTCTACCTATTACAGATACAGCGGCATGTCACTGCACTCGCCTATTACCTTGAGACATACAGATGTTGAGTTTCACATGCCTTGTAATTTCACTGGACACCTTGCCATTTCAACCGAAAAACATTCCTATTTCACGGCTGAAAACTAATTGGCAAAGTGGTGGTACCGCCCCAGGCGGACTAGCAGAAGTCCTACCTGCATTGAGCCAAACACTTCCACTACAAAATATCTATTTGTTCACATGATAAGGTGTTTTAGTTTGTAAGAAAATTATTCATTTTAGCCCGTACGTGCACAACATACGGGCTTTTGTTCGCGTGTATTTGCTTTGGATATGCCGCTCCCAGAAGAAGACCTACGTATTAGGTTGAAACCTGGTCAGAGCATAGCCAAAGTAAATAGACGCGTGCAAAAGCCGGTACATTCACATTAAAATGATAAGGTGTGTATGTTAGAACATGAAATATTATCTTAATTCTAAGGGACAACTACTCGTGCTACAAAGTAGAGCAACATGACAGGGCAATGAGGCTAGCTGGGTATTATATTTTACTTAGTTGTGGTTTGTTTTAGATAGGCTGATCTTATTTATTTTCCTTACCTACATCACAGAAAAAGTATGTTCGCAATTCACAGTTGTCCTATATTGAAGGAACATAATATTGTAATGGCTTAGTTATAATAATAATAATTCTTAAGTAAGAAATTAAATAGTGTAGTTTTTTAACAGACCTAGAGATTGATTTTTTATTGAATGGAATAATTGGAAATTATGCGGCCTCGGAAAAAAATAGGGACGAATTGAGAACCTCCTCCTTTTTGGAATCCAGTTGATAAAACAGTACTAATTTACCTAAATGGTAAAAATATTCCTAACTGCAAAGCATTGTGGTTTACAACACAACCTATGATTTTATAATGCTGTGGCTGGGCCAAGTAAAACATAAAGTTCTATGAAAGGCTTCATTTATTTGTTGTTTTAAAAAAAAGGTCATTAAATGTCTTACTTATAGAAACACAAGTTTACAAATGTAGTGCCAATTTGGAACTAATTAGATATGTACATTTTAGATAATATCTTGTAAAATGTCAAGAATTATCTCAGGCTAAATTAATATTGTATGCAAGTGTGAATATGTCGTAGGTAAATAATATGTGCAAACTTTAACCATTGAAATGTCATAAACGTGTAAGCAATTATGATTATTGATACATTTTATATTTATCAGTGTGTAAAATATCACCAAGTTTATCAGTGAGATAAGATATCAGTTTTAAGTAGTTACGTGGATCTAGGGCTGTTAAGTAATGAGCTAAAATAATAACCAATTAGGAATTTATTGATAATTATTAAAGATCATTTGAGCGATTTTAGAGGTTCCGGATAAAGTTCCAGATAGTTATTTGACAGGTGATGCCATATAAAAGCTGTCAAAAATGTCAGTTTCTACTAGCGAAATTGGCCCTTAACTTTTATTTTGCGTTATGTGTCAGTTAGCTATCATATGAACCGGTGAAAATAGTCACTTACTGCTTAAAACGGATGCCGTATTCATGTCTGAATACGGCATCCGTATTTTATTAAGATGGTGGTAAAAAAAATAACTTACTGCACGAAAGAGATCTTACAAATAATGTAAGGATTACGAATAGCATTGATAAAGGTTTCTTACAAGAAATCGCCTATAATAAATAAAAAAATATTCAAAGCCAGATTTTAATCTGCCTTCTTCTTGCTACTACCGCACTACACTATAAATTAATCTAAAAATAAAAAATAAAAAACTCAAAACTCCTAAAATGAAGGGACACTGCTGATAAACTCATAGCATCGTCTGCGAAACTTAGCATATGTATTCTACAACAGCGCAATGCGAATGCAATCAATTACAATGATTCGAATAACGTTGAATGATAGTTTATATTATAATACATAAATACCTGAGAAAACTGCTCTCTGATTTCTACGATCTCTTCTTCGGTTAATTTACTATTATCTGCCATGATCACACAGGTAAATTCACAAAAACAACAATCACATCAACAACTCCGCTGTTTTATAAACAATTATTATTTCACTGTTCTCTTACGACTTACACGATATAAATGCTGAATATAAAAATCACAAATACGGTGTAAAGTATTATTTCAGTCAACACAATACTCTAACACACAATCGCGGCCACAACACGACAAAACGTCAATGAATGGATTAGAATTAGATAATGAAATCAAAATCTAATATCAATTCAAACTTCAAACCGGCCACGCAACGCAACGCATGGCATGAAAAACGGAACGTATTTGCTTGCGGTATTGGTTGGCTTTGAGCGTTTAATGTTGCCACAATGTTTATTAAAACTACCACAAATATGCATAAAATTTAATAGAACATTAAATCATGTGTGGCGTTTTGCACAACCATTCGTGTGGCAAAATGCCTCTGATGTGCGAAGCGCAATGTCATAAAACGACAGCGCGCGTTCCCACGTCAAAGTGACGTTGACGGGAGAACAAAATATGTTTTTATAAGGGAGTTAAACCGCCAGAATTATTACAATAGACAGCAACTAAAAATTCTAATAAGAACATCTTATAGTGCAACAACCATTGTTTTATTTCGACGCGACCTCAGACCTCGTCCGAACAAAGGCGATAGGTAGCCCTACCTACCCGCGCCTTTACATGTTATGATTTTGATACTAGTGCGGTAAGTTGGTTTACAAACTGTAATCGCTTGTCAAAACCAACCAACAAATGAAAGACGAAGTCGAGGACATACCGTAGTCATGATGAGTAGCTATGAGTACCTAAAATAAGAAAAAAAAAACTAAAAGGTCTATCTCAACTTTCGCCTCATTTTCTTTGGTTTTAAAAAAATGAGACAAACGTATTAAGCTATAGTGCTTCCAAGGGGGTCCTAACATTCAGCTTATTTATTCTCGCAAAAAACTCCTTGGTGGAATTCTTATTTATTTTTTATGGAAATAAAATTAAAACGTTAAGGATACGCACGGCGCCAAACATAGATAAATTATGTAACTCTCCGAATCATAGTTAGCATTTTGAAATGCAAATATCCGATTAAGGCATTTTTGTTTTGATCTTGAGAAGAAAAACAATATTAACAGAAAATAATATAATATTAACAGAGTTAGAAATAGTAATAAATGAGAGTTTTTAGAATATCGTAATTTCTGTATTGCATAGTTTAAAAATAGTGAGGATACATACATTGGATATACTGCAAACTATTTTAGCAGCCAGCGCATCTGATATTATTGATTGAAATCAAATTAATGACGCTCATGAAAAAATACATGTGTATTATTGTCGCGTACAATATTATTTTTGCCATTATACATGTTTTTCTATTCTATTCTGTGTTTGTCAGGAATAACCGCAGGGTTATTCTCAATCATACGAAAGCAAATTTGGATTCGGAAACTGCTTTTACTTCGACTTGGATCTTTACAATTCACAATGCTCCGATCGGTTAGGTACTTTTGATATTTCGATGTGGTGAAATCGGTGATTCTAATTGAAAAGGTTTCCGCGACATAATAGCTCGCGGATTTATCAATAATCAAAATTAAAAATGAAGCTTGCGAATCCGAAAAGGTTTTCGAATAATTAAGAATCAGGGGGCTGGCTTAGTTGCTTTCTAAATCTAAATATATTGTTATTAGTCGTAAGTTTTCTTCTAAATAAATCATTCATTCATGTTGTAGGGTAAGATTTTAATAAATAAAGATTTTCTGAAATTTGCCTTAATAGAGCAATTATTTTTTACCCGGGCTACTCCGTTACTAAACGACAAACGACAACGAGGCAAATGTTGTCCTATTAAAAAATTACTTTGATAATATACGAGCTTATAAGAAAAAATATTTAATATGTAAAAAGGCTTAAATGTATTTTAAACATAGTTAATTCAATTCTGGATAAAATCACAGAAATGTTTTAGTTGTGAATACCTTTATTATCTGTATCTGCATATAAATTTACTTTACTGCCACCTAGCGGGGATTATCACCGATAGCTTACGAGTTTTTTTTAATGCGTGTGCTATATGAGCCTTTATGAGTGCTGCGCCCTGCGCCATCTGTTGTTCGATAGTTATTATGAGATTAAAAAGAGGAGAATGGGGTTATGCTACATGACACAACACACATCATGTATCAGCGTTTGAGGCATATTAAATTATTTTATAATTTACAAGATGCGACATTATCATGATTTGAGCACTTGTTAATAATTTATGTTAATAAGAGGATAAAAAAGAAATTTAATTCAATCAGGTTTAATTTATATCATGACACCTGTTTCACATAATTAATAAAACCAGCCAAGTGCGTGTCGTCGGGCCACGCACAGTTTAGCGTTCCATAGTAGTATAATATTCAACATTACTATTTTTAATATTATTCAACACCCAAGTTCAACTACTATAATTTTCCACATTCCAATCCATATAAATAAAAGTTCAAGAAATGGACGCATGAAAATATTTTTCAAAATTTATATTTTACCACTGCGTAATTAATATACACACCTCTACTAATTTACAGCTTTCTAGTACTAACGGTAACTGAGCAAAACCTCGAACAGACGGACAGACAGACAGACTTGACGAAACTATAAGGATTCCTTGTCAGGACTATGGAACCCTAAAAACGAATGAGTAAAAAACCATATTGGCACCATAAAATATTGTGAGATAGAAAAATAAGGTTGCGTTCAAATCCCAATAACTTAGAGTGTAATTGCGTAAAGATTAATCCATCCAGGCTGCGAGCAGCCAATCTAGCACGGATAATATTTTAGGTAGCCTCTGGTTGACTAGTACTCTATACGAAGTCTAATCTCACAGTCACAGATATATTTATGTATTGACGAGCCTTCCAACTCCAAGTCCTATAAAATATTACTATGTAGTCCGCTTCTATTATGAATTGAATATGTTATAATAATAATAATTCATTTAACAGTTAGGTACCATTGCATGTGAATATTGTTAATAACTGTTACATAATATTATTTATTTTTATACTATCTGTAATATTATTTTTAAGTAACTCGTTTACATTTTCATTTTTCGTAATTTTGGAATGTCATTTCGAAAAGTTCGAACTACTTACCACGTTGTACTCTATTAGTTGCTTCTTCCAACAACGGTAGCGCTAAAAGTTCTACAGTCCGGCAAGTATAACTTGGCGCGGCTGTGCGCCACTGTGCTTTTACGTTGTACTTTGATAACAGTTTCTCTTAAACCACTTTTAATTACTTTTGGCATTATTGAACTATTTTAATGCAGCAAATTTATCAACAATAATGTCGCGGTAATCTCTCAAACGTCAATTAAAATAATTAAAAACTCACAGTTTCAATTAATATAATTAGTTCCAAAAACCACCACCGCCAAGTTATACTTGTGGCACTGTAGAAAGTTCTCGAAATTTCTTTGTTGATTATTGCCATCTATTGTCGAGTAACATAACTATTTTGCAGCTAGGCTCAACTCATATATGTTTTCGGGTCGTATTGTATTTTTGTTTCGTTTTTACGGTACTAAAGGCCAGTTTTACCGGTTCCTGATAGGAATAACTTATTTGACAGATTTTTGACAACTTTTATATGCCGTCATCTGTCAGATAACTATCTGAAACTTTATGAGGAACTGGGGAAATTGGGCCTAAGTTTACTAACTTATCATAACGTTCCGTAGGTTGAATACCTACATATGTATCTTAAAATATTTGCAGATTTTAGCTGATAGCTATTGTAAATAATATATATATATAACGCACTAGCTGACCCGGCGAACTTCGTACCGCGAATATAAATAAACTGTCCAAGTTCGAGTTGGACCCGAACACGCAAGGTTCCGATTGATCAACATTTGCCGGATATATACGTTTCTCGAATGGGTACCCCCTTTAATTTTTAATTTAATTTAGTTTTTATTATTTTATCTTATAGCAGCCATTGCCAATACACACCATGACTACATGAGTAAATTTAAGTCCTTATCTATTAAGGTTTGTAATATCGAGGATAAAAAGCCTCAAAAACACGTTTCTTGTATGGGAACCTCCTTCATTATTTGATTTTATTTTGTTTTTATCGCGTTTTACACATAAATAGCGAATACCAATGTATGAAAGCGCCATAATGACAACCACATCAATATATGTGAATACAATGACAAAAATTTCTAAATGAACCAACAATGACAACCTGGGACAACCATCAAAATTCAAAATTTGTCCGAGTAATGCGGATATATTATGTTGTCGATTCAAACCCCTTAATTTAATACGTGCTTCAAATTTCAATTCGAGAGTGGAACAGAGTCTACCCTACCGTACCGAAGGGACGAACGTCAAATGTTTGACAGGAAAGTAGGTATAACAGTTTATATGGGAAAATGAAATATTTGTTATTGCAATTTTTCCATATTTTCTAACCGTTTAAACCTTTCCAGGACTACGACAAACATTTCAAAACCAAAATCAGCTAAATCGGCCCAGCCGTTCTCGAGTTTTAGCGAGACTAACGAACAGCAATTGATTTTTATATATAAGACTAGCTGACCCGGCGAACTTCGTACCGCGAATATAAATAATAATATAATAATATTAATATAATAATATATAAATAAACTGTCCAAGTGCGAGTCGGACCCGCACACGCAGGGTTTAGATTCAACAACATTTGCCGGAAAAATACGTTTCTTCTATTCCTTTAATTTTCAATTTAATTTAGTTTTTATTATTTGATCTGATAGCAGCCATTGTAATACAAACCATGAGTAATTTTAAAGTCTCTATCTATTAAGGTTTGTAAGATTGAGCATAAAAAGCCTCAAAAACACGTTTCTTGTATAGGGACCCCTTTATTATTTTATTTTATTTTGGTTTTATCGGTTTTTATACACTAATAGCGAATACCCATGTATGGAAGCGCCATAATGACAACCATCAACATATGTCAATACAATGACAAAAATTCTGAACGAAACAAAAATTACAACCTGGGTCAAACATCAAAATGCAAAATATTAAAATTTAAATACCTACGCGATAATCCTCATAAAAATAATCCTGATAAAATCAAAACCCTTAATTTAATACGTACTTCAAATTTTAATTCGCGATTGGAACAGAGTCTATCATCGTCTACCCTACCGTACCGAATAGACGAACGTCAATTAATGTTAGACAGGACAGTAGAACAGTTTATATGGGAAAATGAAAAAATGAAAATGATCTCATGTACCTAGATATCTAGATATAAGAACTTTATGTACAACAATTATGGAAGCAATTAAGTATTGAGTATTGACATTTTTGTTGTTGCAGTTTTCCTAATTTTCTCACCGTTTAAACCTTCCCTGAACTACGACAAACATTTCAAAACCAAAATCAGCTAAATCTGCCCAGCCGTTCTCAAGTTTTAGCGAGACTAACGAACAACAATTGATTTTTATGTATATAGATAATCTATCGCACTAACCATACCAAATGTTATAAATTTAAAATTTTAATTATTTCGTTGAATAACCTTAAAAATCAAAAGCAAATGTTCTAGCATCTAAATTTAAAATCCAATCCAATCCCATTCAATTTGGATTGTGTGTAGATATTAATGTGTGATATTAACAAAAATATTAAGTGTGTAACACTTCAAGAAACATAATAATTGATTTACGCAGTGCAACATTTCCCGTCGGATTTTATAACTGTAATGATTTCTTCCGAATGATTAACTTTCGAAATTAGTTATCATAGAAGGCGCCACCAATGCATAATTGGGTTTAAAATGCAATCCACTAATTTCGTCGTATCGATAGTATCGGACCATGGCTTAATTGGCAGAGCACCTGGACATGTTATCCGGGTAGGGTGCGGGTTCGAGTCCCGTCGGTTCGATGAAATTTTGGATTGTGTGTAACAATTAAAAAAAATATTAAGTGTGTAACATTTCAATAAACATAATAACGATAAATATTGGTGAAAAAAACATGTATAGATAATATATATAGATATATACAGATATTTCGAAAAGTCATAAGAAAAGCAAAAAAAATATCAGTCCAAAAACAAATTAATGAAGCTAAAGGCTCCAGTTAAGAGATCTGGAATATAGTAAATACACACAGAAATAAGCAAAAGAAAATTGAGGCAGACACGATAGTTTTAAAAATAAATAATAAAATAACCAGTATACCACAATATGTAGTAAATATATTTTCAAAAAATTCAGCGTAAAATCAAATACACAAGATGATTCTAAATCTATGCAAGCAATCACAATTATGATGCAAAACTCAGAACGTATAAAAAAAGATATGGAAAGACATTATTCGCGATTATGAGGTAGAAAATGCGAGTATAGTAAAGTTTATGAAAAATAAGCCATCGTTTGGTGTAGATGAAATGCTCATTAAAGTAATCAAAGATAATATTGACATATTAGCTAAGCCTTTAGCAGATTTCTTCAATACATGCATAGAAAAACACTTATTTCCTGATCAACTGAAAAAAGCACGAATTCTGCCATTTTTCAAGAAAGGTGTGAAAATAAACCCTGGAAATTATAGACCAATATCTCTTTTACCCATACTGTCAAAAATCTTTGAGAAACTCATAAAATCTAGATTGCTAAAACATCTACTGAATAATACAATTTTAAGTGACAGACAACAGGGAATATGTATGTTTTTTTTTTAAATATTTTGATTGCACTCATTACATCCATATAACATAATAAAAAAATTAAATACTGCTGGAATTAGTGTAATTATTTTTTAAATAAACATTTAAATATAAAAATAAATTTGAGCAGTTTAAACGTCATCATTTCCCGGGCTCTTTGGTAATGCATTGTGACGTCACGCACTTACGTCAGACACACGCCGCTTGAAGCAAACTAGCTTTTTTATCTTTAACTAAGACTCCGCGCGATTATTATATTTAGCCAACGGTATGTTTTTATTAAATTATACAGTTTCTCTAATCTCGTACTCATTTTTATCTATGTTAAATTTATTGATTATTAGATTAGTAATAAACATTTTTGCACAATAATACGCGGCAAACACAATATTTGGAAATAAATATAATAAGACCACACCATACATTTATTTTTATGTTCCCGCGCTTAATGTTTCTATCACGTGGAGTAGTGCATAATGACGACAACTTTCGATTCGACCAATGGTGATCTGTTTTACAAACTTAGATTTCCCTCGCTTAAATTGCATTTTTAATTTATAAAAAATAAAATAAAATGGAAAGCAAATAAAATGGAATTAAATAAAAAAAAGGTTTTACATATTACAGGACAACAAAGAATCGAATAAAAAAATATTTTTCCAATAAATCTGAGCTTCATGCATATTCCCTATTTGGCTATCGAAGATTCGTTGGAACTGTAGACGCTATAAATGCTTTTGTAGACGATGTGGTTGTAATGTTAAATAAGAAACAGAGAGTCGGAGGATTATTTTTGGACTTAAGTGCAGCTTTTGATACAATCAATCATACATTACTTTTAATTAATAAAATATTAACTAGCTGTTACCTGCGGCTTCGCCCGCGTTATTTGTGTCTTTATGAGCATTGAGGTCTAGATCGATGATCTCTTAGGCCAAGTCACCATAGATGACCCTTAAAGTCGAACTCAATATCCTGTATTGTTAAAGTCATAAATTTTTTTGGTTAGGTTAGTATACGAAGTTGTGCTGTTTAAATGTTTGACTCAACACAACAGTTCCTGAAACATTTCTTACAAAGAAAATAAGGTGAATAGCTGCGCGAGCGTAGCAAGCGCTATTATTGGGCAAGTGAAAATTTTTTATGGCTTTTTATATCCCTGACAGTTTATTGATCTAATCATCAAGTCTATATAGATGACTCTTAAGTCGAACTCGATATCGTCTATTGTTAAAGTCATTAATCATTACTTGGCACTTGGTAAACCTAACCAAGGTTTACCAAGTTTTGCTGTTTAAGTATTTGAGTCAGTCTAATGTATGAGGCTGTTAAAACACGCTATTATATGCTATGTAACGTTATTACTGCGCAAGCGAAGCGAGACATTTGTTTATGACTTTTTATGACCCTGAAAGTTTTATGACCTACTAAGTCGACACCGATGACCCTAAGGTTAAACTTAATATCCACTTATTTTAAGGTAAAAAATCATTATGAATATTAAAGGCTGTTTCAATTTATGAATCGTTTTGATGCATGTGGCTATTAAAATACAAAAGTTGCTGAAATGTTTCCTACAAAGTAGATATAACAAATGCTTGCGCAACCGGAGCGAGCGCTATTACTGCGCGAGCGTAGCAAGCCCTATCACTGCACAAGCGAAGCGAGCACGAAAAATATTTACGACTTTTTATGACCCTGATAGTTTTTATGACCTACTAAGTCAACACCGATGACACAATGGTTAAACTTGATATCCACTTATTTTAAGGTTAATAATTATTATGATTATTGAAGGTTGTACTGTTTCAATTTATAAACTCGTTTTGATGCATGTGGCTACTAAAATACAAAAACTGCAAAAATATTACCTACAAAGTAGATAAAACAAAGGTTTGCGCGAGCGCAGCGAGCTCTATCAATGCGCGAGCGAAGCGAGCGCGAAAATGTTTACGTCATTTTATGACCCTGACAGTTTTAATGACCTACTAAGTCAAGACCGATGACCCTAAGGTTAAACTTGATACCCACTTATTTTAAAGTAAAAAACCATTATGATTATTGAAGGTTGTACTGTTTCAATTCTTAAACTCGTTTTGATGCATGTGGCTATTAAAATACAAAAAATGCGGGAATATTACCTACAAAGTAGATAAAACAAAGGCTTGCGCGAGCGCAGCGAGCGCTATCACTGCGCGAGCGAAGCGAGCGCGAAAATTTTTATGTCATTTTATGACCCTGACAGTTTTTATGACCTACTAATACTAAGTCAACACCGATGACCTTAAGGTTAAACTTGATATCCACTTATTTTAAGGTAAAAATCATTATGATTATTGAAGGTTGAACTGTTCCAATTTATGACATGTTTTGATGAATGTGGCTATTAAAATACAAAAGTTGCTGAAATGTTTCCTACAAAGTACATTTTACAAATGCTTGCACGACCGGAGCGAGCGCTATTACTCCGCGAGCGTAGTACGCGCTATCACAGCGCGAGCGAAGCGAGCGCGAAAATTTTTAACGTCATTTTATGACCCTGACAGTTTTTATGACCTACTAAGTTAACTGATGACACAAAGGTTAAACTTGATATCCACTTATTTTATGGTTAATAATCATTGTGATTATTGAAGGTTGTACTGTTTCAATGTATGGCCTCGTTTTGATGCATGTGGATATTAAAATACAAAAAAAAATGTTGAAACATTACCTTCAAAGTAGATAAAACAAAGGTTTGCGCGAGCGCAGCGAGCGCTATCAATGCGCGAGCGAAGCGAGCGCGAAAATTTTTTTTGTCATTTTATGACCCTGACACTTTTATGACCTACTAAGTCAACGCCGATGACCCTAAGGTTAATCTTGATGTACACTTATTTCAAGGTAAAAAAATCATTATGATTATTGCAAGTTGTACTGTTCCAATTTATGTCATGTTTTGATGAATGTGGCTATTAAATTACAAAAGTTGCTGAAATATTTCCTACAATGTAGATATAACTAATGCTTGCACGACCGGAGCGAGCGCTATTACTGCGCGAGCGTAGTAAGCGCTATCACTTAAAACGAAACTGAAATCACGAAAAATTTTTACGACCTTTTATGACCCTGACCGTTTTCATGACCTACTAAGACAACACTGATGACACAGAGGTTAAACTTCATATCCACTTATTTTAAGGTTAATAATAATTATGTTTATTGAAGGTTGTACTGTTTCAATTTATGGACTCGTTGTGATGCATGTGGCTATTAATATACAAAAGTTGCTGAGATGTTTCCTACAAAGTAGACATAACGAATGCTTGCGAGACCGGAGCGAGCGCTATCACTGCGCGAACGTAGCAAGCGCTATCACTGAGCGAGCGAAGCGAGCGCAAATCATTTTTACAACCTTCTGTGACCCTGACAGTTTTTATGACCTACTAAGTTAACACTGATGGCACAAAGGTTAAACTTGATATCCACTTATTTTAAGGTTAAAATTCATAATGATTATTGAAGGTTGTACTATTTCAATTTATGGACTCGTTCTGATGCATGTGGCTATCAAAATACAAAAGTTGCTGAAATATTACCTACAAAGTAGATAAAACAAAGGTTTGCGTGAGCGCAGCGAGCGCTATCACTGCGCGAGCGAAGTGAGCGCGAAAATTTTTACGTTTTATGACCCTGACAGTTTTTATAACCTACTTAGTCAATACCTATGTTAAAACACGAATGCTTTTGAAATACTTCCCACAAAGGAGATAAAACACGTTGGGCAAGCTAAGCCATCGCGTAAATTTTGATGACTTTTAATGACCCTGACAGTTTTATGGCCTAATTAAGGCACTTATTAAGTTTAGTCATTATCTATGAACCTAAGCTCAAACTTTTATGATTATGCAAACTCTATGTAAAGTTAAGAAAAAATATAGGCACCAACACTTAACTGCCGAAAAAAGTATTTTATGCCCTATTTAATGTCTTTGTACAAAATTTCATCTGAATCGGTCAAGCCGTTTGGCCGAAAAGAGGCCACATATTTACAAAATTCCATAATAAAAATATAGACAACCGAAATTTCCACCAATAAAAAAAGTATTTGTTGCCCTTCTATGTCTTTTTGACTGCCTGTGTACAAAATTTCAGCTTAAATGTTTAACCCGTTTGACCGAGAGTACCACACATTTACAAAGTTCAATTTAAAAATTCTAGACACCTGTACTCGACTGCAAGAAAAAAGTATCCTATGTGATTCTATGCTATACAAACTGTAATATGTATAAAATTTCAGCTGAATCGGTCAAGCTGTTAAGCTGATAAGAGGCCACACATTCACAAAATTCAATAAAAAAAATCTAAGCACTCAGACTCGATGGCCAAAAAAAAAGTATCCGATATCCTATTCTGCCCTATGAACTGTCTTTATACAACATTTCAGGCAAATCGGTCAAGCCGTTTATTCGAGAAGAGGTCTTATATTTACAAAATTCAATTAAAAAAATTTGGACCCCCTGACTCGATAGCCTAAAAAAAAGTATCCCATATCCTATTCTACCCTATGAACTGTCTTTATACAACATTTCAGGCAAATCGGTCAAGCCGTTTATTCGAGAAGAGGTCTTATATTTACAAAATTCAATTAAAAATATCTGGACCCCCTGACTCGATAGCGAAATTAGAAGTATTCTATATCCTATTCTGCCCTATGAACTGTCTTTATACAACATGTCAGGCAAATAGGTCAAGCCGTGTATTTGAGAAGAGATCTTATATTTACAAAATACAATTAAAAATATTTGGACCCTCTGACTCGATAGCCAGAAAAAAAGTATTTTATATTCTTTTCTGCCTTATGAACTGTCTTCATACAACATTTCAGGCAAATCGGTGTAGCCGTTAATTCGAAAAGAGGTCCTTTAGTTACAAAATTCAATTTAAAATATCTGGACCCCCTGACTCGACAGCCAGAAAAAAAGTATCCTATATCCTATTCTGCCCTATGACATGTATACATATAAAATTTCCGGCAAATCGGTCAAGCCTTTTATTCGAGAAGAAGTCTTATATTTACAAAGTTCAATTAAAAATATCTGAACCCCCTAACTCGATAGCCAAAAAAAAAGTATCCCATATCCTATTCTACCATATGAACTGGCTTTATGCAAAATTGCAGGCAAATCGGTCAAGCCGTTTGTTCGAGAAGAGGTCTTATATTTACAAAATTCAATTAAAAATATCTGAACCCCCTGACTCGATAGCCAAAAAAAAAGTATCCCATATCCTATTCTACCATATGAACTGTCTTTATGCAACATTTCAGGCAAATCGGTCAAGCCGTTTATTCGAGAAGAGGTCTTATATTTACAAAATTTAATTAAAAATATCTGGACCCCCTGACTCGATAGCCAAAAAATAAGTATCCCATATCCTATTCTACTCTATGAACTGTCTTAATACAACATTTCAGGCAAATCGGTCAAGCCGTTTATTCGAGAAGAGGTCTTATATTTACAAAATTCAATTAAAAATATCTGGACCCCCTGACTCGATAGCCAGAAAAAAAGTATTCTAAATCCTATTCTGCCCTATGAACTGTCTTTATACAACTTGTCAGGCAAATCGGTCAAGCCGTTTATTCGAAAAGAGGTCCTTTAGTTACAAAATTCAATTAAAAATATCTGGACCCCCTGACTCGATAGCCAAAAAAAAAGTATCCTATATCCTATTCTGCCTTATGTTCTATCTTTGTACAAAATTTCAGCCAAATCGGTCAAGCCGTTTGACCGTGAAGAAGTCCCAAACAAACAAACAAACAAACAAATAAACAAACTGACTTTCGCATTTATAATATTGGTGTTGATAATAAATATTAATAATATTTTTTTAATTAATTAATATTAATAATAAATAATTAATATAATAATAATTAGAACATTATGGTGTAAGAAACTCGGTGCAAAAATTGTTTCAGTCCTACTTGTGCAATAGGAAACAACTTGTTGAAATGAAAACTTATGAAAACAATGTAGAGACCATAAATAGATCAAACCTGACAGACTTAAAAGTGGGTGTACCTCAAGGATCCATTCTCCTTTGTTATTTATCATATTTACAAATGACTTAATAACTTATATGGAAAAACATAACCCGGATATAAAATTAACAATATTTGCGGACGACACAAATGCAATCATATCTTCTGACACTATAGATAAAGAATATATAAATAAGTAAGAATAAAAATTAGTAAAGCCCTAGTACATTTCCAAGAATGGTTTGATATAAATGACCTAATATTAAATACATGCAAAACGAATCTGATGTTATTCCGTACAACGTCTAGGCAAAAAGACACGCTCAAGATTAATTTAAACGGAACACAGATAGATTGTGTACAAATGGTAAAATTTTTGGGTATAAATATAGATCAATATTTAAATTTGAAGGACGAAATTAAAGCAATGGATTCTAGTATAAGCTCTGCATGTTATGCAATCAGAACTCTCAGAGACCTTATAACACTACAGCAACTACGAAAGGTCTACTTTGCGTTAGTCGAATCAAAGATATAGCATAATGTTTTGGGGGAACAGCTTTAATTACAACACTGAAGCGGCGTTCGTTACACAGAAGAGGTATTCGTACCATAGAACTATGGTACGAATCTCGCAAACAGAATCATGCAAACCATACTTTTAAAAATTAAATATTCTGACTGTGCCATGTTTATATATTCTTATCACACTGACAGATTTGATAAAAAATATTCATAAATAGGAGAAATCAGATCAAAGGCAGATAAGACAGCAAACTAGACGAAAGGACCTGAAAAGTAATTTCGTCTCGGAATTACGTGTTGTTAATCACTCTTCAAGAGTTCAAGCTATAAGATTAAAAACCAACCAACAGCTATAAGATCAACAAATTGCCGACTGAATTTAAAACAATAGATACAATATATGGTCTCAAAACGAAATTAAAAAACTTTTTATTACATAAATGCTATTACTCCATATCTGAATATATGACTGATCGTAAAGACTATTAAACTCTTTTTATTTTTAATAACGTAAAATAATTGGGCAAATCACTTGAAATCTTTAATTTTATTATTATTATTATGTTTTTTTTTATAATTTATTTTTTTGTTTCATGTTGTATGTGTAATGTTTGACTGGACATATTGTATTGTATCTGTTCTGCTGACTTGACATTGTTTTAATTTTAATTCTTTGTTTTTTTATATTAATTTGACATTGTTTTTGTGTATTTAATTGATTAGTAATTATTATATATCATAAATTGTATTAAATGTAGGTTGTACAGGTTTTAATGTAAATCTATTGTTATATTTCCAACACAATTTTGTATTGTTCTCGGAATAAATAAATGAATGAATGAAATGTAAACTATACTATATATACTTGTGTTGAGCACTGAAACATACACTAGGATATTCCTGTATTGTGTAGTTCAGTATTTTCGTACAATAATATTACAAAAGATTAGATTAATAAATATCTACCAGTAAAAGAATGGATATTAAAACTAAATTAAAAGTATGAATAGTTAAATGTTTAGATTATCCAGAAGTATTTTAAATATCTTTCACTAAATTGTCTAAGTGGCTATTAAATTAGGCTATTAGACAGAATCAGACAAGCAAATTGATCAATAATGAAATTGATCTTGCGGCCCGTAAACATGATTTGTTTGGGAACCACTGGCATCGAGAACTTTCTAGCTAACATTTCTCGTAGCTTCTGGTAGATAGCGCCACTGCTTAAATACGGGGAGCGCGCGCCTTTCAACATCAGAAATAAAAAAGCTGTCGTTTGCTCAACAAGCAATATCGAAGAGAAAACTGCCAGGAGTTTATTCATCGCCTATATTTCAAGTTGAAAGAGAAGAAATAAAGTGAGAAAAATGTCTCTGAGTCTGAACTCTGTGCTGCCGTTCATAATGAATGACTTGGAGCGATCTATATTCGAGCGTCCTCGTTTGTTGGCGGACCAGCATTTCGGGCTTGCTTTGACGCCTGATGATTATCTCAGCATCGCCGCCGCTCCGCTTGCGACTCGGGAATATTACCGTCCGTGGCGTCATGTCGCCGCTGCTGCTCGGGATGTCGGCTCCAGCATCAAGGCAGATAAAGAGAAATTTCAAGTGAACCTTGACGTGCAGCATTTCAGTCCCGAAGAGATCAGCGTGAAGACAGCGGACGGGTTCATCGTGGTGGAAGGCAAGCATGAGGAGAAAAAGGACCATCACGGGTACATTTCGCGGTCTTTTACTCGGCGCTATGCGTTGCCTGAAGGTTGCACTCCTGAGACCGTCGAATCTCGTCTATCTTCCGATGGTGTGCTAACCGTCATCGCACCGAGGAAGGTGCCCACAGCACTCGAAGGCCAGCGAACTATCCCCGTCACTCAGACTGGACCGGTTCGTAAAGAAATAAAGGACCAGGCGAATGGTGACGGAGCCCAGTAATTTATTTTTGTCCTAAACAATAACAAGTCATGATAAGTCATATGTAGATCTCCGGAAGATTCTCATTCCACGTATTATTTTGTCTAAGGCTGATTGTTTTAGCATCTAAGTTCTCATTTGTACCTTATCTTAGTTATAATAAAAAGTTTGATAATTTTGGTTGTTTTTCTTGAAATTTAAATGTTTAGTAATATTACCTACTTACTTTCTGAGTTCCTACCTACTGTTAATTATTCTGTGCTGTCTGTCGGAACCTTTGATTATATACATGTCATATAATCAAAGGTCGGAACATTCCACACCTTCAGATTTTGCTATGAGTAGGGAGGAGCAGAAGAGGTTATGTAATTAAATTGTTAGGTCAGCGTTCCGAGTGCACAGAATAATGAATAGTACAAGCCGAGTGATTAGGTAGTGAGTAATAAATTATAAGTAAAAAATATTTTTAAAAACAAGCTTTTATCTGGGATAATGAACTAAAATGTTAAAAATAAATTCTAGTATTCGGCGTGTAGATACTCACCTATAATCTTAAAAGCTTGAAGCACTACCCGTTTGTCAAGCTAGGTAATTAGGGTCAGTTCGCTAGTTGGCGGCCTTTTAGTGGAGTTCCCTACTTCGTCATAAGTTTTCATATAGATATAAAACTCTTACTCACCTATAATCTTAAAAGCTTGAAGCACTACCCGTTTGTCAAGCTAGGTAATTAGGGTCAGTTCGCTAGTTTGCGGCCTTTTAGTGGAGTTCCCTACTTCGTCATAAGTTTTCATATAGATATAAAACTCTTACTCACCTATAATCTTAAAAGCTTGAAGCACTACCCGTTTGTCAAGCTAGGTAATTAGGGTCAGTTCGCTAGTTTGCGGCCTTTTAGTGGAGTTCCCTACTTCGTCATAAGTTTTCATATAGATATAAAACTCTCAGCGCCCTGAAATTTTGCTTGGTTACATAATCTAGTTTGAATTAGATATAAAAGAATCATGACTTTATTATAAGAAATAATTTATAACATTGAAAATTGGGCAAAACGTCAGTTTGCGGCCACTTTTTTCAGTATACGACCATCAATATGCTAGATCGCGGCCGTAAATAACTTCAGCGCTATTTCAAGAAAATAAATGACAATGCACTAGTTTTCATTAGAATCAGTTGTAGTATAACTAAAGGAACATATTTTAGTTATAATGAGGTAATCTTATATTTATAAAACAATCAGTAACATCATTTTCAGTGAATATCTACGTTTGGCTTGCATGAGCTAGGCAGCTAGGCTAGGGGTATGCAGGACCTCGATAGTGAAGCGCTGGTGGAGGCTTCAATTGTCCAGGCGTGGTCTAACCCTCCCCAGGGTCGGTCCCGTGGAGGTCGAGGAGGAGGCGGAGTGGCGGGACGCTGTCAAATCCCAGGCCAAGGCACGTCCTCCTAAGCAGGTCTAATGGTGGAACCAGGGGATCGCTGACCTACGCATTAGTTCTGCGGATGCCGATACTCCAGGCACCGGAGACTTAGACGCCGGGACGAAGAGGTTGAGAGTCAGCTGTACGAGTCCTATAGGAGGTACATAAAGGACCTACAGCTGGCGATCTCCAACGTCAAAATCCAAGCGAGGGAAGAGCAGCTGGAGACAATCAGCCACGACTCGTGGGTACGACCCTGCAAAGTCGTCAGGGGGAAGTTGCGCCCATGGACGATCCCCCCTCCCCTTACAGAGAGTTATCTTCCTCAGCTTGTGGAGGACGTTGTGTCCAGCCGGTTTCCAAACAGGGTGGAATATACGCTTCCACAAATTTTAACCGGGTGCCCGAGTGGTGGGGCAGTGTGAAACGAGCAAGGATGTGCCGGAAGTGTCGGTGAACGAACTGGGCGCTGCCATCTTAAAGCTTCGGGCCTGATGGCATTTTTGACCGCGTCTGGGTTTGCTTTAGGCACTGGGTGAACGATTCCGCAGGCTTCTAAGTGCCTGTTTGGAGACGGTAGACGGTTCCCAATAATTTGTAAGGCGGGCAGACTAGTCCTTCTGGGGAAGGATGGGCGCCCCGCGGAATCTTCTTCCGCCTACCGCCCCATAGTGATGCTTGATGAGGCCGACAAGGTCAAGGAACTCAGTTTTCTTTCACTCAAGGTTTTCGGTTTGGCAGGTCGTATATTGACATCGCTAATGCATTCAATTCAATATGTGGGAGTGGTATTGTCCATGGCCCTCAATGGGGCCCCAATTTGGGATGAGGCACTGATGGAGAAAACCATAGCCCTGCTGAGGATCTCAGAGGGTGATGGCTGTCGGGGTCATCCGTGGATAATGGACTGTCTCCTTTACTGTCACTTACTCAGGATAGAATTATGTACTAATTACATAAGATGAACCTAACCTATCGATTCTATAATAAGTGAATATCTCACCATTTAAATTAATTTAAGAAATACATTTCAAATATCCCGTTACCTGTTGGGTGGACGCATAATGACATATTGGCTGGCTGTGTTTGGTTGGCGGCCACCATATTTCCATACATTTTTACACGGCCGTAATCTGACACGGAGGGTTTAGAATGCGGCCCCCTATATAGTTTTTTGACGAATTTGGGAGATATTGGCGGCCGTAAACTAAAAAATAATAACATCAGATTGGCACATACATGAAACAAAAGTCAATGATATAATTATATGTACGTAGAAAAAGAACGTAGGAAATCAAATTACTCGCGACGCGTCAGTAACCCAGCCGGCCGGCCGAAAACCAACATCATTATATATTGTCTAGTTCACTAGGCGACCACCCAAGAATTGAACATGCTTTTGTTGCTCCCGCTTTATTGTTATTCTAGCAATTTCAAAAGATTGGGTACCTAGTATTGTCCAAATTCATAATAAAGTTAAGTTGTTAATTCATAATAAAGTTAATATTGAAAAAAATTATATGGCATTCCTATTCTCAACCATTATCTAAACAGGCCGCCTTCAAAGGCCGCAAACTAACGAAGGGCCGCGAACCAGCGAACTGACCCTACTATACTTCAGTGCCTCAAGCTTTTAAAAATATAGGCATAGAAAAGATAATAATACTACGTAATATAGGTAAGTCCCTACACGCAAATAGGTACTTACTAGAATTTATTTTTAACATTTTAGTTCATTGTCCCAGATATAAAAGCTTGTTTTTAAAAATATTTTTACTTATAATTTATTTTTAACTTTTTAGTAGGTAGGTATAGATACCGATCTACCTACTACCTAAGTATTTAAGAGAAGGCATGATGTTTTAAAATATTCCACGGATATTTGATGTGATTATGGGTAAAGTGCCCTACAAGGAATACTAACTAATATGGGTTGGATTTAGAATCGTTTGGCACGAAAAAGGGGGGGTAGAGGGGTGGAATGGGAAGGGGAGGGTCCCCCCTTCACTACCCTACCACTCCCATTACAAGGTAATGCATAGTTTTTGAGTTATGCCTATTTTTGTTGGGTTTGATTTTGGATTTTTGGTTGAATTTAGAATCGTTTGGCATGAATTTGATATAAAATGTTATGGGGATGGGTAGAGATTAGGTCCCTGATTATAACAATACCATTCCTTTAACAAGGTAATGCATATTTAACAAGAAAACGATATAAACAAAATCTAACCTAAAAATATACTAAACCATAAAAACAAAGCGCAAATAATAATTACAAGGGCATAACTTAGTAAAAATTTTAGTAATATTATTTACCACTACTAAATTAATAAGAACACCCCACTAGAAAAAAAAATAGGTTAGGTTAGGTTGAAACTGCGTAAACACAACGCGCGAGCCGAGCGAGCGAAGCGAGCGTGCCGCGGCAGCGGCCGGCGAAGCGCAAAAAGTTTGTTAAACATCCAACAAAACAGTGATATTGATCAGCAAAGTGTTACAAAAAAGTGAGGTTATGATTTTACAAAAATACGCATAACTCTAAAACTATGTATTACCTTGTAATGAAAGTGGTGGGTAAAGGAAAGGGGGACTCTCCCTTACCCCCCCATCACCTCATCCTCCCTTTTTCGTGCCAAACGATTCTAAATTTTTACCAAGTAAGGTTATGATTTTGCTATGGTTAAAAAATCATAACTCAAAAACTATGCATTACCTTGTAATGAGAGTGGTGGGGTAGTGAAAGGAGGACCCTCACCTACCCCCTCCACCCCTCCATTCCTCCTTTTTCGTTCCAAACGATTCTAAATTTCAACCACTAATAATAAGTTACGTTAATTTATCACAGAGATGCCGTGGCCACCTTCCAGCTTCATCATCAGTCGCTAGATATCATCTAGGTGTTCTCTTCAAGACGAATCAATCGGAGCCCAAACTCAGTAGAGTTACGTTGTTTTATCACAGAGATGCCGTGGCCACCTTCCAGCTTCATCATCAGACCCTGGATATCATCTAGGTGAAAAGTTTTCTTCAAGACGAATCAATCGAGCCCAAACTCGGTAGAGTTATGTTGATTTATCACAGAGATGCCGTGGCCACCTTCCAGCTTCATCATCAGACCCTGGACATCATCTAAGCGTAAAGTTCACTTCAAGAAAATCAATCGAGTCCAAACCCGGTGGGGTTATCCCCATCGGACATCGGGAAGTGGGTCTAATTTAGCTTCCAAGATTCCACCCGAACATACATAGTGACATACATACATACATACATTGCAAGTTAAATAATAGCTTGTAAAATGGCTGCCATTGCTAGGGTTGTGTCAATCAAGGGACAAGTGTTAAGCCGGCTTTTCACTATGGTATATAATGTAAATATTTTACATCTTGAGCTATATGTTACATCCCGCAATTGCTGTTCACACTGTGAGATATATAGTTCAGCTTTTGTAGTATATGGTTTCATTCAAACACTGGCTAAATACCGTAAATGGGTGGAGGCATAATAAAAACAAAAAAGCCTCCAGGGGGAGGCGCGGTGTCCGGGGACGTGAGGTAAAATATAATCCGTCAAATATCGCTCAGTCAGTCGAAAAAATATTTATAGCTTGGGATGTAATATATATTATAGCATAGTGTAAACGGTTTCATACAAAATGTATGACGAGCGATAAAATTTTATATCTCAAGATATAATATACATTATAATATAATGTATATTATATCTTGAGATATATTATATCCCATAGTGAAAAGCCGGCTTTACTATTATTACTATTACATAACGAGTATTGTAAATCATAATAGTCTTGATGGTGCAAACAGTATATATTACGCTCAAGCTATCATAAAAAGGTCCTTTTTAGGGTTCCGTACCCAAAGGGTAAAACGGGACCCTATTACTAAGACTCTGCTGTCCGTCTGTCTGTCTGTCTGTCTGTCTGTCCGTCTGTCACCAGGCTGTATCTCATGAACCGTGATAGTTAGACAGTTGAAAATTTCACAGATGATGCATTTCTGTTGCCGCTATAACAACAAATACTAAAAACTGAATAAAGTTAAAAATAATAGAAGGTCCCCATACAAGAAACGTGTTTTTTTCGGCATTTCACGCCATCTATGAACGGTTAGTTAGGTAAACGTCTCATAGACGGCGTTATATTGAAATGTCGATCCCTAACACCTTCGTAAGACGTTAGATGGCGTTATAAGAAATAATATGCTTATTAATTATTATTTTTAGCTGGCGAAAATTTGATAGTGTTATTTTTTGCTCGATCTTATAAAATACTGTAGTGTGGTACGGAACCCTACTAGTGCGAGTCCGACTTGCACTTGGCCAGTTTATTAATATCCTTTTTTATCTGAGTATTACGAGTATGTTACTCTTTGGTGCAAACGGTCGCGGTAGTCGTACCGTTTGCGACCCGTTTGGGGTCTAGTCTTACTACATATATATTCTATTTTGAACCGAGTTCCAAAAAGGAAAATTCTCAATTCGTCTAGATATGTTTGTTTGTAGCGCGATTACTCCACCAATTGTGAACCGATTTATGTTTTTTTTCTTTGGTAGGTTTCATCTCCGAGGTGGTTTAAATTATATAAAGATCTGATAAGCATATTTTGCGATTTCACAAGGGCGTCAAAACCTATAAGGGTACCTACTTCCCGTTGGTTGACCGACAATCATGAAAGGCAACAAGCAAGGTCTTGAACACAGATCCTATAAAGATAGGGACTTGAAGCACTTATAAAGGAAAAATCTGTACACTAAATATGCAGCTAATTAACAAAAAGTAATATTAACTTTATTTAAACAACTTAAAAATAATTACCTAATGACAATATCAACATACAAAAAGTTACTATTACCAACCTATTATTTGCGGTTGGTGCAATACATTCTCTATGGATCGAACTGAAAAGTTAAGTTTTTTTCTTTAAGTACGGAGGCCTCGGTGTGCGAGTCCAACTCGACCCAATTGACCTTTTATTTTAAATTATCTTTTTGTCGAGCTAGAAAATAAACTGGCCAAGTGCGAGTCGGACTCGCACACGTAGCGTTCCGATTGAACAAAATTTGCCGGAAAAATTAAGTATCTACATAGTTTTAACATCGATATATATAAATACCGTGTCAATACCAAACATATTTACTACAACGCCATCTAACGAATGTCGAACGAACTTCTGACACCCACCATGATAACGTTAAGACAAAGGTCAGTGACCTTTTTGTTGGTTACCATCGTTCCTAGATGGCGCTATAGTAAAAACACGTTTTTTGTATGGGGACCCCCTTTAATTTTTAACTTCGTTCTGTTTTTAGTATTTATTGTTATAGCGGCAACAGAAATACATCATCTGTGAAAATTTCAACCGTCTAACTATCACGGTTCATGAGATACAGCCTGGTGACAGACGGACAGACAGACAGACAGACAGACATACAGACAGACAGACAGACGGACAGACAGACAGACAGACAGACAGACGGACAGCGGAGTCTCAGTAATAGGGTTCCGTTGGTACCCTTTGGGTTCGGAACCCTAAAAAACATGGACAGGCCGGCATAACAAATATGAATGAAATGTGTTGAGTGTGACATATCGTGATGTCTCATTCTTTCTAAAAAACAATCATATTATATGATAAAAGAGAACAATATTTAAGTTGTTGCACGGTTATTGCTCCTTTTGGCAACATTTTATTGTGACGTAGTGACAGTTCTAGGTGAGGTGAGTGTCATATCAGCTAGGCTATTATGTAAGCTATCTCGACAGCGGAATCCGCGTTGAGATTCGAATTTCGTACTACGAAATTCAATCGTATCACGTTCGTAATACGGTTGAATTTCGTAATACGAAAGTTAAATCTCACCGCGGATGCCGCTGTCGAGATAGCTTACAGAATAGCCTAGCAGCCATGTTCATCAACATAACCCTAGCTAGCAATGGCAGCCATTTTATGTGACATTCTGTCCAGTCGATGTTTCCAGTCCATATATTTTTGGTAGCTACAGTCACAGACTATGCCTGATGAAAAGTATATTATAATTTATAGTATTAGATTAGTACTAGCTGTGCCCCGCAGCTTCGCGTTAAAAAGTATACAATAGTCTAATCCATAATACTGCCTATCCTTGTGCCAAATTTCAGCTAAATCGATCCAGCCGTTTGACCATGAAGAAGTCGCAAACAAACAAACAAATACCTATAGGTACAAATAAACTTTCGTATTTATTGTATTGGTTGTATTGGTGTTGATTTTTTATATAAGTACCTATCTATTATAATTATTAATAGAATATGGTACTCCAAAGGCTTGAACTTGAAGAGAAAAAAGAAAATACTTTTTTTGAGATATTATGTCCGGAGATATGGAGATAAACAATATTTAGCAAATTTGTATACATATATGACATGATTATAATTAGCCAGTACTTTGACTATCGCGGCATGTGAAGTTGGTTTTTTCGTTATGTACTATCATAAATTATTTAATTAGATTAGTGCTTGGGGTAAAATACTCTTTGTTACGATGGCGGATTTAGGCTGCACTCTGATTCTCAATCACTCTGAGGGCCTAGTTACTATTATATAATCTGTGGCCTAGTGGTGTAGTGGGAGAATGGTCGGCTTCGATGCCAGAGGTGCCGTGCACCTACGAATAAATCATAAGTCAGGAACTCTAATTCAGAACAAATTCCACACAAAAAGTGGCCCGCCCTCCTTCAAACCAAAACGACGTAAATTCAATGTCAAATATACCAAAGATAAATAGCTCTCCAGTACGGATAATGTTGTATTACTTTCGAAGTTACAAATGATTATTTTGGAGATTGATTTAAATTCGGAACGAAAGCAGGGATTGGTTCGCGCATGTGTTGCAATGTCTGTTATGACAGTTGAGTCAAACAAGACAAATGTCCGACTAATGACGCGCTAGACACGACTTTTAACCCCGCCTAACGACAAAAGTCGTGTCCATGCGGACACGACTTTTGTTGGGTCATTTTCACAACGCAGTAACTTTTCCTGACTTATGATTTATTCGTAGCCTTGCACCAATGAATTTTTCTATCGAAAAATGTATGGGTGCTTTTCACAGTGGCTCTCCGGTGAAGGAAAAACATCGAAAGCCCTAACGCCCGCATGGTGGTAGGACATTATCTAGTGTCCGCCTGGCCAGCTACCACCCTCAAGTTAGAAAATCTGACGCCAAAACATCTAATGTGTTACGGCAGTTATCCTTGAGAGCCAGTTCCCATTCTAGTCCTAGCGTGCTTACCGTCTTCGACCGCATCATCATTTGACAGGTGATATACCAACAGGTGAGATAGTGGTGAAACGCTAGCCTAGGTATATGATATTAAAAAAATAAAATTCGAAAGTAAATTCGGATTCAGAAACTGCCTATCCTTTAACTCAGATCTTTGCAATTCACAGTGCTCTAATCCGCAACTTTTGAAATTTTAATTCGAAAAAAAAATAAGGTTGCAGAAACCTTTCAAAAAAAAAAAACAAAATGACGCTTCCGATTTCGAATGTACGTATACGATTGAAATGAGAATAACTATGCAGCGGCAGGTTATTCTCTATCATTCGAATGCAAATTCGGATTCGGAAACTGCCTTTACTTTGACATGGATCTTTGCAATTCACAATACTCCGATCGGTTACTTTTGATATTTTAATAAGATAAAAATCTGTGATTCTAATTGGAAATGTTTCTGCGACAAAATAGCTCACGGATTTATCAATATTCAAAATTAATAAACTGGCCAAGTGCAAGTTGGTCTCGCACTCGTAGGATTCCGTAACACCGTTAAGTATTCCGTAACTATGATTTTTCGCAACTACAAAATTAACTTTGTTTTTCATAGTGTTTGTATGAAAAACAAAGTTATCTTTGCGGTCGTCATATCTCTAAAACTGCTGACTGTATCTCGTTCAAACCAATTTTCGTTGTTAGTTTTTATTGAGGTCTACAGCATATATTTTTTTTAGATTTTTCACTTCCATACTTTAAAAGTTAGATGGGCAGTTAGATGGTCGCATTTCTCAACCGATTCTAGTCAGTTTTTTGGAGCACATTTTTTAAAATGGCACAGATATGGGGGTTGAAAACGTAAAAACACATATTTTTATTTGATTTTCTTTTCGGGCAGATTAAGCACTTGAGTTCAATCCCCCTGACGTTACGGCCTAAGATGAAATCGTATCGTATTATCGACTCGGCGAAGGACGGGCTACATTAGTCCAATCTAGTTTTGGACTTAACCCGTCTTCCAAGCTGGGCAGCACCTAGATCATGTAGGAACTCGGCGAACTGATTGGCTAAATGTCATTGTATGGTGGACGGTTCGAGGCACGGCTTGTACTATTATTTATTCTGTGCCACGGCCGAAGATCCAGTGATCACCTACTTAGCATCACCCAAGGATCACGGTACCATATCTGTTCTGTGACGGTACGAATAATGCTATGTACCCTCAGGGACCACCCTCCAGTGGGTGGCAATATGTGATTCTCGTAAATAGCAAAGTGTTTAGATTTTAGGTTCTTGTTCGTTTTTAGAGATTTTGTATCAACCGATTAGCAATGGTGGAAACCGGTAGTATAATTCTAGTTTTAAATCTTCGTTATGTCGCAGGCAAATAAGAAATTATGAATTTAACTCAATGGCTATCTATGTCCATGTCAGTCCAGAATTTTGCATGCCGCTGTATCTGTAATAGGTAGACGTCATCGCTTACCATCAGGCGAGCGTTGTGCTTGTCGTTTACCTAATATCATTAAACAAAAAAGTTGGTGAATTTAAGAATATGTGAGGCTGGGTACCGTAAATTCACGGAAGATGTATACATAGCCATACCTAAAATGAACAAGCAAAGAAAACCGAACCTATAAGACAAAGATCTTTTAAATTGTTAAAGACAATCCAAAATTTCATCATACCGACGGGACTCGAACAGGTGCTCTGCCAATTAAGCCACGGTTCGATACATCGATACGACGAAATTAGTGGATTGCATTTGTTAACCCAATTATGCATTGGTGGCGCCATCTATGACTACTTATTACGTAAGTTAATCATTCGGAAGAAATCATTACAGTTTTCAAATCTCTCGTCGGATTTGAAAACTGTAATGATTTCTTCCGAATGATTAACTTACGTAATAAGTAGTCATAGATGGGGCCACCAATGCATAATTGGGTTAACAAATGCAAGGCTTCAGCTCTTCTCCTCCAGTCACTGCCAGCTTCCCTGCATAAAAAGTCGTTCCAACTTGTCACAGGGCTAGGCCTCCCTCACTCGCCCATCGCTACAGCACTTTATACCTAAACTTTCAACCAGCGCCGGCGTTGGTATCCACCAGTCGGTTGTCACTGCTCACGCGCACGCCACATATATTATTATACAAATGACTGGATAACTGCGCATTTGTATTCTATATTAGAAGCGATTTATGTTTTTCATAGTTATTTTGCGGGTTTACAAGCATAATATTTTTAATTTTTTTTTATGCTAACAATACTAAAATGACAAGACGGCGTAAAATGTGGTAAAATTCACTTTTCCGACTTAAAATGCGACTCTTAGTTAGGAACTTTAATGTTATTTTGTGAGGTAAATAAAAATATTTCGTATACTTTTTTATTTCATTGAGTCAACCATTTACTGTATCGGGCGCGCGCCGGTTTTACGCGCGCTGAACGAAGTAATAACAACGCTAGGTCTCCTGAGTGCATATATAGTTGCTGCACTATCAGTGACAAATTCTATATTGACTGTATCTTGATTGAAGATACTGGCTAAATGCCACGATACTCTGCAAACACTGGCAACCGAGTATAACGTTAAGGTAAGATGGACGAAAAGCCATGCATCATGCGCTGGCAATATCACGGCTGACAAACTCGCTAAAGAAGGGACAAAACAACAGGTAAGCGACGACGTGATGAACCTTTGTAGACCGTCAGCAATGGAAGTCAGAGACCTATTACGTCGTCATACCGAAAACGAACAACAAAAGTTGTGGAACAGCATGACAAGCTGTAAACACACAAAAGCAGCTTTTCCGAATTTAGGCAGCAAAGTTACAAACAGATTGCTAAAATTACAAAGGCATGACCTTCGTATAATAGTAGGCCTCATCACGGGACACTGTAATCTAAATTATCACCTCCATAAAATTGGCGCTACAGATAGTCCTCTGTGTCGAGGCTGCATGCTTGAAAACGAGACCGTGGCACATGTGATCTCACAGTGCCCGGTCTTGGTTGAGGTAAGAGCCACAGCTGGGTTATACGACCAAGACGAAGATGAAGAACACCAGCAGCGGCAACCACAACGACCAGTATTAACAGTATCACCATTACTATCATCATCATCGCTATCTGCCTTAGCACCATTGGGCACACAAACTCATCCACAGGTTTCATCATCATCGTCATTTTCACCAATTAGAATTTAACGCTAGGTCGAGCGCCTTAGACACATTTTGGCTTGTATTGTCTGAAATAAGCGTTGATATTGTGTTTTTGTAGGGGAGTGAAATATCTGTTACGTAGTAACTATTACATAATCTGTCACAAGGCGTACCACACTCCAGAATGTCTACTACGACGGGTAAAGGTTGTGGCCGACTGGACCAACACCGCTCCCACCCGGCATAAAATGTTCATTAAAATGTAAGATGTTATTATAATCGATATCTTATGATAATCACTGTAGACGGACATTGACATCACAAAGAGCAGACAACGCTATTTGCTCTAGTGTCCGATTATTATGTATGATTAATTTATATCTATAGTGATGTACGCATGCCAAATTACAGCTTTCAAGTATCTAAAAGTGTCCGTCTGAAACCGCCAGCAGACAAATAGCCAGACATAGCGAAAATAAGGCGGAGTTGCAACATCCTACTTTAACCGTAACTATAACTATTATCTGGTGTTTTTATATGGAGTTTGACTGATTTTTGACCTTTGTTATAGTTAAGGTAAGATGGTGCAACTCAGCCTAAAAGTTCCTTGTTAACTGTATATATATGTAGTTAACAATATATATATATATATTTAATAAAAGCTTACTATTAATGTGGATTGTACAATACTAGTATTCTTGTTAACACCTCCAACGAAGCTAAATATATATATAAATAAATATAATATATATAATAAAATAAATTATATACTAAATATACTATATGGACCCCTAACAAGAGAAGTTTCAAAGTTACTAGGCATTGTGCAGAGTAAACATATTTAGAAAAATGACTGCAGCACAGACATCCAAGACGCTCTGTGGTGTTGTCGCAGGTTTGTTTAGTAGTGGTTTAGTTCGGCTCTAATATTACCAGTCTCTATACCCAGTGAAATATAAAAATATCAAGTATTTGTGTAATAAAAAGGTGAATTTTATTGTGTCAAAAGATAGAATAAAAGTGAGTAGGAAAATCTACTAATATAATTTTTTTTCCTATACTGTGTGTTCTCAAAATGTTATCTGGAGATAGTAAGGTCCAATTTCACTAGTTCCTGATAAAGTTCCAGATAGTTATCGGGCAAATTACACCATTTGATGGCCAGGAGACATTGAAGTTTGAATCCCAGCCATGCATGGTTTTTTTCTATAGAAAATTTAAGTGCGCATTTCACAGTGCCCCTTCAGTGAAGGAATATATCGTTAAGAAACCCCTAACCCCCGGCGTACCAATAGGACACTGCCTAGTGTTTGCCTGGCCAGCTACCACACACTCAAGCTCGAAAATCTGTCGCTATTACAGGGTGTTTTCCTACCGACTAGAGATATTTGAGAGACGTAAGAAACAGCAAATTTCATTGACAAATTACCCTCATAATAGGGTTCACTTTAGGGAATACTCGCCATTTAATTATTTTTTTTTTTGGCCTGTATTTGTACTATTATTTATTCTGTGCCTGTAATTTAATAGAACTCTGTATATCTTTGTAACTGGAGGCCTAAAAAATAATTAAATCTAAAAGTAGTGTCTGTGATAGTAGTGTAGTACCTATTAATGACTATCGACTGGACAATTGACATAAGTCCAATCAACTTTCTCAACCAGATTCTGGCTAGCTTCAGGCACAACATCATACTGTAACTCAGCAAACTGATTGGTGACACTTGTTTCGTGAGTGGTTCGAACCACAGCCGAAGCCTGCCACCAATGGATTTACTTTTATTTTATGTTTTAGTCTAGCTTTTGACCACTATCTGGTGGTCACTATTTAATGGTAAGTGATGATGTGACTTAAGATGGTGAATACGCTAGGCCTAGAAGAATACTCAGTCTCAAGGGCTGTGTGCTGCCGGAACAGCATGAGGTTATGGCGGCAAATATTTTTAGGTAGCACTTGCTATGACTTACCTTAGTCATCGATATAATAGGCTCCTAGGAATTTTCGTTACTAATTTAAGTAGGCACTAAATTTAGTTATTGTACTTTAACTATCATATAATCACCTATCTTTTGCGATACTGACGCATATAAAAGTAAAAAATTAATGGCATTTGCATGAAATACCAGTTCGCTCAGTGCTATTAATAAATTGGATGAAACAGGTTTATTTGTCACGTACACGTCGTGAAAATTACTTGTTTTCAATAAAAATATAACCGGCGCGGCGGAGTGAAACTCGCCAACCAATCTGTGCCAATTTTTAAAACTAGGTTAAAAAGACATACTTAACTTTGCAGTTCGAGGCCTATAGACACTGTTCAAGTGTTCATGTACCAACCATAATTAATAAGTAATCAAAAACTTGTAAACTTGTAATCAAAAACTCGTTTTTTAGGGTTCCGTACCTCAAAAGGTAAAAAAAAAGGAACCCTTATAAGATCATTTTCTTGTCTGTCTGTCCGTCTGTCTGTCTGTGTGTCCGTGTGTCATCACCTATTTTCTTAGGAACGGGTGGTCCTAGCAAGTTGAAGTGTATACCAGATACAGAAGTCTATAGTCCCTATTAGGTATATAAAAATCAAGGTCCTGAGTCAACACGATAAAAAGATATGGGCAAATTTAGATTTTTGCGAAAACTTGTAAGTACCAAAATTTACCTTAAATTTAAACTTTTTTTTGTTTTCGGATTTTTTCCTTTACTTATGCTGTAAGACTTGCTTTTAACCAAAATTACCTACCAAAAGTACCTATAGAGGTTTTGGGTCGAATACCTATAGGGTACTTCCCGTTGACCTAGAATCATGAAATTTGGCAAGAAGCAAGTCTTACAGCACAAATAAAGGAAAAATTCCGAAAAATAAAAAAAGTTGAATTGTAAAGGGTGTCCTCATACATAAATGTAGTGTGGTCTACTACTGGGGGACCAGGGTAAGATAAACAACGTATATCTTTACATAATGACAACTCTATATTAACTCAAATATTTAAAGATACTTATCTTATATACTAAACCTTATCACCTAGCACGTGCTACGTTACGTTCATATACATGTTTATCACCTAAACATGTACTTAAACCCTACACATAGTTTACGCCAATTAAGATAAGACTCTGAGTTATATGAGCGCTGATACAATTGAGAGGTCTAGTTTAATTGGTAACTACTAAGGTTGGTACGGAAGCCTCGGTGGGCGAGTTCAATCGACTTGGCTGGTTTTTATTTTGTCTTATAACTACATAATTACGGTTTACAATAAGTGCTTCAATACCTTGCTTCTTGCCAAATTTGATTATTCTAGTCTATGTCAACGGAAAGAACCCTATAGGTTTTGATTCCCTTATGAAATCGATATAGGTTTTGATTCCCTTATGAAAATATTCGACATAAACTGTCAATCTTTTGATTGCATTGACTTATACATTTGATTCACAGCTGAAAGATACCGTAGACCCGAGTATATTTGTAGTGGTAGGATTTCTGCGAGTCCGCCTGGAGCGGTACCACCACTTTGCCAATTAATTTCCAGCCGTGAAATAGGAATGTTTTTCGGTTTAAATGGCAAGGTGTCCAGTGAAATTACAGGGCATGTGAGACTCAACATCTTTATGTCTCAAGGTAATAGGCGCAGCGCAATAACATGCAAAACTCTGGCAGTTCAGAATTTTGCACGCCGCTGTATCTGTTAAAGGTAGACGTCATCGCTTACCATTAGGTGAGCGTCGTGCTTGTCCTGTTACCTTTACACATTAAAAAAAATATATTAGATATAAGTTTCAACTTCATATCTCTACACGTTAAGTAGGTACTGAGAATAAATTATTTTTCCAAAAAAATAAAACCGACTTCATAACCACAAACAGGCACTCAAAAGCGAAAAATAAATTACTTAATATAATTATTATAAGCGCTACCCACTTATCTACTTGAAGTCGGTGCCAGCCAAGTCTAATAGGTAGTAGATAGATAATACCTACATGTACTTACTTACTAACCTACATGTACCTACTTACTACTACTACATACATAGTATCTATCTACTATCCAATAGACTTGGCTGGCACCGACTTCAAATAGATAAGTGGGTAGCGCTTATAATAATTATATTAAGTAATTTATTTTTCGCTTTTGAGTGCCTGTTTGTGGTTATGAAGTCGGTTTTATTTTTTGGAAAAATAATTTATTTTACCCTTTTTAGTGCAAAACAAGTTTTAATTAAATTACATGCATCTATAAAATTTCGTGTCTGGGCCGTTATACACTGACGGATATAAACTTTGTGAAAATTTCAAGTATGTACCTATAACAGTTAAGAAGATACATATCTGTAAAGTGCACACATATAGACACACGGACGGACGGACGGACGGACGAACGGACAACAAAGTCTCAGAAAGTGTTCATTTGGGTTCGGAACCCTAAAAAAATGACTTTAAATGCCGCGCTAGTGAAAATATTCACCAGTAATAATGATGTCATCAAGGTATCAAAGGACAATGTCCAAAATGGCCCTGTGCAATTAAAGCATCTGACACACACGATAATTAATTGTCTATTTTATTACAATAATTCCAAATACTTTTATAACACGGACTAGTTTTATTCCAAAATGAAAATTAAAAAGTATTATTTGATTATTTAATTATTTAATATACGATTATTAACATTAATTGCCGCCATATGGTCAACAGAGTACTGAATCACACTACGTTATAAGAGGCACTTTCCTATATTGTTGACTAGCTGTACCCGCGACTTCGTCCGCGTGGGTGGAATAGTGTCTTTCGGTAGCATTTTATTTTATTTATTTAGGCTAATTATTTTACAAATAAGACACATGCGTATCCCACCTATACCGCACCGTACTACGCCGCGCAATTCCCCATCCCTTCTCCCTCCCCCTCGCCCTTCCCCTCCCCTCTCCCTCTCTCTTCCCTCCACCCCTTTCTCCTCACTTCCCTCTCCCCCTCCCCTTTCCCACCACTTCCCCTCCCCTCCCCTCCCTTCTCTCTTCCCCCCACTTCCCCTCCCTTCCCCTCTCTTCCCTCCACTGCCCCACCCTCCCCATCTCTCTTCCCCCCTCCTCTTCCCTCACATCCCTCTCCCCTCCTCTTCCCCCCTCCCCTCCCCTTTCCCTAACTTCCACCCTCCCTCCTCTTCCCTCATTCCCCCTTCCCCTTCTCCCTCCCCCTTCCCCCTCACAAACTTTGAATGACGTATTAATTTATAATGAATCAACAGCCTAAACAATAAGTTTCAAGCTTCTAGCTTTAAAAATTACGCTACTTCCATACAACTTTTCATACCCCCTTTTAACCCCTTACAACCCTCTTTTCGCATTAAAAAGTAGCCTATGACCTTTCTCAGGATCTAGACTATCTGTGTACCAAATTTCATTTAAATCCGTTCAGTAGAACATTCACATAAACCTTACATATTTCCATACAAACTTTCATCCCCTATTGTTATTTTACACCCTTGAGGGTAAAACTTTCAGAAACTTTGAATGTCAAATTTATTTATATCAAATTAACAGCCTACAAAATAAGTTTGAAGCTTCTAGCTTCTAAAATGACGATACTTCAATACAACTTTTCATCCCCCCTTTCAACCCCTTACAACCCTCTTTTCGCATTAAAAAGTAGCCTATGTCCGTTCTGAGGCTCTAGACTATCTGTGTACCAAATTTGATTTAAATCGGTTCAGTGGTTTTGGCGTGAAAGTGACACAGACAGACAGACAGAGTTACTTTCGCATTTATAATATAAGTTAGGATACCCGAATTATGAAAGCACTGTGTAGCCAACCTAACAACGGAAAGTATTATTTACGCAGTAACTATTATATAATCTGTGGTATTATGCTTATATATTTTTTTTGCAGTGTTGTTGGTACAAGGTTCGTTCATAATTCTGAGTTACTTAATTATGGATGCAGTGTCGCGGGACTGATATGGCCGCCATCTTCGCCAAACGTCATGTCATGTCAAAAAATATTAGGTATGTTTAAAAAAGTTTGCACCCTAACAAGACTTTGCCCGGTAGAACATTCCTGTGAAGACAAATTATTTATATTGATATATAATTATTTATTATCATTATTAATATATAATTATTTATTGAGGGCCCGGTAGCGTAATTGGGAGAACGGCCGGCTTTGATGTATTTTTCTATCGAAAAATATATGTGCGCTTCTCACAGTGGCCCTCCGATGAAGGAAAACATCGTTAAGAATCGTGTCCGCCTGGCCAGCTACCACCCTCAAGTTAGAAAATCTGTCGCCAAACATCTAATGTCTTCCGGCAGCTATCCTTGAGAGCCAGTTCCCATTCTAGGCCTAGCGTGCTTACTTACCATCTTCGGCCGTATCATTACTTAGCAACATGTGAGATAGTGGTCAAACGCTAGCCTATAAGATATAAAAAAAAAAAAAAAATGATTCATCCCCACCTTTATTTCTATCTCGCTCACAGTTACCGTAAGAATATCTGTCAAAAACCAAAATCAACGTGAAGTAAGATGTAAAAACATTATTTAAGGTCATATTTTTTAGTTTTCAAAAGTATATGCAATAGCAACCTCCATTGTGTATAATCTTCTTGGTACTCTTCTACTAAAACCAGTACATTCTCCTATGTTTGAGGTATTTATCTCCATATCTCTGGAGATACTAATCAGATCTCGATAAAATTAAAATGGGACCACCTCGGAAACGTACCCTACATATTAAAAAATAATCATTTGAATCCCTTCACAATTGACGGAGAAATCGCGTAACATACACACAAAAAAAAAAAATACAGACGAATTGAGAACCTCCTCCTTTTTTGTGAAGTCGGTTTAGAAGGGTCTTGATCGTGACAGACGGATAACAAAGTGATCGTATAAGGGTTCCTATTTTTCCTTTTAAGGTTCGGAACCCTAAAAACGTGTAGCACAACACGTTTTTATGGTTTCGTACCTCACTACTCACACTAATAGGATCACTTTGTTGTCCGTCTGTCTGTTTGTCTGTCTGTCCGTTTGTCTGTCGGACAGACTGTCTGTCCGTCTGTCAAGCCCCTTTATCTCAGGAACGCGTAGAGGTATCAGGTTGAAACTTGTATTAAATACTTGAGTCTATAGTATCTTTTGGCTGTGAAAAAATCAAACTTGTAAGTCAACGCGATCAAAATATATGACCGTTTAAGTCGCATATTTTAGTTTTTTTTGCGATTTCACAGTGGAATCAAAACCTATAGGGTTATTATATAAATCCCGTTGACCTAGCTAGAATCATACAATTTGGCAAGAAGCAAGGTCTTGTAGCACTTCTATAGGAATAAATCAGAAAACCGTAGATATGTTGAAAAAGCAAATTTACTATAACAAACTTATGATTTGCGGTTGGTGCATGAACAGACGAAAACGAGTATCTAGGCATCGGTCTACTGATCGAACTGCAAAGTTAAGTTTGTACTTTAAACTAGTTAGACAAGTTGGTACGGAAGTTTCGGTGCGCGAGTCTTGGCCTCGTTTATTATTAGTCATTTTTATAGCAGCCATAGTAGTTCTAGGTAATACATAATATGTACAAACTTCAAATCTCTTACGGTTCACCAGATCGAGCTAAAACAAAACACGTTTCTTGTATTGGGCCCCCCTTTAGTTTTAATCTTTATTATATATTTTGTATTTGTTGTTATAGCGGCCATAGTTAAATATTATTTTATATATTTCTCATAATATTAAGAGCGAACGCGGGGTGCGCTTTTCCATACAAATGTATTCCCCCATTTTCTCCCTGGAAAATGCTTCTAGAGCAAAATTTAATTTCAGAAAAAATCAAGGTCTGTTGTAGCTATGCCCCAATCTTTTGCTAACTGATCATCTTGTTTGATTCATCTTGACCAACCAATTGCAAAAAGAAATATAAGCCTTTTAATCTTCTCTTTGAGATTTTTGAAGGGTCATATTTATATTTACAATTGGTTGGTCAAAGCAGAAAATGATAGGGGCGTAGATACATCAGACCATGATTTTTTGTAGTAACAAATTTTGCTCTAGAAGCATTTTCCAGGGAGAAAACGGGGGAATACATTTGTATGGAAAAGTGCACTGCGCGTTCCCTCTTAAGTGTTTACCTTAAGGTTTATAAGATGCAGCCCTCTAATAGATTGACAGACAGACGGATGGACGGACAGCGAAATCTTAGTAATAAGGGTTCCGTTGGTACCCTTTGGGTACGGAACCCTGAAAATTAAGTATAAGATTTGCGATAAAGTAGTAAAGTGGTCAGTATTATTACCTAACTGCGAAATAAAGAGGGTTATGTTTTTCGAATGTATGTATTTATATAAGTATGTAAGAATGTATATTTTTTGGCACGCCCTAGAGCCTAAACGGCATGTCGTATTTTTATGTGAGTGGTGTCAATAGATTCGTCTTAGTCGTGAGAGTGACACTGAGTACATCAAAATAAAAAAAAAACAAATTTAAGGATTTTTGGCGCCAAAAATATAATCTCAAATTAACGAGATGAACATTGCGGTTCGACAACTCTTAAGGAAAAATTAGTCACGCGTTGAAGCCTTCTGTATCGCAAACTTGCAAATTGGGATTAGCAAAACTATAATACTAACAAAACATTAATTCAAAATCAAAATACACCGAGTGTGGAATCAAAATAAAAATAAAAAAATAGAAGAACCGGTGCAGTTAGTATGTACTTTAAGTATTTTTAAATCGTATCGTATCGTATCGTATATCGTATCGTATCGTGTATTTAGTGTAGCGTCATCCGAGTTTTGTCTATGGATAAAACACTTTCACAACTTGTGAACATATTATCCTTGAGCAGAATAATAATATCAATTATCAAGGCTGTGAATCAATACCTTTAATAATATGTTTTCTTTTTCTTTATTTATAAAATAACCCACTTCACTTACATCCGTACCTACTCAAGAAGCTGCATGTGGTGGAATACACAGTATTGTCAATAATTAGTGGTTTGAATAAACGCGAGCACTGTGAGATTAAATTAATTTTAGATTGTGTCTTTATGTCCATCACTAATCAGATCTCGATAAAATTAGAGACCAAACAAAAAGCATACTCTCTCAAACACTTCAACCAAAAAAATACATTTCCGATTTATCCGAGCCAAAATTTTTAAATTGCAGAATTTTTTTTTTACGTTTACAAACCATCCGCATTCCCGCCATCAAAAAAAAATCTAAACTGAAATGACAAACAAAAAACATATAACTATCGAATCAGCCGCCATCCGCCGTATATACGAAAGCATTTTAAGCCTTAGCTGAAACGGGGACCTTTTCGCTCAGAGACCTTTTCGTGGTATACTATACCACGAAAAGGTCACTTTACCTTTACCACTTATCATATCACACACGGTGGTGTGTACATAGGTTCAATACACGTAATTCCTATAGATTTTACGATGTCGATAATCGATAGATAATCGATAGCGGTCGATGATGATCAATCCTGATGATGGCCCCTGAATGAGGCCGAAACAATTGTCGATCGCTATATCGACATTGTGTAGTCACGTTTAATTCCCGATCTGAGTTTTTAATGTTTTTTATAATACAACTAGCTGTACCCGCGACTTCGTTCGCAATTCCTACAAAAACTTAACAAAACCTTTACGTTAGTGTGGCTACACTTAATTTTTTATTCGTCTCATTAAGGTTCAAATCTTTGCCTAACATTATGATTAGGCCAAGAGAAGTGATATGCTGCTACGCTGTAATTTTTTTTAAATGTTATAATTCATGTCTCAATTTAAATAATCCACACTAACCCTCAATATATGGGCATTGCCCAGTTTGGTAGATAGGGTTACAATTTTAATAAAACTGTATTTTAAATGAAATACTATAACAATTTTTAATTGCATATACTATTACACTAGCTGTTACCTGCGGCTTCGCCCGCGTTATTTGTGTCTTTAAGAGCATTGAGGTCTAGATCGATGATCTCTTAGGCCAAGTCACCATAGATGACCCTTAAAGTCGAACTCAATATCCTGTATTGTTAAAGTCATAATTTTTTTTGGTTAGGTTAGTATACGAAGTTGTGCTGTTTAAATGTTTGACTCAACACAACAGTTCCTGAAACATTTCTTACAAAGAAAATAAGGTGAATAGCTGCGCGAGCGTAGCAAGCGCTATTATTGGGCAAGTGAACATTTTTTATGGCTTTTTATATCCCTGACAGTTTAATGATCTAATCATCAAGTCTATATAGATGACTCTTGAGTCGAACTCGATATCGTCTATTGTTAAAGTCATTAATCATTACTTGGCACTTGGTAAACCTAACCAAGGTTTACCAAGTTTTGCTGTTTAAGTATTTGAGTCAGTCTAATGTATGAGGCTGTTAAAACACGCTATTATATGCTATGTAGCGTTATTACTGCGCAAGCGAAGCGAGACATTTGTTTATGACTTTTTATGACCATGAAAGTTTTATGACCTACTAAGTCGACACCGATGACCCTAAGGTTAAACTTAATATCCACTTATTTTAAGGTAAAAATCATTATGATTATTGAAGGTTGAACTGTTCCAATTTATGACATGTTTTGATGAATGTGGCTATTAAAATACAAAAGTTGCTGAAATGTTTCCTACAAAGTACATTTTACAAATGCTTGCACGACCGGAGCGAGCGCTATTACTGCGCGAGCGTAGTAAGCGCTATCACAGCGCGAGCGAAGCGAGCGCGAAAAATTTTTACGTCATTTTATGACCCTGACAGTTTTTATGACCTACTAAGTTAACACTGATGACACAAAGGTTAAACTTGATATCCACTTATTTTATGGTTAATAATCATTGTGATTATTGAAGGTTGTACTGTTTCAATTTATGGCCTCGTTTTGATGCATGTGGCTATTAAAATACAAAAAAAATGTTGAAACATTACCTTCAAAGTAGATAAAGCAAAGGTTCGCGCGAGCGCAGCGAGCGCTATCAATGCGCGAGCGAAGCGAGCGCGAAAATTTTTATGTCATTTTATGACCCTGACAGTTTTATGACCTACTAAGTCAACGCCGATGACCCTAAGGTTAAACTTGATACCCACTTATTTTAAAGTAAAAAACCATTATGATTATTGAAGGTTGTACTGTTTCAATTCTTAAACTCGTTTTGATGCATGTGGCTATTAAAATACAAAAAATGCGGAAATATTACCTACAAAGTAGATAAAACAAAGGCTTGCGCGAGCGCAGCGAGCGCGAAATTTTTTATGTCATTTTATGACCCTGACAGTTTTTATGACCTACTAAGTCAACACCGATGACCCTAAGGTTAAACTTGATATCCACTTATTTTAAGGTAAAAATCATTATGATTATTGAAGGTTGAACTGTTCCAATTTATGACATGTTTTGATGAATGTGGCTATTAAAATACAAAAGTTGCTGAAATGTTTCCTACAAAGTACATTTAACAAATGCTTGCACGACCGGAGCGAGCGCTATTACTCCGCGAGCGTAGTAAGCGCTATCGAAGCGCGAGCGAAGCGAGCGCGAAAAATTTTAACGTCATTTTATGACCCTGACAGTTTTTATGACCTACTAAGTTAATACTGATGACACAAAGGTTAAACTTGATATCCACTTATTTTATGGTTAATAATCATTGTGATTATTGAAGGTTGTACTGTTTCAATTTATGGCCTCGTTTTGATGCATGTGGCTATTAAAATACAAAAAAAATGTTGAAACATTACCTTCAAAGTAGATAAAGCAAAGGTTCGCGCGAGCGCAGCGAGCGCTATCAATGCGCGAGCGAAGCGAGCGCGAAAATTTTTATGTCATTTTATGACCCTGACAGTTTTTATGACCTACTAAGTCAACACCGATGACCCTAAGGTTAAACTTGATATCCACTTATTTTAAGGTAAAAATCATTATGATTATTGAAGGTTGAACTGTTCCAATTTATGACATGTTTTGATGAATGTGGCTATTAAAATACAAAAGTTGCTGAAATGTTTCCTACAAAGTACATTTTACAAATGCTTGCACGACCGGAGCGAGCGCTATTACTCCGCGAGCGTAGTAAGCGCTATCAAAGCGCGAGCGAAGCGAGCGCGAAAAATTTTAACGTCATTTTATGACCCTGACAGTTTTTATGACCTACTAAATTAATACTGATGACACAAAGGTTAAACTTGATATCCACTTATTTTATGGTTAATAATCATTGTGATTATTGAAGGTTGTACTGTTTCAATTTATGGCCTCGTTTTGATGCATGTGGCTATTAAAATACAAAAAAAATGTTGAAACATTACCTTCAAAGTAGATAAAGCAAAGGTTCGCGCGAGCGTAGCGAGCGCTATCAATGCGCGAGCGAAGCGAGCGCGAAAATTTTTTTTGTCATTTTATGACCCTGACAGTTTTATGACCTACTAAGTCAACGCCGATGACCCTAAGGTTAATCTTGATATACACTTATTTCAAGGTAAAAAAATCATTATGATTATTGTAAGTTGTACTGTTCCAATTTATGTCATGTTTTGATGAATGTGGCTATTAAATTACAAAAGTTGCTGAAATATTTCCTACAATGTAGATATAACTAATGCTTGCACGACCGGAGCGAGCGCTATTACTGCGCGAGCGTAGTAAGCGCTATCACTTAAAACGAAACTGAAATCACGAAAAATTTTTACGACCTTTTATGACCCTGACCGTTTTCATGACCTACTAAGACAACACTGATGACACAGAGGTTAAACTTCATATCCACTTATTTTAAGGTTAATAATCATTATGTTTATTGAAGGTTGTACTGTTTCAATTTATGGACTCGTTGTGATGCATGTGGCCATTAATATACAAAAGTTGCTGAAATGTTTCCTACAAAGTAGACATAACAAATGCTTGCGAGACCGGAGCGAGCGCTATCACTGCGCGAGCGTAGCAAGCGCTATCACTGAGCGAGCGAAGCGAGCGCGAATCAGTTTTACAACCTTCTGTGACCCTGACAGTTTTTATGACCTACTAAGTTAACACTGATGGCACAAAGGTTAAACTTGATATCCACTTATTTTAAGGTTAAAATTCATAATGATTATTGGAGGTTGTACTATTTCAATTTATGGACTCGTTCTGATGCATGTGACTATCAAAATACAAAAGTTGCTGAAATATTACCTACAAAGTAGATAAAACAAAGGTTTGCGTGAGCGCATCGAGCGCTATCACTGCGCGAGCGAAGTGAGCGCGAAATATTTACGTTTTATGACCCTGACAGTTTTTATAACCTACTTAGTCAATACCTATGTTAAAACACGAATGCTTTTGAAATACTTCCCACAAAGCAGATAAAACACGATGGGCAAGCAAAGCCATCGCGTAAATTGTGATGACTTTTAATGACCCTGACAGTTTTATGGCCTAATTAAGGCACTTATTAAGTTTAGTCATTATCTATGAACCTAAGCTCAAACTTTTATGATTATGCAAACTCTATGTAAATTTAAGAAAAAATATAGGCACCAACACTTAACTGCCGAAAAAAGTATTCCTTGCCCTTTTATGCCCTATTTAATGTCTTTGTTCAAAATTTAATCTGAATCGGTCAAGCCGTTTGGCCGAAAAGAGGCCACATATTTACAAAATTCCATAATAAAAATATAGACAACTGAAATTTCGACCCAAAAAAAAAGTATTTGTTGCCCTTCTATGTCTTTTTGACTGCCTGTGTACAAAATTTCAGCTTAAATGTTTAACCCGTTTGACCGAGAGTAGGCCACACATTTACAAAGTTCAATTTAAAAATTTTAGACACCTGGACTCGACTGCCAGAAATAAAGTATCCTATGTGATTCTATGCTATACAAACTGTAATATGTATAAAATTTCAGCTGAATCGGTCAAGCTGATTAGCTGATAAGAGGCCACACATTCACAAAATTCAATAAAAAAAATCTAAACACTCAGACTCGATGGCCAAAAAAAAAGTATCCGATATCCTATTCTGCCCTATGAACTGTCTTTATACAACATTTCAGGCAAATCGATCAAGCCGTTTATTCGAGAAGAGGTCTTATATTTACAAAATTCAATTAAAAAAATCTGGACCCCCTGACTCGATAGCCTAAAAAAAAGTATCCCATATCCTATTCTACCCTATGAACTGTCTTTATACAACATTTCAGGCAAATCGGTCAAGCCGTTTATTCGAGAAGAGGTCTTATATTTACAAAATTCAATTAAAAATATCTGGACCCCCTGACTCGATAGCGAAATAAAAAGTATTCTATATCCTATTCTGCCCTATGAAGTGTCTTTATACAACATGTCAGGCAAAACGGTCAAGCCGTGTATTTGAGAAGAGATCTTATATTTACAAAATACAATTAAAAATATTTGGACCCTCTGACTCGATAGCCAGAAAAAAAGTATTTTATATTCTTTTCTGCCTTATGAACTGTCTTCATACAACATTTCAGGCAAATCGGTGTAGCCGTTTATTCGAAAAGAGGTCCTTTCGTTACAAAATTCAATTTAAAATATCTGGACCCCCTGACTCGACAGCCAGAAAAAAAGTATCCTATATCCTATTTTGCCCTATGAACTGTCTTTATGCAACATTTCAGGCAAATCGGTCAAGCCGTTTATTCGAGAAGAGATCTTATATTTACAAAATTCAATTAAAAATATCTGGACCCCCTGACTCGATAGCCAGAAAAAAAGTATCCTATATCCTATTCTGCCTTATGAACTGTCTTTATGCAACATTTCAGGCAAATCGGTCAAGCCGTTTATTCGAAAAGAGGTCCTTTAGTTACAAAATTCAATTAAAAATATCTGGACCCCCTGACTCGATAGCCAGAAAAAAAGTATTCTAAATCCTATTCTGCCCTATGAACTGTCTTTATACAACTTGTCAGGCAAATCGGTCAAGCCGTTTATTTGAGAAGAGATCGTATATTTACAAAATTCAATTAAAAATATTTGGACCTCCTGACTCGATAGCCAGAAAAAATGTATCCTATATCCTATTCTGCCTTATGAACTGTCTTTATACAACATTTCAGGCAAATCGGTCAAGCCGTTTATTCGAAAAGAGGTCCTTTAGTTACAAAATTCAATTAAAAATATCTGGACCCCCTGACTCGATAGCCAAAAAAAAAGTATCCTATATCCTATTCTGCCTTATGTTCTATCTTTGTACAAAATTTCAGCCCAATCAGTCAAGCCGTTTGACCGTGAAGAAGTCCCAAACAAACAAACAAACAAACAAACAAACAAATAAACAAACTGACTTTCGCATTTATAATATTGGTGTTGATATATTGTCTAACGAAAATTTGGCAAATATTGTACTTTGGTATGTAGATTACAGCGTCGTTATAATGTATCAAGCCGCACAAAAATCCAGCCTCATAGAGAAGCGCTCGTCCAAAGTTTGATCTCCTGCATTTAAAGATATACCTATAACGACAACTAACCGCCTTGATATTCTCGGCATCTCATTAAACATCAACTCTTCATTTTACTTTTGTATCACTACATCATATAAAACAAAGTCCCCTGCCGCGCCTGTCTGTCAGTTTGCGATAAACTACAGAGGTGAAAACCGCATGAGTGATTCATGAGGAAGGTTTATGTGTATAATTCGTTAAGGTTTTATGTAAAGATTAATTAATACTCGACGCCACAAAGTGATGCAAACAGATACAGGCATATATGCTCTACCCAGGCATATGTGCGAAGCTGGGGCGGTTCGCTAGTTGAATTTAAAGTTTAGCCAGCCACTTGGCGTTTTGACTAAAGTAAGACAATATTTCACCCGGGACAGCAGTTTAATCTATATCAAAGCGATGGTTGGTGGTTATAAAAAATTCCAGCTAAGTAGATGCTTAAAACTATTGATAGCAGAATCGAAAAACTCATCAACGACTACTCCAATAAATTCGACAACCTTAGGATAGGCTTATTAACGACGTTCATAACCTCAACGTTGTTCGTGTATAACCTTTAATAAAAGTCACCTTTCAATTTCAGCGGGGCTATTCACAATCATTCGAAAAAATATTCGGATTCAGAAACTACCTCCCTCCTTCGACTTAGATCTTTGCAATTCACAATTATCGGAACGGAAATACTTGCATTTCAATTCGTAAAATTAGGGATTCTAAATGGAAACATACATTATATATATAATTTTAAATGACACTTTCAATGAATTTGAATGTATCCGATTTAAATTAGAGTACTATAGAAATAATAGAATAATATAGAAATAGTAGAATAAAAGTTAACACACTCTTTTTTTGTAAATTATTATTATGATGATTATATAGCACGAAATAGTAAGTTACTTTCTTGTCTGTCGGTCATTCCAGCCAGGGCTAGCATGGCAAAGGGACTATTTTGTCTTTCCACCTATTAGTGTTTTGTTTGGTGGAGAAGGCAAATTGTAAGTAAAGTTTTTCGACAATTATAAACACCCGCTGACTTTTAATCAATTCTTTTTTTTTTAAATTTTAATACGAACAAAATCGAAACACGGGGTTAAACTTCACCAAGCGTTTAAATTGTTGTATATTGATCTCCTGTCAGAGGCGAAAAAAAGGGAAATAATTTTGTCTTTCCATAAGGCCATGCTAGCCCTGCAGGTGTAATCTGACGACTTAAATTTCAAAATTGAAAGTTTCAGTGAAGCTAAAATATCGATGAATATAGCGTGGTTTTTAGATCAATTTTAACCGACACTTATTACTTTGTCTAAAGCATGTTTTAAGTTTTTTGGTTATTTATCTAAAGAGAGTGAACTTAAACGATAGAAAGTCATAGCAGTCTTAAATAATAATAAACTGGCTAAGTGCAAGTCGGACTCGCACTCGTAGGGTTCCGTAACGTAAGTGTTTTTATGAAAAACAAATTTATATTTGCGGTTCGGAATATGTGCTATATTTCAAAAACTACTGACTATATCTCCGAGTTCAAACCAATTTTCGGGTAAAGTTTTATTGAGATCTACAGCATATTTTTTTAGATATTTCACTTTCTTTGATTAAAAGTAAGAGAAGGGGGACACACATTTTACCACTTTAGAAGTGAAAAAATTTCAAACGAATGACTGAAAAAAAGTTGTTTTAAAAACCTCAATGTCATTTTCAACGACCTATCCAAAAACATACCGCACGTAAAGGTTTGATTAAAATAAAGACCGGCAAAGTCGAGTTGGACTCGCCCACCGAGGCTTCCGTACCAACGTTGGTAGGTACCAATTAGGCTAGACCTCTAAATTGTATGAGCGCCTATAACTATGTATGTGTGGGGATACCCTTTAATTTTCAACTTTTTTTATTTTTTGGAATGTTTCCTTTATTTGTGCTATAAGACCTTGCTTCTTGCCAAATTTCATGATTCTAGGTCAACAGAAAGTACCTTATAGGTTTTCGACCCAAAACCTATGGGGTACTTCCGGTTGACCTAGTATTGTCAATTTTGGTCAAAGCAAGGTACTTACAGCACAAATAAAGGAAAAATTCCAAAAAATTAAAGAAGTTAAAAATTAAAGGGTGTCCCCATACATACATAGTATGCGCCAATTAAGATAGGCCTCTGAGTTATATGAGCGCTCATACAATTACAAGTAGAGGAAAAATCCCGAAAAATAAAAAAGTTGAAAATTTAGGTAAATTTTGGTACTTTCAAGTTTTCGCGAAAATCTAAATGTACCCATATCTTTTTATCGTGTTGACTCAGGACCTTGATTTTTATACACCTAATAGGGACTATTGACTTCTGTATCTGGTATAAAGTACAACTTGCTAAGTCCACCCGTTTCTGAGAAAATCGGTGGTGACACACGGACAGACGGACAGACAGACGGACAGACAGACAGACAGACAGACAGAATACAAAATCCTTAGAATAAATCCTTTTAAGTGACAAAGACAAAGTATCTAGTTGCTTGTTTATAACGGGTATAGACTTGCATTGAATAACGGGCTACTACGGAACCCTACACTGCGCGTGGCCCGACACGCACTTGGCCGGTTATAATATATCAACATTTGTATTACGATGCATTTACTTATCTCGATGATTTACTACTTACTACTGGCATAGATTATATAATAGTAATAGTTACTACGTCTACTGGCTACTTTGACTAGCGCGACGTTTGAAGTCGGTTCTTTTAGTTTTTGAAACGATCTTAAATTATTTAATATCTTATAAGGCTAGCGTTTGACCACTATGTCACCTGTTGGTATGTGATGATGCGGTCGAAGATGGTAAGCACACTAGGCCTAGAATGGGAACTGGCTCTCAAGGACACCTGTCGGAACACATTAGATGTTTGGCGACAGATTTTCTAACTTTAGGGTGGTAGCTGGCCAGGCGGACACTAGATAGTGTCCTACCATCACGCGGGGTTTGGGTTTGGGTGTGGGTTTCTTAACGATGTTTTTCCTTCACCGGAGGGCCACTGTGAAAAGCGCACATATATTTCGATTGAAAAATCCATTGGTGCACGGCGGGGATTGAACTCGGTCGGTACCTTTTTTTTTAAATATCTTATAGGCTAGCGTTTGACCACTATCTCACCTGTTGGTAAGTGATGATGCGGTCGAAGATGGTAAGCACGCTAGGCCTAGAATAGGAACTGGCTCTCAAGGATAGCTGCCGGAATACATTACATGTTTTGGCGACAGATTTTCTAACTTGGGGGTGGTAGCTGGCCAGACGGACACTAGATAGTGTCCTATCACCATGCATGTCCTACCTCTGGCATTAAAGCCGACCGTTCTCCCGATTAAGCCACGGGACCCTCATTACGCCACGGGGCCCTCAAGACTCATATTCTTGGCATACATATATAACACTTGGCATCAGGCTTGTACTATTATTTATTCTGTGCATCAGGTGAGATAGTGGTCTACCTAACGTTTGCTACTTTACTTTATAAAAAAAACTTGCAAGGGTGAGCCGAAAGCTTGTCAAGTTTTCGAAACTCACGCCATGGGTCACAGTGCCTAGTGCGAGTTGCTTTAGATTTATTTACGCACTCGACCACGTTAAAGTAAACGCAGATTTGTATGGAAATTACAATGTTACCTATTACGCACACTAGATGGCGCTTATTATTAAGGGTTCCGTAATCCTGACAAAGAACCCTTATAGTTTCGTCATGTCCGTCTGTCAGTCTGTCTGTCTGTCTGTCTGTCCGAGGTTTTTCTAAGAGACTGTTAATACTAGAAAGCTTTAATTTTGTGGGGGTATGTATATAAATTACGCCGACAAAGTGCTGAAAAAAAATTGTAAAAAATATTTTTTTTTAGGGTAGCTCCCCTATATGAGAAGTGGGGATGAATTTTTTTTTCATCGTCTACCCCATCCTGTGGTATATCGTTGAATAGGTCTTTTAAAATGACTTAAGGGTTGCTAATACTATTTTTCGATTGAATGCTCCATTTACGAAATGTTAAACTTTAAAGTGCAAATTTTTGTTCCAGTAGGGCATCTCCCTCCTCTAAAAGCTCAACTGCTGGCTTGAAAAATCTAGAAAAATTCGTGATGATAGCGCATTTCATGAACTTTAAAGAAAAATTATAGCGGCTAAGATAACTTTATTAGTTTAGCAGTAATAGTCGTTGAACTTGGGTGTTGGATAATTTTGTACCAAATCCTTAGAATAAATCCTTTAAAGTGACAAAGACGGAGTACCTAGTTGCTTGTTTATAACGAGTAAAGACTTGCATTGAATAACAGGCTACTACAGAACCCTACACAGCGCGTAGCCCGACACGCACTTGGCCGGTTATTAATTCCATACAAATCTGCGTTTACTGTAACGTGATCGACACAAATACAATGTATGTGTCGCAGCCAACTAGCTTAATTAGCCGTTCAATCAATAGCCTAGCCTCTTGACTAAACGGCGCCGTTCAACTAGCTGCCTGAATGATATTCAGCCATTTGAAGGTCTTCTATAGCTTCATTTAAACGCCATGGCGTCGGTTCTCCCCTCCTCGCTACACTCGTCGGCGCACGTCACGCGGTAGTCACTGTTCTGTAGTGTGTTGCCTTAGTGTCAGACTAAGCCAGTTCATTAAATGTTGTAACAAACGCTACAGCTGAATATAATTCAGGCCGCTAGTTGAAAGTAAAGATGCTAGGCTGTTGATTGAACAGCTAATTGAGCTATTTGCCTGCGACATTTACATAACTTGAAATGTAAATTATTATATATTTACGATATCTGTGGCGCGGTGAGACAACAACAATAATTACTTTATTAATAAAACACGTAAATTAGCTGTCGCATTATAACGAGTATTTTATTTATTTGTTTATACGTTTCGCACGTTCTGGAGGTCAAAGGAAACCTGGTAATAAAAAATACGCAGTAATTTATATACGGCTTGGATTGATGATAAACAAGTTATTTGTCAATAAAGCATCATACTACATCATAATATTCATAATTACAGCGTTTTTTAGGGTTCCGTAGTCCTGACTAGGAACCCTTATAGTTTCGTCATGTCCGTCTGTCTGTCTGTTTGTCTGTCTGTCTGAGGTTTTGCTAAGAGACCATTAATACTAGAAAGCTGTAATTTTGTAGGGTATGTAAATAATATGTATGTATATAAATTACGCCGACAAAGTGGTGAAATAAAATTTTGAAAAATATTTTTTTAGGGTAGCTCCCCTACATGAGAAGTGGATGATTTTTTTTAGTCGTCTACCCCATCGTGTGGGGTATCGTTGAATAGGTCTTTTAAAAAGATTTAAGGGTTGCTAATACCATTTTTCGATTGAATGCTCCATTTACAAAATATTAAACTTTAAAGTACACATTTTTGCTCCAGTAGGGCGTCCCCCCCCTCTAAAAGCTAAACTACTGGCTTGAAAATTTTGGAAAAATTCGTGATAATAGTGCATTTCATGAACTTTAAAGAAAAACTATAGCGGTTAAGATAACTTTATTAGTTTAGCAGTAATAGTCGTTGAATTTGGGTGTTGGATAATTATGTATCAAATACAAAATCCTTAGAATAAATCCTTTAAAGTGACAAAGACGAAGTACCTAGTTGCTTGTTTATAACGGGTAAAGACTTGCATTGAATAACGGGCTACTACGGAACCCTACACTGCGTGTGGCCTGACACGCACTTGGCCGGTTATTTTTCATTACTTATAGGCTAGCGTTTGACCACTATCTCGCCTGGTTAGCGATGATGTGGTCGAAGATGGTGGAACTTTTGAAACACCGTAAGGTTATGGCGACAGATTTTCTCGGATGATGGTAAGATACTTTTTGGTAGCAAGTTAGGCGGAACGTCAATATGTGCTACTACCACTTGTGGACGTGGACCTATTCACATGGGCTTACGACTATTTGTCTTTATTTTTGCTGGGACACATTAGATATTTATATGGTAGGTAGTTTTCACTCGTTCACGAATCATCCAAAAATCATGAACACGACAAAAACATGCGAATCGTCATTTTAGATCGTCCAATTTATTATAGTCATATTTATTTACATATTTTATATACATCAATATAACACTATGTTAACATTATTCATTATTAAATCAGGGAATTATTATAAGCTTTTATTTGACTCACCTTGTTAGTATATATATAATATATATGTCTGTTTGCGTGGAATAAATCTTGAAAACAAGTTCGAACACACCGCAGCGTCCTGCGTGCGCGAACTAGGCGGCGATCAGATAGCGCAGTAGTATTTTGGTGCGGGTTCGAGTCCCGTCGGTACGATGAAATTGTGGATTCTGTTTAACAATTTATAAAAAAAATGTTTTCTCATTTCTTTTCAGTCTTAATTAAAGTCTTGACCAAGCGAAGTCTGTTTTGGAAAAGGTGTGACGCACAATGACCACTGTGAAAAGTATACTACTTGTCACCAACAGGAATATTTTAAGACAGGTAAATTGTCAAAACCACTTATTACAGTATTTACATCGTCACTTAGATATAACTAGCTGTGAACCGCGGCTTCGCCAACGTTAAAAGTGAATTTCATTTGTTAATTTTTTTTATTTTACAAAAACCTTTCTTTGGTAAAATCACACCAAAAAAGAATTAACTAAATCAGATAACCCATCATAAGTTATGAAGTGACCAAGGGAAATAGGGATTTATTTCTATGAAACACAAACAAGCATATTGATTTTCAGACTTTGTTACCCCCATTTCCCGCCTTAAGGGGTTGAATTTTTAAAAAGCCTGAAACATATATTTACCTACTTATTTACAGAAGTACTTGTGTGAAACTTCGAATAAAAAATACTTAGCGTCTAAATTACTACCGTCTTCCAACCTTATAACACTCCACTATTATGAAAATGTCAAAGAAAAAGAGCACGGTTAAACAGCGGATGCACTCCCTCTCATTGAAAGTGCACCTCACGAACATCCTTGGGCTGCACTCAAATCACGTTGCGGTCCACCACCATCTAGAAACCGAAAAACTAGCACTCTTATTTCTCACGGAGACGCAGATACGGTGTCCAACTGACGTGGCGTACCTCTCATACCCAGGTTTTACCCTGTAGCACAATTTAAAACCACGTTCAGGTGTGCGCGTGTACGCTCGTGACGATATCTGTTGTCGGCGTCTCCGGAATCTTGAAGACCCCCATTTTTCCGTGCTTTGGGTACTGGTGGACACGGGTTTAGAGAAAATTCTCTATGCCTGTGTCTATCGGTCGCACAACGGAGATTAGGAGACGACCAGGGTCACTGAGTATCTAAGTGAGGCGGCGGATGCCGCTCAACACAAGTACCCGTCCGCTCAACTGGTGCTACTGGGGGATTTTAACGCCCATCATCAAGAGTGGCTATTCCCAAACCAGTTCACTGACCATGCTGGGAGAGATACGCGAAAGCTTGCTCTAGCGTTAAATCTCACTCAGCTAGTCCAAGAAGCAACACGGGTTCCTGATGTTGACGGCCATACTGCTAATTGCTTGGACCTTCTGCTGACGACTGATCCAGACCGCTACTCAGTGTCGGTATCATCACCACTAGGTAGCTCCGACCATTGTCTGGTGAAATCTGTATCAGTCTTCTCCCCGTCCGATCTCAGCCCTAGAGGCACTCGGCGGGTGTGGCGATACAAGTCAGCAGATTGGGATGAGATGCGCTCGTTCTTTGCGTCTTATCCTTGGCGACGTGTATGCTTTTCTTCCGACGATCCTTCGGTCTGCGCGGATGCCGTGGTAGATGTGCTACGTCAAGGGATGGAATACTACATTCCATTCTCCGACGTATCAATACCTGGCAAAGCTCAACCATGGTTCAGGGCCGACTGCCGACGCGCTGAGGCGCTTAAGCAAGAGGCATACCTGGCATGGGCTGATGCTCGAAACCGCAAAGCCAGGGACATAAGCGCGAAGAAGAAAGCCTACAATAAAGCCGCTAAGTCCTGTAAAAAACCCTACAGAAGGCTCGTTTTGACCACATTGGCCGGATAGGGACCAAATTAGCTTCGCACCTAGCTGGGAGTAAAGCATTTTGGTCCCTGGCTAAACAAGTTGAATCAAACTTCTGCCGCTCTTCACTTCCTCCACTGCTGAAACCCGACGGAACCCTGGCGCATACTGCTAAAGAGAAGGCAAATTTGTTTGCTACTCTTTTTGCAGAAAATTCGCATTTAGATTCTGCTGGCGCTGTACCATCCAGTCTACCGGGATGCGAGACACATATGTCGGAAATACGCATTCGTCAGACGGAGGTCCATAAAACGTTGCAGAATCTTGACGTGAACAAAGCCAGTGGTCCAGCCATAGTACTGAAAACCTGTGCACCTGAACTCGCTCCTGTACTAACACGCCTCTTTCGTCTATCGATGACAACTGGACGAGTAACAAACTCGTGGAAGCAAGCTAACGTGCAGCCCGTGCCCAAAAAAGGCAGTCGTGCTGACCCTGTCAACTACAGGCCAATCTCGGTCACGTCCATACTCTGCAAGACTATGGAACGTGTACTGAACAACAGGCTCCTGGCATACCTAGAAGCGAACGACCTCCTCAGCGACCAACAATACGGATTTCGCCGAAATCGATCCACTGGGGATCTTCTAGCGTATGCCACGTACATCTGGAGTGAGGCCATCAAGAAGCACGGAGAAGCCATTGCTGTCTCTCTCGATATCTCGAAAGCCTTTGATAGGGTTTGGCACGACAGCTTACTAAGCAAGCTTCCATCGTATGGACTGCCCACTGGTCTCTGTGCATGGATATCGGATTTTTTGAGGAACCGGTCAATTCGAAAAGTCGTTGAAGGCTGCTCGTCCGACCTTTTGGCAATCAATGCCGGGGTTCCTCAAGGATCGGTACTCTCTGCAACACTTTTTCTGCTACATATTAACGATCTCCTGAAGCCCGGTATGTTTGGGTACGCAGACGATAGCACTGTTGTAGAGAGCTACATATCTGGAGCACGCACCAGTGGTGCAGATATCCAGTGTCTTCAAGAGGCGATGATCGAGCGCTTGAATCTGTCTCTGAAGGCAGTCTCCGAATGGGGCGAAGCCAACCTGGTCAGTTTCAATGCGACTAAGACCCAGGCGTGTCTTTTCTCCGCAAAACGGAGTCAGTTCCATCTGACTCCTACTTTCCGAAATGTATCCGTGCCGTTAACTAACCACCTCAAGGTGGTTAGTTAACGGCACGGATACTCCTTGGCATCTCCTTTACTCCAACGTTGAATTTTGGTTCGTATATCGAATCAAAAGCACAAGTAGCCTCCAAAAAGCTTGGTGTTCTAGCGAAAGTGAGGCAGTTCTTCACATCTGGACATATGCTCAATATTTATCAAGCACAAGTCCGATCATGTATGGAGTACTATTCTCACTTCTGGGACGGTTCGGCTAAATACCAACTAGAGGCGTTGGAGGCAATTGAGCGAAGAGCTAAGAGGCTAATCAACAATGACGAGCTCATTAGCAGAAGACTCCAAAGCTTAGAGCATCGCCGCAGAGTTGCTTGTTTATCGGTTTTTTATCGGATACATTCGGAGAATGTGCCTCCCAACTGCACGATCTTATTCCCCCATCACCTTTTTTCAATCGGACAACCAGACGTACTGATACACGCCACCACTACATGGTGGATATTCCATCAATCCGAACGAAGCGATTTGCTTCCACATTCATCATACGTACCGCCAGGTATTGGAACTCCTTGCCTGAGTCTGTGTTTCCGGAAAGGTACCATCTAGGGGTCTTCATGTCGCGAGTGAATAGAAATCTTCTAGCCAAGCGTGCTACATCGTCGACCACATCGTCACTTAACATCAGGTGAGATAGTGGTCAAACGCTTGACTATAACGAATTAAAATAAAAACTATCTAATCTTTCCATATAAACTTTGGATTCCCGTTTCATCCCCTTAGGGGGTGAATGTTACATACTTACGTCATAATTATCTGCGTGCCGAATTTCAGTGCAATCCATGCAGTGGTTTGAGCTGTGTGTTAATAGATCAGTCAGTCAGTTAGTAACGATTGCCTTTTATATATATATATATATATATATACAGTTTAAACAAGTCGTAGTTTAATTACAGTTTCAATTAGTTTAAATAAGTAGTGATGAGATAGTGGTATCGTCTTAACATAGTCTTTTCGGAATAAATAAAGTTAATTTTCGGAAGAAATATGCTACTACTAGCACAGAATAATGAATAGTAAAACTACTAGCTGTGCGCGCGACTTCGTCCGCGTGGAAAAGTGGTTTTGGGTAGCATTTTTAAATATTTAGGCTAATTATTTTACAAATAAGACACATGCGTATCCCACCTACACCGCACCGTACCACGCCGCACAAATCCCCCTCCCCTCTCCCTCCCCCTCGCCCTTCCCCTCCTCTCTCACTCTCTCTTCCCTCCATCCCCTTTCTCCTTACTTCCCTCTCCCCCTCCCCTTTCCCCCCACTTCCCCTCCCCTCCCCTCCATCTTCCCCCCACTTCCCCCCCCCCCCGTCTCTCTTCCCCCCACTCCCCTTCCCTCACTTCCCTCTCCCCTCCCCTTTCTCCCCCTCCCCTCACTCCACTTCCGCTCCCCTTTCCCTCACCTCCCATCCCTCTCCCCCTTTCCCCTTCCCCTTACTTCCAACCTCCCTCCCCTCCCCTTATTCCCTCTTCCCCTTCTCCCTCCCCCTTCCCCTCACAAACTTTGAATGACATATTAATTTATATCGAGTCAACAGCCTAAACAATAAGTTTCAAGTTTCTAGCTTTAAAAATGACAATACTTCCATACAACTTTTCATCTGCCCTTTCAACCCCTTACAACCCTCTTTTCGCATTAAAAAGTAGCCTATGTCCGTTCTCAGGCTCTTGACTATCTGTGTATCAAATTTCATTTAAATCGGTTCATTGGTTTTGGCGTGAAAGTGACACAGACAGACAGAGTTACTTTCGCATTTATGACCCGGCAAACGTTGTTTTGCCATATAAATAATTTCGTAGTAATTTCTAGTGTAGACAAAAAACAGCTTACTTATTGTAAGTATGTATGGAGGAAAAATGATTAAATTACTAAAATGGCTATTAAAAAATAAGGGTTGATCGTAGAAGGGTGAAAATTGAGGATTGTATATATTTTTGTATGTTGTATCATAAAAAAATAGAAATTAAAAATTTTGTCTAAAAAATAAAAAAAAAAATTTAGGGGTGGACTACCCCTAACATTTAGGGGGATGAAAAATAGATGTTGGCCGATTCTCATAGATACCGGATAAGCACAAAAAATTTCATCAAAATCGGTCAAGCCGTTTCGGAGGAGTATGGCAACGAAAACTGTGACACGAGAATTTTATATATTAGAAGATATATAGTTAGGGGTTAGGATTATTGATGGATACATATTTCTTCCGTTTGGGGTCGAAACAATAGGCCCATGGGGTCGAGATGCCCGGGGTTTCCTAAAGAGTTGTCCAGACGCCTAATTGACATCACCCGTGACACAGAATAATGAATAGTACAAGTACCCGTGACCAAAGACCTATGGCGCCTTACCTCAGCAGCCTAGTTATGCAACGAGGCAACGTCGCTAGCTTTTTGGGAACATTATCGGCAGAAAGTAACCTTGGTTCTGTATTTTATTTATAGTTTAGGTATCATACATATATTTTTTTAAAATATTTATATATATTTTTTCTATTGTCTAATTAGGTGATTATTTTTAAGTTGTATATACATATGTAATGTTAAGATCTTATTATTAACTATTGATTTTTTAAAGTAATTTAACAATTTCAGATGATTTCATTAAACATTTTCATATAGATCATTAAAACGTATTCCAGGTTATAGCCACCATAGCAGCATGTTTCCTGTCCATGACTGGAGGAATTACGTTCGGATTCACAGCAGTTTTGCTGCCACAGCTGAAAAAGGACAAACACTACCCTTATGACAAAGCCTTTGATTCCTGGCTTGGTGGGTATTCATTATACGCAATACCCAATATTTCATTGCATTAATTATGCACATATCATCATCACTACATATAATAAAACAAAGTCCCCCGCCGCATCTGACTGTTCGCGATAAACTCAGAATCAATTGAACGGATTTTCATGCAGTTTTCACCAATAGACAGAATTCATGAAGGTGTAAACTACTATGTGACATTTATCTCACCTTCAAAAAAAGGTTCTCAATTCGCGTGAATATATTTTTATATAGATGTTTGAGCCTTATTCTTTGTTTATGAACCATTGGAATGATTACATTTCTAATACTTAATAATAAAACCGGCTAAGTCCAGTTGGACTCGCCCACAGAGGATTCCGTACTAACTTCTCAGACAAGGTTAAAGGACAAACTTTACTTTGTAGTTCGATCCATACAAAATGTATTGCACCAACTACACATTATAAGTTTGTAACAGTAAATTTACCTATTTTAGGGTTCCGTAGTCCTGACAAGGAACCCTTATAGTTTCGTCATGTCCGTCTGTCTGTTTGTCTGTCTGTCCGAGGTTTTGCTAAGAGACCATTAATACTAGGAAGCTGTAATTTTGTAGGGTATGTAAATAATATGTATGTATATAAATTACGCCGACAAATTGGTGAAATAAAACTTTTAAAAATATTTTTTTTAGCTTCCCTACATGAGAAGTGGATGATTTTTTTAGTCGTCTACCCCATCGTGTGGGATATCGTTGAATGGGTCTTTTAAAATGACTTAAGGGTTGCTAATACCATTTTTCGATTGAATGCTCCATTTACAAAATATTAAACTTTAAAGTACACATTTTTGTTCCAGTAGGGCGTCCCCCCCCTCTAAAAGCTAAACTGCTGGCTTGAAACATTTGGAAAAATTCGTGATAATAGTGCATTTCATGAACTTTAAAGGAAAACTATACCAGTTAAGATAACTTTATTAGTTTATAGTAGTAATAGTCGTTGAACTTGGGTGTTGGATAATTTTGTACCAAATACAAAATCCTAAGAATAAATCCTTTAAAGTGACAAAGACGAAGTACCTAGTTGCTTGTTTATAACGGGTAAAGACCTGCATTGAATAACGGGCTACTATGGAACCCTACACTGCGCGTGGCCCGACACGCACTTGGCCGATTATTATTTTGTTACTAGACTACATATTTACGATTTTCAGTTCTTATATAAGTGCTTCAAAAACTCGTTTCTTGTCAAATTTCATGATTCTAGGTCAACGGGAAGTACCCTATAGGTTTGTCCTGATTCCCAATGATGACTTTGATTTGTGATAATATGCACTTAGGAAAAATCACATATTTTTAATGTTATACATCACGTTTCATAATTTTCTATTTGACATGGCAGATCTAGGCAATGTGCTTTCCTATCATCTACTATGTTTATCCAGACTAATATTATAAAGAGAAAACGTTTTTAAACGAGTTCAACTTTGAGATGTCTAATCATGAAGCAAGTGCATCGTTTTCAATGTCGCGGAAAATATCGTTTGCGCGATGCAGGATCTCATACATTTAGGCATTGATATAATTAAAGGAGAGCTACGAAAACCTACGCTAGCGCCATCTCTGGGTTTTATTTATCCTTATTTAATATTCTAAATGCGAAAGTAACTTTGTTTGTCTGTTTGTCTCTCTTTCACGCCAAAACTACTGAACCGATTTAAATGAAATTTGGTACACAGATAGTCTAGAGCCTGAGAAAGGAGATAGGCTACTTTTTAATGCGAAAAGTGGGTTGTAAGGGGTTGAATGGGGGGATGAAAAGTTGTATGGAAGTATCGTCATTTTTAAAGCTAGAAGCTTGAAACTTATTATTTGGCTGTGGTTTCGATATAAATAAATATGACATTCAAAGTTTGTGAGGGGGGAGGGGGAGTGGAAGGGGGGATGGGTAAGGTAGAGGGAGTTGAGGGGAAGGAGAAGGGGGAGGGGAGGTGGAAATGAGGGGAAGGAGAAGGGGAAGGGGAGAGGAGGGCAGGGGAGGTGGAAATGAGGGGAAGGGGGAGGGGAGAGTATGTGAGGGCAGGAGGGAAGGGGGGATTAGCGTGGCGTGGTACGGCGCGGTGTAGTTGGGATACGTATGTATCATATGTGTTAATGCTACCCAAAGACACTATTCCACGCGGACGAAGTCGCGGACACAGCTAGTTATATTTTATAACATTATATTTTATACGTGGATGGAATATTAAGCGGATGTGGCATTTAAATAACAATAATAATATGAGACGGATAAAACTATACAATCACTGGTATGAGAGAGCGAGATGAACAACATTTTTTATCCTTTACCTGCGTATGCGATGAATCTGGCTCCAGAAATGTATGGAGCCAGTTTCTAGTGCACCCATTGGTTCTCAACCGCTTTCATGTATAACCCAACCAAATAACGTTGTTCATTTTATCTTATAGCTGGTATATGTATCACGTGTTCATCGTTTTAGTCGGGTTGGCGTTACTATTATGTTATTTAAGTTCGCGCGCCCCGCTCAATGAGTCAGTCGCCAATACAACTTGCAATCGGCACCACGCATTTCATTTCACCTGATCCTATTCAAAACTAGACCTTATTACATACACCATAAATTTGGTCCAAACGACCCGAATATAAGAATCGGCTGTAACAGTGAAGTGAAAAAAAGACAAGTTTTTTTTTTTGGACAAAAATCTACGTAAATACGTGAAGTGAAATCAGTGCGAGTGACAATGGCGCCTTCATCCGAACAAGACAATATTTTACCTATTTTGGAAGACAGTGCAGAAAAACTAAGAAGAACTCAAATAAATTTAAAAAAGGCTTCTAAAACAAGATTGACAAAAGGATATATACAAACGCGAATAAGTCTCGTAAAAGAATATTGGACAACATTTAAAAATGCACACGATGAGTTGGTAAAATCTACGCCCAAAGCGCAAAAAGTAGTACTGCCATATTTTGCAAATGAAGAATTTTACGGGACAGAAGAATTGTATAACGATTTACTAGGTGAGCTCAATGATTTATTGGATCCTGAAATAAGTAACATTGGCTCCAACCTTGGTTCCAACTCCCACAATACGTTTGTACATTTACCTAAAATTCAATTGCCTACGTTTACGAGCACTTATGAAGGATGGCCAGCATTTAAGGATTTATTTAATTCACTCGTCAATGAAAATTCTGCGTTGAGCGATGTGCAGAAGCTACACTATTTGAAGACCAGTGTCACGGGAGATGCAGAGGTACTCTTAAAACACATACAAGTTACTTCCGCAAACTATAAAACAGCTTGGGAATTATTGAACAACAGATATGGTAACAAACGTTTGATTATTAATAACATAATGAAAAAATTATTCAATCAAAAAAAAGTAACCGCTCAATCAGGGTTGCAAATAAAATCACTGATAGACACCACGGTAGAATGCTTGAATAATTTACAAAATATGGAAATACAAACAAGTTCCTGGGATTTAATTATTATACATCTGCTTGTACAAAAACTGGATCCAGAAACCCACAAAGACTGGGAGGAACATATCAGCTACAAGATAACGGAAGATTTGCCGACATGGAAGCAGTTTCAGACATTTATGGAGTCGAAATTCCGTACATTAGAACTAGTAGCTGCAAGTACTTCTCAGACGAAGCCTATAAAGGAACATCGAACACAACGATCATTTCACGTTGCCACACCTGTTAATGAAAAATCATGTAGCATCTGCAAGGAGAATCACACTCTGTGTCATTGTAAGCAGTTTGCAAAGATGGAACCTGCGAAGAGAATCGAGTATGTAAAGGATAAATATTTGTGTTACAACTGCTTAGCTCCAGGACACACGGTTACCCGTTGTAAGGTACCCGTTTCCTGTCGCATATGTAAGAGACGACATCATTCGCTATTGCATGAAAACAAAGAGAAAACTACGGAAGCAGAGTCTTCAACACAAGTACATCATGCAATAGACGAAGTAGAAGTGCAAGTCAATACAATGATATCGTCACACTATACAGCTGGGCAAGGAAAAGCACTACTGGCAACAGCGCTAGTGGAAACAACAAGCGAGGATGGTCATACAACTTCACTACGCGCGCTGGTAGATCCAGGTTCACATGCATCTTTTATAAGTGAGAGGGCGACTCAATTATTACAACTAAGGCGAGAACCAGTGAACGCAAGTGCATCGGGATTGGGGTCTATGAGAACCAGGATTAAACATGCAGTACAAATAAAAATCGGATCAAGACTGAACCTAAACTTTAGCTTACCTTTTCAAGCTTACGTGGTATCAAAGGTCTCTTCCACTGCTAAACACAACATAATCTCAGCACAACAATGGCCTCATCTCAATGGTTTGAAACTCGCCGATCCAAATTATCTTGAGGCAGGGCCTATAGACATGCTGTTGGGAGTTAAACAATATAATAAAATAATACAAGACGGCTTGATAAGAGGACCTCCTGATACACCATCAGCTCAAAATACAACTTTGGGTTGGATTATCTTTGGAGATTTACCTGACAATCCAGAAACCTCAGATGATACAGACTACCATGTCATGCATGTTGAGTTCGATGAGCTGATGAAGACTATGTGGGAAATAGAGCCCGACGACAACCGAAGACAAACACGAGAAGAACAGATTTGCGAAGAAATTTACAAAAATACGACGAAACGAAATGAAGAAGGGCGATACATGGTAAACTTACCTTTCAATACATACAGTCCAAAAGCTCCTGAAGGAAATACGAAAGATATAGCGACACGAAGATTTCTTCAGCTGGAAAGGACATTTCTAAGAACACCGAATCTGAAAGAAGAATACACAAAGGTCATTAATGATTACATAGAACAAAATCATATGGAAGAAATACCAAAAGAGGAAAGAAAAGTAGAGAAATCAGTCTACTTACCTCATCACGCTGTAGTTCGCAACGACAAAGAAACCTCCAAGACACGCGTAGTATTCGACGCTTCCTGCAAAGGCACAAATAACATATCATTAAATGATGAATTACACGTCGGTCCCCAGCTACAAGATGACCTGAGAAATCTTCTGATAAGATGGCGATTAAAACAAGTCTGCTTCATGGCTGATATCAAACAAATGTACCGCCAAATACTTGTGACCAAAGAAGACGCAGATTACCAGAGGATACTTTGGCGAGCGGACGAAGATGACGACCTGAAAGAATATCGTCTTCTTCGAGTAACGTTTGGAACTGCACCTGCACCGTATCTAGCAGTTAGAACATTGCACCAAGTCGCAAATGATGAGGGATCGAACAATCCGTTGGCTGTTCAAAGTATCAAAACAAATTTTTACATGGATGACTGGTTAGACGGCGCAGATGATACCAAGTCTGCCATAACGCTAGCAATGGAAGTTACCCAAACACTACGAAGAGGAGGATTTGAACTTACCAAGTGGTCTTCAAACAATGTTGAGTTCATGAAAAGCATAGACCAAGACAAACGATCAACCAAAGCACATGTAGATATGAACCTAGATGGAACAATCAAAGCACTAGGAATAGTGTGGAATCTCAGCAACGACAGTTTCCATTACAACTTTGAACTTCCTCCTTCAACTAGCCATGACGTCACCAAAAGAGAAATTTTATCTGATATTCAAAAATTATTTGACCCATTGGGTTGGATAGCTCCAAGCACTGTACTAGCCAAGTTATTGATGCAGAAATTGTGGCTTGAGAAATTATCCTGGGATGAATACGTCAGCAATGATCTACAAGAAGAATGGTTACGACTCAGAGATGACTTCACCAACGTCAACAGTATACAAATCCCGAGATGGCTATACACTACAGAGAAGACTAAAGCAGAGAATCAGCTTCACGGATTTAGCGATGCCTCGATGCGCGCATATTCGGCTACAGTATATTTGAGAACCAACGCTGAAACTCGAATCGTAACAAGACTAGTTGCTGCGAAAACTAGAGTAGCACCTTTAAAAACTGTCTCACTGCCACGTTTAGAATTACTTGGACTATTACTTCTCTCAAAACTAATGAAACAAGTTGGACAAGCAATGGAAATACCTACCTCGAATATGTACTCCTGGACAGATTCTTCAATCGTTGTCGCATGGATGGCTGGTGAACCTGGAAGATGGAAACCCTTTGTGGCCAACCGTGTCGTAGAAATATCTGAAAATCTAAAAACTAAGCAAGTATATCACGTCGAATCTTCTCAGAATCCAGCTGACTTGGCTTCACGAGGTATGCTGCTGTCCGAGTTGAACACTGCTGCCTTGTGGTGGAACGGCCCGAACTGGTTATCTGAAACAGAAATAAGGTTTAATAAACAAGAAGTAATACCTACAGAGCTAGAAATGAAACAAGTCAAGTTGAAGACATACCTGAACACAGAAGATGAAAAATCGCCATTTCAAACATTGATGTCCAAAGGCAGAGGGTCTAAAACTGTGAAGACGTATGTTGCTATCTTCGTAGACATGGCCACAACTGCTATACACATTGAACTGGTCGGAGATCTTACTTCTAAAAGTTTCATTGGTGCATTCAGACGTTTTGTAGCCAGAAGAGGCAAATGCAACCACCTCTGGAGCGACCAGGGTCGAAACTTCGTTGGAGCCAACAAAGTATTGCGTGAAGCATGGAACGAGGCAAAACTGCAATTTACGGGTGAAATCGCGCAGACATTGGCTACAGATGGGACACAATGGCATTTTATTCCAGCCTACAGCCCTTCATTTGGTGGTTTATGGGAGACTGGTGTCAAGTCAATCAAACATCATCTTAAAAGAATCGTCACTACACACCTAACATACGAAGAAATGACGACAGTACTTTGCCAGATCGAAGCCTGCTTAAACTCACGTCCATTATGCCCAATTGATGACACGGATCCAGACAACACTGATCCACTTACACCAGGACATTTTTTAATCAGTGAAGGACCTATAGTTGTTCCGGCACCTGATATGAAAAACGTCAGAATGACGACTTTATCCAGATGGCGACACACACAGAAATTGCTGAATGATTTCTGGCGGCGATGGCAAGATGAATACCTGACTAGACTCCAACAACGTCCAAAATGGTTGAAGAAAGAGAAGGAGTTTGAGATCGGAGACATAGTTTTGATCAAAACTGACAATCTGCCACCTGGAAAATGGTCGCTTGGTCGAATTCTCGACAAACATCCCGGATCTGACGGTTTAACCAGAGTGTATAGTGTTAAATCTGGTGATTTAGTGACAAAGAGAACAATTACGAAACTTTGTGCATTACCCATTGACTCAAAATAAAGTCTTAGTGCAGTGAAAGTGTTCAATTCAAGTTAACATTTCATGTAATATTTTTAAATTACTGCAAATTGCAATACATTTACAATGTGTACGAATACTGTATATTTTCAATTAGTAAGTTATACTTCTATAAAACTTGTTGCAAATGTTGAGGTTAAATATCTTAGTTTCAAAGATATGAATTTTTTAAGTTTTTGTTGATAACTCAGTTACAAAATGTTTCTCAGCATTATTCACTAAAAAGATTAAAATATATCATTTTGTAACTCTGTATTTTCTACATACTTAATACATAATATAACCCGTACAATATTTGTAGATAGCAAAATGTTCGTCATAAATTTATGTTACGTTTTAATTTTGATCGTATCAATTTTGAAATTTTGTTTTCGAAATTCAAAATAATGAATTTACATATCAAAATTGTTACGTAAAATTATTGTCAAGTTGAAAAATTGTAAGTTTTCATATGCCACTTTATTCGTCTAAATCCACAACTAAGTTGTTTACATCGCCGCGTCGTGAGGTGTCAGTCGGAAATAATTATTACCCTACCTACCTACCTTATTTTTTTTTTCACTACATTTTGTTGTATGGTTATTTTATACAAGTAATTTATGTTTGTAAGGTAAATTTTAAGTTGATTTAAAAGGCCTATAGTCCTTTTGGTGGGCGGTATGGCGTTACTATTATGTTATTTAAGTTCGCGCGCCCCGCTCAATGAGTCAGTCGCCAATACAACTTGCAATCGGCACCACGCATTTCATTTCACCTGATCCTATTCAAAACTAGACCTTATTACAATCAACACGGGTTATATCTCTATAGCTATTTCATTCGCATACGCTATTGTTGTATGTTGTCTCTACATATAATATAATTTCTCTATCATTTTATATTATTAAATAATAAATAACAATAGAGGTTAATAAAAGTAGAAGTTACATCAGGAACTCATTTAATCAGAACTGTATCTACAATTAAACAGGTGTGTAAATTTTGAAAGTTAATCACAATGCGCTTATAACTAGTTGACGGAATGTGAACCAGTACCCAAGACTTTAAAGTAACTGCTGGTAGAGTGATACTCCCGAGTTTACTTCTTGATGTAAGAGGAGTAGATGTAGGGGTTGGAGATCCAGGGATTGTTGACCAGGTTAGTGTTGTACACGGTGGGGATCAGGGGAGATCCACTCAAGTAAGGTGTCTGGTAGGAGGAGATGTAGGTTAAGGGATCGGCGGCGGGCGCGGCGGCGGGCTCGGCTACGGGCTCGGCTGAACGCTTCTTGATCAGGTGAGTGGTCAGAGCAGAGGCGGAGTAGAAGTTGGGGATCAGAGGGTTGGCAAAGTAAGGAGTGTTCAACACGCTCTTGTAGTAAGGAGTCTGGGCGTAGTAGCCGGAGGAGATGTAAGTCAGGGGATCAGCAGCGGGCGCGGCGGCGGGCTCAGCGACGGGCTCAGCGGAACGCTTCTTGATGAAGTGAGCGTTGACCAGAGGCAGGTTAGAGCCGTAGTAGGGAGTCTGGATGTACGGAGTCGAAATCAGAGGTGAGGAGATAGCAGGGTTGGCGAGGTAGGCAGTAGACGCGAAGTAAGGAGAGCTCAGCAGTTGGGCAGACCTTTTCTTAATCAGATGAGCGGCAATAGGCAGGCTGGCGCCGCTGTACGAGATCGGAGAATGCACGATGGGCGACGAAGTCAGGTAGGTAGAAGCGGGAACACTGTACGGGTAGTAGTTGTACGCACCACTGTAGGGCGTAGCGAGGAGCTGAGCCGAGCGCTTCTTGATGAAGTGTTGGAAGGCCAGCGGAGCTGAGTAGGCGTAAGGAGACGGGTGGATCACGCTGCTTGACTGGCTGCTGATGCTCGTCAATCCAGGAGAGACGACGGTGGAGTATGCAGCGTAGGGTTGCACATAAGGCGAGGCCAGGAGGTCCGGGTTGGCCTCAGCAACGGCCGAAGCCACGAAAGCGCACAGAACCACAAACTTGAACATCTTGCTGGTTGCTGGTGTCTCGATCGACTGATGACTGACTAACATCCCGAACCCTTTTATACGGATCAACCACTAGAAGCTAAGGGCGATCTCGTTTGCGAAACCGGTGCAGGGTTCCGGAAGCTGGTATTTAATGCGAGGCCGTCAACAAACCTTAGTACATCATTCTCTTTGTGATTGGTGAGAGTATGCGCAGTACTTTACTTTTTATTTGTTACAATGTTAAGGTCAAGCGGCAACGCACCCTCGGTAGGCGACCGACTTGTTGATCTAGTTCTTGACTAGATAAATATGTATCAATTAATATTAATACTAGCGGATTATAATGTGGAATGTGATGCAGGAATATGTACACAATATAGTAGGATTTGAATATTTAACTGTGTTATTATTATCATGTTGTAAGTTCTTGGCTGTATACTCAACTGTTGTAGGTAAGATATAAATTATATTATAATGACTAATGCCAGAACATTTCCAGAGCATTACGTTATGATCTGCAACTAACGCAGGATATTTGTTTTTTTATACAGACAAAATAATAAGATCGTTAAAAAACTAAAAGAACCGACTTCAAATGCCGCACTATAAATTTTCAGCACCAAGTTTGAGGTTTTTATCTCCATATCTCTGGAGCCAGATATCAGAGATATCAGATCTCGATGAAATCACTACGGTACAACACTCGGGATAAATCCTTTCTAACAAAGAAGAATCATCAAAATCGGTTCATAAACGACGAAGTTATCCGCGAAAAAAAATATTTTGTATATATACGGTCGAATTAAGAAACATCCAACCTTTTTTGAATTTGGTTAAAAATTACGTAAAGCTTCTAATTTTATTCTAATGTACTTTTTATAATAATAGTTAGTATTGTTATATATTATACTTATGTTGAATCAATATTGAGATGCTGTAGGTAATTCGTAGCTTATGGCATAGAAAAGATAATAATACTACGTAATGCTTATGGTAAGTAGAAGTATGTAAAGGAAAGATCTAAAGCAAACTCTTCCTTGAACTTCCTTAGGGCCTTCCTTATTTCTATTCATTTTTACCATGCCATTTAATTTTTGCTTAAATTTATTTTTAGAGCTAAATAAAAAAGCGTACTCGTAAAGGTTATCATTATCCACCTGCGTCCGGAAACATTAATTTTACATTTACTTACTGTGTTTAATTATTTAATTTTTTATTAACAAAAAATGTCTAAAGTTTTGAATCATGCGTGGAGGTGCGTATTAAGGTACGGCCACAACGCGGCGTCCTGCGATCTGCGGGCGCGATCTCAGTACTTTTCAATTGTTTTCTGATCGTTTGGTGTGAACCAGTCGGTACAAATATGTACTACTGCGCTATCTGATCGCCGCCTAGATGGCGCACGCAGGACGCAGGACGCTGCGGTGTGTCCGTACCTTTTAAGTACGTTTGTCAATCCCACATTATTATTATGAAAACTCAGGTTAATTTTGAGATGTGTTATGTTTGAGAACGGGAATTTCACGTGACTTACGCGATGTCAATTAAGGGATCGATATATTGATCACACCAATATGACATTAAAAAAATCTATCTAGCGTCACGCACTCAGGGCGTAAATGCGTTGGAATAATTTCTAAAATTAGAGCGTGATTTTTTTGATATTTTTTTTAATATCATATAGGCTAGCGTTTGACCCCGATCTCAACTGTTGGTAAGTGATGATGCGGTTGAAGATGCACGCTAGGCCTAGAATAGGAACTGGCTCTCAAGGATAGCTCTGCCGGAACACATTAGATGTTTGGCGACAGATTTTTTAACATGAGGGTGGTAGCTGGCCAGGCGGACACTAGATAATGGACTAGATAGTGCACATTGGTGCACGTCGGGGATTGAACTCGGAACCTCTGGCGTCAAAGCCGACCATTCTCCCACTACACCTCTGGGCCCTCAGTTTTTTTTAGGTTTTAGGTTTTTTTAATAAAGCTTATAAGCTATCTTAGCTTAGCAATGTGGATTGCAAACTGCAACTGCAAAAGTAGTTGAGTAGCTTTTTTTAGGTCATAGATAGACAAACAAGCTGTAGGCTCACCTGATGGGAAGTGGTTACCGCCGCCTATGGACGTCTGCAATACTAGAGGATAGAGGCACCATTTGCCGCGTTGCTGTCTTTTTATAGGGGCAGGGGCACATAATAAAATGGGCAATGTTTTTATTGCAACAAGAGCTATGTATAATATGCTATGTATATAGCTTTTGTAATATGTAATAATAAATCAATTATATCAGAGGTTCAGTTCCATAGAATGTTAAGTAGCACACAACTTAAAATAATGTTAGTTTCTCACTAAAATAAAATAAGTCTGAGGTTAGTCTTTTTATGTGACTTGCTGTGATAGTATGTACATATGTTTCTGTGTATTAAATCTTGAAAGCTACATTACGTCCTCTAGAGGGCGTCATGTTCAATTACATAACCACCCGCTAATGAATATAGTACATTTATCTGAGCCAGTGGACGATCAAATATGCTTCCGACACCTGATTTATCAAATTGTGGTAAGGAGTTTAGAAGTCATAATAAAAGGGAACACAAATATACATACATTACCGGTCAAAATGATAGTTTACAAATTAGAATGATAATAATTCTATCATCTAATTATTTTTTTATTCTGACCGGATTTGTTTGATTTCAGCCGCTATAGCACCATTTGCTATGATAGTGGGCTGTATCATATCAGGTCCCATGAGCGATGCGATCGGCAGACGAAGGGGGCAACAACTCCTCGTCTTCCCCTTCATCATCGGCTGGATCGTGATGGGTTTTGCCAGCAATAACGAAACGATGCTAGCTGGAAGATTCATCACAGGCTTCTGTACCGGATCCTTGAGGCCTCTCGGAACAGTCTTTATAGGAGAAGTTTCAGATCCCAAATACAGATCAGTCACGCTATTCTGTCCCGGCCTCGCAGTTTTTATTGGCAGTCTTATCAGCCACACCGTAGGATCCTACGTCCATTGGAGAATTGCATGCTTCGCATTCGGAGTACCAATCATCTTTTGCTTTGTTACTCTACTCTTGCTGAAAGAAAGCCCTCTCTGGTTGCTAGCTAAAGGAAAGAAGGAGCAAGGCATTGAGTCATTCAGATGGTACAGAGGCGAAGGCGAAAGTGCTGAGAAGGAATTGAAATCTATACTGGAAAATCAAGATAGTGAAACGGTGCCGATATCGAAACAGTTCAATATCATTTTGACGAAGCCGTTTATGAAATCGATAGCGTCTATATTTTTCGTTTTCGTTGCCGTGCAAATGTCTGGGATAAATACCATTACATTCTACTCTCAGGAGCTGTTTGAAGACACCTTTGGGGAAGATGTTGACGCCTTTATGTTGATGATAGCAACGGATTTAATTAGAGCCATGAGTTCCTGCATTTTGATATTTCTGGCCAGGCTATTATCTCGTAGAAAAACCTACATTGTTTGTTGTTGTGCTACCATTTTACTTTTAGTTGGATTGTGTGTGTATCTGTATATAAAGCCTAGCAATTTATTATGGATTGGGATTACTTGTTTAGTTTTATATATTGCTGTAGCGAGCATTATGGCTAGCTCATCATGGACATTTGTCGCTGAAATATTCCCGAGCAAAGTCCGCGGGATCGGATCTGGTATAAGTTCATTTATGTCGTTCTGTTTGCTGTCCCTTTCTGTTAAAATAACGCCTATTGTAATGTCAAAGTATGGTGAGGTAGCAATGTATGGAGGTTTTGCATCTTTTACACTGGTATCCGTAGTTATATTGTCTTTTATTCTGCCTGAAACGAATGGTAAAAGTTTACAGGAGATTGAAAATACTCTGTATAATAAAGATAGTAAGAAAGATAATAACAATGACACGACTTTAATTACTCATGTGTAAGAATAAGAACTTTGACGAAGCCATACCAGTCATGCTCGCTTGGAGCGATAAGACCGTCTATTGTAAAACTATCATTGTTTATTTATTTTATTTATCTATTTTATCAATAGATAACATGATAATCATCGTTGTAAATCTATTGTTTGTTTGATTTCATTTCATCTTAGTTCTATTATGCTAAATGTTATTATAATTACAGGCGAAGACATGGGCCGGTAGTTTTTTACTAGATTTTTGGTACCACCTTTATGAAAAGGAACTACTAAAGCTGTATTCCAGAAAGTTGGGAATGTGCCAGTGTTTAGAGACTTACGTCTATTATCCAGTGTTTAGAGACTTCACGCCTATTATATGACCTTCTTGTTAATTGTTGTGTATGTTTCTCTCTGTGTGTTTTATAAGGTATTATTAAATATAGTGTTTCAATGTATCTATCTAATGTATCTCTCATTCTAAACATATATATTTAATATTATGTTTCTTTAAAGTGTTACACACTTTATATTTTTGTAAATTGTTAAACACAATATTCATAATTATTTAGTATAGACATTAAATAAAAACCAAGCTTACTTTTTATATCGTATAAGAAGGATGGCGTTCGACCACTATTTCACCCTTTAGTAAGTGACGATGCGGTCGAGGATGGTAGCACGCAAGGTCTAGAATTAGAGAAAAAAAATCTCAAGGAGAGCTACCGGAACAAATTAGAAGTTTGTCGACAGATTTTTTACTCAAGGGTGGTAGCTGGCCAGGCGGACACTAGATAGGTGCACGCCGGGAATTGAACTTGGAACCTCAGGCGTCAAAGCCGACCATTATTCCACTACACCACTGGACCCTTATTTTTTAAGTCATAGGTTTTTAGGGTTCCGTACCTCAAAAGGTAAATAAAACCGACCAAGTCAAGTTGGACTCGCCCACCAAGTAATATAATAATATAGCCCACCAATTAATAATAAGACTAATAAAAAAACAGCGTTAATAATTATTAATAAGTTAATAATTTAATCTTATTATTAATAAGTTAATCTTATTAATAAAAAACAGCGTTAATATCTATATACAGGCCGCCATCTTTAAAGCACATTGAAAGCTTCTTAGAATCCTTAAATAACGTGTTAACTTCCTTAACCTAATGAAGTAAACTAATGAAGACTTAACGTAATGAAGTTCTTACCATATAGGTACTCCACCAAAAGCTTGTACAAAAAATGCGTGGTTGTGACGGTCCTCCAACTTTTTGTTATAAGAGCAATTATAAGAAAGCACAAAGAGGTCTCGCAAGTTAAATTTACGCTTAGCAATAAGCGCAGACAAGATATTCAAAATTCCCAAATGCAACACAGCATTTATCAAAAAATCCCATGTTTCCTCAGTGGTTATATTTATAACAACCTTAGCAAAGATATATTACCTTAAATACTTGAACATCCACAACGTCAAAAAATCTGTAACAAAACTATTGTTGTAAACTTTAAACTTTCGCGATTTGAACACATAGTTATAAATAAAATATCTAACTGAAATATTTAACTGTAATATTTAACCGAAACACTCAACTGAAATATTCAACTAAAACATTCAACATAAATATCTAACTGAAATATTAAAGTGAAACGAGTTGGGAGCGACGGAGTCGGCAGTTCTGCCGACTCCGTCGCTCCAAAACTATTGTTGTCTTTTAATTACGAACAAACAGAAAATCTCGTTTCCGTTCTGAAATTGTGATATTATGATCTAACTATAAATTACCACATTTTCCTCCTCCCAACAAACCTAGCACACACGCTCTCACTCACACACACACACACACACACACACACACACACACACACACACACACACACACACACACACACACACACACACACACACACACATACACACGTATACACACACACACTTACACACATGCACACACAAACATATATTGATGGTCATTGACGGTCATCATGATGGTTTTAGGCTATACTCAATTGTAATATGTATTATGCTTACAAATTAAAAAACTATATTATTATTGGAATAACTACGTTTAATTAAATTTAAATGAGTTTTAAATGAGTAACTAAATTTTAATATTAGGTAACATATTGTAATTAACGTGTATCAAAGTGTATGCTCTTATTAATATTGTATTATTTTTATTAATGTAATTGTTTAAATATGCCAAACACTAATTGTAATCTAAGCGGGGAGTCCTGGTGTCCTGTAATACAGGTTTTTATGCAAAACCTACCACAGGCATCAGTCTCATTTTTAGTTAAGACAAAATTGTTTTGGCTCCACTGTATATTTTGAGAAATAAATACATTTTTATTATTATATTATTATTATTATCAAGGCTTCCGTACCAACTTCTAAAAAAACTTAACTTCTTCACAAACTTAACTTTGTAGTTCGATCCATAGAAAAGGTATTGCACCATTTGTTTAATCAATATCTTGACATTTGTATTAATTTGATTTGTAATTTCCCATACAATTGTTATTATTGTTCTGGAATAAATGAAATGAAATGAAACTAAATATAATAAGTTTCTAATAGTAAATTTACCTGTTTTTGTTATTAAACTACACATTTACGGTCTTCAGATTAATACCTATATAAACGCTTCGAGACCTTGCTTCTTGCCAAATTTTATGATTCTAGGTCAACGGGAAGTACCCTATAGGTTTTCAGCCCAAAACCTATAGGGTAATTTCGGTTAACCTAGAATTGTCAATTTTTGTTAAAAGCAAAGTCTTACAGCACAAATAAAGGAGAAATTTCAATAAATAAAATAAAACTGGCCAAGTGCGAATCAGACTTTTGTCCCGCACACGGAGGGTTCCGAACGAACCGTGTACCGGAAAAAGAAGCCTGGTGACAGACGGACAGACAGACAGACAGATAGACAGACAGACGGACAACGGAGTGTCAGTAATAGGGTTCCGTTGGTACCATTTGGGTTCGGAACCCTAAAAATGAGCAGGAGCAGAAGCTCCTTAAAAAATATTGCCCATTTAGAAAAATTGGCAATTTATTTTTAACCGACTTCACAAAAGGAGGAGGTTCTCAATTCGACGGATTTTTTTATTTTTTTTTATTATGTTCACCGATTACTAGAAAATGCCTGAACTGATTTGGAAAATTATTTTTTTGTTTCAAAGGTACACTTCCCAGGTGGACTCTTTTAAATTTTAACGAAATCGAGCCGTTTTATAATATATTACATTTGTAATACGACGCATTTACTTATCTCGACGACTTACTGCTAACTACTGGCACATAATAATATTATGTATAGTTACTACGTATACCCTCCTGCCTAAAAAAACCCGGTACATGTTAAAATGGTAGGTCACAGCCGAAAACCATTTTTTCCACGTGCAGGATTTTTTTGACTATTTTTCGACTATTATGTCCATACCCTATTGCCGATATAATACAAAAAATTTCAACAGTGTACTCCAGAAAAAGTGTTCCTGGTAGGCAAGAGGATACCTGGCTACTTAGACTAGCGCGACGTTTGAAGTCGGTTCTTTTAGTTTTTTTAACGATCTTAAATTATATAGCAACAAGAGCTATGTTTCGGTAGCACACAACTTAAAATAATGTTAGTTTTTTTATGTAACTTGCAGTGATATGTATGTATGTGTATATGTTTCTGTGTATCAAACCTTGGAAGCTACATTACGTCCTCTAGCGGGCGCCATGTGATATGATATGTTATAACCAGCGGACTTAGAAAAATGACTAAAGCACATTTTTCTGAGCCACGGACGATCAAATATGCTTCCGACACCTAATTTCTACAATTATGGTACGGAATTTAGAAGTCATGATATAAGGGAACACATATATGTATTTACATATCGGTTGAAATCATAACCCTCTTTTTGCTTCGCCATAATTAGGTAAATAGATACAAATTAGAATGATAATAATTTTAATATCTAATCATTTATTTATAGGTACTGACCTAATTTTTTATATATTTTTTATTACAGCTGCTATAGCACCATTCGCTATGATAGTGGGCTGTATCATCTCAGGTCCCATGAGCGATGCGATCGGCAGACGAAGGGGGCAACAACTCCTCGTCTTCCCCTTCATCATTGGCTGGATTGTGATGGGATTTGCCAACAATAACGAAACGATGCTAGCTGGAAGATTCATCACAGGCTTCTGTACCGGATCCGTGAGTTCTCTCGGATCAGTCTTTATAGGAGAAGTTTCGGATCCCAAATACAGATCAGTCACGCTATTCTGTCCCGGCCTCGCAGTCTTTATTGGCAGTCTATTTAGCCACACCGTAGGATCCTACATCCATTGGAGAATCGCATGCTTCGCATTCGGAGTACCGATAGTCTTTTGCTTTATAACTCTACTCTTGATGAAAGAAAGTCCTCTCTGGTTGCTAGCTAAAGGAAAGAAGGAGCAAGGCATTGAGTCATTCAGATGGTACAGAGGCGAAGGCAAAAGTGCTGAGAAGGAATTGAAATCTATACTGGAAAATCAAGATAGTGAAATGGTGCCAATATCGAAACAGTTCGATATCATTTTGACGAAACCGTTCATGAAATCGATAGCGTCTATATTCTTCATTTTCGTTGCCGTGCAAATGTCTGGGATAAATACCATTACATTCTACTCTCAAGAGCTGTTTGAAGACACTTTTGGGGAAGATGTTGACGCCTTTATGTTGATGATAGCAACGGATTTAATTAGAGCCATGAGTTCCTGCATTATGATATTTTTGGCCAGGTTATTACCTCGTAGAAAAACCTACATAGTTTGTTGTTGTGCTACGATTTTACTTTTAGTTGGATTGTGTGTGTATCTGTATATAAAGCCTAGCAATTTATTATGGATTGGGATTACTTGTTTAGTTTTATATATAGGTGTAGCGAGCATTATGGCTAGCTCATCATGGACATTTGTCGCTGAAATATTCCCGAGCAAAGTCCGCGGGATCGGATCTGGTATAAGTTCATGTATGTCGTACTGTTTGCTGTCCCTTTCTGTTAAAATAACGCCTATTGTAATGTCAAAGTATGGTGTGGTAGCAATGTATGGCGGTTTTGCATCTTTTACGCTTGTATCCGTAGTTATTTTGTCTTTTATCCTGCCTGAAACGAATGGTAAAAGTTTACAGGAGATTGAAAATACTCTGTATAATAAAGATTGTAAGAAAGAAAATAAAAATGATGCGACTATAATTACTCATGTGTAAGAACTTTGACGAAGCCTCAGAGTAGCAATTACTAAAGTATAGAGCGCGCCTCCGCCACTTTGTTGCGAGTTTTAAGCAGATGTGCTATAGCTACGTACATTGATTTATAGGTCTTGCGTAGGGATGCCTGCAAACGCCCGCGCGCTTATCGATGAAGAGGGTGACACCAGACGACGAAAAATGAACATGTTGTATTATACATTGAGAGGAATGTGATATATATATATTCTGTAATAATTCAGAGGCAGCAATAGCCCAATGGATAAGGTGTCGGACTGGTGGTCGAGAGGTCGTGGATCGGTCCCCACCCCACCCATTGCACTATTGACGTAACCTACCCCAGACACAAGCATATTTAGCTTAGTTGGAGGGGTTAACAAGCATACTAGTAATGTGCAACCCACATTGCGAGTAATCTTTAAAAAAATTGTTTTTGTGAAATAGTCAAAAATATTAATCTCAAGATACGCAGTTCTTTTCTTACGTTTACCCAGTCATTATATTATCAAATCAATGCACAAAATAGATAGTATTAATGTTCGCAAGAGTACCTAAGAGCACACAAAGGAATATTATTGTGATGTTATAATAATACTGAAATCAATACAACATTTGATGAAATGAAATATTGGATTGTGTTTAACAAAATACAAAATTTGACCTGAGAAAGAAATGCCTAATTAAATACTGTCCAGTTTTTTACTCTATTTGTATAACATACCTAACATAAAGCTAACCACACAAAAACTCAACATAAACATTTTAGATTAGAATATTTCGTTAATTTTACTTCACTTGAACGTAAAAAATGCCTTGACATAATATCGACAGCCGTACATCACTACTTCAAGCGCCACTAGTGTAGCGGCGGGCTGTGTAGTGGGAGGTTACGCGCTACCGCACGCCTCACGCCGTCTAAAAGTATGAAAAACTGACTATCTTGTGAAACGTAATGTTACATTTTATTTTCGTGTGTTTTCTTGTGTAGTTTTGGAAATTATGCACCGCGCATTTTATTATTTTTCCAGCAAAAACGAAATAAATTGTGACTGAACGCACTCGGCTCGAACTCAGAATGTAGACTGTTCGCGCTTGCCGGTGGACAGCGACGATGTTCTGACCCGTGCTTACTGTTCGCGCTCGAGTAGGCCCGCTCTATACTTTAGTAATTGTTACTCATATATATTCATATTCATTTATTTCATATAAGTACTACAGTACACATATGTCCGTCAATATGTAGATACAATAGTTAATAATAAAAAAAATACATGGAGAAATATACGATGATACACAAAAAAATTCAGCTATATCAATAATATCATCAATAATAGTAATAATATTATAGTAAAAATGTCAATACATTAATTTTAAGAATTTATGTCAATAGGACCATGTGGACTTGTCATCAATAAAATCATTAATATTGTAATATGCTTTTTGCATGAGGATTTTTTTAAATATAATTTTAAATATAATTATATAATTTTAAATGTATTGTCTTTGAGGCTGATCAAGGCCTCAGGAAGAATATTGTAAAATTGAACCGAGTTTGATACAAATGATTTTCCTATCTTTGCTAGTCTATTGAAAGGTTACACTAACCTATTTTTATTTCTAGTGTTGTATTTGTGATCATTACTGTTACATTTAAATTTAATAATGTTTTTCTAACGTACATGTTATTTTCATAACTATACACACAAGGCATGGTCATTATGCTAATTTGTTTAAATCGTTCTCGTAAGGATTCTCTGGGACCAAGTCAGCGGTCAAGCAGTGAGGGCAATTTATATTGCCCTCACTGCTCTTTTCTGTAATACAAATACACTCTGGCGATCTGCAGCATTACCCCACAGCAAGATGCCGTACGACATCAGAGAGTGAAAGTAGCTATAGTATACTAATACTCTGAGGACGAAGCCATACCAGTCAGTCGTATGCTCGCTTTTCGCCATAAGACCCTATTGAAACAGTATCCCTGTTAATTGCTGTGTATGTTTCTCTCTGTGTGTTTTATAAGCTATTATACAATATAGTTTTTCTGTGTCTATCTAATGTATCTCTGATTCTAAACAAAACCTAGTTTAATCTTTTATATAGCTAGTAGCGTTTGACCCAGCAACATTTTTGGTAGGATGTCGCTGGTTTGACCACTATTTTACCCTTTGGTAAGTGACGATGCGGTCGAGGATAGCAGGTAGCACGATAGGCCTAGAATGAGAACTGGCTCTAAATGACAACTACTGGAACACATCAGATGTTTGTCGACAGATTTTCTTACACGAACTAGTGCCAGCCAGCACTTGCTTGGCTTGACAAACTGCTTATACGAGGCCAATATCAAGCCAGCGCTACGCCAGTGAGCCTGGCAGCCAGCGCTGGCCTCGTGTAAACCATACTTGACGGTGGTAGCTGGATAGGCAGACACTTGACCACAGAACACAGATATAGTCACTTGACAGTGTCCTATCACCACACAGGGGCCGTTACTATATTAATATATTATTTCATGTTCATCTACGTTACAATACGTGTTACGTAGTTTAAAGGCTTATCCAATCTTTTATAACACTGGCCACAATTCTTTAAAACAATTATACATTAAAATAATTGTGGCCCGGCGATTGATATGCGAGTTGATTGCTAATGCTAACGACTATACCACGACTATACTCATTTTGCGTATAATTGATCGCCGATTTTTACACTATTCGTTATATCTTAAAGCCCATAGATTTATATGGCGTCGGAGTAATCCGAGGTCTAGATGGCATAGACGTTATATAAAAGGATGGTACAATGCAGATGTTTTGACAAATTAAATTTAATCTGTATACTTTAGCAATAAGGTTGTAATTGCTTTGTAGAACAAAACAGCTCAATTGAGAGACACCAGGGTGGGAGTGTGTCCTTGTCTAACAACCTGCTACTGCCTGCTAGTGCTATATATGTTTTCTACTATACGTATAGTATATATATAAGTTGTCCATACAAAATAAAGGGATAAACTCCGTTCAAGGTCGGTCTCATGGGGGCCGGTGTACGCGATCAAGTTTAATATATAGCCGGTCTGTGCTAGATGGTTAAAGCCGAAGACGACCGCGACATCGCAGCGCATTGATATCTGGGTTACAAAATATTGACCCAGATATATGTTCTGACAACTGATTTATTCTTGAGGGCATCCATTGAATTTTAATAATATATCACCATTTCTTGGGTGCGCCATCATTGTTGTTAAGGTGAAAACGCACTAGAGCGGCGCAGCGGCGGAGAGGCGCGTCGCGACGGCGGAGCGGCGCGGTCAGAAAAATATGCAGCCGCTGCAGTGCTTCTGTAGTACGTCTTATTTCTTAGGAAACAGTGGAAAGAATACACCTTTACAATTAAAATTATTATTCTATTAAATTGTTCTATTAATTTTAGTATAACTGTGGTTTATTTTAAAGTCAACATTGCGGAGTCTACCTAAATATTAATTTTGTGGTTAGTATATTTGTGTTAAGTAAGTATATTTCCAGTATATAATTAAGTTTGGTGAAGAATTAAGCGTCAGCTAACCACAACAGCGCCAATAGATGGCGCTGATGCAATCTACTGCCTATTAGAATTGGCTGGCACCGACTTCAAATAGATAAGTGGGTAGCGCTTATAATAATTATATTAAGTAATTTATTTTTCGCTTTTGAGTGCCTGTTTGTGGCAATGAAGTCGGTTTTATTTTCTTTGAAAAATATTTTATTTTACCCTTTTTAGTGCAAAACAAGTTTTAATAAAATTACATGCCTCTATAAAATTTCGTGTTTGGGCCGTTATACACTGACGGATATATACTTTGTGAAAATTTCAAGTATGTACCTATTATGGTTAAGAAGGTAGAGGAAAGTCACCAAATATGGAATACCATTTTGTTTTTGGAATATAAAAAAAAACTTCATATAAATTAAATCAATCAAACGGATACAGCTGGAAGCAGAGTAATCGGATTGCGAACAATTCCACAAAGTGCCGAATAACATCGGTTGAGAGAGCAGCAACGTACCTACCATACGTCAAGGGGGTCACGGACAAAATTGGACACTTGTTACGCCGAAGATATAGCATCAAGACGATATTCCGCCCCCCCTCACGTGTCAGGCAATTGTTGCGCTCTCCAAAGGATAAGGATCCCCTAGGAGCTCCTGGGGTCTACGTCGTTCCTTGCGACTGTGGTGCAAGCTACGTAGGCGAGACCAGAAGAAACGTGTCCACAAGACTCAAAGAACACATTGCTTCCATGAAGAACGTGGACAGCGGTAGCTCGGCGGTTACAGAGCACGCTCTCACATCTGGGACGACGCACTACATCAGATTTGACAAGGCACGGATTTTGGCGCGTGAAAAGTACTTTGTACCCCGCAAAATCCGAGAAGCCATTGAGATCAGTCGTCGTCGTAACTTCAACAGAGACAGAGGGTGGTACCTGTCAAATACGTGGAAAACCGTTCTTCATGGAAAGCACGTCACCAGTGGCAACAGTGAGGAGGACACCTTGAGTTCCGTCTGCCGGTTGGATGAGGTTTCGTCTGAAGTAAACAGCAGTGATGAAGACGAAGCCCTCCAACCTAATCCCGCGCCTCCACTATGTACACCGCATCATCACCCCCCACCAACACCACCACCGCCGCCGCCGCCGCCCGCTCCGTCCGCCCGCGCTGCACGAGCAGCGGCCCGCAGTGCGAGGTTGAACGCGTCGGCGAGCGCCCCGCACTCAAGATCCTGAAGAAGGCCTCCGGATGAGGCCGAAACATATGTCGATCGCTATATCGACATCGCGTAAGTCACGTTAAATTCCCGTTTTTAAATCTATAAGTTTAAATTAAATCAGTTTAATGTTTTTACTAATCAGTCATACATTTATATGTAGTAATTAACAGCCTTTAATCAAATATATTAGTTACCAAATTAAAATCTAACACAAAAACCAAAATCACGGAAAAAACGGAATATGGAATATAAGCATAAATCAACATAACAATAACAAAAATGGGCATTAATATCTTTGAGATCAATTAAATGAATATAATATATTGTGATTAATGAAAAAAGTTACATAATTACTTGCAAAAGTCACAGATCCAAGTATCAAACTCTGGACCAGCACACTGGACGCACGACGACTGTCCATATTTGGATTTTTATACTTGAATTAGTACTCTTCTAAATATTTTTTAAAGTCACAATATTTTAATGATAAAAGATCACAATATGGTGAAAAAAAACATAATACCGATATACTAAATAGTATAACACTTATGTAAACAAACATAACAGCTGGTAATACTCGTTTATTACTTATACCTTTAAAATTTTCTGCACGACAACAAAACAAAACACGCCTGCCACACGTGAAGTATTCGCTCAACTGACTCGATGGTGTGGGTGCGATAGTTAGTAGACCGAATGAAACAGAAGATGGTCGAGTGTTGCGTTTCATACTTATATTCTTAGAGAAATTAAGGAATTCCATATTAGGATACTATTCCATATTTGGTGACTTTCCTCTACATCTGTAAATTGCGCACATATAGACACACGGACGGAAGGACGAACGTACAGACAACAAAGTCTCAGAAAGTGTTCATTTGGTACCCTTTGGGTTCGGAACCCTAAAAAATTGACTTTAAATGCCGTGAAAATATTCACTAGTCATAATGATGTCATCAAGGTATCAAAGGACAATGTCCAAAATGGCCCTGTGCAATAAAAGCACTGACACACACAATAATTATTTGTCTATTTTATTACAATAATTCCAAATGCTTTTATAACACCGACCAGTTGTATTCCAAAATAAATATTAAAAAGTATTATTTGCGATTAGCCGATTATTAACATTAATTGCCGCCATATAGCCCACATAGTCTGAATAACTCTACTACGTTATAAGAGTTGGCACTTCCTTACATTGTTAATACTCGAATTATGAAAGCACTGTGTAGCCAACCTAACAACGGAAAGTATTATTTACGTAGTAACTATTATATAATCTGTGGTATTATGCTTATAATTTTTTTTGCAGTGTTGGATGGTACAAAGTACGTTCATAATTCTGAGTTCGAGTACTGCAGCCATGTGACTCCTTCGCCTTGGTTGGCCACGTCTCAAAAAATTGTCAATCAACTGAGAAGTAATACAACTGATACGGCTGCTAGAGATAGCAGCATGTAGCTGTGTAGCCCTTGAACGTGTTGCTTGTATTAAATATCTGGGTGTCACAATAGATGAAAAGCTAGCGTTTGCACCTCACATAAAAGAATTGTGTAACCGTGTTCGGAGGCTCACGGCAGTTTTTAGAAACTTACGGGATTGCGCCGACTGGGCCGTGATACAAATGCTATACTACTCACTGTGTCAATCGTTTTTGACCTACTGTATCACAGCTTGGGGTGGCACTAACAAAACTCTCATGATCAGGCTCGAAAGAGTGCAAAGAGGAATCCTCAGATGTAGTAGAAGCAGACCTAGGCCACAAAAGTAACCGTTTCTTTACTCATGTGCTAACAGTAAGACAACTCTTTATACAACACGCTGTACTGCACCATCATTCACTGGTAAGATATGACTCATTAAATAATAAGCGAGCATCGCATAATGTTTATAGCATTCCGACAGGAAACACTACATTTGCAACAAGATTTATAAACTTTTTAGGCCCGTTTTTATATAACAAACTACATAAAATAACCAACATTTATAGTTTAACAAATCATGAAGTTAAACATAAAATACTCAATAAACTTAAAGATATGGATTATTATGAAACAGATAAATTTATGACAATAATTAGATGAGCTGTATCGACACTTAATGAACACATACCTTCACACACAAACACACTCACACACAAACACTCACACACACACACACACACACACACACACACACACACACACACACACACACACACACACACACACACACACACACACACACACACACACACACACACACACACACACACACACACACATACACAAGCACACACACACACGCGCGCGCACACACTTTTGCATGCATTATTTTAATTGTATTATACTAACCCACGGGCAAAATACAGTTTCAGTATCAACAGACGGAAGAGTCCAGATGTCACGGGTTTCGAGCCTAGTTTAGGAACCAGGTTTTCATTAAACAAACTTTGTAATATTTTTGCCTTTTCTAAATAAAGATTTTATGATTATGATTTATGATAATTCCGAGTTATTTATGTATGCCGTGTCGCGGGCGGGACTGATATGGTCGCCATCTTCGCCAAACGTCATGTCATGTCAAAATATATTAGGTGCTCAAAAACTTTGCACATTAACAGACTTTGCCTGGTAGAACATTCCTGTGAAGACAAATTAATTCTCCCCACCTTTGTTTCTATCTCGCTTACAGTTACCGTAAATATATCTGTCAATAATACTTAAATTAAAAAAATTAAAATCACCCCCGACTGATTTGTAAATGTAATCCGAGTTTATAAACAAAGCATATGTATAACTTTGTACATTGAGACCATTCCAAGGAGATGTTTCAGAATTAGATCAAGCTTACCATATTTTTGCAATATCATTGAAGTAACAAGATACTGCGACAGCGCCATTTTGATTTTTTGACGTCCGCGGTCATAGGACTACGAGCTTACGAAAGTTGCTATCGTAGTTTTTTTAACCAAATAAGAGCTGATAATATTTAAACGGCTAAACAGATTTTCATGAAATAAAGCTAAGAACACTCTCGACGAAGACATCTATCAAACAAAAAAAACTAAATCAAAATCGGTTCATCCGTTTGGGCGCTACGATGCCACGATGACAGACACACAGATACACGCGTCAAACTTATAACACTACTTCGTTTTGCATCAAGGGTTAAAAACCAAAATCAACGTGAAGAAAGATGTAAAAACATTATTCAAGATCATATTTTTTAGTCTTCAAAAGTATTTGCAATAACAACCTCCATTGTGTATAATCTTCTTGGGACTCTTCTTCTAAAACCAGTACATTCTCCTGTTTGAGATATTTATCGCCATATCTCTGAAGATACTAATCAGATCTCGATAAAATTAAAATGGGACCACCTCGAAAACGTACCCTACCTATTAAAAAAATAATCATTTGAATCCGTTCACAATTGACGGAGTAATCGCGTAACATACAAACAAAAAAAACATACAGACGAATTGAGAACCTCCTCCTTTTTTGTGAAGTCGGTTAAAAATACCAAATATCATATAGATTTGTACCACTTTTTGATGTGAACTGTAGTACCTACTCTTAACTAATATTATTATTGGGTGGTTTTTCGACGAGGTTTTACGTACATTTCGTTGCTGGAGTCTGTTCTGTAGATCCCAAAGCACAGAGTACTAAGGACCCTAAGTGTAGCATTTGGCGTACTAGTTGTGCTTTGTGGTTTTACCAACAATCTAATAGAAACTGCTATTTGCGATAAAATGTAGCCAATGTGACTACGAGAGCGAGTAGAAGGCATTTGCTGATTATTAAATTACAAACAAAATAAAAACAGTAAGTCATATGTAAGGTATATTAATTTACTTACTAAGGTATACTTTCCTTTTATAAGTATTTCAAAAATATTGTACACGACAATATTTTAATTTCATTTACAATATTTATATAAAAATAATAAATAGATATAATTAAAAACCTAAACAGTGGCGCAGGCAACAAGTTACCAATAGTTAGAGCTGCAGAGTGAGGAGTTCTGCCTGACAATATGTGCCGTGTCCAGGTTTAGACACAGCAGGCGCTGTGTCTAAACCTTGACCAAACGTCTAGCGAGAGCCTATTGAGATGTTGATCGAGGTTATTTGCTAATAGTCCTGTCGGTAAATGATAATGGAGCGGTCCTAATAGAGCAATGCAAGACCATTTTCGAGATCTGGCGCTGGTATCATCATCATCAAAATCAGCCGGTACCAGTCCACTGGTAGACATAGGGCTTTCCTAAGTCACTGCCCACCGCTTTGCGAATATCGTCGCTCCACCTGCTCGACTTTAAAGTGTATGGGAATGACAACTTTGTTGCGGAAACATAAATGTCATTCCATACATTTTGAACTTGCGTTAGCGTGAATGGTAACAGAAATCGAATTTTGTCTAGGGGGGCTGGTCACAGGAAGTCCTACGCTACGTTTGCCGATTCGCGGTCTCCACACTAGAACCAGTCTGCCCCAACGGTTATCGCTCCTATACGGCAGATATGACCAGCCCACTGCCATTTCAGTTTGCTAATCCGGACATCAGAAAACTATATGCCTGATACTACTTCTTTGGTCCTACCACAAATAAAATATCTAAACAATTTAGTCAATTAGTCGTACTCTCCTCAGTACAATCTCTGGTAAAACACATTTTTTATAAAATGTCACTAATTTTTGTTACATGTTTGTTATAAAATCTTCGTCTACACTATTAACTACGAAAAAGATACTTTTAGTGCGTTTATCGACCCGTGGTCTCCACTCTAAAACACGTCTACCTCAACTGTTATCGGTTCTACGACAGTTGTGAACAGCCTACTGCCACTTCAGCTAGCTAATCCTTTGAGATATGTCGATAACTTTGGTTCTCTGACGGATGACTTCATTTCGAATTTGATTCTTCAGACAGACTCCAAGCATAGCCCTCTTTATAGCTCGCTGAGCGATTTTGAATTGGTGAACCAGTTGCACTATCAGTGTCCACGTCTCGGCTTCGTAAGTAATAACAGGCAGGACGCACACGTTAAATACTTTCGTATTGAGGCTACTTCGTATTCGTATAAGAGCGATGAAAAGACCAGTCGGTGAATACTACGGTGTTGAACCTAGTGATCCTGATCACTGCGACATCTCTAAATATACGTTTCTTGTGCATTATAATAAAATCAATCTCATTTTTACGGTTTCGTAGCCGAATGGTAAAAACGGAAGCCTTTTCCTTTGAGTATTCAGCCAGAATACTCAAAGATGTTCACCGATTACTCAAAGATACCTAAACGACATCAAATGCCGCGATATTAATGTTCAGTACCATGTTTGAGATGTTTGTCTCCATATCTTTAGAGATACTTATCAGATCTCAATAAAATTACTATGGCACCTCCTTTGATATATCTCCTTTCCAACAAAAAAAGAATTATCAAAATCAGTTCATTAACGACGAAGATATCCACACACATAAAAAAATACTATACGGTCGAATTGAGAAACATTTTTTTTAAGTCGGTTAAAAATATCGAAATTTCAAAACTTGGGGTACCTATCAATTTCAATATTACAAAAAATGCTAATATGGTCCAAAATTTCCAAAAAACACTAAGCGATAAGATCCATTAAAAAAAAACGTAAAAAAAAAAAGAGAACCGACTTCAAATGCCACGCTATTAATTTTCAATACCAAGTTTGACGTGCTTATCTCCATATCTCTGAAGTTTTATCATGCATACATCATGTCTCCTTTCCAACAAAAAAAGAATCATCAAAATCGGTTCAGAAACGACGAAGTTATCCGCGAACAAACATAAAAAAATATATACGGTCGAATTGAGAAACATCCTTTTTTGAAGTCGGCTAGAAACAAAATAAAACTAAATTTGAGTTTGTTAGAGCCTAACCTAACCCATAAACCGACGAAATATTTGAAGGCCACATACTATAATAATAGGTACTGTAATGCCATAGATAAACAATTGGGGTCTGGGAACGTCGCCTTTTCAGCGAGCGCACGGTTTGGCAACGTCTGACAATCGCGACAATACACACTAATGAGTTTAGCGTATGTAGATACTGTAAAAACTTCACTCACATATTGACAAAAATGAATTAAAATCTCTATCCTAGTTTTCATATTATTTAATCAAATTATGTAGTAAGATTTGATTTCGCGTATGTAATGAGTTGTATAAAGACCAATGTATGTGATTTCATTGCAATTTTTTGATCCATTTACTCGTATTTGTCAATATACTTTTGTATGGAAATCGAACCACATTAAGCTTAAAAATAAGTTAAACAATTAAACATAAAATGTACGTTTTATTTTTCTAAATGAGGTTGTAAAACCGCTTAATTATTATTGATTAAAATTAGAAGCGGTGGGTAGTGACTGGAAACAAAGAGCCGAAGATCGGGCTCAGTGACTTGGGAGAGGCCTATGTCCAGCTGTGGACTGATACCGGCTGATTATGATGATGATTATTGATTATTTTCTAAAAAAATACACTGATACCGATACACGGGTCAAACGTTTAACTTCCCTTCTTTTTGCATCGGGGGTTAAAAACTTCTTAAAGGGGTACTACTTGTTCAGTCAGAAAATATTATTTAAATAATAAAAAAAATATGGTAGCTTAAAGTGTGAAAAAAAAGTTAAATGTTGTAGTACAGCTAAAAACTCATATGAATATTTATTTACAGAAGTACTATAACTATATATACAATATAAACTACTCCTAAAACTATAATACAGACTATATAAAATCTACAAATAAAAAACTGAATTAAGGTCGCTGTCCGCTGGTAGGGTACCCAAAAAGCTGGCGACATTACCTCTTTGAATGGCAAGGCTAATTCGTTGGCCGAGGTACGCGCCAGCTCTTTGATCATGGGAGACATCTATCAGACGTCTGGACAACTCCTTTACAAAACCGCGTGCTTGTTGACCCCACGAGCCCATGGTCTCGACCCCAAACGGAAGAAATGCGTAATTGTCTCCAATGTCTGCATATTTCCTCCGCTTAAGGGCCTCTGCCGCGTCTGCGGCTGCTCCTGCAGCCCGTGAGGTACTATTAAGGTGGGATGGTGCTAACGTATCGGCGCACGTTGCATCCCACACTAGCGGCTTTCCACGACACCAAGGAATCAACGTCATGCCATCAGGTCTCTTGCCATCGTCACGTGAAATACCGTTCGGCTCTAAAATAGCCTATCTAAAATCTAAAATAGCCGGCACGTTGACGGTGGCAAGGGCCCGACGGATAACGTCGTTTAGTGAAGCGTGTCGTGAAAGCCGCCCCGCACTGCGGCGACATGAGAGGCCGTGGTGGCCCAGGTGATCAACCTCGTCTCCACAGCGACAGCGGTGCGGCTCTGTTCTAGAGATGTTCTAGAGATTATGTAATAGTTACTGCGTCTATCGTTGTTATAGCGCGACGTTTGAAGTCTTTGAATTCAGTTTTTTTAGTTTTTTAAACGATCTTAAATTATCAATGACGGATTATAGGGGTAACACGGTTGAAAAGGTTAGGAACCACTGGATTCAATATAATGTTGTCTCACTGACGCAGTAAAGTGAAGGAAAAAATTAGTATTCTAAACTAACCAAAAATGATTAGTTCAGTGCGCTATAGATACAGAAACACAAAATAACAGTAATATATTCCGTATTACAATAAAAAGTTTACGCTGAGTTACGTTGACAGTATGAAGATGGTCGGCTAGAACAAATTCTAAAGTAAGGACACAATAAAGCATGATGATAAATTATATAGTTTAAGATCGTTTAAAAAACTAAAAGAACCGACTTCAAACGTCGCGCTGGTCAAAGAAGCCCTAGCTAGTATACATAGTAACTATTATATAATCTGTGCCAGTAGTTAGTAGTATGTCGTCGAGATAAGTAAATGCATCGTAATAACGTTTAAAATTGATATATTAAAAATGACCCGGCCGATTTCGTTAAAATTTAAATGGGACCACCTGGGAAGGGTAAAACAACAAACCCTTTAAGACAAAATAAAATCCAAATCAGTTTAGGCATCTTCGAGTAATCGGTGAACATACATTAAAAAAAAAAAAGATTCCGTCGAATTGAGAACCTCTTCCTTTTTTGTGAAGTCGGTTAAAATTACGAAAACAAACGCTTCAAAGTATCATTGCGTTGCAAGTAAGGTCACGTTAGAGTAAACCAGGGGATTTGGTGTAACATTACATCTTGAAACTTTTTAATTAAAGAAGTTTTCGCGAAAATCTAAATTTGCCCATATCTTTTTATTGTGTTGACTCAAGCCGTTGATACACCCCATAGGGACTATAGACTTCAGTATCAGGTATAAATTTCAACTTGCTAGGTCTTCCTGTTCCTGAGAAAATCAGTGGTGACAGACGGACAGACAGGCGGACAGACAGTCGGACAGACAGACGGACAGACAGACGGACAGACAGACGGACAGACAGACGGACAGAGAGACAGACGGACAGACAGACGGACAAGAAAGTGATCTTATAAGGGTTCCTTTTTTACCTTTTGAAGTACGGAACCCTAAAAATTAATTTGAATTGAGAAATGAGAATCTCTTCCTTTTGAATCAGCTTGTAATCATTGTATCCTGCAATGTGTCTGTATTTTATGAAACATTACTTAACAAATTTTCCTTTAAAAAAAATAGTTCTGAGCTTTCAAAGTCGTTAATTATGTTTGACTGTTTTAAAAACAACTTCTTAATTGTGGGTGGTTTAAAAAAATCATATCTAAAACACAGTGACACTTAGGACTTCGGGTCTACCGAGGAAAACTCCCAAAAAAATTTGTCGGTCTACCAAACACCAAACACCCTGTATATTTGCATAAACTATTTTCGTAACATGTTTTTACGTGAGAAAATTATGAATTAGTGCGCCTCTATGAACAGGCAAAGTGGTCGGTGGTAGTGAAAAATGAAGCTCGTGTTAAATATAAATGATGTTACGTTTTTCGGAGCAAATTCGTATCTGTGTAAGCAGGTTAGAATTAATAATTAATCTATCTTCTATCTATCTAATACTATAAGAATTTTTGTCCTGACATACTGACTGATTGGCTGACCGACTGAGAGACTTAGGCGTCCATTACACGATAGGTTTTGCTGTCAGTTTGCTGACAGTCACGGCTATGACTCTGTGACGACGGCGGTGAATGACGGTAACTAACCGATATTTAGATACATTGATTTTGTGCGTCGGCAACCATCAGTCATGAATGATGATTTTGAATGACGGATAACCTACCGTGTGGCCTTGATGACAATGGCTTAGAATCAACGACAGCCTAAACCTCTGGTCGTAAAGACTTAAAATTTGGAGGGTACATTTGTCTTAGTACGTAGGGTTGTACTAAGAACGGATTTTTGGAAATTCCACTCCGAAGAGGGTTAAATGGGGTAAAAACGTCTGTATGAAAGTTTTTTTTTAACATAAAGCGATGAAAATTGGTATTTGAGTAAGTCGTTTATTTTATACGAAAAATAAAGTTTTCAATATTTTTTGCCAGGGGTGCATTAAGGTGGTAAAATGGAGGATGAAAAATCGTGTCGAAAGTACTTTATTTATGGAGTATACTGCTGATGAAAAATGGTATTTGATATTAAAATTAAGTTATCAATATTTTTTGCCAGGTGGTGCAATGAGGGATGAAAGTTAATTTCGAAAGTTCTTTATGAAGTAATACTGATAAAATTGATGTTTTAGCAATTAATTTGAAATTAAAATTAAATTATCAATATTTTTTTTGCCATGGGTGCATTAAGGTGGTGCAATGAGTGATGAAAGTTCATGCCGAAAGTTCTTTATTTATGAAGTTATCAATATTTTTTGCCAGGTGGTGCAATGGGGGATGAAAGTTCTTTATGAAGTTATTATAAAGAAAAAAATTGGTGTTTTAGAAATTAATTTGAAATTAAAATTAAATTATCAATATTTTTTTGCCATGGGTGCATTAAGGTGGTGCAATGAGTGATGAGAGTTCATGTCGAAAGTTCTTTATTTATGAAGTTACTAGCTGACCCGGCGAACTTCATACCGCGAATATAAATAAACTGTCCAAGTGCGAGTCGGACCCGCACACGCAGGGATCCGATTGTACAATATCTCCCGGAAAAATACGTTTTTTTCTATGGGGAGCCCCTTTAATTTATCATTTCATTTAGCTTTTATATGTGATCTTATAGCAGCCATTGTAATTTCAAGTCTTTATCTATTAAGGTTTGTAAGATCGAGCATAAAAAGCCTCAAAAACACGTTTCTTGTATGGTATGTACCCCCTTTACTATTTAATTTTATTAATTTTTAATTATTTTACCATCAAAATATGTCAATACAATGACAAACATTTCTGTACAAACCAAAAATGACAACCTGGGGCAACCATCAAAATTCAAAATATTATAACTTAAATACCTACGCGATAATCCGAGTAATGTAAATAAATTATTATGTTGTCGATTTAAAAACCCCTTAATTTAATACTTGCTTCAAATTTCAATTCTAGTGTTGAACAGAGTCTATCCTACCGTACCAAAGGGACGAACGTCAAATGTTTGACAGGAAAGTAGGTAGAAAAGTGTATATGTGCACGTTCCTCGGCACCTAATAGATTATAATTTACATATAAATGTAGATACAAATATTTTAATAATACAATATTTGTATTACACATCAACTTGCTCGCAGAAGAATACAAATTACTAGTTTTAGGATAAATGCATGAGTGCACACCATTCCACGTCCCCGTCAAAACCTTCCAGAAGTCTGTGAAGCGTAGATGGATAATAAGTCACTGCCCACTGCTTTTCGTATGTCGTCGCTCCACCTGATCGCAGGACGTCCTACGCTACGTTTGCCGATTCGCGGTCTCCACTCTAGGACAAGTCTACCCCAACGGTTAAACAGTCCTTTTTTTTTCCCAAGAAAATCCTTTATGGATACCACTCGCCTGGGGGAGCGAGATGGTTATGTGGGAGTCACTGCCAAGGGCAGCATACCCACTAAAAACCTGGGGTGAGCAGTCCTCCGCCGAGATGGGGCAAGATGGGGCCGCGCTAGTATTCGCCATCTTGCCCCGGCGGTAGGCCCGGATCAAACATCCAGGCCCCGGCACAAAGAGGGGTAACCTCACTCACCTAGGCCACCCCTTAGACATGTGGGGTCGATCAAGCCAGCCGAAAGTCCCCCGACCTTCGGCCAGTGACCCCACTATGAGTGAGGGGGATAGGTCCTCCTTCCCCCCGTACGTCTGCGTCGGATTGGATCAGAAGAGGCGTCGTCCTCCCTGGCCCGCTCCGCGGTCTCTTTCTGCGTCATTACAAGCCTTCGACTACGTAAATCATGACATATCAACACCATCAACACCATCAACACCAATATTATAAATGCGAAAGTCAGTTTGTTTATTTGTTTGTTTGTTTGTTTGGGACGTCTTCACGGTCAAACGGCTTGACCGATTTGGCTGAAATTTTGTACAAAGATAGAACATAAGGCAGAATAGGATATAGGATACTTTTTTTTTGGCTATCGAGTCAGGGGGTCCAGATATTTTTAATTGAATTTTGTAACGAAAGGACCTCTTTTCAAATAAACGGCTTGACCGATTTGCCTGAAATGTTGTATAAAGACAGTTCATAAAGCAGAATAGGATATAGGATACTTTTTTTCTGGCTATCGAGTCAGAAGGTCCAAATATTTTTAATTGAATTTTGTAAATATAAGACCTCTTCTCGAATAAACGGCTTGACCGATTTGCCTGAAATATTGTATTAAGACAGTTCATAGGGTAGAATAGGATATGGGATACTTATTTTTTGGCTATCGAGTCAGGGGGTCCAGATATTTTTAATTGAATTTTATAAATATAAGACCTCTTCTCGAATAAACGGCTTGACCGATTTGCCTGAAATGTTGCATAAAGACAGTTCATATGGTAGAATAGGATATGGGATAATTTTTTTTTGGCTATCGAGTCAGGGGGTTCAGATATTTATAATTGAACTTTGTAAATATAAGACTTCTTCTCGAATAAAAGGCTTGACCGATGTGCCGGAAATTTTATATGTATACATGTCATAGGGCAGAATAGGATATAGGATACTTTTTTTCTGGCTGTCGAGTCAGCGGGTCCAGATATTTTAAATTGAATTTTGTAACTAAAGGACCTCTTTTCGAATAAACGGCTACACCGATTTGCCTGAAGTGTTGTATGAAGACAGTTCATAAGGCAGAAAAGAATATAAAATACTTTTTTTCTGGCTATCGAGTCAGAGGGTTAAATATTTTTAATTGTATTTTATAAATATAAGATCTCTTCTCAAATACACGGCTTGACCGATTTGCCTGACATGTTGTATAAAGTCAGTTCATAGGGCAGAATAGGAGAATACTTTTTATTTCGCTATCGAGTCAGGGGGTCCAGATATTTTGAATTGAATTTTGTAAATATAAGACCTCTTCTCGAATAAACGGCTTGACCGATTTGCCTGAAATGTTGTATAAAGACAGTTCATAGGGTAGAATAGGATATGGGATACTTTTTTTTAGGCTATCGAGTCAGGGGGTCCAGATTTTTTAAATTGAATTTTGTAAATATAAACCTCTTCTCGAATAAACGGCTTGACCGATTTGCCTGAAATGTTGTATAAAGACAGTTCATAGGGCAGAATAGGATATCGGATACTTTGTTTTTGGCCATCGAGTCTGAGTGTTTAGATTTTTTTTATTGAATTTTGTGAATGTGTGGCCTCTTATCAGCTAAACAGCTTGACCGATTCAGCTGAAATTTTATACATATTACAGTTTGTATAGCATAGAATCACATAGGATACTTTTTTTCTGGCAGTCGAGTCCAGGTGTCTAGAATTTTTAAATTGAACTTTGTAATTGTGTGGCCTACTCTCGGTCAAACGGGTTAAACATTTAAGCTGAAATGTTGTACACAGGCAGTCAAAAAGACATAGAAGGGCAACAAATACTTGTTTTTTGGGTGGAAATTTCGGTTGTCTTTATTTTTATTATGGAATTTTGTAAATATGTGGCCTCTTTTCGGCCAAACGGCTTGACCGATTCAGATGAAATTTTGTACAAAGACATTAAATAGGGCATAAAAGGGCAAGGAATACTTTTTTCGGCAGTTAAGTGTTGGTGCCTATATTTTTTCTTAATTTTACATAGAGTTTGCATAATCATAAAAGTTTGAGCTTAGGTTCATAGATAATGACTAAACTTAATAAGTGCCTTAATTAGGCCATAAAACTGTCAGGGTCATTAAAAGTCATCAAAATTTACGCGATGGCTTTGCTTGCCCAACGTGTTTTATCTGCTTTGTGGGAAGTATTTCAAAAGCATTCGTGTTTTAACATAGGTATTGACTAAGTAGGTTATAAAAACTGTCAGGGTCATAAAACGTAAAAATTTTCGCGCTCACTTCGCTCGCGCAGTGATAGCGCTCGCTGCGCTCACGGAAACTTTTGTTTTATCTACTTTGTAGGTAATATTTCAGCAACTTTTGTGTTTTGATAGCATCAGACGAGTCCATAAATTGAAATAGTACAACCTTCAATAATCATTATGAATTTTAACCTTAAGATAAGTGGATATCAAGTTTAACCTTTGTGCCATCAGTGTTAACTTAGTAGGTCATAAAAACTGTCAGGGTCACAGAAGGTTGTAAAAATAATTCGCGCTCGCTTCGCTCGCTCAGTGATAGCGCTTGCTACGCTCGCGCAGTGATAGCGCTCGCTCCGATCTCGCAAGCATTTGTTATGTCTACTTTGTAGGAAACATTTCAGCAACTTTTGTATATTAATAGCCACATGCATCACAACGAGTCCATAAATTGAAACAGTACAACCTTCAATAAACATAATGATTATTAACCTTAAAATAAGTGGATACGAAGTTTAACCTCTGTGTCATCAGTGTTGTCTTAGTAGGTCATGAAAACGGTCAGGGTCATAAAAGGTCGTAACATTTTTTCGTGATTTCAGTTTCGTTTTAAGTGATAGCGCTTACTACGCTCGCGCAGTAATAGCGCTCGCTCCGGTCGTGCAAGCATTAGTTATATCTACATTGTAGGAAATATTTTAGCAATTTTTGTAATTTAATAGCCACATTCATCAAAACATGACATAAATTGGAACAGTACAACTTGAAATAATCATAATGATTTTTTTACCTTGAAATAAGTGTATAACAAGAATTAACCTTAGGGTCATCGGCGTTGACTTAGTAGGTCATAAAACTGTCAGGGTCATAAAATGACAAAAAAATTTTCGCGCTCGCTTCGCTCGCGCATTGATAACGCTCGCTGCGCTCGCGCAAACCTTTGTTTTATCTACTTTGAAGGTAATGTTTCAACATTTTTTTTGTATTTTAATAGCCACATGCATCAAAACGAGGCCATAAATTGAAACAGTATAACCTTCAATAATCACAATGATTATTAACAATAAAATAAGTGGATATCAAGTTTAACCTTTGTGTCATCAGTGTTAACTTAGTAGGTCATAAAAACTTTCAGGGTCATAAAATGACGTAAAAAATGTTGATTGTATTCTTAGTTGTAGGTATGATTTACATTAGATTATTTGTTTGTGACATAATAATACATTAATTTTAATCAATTGTAAATTTACTTGCTGGTTTAGATTTTTTTATTTTTTATTATTTTTTTATTTTAATATTATTATTATATAATTACATTTAATATATGCGTATAGTTGTTGGTTTAAAAGATTAATTATAAACATTATAATATAATAAAGATGTTAAACTAAAATTTGTACGCCTATGTGGCTCAAGCATGTATGTTTCTCAAATATTTTTGTCTACCAGATTGCATGCATAATCTTAATTTTGTGTTCATACTCATGTTTGGACAAATAAATGATCTTTATCTTTATCTTATCTTTATTACCTCTTCGCAGAAGGAGACCACCGCCTGCCACGATCTCTCGCTGTCGAGCATGGCGTTTACCACGCTCGGCAGAGAGTGATCCTGCCCTATGACCGCTGAAAGCGTGTGCCGCTGCGGACTCCATACGGTACACAGCTTCAGCGTGTGGAGCGCCGTATCCTCTGGCGCTCCACACTCGTAGCAGGCAGGGGTCGCCTCCCGTCTCGCGATATGGTGCAGGTACTTACTGAAACATCCATGCCCGGAAAGCACCTGCACCAATCGGAAGGTCAGCGACCCAAATCGCCGCCTAACCTTCCTCCGAAGGACCGGCCTGACCGCATCCACCGTCCACTGTCCAGGGACCGGTGGGGCCAGGTCCTCCGTCCACCGCCGCAACAGGGTGCCCAGCGCCTGCCTCCGCATGCATGCGACCTCCTCCCACGCTGGGGGCACTCCTCGGGATCTCCTCGCTGCCACGAAGTGGTAGACTTCGGTGAGGATCTCCGCTTGGAGCTCCCAGGGGGGATCACCGGCCAGCACGCACGCCGCTGTCCAGGACACCTTCCGATATCCGCGGATTGCCCTCGTCGCTACAACCCGCTGCGGACGTCGCAGCAGGATTTTGTTGCCGCGACTGAGGGCGTCCACCCAGACGGGTGCCCCATACATGGCCGTACTCCGGATGACTCCAGAGTATAGCCTACGACAATTGGCGCTCGGGCTACCCACATTTGGCAACAGTCTCCACAACGAGGCGGCAGCTCCCACGACTCTTGGGGCCAGTCCGGCAAAGTAGGCCCCGAAAGCCCACCTCCCGTCCAGGATAAGGCCCAGATATTTCATCGGTTATTCATTCGGTTATCAGTCATGCGGCAGATATGACCAGCCCACTGCCACTTCAGCTTGCTAATCCGTTGAGCTATGTCGATCACTTTAGTTCTCTGGCGAATTACTTCGTTCCAGATTCTATCCCGCAGAGAAATACCGAGCATAGCTCTCTACATAGCTCGCTGAGCGACTTTAAACTGGTGGACCAGTCGAACTGTGAGTGTCCACGTCTCGGCTCCGTATGTCATTACAGGTAGAACGCACTGGTTAAAGACCTTTATCTTTAGACACTGCGGTATAGGCGACGAGAAGACTCGGCGGAGTTTTCCGAATGCTGCCTAGCCCAGCTGAATTCTTCTCTGGATTTCCTTCTCGAAGTTCTGTTTGCCTGTATTATTTAATTAAACATACTGCATGACAACTTCGAGTGGGATTCCATCTACGGCAATCGATTCCGGTACAACGTGCTCGTTGTACATGACTTTGGTTTTATCCAAATTCATCCGGAGACCGATGCGAAGAGAAGAGTCAGCTAGGCCATTCAACATCCTTTGTAGGTCCTGCAGCGTCTCTGCCATAATGACGATGTCATCTGCGAATCGTAAGTGAGAGATGTACTTGCCGTTGATGTCAATGCCACAATCTTTCCAGTGCAGCGTCTTAAACATATCCTCCAAGGCGTTAGTGAACAGTTTCGGAGATATGACGTCCCCCTGTCTCACTCCTCGACGCAGGTGGACATGTTCAGTTCGCTGGTTCTGTACTTGTACAGTCATCGTTGCGGCATTATACAGTCATCTCTCATCACTTCGATATATCGCCAGTCAACTTGGCAACGCTGCAGGGACTCCAGAACGGACCAGGTTTCGATTGAGTCGAAGGCCTTCTCATAGTCCACGAATGCTAAGCACAGAGGCCGATTGTACTCTTCGGTCTTCTGTACAATCTGCCGCACCGTGTGGATGTGGTCTATGATGCCGTAACCGCTTCGAATTTAGGCCTGTTCTGGAGGTTGAAACTTGTCGAGTCTTCGCGCAAGATGTATCGTAAAAAACACATTTTTTGTTTTAAACCCTTTAATTTTTAACTTTGTTCTGTTCTTAGTATTTGTTGTTATAGCGGCAACATAAATACATAACTATCACGGTTCATGAGATACAGCCTGGTGACAGACGGACAGACAGACAGACAGACAGACAGACAGACAGACGGACAGCGGAGTCTCAGTAATAGGGTTCCGTTAGTACCCTTTGGGTTCGGCACCCTAAAAAGCAAAAATCAACAAATCAACAAATTATTATAAAAGAAAAGCGCATGAAGCGAATAATGCATTTAATTAAAGTCATAGCGAATTAAATAGCATGGTAAATTAATTAATATCAAACTTCAGATCCTCGCAGTCATGGTATCCAGCATGAGTTCGATCAATATTGGTATCACCTCGGGTATCACTTCTGTGATGCTGCCACAACTTCGGGAAGATAAAACTATCGATATTGACGCCAACGACGAGACTTGGATTGGTATTAAACTTTCTACTTTTCTACAATCTGTGATTCTATTTATACATATAATTAAGGGCGTGTCCATAACCAAATATTTCCTGTATTGCAGCATCCATCGTGTCCATTGCAATGATCGTCGGAGCCCTGGGATGTGCCTCGATCTTGGACACGTGTGGGAGAATAGCTTCCCATTTAATTCTTGGAGCACCTTTCATTATAGGCTCCATAATGATTGGTTGCGCAAACTCCACTACTCTCCTTCTCGTTGGGAGATTTATGACTGGCATTTCAGCAGGGGCCGCCAAACCTGTAGCTCTAGTTTACATTGGAGAAATTTTAGATCCTAAAATCCGTGCACCCGCACTATTTTCATCAGGTTTGATGTCACATGCAGGTATACTGTTTGGTCATATTATTGGCCATTATCTGTCCTGGAGAATGACCGCACTAGTCTGCATTATTCCAACACTGATTCCGTTAATCTGTATCCTATTCTTAAAGGAGAGTCCGCTGTGGTTGATAAGCAAAGGAAGAACAGATGAAGGCATTGCCAATTTTCGTTGGTTCCGTGGGACGGACGAAGCTTCAGAACTGGAGCTCAAAATGGTATCTGAAAAACAAGCAGAGAAACCTGAGCTTACCACAATAGAGGCTTTAAAATTAATGGGCAAAATGTCCTTTGTAAAGCCAATGCTGGTGTTGTTCGTGTTGATGTTGAACATGCAGCTGACAGGTGTGAACGTGCTCGTTTTCTACTCGCAGGATATATTTGACCGAGTATTTAATGGAAAAGTTGATGCATACCTTTTGATGATTGCCATGGACTGTGTAAGGGGTGGTGTAGCTGCAATATGTTGCGCCACTGGGCGGATTTTTCCGAGGAGAAAAACATTTATGTCATGTAGTTTTGGTGTAACAATATTTATTGTTTCATTTGCTGTGTGTCTCCTTTATGTAAAATCGGATGACTATGTGTGGGTCTCTGTAGTTTTCTTAGTTTTATATATATGTGTATCGAGTGCTATCATCACCATAGGGTGGACATTTATACCAGAACTTTTGCCAAATAATGCACGTGGCATAGGAACAGGTATTAATGCTATAATTTCATATGTTTCGCTATTTGTTATAGTTAATTTGACACCACGTATCATGGACAAATTTGGAGAGACAACTATTTTTGGATTTTATGGTGTAGCCACGCTTATTTCAGGCATTATTTTATTATTTGTATTACCAGAAACTAGTGGTAAAACATTACAATCAATCGAAGATGATTTTAGTAGAAGTAAAGTTTAAACGACAACAAAGGTATAATACTAAAAATGACACCAGCTACTAAATACGATAGGGTAGATAATAATGGAACCCTATTACGGTTTTTTTTGCTTTTGCTGTCCGTCCGTCTGTCCACCTTACACAGGGCTGTATCTCCTTTATTCCGAATGAATGGGGGGGTTCCCAACCAAAAACGTGTATTTTTCTGTGTGTCTGCTTGTTCTTATGAATCGTAATAGATAGAGATTTGACATTTTCACCAAGTATGTATTACTATGACAGCTTTAAACAACAAATACTAAAAACGGATTAAAATTATATAATGAAGGTATAAAGTACAAGTAAAGTGTTTTATAATGCGTTTTTGTCGATGTTATGAACCGTAATAGATAGAGACTTGAAATTTTAAGAAATATGTATAACTATGACCGCTATAACAATAAATACTATGCGTTATGATTATTCTTAAATCATTAGAGATCAAAGTTGTCAGTACCTAATATTATAGTTGTTTACAATGTAGTTACGGAACCTGTAGTAGTACCACTAGTAAAACTGTGTTGTACTATTATTTAAAGTATATATTCGATTGATTCCTGACGATTCTAGTTCTAGTTAGGATCGTTATGGAGTGATTGCGGCCCTATTTAAAGCCATAATATGACCATGGGTCGACCGAGATCATCATTAGAGGTCATACTTAACAAACTTCTAAAAGCAGAAATTGAACAAGTGATTGTGAACTAACAACGACCTCGGAGTGACGATTCAGACGACTTGTCCACCTTATTTATATAGTTATTGCCACCTAATTTACTAACTTAGCCACAGTTATACTTAGCCACAGATTTTCCATCTCTTCACATTTTATGTTTTATAGTGTCAACGCAAGCAAGGCCCTCAAAAAATATAATTCAAGCTTGTATAGATTAACATAATTTATAATAATACATCATAATATACTTTTATCGTGAAAATAGCAACAGCAAAATTCAGCGCGAGAGACGACGTATACTCAAAGGATATTTACATTGTATCATAGAGCGCTATTCGATTCGTATCCCGATTATTTATTCCCTTCAGTCAGTCATCGTTTACGTGCCTTACAATTGAGAGCGTTTTCTACGTACGTACTACGACTACGTAGCTATATAGTAAGTATAGGAAATCACTGGGTTAGGTTTAGGTTTGAAATGCGACAACACCACGCGCGAGCCGAGCGAGCGAAGCGAGCGTGCCGCGGCAGCGGCCTTCGAAGCGCTCAAAAGAAACACTCTTTAACCGACTGCTAAAAGGAGGAGTTACTCAATTCGTCTATTTGTACATTGATATGAATGTACTAGTTTACATATCCCTCTATGTGTTTTTATGTTTTTATGTATGTTCGCCGATATCTCTTGTCAATTGTGGTCCAATTTCTAAATACTAGGTAATATTACTGACCATAAATATACTATGTGCCGCAGCAGCAACCGGCGAAGCGCTCAAAAGAATAAAACTGGCCAAGTGCGAGTCAGACTTTTGCCCCGCACACGGAGGGTCCCGAACGCCATCTAACGAATATCTAACGAACTTCTAACACCAACTAAGTGAACGTTAACACAAAGGTTTTAGTAATTAATATTATTAAATATCTGGTTTAACGGTATTTTTTGCCACTATTATTGCCACTTCAACAGAAAAATATGACTCTTCCCGACATCTATTGGCGAATAATAATACTATTTTTTTTTCATTGAGAGCAACTAACTGCTTTAACGACACAATAACACAACAAAAAAAACTTTGAACCCCCATTTCATCCCCTAAAGGAGTGAATTTTGGAAAATACTTTCTTAGTGCACCCTTACGTACTAAAACAAATAATACCCTCCAAATTTCAAGTCTTTACGACCAGCGGTTTAGGCTGTGCGTTGTCTATCAGTCAGACAGTCAGTCAGTCAGTCAGTATGTCAGGACAAAGATTCCTGTAGTATTCGATTTTAGAAGTTTACTGCTTGAATGCATTTTACAAATTTAGATGCTAAAAAATAGCCACCATGTCGTGTCGAGTTATATTTAAAATGGCTCACATAGAAGTTGTGGCTGACTTAGAAATTTAGACGGCAATGCAGATTTTTAGATGCGAATAATGGTATTAAAAAGAAGTAAGTTTAAATAACACCGTATTAGGGTTCCGTAGCTAAATGGCAAAAAACGGAACCCTTATAAATTCGTCATGTCTGTGTGTCTGTCTGTCCGTCTGTCCGTCCGTCCGTATGTCACAGCCATTTTATTCCAAAACTATTAAGACTACAGAGTTGAAACTTGGTTGGTAGATGTATTCTGTAAACCGCTTTCCGATATTATATATACGAAAATTGGTTTGAACGAGATACAGTCAGCAGTTTTTGAGATATAGCGACCGCAAACATAACTTTGTTTTCGATACAAAAACTATGAAAAACAAAGTTAATTTTTTGGTGGCGAAAAATCATAGTTATAAAATACTCTACTGTGTTACGGAACCCTACGAGTGCGAGTCTAACTTACTCTTGGCCATTTTTGTATATTACCCCGCACGTAACCGTATTAATTTTTAATATTACAAACGCATTCTGCGAATTTAAAGCAAAAGCCATCTACTGTTGAAAGCATTTCAATTTCAATTAGCTGATAATATAATACCTTAAGTAATATTGGTATACAATTACATACCACATCTAGTAAAGTAACATCTAATTCTTTGTAACGCTTATCAGTAAGCATCGGTCGAACCAGTTATACGAGTAGCAAATCGTCCGCTACTACACTACTTTTCTATTTACCTACATGCATATAATATTTTTGTTAGAAGACACTAATCATTACTATTAGATATGTCTAAATAACAAATTGTAAATATTTAAATTTCTCATTTAAATGAATTTTTGTAATTCTTTTGAGAAATAAATGTCTTAAACCACATAGTATATCAATAAGACTGACTTTAGTCAACCATTGCTAAGCGATGATATTTGCAAAGAAAATTTCAAATGCCGTGCTATTACAATTTGCGGTTTTCATCTCTTCATATCTCTGTAGAAAGGGTACTCATCAAATCTCGATGAAATTACAAGAGTACCTAACCGAACCCTACCACGAAAATCAGTGAATGAACGAAATGACGGGAACGCAGCTATATAGGCTGTATAGATCCGACCCCGTCATTTAGTTCATTCAATGGTTTTCGTGATCAGCCCCCGGGTGTTATTCTGTCTCAAACAGAAAAATAATTAAACTTAAAATAAACTAGCCAAGTGCTAGTCAGACTCGCACTCGTAGGGTTCCGTAACACAGTAGAGTATTTTATAACTATAATTTTTCGCCAGCAAAAAATTAACTTTGTTTTTCATAGTGTTTGTATGATAAACAAAATCATGTTTGCGGTTGCTATATCTCAAAAACTGCTGACTCTATCTCGTTCAAACTAATTTTTTTGAAAGATTTTAATGAGATCTCTACAGCATATATATTTTTAGATTTTTCACTCCCTTTCTTTAAAAATAGAGGCCCCCTCTACTATTAAACACATGGACACATATTTTAACGCTTTAGAAGTGTCTATCTTTCAATTGATTAACTTTGAGAAAATATTGTTTTAGGAACCTCAATGTCATGTTTAAAGACCTAGATCTATAGACACCTCACACGTATAGGTCACATGTATGGGAAGCCCTTTTTTGTATACAAATCATAAAGCGGTTTACAGAATACACCTAACAAGATTCAAGAGTGTAGTCTTAATAGTTTCGGAATAAAATGGTGTGACATACGGGCGGGTGTCCAACCAGTGCGTCCTACCTGTGATAACATACGGAGCTGGGCACTCACAATTCAACTGGTTCACCAATTTAAAGTCGCTCAGCGAGCTATGGAAAGAGCTATGCTCAGTATTTCTCTGCGGGTTCGAATCCAGAACGAAGTAATTCGCCAGAGAACTAGAGTTATCGACATTGCTCAACGGATTAGTAAACTGAAGTGGCTGCAGTGGGCTGACATGGCTCAGAAGCGAAATCGGGCGGTAGTGTTTCAAGAGGGTTTCGTCTCTTTTTTGGAAAAACTGAACCACAATGCTTTTCTTCCATGCCTGTGGAGTTCTCTCAGTGAAGCTAACGGAATGAAAAATCTGTTGAAGCTGTTGAACTGCTGGAGCTCCCCCGACAAGCCTCTGTTGTGATTCCGTCTTCTCTTGAGGTTTTTCTATTTTTGAGCTGTTTAAGGGCCATCACGATCTCATCATTATCAGCCGATATCAGTCCACTGCTGGACATAGGCCTCCCCCAAGACACGCCACTGAGCTCGGTCTTCGGCTCATTGCTTCCAGTCACTGCCCACCGCTTTGCGAATGTCGTCGCTCCACCTAGTCACAGGGCGTTCTACTCTACGTTTGCCGATTTGCGGTCTCCACTCTAAAACCAGTCGGCCCCAACGGTTATTGGTCCTACGGCAGATATGACCAGCCCACTGCCACTTCAGCTTGCTAATCCGCTGAGCTATGTCGATCACTTTAGTTCTCTGGCGAATTACTTCGTTTCGGGTTCGATCCCACAGAGAAACACCGAGCATAGCTCTCTCCATAGCTCGCTGAGCGACTTTGAACTGGTGGACTAGTTGAACCGTGAGTGTCCACGTCTCAGCTCCGTATGTCATGACAGATAGGACGCACTGATTAAAGACTTTTGTCTTTAGGCACTGTGGTATAGGCGACGAGAAGACTCGACGGAGGTTCCCAAATGCTGCCCAGCCAAGCAGAATTCTTCTCTGGATTTCCTTCTCGAAGTTGTGTTTGCCTAGTTGGAGCGTTTGCCCTAGGTAAAAATACTGCTAAACAACTTCGAGTTAGATTCCATCTACGGCAATCGGTTCCGGAATAACGTGCTCGTTGTAAATGACTTTGATTTTATCCAAATTCATCCGGAGACCGATGCGACGAGAAGAATCAGCTAGGTCATTCAACATCCTTTGTACGTCCTGCAGCGTCACTGCCATAATGACGATGTACTTGCCGTTAATGTTGATGCCACAATCTTTCCAGTCCAGCGTTTTAAACATATCCTCTAAGGCGTGAACAGTTTCGGGGATATGACGTCCCCCTGTCTCACTCCTCGACGCAGGTGAATATGTTTAGTACGCTGGTTCTGTACTTGTACAGTCATCGTTGCGGAATTATATAGACATCTCATCACTCCGATATATCGCCAGTCGACTTGGCAACGCTGCAAGGACTCAAGAACCGACCAGGTTTCGATTGAGTCGAAGGCCTTCTCATAGTCCACAAATGCTAAGCACAGGGGGCGATTGTACTCTTCGGTTTTCTGTACAATCTGCCGCACCGTGTGGATGTGGTCTATGGTGCCGTAACCGCTTCGAAACCCGGCCTGTTCCGGAGGTTGAAACTCGTCGAGTCTTCGCGCAAGACGGTTCGTTATGACCCTTAAAAACATCTTGTAGACATGGCTCAGAAGCGAAATCGGGCGGTAGTTTTTCAATAGGGCTTTATCTCCTTTTTTGAAAAACAAAACCACCATGCTTCTGTACCATGCCTGTGGAGTTCTACCAGTGAAGAGAACAGAATTGAAGAGCTGTTGCAGCTGGCTTCAGCTGGAGCTCCTCCAGCTATTAGAAGCTCCGTTGTGATTCCGTCCTCACCTGGGGCTTTTCCATTTTTGAGCTGTCTAAGGGCCATCACGATCTCATCTCGGCTGACTTCGGGCAGGTCTTCTGTGAAGTGGCGGGTTAAGGTGGCTCTGCAATCCTCAGTATCGGGTTCGGGCCTTGAAGCATGCGATGCATAGAGCTTGCTGTAGAAGTTTTCAACTTCCGACAGAATCTCCGGCTTCGATGCGACGACGTTCCCCGTTGATGTTGTCAGCTTTGTGAGGTGGCTTCTACCCAGAGGCTGGACGAACACTTTCGACCCCCGATTCTGCTTAATTGATTCTGTAATCAAGAGCGTGTTAGAGGATCGGAGGTCGCGTCGTACCAGCTTCTTGATGGTTTTGTTGCGCACCTGGAAAATTGACAAATCTGACAATGGGTCTGTTCGTCTCTCTTCCATTAGTCGAAGTGTTTCTGCCGAAAGTTTGGACTTTTTGCCCGTACGCTTGCTCTTGCAAAACTTCGTCCCTGCTTCCCTGAGGATTTCCACCACTTTTTCGAGTTTCTGGTCTACGTCATCTGTGGTTTCCAAGGCAGCGAATCGATTTTCCAATTTAAATTGGAATGTTTCAGACCCAACAATGGTTTGGAGTAGGTTTGGTCGGAGCGTGGACTTCATCAATCGGAATCTCTCGACTTTGAAGTCCATATCCAGAGAGCCTCGTACAAGTCGGTGATCACTTCCAGTATTCAACCTAGTGATCACAGAGACGTCTCTGAATATGCGCCGTTTGTTCGTAATGATGAAGTCAATCTCGTTTTTAGTCACAGTGTCGGGGCTTTGCCAAGTCCACTTCCTTTGGGGCTTTTTCTTGAAGAACGAGTTCATCAAGAAAAGCCCCTCTTTCCCGAGGAAATTGACGAGCATTTGCGCCCTGTGATTCCTATTCCCAAATCCGTGTGGTCCTATAGTCGATTCACTGCAGGTCTGTACTCCCACTTTGGCGTTAAAGTCTCCCATGACAACGTTGTAATGAGCCTTAGCGGTGGTATGTAAGGCTCTGGAGATGTCTTCGTCATACTTTCTACCTCTTCATCCAAGCGTGCCGAGGTCGGGGCGTAGACCTGGAAAACCTTGAGGCTGTACCTCTTGGTTAACCTTATTATAAGGTACGCAACCCTGGTCAACACACTGGAGATTTCTACAACGTTGTCACTGAGGGCCTTGTTGACCAGAAACCCGACGCCGCCTTGGGATGGCTGGTCACCTTCTCTATAATACATAAGATGGCCTGATTCTAGAGTTATGGTGTCCTCTCCCTGTCTTCGGACTTCATATAACCCCAGAATGTGCCATCTTATGTGTCCCAGCTCCTCCTCCAGCTGCGTCAGATGCTCATCCAGCCGAATCGTGCGTCCATTAAACGTAGCGAGGGTCAGTTTGTTTTGGCGGCCTACCGTAACCCGGGGATTCTTAGCACCCCCTGCCCTGCCGTTACCGTGATCGCCGCCGTGGTCAGCAATAGCAGGGCGGCCGGGAACTGAGGGCCGCGGCTTAAAATGACTTTCCATTATGGGGGGGATAGATGCCCTAATCGCCACGCTGGGCAGGCGTGTTGGCGATCGCAGGGCGTAGCTTCTCACACCGGTGATGCTGCTGCCCGTCACCGGCCTGTAGTATTTAGCTACGCCATAATTTTGAAATGATTATACCGCCATTTGTCGGTCGCCAGAGCGATCTCGATCTCGTTTCGGCTAAATTCCGGCAGATCTTCTGTGAAGTGGCGGGTTATGGTGGCTCTAGAATCCTCAGTATTGGGTACGGCCTTGAGGCATGCGATGCGTAGAGCTTGCCCTAGCTTGGATGCGACGACAGGTTCAGTTAACTATTATTAAACTTCAGATCCTCGCAGTCATGGTATCAAGCATGAGTTCGACCAATATTGGTGTCACCTTGGGTATCACTTCTGTGATGCTGCCACAACTTCGGGAAGATAAAACTATCGATATTGACGCTAACGACGAGACTTGGATTGGTATGATACTCTCTAGTGTTCTAAAATCTGTTATTCTATTTATATAATTAAGTCCATAACCAAATATAACCTGTATTGCAGCATCCATCGTGTCCATTGCAATGATCATCGGAGCCCTGGGATGTGTGCCAATCTTGGACACGTGTGGGAGAAAAGCATCCCATTTAATTCTTGGAGCGCCCTTCATTATAGGCAGCATCATCACTGCATGCGCAGACTCTACTACTCTCATTCTCGTTGGGAGATTTGTGTCTGGCATTTCAGCAGGGGCCGCTAGACTAGTGTCCCTAGTTTACATCGGAGAAATTATAGATCCTAAAATCCGTGCACCCGCACTATTTTCACCAGGTATGATGGCACTCGCAGGTATACTGTTCGGTCATATTATTGGCCATTACCTATCCTGGAGAATCACTACGCTAGTCTGCATTATTCCAACACTGATTCCGTCAATCTGTATCCTATTTTTCAAGGAGAGTCCACTGTGGTTGATAAGCAAAGGAAGAACAGATGAAGGTATCGCTAACTTTCACTGGTTCCGTGGGACGGATGAATCTTCTCAGCTGGAGCTCAAAATGGTATCTGAAAAACAAGCAGAGAAATCGAAGCTTACCACAAAAGAGACTTTTAAATTAATGGGCAAAATGTCCTTTATAAAGCCGATGCTGGTGTTATTCGTGTTGATGTTGAATATACAGCTGACAGGTGTGAACGTGCTCGCTTTCTACTCGCAGGATATTTTTGAACGAGCGTTTAATGGGAAGGTCGATGCATACTTTCTGATGATTGCCATGGACTGTGTGAGGAGTGGTGTAGCTTTGATATGTTGTGTCATTGGCCGATTTTTTCCAAAGAAAAAAATATTTATACCTTGTAATTTTGGTGTAACGATATTTATTGTTGCATTCGCAGTGTGTCTCATTTATGGAAAATCAGATGACTATGTTTGGGTCTCTGTAGTTTTTTTAGTTTTGTATATATGTGTGTCGAGTGCTATCGTTACCATAGGGTGGACATTTGTACCAGAACTTTTGCCAACTAATGCCCGTGGCATGGGAACAGGTATAAATGCCACAATTTCATATATTTTGCTATTTGTTCTAGTTAATTTGACACCACGTGTCATGGACATATTTGGAGAGACAACTTTATTTGGATTTTATGGTCTAGCCACGCTTATTTCAAGTATTATTTTATTATTTGTATTGCCAGAAACGAATGGTAAGACATTACAGTCAATCGAAGATGATTTTAATAGAAGTAAAGTTAAATCTACAACGCAGTTGTAATTTTATACAAGAATGTCGCTAAATATGGTTGATATTTATTTTAGAGTCTAACAAAAAAAAAACAAAATGTTTTATTGCACAAAATATACACAATATAATAAAATTGCTAGACATCAAACTGGACGTGTGAATATAGGCAGACGTCGTACAATACTGTGATAGAAAAATACTTTCGCGTGTGTGCGTGATCAGTCCTGACGCCACGCTTGTTTACAAATAAAAGTATATAGAGAGTGTATATATACTTCAAATTTAGCTGAATAAATTAAAATTTTTACGCTTTACTCGAAAAATCAATATTTTTTATTTACCAAATACTATTTCAGTCATTAAAAAATTAAATTCATCAAATAAGAGTATCAGCGCCATCTATTGGCTCTGTTGTGGTTAGCTGACGACGAGTAACCACCTTAAAACAAAATAATATCACTTTAGATTTAGAATGTTTGATGTTGAACTATGATATGACCCTAGCAATTAAGGAGCCGACAAGATCTGCAAGCCAAACCTGTATTGACAACATCGCTCATAATTTTAGGAAGCCGTGCGAAACTGAAGTGTTAGAGCTGGCACTATCTGATCACACAGCACAGCTGATAACAATGCCTGTTAAAAAAATATGTAGTGCAAATTATTGGCGAAAAGTGATACGGGATGTTAGTTTAGAAAATATATTAAAATTTAAAGAATGTATAAGTAGCCTCTCCTTTTCTGAAATGTATAACGAATAAGGCGAACGATATTTTTTTGAATAATTTTAAACTATTTTACGATGTGTGTTTCCCCCGTAAGGTGATAACAATTCATACTAACATAAAACCCAAGTTATTATCCAAAGGTCTAAAAAATGTAGCGCTAAAAAAAGGGCACTGTTATGGAATTTTAGATTAAAACCATCTTTAAAGTACTTTAAGTAGTTTGTGTTACTTAACAAAAGGCTATACTTTAACTATTCCAAGTTGTATAAAAAAATTATAAAACTTACACAACGTGCCCAAAATAACTATAAAATAAAAAATTCAAACAATAAAACAAAGACCACTTGGCAAATAATTATCAATAGAAGACTAAACGTTCCACGTGACTCTATCACACGAATTAAAGTTAATAATAACTATGTAACTGATCCAAATGATATTGCAAACAGCTTTAATAATTATTTTATTGACAAAATTAAACGAATTTTAAATTGCGGTAAGAATATTATAACGAATATAATCAGCCCGGCGAACTCTATATTTATGACTCCTATGCCCGTTTGCACTAAACTGCAGATAAGATCATCCTAGTAAAGTTACAACTTATCGTAAGAACAGCCTATCTGGAAATTAGGTTTGCATTGGTTTGCACTAACAGTCCTTCCCTAACCGTGTCGTAATTTAGGCATTGCCTAGTTAGGTGAACGTGTGAACGAATGAAACCACAGATATCTATAAATGTAACACAAATAAGTATTAAACCTCTTTGATTTTCGCCTTTACGCGCATTGGCGGGAAAGTTATATTTTAATTTTTGGCTTATTAATGTTCGTTTATAGTGCCGTCTATGGAGGTTCAATAATAATATTGTATAGGAATATAATAAATATATAATAGGGTATGACTTGGACTAGACTATGACTTCAAGATTACCTAAAATGTTACTTTGATCCATCTTTATGACTTGAACTCACAAAAACTTGAAGAATTTTAATACTTGACACTGGTTAAATACACTAATCGTGTGGAGCCATAGTGAAACTAGAAAAAAAATCCAATCCAATGTTAAACGGAATTTTACAATATGTTAACAACTATTACCTTAAAAGCAAATCGAACTAAATTGAATTGGAATTTTAAAATAGAAAATGTTGAATGAAAAAGAACCCTCAGCTTCACGACGGAGGAAAAATTAATATTTGCGCGCAAGGCAACTAAGAAAAGGAACATACATAAACAAATAAATTATAATTATAATTTTTTTTTAAAAACAAGCTTTTATCTGGGACAATGAACTAATTTTAATTAAAAATAAATTCTAGTAAGTATATGGCGTATAGGTACTTACCTATATTCTTAAAAGCTTGAAGCACTACCTGTTTTTCAGGCTAGGTAATTACTATACTTCAGTGCCTCAAGCTTATAAAAATATAGGTAAGTACCTATACGCCAAATACTTACTAGAATTTATTTTTAACATTTTAGTTCAATGTCCCAGATAAAAGCAGTTTAAAAAAATATGTTTTACTTATAATTTATTTTTAACTTTTTAGTATGTAGGTATAGATACCGACTACCTACCTACTACCTAAGTTCTTCAAAGAAGGCGTGATGTTTTAAAATATTCCACGGATATTTGATGTGATTATGGGTAAAGTGCTCTTCAAGGAAAATCAATCGACTCGGTGGGGCTATGTTGCTTTATAACAAAAATGCCATGGCCACCTTACATCTTCATCATCAGATCCTGGATATCGTTTAAGTACAAAGTGCTCCTCAAGACGAATCATTTGAGCCCAAATTCGCTAGCGTTACGTTATTTTATCACAGACATGCCGTGGTGGCCACCTTCCAGCTTCATCATCAGTCGCTAAATATCATCTAGGTGTAAAGTTCTCGTTAAGACTAATCAATCGAGCCTAAACTCAGTAGAGTTACTTTGATTTATCACAGAGATGCCGTGGCCACCTTCCAGCTTCAGCATCAGACCCTGAATATCATCTAGGCGTAAAGTTCTCTTCAACACAAATCAATTGAGCCCAAACTTGGTGGTGTTATGTTGTTTTATCACAGAGATGCCGTGGCCACCTTCCGTCTCCATCATCAGACCAGCTCCATGGTACCATATCATTGTATTGTCGCCGAAGATACATAAGTACACCAAATTTGAGTCCAATCAAACATCGGGAAGTGGGTCTAATTTAGCTTCCAAGATTCCACCCGAACATACATATATACATTGCAAGTTAAATAAAAGCTTGTAAAATCTGTATGAATACCCTGGCTTAGTAAACTAGTAGGATACAAGGTTTGTATCAATCCATAGTACAAATATGGAGGAATACGCAGCAGGCTACAATAACCTAACAAGCAGGCATTGCAGTTTCCAGTTGGATCCAGAGACCTCATTGCAAGAGCTACAAACCGCCGTTTGACTTCTCCATTATAGCCTCTCTACAGTGTTTCGGTGTTTTAAATTTGGTCTTGAGTTGTAAGGCATTACCAGGTAGTTAAACGGAAAATTAAACAATTTTGTTAAAAATTAAAACAATTTGTGCCAGACGCACACAGCAAAAGTGGCGACAAAATTTGTGTGCGTATTTAAATCTGAATAACTTTGTTAAGGAAAGTTCTGTTGATTATTATAAGTAAAATAAATGTCTTTAACTGTGTTTACTGTCGTTTTTTTACCCGCTAGAGCCATTAACATCATCTTTAATTCCTAACATATGAAATCTAATATAATACCTAAATATGTAAGCCATATTTAGGTATTATATTAGATTTCATATATATATACATTCGTGATCATTTTCTATTAGTGAACGTGATGGTGTGGTTGTTGCAGGCGACCTGCTTCGCCTGCAACAACCACGACGATGCAGGCAGAGTGAAACACATTGATCCGTAGTTTGATTAAGAATATTTATTTATACAATAAAAACTAAAACAACCGACTTCAATGCCCCGCGAGTCAATTTCAGTAGCAAATTTGAGACGTTTATCGTTATATCTCTGGAGATACTTATCAGATCTCGATTAAATTGCAATGGGACCACCTCGACAACATTCTCTACCAATTACAAAAAGAATCCTTTCAATTCGAATCGGTTCACAATTGACGGAATAATCGCGTAACATACACACATTAAAAAAACAGACTAATTGAGAACCTCCTTATTTTTGGAATTCGGTTGAGAATAATATATACTGTCTATATAAACCTAAAGATACATACAGATACATCATTGACGTTGTTTCGCACACAAATACACCATGCTAACACGTTTTTATTTATCTGGAAACCTCTGCTCTGACAGTTATTATATCTCATACTCGTTTCATAATAGACGACAGTGACAAGTCGTATTTTTGGTTATCTGCGGGTCATTTTGTTCTGACAATGTCAAAACAAATGTCATTACAAAAATTACAAACGAAATAATGAGAGAAAAATATATAAATTTAATCAAAAATAATTGAATATATATAAAAACCAATCGGAAATACGCTCACAGACACTACAGACGCCGTTTGAAGACCAGGCATATACCCAAGCCCCTTTGATAATGACGACGAGTTTATAATTAATGCCAAAGAAGCCAAGCCCTTATGAATATCATCATGATATATGTATTGCAGTATCGTATCGTATACATATATCGCAGATGCAGTAACGTTTGCTGTGTTTGGAAGTCTACGGAAACGCTTCACCATCAATTTAATAATGAAGATGAAGCTGCTTTGTGACGTTATTACTTTAATAACCTAACTAACTGAGCTACTGAAAGCTAGCGCGGCCGCTTGTGTACCAAGAAACCTCACCAAAAGATGCACATGGGATCATTAAAGCTTACACTGAAGTTGATATGTGGACCGCACGTTTGGAGAGGATTGGTCAGTCTAGCCATATTATTAAGGCTGTGAGTCAATGGGAAGAACCTATAATGGAAGAACAGAAGTACCTACGTAATAGAAACGAAATTTTGTCACTGTCGTCTATTATGAAACGAGTATGAGATATAATAACTGTCAGAGCAGAGGTTTCCAGATAAATAAAAACGTGTTAGCATGGTGTATTTGTGTGCGAAACAACGTCAATGATGTATCTGTATGTATCTTTAGGTTTATATAGACAGTATATATTATTCTCAACCGAATTCCAAAAATAAGGAGGTTCTCAATTAGTCTGTTTTTTTAATGTGTGTATGTTACGCGATTATTCCGTCAATTGTGAACCGATTCGAATTGAAAGGATTCTTTTTGTAATTGGTAGAGAATGTTGTCGAGGTGGTCCCATTGCAATTTAATCGAGATCTGATAAGTATCTCCAGAGATATAACGATAAACGTCTCAAATTTGCTACTGAAATTGACTCGCGGGGCATTGAAGTCGGTTGTTTTAGTTTTTATTGTATAAATAAATATTCTTAATCAAACTACGGATCAATGTGTTTCACTCTGCCTGCATCGTCGTGGTTGTTGCAGGCGAAGCAGGTCGCCTGCAACAACCACACCATCACGTTCACTAATAGAAAATGATCACGAATGTATATATATATGAAATCTAATATAATACCTAAATATGGCTTACATATTTAGGTATTATATTAGATTTCATATGTTAGGAATTAAAGATGATGTTAATGGCTCTAGCGGGTAAAAAAACGACAGTAAACACAGTTAAAGACATTTATTTTACTTATAATAATCAACAGAACTTTCCTTAACAAAGTTATTCAGATTTAAATACGCACACAAATTTTGTCGCCACTTTTGCTGTGTGCGTCTGGCACAAATTGTTTTAATTTTTAACAAAATTGTTTAATTTTCCGTTTAACTACCTGGTAATGCCTTACAACTCAAGACCAAATTTAAAACACCGAAACACTGTAGAGAGGCTATAATGGAGAAGTCAAACGGCGGTTTGTAGCTCTTGCAATGAGGTCTCTGGATCCAACTGGAAACTGCAATGCCTGCTTGTTAGGTTATTGTAGCCTGCTGCGTATTCCTCCATATTTGTACTATGGATTGATACAAACCTTGTATCCTACTAGTTTACTAAGCCAGGGTATTCATACAGATTTTACAAGCTTTTATTTAACTTGCAATGTATATATGTATGTTCGGGTGGAATCTTGGAAGCTAAATTAGACCCACTTCCCGATGTTTGATTGGACTCAAATTTGGTGTACTTATGTATCTTCGGCGACAATACAATGATATGGTACCATGGAGCTGGTCTGATGATGGAGACGGAAGGTGGCCACGGCATCTCTGTGATAAAACAACATAACACCACCAAGTTTGGGCTCAATTGATTTGTGTTGAAGAGAACTTTACGCCTAGATGATATTCAGGGTCTGATGCTGAAGCTGGAAGGTGGCCACGGCATCTCTGTGATAAATCAAAGTAACTCTACTGAGTTTAGGCTCGATTGATTAGTCTTAACGAGAACTTTACACCTAGATGATATTTAGCGACTGATGATGAAGCTGGAAGGTGGCCACCACGGCATGTCTGTGATAAAATAACGTAACGCTAGCGAATTTGGGCTCAAATGATTCGTCTTGAGGAGCACTTTGTACTTAAACGATATCCAGGATCTGATGATGAAGATGTAAGGTGGCCATGGCATTTTTGTTATAAAGCAACATAGCCCCACCGAGTCGATTGATTTTCCTTGAAGAGCACTTTACCCATAATCACATCAAATATCCGTGGAATATTTTAAAACATCACGCCTTCTTTGAAGAACTTAGGTAGTAGGTAGGTAGTCGGTATCTATACCTACATACTAAAAAGTTAAAAATAAATTATAAGTAAAACATATTTTTTTAAAACTGCTTTTATCTGGGACAATGAACTAAAATGTTAAAAATAAATTCTAGTAAGTATTTAGCGTGTAGGTACTTACCTATATTTTTAAAAGCTTGAGGCACTGAAGTATAGTAATTACCTTGCCTGAAAAACAGGTAGTGCTAGCTTTTAAGAATATAGGTAAGTACCTACACGCCAAATACTTACTAGAATTTATTTTTAATTAAAATTAGTTCATTGTCCCAGATAAAAGGTTGTTTTAAAAAATATTTTTTAATTATAATTTATTTGTATGTTCCTTTTCTTAGTAGCCTTGCGCGCAAATATTAATTTTTCCTCCGTAGTGAAGTTGAGGGTTCTTTTTCATTAAAAATGTTCTATTTTAAAATTCCAATTCAATTTAGTTCGATTGGTTTTTGAGGTAATTTAATCCAATGTTAATTTAAAAATTTAACATTGGATTGGATTTTTTTTCTAGTTTCACTATGGCTCCACACGATTAGTGTATTTAACCAGTGTCAAGTATTAAAATTCTTCAAGTTTTTGTGAGTTCAAGTCATAAAGATGGCTCTAAGTAACATTTTAGGTCAACTTGAAGTCATAGTCTAGTCCAAGTCATACCCTATTATATATTTATTATATTCCTATACAATATTATTATTGAACCTCCATAGACTGCACTATAAACGAACATTAATAAGCCAAAAATTAAAATATAACTTTCCCGCCAATGCGCGTAAAGGCGAAAATCAAAGAGGTTTAATACTTATTTGTGTTACATTTATAGATATCTGTGGTTTCATTCGTTCAAACGTTCACCTAACTAGGCAATACCTAAATTACGACACGGTTAGGGAAGGACTGTTAGTGCAAACCAATGCAAACCTAATTTCCAGATAGGCTGTTCTGACGATAAGTTGTAACTTTACTAGGATGATCTTATCTGCAATTAGTGCAAACGGGCAAAGTTGTTCCTAAGCTCTAGTCTCTTCCTAATCGGGCTCATAACTTTAGGACCCTCCTAATAGCATTTAGGAAAGACTTAAGGTTAGTGTAAGCGAATTTTTCACTAGGAGTTGCCTAAATTAGTTAGGCAAGAACTTAGGAAGTTCTTAAGTTTAGTGCAAACGGGCATAGGTATACCAAATGACATAAAAATTATAATAATTGGACTCAAAAACACAAATAGCGTAGGATTTGATGATATTATGACAAAAATTATAAAATCAGTGAATGAATTAATTTGTGGACATTTAAGTCATTTGATTAATTTATGTATATGTGAAGGTGTTTTCCCGGAGGGAATGAAAACCTCAATAGTTAAATCATTATTTAAAGAGGAAAATAATGAATTGATGGAATTTTACAGACAGGTAGCTCTAATACCAATATTTTCAAAGATCTTTGAAAAATATATTTATAAATAATTATACAGATACTTAGAATGTAATAAAACACTTTGCTCAGAACAAAAAGGTTTTAGAAAAAATAGTAACATCAACTTAGCCATTTTTGATTTCTGTAATAAGGTAATAAGTAGCGTCGATACAAATACCCCTATATGCGCTATATACTGTGACATGACGCAAGCATTTGACTACTTCGATCACCGTATACTTATTTGTAAGCTAGAGTCATACGGAGTAAGAAGTACTTTACTTTACTTATCGATCTGAATGGAATTCGCTGCCAGAATTTGTGTTTCCTGTGAAGTACAATCCGGGGTCTTCAAATCGCGAGTCAACAGGTATCTTCTAGGCAAGCGTGCTACATCGTCGATCACATCTTCACTTAACATCAGGTGAGATAGTGGTCAAACGCTTGCCTATCATCAGTAAAAAAAAAAACTCAACCGCGATCCGTATTGTATGGCGTGCCACAAGGTAGCGTTTTAGGACCGTTGCTATTTTTATTGTACATAAACGATTTACCAAAATGCACGGCAAGCCCCATGTCTCTTTTTGCCGATGACAGTACAGTGGTAATACAATGTAAAGAAAAAGAGCTGTACCAAAATGAAATTAATGATGCTTTAGCTTCTATTGTAAAATGGTAAGACAATAATAATCTTTAAATAAATCTCAGTAAAACCCAAGTTATGCACTTCAACCAAAGATCTCGTCCAATTAGCATAGATATAAAATACAACTCAACATTAATTCGTGAAGTTGAGTACACAAAATTCTTGGGATTGATTATTGATAAACAGCTCAAAAGGAAGACACACATAGCAGAACTTGGCAAAAAAACAAGCAGCACTGCTTACGCACTATTCAAAATAGCTCCAATAGTCAATACTGCCGGTTTACTCACTGCGTACCATGGGCTAGCAGCTTCAGTTTTGCGATATGGAATCATCTTCTGGGGAAACTCCACAGAAAAACTTGCAGTATTTAAAGCTCTAAACGCTGCATAAGAGCTATGTTTGGTCTACAGAACACCGACAATTGCAAACCTTATTTTAGTAAATACCACATTCTGACACTTCCGTCCCTTTATATATTTGAGATAGCCATTTTTGTGCGAAGCAATCCTCTAGTATTCCGACGGATGTCAGATGTAGTAAAACGAAATAGGCGATGTCATAATAGACTATGTATAAAGCCAAAACTGCTTTAATGCAAAAAAGTCTGCTATGTGTGGCTCCAAAAAATTTCAATAAAATACCTAATTGTATTAAAGAACAAAGCATGACATTATTTAAAAAGAAATTGAAAATACTATTGACAACTAAGTGCTACTATAATATTGACGAATTCTTGAATGATAATTTTGATGAAATAATTTAACTGACATGACCTTAATATTTATTTATTCAAAAATACATTTTCCTATTTTATTGAAATAATTTTTTTTAATACATTTTTAATTTATATCTCAAGTTCTTTTAATTATATAATGTTATTCTATTAAAACGTATGACATTTACTCGTAATAGATAAATAATTACCACAATACTTTTTACTGCAAGCATAAGTCTGTAAAAATTGTTTTTATTTAAATATATATTTTTCATTTCATTTCATTCATTTCTGTACCTAAGAGACCGTTAATGCTAGAAAACTGTAATTTGTAGGGGTATGTATATAAATGACGCCGACCAAAGTGGTGAAATAAGATTTTGAAAAAATTTTTTTTAGGATAGCTCCCCTACATGGGAAATGGGGATGAATTTTTTATTCGTCGGGTACCCCATCATGTGGGGTATCGTTCAATAGGTCTTTTAAAATAACTTAAGGGTTGCAAATACTATTTTTCGATTGAATGCTCTATTTACGATATATTAAACTTTAAAGTGCAAATTTATGTTCCAGTAGGGCGTTAAAGGTATAATTATAATTTATTTAGCACAGGTGTTAACGGATGCTTATATACAGCATATTTGGGGTATTACAGCCACACCAGTGATCAATATAACACCAGCTCTATATTACTGATCTTGGAGCCACATTAGTTCACTTCGTTGCTCTTAATCGAAGTTGTGAGTTATCATTTTACAGCTGTGATATATATGCTGTATAAACAGCTGAGTAAACGTTTATGTGATATGTTTATATCAAAGTTTAGCTGTATATCCTTAGACAGCTAAAGTAAGTTATACTCGTAAATTACTTATATATCACTAGCAGTCATAAGCGTTACATATATATTACTGTTATATTACTATCTAGAGATAAAAGGTAGTTTTTTATCACTATTTTGCTAGTTGGGATATCCAAGCAATGTCTGATAACATCAGAAATTTTGACCAGAGCAGTCACAGTACTATGGCCAGAACAAAAACCGGATTGAAAGGAATTAAGGAGACAGTTTGTTGTGAGAAATAGAGTGAGCTGCTGGTGAACTAAGCGCTCGAGGACTTTTGAAAGGAAGGGTAAAATAGAAATGGGACGAAAGTCGAAAAAGGATAATGGATTGGATTTTTTAAGGAATAGGGATAATGTATGCTTCTTTCCACAAAGCTGGAAAACTACCTGTCCTAATAGAATCATTCAGGATAAACACGTGGATAGGAAGGACAGTTCATCAAGGATTGGTATGATCATTATTGCGACTGATGCTATCACTGCCACATTTGATGCAATGGAGGTAATTTTCTTCTTAACATCGCTATTAGTAAATACACGAAATACAAAAGGAGAATAAGTAGTCAGGAGTTTGAATAGATGAAAGAAAATTTGAGGTTGTTGTTTTAATATTTTCTTCTTTGTAATTTATTCTGCGTGCAACTTTATGTAATTGTTTACCTGTGAAATAAACTTATTTATTTATTATTATTTATAGATGTATCGAGATTATTAGAGGTAGAAAAAATCTAATTGAGAAGATTTAGAAGATTCTTAGGAAAATTATCTTGGCGCTGTCTTATAGCAGTCTGCACACTATGAGCGTAGTATAACATCTATTAACGGTTTCTAAGATAGAGCATAAAACCACAGAATACTTAATAGTACAACGTACATGGAAAAAACGTGCTTCTTCTATCGACACTCCCTTTAATTATTTACTTTATTCGGTTTTTAGGGTTCCGTAGCCAAATGGCAAAAACGGAACCCTTATAGATTCGTCATGTCTGTCTGTCTGTCTGTCTGTCTGTCCATCCGTATGTCACATCCATTTTATTCCGAAACTGTTAAGACTACAGAATTGAAACTTGGTAGGTAGATGTATTCTGTAAACCGCTTTCCAATTTTTATACAAAAATAAAAAATATAGAAGTTTAAGGGGGGGCATCCCATACATAGAACAGAAACAAAAAAAAAATTTTTTCTTCAAACCTATACGTGTGGTGTTCTATGGATAGGTTTTCAAAAATGACAATGAGGTTCCTAAAATCATTTTTTCTCAAAGTCAATCATTTGAAAGATAGGCGCGTCTAAAGTGGTAAAATGTGTGCCCCCCCCCCCCCCCCCCCCACCCCTCTAACTTTTAAAGTATAGGAGTGAAAAATCTAAAAAAAAATAAATGCCGTAGATCTCAATAAAAACTAACAACGAAAATTGGTTTGAACGAGATTCAGTCAGCGGTTTTAGAGATATGGCGACCGCAAAGATAACTTTGTTTTTCATACAAACACTATTAAAAACAAAGTTAATTTTGTAGTTGCGAAAAATCATTGTTATGGAATACTTAACTGTGTTACGGAACCCTACGAGTGCGATTCCGACTTGCACTTGGCCAGTTTATTAGTATTTGTTATCGGCCATAGTAATGCACGTTTTGTGAAAATTTCAAGTTTCTATCTATTTCAGTTAAGGAGATACTGCCTTGTGAAAGGTGGATAGATGGACGGACGGACAGCGAAGTCTCCGTAATAGGGTTCCTTTGGTACCCTTTGGGTTCGGAACCCTAAAAAACACCAATTTGGCTAATGTTATGACGATGATTGACGTTTAGCAGCATATAAAGGCGGATTGTTTATTTTTGTAGATTTATAATATCAAAATATTAATCTCTCTCATTATAATAAAACTAGCAGCCCGCCCCGGCTTCGCACGGGTAGCACATATATGCCTACAAAATTTGCATCAGAGTGTTGCTTCGAATATAAAATATTAACATATTTAACAATCATCGTCATATGTCAACCAATTTACACAAAACCTTAACGAATTATGCACCTAAGACCTAAACCTTCCTCATAAACACTCTGGCTATTGGTGAAAACCGCATGATAATCCGTTCAGCAGCTATTGAGATTATTGCGATACTTACGTAGTGATATTGGACGGTTGTAGTAGGAAAGACATCGAGTTCTTTGACGCGTGTCGCTCGACTACTGACTGTACAAGTACAGAACCAGCGAACTAAACATGTCCACCTGCGTCGAGGAGTGAGACAGGGGGACGTCATATCCCGAAACTGTTCACTAACGCCTTGGAGGATATGTTTAAGACGCTGGACTGGAAAGATCGTGGCATTAACATCAACGGCAGGTACATCTCTCACTTACGATTCGCAGATGACATCGTCATTATGGCAGAGACGCTGCAGGACCTACAAAGGATGTTGAATGGCCTAGCTGATTCTTCTCGTAGCATCGGTCTCCGGATGAATTTGGGCAAAACCAAAGTCATGTACAACGAGCACGTTGTTCCGGAACCGATTGCCGTAGATGGAATCCCACTCGAAGTTGTCACTAAGTATGTTTACCTAGGGCAAACGCTCCAACTAGGCAAACATAACTTCGAGAAGGAAATCCAGAGAAGAATTCAGCTGGGCTGGGCAGCATTCGGAAAACTCCGTCGAGTCTTCTCGTCGCCTATACCACAGTGTCTAAAGACAAAAGTCTTTAACCAGTGCGTCCTACCTGTGATGACATACGGAGCCGAGACGTGGACACTCACAGTCCGACTGGTCCACCAGTTTAAAGTCGCTCAGCGAGCTATGGAGAGAGCTATGCTCGGTATTTTTCTCTGCGGGATCGAATCCGGAACGAAGTAATTCGCCAGAGAACTAAAGTTATCGACATAGCTCAACGGATTAGCAAGCTGAAGTGGCAGTGGGCTGGTCATATCTGCCGCAGGACTGATAACCGTTGGGGCAGACTTGTCCTAGAGTGGAGACCGCGAATCGGCAAACGTAGCGTAGGACGTCCTGTGACCAGGTGGAGCGACGACATACGCAAAGCGGTGGGCAGTGACTGGAAGAGAAGAGCCGAAGATCGGGCTCAGTGGCGCATCTTGGGAGAGGCCTATGTCCAGCAGTGGACTGATACAGGCTGATGATGATGATGATGATGCTCGACTACTGTGGTGTATACTGTGACTGAACGTAATCGCCTCGATTACTGATACGTATACTGTGACGGAACGCGATTGCCCAGATTACTGTTACGTATTCTGCGGCAGTTTAGCTTACTTGGATTGAAGAAGCGGTTATAAAGCTCGATATTTAATTTTATTGCATTATTAATTTAAATCTGAATGATGGCTTCGAAAATCCTATCCTGTGCAGGATGTCGTAGTGTCATAAAAAACAGGCAGTACCTGACATGTAGTCGCTGTACACTCAACTATGACCTGGAGTGTGCGAATGTGTCGGAAGCGCGCTTTTTCAATACATTAAATTTAATATTATTTCATAAAATTGATAATACCAACACGCCAGTGGGAGTCGCGCATAGCTCAGGAATGCGTAATTTAGTCAACATACAGCAAGAAAGCCCCCAGTCGGTGTCGGACGGTAGTGATACGGACAATATAACTGTGCGAGCGCCGGGCATTGCCGGCACTAGCGTCGCTAGCGCTAATACCACCCGCCCACTAGATCATTTCATATGCGGAGGATACATTTTACTTAGAAAATATGAGATCAATCGTGCGTGACGAATTTGAGCGTATTGTTGACGAACGCCTGGCCGTATTAATTAGCAAAATTATCACCGAGCAGGTTGCCACACCGATATATAAAGCAATAGCCGACCTTACAAATAGAGTAGTTATACTTGAAAGCCAATTAACTATGGCAAAAATAGAACAATCCTCAGTAGGTGGTTATTGGGTGTTCTACTCCAGCCACATCTGTTGATTAAACGATATACCCAACTGCGTTCGCTCCGCTTGCTGCGCTCACTTGTTGCAGTTGGGTATATCGTTTAATCAACAGATGTAGCTGGAGTAGAACACCCAATAACTAAAAATTGATTATCTCTCGCCACTTGTGTTTTAGAACTCAAAGCCTCCGGTGTAATAATTTTGATCGACGTGTTTTAGAACTCTCAATGACCCCGGAGTAATAGTTTTGATCAACTGTGTTCGTAACACATACGGTTGGATGATCCATGGTAAGTATCATCCTGAGAGCCCAAGGTAGGATTATCTCTCACCGCATACGATGTCTCAGCACATACGGTTGGATAAAACATGGTAAGTATCATCCTGAGAGTCCAAGGCAGGATTATCTCTCGCCGTTTGCGATGTCTAAACACAATCGGTTAAGTGATCCATGGTAAGTTTCACTCTGGGAGCCCAAGGTCGGATTATCTCCACCGATTGCGATTCCTAACCTACCTGTGTTTTGAGCATATCGTATAGTCAGATAAACCTGTTCTACTACTTCTACTAAAGCCGTAATGACTTTTTGTTGGAATACTTACGATAAATTATCGCGCCCTAACCTACCTGTGTTTTGAGCATATCGTATAGTCAGATAAACCTGTTCTACTACTTCTACTAAAGCCGTAATGACTTTTTGTCGGAATACTTACGATAAATTACCGCGCACTATCCAGTGCGACTTATTACCTTTACCGTGCACCAGTCAGTGCAATTAAGGATAAAAGTATAGTGTGACTGAACCATACCGCACACTATACTTCAAGATTATAAAGGAAAAGTTTTGGGTTTAGTTAATTAATAACACAATGTCAAATTCTCAGGTTGTTACCAGTATTTTGTTCTGGTCCTAACTGAGAATTTAAAAAAATATAATTTTACTTACATCATCTTACAAACCATAAAACCAAATGAAATGTTCAGTTGTTACTGGTGTTTTTCACTGGTAGTGACTAAAAATTTACTTACTTAAATCTTACAAACTAATTTTGTATGACGAAATATTTATTAGATCAAACAAGATACATTTGTATAATTCCAGAGCGTAGGTGTTCATACTGGAAATCTGAAACAATACAAAAAATATTACAAAATTAAAATCTGCTACCCCTATAGCACCAACTTTTATATTTTCTGTGCTTTAAAGAAATGTGTGTATATACGTTAATTAAAATTCAAGCGTAGTCACTCACCATTTTCATCTAAAGGATTTTAATTTATTAAATTCATGAAGATCTCATTGTCCCTGCTGCTTGTCGTTCCTGTAAAATAGAAATTGGTACACATTAGTTTAAAACTAAGAATACACAATTTAATTAAAAAAAAATCTTTACTCAGAATAAATCAAATTAAACTTGGAAATAACTAAACAATAAATCAGTGTGTAGTTAATATAAACAGCAATCGAAAAATAATCATTTTTATGTAATTTTTTAATATTATTTTCTTTACATAACATTTACATAACATGTTCAAAATAATTAGGATCGTTTAAAAAACCGACTTCAAATGCTACTGTATTCAATTTGAGTAGCAAGTTTGCGGTTATTATCGCCATATCTCTGGAGATACTTGATAAATTTACAATGAGACCACTACAAAAGTATAATCTTTGAAATAAATATATAATTAAAAAAATCGGACCACAATTGACAGAGAAAAAAAAAATATTTTACAGTGAAACATAGAACATCCTCCTTTCTTTAAAGTCGGTTAATAGGGCTTTTTGTCGTATGAAGACCTATTTTATTTTTTCGATTTCTAGTTATTGAGTAAATCTTTATTATATAATACGACAGAAACTTGGTTTTTAATTTTATTTTCGAATCAACCAAAAAAGTTTACGTTGCAAAATATTATACAATAAAAGCTAGGTACTTACTTGTTATTTCCAAATAGTTACAGAACTACACTCACCGACACCACAGCCGACACCGTGCACTTATATAATGAATGGTTTTGTTCACACGCTCGATAGTAGGTACAAACGTATCAAGGTAAAATGGATTGAATAACAATATGTACATCGTAAGCATTTCTTTTAAGGGTTCGCATACACGTTCGTTTTTAACTCTGCGATTGAACTGTTCTGTAGGTACAGATAAATTTTTATACCATTAAGTTTGCACTGTACAGTTAATTGAATGCTATTTTGACCGACACCTAACCGAGGAGTAGGTTCTGAATTCGTCGGAATCTTTTTTTTATGTATGCTTCTCGATTACTCAAAGATGGCTGTACCGATTTAGAATATTTTTTATATTTGTTTGAAAGGACATACTTTCCAAGTAATTTCATTTAAATTTCATCGAGATCTCATGACTATCTCAAGAGATATGGAGACAAACACATCAAACTTGGCACATGACTAGCGCGACATTTGAAGTTGGTTCTTTTAGTTTATTAACGATTTTAAATTATAATTATTACCATTCAGTTAAACTATCATTCATATGTATAGTCACACTATTTAGTGAAAACGAGCAGTTTAAACTCAAGGTGTGTAGCGGCCTTAGGACAAATTACTTTTTAACCGACTTAACAAAACGAGGACTTAACAGATAGCGTTTGTACGAATTACTTTTTTGTTTATTATATCATAGCTCAATCATTTATGAACTGATTTGTTTTTTTTTTACTGACTTCACAAAAAGGAGGATGTACTCAATTCGTCTGTATAATTTAATTTTTTTGTCACTTCAGAACCTCATCATTTATTAACTGTGTGTGGATTTGGAGAATGTTTTTTTTTTTATGTTTTTACCGACTTCAAAAAAAGGAGGAGGTTTCTCATTTCTACCGATATTTTTTATGTTTGTTCGCGGATAACTTCGTCGTTTATGAACCGATTTTGATTATTCTTTTTTTGTTCGAAAGGAGATATTCCAAGTGTAGTACCATGATAATTTTATCGAGGTCTGATGAGTACCTCCAGAGATATTGAGATAAACATCTCAAAATTGGTACTGAAAATGAATAGCGCGGCATTGAAGTCGGTTCGTTTTTAGTTTTTAAACGATATTATTATTAATAGAATATGTTTACAGTGTAGTTCCATTTTAATTTTAACGAGATCCGATAAGAATCTCCAGAGATATGGAGATAGATACCTCAAACTTAGTACTGAAAATGACTTGCGCTGCATGTGAAGTCGGTTTTTTTGTTTTGCGAACGAACTTAAATTACGTAAGAAAGTAAATAGTAATACTTCCCGTGTGGTGTATTGTACAGTTCAAATAATTAGATACCGTCTTATTATCTAAACACATAAAATATGATTGTAATATTTTATGCACTGACTTTTAATTTTTCTATCTTTTAATCTATCGTAGTCGGGTAATGGTGTGAGTTTTTATATTGTCATCCGAGTAGGCGCAATCTTTCTTTGATCCGATTTCAAAGGTGGTGCGACCATTAGCTTCAAATTAGCTTGTTTTGTTAAAGTACGGGTACTTAATATCTTTTGAATTGGAATATTATTTGCTGACACATAAAAAGTATTTGCTATAAAATCGCGTAAAATTAGAAAACTGACATATTCTTCGCTGGTTCATCATCCTCGAGAATCTTGCTGCCTGCCAGACCCTGCCAACCGCCCGCCACCCTGCTCAGCCACCGCCTGCCACCCTGCTCAGCCGCCGCCTGCCACCCTGCTCAGCCGCCGCCTGCCAGACTCCGCCAGCCACCGCCAGCCCGCCTGCCGCCTGACATTGCGCAGCCACGACACTTCGAGAAAACATCTACAGAAATATGTGAGTGAGTATTGTCTTATTACGTGTTTTTTAAAATCTTTGTTCCATCCATACTCATTTTTTATTTTTTTTCTCAGGTCGGACTCTGAATACGAATCTGAAGCAATCGTGGCCACAGCACCGTCGGTGTTGTCGCAGCCTACCAAGAAGCCAAAAGCCTCAAAGCGCAAGATCACCCCCGTCGTTAACGCTGCTGCCCTTGCTAAGCGCGGTCATGCATCATATTCACCATCCTTCACACCACCCGATTTGCAAGAGCCGGAATTTCCGTGGTACGTATATATATATTATATCTGATAGGTTATCGTTTTTATCGCTTGGTGGTAACTACTACTAGACTACCGATGCAGGGCCCCAACCGTACTATAATTAACGTATATACGATAATTTAGGCCTCCGTATTATGTACGCAAATACACGATAAATTCCATACACCACAAAGTTTGAGAATTACGCTCATATTCAATAAAAAATTGAGCATATACTATTGTATTGATAATTTCACGGCCCTGGTACGATAATTTCCTCGCTTCAGGTTGGGATCCCTGTACCGATGATGATAATAATTATTTAACTGATTATTTAACTCTGAATCTAATTATGATGATAAAAGTTCCTAAATATTATCATAACAGTATTTCATCATATTTTATTTTCTTTGTTTTACAGGTCTAAAAAACGCAAGTCAGACATCTTTTCGATTCTGAAAGGGGAAGAAAGCGTTGCTGCATCTAACGCATCACAAAGCGCCGGAGGCAACGTATCGACTTCTTCTTTCACGACGAGGGTTTCCGGAGGGCAGAGCCGACGCACCGCAACAGTCTCCGAAGGCGACTTTTACGTTGAGGTGAAGCTTTACAATGTCGTCGACGTTCAAAATACGCCTCCTCAAGAACGCTATAAAAAAGCGTTGACGAGTGTAAAGCTGCGTCTCAACGAACAAACTAAGGAGTGGGAAATTTTACAAGAGTTTCTCATTACGGTGTTTAAATTATTTAAAGATTCTAAACCAACAAAATTTAGTGATAAGATTAATTTTAAATAAACAAAACGTGTGCATAGGTTTATTATGGTTTTTATTTTATTAAATTAAGTTAGGTTCATAAAGGTAGATAGAATTGTTATAGTATGTTTTGATATATGTAGTGTAGGTAGACTATATTAAACTCTCAAAGTAAAATTTTTAATTAATTTGAAATAAAAAAGAAAATTAAAAGCGTATAATATTATAATACTGACTTTTAAAAATAGGTAACTTTCTATGTAGGTACTTAAATTAATAATTATATCTAGTAGGTAAACAAGCAAGTAGCTTCTACAATGCCATTCTGTTCAGTTTGTAACACATCTATAAGCGGTAGGCGCTGGACAGGTCATTTGCGAAGTAATACACATAAACAAAACGTTTTAACTGTACCGCATATCGATGTGGAAGGCGTAGATATTGTAGCGACAGCATTTCAGAACCGAATAATATCTTACAGGATTGCTGCGCAATACGCAAATGAACATTCTATTGATGTATTTTTAGATTCAATACGAAACAAAGTCAAACTCATTTTAGATGAATGCATAAAAAAACATATTTGTGTCAAAGTCAACTTCGAAATATTCTCAAAGTTTTTACTTTTCAAAAATAATGAACAAGAAACTAAATCGTTTATGACAAAAAATATCCCTGTTTATGGAAATTATAATTTTGAGCATTTATATTTAAATGTAATCAATACAATACGCACAAAAATTGACCAATTCGAAGAGCAAGATTCGGGTTGGACTTTTCTTAATTGTATGCATATTGAGGTTAATGTTAATAAATATCAACCACTTCGCGGCTCCACGTATATTACTCCACGTAAACACTGTTTTCTGTGGAGCGTGCTTGCAGCCCTCTATCCAGCTAAAAACCATCCTGAAAGGGTTTCGTCATATGTACATTTTCGCAATGTACTAAACACTGAAAACATTTCGTTTCCCATGACATTATCTGATGTTAAAATATTCGAAGAAAACAATCCAAACCTAAGTTTTATCATTTTTGGCTTAAAAAATAACAAGACTGTTGTAGGCCCGCTTTATAAATCAGAAAGCCATGAAAATAAAAAAACGATTCACCTTCTTTGGATAGAAAACAACACAACATCTCACTATTGTCTCATAAAGAATTTATCGAGACTGGTGAGAAGTCAAATAACGAAGCATAAAGGACAGATCTATTATTGTGACACTTGTTTGTTGTTTTTTAAAACGGTTGAGGATGTAGAAAGTCATACCTGTAACGGAATTGTCACTGTCCTACCGGAAAAGGGGTCAGTAATTAAATTCAAGAATTTCGAACGCAAACAAGACATTCCTTTTGTAATTTATGCTGACTTTGAAACTATGCTAGAAGATGTAAGCAAAAGTGAATCAGATCCTCAAAGTTCTTATACGCGCACTACACAAAAGCATACACCTATCGCATTTGCTTACAATGTGATTAATTCTGTTGACCCTTCTTACAATAAATTCGTAATCTTTAGAGGTCCTCATTGTGTAGAAAAATTTGTTAGCTCTCTTTACAAAGATGTTCGGGATATCCATGCAGTGTTATCACAAAACGTTCCCATAATTTTTAATGCAAACGATGCAGTTGATTTTAGGAATGCAGTTCGATGTCATATTTGTGAGAGTTTTCTATTCGGAGATAAGGTCAGAGACCATTGTCACCTTACTGGACAGTATCGGAGTGCAGCTCATAGCTTATGTAATTTACAGTACAAAGTTCCAAAGTTTGTGCCAATTTTTTTCCACAATTTAGCAGGGTATGATTGTCACTTGTTTATAAAAACACTTGGTGAAGCGCCTGGACCAATAAAAATAATTCCTAAAACGAAAGAAAATTATATCTCTTTCACAAAATTCATTCCAATATCAAGAGACGAGTTCGTTCAGTTAAGATTTGTAGATTCGTTCAAATTTTTAGGAACCAGTCTAGAAAAATTGGTTAAAACCATGAAAACTCATGAGTTTACTCATTTAAGGAATATTTACCCAAATGAAAATGAGTTTTCCCTTCTAACTCGTAAAGGCGTTTACCCTTACGAGTACATGAACGCATGGGAACGTTACAACGAGCCATTTCTGCCAAGCAAAGAAAGTTTTTATAGCTCTCTCAACAATGAGCACATATCAAATAAAGATTATGAGCACGCACAGTCAGTTTGGACCCAATTTGAAATTCGGAACCTAGGCGAATATACCGATTTGTATTTAAAAAGTGATGTGTTGTTGTTAACAGATATATTTGAAAACTTTAGAAAAACTTGCAAACATTACTACAACTTGGACCCTGCATTCTATGTTACAGCACCGAGTTTATCATTCGATGCTATGCTTTATAAAACAGGCATTGAGTTAGAACTAATAGATGACTTTGCTATAGTAGATATGTTACAGACAGGCATACGAGGAGGTGTGGTAATGGCAGCACATAGGCATGCCAAAGCAAACAACGAATTTATTTTCGACCATGATCCGTTGATGCCAGAATCATTCATAGTCTATATAGACTGCAATAATCTTTATGGATACAGCATGCGTCAAACATTGCCCTTGTCAAACTTTAGGTTTCTTGATCAATCAGAAGTTAATAAACTGGATGTGAATAATGTATCTGATGATGCAGAGTTCGGCTTCATTCTAGAAGTCGATCTCATTTATCCAAAAAAATTACATTGGGAACATAATGATTTACCGTTTTGCCCCGAAAAAGATATTCCACCGGGTGGAAAAAATGAAAAGTTAATTCCAAATCTTTATGACAAATTTAATTATGTTATACATTATGTACATTTAAAAACCTGTTTAAGACATGGTTTGATCTTGAGACAAGTACATCGTGCTATAACGTTTCGACAGAGTGCATATTTAAAACAATACATCGATCTTAATACAAATTTGCGTCAAAAAGCAACGTCAACTTTTGAGCAAGACTTTTTCAAATTGCTCAATAACAGTGTTTTTGGTAAAACGTTAGAAAACAACCGCAAGAAGGTCCATGTTGAGTTGATAAATCAATGGAATGATCAAAACAATAGAACTAAAAAAAGAAATAACGCAGAAAAATTAATCGCGAGTCCAAACTTTCACAGTGCTTCAGTTTTTACGGAAAGTTTGGTTGCGATTCAATTAAAGTCTAATCGTATAGTATTGGATAAGCCACTGTATATCGGATTTACAGTTTTGGAATTATCAAAATCACATATGTATGATTTTCACTATTCTATATTTAAACCATTTTACAGGGACCGCTTGACGATGTGTTATACTGATACAGACAGCTTTATTTATCACATCCAAACCAAAAATTTTTATCAAGATGTGAAAAATACATTTTTGGAGTATTTTGATACCAGTAACTTTTCTGTTGATAATTATCACAAATTACCAATAATTAACAAAAAAGTACCAGGACTTTTCAAAGATGAAATGGGTTGAAAAATAATCACTGAATATGTAGGATTACGCTCTAAATTATATTGTATAAAAAATACTGACACTGAAATTAAAAAGGCTAAGGGAGTAAAATCATGTGTTGTTCGAGATCTTAGTATCTTAGATTATACAAACACATTGCTTACATCAAATACACTACGCAAGAAAAACATATTGTTTAAAAGTATAAAACATTAAATATTTACACGTTCTGTAAACAAAATTGCGCTTTCTAGTAGCGACGATAAACAATTTATTTCGCAAGATAAAAAATCAAGCAGAGCTTGGGGTCATATTTCAATTCTTGGGGTCTAATCTAATGTAAGTAGCTTAAGATTATCTGTAAGATGAAATAAATATGTAATATAATAATAATAATAATGTTATAATAATGTAAAGTGAACCTTAAGTAAGAATATAGTGAATAAACGAATTTCATTTAGAATACTTGTTGTTTTTATTTTATTTTAAGAGCCTTAACATCTAGCTTAAGTTAATAATGCAAAACCAATTTAATGTAAATTGTTAAACACAATCCAAAATTTCATCGTACCGACGGGACTTGAACCCGCAACCTCCGGAATAACATGTTCCGGTGCTTTGCCAATTAAGCCACGGTGCGAAGTATCGTTACGACGAAATTAGTGGATTGCATTTTGTTAACCCAATTATGCATTGGTGGCGCCATCTATGACTACTTATTATGTAAGTTAATCATTCGGAAGAATACATTACAGTTTTCAAATCCGACGAGAGATGTTGCACTGCGTAAATCCAATATTATGTTTCTTTGAAGTGTTTCACACTTTATATTTTTGTAAATTGTTAAACACAATCCAAAATTTCATCGTACCGACGGGACTTGAACCCGCAACCTCCGGAATAACATGTTCCGGTGCTTTGCCAATTAAGCCACGGTGCGAAGTATCGTTACGACGAAATTAGTGGATTGCATTTTGTTAACCCAATTATGCATTGGTGGCGCCATCTATGACTACTTATTATGTAAGTTAATCATTCGGAAGAATACATTACAGTTTTCAAATCCGACGAGAGATGTTGCACTGCGTAAATCAAATATTATGTTTCTTTGAAGTGTTTCACACTTTATATTTTTGTAAATTGTTAATTTATTAATTTAATTAAATTTTAATGCGTAAATTTTTTTAATGCGTATTTCAATTATTTTTAATGCGTAAATCAAATATTAATTTAATTAATATTTGATTTACGCAGTGCAACATCTCTCGTCGGATTTGAAAACTGTAATGTATTCTTCCGAATGATTAACTTACATAATAAGTAGTCATAGATGGCGCCACCAATGCATAATTGGGTTAACAAAATGCAATCCACTAATTTCGTCGTAACGATACTTCGCACCGTGGCTTAATTGGCAAAGCACCGGAACATGTTATTCCGGAGGTTGCGGGTTCAAGTCCCGTCGGTACGATGAAATTTTGGATTGTGTTTAACAATTTACAAAAATATAAAGTGTGAAACACTTCAAAGAAACATAATATTTGATTTACGCAGTGCAACATCTCTCGTCGGATTTGAAAAACGTAATGTATTCTTCCGAATGATTAACTTACATAATAAGTAGTCATAGATGGCGCCACCAATGCATAATTGGGTTAACAAAATGCAATCCACTAATTTCGTCGTAACGATACTTCGCACCGTGGCTTAATTGGCAAAGCACCGGAACATGTTATTCCGGAGGTTGCGGGTTCAAGTCCCGTCGGTACGATGAAATTTTGGATTGTGTTTAACAATTTACAAAAATATAAAGTGTGAAACACTTCAAAGAAACATAATATTTAACCAATTTAATGTTCGTGAAAAATTTTAACTATTCTACGTAATCGTAATCTACGTAGGTGAATTTGAAGTACCTACGTAATCTACGTAGGTACTTCAAATTCACTAACGCAGCATAAACTTTTAACACCGACGCAGGTGCACTGACATGTCACTACATGATTTTGCACATTCGACAAACATTGAATAAAATTCATCATGCCCTGCTCATTATACCCTGTTCGAGCGTCGCAGTTAACACACATATTCACATACTTTCAAGTCGACTTAAGACGTAAGTTTTGAACTTTTATTCCTTTATTTCTATTTACTCGATATTATCCATAAAAATGACCCTAATAGTTTTCTATTTTGTTTCAGATTAAGACAGACATTGTAATAAATAATAACAGTGAGACTCAAGATGGACTTTTTGGAATTAATACCCAAGACCTTCTTTTCCACTGTGCGCAGAATCCATTAGAAGGCTTTGACGAAATTTTTCCAATCACTAATCAGAAGAAATCGTCTCCAAAACGTCCAAAACGGAAGACAAAGAAGACACCTGGTGAAACTAAGAATCTTCGCAATAGTATGCGGCGATCATCATTTGTTTTAAACCGTGAAGCATACAAAGGGAGACGTTTGATTCAGATCAAAATAATAGACATTAGTGGTGATAACAGTGACACTGAAAGTGATGTTGTAATATCGGCTCAATATATAGTAAAAGATTTTACGGACAGAATATTAGATCAAACCGAAAGAGTGATTAAAAATATATCTGAAAATATAATAAGTGATTCTGACTGATGAGACGCATAATTAAATAAAATTATTTTTAAATAGATCAGTTAAATTAAATTAGAAGTGATTCTTAAGATGTTTAATCAAATCAGTAAGTAGTATCTCCCTGAATGCATTGTACTATTTAATTCATTAAATTTAAGATATGTTTTAATTTTCGATATTATATTAAAAACCTATTCAAATATCTGCTGTATTTTAATTCCTAAATACTCACCACTTTAATTCGTTAAAATATAATTTGGTAGAATAAAACAACAACCAGTTTAGGCAATAATTATTTTATTTTATTTAAAACATTAAATTAAATTCTTAGCTTACATTGAATAAATGTATATTATTATTATCATACCACTTTTTTAAGCACAATACATTTTTTAATGCACACATTTTCGTGTGTTGTACACAATTTAAATTTATATTAGGTTTTTCATAGTCGTGACATAATTTTAAAAAATTAGGACATCCTTTTTCTCCCACATCTATTATTTCACAGTTCTCACAAAGGCCTTTGATCCACATAACTTTCTCAGTTCCTTTTGTTAACACTTTTTTCTTATTCAAATATGGTATTATAATTCTTTTGAATTCACTGTAGTCAATGTGGCCTTCACTCCAGAAATATCCTCGATTTGCTTCTATCCACCGCACTTGTTTCTTTTCTTCGATCGATAAGTTTTTAAATGGATAGGGGGGCTTGACAAGAAAGGTTTGGGTATTTTCTTCGTTTAAAATAGACAATTCTTTTATAATAAAATTATTTTGTGTATCTTTGAATCCTTGTACATCCACGAATATATATTTTACTCTGCAAGGATTCATATTTTAAGATATTTTTTTTACTATATTACTCAACGGTCTGTACTCGATGATGGAATCGTTTAAAATAAGACAATATGCAGCTGTCTGATCAGGTATTTCTGAATGACATTCAAGTTCCACACGTACGCTAACTACAGGACCTGACTTAAGGTTTTCGCTTTGTCTAGAGCAATCGATTACAAACAGCGGTGCTTTTTCTTTGAATTCAGAAGTACTTAGCAGTGGTTCACTTCTGCGTCCATAATAAGATGTCTGAAACCTGACATATTGCTCATACAATAATGAATATTTATGATCATCAAGACTAATATTCAAGTTTTCATATGGAAAATAGTTAGAGTTAAGATATACTTTGACATCTCTTAAATTACAAGGGTCGAATTTTGATATATCGCGATCAGCTAAATTTTTTCTATTTGTTTGTAAGCCTATGATTACATATCTTGGCTTTTCAATCTGTGAGGACGTTTTAATTGACCAAGTATGCTTAGTTGTTTTAGGTAATAAGGGATACTCATATAAATCCCAATTTCTAAAAGCCAAATATAAAGAACGATCCTTTTCCAATAACTTTAGTAAATTAACTTTTTCTTTATCTGATACCTTGACGTGTGGAACGCGCCAAACTAACTTATTTATTATTATATCTTCAAGAACCTCACCAGATGGAACTTTCAAAGAATTCAAATTTGTATTACTGCGTAATAATATCAGTTCATGTTTACAATTCATAATTATTTTCTTATAATCTTCAGCAAAGCCCAAAATATTACTAAGAGGTATTGAGGCAGAAAAACTATTTCCATGGGTTGTTTTTGTTCCATTTATATCCCAACCCCAAGCTTTTGCTATCTTAGCTTCATTTTCATTAAATGATACTAAACTCTTCATTGTTGTAGTCATTCCAGCATTTTTGATTCTATCTATTTCAACTCCATTTAGTTCATAGCGAATATCTTGAAAAAGAAACAGTAATGGATTTTTTGTGAATTCCACAGCAGTAACTTTTAGTTTTGTATCCTTCTTTATGATGTTTATTGTTCCTTCTAAATAAAGGGTACTTGCTGATGGTAGTATGTATAAATCCTGCTGATTGATAGGTATGCGGATTTCATCATTCCTGTTAAAACTTGTTACGTAAGGTTTATATGAATGATATTCGATACCGTCTATGGTGTTATCGTATGCTAGTGAACTTGTTATATCCAAAATGTTCATTTTAATAGACCAATTAATTTCAGGAACTTTTTATTTTCCCTGGTCAATTTAATTTTTTTCTTAGTTGTTCCTTTTCGGATTGTTCGATGAGTACTGATGTGTTTCATTATTGAATTACTACTTTTATTGAAGTCGATCATCTTTTCCTGATATGCAAATATAATTGAACTTCTTCACCGCGTAGATTTATTAAATTATTATATAATATCTAATAATCTAATATTAATAGTGCTGACGTCAATTTGATTGACAGGAAAATAAATTATATTCTTTGGCACTTCTATTATTCGGTATCCTGGAGGCACGTTAGGAGCAAATTCATAAAGAATATGGCTTGGTTTTCCATTAATATATGATCCGCTCACTATATCACATTCGACTCTTACCACTGTTGTCGATAAAATGTTAACTGGGAGTTGCGACTCGTGTATTATATTGGCTTTAAGAGTTTTATTACCAAATCCTAGTAAAGTTCCTGGAGAATTAGCTTTTTCAAAATGGATATCTTTAGAGCAGAAGATAAACGATTTCAACGTGTTATTATTGCAAAATAAATTAAAAGCGACTCCTTTTTTACGTTTGACTTTAGATAATCAGAAATATCTTGCAGTTCGTAAGTGCCTTCTGGTATGTCTACGACTTCGTTATTGTCATAATAATATTTATTGTTTCTGTTATCAATGTTAGGTATTGAATTGAATGTTGAGAAATATAACAGAGCACACTCGTATTCATCATCAAATTGTAAAGCTGGATAATAGGTAGTGTATAAAATAGAGGTGTTGCCTGTTATTGACAGCGTGAAAGACATTTTAGAAATGATGGTAATAAAAACACGTTTATAAATATATAGTCACAATACTTTATTAGAACATTTTATACAAATAGTATTAGCATAACATTTTTTCCAAAATTCACTTAGGAACTTTAAACATAAATGACCACAATTAGATGTATTAAAACGTTGATATCTACAATAATTGTATGTTATATTAAATTTTAAATATCTTATTAACTCAATTGGTGGCTTTAAATCACCAAAGCTATCAAAATACTCACAATAGTTAAAATGTTTTACATAGGCTACCCAATGGGTTCCTTCATTCTCTGAGCTATCTAAATTAACAATCGCACACTCAATGTCCTTAGGCTTTGGCGGCAATTCATTTCTCATGAAAACACCTCTAAAGTAAGGTATGTGTTTAGTAGCATACTCTAATATGTCTATATCAGTGAGAGCACGCTTGGGTAACCTTTCTATTAGTTTTTTGAACTATTTACAAAAAGACCATTGCCTTTTTTATATGGTTTTATATATAAGCCTTTTCCTAAGGCGATACTTTCCATCGTTTTATTATGACGTTGGGCTTCTTCCAAATTCTTTTTAGCTGCTTTATGATCATTTACAGCTTTAGTAATACCTGCTGCACCTCCAACCAATGCACCTAGAGCAGACAGTCCTGCGAATATTGGTATAAGTGGTAAAATACCACCTGTTTTTGGTAACGGTATTACACGAGGCAGACACACTCCTTTTTTATTTTTTATCAGTTTTTTCGCAGCTGAATATGCAGCTTTAATAGCTCTAGAATTGCTTTTTGGTTTTAATTTTTTCAGTCGTTTATGTATTGTAGAGACGATCGATTTAAATGTTCCCACGCCAGCACCATGCTTCATTTTGGTTTTCATCACTTTGCTCACAAGCCACGAAGACAGTTTTTCTCCTCTTCCTGCATTTTTCGATTTCATCCGTGGCTTTGCCATATTTAATAATTCTAAATCAGCTCTGTGTCGATCTTCCAATTTATTTGAATTATCGTATGCTATATCGTGTCTCATGCAAGCATTATCAAGCTCATTAACTCCTTGATCACCTCTCAATAATCGTTTTCTTAATCTGGTACCAGGTCCACAGTAATTGTACCCAGGTAAATGCAATTCAAATGGCAAGTTATTTATGATGCTGTTAACGAGTCCACCACCATGCATAGCTGAGTTATAAATGAGATAAAATATCTAAATAGACTTAATTTTATATACTTAGGTATGTAACTCTATAGAAAAGATAATCATACAATTGCTCGTTTTTCAATCCAACTGTTTTCAGTACTAGGTAGACCTAACCACTTTACGAATAATTTATTACCTTTTTTTCTTATAACCTTTTCAATTAGATACACATTAGGACACTTAGTTTTTTGAAGTTCTTGTTCATAAAAACTTCCTAAAATTGGTTGATAGTGTAGATCTTCTATGGAATAAGTGATAGGTTTAGAACCATGAACTTTTTTAATCAAAAACAATTCCGTAGACCAGTTTGGGGTGTATCCTTTTTCAAAGTTACCTTTATATTTACTTATACGAACATGGTCACCAACTTCTAATTTTCTGGTCTTTGACAGACAATTAATTTCCTGTGATTTGATTATATTTCTCAATACTTCACTTTGGTTTGATTGGTTAACATCGTTTGGTTTATATTTTATTGTTCGATGTATTGTGTTATTGTATGTTGCCATAACACTTTCTAAAAGCTTTCCAATCCATTTATAACTACCATTCAAACTAAATTTTTTATACAACTTGTTCTTGAGAGTTTTGATTAGTCTTTCTACTATAGAAGCCTTTTTTATGGAATATGTAGCATAACTTTTTTAAATTCATCGTTATAAAATTCTGTGCCCATGTCAGTTTGTAAGTTAACTGGCTTTCGATAATTTTTAAATAATAGCGAACTAAATGCATTTGCTATTTCGGATTTAGTCTTCGTTTTAACAGGGATAGCCCAGGAAAATTTAGAAAAACAATCTATTACAACAAAAATATATCTATATCCATTATTACAACTTTTTATATTTTGAAAATCCATAAGATCAGCTTGCCATAAATCATCAATTCCTCTTAATATTACAGATCGTCGAACAAAGTTTTTACGAGCTGTTTTATGAATTTCATTTACTATTTGTAGCTTACTCATTTCTTTGATTTAATGATTTGGTCTAATTCAGCCTTTGTATAATAATCTGCTTTTAAATTCTCAATGCCTTTTTTAACATCTGCTTTTAAATCGTTGAATATTATATCGACTTCTTGCTTTTTTACAAACAATTGAGATTGGCTACGTATTCCTTGTTCACATCATCGGTATTTTTCAATGGAATTGTAATCCCAGTCAACCTTGTATTTTGTAAATCGAACTCTCCGGTTTCAGTTCGCATCAAGACTTTATCAAAATTTTCTAAAAAGTCTGGTAAACGCAATCGTTTATGAATATGATGTCCAAACTTATCCATTATTGTGAACTGATGGGTGTTGTTGACAAAAATCAAATGATACTATTTTTAGAAATGTATGCTATTTATTAAGGTATAATGTTGCTTTCGCGCAGTTCTTCTATAATAGATATTATTTCATTATCTAACCCAGTGTTACCAGCATCTTTTGAAGCAATCAATAGTTTTAATCTTTCAACCAGTTCATTAGGATTGTCCCAGTAAACGTAGTCAACATTTTTCTTCCACTGTTTCAACAGAGGTAGTCCTTTTCCTTGATGAAGTAAATCAGGTTGACTACTGTCAGTGCTCGCTGAAACTTTACGCAACTTAAATAGCGGTTTTATTATATTCAAGTATTTTCGACCTCTGTTACTTCTGATTGGTTTATTTGGATCGAATTCTCTTCGGTGCACATTTGTTTCTAGTAACATTATTTTATAATGTCTCAAATCTTCATCAGTTATTGCAGATATATTAGGTACTTTTTTAAACAGAAGTTCCTTTATACCAGGAGTATATTTGTACTTGTTTGCACCAACTTGAATATAATCATCAAAAAGAGTTACACGCGAAGATCCCATCATGTGTTTACCTCGTTCATTTGTCACGCCAAACGGAACATCTTGTAAAGTTTTGGAAGACATGGACCACGAAGAAATTTCTTGATCACTTGAACCTGATTGCACTGATTTAAATGATTCCTCATTTTCTTCATTATCAGATTTTTCTGAATTCTCATAGCTTTCATCTGAATCATTAGAGTATCTTGGACTAAATACGTCGAACTCGATGTTAGAATCTCTCTTAAGAGTTTTGTCCTTGTCTAATGGACTTGAAGTTTCAAATTGTACTCCTTTAGTTTGGGAACACGTTTTAGATTTTTCCACCATTTCATTAAGAGGACTTGTAATTGGTTTAAAAACAGATTCCAAAATACTATTGTTTTCCATTTCAATATCTCGCATCTTTTAAACCTTATTTTTAACAGCTGCCGCAGCTTTTACAATTTGTCTCTTTAGATTTTTTTCCATATCTTTAAATTGAATTTCAATTGATTGAACTATTGTCAGTGTTCTCACGAAAGTGATAACATGTGTTTTTACTTCAGCTATTTATAGTTGGCTAGCAATCAGAAATACAATCGTGTTATATTGGCGAATACTCGCCTACAAATTGGACACTTATTACCAATGGAAAAAGCACACTTTGCACAAGCCGCAGCATGACCACAAGGTAAAAAACAAGTGTTAAGCTCTTCTTCTAAACAAATTTTACAGATTATTGAAGATGATGTATTTACTATCAAAGGTAGATCATCCAGTGGAGTCTGTTGGCAATTTTTTTTAATTTCTTCGTATACATAATTTTTCATGCTCTTAACGTAGTCTTTTCCTTTCATTACTAAAACATACGGACATGACTGGAACCAGCGCGCATGCTCTACCCATGGTTGATCTTCGGAGTTCCAGTCTTTAAGCCTTCCATCGCAGTAAAAACAAATAACTCTGTCGTCACAGCCTGCATAAAAAAATCCTGCTTCAGCCATTTCTTGTGGTTTTTGTGTTAATCCTCAAGGCCAGGTATCGAAACTTCTTAAACGTTTGTATACAGTGGAGTATATACGGTTCACAGGATTATTAAACATGATTTCTATATTTAATTATTAAGTTTACTGCTATTAGCTGTTTACTTTTCAACACCTCGACAAGCATTGACATATTTACGACATACATACTAAAGAAACACAACAAACGTATCGAATTTCTTTCGGTAACATCCTTTGTTTTTTTCACAATCCTTGTTAATCACTTACATAACTGTAGGGTTCTTTCCATATATTTGCACACATTTCTCTAAATTCCTGCCACGTCATATCTGTATTGACGTGTTCATCATAAATATGTCTCATATTTATATCATCTTGCTTAAAGAGAACAATTAAATTTGCATTATCTCTCACTAACTGTTTTGGTATTTTGCTATAAGTCTGATTTAGATAAAAACAGTCTATATATTTATGTCTTCCCATTGCAAAATAGTCGCGCATATTATTTTGGTTCTCACACGCTACGTCATCGAATATAATTATTGAGTTACATTTTGCTGCCTCTGGAGTAAGAACTTCTTCATTTTCATGATACTTAGAAAAAGTAACACCAGGAACCATTCGTAATACCTGTTCCAAATACATGTATCTCGTACCAACGGGACTTGAACCCGCAACCTCCGGAATAACATGTTCCGGTGCTTTGCCAATTAAGCCATGGTGCGAAGTGACGTTACGACGAAATTTTTGGCAAAGCACCGGAACATGTTATTCCGGAGGTTGCGGGTTCAAGTCCCGTTGGTACGATGAAATTTTGGATTGTGTTTAACAATTTACAAAGATATTAAGTGTGTAACACTTTAAAGAAACATAATACATGTATCTCGGTTGATAAAGAGTTTTTGAATAAACATAAACATTTTTAAATTGCAAACCATTTTCATGTAAGATGAGTCCGATAGCTAAATTAGTTTTTCCACAGTTCGACGGGCCACATATTATACATCGTATTGTATTTGGTAAAAGCTTTCCATGACGAAAACTGCGTTTTTCAGAATTAATATTTATATTTTCGAATTTTAATGATATTGGCTGCTTAACGAACTTCATTGCAAGAGCGCTTTTCGCAGAATGATAAGTAATGTTTAGTAACCACATTAATAAACATTATAATTTTCACCGGAGGCTATGAGAGTTCTAAAACATGTTGATCAAAATTATTACACCGGAAGCTTTGAGAGTTCTAAAACACAAGTGGTGAGAGATACACAATTTTTAGTTATTGGGTGTTCTACTCCAGCCACATCTGTTGATTAAACGATATACCCAACTGCAACAAGTGAGCGCAGCAAGCGGAGCGAACGCAGTTGGGTATATCGTTTAATCAACAGATGTGGCTGGAGTAGAACACCCAATAACCACCTACTATCCTCATCTAGTCAAATGCAAGATAAACCTACTAAACAGTTGCTCAGTGCTTTAAATGTGCCTGTAATCGAGGCGCCTATCACGGCTGAGCGGAAACAGAGAAGTGCACCTTTAGGTGCACCTGGGGTACAAAGTTTGGCTAGTGATATGAATAGTAAAAGCCATGTACAGAGTGCGCAACAATGGGTTAATGTCGCCAAAACAAATATTCGTGGTATCCCCCGGGTCCCCTCTGATACCATACGTGGAGTGGCTGCGCCAGGCACCACCAAGCTGGAGGCTGCCGAGCGACGTCGACAACTACATTTGTTTTATTGTAAAGGTTGGGACGACTGAAGATCAAGTACGCGACCACCTAAACTCTATAAGCGTAGATAATACATATAAAGTCGAAGCCCTCAAAGCTAGAGGAAACTATGCTTCGTTTTAACTGGAAGTTCCATCTAGACTGGCAGAACAAATAATGTCTCCCGAGCACTGGGCTGAAGACATTTGTGTGAAGCCTTGGAGACAGTCCTTTCGTCACAAGAGTAATGAAAACCCGAAATCGTAGGATGGTAAAAGACGTTCATATATTTTACCAGAATGTCAGAGGGCTGCGAAGTAAAACAGCGATATTTTATAAGAATATATCTGGAAAATTTGAAAGAGTAATCGCACTTACTGAAACTTTTTTGAATAGCTCTGTATCTGACGGTGAGTTGTTCCCACCTGGATATACAGTGTTGCGTAAGGATCGTGTAAGTGACGTAGGCTGGGGTGGAGTTTTACTGGCAGTACGAGATAACTACTAAATTAGTAAAATAACTGATGTAGACGGACTGACAGACGATCAAGAAATATTAATTGCAAAAATAGTATGGAAGAATATTAAGTGTATAGTTTGTGTAGTTTATATTCCTCCCAATTATAGTGATAAGCAGTATCTAGATGTGTTAGCCTGTTTAGAGAATGCAGTGTGTAAATATTCTTCACATGATGTTATGATTGTTGGAGATTTTAACTTAAATTCCTGTAGCGTTAATGTTAAAACACAATTTGAATGTTTTTTAGAATTTTGTATGTTAGAGCAGCTTAATAATATGTGAACTCATATGGCAACATGCTGGACCTGGTATTGACAAATTGCAACAAGGATAAGGTGTTGATATCGAAAGTGGATCCACTGGTGCCACCAGATGCTTAACACCCACCATTTGAGGTGACGTTATCCCTGCCTCGTGGTAAAAAAGAGGATCCTTCTGTTTTTATTGCGGATAATCGATCCTATGCTCCTGATTGTAATTTTCGTAAGGCAGACTTATCTTCTCTGTATCACAATATAATCGATATTGACTGGTCTGAATTGCATTTTGCTGAGAACATTGAAGTAGCCGTAGATCTACTGTATGCTAATTTAAATGAAGTGATAAGTAAACACGTCCCATTAAGAAAGAAAAATATATATCCACATCGCACATATCCGCATTGGTTTACTAGTGAAATTATCTCTAAATTAAAAATAAAATATTTTCACTTACGTAAGTATAAGGAATTAGGTCTAGTTTTTAATTATCAAGTATTTAGCTATTATAGAAGCCACATAAAAGATCTGATAAATATTGCTTACCATCACTATATGGCAGTTCTTGGTTGTAATATAAATAAGTTATTTTTCAAAAAAAATAAAACCGACTTCATAATCACAAACAGGCACTCAAAAGCGAAAAATAAATTACTTAAAATTATTATAAGCGCTACCCACTTATCTATTTGAAGTCGGTGCCAGCCAAGTCTAATAGGTAGTAGATAGATAATACCTACATGTATCTACCTACTTACTAACCTACATACATAGTATCTATCTACTATCCAATAAACTTGGCTGGCACCGACTTCAAATAGATAAGTGGGTAGCGCTTATAATAATTTTAAGTAATTTATTTTTCGCTTTTGAGTGCCTGTTTGTGATTATGAAGTCGGTTTTATTTTTTTTGAAAAATAACTTATTTTACCCTTTTTAGTGCATAACAAGTTTTAATTAAATTACATGCATCTATTACATTTGGTGTCTGAGCCGTTATACACTGACGGATATATACTTTTTGAAAATTTCAAGTATGTACCTATATCGGTTAAGAAGATACAGATCTGTAAAGTGCGCACATTTGTATAGACACACGGACGGATGGACGGACGGACGGACGAACGGACAACAAAGTCTCAGAAAGTGTTCATTTAGTACCCTTTGGGTTCGGAACCCTAAAAAATTTGACTTTAAATGCCATGCTAAAGTGATAATATTCACTAGTAATAATTATGTCATCAAGGTATCAAAGGACAATGTCCAAAATGGCCCTGTGCAATTAAAGCATCTGACACACACGATAATTAATTGTCCATTTTATTACAATAATTTCAAATACTTTTATAACACGGACTAGTTGTATTCCAAAATGAATATAAAAAAGTATTATTTGCGATTATTAACATTACTTGCCGCCATATGGCCAACAGAGTACTGAATCACTCTACTAAGTTATAAGAGGCACTTCCCTATACTGTTGAAACCCGAATTATGAAAGCACTGTGTAGCCAACCTAACAACGGAAAGTATTATTTACGTAGTAACTATTATGTAATCGGTGGTATTATACTTATAATTTCTTTTTTTGCAGTGTTGATTGGTACAAAGTACGTTCATAATTCTGAGTTATTTAATAATGTATGCACTGTCGCGGGACTGAAATGGCCGCCATCTTCGGCAAACGTCATGTCATGTCAAAAAATCTTAGGTATGTTTAAAAAAGTTTGCACCCTAACACGACTTTGCCCGGTAGAACATTCCTGTGAAGACAAATTATTTATATTTATATATAATTATTTCTTATTTCCTCTGAGCACCTATGAATATGTATGAAATACAATAAAATATTGATAATTATTTCTTATAATTATGAATATATAATTATTTATTGAGGGCCCGGTGGCGTAATTGGGAGAACAGTCGGCTTTGATGCCGTGGTACCGAGTTCAAACCGCCGTGCACCAATGAATTTTTCGATCGAAAAATATATGTGCGCTTCTCACAGTTGCCCTCCGGTGAAGGAAAACATCGTTAAGAAACCAACAACCCCCGCATGGTGGTAGGACATATCTAGTGTCCGCCTGGCCAGCTACCACCCTCAAGTTAGAAAATCTGTCGCCAAACATCTTATGTGTTCAGGCAGCTATCCTTGAGAGCCAGTTCCCATTCTAGTCCACTTCTCTATCTTCGACCGCATCATCACTTAGCAACAGGTGAGATAGTGGTCAAACGCTAGCCTATAAAATATTAAAAATATATATATTTATTATCCCCACCTTTGTTTCTATCTCGCTCACAGTTACCGTAAGAATATCTGTCAAAAACCAAAATCAACGAGAAGAAAGATGCAAAAACATGATTCAAGGTCATATTTTTTAGTCTTCAAAAGTATATCCAATAGCAACCTCCATTGTGTATAATCTTCTTGGGACTCTTCTACTAAAACCAGTACATTCTCCTATGTTTGAGGTATTTATCTCCATATCTCTGGATATACTTATCAGATCTCGATAAAATTAAAATGGGACCACCTCGGAAACGTATCCTACCTATTAAAAAAAGAATCATTTGGATCCGTTCACTATTGACGGAGAAATCGCGTAACATACACACAAAAAAAAAAAAAAAAAAAACATACAGACGAATTGAGAACCTCCCCCTTTTTTGTGAAGTCGGTTAATAAAAACCCCTCCGAATTCTGGAAATATGTGCGAGAAAGGCGACATAACAGATCACAGTTAAAGGAGTATACACACCATGGTACAACTGTGGCGGGCCAGGTAGCTGCAGGAGCATTTGCCAAATATTTTAGTTCTGTATTCCTGAGTAATACCCCTATTTTAGATCCCAAGATAGCTGAAGAAAATACTGGTGTTGGTGATGCACGGCTTGTATTTATTGACTCTGTCACACAAGCAGACTTACGAAGAGCCGTCAACCGATTAAAACCATCCTCGGTTGCAGGCCCTGATGCTATACCTCCATATATGGTCAAAGACTGTCTATCAGCTTTAGAGGTACCCCTCTGATATATGTTTAACTTTGCGCTTCGCACATGTCATTATCCCTCTAGGTGGAAAATATCCAGGGTAACACCCGTGCCCAAACTAAGTTCTTCAACTGACGTATCATATTTCAGGCCAATTGCCGTACTATCCGTGTTTAGCAAATTATTCGAATCTGTTATAAATTCACGCTTTACGCATCAAATCGAAGCTAGCATCCACAACTCGCAGCACGGTTTTCGAGCATCCCGTTCGACGACAACAAACCATACCACTTTCGTAGATTATGTGGCTACGCATATGGACGCTGGTGGGCGGGTTGACAAAGTGTTCCTCGATTTCCGGCGCGCATTCGATCTAGTGGACAACGATCTTCTACTAGTAAAATTATCGTTGTTCGGAACGTCGCCTATGCTTCTGCGATTCTTCGCCAATTATTTAAAGGATCGGAGACAGTACGTACAATTAGGCAAATATAGATCTGATGAGTTCCACACAAGATCTGGTGTAAGTCAGGGTAGCACTTTAGGGCCCACGTTGCTTTTGGTGATGATCAATGATGAACCTACCAAAAATGTTGCGCACAGCCCAGTGTTAAATCTTTGCTGACGACCTCAAAATATATCAGACTATTACTAAATACTCCGATATAACTCAATTACAGCATGATTTGAACGCGGTAAACAATTGGAGTAGATTAAATAGGCTCACATTTAATGTATCAAAATGTAAAGTTATGACCTTCACGAGGAAAAACTCTCCATCACCCCATACGTATGTGCTGGAAGGCTCATTACTTGATAAAGCTGAAACCCTTCGAGATCTTGGAGTTCTCCTGGACAGTCGACTTGATTTCCGCTAACATGTTATTTCTCTTTGTAAAATAACGAACAAGACGTTAGGCTTCATCATGAGAACCACGTCACAGTTCCGCGACGTCAGTGTTGCCCTTAAATTATACAACGCCTTTGTTCGCAGCAAATTGGAATATAGTACTACAATCTGGGATCCACGTGAGGCTAAATACTCTCTTATGATTGAAAGGGTGCAGCGCAAATTTGCAAGATATATATATAAGCGACAGTATGGTTACTACCCATATTTATTCCCATCCTTGTTTGTCTCAGGTATGATCGGAGTAGAAACTTTGGAGCTTAGGCGGAAATTACTTTTAGTTCTGCACTATTTGCAAATACTACGGGGCGGAATAAATAATCCGGATGTGTTAGCTCGTTTAGGAATATTCGTTCCAAACAACTATTTAAGATGTGGGCGCCGCCACCATATGTTATTTGCGTGTCCCATGTTGCGCACGCTTAGTGCCAGGCACGCGCCTTCGATTCGGGCGATGGAAATTATAAATGAATATTCAAACCAGTGTCCGCTCCGAATGTTGACATATTTGTGGATAACCTAAGTTATGTTGCAATTAATTTAAGAGTATTTTTAAGTTTTAATTTGATATAAGTTTAATTAAATAGTTAGCGTTTTGGCGTAGCTGTAAGCTAACTATAGTTTTATAAATAAATAAATAAATAAACTGACTTCAATGCCCCGCGAGTCAATTTCAGTAGCAAGTTTGAGACGTTTATCGTCATATCTCTGAAGATACTTATCACATCATGAAATTACAATGCGACCACCTCGGAAACGTACCCAACCGATTACAAAAATAATCATTCGAATCGGTTCACAATTGACGGAGTAATCACGTAACATGCACACACAAAAACAGAAAGAAAAAAGAGACATACAGACGAATTGAGAACTTCCTTCTTTTTGGAAGTCGGTTGAAAAGTAGCTTACCACCAAGGAGAACATCTGCCGCCGTAACCTTACGGCGTTACCCGACCCAAAAAGTTGGCGTATTATACGTTTAACGTGTGTATTTGTGTGTCTGCCTGTAGCATCTTAGCACCCAACCGGATGAACCGATTTTGATTTTATTTTTTATATAGATGTCTTCATTGAGAGTGTTCTTAGCTTTGATTTATGAAAATTCTTTCAATCGTTTTAAAACAATTAGCTTTAATCAACTTTCATAGGTCTGATCAATTCGAAAATCTTCTTCTTCAACGATATTGTAAGAACATGGAAGCATTTACCTGATGCTGGGACATCTCCTGGACTCTACAAAATACTCAAATCCTCACCAACTTACAGCTCAGATTTTAGATGTCGTGTTTAGAATCATTGGAATGCTTTTAATGAAAAGATTATACATAGATCAGTCAGGGTGGTTTAAAATATTATATCTATATCTATACTAATATTATAAAGAGAGAACATTTGTATTTTTGTATTTTTGTATGTTTGTAATAATTTGGCTCAAAAACTACTGAACCGATTTAAAAAATTCTTTCACTAATACATAGAATGGACTTTCGGAATGAAAATAGGCTATATATTATCCCGTTTAAATTAAAGGTACATTCGTGGAGACCTAATTTGCAACCTAAGTCGGCAAAAAAACGGTCGAAAAACACGTTTCTTACGAACGCTGCTCAATTGAAAATAGATAGAAGAATACTTTCTATGGAAGAGTTATACCACTTAATAAGACCTACAAAAAAGTCCGCGACAGCATATATCTATCTCTTAAGGTTGACTCACAGTAACCATTTTAATCTTAAAATTTTTGTTAAAAAATATTACATAAGTTCCAAGGCTATTTTCAAGTATATAGTATTAATCCTTATCCAAATAATTACGTTAATTAGCTTGGCCACATATTATAGATTAAAATTGTCCTTTACAGTATATAATTCAAATGAAAACTCTAGAAGATATCACGAATTTCATATACACGCATCGCAAAATTAATAACATATTTGCAGTGAAACCACAGATTAGGTCATAGTTACTGCAAAAATAAAGCTTAGCAATGCTGTAGATCCCCACCGATCACAATCAATTTGAAGTCAATATAATATAATAATATGATCTATTGTATAAAATAATATTCATCTATATATATAATAATATTATCCGACTGATCTATGTATAATCTTTTCATTAAAAGCATTCCAATGACTCTAAACACGACATTTAAAATCTGCTAGGCTATTCTGTAAGCTATCTCGACAGCGGAATCCGCGGTGAGATTCGAATTTGGTACTACGAAATTCAATCGTATGACGTTCGTAATACGGTTGAATTTCGTAGTACGAAATTCAAATCTCACCGCGGATTCCGCTTCCGAGATAGCTTACAGAATAGCCCTACAGAGCCGTAAGTTGGTGATTGAACGAATTTACATGAATCAAAGCTAAGAACACTCTCGATGAAGACCAATATCAATACGTAAGTAGTATAAAACAAAGTTCATCACTGCGTCTGTCTGTCTGTTCGCAATAATCTCAATAGCTACTGAACGGATTATCATGCGGTTTTCACCAATAGCCAGAGTGTTTATGAGGAAGGTTTAGGTGCATAATTCGTTAAGGTTTTGTGTAAATTGGATGAAATATGACGATGGTTGATAAATATGTTCATATTTTATATTCGATGCAACAAACTGATGCAAATTTTGTAGGCATATATGTTCTACCCGTGCGAAGCCGGGGCGGGCTGCTAGTATATTATATTCCTAGCTTACGATATTAACATATATTAACTGTAAAGATTAACTATGTAAAAAGCAAATAATGTCACACATAAAATGGTAGGTAGTTATAAATCAGCTGAGTTTTATGTTTCAAGGGAATTCACGTTATGATCTTTAGGGAATTTCTATCGACATTACATCTTGCAAAATATTAATTGTAACCTACTTGAAATTGGTAGGTTATTTTATTATTTACTGTAGGTATGTTACGTAGATCCTATAGGTACCTGACTAAAAAAGATAAATCTGACTGACTGATTGACTCATATATCAGTGCACAGCGGAAACCAACAAAGTTATACCTTCCTATCTACCTACTTATTTGAATTGACTTTAGGCGGGTCCAGACATGTATCATTTGCCCGATACGATCACCGTATCCGTATCGTCGACGCGTATCATGATCGCATATGTGGACGGGTAATGATATACGTATCATGATACGGGATCTCGATACGCCGTTATGATACGGCCCGTCCCATTCGTGTCGGTTTTTGTCCGATCATGGGCAATTTGATACGCGATCATGACTATTGTGAAGATACGGATACGGAGCAAATCGTAGGCGTCCACAACTTGATACGGGGCTTGATACAATACGCAGATACAGATACGGTGATAGGATCGGTCAAATGATCATGTCTGGACCCGCCTTTAGCTTTTCTTTGACTAACGAACCTTACAATACGATTTTGTCGAAACAAACGAGTTGTATAGTCCGAGAGTTGTATAGCTGATGCAAGATTTGTACTCAGATAAATAAGCACTGTTACCAATGTTTACTTGGGGTTTTATTTTATTAATTTTTAACAGTATATAGATTAGTTCTTAGAGAAATAAATAGGATAGGTACCTACTAACGTTTACATCAATTTTCCTTTTTTTCTTTCTTAATAAAAATAAAATAGTAATATAATCATAAAAAAATATAATCATAATCATAAAAACATAAAAATCTGACTATCGTCAGACTTTTATAATCCGAGAGTTAATGTAATTTAAGTACTTATAGATCTTAGATCACTGAGATTCACTGAGATCTGATAAGTATCTCCAGAGATATGATGATAAACGTCTCATACTTGCTACTGAAATTGACTCGCGGGGTATGGAAGTCGGTGTTTTCGTTTTTAATCTACTTCACAAAACAAGAACCTCCTCCGGTTCTCAATAAAAATAAATAGGATCAAATAAATAGGATAGGTACCTAAATAATCCCCCCCCCCCCCACCTCTAAAAGCTGCTGACTTGAAAAATCTGAAAAAATCATGATGATAGTGCATTTCATAAACGTTAAATAAAAATTATAGCGGTTAAGATAACTTTATTAATTTAGTAGTAATAGTCGTTGAAATTGGGTGTTGGATAATTTTGTACCAAATACAAAATCCTTAAGATAGAATAAAAAATAATTGAGATTATAAAAAGTATTTTTATATCGGAAATAAATTAATTGATGTTTTTTTTTAATACTTTATAGACTAGCGTTTGACCACTATCTCACCTGTTGGTAAGTGTTGATGCGGTCGAAGGTGGTAAGCACGCTAGGCCTAGAATGGGAACTGGCTCTCAAGGATGGCTGCCGGAACACATTAGATGTTTGGTGACAGATTTTCTAACTTGAGGGTGGTAGCTGGCCAGGCGGACGCTAGATAGTGTCCTATCACCATGCGGGGGTGTTTTATTTTAATTCTAATTATCGATTTTTTTATTTAGACATTCAACTATTACAAAATAAAGTTTTCCTACAATGAATAACATAGGTACATAATTATTTTTGGTCCAAAAGTGAGTCAGCTCCTAGACTATTATAATGTTACAAGTAAAACAACCTACGACTCTATGCAAGTGAGTACTATTTTTTCGCGTTATTTAACTTACGCAATCTAAAACTTTACTCAATTTTAATTGAACGTCACGTATTTTTGTATAACTGTAGTACTTTTATCCTACCTCGACATTAAACATTAATGTAGCACTTATTATCAGTAATATACTCATAACATTGTTCTACCTTAGAGTATTCTTCTACCAATTAAAAGCTTCAACAAGTTTTCTCATAACATTCAACCGTATAGGAGAGGCCGCGAGTTGACCGAGTTATTCAGACTCTGGCTGTGCGGACTTACGGTGCATTTTACTGTGCGCAACACGCGGTTCATTGTTACTATTAGTTGATACTATGACGCAAATTCAAGGTCGCACGCTAGGCGTGAAATGCATTTTGAACGTTACTATCTCACCTGTTGGTAAGTGATGATGCGGTCGAAGATGGTAAGCACGCTAGGCCTAGAATGGGAACTGGCTCTCAAGGATAGCTGCCGGAATACATTAGATATGTTAGATAAGTGTAAGTTGGTTTGAGAGTTGAGTGTTCTGGATATTCGAGGAGATTTCCCAGCATCAGTTCAATGCTTCCGAGTTCTTACAATATTGTTGAAGAAGATGATACCGAATTTCGTCGATCAGACCTATGAAAGTTGATATCATAGGCACCATTAACTAGAAAAAAACCGGCCAAGTAGAGTTGGACTCGCCCACCGAAGCTTCCGTACCAACTTCTCAGACTAGGTTAAGGGACAAACTTAACTTTGTAGTTCGGTCAACTATGTATAAAATAAATCACACAATAGCATAATTTTATTTATTCACGCATTAAAGTACCTGCCAATTAAGCTAGACCCCTAAATTGTATGAGCGCTTATATGACACAGAGGCCTACCTTAATGTATGTTCCATGTATGTATGGGGAAACCCTTTAATTTTCAACTTTTTTATATTTTGGAATGTTCCCTTTATTTGTGCTATGAGACCTTGCTTCTTGCCAAAATTTCACGATTCTAGGTCAACGGGAATAACCTAACCTAATAAGGTTTTCGACCCAAAACCTATAGTTTTTCCGGTTGACCTAGAATTGTCAATTTTGGTCAAAAGCAAGGTATTATAGCACAAGTAAAAGCAAAATTCTGAAAAATAAAAAAAGTGGGAAATTAAGGTAAATTTTGGTACTTACAACTTTTCGCGAAAATCTAAATTTGCCCATATCTTTTTATCGTATTGACTCAGGAACTTGATTTTTATGCACCTCATAGGGACTATAGACTTCAGTATCTGGTATAAATTCCAACTTGATAGGTCCACCCGTGCCTGAGAAAATCGGTGGTGACACACGGACAGACAGACAGTCAGACGGACAAGAAAGTGATTTTATTAGGGTTCCTTGTTTTACCTTTTGAGGTACGGAACCCTTAAAAGCTCATAAAAAAGTTTTAAAACAATTGAACCAATTTCCATGAATTAAAGCTAAGAACACTCTCGATGAAGACATGTATCAAACAAAAAACTGTCAATAATAAAATCACGATCGGTTCATCCGCTTGGGCGCTAAGATGTTACAGACGGACACACAGATCACACGTTAAACTTATAACACCATGATGTAGTCGAGGATGGTGAACACTGTGGTGAACACGCTAGGCTAGAATGGTCCGACTATCGACTAGTATATTGTTACGTGCGGGGTGGTATTAAAATGCCAATCCGATGAGATGAACGTTTATTTCCACTGAACACTAGGTTACACAATGTTCCACAGTAGTTGTCCATATCGTCTTGCACAATTATCAACAGTCCGTTAACACACACTGAGGTCGTTGGTAATTCAAAATCACTGATTTCACTGTTCACAGTTCACAACACTAGTTCACTGATAACACTTAACTATCACTTGGTCGCTATCCACGCTTAGATAGTTACACTGTCGCTTCCAAAGAATGACTGACTGCACGCCGCGGTGCGACGCTTTATATAGGGCACAATAATTAGCTAGATCTTTCCAGCATCCAGTAGAAACAAAATGAAAGAGACCAAAACAAAGCAATAAAAATCACAAACAATGCGCGGATTTCCTTTGAACATCTGATGTAAATAACTTTACCATACATGCTAATTTTATCTCTAACGACTTAAGAATAAGGTTCAATCTTAACTACAAAACTAGGTACATTGACTAGGGTCGGAATTCCAGGAAGGTTACTTTTATGACGGTCGGGTCGGGTGTTTATAGCCCCTTATTAGTCTATTCTTTCCCACGCTATTTTTGTTCGAGAACCTTGGCGACGACGCGGTGTAACAATATCTTCTGTGCTCTCGATAGCTGTGCTGCCGGAACCACAGAAGTGATACAAGTTCCTTTTACCCCGGAACAACGTAATGTCGTAGGACTATTATCTCATCTGTGGTAATGTTACGGCGGCTGATTTTCTCCTTGGTGGTAAGCTACTTTTTGTAGCAAGACAGGCAGAACATCGATTTAATGATCCCACTATCTGTGTACGAAACCCATGATTCATGAATGCACATAAAACATCCATCCATTATATAGCTAGGATTAGAACCAACGACCTTTGGGTCAGAATCAGGGTACCTAACTATCCTTTTCGCCAAAGGGCCGGCCAATTTCACTATCACCACAGAACAGATAATAATACTACGTACTATGACTATACATATTACTAGCTAAAAGCCGAGCTTTGTGAGGGCTCGCGTAGTTTTTCTGCCTGGTAATAATTTTTAAGGCAGTTTTTTTTATATTAAATGGCGAATCTGCCCGAAACTGGAAAAAAATCTGCCGAACCACCAACCACTTTAACAAATGCATAAAATTTGCCATCATATTATTCGACTTATGGCATAAAATAAGGCATAAAAATAAAGTTTACATTCGCATTCAAACTTTTACAAATTTCCAACCAAATTAAATGAATAATAAAGAAAACCATTTATTCATAGCCAGTACAAGAAAGAAAAATATCGTAAAATTAAAATGATAATAATAATAGTTATGAAGTGGTAGACTATGAATAGGGCGCATGCTCAGCATTATGCGCAACTGCACTTACTGCAGCAGTGCGCTGATTTTCAGCAGCACCCCCTTTATTTTTTTTTTGCCTAATAGTCGCCACATTAAATACTTAACTAATTAACATTTGATAAATATATAAATATAATAAAAAAAAAAATAGAAAATAAATACTAAAAAATATTTTTTTTTTACATGATAAAGAAACAATAGACATATAAAACAATTATACTCAAATAATAAATGTTAAAAACTATATGAGATGAGATGAGAGACCGAAATAGATAAAGAAGTAAGAGGTAAATGAGTCTGCCACAATATGTCACAAAATTGATCAAAACGTGATCAATGATACATTGCCACTCAGACCTTTGAGTATTCACCTACTGAATACTACGCGTACTGAATACTACGCGTATTCACCTACTGAATACTCAAAGACTCAGACTAATAGGAATATCACAACAGTTGATAAAAGCTTCGCAAACACTAGATAATAATTATGAATTATACACTGTATCAAATGAAACTATGATTCGGTTTTTTGTAGAATCAGAATCATATTCGTTTGAATTTAGATCTAAATGTGAATTTCGTCGTTAATTGGTGTAAGTGTGGGTGAAGAGAATTCCAGCAATTCGTGGCCCAAAACCGAAAACTGCCACGCCACACTAATAAAAATGTTATACTTTAAATAGAAACAGAATTTGACAAAATTCTATTTATATTTCAAAATTTCATAAAGATCCCTGTAATCTGCCACATTTTGGAATCGGCAGCTTAATCTGCCAGAGTTAAAATTTTAGTTCCAAATCTACCTAAATGGCAGAAATCTGCCAGAAATGGTCACACTGATACCAGATGTCATTTGGATGGCAGATGTAAATTCTTTAGATTTCAAACAGATGGCGTTAGTAACCAAACATTATGTTCACAGCGAAGTTATTTCTTTGATCTTCTAACGGATGGCGTTAGTAGTAGGTACAATAATATTTTATCCTAGAAACAAAATTGTTAATCTTAATTTTTTTTAATGGTAATAAAATGTATTTTTTTGACTGATAACACATCTACATGTGAATTTAAATGCTATGTTAAAGTACAAATCAATAGGCGTGATAGTTTTTCAGTAAAGTGTACCACAAAAGTGCTCAGGTTGTGGGATAGTGTTAGGGATCGCTTCGCTCGCCCTGATAAAACAATGTGCCGCATCTGTCTGTCTGTTCGTTCGATAAACTCAGTAGCTACTAAACGGATTTTTATACGCTTTTCACTAATAGCCAGAGTGATGAGGAAGCTTTAGGTAATAATTCGGTAAGGTTTTGTGTAAATTGGTTGAAATATGACGATGGTTTTTAAAGATGTAATTATTTCGTACACGACGCAACAAACTGATGCAAATTATGTTGGCATATAATGTTCTAATAGAAAGGCAGATATCTAACATAATTTATTTCGGATTAAGAAAAGAAATGATGAATTTAACTGTAAGCATGGCTACCATCAAATCGCACCAAACACAAGTTTACTTTGTTTATGTTTATTATTTTGTAACTTTTGGTGTGCAAATAAAGCATTTTATATATTTATCTACTGTCAGTAAAAATAACAATATTTGAAGAAAAGTAAGTGCATTGTTGTGTCCTTCTTCCAAGTATTCCTAAATTTGACCTCCTAACGTCATCGCATCGTCGACATGCGACCAGTCAAAATACGATTTTACGCTTGACTTCTTTGTCAAAGTAAACACGTGAAACGCACACGTACCTGTATAATAGAATTTCTAATAGCACAGAATACTTCTCAACAATATTTTAGTACAAGTAGTATGAGCTTAAGGCACAGAATGATTAATAATAGTACCTTAAAGGCAATTTTGTGGTACCTACTTTGTCCTTGTATTTAAGAGCGAACGCGGTATGCACTTTTCCATACAAATGTATTCCCCCGTTTCCTCCCTTGAAGATGCTTCTAGAGCAAAATTTGTTTCTCCAAAAAATCAAGGTTTGCTGCAGCTACGCCCCTATTGTTTTCTTTTTTGACCAATTAATTGTAAATAGGAATATGACCCTTTAAGAAATCTCAAAGAAAAGATAAAAGAGCTTATATTTATTTTTGCAATTGGTTAGTCAAAAAAAGCAAATGACAGGGGCGTAGCTACAGCAGACCTTGATTTTCTGTAGAAAAAAATTTGATCTAGAAGCATTTTCCAGGGCAGAAACAGAGGAATAATACATTTGTATGGAAAATGCACCCCTCGTTCCCTAACTAACACATTTGATAGAGGTATCGCTTACTATCTATCTATATCCATCTATATGACGTTGACCAGAAACTCGAAGAAGCGGTGGAAACCCTCAGGGAAGAAGGGACGAAGTTACAAGCGTACGGGCAAAAAGTCCAAACTTTCGGCAGAAACTCTTCGACTAATGGAAGAGAGACGAACAGACCCATTGTCAGCTTTGTCAATTAACCAGGTGCGCAACAAAACCATTAAGAAGCTGGTACGACGCGACCTCCGATCCTCTAACACGCTCTTGATTAAAGAATCAATTGAGCAGAATTTGGGGTCGAAAGTGTTCGTCCAGCCTCTGGGTAGAAGCCAGCTCACAAAGCTGACAACATCAACGGGGAACGTCGTCACATCCCAGCCGGAGATTCTGTCGGAAGTTGAAGACTTCTACAGCAAGCTCTACGCATCGCATGTTTCAAAGCCCCTACCCGATACTGAGGATTGCAGAGCCACCTTAACCCCCACTTCACAGAAGACCTGCCCGAAGTCAGCCGAGATGAGATCGTGATGGCCCTTAAACAGCTCAAAAATGGAAAGGCCCCAGGTGAAGACGGAATCACAACGGAGCTTCTAAAAGCCGGAGGAGCCCCAGCTGTAAGCCAGCTGCAACAGCTCTTCAATTCTGTTCTCTTCACTGGGAGAACTCCACAGGCATGGAACAGGAGCATGGTGGTTTTGTTTTTCAAATAAGGAGACAAAACCCTCTTGAAAAACTACCGCCCGATCTCGCTTCTGAGCTATGTCTACAAGCTGTTTACAAGGGTCATCACGAACCGTCTTGCGCGTAGACTCGACGAGTTCCAACCTCCGGAACAGGCTGGGTTTCGAAGTGGTTACGGCACCATAGACCACATCCACATGGTGCGGCAGATTGTATAGAAGATCGAAGAGTACAATCGGCCCCTGTGCTTAGCGTTGACTATGAGAAGGCCTTCGACTCAATCGAAACCTGGTCTGCTCTGGAGTCCTTGCAGCGTTGCCATGTCGACTGGCGATATATCGAAGTGATGAGATGTCTATATAATGCCGCAACGATGACTATATAAGTACAGAACCAGCGTACTAAACATATTCACATGCATCGAGGAGTGAGACAGGGGGACGTCATATCCCCAAAACTGTTCACTAACGCCTTAGGGGATATGTTTAGGACGCTGGACTGGAAAGATTGCGGACTGGAGGCATTAACGGCAAGTACATCTCTCACTTACGATTCGCAGATGACATCGTCATTATGGCAGAGTCGCTGCAGGACCTACAAAGGATGTTGAATGACCTAGCTGATTCTTCTCGTCGCATCGGTCTCCGGATGAATTTGGATAAAACCAAGTCATGTACAACGAGCACGCTGAATTTATTTTAAACATTTTAGTTCATTGTCCCAGATAAAAGCTTGTTTTTAAAAATATTTTTTTTTATAATTTATTTTTAACTTTTTAGTAGGTAGGTATAGATACCGACTACCTACCTACTACCTAAGTATTTAAGAGAAGGCATGATGTTTTAAAATATTCTACGGATATTTGATGTGATTATGGGTAAAGTGCTCTTCGCGAAAATCAATCTACTCGGTGGGCCTATGTTGCTGTATAACAGAAATATATATGGCTATGGCCCCCTTACAGCTTCATCATCAGATCCTGGCTATCATTTAAGTGTAAAGTGCTCCTCAAGACGAATCATTTGAGCCCAAATTCACTGGGGTTACGTTGATTTATCACAGAGATGCCGTGGCCTCCTTCCAGATTTATCATCAGACCCTAGATATCATCTAGGTGAAAAGTTCTCTTCAAGACGAATCAATCGAGCCCAAACTCGGTAGGGTTATGTTGATTTTTCACAGAGATGCCGTGGCCACCTTCCAGCTTCATCATCAGACCCTGAATATCATATAGGCGTAAAGTTCTCTTTAAGACAAATCAATCGAGCCCAAACTCGGTGGGGTTATGTTGTTTTATCACAGAGATGCCGTGGCCACCTTCCGTCTCCATCATCAGACCAGCTCCATGGTACCATATCATTGTATTGTCACCGAAGATACATAAGTACACCAAATTTGAGTCCAATCGAACATCGGGAAGTGGTCTAATTTAGCTTCCAAGATTCCACCCGAACATACATAGTTACATACATACATACATTGCAAGTTAAATAAAAGCTTGTAAAAACATAACTTCGAGAAGGAAATCCAGAGAAGAATTCAGCTGGGCTGGGCAGCATCTGGGAAACTCCGTCGAGTCTTCTCGTCGCCTATACTACAGTGCCTACAGACAAAAGTCTTTAACCAGTGCGTCCTACCTGTCATGACATACGGAGCCGAGACGTGGACACTCACGGTTCGACTAGTCCACCAGTTTAAAGTCGATCAGCGAGCTATGGAAAGAGCTATGCTCGGTGTTTCTCTGCGAGATCGAATCCGGAACGAAGAAATTCGCCAGAGAACTAAAGTGATCGACATAGTTCAGCGGATTAGCAAACTGAAGTGGCAGTGGGCTGGTCATATCTGCCGTAGGACCGATAACCGTTGGGGCAGACTGGTTCTAGAGTGGAGACCGCGAATCTGCAAACGTAGCGTAGGACGCCCTGTGACTAGATGGAGCGACGACATTCGTAAAGCGGTGGGCAGTGACTGGAAACAAAGAGCCGAAGACCGGGCTCAGTGGCGTATCTTGGGGGAGGCCTGCGTCCAGCTGTGGACTGATACCGGCTGATAATGATGATGATGATGATCGCGTAGCATAGCGTATTCCTTATTTTTTTATGATTAAAGGTAATAAGACTAGCACAACGCTCGCCTGATGGTAAGCGATGACGTCTACCTATTACAGATACAGCGGCATGCAACATGTTGCATGTCACTGCATTGTGCCTTGTCTGTTTTAATATTATTAATTATTAATATTATTAATTTCACTGGACACATTGCCATTCAAACCGAAAAATATTCTTATTTCGCGGCTGAAATAATTGCGAAAGTGGTGGTACCGCCCCAGGCGAACTAGCAGAGGTCCTAAACTGCTTGTTCTGTAAAAAAAATTAAAAAAACTCAAAATTACTATTGTCACAGATTTTAAATAGTTCTATTGTACATTATTTTTTAACCGACTTCTTTTTTTTAAATGTTTGTTACCTCAGAACTCCGTCAAATCGTTTGTTTGAGAGATTATGCCTTCCGTTTGGTCCCATTCAAATTTTATCGAGATATGACAATTCTCTCCGGAGATATGGGGATAAACAATATAAACAAATTTGATACTTTGACGATTATGACTACCTAGTGGATATTTTCACTATGCGATATATGAAGTCGGTTTTTTTCGTTTTGTAAATGTCTTAAATTATTTAGTCACTGCATTGTTACATTTACCCCGTCATGACTGTCATGTGTCTTTTTAAACGACCTTTGGTATGACTGAGTAACTGAAAGATTGGTATTTTTACCTTAGAAATATAATAATAATAATATATAATAAATAAAAAATATTTTTAAAAACAAGCTTTTATCTGGAACAATATCTTAATATATTTAAATTCCATTATTATTTATCCATTCCTTTATTAAAACAGCATAGGAGATACAGACCTCTACCTCTGACAGACGGATCGACGGACAGCGATGTCTCAGTAATAGGGTCCGTTGGTACCCCTTAGGTATGGAACTCTTAAAATGGGTTACCAATTGTCACTGACAACTTACATACGAACATATTTTTTAACACCTATATACCGCCGTGTATACTAAGCTATTCCTTTCCACCCTAAGATTGTCTAAAAGAGATCGCTCTAAGCCAGCGGTCGACAACCTTTTGGCAGGTAAGGGCCGGGCCACACAGTGGTAAAATGAGTTAGAGACCCCCGTCTCTATCGCCGCACTTGTTCGTAATTTTGATAATAGGGTATCTATCTCTCAATCAACACCAATCAATACCAATATTATAAATGCGAAAGTCAGTTTGTTTATTTGTTTGTTTGTTTGTTTGGGATTTCTTCACGGTCAAACGGCTTGACCGATTTGGCTGAAATTTTGTACAAAGATAGAACATAAGGCAGAATAGGACAATAGGACACAACAGAATACTTTTTTTTTGGCTATCGAGTCAGGGGGTCCAGATATTTTTAATTGAATTTTGTACCTAAAGGACCTCTTTTCGAATAAACGGCTTGACCGATTTGCCTGAAATGTTGTATAAAGACAGTTCATAAGGCAGAATAGGATATAGGATACATTTTTTCTGGCTATCGAGTCAGGAGGTCCAAATATTTTTAATTGAATTTTGTAAATATACGATCTCTTCTCAAATAAACGGCTTGACCGATTTGCCTGACAAGTTGTATAAAGACAGTTCATAGGGCAGAATAGGATTTAGAATACTTATTTTCTGGCTATCGAGTCAGGGGGTCCAGATATTTTTAATTGAATTTTGTAACTAAAGGACCTCTTTTCGAATAAACGGCTTGACCGATTTGTCTGAAATGTTGTATAAAGACAGTTCATAAGGCAGAATAGGATATAGGATACTTTTTTTCTGGCTATCGAGTCAGGGGGTCAAGATATTTTTAATTGAATTTTGTAAATATAAGACCTCTACTCGAATAAACGGCTTGACCGATTTGCCTGAAATGTTGCATAAAGACAGTTCATAAGGCAGAATAGGATATAGAATACTTTTTTTCTGGCTATCGAGTCAGGTGGTCCAGATATTTTTAATTGAATTTTGTAAATATAAGATCTCTTCTCGAATAAACGGCTTGACCGATTTGCCTGAAATGTTGCATAAAGACAGTTCATAGGGCAGAATAGGATATAGGATACTTTTTTTCTGGCTGTCGAGTCAGGGGGTCCAGATATTTTAAATTGAATTTTGTAACTAAAGGACCTCTTTTCGAATAAACGGCTACACCGATTTGCCTGAAATGTTGTATGAAGACAGTTCATAAGGCAGAAAAGAATATAAAATACTTTTTTTCTGGCTATCGAGTCAGAGGGTCCAAATATTTTTAATTGTATTTTGTAAATATAAGATCTCTTCTCAAATACACGGCTTGACCGTTTTGCCTGACATGTTGTATAAAGACAGTTCATAGGGCAGAATAGGATATAGAATACTTTTTATTTCGCTATCGAGTCAGGGGGTCCAGATATTTTTAATTGAATTTTGTAAATATAAGACCTCTTCTCGAATAAACGGCTTGACCGATTTGCCTGAAATGTTGTATAAAGACAGTTCATAGGGTAGAATAGGATATGGGATACTTTTTTTTTGGCCATCGAGTCTGAGTGTTTAGATTTTTTTATTGAATTTTGTGAATGTGTGGCCTCTTATCAGCTAATCAGCTTGACCGATTCAGCTGAAATTTTATACATATTACAGTTTGTATAGCATAGAATCACAAAGGATACTTTATTTCTGGCAGTCGAGTCCAGGTGTCTAAAATTTTTAAATTGAACTTTGTATATGTGTGGCCTACTCTCGGTCAAACGGGTTAAACATTTAAGCTGAAATTTTGTACACAGGCAGTCAAAAAGACATAGAAGGGCAACAAATACTTTTTTTTTGGGTCGAAATTTCAGTTGTCTATATTTTTATTATGGAATTTTGTAAATATGTGGCCTCTTTTCGGCCAAACGGCTTGACCGATTCAGATGAAATTTTGTACAAAGACATTAAATAGGGCATAAAAGGGCAAGGAATACTTTTTTCGGCAGTTAAGTGTTGGTGCCTAAATTTTTCTTAACTTTACATAGAGTTTGCATAATCATAAAAGTTTGAGCTTAGGTTCATAGATAATGACTAAACTTAATAAGTGCCTTAATTAGGCCATAAAACTGTCAGGGTCATTAAAAGTCATCACAATTTACGCGATGGCTTTGCTTGCCCATCGTGTTTTATCTGCTTTGTGGGAAGTATTTCAAAAGCATTCGTGTTTTAACATAGGTATTGACTAAGTAGGTTATAAAAACTGTCAGGGTCATAAAACGTAAAAAATTTCGCGCTCACTTCGCTCGCGCAGTGATAGCGCTCGATGCGCTCACGCAAACCTTTGTTTTATCTACTTTGTAGGTAATATTTCAGCAACTTTTGTATTTTGATAGTCACATGCATCAGAACGAGTCCATAAATTGAAATAGTACAACCTTCAATAATCATTATGAATTTTAACCTTAAAATAAGTGGATATCAAGTTTAACCTTTGTGCCATCAGTGTTAACTTAGTAGGTCATAAAAACTGTCAGGGTCACAGAAGGTTGTAAAAATGATTCGCGCTAGTTTCGCTCGCTCAGTGATAGCGCTTGCTACGCTCGCGCAGTGATAGCGCTCGCTCCGGTCTCGCAAGCATTTGTTATGTCTACTTTGTGGGAAACATTTCAGCAACTTTTGTATATTAATAGCCACATGCATCACAACGAGTCCATAAATTGAAACAGTACAACCTTCAATAAACATAATGATTATTAACTTTAAAGTAAGTGGATATGAAGTTTAACCTCTGTGTCATCAGTGTTGTCTTAGTAGGTCATGAAAACGGTCAGGGTCATAAAAGGTCGTAAAAATTTTTCGTGATTTCAGTTTCGTTTTGAGTGATAGCGCTTACTGCGCTCGGGCAGTAATAGCGCTCGCTCCGGTCGTGCAAGCATTAGTTATATCTACATTGTAGGAAATATTTCAGCAACTTTTGTAATTTAATAGCCACATTCATCAAAACATGACATAAATTGGAACAGTACAACTTGCAATAATCATAATGATTTTTTTACCTTGAAATAAGTGTATATCAAGATTAACCTTAGGGTCATCGGCGTTGACTTAGTAGGTCATAAAACTGTCAGGGTCATAAAATGACAAAAAAAATTTTCGCGCTCGCTTCGCTCGCGCATTGATAGCGCTCGCTGCGCTCGCGCGAACCTTTGTTTTATCTACTTTGAATGTAATGTTTCAACAATTTTTTTTGTATTTTAATAGCCACATGCATCAAAACGAGGCCATAAATTGAAACAGTACAACCTTCAATAATCACAATGATTATTAACCATAAAATAAGTGGATATCAAGTTTAACCTTTGTGTCATCAGTATTAACTTAGTAGGTCATAAAAACTGTCAGGGTCATAAAATGACGTTAAAATTTTTCGCGCTCGCTTCGCTCGCGCTGTGATAGCGATTACTACGCTCGCGGAGTAATAGCGCTCGCTCCGGTCGTGCAAGCATTTGTAAAATGTACTTTGTAGGAAACATTTCAGCAACTTTTGTATTTTAATAGCCACATTCATCAAAACATGTCATAAATTGGAACAGTTCAACCTTCAATAATCATAATGATTTTTACCTTAAAATAAGTGGATATCAAGTTTAACCTTAGGGTCATCGGTGTTGACTTAGTAGGTCATAAAAACTGTCAGGGTCATAAAATGACATAAAAATTTTCGCGCTCGCTTCGCTCGCGCATTGATAGCGCTCGCTGCGCTCGCGCAAGCCTTTGTTTTATCTACTTTGTAGGTAATATTTCCGCATTTTTTGTATTTTGAATAGCCACATGCATCAAAACGAGTTTAAGAATTGAAACAGTACAACCTTCAATAATCATAATGGTTTTTTACTTTAAAATAAGTGGGTATCAAGTTTAACCTTAGGGTCATCGGCGTTGACTTAGTAGGTCATAAAACTGTCAGGGTCATAAAATGACAAAAAAAATTTTCGCGCTCGCTAGTCTCGCGCATTGATAGCGCTCGCTGCGCTCGCGCGAACCTTTGTTTTGTCTACTTTGAAGGTAATGTTTCAACATTTTTTTTGTATTTTAATAGCCACATGCATCAAAACGAGGCCATAACTTGAAACAGTACAACCTTCAATAATCACAATGATTTATAACCATAAAATAAGTGGATATCAAGTTTAACCTTTGTGTCATCAGTGTTAACTTAGTAGGTCATAAAAACTGTCAGGGTCATAAAATGACGTAAAAAATTTTCGCGCTCGCTTCGCTCGCGCTGTGATAGCGCTTACTACGCTCGCGCAGTAATAGCGCTCGCTCCGGTCGTGCAAGCATTTGTAAAATGTACTTTGTAGGAAACATTTCAGCAACTTTTGTATTTTAATAGCCACATTCATCAAAACATGTCATAAATTGGAACAGTTCAACCTTCAATAATCATAATAATTTTTACCTTAAAATAAGTGGATATTAAGTTTAACCTTAGGGTCATCGGTGTCGACTTAGTAGGTCATAAAACTTTCAGGGTCATAAAAAGTCATAAACAAATGTCTCGCTTCGCTTGCGCAGTAATGACGCTACATAGCATATAATAGCGTGTTTTAACAGCCTCATACATTAGACTGACTCAAATACTTAAACAGCAAAACTTGGTAAACCTTGGTTAGGTTTACCAAGTGCCAAGTAATGATTAATGACTTTAACAATAGACGATATCGAGTTCGACTTAAGAGTCATCTATATAGACTTGATGATTAGATCATTAAACTGTCAGGGATATAAAAAGCCATAAAAAAATTTCACTTGCCCAATAATAGCGCTTGCTACGCTCGCGCAGCTATTCACCTTATTTTCTTTGTAAGAAATGTTTCAGGAACTGTTGTGTTGAGTCAAACATTTAAACAGCACAACTTCGTATACTAACCTAACCAAAAAAATTTATGACATTAACAATACAGGATATTGAGTTCGACTTTAAGGGTCATCTATGGTGACTTGGCCTAAGAGATCATCGATCTAGACCTCAATGCTCTTAAAGACACAAATAACGCGGGCGAAGCCGCAGGTAACAGCTAGTAGACTATATATGATTGTAAAACTGTGAATATAGTGATCAAACACGGTCAATCGAGTCGAGTCAGCTCTAAGACGTCTTGAATGCTCGCTCGCTTAGCACCCGTATAACATTATTATTTATCTTTCTTCTAATACTATAAGAATCTTTGTCCAGACTGACTGACTGACTGACCGACTGACTTTTTGAAAATTGTAGGTTTATGAAAGAATTGGTATGCTAGATATCTTTGAATCACGTTATAATAGATCGCTTTTTTGATGTTTCACTGAATATTGTGTAAAGTTATAGATACAAATCTAATACTATAAGAATCTTTGTCCTGACATACTGACTGACTGACTCACTGACAGACAACGCACAGCCTAAACCGCTAGTCGTAGAGACTTGAAATTTGGAGAGTATATTTGTCTTAGTACGTAGGGGTGTATTAAGAAAGGATTTTCCAAAATTCACCCCTTAAGGAGATAAAATGGGGGTTCAAAGTTTGTATGGAGAAACAAGATTAGATAGTCTTTTCTATCCGAAACTTCACACAAGTACTTCAGTAAAAAAATAAGTAAACACGCGTTTCAGGTTTTTTTGAAATTCCACCCCTAAGATGGTGAAATGGGGTAACAAAGTGTGAAAAACAATATGTTTTAGGATTGCGCTGAAATTTGGCATGCAGATAGTTATTACGACTTTAGTTCCCTCTGAGAAAGGATTTTCCAAAATTCACCCCTGAAGGGGATGAAATGGGGGTTTAAAGTTTGTATGGACAAACAAGGTTAGATAGTCTTTTCTATCCAAAACTTCACACAAGTGCTTCAGTAAAAAAATACGTAAATACGTGTTTCAGGTTTTTTTGAAATTCCACCCCTAAGAGGGTGAAAATCAATATTGTTTCGTTTATGCTGAAATTTGGCATGCAGATAATTATTACGACGTTAGTTACCTCTGAGAAAGGATTTTCCAAAATTCACCCCCTCAAGGGGATGAAACGGGGGTTCAACGTTTGTATGGAGAAACAAGATTAAATAGTCTTTATATTCGAAACTTAACACAAGTACTTAAGTAAGTAAATACGTGTTTCAGGCTCTATCGAAATTCCACCCCTAAAAGGGTTGAAGTGCGGTAACAAAGTTTGAAATCAATATTGTTTCGGATTGCGCTGAAATTTGGCATGCAGATAGTTATTTTGACTTAGGTATCCGCTAGGACAGAATTTTGCAAAATTTTCTCTTCAAGGGGATGAAGCGGGGGTTCAAAATTTGGATAGTCATTTTATTGACACAAATACTTCTGTAAATAAATAAGTAAATACGAGATTCAGACTTTTTCAAAATGCCACCCTAAGAGGATAAACTAACAAAGTCTAAATATCAATATTGTTTCGGATTGCGCTGAAATTTAGAACTCAGATAGTTATTATAACGTAGGTATTCGCTCAGAAAGGATTTTTTTTAAATTCCTCCCGGACACGGAACGGGGATTCAAAGTTTGTATGGCGAAACAAGATGAGATAAAGTACCTTAACCCTAGCGGTAATCTAAACAATCACTGAACTATATGGAGTATTAGCTGTTCCCGCGACTTCGTCCGCGTGGAATAGTGCTTTGGGTAGCATTTTTAATTATTTAGGCTTATTATATTACAAATAAGACACATACGTATAAATGCTTTATCGTCGTCTGTCTGTCCGTTCGGATAAGCACACTAAGGTATATTTTCCCACCTACACCGCGCCGTACCGTGCCCCTCCCCCTTCCTCAAGTTAACTTCACTTTCACATTTTGTATTTGACTCCGTAAATGTTACATCAGGATAGCTCTAATATTTTGTCTCTTGTCGCAAACTTATTAAACATTTACATAAACCTTAAATATTTCCATAAAAACTTTCATCCCCTATTGCCTTTTGTTATTTTACACCCTTGAATATAAAACTTTCACAAACTTTGAATGTCATATTTATTTATATCGAATCAAAAGCCTAAATAATAAGTTTCAAGCTTCTAGCTCTAAAAATGACGATACTTCCATACAACTTTTCATCCCCCCCTTTCAACCCTTTACCATAGATAAAATCATGATGTTTCATGATTAATCGTGATTTTATCTATGCCCTTTACAACCCCTTTTCACATTAAAAAGTAGACGTGTCCTTTCTCAGGCTCTAGACTATCTGTGAACTAAATTTCATTTAAATCGGTTCAGTAGAACATAAACCTTACATATTTCCATACAAACTTTCATCCCCTATTGTTATTTTACACCCCTGAGGGTAAAACTTTTACAAACTTTGAATGTCATATTTATTTATATCGAATCAAAAGCCTAAATAATAAGTTTCAAGCTTCTAGCTCTAAAAATGATGGTACTTCCATACAACTTTTCATCCTCCCTTTTTCACATCAAAAATAGACTGAGTCCTTTCTCAGGCTCTATCTAGACTATCTGTGAACTAAATTTGAAAGAAAGAAAAGAAAGAAATAAAATCGTTTATTTGGCAAAGTTTATTTAAATCGGTTCAGTAGTTTAGGCGTAAAAGCGAGACAGACCGACAGAGTTACTTTCGCAATTATAGTATTAGTAAAGACTAAGGCTGAGTTGCACCATCTTACTTTAACTATAACAAACGTCAAAAATCCGTCAAAATCCATTTAAAAACACCGGTTAATAGTTATAGTTCGGTTAAAGTGAAATGGTGTAACTCAGCCTAAGGAGTAACAATTATTTTTGGAAAGTGCAAACGTTAACGTTAATATGCTTGAATTAACATACTTAACGCTATGTAAAAATATATTTGTTCTTATATTGGCTGCACTGGCATTTGGTTGATTTAAATTAAACCAGCTTGCATAATGAATCTCGGCGACAAACACTTGCGTGTTTTAACGGTATACAACGCCATCTAGTGTCACTACGTGGTACTTCACCAAGGGTTTACATTTTACGCGACTGCCTAAACTGCACGGTGCCCGTGCAGTATTCATCTATTACTAAGTCTATACCACATGTGTAAAGTCTATACCATAGAATAAAAACAACAATACCTACTAACACAAGGTGTCCCAAAAGAAAGTTTACACCATAGTAATTTGATTAAGAAAACTGCGTGAACGCAACCAATATCCGAGGAGCGCGGGGAGGATGTCAATCGGTACGGTAGGAAGGTGGCAAGGCTCTTGGAAATTTAGTCATTTTAGTCCAGTGTAGCCATATATACGGATTTGTCCGTATTTGTACGGATATTGGAAGTCCAATACGGATGAACCAATAGTACGGATTTTTATTCAGATTTCTGGAACAAGATAATGATTGCCTGTAATCCCGCCGATGGAAACCTCTTTTACCCGATTTTGACCACATTTATGTCAGCGTCGATGATTCTGTTTCACTCGAGGGCGGCGGTAGAGCGAATATTTTCCGCAACAAATCTAATCAAGAAGAAGCTAAGAAATAAATTATGTACAGAGACACTAACAGGCTTGCTATTTACAAAACAACTTTTAGGGAAATCATCTTGTTTTTATTTAAACGTTGATTCAAACATGTTGAAAATGATGAATAAAGATATATAATATCTAAATAAATAAGTACGTATTGTAGGATTTTCCGAAATGGGGTAGGTAACAAAGTCTGAAAATTTGGGTTTTTCGGGTTTTCTAATATGAATCCCGAATTGCGTTAGTCACGCGATAATATGAAAATGGGTGAACCGATTTGGCTAATTCTTATGTGATCGTTTTTATAAAAGAATAGTTTTAAGTAAATAAAAGAAGTTTTTAACGCGAGCGAAGCCGCGGAGCACTTCTAGTTTAGGTATATAAGTATGAAGGCGCTCATGAAAGTGGAAGAAGTGAAAGAGGTATGTCAGGATCGTAGCATGTGTAAAGAAGTAGTCTCTGCCTACCCCAACGGGAAAAAGGCGTGATTGTATGTTTGTATGTAAATAATAAGACTTTCATTTACAAAACAGTCACGGGCCGCAAGGAGGAAGCCCGTGAGCATAGAAAAGATAATAATACTACGTACCGTGAGCCGAATGCGGCCCGCGGGCCACGCGTTAACGACCGCTGCCACAGGACAGATAATAATACTACGCCGCTGCTTTAAGCGATAAGACCGCCTGTTGCCACATTATGTCCTGTAAACTCTTTTTTACTTTTAATTTGTATGGTGTAATAAAGTGTTTATCTATCTATCTATATCATGTAAAAAAAACATATCTCCCTCATGTCACCTAACCACAGTTTTACAATCCATACTGTTAATTTTGCATCGAAAAATAACATTCACTGTCTATAATAAAACAATACTTATACTCAGGTAGTTCATAGACATAAAATTAGTATAACAATAACCTATGTAGCTGCTGGTATCATATTTGGTTTAACAAAAATGAAAAATAAAATTAACATAAATTTGGCTTTGGACGGTCATCATGGTGCTAAATCTTATATTTATAAGCAGGTATGTTTATTTTCATTATTACTTTACTAATTGTTGATACTAATAAACTGGCCAAATGCAAATCGGACTCGTACTCGTAGGGTTCCGTAACACAGTAGAGTACCTATTTTATAACTATAATTTTTCGCCAGCAAAAAAAATCCTTTGATTTTCATTGTGTTTGTATTAAAAACAAAGTTATATTATTAGTTATTATTAGTTATATGCGGTTGTTATATTTCAAAAACTGCTGTCTATACTCGATCAAAGCAGTTTTCAACCGACTTACAAAAAGAAGGAGGTTCTCATTTCGTCATGTTTTTTTTTGTATGTATGTTACGCGATTATTATTAATTTAACTTGCTACTAACCCCCCCCCCCTTCCGTTTTTTTGCTATTAATAATAAAATAGAATTGAACTAATAAGTAGACTCATAGCTTCATTCCGAACTTTATTCCTAAACTATTTAGACTACGCAGTTGAAGATTGGTACGTAGGTGTATTCAATGAACCGCTTTATGATTTTTATACAAAAATAAACAAAATAAAAGATTAAGGGAGGGCTCTCCATACATGGAACTATCACTAAAGAACATTTTTTTCTTCAAAAAAATACGTGCGGGTTGGTTATAGATAGATCTTTAAAAATGACATTGAGGTTCCTAAAACCATATTTTCCCAAAGTCAATCATTTGAAAGATAGACACTTCTAAAGTGGTAAAAAGTGTGCCCAACTTTTAAAGTAAGGAGTAAAAAATCTACAAAAATATATGCTGTAGATAAACACTTTCAACAAAAATTGGTTTGAACGAGATATAGTCAGCAGTTTTGAGATATAGAGACCACAAATATAACTTTGTTTGTCATACAAATACTATGAAAAACAAAGTTATTTTTTGCTGGCGAAAAATTATAGTTTTAAAGTACTCTTCTGTGTTAGGGAACCCTACGAATGCGAGTCTGACTTGCACTTGACCAGTTTATTTTTTATAAAATAAAAGATATTTGTATTCTGTATTTACATTGATAACTGAGTTTGTACAGCTCCGAGCATGTTTCCCAGGATGTGTGTTCAATGTGAAGTTTAGGCGTCCACTAAGAAAGGATATTTCGAAATTCCACCCCTAAGTGGGTGAAATGGAGGGTTGAACTTTCTATGAAACTTTTTATTCTCTGGGTCAATTGTCTCGAAAATTGATATACACACTCTTTAATTAAAATAATGAGTTACGGGTATCACAGTTTAAAAAAAAAACCCCCCGCGTTTTTGAAACCACTGACTGTCTTAGAGACATGATATTTGGAGGGTGTGTTTTTTATTTTTCCAAATTCATCCCTAACGCATTTGTCTGACCGACAGACTGACTGATATATCGACGTACAGCCTAATCCACTGGTTTTAGAGAGATTACATAAGAGGGTGTGTTCTTTCTTTGTAAATATCAGCCTATATATCCACTATGAAAGGTTTCAATATCCACCCTTAAGTGCATGAAATGATAAGTTGAATTTTCTGTGAAACCTTTTGTTCCTTGGGTCAACGGACTTGAAAAAAAAATTTGTACACATACTCTTCAATTAAAATCATGAGACACATGTGTCACAGTTTTTTCCAAAATCATCCCTCACGCGTTAGTCTAGCTGATTAGCTGACTGATTGATATATCAACGTGCAACATAATCCGCTGGTATTTAAGACATAACATTTTAGGTACGGACACACCGCGGTGTCCTGCGTGCGTGATCTAGGCGGCGATCAGATAGCGCAGTAGTATTTGTATCGACTGGTTCATACCAAACGCGGTCAGAAAACAATTGAAATGTACTGACATCGCGCCCGCAGATCGCAGGACACCGCGGTGTGTCTGTACCTTTAGAGCAGTGGTTCCCAACCTTCGTGTGACCAGGGACCAGTTTAAATTCATTATTAGTAGCAGGTACCACAAAGTAAAAAGTAAACTGTATTAATGGGACACTGCAGTTGGACAGAACAGGCTGAGAAAAAAATAGTTTTCATCAATAAGATTTGTGAGCTGGCAATGCTGGCATCTTCTGTATTCTTGAATTGGGGTGATATATTTGTTTATTTACCTGTATAGCATCATTATTGTATCTTCAGTTTGAAATCTTTCGCGGACCATATTTAAGTTCTTGAGGACCACCGGTGGTCCGTGGACCACTGGTTGGGATTCACTGAATTACAGGGTGTGTTCTTTGTGAAATGTAGCTATCCTCTAAAAAAGAGTTTTTTGTATTTCCCCCCATAAGAGGGTGCGCAATGGAAGGTTACATTTTCTGTTAAACTTTTTATTATTTGAGTCGATTGTCACAAAAATTGGTAAATTGGTACACACACTCATTAATTGAAATTATTAGACACGTGTATCATAGTTTTTGTGTCAAAATCATCTTTTAAACGTTTGTCTGACTTATACGAGTGTATCGATGCACTGCCTAAACCGCTGGTTCTAGAGACATGAAATTTGGAGGGCCTGTTCTTTGTAAAGTGTAGGTATCCACTAAGAAACGCTTTTTCGTAATTCCACCCATAAGATAGATGGTAATATGAGAGGTTGGATTTTCAGTGGAACTTTATAGACTCTAGGTCGCTCGATTGACTTGAAATTTTAATTTGTTTATATTAAGTGTGTGTATTACAGTTATTCTAAAATATTTCCCGACCCACTCGTTTTTGTATGAAATAAAATTAAAACAATTTAACGAAGAAGAATATCCCAACTTTATCGAACTACCCCTTCGAAGTTGACCTTCAAAGTCTGCTTTGCCATGATCATAAAGAAATCTTAAGGCCAAATTCTTAATTTAACAAAACAGGTTGACTGGCTTTTCACACGGTCGGTTAAACGTGGTCTGCTACAAAGTAAGCTCACGCAGCATTTGTGTGGGATTTTGTCAGTTTGTAATTTGTATATTCAATTGTATATATAATAAATAACTTGAGAGTGCATATAATATTTGTTTCTGAAGAAAATTGTATAATCTGTTTCCTGTAGGCCACGCGAGCGAAGCTGCGGGCAGGTGCTAGTAACAAAATACAGTAACATGTGCTCTCGCGCAATATAAAGTTGCGTGAGAGCACATTGTTACTGTATTTACCTACTCTTACATGATACATTATTAATAATTTGTTTATAGTAAAACGGGGTTTTTTTCAGGGTCTGGCCACATTGTCATCCAGTCTGATCTCTTTCTGCAGTGGTTTGACCTTTGGAGTTACTGCTGTGATGCTGCCTCAACTTCGGGAAGATAACACCATCCAGTATGATCCTAGCTACGACTCATGGATTGGTAGGTACTAATATAAATCATCACTAGAGTCTGTGCTAAAAGAGAACCGTCGTAGATATTGAGGTTTCGTCAGTCGTCGGTCGTATTAATTTACTGTACTTCTTGTATTGACAACACTGCTGTCATTACTAGTACGACTAAAAATGCTTAATACTTGGTAGGTACCTACTCTTATCGTTATCGTGTACTACTGAGTACGTATGTACCTTCCTTCCTTACCTTTGAATGTTAGTTCATCGTAACGCTACGACGGTTCTCTTTTTGCTCAGACTCTAGCCTACTTTGACCAATAGGCAAAAAAATTGACCACGAGCTCATCTGGGACTGTATCTGATCAAATCCATTGAAAACGTGTCATTCCTCACAACATGTTTTCGCGTAAATAGCAATTTGTATTGGTAGCAATCGGTCATACGTTAGGTACTTTGACTTAATTATGTAGCTAAGAGGCTATGAAAATCAAATTTAATTAGTCTAAGCATATATTTTTAGTCAATGTAAGGCGCCCTCGAGCTAGATGTAGCGATGATATACGCAAGCTGGCTGGCAGCGGTTGGAAACAAAGAAAGAGCCGAAGACCGAGCTCAGTGGCGTGCCTTAAGGGAGACTTAGGCTTTTTGCACATTATAAGATATTTTCTTGTGTCTTGTGTCTGATGGGACATGAGACATTCAGTCGCCTTCATTGTTATATGAGACCATACACATTACAAGATATTTTTTCTTATGTCTGACAACACACGTCGATATGACGGATCGATGTCGTGCCTACACAAGACGTCTTGCCTAGACACGACAATAGTGTGACCATATGTTTGCACGTGGGTAAATACTTTTTCTAAATGGCGTATTTTGACGAAACAATGACGAATTCGAATGTACTAGCAGCTCGTCAAAAGTAGTCTTGGACATACGGAAGTAATTAAAAAACTTTCGTTTGTCTTTAAGTAGTTCTGGTACCAACGTATATGCCCCATCGTTGATTCTTGTCATATTTAATGGATGTATCCAATGACGCCTACAAATACGGCGTTTTCTTCTATGGAACAAGTATGCAATCAATAATATACGCTGTCGTCTGTCCATTTTGTACACGTGTATCCTACGTGAATTGTGGCTACACTGGCTACAGACTGAGAAAGACGTCTAGCATGTATGTGTACGTTACGCCAGACAAGAAATTTCTTGTCTGACGTAGACAAGAAAATTTCATATAAAGTGCAAGGAGCCTTATGTCCTGCTATGTACAAAGATAGGCTAATGATGATATCAATTCAATTTGATTTATACATTTGGCTAACTTAGAAGTAATATCAATTAAGAGCGAACGCGGGGTGAACTTTTCCATACAAATGTATTCCTCCGTTTCCTCCCTGGAAAATGCTTCTAGAGCAAAATATGTATCTACAAAATATCGAGGTCTGCTGTAGCTACGCCTTGACCAACCAATTGTAAATAGAAATATGAACCATTAAACATCTTAAAGAGGAGATTTAATTGCTTTTTGCAATTAGTTGGTCAAAAAAAGCAAATGATAGGGGCGTAGCTACAGCAGACCTCGATATTTTGTAGAACAAATTTTGCTCTAGAAGCATTTTCCAGGGAGGAAACGGGGGAATACATTTGTATCGAAAAGTGCACCGCGTTCGCTCTGAAGTACATATTTCACAAGATCAGTGAATACACTAACCTTACGGTGTACCGGTAGCATAGCCCCTGAGAGTCAAACCATCTTCGACCGCATCATCACTTACCAACAGGTGAGATAGTGTTCAAACGCTAGCTTATAAGATACAAAAAAAAATCTTATCAGATGAAAAAATTATATCATGCCCCTTTTACCTTTAAAATATATAATAATATTCTAACTATTGTGTTAATTTGTTTCAGCATCAATCTCTACTATAGCAATGATCTTCGGATCTTTGAGCTGCGGTACACTTATGGACGTGTACGGCAGAAAAGCAACCCACATATTTTTAGGAGGCCCCAGCACCATGGGCTGGATATTAATCGCGTTCGCAAATTCCACCGCTCTACTTCTCTTTGGAAGGTTCATGACTGGTTTCTCAGCAGGTGCTAATAAATTTGTAACTGTGGTGTACATTGGAGAAATATCAGACCCTAAAATAAGAGCAGCAGCTCTGTTCGTACCAGGGGTAATGACACACGCAGGTATATTGGTCAGCCATTTGATCGGCCATTACATGTCTTGGAAAACAAGTGCATGGATGTGCGTTGGAATTAATGTGGCTTCAGAAGTTACGTTTCTATTATTGAAAGAAAGTCCTTTGTGGTTAATTGCTAAGGGTCGAACTGAAGAAGGCGTCGAGTTATTTAGATGGTTTCGCGGAACAAGCGAATGCTCAGAGGAGGAGTTGAAGACAGTTTCTGAAAGGCAGAATGAGAAGGCTAATATAAGTGCAAGGGAGACTCTCAAGACAATATGCGAGCTGTCTTTCATCAAACCGATGCTCGTTTTAATGGTGTTGATGGTAAATATTCAATTCTCAGGTTCTACCGTTATAAGCTTTTATTCTGAAGATATATTCAGACGAGCGTTTTCTGAGAAGGTGGACCCATATTTGCTGATGATAGCTACGGACGCCGTACGAGGTGTAACGGCTTTAATCTGCTGTGCATTTGGAAAGTTTGTGCCGAGAAAAACGGCATTATTGACCTGTGATTTCGGAGTGACCGTATTCGTTTTTGGTTTAGTGATGTCTTTAGAATTTCTAACATCGGATAGATACGTATGGGTTCCTGTTGTGTGCCTAGTAATGTACATATGTTTTTCTAGTGCCATTTTAACAATAGCATGGACCTTTATTGCCGAAGTATTGCCTAACAATGCCCGGGGATTTGGCTCTGGGATAAACGCTACATTTTCATATCTTATGTTGTTTGCTGTCGTTAAAACAACCCCAGATGTTATGAATACGTTTGGTGAGTCAGCTTTGTTTGGGTTTTATGGAGTGTCTATGTTAATATGTGGCACTATTCTTATTTTTGTTTTACCAGAAACTAATGGCAGAACACTTCAATCAATTGAAGATAGTTATAATAAAAAAGTAATTGAGCCTGCGCTAACCTAATGACAATTATATACTTGTATAGTTCTTTTTTTTAATTTTGTTGATTTAGTTAATTTAGTTTAGTTTTTAATTTAGTTTGATGGCCCGGTGGCATAAACAGGAGAACCGTCGGCCTTTGATGCCAGATGTACCGAGTTCAATCCCCGCCGTGCACCAATGGATTTTTCCATCGAAAAATGTATGTGCACTTTTCACAGTGGTCATCCGGTGAAGGAAATACATCGTTAAGAAACCAACAACCCCCGCATGGTGATCGGACACTATCTAGTGTCTGCCTGGCCAGCTTCCACCCTCAAGTTAGAAAATCTGTCGCCAAACATCTAATGTATTCCGGCAGCTATCCTTGAGGCCTAGCGTGCTTACCATCTTCGACTCTAAGATATAAATAAAGTTATAATGCTTAACATTTGTATACAAATCATTGTTTATAATATAATAATATAACATATGTAAATATTTGCAAAGATGCGGTACCAAGTATTTTATTAATTGTATTTTATTCATTGTAAATAATACATTGTAATCTTTACCTTCATTTTAACCCATGTTTTATGCAAATAATTGAATCTGAATCTAAATCTGAATCTGTTTTTAACACCTGCAGAAATTGGATGTAACAAAATTATATGAATAATGAAATCGCTCGATCGACCTCTAGGTTATGAGTCAGTAACGTGTACCTACTCGTATATTATTATCACATTTATCACCTATGTGCAACTATGTAATAGTTTTTAAAATATCCTTAGTTTTAAATTAAATTAAAGCCTGCCATAGTACTAATATTATAATTATAATAAGAAAATAAGGGCCAGTTTCACCGGTTACTGATATTGCGTTATATCTGACACATGACGCCGTATAAAAGCTGTCAAAAATCTGTCAGATTTCTTCATATTAGCGCTATCAGGAACCGGTGAAACTGGCCCTAAATATATTGCAGTAGTGAATAAATTAGAAAATAAGTAAAAAATATTTATTAAAATATATCAGTCTCGTAAACAGTTTTTCAGCTACCTACATCACTTATGCCTTATTTTCTTCAGGTTTCTCTTCAGCGACTTCTTTTCTCACTGGTCCAGTATGGCTGATAGGGACTGACCTCTCCCCACATTTTATTTCAACTTTAGTAGGCGCTACGACGGTTAGAACCCCATCTGAGGAGAGTCTGGACTCGACCGCTTCAGCATTGGATCCTTCAGGTAGCTTGAACCTCCGAGAAAACTTCCTTGATATAAATCCATGTTCATCCTGCTTTTCTTCATGTTTACCTTCTACTACGATGCACCCATCTACTATTTTGACAGATATTTCATCTGGAGAGAAATGCTGGACGTCAACGTTAATTTGCCACTTGTCTTTCTCAATCTTGATGGAGCTTCCTTCGGTAGGCCACCAGGGTTTCAATCGTGGCATGACGGGACTTATCGGCGCCGCGAGGATTTCGGTTGGCGTCAAGGCAAGACCGAAATTCTGGTCAAGAAGTCTTCTAGGCCAGCGGGGGTTTTCGTAGTCAAATAGATACGGGAACAGCGACATGTTTCTGATGTATTTTTACTCGCGCGCGTATAGGAACGCTTTCAGAATTGTACTACTAGTAAACGGGAGTGGCCGTGGCTTATATATGGGAACGGCTACGTCACTTTGGCATACTTCTTCAATCTATGTGGGTTTCGATGATTCTAGACATAAGTTCTGGATGCGTCAGTCAGTCCGTGTGCAAGAATATAAATTACCTGTACTGTTTATCTTTTGATTTTTTTTTGTTCTTGAATCTGTTGTCTCCTTGTTTATTGTATTATAGACGAGAAGATTTCGCAAGAAAATATTTTTCTAACAATTGATTGTGTATTTTGGGTCGTTCTTGAATCTGTTGTCTCCTTGTTTATTGTATTATAGACGAGAAGATTTCGCAAGAAAATATTTTTCTAACAATTGATTGTGTATTTTGGGTCGTTGTTGTTAAACACAGCGATGCAATTTTATTTTTTGTCGGTATACTCTTCCTACGGTGGTGAATTCCTCAGTTTAGAAGGCACATATTAAAGCCCAAACACAGATATCCGAAAGTATTTAATAAAAAACAGCTGGAAATGGCCCAATTGAAATAATATGATCAATATCATACTCATCAGCCAGTATCAGTCCACTGCTGGACGTAGGCCTCTCCCAAGATGCGCCACTGAGCCCGATCTTCGGCTCTTTTATTGCACACAAATTAATTATTACAGAACAAGACAAACATTATTAGAGTAAGTAGCTCGAGTGTAGTAACAATTCAAAATCGACTTCTTAGCAAATTGCTATGACGTGGATGCAATTCAATAAATACTCAATACTCAATACTTTATTGCTTCCATAATTGTTGTACATAAAGTTCTTATATCTAGATATAAGATATTATATAAATATCTTGCTATATCTACTTATAGCAATGAACTACTTACATTTTGTTATTCAAATTCTCAATTTGCAATTGGCCAAACTTAATAAAACTAAATTTTTGTTTTTCATTTAGCTGAGTTTGTTAACGAACATAAACATAGAAACTGAATATTCAAAAGCGATTACAAAGACAGATGTGTAACAAATTACCTAAATACTTACGTATTCGTCTACTATGACGTACCTAATCTATATTGGAAACAAAACAGTAGTGCTACGTGATTCAGTAGCGTTTGCGTAGGTGTGGATAGAGAAACGAAAATAATTCTCATAGTTCATAATCCACTTTCAGGCACAGATTATGTAGCTAGGTAGCCGTTGGTACGTAATTTAGATTGACTGACATAGCTTACAGAATAAGCAGCCTGGGGCAGTGGGTCGACCATATCTCTTACAGAACGGTTAACTGCCGGGTAGATGAGTTCTGGAGTTAATACCGCGTATAGGAAAACGTAGGATGCCCTCTGGGTAGATGAGCGACGAGCAACGATCTGAGTGAAGTAGATGGCAAAAAACTTTATGAGACGACCCTATGATCTGGCTCAGGGTTTTAAGGCCTACGTCCAATATATAGACTGGCATAAGCGGATAATGATAGTAAACGGGTCTATGTAGGTAAATATAGGTATTAACAACAAGATTAACAAGCTTAAGCTTATCGCAAATCGTAAGCTTGGCTGGATGGTATCTACCTACCATCACACTGAGGATTTAGTACACTAAATGTTCCGTGGCTACGATGTGCAATGGAACTGCATGATTTGATTCCACCATCCCCATTTTATAATCGGACATCCAGAGACACTAAAAGGCGCCACCGATTTATGGTGGATATACCATCTACCCGAACGAAGCGATTTGCTTCTTCGTTCATCATACGAACCGCTAAGGAATGGAATACCCTGCCTGAGTCCGTGTTTCCGATTAAGTACAATATGGGGGTCTTCAAATCGCGAGTGAATAGGTATCTTCTGGGTAAGCACGCTACATCATCGATCGCATCATCACTTAACATCAGGTGAGATAGTGATCAAGTGCTACCCAGTTCGGTATAAAAAAAAAAAAAAAAAAAAATGTCTGCTTGTTATAACAAATAATTTGGCTCATGAAACTAGCAACCGGACAGGAAAGATTGTGGTCGGTACCTTTTTCTAATTTTTAGACCTAGTAGAATTAGCTTTAGCTAGTGTAAGTTGACAGTATAACAGTTTAACAATCCATATATAAACTGTGATAGTAGTCTCGATAATTAGTAAATATTGTCGATGGGTAATATTTTAGTTTTAGTAGTCCGGTGTTAGGCAAAAAATCGTGTCTGCTGTAGTATGTCATCCCTGGCGGCTGCTTTAAGGGTGACCAATGGTGACAGACCATAGCCTGCAATGGTTTTTAAGCGACTGTCATAACAGTCGCTTGAACTACCCACCGAATAAAGATATGTCGCCAATCAATTCGGCGAGTTCAGGAGGCCAACTCCGAAATGATACATCCGAAAGTTCGGGCCCGGAACACGTCCGGATTTGCTGATGACCTACAACGAAAATGGTTCGGAATTTTTTGACATAAAATGACGATAAAACTTTTGCCAAATTATCGGTCGTGGTTTTTTAGTTTAGTAGTGTTTACGATACATCAAATATGTCAAATGAATTTTGGTCGCGACTGAATGAAAGCTAAACCGACCGATTGAACCGAATGTGTTTCGTAGCAGTTAGACTATTCTGTAAGCTATCTCGACAGCGGAATCCGCGGTGAGATTCGAATTTTGTACTACGAAATTCAATCGTATCACGATCGTAATACGGTTGAATTTCGTAATACGAAATTCAAATCTCACCGCGGATTCCGCTGTTGAGATAGCTTACAGAATAGCCCTACAGGAAACGACCGATAATTTCGGCTGATAATTTTGAGTAGGCCTCCTGAATACGTTCGTTCGGGTCAGCTTAGTTGTAGGGCTCAGACTAACATAAAAAAGGTTATAGGGCTGTTTAAGATAGTTATATTATTACCGTGAAGATAGTCTTGGATTAAAACTAAAAAATAACCTAAGTAGGTTACTTTTTAACCGACTTCAAAAAAAGGAGGAGGTTTCTCAATTCGACCGTAATTTTTTTTTTTTTTGTTTTTTTTTTTTTTTATGTTTGTTCGCGGATAACTTCGTCGTTTATGAACCGATTTCGATTATTCTTTTTTTGTTCGAAAGGAGATATCCCAAGTGTGGTACCATGGTAATTTTATCGAGGTATGATAAGTATCTCCAGAGATATTGAGATAAACATCTCAAAATTGGTACTGAAAATGAATAGCGCGGCATTGAAGTCGGTTGTTTTTTAGTTTTTAAACGATATTATTATCCAAGACTATCTTAGCAAGTGCTAAGAGGGTCGTGATCAATTTAAATCCAATAAAAAACAAATTGACCATCTTTAGGTGTTTAAAATATAAGACAAAAAAGTACGTTTGGCTGTTCTATTAAGTTTGGATGATCTAAAAACGCCTGTTAAATTTAAGATTCACTTCATAGTAAAATACAAGGCGCAAGCAGTTCAGGAATTAAGACTAGAAAGTGATTTGGATATTACAGCAGCAGGCTAAGGTTTTTTTTCAGCTGGAGGATTAGCGGGAGGCGCGGGAGGTGCGGGAGACGCGGGAGGGCAAGCCTTTTGGGTAGCCTTAGTGTAAGTAGCACACGGATCTTGTACTGGCACGAATGAAACATCTTCATCCTTTTTTGAACTTCCATCCGTTATGGGTATTAGTGTCTCACAAGGAAGACCAGGATCAATGTGTTTTCTTGCAGCCGATACAGATAAAACACCGTCTTTAGAAAGTTTTGACTCCATAGTTTCTAAGCAGCAGCCTTCTGGCAATTTGAACTTTCTGACAAATTGTCGCATAATATATCCCGTTTTTGTCTTCTTTTCCTGCTTTCCTTCGATTATTACATATTCAGGACGTGCTTTGACTCGGATTTCATCACGGCTGAAGCTTCTTACGTCTAAGTCCAATTGGAACTTATCCTTGCCAACTTTTATACTGGGCCTGATATGGCGTTTTTGGAGGAAGGTTGTCAGTTTTGGACGGAGCTGAGAGGTTATTAGACGAAGGGTCATTTTCTATTGTTGTTTTTGTGTATTGTGTTTATTTCATTTTATTTTATTAATATTTATATGGAAAAGTTTTTTGGTTTTATGCATGGAGGGATCTACGGTTTTATGTGGTTTTTGGAGAGGGTGACAACTTTCACTGTCACATATTGGACTGAAAGTTATTGACATTGTCTTTTAAAAGACATCTTTAATGTTATTGAGGTTTTTAGGGTTCCGTGCCTAAATGGTGATAAATAAATAAATATATAATTCAGGTAACTTAAGAAAATAGTACATGTTATTCTAAGACCCATATTATAAATACCTTACAGACTAACATACATATAAATAAACATAACTATTTTACAATAGGAGCACCACGAGTTTTAGGGATTTTTGGCGGTCTAGTATCCCTGTATTTACGGTATACAACCCCTGCAGGCCAGAACTCCGGTACGAGGAACATCTTCATGTGCTCGGCTGGAACCTGCAGCACGTACGACTTGAAGTCTGTCGGCCGCTTCTGCTCCAGCTCCTTCAAACACATACGCATGCAGTCCTCCCGTTGATAAGTATAACCCTATTACTGAGACTGCTGTCCGTCCGTCCATCCGTCTGTCCGTTGTCACAGGACTGTATCTGTCACAGGGCTATCTCTCTGAACATAGACACTTGAATTTTTTACAAAGTTTACTATTGTCACTATTACAATAAATAACAAAAATAAATTAATTGTAAAAAATCTCAAATTTTTCAAATACATTTTTTTTCTGGCGTATTTCGATAGATTTCATGAACCGTATAAAAACTTGAAATTATCATAGTGTGTTTTACTATGGTTGCTATGACAACAAAGAATTAAATTATAATGTTACTAGCTGCGCTCCGCGGCTTTGCCCGCATTAAATCCTGGCTATAAAGTTTCCTCTTGAATCACTCTATCTATTGATGAAAACCGCATTTAAAAGCTATTCTGTAGTTTAATAGATCTAAAGCGTACGTACATACGGCGAGAAGCGACTTTAGTTTATACTAAGTAAAGATTAAAGTTTTTAATAGGGTGCATACAAGAAACGTGTTTTTTCACCTTTTTGACTGACTGACTGACAGACAACGCACAGCATAAAGCATAAACCGCTGGTCGTAGAGACCTGAAATTTGGAGGGTATATTTGTCTTAGTACGTAAGGGTGTACTAAGAAAGGATTTTCCAAAATTCATCCCTTAAGGGGGTGAAATGGGGGTTCAAAGTTTGTATGGAGAAACAAGATTAGATAGTTTTTTCTATTCGAAACCACACACAATTTCTTCAGTAAAAAAATAAGTAAATACGTGTTTCGGGCTTTTTCAAAATTCTACCCCTAAAAGGGTAAAATGGGGTAACAAAGTCTGAAAACCAATATTGTTTCGGATTGCGCTGAAATTTGGCATGCAAATAGTTATTACGACGTTAGTTCCCTCTGAGAAAGGATTTTCAAAAATTCACCCTTGAAGGGGATGAAACGGGGATTCAAAGTTTGCATGAAGAAACAAGATTAGATAGTCTTTTCTATTCGAAACTTAACACAAGTACTTAAGTAAGTAAATATGTCTTTCAGGCTCTTCCGAAATTCCACCCCTAAAAGGGTGAAGTGGGTGACAAAGTCTGAAATCAATATTGTTTCGGATTGCGCTGAAATTTGGCATGCAGATAGTTATTTTGTTAGTCAAAAAATTCCTCCCGGGTACGGAACAGGGATTCAAAGTTTGTATGGCGAAACAAGATGAGATAGTCTGTTTTATTCGAAACTTTACACATTAGTACTTCTGTTAATAAATAAGTAAGTACGTGTTGTAGGATTTTCCGAAATGGGGTAGGTAACAAAGTATACAAAATTGTGTTTTTCAGGTTTTATAAATAAGAATCCCGATTTTCCTTAGTCACGCAATAACATGAAAACGGGTGAACCGATTTGCTGACTAATTCATCATTGATGTCTTTAATGATAGAATCGTTTTTACAAAAGAAAAGTTTTCAGTAAATAAAAGGAGATTTTAACGCGGGCGAAGCCGCGGTGCACTTCTAGTTAGGTATAAACATGGAGATATAAAAAGTAACGTAGTACGTTCATATCGATGGGTATAAAATATGTGCTGGTACGGAACCGCGTGCGGGTCGGACTCGCCCTTGGCTGGTATATTTTATTTTATCTGAGTACAGACTCAGATAAAAGTACCATAGTTTAGGTTTATGGCCAGTTATTATATATTATATATACTCTTTGGTATTAGGCACCACCACAGAACACAGATATAGTTCTGTGGCTACCACAGTTTCACAATTATGGAAAACTATTTTCGAATCTGAATATACTGTATTATTATCTTTTCCTCGGATCTTTTCTATGCTGTAGGCTAAAAATAAGGGCAAATATTAGTGGCTGTTACCTAAGTAGTACATTTGCTAATATCACGGTAACAAAAACAACAAATAAAAATTGAATTTGTAACCTTAAAAAAAATCATCCATTCCCGATACTTTTTTAACTGAATGTACAATCATAAATACGTACATATATTCTTACTTACATACATATATACACTCGAAAAACATAACCCTCCTTCTTCCGCAGCCGGGTAAAAAGTGCTCAACGCGCATAAAGAAGTTTTAACATCAAAAATACATTATACCTAGCGTAGTATTAATATCTTTTCTATGACCTAGCTGTCGTGGTTGTCTCCTGACTATTTCTATGGAAAGATGTATAGAGATGAATTAAAATATGTCGCGCTATAATATACATCTTTATAGATCTACTTAAATTATAAATTACTACCTACATTTTGTGTGCCTACATGTTTTGTATCAGTTTTGCGTCGAGTATGAAATAGGAGAACGGTCAGCTTTGATGTCAGAGTTACTGAGTTCAATCCCCGCTGTGCACCAATAGATTTTGCTGTCAAAAATGTATGTGCGCTTGTCACAGTGGCCTTCCGGGGAAGGAAAAACATCGTTAAGAAACCAACAACCCCCGCATGGTGGTAGGACACTATCTAGTGTCCGCCTGGCCAGCCACCACCCTCAAGAAAATCTGTCGCCAAACATCTTATGTGTCCCGGTAGCTATCCTTGAGAGCAAGTTCCCATTCTAGGCCTGGCGTGCTTACCATCTTCAACCGCATCATCACTTACCAACAGGTGAGATAGTGGTCAAACTATAGCCTAATAAGTTATAAAAATAAACTGGCCAAGTGCAAGTCGGACTCGCACTAGTAGGGTTCCGTACCACACTACAGTATTTTTTAAGATCGACCAAAAAATACCACTATCATTTTTCGTCAGGTAAAAATAATAATGAATAAACATTTTATCTCTTATAACGCCATCTAACGTCTAACAAAGGTGTTAGGGATCGACATTTCAATATAACGCCATCTATGGGACGTTTACCTAACTAAGCGTACATAGATGGCGTGAAATGCCGAAAAAAACACGTTTCTTATATGGGGACCCTCTATTATTTTTAACTTTATTCTGTTTTTAGTATTTGTTGTTATAGCGGCAACAGAAATACATCATGTGTGAAAATTTCAACTGTCTAACTATCACGGTTCATGAGATACAGCCTGGTGACAGACGGACAGACAGACAGACAGACAGACAGACAGACAGACAGACAGACAGACGGACAGCGGAGTCCTAGTAATAGGGTCCCGTTTTATCCTTTGGTCCGTACCCAAAGGACCCTAAAAATACAACTTCTGACCTGACCACATGAGTAAAGCATGTGTTCTGACGGCGGATGATGTATAATAATATTATCCTCAGACTATCATTTATGATAGTTAGAGATATTATCTGTTTTTGACAAAACCATAGAAAAGATAATAATACAAAACCCTAACTTTAAAGCAAGTTAAATCAAATTGATTAAACTCTCCTTAGATACCTACTTTCAATAGATCGATTTAATTTAGTCTGAGACTAGTGCATTTTCATTTATTTTCTTGATTTAACGCTTAAGCAGCCGTGTTCTCATATTGATGGACGTATACTGAAAAACGTCAACGTCTTTGATCAAAACCTGTAACGGAGACTCCACTAAAAGGCTGTAAACTAGCGTACCTACCTACTGACCCTAGGTACTTTTTAACGCGGGCGAAGCCGCGGGGCGCAGATAGATTGGACTAGTACCTATACAGTTATCTGTGCAGATAGATGGCTAGATAGGTACCTACACATCGAGGTGTACGTAGTACATTCATATCGATGCCTATTAACTCAATTTTAGGCAGGTACCAACTGCATATAAACAAATCTGTACCTACGGACCTACGGCTGCATTATCGTAATGTCACAGAATAAATAATAGTAGAAGCCTGACACGTCGTAGTAGGATTTGCGCAGTCGATGTTTACAAACAAAACACAACGCTGAATCATTGGATTCGCCGGCCGGTACCTAGCCTATTCTGTATCTTTCACGAAAGTTCCACGATGCAACCCGGCTGTCGGTTCTCAACCTATACGTTGCGAACACTGCCATCTAGCGGGGAGTAGAAAATTCTCGAACTTGCGATATTTCGTCATCACGGTCATTCACGACAGCTGCAACAGACACGCCGCACACAGTGATGGCTCATGTTGCTGTGACTCACACATTGATAAAATTCTCGTTATCGATTGTTTGCTTGCATGGTTGGTTGGTTGGCAATGGCAATTGCAAGCTGCCGCCGGCTTGCATCGTGGAATTTTCGTGAATGATATTATAGAATAAGTAGGTAGGTACCGGTCCGTAAATTTATCAGCGTTGTGTTTTGTTTGTAAACATTGACTTGACGCAATTCCTATTACGACCAGTGAGTTAAAATAAATTAAGAGACGTCTGAACATGGTCGATACCTAATAACGGTTTTAAAATAGGTACACCTACCTAAGTAGTGTACGTTATAAGTACGTAGGTACATTAGTTTATAACGTCTTGATTTTTTGCTAGGTAATAAAATGTGCCTGTAACTGTTAGCTACAAATTTTAAATAGTTAGGTGTATTATTATTACCTTGCTTACATTATTAATGTATAGGTACCTACTTACCTATTCAATCAACTGGAAAAAGTTGAATGAAACTCAAAAGGTTGAATAATAACGACGAATAATTAAGATAGATTAAAAACGAAAACAACCGACTTCCATGCCTCGCGAGTCAATTTCAGTAGCAAGTTTGAGACGTTTATCGTCATATCTCTGGAGATACTTATCAGATCTCTATAAAATTACAATGGGAACATTTCGAAATAGTACCCTACCTATTAAAAAAATAATTATTCAAATCGGTTCACAATTGACGGAGTAATCGCGCAACATACACAAAAAAAACATACAGATGAATAGAGAACCTCCTTCTTTTTCGAAGTCGGTTGAAAATATATATTACTCTCTGTATCTATTTGTCTTTCTGTGGCATCGTAACTCCTAAACTGATGAATCGATTTTGATTTCGTCTTTTTGTTTGGAAGGTGACATTGTTAATCAGTTCTAAAAAATAAAATCCTAATCAGCACTTTTCTAGTAATTAGAGGAGCATACGAGAGAAACTTCCACAACTTTCACTGTTCTGTTTGATTCTAAGGTTGGCATCCTGATTGCAAGAACACGGTGGGTAACCTTGACTTAATGCTGAAGCAATTTCTGGACTCTGCAATATACTACCTAGGAGGAGTGTTTTTTTTATTTCAGCCAAGAGTTTTTAAATATTGATTTGAACATAAATAATTTAAGATCTTTTGCAAAACGAAAAAACGACTTCACATGCCGCGATAGTGAAAATATCCACAAGTCATAACCATGTCGTCAAGGTATCAATTTTTTTATATTGTTCATATCCATATCTCCGGAGATAATAGTTAAATCTTGATGAAATTTAAACGGAATCAACCAGAAAGCATAATCTCACAAACAAAAAAAGGATTTTTCAAATTGGTTAAGATTTAACGGTTGATAAGAAGACTTGAGTTTAGAACAGTTATAATTAAACATAACATTAGGGAAAAGGAAACATTTTCAGCAGTCAATCATCATCACTATTTTCTCCTTCAGGCGTGCCTTCTTCTTTGATATGTGTGACGTCTACATTATCATAATACAAAGTTACGGATGACGATGAGGGAGAAGGGCCAAGGTTCGGTCCCGGAGAGTTAACTGAATGTGAAGGTGAATAATGAATTGGATATTTCACGTTTCTTTTCGGAGTAGATTGATATGCCATATGAGTTGATCCCGAAGATGCGGCTATTCCTGATGGCAACGGAGGGGCATTGGCTTTAATTTCATCAATTAATTGCAAAACTCTAATTTTAAATTGCCTTATTTGACTTTCAAGCATCGTGTCAAATTCACTCAATAAGCTAAGGAAAAAATATTGCATTGGATTTGTAGTTGGCATGCATGGAGTTTCCATTTCATTCTCTTTTTTCTTCTTTAAATACTCCGCTTGAGATTTGTCAACTTCAGCTATAGGTCGTTTTCTAGTACTTACAGTAAGCTGACTCATATGGAATGGTTTAGCAAAAGAATCTGATGAGTTATCGTTATCATTTTGATCACTAGTTTCTCCGCTTTTGTCTTTCAGCTGCGATTGATGGTGTATTTCTGATGATACCTGCTGTAGTTTATGACTTGGTATATTGCTTTGGTCAGTCGTATTTTGCATGGCTTTCACATATGGCTTTACAAATCCTAAATATTCACCCAGGTAGTAAGGTTTCTTCGGTTTGGATCCGCTAGCAGGAGCTTTTTTACTTCTGATAAACGAAGATCGTATATTTCTCCATTTTTCTTTGCAATCAGCAACTGGAACAATTTAGATTATTGAATAATAATATGTATTAAAAACTAACAACATAACAAACAACATCAGCAGCTGTTTCACATATTTTCTACACTCTACTCGTTTAAAAACATAGATCAGTAATCAGTTAAAAAAGAACAGTAAAAAGTAGTTAGATCAATTACCTAAACAAACATTTATAAAAGGTAACCAAAAAACTTCTTTTTTGATTACATATGCTATAAAAAACATTATTTCACCCGTTTAGGCCATAAAGCTTATTCAAAACTACCTACACTAGGGGTAAAAAATTGATATTTTATATGATATTAATGTTTAAAGCTGCTAAACTTACAGTAGGTATCGTTTTCCAAGTTTCATATAAGCTTTAAAGCTATTATAAGCTTTTAAGGTAGACGGAAAGACAAATAAAAAGATCATGAACTTGTTTGACCTTGACACCAAAAATCTGATAACTTTAAACGTGTCTCAAAATGACTTTAGATCTCTGCTACTATTTATAGTAAACTGAACTTTTAAGTTCAATTAATTTTATCATTGGACTATCTACGCTTTTGCGCTTTTTCTGTTACACATTGTACCTATAGTTAGATTTCTTCTGATAGTATGGTTTTTCTTCATTATACATGGAATCAGTTTAAATTTGGGAGAAACAGCTTTATTACAACTCTATAGAGTTGACATGACAATGATATCGTTTTCATTGAATTGATTAGGCCAACGCGATGAACAAACGTACAATTCAAAGAAAACATAATTTTTATGCAATGGTTTGTTAAGACTTATAAACCTGGTTACCAAGCCGGTAGCATCGTAATTGTAGTAATATGATTAACTATTGTCTTTATTTTTAAACGAAATCAAAAAAAAGGAGGAGGTTCTCAATTCTTCGGAAAAAAAATTTAAATTTTTTTTTATGTTGTTCACCGATCACTCGAAGATGCCTGAACCGATTTGGAAAATTCTTTTTTTTTTCAAAGGGTACTCTTTCCAGGTGGTCCCATTTAAATGTTAACGAAATCGGCCGAGCCGGTTTTAATACATCAGCATTTGTATTACGACGCATTTACTTATCTCGACGACCTACACTTGGCTGGCACAGATTATGTAATAGTTACTATATCTACTGGCTACTTTGACTAGCGCGATGTTTGAAGTCGGTTCTCTTAGTTTTTAGGGCTCTGTAGTCCTGACAAGGAACCCTTATAGTTTCGTCATGTCCGTCTGTCTGTCTGTCTGTCCGAGGTTTTGCTAAGAGACCGTTAATACTAGAAAACTGTAATGTTGTGGGGGTATGTAAATAAATGACGCCGACAAAGTGCTGAAATAAAATTTTGAAAAATATTTTTTTTAGGTTAGCTCCCCTATATGAGAAGTGGGGATGATTTTCATCTTCTACCCCATCGTGTGGGGTATCGTTGAATAGGTATTTTAAAAAGACTTAAGGGTTGCTAATACCATTTTTCGATTGAATGCTCCATTTACGAAATATTTAACTTTAAAGTGCAAGTTTTTGTTCCAGTAGGGCGTCCTCCCCCCTCTAAAAGCTAAACTGCTGGCTTGAAAAATCTAGAAAAAATCGTGATAATAGCGCATTTCATGAACTTTAAAGGAAAATTATAGCGGTTAAGATAACTTTATTAGTTTAGCAGTAATAGTCGTTGAACTTGGGTGTTGGATAATTTTGTACAAAATACATAATCCTTAGAATAAATCCTTTAAAGTGACAAAGATGGAGTACCTAGTTGCTTGTTTATAACGGGTAAAGACTTGCATTGAATAACAGGCGACTACGGAACCCTACACTGCGCGTGGCCCGACACGCACTTGGCCGGTTATTTAAAATTCACTTCGATTAGGTAAAAGTTGGAAATTTATTGTCTCTGAATTAATTCGTTTTACCTATATTGGAGTAGTTGTCAGACCCGACAGTTATCAATATTGGCCATTCATTACTGTATGTCAACATAAATTTGTCACCGATTTTTTGAAAAAAATAATCACTCACCCGTAATATTTATTTTTTTTGCAATTTCATTCCACGCTTTTTCAACTAAAACTTTATTTGTATATTCTGGTAAATTAAAATTATAAAGCAAAGGATATTTCTCTATTTCTGTGATAAGTTTATAGTTAATATCTCTTTCAACCATTTTGCGCAGGAAATGAAACCAACAGGCGTCCTACAAATGTTGTACCGCTACTGATGTTGCATGCAGAAAGGAAGCCGTCCCGCGCCCCTGCCGTACCGATCCGTGTGCGAGAGTGATGCAAGATATTTAAATACAGTATACATAATAGATTTATAGTACCTATAATCCAATCCAATCAGCATGTTGCACGCATACCGTTATCGTATGTTATTGTTGCGTTCACTACCTTTGCTCCGGGCTTGTACTATTCATTATTCTGTGTCCGGGCCCCGAATTCAATCGAATACAAGGGGCGTTACTTGCCTGTTATTTCAATCTGTAGAATTCTAGATTGAAATAATTAATGATGAAAAAGATTTATGGTTACAAAAAGCTAGGAATGGAAAGCTGAAGTATATTTATATTTTTATTCATTAGCACGGCTCGTGGCTTTGCCTGGCTTAAAAAGACTTGAAAAATTTAGCATTAAGTATCATATTTTTATATATAGATCTATATATGTAGGTATGTATAATATATGTATGTGTATCTCAGGTTTAAATTTCATCCATATCCAAATCAGCTGCTTTTGCGTGACGTAATAAATACACACCAAACTTCTAAAATTTGTAAAATTGGTATGGTATTAAACATTTATTTCGGAAACAAAATGAGTCAAATAAAAAAAAATGTTAAGAAGGATCCACTTCATTCATTCAGTTCACTATTTTAAACGAGCGTGTTGAAAACAACCAAGTAACCGCGCTAAAGGTCTAGGTCTAGGCACAATAATGTCACAGTTTTACAATCCATAATGTTATCTACTGGGTATATAGTGAATGCATTGTTCGCAGACGCTGCACAGTTTTTGCTCGATGTTTACCGACTTAATAATAATAATATACCTGGTAAAGCGGTTACCGACCCCTGAGCGAGCGCTTGAAGGCCACGTTGAATGGCTTTGTTATTTAGACCCGTTGCAATGCAACTATGGACCGAACTACGTATACATGCAGTGCCCAGACTTACAAAAATGCTTACAAAGGATAAAATACAATATTATACCTACTAGCCCAGCCCAATGGCTTCGCACACATGATGTAGAAATTGATGTGTGGCAACTGAACAACAATTTATAAGTATACTTAATCATCATCATTGTCAGCTGGTGTCCGTCCACTGCTGGACGTAGGCCTCTCCCAAGGTGCGCCACTGAGCCCGATCTTCGGCTCTTCTTTATATAAGTATACTTAACGATAACTATACACACCCAATTTCGCATATTATATAATATTAGTAGGATCTTAAGGTTTATTAAAAATAAAAATAAAAGATACAGAAAAATGTTTCTTATCAAAAACTAATTACAAAATCGATAATGCACGTTAAAGTACTTTAAGTACCTACTTAGTTTTAAGTTAATCGAACCAAGTAGACCGTAACATTTTCCATTGATACTTTATCATTTATCATCCTGTTCCTGTTCAATGATGATGATTTATTAATGATTTATTGAATGATTTTCGAAAATAAAATTAGCCTGTGTCTATGGCTTGTGTGTTATTACAGAACCTACACTATCTACATTTCTAATTTTATTCAAACCGATTGAGTTTTTTTTTCTTTATGATATATGGTAACAGAACAAGTACCACGCTCGCCTGATGGTAAGTAATGAAATGACGACTACCTATTACAGATACAGCGGCATGCAGCATTCTAGACTGCGAGAATGTTGCATGTGACTTCACTGCGCCTGTTACTTTGTGACATAAAGATGTTGAGGCTCACCTCACATGACCTGTAATTTCACTGGACACCTTGCCATTTCAACCGTAAAACATTTCTATTTCACGGCTGAAAATTACTTGGCAAAATGGTGGTACCGCCCCAGGCGGACTAGCAGAAGTCCTACCACTACAACAAATAAATTAAAATAACAAAAAAACTATAATATGAAAATAGCTACAAATTACCGAGATACGTGGTAACAAACATTCACACACGCACTTACTTTCGCATTTATAAGGTTAATAGGAATAGGCTATCTACCCACCTAAGTATACCATGGGAACTTACCTAATTATCAATATTTAGGTATAGGTAGGTACTACCTGGCAAAAGTTTTTACGAAAGCAGCTAATACAAGCTAATAGGTACTTCTTTGCATAGTAGGTAGGTATAAAACAAAGTCGCTTCTCGCTGTACTATGTTCCTCATTCCCTCCTTCTGCGTATTACCATAGGTCTTCGAGCATTTACCAATGTAGATGTTAACGTTGTAATCCGCAAACATTTTTTTCTGCCGATACTTACGGGGGACGAGGTAAACACGCATTGCACACACACAAATCACTCACTTTAACGATCCCGCACACTAGCTTGAAACGCGCACACAGTATTAAAAATACAGCGTAGTTACGCACGCTCATATGGCCAAAAATGGCTATATGGCCAGCAGAGGAATACGCCTTGCATTATACCGTGTAGTTACGCACGCTCATATGGCCAAAAATGGCTCTATGGCCAGCAGAGGGGTACGCCTTGCGTTAACATCGCCTTTAGTAAATGTACAGGTACCTACTAGGTACGCTTGTTTTAAACTGCGCAACGAATTTTAATATGATTTTCATCAATAGATAGATATCAATAGATTCAAGAAGAAAGTTCTAATCAAATCAAAACATATTAAGGGATTTGGGATTAAACGTGGGCAAATACCTATGCTGGGCGCATCTTGTACCTACCTACATAATAGGTATAAATAAAAATCAGGTTAGCTATATCTACTACTTAAGAATAAGTCTGTCAGTTACCTGACAGAATACAGTCTATTTATCTAAGAACGTAGGTACCGATTAAGTACCTACTAAGAATACTCGTAGAATAAAAAAAATCATTAGTGAATACCTACCTACCACAGAAATATAAAAAAATATACGGTCGAATTAAGAAACCTCCTCCTTTTTTTGAAGTCGGTTAAAAAATAACTCAAGACGAGAATAAAAAAGGTTTTATTCTCGTCTGAGAAAAATAATTATTCATATTTATGTGGATAATACCTACCTACCTAGGTGCTACTACCTATACCTAGGTACTACTACCTATCTAGCTAAGTAGGTATGTATACCTACTTACCTACTTACTCCTCATTATGGGGTAGGTTCATAGGATATTTTTATTAAGTAGGTACCTATATCTTGGTAGGTACCTACCTACTTACTTATCATCACAAAACCTTACATTGCATTTTATTTTGTCATCCGTTTCAATTTATCAGCTTCAATTTACCTACTACAAACAATATCCCTTTTACAGATAACATTACCGTGACCTTGCTCAGGGAGAGTACTTCGTTCAATGTTGTTATTATTATCAGACTGCTGTGGACCTACCTCACTATAATACCTACCATTCTGTCTAGACTGTAGAAATTATTTCCAGAAAAATCCACAAGCTTCCATACAAATGTTCTATAGCCATCTCCTTCTAGAAGGTTCGCGCGTCGGACGGCCGTAGGTGCTCTCAATGTGAGGGTCGCATGCATTTTTACATTTTATTTCAAAACCAAAGTAATGTGCATTATAATATAATATTATGTTAACTAATTAGGTTTTTATATTCATAAAGTATTTCAAGAAACAAATGTTACCAGGAAACTATCCGATATAAATAGATGGGATACTTATAGAAACAAATAAAATTAGACTAGGGAAGTAAGATAGGGTAGAGAGTTTGAAATTTCGTCGCGTTGAGATTTGAATTCATGACTTACATGATATGTTATTAGACATATATTTCAATTCCGCAAGGTATTTTATTAACATATTGGATCTTCACTTAATTGTTATGTCATTATTTTAAATGTTCAATATGACTATACTATTACTACGATAAGGAAAATAATCGAAATAACTCTGTATTTACACACTCTAGAAATAATCTATAATTACACATACTAAATTCTATAAAATATGTGTCATATAGGTAGAAAAATAACTCACATACGTAAATTACCAGCCAAGTGCACGTTGGACTCGCAAAACTAGACGTCCCAGTTTAAGAACACTAATGACAGTTTTAGACACTTTCTGTACGTGTAATAGGTAACAGAATATTAAATTGCTAGTACGAGTAAATTGACTTCAGTATGTGAGGGTCGCGTGATCGGTTTCGAGAGATAAAGTATTTACTAGTATTGACACCATTTATAGGGTTACATACCCAAAGGCTACCAAAAGAATCCTATTACTGAGACTTCGCTATCTGTCCGTCCGTCTGTCTATCCATCCGCCTTTAACAGGGCTGTATCTGCTTAAACGATACCGGTTTACCTATTAACGTAGATACATAAAATATTCACGAGGTATACATTACTATGGGGGATTTAACAACAAATACTAAAAATAAAATAAAATAAATCCCCATACAAGAAACGCGTTTTATCGGCGTTTTTTGCTTGCACTTATGAACCATAATAGATAGAGACTTGAAATCTGCACGAAGTATGTATTACCATAGCCGCTATAAGAACAAATACTAAAAGTAGAATAAAGTTGAAAATAAATCCCTATACAAAAGCATATTTTTCCAGCAAATTTCGTTCACTCAGTTCATTAACTCTACGTGTGCAATTTCAACCCGCACTTGGCCAGTTTATTATGGTTTCAAACATTAAAGATGAAAATTTTAAGCTTCTTAATATCACTCACATGTGTGTATGGCAGAAAAACATGATGTAAGTACGTTTTTCATTTTTATGTCTTATTTTATTTCATATATTATTTTATACTTTTATGACTAGCATTTCTTGTGTCTTATTCTGCCCTTTAAGTTATCTACGTGCAAATTGCAAAAAACACATACACAGACTGACTTTTGCATTTATAATAGTGGGCTGACGACCCACTCCGCTCTCAAGGTCAAGCGTGGAGGTGGCTCAGGATCAGAATAAAACTGACGAAGTGCGAATTGGACTCAAGCACCGAGGGTTTCGTACGAACTTGTCAAACTAGGTTATAAGACCAACTTAACTTTGTATGTAGTTCAATCCATAGTCCTATGCCTAGACACGGTTAATCCACTAACCAAAAATAATAAGTAAGTGATCGTAAATTCGTTTGTTTTTCGTTATTAAGCGATTTTTTCCATTATGTGATGTAAGATCTCTCTTTTCACTTATTTTTTGAAGTGAAAACTTCTTTAACGGCGTTGTGAACTTTTTGGGATGGGTAAAAATGTTAAACTCGCGTTAGGTCCTCGCGTCAGGACACGTAACCTGATCAAAAAATCGTAAGACGGAGGGATAGTAGACCAAATGCACAACGTAAATGTTAAAGTTTTAATTTCTGCCGGCACTCCCGGAGTGCACTTACACTGAGATAGTGAGTAGATATTGTTTATATTATATGAGTAGATATAATATGAATATATAGATAGTGCCACCTGATGTTAAGTGATGAATGAATGAATTAATTTAATGATTCTAGTTCAACGAGAATTAAGTAAGTATAGGTTTCGATTCTCTTCTGAAATCGCAAAATATGGGACATACAGGATCATATCTTTTGATGGCAATAACTAACAAGTTTGATTTTTTCATATCTGAAAGAGATCGTAAGTTATATCAAATACTCGGGGTATTTGATATAAATTTCAACTTGATACCAAAACACTTGAAAAGGGTCTTGACTTGACAGACAGACAGATAGACGGATAGACGGACAACAAAGTGATACCATACCTAAGGGTTGGTGCCTTGTTTCTATTGAGTTACAGAACCCTAAAATAATATAATAATAATAATTTATTTGCACACTTAGCACAACAAAAACAGAGTTTTGAATTTGCTTAGGTTACTAAAGAAAGTTTAAATATGAGCTCTGATTCTCACAGTAGGTTAATCCTGTGCAGGGATCCCAACCTGCTAGGCTATTCTGTAAGCTATCTCGACGGCGGAAACCGCGGTGAGATTTGAATTTCGTAATTCAAATCTCACCGCGGTTTCCGCCGTCGAGATAGCTTACAGAATAGCCTAGCTGAACCGAGGAAATTATCGTACCAGGGCCGTAAAATTATCGTATTTTGACGTTTTTGGAGCAAAATTATCGTACACTCAGTATAATGGCTTAACATACATTAAAAATCATATGAAACGATATAAGAAGGTAATTTTTATTACTTTGTGTATATACAGAACAGAATCAATGTATATTAAACTCCATACAGGCAAACGGGCTGGCTGAGTAGTAGACATACCACAGACGGACAGACAGACCACAGTCCACAGATTTTTATAAGCGTGCCAACATTTTGAAATGTAGAAATAAGCCAATAGATGGCGCTCTGAGTAAAAATAAATAGTATATGCTCAATATTTTATTTAATATCAGCGTAATTCTCAAATTTTCCGGTGTATTTGCGTACGATAACAGTGTTCCTATCGTACATCGTACGGAGGCCTAAATTATCGTATTTGTACGATAATTATCGTACGGTTGGGATCCCTGATCCAGTGTTGTGAGCATTCAGTATCTTCCTACAATGAGCAATAACATAATACATAGATAATAATATTGAACTAATATTATGACATATGTTTACGATAAAAATATAGTAGCGACCCAAAAGTTGAACATCTGTGAATATGAGTAGCACGTTGACGTCATATATAGCTCTCGAAATGTCTACTCTACACGAGATGGCGCTTTTCGCAATATAAAAGAGCGCGCGATGCACATTGAGTCGTCAGTCAGTTGAATTTCGTCAAGCAATCAACATTTGAAGCGATATTACTACTACAGCTACTACAAGCTATTCACTCCGAGCAAACACTATTTTTCGTGTTATTGAAGCTGCACGTCTGCATATTCATCAGTTTGTTCTTGTTGCAAGTTTTGATTATCAAGACAAATCAAAAATGTCGCTGCTGCCATACTTCTTTGACGACATGGGCTTCCGTCGTCCACGCCGTCTCATGGACCAGCACTTTGGATTGGCTCTCACTCCCGACGACCTGCTCTCCGCCATTTCTGGACCAGTGACTCCAGTGTTGAGCCAAGAATATATCCGCCCGTGGCGTCACCTAGCCGCTGCAGTGAGAGACGCCGGCTCCTGTATCAAGGCTGACAAAGATAAGTTTCAAGTTAATTTGGATGTTCAGCACTTCGCTCCCGAAGAGATCAGCGTGAAGACAGCGGACGGATACATCGTTGTAGAAGGCAAGCACGAGGAAAAGAAAGACGACCACGGGTACATTTCGCGTCAGTTTTCGCGGCGGTACGCGCTGCCTGAAGGATGTGACTTGGAAGCGGTCGAATCTAGCCTTTCTTCAGATGGCGTCCTTTGTATCACAGCTCCGAGGAAGGTTCCAGAAGCCCTTAAGGGTGAGAGGAAAGTGCCTATCGCTCAGACAGGACCAGTACGTAAGGAGATCAAGGATGATGCTGCAACCAACGGCGATGCGAAGTGAAAATTGTTAGATTCTTAGTTCCTTTGTTGTAGATAAAGTGGATGACTTTTATTCGTTCCAGTAATTTTCTATTAACTATTTCCTTCGTATATATATTAAACTAACTGGCATTTTAAAGTTACTCGTTCTATGTACAATTTAACAAGATTTGCGTTGTATGTAGTTCATTATGTAACATTTGTAAGGTGCCACTGCTTGTAATTTAATTTGAGAGACTGATTTAAGTATTTTAAGTTCCTTGTTTAAAATATATAAGCTTTTAAAAAAATATATGTATTGTTTATTTTTGACCTTGACTTGCATCCATTTGAAAATTTTGAAAGCTATGTACCTAGGTAGGCTAGGCAGGTCTGTACGTAGGCAGTAAAGTCGTAGAAATAGACAAACAGCTCGAGCTGATTAGGGAGGTAGGTATACTTAGTATAATACTAATTTAATAATTACTATACTATAGGTCGCACAAGATGTCTAGGTTTTCCAGCTGAGGCCCACGTTTAAATTACCTACGTAGAACCATTGTCTTTAATTATTAACTCGTCATAATAAATATCTAAGTATTATGTTTTTGATGTAGGTAACATACATTTCCGTTTAGTTCTAAAAGGTAGAACTAGACTGATAGAATTACTCGTGATGTTATAAAACATGTAATAAAATGTAGTAATATCATGTTTTATAACATTCCGTTTCCACATTATCTGAAACATGTTAAATGACAATTTTATAACATGTTACCATTGCACCATAAGCAGCAATGAGCAAATATTTCCAATCATAAATGTGAAATGTTAAGTAGGTAGGCATGGATAGGTAGGTAGGTATGACATTCATGTATTATTTATAATTTATAATTATAGTATTGATATATAATAAATATATACAAGTAGCTACTAGGTAGGTGCCTACTTACAGGTAGATAATATAGACATATGATAAATAAATACAAGTAGCTACCTAGGTAGGTGCCTACTTACAGGTAGGTACATATACCATTATGTACCTACCTACCACAGTTTTTTTATTGTACAACTGTGCCAGTAAGTATATAACTAGTATACCCATACAGTAAGTAATCTGTAGTATGTACAGAAGCAGGTCTGACACTGATAGCAAACATGAGACAAAATGGCAACAGTATACTGTACTAATAAGTATTCTGTGACTACTCCAGCGCCATCTAGCTAGACGCTTTTATGTAAAGACACGGTAGATATCACAGTTTTACAATCATAATAAAACTGTGGTAGATATCATAGCGGATAATAGGTAGGAAATACATGATGGAATAGATGTTTGTTATTCTACTCTTTTATGCAAAAACGGCTGAACGGATATGGATAAAATTTGGCAAACAGGTATTTTTTAACCTTTTTTTTTAACACATTGGATACTTTTGAACGCGAGCGAAGCCGCGGGGCGCAGATAGTATTTGATAAGATAATCACCAAGATTTCTAGAAGTTTTACGCTCTATATACATACTAGCTGTTACCTGCGGTTTCGCCCGCGTTATTTGTGTCTTTATGAGCATTGAGGTCTAGATCGATGATCTCTTAGGCCAAGTCACCATAGATGACCCTTAAATTTTTTTGGTTAGGTTAGTATACGAAGTTGTGCTGTTTAAATGTTTGACTCAACACAACAGTTCCTGAAACATTTCTTACAAAGAAAATAAGGTGAATAGCTGCGCGAGCGTAGCAAGCGCTATTATTGGGCAAGTGAAATTTTTTTATGGCTTTTTATATCCCTGACAGTTTAATGATCTAATCATCAAGTCTATATAGATGACTCTTAAGTCGAACTCGATATCGTCTATTGTTAAAGTCATTAATCATTACTTGGCACTTGGTAAACCTAACCAAGGTTTACCAAGTTTTGCTGTTTAAGTATTTGAGTCAGTCTAATGTATGAGGCTGTTAAAACACGCTATTATATGCTATGTAGCGTTATTACTGCGCAAGCGAAGCGAGACATTTGTTTATGACTTTTTATGACCCTGAAAGTTTTATGACCTACTAAGTCGACACCGATGACCCTAAGGTTAAACTTGATATCCACTTATTTTAAGGTAAAAAATCATTATGAATATTAAAGGTTGTACTGTTTCAATTTATGAATCGTGATGCATTTAAAATACAAAAGTTGCTGAAATGTTTCCTACAAAGTAGATATAACAAATGCTTGCGCAACCGGAGCGAGCGCTATTACTGCGCGAGCGTAGCAAGCTCTATCACTGCACGAGCGAAGCGAGCACGAAAAATATTTACGACTTTTTATGACCCTGACAGTTTTTATGACCTACTAAGTCAACACCGATGACACAATGGTTAAACTTGATATCCACTTATTTTAAGGTTAATAATTATTATGATTATTGAAGGTTGTACTGTTTCAATTTATAAACTCGTTTTGATGCATGTGGCTATTAAAATACAAAAACTGCAAAAACATTACCTACAAAGTAGATAAAACAAAGGTTTGCGCGAGCGCAGCGAGCTCTATCAATGCGCGAGCGAAGCGAGCGCGAAAATGTTTACGTCATTTTATGATCCTGACAGTTTTTATGACCTACTAAGTCAAGACCGATGACCCTAAGGTTAAACTTGATACCCACTTATTTTAAAGTAAAAAACCATTATGATTATTGAAGGTTGTACTGTTTCAATTCTTAAACTCGTTTTAATGCATGTGGCTATTAAAATACAAAAAATGCGGAAATATTACCTACAAAGTAGATAAAACAAAGGCTTGCGCGAGCGCAGCGAGCGCTATCAATGCGCGAGCGAAGCGAGCGCGAAATTTTTTATGTCATTTTATGACCCTGACAGTTTTTATGACCTACTAAGTCAACACCGATGACCCTAAGGTTAAACTTGATATCCATTAATTTTAAGGTAAAAATCATTATGATTATTGAAGGTTGAACTGTTCCAATTTAAGACATGTTTTGATGAATGTGGCTATTAAAATACAAAAGTTGCTGAAATGTTTCCTACAAAGTACATTTTACAAATGCTTGCACGACCGGAGCGAGCACTATTACTGCGCGAGCGTAATAAGCGCTATCACAGCGCGAGCGAAGCGAGCGCGAAAAATTTTTACGTCTACTACTAAGTTAACACTGATGACACAAAGGTTAAACTTGATATCCACTTATTTTATGGTTAATAATCATTGTGATTATTGAAGGTTGTACTGTTTCAATTTATGGCCTCGTTTTGATGCATGTGGCTATTAAAATGTTGAAACATTACCTGCAAAGTAGATAAAAACAAAGGTTTGCGCGAGCGCAGCGAGTGCTATCAATGCGCAAGCGAAGCGAGCGTGAAAATTTTTTTTGTCATTTTATGACCCTGACAGTTTTATGACCTACTAAGTCAACGCCGATGACCCTAAGGTTAATCTTGATATACACTTATTTCAAGGTAAAAAAATCATTATGATTATTGGAAGTTGTACTGTTCCAATTTATGTCATGTTTTGATGAATGTGGCTATTAAATTACAAAAGTTGCTGAAATATTTCCTACAATGTAGATATAACTAATGCTTGCACGACCGGAGCGAGTGCTATTACTGCGCGAGCGTAGTAAGCGCTATCACTTAAAACGAAACTGAAATCACGAAAAATTTTTACGACCTTTTATGACCCTGACCGTTTTCATGACCTACTAAGACAACACTGATGACACAGAGGTTAAACTTCATATCCACTTAAGTAGGTGGTTATTGGGTGTTCTACTCCAGCCACATCTGTTGATTAAACGATATACCCAACTGCGTTCGCTCCGCTTGCTGCGCTCACTTGTTGCAGTTGGGTATATCGTTTAATCAACAGATGTAGCTGGAGTAGAACACCCAATAACTAAAAATTGATTATCTCTCACCACTTGTGTTTTAGAACTCAAAGCCTCCGGTGTAATAATTTTGATCGACGTGTTTTAGAACTCTCAATGACCCCGGAGTAATAGTTTTGATCAACTGTGTTCGTAACACATACGGTTGGATGATCCATGGTAAGTATCATCCTGAGAGCCCAAGGTAGGATTATCTCTCACCGCATACGATGTCTCAGCACATACGGTTGGATAAAACATGGTAAGTATCATCCTGAGAGTCCAAGGCAGGATTATCTCTCGCCGTTTGCGATGTCTAAACACAATCGGTTAAGTGATCCATGGTAAGTTTCACTCTGGGAGCCCAAGGTCGGATTATCTCCACCGATTGCGATTCCTAACCTACCTGTGTTTTGAGCATATCGTATAGTCAGATAAACCTGTTCTACTACTTCTACTAAAGCCGTAATGACTTTTTGTTGGAATACTTACGATAAATTATCGCGCCCTAACCTACCTGTGTTTTGAGCATATCGTATAGTCAGATAAACCAAAAAATATTACAAAATTAAAATCTGCTACCCCTAAAGCACCAACTTTTATATTTTCTGTGCTTTAAAGAAATGTGTGTATATACGTTAATAAAAATTCAAGCGTAGTCACTCACCATTTTCATCTAAAGGATTTTAATTTATTAAATTCATGAAGATCTCATTGTCCCTGCTGCTTGTCGTTCCTGTAAAATAGAAATTGGTACACATTAGTTTAAAACTAAGAATACACAATTTAATTTAAAAAAATCTTTACTCAGAATAAATCAAATTAAACTTGGAAATAACTAAACATTAAATCAGTGTGTAGTTAATATAAACAGCAATCGAAAAATAATCATTTTTATGTAATTTTTTAATATTATTTTCTTTACATAACATTTACATAACATGTTCAAAATAATTAGGATCGTTTAAAAAACCGACTTCAAATGCTACTGTATTCAATTTGAGTAGCAAGTTTGCGGTTATTATCGCCATATCTCTGGAGATACTTGATAAATTTACAATGAGACCACTACAAAAGTATAATCTTTGAAATAAATATATAATTAAAAAAATCGGACCATAATTGACAGAGAAAAATAAATAAAAAAAATTTTACAGTGAAACATAGAACATCCTCCTTTTTTTTAAAGTCGGTTAATAGGGCTTTTTGTCGTATGAAGACCTATTTTATTTTTTCGATTTCTAGTTATTGAGAAAATCTTTATTATATAATACGACAGAAACTTGGTTTTTAATTTTATTTTCGAATCAACCAAAAAAGAGTACGTTGCAAAATATTATACAATAAAAGCTAGGTACTTACTTGTTATTTCCAAATAGTTACAGAACTACACTCACCGATACACTCACCGACACCACAGCCGACACCGTACACTTATATAATGAATGGTTTTGTTCACACGCTCGATAGTAGGTACAAACGTATCAAGGTAAAATGGATTGAATAACAATATGTACATCGTAAGCATTTCTTTTAAGGGTTCGCATACACGTTCGTTTTTAACTCTGCGATTGAACTGTTCTGTAGGTACAGATAAATTTTTATACCATTAAGTTTGCACTGTACAGTTAATTAAATGCTATTTTAACCGACACCTAACCGAGGAGTAGGTTCTGAATTCGTCGGAATCTTTTTTTTATGTATGCTTCTCGATTACTCAAAGATGGCTGTACCGATTTAGAATATTTTTTATATTTGTTTGAAAGGACATACTTTCCAAGTAATTTCATTTAAATTTCATCGAGATCTCATGACTATCTCAAGAGATATGGAGACAAACACATCAAACTTGGCACATGACTAGCGCGACATTTGAAGTTGGTTCTTTTAGTTTATTAACGATTTTAAATTATAATTATTACCATTCAGTTAAACTATCATTCATATGTATAGTCACACTATTTAGTGAAAACGAGCAGTTTAAACTCAAGGTGTGTAGCGGCCTTAGGACAAATTACTTTTTAACCGACTTAACAAAACGAGGACTTAACAGATAGCGTTTGTACGAATTACTTTTTTGTTTATTATATCATAGCTCAATCATTTATGAACTGATTTGTTTTTTTTTTTACTGACTTCACAAAAAGGAGGATGTACTCAATTCGTCTGTATAATTTAATTTTTTTGTCACTTCAGAACCTCATCATTTATTAACTGTGTGTGGATTTGGAGAATGTTTTTTTTTTATTTTTTTACCGACTTCAAAAAAAGGAGGAGGTTTTTCATTTCTACCGATATTTTTTATGTTTGTTCGCGGATAACTTCGTCGTTTATGAACCGATTTTGATTATTCTTTTTTTGTTCGAAAGGAGATATTCCAAGTGTAGTAGTACCATGATAATTTTATCGAGGCCTGATGAGTACCTCCAGAGATATTGAGATAAACATCTCAAAATTGGTACTGAAAATGAATAGCGCGGCATTGAAGTCGGTTCGTTTTTAGTTTTTAAACGATATTATTATTAATAGAATATGTTTACAGTGTAGTTCCATTTTAATTTTAACGAGATCCGATAAGAATCTCCAGAGATATGGAGATAGATACCTCAAACTTAGTACTGAAAATGACTTGCGCTGCATGTGAAGTCGGTTTTTTTGTTTTTGAACTTAAATTATGTAAGAAAGTAAATAGTAATACTTCCCGTGTGGTGTATTGTACAGTTCAAATAATTAGATACCGTCTTATTATCTAAACACATAAAATATGATTGTAATATTTTATGCACTGACTTTTAATTTTTCTATCTTTTAATCTATCGTAGTCGGGTAATGGTGTGAGTTTTTATATTGTCATCCGAGTAGGCGGAATCTTTCTTTGATCCGATTTCAAAGGTGGTGCGACCATTAGCTTCAAATTTGCTTGTTTTGTTAAAGTACGGGTACTTAATATCTTTTGAATTGGAATATTATTTGCTGACACATAAAAAGTATTTGCTATAAAATCGCGTAAAATTAGAAAACTGACATATTCTTCGCTGGTTCATCATCCTAGAGAATCTTGCTGCCTGCCAGACCCTGCCAACCGCCCGCCACCCTGCTCAGCCACCGCCTGCCACCCTGCTCAGCCGCCGCCTGCCACCCTGCTCAGCCGCCGCCTGCCAGACTCCGCCAGCCACCGCCAGCCCGCCTGCCGCCTGACATTGCGCAGCCACGACACTTCGAGAAAACATCTACAGAAATATGTGAGTGAGTATTGTCTTATTACGTGTTTTTTAAAATCTTTGTTCCATCCATACTCATTTTTTATTTTTTTTCTCAGGTCGGACTCTGAATATGAATCTGAAGCAATCGTGGCCACAGCACCGTCGGTGTTGTCGCAGCCTACCAAGAAGCCAAAAGCCTCAAAGCGCAAGATCACCCCCGTCGTTAACGCTGCTGCCCTTGCTAAGCGCGGTCATGCATCATACTTGCTCCAAAAACGTCAAAATACGATAATTTCACGGCCCTGGTACTTTCCTCGCTTCAGGTTGGGATCCCTGTACCGATGATGATAATAATTATTTAACAATAATGTATATTGTATGGAGTGAGCAACGTTAAATGATTATTTAACTCTGAATCTAATTATGATGATAAAAGTTCCTAAATATTATCATAACAGTATTTCATCATATTTTATTTTCTTTGTTTTACAGGTCTAAAAAACGCAAGTCAGACATCTTTTCGATTCTGAAAGGGGAAGAAAGCGTTGCTGCATCTAACGCATCAGAAAGCGCCGGAGGCAACGTATCGACTTCTTCCTTCACGACGAGGGTTTCCGGAGGGCAGAGCCGACGCACCGCAACAGTCTCCGAAGGCGACTTTTACGTTGAGGTGAAGCTTTACAACGTCGTCGACGTTCAAAATACGCCTCCTCAAGAACGCTATAAAAAAGCGTTGACGAGTGTAAAGCTGCGTCTCAACGAACAAACTAAGGAGTGGGAAATTTTACAAGAGTTTCTCATTACGGTGTTTAAATTATTTAAAGATTCTAAACCATCAAAATTTAGTGATAAGATTAATTTTAAATAAACAAAACGTGTGCATAGGTTTATTATGGTTTTTATTTTATTAAATTAAGTTAGGTTCATAAAGGTAGATAGAATTATTATAGTATGTTTTGATATATGTAGTGTAGGTAGACTATATTAAACTCTCAAAGTAAATTTTTTAATTAATTTGAAATAAAAAAGAAAATTAAAAGCGTATAATATTATAATACTGACTTTAAAAAATAGGTAACTTTCTATGTAGGTAGGTACTTAAATAATAATTATATCTAGTAGGTAAACAAGCAAGTAGCTTCTACAATGCCATTCTGTTCAGTTTGTAACACATCTATAAGCGGTAGGCGCTGGACAGGTCATTTGCGAAGTAATACACATAAACAAAACGTTTTAACTGTACCGCATATCGATGTGGAAGGCGTAGATATTGTAGCGACAGCATTTCAGAACCGAATAATATCTTACAGGATTGCTGCGCAATACGCAAATGAACATTCTATTGATGTATTTTTAGATTCAATACGAAACAAAGTCAAACTCATTTTAGATGAATGCATAAAAAAACATATTTGTGTCAAAGTCAACTTCGAAATATTCTCAAAGTTTTTACTTTTCAAAAATAATGAACAAGAAACTAAATCGTTTATGACAAAAAATATCCCTGTTTATGGAAATTATAATTTTGAGCATTTATATTTAAATGTAATCAATACAATACGCACAAAAATTGACCAATTCGAAGAGCAAGATTCGGGTTGGACTTTTCTTAATTGTATGCATATTGAGGTTAATGTTAATAAATATCAACCACTTCGCGGCTCCACGTATATTGAACTACCAATATTCATCAAGAAAAAGAAAGCATGTTTAAATATTCAAAACAACGATAAACACTGTTTTCTGTGGAGCGTACTTGCAGCCCTCTATCCAGCTAAAAACCATCCTGAAAGGGTTTCGTCATATGTACATTTTCGCAATGTACTAAACACTGAAAACATTTCGTTTCCCATGACATTATCTGATGTTAAAATATTCGAAGAAAACAATCCAAACCTAAGTTTTATCATTTTTGGCTTAAAAAATAACAAGACTGTTGTAGGCCCGCTTTATAAATCAGAAAGCCATGAAAATAAAAAAACGATTCACCTTCTTTGGATAGAAAACAACACAACATCTCACTATTGTCTCATAAAGAATTTATCGAGACTGGTGAGAAGTCAAATAACGAAGCATAAAGGACAGATCTATTTTTGTGACACTTGTTTGTTGTTTTTTAAAACGGTTGAGGATGTAGAAAGTCATACCTGTAACGGAATTGTCACTGTCCTACCGGAAAAGGGGTCAGTAATTAAATTCAAGAATTTCGAACGCAAACAAGACATTCCTTTTGTAATTTATGCTGACTTTGAAACTATGCTAGAAGATGTAAGCAAAAGTGAATCAGATCCTCAAAGTTCTTATACGCGCACTACACAAAAGCATACACCTATCGCATTTGCTTACAATGTGATTAATTCTGTTGACCCTTCTTACAATAAATTCGTAATCTTTAGAGGTCCTCATTGTGTAGAAAAATTTGTTAGCTCTCTTTACAAAGATGTTCGGGATATCCATGCAGTGTTATCACAAAACGTTCCCATAATTTTTAATGCAAACGATGCAATTGATTTTAGGAATGCAGTTCGATGTCATATTTGTGAGAGTTTTCTATTCGGAGATAAGGTCAGAGACCATTGTCACCTTACTGGACAGTATCGGGGTGCAGCTCATAGCTTATGTAATTTACAGTACAAAGTTCCAAAGTTTGTGCCAATTTTTTTCCACAATTTAGCAGGGTATGATTGTCACTTGTTTATAAAAACACTTGGTGAAGCGCCTGGACCAATAAAAATAATTCCTAAAACGAAAGAAAATTATATCTCTTTCACAAAATTCATTCCAATATCAAGAGACGAGTTTGTTCAGTTAAGATTTGTAGATTCGTTTAAATTTTTAGGAACCAGTCTAGAAAAATTGGTTAAAACCATGAAAACTCATGAGTTTACTCATTTAAGAAATATTTACCCAAATGAAAATGAGTTTTCCCTTCTAACTCGTAAAGGCGTTTACCCTTACGAGTACATGAACGCATGGGAACGTTACAACGAGCCATTTCTGCCAAGCAAAGAAAGTTTTTATAGCTCTCTCAACACTGAGCACATATCAAATAAAGATTATGAGCACGCACAGTCAGTTTGGACCCAATTTGAAATTCGGAACCTAGGCGAATATACCGATTTGTATTTAAAAAGTGATGTGTTGTTGTTAACAGATATATTTGAAAACTTTAGAAAAACTTGCAAACATTACTACAACTTGGACCCTGCATTCTATGTTACAGCACTGAGTTTATCATTCGATGCTATGCTTTATAAAACAGGCATTGAGTTAGAACTAATAGATGACTTTGCTATAGTAGATATGTTACAGACAGGCATACGAGGAGGTGTGGTAATGGCAGCACATAGGCATGCCAAAGCAAACAACGAATTTATTTTCGACCATGATCCGTTGATGCCAGAATCATTCATAGTCTATATAGACTGCAATAATCTTTATGGATACAGCATGCGTCAAACATTGCCCTTGTCAAACTTTAGGTTTCTTGATCAATCAGAAGTTAATAAACTGGATGTGAATAATGTATCTGATGATGCAGAGTTCGGCTTCATTCTAGAAGTCGATCTCATTTATCCAAAAAAATTACATTGGGAACATAATGATTTACCGTTTTGCCCCGAAAAAGATATTCCACCGGGTGGAAAAAATGAAAAGTTAATTCCAAATCTTTATGACAAATTTAATTATGTTATACATTATGTACATTTAAAAACCTGTTTAAGACATGGTTTGATCTTGAGACAAGTACATCGTGCTATAACGTTTCGACAGAGTGCATATTTAAAACAATACATCGATCTTAATACAAATTTGCGTCAAAAAGCAACGTCAACTTTTGAGCAAGACTTTTTCAAATTGCTCAATAACAGTGTTTTTGGTAAAACGTTAGAAAACAACCGCAAGAAGGTCCATGTTGAGTTGATAAATCAATGGAATGATCAAAACAATAGAACTAAAAAAAGAAATAACGCAGAAAAATTAATCGCGAGTCCAAACTTTCACAGTGCTTCAGTTTTTACGGAAAGTTTGGTTGCGATTCAATTAAAGCCTAATCGTATTGGATAAGCCACTGTATATCGGATTTACAGTTTTGGAATTATCAAAATCACATATGTATGATTTTCACTATTCTATATTTAAACCATTTTACAGGGACCGCTTGACGATGTGTTATACTGATACAGACAGCTTTATTTATCACATCCAAACCAAAAATTTTTATCAAGATGTGAAAAATACGTTTTTGGAGTATTTTGATACCAGTAACTTTTCTGTTGATAATTATCACAAATTACCAATAATTAACAAAAAAGTACCAGGACTTTTCAAAGATGAAATGGGTGGAAAAATAATCACTGAATATGTAGGATTACGCTCTAAATTATATTGTATAAAAAATACTGACACTGAAATTAAAAAGGCTAAGGGAGTAAAATCATGTGTTGTTCGAGATCTTAGTATCTTAGATTATACAAACACATTGCTTACATCAAATACACTACGCAAGAAAAACATATTGTTTAAAAGTATAAAACATGAAATATTTACACGTTCTGTAAACAAAATTGCGCTTTCTAGTAGCGACGATAAACGATTTATTTCGCAAGATAAAAAATCAAGCAGAGCTTGGGGTCATATTTCAATTCTTGGGGTCTAATCTAATGTAAGTAGCTTAAGATTATCTGTAAGATGAAATAAATATGTAATATAATAATAATAATAATAATAATGTTATAATAATAATGTAAAGTGAACCTTAAGTAAGAATATAGTGAATAAACGAATTTCATTTAGAATACTTGTTGTTTTTATTTTATTTTACGAGCCTTAACATCTAGCTTAAGTTAATAATGCAAAATCAATTTAATGTTTGTGAAACATTTTGTGTAAGCTATTCCTGTAATCTACGTAGATACTTCAAATTCACTAACGCAGCATAAACTTTTAACACCGACGCAGGTGCACTGACATGTCACTACATGATTTTGCACATTCGACAAACATTGAATAAAATTCATCATGCCCTGCTCATTATACCCTGTTCGAGCGTCGTAGTTAACACACATATTCACATACTTTCAAGTCGACTTAAGACGTAAGTTTTGAACTTTTATTCCTTTATTTCTATTTACTCGATATTATCCATAAAAATGACCCTAATAGTTTTCTATTTTGTTTCAGATTATGACAGACATTGTAATAAATAATAACAGTGAGACTCAAGATGGACTTTTTGGAATTAATACCCAAGACCTTCTTTTCCACTGTGCGCAGAATCCGTTAGAAGGCTTTGACGAAATTTTTCCAATCACTAATCAGAAGAAATCGTCTCCAAAACGTCCAAAACGGAAGACAAAGAAGACACCTGGTGAAACTAAAAATCTTCGCAATAGTATGCGGCGATCATCATTTGTTTTAAACCGTGAAGCATACAAAGGGAGACGTTTGATTCAGATCAAAATAATAGACATACTAATGTCACTGTTATCACCACTAGGTGATAACAGTGACACTGAAAGTGATGTTGTAATATCGGCTCAATATATAGTAAAAGATTTTACGGACAGAATATTAGATCAAACCGAAAGAGTGATTAAAAATATATCTGAAAATATAATAAGTGATTCTGACTGATGAGACGCATAATTGAATAAAATTATTTTTAAATAGATCAGTTAAATTAAATTAGAAGTGATTCTTAAGATGTTTAATCAAATCAGTAAGTAGTATCTCCCTGAATGCATTGTACTATTTAATTCATTAAATTTAAGATATGTTTTAATTTTCGATATTATATTAAAAACCTATTCAAATATCTGCTGTATTTTAATTCCTAAATACTCACCTTTTTAATTCGTTAAAATATAATTTGGTAGAATAAAACAACAACCAGTTTAGGCAATAATTATTTTATTTTATTTAAAACATTAAATTAAATTCTTAGCTTACATTGAATAAATGTATATTATTATTATCATACCACTTTTTTAAGCACAATACATTTTTTAATGCACACATTTTCGTGTGTTGTACACAATTTAAATTTATATTAGGTTTTTCATAGTCGTGATATAATTTTAAAAAATTAGGACATCCTTTTTCTCCCACATCTATTATTTCACAGTTCTCACAAAGGCCTTTGATCCACATAACTTTCTCAGTTCCTTTTGTTAACACTTTTTTCTTATTCAAATATGGTATTATAATTCTTTTGAATTCCCTGTAGTCAATGTGGCCTTCACTCCAGAAATATCCTCGATTTGCTTCTATCCACCGCACTTGTTTCTTTTCTTCGATCGATAAGTTTTTAAATGGATAGGGGGGCTTGACAAGAAAGGTTTGGGTATTTTCTTCGTTTAAAATAGACAATTCTTTTATAATAAAATTATTTTGTGTATCTTTGAATCCTTGTACATCCACGAATATATATTTTATTCTGCAAGGATTCATATTTTAAGATATTTTTTTTACTATATTACTCAACGGTCTGTACTCGATGATGGAATCGTTTAAAATAAGACAATATGCAGCTGTCTGATCAGGTATTTCTGAATGACATTCAAGTTCCACACGTACGCTAACTACAGGACCTGACTTAAGGTTTTCGCTTTGTCTAGAGCAATCGATTACAAACAGGTGCTTTTTCTTTGAATTCAGAAGTACTTAGCAGTGGTTCACTTCTGCGTCCATAATAAGATGTCTGAAACCTGACATATTGCTCATACAATAATGAATATTTATGATCATCAAGACTAATATTCAAGTTTTCATATGGAAAATAGTTAGAGTTAAGATATACTTTGACATCTCTTAAATAACAAGGGTCGAATTTTGATATATCGCGATCAGCTAAATTTTTTCTATTTGTTTGTAAGCCTATGATTACATATCTTGGCTTTTTAATCTGTGAGGACGTTTTAATTGACCAAGTATGCTTAGTTGTTTTAGGTAATAAGGGATACTCATATAAATCCCAATTTCTAAAAGCCAAATATAGAGAACGATCCTTTTCCAATAACTTTAGTAAAGTAACTTTTTCTTTATCTGATACCTTGACGTGTGGAACGCGCCAAACTAACTTATTTATTATTATATCTTCAAGAACCTCACCAGATGGAACTTTCAAAGAATTCAAATTTGTATTACTGCGTAATAATATCAGTTCATGTTTACAATTCATAATTATTTTCTTATAATCTTCAGCAAAGCCCAAAATATTACTAAGAGGTATTGAGGCAGAAAAACTATTTCCATGGGTTGTTTTTGTTCCATTTATATCCCAACCCCAAGCTTTTGCTATCTTAGCTTCATTTTCATTAAATGATACTAAACTCTTCATTGTTGTAGTCATTCCAGCATTTTTGATTCTATCTATTTCAACTCCATTTAGTTCATAACGAATATCTTGAAAAAGAAACAGTAATGGATTGTTTGTGAATTCCACAGCAGTAACTTTTAGTTTTGTATCCTTCTTTATGATGTTTACTGTTCCTTCTAAATAAAGGGTACTTGCTGATGGTAGTATGTATAAATCCTGCTGATTGATAGGTATGCGGATTTCATCATTCCTGTTAAAACTTGTTACGTAAGGTTTATATGAATGATATTCGATACCGTCTATGGTGTTATCGTATGCTGGTGAACTTGTTATATCCAAAATGTTCATTTTAATAGACCAATTAATTTCAGGAACTTTTTATTTTCCCTGGTCAATTTAATTTTTTTCTTAGTTGTTCCTTTTCGGATTGTTCGATGAGTACTGATGTGTTTCATTATTGAATTACTACTTTTATTGAAGTCGATCATCTTTTCCTGATATGCAAATATAATTGAACTTCTTCACCGCGTAGATTTATTAAATTATTATTAATATCTAATAATCTAATATTAATAGTGCTGACGTCAATTTGATTAACAGGAAAATAAATTATATTCTTTGGCACTTCTATTATTCGGTATCCTGGAGGCACGTTAGGAGCAAATTCATAAAGAATATGGCTTGGTTTTCCATTAATATATGATCCGCTCACTATATCACATTCGACTCTTACCACTGTTGTCGATAAAATGTTAACTGGGAGTTGCGACTCGTGTATTATATTGGCTTTAAGAGTTTTATTACCAAATCCTAGTAAAGTTCCTGGAGAATTAGCTTTTTCAAAATGGATATCTTTAGAGCAGAAGATAAACGATTTCAACGTGTTATTATTGCAAAATAAATTAAAAGCGACTCCTTTTTTTACGTTTGACTTTAGATAATCAGAAATATCTTGCAGTTCGTAAGTGCCTTCTGGTATGTCTACGACTTCGTTATTGTCATAATAATATTTATTGTTTCTGTTATCAATGTTAGGTATTGAATTGAATGTTGAGAAATATAACAGAGCACACTCGTATTCATCATCAAATTGTAAAGCTGGATAATAGGTAGTGTATAAAATAGAGGTGTTGCCTGTTATTGACAGCGTGAAAGACATTTTAGAAATGATGGTAATAAAAACACGTTTATAAATATATAGTCACAATACTTTATTAGAACATTTTATACAAATAGTATTAGCATAACATTTTTTCCAAAATTCACTTAGGAACTTTAAACATAAATGACCACAATTAGATGTATTAAAACGTTGATATCTACAATAATTGTATGTTATATTAAATTTTAAATATCTTATTAACTCAATTGGTGGCTTTAAATCACCAAAGCTATCAAAATACTCACAATAGTTAAAATGTTTTACATAGGCTACCCAATGGGTTCCTTCATTCTCTGAGCTATCTAAATTAACAATCGCACACTCAATGTCCTTAGGCTTTGGCGGCAATTCATTTCTCATGAAAACACCTCTAAAGTAAGGTATGTGTTTAGTAGCATACTCTAATATGTCTATATCAGTGAGAGCACGCTTGGGTAACCTTTCTATTAGTTTTTTGAACTATTTACAAAAAGACCATTGCCTTTTTTATATGGTTTTATATATAAGCCTTTTCCTAAGGCGATACTTTCCATCGTTTTATTATGACGTTGGGCTTCTTCCAAATTCTTTTTAGCTGCTTTATGATCATTTACAGCTTTAGTAATACCTGCTGCACCTCCAACCAATGCACCTAGAGCAGACAGTCCTGCGAATATTGGTATAAGTGGTAAAATACCACCTGTTTTTGGTAACGGTATTACACGAGGCAGACACACTCCTTTTTTATTTTTTATCAGTTTTTTCGCAGCTGAATATGCAGCTTTAATAGCTCTAGAATTGCTTTTTGGTTTTAATTTTTTCAGTCGTTTATGTATTGTAGAGACGATCGATTTAAATGTTCTCACGCCAGCACCATGCTTCATTTTGGTTTTCATCACTTTGCTCACAAGCCACGAAGACAGTTTTTCTCCTCTTCCTGCATTTTTCGATTTCATCCGTTGCTTTGCCATATTTAATAATTCTAAATCAGCTCTGTGTCGATCTTCCAATTTATTTGAATTATCGTATGCTATATCGTGTCTCATGCAAGCATTATCAAGCTCATTAACTCCTTGATCACCTCTCAATAATCGTTTTCTTAATCTGGTACCAGGTCCACAGTAATTGTACCCAGGTAAATGCAATTCAAATGGTAAGTTATTGATGATGCTGTTAACGAGTCCACCACCGTGCATAGCTGAGTTATAAATGAGATAAAATATCTAAATAGACTTAATTTTATATACTTAGGTATGTAACTCTATAAAAAAGATAATCATACAATTGCTCGTTTTTCAATCCAACTGTTTTCAGTACTAGGTAGACCTAACCACTTTACGAATAATTTATTACCTTTTTTTCTTATAACCTTTTCAATTAGATACACATTAGGACACTTAGTTTTTTGAAGTTCTTGTTCATAAAAACTTCCTAAAATTGGTTGATAGTGTAGATCTTCTATGGAATAAGTGATAGGTTTAGAACCATGAACTTTTTTAATCAAAAACAATTCCGTAGACCAGTTTGGGGTGTATCCTTTTTCAAAGTTACCTTTATATTTACTTATACGAACATGGTCACCAACTTCTAATTTTCTGGTCTTTGACAGACAATTAATTTCCTGTGATTTGATTATATTTCTCAATACTTCACTTTGGTTTGATTGGTTAACATCGTTTGGTTTATATTTTATTGTTCGATGTATTGTGTTATTGTATGTTGCCATAACACTTTCTAAAAGCTTTCCAATCCATTTATAACTACCATTCAAACTAAATTTTTTATACAACTTGTTCTTGAGAGTTTTGATTAGTCTTTCTACTATAGAAGCCTTTTTTATGGAATATGTAGAGTAATGATTAATTTTATTTTTTAGCATAACTTTTTTAAATTCATCGTTATAAAATTCTGTGCCCATGTCAGTTTGTAAGTTAACTGGCTTTCGATAATTTTGAAATAATAGCAAACTAAATGCATTTGCTATTTCGGATTTAGTCTTCGTTTTAACAGGGATAGCCCAGGAAAATTTAGAAAAACAATCTATTACAACAAAAATATACCTATATCCATTATTACAACTTTTTATATTTTGAAAATCCATAAGATCAGCTTGCCATAAATCATCAATTCCTCTTAATATTACAGATCGTCGAACAAAGTTTTTACGAGCTGTTTTATGAATTTCATTTACTATTTGTAGCTTACTCATTTCTTTGATTTAATGATTTGGTCTAATTCAGCCTTTGTATAATAATCTGCTTTTAAATTCTCAATGCCTTTTTTAACATCTGCTTTTAAATCGTTGAATATTATATCGACTTCTTGCTTTTTTACAAACAATTGAGATTGGCTGTCTACGTATTCCTTGTTCACAGCATCGGTATTTTTCAATGGAATTGTAATCCCAGTCAACCTTGTATTTTGTAAATCGAACTCTCCGGTTTCAGTTCGCATCAAGACTTTATCAAAATTTTCTAAAAAGTCTGGTAAACGCAATCGTTTATGAATATGATGTCCAAACTTATCCATTATTGTGAACTGATGGGTGTTGTTGACAAAGATCAAATGATACTATTTTTAGAAATGTATGCTATTTATTAAGGTATAATGTTGCTTTCGCGCAGTTCTTCTATAATAGATATTATTTCATTATCTAACCCAGTGTTACCAGCATCTTTTGAAGCAATCAATAGTTTTAATCTTTCAACCAGTTCATTAGGATTGTCCCAGTAAACGTAGTCAACATTTTTCTTCCACTGTTTCAACAGAGGTAGTCCTTTTCCTTGATGAAGTAAATCAGGTTGACTACTGTCAGTGCTCGCTGAAACTTTACGCAACTTAAATAGCGGTTTTATTATATTCAAGTATTTTCGACCTCTGTTACTTCTGATTGGTTTATTTGGATCGAATTCTCTTCGGTGCACATTTGTTTCTAGTAACATTATTTTATAATGTCTCAAATCTTCATCAGTTATTGCAGATATATTAGGTACTTTTTTAAACAGAAGTTCCTTTATACCAGGAGTATATTTGTACTTGTTTGCACCAACTTGAATATAATCATCAAAAAGAGTTACACGCGAAGATCCCATCATGTGTTTACCTCGTTCATTTCTCACGCCAAACGGAACATCTTGTAAAGTTTTGGAAGACATGGACCACGAAGAAATTTCTTGATCACTTGAACCTGATTGCACTGATTTAAATGATTCCTCATTTTCTTCATTATCAGATTTTTCTGAATTCTCATAGCTTTCATCTGAATCATTAGAGTCTCTTGGACTAAATACGTCGAACTCGATGTTAGAATCTCTCTTAAGAGTTTTGTCCTTGTCTAATGGACTTGAAGTTTCAAATTGTACTCCTTTAGTTTGGGAACACGTTTTAGATTTTTCCACCATTTCATTAAGAGGACTTGTAATTGGTTTAAAAACAGATTTCAAAATACTATTGTTTTCCATTTCAATATCTCGCATCTTTTTAACCTTATTTTTAACAGCTGCCGCAGCCTTTACAATTTGTCTCTTTAGATTTTTTTCCATATCTTTAAATTGAATTTCAATTGATTGAACTATTGTCAGTGTTCTCACGAAAGTGATAACATGTGTTTTTACTTCAGCTATTTATAGTAGGCTAGCAATAGAGTGTAATCAGAAATACAATCGTGTTATATTGGCGAATACTCGCCTACAAATTGGACACTTATTACCAATGGAAAAAGCACACTTTGCACAAGCCGCAGCATGACCACAAGGTAAAAAACAAGTGTTAAGCTCTTCTTCTAAACAAATTTTACAGATTATTGAAGATGATGTATTTACTATCAAAGGTAGATCATGCAGTGGAGTCTGTTGGCAATTTTTTTTAATTTCTTCGTATACATAATTTTTCATGCTCTTAACGTAGTCTTTTCCTTTCATTACTAAAACATACGGACATGACTGGAACCAGCGCGCATGCTCTACCCATGGTTGATCTTCAGAGTTCCAGTCTTTAAGCCTTCCATCGCAGTAAAAACAAATAACTCTGTCGTCACAGCCTGCATAAAAAAATCCTGCTTCAGCCATTTCTTGTGGTTTTTGTGTTAATCCTCGAGGCCAGGTATCGAAACTTCTTAAACGTTTGTATACAGTGGAGTATATACGGTTTACAGGATTATTAAACATGATTTCTATATTTAATTATTAAGTTTACTGCTATTAGCTGTTTACTTTTCAACACCTCGACAAGCATTGACATATTTACGACATACATACTAATGAAACACAACAAACGTATCGAATTTCTTTCGGTAACATCCTTTGTTTTTTTCACAATCCTTGTTAATCACTACATAACTGTAGGGTTCTTTCCATATATTTGCACACATTTCTCTAAATTCCTGCCACGTCATATCTGTATTGACGTGTTCATCATAAATATGTCTCATATTTATATCATCTTGCTTAAAGAGAACAATTAAATTTGCATTATCTCTCACTAACTGTTTTGGTATTTTGCTATAAGTCTGATTTAGATAAAAACAGTCTATATATTTATGTCTTCCCATTGCAAAATAGTCGCGCATATTATTTTGATTCTCACACGCTACGTCATCGAATATAATTATTGAGTTACATTTTGCTGCCTCTGGAGTAAGAACTTCTTCATTTTCATGATACTTAGAAAAAGTCACACCAGGAACCATTCGTAATACCTGTTCCAAATACATGTATCTCGGTTGATAAAGAGTTTTTGAATAAACATAAACATTTTTAAATTGCAAACCATTTTCATGTAAGATGAGTCCGATAGCCAAATTAGTTTTTCCACAGTTCGACGGGCCACATATTATACATCGTATTGTATTTGGTAAAAGCTTTCCATGACGAAAACTGCGTTTTTCAGAATTAATATTTATATTTTCGAATTTTAATGATATTGGCTGCTTAACGAACTTCATTGCAAGAGCGCTTTTCGCAGAATGATAAGTAATGTTTAGTAACCACATTAATAAACATTATAATTTTCACCGGAGGCTTTGAGAGTTCTAAAACATGTTGATCAAAATTATTACACCGGAAGCTTTGAGAGTTCTAAAACACAAGTGGCGAGAGATAATCAATTTTTAGTTATTGGGTGTTCTACTCCAGCCACATCTGTTGATTAAACGATATACCCAACTGCAACAAGTGAGCGCAGCAAGCGGAGCGAACGCAGTTGGGTATATCGTTTAATCAACAGATGTGGCTGGAGTAGAACACCCAATAACCACCTACTCACTTATTTTAAGGTTAATAATCATTATGTTTATTGAAGGTTGTACTGTTTCAATTTATGGACTCGTTGTGATGCATGTGGCTATTAATATACAAAAGTTGCTGAAATGTTTCCTATAAAGTAGACATAACAAATGCTTGCGAGACCGGAGCGAGCGCTATCATTGCGCGAGCGTAGCAAGCGCTATCACTGAGCGAGCGTAGCGAGCGCGAATCATTTTTACAACCTTCTATGACCCTGACAGTTTTTATGACCTACTAAGTTAACACTGATGGCACAAAGGTTAAACTTGATATCCACTTATTATAAGGTTAAAATTCATAATGATTATTGAAGGTTGTACTATTTCAATTTATGGTCTCGTTCTGATGCATGTGGCTATCAAAATACAAAAGTTGCTGAAATATTACCTACAAAGTAGATAAAACAAAGGTTTGCGTGAGCGCAGCGAGCGCTATCACTGCGCGAGCGAAGTGAGCGCGAAAATTTTTACGTTTTATGACCCTGACAGTTTTTATAACCTACTTAGTCAATACCTATGTTAAAACACGAATGCTTTTGAAATACTTCCCACAAAGCAGATAAAACACGTTGGGCAAGCAAAGCCATCGCGTAAATTTTGATGACTTTTAATGACCCTGACAGTTTTATGGCCTAATTAAGGCACTTATTAAGTTTAGTCATTATCTATGAACCTAAGCTCAAACTTTTATGATTATGCAAACTCTATGTAAAGTTAAGAAAAAATATAGGCACCAACACTTAACTGCCGAAAAAAGTATTCCTTGCCCTTTTATGCCCTATTTAATGTCTTTGTACAAAATTTCATCTGAATCGGTCAAGCCGTTTGGCCGAAAAGAGGCCACATATTTACAAAATTCCATAATAAAAATATAGACCACCGAAATTTCCACCCAAAAAAAAGTATTTGTTGCCCTTCTATATCTTTTTGACTGCCTGTGTACAAAATGTCAGCTTAAATGTTTAACCCGTTTGACCGAGAAAAGGCCACACATTTACAAAGTTCAATTTAAAAATTGTAGACACCTGGACTCGACTGCCAGAAAAAAAGTATCCTATGTGATTCTATGCTATACAAACTGTAATATGTATATAATTTCAGCTGAATCGGTCAAGCTGTTTAGCTGAATAAGAGGCCACACATTCACAAAATTCAATAAAAAAAATCTAAACACTCAGACTCGATGGCCAAAAAAAAAGTATCCGATATCCTATTCTGCCCTATGAACTGTCTTTATACAACATTTCAGGCAAATCGGTCAAGCCGTTTATTCGAGAAGAGGTCTTATATTTACAAAATTCAATTAAAAAAATCTGGACCCCCTGACTCGATAGCCTAAAAAAAGTATCCCATATCCTATTCTACCCTATGAACTGTCTTTACACAACATTTCAGGCAAATCGGTCAAGCCGTTTATTCGAGAAGAGATCTTATATTTACAAAATTCAATTAAAAATATCTGGACCCCCTGACTCGATAGCGAAATAAAAAGTATTCTATATCCTATTCTGCCCTATGAACTGTCTTTATACAACATGTCAGGTAAATCGGTCAAGCCGTGTATTTGAGAAGAGATCTTATATTTACAAAATACAATTAAAAATATTTGGACCCTCTGACTCGATAGCCAGAAAAAAAGTATTTTATATTCTTTTCTGCCTTATGAACTGTCTTCATACAACATTTCAGGCAAATCGGTGTAGCCGTTTATTCGAAAAGAGGTCCTTTAGTTACAAAATTCAATTTAAAATATCTGGACCCCCTGACTCGACAGCCAGAAAAAAAGTATCATATATCCTATTCTGCCCTATGACATGTATACGTATAAAATTTCCGGCAAATCGGTCAAGCCTTTTATTCGAGAAGAAGTCTTATATTTACAAAGTTCAATTAAAAATATCTGAACCCCCTGACTCGATAGCCAAAAAAAAGTATCCCATATCCTATTCTACTATATGAACTGTCTTTATGCAACATTTCAGGCAAATCGGTCAAGCCGTTTATTCGAGAAGAGGTCTTATATTTACAAAATTCAATTAAAAATATCTGGACCCCCTGACTCGATAGCCAAAAAATAAGTATCCCATATCCTATTCTACTCTATGAACTGTCTTAATACAACATTTCAGGCAAATCGGTCAAACCGTTTATTCGAGAAGAGGTCTTTTATTTACAAAATTCAATTAAAAATATCTGGACCCCCTGACTCGATAGCCAGAAAAAAAGTATTCTAAATCCTATTCTGCCCTATGAACTGTCTTTATACAACTTGTCAGGCAAATCGGTCAAGCCGTTTATTTGAGAAGAGATCTTATATTTACAAATTTCAATTAAAAATATTTGGACCTCCTGACTCGATAGCCAGAAAAAAAGTATCCTATATCCTATTCTGCCTTATGAACTGTCTTTATACAACATTTCAGGCAAATCGGTTAAGCCGTTTATTCGAAAAGAGGTCCTTTAGTTACAAAATTCAATTAAAAATATCTGGACCCCCTGACTCGATAGCCAAAAAAAAGTATCCTATATCCTATTCTGCCTTATGTTCTATCTTTGTACAAAATTTCAGCCAAATCGGTCAAGCCGTTTGACCGTGAAGAAGTCCCAAACAATTGTTTGTTTGGGACTTCTTCACGGTCAAACGGCTAAACAAACAAATAAACAAACTGACTTTCGCATTTATAATATTGGTGTTGATAAAGTAAGTACATATAAATGGTAGTTAGGTTACTATCTTCTGTATTTATACTAGTACTATTCATTATTCTGTGTTTCTGTCTAGATTGTAGAAGCAGGTAAGACGGAAAACTTCAAGCATAAACTTATGTACCTACTTAGGGTATATTTTGATGTGGTTTCACCCAAATAAGTGTATAAGTAAATCAGTCATTATCTACTTAATATTCGCTGTGCCTAATGTAACCTACTCATATATTCTAATATATAACGCGGACAGATAGATATGACCTACCTATTTTACCTACTTTTATATACTTACTTATATGCGTTCACTGCTTACATCAAAATATAATTTTAATAGGAGGTAACTAGCCCGCTAAAAGTACCTATTGATCGTGTCATTTTCGGAAGGTATCAATCTTTTTCGTTGAATATATCTTCGAACCTCAGACTACCTACCTCAGAGAGTAAGTATTACTATTTAGTAATAACCAAGGTAATACTTACTCTGAGCTACCTACTTAGATACTTTAAATAATGTATGATCGTACAAAACGAAAAAAATTGGCTTCACATGCCGCAATAGCCAAATTAACCAGTAGTCAGTATCATGTCATCAAGGTATACAAATGCGTCGATTTCGAGCTTAAGATGTTTATCTCCATATCTCTGGAGATTATTATCAGATCTTAATAACATTTGAATGGGACCAAACGGGAGACATAAAATCTTAAACAAAATAAGAATTTTTCAAATCTGTTAAGATTTGACTCCGTCAACTGCATTCTGAAGTAACAAACATAAAAATAACCGACCAAGTGCGTGTTGGGCCACGCGCAGTGTAGGGTTCCGTAGTAGCCTGTTATTCAATGCAAGTCTTTACCCGTTATAAACAAGCAACTAGGTACACCGTCTTTGTCACTTTAAAAAATCATCCCCACTTCTCACATAGGGGAGCTACACTAAAAAAAATATTTTTAGAAATTTTATTTCAGCACTTTATCGGCGTCGTTTATTTAAATATTTAGTAATTTATTTATTTAGTAAACTATAAGGGTTCCTTGTCAGGACTACGGAACCCTAAAAAACAGAAGAATTGAGAACCTCCTTCTTTTTGTGAAGTCGGTTAATAAAAACAATATGTTGTTTTTTTAAACAATTTTAAACGCAATTTGTCTGTATACAGACGAATTGTGAACCTCCTCCTTTTTCGAAGTCGGTTGAAAATGAAGCTTCCGAACCCGAATAGGTTTTCGAATTATTGAGAATCAGGAGACTGGTAGAAATCATCTTTATTAGATAATTTCGATACGTTAAAACCATTAATGTTCCACCCACAGCCACTGGCGGCCGTTGGCACAAAAATGAATACATTGTCCTAACGTCCCCATTTTAGTGAGGGTTGTTGGAAGTAAACCGCGATGGTTCTTGGATATATTAGTAGGTTAGGTAGGTACTAACATTCAATTGCCAATTACCTACCGTTTTATGACAATATTAGCAATGCTCTTTTAGTTTATTTTTTACAATTATAATTAAGATAATTAAAAACTAAAAGAACCGACTTCCAGGCCGCGGGAGTCAATTTCAGTAGCAAGTTTGAGACGTTTATCGTCATGTCTCTGCAAATACTTATCAGATCTTGATGAAATTACAATGGGACCACCTCGAAAATGTACCCTACCGATTAAAAAAGAATCATTCGAATCAGTTCACAATTGACGGAGTAATCGCGTAACATACATACAAAAAATAAACTGGCCAAGTGCAAGTCGGACTCGCACTCGTAGGGTTCCGCACCACACTACAGTATTTTATAAGATCGAGCCAAAAATAAGACTATCATTTTTCGCCAGCAAAAAATAATAATTAATAAACATTTCATTTCTTACAACACCATCTAACGTCTAACAAAGGTGTTAGGGATCGACATTTCAATATAACGCCATCTATGGACGCTTAGGTAAACGTTGAAAAAACCACGTTTCTTGTATGGGGACCCCCTATTATTTTTAACTTTATTCTGTATTTAGTATTTGTTGTTATTTGTATAGCGGCAACAGAAATACATCATTTGTGAAAATTTCAACCGTCTAACTATCACGGTTCATGAGATACAGCCTGGTGACAGCCGGACAGACAGACAGACAGATAGACAGACAGACAGACAGACGGACAGCGAAGTATTAGTAATAGGGTCCCGTTTTACCCTTTGGGTACGGAACCCTAAAAAACAACGGGTTCGGGAGTGCCGGCATGCAGAAGTGAAAACCTGAACACGTCATTTTTGAATATTTTGTAATTACACCTCGCGCAAGCGCCCTGCGCTCCGTCTTACGAATTTTCGTCTTACAATCAGGACACGTGACCCTGACACGAGTTTAACATTTTTTATCTATCCCATTAAAAGTGCACAATGCCGCTAAAGATGTTTTACACTTAAAAAAAACATTTAGACAAATAGAGAACCTCCTTTTTGGAAGTCGGTTTAAATACGATTTTATAATTCTAGTGGCTCTGTGAGCTGTCACACATGCACTACGCAAGGTCTCCCTCGCGAGGATTAGTGGATATCTAGGGTAAATTTTTTTTAAATATCTTATAGGCTTTGCGTTTGACCACTTTCTCACCTGTTGGTAAGTGATGATGCGGTCGAAGATGGTAAGCACGCTAGGCCTAGAATAGGAACTGGCTCTCAAGGATGGCTGCTGGAACACATTAGATGTTTGGTGACAGATTTACTAACTTGAGGGTAGCTGGCCAGGCGGACACTACATAGTGTCCTACCACCATGCGGGAGTTGTTGGTTTCTTAGCGATGTTTTCACCGGAGGGCCACTGTGAGAAGCGCACATACATTTTTAGTGGATAGTTGGTTGCGCTATGTACATAGTAGATAGAGGTCAATTACTTGTTTTATATAATAAAATATGCTTAAGTAGGGTAGTTAAAAAATACTCCAAAAAAATATTTTTATACGAACCGTTTTATTAGCTACAACAAAATGACATCGCCCCTTCGGCAGAAGTAGGCTTAAATAATACAGTATTACGTCAAATAGTGTATAAAACAATTTTATTATGTTTAGAAGCTCAGTTACGCATACCACTACGTGCCGTGTATTCACATTTTTTAAATTAAATATCGGTCTGGAATATTCACCTAAAATAAAACAAAAAGATTCAGGTAATTTAATACAAAAAAAAAATAGTTTACATATAATTCAATTAACATGTAGGTAATTGAAAAACATTAATATCATAAACTACCCACATTTAATAAAAACGGTAAAGCATTCTCGAATGTTCTTCACATTCTTAGTACCTACAATTATTCTGTGGTACCTACCTATTTAAAAGAATCTACTATACTGGAAAGATGTACCTGTCTGATTTGTTAGATTAAATACATATATAATATGTTATTCATTTAATTACTTTGATACATTATGCAAATAAATATATATATATATATATATATATATATATATATATATATATATATATATATATATATATATATATCCAGTATAGTCTTATTGTAGATTATTGGCAAAGTATAATCTCAGAATAAAGAAAATAATAAACAGGCAAGTGCGTGTCGGGCCACGCGCAGTGTAGGGTTCCGTAGTAGCCTGTTATTCAATGCAAGTCTTTACCCGTTATAAACAAGCAACTAGGTACTCCGTCTTTGTCACTTTAAAGGATTTATTCTAAGGATTTTGTATTTCGTACAAAATTATCCAACACCCAAGTTCAACGACTATTACTGCTAAACTAATAAAGTTATCTTAACCGCTATAATTTTCCTTTAAAGTTCATGAAATGCGCTATTATCACGATTTTTTCCAGATTTTTCAAGCCAGCAGTTTAGCTTTTAGAGGGGGGGGGGGGGGGGACGCCCTACTGGAACAAAAATTTGCACTTTAAAGTGTAATATTTCGTAAATGGATCATTCAATCGAAAAATGGTATTAGCAACCCCAAAGTCATTTTAAAAGACCTATTTGGCGAAACCCCACACCATGGGTTAGACGATGAAAGAAAAATTCATCCCCACTTCTCATATAGGGGAGCTAACCTAAAAATAAATATTTTTCAAAATTTTATTTCAGCACTTCGTCGGCGTCATTTATTTACATACCCTCACAAAATAACAGCTTTCTAGTATGAACGGTCTCTTAGCAAAACCTCGGACAGACAGACAGACGGACATGACGAAACTATAAGGGTTCCTTGTCAGGACTACGGAACCCTAAAAACCAGAAGCCGCGTCCAACCGTAATTTCAAGCGACGCTCTGTGTCCAAAAACGAATCAAAATCCGCGCACGCCTCCCTTCTAACCCGTGTAAATGTAAATCGGTAGCTAACTAGCTAAGGTAGTAAGCATTTTACAGGACACAAGATGGCTACTGAACATAATGTGATGACATACTGCAGACATAGAGATGATTAAAGAGATGTTCCGTCTTTGGTACATATGCACTGCAAAATTATGTACTTTTTTTTTCTAGTGCACCTTAAAATGTGGGTAGGTCTGTAGGTTTATTCACAAAAAAATAAAAATTTACCTAACAAAGATATAACTATTGACATAATAAATTTATTATATAATTAACATTATTATTTATTTCCCAAATTAGAGGACAACAACATTAAAAAAAAATCAATAAAAATAAACAAAATTGATATTTATTATAAATATAATAAGAACGGTGTACATAAAATTAAGATTGGAACGTGTAGGTAAATAAAATTGGAATTCCCAAACCGATATCAATATCTACATTTTAATATTGCTATACATTGAGACTACATTTTATAAGTCGCTGCAAATATATCTAACACACAACTTTAAAAGCGACGTTATAAAACATACTTAAAATAAATAACATTTTTCTAATAAACTCTTAGATTACGTTACAATATAATTTTATGAAGAACATTTTGTGTTAAATAAAAGTAATTACTTAAAATATAACATACGTAAAAATGTATGCTAGTCTTAAAAAGTATGTGAGGCCAACAAAAATAAATAGCGTCGGTCGGGTCACTTTGGATTTATAGGGTAACTTTGGCTATTATAAAAAAAATTGTTACCAAATTCGAAAAATAAAGGCTGTTTCTCAGTACTTACCTGAATTAGATAGTTAAGTACCAGAGAAATGCTTTTCCAAGACTTTGGTTCTGTACTTGGTTCAGTATCGTTTTTGAGTAAAAAAATCGTTGTACCCAAATAACCCCAATAAAATAAATTTAGCTCAAATAATAAAATAGAAATATTTTATTATAATATAATAATGTATTAATAACTAGCTACTATCCTATTTACCAAATAAAACTATTATGGTATTAAATGTAATAAGCAATATTAATTCAAAGTAGAATCTGTACGTAATAATAGTCAACGAAGTAAATATAAATATAATATTTGTATTCCCAAAACAATAGTTCTATGTACCATAAAAGCTCATATATAAGTGCTAGAAATATTTATAATTATATCCCAATAGTTTTAAAATAGTTTTAAAATGGCAATAAGTTTTAAGTTTATAGAGATCTGAAAGAATGGTTGACATCTCATTTTATAATTTAAAAGAATACTTTGATCTCAAAACTTAGAAGATTATTTACAGAGTTATTAGCTCACCATAAATGAAAATCAATAATTATTTGTATCTGTTAGTATTTTTTGTTTTAATTTTATATGTCCATTAAGGGTAGGGAAAAGATTTTTTAGTTTTAGTTACTAATTAAAATTGCATATTTTATTTATCTTTTTAGCATTATTAATTAGTAGGTACAAAATATTGTACGCCCGAAAGGGATAGCTGTTATTACGACATATATTTAAGACCATCTATGTATCTGAACACAGCGAAACAATAAAGGAATATTCTATTATATTCTAAAAAAATGACCCAAAGTCAATCAGAGAGGGATTTTTAAAACTTTCTAAGTATACGGAAAAACTAGCCAAAGCAACCTGACCTTACGGTATTGTTAATGATTTGTGTTTTTATAAAGTTATTAACAGTTCGGAAATGCTTAATTATATAATCATCAAGTAATTTAATATATTAATGTCAAATATAATAAGAGAAATTTAGAATCAGATATGACCTCATAGTAAGTATTACTAAAGTATAGTAAAGTATAGTACTTAACTTACTTAAAGTATAGTACTTTAGTAATACTTACTATACTTTAATAATATGTACTAAACAGAGTAAGTATACTTCAGTGATACTTACTCTGAGGATATGACATATTACATATCTTGAACTTTCATCGTTCGTAAAGTGCCCCGGAGACGGTCATTCGAAATTGTCAATGGTCTTCAATTAATATTTCCATAATTCCTTTTACCTCGTAGTTGCGAATGACAATGGCTTCAATTGCATCTGTACACAAACATTTGGTACCTAAATGAATGACGTGAAAATTGGCAATTGCGAATGACCGTCTCCGGGGCACTTTACTCATGATTCCGTAGATCACGTTTTAATGTTATTTCACGTCAGTTCTAAAACTTATACTGTCCTTTTCTTACTATTACAGTAAGACTGAGACAAGTATTTTTAAACTGGTAATTTATTGTTGTAAATAAGATACAATAATTCTCGTACTAGATTTATTGCATATAATTTTATGTCTTTAACAAAATGATAGCTGCATTTGTGCTGTGTTTTTATGATTTAATATTTAATAACAAAAAAACATGTGAATTAAAATTATGTGATTTGATGTATTTTATATTTGTATATTATTTTAAACGACAAGTTGAAACAAGGTATTAATTAATTAGTCTTATGGCTCGTGCATGTGTAAATTATATTATAAATAATTCTTCTATTTCACCATTCATTTCTAAAATATTTATATTTACATGGAAGGCATGAGGCATGTGCACGAACAACTTTTATATAATAATAAAATCCAGAATAGTAAATAGGACGTATGTTAATTTAACAATCTAATGAAAATGCAAAAATACAGTCGAAAAAGTAAAAACTAATAACAATTTTTATTGAATATAAAAAGATTATATATATAAATGATATATTTTACATAATTTAAATATTTACTAATTCGATTGCGCGTGTAAATAAGCTCAAATATTTTGTATTTTAATTTCAATAATTTTATCAAGAACATATATTAATACCAGCATAGATGACGCTAAAAAAATTATAATAAAACATACAAACAAAAATGCCATAATGTCATATAATCTCATAAATAACATATTTTTACTTATTCACACGCGAGCTTCAAGATTGGGAAATATTTACAATTTTGTAAAAAAAATCGTGAATGTGTCTAAACTCCCTCTCTAACATAATTACACGTTTAATTTAGAAATATTTTCTCTATTTCTTGTATAATTAAAACTACGTAGACTAATATCTAAGCTACATAAAGATTGCCTTGCTTTGCAACATTCTAACGCTATAGTACAATTAGTATAAAATTGAGCCATATTGATATGTATCGTTTTGATATGTCACAAGCTTTTCATTATAAAAAAAAAAAACAAGAAAAGATACAAAAAAACTACCCTCGGCTCAATTTTAATTAAGTTTTGAAATATCAATGGAAATTATTTTTTCAGCACATTAGCTCAAAAAATGAATTTACGCAGCCTTTATACATTGTTCGAAAGTTAAATAAACTGGCCAAGTGCAAGTCGGACTCGCACTCGTAGGGTTCCGTAACACCGTTAAGTATTCCATAACTATGATTTTTCGCAACTACAAAATTAACTTTGTTTTTCATAGTGTTTGTATGAAAAACAAATCTTTGCGGTCGCCATATCTCTAAAACTGCTGACTGTATCTCGTTCAAACCAATTTTCGTTGTTAGTTTTTATTGAGATCTACAGCATATATTTTTTTAGATTTTTCACTTCCATACTTCAAAAGTTAGAGGGGGGGGGGGGGGGGGGGGACACACATTTTACCACTTTAGATGCGCCTATCTTTCAAATGATTGACTTTGAGAAAAAATAATTTTAGGAACCTCAATGTCATTTTTAAAGACCTATCCATAGACACCTCGCACGTAAAGGTTTGAAGAAAAAAAATTTTTTGTTTCAGTTCTATGTATGGGATGAACTTTTATATTTAAACTTTTATTTTTGTATAAAAATCGGAAAGCAGTTTACAGAATACATCTACCTACAAAGTTTCAATCCTGTAGTCCTAACAGTTTGGGAATAAAACGGCTGTGACATACGGACGGACAGACAGACAGACAGACAGACAGATAGACAGACAGACAGACATGACGAATCTATAAGGGTTCCGTTTTTTGCCATTCGGCTACGGAACTCTAAAAAATTATGCATTATAACAACGGAGCGTGCGGTAAGTAGGTACTCTAACCAAAGTACTTACAAGTACTCGTACTTACCACACGCTTCGTTATATGGCGCCGTGCGTATCATTTACGATTTTTTTTTAATTTCCTGAAAAACCTACGAAAGAATTCCACTAAAGAATTTTACATTGCGAGAATAAATAAGCTGAATATTAAAACCTCCTTAAAAGCGCTTTTTTGCTTAATACGTTTGTCTCGCTTTAATAATAAGGAGTAAATGAGACGAAAGATGTAGTTCTTATAGTATTACTATACGTGGCGCCATTTGCATATTAGAAATGTCAAAGATTGTTTCGACTTTTTGATTCTTTAATGTATGTTTATTTTATTATCAAATGTAGTGTTTTTTCGCAAATGTGTTGGAAAACGTTGTATGCACACGTGCGGTATTCAAACTCGTGACTATGGTAAACCCTCGACTTCGTCGCGGGCTAAAATAGATCCACTCACCTAAGTAGGTACCTACTTACCACACATTCCGTTGTATGGCACCGTGCGTACTTAACTGTAATAGAACTTTTCATCTTGGGTCGAGGGTAATATAAATATATTTCTGAACAAATTCAAATGAAGATCAACATAATTTTAACTTCAACATACGTTCATTTTAAAGTGTATTTTGATATTTAGGGAGCAAGGCGTTTTCTACTTTTCTCCTTTCAGAAAAGATAAAGGTCCCGAAGGGCATACCTTTTTCTAAATTAAATTAAAATATGTCATAGCAAATGGCAATCGAGATTTTAACCGAATTATGGTACGGCCACACCGCGGCGTCCTGCGGTCTGCGGGCGCGATCTCAGTACTTTTCAATTGTTTTTTGAACGCGTTCGGTGTGAACCAGTCGGTACAAATACTACTGCGCTACTGCGCTATCTGATCGCCGCCTAGATCACGCACGCAGGGCGCTGCGGTGTGTCCGTACCTTTAAAGGTTTTTTCAAAAGTTAATTTCACTATGTTATAAAGCTACATTTTCAGGAATATCTATAGATTTCATCCCACTTTTTCATAAATATCATTACCAAGATTCGCGTTCCTCGTTTTGTACAAATAAGTCATCACTTTTACAAATCCGATATTTTTCATAAAAATCTGTACTTATACAATATTGATATGTATGTATTAATTTCATTTCAGGACTTTCTTAGATGTTGAAAGATTTTATTTACATTTTAGGTATTTTATACCAAAATAATATAACTGAAAATACAAATATAAATTAACTAAGTGAAGTTCTCCCAGCGTTTAAAATAAATATACTTTAAACGGAGTATATTTTATACTTATATTTAAACAATTTATTTGTGTTAGTGTGTCTTGGTGATATAAGATAAATATAATGTATATTTTCTCGTGTTATTAATAATATCTTATCTTACATAATATATATTCCTTGTGTAGTAGATAATTGACATCTAATGAAACAGTGATCATTTTATATATTTTTTTGATAATTACAGAAGTCAAAATAATAAGGAATTTAGAAAAAAAATTGCATGAAATTTTGAATAGATACACAAATAATACAAATGAGAATGTCAAGTCACCCCTAAAATTATGTAACTTTAATTTAAAACTGCGCTACTAATTTTATTTCCATTAAAAAATTATACAACATATTTTTCATATAAAACTTTCATATAAAATATGATATGTTGTATAAAACAATGTAAGTTCTCGAGTATAAGGTTTCCACATAATAGTATGATAAAAGAATAATTTGTTTTTTTTTATTTTTTTTATAAATAAAATAAAACTTAATATAAAAATAAGGAAAACGTGAGACGAGCTACATCGGCTCCCAATATTAAGTGATGATAACAACCACTCGATCAAGTGCCTATAATACAGCAAAAATGTATATAAAACCAAAGTTTTCCAATTATATAAAAATAAAAACACTGACATTTTTGCATGAAACATAAAAAAAACTTAAATGAGATGGCAGACTCTAGACGATTATAGTTTCTAACACATCGTGACGTCTAATTTTAGAACTTTCAAAATACAACGTCTATTTCTACTCCAAATTAAAGCTTCAATGTTTACCATTCTTAAATACTTACATGACTTAATGTAACTCACAAATTGCGTACATTTAGCTAGTAAGTGACTTAATTTAATTTTTGTGAGAGGACATAGCTTAGAAATATATTTATCAATACCATATATCTTTACATAGTATAAAACAAAGCTTCCGCTGTCTGTACGCTTACACCTTTTCAACTACGCAACTGGTTTTAATGCAGTTTTCAGCAATAGAGTGATTTAAGAGGAAGGTTTATAACCGGGATTAAACCTGGGCAAAGCCGTGGGGTGTAACTAGTAAATTTATATGTAAACCTTTATCGAAGAAAACTTTGACAAACGTATCGTGGTTGACTTCACTAATGTATGTTTTGTATTTTTTTTATTGTATAGACTAGCGTTTGACCTGTTGGTAAGTGATGATGTGTTCGAAGATGGAAGCACGCTAGGCTGAAGGGGAACTGGCTCTCAGCGACAGCTGTGTGATGTTTGGCAACCTACCATGCCACTATGGTTTCGGTGGGGTAATGTGAAATGCGCACATACATTATCGATGGAAACATTAATTGGTGAGCACCGATGTAGTGTGCCGCATGGCGGGGATTTGAACCCGCTACCAGGGCTCCCTCACTCGCCCATAGCTACTGCGCTTTATACCTAAACTTCCGAGCAACGCCGGCGGTACTATCTGCTAATCGGTTGTCACTGCTCTCGCGCGCGCAACGTATATTATTATTCAAATGACGGGATAACTGCGCATTCGTATTCTATATTAGAAACGATTTCAGTTTTTCGTAGTCATTATGCGGGTTTGACAAAAAACAAGCATAATATTTTTCATTTTTTTATGCTAACGATACTAATGACAAGACGGCGAAAAATTCACTTTCTCGAATTTAAATTCGACTCTTAGTTAGGAATTTCGATAGTATTTTGTGAGGTAAATAAAAAGAATTCGTTAACTTTTTTTTATTTCATTGAATCAACCCTTTACTGTATCGGCTGCGTGACCGGTACATCGCGCGCTGAATGAAGTAATAACAACGCTAGGTCGAGCGCCTTAGACACATTTTTGATTGTATTGTCTGAAATAAGCGTTGTATTGTGTTTTTGTAGGGGAGTGAAATATCTGTTACGTAGTAACTATTCTATAATCTGTGCCGCTACCTCTGGTTTCAAAGCCGACCATTCTCGCATTGGCGGTGGCGACCGGGTACTCTAATTAATGTATTAATTTACGAGCATTGTGAGACTTAGTAGTATTGCTTGTGTATACGTGCATTCGATTATTGCAAAAAATACATTGATAATGTGCTATATGCGTACAGTACAGGTTATTGTTAAATAAATAAATTGATTTTTGAATTAATTATCAATTCGTTTAGGTAATTATTTTTAAGTTGTATATTACATATGTGTTAAAATTATTATAGACAAAACTATAGTTGATGATGACATGATTCAAACTCACAATAACTATAAATCTAAAATAGTTTAAATACTAAAACAACCGACTTTCATGCCGCGCGAGTCAGTTTCATTAACAAGTTTGAGACTTTTGTCGTAATTTCTCTGGTGATACTTCTCAGATCTCGATGAAATTACAATGGGACCACCTCGGAATTTTTTTACCCTACCGATATAAAAAAGATTCGTCTGTATGATTTTTTTTCTTCTTTTTTGTATATTTGTTACGCGATTGGTGAATTGTGAACCGATTCGAATAATTCTTATATTAATTGGATACATTTTTAGGGTAATCTCATTGTCATTTTATCGAGATCTGATTTGTATTTCCCGAGATATGATGATAAACATCTCAAACTTGCTACTGAAACAGACTCGCGCAGCATGGAAGTCGGTTGTTTCAGTTTTTAAACTATCTTAATTATTTATATTCAAGATTATTTTTATATTTGTAATTTATATTGTGTTAAACATAAAAACTTCAATGAAATCATAAGTAGATATCGTACTTCTAATTGACTGTACGTCTGTTTACCTTTTGGTAATAATTTTAATTGTAAGCTGATTCGGATTGAGATTAATTTAATGTTAGCTACATTTATTAATCATTATTAATCCCTTAACTAGATTTGAATAAAAAAAAAGAGTGTGTGTACTTATGTACACGCGTTAGAAGTTATACTTCTGTGGCGTATGGAAAAAAAATAACTAAAATGCAGTAGTGATTAACGATAAATATTAAAATAATCAAAAAGATTTTATTTCAATAAAAAAGATTTTATTAACGTAAAAATATGACATATACAACTTGAACATAGCCATGCCACCTAGAACTAACTTCACGGTGTAGAATTTAGGTGTCGGTGTGCGCGCCCATCGTACCACCTAGAACTAACTTCACGATGTTAAATTTAGGTGTCGGTGTGCGCGCGCATCGTAAAAATTCACTCTCATCATTTTTCTCTATCGCGCCAAAAGAAGTATAACTTCAAAAATAACATAACATAGTTAGTTGTTTCACAATTTAAAATTTTACTTTATCTATGTCGCACAAGTAATGAAGTATCGTTAATGTTTTAATATATGTATTATACACGTTTTACCAAATAAATATAACTTAACATTATAAAAAATGTTTCAAGTATTTTTAGGACTTTCCTATATGTTTTTAGTTGTGGGAAAACCTACATAATAATTAGCTCCAAATATATACGCAATATGATGTTGACAGAGTAGGTATAGTTAGATACTTATGTAATGTTACTTATTCTGTGACGAAGTCTTGATGTAAACATGATGACAATGGGGTTAAAAACTGCCTTTTGCTCACTGCCGCTACTGTTGAGTGTTCCTTAAATCTGACAAAAATCTGTAATTTTCCACAGTAATTATGTAAATAAATAAATTAAAATTGTAATATTTATTTATTAGGACGCTATCTGCAGCTGTAAATTGCATAAACACTGGTATTAATGTGTTCCCGAATGAAGTTAACAGTTACGCTAAAAATATTTTTTTTTATAAAATAAATTTAACATTCACAAAAATGACAAAATATTACATTTTGCCATAGTTTTTCCATTAATTGACCGTAAACTCAAGCTCGAATACAATAGTATCTGTTTTTATGGAAATAGGTTTGTGAAAAAACAATAGTAAATTCGCAATATGGCGGCTTTTAGAAACATTCAACAGTAGCGCCACCTACGTAGAGTTTTCAGTTTTTTTATTTTAACATCACAGTTATTTAATAGTTAAATATATATATTTTCGGTTTGAAAGACAAAGGGTCCAGTAAAATTACAGTGTGTGTATCATTTCAATGTCTCAGGGTAAGGGGCCACAGTTTCTGTAATAGATAGACAAATTAAGTACAACGCCATCTATGGGATTTGTTAGGAACTTACTCGAGCCGACTTTACCCGAACGTGGCCACAACGATCGTTACGGCTCAGTCTAATTCAATACCCACAAATTAAAGTGCAATCGCTTAAAGAAGTTTTAACTTCAAATATACATTTACTAAGCTGTGTCTTCTCACAAATGTTCTAATCGTGCATCCACATTGAACTTCAGAATTGCTACATTATACATACAGCATTCTATCTAACGAAAAGGCGCCGATTCTAGTTAACTCTACTTCTTTCTACCCGTTAAATAAATAAATATTACTATCGCAGACATTTTTATTTAAGAAAAGTATGTTATTTTATGAGTGGGTGAGTGTGAGATAATATTAGAATGAAGGATTGTTCGAAAATTACAAGCTTTTATTCTTTAAGATTTTTGAACGGTCATACCTATTGCTTTTTGCAATTGCTTGGTCAAAAAAAGCAAATGATAAGTAGCTAAAGCAGACCTTGATTTTTTGTAAAACAAATTTTGCTCTGGAAGCATTTTCCAGGAAGTAAACGGATGAAGACATTTGTATGGAATAGTGCACCCCACGTTCCCTCCTAATGATTTATGCACGTCAAATAAAATCGAATAAAAAATACTGAGCCACGGCAATGCTCAGCGAAGCAAAAGAAAAACACGTATTGTTTTGTCAGGCGCGTGGGCATGTTTCGTACATGTTGAGTTGCTAGAGCTCTGTTGTAGGAATTTGGCCATTACTGAAGGCTTTATACATGACCCACATTGTTATACTAAAACGATCAACCGAAACTTTTTTACGTATTTTCAGAATTCCTTTCTCCTTTAGTTTTAAAATGCCACTCTAGGCTGTCCATCTAAATAATGACCTGTGGTGGGTCTTTGCTTAACATCAGTGATGCGAGCGAAACTTTTGTTAGTAAATCAAATATTATGTTTTTTTAGGTGTAACAGTATATAATATTTTAAATGATAATAAAAGAGTTTTTAAAAATAATTAAGGAAGTTTATTAGAAGCTTGTAATCAAAGAAACTCCATGAAAAAACGATTGAATAATTAGTAGTAAGTTGTAAAAAAATCTACAGTAACAATTGTAGAACTTCCTATAAAATTGATATGTCTGCGATAACTTTAATGAAGTAAAAACGAAACGAAATATCTAACAGTGTAAAGGCGTAATACACTTATTTACAAAACCCCAGCCTTAAAGATCGACCTACAAGCACCAGTACTAAGTAGAAAATAAAACGAAATACATTTAACTGGGATAGATGATAATTTATTATACAAGATAGTTAATAATGAATATGCTATGATTTTTTTTGCTGTGCTTATTGACACGAACGTCCATTGCTACGCATAGCTACGGTGCATGTAGTATCACGAGTTTAGTTGTTGAGTTGACATCATCAATGTTGTTACAGCGATTTGATACAGCGATGTCAAATAGTTTTGAACTATTATAGTATTACCTACCTACCCCCTACTGTGTACTAAGTTTTTTAGGGTTCCGTACCCAAAGGATGCCAACGGGACCCTATTACTGAGAGTCCGCTGTCCGTCAGTCAGTCTGTCACAGGGCTGTATCTTCTGAACCGTTCTTATGTACGAAGTACGGACGTAAAATTAAAGGGGTACCAGAAACGTCACTTAGTTTTTTCTTTTTTTTACGTTCACTAGATGGCGTTAGAAGTTAAATTAGCCCACGGTAGCGTTTTATTTGCAGTGTAGTTTGCGTATATGTTTTTTTTACTACATTCTAGCCAAGACCACCTTTCCTGTGTGGGTTCGAGGTTTTGGTGATAAAGTCAAACTACTGATTCTAGGCGAACGTAGCCAAGACAGCGTACAACCAAAGTACGCTGCGATGGACGGAAAACTTGTCTTCGTTACTCAAACTTCGTACGAACGCGTAGTTGAGTAAAAGAGCAGAAAAACTCTCAACAAAAATGTATGTATGTATGCAATGGCTACAAAAAGCTGTACCTCTATGTGTGTACCGCTCAAAGGCGTAGCAATGAAATGCCTCGCAATTAGACATTTTACATAACGCCGACACGCGCTCTGTCCGCATGCGTAGCAAGCGCAGCAGTGGACAGTTCCTTTTATTCTTGCTACCTTTTCCTTGCTATATTTTGGAAAATCTTCAATAAGTAAGCATTTAGATAAATTGTTTTTGAGTAAGGATTCCTGTGACGTACAAGGTGCGTAAAAATTGTTTAATAATATAAATCTTATGAAGACAACTTTAAAACTGTGGGATTCAACGAGTTTAAATAAATGTATATGTTTTATATAGTTCATATCTACTTAAAATAAAAATCTACGTGTCTAAACTAAACGGAAGTTCAAACTATTTGATTGATATGTATTTTTTAAGTAAATAGGTTAGAATTTGTATAATAAATTATAACCTAACTTGTATATACTATGATATGTTTAGTTCATCTCAGTCTTCATGCTACAACTAGATTCAGTCCTAGGCTAACGGATTGTACAATCCCATAAGAAGAGGACGCGATTACATCAGAACAGAAATCATCGAAAAGCTTCGATTTGTCATTAAATCCAATCTCATAATATACATCTCTAGAAAAATATTTAGGTATATCAGCAACAAGTACATTAAAATTATCCAATATTGTTATATTCACAGCATTTTTGATATGTTTCGTTTCCTTACATTTATTTACACCTATTCCACTTAAAACTAAATTTTTGTTAGTGATATGTTGTGCGTAAACTAAAGCGAGTGCATTGTGCATATAATTTACAACTACTTTTTCAATAAATTCATCGTAATTCATCAAAATAGATACAAAACAGATACTTAAAAAATATCTCTCTTTTACAAAAGGAACGACATTGACCGAAACTCTTTCAAGTTTGCTTTTAGATTTGAAAAAGTTTGATATGAGGTTGATGATGAATGTCGTCGAAATGAAGTTGATGATGTTCTTAAAGTTATAGGTGATGGTGAAGATGGTGATGAGGATGTAGAGGTTTCTGGCGGGTCCGTGGTTGGAGATGGCTGAGCTTGGAGGAGCGGGATAGACGACATCGACTTCAGCTATCTTGAAGATGGACAGCAAGAGATGGGATGAGATATCTTCGTGTTGAGAGTTTATACGGGACTTCACTATCTTGAGGACGTCAATGCACTCCTCCTGAAATTTAATTTAAATAAAATCACTAAAGTGCTTAGACTTCTGTTAGTCCGCCTGAGGCAGTACCACTTTGTCAGTTATTCGACCGTGAAATAGGAATTATATCGGTTCAAATGAAGTATGCAGTAAAATTACGCGGCATGTGAGATTTAACATAGTAATAATAATATGTAGTTTTGTCTTTATAAGTCCTCGACACAATTTTTGCTTCTATCTAGAACAGTTGCTTTCAGGGTGGTGCTAAATTTATTTCATTTTACATCACGGGTCGTAAATCGCCCGGTCCTTTGAAAGGCATTGACGGAGCTTCGGCTCCGTCAATGCCTTTCAAATGCCGTTGGTTTCGACCAACGTCAAGAAGCCCTTTACAATATTAACTTATTACTATTATCAGTGGATGGTGAGATATGGAAAACTCTATTATGATAAAACTGGCCAAGTGAGAGTCAGCATCGCGTCTCTTATCACACACTTAGGGAGGGTTCCGTACAATACGAAACATAACAGAGTTTCAACCCCATATATTTTATTAATTTATATTACCAAGAATATTTGGTTTGGTCGCGATCTAGAAAGACGGGGCTCGTTTACTAGCGCCATCTATGTCATGCGAAACTAATTAGATCGATGGCGTTTAAAAACACGTTTTTTGTATGGGGACCTCCTTTAATTTTTAACTTTATTTTGTTTTTAGTATTTGTTGTTCTAGCGGCAATAGAAATACACCATCTGTGAAAATTTCAACTATCTAACTATCACGGTTAATGAGCTATAGCCTGGTGACAGACGGACAGACAGACAGACAGACAGACAGACAGACAGACAGACGGACAGCGGAGTCTTAGTAATAGGGTCCCGTTACCCTTTGGGTACGGAACCCTAAAAAGATGGTACATTATATTATGACTTGGATGAGGTGATTAATGTCGGATTGCTGGTCTATGGGATGAGGTACGGCATCCGCCAATTATGCCCCATTTCAAAATATTAAGGCGGGTGGTGACTTGCTATCCACTGAATGGGCCCGCAATAAAGGCGGACCGTTATGTTAGCGCCGAGGGCCATTGGCCACATTGGCGTGGATAGCTTAGGGTGTCGAGAGGTGTGCTGCACTTTCACTAAACGCTACTAGCGGCTTTATGCCTTTAACACTTCCACCCTGGAGACACCATTTTTTCTTCTATCTAGAACAGTGCTAGAATAGTTCGTGATTTCAGGGTGGTGTAAAACGGGTGAACACTGGTGATAATATATAACAAGATATATAAATATTTATCTGATAGGCTAGCGTTTGAACACTATCTCACCAGGTGGTAAGCAATGATGTGCTCGAGGATGGTAAACACGCTAGGCTTAGAATTGTCTGACTCTCATGTCTCTCAAAGGATATGCTGCTGGAACACCGTAAATGTATGGTGGCAGATTTTCTCTTTATTGGTGTTTAGCTACTTATTTGGTAGCAAGTCAGGCAGAACATCAGTATAATGTTCTACCGCTTATCGCTTGTCTGGAGACCAGCTCGATTTCATCTTCGACTATACTTAACATCAGATGAGATAGTGACTTGGCCTCCTGGTGTAAAGTGACGCTAAATATTCTGATCAACATCATAAAGAGAGTGAAACTGTTTGTACCTTTTCTCTGTCGAGCAGAGCTTCTCCCGCTTCTCTCATGATCTCCTGCTCCTTCGGAGGAACGCTGGCAGATATAATGACGTTCTCATTACTGATGTTGAACAGGGTCAGGGTACAATTTGTCTGTAACGGAGAGATAATATTGCTTTGAGAACAGCGCAACTAAAATTTATAAAATAACTTCAGCATCAGTGATCAAACCATTATCACCATGAGGTTCTGTAAGTAAATTCCTTTCAAATAACCAATTCAACGATTCCTAAGATGATCAATTTGGCTTTTACCCACGACGGAACAGAGACGGTTTAAGCGTTTGGGGTGAGAGGATGTTTGTGCAAATCCATGTTGCCATTTTTCTCCAAAACTACTAGTCCGATTTTGATGCAGTTTTCAGTTATGGGTTCAGATTTAATCGGTGCATGTTCTTAGATAGGTGTTATGGTGACAACTCACCAGGGGGTGCTGCAGCAAACATTGTTTGTGCAAATTCATGTTGCCATTTTTCTCCAAAACTAATAGTTTGATTTTGTCTTTAAACAGTTCGTTATTAATCAGTGGTGGTTCTTAGATCAATGTTACGACGTTAACTTTCTAAAGGACGCTGTCGTGGGTGTTCATTCAACATTTTAATTTTGTTACTTGTCTATCATTCAGATCGCTTCGTGTTGGATCGGTAGCGTTATGTTCGTTTACATAGCGCTGCTATACTGGATGTTTGTAACCGATCAACACTGTTAAGCAACGGACAATCTGGTCAGTATTTGGATGGGTGGCCGTGAGAGGCATTTATAACTGAGCACTACCGGTCGAATTGTAGGTCACGGTTGCTTGTTCTAGTGACAACCATCGTAGGCCATGTCAGAGACCCTCAGGCGGCCAACTAACTCTGACAATAGGGCTAGGCCCCTTAGCCTATACGAAACACACGCACGCTTAAATTAATTATCCATTAAGATCTCGTTCTATTAGCTCACTGTATATACATACTCTCTTGGTGCTATATTGAGGCAAGCAGATGGATGGATTGCACAATTTGCATGGTGGTAGGATATAGTTTAGTATCCGCCTAGCTAATACCCTCAAGTTAGAAAATCTATTACCAATCACTAGAGTGTTCTGGCAGCTGTTCTCTAGAGTTCCCATTCTCAACCATATAGTCTCTTACCAGCAGGTGAGATAGTAGTAAAACTAGCCTGAATACCGTATTAAACAAGTTAATTAAAAAGTACAAAAATTTCTTATTCCAAGCTCCAATACAACATATAAGTTATGTATATGTCGGCGCAGACGCTCTATTTTACTCCCAATAAATAATAATTCATTAGTAAATGCTAAGTTAATAACTTGAATGTCTATTTGAGGATTTCAAGTTGATTGCATTCATTTAAGATTGTTGAAATATTTAATTTACTAACTTCATTATACCAAATTTATTACCAAAATCACTTAATTATTATTTCTAAATTCATTTTTTGATTTATAATTAAGTTTCAAGCTCATTGAAACATACAAGCGTAAAAACATTTTAAACGTAAACTTAACGAGCTGAAGTTGGTATAAATACGCCCGACGCTCCATAATTCATTCGAGCTCGGACCGTCGGGCGGTACGGAGCTCACGATATTGTTGTGTTCTTGTAATATTTATGTTGTAACCACATAAAGTTACTTGATATTTGAACAGAAGACTTTTATTTCAAGTCTTCCACTATGGCACAGAATAATGAATAGTACAAGTACTATGGGTGATCGTCGCCAAGATGACGAGCGAAGATGGTGACGTCACACTCTTTAAAAACAATCGTGGGGTACTTCCCTCGCCATCAGAAGTGGGATTGGTACTAGCTCCAATCCAAACCACTGCCTCATCAGCTCGTTCAGAACCTGATATGCTTGGAAATGCCGCTACGGAACAAACTGATCCAGTGCCAGTTCCCAGTACCTCATTGGGCTTCCTATCCCAATCAGGGACGCATAATGAGATACTTCAACGCGGACCTGCACTGTCGCACATGTGGATGGGATGACAGATTCACGGATGCACGCGTCGGACTTGTAGCACCCCTTCTTTTTGCGTCGGGGGTTACAAAGCAACTATTAGTGACCCTGATTTCTATTATTTATTTCTATTGCATCGATACGAAAGAAGCGTCCTAAAACGTCCAACAAGCGTCCATGCTTTACGGAGCTGTCAGATTTGTAAATCTTAGTCTACTGCTGGACGTGGGCCTTACCTATGGCAAGCCACTGAGCTCAATTTTCAGCTCTTTGTTTCCTGCCGCTGCTGGCCAGCCTGTGCGTATAGTCGCTCCATCTGGCTGGAGGGCGCCCTGCGCTGCGTTTGCCGAGCCGAGGTCTCCGCTCTGAAACACGTCTGCCCTAGCGTTTGTCGGTTCTGCGACGGATGTGGCCGGCCCGCAGCTGCTTTGGCTTGCTGGTCCCTTGAGCTGTGTTGATGGGTTTGGTTCTCTGACGGATGACTTCATTTCGGGTTCGATCCTTCGGGAAGGCTCCGGGCGTGGCCCTCTCCGTGACTCGCTGAGCGACTCTGAATTGGTGAGCCAGTCGCACTGTCGGTGTCTATGTTTCGGCTCCGTAAGTAATAACAGCTGTATCCTTCTGCGAGCTTTCTTCTCGAGGTTGCTTCTACCCAATTGCAAGATTGGCCCAAGGTAAACGTTTTTGTGAACAACTTCGAGAGGACCTCCGTTTAGAGCAATCGGTTCTGGGATTACATGTTCGTTGAACATGATCTTGGTCTTATCTAAGTTCAGTCGGCGACCAATGCGCGCGAGGGTGGTTGGCATGTGTTGCAGGTCCTGCACGGTGTCGGCCGTGATGGCGATGTCATCTACGGACCTCAGGCGTGAAAGGCGGTTGCCGTTTGTATTTATGCCCACATCCTTTCCAATTCGGCGTCTTGTAAAAAGACGTTTCATCAAAATAAAATGTGAGTAATTTGATATTACCTCCTTATAACAATTAACATCAGCGAGAAATCTACGAGACTCTCCGAGATATCTGCGAGAACCCTCCGAGAATTCTACGAGATACTCTACTAATCCATAAGACTAACAAATCTAAAAGATAAATAATATTTTCTTAAGCCATATGGTACAGCCGTATGGATGGTGTCAAGTAAAGGAAACATAAGTTGCCTACAGATACCAATCTCAAACAAATCGTTTTATTTCAGATGGAGGACAAGTTATATTGAAGCTGGTGTAGAGCGCGCTAGTGCGCGCGATAGGTGGTCCTATCAGAATGGCCGTGTCGGTGTGGACGCTCTATTTTACTCCCACCTAATAAATAATAATTCATTAGTAAACGCTAAATTAATAACTTGAATGTCTATTTGAGGATTTTAAGTTGATTGAATTAATTTAAGATTGTTGAAATATTTAATTTACTAACTTCATTATTTATTACGAAAATCATATCATTATTATTTCTAAATTCATTTTGTGATTTATAATTAAGCTTCAGGCTCATAGAAACATTATAAGCGTAAAAACATTTTAAACGTAAACTCAACGAGCTGAAGTTGGTATAAATATGGCCGCCTGACGCTCCATAATTCATTCGTCGAGCTCGGACCGTCGAGCGGTACGGAGCTCCCGATATTGCTGTGTACTTGTAATAAAGTTACTACTACCACATAAGGTCGTCCGAAAGCTTGGTTCTCAGCACTCCAGCACACGGTACCAACATTCATGATGCATCTTTCACTGTGCAAGCTGTACGCCTCTGGAACAATTTACCAGTGGATATAAGACGTGCTCAATCTCTGTTCTGTTTCAAGGCTCAAGTGAAAAAGCATTACCTGTCAATTAATAAAATAAATTGTGACATTCGCAACATTTTATTTAGTTTAATTCTTGTATGGTTTATCCATGTAATGTATATATATATATATATATATATATAGTATACATTGTGTATTTGTATGTAGATATATAAAATGTATTATTGAATATCTGTAGATCTAAGTAAGTTTTTGTACCTGATATATATATATATCATGCCACCGTCCATGCTTGTCATAGATTTCATATCCGTCCAAAGGTTGTCTGGAAGAGATCGCTCTTAGCGATAAGACCGTCCATTGTACATCTAATTGAAGTTATACAAATTTTGTTTCTTATTTCTTGTTTATATATTGGTGTCAATAAAGAGTTATTGTATTGTATTGTTACTTGATATTTGAACAGAAGACTTTTATTTCAAGTCTTCCACTATGGGTGATCGTCACCATGATGACGAGCGAAGATGGTGACGTCACACTCGGTACCTCCCTCCTCATATATAATCGTAATCATCGTTAAAAATTCTTTATTTTGATACCACACTCGATGTATTTCGAACACATAATTTTTTTTAGATTACTTTTTCGCGCCAAGGATGGCATTAAGGATTTTCCTTAATTTTGTTTTTTTTTTAATTTTGATTTACCCAGTGTCACTCTCACGACTAAGAAAAATCTATTGACATCACTCACATAAAAATACGTTTAGATTCTAGGGTGTGTCACAGAAATATACATACATACACTCAAAAAACATAAACCTCCTTCTTTCGCAGTCAGGTAATTAATTAAAAAATATGGATTGACTCACTACCTCTCGGTTGACAGAGTACAGGTACTGCTGCAGCAGCCTGACTGCGTCTTCAGCTCCGAGACCAGTATGCGGTCGCAGCAGAGCCTCGTCTACTGCACTGAAGCCGAGTAGGAGATACACTCCTTCGGGAAGCTTGTACTCTCCTGCAATTTGTTAAAGCATAATAACAGACCAGTTAGTGATTAGTAAGCCTTCACATGAAACTGAAGATTGTGGGTTTAATTCCCACATGGGACAAAGTGTCTAAAGACGGCTTCCGACGTAGAAGAAGGTTCAAAAAGTACCAACTGCCTGAAGCTTTTCTTCGATTAAAATTATACTGGCGGTATTTAGCAGATGATGAGATTATCTTTCAACTGCCCTGTTTTGTCCATCAGATAGAACAACCAGCAACGCATGTTTCTTCTATATTATTATCTTATTATTTATCATCACCAGGGTAAGGTAAGTCTTAAATAGTCATCTATAATATTTAGATTACTATAATCCTTACCTGGGTTAGGCCTCATGCAGATGAAGGAACCAGAGTAGCAATAACACCTGCCCCTGTACGCCTGGTAGGCCGGTGCCGCGTGGGAGTAATGGGCCAGTCTGGACGAGCATGGTGCCCTAGGAACGCAGGCCACCTTGCAAGATACTTGGAGAGACGCTTCGCAGACACATAGGTCTGTGCATTCAGCTAGTTCTGCTGATCGGTACAGCTGGAAAATTTAACGTTACTTGAGCATTGCTAATCAGAGTATTTTTAGTGTTTTGGCATACAGTAGACACTTTGCCTTACAATGTTCTTTACAGCCCAAGATGTTTTTTTCTTATAAAGATGGAATTATGGTCGAATTGAATTGCAATAGAGTTGAGTGTTATGCAGAATTGCTGAATTTAGTCAGATCCACATATCTCAAGTTGTGCCTTTCAAAGTTTTAAAACTAACTAAGTATTCCATCGTATAGAAAATTAAATGGTAATGGAGTATTTGTAGTGTTAGGACTTCTGCTAGTCCGCCTGGAGCGGTAGCACCACTATGCCAATTAATTTTCAGCCGTGAAATAGGAATGTTTTTCGGTTGAAATGGCAAGGTGTCCAGTGAAATTACAGGGCATATGAGACTCAACATCTTTATATCCCAAGGAAACAGTTGCAGTGCAGTGACATGCAAAATTCTGGCTGTAATAGGTAGACGTCATCGCTTACCATCAGACGAGCGTCGTGCTTTTCCTATTACCTTATATTATTAAAAAAAGTATTACAGTTGATGGTGCAGGAACATTTCTTCAAGAACTTAGAGCCCGAAGTTACTTCTACTCTTTAGAACCGCCAATGTGCACATATTAGGTAATGTTAGGTAAATCCATAGATTGTTTAGGTCATATACATATGTAGGTACATACCCTCCTCGTTTCACCCATTTTGATAAACTGCGCCTGATCATCACTCTCCGGCTTCTTCACAATGCAATACTTCGTCGGTTCCAGGGTCGTGGTCGGTCGTGGAGTTGTTGTGGTCGTGGTTGTAGTTGTGGTAGTTGTGGTAGACGTAGTCGTAGTGGTTGCAACCGTCGCAACCGTTGTAGTTTCCGTTGTGGTCTCGATCACAGGCTCGGAGATTTGGGCAACTTCATTGGGGATGACGGTTTGTTCCGACATGGTGGTAATTGGACTCAGGTCTTCTTGGTTCTCCTGGAAAAGTTACGTAGTAAGTATAATGAATAGATACCTAATTGATTAAATGCATGTAAGTAAGGCTTCGCTGGATAAATGATTTAAGATATTGTAATGCTGACTTTAGAATATTACGGAGCTTGTTGCGTACAGACACAAATTCTTTACATATACGAAGAAAAACTTGATATAGCGACTTAGGCAGGCAGCTAAATAGAATTTTTTCATCGTTTTAGGAGCACAGCGTACTTTGCCTGGAGTAGATATAAGCCTTCAATTGTCGAAAGATTTGTTGCAGCTGCTGTGCACTGATATAGATTGGGTAGTGAGAGCACCCAAGCTGGGTGGTATGCTTGTGGTGGGTAGTAGTAGAACATGAGAGTCTCCAACGCCGTAGTCATGATAATATGACTTACCAACTACTGACCACTGAATTGTATCGGTTAGCAAGGCTGATAAGTTGTGGTATGCTTATAGTAAGTGGCTGAATGGTGGTAAATGGGAGTCTCCGAAACCAATGGATGAACCTAGAATTTAAAATAGAATTGAGGTGAGAATACCAACCAGCTGCTGTCCACTGATATGTACTGGGTAGTGAGAGCTGCCGTGCTGGGTAGTATGCTTGTGGTTTGTAGTAGTCCGGTGGTAGATGGGAGTTTCAGGTGCCACTGTGATGTATCGGATGCCATTGTCGAACGGAGTGGTGGTGAGGAGCGCGGCGTAGGTCTTGATATGGTAGTCGCTTTGGGATTCCACTGGAAATTATACATAATATGATGTCCAATGAGTTTTATAATTAAAGGGTTTATTTAGAAAGACACCCAGAGCGTCGTTATCTTGTTTGGTGTAAATATATTTTAAACCGACTTCCAAAAAAGGAGGTTCTTGATTCATCTGTATGTTTTTTTGTATGTATGTTACGCGATTACTCCGTCAATTGTAAACCGATTCAATTGATTCTTTTTTTAATCGGCAGGGAATATTTCCGAGGTGATCCCATTGTAATTTCATCGAGACCTGATTAGTATCTTTAAATATATGATATGACGATAACTGTCTCAAACATTCTACTGAAACTGACTCGCGCGGCATAGAACTTAATTATATTCAGTGTGTATAAGATGTTTTATTGATACAGAAGTACTATTTTAAAATTCACATAATATTATATACATTAATATATTTTTAATCAGTGTTGTTTTCCAAAACGCAGATAAGACATGTGCATGCATTGAGAACAGTCACTGTGTTATAATGATCATATAGAACATTTAGTTCTTCGGTAGAACTAGACTGATAGAACTACACGGAATAGGCCTTGTCAAGGCGTCAGAGACAAGTTCTGATCCGATAAAAGTGGCTATAACAGACATCCAATAAACTTTCCGAACAATCAGATTTAGATAAGTGATCTACGTCTACGAAATCGTTACAGTTTTTAACTTACAGTTTTTAACTGTAACATTTCTTCCGAAATGATGAACTTCGACATAGTTATTATAGATGGCGCCACCAATGCATAATTTGTTAAAATGCAATCCAGTAGTTTCATCGTATCGATAGATTCGTACCGTGGCTTAATTGGTCAGAGCACCTGGGCATATTTCCCAGGAGGGTTCGAATCCCGTCGGCACGATACAATTTTGGATTGTGTAACAATAGCATTGTTTTTGTTCAGTGGGTGGATAAGAGTCATGTCATCCCTAGCTCCATTCTTTATCGGTGTTTATGATTAGACCATTTAGTCACAAGTCCAGAACTTGAATGGTCATAATAATATAAGTAATAATTGTTATACACAATCCAAAATTCACCGTACCGACGGGACTCGAACCCGTACCTCTCGGGGAACATGCCCAGACGCTGTACTAATTCAGCTGCAGTACGACCCTATCGATACGACGAAACGGACTGTATTTTAACAGATTTTTAACCACGAATGCATTGGTGGCGCCATCTATAATAGGGAATATGCATGTTTTTTTTAAATATTTTTATTTCACTCATTACATCCATATAACATAATAAAAAAATAAAATACTGCTGGAATTAGTCTAATTATTTTTTAAATAAACATTTAAATATCCGCGCGATTATTGTATTTAGCCAATGGCATGTTTTTATTAAATTATACAGTTTCTCTAATCTCGTACTCATTTTTATCTATATTAAATGGTTAGTAATATACATTTTTGCACAATAATACGCGGCAAACACAATATTTGGAAATAAATACAATAAGACCACACCATACATTTATTTTTATGTTCCCGCGCTCAATGTTTCTATCACGTGGAGTAGTGCATAATGACGTCAACTTTCGATTCGACCAATGTGATCTGTTTTACAAACTTAAATTTCCCTCGCTTAAATTGCATTTTTTATTTTAAGCAAATAAAATGGAATTCAATAAAAAAAAAGGTTTTACATATAACTCCAGGACAACAAAGAATCGAAAAAAATATATTTCCAATAAATATGAGCTTCATGCATATTCCCTATTACTGTTAGAAATTAAATTACTCGGATAAAATAATTACACACTTTCAGATCCAACGAGAGATATTGCACTGCTTAAATCAAATAATTTGTATTTTTTAAAGTGTTTTCTACACGTTATATGTTTTTTTGTACATTGTTATATACAATCCAAAGTTTCACCGTTCCCTCAGGACTTGAACCCTCCCGGGGAACATGCAAAGTGTAGAAAAAAACAAAAAATGAGGATGCGTAGAAAGTTACGCCTTAGAAATGAAACTTCCTTCACAGATTTAGATTTTTGTACAACTCCATCTGTTGAAATTAGCAGGACAAATACCCGAATGATAACGAATACGTCTTCGTAGTTACGCCGTTCTACTATTACATAATTATATAAATGTTTGAAGTGAAACTTATTTAGGCGCACAGGGGTATATAGTACTAGAAGTGCCCCGCGGCTTCGCCCGCGTTAAAAACTTATTTTATTTACTTAAAACTTTTCTTTTGTAAAAATGATTCTAGCATTAAATACATAAAATAATAATTAGCCAAATCGGTTCACCCGTTTTCATGTTATCGCGTTACTAAGGCAATTCGGGATTCATAATTATAAAAACCGAAAAACCCAAATTTTCAGACTTTGTTAGCTACCCCATTTCAAATAATCCTACAACACGTACTATATCTCATCTTGTTTCGCCACACAAACTTTGAATCCCCGTTCCGTATCCGGGAGGAATTTTTAGAAAACCCGTTCTGAGCGGATACCTACGTCGTAATAACTATCTGCATTCTAAATTTCAGCGCAATCCAAAACAATATTGATTTTCAGACTTTGTTATCCCATTTCACGCTCTTAGGGGTGGAATTTCGAAAAAACCTAAAACACGTGTTTACTTATTTATGTCCTGAAGCACTTGTGTGAAGTTTCGAATAGAAAAGACTATCTAATAATGTTTCTCCACAGAAACTTTGAACCCCCGTTTCATCCCCTTCAGAGGTGAAATTTGAAAAATCCTTTTTCAAAGGTAACTAAAGTTGTAATAATTATCTGCATGCCAAGTTTTAGCGCAATCCGAAAAAATATTGATTTTCACACTTTGTTACCCCATTTCACCGTCTTAGGGGTGGAATTAAAAAAAATCTGAAACACGTATTTACTTATTTTTGTACTGAAGCACTTGTGTGAAGTTTAGGATAGAAAAGACTATCTAATCTTGTTTCTCCATACAAACTTTGAACCCCCATTTCATCCCCTTAAGGGGTGAGTTTTGAAAAATCCTTTCTTAGTACACCCCTACGTATTAAGAAAAATATACCCTCCAAATTTCAAGTCTCTACGACCAGCGGTTTAGGCTGTGCGTTGTCTGTCAGTGAGTCAGTCAGTCAGTATGTCAGGACAAAGATTCTTATAGTATTACATTATAGTAACGCAACTCACCAACGCAAGGATTTAGCCACAGCAGCCTCTGCCAGCCCAAGCAGTCGTACAGTTGAGCAAAGTCCGTTCCTCTACAAGCGCAGGCCGCTCTCAGCTGGGTTCCCAGAACAGCTACCACAGCGGCCCGACAAGCAGCAGGAGATCCAGCACAACCCTGGGTGACGGCGTCAACGGCGCACCATTGCTCATAGTTCTCCAGGCGGATCCTGGGAAAGGTGTCGCTTTGGTTTGGAAGATGTATTAAAATATATAATCAAGATAGTTTAAAAACTGAAACAACTGACTTCCATGCTCCGCGAGTCAGTTTTAGTAGCAAGTTTATCGTCATATCTATGAAGATACTAATCAGATCTCGATGAAATTACAATGGGACCACCTCAGAAATGTATCTATCGTTTAAACCGAAACTGAATCATTCGAGACGGTTCACAAGTGACGGAGTAATCGCGTAACATACATTAAAAAAAAAAACGAATCGAGAACCTCCTCCTTTTTGGAAGTCGGTTGAAAAAACATCTCAAATGAATCAACATCAAATCAAATCAACATAAAATATAAACATCTTTATGTTTCAAGGTACCTGTTACCTTGAACTACGCAGTGCAGTGACATGCAAAATGTTGGCAATGTATTCAGAATGTTTTATGCCGCTGTATCTGTAATAGGTAGACGTCATCGCTTACCATCATGCCTGATGGTCGACGACGAAGCGACGTCTCTCTGACTGACATGTTTTTGATTGATTTAGCTAGTGTGCAGTAAGCATAGAACACCAATCAGCTTAATTTCTAAGCCTTGCTGCAGAACTCAAGTAAATTAGTAAGTGAATTCTGCAATCGGATCACACCCAACAGTTTCAGAGTGCTTTTCCCTTGCCTTCCTCTAATGCATGCATGTGATGCTAACTATAGATATGTTCAGGACCCCTAAACGAGGCTGAATCCTAATAGCCCGGCTAAGGTATTGTAGTTGAAATTCGAATTTCATAATACTGCTTTATTCGGTTGGGGCGTCGATTCTTATCATACATCTACATCTCACATACCTACATAAAAATAGTAAAATTAACCATAAAAACTAGACCTGTGTCGATCGTTTATTTGTCGTGACCCGGGTCGATCGTGACCGACTCATATAGTGATCGAGTACAAAAGATTCGATCATTTCGGTAATTTCAGTCGCAGTTCGCAGTTTTTTTTGTACTACAAAGTACTAACGAACTGCGACCCAAATGATCGTCATGATCGAAATTGTACTTTGTTGTATTGTATGAGTATATGACTGAATGACGAATGCTGAACTGAACGAATGATGGTTAGAATCGTGATATTAATGTTATTTGTCATGATGAAAACGAATACCTATTTTTGATCTCACAAACATGTCGCCTGTTTGTAAAGTATCATAATTAATAATTACTTAGACATTCAATCATGTTCCAACATTCAGACTAAGCATTCGATCACGAGACACGAGGCTGATATTTGAGACCGAGTCAAATAAGATCAAATCTTTTAGAGATCCATGATTCGATCACTCATGTACAGGTCGCGATTGAATCAAAAAGATTCGATCATAGAATCAAATGTCCATTCATTCGGTATGTAGGCAGTATTAATAAAACGCACATATACGCGTCAAAATCATAAATCATAGCCAATTATCAAGTAAACATAGCAAAAGCAGTATAAATTAATTATATAATATAATTAATTATATTAAAATAAATTTAACGCTTTAAATTAAAAAAAAAAACAAAATTAATGAACCCTTCAGCTGTCATCCAATCGTTTACGTCAAAATATTAAAACAATATTAAAGTGGGTTTAAACCAACCATACATGAAACTGTGTGTTTCAGTACTTCAGACAATTTTTATATAAAAAAAAATTAAAAAAGTGAAATAGTGAAACACATCAATCATTACCAATCAATTACAATCGACACAGGTGTAATATAAACAACTTGTAATTGGTATTCATACTATTTATTTATTGTAAGTTAGTTTAAGCTTTATTTTGTAAAATAGCTATATAGCTGAATGAGTATAAAATAATACTTAAAAAAGGCGCGGGATTTATCGGCCCAACATAAAAATATGTATGTAATGATTTAGTACTTAAATAAATAAAATAATTGCGGAAAAGTAAATAATCGCAAAGTGTAAATGTACCACAATCTCTGCTAGTCTGCTATTAACACAACATATACTCTTTAAAAAAATAAAAATCGGGGGTTTTAAAAATAAAATAAATTTTAAAAATAATTTTTACTGATGAGATATGTATAATTATTAATTTGTTTATTGGCGGATAAGTGGTGCGTAGAAGAGCCATTTTGATTTTTTGACGTCCGCGGTCAAAGGTCTACGAAAGTTACTATCATAGTCTCAACCAAAAAAGAGCTGATAACGGATTTTCATGAAACAAAGCTAAGAACACTCTCGATGAAGGCACGTCTCAAACAAAAAAAACACTTAATCAAAATCTCTTCATTCGTTTGGGCACTACGATGCCACAGACAGAATCACACACAGAATACACACGTCAAACTTATACGTAACACCCCTTCTTTTTGCGTCGGGGTTTAAAAATAAAGATTATTATATAAAAATGTGGAAGCTCCATTGTATAACTTCGGTTTCATTAGATGATTCGATTATTTTTAACCGACTTCATAAAGAAGGAGGTTCTCAATTCGCATGTTTAACTTTTTTATTGACTTCACTTCAAAAAACATGGAGGTTTTCAATTCGGAATATTTTTTTATGTATATTTCCCGATTATTCAAAGATGCCTAGACCGATTCGGAAAATTATTATTTTGATTAAAGAGGTACCTATAAATACAGGTATACATACATACATACCAGGTAGTCCCATTTAAATTTCATCGAGATCTGATGAGTATCTCGAGAGATATGAAAATAAACACCTCAAACTTGCTACTGGAAATGAATGGTGCGGCATTTGAAGTCGTTTTTTTTGGATTTTTATACGACAAGATGTAACGCATAATAACAAAGCAAAGCCTTAAGAGCGTCCTCGGGCTGCGAGAAATTTCAAAAATAGGTATTTAAAGAAACTATTGCCGTCGCGCAGCGCCCGAACAACCGAGCAATCAATGTGTGTGTGAATACTGTGTTGGTGTGCGTACTTAGGAGAGCACGACCACCCGCACCCTTCCCGCGCTCGCTATCCACTAGTTGTCAGCATACGACTCTTAGCGATTACCGGCGTTTCCAGTGCTTGGTCTCGGATTATATAATAGTTACTACGTATCAGATATTTCTATATATACGTGACCCATATTTCGCAGTCGTAGCACACGATTTCGTGTTAATTGGTGTATAAGACCAAACAATAGGGTACACATATTTGGTTGCTTATAATGACTCGTCGTTTTTAGGGTTCCGTAGCCGAATGGCAAAAAACGGAACCCTTATAGATTCGTCATGTCTGTCTGTCTGTCTGTCCGTCCGTATGTCACAGCCATTTTATTCCAAAACGATTAAGACTACAAAATTGAAATTTAGTAGGTAGATGTATACAGCTCCGATAAAGAAATAAAATATATAAAAGTTTAAGGGGCATCCCATCATATATAATCTATAATAAGATAAAATAATATATCCATACATGGAACTAAAACAAAATAAAAAAAAAATCTTCAACCTATACGTGTCTATAGATAGGTCTTTAAAAATTACATTGAGGCTCCTAAAATATTTTTTTCTCAAAGTCAATCATTTAAAAGATAGGTACGTCTAAAGTAGTAAAACGTGTAGCCTAATTTAAAGTAAGGGAGTGAAAAATCTAGAAAAATGTAGATCTCAATAAAAACTTTCAACGAAAATTGGTTTGAACGAGATACAGTCAGCAGTTTTTGAGATATAGCGACCGCAAATATAACTTTGTTTTTCATACAAACACTATGAAAAACAAAGTTAATTTTTTGGTTGTGAAAAATCATAGTTATAGAATACTCTACTGTGCTACGGAACCCGAGAAGTGAGAGTCCGACTTGTACTTGGCCAGTTTTTCTCAATCGACTTTCAAAAAAAAGGAGGTTCTCAATTCGTCTATAATATGTTTAATTTTTATGTTACGCGATTACTCAGTAAATTGTAAACCAATTCAAATGATTAATTGTTTAATTGGTAGGGTACATTTTCAAGGTGGTCCTATTGTAGTTCCTTCAAGATTTGATAATTATCTCTTAAGATATGACGATAAACGTCTAAAACTTGCTACTGAAATTGACTCGCAGGGCACGAAAGTCGGTTTTTTTCTAGTGTTTAAACTATCTTAATTATCAAGAATCGGTTCGGTAAAGTTTATCTAGTTTGATCGTTTAAGGAATTATTAAGATTCTGACTTCCATGCCCCGAGAGTCATTTTCAGTAGCAAGTTTGAGACGTTTATCGTCATATCTCTAGAGATACTTATCAGATTTCATTGAAATTGCAATGAGACCACTTCAGAAATGTACCCTGCCGATCAAAAAATAATCATTCGAATCATTTCACAATTGACGGAGTTATCGCGTAACATTCATACAAAGAAAAAGAAAATAAAACCGGCTAAGTCGAGTTGAAATCGCCCACCGAGGATTCCGTACCAACCACTTAAGCTAGACCTCTAAATTGTATCAGCGCTCATATTACTCAGAGGTCTACATTAATTGGCGCAAACTATGTATGTATGGGGACACCCTTAAATTTTCAACTTTTTTTTATTTTTTGGAATTTCCCTTAATTTATGCTGCTACCTTGCTTCTTGCCAAATTTCATGATTCTAGGTCAACGGGAAGTATAGTATATATACTACCCTATAGGTTTTCGACCCAAAACCTATAGGGTACTTCCGGTTTACCTAGAATTGTCAATTTTGGTTATAAGCAAGGTCTTAGAGCACAAGTAAAGGGAAAATTCCGAAAAATAAAAAAAGTTGAAAATTAAGGTACATTTTGGAAACTAACAAGTTTTCGCGAAAATCTAAATTCGCCCATATCTTTTTATTGTGTTGATTCAAGACCTTGATTTTTGTACATCCAGTAGGGACTATAGACCTCAGTATTATGTATAAATTTCAACTTGCTAGGTCCACCCGTTCCTGAGAAAATCAGTGGTGACACATGGACAGACGAAGAGACAGACGGACAAGAAAGTGATCTTATAAGGGTTCCTTTTTTTACCTTTTGAGGTACGGAACCCTAAAAAACATACAGACGAATTTAGAACCTCCTTCTTTTTGGAAGTCGGTTGAAAATGGATGGTATGTGGTCGAAAAACAGCACAATTAATATGGTAAAATAAAAAATATATATCAGTGAACTCTCAAATTACCTACTCTTAAAATTTGATTAACATGCAAATAACTTGAACATTAACGTTGTGCATTTGGTCTACTCTCCCTCCGTCTTACGAAATATCGATCAGATCACGTGTCCTGACGCGAGTTTAACATTTTTTACATATCCCAATAACAGTTTCTACTCTTCCTCGGTCTTACGAATTTTCGATCAGGTCACGTCTCCCAACGCGATGTCCTGACGCGAGTTTAACATGTTTTACCCATCCCATTCAAATCCTATACAAAGTTCACAAAGCAGCTAAGGAAGTTTTCACTTCAAAAAAATATTATTGGCTTTTATAGCGCCCATAGTAATACATACTTTGTGAAACATTTCAAGTAGAACGTTTAACCTGGACATAGTCACATAAACATTATGTATAGGTAACATTTGTCTGTAATATTTTTATTTTATATCTTACAGTGTAGCGTTTCACCATTATACCACCTGGTGGTAAGTGATATCTAGAGCAATTTGAAGTACCTACAAAGATAAAAGTAACAAATACACTTTGTAGAAAATTAAATTAATGAAAACGCGATAAATATCGATATCGATAGACATCACTAGACTATCGATACCCATTATCGACAATTATCACTTCCTTAAATGTGTACATGCTAATTTCACCCTCTCTCACCTCCAGGCCTCCAGCCTTCCCCCGAAGAGTGCGATAGGGACAACTGCAGCTCAGACCCATTTTGCCTACAACATTTTGAGTAAAATAAGGTTTTGTATTTCCGTGTTTTCTCCTCGAAAACTGATCCGATCAAATTATTTTTTTCACGATATTTTTGCAAATGAGTGCATCCGTGCTTCTATCATTTTGTTTTGTCTTAAAACCCTTTAGAACTTGTCTGGTAGCCGTCTAGATCAGGGCAGTAAAATGGGTAATTTTTTCAGGTTTTTGAAAGGTCATATTTCTTTTTGCAAATTTATGATGAAAAAAAGCAAATAATAGGGGCATAGCTACAGTAGACCTTGATTTTTCGTAGAAAAAAAATTTGCTCTAGAAGCATTTTCCACGGAGGAAAATAGGGAATACATTTGTATGGAAAAATGTACCCCGCGTTTGCTCTTAAACGAATAAGTATTTTGCAAAACTTTTCGCACCCGTTTTTAAAGCTAAATACAACGTTTCATTCAACGACTGAATTTATAGATTTACTTTTAAGCTATCAATTTAAGTATCAACAGACCAAAGCGAAGGGTCATTTCATTCAAGACATACTTACCTCAGATAACCTTCATCTAAACCTATGCCTTTACAAGTCCAATTTATAGAGTTTAGGGTTGTCGACTTATTGAACTCTGGCCCTGGCAGGCCATTTTTAGTCCTGGTATTCGATCTTAGTCAACAAATCCAATCTCAACTCGTGCCCTTTTCAATTAAGACCTTTGCAACCCTACATCTAGTTGATAAAGTTTGTATTATATATTCGAATACTTTGTGTTAAATCTGAAACGCTTTTTAAAGATAATTTAAGATCATTTACGACAATTTAAAAACCAAAAATCAAGTTCCATGCCGCGCGAGTCAATTTCAGTAGCGAGTTTGAATCGTTTATCGTCATATCCCTATAGTCCTTTGAAATTACAGGGCATGTGAGACTCAACATCTTTATGTCTCAAGGTATCAGGCGCAGTGCAGTGACATGCAAAATTCTGGCAGTTCAGAATTCAGTTCAGTTCAGTTGCATACCGCTGTATCTGTTATAGGTAGACGTAGACATCGCTTACCATCAGGCGAGCGTTGTGCTTGCTGTTACCTTTTACGATAAAAAAATTACAACGACTACTGAAATATCACGCTCTAAAAAGTATGAAACAAGAAAATATTCTTATCTGATATCGCTATGTACAAACTATTCAATATGTATCGTGTATTATATAAAAAACTTACTTTTAATAAATATTGTATTGTATTTCATACATATTCTGAGTGATGTTCAGTGGATACCCGTGGTCGTATGCTACTTTTCAGAATGTATTGTTTTGTTACGGTAGGTGACATACGACCACGGCTATCCTCTGAGCAACGAAGGGAACAAATGAAAATACATAAAAATATACCCACCCCGGTCAAAAACATTACCCTCCTTTTTGCTTCGCCGTAGTCGTGTAAATATTGAGATCTTCCTCCTTTTTAACTCTGACGCAAAAAGAAAGGGTGCTATTATTTGACATGTGTATCTGGGTATCGGAGTCCCTGTGTATGTGTGTGTCTATCTGTGGTATAGTAACGCCCAAACGGATGAACCGATTTTGAATTAGTTTTTTTAGGGTTCCGTACCCAAAGGGTAAAACGGGACCCTATTATTAAGACTCCGCTGTCCGTCTGTTGGTTGTCTGTCTGTCTTTCTGTCTGTCCGTCTGTCACCAGGCTGTATCTCATGAACCGTGATAGTTAGACATGATGTATTTCTGTTGCCGCTATAATAACAAATACTAAAAACAGAATAAAGTTATATATATACATATATTATAATAGGGGGTCCCCATACAAGAAACGTGTTTTTTCGGCATTTCAATATAGGTAAACGTCCATAGATGGCGTTATATTGAAATGCCGATCCCTAACACCTTTGTTAGACGTTAGATGGCGTTATAAGAAATAAAATGTTTCTTAATTATTATTTTTTGCTGGTGAAAAATGATAGTGGTATTTTTTGCTCGATCTTTTTTATTTTTCTTATACCGAACTGGGTAGCACTTGATCACTATCTCACCTGATGTTAAGTGATGATGCGATCGATGATGGAGCGTGCTTACCCAGAAGATACCTATTCACTCGCGATTTGAAGACCCCCATATTTTACTTAACCGGAAACACAGACTCAGGCAGAGTATTCCATTCTTTGGCGGTTCGTATGATGAACGAAGAAGCAAATCGCTTCGTTCGGGTAGATGGTATAACCATAAATCGGTGGCGCCTTTTAGTGTCTCTGGATGTCCGATTATAAAATGGGGATGGTGGAATCAAATCATACAGTTCTATTGCACACTCTCCGAAATGTATTCGATAGAAAACCGATAAGCAAGCGACTTTGCGGCGATTCGCGAGACTCTGGAGTCTCTTGCTTACTAGTAGGTCGTCGCTTATGAGTTTCTTTGCTCTCCTCTCAATAGCTTCCAGTGTCTCCAGCTGGTATTTGGCAGAGCCATCCCAAAGGTGCGAACAGTACTCCATACACGACCGGACTTGTGCTTGGTAAAGATAAAGCAACTGTCCCGGTGTGAAGTACCGTCTCACCTTAGCCAAAATGCCAAGCTTTTTTGAGGCTAGCTGGGCTCTCGACTCAATCTTATAAAATACTGTAGTGTGGTACGGAACCCTACGAGTGCGAGTCCGACTTGGACTTGGCCAGTTTATTTATTGATACTAAGGTTTCTCCATCGAAAGTGTTCTTAGCTTTGTTTCATGAAAATCCGTTAAGCCGTTTAAATATTATCAGCTCTTTTTTGATTGTTGAGACTACGATAACAACTTTCGTAGCCCTAGACCACGGACGTCATTTAAATGGCGCTTTTGCGCATTGCTTACTCGACATAGGCTCATTGGAATGGTCTCAATGTACAAATCCTAACTAATATTATTAATGCGAAAGTAACTCTGACTCTGTCTGTCTGTCTGTCTGTCTGTGTCACTTTCACGCCAAAACCACTGAACCGATTTAAATGAAATTTGGTACACAGATAGTCTAGAGCCTGAAAAGGACATAGGCTACTTTTTAATGCGAAAAAAAGGTTGTAAGAGGGGATGAAATGTTGTATGGAAGTAACTTCATTTTTAGAGCTAGAAAGTTGAAATTTATTTTGTAGGCTGTTGATTCGATATAAATAAATATGTCATTCAAAGTTTGTAAAAGTTTTACCCTCAAGGGTATAAAATAACAATAGGGAATAGGGGATGAAAGTTCGTACTTTTTAATGCAAAAATAGGGTTGTAAGGGTTGAAAGGGGGGATGAAAAGTTTTATGGAAGTATCGTCACTTTAAGAGCTAGAAACTTGAAACTTATTTTTTAGGCTGTTGATTCGATATAAATAAATATGTCATTCAAAGTTTGTAAAAGTTTTACCCTCAAGGGTGTAAAATAACAATAAGGGATGAAAGTTTGTATGGAAATATGTAAGGTTCATATTAATGTTCTACTAAACTGATTTAAATGGAATTTGGTACACAGATAGTCTAGAGCCTGAAAAAGGACATAGGCTACTTTTTAATGCGAAAAAAGGGTTGTTAGGAGGTATGAAATGTTGTATGGAACTAACTTTATTTTTAGAGCTAGAAACTTGAAATTTATTTTTTAGGCTGTTGATTCGATATAAATAAATATGTCATTCAAAGTTTGTAAAAGTTTTACCCTCAAGGGTGTAAAATAACAATAGGGAATAGGGGATGAAAGTTTGTACTTTTTAATGCGAAAATAGGGTTGTAAGGGGTTGAAAGGGGGGATGAAAAGTTGTATGGAAGTATCGTCATTTTAAGAGCTAGAAACTTGAAACTTATTTTTTAGGCTGTTGATTTGATATAAATAAATATGTCGTTCAAAGTTTGTAAAAGATTTCCCTCAAGGGTGTAAAATAACAATAAGGGATGAAAGTTTGCATATAAATATGTGAGGTTCATATTAATGTTCTACTTAACGGATTTAAATGGAATTTGGTACACAGATAGTCTAGAGCCTGAAAAAGGACATGGCTACTTTTTTATGCGAAATAAGGGTTGTAAGAGGTTGAAAGGGGGGATGAAAAGTTGTATGGAAGTATCGTCATTGTAAAAGCTGGAAGTTTGAAACTTATTGTTTAGGCTGTTGATTCGATATAAATAAATATGTAATTTAAAGTTTGTAAAAGTTTTACCCTCAAGGGTGTAAAATAACAATAGGGAATAGGGGATGAAAGTTTGTACTTTTTAATGCGAAAATAGGGTTGTAAGGGGTTGAAAGGGGGGTGAAAAGTTGTATGGGAGTATCGTCATTTTAAGAGCTATAAACTTAAAACTTATTTTTTAGACTGTTGATTCGATATAAATAAATATGTCATTCAAAGTTTGTAAAAGTTTTACACTCAAGAGTGTAAAATAACAATAAGGGATGAAAGTTAGTATGGAAATATGTAAGGTATATATTAATGTTCTACTTAACGGATTTAATTGGAATTTGGTACACAGATAGTCTAGAGCTTGAAAAAGGACATAGGCTACTTTTTAATGCGAAATAAGGGTTGTAAGGGGTTGAAAGGGGGGATGAAAAGTTGTATGGAAGTATCGTCATTGTAAAAGCTAGAAGTTTGAAACTTATTGTTTAGACTGTTGATTCGATATAAATAAATATGACATTCAAAGTTTGTGAGGAGAAAGGGGGAGGGAGGGCAGGGGAGATGGAAGTGAAAGGAAGGGGACAGTGGGAGGGAGGGGAAGGGGAGGGGGATGTGGGGGAAAGGGGAGGAGGAGAGGAAAGTCGCAGGTACAGCTAGTTATAAATATACCTATACAAATCAGTCGGGGGTTTAAAATTTAAATTTTAAGTTTTATTGTACTTTGTATATACAATCCACTTCCAAACAATATGATAACTGCAAAAATATTAAAGTGAGTCGAAAATATTTTCCTTGTTGTGCAAAATTTCACTTTTCCAATACACTGAACAGAGGATAGGTATATTTTCCCGGCGTGCTTTCCACGGCCTGCTAGATTCTATTTTAGGTGCACTGCCGAGTGCCGTGTGCAATCGATCGGACATATTCTGCATTGTCTAAAACTGGACAATATTATACTCGTATCCTATGGCTATACTATTAATTTGCTTCTGGCTTATTCCTTTTATTTCTATTGGAATGCTTATATTCAGGCTCAGCTATATATGTGAAAAACAGGATATTTAGAGATCCTTATTAGGTCTAAGTAGGTACGTATTTTGCAGATTGCGTGCTAATTTTCATAAAAAACTCAAATTCAAACCCTTTCTCTTTATTTTACACTAGAAGTGCCCCGCGACTTCGCCCGCGTCAAAGATTTCTTTTATTTACTTCAAATTTCTATTTTGTAAAAAATTTTTATATCATAAAAGACACCAAAGAAGTAAAAGCCAAATCGGTTGACCCGTTTTCAAGTTATTGTGTGACTAAGGGAAATAGAGATTCATATTTATAAAACCCGAAAAACCATATTGATTTTCAGACTTTTTTACCAACCCCTTGCAAAAATCCTGCAACACGTATTTACTTATTTATTTACAGAAGTACTTAAGTTGATCTATATAATTAAAAATAATAAGTAATTTTCCGGGGGAAATTTTTAGAAAATCCTTTCTAAGCGGATAACTAGGTCATAACAACTATCTGCATGCTAAATTTCAGCGCAATCCAAAACAATATTGATTTTCAGACTTTGTTACCCCACTTCACCTCTTAGGGTGGCATTTGAAAAAGCCTGAAACACGTATTTACTTATTTATTAATTAAAGTACTTGTGCGAAGTTTCGAACAGAAAAAAATATCTTATCTTGTTTCTCCATACAAACTTTGAACCCCCGTTTCATCCCCTTCAGGGGTGAATTTTGGAAAATTCTTTCTTAACAGATACTAACGTCATAATAACTAACTGCATGCTAAATTTCAGCACAATCCAAAACATTATTGATTTTCACAATTTGTTACCCCATTTCACCCTCTCAGGGGTTGAATTTCGAAAAAGCCTGAAACGCGATATTACTTATTTATTAACTGAAGCACTTGTGTGAAGTTTCAAATAGAAAATACTCTCATATCTTGTTTCTCCATACAAACTTTGAACCCCCGTTTCATCCCCTAAAGGGGTGAAAAAATCCTTTCTTAGTACACCCTTATGTACTAAGACAAATATACCCTCTAAATTTCAAATCTCTGCGACCAGCGGTTTAGGCTGTGCGTTGTCTATCAGTCAGTCAGTCAGTCAGTATGTCAGGACAAAGATTCTTATAGTAGTAGAAGATAGTATAATACAAAGTCGCTCCCGCTGTCTGTACCCTTAGATCTTTGAATATTCGGATTTAAATACAGTTTTCAGCAATAGATAGTGATTCAAGAGGAAGGTTTATAACTAGGATTAAACGCGATCAGAGCCGCGGGGCGCAGCTAGTTCTGTATAAAGTATAGATAGACAATATAAAAATATGCACATATTCAAGTAAATATTTTTTTATTGTAAAAGCACACCCCGGACACTCGCTAAATCTCCATACAAACTAGCGTTTTAACGACCGACACAGACACTACACACATGTCGTTTTTCTATACGTGCATTTATGTGCGTGATGTCTAAGGTTGTCGCTCGTAATCACCGTATCACAGATTATATAATAGTTACTTCGTACATACGTACTGCGTACTGACCGTATGAATATTTTTTGTACACTTACCCAAAAAGCTTTTAACACTAAAAATATTAGTCGCTATTTCGTAAACCATCGTCTACAGAAACATTAAATCACAACACTTCAACAAGCAAAGAGAATATAAATACTACGTAGGTACTTACATCAAGTTCCTAATAATTGCTGTGTTATAAAAATGTTTTACAGTGAAAGATTTTTTAAATATTTTACAAACTAAATGTTATTTACGCACGAGTATATATCGTTGTTTCATTTATGAAAATGAATTCTAAAATACGAATATATAGGTAGGTATATAAGTATTTATAATATACCTACATAATAAGAACCTACGTAAATTTGAACCTCCGGCGTCTAAACTGGTCTTAACATACATGTATGAAGTTGATGTTCTTCTCCTCGAGAGTAGTACCTATTGTTCTGTAGCCGTACGCGTGTAGCGTCCATGCTGAGACTGACGCCTCGACAAATCAAAATCGGTGGCGGGGTGAGGAAGCCCGGAATTGGTGGGGGGATCAGAGTGTCCGTTCTATACGTAGTATTATTATCTTTTCTATGGTAAAAGGTAACAGAACAAGCACGAAGCTTGCCTGATGGTAAGCGATGACGTCTACCTATAACAGATACAGTGGCATGCAAAATTCTGGACTGTCAGAATTTTGCATGTCACTGCACTGCGCCTGCTACCTTGAGACATAAATATCATTAGATCGATCATAACAATTAAATAACATATAGAAATCATCATCCGTTTGGGAGATACGATGCCACAGACTGACACGCTCGTGAAAGATATATAAGACCTCCTCTTTTTTTTTGCTAGGGGTTAAACATATCCAAACTATCATTAAGTAGGTATCGATATCACAAAATGATTATTAATGATATACCAATTAATTCTGGTTGTATAATTATTATAGTTTAATCCTATCGGTTGAGATAATTACATGGTAATTAACGGTACAAATAGCTTCAGGCAGTTGAATAATTTAATGTACTAACACGAACACGATATTTAAACAGAATTCCAAAGAAGAGGAGGTTCGTAATTCATCTGTATGTACTTTGTATTTTTTTTGTATGTTATGCGATTACACCGATTCTAATGATATTTTGTTTTATTGGTAGGGTAGATTTTCAAGGTTCCCTTGTAATTTAATTGAGATCAAATAAGAACGTCCAGAGATATGGAGATAAGCTCCTCGAACTTAGTACTGAAAATGACTAACTTAGGTGTTTGAAGTCGGGTTTTTTCGTTTTGTAAACGATCTTAAATTTTATTTTTCAACCGACTTCCAAAAACAAAGGAGGTTCTCAATTCGTCTGTATGTTTTTTTGTGTATCTTACGCGATTACTCCGTCAATTCTGAACCGATTCGAATGATTTGTTATCGGTAGAGTACGTTTCCGTGGTGGTCCCATTGTAATTTCATCGAGATCTGATAAGTATCTCCAGAGATATGTCGATATACGTCTCAAACTTGCTACTGAAATTGACTCGCTGGGCATTGAAGTCGGTTGTTTTAGTTTTTATCTTAATTATTATTTTTCAGGTTTATTTTTAGTATGCCTATTGTCAAATTACTCAGCCTAGGTTTTCCCCCCAATGGGGTCTCTCCACCTGTAACTCTGTACTCGTATCTAACTTGATATTATTAATATTGCTGAAACTTGGAGAACCGATTAGCAAAACGATTTTGTTCGACAGGTAGTTCCAAGCCAAACTCACCACCAATTGTCACCATCGATGTATTTGTAACATGGACCATCCAGGAATCAAACGTAGTAATTAGGTTTACAGCTTGAGGGCGCGGATGCATTACAATGAGTCACGACATGATCAATAACAACTTCAAATTTGCGTCGAACATCAAACCCTACTTACCCTAGTAATCAATGATGTACCTAAAACTACCTGCCATTCAAATAAACACCAAACCTCCTCCAATATAAGACCCAATTTTACTTTTCTCGATTGCAGCGAAAGTGGAAAACTAAATGGTAATTGCGTCATAAAAATGTATACCTTAATGCTAGGCGTTAAGGTCTAAACTCTCTGAAGTTAAGTTCGTTATAAGGCCGAGTGTACATTGGTATGGGGAGAAAATTAGCAGCGTCCAAGTCATTTCATTTGCGGCTGTAACCTGATTGGGATCCGTTGTACAAAGGGTTGTTAGAGCATAGGTAACTCGTTGGAGGAAATGAATACAGTCGATTGTACTTTGTTTGAAACTGATTCCATCTCATTGCTTTAATGTACCTATCCATGTCATAAGTTAATTGGTGACGGTTAAAAATAACCACCATTGGCGACCGCATATTATGGTACTCTCTCATACATACAATCACGCCTTTTTCCCGTTGGGGTAGGCAGAGACTACTTCTTTCCACATGCTACGATCCTGACATACCTCCTTCGCTTCTTCCACTTCCACTCTCATACTCACCTTTATACTACTTACATCTTTCATCGAAGAACCTGTGACCGCTGGGGTAAACGAATTCTTGAGTTGAGACCGCGAATTGACAAGGGTGGCATTCTAAGACTAGGTGGAGCGATGATATTCGCAAGGCGGCTGGCAAAGGCTGGATGAGAGTAGACGTGGATCGTGCTCATGTAGCGTAATATTCATTCACACATACTCAACATCATTTATTCTCAAATGCCGCATAAGAAGTACTATAACTTCAAAAATTATGAGTATAAGTCAGTTTTACCTGCACTCAGGTTCCTCTCGGCAGGCGTGGGCTAGGGTGTGGCAGGCTGGGAGAGGCGAGCCCACCGCTGGGCGCTGGGCACACGACGGATGGAGACGTTCCTGGGCGTTCATGCACGAGTCTTCGCGGTTTTCCGTCTTCCTGGATACAGAAGTAAGGGTTAGCGCCGTTTTATCCTACTTCTTATAAATGCTAAAGTTTGAGAGTACTGGATGTTCGTTACTCTTTCATCACAATAGGGATGTTGCCTGGGTCGAAAAATAGTAATTCTAATTGGTCCGTCAGTTACATTATCATAAAATATTGGACACATATTTTTTATTTTACAAATCAATAAAATTTGACAAAGATAAAGAGCGTCAAAGTTCGGGAGTGGGGGCTCGTGACGTCACTAACCGCTAGAAAGTAGTACGGTTTGTGACGTCACGCGGAATCTCAACGCTCTATCTTCATGTTTTGTTTAATAAAAAAAATAAAAAATACGTATCCAATATTTTTTGATAATGTAAATGACGGACTAAAAAAATTTTTTAGTAAACTAACCTATTGCAAGTCTTGATTTTAATTGACCATGAATTACTCAAGATTTGTTTTTACAATAGTACGGGCACAGATTATATTATAGTAAACGTACGGGCCATGCATGGGTCCGATTCGCACTTGGCCTTTCTATACTAATATTATAAAGAGAGAACATTCGTATTTTTGTATGTACGTATTTATTTGGCTCAAAAAGTACTGGACCGATTTTAAAAACTCTTTCACTAATATAAAGAATGGACTTTTGGGATGAAAATAGGCTAGATATTATTCCGTTTAAATCATAGGTACATTCGTGGAGACCTATTTTGCAACCTAAGTCGACCATAAAACGGTCGAGAAATCACGTTTTTTACGAACGCTGCTTAATCGAAAATAGATGGAAGGATAGTATTTATGGAAGAATTGTACATCTTAATAACACCAACAAAAAGTCCGCGACAGCATAGGTCTATCTCTTAAGGTTATCTCACAGCAACCATTTTAATCTGCAATTTTTTAAATAAAAAACATTACGTAACTTCCAAGGCTATTTTCTTATATATAGTTTTAATCTTTTTCCAAATAATAGATTAATTACCTTGGCCACATATTATCGATTAAATTTGTCCTTTACAGTATATAAGTTCAATAAAAACTTAAGACGTTATCATAGATTTTAAATTATGCGCATCGCAAATTAATAAAATAATTGCAGCGAAACCACAGATTAGGCAATAGTTACTTCGTAAACATTATTATTAGCTTAGCTATTCTGTAGATCTCCACCGATATAAACCAATTTGATGACAATGTAGTGTGATCTATTGTATTAAAAAATAAAGATAAAAAATATTCTATTGTATTAATTACTGAAATTCTAAATTAAAAACCACCCCAACTCATAATATTTTCATTAAAAACATTCAACTGAGCCCAAACACGACAACTTAGCTGTAAGTTGGTGAGGAGTTGAGTTTTCTGCAGATTCCAGGAGATGTCACACAGCAGCAGTTTAATGCTTCCATGTTCTTACAATATCGTTGAAGAAGAGGATATCGAATTTTGAATTGATCAGACCTACGATAGTTGACTTCATAGTGCCATCAACTAGAAAAAAAAAACAACGGCTTGCACTCCGGGAGTGTCCGGCAGAAGTGAAAACTTGGTTTACTCTCCCTCCGTCTTACGAATTTTTTGATCAAGTCACGTGTTCACGCGAGTTTAAAATTATTTACCCAACCCAAAAAAGTTCACAACGCCGCTTAAGAAGTTTTCATTTCAAAAACCGGCCAAATGCGAGTTGGACTCGCGCACGTAGGGTTCCGTACCATTATATTATATACACAAATGGCAAAAAATTATGCCTGTTGTATGGGAGCCCCCTTAAATATTTATTTTATTTTGTTATTTAGTATTTTTTATTATAGCGGCAACCGAAATGTCTACATCATCTGTGGAAAACTGTCAACTGTCTAACTATCACGGTTCATGAGATACAGCCTGGTGACAGACGGACAGACGGACGGACAGCGGATTCTCAGTAATAGGATCCCGTTTTTTATTTTTTGGGTACGGAACCCTAAAAAGCACATAGTTTTAAAAAGTCTAAACGAATTTTAATGACGCTTTACTAAAAACACTCTCGCTTACGACATCTATCAAACAAAAAACTGTATAAATAAAAAATTGTAAATCGGTTTATCCGTTTGGGTGCTACGATGCCACAAACAGCCACATATGAGTATACACACGTTAAATTTATAACACGCCTTCTTTTTGCGTCGAGGGTTAAAAATAATAATGTGGTCGAGGATGGTGAACACTGTCGTCTGCTGTCGGAACACCGTAAGGTTACGATTAATCCAGTAGAACCAACGACGTTCGGGCAGTATTATTATTTTTTCTATGCTTCGGGTCAGAATCAAGGTCCTTTACGCCAAAGGGCCGTCCAATATCACTAAACATTTTAAATATAGTCCCTCTCACCGCTCTGTCTGTCTGTCAGTCTGTTCGCGGATTTTCATGCGGTTGTCACCAATAGCCAGAGTGATTTATGAGGAAAGTTTTGGTGTATAATTCGTTAAGGTTTTGTGTAAATTAGTAGGCAGCTAGTATTTTATACTAGCTGTGCCCCATGGTTTTACCCGCGTGGATATCGTTCCCGTGGGAATATCGGGATAACCTCATGTGTTATTTCAGGGTCCCAAATTTCAGCTCAATCGGTTGAGTAATTTTGCGTAAAGAAGTAACAATCATACACACCAACTTTCGCCTTTATCATATTAGTAGGATATATAGTAGGAAGGATTATTTTATGCATCTAGACAGGTACAGTGCCACAAGTATAACTTGGCGGTGGTGGTTTTTGGAACTAATTATTTTAATTGAATCTGTGAGTTTGACGTTTGAGAGATTACCGCGACATTATTGTTGATAAATCTGCTACATTAAAATAGTTCAATAATGCCAAAAGTAATTAAAAGTGGTTTAAGAGAAACTGTTATCAAAGTACAAAGTAAAAGCACAGTGGCGCATAGGCACGCCAAGTTATACTTGCCGGACTGTAAACGAGTGATGAAAGTAGTTCAAAATTCTAATGGAGGTAGTTCAAAAATTTAAGAACTATTTAATCGTATGCATAAATACTTTGCCTTTACATAAGATCTAGGTCTATTCACGACGAAGCAAGGAGACTTATTTAACAAAGGATCTGTGAGGAGGGAACAATGCCGAAGTAATTCGCGTAGCAACAAACGTTTCTTGCTTAGTTTTCGAGAAAACTCCAGATTTTTTTCTCCGAGTGCTCTCGAGATAAGAAAATGAGTGTTATTTTGCAAAGTTTTTCTCTTTGAATCACGCTTTTTGAGAAACAATTATGGAAGTTTTTCGACAATATCTTTCATTATCTGAATGTAATGTTTTTATTATTAAATGTGCTGGGATTTATTTACATTTCACTTGGGAGATGAAAATGAGATAAGTAGTTATATTTTATTCATTTCATTGCCTCTATTACTTTTATTACCTGACTGTAAAGTAGAGAATATAATATTTTTATCGAATGTAATATCGAATGTACTACGTGTGTATCAAAGTCAAAGCCATATATTTTTTTATATTTCTTTTTAACTGCCTTATTTGATCCCACTGCTGGGCAAAGGTCTCCCCCATTTTTCTACCTATCCCTATCCAATGCCCTTTGTCGTGATAAAGACACAAATACACGTGAATTTTGTATTTTTTATATCGGCATTAAAAATAATAAGTATTTATAGGGCTAGACAGCTTCCCTTAGTCCGTTCTACACATCGCAACGTTTTTTTTAAATCGCAGATAGGCAAGCATTTGACCACTATCTCACTTGATGGAAAGTGACGATGTGATCGCGGGTATAGCATGCTTGCCTAGAAGATACCTGTTCACTCTTGACTTGAAGATACCCAATTTAAAGCTACTCGGAAACAAGCCGGAAATGTGTTCCATACTTTTTAACTATCCCAATCCGTCTTTCAAAATAAGAATAAAGAAAGATAAAAGGAAGTTGTTAAACTTACTTGCAAAGGCAGAAAGCGATCTCAGTATTCCAATGCACTCCAGGCTTCCTGTAGAACCCCCTCAGCGCAGTCATGCATCCCTCTCTGTCACAGTCGTTGGCATGGCACTTCTGAAGGACTGGAGTCAATGAAGTCACGCACTCCGAGTCCTTGATGCAGGCGTCGAGGGCAACGTGGCAAGTTGACTGCAGGGCCACCTTCTCATCACCTGATCTACCATTCTCTTTGGCAATGCGCTCTGTAGGTACGTGGTTTGTGTTAGTTGTGTGTAAAGGCAACGGTTGTTTTAAAGGTCCTAGATGCAACCCTATTGCTAAAGCCGGAAAAGAACGATACTCCAGCACCGATTCACTCTTAGCACGGAGTCGAGCGATTTGATTGGTTAACTCGGCACAATTTTACCAATCAAAATGTCCTTCTTATTTTAAGCAAGAGCAGACCTACTCTTGAACATCGTTTTCTAGTACCGGCCTAAGTCTATAGTGTACCCTCAAAATAAATTTTATTTGAAAAAATGTGGGTAGTTTACACAAATATGCAGATTTTAGAGCCGATAAAGTTTCATAAACATGCTTCGCTTTAAAAGGCAAACAAAGACCTACTTTTTTGGTATTTAGCAATTGTTATTTTTTGTTTGCATTAATGCACAATATGATTGAACTTAGTGCTTGCGTTTTTAACATGTTGCCGTAGCTAACGTGAGTTTGATAGTTAGTAGAAAAAGTTTGAATGATTGTTTTATAAGGAGTACACATAGAAATAGGAATAATAAGGTAGTATTCATATTTCTATGGGAGTACATGTGGGTGAAACATTTTTAAGGCCGCTTGCACACGGGTCAGTGGGTACGTTTCTAGTTAAAACCGCTTTCGGTTTACATGCGACATACCAATCGGTTGCTACTCCATTCCGCTCCTCTGCCTCACCGACTTGTTTGCGGGCGTGATCCACGTTAAAAAGGTATCCTATGGCCTAATCTACTGTACTGGCTATTTCAGTGCAAAATTTCAGATAATCGGTCTAGACGTTTGACTGTAAAGAGGTTCCAAAAAAAAATGAATATACCAACTGACTTTTGCATTTTTTATGATATTGGTGTTGTTTTCTGCATCGAAACCTTACCAACCCATATGCGAGCTACTTTTCAGCTCATTGAATTTTAGTGTTATTTTAATGTCAGTAATATATTCGAATTATTTAAATTAAAAATTAGGCATATTTCTCGCTTATGCTTAGATTTGTATACATTAATGATAAAGACTTAATTTTACCTAAAATATCTTGATGCAATGTCATAGTGAATCAAAATAATATTAGCATTTCTTATTTGATTTTCATGTGTAAGAGATTTAATGTGTGCCTGCAAAACATCTTTTGATAAAGTAAAAAAAACATTTTAGTGAACATGTTAATACAATTTGAAAATTACGTAGTGCATAAATAATATCAATCAATTGATTAAGTACCTATGATAAACACAGCAAACATTAATTTATAACTAAACATTGAGAGATAATATTGCAAAACCCACTTTGCACTCTATAAAATAAATATTATTATGGTAGTAGCTGATTAGATAAACAAACAAAATTGTCTAATAGAAGAAGTGCAAAGTGAAGTCTTTTTTGGTACTCGTATCATGGTGCTTTCATTTTTGTTCGAATGATTTAAATCAAATTTGATAAAATGTGCAATCAATTGAAACGCTGAGGCTTATAACTTGGCCTACACGTAAGTGTAATCGCCTTCAATTGACTACACATTTTCTCGATTTTTTTTATCACACGTGTCGGTCAATAATCGAGAAAATATTTTTGTCACCTTAAGTGTGAAACACACGTTAAACTACTAACCGTTGCCCAATCCTGTGATAAAAACTACTTTAAAATAACATTAATATTTCCTTAAATAAAAGCGTATATATTTACACAACTGCAACACTTGTCCGTTACAATTTTGAAATAAAAAATGTCCGAATCATCCGTAATACATTCTTAATTTTTAAAGTTCAACATTCCTTGGCATTTGTTAACCTAGCTAGTAATTGTAATATAACCCCTAATTCGTGTAAAAAAACACTAAAAGCATAAAATATTTGTGTTGTTCATATCTCATAAAATAATATAAAAAATAAAAATAAAATACATATTATTAATACAGAATAATAAGAAAATGTAAAATATCGTGTTTCATGTAAATGCTCATGCCAAGACAAAGTAAATTTACAAAACTGTGTTGAAAATACAATTGAAACAATGACGTGAAGTGTGTATTATAAAATACGTGTAGTGGATAAAAATACCATGAATTTTGCCAATTTTTTATTCGAGTTTTTTTTTAAACACAAGCGTCAATTTTAATCAACATGCTATCAAAAATTTAAATATTTGTGTTAGAGATGTTTGAAAGTATGATATTTCGAATGGGGTCATGCAAAGTGACTTTAAATAAAATCCCGCTGAACATTTTCCCAGTGGCTTTGTTTCCTTAGATCAATAGCGAGAGATTAATGTCCCAGAAGAAGGATCTTTAGCGTAAATGGGAAGCTTTCCGGAGATTTCCAAGTCTAAGCGTCTTTGCTAAATCGCTCCTTTAAAACTAAAACCTACATTTACAGTGGAGGGGAAAGGAAGCAAATTTCGGGGGGGTCTAAGCTGTTCTATTTTCTTTCTAGATACATCTTAATCTACGCCAAGCTAATCTGTGTCGTCTGGTACTATCGATGTTCGGAACTATGTACTAAACTATTGTGCTCTTTAGAGGGTAGGTATAAATAAAAGGGATGGAAACGAGAGCACTCGGGTTTGTATGAAAGTGCCGAAGAATGGGCCAGGTACCTGTGAAGATGGTACGTTTTGACTATTTGTACAGTTTCGAAGTGAGTGACTTACGATATCTATGGTTATATAACCTAATGTTAGGTTTAAAGTGTTACTTCCTTTAGGTGTCGACTAATCTTTCTATTCCTTGTTTTGAAACCTTGAACGACGCAACAGATATAGAAAAATTAAAAAATAGATGTCTCTGTGAAGTTGCATCGTGCGAGGTTTTAAAGCGACGATTCTCGGTGTATAATTCATGAAAGATTAGTGGACATTGGCAACAATACGTACGGTTCTCGTCAATATATCCAGGGCCGTAGACAGTCTTGGTCGCGTACAGGGGATCTTCGCTCCCCCCCGGCTCGTGGCTCCAGCGGTGGAAATGGTGTCCGTGGGGGTTGAAGTGAGGACTCGCATATCGGTGCACGTGCGTCATTATTTTGTCCGGGGCTATCAGGTTCCCGTCCTGAGTTATGGACATACCGCCGATCCACGAGGTCACTCCGGTTCCGTTCCGGATTGCCGTCCGTCCGTCCGACGTCAGCTTTACTGGAATTTCATCCATCGAATCGCTTAGCTGGGGAAGCTCCACGACCGAGCCATAGCGCGACCGGACTCCGAACTTCGAATCGCCAGAGGCAATCGCGTCGGCCGATCGTTCGCATATAACGAATATTATGAAAAAATCTGACCCTACATTAAAAAAGACAAACAACATCGGCAGACGTTACGACATTCATCGGGCAATTTATGAAACATATTCGATTCGATGAGAGCGAAGCCTCTCGGATGGAAGTCCCGGTCGAACTATCAAAGCCAAGTCTATGCCGCGCAGTAACCATAGAGATCGTAGAAAAGTAGAAGATGCAAGATCACATGCAGACATGCACAATGCAAGAACCCGGCGTGGACACTCGAGGCGTACAGGTGAATGCGATAGCTCATAATGAAACACTAAAGTGGACTAAAGGAAAAGGAAAACGGCAGAGTTCTAACATGCAGGCATAAAGTAGGAGCGAATACTCATTAAATATTTAATAGGTTACATGAAAATTCAACCTCCTAAGCTAAAGTCCTTAACTATTGAAATATGTAAGTAAAATTCGAGTCGGTGTCATTATAAATTAAAATCGGGTTAGCCTTTTCGCTTTAAATTATTAAAATTCGCTATTAAACCTCTAAGAGCCTAAAGCCGTAGAGTTATTTAAAATATTTTTAGATCGTTTTATTTCTATTTTGTGTTTAAAAATTAAGGTGATGTAAAATCTTCTACTAATGGAAGTCTATTAAAGAGTATTCGTCGAGAGACGTCGAGAGAAAACAAGCCGCGCTCCTACCTTACGAAGCAGGGTGCGAAGCGTGCAGTGCTAGATGCGACGGATTCCGACAGAGACACACAGAGAAGAGAGAAGAGAAGAGAGGGTGCGGCGGCGGCTCACCGTGGCGGGGCCGAGGGGGGCGCGGGGAGAGGAGGGCGGCGCGCAGGAGGCTGGCGGCGGCGGCGCGCGTCATCAACCTCGTGCCGTTCTCCGTGAGTAGCAGGAGGGTGCCGTCGGGCGCGGAGTAGCGCGTCAACGCCGGTGTCGGTGGCCGCGAGCCCTCCCGCCGCGGGGCCTCGAACAGAGCCCGCACCGCTGGCGGGCAAGCGCCCCACGCCACCGCTGCCCCACAACCACGTTACCAACAAGCCCCCCCACGCCGCAGAGAATACCCTCAATGGCATACCGTCCGTTGAGAGTACTCGCACAGACAAGGTTAGGGTAGTGTACGCCGCATCGATCACCGAAGGCCGAAGGTGTGAAGCCAAGAGTTGAGGTAACTGCGGGCATCTGTATGGTGTGTAGGTCAGGAGTACACTAAAAACAAGCTCGTGTCCGGTGAAACATAAACGACAGCCTGGTGTGGTAAAGTAGTGATCTAAGTCAATCCTAAGGCCTAGGCATCTAATCTGTGTTCAAATAAAATAGGCACGTATAAGAAAGTAACATAAAAACAGAAACAAAAGTAAAACAACTAAGTTAACACGTTGACGGCTAGTTGAAAGTGAGTCTAGTACTCCTTAGAAGCGTTTTATAGTGTGAGTGTTGTTGTCTTGTTGGTTTGTTTGTTTATTTTTAAATTGTTTACACCTAAAAGTTCATTATAAACCTTATTAATTTCATATACGACAGTTAAGAGTTCAATACATCGATATTTCATGTTAATTGGAGCTGGTGTACCGCAAGGCATCATTTTGGGTCACATTTAATTTATACATTACACTACAGCCCTCACATTAATCAGTGAAGACCGCGTACATTGCATTACCATTTATAACACTTAAAGCTATATCTAGATATTAATTAGTGAACGTATTCTGAGTGAAAATCATACCAATAAAAACAATTCTGTTTTGACAATACTCAATTATAATAATTCTTTATCGTTCACAAGACTTTATAAGTGTCTCAGGAAAATATATTTATAAGCTTTCGATAATGTCTTCCTGATCCTTGTTAGACGCTAAGTGGTAGAAAAACAGAGTGATCGTCATGTAATTTTCAGGTTCCTCAGGAACATAACAAGGGTTTTAGAAAGGTATTTTTCAACGAACACCCCGTCCGTAACTTAAAAGCACAGTCAGTATGGGCAGGCATTTCAATAGTTATATGTACTTGTTTTTAGGGTTCCTTAGCCGAATGGCAAAAAACGGAACCCTTATAGATTCGTCATGTCTGTCTGTCTGTCTGTCTGACCGTCCGTATGTCACAGCCATTTTATTCCGAATCTCTTAACTACAGAGTTGAAACTTGGTAGGTAGATTGTATTCTGTAAATCACTTTCAGATTTTTATACAAAAATAAAAAAAAACAATGTTTTCCCCATACATGGAACTGAAAATAAAATAAACTTTTTCATCAAACCTATACGTGTAGGGATTGGTCCTTAAAAATGATATTGAGGTTCCTAAAATCATGTAGATCTCAATAAACACTTTCAACGGAAATTGGTTTGAACGAGATATATTCAGCAGTTTTTGAGATATAGCTACCGCAAATATTTGTTTTTCATACAAACATAATTAAAAACAAAGTCAATTTTTCGCTGCGAAAAATTATAGTTATAAAATACTCTACTGTGTTACGGAATTCTACAAGTGCAAATCGACTTGTACTTGGCCAGTTTATTCTTTCAATCATTATTTGGATGGACTATAATTGAATTCTGTATTTTGGTGTGTATCAATTTAAATTGTATAGTCCTTACTGTAATTTCGAGGATGGCAGGGATATTTTCGCCGGGCCAGCCAACTTGAGGAAAGTAATTTGAACAGTTGTGTGTTCCCACGTAGTGAAAGCAAGCCACAGGCCGCCATATTGGATTTTAAACTGCGAACAAACACTGGGCCTCTCGTATTGTTATTCTATTTTTGATGTCCTGTTATTAGAGGCCTCCTTATTTGATGTCTGTTTATGTATCTAAATTTTATTATTTCCCGAAATTTTGTTAATGATACTGCTGGAACTATTGGACTGTATACATTTTGGTTATTTAGGCGGGAGTAGTTGGGGAGATTATTTATTTTGGCAAGATCATTAATGTACCTTCATTGCATTAGGCCAAAATTAGGCAAAATGCGAATATATGAAAATATCATAGTGCTTAAAGATGGACGTACTTGTAAATGCTGGCTCAGAGGCCTTGGGGGTCTCTCGATTGACTTTCTTTCGATGGCACCGTCGATTGTTGGATTACAATTATTTTTTTAGGTACTAACAGCACTGAGCAACAATGAGCAAGCGCATGGTAAGGCAAGTGGTAGAACACTATCTACCTAGTGTCCGCCTGGCCAGCTACCACCCTTAAGTTAAAAAATCGGTCGCCAAAACATCTAATGTGTTCCGGTAGCTATCCTTGAAATCCAGTTCCCAGTCTAGGCCTAGCGTGCTACCAGCCTCGACCGCATCAACTCTTACCAACAGGTGAAATAGTGGGCAAACGCTAGCCTATATGATATAAAAACAAGTTATTAAATTTAAATGTTGCATAAATAAACCCACGACAATGTCCTTTAGAAAATTAACGTCATGACATCTATCTAAGAACCACCACTGATTAATTACGAACCGATTAAAGACAAAATCGAAATAGTTTTGGAGAAAAATGGCAACATGGATTTGCACAAACAAATGTTTACTGCAGCGCCCCCTGGTGAGTTGACACCGTAACACCTATTTAAGAACATGCACGAATTAAACACGAATTCATAACTGAAAACTGCATCAAAATCGGACTAGTCGTTTTGAAGAAAAATGGCAACATCGTTTTGCACCAACAAATGATTACTGCAGCGACTCCTGGTGAGTTGTCACCGTAAAACCTATCTAAAACATTCACTAATTACACCCAAACCCATAACTGAAAATTGCATCAAAATCGGACTAGTAGTTTTGGTGAAAAATGGCAACATGGATTTGCATAAACAAACAAACCAACATCCTATTAGGCTTGGGTAACTCCGGACACAGCTATATCTTCGGATATATATCCTTCATTCCACTTGCCAAATCCTTAATACATATATCCCATATATCCGGTATATCTTGATGAAAAAGATTTTTTTTTGTAAAGTCGGTTAAAAAGTTAAGGCGTAAATGAATAAATATTTTCTAGGCAACCGTGCTATATCATTATTTTAGATCACATCATCACTAACAGGTACAAAAACAATGCAAGCTCAAAACATAACAGATACGGTCTAATGATGTTAGATAATATCGGTTATGAAACGTGGATATGCCTAATTTTGGATATGGGATATACTAATGGATAAAATTTGTATTTTTAAGTTAGTTTATCTGCAATGTCTGAAATACATCTCACATGGATATACCGGACATATGAAGCAGTTATATTATGCGGATATACTAAGCGGATATATATCCTTATGTGGAATGATATACGATATATCCACTCCTCTGTCGGATATAGTAAGCCCAAGCCTACATCCTATCACCCCAAACGCATATACAGTCTCCGTTCCGTCGTGGGTAAAAAACACGCTAAACGCTTTAAAAAATAAGACCTCCGCACAAAAATGACGGCAAATAAAGCTGAGAAAACAAAACTATGAAGTATAGTGACCATTATCTTATCTGTTGGTAAGTGATGATGCGGTCAAGGATAGTAACACGTTAGGCTAATGGGAACTGACTTAATGCATTATAACTAAATACATACCAAAGGGTATGTATTAATAATAATATTCATAAGATAAAGCCATTGTACGGTGCTAAACGCTTTCATTTCGCCTATCAAAACATGTTCAATAATTTTCATCAGACGCCATATTTCTTCAATTTAACAAGCACGATGTAGCACTGTTATTTTAATTTGAATTCATGGTGCGATCGCTAAAAACAATTATATCTACTTATTTCGTTACAATATGCTTCAAAACTTCCTGTATTTAGAATAGGGTTTTTAAACAGACCGACAATGGGTTGAAATATTAATGAATTTAGAATTATCGGCATTTCGGCAGTAATGTTGTTTATTGAAACATTTATTTATGCAGACAAAGGAAATGTTTCAAATTATTTCGAATTTATGAGAATTTATACGTTGGGTGGGATCTGTATGAATTGTAGTTAGTTGTTTGTTTAATTTTACATAAAGACATATATTGGAGAGTTCCCTATATTTTAAACGTTTGTAATTATCAACAACCTTGCTTTAATCTTATATATAATAAAAACCGGCCAAGTGCGTGTCGGGCCACGCGCAGTGTAGGGTTCCGTAGTAGCCCGTTATTCAATGCAAGTCTTTACCCGTTAAAAACAAGCAACTAGGTACTTCGTCTTTGTCACTTTAAATAATTTATTCTAAGGATTTTATATTTGGTACAAAACTATCCAACACCCAAGTTCAACGACTATTACTGCTAAAGAAAAAAAGTTATCTTAACCGCTATAGTTTTCCTTTAAAGTTCATAAAATGCACTATTATCACGAATTTTTCTAGATTTTTCAAGCCAGCAGTTTAGCTTTTAGAGGAGGGGGGACGCCCTACTGGAACAAAAATTTGCACTTTAAAGTTTAATATTTCGTAAATGGAGCATTCAATCGAAAAATGGTATTAGCAACCCTTAAATCATTTTAAAAGACCATTCAACGATACCCCACACGATGGGGTAGACAATGAAAAAAAAATTCATCCCCCACTTCTCATATAGGGGAGCTACCCTAAAAAAAAAATTTTCAAATTTTACAGCACTTTGTCGGCGTAATTTATATACATAGCCCACAAAATTATAGATTTCTATTATTAACGGTCTCTTAGCAAAACCTCGGACAGACAGACAGACAGACAGACAGACATGACGAAACTATAAGGGTTCCTTGTCAGGACTACGGAACCCTAATAATGAATCCCAATTGCCCTTGGTCACGGCATCGCGCGTGAACGGCTGGACCGATTTCGCTAATTCATTTTTAGGGTTCCGTACCCAAAAGGTAAAACGGGACCCTATTACTAAGACTCCGCTGTCCGTCTGTCTGTCTGTCTGTCTGTCTGTCTGTCTGTCTGTCTGTCTGTCTGTCTGTCCGTCTGTCACCAGGCTGTATCTCATGAACCGTGATAGTTAGACAGTTGAAATTTTCACAGGTGATGTATTTCGGTTGCCGCTGCAACAACAAATACTAAAAACAGAATAAAGTTAAAAATAATAGAGGGTCCCCATACAAGAAACGTGTTTTTTTCGGCATTTCACGCCATCTACGAACGCTTAGTTAGGTAAACGTCCCATAGATGGCGTTATATTGAAATGTCGATCCCTAACACCTTTGTTAGACGTTAGATGGCGTTATAAGAAATAAAATGTTTATTAATTATTATTTTTTGCTGGCGAAAAATGATAGTGGTATTTTCTGCTCGATCTTATAAAATACTGTAGTGTGGTACGGAACCCTACTAGTGCGAGTCCGACTGGCACTTGGCCAGTTTATTTGTTGTGTTTTTTATCGCCAGGAGATGGTTCTTATGAAAAAAATAATAATTAAAAGTTGTTTTTAACACAGGCGAAGCCGCGGGGCACAGCTAGTATATAATACATATTTCGCAAAAAATAACAAAAAGAACTAAAACGATTATGTAGGTTCCGCACCAGTTCCGCATCAAACACCTAGGGTTGCATCAAAAGCCACCTAGCGAGTTTAATGGAACTATTTTTATTAATGAAAACGGTTAGTAAGACCTACATGACTGACGTCCTAGTAGGGGCTTAAGGCACGGCCACACCGGTCCTGCGTGCGCGATCTAGGCGGCGATCAGATAGCGCAGTAGTATTTTTACCGACTCGTTCACACCAAAAGCAATCTACGGCGATCAGAAAACGATTGAAAATCAGATCGCGAACGCGCACGCGGGAGCAGGACGCCGCGGTGTGGTCGTACCTTTAGGCTATCTCTGGGGTCTTCAGGCAGCCAACAAACCCTGACAACAGAGCTAGGAGCCATTCAGCCTATAGGAAACTCCCGCACACAGGGGTGCATAGTGCATTTATCGCTGCCAGTATCTACTCGAGCCATTCCAGCAAAAGCGGACTACCTATACTTGGGCTGACAGTAGAACTAAATATTATACAAATCATTCTTCTAAAATGCCTAGAGGCATCGAACATAATGCTGAAAGTCAGCGAAAGGAAAACCGACTTGGGATGATTTTGGTATAGAATTTTCCTCATAGTTGACACACGTCATTTGCCAAAGTGCAATTCAATTTCCTTGATTTCCAACAAGGATTTCCTTAGCCAGTCCAATCACTATTAACATAATAACGAACAAAAGTTCGTGTCAAAGGCAAGCCAGTTCAAAAGGTAGGCTGTTAAGGAACCTCAAAGTGCCTATACAAAGGGCTGTGAATGGACTGCCACTTTGTTTTTTGTGAGTGCTCCGTGAATTAGTATTCGATCGGCGGTTTTCTTATTGTTGCTACAATGTACTAGCTAATGTTCTTTTTTTATTTCGTATGAAGATTTTTATACGTTTGGCAGGAAAATTGTTTGTGGTATTTCCATCTCTCTTGCCTTTAGCTTTGTGACCTAAGTTTGTTATATAGTAGAAATGAATATGAAATAGGTGATGAAAATTACAGCTTTAGATATGGATGTTTATCTGTATGTCTGTCATAATGTCATAATTAGATGATTGTGATTATTTTTATTGTTGATAGTGTGTTGTTTTTGTTGTTGTTGTTGTTGTATTGTGTAGTTGCATGTGGCCACTATAGAGACAGACCACAAGATATATTTTTACTCTCGACTTTAAGACATCCAAGTTATAGCTACTCGGAGATAAGTCTTCTCGTGACCACGGTCATGCAACTTAATTGAAACGTTGCGTCGAGGTTAATAAAATTGTTTTTGGCGCGATAACTAATTACAATATAACTATCATGCAAAATCATTAAACCAAAAAAAATAATCTACCATATGTAATGAATACTATTCCTATATCTTCGAACCCTAGAAGTACGTACAACAAACCCTGGAAATTTGTAGGTACAACAATCTACGTACAAATTCCAATTATTAATCATGTATCTTCTTAAAGTAACGTTCTGTCAACACCAGCGGCTACAAAACTTTGTGATTTCTTGGGTTTTCGCGGTTATTACAAATGGAATTCAACAACTTTAATGGATTTATCCTAGTTATTGTTTTAGGACGTGGCGCGTCTAAGCCACGGCAAATGCCTTGAGGCAGGCGGGCGATCTGAAACTTGAACCAACTTCGATCCCAAGAATTGCCTTAGCAATTCTAGACAACTTAACTTGGAGCAAAAATTAATAAAATCCAATTGTCTAGCAACATTATTTTTTAACTCTTTTTAATTATTCGAGAGGAGGGAGATACAGGTTTTGAGAAGGAACAAAATGGTCTTGGAACAAAAAATTGTACACGACACTCGAAACCGATCTAAAGTTAGAGATGTTGGCAAATTTATAATAGTTATGGGAACTGACTCTTATTAAATAATACTATATCTATCAGTGAAATAAATAAATGGTAAGTAGTTACAGATACCAAATATTTTTCTGTGGTGTTGAGTAGCTCATGTTTTCCTAAATCCCAAATTATTTGGAAAAAATGATGATGATTTAAGAATTGACAGGAAGATTTTATACGTCGAAAAAAAACCAGTGAACAAAAATTAATTTAAACAAAATTATGCCGCGGTGTTTGTTTACACATAATTTTGTATTCCCTCATCTTTTATTGCCTTATTTACCGTAAATAATATTAATATTAAAATTTCTACCACTCTGGTTTTGCGTAATTTACATAAATTAAACGGTGGATTGCGTGAGTTTTCGTTTGTAGTTTAAGATTTATTTTTACTTAGCTTTTTGGTAGAAAAGTTGTTGGTTTTTTACAGAAATCGTTATATTTGTTTGTACCTACGTTGTTTAAATGTGAAATTCTTCGAAATATACCGTGCCTATGAAAAAAATAATCATTCAAATCGGTTCACAATTAATTAAAGTTCACAAATAATAAATATAAAAGTCGGCGGAGTAATTGGGTAAACAGCATTAAAAAAAACAGACGAATTGAGAACCTTCTTAACGAAACCTGGAGCAAAATATGAAATAGAATGGAATATAGAATTTAATATATGACTTACATGAAAAAACATTTCCGTAACAAGTAGGTAAATAATGATTTTCTGCCGTAAAAAGTAAGTAAATAATGATTTATTTATTTCCCTATTTTACAGGTACGCAGTGATTCTGCAGATGTATGTTATAGTTGCATAAACACAGAAAGATATAAACATTAATTACGTTCTTTACATTGAACGACATTGGTATGAATCATCAGTAGCAATAAAAACTAAAAAAAACCGAGTCAGTTCAGTAGCAAGTTTGAGAAATTTTTAGTTGTCAACGGACTTCCAAAAAGAAGGAGGTTCTCAATTCGTCTGCATGTTTTTTTTTCCTTTTTAGGGTTCCGTAGCCGAATGGCAAAAAACGGAACCCTTATAGATTCGTCATGTCTGTCTGTCTGTCTGTCTGTCTGTCTGTCTGTCCGTCCGTATTTCACAGCCATTTTATTCCGAAACTGTTGAGACTACAGAATTGAAACTTGGTAGGTAAGTCAATCATTTGAAAGATAGGCGCGTCTAAAGTGGTAAAATGTGTGTCCCCCCCTCTAACTTTTAAAATATGGGAGTGAAAAATCTAAAAACAAAAAATGATGTAGATCTCCATAAAAACTAACAACGAAAATTAGTTTGAACGAGATACAGTCAGCAGTTTTAGAGATATGGCGACCGCAAAGATAACTTTGTTTTTCATACAAACACTATGAAAAACAAAGTTAATTTTGTAGTTGCGAAAAATCATAGTTATGGAATACTTAACTGTATTACGGAACCCTACGAGTGCGAGTCCGACTTGCACTTGGCCAGTTTATTTTTTGTGTCTATGTTACGCGATTGCTCCGTCAATTGCGAACCGCTTCGATCTTTTGAATCTTTTCCGATGAATATTTTTGTAAACGTTTTCAAGGTGGTCACATTGTAATTTCATCGAGATCTGATAAGTATCTCCAGAGATATGACTATAAACGTCTTAAATTTACTACAAAAATTGACTCGCGGGGCATTGAAGTCGGTTGTTTTAGTTTTTAAACTATCTTAATTAATAAATGTTTTCTAAGTATTTCGGTATCAATAAATAGAATATAAATATAAGTACATAGAATTGTATTGTAGATTGTATGTTAGTTTGTTAACAGTTGGAGGCGTATTTTGAGAATCATCATCGTAAACCTTTGGTAGTTAAGCTAACTAGAAATAAAATAATACCCAGCTCAAATATATTAATCTTATATCCGCTAAAGCGCTTACCTAGTTCTGATAAAGACAATTACTTCGTTTCTCGTCGCCTACTCAACAAATTGATAACTCAATTTATTTATATTAGGATATTTCCCGAATGCTAGACATTAATGAAATAGGGATAAATTGATTATATGTATGTGGTAATTTTAATTACCGATATGCAAGGCCTTGGACACTATCTCAACTGATATCAATAACGATATTAATTCATTTTCATTGATATGAAAATTTCTTGATTCAAAATTGTGATAATTAAATAAAATGAAAAGTTAAAATAAGTAATATTGTATTTCAATATTACCGCGGCGTGACCCTGACCGTGACAGAGCCGTTCGAAACTTGACTAAATCCAGAATATAGCTTCATGTGCTAGCGTTTGACCATTATCTCACCTGTTGGTAAGTGACGATGTGGTTAAGGATGTCCTAATCGCTTGACCTCAAGGACACCTGTCAGAACACACTTTTAGAAATTTAGCGATATATTTGCCATCGATTACCACCCTCGGTGACAGTGACGGTTAGCGACAGCGTCTAGCGTTCTATACCTATAGTATGACTGATCTCCGATCTCAAGTTTTTATCGCCACAACTATAAAAAATGGAGAGACTGATTCGTAAGTCAAATAAAGCCGTCGAGTTGCCCCAGGGGAGTTCTGATATCTACGAGTAAACGAGTCGGAGAGAATCTCTGGTCAATAATGAAAAATGCCGCTGGAGATAGATAGGAAAAGGTAAACTTTAAACACTGTTAACCTACTTTTCAAAAGGGTTGGTAAGGTACCTTGTATTTAATTGAGTCTTGTATGGCAATTGTAAATTGCATTTGTCAGACAAACAACTCAAACTTCAACTGAAAATTACTAGCGCGGCACTCATGTGGGTTATTCAAGTTTTCTTAAAAGATATGCCCAATTTTTGTTTTATTTTTAGGGCTAGAACATCAAGATACCAAAACGGAAACCTGTCAGTCGAGTGAAAGCTCTTTCTGTTTAAACCATTTTATTAGTTTTATGCCAGGTCCAGACAAAGCATACGAATGGCGAATGGAAGAAGATACATCTATACAAGGATACAGCCCCATCTTCCTCTAACCAGCGTTCGTTGTCGTTCATTCGGCTGATTTATACCCAGTACATCACTAAGATGTTATTCCAATAAGGTCATCATAAAGCCAAGTCTATTGTATAGATATCAAATCTCACCCACAATTCCGATCAAATACCCGCAGTTAAGATAAAGAGAACCGAACCCTAACCTCAGATTCCGATTACCTTTGGAACTCAAATTCAAGTTAGGGTTAGGTTATCATAAACCTTAAGGTTCTTCGTCGCGAGGCGAATTTTATTTGTGGTTCTAGCTGTGGAAAGGCCTTTTTGTGATGTACGAAATCGTAATATTGGTCTGTAAAAATAATCATGTCAGTTAGGGTCAGTTCACACCGCAACGCGACGCGACGTGACGAGGCTTTTGGTTTCGCGCGGCGCAGCAAAACGCGCGACGCCAACTAATTATCTCAATGCAATGTGTATCTTATAATGTAGATAATAAAGTTCAATTTTTTATCACGTGGCTTCCCGCTGCGCCGCGCAGCGCAGCTTGAAGCCGCCAAACTAACACAATGAAATGTGTATCTTTTTGTGTATTACATAAAGTTATTTTTGTATCACTCTCTTAATAACTGCGCACCGCGTCGCGTCGCGTCGCGATATGATCTGACCCTTAAGTATACGTTTCTAAAATGTCACAAATAAGCTGATTTTTGGTCACAATTTGCGATGAATTCATGAAACTTAATCAACTGTTATTATGCATAGATAGACAGGTATTTTGCTATCAAATGTATGCGATTATTTCATAAATAATTAAGATTGTTTAAAAACTAAAACAACCGACTTCCATGACCCGCGGGTCAGTTTCAGTAGCAAGTTTGAGACGTTTATCGTCATATCTCTGGAGATACTTATCAGATCTCGATGAAATTACAATGGTACCACCTCGGAAATGTACCTACCAATTAAAAAAAATATAATTAGAATCGGTTCACAATTGACGTAATCGCGTAACATACCTATATCAAGTCCGTAGACTCCTATCACGAACATATTGTTACTTAGTCGAATTTCAGTAACATATTTCTCTAAATCACCAATTTTCTCACTAATAAAAAATATGTTTTGTTCAGTTATCGTATATTAACTGATAAAGCGTAACTTTGTAAATAAGGTTTATTTTCCTTGGTTATTGGATTGGTGGGATTAATTACTAAACCTACCGACGCAAAAAGATAACAATGACCCAACCCCTCCATGCCATGGCATCCTTAATGGATGCCAAAAGGATTCATAAACAACTCGACATTAATTTTGAAAATAATAAAATATTAGAATTAAATGAAACTACATTTTTAGGCATCACGCTTGATAATAATCTAAATTGGACACATCGAAAAGGTCTGCAAAAGGCTAAATTTTTTTTTAATGTTCTCTATAAATTAAGTAAAACGTCGAGCCATCAAACCGTATTAGCGGCATATCACGGCTATATAAGTTCCGTACTAAACTATAGAATTATACTCTGGGGTAATTCTACTGATGTCCATAGAGCCCTTCTGGCTCAAAAAAAGTATGTCCGTGCCATTGCTGGCATACCACTGTGGGAGTCCTGCAAACCCCTATTCAAAAATATCGTATTCTCACTGTGCCTTGCATGTTTATTTTTGAAGCCGCGAAATGTAACTTCATTCTAACATTTTTGTCACAGCAAAGGAAAACTATACTAGAAATACGAGACATCAAAATAGAATATAGTATTACCAAGAGCACCAAGAAAAACATGATATTTAAAGCAAAGTTACACTATGTGTGGTCGTATCTATAATACTATTCCTGAAAATATAAAAGACCTGCCCTTATCCCATTTTTGCCGAAAGTTGAAAAGTTGGTTGATAGATAAATGTTTCTACTCTGTCACTAAATTTTTTAATTGATGTAAAATGAATGGTAACTGTTAATTTAGATATAACCTTAGGTTTATACATATAATCTAGACAGCTTAAACATATTTATTATTACAAAAGTATCTATTGTGACATGTAATTTCTTTTCCACTCATATTGACAATGTTATTAATTTTTTTTTTTTTAATTCAATTTTTATTTAGGGGCTTTTGGCTAAATATAGCTATGGCAGCCCCGCATTAGCTTACAAAATAAAAATTTTATATTTGCATGCTGCGAAGCAGTAAAAGGCTTATGGCACTATATCAATTTTCACTGACATCTGTATGACAACATTTTATGCGAATAAATGATTCTGATTCTGATTAACGTAAACACATTCGTGGTTCACAGATCTACTACCTCTCTTCTTAAAAAAAGCTCCAAGAGCTCTTTTTAAATTCCATCTTCAGATCTTGAGACCCGAATGCCTTTGGGAATACGCCAGATTTGAATTACGTGTTTTCTATTTGTGTTTGTTTGTTAAATCTTGCTAATCCTTAATCTGCCGCTTCGTGTTACAATCCGAACTCCTTGGGGTTTGGTAGAAGGCAATGCAATAGAGCGATAAAAAAAATATGAAAAATTATCTTTACTATTACAATGACGACGTCGGTGCGAAGTATTCGTACTGGTCATCTAGTTTTATTGTATTTGTTATTAATACGATAATTTCTGTATAGAATAATATCTCAAATTTGATTGATCTATCATTTTCCATCGGAGAGTTTCAGTCCCTACATCCCGACTCCATAATTAGAACAGCTCGATGGCATAATATCGACCAATATATTACAACATTATCACAAAACTTACGTATAGTGTACGTGTTACGTATAAGTACATGCCAAATTTCAGCTCAATCGGTACTGTACTGTAATTTTATCGTTGTTGTAATATGTATATTTTTTCAGAAGAATCGAATCCGAAACGAAGTAACTCGCTAGAGAAATAAAGTGATCGATATAGTCAGCATATTAGCAAAATGAAATAGCAGCGAGCTGGTGATATCTGCCGCAGGACCGATAACTATTGGAACAGACCGGTTCTAGAGTGAAGACCGCTAATCAGCTAATGGAGCGATGAAATTTGCAAGCGATTGGCAGTGAGTGGACATATTGGGAGAAGCCTAAATCTAGCAGAGTACTAATTATGATGAATAATTTGAATTTACAAAGATAATAAAAACTAAGTACAATATATTGCAGGCAGAAGCATACTTAAAAAACAGAAGTGATTAACTTGTACCGCTCGCTAACGAAGCCAGTGAAATTCAAAGATTTCAGTTTTTCTTACAAATCAGACTTGCTCGGATTTCTCGAGTGTTGAGATTACATTGTATATTCCATCGTCTGTATCTTGCGCTATTAACTCTTACAGTTTTCTAATGCATGGACTAAATTTTAATTGATAAGATACAAATAAGTACGTATTTTCATTGACGTTATTTATCGGCTGTAATTTACGTACCTACCGTTTCTTTAGTCGAATAGTCTCAACGAGTTTTGATCGGCCCGTTGCTCTTTTTTGGGAGTAAATTTACGCGATGACATTGCGATGATCACTGGTTAGACACTATTTTTACCCCGAAAGCCTATAAATATACTGTGACAAGCGTACCTCTAAATTGCAAGATTTTTTGCTGTCTAGCGCTTTCTGTGTTTAAAGCTCAGGACAGTAATGATGGAATTATGTCCTATCGTATCCAACTAAGCATTCCCACTTACTATTATAAATGTGAAATGTTATATAAAGAGTTCAAATTTTGAGATGTTAGATGACAAAACAAGTGAGTGGCATCAGTTCTAACATCGCGGAAGATATCGTTTTCGCGATCAGAATCTAGCAGAATCTCATACATTTTGGTAATCATCATCAGCCTATACTTGTCCACTGCTGGACATAGGCCTCTCCAAATGCACGCCACTGAGCACGATCCTCGGCTACTCTCATCCAGCTCTTGCCAGCCACCTTGCGAACATCATCGCTACACCTAGTCTGAGGGCGTCCTACGCTACGTTTGCCGATTCGCGGTCTCCACTCAGGAACTCGTTTATCCCAGCGGTTGTCGGTTCTACGGCTAATGTGGCCGGCCCATTGCCACTTCAGCTTACTAATTCGATGAGCTATATCGATGACTTTAGTTCTCTGTCGGATCACCTTGTTTCGGATTCGATCCTTCAGAGAAACTCCGAGCATAGTCCTTTCCATAGCACGCTGAGCGACTTTAAATTTGTGGACCAGACTAACCGTGAGTGTCCACGGGGCCGAAGCCCCGTATGTCATGACGGGTAGGACGCACTGATTGAAGACTTTCGTCTTGAGACATTGTGGGATTGGCGATGTGAAGACTCGACGTAGTTTCCCATATGCTGCCCAGCCCTGCTGTATCCTTTTATTGGCCTCTTTCTCAAAGTTGTTTTTACCTAATTGCAGAGTTTGCCCGAGGTAAACATACTCCTTAACAACTTCGAGAATACTGCCCTGTACCGCAATTGGTTCCGGATTTATATGGTCATTGAACATAACCTTGGTTTTACCCAAGTTCATCCGGAGCCCAATGCGTTGAGAAGAGTCAGCTAGACCGTTCAGCATATCTTGCAACTCTGACAACGTTTCCGCCACGATGACAATGTCGTCCGCAAATCGCAAGTGTGAGAGGTACTCGCCGTTTATGTTAATACCACGTCCTTTCCAGTCCAGCGTCTTGAACATATCCTCCAATGAATTTGTGAACAATTTGGGGGATATAACATCCCCTTGTCTCACACCACGATGCATGAGGATAGATTTAGACTGCTGGTTCTGCACTTGGACGGTAATGGTAGCGGCATTGTACAGACCTCTCAACACATTGATATATCGCCAATCGACTTGGCATCGCTGCAAAGATTCCAGAACAGACCAGGTCTCGATCGAGTCGAAGGCCTTCTCATAGTCCACAAACGCTAAGCACAGGGGCCGATTATACTCACTGGTCTTCTGTATAATCTGCCGCACTGTGTGAATGTGGTCTATGGTGCCGCTGGAATTCGTCGAGTCTTCTTGCAAGACGGTTCGTGATGACTCTTGAAAACAGCTTGTAGACGTGACTCAGGAGCGAAATAGGTCGGTAATTCTTCAGAAGAGTTTTATCACCCTTCTTGAAGAACCACACGACAACACTCCTGCTCCACGCCTTTGGAGTTCTCCCATCAAAGAGGACAGTATTAAAGATTTGCTGGAGCTCCTTCATTACAGGTTGTCCACCAGCTTTCAGGAGCTCAGTAGTAATACCATCCACTCCAGGGGCTTTTCCATTTTTAAGCTGTTTAAGAGCCATCTCGATTTCGCCTAGGCTGACCTCTGGCAAGTCTTCGGTAAAGTGGCGCGTCAATGGGGCTCTAGAATCCTCATTTTCGGGATCAGGTTGAGATGCATGCGAAGCGTAAAGCTGGCCATAGAAGTGTTCAATTTCCGAAAGAACTTTGTCAGATGGCTTCTCCCAAGAGATTGGACAAACACTTTTGACCCCCGATTTTGCTCAATTGCTCGTTCGATAGAGCGAGTATTGGAATTTCGAAGGTCACGTCGTACGTAGTAGTTTGCCAATCTTCTTGTTTAGAGCATGCCTTTCTGACGAAGTGACTGGTGGCTCTTCGCGCCGTTCCTTTATTAGGTCGAGGGTTTCTTCCGAAAATGTTGACTTCCTGCCTGTACGCTGTAGTTCGCAAAATCTCAGACCTTCTTCCCTGAGGATTCCGACCACATTTACGAGGGCCTGGTTTATGTCAACGCTGTTTGTGGTTTCCACGGCAGTAAATCGATTTTCCAGATTTGACTGGAAAGTTTCAGATCCCACTACGGTTTGGAACAGGGTGGGTCGGAGCCTAGACTTCATCAAACGGACAAGTTCAAGCTTGAAATTGATATTCAGAGAGCCTCGGACAAGTCGGTGGTCGCTACCGGTATTAAACCTATTGATCACTGAAACGTCTCTGAATATACGCTTCTTGTCCGGTATGATGAAGTCAATCTCATTTTTTGTCATAGAGTCGGGGTTCTGCCATGTCCACTTCCTGTGGGGCTTTTTCTTAAAGAAAGAATTCATTAAGAAAAGCCCCTCCTTTTCGAGGAAGTTGACAAGCTTTTGCCCCCTATGATTCCTGCCTGATTGAGATGAAATGTTGCGTACCTTATAATCTTGATTAGCACAAAGCGCGGGCGAAGCCCCGTGACGCAGTTAGTTGGTATATAAAAAGCTGATTTGGGCTGAGCGTATCATTCAATATATCATTATTGTAGTTTTAGGGCATACATCATATCATTCTCATAAAGAACAGCATTGTTCGTTTTGTAATACAATACCTACCAATATAATAATAGTAGATACCTTATACAATAGCCTGCCTAGATTTGATAGACGATTAGAAGAATTTGTTATAGTTATAGCGATAGAAGGAAACAATCTGTTCACTCGCGAAAATGGTGTTGATTTTTTGGAAAACCATGACATGCCATCTAGTAGTACATTTTTAGGGTTCCTTTCCTCAAGAGTAATAATTAGGATAGTTTAACAACTAAATCAACCGACTTCCATGCCCCGCGAGTCAGTTTCAGTAGCAAGTTTGAGACGTTTATCATCATATCTCTGAAGACACTAATCAAATCTCGATGTAAATTACAGTGGAACTACCTCGAAAATGTATCCTACAGAATTAAAAAAAGAATCGTTCGAATCGGTTCACAATTGACGGAGTAATCGCGTAACATACATACAAAAACAAAAGAAAATAAACTGGCCAAGTGCAAGTCGGACTCGCACTCGTAGGGTTCCGTAACACAGTTAAGTATTCCATAACTATGATTTTTCGCAACTACAAAATTTCATACAAAATTCATACAAGCACTATGAAAAACAAAGTTATCTTTGCGGTCGCCATATCTTAAAAACTGCTGACTGTATCTCGTTTAAACCAATTTTCGATGTTTGTTTTTATTAAGATCTACAGCATATATTTTTTTTTAGATTTTTCACTCCCATACTTTAAAAGTTAGAGGGGGGGACACACATTTTACCACTTTAGACGCGCCTATCTTTCAAATGATTGACTTTGAGAAAAAAATATTTTAGAAACCTCAATGTTATTTTTGAAGACCTATCTATAGACACCCCCACACGTATAGGTTTGAAGAAAAACATTTTTTTAATTTCAGTTCCATGTATGGGATGCCCCCCCTTAAACTTTTATATTTTATATTTTTGTATAAAAATCGGAAAGCGGTTCACAGAATACATCTACCTACCAAGTTTCAATTCTGTAGTCCTAACAGTTTCGGAATAAAATGGCTGTGACATACGGACGGACAGACAGACAGACAGACAGACAGACAGACATGACGAATCTATAAGGGTTCCGTTTTTTGCCATTCGGCTACGGAACCCTAAAAACAAACATACAGACGACTGTCTGTCTGTCTGTCCTATGTCCTGTCCTGTAAAGGTAATAAATATGTGATGTGTGTTAAAAAGTACGTAACATTATGTAGGTACGTTTCATACGCCTTTGACGCGTGAACCTTTGAAGTTTCTCATAAAAGCATTTCTACAGAACTCATTCCCTCACAATAGCACACATATCACCGTAAAAACAATTCAATATCAACTATCTGACCGTAGGATTGAAAGTTGACGGGCGGGATCCGGAAAATCCCGGGATTACGGGCCCCGGGAAGCAAGAACTGGATTAGAAGAAATGAATCAAACCCGGGATATTGAATGTGAAGATTAAGATTGTGCAGAATAACGTGTAGATAGGATACTTGTCCAGTGATGTATAAAAAGCTTTGAATTATCTTGCAATGTTTGTGTTTGTTCGGTTAAAATTAATATGTAACATTTATATTTAATATAAGTTATATTTATACATTTATATAAGTTATATTATTTATTTCTATATTTAGTGGTTCAAGACCTTGCTTCTTGCCAAATTTTATGATTTTATGTCAACGGGAAGTAGCCTATAGGTTATGATTCCTTTGTGAAATTGCAAAATATGAGAAAATATACGACATAAACGGTCATATTTTTTTGGTCGCGTTGACTTACAGGTTTGATTTTTTTCACAACCGAAAGATACTGTACACCCAAGTATTTACTATAAGTTTCAATTTGATACCTTAACGCATCTAGGAGATAAAGGGTCTTGACCGACGGACAGACGGACAACAAAGTAATCCTATAATGGTTCTTTTTTCGTTTTAAGGTAGGGAACCCTAAAAATAAAATAGTTGTTTCAAATGTGAAATATTTGAAACATGGTAATAAATGGTATTAAAAAGATGGTAAGTGTTATTTTAATGTTTTATTTTTTTCATCAATAATTACAGCCGAATCTGTTCATGAAATTTTTCTCCAATTTTAATAACCAACTACTTTAAGCTTATTAATTGCTCCTTGCAGCAACCACGTTAAAGAATTTGAATGAAATTCTTCATCAATTATAATTACAGCCAAATCCATTCCTAAACTTTCCTTAAATTATATTTAGCTTATTAATCGTCTAAAGACAAAGAATTTCAATGCAGTATTTACATTTAATTCAAGTTTATTTTACACAATTTACTCGCATACGCGAGTATGAAATCAGCAGTGGGCGGTAGTAATAAGATGAGAAGTTGAGAAAGTTCAGAACTTTGAACAGTATGTATGACTTCAAAACATGCTTATAAGTGAAGTTACCGAAGTCAGGCAGTGGGTGTAAACAAGCATTGTTGCGGCAAATTAGGCATATATCTTTGGGTAGTACATTCTGTTTGATAACTAGTCTTTGATCGCAATTTCAAAATTGTACCTATATACTTGTTATTTTGCTTGGAGTAACGGAGTGAGGTTAAATTAGCCAGTAGAATTTTAGATTAATTATTGTGTCGAATACAATGTATTTAAGTTTTTTTAGTACTGTTTATGTTTTATCTAAGTTTGTAAACGGTAAGTACCCTATAGGTTTTGATTACCTTATGAAATCGCAAGATTTGCGAAGATTTGAGACATTAACGGTCATACCTTTTGATCGTGTTGACTTACAAGTTAGATTTTTTCAGACCCGACTATTTGATATGAGTTACAATTTGATATATCTACGCGTTCGCGAAAAGGGTCTTGACAGACGGACAGACAGACAGACAGACAGACGGACGACAAAGTAATTCTATAAGGGTTCTTCTTTTCCTTTTGAGGTACAGAACCCTACAAATCATTTATTCAGCCGTCCTTATCTTACAGATGCAATCTGTCAAGAATATGTTTTAATAATTAGTTTGATATTTTTTATAACGCTCGGAAACGGACGTGCCTCGCTACACCGCATAGAATTGCACAATTCGCGTACGCGCGGCTTTAGCCGCCGCCTGCTAATGTGACGCAATTAATCGTTTACACAATACGCCATGGACTCCTTCGACGAAGTTTCAATCCTGCGAATCTGCAGCTCTAACTTTAATGAAGATGACGTGAGCGGTGCAAAGACGCTGCTGTACCGGACGCTCGGGAAGAGCCACCAAATGCCGTCCCGCCGAAGGGATGGCGGCGTCAAGAGTCTCCAGGATATAATCACCCTCCTCAAGGAGACCGATCCTGACGACGTGCCTGCCTTCGTAGTGAAGAGGTCGGATCGTGTTCCCCCTGTCAACTGGGAACATCTCGACTGCTGTAGGCTGCTTAAGGACATAACAGCCTTGAAAACTACCGTAACTGAGCTCGCGATCAAGTTAGCAGCCTCTGAAAATATTATCGGTGAGCTACGTACAGAAGTGATGACATTACGCTATACCACTTCAGTATGTAGGTCACCCGACGACGCGAACGTCAACACGCCTCGCGGTGCGCATAATGCATCCGTCGGCAGTTTCGAATCAGCGAAGCTAAATGCGACACCGGTTGTCGACACGCCATCTGTTGCCCCGCGTGCCGCCGCCCGCTTCTCTGCTCCGGTAGGGGAAGCGTCGAACGTAAATACGTCTACCGCTCAATGTACTTACGCCATCGCAACCACTAAGGAGAGGGTTACAAGTCGAATTGAACCTCAACAGGTTGGTACTTCAGTTCATCCTAGAAATGAGGACAAACGAAATGACGACGGCTTCAAAAAGGTCGAGAAGAAGAAGAAGAAGCCGTCCGTCCAGAACAAGTGCGGCACCGCACCGACTGTTCTAAACCACCTTCTGCGTCCAGAAACACTGACAACGCTGCTGTACGTGTCACGTGTGCACTACGCCATCACAGCACAGCAGGTGTCCGAGTACGTGCGTGTGTAGACCAATTTGACGCTGCGGGTCATAAAACTGGAGTCGCGTCATAATGTGAGCTTTAACTCTTTTGTGCTGCAGGTTCCAGTTAAATCCCTCGATACGTACTTGGCGGAAGAGTTTTGGCCGAAAGGTGTTAAATTTCACCGCTTTCGAGGTCGACTACCTAATACCAAGAATATGCGTCACACGTCGCAAAACTAACGTGTCTTATTAATTAAAATGTTGTTGCCATTTTACTCCAAAACTACTCGTCCGATTTTGATGGAGTTTTCAGTTATGGGTTCGCGTGTAATTGGTGCATGTTTTTAGATAGGTATTACGGTGACAACTCACCATGGGGGCGCTACAGTAATCATTTGTTGGTACAAATCGATGTTGCCATATTTCTTTAAAACGACCTTCCGATTTTGATGAAGTTTTCAGTTATGTGTTCGGGTGTAATTGGTGCATGTTTTTAGATAGGTGTTACTGTGTCAACTCACTGGGAAGCTGGAACAACTACTCAAGGGACAAGACAAGACTAGCGTCAGCAGTGGTCACCCATTAGAACAACCGAAGCATTTGGAGTAGGATTAAATAATTCCTTTCCATGTAGTAGGTGCACTGCAGATGTTTTGACAAATTCAATTTAATCCGAATGCTCTAACAATAAGGTTGCAATTGCTTTGTAGAACAAAACGGCCCAATCGAAAGGCACCCGGGTAGGAGAGTGTCCTTGTCTAACAATCTGCTAGTGCTATATATGTTCTATACTATATGTATAGTACCTATACATATAAGTCGTCCATACAAAAGAAAGGGACAAACTCCGTTCAAGGTTGGTCTCATCAGGGCCGTTGTGCGCAGTCGAGTTATTAAATAGGTCTTTGAGTAGGTCACTTTTATAACGCTGGATTATTTCAGCTTTCATTTTATTTTCAGTATAAAAATTGTGAGATCGCAACGTACAACATCCAATAACTGACACCTACGATTTAACCTGTCATCAGAACTACGATAGCAACCAACCGTAACCTAAATGCTTTCAATCCAGTGACAATTAATAACAAATCATCTATTAGAGGTAAACGTACACGGTACTAATGTATCCTTAATTTAATATAGGGACATGGGTAGGCACAACTAGGTCACTGTTCGCGTGTAACCTCTGTTTTGTCGTCTTTGACGGTCTTTGACGAGTCAATCAAAGGCTATGCGTATTTGTATACGTGGTCTTATTAACATTTCGTTTTAAGAGATTATTTAGTCAAGTATGTAGTGAGTTCAATGGGTGTGAATCGATACCATTGGAGTTATTTATCAACACCAATATAGCGAGGGATCTCCAGTTCGGGCGTGGATTAACAAATTACATAGTTTAGGGTAAATAGCAACATATCAAGATGTTGAAAAATGTTAACATAAATAATTGAGATACACTTATTTACAAACCATAAATTCAATTCGAAATGATTAGAAATTCTAAATTCGAAATGAGTTTTGATTTTTCGAATTGAAATGTTAAAAGTCGGAGCAAATTGTGAATTGCAAAGATCCGAGTCGAACGAGAGGCAACTTCCGAATCCGAATTCGCTTTTGAAGATTGAGAATAACCCTGCAGAAATTCTAGTCTTCCGCAGTAGTGCACGGGCATCCCAATCAACGACTCGGTAATGCACTAGGAGTAATTTTTGTGATCATGTACCTAAGTTTATTGTTCATGTGTACGTACAACCAATAAGGCCTTTTTACCCGATTATGGCGAAGGAAAAAGGAGGGTGAGTATAATTATAACTGTTGTTATGTGCGTTCATATGTTCCCTCTTATGTTATAAGCTTCTTATCATATTTTTTTTTCATATCTTATAAGCTAGCGTTTGGCCACTATCTCACCTGTTGGTAAGTGATGATGCGGTCGATGATGGCAAGCACGCTAGGCCTAGAATGGGAAATGGGTCTCAAGGATAGCTACCGGAATACATTAGATGTTTGGCGACAGATTTTCTAACTTGAGAGTGGTATCTGGCCAGGCGGACACTAGATAAGTGTCCTACCACTATGCGGGGGTTGTTGGTTTCTTAACGATATTTTTCCTTCACCGTAGGAAAAATCTGGCCACTGTGAAAAGCGCACATACATTTTTCGATAGAAAAATCCATTGGTGCACGGTGGTTTGAACTCGGTACCTCATCAAAGCCAACAGTTCTCCCGATAAAGGCGGCAATAGCCCAATTGATAGAGTGTCGGACTGGCGATCGAGAGGTCGTGAGTTCGATCCCCACCCCACCCATTGCACTATTGACGTGAACCCACTCCAGACACAAGCATATTTAGCTTAGTTGGAGGGGTTTACAAGAATACTAGTAATGTGCAACCCACATTGCGAGTAATCTTTATAAAAAAAAAGTTAAAAACGTTAAAAAAAAAAGATTATGTCACCGGGCCCTCATAGCCACATCATTTGACGAATGAGGTATGGCTGGAAGCGTCTTAGCTGTCAGGTGGTGATGTTACATTAAATTAAACATGGCACCCTCTAGAGGGCATAACGGCATTAATGTATTTTTTTTATTTATGATGCAGTTTTGGGTATCAAAAATAAGGGCGTTAAATTTCTCTGCGAGATCGAATCCAGAATGAAGTATTTCGCCAGAGAATTAAAGTGTTCGACATCTGCCGCTGGACTGATAACCGTTGGGGTAGACTTGTCCTAGAGTGGATACCAAGAATCGACAAACGTAGCGTATGACATTCTGTGACCAGGCCCCTAGACAAAATCAAATTTCTGTTTTCATGCTACGACATACGCAAAGCGGTGGGCAGTGACTGGATTAAAAGAGGCGAAGATCGGGCTCAGTAGCTTATCGGCATAATGTATTATATACATTATAGCTTAGGAGAGGCCTAAATCCAGCAGTGGACTGACATCGGCTGATTATGACGATGAAAAATATTTAACAAAGCCTCTGCACGCCGCTACCATCTCGGTGCAATTGCACCTAAACTGCTATACACCAGCGGTAAAATCGCACGTTTTCAGCAAACAACCTATCGTAAAAGCTGACTAATTTCAACTGGTATTTACACGTATTATACACTTATTTTCTATGAAAAGGGTGAATGTTTGAAAGCGTAAATAGATTCTGTGAATGGTTAGTAGTTATTGGTTCTCTTACCGCGTAGTAAAGGTATGTTTGATGAGGGTTTCTATGTTAGATTGGCACGTTTATAATTAGTTGGTAATATGGTTGAGAACTTATTTATAGCGAACTCGTGTAGTTTTTATTTTAAATTGTATACAGTAGGAGAACAGGAAATTAGATCTATGAATGTTTTAAAGTATAATAGTACAAAGTACTAACAGGGAATATGCATGTTTTCTTTAAATATTTTTATTTCACTCATTACATCCATATAACACAAAAAAAAAAAAAATACTGCTGGAATTAGTCTAATTATTTTTTAAATAAACATTTAAATATACAAATAAATTTGAGCAGTTTAAACGCCATCATTTCTCGGGCTCTTTGGTAATGCATTGTGACGTCACGCACTTACGTCAGACACACGCCGTTTGAAGCAAACTAGCTTTTTTTCTTTAACTAAGACTCCGCGCGATTATTGTATTTAGCCAATGGCATGTTTTTATTCAATTATACAGTTTCTCTAATCTCGTACTCATTTTTATCTTTATTAAATGGTTAGTAATATACATTTTTGCACAATAATACGCGGCAAACACAATATTTGGAAATAAATACAATAAGACCACACCATACATTTATTTTTATGTTCCCGCGGTCAATGTTTCTATCACGTGGAGTAGTGCATAATGACGTCAACTTTCGATTCGACCAATGGTGATCTGTTTTACAAACTTAAATTTCCCTCGCTTAAATTGCATTTTTAATTTATTATTTTAAGCACATAAAATGGAATTAAATTTAAAAAAAGGTTTTACATATAACTCAAGGACAACAAAAAATGGAAAAAAATTATTTCCAATAAATCTGAGCTTCATGCATATTCCCTATTCGGTTAAAGTTAAAGAAGTGTTAACTATAGTAGCCGTAGAAAAAAATGTTCTAAACATATAATAAAAATGTGATAAAATAATGTATTATTATTTTAATTATTTGAAGAATCGAAGAATTTTCCAACGGCGTATTGGCTCACAACAACATTTTGGTTTCGTCCCACATTTTATGATGGTTTTGTCTCAAACGAATCTTCTCTAAAGTATCCTATAACAAGTTATTGATTTGTCCCATTTAGTATTTTTATTTTGTAGCAAACGTATAAAACCTAAATGATGTATTATGATGCCTAATTTATATTGATGATAATGATATTATTTAAATTAAAGCATTTGATTAATTAAATTGTACTGATAAATAAATTCATCAATACTCAAATCTTATACCAAGATTATAATTGGTATGTATTTCACTCAGAATCGTATACAGCGAGCTAGAGGCGACACCTATGGTGCGTACTCACCAACGCACGGGTTGTGGTTCACGACGGCGAAGATGCGGTCGCAGCGTTTCTTCATGTGAGTGTTGGGGCAGATGCAGCCGAATAGAGGTGACAGTCGCAGTCCGGCCCAAGCTTCGCGACAGGCCTCCCTGTGGTGGAAAAAGTGTTAAGTATCGACTTCAAATATCACATACGTTTGTCGCCCATAAACAATGATGCTGTGTCTTTGATCGAAACCCACAGGGATGAACCATAAAGGTTACACTTTAAAATGTAAAGAATTACCGCAAAGACAAATTAAATCACCTCGTTTGTGTTATATTTCACTCACACTTACCGTAAGAACAGTCTGTAATATTCTGTAAAATCAACGTTAAGGAAAGAGCAAATAAATGGTTCAAGATTCAATTTCAGTCTTCAAGAGTTTATTCTACGCGCAATCTCTATTGAGTAAAATCTTCTTGGGATCAAGAATACAATTGACAACAAGAGCCGCCACAAATGTTCTTACCAATTTTTTTTAACGCCAAACTGAATTGGTTATTGGGAATTAGTGACCATCACAGATCTCTGATTTCACTAACATCCTTAATCTATTTTGTCCGTTGATTTAGGATGTAAGTACGTGTAACCAAATGTCGTTATTGGTGACCAAATACTATCTATGGTTAAAGACCAGTCATGTGATCTGCTTGGCGTTAGTGGGCCTCGTTGTCACCCGTGTCACACGGTCATCTCACGGTGTTGGTCCTTTTATCGTTCTTCTTCTTCTTATGGCTTTTAAACGCTGCTTGGCGTTTTTGGCTTGCCAGTGTCAAAAGTATGGGCAGTGTACAGTATATTTACAAGAAAAAAACCCGACAAAAAAAAAACATAATATACTAAACTAAAACTTAAATAATTGCTTAGAAACACCTTTTACCGGTAGTAATCAAACACAAAATATTTTCAAACGTCCGGATGCGTCACATCGTACTTTCACTTTCACTGACAGAAATGATAACCTTACGCAGAAGAGCATTTTCTTTCAAATTTTTTCCATGCATTTTTTTTACTTTCACACCTTGCCTGCTATCATCATCCACCCTCAAAAAGTCTTGGTCTACTAACCTATCCTCCATACGGCATTCTCCATCGCGAGCCTTGCAAGCATTCTTGAACCGATCGAAGAGGACAGAGCAGGCTTTCTCGTTGTGGCAGACGCTTAGGGCATAGGTGCAAGTGGGCAGAGTCTCGACGGGGTACGGGTCCTTTTCTGTACGGACAAAATAATCTATGTTTTAAACGATTTCACAAAAAAAGAGGAGGTTCGACGGTTTTTTAAATGCTTTTTACCTTAGAACTCCGTCAAATCTTAGCCGAATTTAAAGATTATCTCTTTGTTTGAGAGATTATGCCTCCCGTTTGGTCCCGTTCAAATTTTATCGAGATCTGATAATAATCTCCGGATATGGATATGGAGATATGGAGATAAACATCTTAAACTCGAAATCTATGCATTTTTATACCTTGATGACATGACTGGCTATAACTGGCTAATTTGACTATCGCGGCATGTGAAGTCGGTTTTTTTGTTTTGTACGATCATAATTTATGTGAAAAGGTTGGATATACTTTGAGCCATTTTCTGATAGCACGAAGCTGATTGCTACTTAGACTGCAATGTAACTCAACATCAAGGCTGGCAGATTCTACATCGATACCAACGTTTACTGCCATCACAAACGTCCAATAAAAGAAGATTATGTTTTATATTTGATGAGCAACCGTTCGACCACTATCTCATCTGATGTATTTGTACTATTATTTATCCTGTGCCTGATGTTTAGTGATGGAGATGCGGCTTAATAGTAGTACGAGAAAAGCTGTACCTTCTTCATCAACGGCTATGAGTTTTTATAGCATGTATTTTACCACTTCCTCACATGTTGGAAAGCGATAATGCGGTTAAGAGTGGTAGCACAGAACACTAAGCCTAGAATGGGAATTGTAGAGTAAATATATTAATTTAAAATGATGAATTTGACGTTACTTTAAGGACATTCTACTTGTCTTATAAAAATAGCCTAAAATTAACATATGCTTTTCCACACGTACCCTTCTTCATGACAAAGACGCAGGGATGGTCGAACAGGAAGTCCCGGAAGGAGTTACACTCTGGATCGACGTTGGGCTCGCGGCAGAGGCAGGTCGGCTTGAAGAACGGAAAGGCTTGCAAAGTCCTCAGGGCAGCTTGACACTTGGTCACCGTCACCGTAGAACAGGCCACTGAAAATAAAAAAAAAACGTATTAACCCCTTTTTCATCATCATCATCAACAGCCTATACTAGTCTAATCGGCTAATCTCATGTAGCTCTTGCCAGCCACCTTGCAAACATCATCGCTCCACCTAATCTTTAACAGGCTTATAAAAAGAGCCGCTTTTAAATTTTTTTTTATTTTTGATACCTCAGAACTTCGTCATTTATTATAACTGATTTTGGTAAATTCCTTTTTGTACGAAGAAAGAGCCGGTTTTAACTTTTTTTTATGTTTGTTACCTCAGAACTTCGTCATTTATTATAACTGACTTTGGTAAATTTCTTTTTGTATGAAAAAATAGCCGGTTTCAACATTTTTTTATGTTTGTTGCCTCAAAACTTCGTCATTTACTATAACTGACTTTGGTAAATTCCTATACTTCCCGTTTGGTGCCATTGTACAATTCATCGAGAATTTAGGAGTATATTTAAGGCACGGACACACCGCAGCGCCCTGCCCGATAGTGCCCGCAGATCGTAGTGGCCGTACTTTTAGAGATACGGAGATAAACACCTCAAGCTTGCTATTGTTAATGACTAGCGCGGCATTGAAGTCGAATTTTAAGCTTTTTAAACGATTTTAACTATCTTGAAAACTGACGATCACTGTCACCCATTCCTTGGACCAATTGATTTCTCAGTGGTGCCATATGGGTGAATATTAGGTAAGCTTTGTCCATGGTTGGACTTCCACTGTACACAACGGTTCGCTGAGATTAGTTCAGGATGTTCAGTGACAGTCTGGTCGGGATACGAGCTCGATTGGTTGTGCTGAATTGATTGGACTTAATCCAATCGTGCAGGGTCTTGCTTTATTTCCATCTTCCAGTACCAGACGCGCATATTAAATCTTAGACCAATCTGTTGCAAACATGTATGTTCCATCATCACTTACCAACATGTGAGATAGTGGTCAAACGCAGCTTTTACGACATTAAAAGAATTCGCATAATATCTTACAATACAATATAATACAAAAACTCTTTATTGATTATCAATATTACAAATTGTAAAATCAATAAAATACCACAGAAATATATAATTAATATTTCTGTGAAAAATACATATTCTGTGTCTGTATAATATTATATCTTAATATTAGGTGAGATTGTGCTCAAGCGTAGTCTGCTTCTAAAGTAAAAAAACAGCATTGTCGCAATTTTAGTTTATATCCCTTCACCGAGTTTTTTTAATTGACTGCATGGTTAATTTCAGTATTTGTATCTTTTAACCTTTGTTCAAAATCAGCCCGTGCCAGCAATAAAATCATCCTGTATAATAAGTACAGTCCTTTCGATTCCGTAGTACAATTTCGACCAAACAAAGTTAGCCCGATAGATCGAATTTGAAACTCGACCGTAACACAAAGACCGACGATAAAACTAAGCCAAACTCCTCAGTCAACCTATTAGTACTTTGACAAGGGATGCTCTCGCTTTTTATTTCCCCAAAACTTTACGAACTCCCAACTAAAACACCTTTAACAAAAACCTTCCATTAAGTGAAAGGGCCAAGGGTGCCGGTTTGAGTTCGACTGGTATCTCCTCGCCATGGAGAAGTCAAAGTCAAGACGTCACAATAATGTCGTCGTGATCAATAATATTATGCACACCAATTGCTTAAATTATAAAATAAAACTGGCGAAGTGCGAGTCAGACTTTTGTCTCGCACACGGAGGGTTCCGAACCGCAATATAATAATATATAAGTATAATATTATATTATATTACCGTGTCAATACCAAACATGCTTATTAACTACAACGCCATCTAACGAATATCTAACGAACTTCTAATACCAACTAAGTGAACGTTAACACAAAGGTAGGTCATTAATATTAATCATTAATAAGTTAAACAATCGTTCATAGATGGCGCTATAGTAAAACAAGTTTTTTGTATGGGGACCCCCTTTAATTTTTAACTTTGTTCTGTTTTTAGTATTTGTTGTTATAGCGGCAACCGAAATACATCATCTGTCAAAATGTCAACCGTCTAACTATTACGGTTTATGAGATACAGCCTGGTGACAGACAGACGGACAGACAGATAGACATACAGACAGACAGACAGACGGACAGCGGAGTCTCAGTATTATAATCAATATATATCTCTATAATCAATTGGGTTCCGTTGGCACCCTTTGGGTTCGGAACCCTATAAAGAAACTTATTTTGAGGGAATTGTTTATTTTGATGTCATTGTAAATCTTTATGTATGTTCTACTTCTTCTACTTTCTGTATTACTGTCCATCCGAAGGTTCTCTGGAAGAGATCGCTAGTAGTGATAAGACTGCCCATTGTAATACCGTAGACATAATTATTGATTTTTTGTATATTTATGTAATTGGTATGCAATGAAGAGTTTTTGTATGACATGTTCAAAATTGTATGGTCAAGATTTTTTTTGTATTGCTATTAATAATACTGTTATCTGTGAATTTACGGCTCCAATAACTAAAAAAAACTTGCGTTTTTTTTTTAGTTGCGTTGTCTTATCCAATTAACAAACATTTTCCCCATGTATTGTCCATCACTGATATTTGCCAATCGTATCCATACACAAAAAAGAAACAATCGTTGTCTTTTTACCCATGACTTTATGTCCTCAAGTTCGACGGGAAACACCGCCCTAACAAGAGAACAGAAAAACTATTCAACGAAAAACCTTATACGGGATTACCTACGAAATTAGATACGTTTTTATGTCCGGCTGACATTAGGGAGTGGCCAAATGACTGAATTGGATTTTTTTTCGTTTAATGTCTGGCAACCCTATGAGTGTCTGATTGGGTTGAAGAAATGAGGGTAGATGGGATCATAGTAAACTTAGTACTGCGACGGGATTCCGTGTAATTGATCAAAGATTGATATTATACTGATTTTGATTTTAAAACATTTTTTTGTAGTTTTAACGATCAAAACAATATTAATTTTATGTACCTACAAGCATGTATTTTATTTTTTACTTTACCAAAGGAAAGGCTTCAGCAACATGTATTAGATTTTGCACCTGTTTTCCTATCACGATATGGCATAATATATCACAATTGCTGCGAAGGAATGGAATTCCATGGTCTGCGTTTCCTGATAAGTAGCTTTAATCCGGGATCTTTTAATCAAGAGTAACAGGTATCTCATGGGTAAGAGTGCTACAACTTCAATCATATTTTCACTTAAAATAAGGTAAGATGGTAGTCAAAGGGTTGCTTGCTATGTTTAAAAAAATCTCCGGCACGCGCAATCCAGTCACAGCTTGTACTATTATTTATTCGGTGCCTGTGACTTGAGTTTTGGAGAAAACACAAACATAAACATTATACTATTTCCGGAGAAAAAAAATCGTATTACATGATCCATATTCATTACAAAAGATTATCTCGCGTAATCTATACTTCTATACTAATATTATAAAGAGAGAACATTTGTATTTTTGTATGTTTGTAATGATTTGGCTCAAAAACTACTGGACCGATTAAAAAAATTCTTTCACTAATATATAGAATGGACTTTCGAAATGAAAATAGGCTATATATTATCCCGTTTAAATCAAAGTTACATTCGTGGAGACCTAATTTTCAACCTAAGTCGACAAAAAAACGGTCGAAAAAACACGTTTCTTACGAACGCTGCTCAATTGAAAACAGATGGAAAAATATTTTCTATGGAAGAAGTGTACAACTTAATAAGACCTACAAAAAAATCCGCGACAGCATATGTCTATCTCTTAAGGTTGACTCACAGTAACCATTTTAATCTTTAATTTTTTGTTAAAAAATATTACATTACTTCCAGGGCTATTTTCAAGTATAGTATTAATCGTAATAGTTTTAATCCTTATCCAAATAATTACGTTAATTAGCTGGGCCACATATTATAGATTAAAATTGTCCTTTACAGTATATAATACTAACTAGCTGTTACCTGCGGCTTCGCCCGCGTTATTTGTGTCTTTAAGAGCATTGAGGTCTAGATCGATGATCTCTTAGGCCAAGTCACCATAGATGACCCTTAAAGTCGAACTCAATATCCTGTATTGTTAAAGTCATAATTTTTTTTGGTTAGGTTAGTATACGAAGTTGTGCTGTTTAAATGTTTGACTCAACACAACAGTTCCTGAAACATTTCTTACAAAGAAAATAAGGTGAATAGCTGCGCGAGCGTAGCAAGCGCTATTATTGGGCAAGTGAAATTTTTTTATGGCTTATTATATCCCTGACAGTTTAATGATCTAATCATCAAGTCTATATAGATGACTCTTAAGTCGAACTCGATATCGTCTATTGTTAAAGTCATAAATCATTACTTGGCACTTGGTAAACCTAACCAAGGTTTACCAAGTTTTGCTGTTTAAGTATTTGAGTCAGTCTAATGTATGAGGCTGTTAAAACACGCTATTATATGCTATGTAGCGTCATTACTGCGCAAGCGAAGCGAGACATTTGTTTATGACTTTTTATGACCCTGAAAGTTTTATGACCTACTAAGTCGACACCGATGACCCTAAGGTTAAACTTAATATCCACTTATTTTAAGGTAAAAATTATTATGATTATTGAAGGTTGAACTGTTCCAATTTATGACATGTTTTGATGAATGTGGCTATTAAAATACAAAAGTTGCTGAAATGTTTCCTACAAAGTACATTTAACAAAAGCTTGCACGACCGGAGCGAGCGCTATTACTGCGCGAGCGTAGTAAGCGCTATCACAGCGCGAGCGAAGCGAGCGCGAAAAATTTTTACGTCATTTTATGACCCTGACAGTTTTTATGACCTACTAAGTTAACACTGATGACACAAAGGTTAAACTTGATATCCACTTATTTTAAAGTAAAAAACCATTATGATTATTGAAGGTTGTACTGTTTCAATTCTTAAACTCGTTTTGATGCATGTGGCTATTCAAAATACAAAAAATGAGGAAATATTACCTACAAAGTAGATAAAACAAAGGCTTGCGCGAGCGCAGCGAGCGCTATCAATGCGCGAGCGAAGCGAGCGCGAAAATTTTTATGTCATTTTATGACCCTGACAGTTTTTATGACCTACTAAGTCAACACCGATGACCCTAAGGTTAAACTTGATATCCACTTATTTTAAGGTAAAAATCATTATGATTATTGAAGGTTGAACTGTTCCAATTTATGACATGTTTTGATGAATGTGGCTATTAAAATACAAAAGTTGCTGAAATGTTTCCTACAAAGTACATTTTACAAATGCTTGCACGACCGGAGCGAGCGCTATTACTCCGCGAGCGTAGTAAGCGCTATCACAGCGCGAGCGAAGCGAGCGCGAAAAATTTTAACGTCATTTTATGACCCTGACAGTTTTTATGACCTACTAAGTTAATACTGATGACACAAAGGTTAAACTTGATATCCACTTATTTTATGGTTAATAATCATTGTGATTATTGAAGGATGTACTGTTTCAATTTATGGCCTCGTTTTGATGCATGTGGCTATTAAAATACAAAAAAAATGTTGAAACATTACCTTCAAAGTAGATAAAACAAAGGTTCGCGCGAGCGCAGCGAGCGCTATCAATGCGCGAGCGAAGCTTGCACGACCGGAGCGAGCGCTATTACTGCGCGAGCGTAGTAAGCGCTATCACTTAAAACGAAACTGAAATCACGAAAAATTTTTACGACCTTTTATGACCCTGACCGTTTTCATGACCTACTAAGACAACACTGATGACACAGAGGTTAAACTTCATATCCACTTATTTTAATAATAATCATTATGTTTATTGAAGGTTGTACTGTTTCAATTTATGGACTCGTTGTGATGCATGTGGCTATTAATATACAAAAGTTGCTGAAATGTTTCCTACAAAGTAGACATAACAAATGCTTGCGAGACCGGAGCGAGCGCTATCACTGCGCGAGCGTAGCAAGCGCTATCACTGAGCGAGCGAAGCGAGCGCGAATCATTTTTACAACCTTCTGTGACCCTGACAGTTTTTATGACCTACTAAGTTAACACTGATGGCACAAAGGTTAAACTTGATATCCACTTATTTTAAGGTTAAAATTCATAATGATTATTGAAGGTTGTACTATTTCAATTTATGGACTCGTTCTGATGCATGTGAATATCAAAATACAAAAGTTGCTGAAATATTACCTACAAAGTAGATAAAACAAAGGTTTGCGTGAGCGCATCGAGCGCTATCACTGCGCGAGCGAAGTGAGCGCGAAATTTTTTACGTTTTATGACCCTGACAGTTTTTATAACCTACTTAGTCAATACCTATGTTAAAACACGAATGCTTTTGAAATACTTCCCACAAAGCAGATAAAACACGATGGGCAAGCAAAGCCATCGCGTAAATTGTGATGACTTTTAATGACCCTGACAGTTTTATGGCCTAATTAAGGCACTTATTAAGTTTAGTCATTATCTATGAACCTAAGCTCAAACTTTTATGATTATGCAAACTCTATGTAAAGTTAAGAAAAAATATAGGCACCAACACTTAACTGCCGAAAAAAGTATTCCTTGCCCTTTTATGCCCTAATTAATGTCTTTGTACAAAATTTCATCTGAATCGGTCAAGCCGTTTGGCCGAAAAGAGGCTACATATTTACAAAATTCCATAATAAAAATATAGACAACTGAAATTTCGACCCAAAAAAAAAATATTTGTTGCCCTTCTATGTCTTTTTGACTGCCTGTGTACAAAATTTCAGCTTAAATGTTTAACCCGTTTGACCGAGAGTAGGCCACACATTTACAAAGTTCAATTTAAAAATTTTAGACACCTGGACTCGACTGCCAGAAATAAAGTATCCTATGTGATTCTATGCTATACAAACTGTAATATGTATAAAATTTCAGCTGAATCGGTCAAGCTGATTAGCTGATAAGAGGCCACACATTCACAAAATTCAATAAAAAAAATCTAAACACTGAGACTCGATGGCCAAAAAAAAAGTATCCGATATCCTATTCTGCCCTATGAACTGTCTTTATACAACATTTCAGGCAAATCGGTCAAGCCGTTTATTCGAGAAGAGGTCTTATATTTACAAAATTCAATTAAAAATATCTGGACCCCCTGACTCGATAGCGAAATAAAAAGTATTCTATATCCTATTCTGCCCAATGAACTGTCTTTATACAACATGTCAGGCAAAACGGTCAAGCCGTGTATTTGACAAGAGATCTTATATTTACAAAATACAATTAAAAATATTTGGACCCTCTTGACTCGATAGCCAGAAAAAAAGTATTTTATATTCTTTTCTGCCTTATGAACTGTCTTCATACAACATTTCAGGCAAATCGGTGTAGCCGTTTATTCGAAAAGAGGTCCTTTAGTTACAAAATTCAATTTAAGATATCTGGACCCCCTGACTCGACAGCCAGAAAAAAAGTATCCTATATCCTATTTTGCCCTATGAACTGTCTTTATGCAACATTTCAGGCAAATCGGTCAAGCCGTTTATTCGAGAAGAGATCTTATATTTACAAAATTCAATTAAAAATATCTGGACCCCCTGACTCGATAGCCAGAAAAAAAGTATCCTATATCCTATTCTGCCTTATGAACTGTCTTTATACAACATTTCAGGCAAATCGGTCAAGCCGTTTATTCGAGAAGAGGTCTTATATTTACAAAATTCAATTAAAAATATCTGGACCCCCTGACTCGATAGCCAGAAAAAAAGTATCCTATATCCTATTCTGCCTTATGAACTGTCTTTATACAACATTTCAGACAAATCGGTCAAGCCGTTTATTCGAAAAGAGGTCCTTTAGTTACAAAATTCAATTAAAAATATCTGGACCCCCTGACTCGATAGCCAGAAAAAAAGTATTCTAAATCCTATTCTGCCCTATGATCTGTCTTTATACAACTTGTCAGGCAAATCGGTCAAGCCGTTTATTTGAGAAGAGATCGTATATTTACAAAATTCAATTAAAAATATTTGGACCTCCTGACTCGATAGCCAGAAAAAATGTATCCTATATCCTATTCTGCCTTATGAACTGTCTTTATACAACATTTCAGGCAAATCGGTCAAGCCGTTTATTCGAAAAGAGGTCCTTTAGTTACAAAATTCAATTAAAAATATCTGGACCCCCTGACTCGATAGCCAAAAAAAAAGTATCCTATATCCTATTCTGCCTTATGTTCTATCTTTGTACAAAATTTCAGCCAAATCGGTCAAGCCGTTTGACCGTGAAGAAGTCCCAAACAAACAAACAAACAAATAAACAAACTGACTTTCGCATTTATAATATTGGTGTTGATGGTGTTGATGAAAACTCTAGAAGATATCACGAATTTCACATACACGCATCGCAAAATTAATAAAATATTTACAGTCAAACCACCGAATAGGTCATAGTTACTACGAAAATATTATTATAAGCTTAGCTTTTCTGTAGATCCCCACCGATTGCAATTAATTTGAAGTCAATACAGCATAATAATATGATCTATTGTGTAAAATAATATTTTAAACCACCCCGACTGATCTATGTAAAATTCCAATGACCCTAAACACGACATTTAAAATCTGAGCTGTAAGTTGGTGAGGATTTGAGTATTCTGTAGAGTCCAGGAGGCTTCCATGTTCTTACAATATCGTTGAAGAAGAAGATTTTCGAATTGATCAGACCTATGAAAGTTGATTAAAGCTCATAGTTTTATAACGATTGAACGAATTTTCATGAATCAAAGCTAAGAACACTCTCGATGAAGACATCTATAAAAAAAAAACTATCAATAATAAAATCAAAATCGGTTCATCCGGTTGGGTGCTAAGATGCTACAGACAGACAAACAGATACACTCGTTAAACGTATAATACCGCTACTTTAAATCAAAATCGGTTCATCCGGTTGGGTGCTCAGATGCTACAGACAGACACACAGATACACGCGTTAAACGTACAATACCCCTACTTTTTGCGTCGGGGAACGCCGTAAGGTTACGGCGGCAGATGTTCTCCTCGGGTGGTGGTAAGCTACTTTTCAACCGACTTCCAAAAAGAAGGAAGTTCTCAATTCGTCTGTATGTTTCATTTTTCTTTCTTTTTTTGTGTGTGTATTTTACGTGATTACTCCATCAATTGTGAACCGATTCGAATGATTATTTTTTTAATCGGTAGGGTACGTTTTCCAGGTGGTCCCATTGTAATTTCATAGAGATATGATAAGTACCTTCAGAGATATGACGATAAATGTTTCAAACTTGCTACTGAAATTGACTCGCGGGGCATTGAAGTCAGTTGTTTTAGTTTTTAAACTCTCTTAATTAAGACTTAAACAATCTTAATTATTGGTTGATTTAATGATCCCACGAAAACCCATGATTCATGAATGCACATAAAACTTTCATTGGTAGGTATATAGCTAGGATTAGAACCAACGACCTTTGGGTCAGAATCAGGGTCACTATCCTTTATGCCAAAGGGCCGTCCAATATCACTACGTAAGTGTTATAAAACAATGTCCATCACTGTGTCTGTATGTCTGTTTGCAATAATCTCAATAGCTTCTGAACGGATTATCATGCGGTTTTCACCAATAGCCAGAGTGTTTATGAGGAAGGTTTAGGTCTAAGGTGCATAATTCGTTAAGGTTTTGTGTAAATTGGTTGACATATGACGATGATTGTTAAATATGTTACTATTTTATATTCGATGCAACAAACTGATGCAAATTTTGTAGGCATATATGTTCTACCCGTGCGAAGCCGGGGCGGGCTGCTAGTATTACATAATTAGGAAATAATATTAGGTATAAATTGAAATTTAAAAATAAACCAACACGTCAATTTCTATCCTCAAGAATGGGGGGAAAGGTCAGGGTATAGACGAGAGCATACCAAGGTTACCATGTTCTAGAAATATCATTGAAATAACATGACCAAATCTCGAATCGATCAGACCTGTGGAAGTTGCTCTCATAACCTCCTCAGAAAAGGGCTGATTACCTTCAAACGGCTGAACAGATTATCTTATGAATTAAGAAAATCTGAACTAAAAACACTCCCGAACACAGAGAGAGAGAGAGAGAGAGAGAGTTTTGAGAGCCAGTTCCCATTCTAGGCCTAGCGTGCCATCTTCGATCGCATCATCACTTACCAACAGGTGAGATAGTGGTCAAACGCTAGCCTATAAGATATCAAATAAACTGAACAAGTGCGAGTCGGACCCGCACAAGTGGGGTACCGATTAAACAAAATTTGCCGGAAAAATATAGTACAAAGTACATCGATAATATAAATACCGTGTCAATACTAAACATGCTTATTTACTACAACGCCATCTAACGAATGTCTAATGAACTTCTAACGCCAACTAAGTGAACGTTTACACTAGAGATGCGCCGTATAGTGGTATTACCGAATTACCGAATACCGAATATTATTCGGTTTAACCTTTACCGAAACAGATATTCGGCTGAATTATTCGGTTTACAATTACATTGTTTTTCCGCGTAAACAAGTTCTAGCATGTGCGCTACGTGCCGCTGCTGGTTAGATTAGGAACTTGGATGGATTTAATTGAGGTGTATAAAAATGATGATTTTAGGTTTAAAAATAAATATTGTTGCGAGATTTAAATTAAATGTTGATTTAAGGTGTAAAATAAATGTTGACTATACCTATTAACTATAGGTTAAGAAGTAAATATGTTTTCTTTGACTTATAATATAACATAAGTCTTATATAAGAAGTTTTGTGTTTTAGTTCTACACCTTGGCTACATGAGCCAAGAAAATAGAAATGCTTGAACCGAATATATTTGGCAACAAAACCGAATAATTTGGCAGAATACAAATAATGGAAAAGATGCCGAATACGCTGAATACCGAATACCAAACGAATATTCAGCGCATCTCTAGTTAACACAAAAAACGAGTGTTTTTCAACGTGTGGGTCGCGCCACTCGCGAACCCCTGGGGGGTCGCAAAGCCTCTATAAGGGAGTCGCGAAGTCTCAATAAAAGAAAAAAACAAAGTTTGAAAACATACTATTAAAGAAAATATTAACTAAAGAGTGAGTAAAGTAGGTGTTTTGACTGAGAGTGCTTATAATTTTTGGTTTAAAAGAAAATATGTAATTTGTTTCCTGTAGGCCACACGAACGAAACCGCGGGTAAAAGCTAGAAATATAACAAAATACAAATTATAAACAGTGCAAATAAGTCGATTTTTTTCATACTAAGGGGGTCGCGTCGCGTCATGAAAAACATTGAGAAACACTGGTAAACAATCATACATAGATGGCGCTATAGTAAAAACACGTTTTTTGTATGGGGACCTCCTTTATTTCTTAACTTTGATCTGTTTTTAGTATTTGTTGTTATAGCGGCAACAGACATACATCATCTGTGAAAATTTCAATCGTCTAACTTTCACACGGTTCATGAGATACAGCCTGGTGACAGACGGACAGACAGACAGACAGACAGACAGACAGACAGACAGACAGACACAGACGGACAGCGGAGTCTCAGTAATAGGGTTCCGTTGGTACCCTTTGGGTTCGGAACACTAAAAAAGGTCGCCTTTAAAAAAATTACTTAAATCCTAATTAACCTAAATTTACCCCAAAATAGGTTAATTTGCTTGGGAGCTATAATGCCTCAGAAAGACATACAGATACACTAGTATCACCCGTCTTTTTGCGTCAATGATACCACACGCACATTATCAAGATACTTACCGCCAAAAAACCAATAAGCGCACTCAACGTAAATAAATAACTTCCTATGAATAAAACAAGGAGCTGTCAGAAATGTCACAGTGGTTAAGCGCGGAGCTTGCGTCAAAACTGACAAGGGTCGCTTATCGACGCTAATGTCCGAAAATTCTTTCAAACATTTCTTATAATTTGCCTCTTGCCCTTTTGAGCTACTGAAATATTGTCGGTCATTTGTCATACTCAAATCTTTTTCCATGGACGAGCATCAATTTTGTCCTAGGTATAATGTCGTGGAGATTTGCAGCAACTTAGAAAATTAGGCGAAGTCCTAGACTATTATAGTCTTTTTAGAGTTCCGTAGTCCTGACAAGGAACCCTTATAGTTTCGTCATGTCCGTCTGTCTGTCTGTCCGAGGTTTTGCTAAGAGACCGTTAATACTAGAAAGCTGTTATTTTTGGGGGGTTATGTAAATAAATGACGCCGACAAAGTGCTGAAATGCCCTATATGAGAAGTGGGGATGAATTTTTTTTTCATCGTCTACCCAATCGTGTGGGGTATCGTTGTATAGGTCTCTTAAAATGACTTAAGGGTTGCTAATAAATTTTTTTCGATTGAATGCTCCATTTACGAAATATTAAACTTTAAAGTGCAAATTTTTGTTCCAGTAGGGCGTCCCCCTCCTCTAAAAGCTAAAATGCGTGCTTGAAAAATCTGGAAAAATTCGTGATAGTAGCATATTTCATGAACTTAAAAGGAAAATTATAGCGGTTAAGATAACTTTATTAAGTGTTGGATAATTTTGTACCAAATACAAAATCCTAAGAATAAATCCTTAAGTGACAAAGACGGAGTACCTAGTTACTTGTTTATAACGGGTAAAGACTTGCATTGAATAATAGGCTACTACGGAACCCTACACTGCGCGTGGCCCGACGCGCACTTGGCCGGTTATTTATATCTGATAAGCTAGTGTTTGACCGTTGTCTCGCGTGGTGGTAAGCGATGACGTGTTCGATGATGGTGAACACGTTAGGCCTAGAATGGTCTAACTCTCATGGAATATGTGCTGCTGGAACACCGTAAGGTATGGCGGCAGATTTTCTTCTGGTTGGTGGTGGTAAGCTACATTTTGGCAGCAAGTCAGGCGGAACATCGATATAATGCTCCTACCACATGTGAAAGGTATAATTATGCGTTCACCTGATCTTTAGTTACAAGAATGACGTAAGCTTATGACATAACACCGTGACACGCAAAACTATTGCAAAATTTTGCGTTTGTGCTGTATTCGTTAGCTCAAAGAACTGAAATTTTATTTTAGTTTTATTCACTGCATGGTAACTAGCAATAGGTCGCTAGTGACTAATGTGTCAAGTTGATAATTAAACCTCGATCACTCATTATCTTGATACCATTTTTAACTGACTTTAAAAAAGGAGGAGGTTTCTCACAAGACGACGGTCAGTGGTCTCGTGACCACGACCACGTTAAATAAAAATTAATGTTTTAAGCGCTATAGGTCGCGTATTTTAATCAACACCAATATTATAAATGCGAAAGTCAGTTTGTTTATTTGTTTGTTTGTTTGTTTGTTTGTTTGTTTGGGACTTCTTCACGGTCAAACGGCTTGACCGATTTGGCTGAAATTTTGTACAAAGATAGAACATAAGGCAGAATAGGATATAGGATACTTTTTTTTGGCTATCGAGTCAGGGGGTCCAGATATTTTTAATTGAATTTTATAACTAAAGGACCTCTTTTCGAATAAACGGCTTGACCGATTTGCCTGAAATGTTGTATAAAGACAGTTCATAAGGCAGAATAGGATATATGATACTTTTTTTCTGGCTATCGAGTCAGGGGGTCCAAATATTTTTAATTGAATTTTGTAAATATAAGATCTCTTCTCAAATAAACGGCTTGACCGATTTGCCTGACAAGTTGTATAAAGACAGTTCATAGGGCAGAATAGGGTTTAGAATACTTTTTTTCTGGCTATCGAGCCAGGGGGTCCAGATATTTTTAATTGAATTTTGTAAATATAAGACCTCTTCTCGAATAAACGGCTTGACCGATTTACCTGAAATGTTGCATAAAAACAGTTCATATGGTAGAATAGGATATGGGATACTTTTTTTTTGGCTATCGAGTCAGGGGGTTCAGATATTTTTAATTGAACTTTGTAAATATAAGACTTCTTCTCGAATAAAAGGCTTGACCGATTTGCCAGAAATTTTATATGTATACATGTCATAGGGCAGAATAGGATATAGGATACTTTTTTTCTGGCTGTCGAGTCAGGGGGTCCAGATATTTTAAATTGAATTTTGTAACTAAAGGACCTCTTTTCGAATAAACGGCTTGACCGATTTGCCTGACATGTTGTATAAAGACAGTTCATAGGGCAGAATAGGATATAGAAAACTTTTTATTTCGCTATCGAGTCAGGGGGTCCAGATATTTTTAATTGAATTTTGTAAATATAAGACCTCTTCTCGAATAAACGGCTTGACCGATTTGCCTGAAATGTTGTATAAAGACAGTTCATAGGGTAGAATAGGATATGGGATACTTTTTTTAGGCTATCGAGTCAGGGGGTCCAGATTTTTTAATTGAATTTTGTAAATATAAGACCTCTTCTCGAATAAACGGCTTGACCGATTTGCCTGAAATGTTTTATAAAGACAGTTCATAGGGCAGAATAGGATATCGGATACTTTTTTTTTGGCCACCGAGTCTGAGTGTTTAGATTTTTTTTATTGAATTTTGTGAATGTGTGGCCTCTTATCAGCTAAACAGCTTGACCGATTCAGCTGAAATTTTATACATATTACAGTTTGTATAGCATAGAATCACATAGGATACTTTATTTCTGGCAGTCGAGTCCAGTTGTCTAGAATTTTTAAATTGAACTTTGTAAATGTGTGGCCTACTCTCGGTCAAACGGGTTAAACATTTAAGCTGAAATTTTGTACACAGGCAGTCAAAAAGACATAGAAGGGCAACAAATATTTTTTTTTTGGGTGGAAATTTCGGTTGTCTATATTTTTATTATGGAATTTTGTAAATATGTGGCCTCTTTTCGGCCAAACGGCTTGACCGATTCAGATGAAATTTTGTACAAAGACATTAAATAGGGCATAAAAGGGCAAGGAATACTTTTTTCGGCAGTTAAGTGTTGGTGCCTATATTTTTTCTTAACTTTACATAGAGTTTGCATAATCATAAAAGTTTGAGCTTAGGTTCATAGATAATGACTAAACTTAATAAGAGCCTTAATTAGGCCATAAAACTGTCAGGGTCATTAAAAGTCATCAACATTTACGCGATGGCTTTGCTTGCCCAACGTGTTTTATCTGCTTTGTGGGAAGTATTTCAAAAGCATTCGTGTTTTAACATAGGTATTGACTAAGTAGGTAATAAAAACTGTCAGGGTCATAAAACGTAAACATTTTCGCGCTCACTACGCTCGCGCAGTGATAGCGCTCGCTGCGCTCACGCAAACCTTTGTTTTATCTACTTTGTAGTTAATATTTCAGCAACTTTTGTATTTTGATAGCCACATGCATCAGAACGAGTCCATAAATTGAAATAGTACAACCTTCAATAATCATTATGAATTTTAACCTTAAAATAAGTGGATATCAAGTTTAACCTTTGTGCCATCAGTGTTAACTTAGTAGGTCATAAAAACTGTCAGGGTCATAGAAGGTTGTAAAAATGATTCGCGCTCGCTTCGCTCGCTCAGTGATAGCGCTTGCTACGCTCGCGCAGTGATAGCGCTCGCTCCGGTCTCGCAAGCATTTGTTATGTCTACTTTGTAGGAAACATTTCAGCAACTTTTGTAATTTACTAGCCACATGCATCAAAACATGACATAAATTGGAACAGTACAACTTGCAATAATCATAATGATTTTTTTACCTTGAAATAAGTGTATATCAAGATTAACCTTAGGGTCATCGGCGTTGACTTAGTAGGTCATAAAACTGTCAGGGTCATAAAATGACAAAAAAAATTTTCGCGCTCGCTTCGCTCGCGCATTGATAGCGCTCGCTGCGCTCGCGCAAACCTTTGTTTTATCTACTTCGAAGGTAATATTTCAACATTTTTTTTGTATTTTAATAGCCACATGCATCAAAACGAGGCCATAAATTGAAACAGTACAACCTTCAATAATCACAATGATTATTAACCATATAATAAGTGGATATCAAGTTTAACCTTTGTGTCATCAGTGTTAACTTAGTAGGTCATAAAAACTGTCAGAGTCATAAAATGACGTAAAAATTTTTCGCGCTCGCTTCGCTCGCGCTGTGATAGCGCTTACTACGCTCGCGCAGTAATAGCACTCGCTCCGGTCGTGCAAGCATTTGTAAAATGTACTTTGTAGGAAACATTTCAGCAACTTTTGTATTTTAATAGCCAAATTCATCAAAACATGTCATAAATTGGAACAGTTCAACCTTCAATAATCATAATGATTTTTACCTTAAAATAAGTGGATATCAAGTTTAACCTTAGGGTCATCGGTGTTGACTTAGTAGGTCATAAAAACTGTCAGGGTCATAAAATGACATAAAAATTTTCGCGCTCGCTGCGCTCGCGCAAGCCTTTGTTTTATCTACTTTGTAGGTAATATTTCCGCATTTTTTGTATTTTAATAGCCACATGCATCAAAACGAGTTTAAGAATTGAAACAGTACAACCTTCAATAATCATAATGGTTTTTTACTTTAAAATAAGTGGGTATCAAGTTTAACCTTAGGGTCATCGGTCTTGACTTAGTAGGTCATAAAAACTGTCAGGGTCATAAAATGACGTAAACATTTTCGCGCTCGCTTCGCTCGCGCATTGATAGAGCTCGCTGCGCTCGCGCAAACCTTAGTTTTATCTACTTTGTAGGTAATATTTTTGCAGTTTTTATATTTTAATAGCCACATGCATCAAAACGAGTTTATAAATTGAAACAGTACAACCTTCAATAATCATAATAATTATTAACCTTAAAATAAGTGGATATCAAGTTTAACCATTGTGTCATCGGTGTTGACTTAGTAGGTCATAAAAACTGTCAGGGTCATAAAAAGTCGTAAATATTTTTCGTGCTCGCTTCGCTCGTGCAGTGATAGGGCTTGCTACGCTCGCGCAGTAATAGCGCTCGCTCCGGTTGCGCAAGCATTTGTTATATCTACTTTGTAGGAAACATTTCAGCAACTTTTGTATTTTAATAGCCACATGCATCAAAACGATTCATAAATTGAAACAGTACAACCTTTAATATTCATAATGATTTTTTACCTTAAAATAAGTGGATATCAAGTTTAACCTTAGGGTCATCGGTGTCGACTTAGTAGGTCATAAAACTTTCAGGGTCATAAAAAGTCATAAACAAATGTCTCGCTTCACTTGCGCAGTAATAACGCTACATAGCATATTATAGCGTGTTTTAACAGCCTCATACATTAGACTGACTCAAATACTTAAGCAGCAAAACTTGGTAAACCTTGGTTAGGTTTACCAAGTGCCAAGTAATGATTAATGACTTTTACAATAGACGATATCGAGTTCGACTTAAGAATCATCTATATAGACTTGATGATTAGATCATTAAACTGTCAGGGATATAAAAAGCCATAAAAAATTTTCACTTGCCCAATAATAGCGCTTGCTACGCTCGCGCAGCTATTCACCTTATTTTCTTTGTAAAACATGTTTCAGGAACTGTTGTGTTGAGTCAAACATTGAAACAGCACAACTTCGTATACTAACCTAACCAAAAAAATGTATGACTTTAACAATACAGGATATTGAGTTCGACTTTAAGGGTCATCTATGGTGACTTGGCCTAAGAGATCATCGATCTAGACCTCAATGCTCATAAAGACACAAATAACGCGGGCGAAGCCGCAGGTAACAGCTAGTATTATATAATAACTACGTTTTTTATTGTAATTAGGTAATTAAGCATTAATTATGGATTTAATATCTAAAATAAATTATTCAATCAATGCAACTTGGTCTAAAGTTAAATAAAAATTAATGTTTTAAGCGCGATAAGTCCTATATTGGGAGAGGCCGACGTCCAGCAGTGGACTGACACAGGCTGATGATGAAGTCCTATATTTTAATATTTATAACTATGTTCAAATCGTGAAAGTTCAAAATAAAAACTTATTTGACAGCTTAAAATATAATATCGTAAATAGGTAAAATAGTAATATATTTTTGGCATTGAAGTCAGATTAGGTAGATTAAATTGTTAAACACAATCCAATATTAAGTTAAGTTAACTTATTACGTAAGTTAACTTACGTAATAAGTAGTCATAGATGGCGCCACCAATGCATAATTGGGTAAAAAAATGCAATCCACTAATTTCGTCGTATCAATGTATCGAACCGTGGCTTAATTGGCAGAGCACCTAGACGTGTAATCCGGGGGCGCGGGTTCGAGTCCCGTCGGTACGATGAAATTTTGGATTGTGTTTAACAATTTACAAAAAATATAAAGTGTGAGACACTTCAAAGAAACATAATATTTAATTTACGCAGTGCAACATCTCTCGTCGGATTTGAAAACTGTAATGATTTCTTCCGAATGATTAACTTACGTAATAAGTAGTCATAGATGGCGCCACCAATGCATAATTGGGTTAAAAAATGCAATCCACTAATTTCGTCGTATCGATGTATCGAACCGTGGCTTAATTGGCAGAGCACCTGGACGTGTAATCCGGGGGGTGCGGGTTCGAGTCCCGTCGGTACGATGAAATTTTGGATTGTGTTTAACAATTTACAAAAAATATAAAGTGTGAGACACTTCAAAGAAACATAATATTTAGGTAGATTAACTCATTATCTTTAGCCATAAGTGAAGCCCTTGTCCAGCAGTGGACATAGATAAGCTGATGATGAATTCTTTATATTTCTACAACGAATATAAGCTACGTAACATACATAAAACAATTAAAAGATATTGGCGGTCTTATCGCTACTAGCGATCTCTTCCAGACAACCTTTGGATGAAGATGATCAAAAATTAATCATATAAGTACATATTTCTTTATAAACATATATATATATATATATATATATGTTTTTATATATATATATATATATATATATATATATATATATATATATATAATTATATATAATTATATAAGAGCAGATTAATGCATATATATATATATGCATTAATCTGCTCTTAACACAAACATTAAGCTTATAATCCGTATAATATATTTAATAGTCGTAAAATTATACATACACTCTCTCGGCCTTACTAATAAAGTTTTTTTCACTCTGTGTACACGTTGTATACCACAAAAGCTGACCAATAAAAATATTTTTGACGTAGGCGTTGGATAAAGTTGGTATACAGATGTGCCATTATCAAAGGAGGCTAATCATTTCTTAAACAGCCTGGGACCCTAGTTTAGCGAGTGTGTAAAGGATTAAAATGGCGGATTTCTCGATTATCAGCTGATCAAATTCATGTCTAGACATAGTAACTATTATTGAATCTGTGTCTAGTATTCTGTGAATAAACGTTTTTATTCTTCAAACTTCAAAAAGTATGCTGTTATTTGAGGATCGTTTGTATGTGTTAGATTTGTTCTCATTGAAATGGATTACATAAATTATTTCGACATATTTGACCATTAGGAGATAGAGGAGGCAAATAAAAAAAACGAAAACATTATGAAGACCGTGCAGATCCATTTGTTTGAACAATTCAGATTTTCCATTTGAAATACAAATTACAGGTTTACGAAAAGCTATATGGAAGAAACTAAACGCAGTGATTTCATTCTCTTTGGAAATTGACAATTTATTAAAAGTTGGCTACAATCATGTTTATATTGTATCCATGGAGACCGCTAGTCTCCATGGATACAATGTCAACAGCGTAGACAGAGGACAACAGTCAATTTGAATGTTTCGTTCTAAAATTTGTTTTAAGTCTTTTACTCCTACTAAAAGAAAATATTTCCATTATATCAACAAATTTCAACAAAAAGTTCTAAAAACAACGTAGTTTGATTAATATTGCATTCCTAAAACAAAATTTCATGACTAATATTAATAATTAGTAAACTTTATGAAAAAATAATTTACGGAACTATTTAAGACGAAAACAGTTTCGAAACGAATTGACTAATAGTTGCCAGATGAAAAAGAAAAAGTGTTAAACGTCTATGTAGATACCCACCGCCTATTCAACGTTTATTAGTCAAACTATGGATTGACGCGTGTTTAGCGCTCATTCACTGTGCAACTGTACAACCGTTTAACAGATGTATAGGCAATTTTTTATTAGTAAGGCCGTCTATCTCTAGCGACTCTATCACGAAATTAATCAAAATAACGATAATATCAATATAACGATATAATAATAACGAATATTGATCACGAAATATATCAAGACAACCTCAAACCTGTCTCAAGCCCATTTGAATCTTAACCCTTACTGAATTCGTAATTAAATCATTATATCAGCTAAGATGGCGGAACCGTGTTTTATGTTTTGTCGCAAATCCTAGTCGTCGCGTTAAAAAGTCTACCAGGGGCCTTATTCAGTATGACCAATGAGATAACGCGTTCCTTAACGCGCCACGTCACGTTATTGAAAATTTGTATTCTGTATGCCACACGATAGGTAAATTATACAAAACGGGCGCGTTACACGTCCTCATATGTCACGATATTTTGACAGCTCAAAACGCGCTCATAGCCTTACCCTACCGCGTTTTAATTGGCATAGAGAATACCATAACGCGGAGATAACGTAACACGGCACGGTAAGACTTTAAAATGGCCATACTGAATAAGTACGGCTCTTCGGCTATCCAATTGATATCACTATTGTTAAACGTGTTTTTGTCGTCGAAAAGATATAATTTCCATAATCTTCATAATATTTTATTGATTGCCGTTATTGACAAAAATATACAAATTTTTATTACAGGTTTTGTCAAAAAATATGAAAAATGTACAGTGCCATCTGTTGACAGTATAATTAACTAATTTGCTGTACGAAGTATTCCCACGCATCATCATGTTTTCTTTTATTGCACCCACAGACCTAAAATTATTCCCCTTTGTCTATGATTGCATGTCTTTTATTGCTATTTGTCGCAAGAATCGCGAACCCGAAATCGAAATCAAATCGAATCGAACCGAATCGAATCGAATCGAAACCCCCATTTCATCCCCATAGAGGATGAATTTTGAAAAATCTTTTCTTAGTTCTACCTACGACAATAACAATCAGGATGCTCTTTTATTCACCTCAAGGGTGAGTTTTAGAAGACAAAGTATTGTTGTGATTGGGATCAACTTCTCCTTCTAGAGAATATTTATCAAGGTAGAAACTTTCTTCCTTTTTAGGCTTCCGTAGCCAATTGGCAAAAACGGAACCCTTATAGATTCATCATGTCTGTCTGTCTGTCCGTCCGTCCGTATTTCAGAGCTACTTTATTCCGAAACTATAAGGACTACACAGTTAAAACTTGGTAGGTAGATATATTCTGTGGACCGCTTTACGATTATTATACAAAAACAAAAGAAACGGGGGCTCCCCATACATGGAACTAAAACAAAAAAAACCAACTAACCTATTTATTACCTAGTACGTCTATAGATAGGTCTGTACAAATGACAATGAGGTTCCTAAAACTATTTTTTCTCTTAGTCAATCGTTTGAAATATAGACACTTCTAAAGTGGTAAAATTAAGAACCGATTCAAATGCTTCCTTTTTTATTTGATAGGGTAAATTTCTAAGGTGTTCCCATTGCAATTTTATCGAGATCTGATAAGTATCGCCAGAGATATGGAGATAAATACCTCAAACTTAGTACTGGAAATGACTAGCGCGGCACTTGAAGTCAGTTTTTTTGCGTTTTGTAAACAGATCGTTTTCAAATTCGATTACATTCGATCGATTACAAAACGCAAAAAAATATATATGATTCAATGAAGTTTCAAAACCTATACAACTAAATAATAACCTGACGAGCCGCGCGCGGCGAGCATCGGCCCGCAGTGCTCGTCGCGATCTCGCTGCGTAAACTCCCGATGATGTGCATCGGACATTCATGAAACCTAGGTCGAGACATTCGACAATAATCATTAGTGCGTATAATAGTCGGTTACTTACAATCACAAATAATAACCTCTTATAATAATTTTATCAACTTCAAAAACCACTCTCTCCTATATTTCAATATTAAAATCAAACTGAACAAAAACAAAATTAATGAAATGATTCTCAAGGCACATTCGTATATAAATTAATTAGGGACGAACGCAGTTCATCCATTTCATTAAATCCCTAAGGGCTGTCTGTGTCTAATAAACATTATTATGACGTTTATTATATTAATGTATTTATTTATAGTTTAGCTATGTCATTCCAAACTGTTATTAATGAGTTGTTTGTTTATTAAATTTTAACTAATAGGTTATCATCATCTTTATTATAGATTCTCAAGCCAACGAGAATTTTGTTATGGACTAGCTGTGCTCCACTGTTTTAGCCGCGTAGACATCGTTGTGTTATTCTAGGGACTAACTAGGCTATCCACATAATTTCAGTGTAGTTTAAGCGTGAAGAAGTAACAAACACACGTACACACTCACAAGCTTTCGCCCTTCTACCTTATTATTCATATTTCTGTGGTATGAACTGATCATGTATATGCAGAACAGTCCGAAATTGAAAAGTTATTTTTTGTTTGAAAGGTTTTTAAATACCAGCAGTCCCATATAAACAATCAATCTAAGGTTGAACAAAGAAATTAATCTATAGAATATGGATTAAAATGCCTCCAGCCTCCAGAAAGTCTTTAGTGTGGCTTTTGAAGTTTTTTTAAAATAATATATAGCCGCAAACAGGCATGCGGCCCACCTGATAGTTAGTGGTTGGTACCACTGCTCATTGACACCTGCACACCGGTGCATTGCCTGCACATTTTGAAAAAGGGATCCGTTAACTCTCCTTATGAAAGCAACCCAGATCCATATTCTGCGGAGAAAAGTCAAGAGGAAAGGTAAGGTCATTGGTCATTCCCACATCTTACAGATATGTGGGAAGAACAAACGTTTATGGGAACATGTTGTATGGGAGGACTACGTATACTACTATCCATTATCTTTTTTTTTATGATATAAGGTGATAGGACAAGCACGATGATCGCCTGTAGGTAAGCAATGACGTCTACCTATTACAGATACAAGGGCATGCAAAATTCTGGCAGTCCAGAATTTTGCATGTCACTGCACTGCGCCTGTTACCTTGAGACATAAAGCTGTTGAGTCTCACAGGCCCTGTAATTTCACTGGACATCTTGCCATTTCAACGGAAAAACATTCCTATTTCACGGCTGAAAATGAATTGGCAAAGTGGTGTTACTGCCCCAGGCGGACTAGCAGAAGTCCTACCACTACAATCTGCATCAAATTATCTGTATGCCCTCTCACGAATAAGCGAATTCCTATGGTAAAATAAAAGGGGAATACTTCAAAGAGCTCATCAGAGTATTCCCATGATAATACTTATGAAATAGGCTAAGCGAACCAACACCGCGGCGAAGAATCAATATCCAGAATCAAGAGTCTGTATTTCCCGATAAGTACCATCTGAGAGTCTTCAAGTCGCGAGTGAATCTTCTAGGTAAGTGTGCTACATCGTGGGCCACATCGTCACTTAACGTCAGGTGGGATAGTAGTCAATCGCTTGCCTATTCAGCATCAAACAATTAGTCAGCGTCGCGTCATCGATAATTTAATGGCTCTTCTCTATAGGGAGTCAAGTTATACATATATACAAATACACCCTATACGGGTATATATGTATTATAAAAGTTAGGCAGATCTTTATAAGTTACGAAGAGTGATTTAGATTCAGTTTTAGTGTGTCATTTGCGAAAAACACTGGCTTTATAAAGATATCATTATAATTTTTTGTATTATGTCCGTATATTGTTATGACTGGGATGACATTTTTACAATTTCATAAGCAACATTTTCGTTCGCTGCTGGATATAGGCCTCTCCTATGGCACGCCACTGAGCTCGATCTTCAGCAATTCGTTTTCAATCGCTGCTAGCCAGCTTGCGTATATCATCGCTCCATTTAGCTGGAGGGCGTCCTACTCTACGTTTGCCGAAGCGTTCATTTATTTTTAATTAATTATATATCAAAATAGATTATACCATATTAATATACGTGGTGTCTTGAAAGAGGCCTATGTTCAGCAATGGCCTGATGCAGGCTGATAATTATGATGATTATACTTAAATATAAAATAATAATAGGTCTAGATTACGATAACATCATCATTATAATATTACACCTACCAACTTATAACCTATCCAAATATTCATTAATTGAGTAAAAAGCTTTTGTAAGTCCACTTAAACCATTTTTAACCGACATCACAAAAAAAGGAGGTTCTCAATTCGTCGGAATCATTTTTTTATGCATATTCACCGATTACTCGAAGATGCCTGCACCGATTTGGAAAATTATTTTTTTGTTTCAAGGGGTACTCTTCCCAGGTGGTCCCATTTATATTTTAACGAAATCAGCCGAGCCGTTTTTAGTATATTAACATTTGTTATACGATTCATTTACTTATCTCAACGACATACTTCTAACTACTGGCACAGATTATATAATAGTTACTACGTCTACTAACTACTTTGACTAGCGAGACGTTTGAAGTCGGTTCTTTTAGTTTTTAAACCATCTTAAATTATGTTTTAAACAAAGTTTTAAAGTAAGGTTAGTATTTTATATACTTTAACAGCCATAGCATATTGTGCTTATAGATCTTGAGTGCTTTCTTCCCTTTGGGTAAACAAAAAAGTTTATAAGGATAGCGAATATTAAAATACGAGAGCTTAAGTTTTTTTGAAAAATTGCGTATTCATTTTACCTTACCACAGGAGGGTTATGATTTTGATACGTTTGTTTGTTTTTTTATATGTTCATCAGCTGTTCCTGAGGGAACATTGTGAGCAACATTTTAACTCCGTATCATAATTTCACAAGATATCTTTGGAAGCGTCTTAATAGTCCGCTAGTTATAGACTATGTGATGTCATATCAACTTGAATATAAGATAAAATAAGATAAGATAATTTATTTCAACAAAAACGCATATTACAAATTTGTACCTTATAGTATTAAAATATATAACTAGTTTTACTAATTTGATAAAAGGTATTTTGACATTAGCAGCCGTACTAGGTCTATCCTGTGTTACAGCTGCCAAAGTCTTTCTTTCTGTGTAGGAACTAGTTTACAAGTGGCACCCCCTAGTTCATGTTTGGGATACTTTACTAAACTACTAAGTACCTACTGTACTATTCATTATTTTGTGCTACTGCTTGAATTTCTCACAATTATCTCAAGGGTCAGCATTAACCTTGCATCTGTAACACCTTGGGTGCTGTTGGTGGTTCATAGGCGACGATAACTGTTTACCATTACACAAATGGCGTACTATATTTTTATTTGCCTAACTATCATATGAAAAAAACTGTGAACTGTAACTGCTTTACTTATCTGTGATTATTAGTTTCAACTTTAACAAAAGCTTCAACTTCAACTGCGCTCTACCGTGCATTTTGCATTTTGCTCCCCACACTAAGTTCCTTACAAAAGTGGCAAAAAGACCAAACCTCCATCATCCCGTAAAGTACTGCCGAACCATAAATACCGATCACATTATAACGCTCCGTATCCACTGTCGAAATGGCGGGACAAAGCCTTCGGTGACACGGGATCGTAGTCGTCGTTTTGTCAGTAATAGCTGAAAAATTTGTCGAATAGGGGACACTATGAGGGTATGAAGGAAGAGAGATGGCGTTTTTGTACACGAATACTTTTGGAGGAGGGTGATTTTACAACGTGTATATGGTTTATTATACAAGCTTTTACTTAGTTTCACCTGTCCCGTTGTCTGTCTGTATGTCCGTAATTAAATCATGCAAGCTAAAGTAGACCTGCCTCCCGATGTCCGTTTGGACTCTTTGGTATACTTTTATGTATCTTCGGTAACAATAAAATAATATGGTACCACAAAGCTGATCTGATGATGGATACGGAAGATGACTATAAGAACTTCTGAACTAAACAATATAAATTGTTAAACACAATCCAAAATTTCATCGTACCGACGGGACTTGAACCCGCAACCTCCGGAATAACATGTTCCGGTGCTTTGCCAATTAAGCCTTTGCCAATTAATGTCGGTACGATGAAATTTTGGATTGTGTTTAACAATTTACAAAAATATAAAGTGTGAAACACTTCAAAAGAAACATAATATTAAACAATATAAACCGATCGAGTTAGCCTCGAATGACTCGTCTTGAGTAGTACTTTACGCCTAGACAATATCCAGGGTCTGATTATGAAGCTGAAAGGTGACTACGGCATCTTTGTGATAAAACAACATAACCTCACTGAGTTTGGGCTCAATTTATGCTAAAATCCAAGAAACCCGTTGCAATATTGATGCTGTTACTAAATGAAATAAGGACTTCCCTGGGAAGGCCCAAAACGAATGTCGAATCATCAGTAGATTCAAATAGGTTAAAAAGAATCAAAAATAACTTGGCGCTTTATTTAACTTAATTTAGTCGTTATATTTGTCGTGTTGCTGAATTGCTGACGTTCATGGTAGATATATTTCTGTTTTAGTTATATGTTTACCTAGGTAGGTACATTTTGAGGATCCGGTAGTGTAAGTGGAAGAACGGTCGGCTTTGATGCTTTGATGCCAACGGTACCGAGTTCAATCCCCGCAGTGCACCAATGGATTTTTCTATCAATATTCGATATTCTACCACCGTCAAGTTAATGTTCAAGAAAATCTGTCGCCAAACATCTAATGTGTTCCGGTAGCTATCCTTGAGAGCCAGTTCCCATTCTAGGCCTAGCCTAGCGTGCTTGCCATCGTCGACCGCATCATCACTTACCAACTGGTGAGATAGCTGTCAAACGCTAGCCCGTAAGAAATATAAAAAAAACTTGTAATATAGCAGTTTCTCGTGATCTCCTCACGGCTAAACGGGCAGCTAAGAAAACATCTTACGATTTGGCTGAAATTTTGGCAACAAATAGCCAATATAATATTATGATACTTTTAAACGTAGCGTTATTCGAGGTCTGTGTGGGTTTGACCATTAAACAACTGTGTCAGCGAAAATGCATTTATGTACAGGATCATAAATCTATACGACTCAATAGAACTGTTCTTTTCATCCGTTACAAAGGCCTGCGAAAAAGGTTCCGCTCGAAACAATACCGCTCCAGTCAATTCGCTCTGCCGGAGCATTCATCTTAATTACGTACGTTTCAAACGGTAGAGAACGACTTATCATTGTCAACCGTAAATTGGTACTGCCGATCGGGTAATTCCGGTATTTCGGTAATTTCAGTAGTGTTGCCTCTGTATTATAGGGGAGAGTTAACTGTTCAACTTTCTGTAACTTGTATTGTTCGGTCATCTTTTAAGTACTAAAGTTGTTGACGGAAAATTTGAGAGGAAAAGACAGAAAATGTTCTAATATTTTGCAGGACTACATTCTCAAATGATTTCTTTGTGTAGCTCAGAAGATAAAATTATTCTGGTTATGTTTAACGTGGCCTACAATCTAATGTCTTCCGCTGAAATCTCATACTCAAGGGGGGTCCCTTGAGTATGATAATGCAACATCACGATACTTTTCAGATAACATATGTTTTGGTCTTAGGTGTAACATTTCAGCTAGTTAACTGTAGAGGACTCGTCTCTCTACATTCTAGGGAGTCTCGTCCTTTACGGCGGATACTCAACAGTAAAATGGAAATTATTTTCTGTTACGAACTGGTAATATTATATCACAGGGCATCTGAGACTGTTTTAGGCTGAAAAAATCTCTCTAATATGTAAAACACAAGTTGAAATTATTGTATTTGAACATCATATTACACCACTGTAAATAAACTTGTTGATGCTCAGAGCTACGACTGGGTTTCGCTGAATTTTAAGTTAAAACACCTCACAACCCGAACTTGGCGGAACAAAGAGCAAAGAACAATAGACCTTTTCATGTGGGTACTCAGAAATTTTCTTACATTTTGCTGGCTTATAATAAAGCTAATTAGACTTGCCATGATCATGTGTTGACTTATCTTAGTTATTTTTAAAAATGATGTTTATTTATATAAATATAAATGTAGGATTTTTCATTTCGATAGATAGCAACACTAATTTGTAGACGAAGATATATTATCTGTGTAATCTTTGGAACGTTTTTATGCTTTACATCCAAAGCCTGTTTTATTTGTACGTGGAACATCAAAAGTGTAAGCGAGTAAGAAAATCTAGTTGCTCTCTCTCTAATTTTTTCACGACGAAGAAAGAACGTGTGTGTTCGGAATTGTATCGTTAAATATTAAGAATTACTGAAATAAAGTGAAAAAGCTTCTGCAAAACAGCCTTTTACTGGACAGCAAGCTCTACCCCACCCACCCCACAACTCTCGCCCGGGATTATTCCGAGAAAAAAGTTTGGGTGTGACGACGACAAAAACGTGGCAAAGAAGGCAGCTGTAAGACGTGGCTGGCCGGCTCTTTTACCACAATAAGACGAAGAAAAACAACGATGGCGGAAGCGGCAGACGGCAAAAATACGCACAACGACGCAAAATGTTTTACGACGATGGATGCAGTTCCAACATACACCGGAGACGACTTAACCTATACGTCCGCAAAATGGACGCAAGATCTAGAAGATAATGCGGAGATCTTTGGATGGTCAGCGCAACAGAAGCTGATAATCGCTCGTAGATCGCTTAAAGGAACAGCTGAATTATGGTTGAAGACTGAAAGAACTTTTAAAACATACGATGAATTAAAGGCGGCACTGCTGCGTGAATTTCCTGAGGTCATCGATAGTAAGCGTATGCACGAGATAATGAGCAGCCGAAAAAAGCGTGCTGGAGAAACTTACTACCAATATTTATTAACTATGAAAGAACTTGGTAAACGAGCAAAATTCCCCGATTATGTTGCGGTGCAGTACATTATAGATGGCATCATGGATACTGAGATAAACAAAATTATGTTCTATGGGGTGACGACGTATACACTCCTCAAAGAGAAACTATCTCTTTATGAAACATTCAAAGAAAAGAGTAAAAAACAAGAATTAAAGAGTCAGCGGACAATTATGAAACCGACCAAAGTCAAAGAAGCAGATGGAAAAACAACACAACGCTGCTTCAAGTGTGGCGAGTTAGGGCATCTTTCTAGTACATGTTCTCATAAGATTAAATGTTTCAGATGTAACGGCTATGGTCATATAGGCAAAGATTGTACTAATGTTATCCAGAGAGATATTCCACCGTCTACGAGTCAGAAGTCAACCATGGGCCAGCGTTCGATGCTCATACAACAAGAGTCCTCGGAAAGAACGGTAAACACTGAGAAATCAATATGTGATATTGCTTCAGGTGAGCGTTCAGACTATTTAAATGTCAGTCAATGCGGTCAGTGTTCACATAGTCAAAATATAAATGTTCTTAATGTCGGAAAGTGTTCAAATTTAAATCAGAGCGTTAAGAGTATTCAGATTAAAAACATAACTGTAGATAACTGTTTAATAGATACAGGTAGCGAGTTAAATTTGTTAACGTTGGATTTATTTAGTAAATTAAATGTAACTAAGTATGATGCTGAAGAGATGTTAATGACGGGACTGGGTTCATGTAAAGTTTATTCGATTGGTAAATTCAATATTCAAATGAAGATAGATGGCCACAGCTATGATGTTATGTTTTACATTGTTCCAACTAATGTTATTCCGTATACGGTGATATTAGGTCAACCTTTTTTGATGAATACAATTACAGTAATTGATAAAGGTGAAATTGAAGTAAGGCCACAGTTTTATGATAGTTCATACCTGATGTGTGTGCTTTCTTCAGAAGAAGATATAGCTATTTCCAGCGAAAAACCTATCGTTCAGGATATAATAAAAAATTATAGGCCGATACAAACTAAAGAAGCCCCTATAAAGATGAAGATAATTTTAAAAGACGATATACCTGTCACACAGCGACCAAGACGACTCGCTCTGACTGAAGAAGAAGTTGTGAAGCATCAGATTGATGAGTGGTTAGAAAAAGGCATTATACGCCCCAGTTATTCAGAATATGCAAGTCCACTTGTATTAGTAAAGAAGAAAGATGGAACCAACCGAGTTTGTGTTGATTTCAGAAAAATTAACCAGAAGATGGTTAAGGATGAATATCCTTTACCGATTATTGATGATCAGATAGATAAGTTGAGCAAGGCTCGAGTATTTAGTACGATAGATCTCAAAAATGGATTTTTTCATTTGCCGATTGAAGAAGACTCAATAAAATACACAGCGTTTGTGACCAACAACCCTGAAGGTCAATATGAGTTCCTAAGAGCACCATTTGGACTCTCAATATGTCCAAAATATTTTACACGGTTTATAAACATTATATTCTCAGATTTTATAAGAAAAGGAATTATTTTAATTTTCATCGATGATATAATTATATTAGCAGAAGACGAAGATCAAGCAGTTCAGAGACTCCAAGATGTCTTGAAAGTTGCAGCTGAATATGGTCTTGAAATCAACTGGAAGAAGACACAAATACTACAGCAATCAGTCGAATACCTAGGACACATTGTTTCAAATGGAACGGTTAAACCATCATCAGAGAAGACTAACGCAGTTATGAGATTTCCAGAGCCAAAGAGTTTAAAAGAAGTACATAGTTTCATCGGATTGACATCCTATTTCAGAAAATTTATTCAAGATTATGCTACGATTGCTAAGCCACTGAGTGATTTACTAAAACGAGGAGAATTCTATTTTGATCAAGAACAAAGATGTGCATTTGAAAAATTAAAAGGTAAATTATGTTGTGAACCTGTTCTTAAAATTTTTGATGTGCAGCTAGAGACAGAACTTGACACGGACGCATCTAAGCATGGATATGCAGGCATTTTAATTCAAAAAGATCCGGTAGCTTGTAGTATGCATCCAGTTCATTACATGAGCAGAAAGACGACAGAGTCTCAGCAAAAATATAGTAGCTATGAACTAGAAGCAATGGCTGTTATAGAAGCGGTGAAGAAATTTCGAAGATATCTAATTGGAATTCCATTTAAGATTGTAACAGATTGTGAAGCATTTCAGAAAACACTTTACAAAAAAGATGTATCAGCTAAAGTAGCTAGATGGATATTGTTCCTACAAGATTTCAACTACGTTATTGAGCATAGAAAAGGTGATAAAATGCAACATGTCGATGCGCTTAGCAGAAATATATGTGTGGTGAATACAGAACTACATGCTAGAATAAAGAAAGCTCAAGATGGAGACAACAGCTTAAAAGCAATTAAAGAAGTTCTCAAGAAGAGTGAATATGAAGATTATTTTTTAGAAAATGATGTAATTTATAAAGGAGTACAGAAGAAGTTGGTGTTACCAGAGATGATGGACTTAGAAATGATCAGAAGAGTGCACGGAGGAGGACATTTTGGGAAGAAGAAAATCAAAGATATAATAGAACGAGATTATTACATAAACCAGTTGGATAGTAAAACTGAAAAAGTTATATCAACATGTGTACCATGTTTACTGGCAAGCCGAAAAGCAGGAAAGAATAGAAGTTATGTTTAAGTCGTTTGTTAATTAATAATTGTTAAGGATATGGTTATGGGTAAGAAATAATAAGAGATTAGTTTCAAATAGCGTATTGTGTAAAAAAGGGTTTCAAGTTAAAATAAGCTGTAAGAAAGTAGATTATTAATTTATAATAAGTACATTGGCACCAGTTATTAAGTTATTTAAGATGTAAGTTTTAATGCAGAATAGTTTATGTTAAGAGTCAATATTGTGTCGAAGTTAAGCATCAGTTAATACTTTTGTGTATTTTTTGAAGATCCGTATGAGTTTTGTTTATAGATAAGAGATAAGAGTTTTGTTTAAATTGTAAAGCGAAGAGAAATTTGTAATATTGTAACGTAGAGTCATATGAGAGAGCTAAATTTGTTTTTGTTTAACTTAACGTAGAAGCAGTCTGAGGCCAGACTATATTGCAGGAAGGCCGAGTTGTAGGATTTTTCATTTCGATAGATAGCAACACTAATTTGTAGACGAAGATATATTATCTGTGTAATCTTTGGAACGTTTTTATGCTTTACATCCAAAGCCTGTTTTATTTGTACGTGGAACATCAAAAGTGTAAGCGAGTAAGAAAATCTAGTTGCTCTCTCTCTAATTTTTTCACGACGAAGAAAGAACGTGTGTGTACGGAATTGTATCGTTAAATATTAAGAATTACTGAAATAAAGTGAAAAAGCTTCTGCAAAACAGCCTTTTACTGGACAGCAAGCTCTACCCCACCCACCCCACATAAATATAAATTATTTCGTTTAAAAATATCTTAACAAAATCTGACTTTATAGTACAAATATAAATAAAATCCTGCCGTAATGGATGTCACAACTCGACGGCGAGACAGCCAAAGTGCACTTTGGATTCAAATTAAGTATGTCATGTCAGCCTAAATAAAGTTAGAACTTGCGGATATATAAAAAAAAAACTTTATAAATAGCTGGTTGGCTGGAAAAGGTTAATATATCACAAAGGTAAGTAACGATCTCTTTTTATCCTTTAGCATGTATACGCACACTAAGCAATACTACTAACTAATTTTATCCTACTAATACTAGTGTATATCATCACTCCATCTAGCTGGAGGGCATCCCACACTACGTTTGCTGAGCTGCATACTCCATCCACTCCATACGCAAGCTGGCTGGCAGCGGTTGGAATCAAGGAGCTGAAGATCGATCTCAGTAGCATACCATAGGTGAGGCCTATGTGCAGCTGTGGACAGAAATGGGTTGACTGTGAGCTGTAAGACCTCGGGAGTCTGTCTTTGCATAGTTTTAAACTAAATAATATAACACCGACCTGCTAAAGTTTATCGGATGAAAAAGTTGTTCGGACAATGAAGTTGCATCTATAAGGGTAACAAAAAAAGGTTTGAACAGTTTTCAACCCCCATATCTCCGCGTTTTTGCGAAAGATTTCCAAAAACTGAGTTGACAAGAAATTTCTATTTAATTGTCGAACTTGCTTACAAAATTTTACAAGAATCGGTAGAGAAATGCGACCCAGACGAGAACAGCCGAACAGCCGGACATCCGCCGGACATTTATGAAAGCATTTTTGTCCAAGCTGAAACGAAGACGTTTTGCTCGAACTTCGCGCTCGCTTGGTCAATTATAAATGCGAATGTTTGGAAAAATGAGTGGATGGTTTTTGGTACACAGATAGTTTATAACCTGGATTAACACATAATACTTTTTAATGCGGGAGAATCCGCGGGGCACAGCTAGTAAATATAAAAGTATGCTTGGATCTTTCGAAATTTGTTATACAATCACAGAAATATTAATAATAGGGATATACCTTATTATTAATATTTCTGTGCTCACAATACTACTACGGAGTTTGTAATGGTATTTTCTAACCTAAATGGGGTGGAAGTCTCCACACTGTTATCGATGCATTCTGTCATAACAATAATTTAACTCTCTCGCATCACATCTCTTTTCATACCAACGCCCATAGCTCGAAATTAATCGGTACTCCTGTAGAGACTACCGGACCAGTCGTATGTCATACACAAACTAAGCAATATGACAAAAGTTAATACATTTTAAAGAAAAGAGTAAGCAAAAAACATTTTTTTAGGTTTCCGAACCCAAAGGGTACCAACGGAACCCTATTACTGAGACTCCGCTGTCTGTCTGTCTGTCTGTCCAAATACAAATAATTTATTGACATAATTTAGTGTACATTCAAATTTTTGAATCCATAGGCTCCCGAACTAGAATAACTGTGTTTCAGGAGCTTCTCCCATTATACTTATCTAACTTATTCAAATGTCCGTCTGTCACCAGGCTGTATCTCATGAACCGTGATAGTAAGACGGTTGAAATTTTCACAGATGATGTATTTCTGTTGCCGCTATAATAACAAATAATAAGAACAGAACAAAGTTAAAAAATAATGAAAAGTTTAAAAAAGTTTTTTACGATAGCGCCGCGCCATCTAGCTAGCATCAAAGAGGGCGCTATCGTCTTTACCTTAATCTGAATCTCGGAAGCGGCTCCAACGATTAAATAAAATTTAGTATACAGGGGATTTTGGGGGCGATTAATCGATCTAGCTAGGAATCATTTTCAGAAATTGTTGTTTTATTCGTGTTTTCAATAATCAACTTTATTGATAATCAACTTAAAATATTACTCTTCCCGACATCTATTGGCGAGTAGAAGTAGCTTTAGTGTTACTGTGTGGGTAAAGCAGTTAGTGGCTCTCAATAAAAAAACATAGTATTATTATTCGTCAATAGATGTCGGGAAAAGTCATATTTGTCTGTTTAAGTGGCAAAGAATATCGAGCAAAGCTCGGTCAACCAGATATTTAATAATATTAATTTATACTTATAATTAACTACTATATAATATATTCTACCTTTGTTTTAACGTTTACTTAGTTGGTGTTCGGTTCGGAACCCTCCGTGTGCGGGACAAAAGTCTGACTCACACTTGGCCAGTTTTATTTTAGAGTCGGGCACTAACTATCAAATGGGGTTAGCATCGAATATCGACAGCACTCGGTTAAAATCGGGGGAACACGGGTCAGGGTCTAAAATTTTATGGATAAATTTGAAGTGAAGGACCCTTTCGGTCCTCAAGTGTCCTCCAACTTGGCTCAAGACTACTCGTAATATTATTTAGACCGGATCGTACAGAATCTGATTTAATATAAGATATAAATGTTGGTTTCAACGGCTAATTTATAGATAAAGAAATTGCTGAATTTTGGGAATATTTTGAGCCAACTTTAGTTGAATTTAAACGTTTCTATTTTGTGCTTCACTTAGGTACCAATTCTTATTTTCAACCGACTTTCAAAAAGGAGGGTCTCAATTCATCTTTATATATTTTTTTGTATGTATGTTACGCGATTACTTCGTCAATTGTGAACCGATTTGAATGATTCTTTTTTACCCGACTACGGCGAAGCAAAAAGGAGGGTTATGTTTTTGATCGATATGTGGGTATGTATGTATGTATGTATGTAAGTATGTATGTATGTATGTTTGTATGTATGTTCATCTGTTCCCTCATAACTTCTAAACTACTTATCATAATTTAACGACTGAGGTATCGTTGGGCGCGTCTTATTTGTCTGCTGGTTATAGGCTATGTGACATCACAACAAATTGAATGTGGCGCCCCCTAGAGGAGACGAAGTCCAGAACTTAAAAAAAATCTCACCCCACCCCATCGTGTGTGGTATCGTTGAATAGGGATTTTAAAATGAAGGCAGGGTTTAGTAAATTATATTTTTGTAGGACCTAGCGTTGGCGCGATATATCCCGCCGAAGTCAAGAAAACTATTTTTTAACCCACGGCGTCGCAAAGTATTATCGGACATCCAGAGACACTAAAAGGCGCCGCCGATTTATGGTGGATATACCATCTACCCGAACGAAGTGATTCGCTTCTTCGTTCATCATACGAACCGCCAAGGAATGGAATACCCTGCCTGAGTCTGTGTTTCCGGTTAATTACAATATGGGGGTCTTCAAATCGCGAGTGAAAAGGTATCTTCTGAATAAGCACGCTCCATCATCGATCGCATCATCACTTAACATCAGGTGAGATAGTGATCAAGTGCTACCCAGTTCGGTATAAAAAAAAAGAAAAAAAAAGAAGCAGTTGGGAGGGTTATGTGTTTGTTGATCACTGTGTATGTATGTAAGTATGTTGACATGTATACATGTATACATCTATCCAATAAACTGGCCAAGTGCAAGTCGGACTCGCACTCGTAGGGTTCCGTAACACAGTAGAGTATTCTATATATATGATTTTTCGCAACTACAAAAATAACTTTGTTTTTCACAGTGTTTGTATGAAAAACAAAGTTATACTTGCGGTCGCTATATCTCAACAACTGCTGAATGTATCTCGTTCAAACCAATTTTCGTTGAAAGTTTTTATTGAGATCTACAGAATATATTTTTTTAGATTTTTTACTCCCTTACTTTAGAAGTTAGAGGGGGGGGACACACATTTACCACTTTAGACGCGCCTATCATTGAAATGATTGACTTTGAGAAAAAAATATTTTAGAAACCTCAATGTCATCTTTAAAGACCTATCCATAGACACACCACACGTATAGGTTTGATGAACGAAATTTTTTTTTGCTCCATTTCCATGTATGGGATGACCCCCTTAAACTTTCATATATTTTATTTTTGTATAAAAATCGGAAAGCGGTTTACAGAATACATCTACCTACCAACTTTCAATTCTGTAGTCGTAACAGTTTCGGAATAAAATGGCTGTGACATACGGACTGACAGACAGACATGGCGAATCTATAAGGGTTCCGTTTTTTGCCATTCAGCTACGGAACCCTAAAAACCCCAAGATGCTTTAAATAAAAAATAAGTTCAAAAACTAAAACCCGACTACTGAAAAATCACTCTCTAAAAAGTATGAAACAAGAAAATATTCTCATTTGAGATCGCTATGTACAAACTAATCAATATGTATCGTGTATTATACAAACAACTAACTTGTAATAAATATTTTTTTGTACTTCTTAAATATTCTTAATGGTGCTCAGAGGATAGCCGTGGTCGTATGTCACCTACCGTAACAAAACAATAAACTCCGCAAAGTAACATACGACCAGGGTATCCACTGAACACTACTATGAATATATATGAAATAAAATAAAATATTTATTACAAGTTAGTTGTTTGTATAATACACGATACATATTGAATAGTTTGTACATAGCGATCTCAGATGAGAATATATTCTTGTTTCATACTTTTTAGAGAGTGATTTTTCAGTAGTCAGGTTTTAGTTTCTGAACTTATTTTTTATTTAATCGATAGGGTAGTACGTTTTTGTGGTGGTCCCATTGTAATTTCATCAAGATCTGATAAGTATCTCTAAAGATATGACGATAAACGTCTTAAACTTGCTACTGAAATTGACTCGCGGGGCATGGAAGTCGGTTTTTAGGGTTCCGTAGCCGAATGGCAAAAAACGGAACCCTTATAGATTCGTCATGTCTGTCTGTCTGTCTGTCTGTCCGTATGTCACAGCCATTTTATTCCGAAACTGTTAAGCCTACATAATTTAAACTTGGTAGGTAGATGTATTCTGTAAACCGCTTTCCGATTTTTATACAAAAATAAAAAATTTAAATGTTTAAGGGGGGCATCCCATACATAGAACAGAAACAAAAAAAAAAAAATTCTTCAAACCTATACGTGTGGGTGTCTATGGATAGGTCTTCAAAAATGACATTGAGGTTTCTAAAATCATTTTTTCTCAAAGTCAATCATTTGAAAGATAGGCGCGTCTAAAGTGGTAAAATGTGTGTCCCCCCGCCTCTAACTTTTAAAGTCTGGGAGCGAAAAATCTAAAAAAAATATATGCTGTAGATCTCAACAAAAACTGACAAAAAAAATTGGTTTGAACGAGATACAGTCAGCAGTTTTAGAGATATGGCGACCGCAAAGATAACTTTGTTTTTCATACAAACACTATGAAAAACAAAGTTAATTTTGTAGTTGCGAAAAATCATAGTTATGGAATACTTAACTGTGTTACGGAACCCTACGAGTGCGAGTCCGACTCGCACTGGGCCAGTTTTTTTAAGTTTTTAAACTATCTTAATCATATTTGGTTAGGATCACAGATTACTATTATTATTCTTTTATTTCGCACGTTTCTCGGGTCGTACACGCCCGGTCTTTTGGAGGGCATTGATGGAGCCGAAGCCAACATCAAGAGGCCCTTTACATTGTTCACTATTACTATTACCTGTAGATGGATGGATATGGGAAACTATTATATAAAGATGTTACATTATATTATGAGACTATTGAGTGAGCTGATTAATGTCGGAGTGCTGGTCTATGGGATGAGGTTACGGCACCCGCCAATTATGCCTCATTACAAAATATTAAGACGGGTGGTGACTTGCCATCCACTGAATGGGCCCCCCATAAAGGCGGAGCGCTATATTGGCGCCGAGGGGCAACATTGGCGTGGGTAGCTTAGGGTGTTAAGAGGTGTGCTGCACTTTCACTAAACGCTACTAGCGGCTTTATGCCTTTAACACTTCCACCCTGGAGCTTAGGTCTTGCGATTCCCACCACCGGCCGGCCGGTCAAGGCAAGCCGGGGGTCAGAGGGTCTCTCTTAGCCCTCAGGGGATAGGGGTACGCGGTGTCGCCACTCACCGTCGGCTCGCCACAAAGCCGACCCTGCGGATCTATTATTATTATTATTACTACTGTTACTATTATTATGTTAGAATATTGCAAGATTGCTGCAAATTGTTGGCTGTTATAGGGTTGGAGAAACTTTTTTTTTTTAGTTTTATTATGGCTCAAAAGATATGGTGTTTACTGAAGATTTTCAGTGGAATTTTGGTGAGAACGCAAATAGCATGTTTTTCAACATTGTGCTGTTTCCCTACACTCGCACTCATTCACCGGCACTTAATGGTTAATAATCCATATTTATTACACATTAACTCGTGGAAGAACACAAGTTTTAGGAAAAAACACAATGAGACCACACACACTTTTCCACGTTCCCGCCAAAACACCGAGAAACTTTAAGAATACATTATAAAGGTGTGTTTGGCACAGTTTTTTCTCTACTACAAATGAAACTTTAGGCAGAATTCATGAGACAAATAATTAAGATAATTTATTAATTATTAATATTAAGAAAAACTATAAAATAGATTGGAAGTCTATATCGTGCCGCGAAAGTCAATTCCAGTAGGAGGTTTGAGACGTTTATCGTAATATCTCAAGAGATACGTGTAGAAGTGGCAAGCCTGCCGGGTTTTTACCGGTTACACTTTGGAGAGTGTGCACAGGAACTACACAGCCTTATTCTTGCATCACCGTTTTATTACAGAGCCACGAGACAGACGTCCGGTTGACATCCATTTATGGTTGACATACCTAAAATTAGAGGCCTACGTCCAGCTGTGGACTGATACCGGCTGATAATGATGATGATACCTAAAATTCGCACGAACTGGTTTGGTTCTACCTTTGTCATCAGAACAGCAAAAAGGTAATCCTTACGATCTTCGACCGCATCATCACTTACAAATAGGTGAGATAGTACTCAAACGCTAGCCTATATGATATATATAAAAAAATTGGAATACTCTACCTTGACGGTCTTTCCTCCTGAATACGATCTGGGAATGTTCAAGCCAAGAGTGAATATATAGGTAATAGGTATTTACTGAGCAATCCAGCTACACCTTCAGCTGCATCGTCACTTACTATCAGGTGATATTGCAGCCAAACGATTATTCAGTCAGTTATAAAAAAAAACTAATCAGATCTTGATAACATTTATAAACTGTGGGGCCGGGCCACTTTGAAGATAAACACTGCATATGAAAAAAATAATCATTCAAATTGGCGAAAAAAAAAAGAATTGGCGGAGTAATCGGCTAACACCCATACAAAAAATAAACATTCAGACGAATTGAGAACCTTCTCCTTTTTGGAAATCGGTAGATAACTAAAAAAATTTGGTACCTTATTCGGTCAATGTCAATTCTTTGAGTGGTGAATACTTAAAGGGTCAATTGTTTGATTCGTGTTTTATCTTTTGTATTTAGTTAAGAATAGTATGATAAGATTCCAAAATGTAGGCCTGTGAAATGTAGGCGGTGAAGAACGCTGAAGGTATATACGTTGTTTTGATTTTATACGACACGTTTACTGCATCACTTGACCTATAACCGAGGCTACCTCTTTTTATTTCTCTATGCATAGATATAGATTATGGAAAGCTCGTAAACCCCTAATTCGTCAACCATAAAATCGATATCAAGTAACTTTCAGTAGTACTGTGACCTCCTTTCATTGTCAAGCATACGAGTCGGGGCGCAGAATATCGGCCATCTTTTGTTACTGATCTTTTGTTAGCTCTCTTGGGGTTATTAATTTTTTTATGATATATTGTAGGAAAATCCAGGCAAAAGGGTCTTTTTGGGGTATAAATCATTTTTGAAGAAGACAGGGCATTTATATGACAATATCACGTACCTACTTTAAGGTGGATATAAACTTATGATATTGAGAAATGCCTGAAAAGTGGCAAATTTACTCAAAACCAGATTAGCACTGTGGTTATTAAATTAATAATGCTTTATTTTTTTATGATATAGGTAGCAAAACTGAGCTGAAGCTATTGAGATCGCTCAAAACAAATCCATAAAAACACTTTTTAACTATGAATATTTGACGAACACCTCTACTATCTATAATGGAACCAAACTATTCAATTTAGAACAACTATGTATATATACAATAAAAAAACATTCTAACAAATAAAATCCACACACAAATCACATTTACTAAAGAAAATTTAAACACAGCCTTAGAAATACCAACAAAATAACTTTACGGTCTGCAAGGACGCCATACGGCAGAAAAAATATTACGTTTGAGGGTGCACAACTTTATAATAAACTACCTAACGACCTTAAAGAAAATGGATGTATTATGATATTACAAACTAAATTTAAAAAAAAGAAATATGCAAACAATAAAATATAACTCCGGAACTTTCAATATTAAATATAAATTTAATATAGCTAGTTATAGAAATTAGTTATAAATTAGTATGTAAGCTCATTATAAGCGAACTAGAAATGCCCCGCGGCTTCGCCCGCGGTAAAAACATGTTTAATTTACTTAAAACTTTTCTTTTGTAAAAACGATTCTATCATTAAAGACATCAAATAAGAATTAGCCAAATCAGTTCACCCGTTTTCATGTTATCGCGTGACTGATTCGGGATTCATATTTATAAAACCCGAAAAACCCAAATTTTCCTTTTCTTTTACCACTTTGTTTAAAAAAAAAATTGTGAAGGAGTTTCTTGTAGATTTGATATTGTTTCAATATGTCTTAATAGAAGCATAGTTAGAGTATCAATCAAAGTTTAGTTCGTGGTAATTTAGTCAATACACTTCAAGGTACATAATTATTTGTTAAAATTGTTACAACTAGCCCCTCGCTCCCCTACTTTAAAAACTAAAACAAGCGCCTTCAATGCCCCGCGAGTCAATTTCAGTAGCAAGTTTGAGACGTTTATCGTCATATCTCTGGAGATACTTATCAGATCTCGATGAAATTACAATGGGATCACCTCGGAAACGTACCCTACTGATTACAAAAATAATCATTCGAATCAGTTCACAATTGACGGAGTAATCGCGTAACATACACACACAAAAATAACATAAAGATGAATTGAGAACCTCCTTCTTTTTTGTCAACTTTAAACTTTCGCGATTTGAACACATAGTTATAAATAAAATATCTAACTGAAATATTTAACTGTAACTCAACTCAACAACACATCCTTTTAAATATTGTTTCGGTTAAATATTTCAGTTAAATGTTTCAGTTTAATATTTCAGTTGAGTGTTTCAGTTAGATATTACAGTTAAATATTTCAGTTAGATATTTTATTTATAACTCTTTCTTTTTTGTGAAGTCGGTTAAAAACGACTTCCATGCCCCGCAAATCAGTTTCAGTAGCTAGTTTAAGACGTTTATCGTCATATCTCTGAAGATACTTATCAGATCTCGATGAAATGTCTGTACGTTGTTTTTTGTATGTGTGTTACGCGATTACTCCGTGAATTGTTAACCGATTCAAATTATTATTTTTTATTATCTTAATCGGTAAGGTACATTTCCGAGGTGATCCCATTGTAATTCCATCGAGATCTGATAAGTATCTCCAGAGATATAACGAACGATAAACGTCTCAAACTTGCTACTGAAATTGACTCTCGGGGCATGGAAAACGGTTGTTTTAGTTTTGAAACTTTCTAAATTATTATAATATATTATATTCGTTTGTTTGGGATTCTTCTTCATTCATTCTTCACGGTCAAATCAGCTAGGTTCAGCTTAATCAATCAGTTTAGCTGATTGCTTAGCTCAATCGGCTGGATTGAAGCTGAAATGTTGCATAAGGATAGCCATTATTATGGATGCTATAGGATATTAAATAACGCGGGCGATGCTGCGGGGCAAGCTAGTACGAGTATAATTTACAATTTCTATTCTTACGTTTCTTGCATGCATGGTATTATTGAACCTTGGTTTCTTTTTAACTAGAAAGAAAATATTTTAAAAGGTTTTGTACACAAACACATTTTTTAGTCAATGTTAATAAAGGTACGGACACACTGCGGCGTCCTGCGTGCGCGATCTAGGCGGCGATCAGATAGCGCAGTAGTAATTGTATCGACTGGTTCACACTAAACGCGATCAGAAAACAATTGAAATGTACTGAGTTCGCGCCCGCAGATCGCAGGACGCCGCGGTGTGTCTGTACCTTAAGGCTTTGTTTACAAATTATAGTAATTATTTTTTTATTGCGACAGATTTTGAAAAATTGCGTTGCAAAATTTTTATTTTTTTGGTGGTGGTGGACTTGAGGAAATAATACATGTAATTTCGAGTTTGTGATAATCTCAAATTGACATACGTATAACTATGTATTTGGCGACAGTGGACCTAGAGGTCCGTGAAATAATAAATGTGTAACTATGTATTTGACATTTCATTGTAAATTGTATAGCTTGAAAGCTGTCATCAGGACCATTTTACTCAGTAGCCTGGTAAGTGGTAAAAGTGAGCAAACGGTAGTTCCCATTCACTATAGATTTTTGTGTTTGTAAGTTCTTCACTGCACAAAAATGAGTACAAAAGGAGGACTTATGAGGAAATATGGCAGTGATGGGAAACATTTTAGGGCGTGCAAGTCGAAATCACTTTATGTAATAGTGATAAGATTTCAGCATACCTAGATTATAATTTCAACGAAAAGACTGCAGAATGCAGATAATTCTATTGGCTGCTCTGATGATGAATGAAAAAGCAAAACACATTACATGACCTTGATACCGCCTCAATGTTTTGGGTTGATGTTCTATTGAAGAAGGGAGACGGAGGAATTAGGTTATGCATGTCTTGTGCAAATTTGTCCAAATGTCGATAGAAAACTGACAGACTTACCTCCTCACAATGATGGGCCAAAACTTTGAAGTTTGCAGTATGCGAGTATTTAATAGTTTGAAAAAAAGAAATATTAAAATCTACTCCTTTATACAAGGATAAGTGATGTACCTTGCACTTAAAACGCTATACAATTAATTTGACCCCGACTGAAATACACTAATCGTATGAAGCCATCAATAAAAACTACTTAACACAGAAGTGAAAAGTCAGTCGTTGAACTTTAATGAATTTATCATAACAGCCTAAGTGTAGAACCCACCTTATTAAGGTTGAAAGAAAGTCGAAGCTATTAACCGAACATATCAGAAAGTTTCAGAGTGTGAAAGCTTTTAAAACATTTTATAAACTTTAATCACGAATATTTAAAAGTCAAAAGTCGGATTAACAAAACTTTTTACATTGGTTTTGGAATAATGGATTTGATGGACGTAGTAGGCTTTCAAAATTATTGAAAATTGATGAATTACATTTGTAAGCCGCAAAACATTTTTTGTAACAGTAAACTTTGCTAAAATAAAAAGTTTTTGCAGTTTTAAGTAACAGTCAAATTACAGGTGTGTGACAAAATAGTTGATTTATTGAGATATTATTTTATTAAACTTTAGCGCTGGACTTTACCATTACCTCACCTGATGGTTGTGAAAATATGGTCGAATGGTCGAAGATGAAAGACAAAGACAAATACGTATTAGACCTAGAATTAGCTGTTGGTACACACAGTTAGGTGTTTGTTGTAGTTGTTGTAGTAGAGTAGCTAGCCAGGCGAGCACTAGACAGTGCCTTACCACTATGCAGTGTCCTCACCATCATCAATATCAGCCCGCACCAGTCCCCTGCTGGACATAGGCCTCTCCCAATGCACGCCACAGAGCTCTGTCTTCAGCTCTTCCTCTTCAGTCAATGCCAGCTACCCTGCGTATATCGTCGCTCCATCTTGTCACATGCCGTCTCACATTTGCCAATTCGTGGTCTCCAGTCCAGAACGCGTCTATCCTGACGGTTATCGAGTAAAGTGCAGTGTCCTATCATCATGCAATATCTAGGATGCTGAGTCTTACTTGTTCTATAATTCATTGAACACTTCGTCCTTCAAATCGACAAACAACTTATCATCTAAATAACGGATAAATTGGCGACCTTTCAACAGGTGAAGAAACAGAAGTCCTACTACTGAAGAATAAGTATGGGTCCAATAGGATATGTTAAAGTTGTCATCATCATTATCATCATTATCAGTCGCTCCACGCTCCACTGCTGAACAATGAACATAGGCATTTAAAAATAGATACCACCACTGTCCGTCACAGTTTCTCAATATTATCTCAATTTGGTTGTCTGGAAGAAATTGCTTTAACTATAATACTGCCCTTTGCATTACTTAGAATAAGTCTTTCCCTTAAGTATTTTCTGTAATGATTGGTGTGCAAATAATAAAGTCTAATCTATCTATCTAAAGGCATGTTAAAATTATAAATGTCCATAAAATAAAATTGAAGAAAAAAGCACTAAAGAATTATTTCGACTGTCTTGATATAAATATTTTATTTCACCTAAATATTTTATGAAACTTTGTGCAACCGCAAAATATGAGTCCATCTGTCAAAGCTGTGCTTATTTGACGACGTTTCACTTTCCAACCTTGTGATGTTTTATTCTGACCTCCCTTGAGCCCTTGTAAAGGTCAACATACTGGGTTTACACCGAACTTTGATATTCTATTATTTATTTGAGATATAAATGTTATAAATGCTTCAGTTTATGAGGTGAATGATAAGCTTATTTTTGAAACGATGATAATGGCCTTTGTATTGGATTTATTAGCTAGTCTTTATTCGTTAGCCGCAAAGAAATCAGCTTAACATATGTAGATGATTTGTATACGTATAATTTTGTTCATTGAGACCATTTTAATGAGTCTAAACACAACGCCTCAGACGAGGAGTTGAGCGTATTCTGCAGATTCAAGGAGATGTCTCAGCATTACGTCAAGTTTACCATATTTGGCAATATCATTGAAGTAACAGTACACTGAATTTTAAATTAATACATTTGATTTGGCTAAAACGACGGCAGCAGAGTGACGGGTAAGTACCTAGTGCACAGGAGCGCCGTTTTGATTTTTTTGACGTCCGCGGTCAAAGGACTACGAGCCTACGAAAGTTGCTATCGTAGTCTCAAGTAACCAAAAAAAACTAAATCAAAATCGGTTCATCTGTTTGGACGCTACGATGCCACAGACAGACACACAAATACATAGACACACAGATACACAGACACACAGATACACGCGTCAAACTTATAACACCCCTTCTTTTTGCGTCGGGGGTTAAAAAATATAGTTAAATATATAAACAATTATATATAATATATAAACATATAAGGAACATAAAGATAGTCTTGACAATGGGTGGTCTAATCGATTATCAATGGAGTTCTGAGGTAACAAACATAAACAAACCGCCCAAGTGCGAGTTGGACTCACGCACCGAGGCTTCCGTACAAAGTCAAGCTAGGTTAAAGGACAAACTTAACTTTGTAGTTCAAACGATAGAAGATGTATATCACCAACCGCAAATAATAAGTTTTTAATAGTAAATTTACCTTTTTTGTTATTTAACTACATATTTTCGGACTAAAGTGCTTCAAGACCTTGCTTCAAGCCAAATTTCATGATTCTAGGTCAACAGGAATTACCTTCTAGGTTTTGATTCCCTTGTGAAATTGCAAAATATGCGCAAATTTGCGACATAAACGGTCATATCTTTTGATCGCTTTGATTTACAACTTTGATCTTTTCACAGCCAATAGAGACCGTAGATCCAAGTATTTGATATAAGTTTCAACTTGATATCTTTACACGTTCTTGAGAAAAAAGGTTCTTGATAGACAGACAGATAGACAGACGGGCAACAAAGTGATCCTATAAGGGTTCCTTTTTTCCTTTTGAGGTACGGAACCTTAATAAACTGGCCAAGTGCAAGTTGGACTCGCACTCGTAGGGTTCCGTACCACATTACAGTATTTTATAAGATCGAGCAAAAAATACCACTATCATTTTTCACCAGCAAAAAATAATAATTAATAAACATTTTTATTTCTTATAACGCCATCTATGGTCTAACAAAGGTGTTAGGGATCGACATTTCAATATAACGCCATCTATGCGACGTTTACCTAACTAAGCGTTCATAGATGGCGTTACATTGAAATGCCAAAAAAACACGTTTCTTGTATTATTTTTAACTTTATTCTGTTTTTAGTATTTGTTGTTATAGTGGCAACAGAAATACATCATCTGTGAAAATTTCAACTGTCTAACTATCACGATTCATGAGATACAGCCTGGTGACAGACGGAAAGACAGACAGACAGACAGACAGACGGACAGCGGAGTGTTAGTAATAGGGTCCCGTTTTACCCTTTGGGTACGGAACCCTAAAAAAGGCGATTTAAAATTGAGAACCTATTCCTTTTTTGTAAAGTCGGTTAAACACTTGTAGATGAGGTCTCAGATTGGGAAACAAAAGGTCTGAAATCTGGCCATTCGTTTTAGTAGCTTCGTCACGCGTGTTAGCGTGCGTTACTATACTACTCGTCGACGTATACTGATATATATTGATATGTCACAGTGCTCAGCTAAAGCGGCATTGGCCCCTGGCGATCGGGACTTCGTGAGTTCGATCCCCACCCATTGCACTATTGACGTGAACCCACTCCAGACACAAGCATAATTTAGCTTAGTTGGAGGGGTTAATAAGACAACTAGTAATATGCAAACCTATCTGTGAAATCGTCAAGTGGTGAAATAAACTGGCCAAGTGCAAGTCGGAGTCGCACTAGTAGGGTTCCGTACCACACTACAGTATTTTATAAGATCGAGCAAAAAATACCACTATCATTTTTCGCTAGCAAAAAATAATAATTAATAAACATTTTATTTCTTATAACGCCATCTAACGTCTAACAAAGGAGTTAGAAATCGACATTTCAATATAACGCCATCTATGGGACGTTTACCTAACTGAGCGTTCATAGATGGCGTAAAATGCCGAAGAAAATACGTTTCTTGTATGGGGACTATTATTTTTAACTTTATTATGTTTTTAGTATTTGTTGTCATAGCGGCAATAGAAATACATCATCTGTGAAAATTTCAACTGTCTAACTATCACGGTTCATGAGATACAGCCTGGTGACAGACGGAAAGACAGACAGACAGAAAGACAGACAGACGGACAGCGGAGTCTTAGTAATAGGGTCCCGTTTTACCCTTTGGGTACGGAACCCTAAAAATTAAAGATATACAGTGTAAATTTCGCATTCAAAATATTATAACAAATATGAATAAGCTGTTCCATTTCCGTGTAACTTGCAGAGATATTATCTATGTGGTACGAGTATATTCTGTAATTTTATTTCACTATTCTAAAACCAAGCCCAAGCCACATTCTCATATAATATGTTCTTAGCGTGAGATTTGACAAAAGAACTGAGCGCCTTGGTAAATTCCCTTGAAATGACTTTACATTTTCTGTGGAAAATACAGCTTACAAAAGTGTATAAAATTACGAGTGCAATACTTTTTATTTTTACCAAAGAAATTATTATGTAGTATCTCAATATATACGACTTATGGCTGGCAGCGGTTGGAAACGAATGGCTGAAGATCGAGCTCAGTGGCCTTAGGAGTGGCCTATGTCCAGCAGTGGACGAAAATTGGCTGATTATGAAGACGATGATACGACTTTTACTACTTTACTTAAACTTATGTAACAAACATTCAATTTGTGTATTAATAACCCCAAATTTTAAACAAAACACAAAACGTTAACACCAAATTAAAGCGGTGTTATAAGTTTGTAGTGTGTATTTGTGTATCTGTGTGAATCTGTGTGTCTGTCTGTAGCCTGTAAACGGATAAACCGCTTACGTTCAAGTTTTTTTTTTGTATGAAAGGCGACAACATCCCATGTTTTAGCTAGCAATTTGAGTACCTCTTCTTACTGTGAAGTCAGTCAACAAATAATAATAGGAATCATTTTGAAATAATAATCATAATTAATTAAATATCACAGAATTAATTAATTACAGAGAGGCATAACAGATTCTTAACTTAATATTAGATATGCAAAAGAATAATCTTCCTACAAAAAAGTCTGGTATCTTCAGTAAACCCTTTGCGAAATAAACCTTCTGTGACTTCAGAAACTTTTGAGTACAGTCCGGCAAGTATAACTTGGCGCGGCTGTGCGCCACTGTGCTTTTACTTTGTACTTTGATAACAGTTTCTCTTAAACCACTTCTAATTACTTTTGGCATTATTGAACTTTTTTAATGTAGCAGATTTATCAACAATAATGTCGCGGTAATCTCTCAATTAATAATATAATTAATTAATCTCTCGAAATTAGTTCCAAAAACCACCACCGCCAAGTTATACTTGTCGGACTGTAAACTTTATTAAAGATAGCAATATATTTTTGAGATTGTTAGTGAACTTTCTGCCTTTCTTTTCTGGGAAAATGGATCTTACCATTTTTCGTAGTAATGTGTCGGCGTTATATAATCATTGTTAAAGTTCAAAACCAGCTTTTGTAGTGATTTTTTTTATTAACTTATAAATATTTCAATGAGCCGTTTTCATTAATATAAAAATAGTTAAGGGCCCAGTGGTGTAGTGGGAGAATGGTCGGCTTTGACGCGAGAGGTGCCGAGTTCGATCCCTGCCGTGCACGTGACATTTTTATAATAATTTACAATAATACAATACAAATAATAAAAATTTATGATCGTACAAAACGAAAAAACCGACTTCACATGCCGCGATAGTCAAAGTAGCCAGTCATCAAGGTCTACAATTGACTTCAATTGAGTTTGAGATATTTATCTCCATATCTCTGGAGATGATTATCAGATCTTGATAAAATTATAATGGGACCAAACGGAAAAATTTTAACCTCTCAAACAAAAAAAAAATAATTTGACGGAGTTCTGAGGTAACAAACATAAAAAAACCGTCGAATTGAGAACCTCCTCTTTTTTTGTGAAGTCGGTTAAAAAATTATGTGCGCCTTTCATAGTGGCCCGCCCTTAGGTGAAGGGAAAACATCGTTAAGAAACCCTAATCACCGCATGGTGGTAGGATACTGTCTAGTGTCCTGGCCAGCTACCACCCTCAAGTTAGAAAACTGTCGCCACACATCTAATGTGTTCTGGCAGCTGTCCTTGAGTGTCAGTTCCCATTTAAGGGCTAGCGTGCTATCGTCGACCGCATCATCGTTTCCCAACAGGTGAGATAGTGGTCATAACGCTAGCCTAAATTATATCATTATCAGCCAATTTCTGTCCACTGCTGGACATTGGCCTCTCCCATGGCACGCCACGATCCCGATCTTCAGCCATTGGTTTCCAACCGCTGCCAGCCAGCTTGCGTATATCATCGCTTCCACCTAGCTGGAGGGCGTCCTACACTACATTTGCCGAGCCGTTGTCTCCACTTTAGAACTCGTCTGCCCCAACGGTTATCGGTTCTACGACAGATGTGACCATCCCACTGCCATTTCAGCTTGCTAATCCATTGAGCTATATCGATAACTTTGGTTCTCTGACGGATGACTTCGTTTCGAATTCAATCCTTCAGAGAATCTCCGAGCATAGCCCTCTCCATAGCTCGCTGAGCGACTTTGAATTGGTGATCTAGTCGCACCGTCAGTGTCCACGTCTCGGCTCCGTAAGTAATAACAGGTATGACGCACTCGTTAAAGACTTTCGTCTTTAGGCTTTGTGGTATGGGCAACGAAAAGACTCGACGAAGTTTTCCGAATGCTGCCCATCCCAACTGTATTCTTCTACGAGCTTCTTCTCGAAGTTGTTTCTACCCAATTGGAAGATTTGCCCAAGGTAGACGTATTCGTGAACAACTTCGAGAGGAACTTCGGTTAGGGAAATCGGTTTCGGAATAACATGTTCGATGAACATGATCTTGGTCTTATCCAAGTTCATCCGGAGACCGATGCGTGCAGAAGAATCAGCAAGGGTGGTCAGCATGTGTTGCAAGTCCTGCATGTTTTCAGCAATGATGACGATATCATCTGCAAATCTCAAGTGTGAGAGGTAATTGCCATTGACATTTATGCCCCGTCCTTGAACCTATGCGTTTTGAACGTATACTACGTTCAAAACGCTGAACTGGAAATAGAGCGTTTGTGAACAATTTGGGGGAAATAACGTCCCCTTGTCTCACACCTCTATGTAAGTGGATATGTTCAGTCTGCTGATTTTGTACTTGGACGGTCATAGTTGCGGCGTCATACAGACCTCTCAACACTTGCACGTATCGCCAATCATTTTGGCACCGTTGCAGAGACTCCAGAACAGACCAGGTTTCAATGGAGTCAAAGGCTTTCTCAGAGTCCACAAACGCTAAACACAGGGGCTGGTTATACTCTTCGGTCTTCTGTATAACCTGCCGCACTGTGTGAATGTTATCTATGGTGCCGTATTCTCCTCGAAACCCAGCTTGATCGGGAGGCAGAAATTCGTCGAGCCTGCGCGCGTGACGATTTGTGACGACTCTCGAAAAAAGCTTATAGACATGGCTTAGATAGGTCGATAGTTCTTTAAAAGGGTTTTTCCCCCTTTTTGAAGAACATAACAACCACACTTTTACTCCATGTTTTCGGAGTTCTCCCCGTAAAGAGGACGGAATTTAAAAAATGCATGGCAAGCATGTCGTAAATTATATAGGTTATAAAAAAAATGACGAATGACGAAAACCTCCTCCTGTTTTTGTAAAGCCGGTTAAAAAGTTTAACTGCAGTTGCTAGATGACATGTGATATCACTGTCAAGAGCGTTATAGCGAATCTTTATTTATTGTTAACTGTTTGTAATTGCGATTTTTTAAAATATTTTGAAGGTTAGCGTTTGACCACTATCTCACCTAGTGGGGAAGCGATGATAATGGTCAAAGAGGGTGAACACGTTAGGCCTAGAATACTCCGACTTTTGTAAGGACTGTGTGCTGCCGGAACACTAAACTAAAAACTACTTTAAAAAAATCTACTATTTGGTAGCACGTCAGGCTAAACATTGATATAATATGCTCCTTCTACCTGTGAACGAACATCCGTGCTAGGATTTGAACCGACAACCTCTCGCTTAGAAGTCGAGTCATCTATCCTTTACGTCAACGGGGTTGAGAACAACAGTAAATGTAGCTAAGATTTAGAAATGGTCATCGAAAGTTTTAAATGTTTGAAATCTACGGAATGAGGGACGTTAATCGAAAATGTATGAAAAGAAAACAAGAGGGTTTGATAGATTTATTCAGTATCACATTGACAGTTTTCATACCAAACTCGATATCGTATATAGAGCAAATTTTTTATGAGAAAAAGTACAGCGCCTCTAGTGGTTACTACACTTAACTAAATTTAGACCAATCAGAGAGCCAGAATAAGTGAAAACCTATGTGAGATCTGTCAAAAGCGTTTACGATAAAAACTCATACTAGGGGTTTTGGCGGGAACGTGGAAAAGTGTGTGTGATCTCATTGTATTTTTTCCTAAAACTTGTGTTCTTCCGCTTGTTAATGTGTAATAAATGTGGATTATTAACCATTAAGTGCCGGTGAATGTGTGCGAGTGTAGGGAAACAGCACAATGTTGAAAAACATGCTATTTGCGTTCTCACCAAAATTCCACTGAAAATCTTCAGTAAGCATCACATCTTTACTGAAGGTATGACTTAGACTAGAATTTTACTTGAAAACTGACCTGAAATGTAACTTTGACGCATTTCTACGACTAAAATTCATAAAAACTTGAAAAATCTAAATACGTGACACTGGCTAAATACACTAATCGTGTAGAGCCATAAAGAAACTAAAAAAAAAACTCATACTAGGGGTACTGATCACTGCGTACATTTTGTTAGCCATCTGTTGAGTCCCCAGGAACTAACCTTTTTTGAGACAACACCTACCCAAGTATATCTAGTGACATTAATTATGTCATCTAATTATCTTGCTGCCGGACGATCAACATATAAATTAACTTTTTAGGGTTCCGTAGCCGAATGGCAAAAAACGGAACCCTTATAGATTCTCCATGTCTGTCTGTCTGTCTGTCCGTCCGTATGTCACAGCCATTTTATTCCGAAACTATTAGGACTACAGAATTGAAACTTGGTAGGTAGATGTATTCTGTGAACCGCTTTCCGATTTTTATACAAAAATTAAAAAAATAAAAGTTTAAGGGGGGGCATCCCATACATGATACTGGAACAAAAAAATAAATCTTCAAACCTATACGTGTAGGGTGCCTATGCATAGGTCTTTAAAAATGACATTGAGGTTCCTCAAATAATTTTTTCTCAAAGTCAATCATTTAAAAGATAGGCGCGTCTAAAGTGGTAAAATGTGTGTCCCCCCCCCCCCCCTCCCTCTAACTTCTAAAGTAAGGGAGTGAAAAATCTAGAAAAAATATATTCTGTAGATCTCAATAAAAACTTTCAACGAAAATTGGTTTGAACGAGATACAGATAGCAGTTGTTGAGATATAGCGACCGCAAGTATAACCTTGTTTTTCATACAAACACTATGAAAAACAAAGTTATTTTTGTAGTTGCGAAAAATCGTAGTTATAGAATACTCTACTGTATTACGGAACCCAACGAGTGCAAGTCCGACTTGCACTTGGCCAGTTATTTACCATTGTCACTGAAAAAAGAGCGCTTTATTCATCGATAGCAGTGAATAAAACGCTCTTTTACTCACTCGGTGAATAAAAACATTTTGAATTTGGAACATGCACAAAATAAGTATTATGTACAAAAAATAAATAAAACTTGCTGAAAGTGCCTACTGGCTAAATGGAGTTATACCATAGAAGCTTTATAATTAAATAAAAATAATAATCCCGCCGATGTTGGTTATATTTTTTTGTTTTCATTTATAAAAATGTGTGTATAAACACACGATGAGTGTATATAGCCAGAATCAAGAATTGAAATTGTTCAAGTTTTTTGTAAATTCAAGTCATAAAGTTGAGTCAAAATCACATTTCTGATCAAGTTGAAGTCACAGTCTAGTCCAAGTCATGCCCTAAATAAAGATGTGAACTTTGTTAAAGATTTTCAGTGCACTTTTGATGAGTACGCAAATAGCATGTTTTTCAAGATGGTGCTGTTTCCCTACACAGGCATTCACCGGCACTAAATGGTTAATAATCCACATTTATTACACAATAATAATCAACACCATCAATCAACACCAATCAACACCAATATTATAAATGCGAAAGTCAGTTTGTTTATTTGTTTGTTTTTTTGTTTGTTTGGGACTTCTTCACGGTCAAACGGCTAAACCGATTTGGCTGAAATTTTGTACAAAGATAGAACATAAGGCAGAATAGGATATAGGATACTTTTTTTTTGGCTATCGAGTCAGGGGGTCCAGCTATTTTTAATTGAATTTTGTAACTAAAGGACCTCTTTTCGAATAAACGGCTTGACCGATTTGCCTGAAATGTTGTATAAAGACAGTTCATAGGGTAGAATAGGATATGGGATACTTTTTTTTAGGCTATCGAGTCAGGGGGTCCAGATTTTTTTAATTGAATTTTGTAAATATAATACCTCTTCTCGAATAAACTTGGCTTGACCGACTTGCCTGAAATGTTGTATAAAGACAGCTCATAGGGCAGAATAGGATATCGGATACTTTTTTTTTGGCCATCGAGTCTGAGTGTTTAGATTTTTTTTATTGAATTTTGTGAATGTGTGGCCTCTTATCAGCTAATCAGCTTGACCGATTCAGCTGAAATTTTATTCATATTACAGTTTGTATAGCATAGAATCACATAGGATACTTAATTTCTGGCAATCGAGTCCAGGTGTCTAAAATTTTTAAATTGAACTTTGTAAATGTGTGGCCTACTCTCGGTCAAACGGGTTAAACATTTAAGCTGAAATTTTGTACACAGGCAGTCAAAAAGACATAGAAGGGCAACAAATACTTTTTTTTGGGTGGAAATTTCGGTTGTCTATATTTTTATTACTAGCTGTTACCTGCGGCTTCGCCCGCGTTATTTGTGTCTTTATGAGCATTGAGGTCTAGATCGATGATCTCTTAGGCCAAGTCACCATAGATGACTCTTAAAGTCGAACTCAATATCCTGTATTGTTAAAGTCATACATTTTTTTGGTTAGGTTAGTATACGAAGTTGTGCTGTTTAAATGTTTGACTCAACACAACAGTTCCTGAAACATTTCTTACAAAGAAAATAAGGTGAATAGCTGCGCGAGCGTAGCAAGCGCTATTATTGGGCAAGTGAAAATTTTTAATGGCTTTTTATATCCCTGACAGTTTAATGATCTAATCATCAAGTCTATATAGATGACTCTTAAGTGGAACTCGATATCGTCTATTGTTAAAGTCATTAATCATTACTTGGCACTTGGTAAACCTAACCAAGGTTTACCAAGTTTTGCTGTTTAAGTATTTGAGTCAGTCTAATGTATGAGGCTGTTAAAACACGCTATTATATGCTATGTAGCGTTATTACTGCGCAAGCGAAGCGAGACATTTGTTTATGACTTTTTATGACACTGAAAGTTTTATGACCTACTAAGTCGACACCGATGACCCTAAGGTTAAACTTGATATCCACTTATTTTAAGGTAAAAAATCATTATGAATATTAAAGGTTGTACTGTTTCAATTTATGAATCGTTTTGATGCATGTGGCTATTAATATACAAAAGTTGCTGAAATGTTTCCTACAAAGTAGATATAACAAATGCTTGCGCAACCGGAGCGAGCGCTATTACTGCGCGAGCGTAGCAAGCCCTATCACTGCACGAGCGAAGCGAGCACGAAAATTATTTACGACTTTTTATGAACCTGACAGTTTTTATGACCTACTAAGTCAATACCATGACACAATGGTTAAACTTGATATCCACTTATTTTAAGGTTAATAATTATTATGATTATTGAAGGTTGTACTGTTTCAATTTATAAACTCGTTTTGATGCATGTGGCTATTAAAATACTAAAACTGCAAAAATATTACCTACAAAGTAGATAAAGCAAGCTTTGCGCGAGCGCAGCGAGCTCTATCAATGCGCGAGCGAAGCGAGCGCGAAAATGTTTACGTCATTTTATGACCCTGACAGTTTTTATGACCTACTAAGTCAAGACCGATGACCCTAAGGTTAAACTTGATACCCACTTATTTTAAAGTAAAAAACCATTATGATTATTGCAGGTTGTACTGTTTCCATTCTTAAACTCGTTTTGATGCATGTGGCTATTAAAATACAAAAAATGCGGAAATATTACCTACAAAGTAGATAAAACAAAGGCTTGCGCGAGCGCAGCGAGCGCTATCTATGCGCGAGCGAAGCGAGCGCGAAAATGTTTATGTCATTTTATGACCCTGACAGTTTTTATGACCTACTAAGTCAACACCGATGACCCTAAGGTTAAACTTGATATCCACTTATTTTAAGGTAAAAATCCTTATGATTATTGAAGGTTGAACTGTTCCAATTTATGACATCTTTTGATGAATGTGGCTATTAATATACAAAAGTTGCTGAAATGTTTCCTACAAAGTACATTTTACAAATGCTTGCACGACCGGAGCGAGCGCTATTACTGCGCGAGCGTAGCAAGCGCTATCACTGAGCGAGCGAAGCGAGCGCGAATCATTTTTACAACCTTCTGTGACCCTGACAGTTTTTATGATCTACTAAGTTAACACTGATGGCACAAAGGTTAAACTTGATATCCACTTATTTTAAGGTTAAAATTCATAATGATTATTGAAGGTTGTACTATTTCAATTTATGGACTTGTTCTGATGCATGTGGCTATCAAAATACAAAATTTGCTGAAATATTACCTACAAAGTAGATAAAACAAAGGTTTGCGTGAGCGCAGCGAGCACTATCACTGCGCGAGCGAAGTGAGCGCAAAAATTTTTACGTTTTATGACCCTGACAGTTTTTATAACCTTCTTAGTCAATACCTATGTTAAAACACGAATGCTTTTGAAATACTTCCCACAAAGCAGATAAAACACGTTGGGCAAGCAAAGCCATCGCGTAAATTTTTTTCTTATTAAGTTTAGTCATTATCTATGAACCTAAGCTCAAACTTTTATGATTATGCAAACTCTATGTAAAGTTAAGAAAAAATATAGGCACCAACACTTAACTGCCGAAAAAAGTATTCCTTGCCCTTTTATGCCTTATTTAATGTCTTTGTACAAAATTTCATCTGAAATGGTCAAGCCGTTTGGCCGAAAAGAGGCCACATATTTACAAAATTCCATAATAAAAATAAAGACAACCGAAATTTCCACCCAAAAAAAAAGTATTTGTTGCCCTTCTATGTCTTTTTGACTGCCTGTGTACAAATTTGTCAGCTTAAATGTTTAACCCGTTTGACCGAGAATAGGCCACACATTTTTAAAGTTCAATTTAAAAATTCTAGACACCTGGACTCGACTGCCAGAAAAAAAGTATCCTATGTGATTCTATGCTATGCTAACTGTAATATGTATAAAATTTCAGCTGAATCGGTCAAGCTGATTAGCTGATAAGAGGCCATACATTCACAAAATTCAATAAAAAAAATCTAAACACTCAGACTTGATGGCCAAAAAAAAGTATCCGATATCCTATTCTGCCCTATGAACTGTCTTTATACAACATTTCAGGCAAATTGGTCAAGCCGTTTATTCGAGAAGAGGTCTTATATTTACAAAATTCAATTAAAAATATCTGGACCCCCTGACTCGATAGCGAAATAAAAAGTATTCTATATCCTATTCTGCCCTATGAACTGTCTTTATACAACATGTCAGGCAAATCGGTCAAGCCGTGTATTTGAGAACAGATCTTATATTTACAAAATTCAATTAATAATATCTGGACCCCCTGACTCGATAGCTAGAAAAAAAGTATTCTTAATCCTATTCTGCCCTATGAACTGTCTTTATACAACTTGTCAGGCAAATCGGTCAAGCCGTTTGACCGTGAAGAAGTCCCAAACAAACAAACAAACAAATAAACAAACTGACTTTCGCTTTGACTTTATACTATTGGTGTTGATGGAATTTTGTAAATATGTGGCCTCTTTTCGGCCAAACGGCTTGACCGATTCAGATGAAATTTTGTACAAAGACATTAAATAGGGCATAAAAGGGCAAGGAATACTTTTTTCGGCAGTTAAGTGTTAGTGCCTATATTTTTTCTTAACTTTACATAGAGTTTTCATAATCATAAAAGTTTGAGCTTAGGTTCATAGATAATGACTAAACTTAATAAGTGCCTTAATTAGGCCATAAAACTGTCAGGGTCATTAAAAGTCATCAAAATTTACGCGATGGCTTTGCTTGCCCATCGTGTTTTATCTGCTTTGTGGGAAGTATTTCAAAAGCATTCGTGTTTTAACATAGGTATTGACTAAGTAGGTTATAAAACTGTCAGGGTCATAAAACGTAAAAAATTTCGCGCTCACTTCGCTCGCGCAGTGATAGCGCTCGCTGCGCTCACGCAAACCTTTGTTTTATCTACTTTGTAGGTAATATTTCAGCAACTTTTGTATTTTGATAGCCACATGCATCAGAACGAGTCCATAAATTGAAATAGTACAACCTTCAATAATCATTATGAATTTTAACCTTAAAATAAGTGGATATCAAGTTTAACCTTTGTGCCATCAGTGTTAACTTAGTAGGTTATAAAAACTGTCAGGGTCACAGAAGGTTGTAAAAATGATTCGCGCTCGCTTCGCTCGCGCTGTGATAGCGCTTACTACGCTCGCGCAGTAATAGCGCTCGCTCCGGTCGTTTAATTTTTTAACGTGTGTGTCTGTTGTTGTGTATACAATTGTTTATACACAGACAGTCTGTAGCGTTGTAGCTCCCAAGCAGTTGAACAAAATTTTATTCTGTTTTTAGGGTTCCGTAGTCCTGACAAGGAACCCTTATAGTCATAAGTCGTCATGTCCGTCGTCATGTCCGTCTGTCTGTCTGTCCGAGGTTTTGCTAAGAGACCGTTCATACTAGAAAGCTGTAATTTTGTGAGGGTATGTAAATAAATGACGCCGACAAAGTGCTGAAATAAAATGTTGAAAAATATTTTTTTTTTAGGGTAGCTCCCCTATATGAGAAGTGGGGATGAATATCTTTTTCATCATCTACCCCATCGTGTGGGGTATCGTTGAATAAGTCTTTTAAAATGACTTCAGGATTGCTAATATGCCATTTTTTGATTGAATGCTCCATTTACGAAATATTAAACTTTAAAGTGCAAATTTTTGTTCCAGTAGGGCGTCCCCCCCCCCCCTCTAAAAGCTAAACTGCTGGCTTGAAAAATCTGGAAAAATTCGTGATAATAGCGCGTTTCATGAACTTTAAATGAAAGTTATAGCGGTTAATAGATAACTTTATTAGTTTAGCACTAATAGTCGTTGAACTTGAGTGTTGGATAATTTTGTACCAAATACAAAATCCTTCGAATAAATCCTTTAAAGCGACAAAAACGGAGTACCTTGTTGCATGTTTATAACGGGTAAAGACTTGCATTGAATAACAGGCTACTACGAAACCCTACACTGCGCGTGGCCTGACACGCACTTGGCCGGTTATTTAAATATAGTTATAGCGTGACCAAGGGAAATAGGGAATCATTTTTATCAAACACAAAAAACCATATTGATTTTCAGACTTTGTTACCCCATTTCACCCTCTTAGGAGTGGAATTTCGAAAAAGCCTGAATCATGTGCTTATTTATTTATTTACAGAAATACTTGTCTTATGTGAAGTTTTGAATTTAATAGACTATTTAATTTTGTTTCGTCATACAAACTTTGAACCCCCGTTTCATCCCCTGAAGGGGTTCAAAAATTTTAAGGCAACAGAGACTTTTAGTCTTATCGTCAATTATCATCAAAAGACTTTGGTGGAGAAAAATCTAGCTCGAAAATGATTCATGTATTTTCGTAAAAAGCCTCAAACTTTTCATTTTATTTGAATTTCTTCGAGATTTAAATCTAAACTGTTCACAAACGTAAAAGCTCAGCGTGAAAAGCAAGTAACTTTTCTTTTTTAAAGAGTCGTAAATTATTCGATCTCCTAAAAATAATTTCGTCATGTGACATTTGAAAGTGAACCGAGTATCAAGGGCCCGAAGTAAGAAGGTCATATCCCTAAATCAATGACATTTTATGTAACAAGTAGATACGTCTTCCCACGCATTTTGTGCTTGTACCTACAGCAGATAAGGTTAATAAATTATCAATTTTGTAAAGGAAGTCATAATTTCTAAGATTAGGAAAGTGTTATGAATGTTGGAGTAAAGCTTCGGTCACACAGTGAACACTCGCTGCGAATAATACTCGCAGCGACGATTAGCTACCTGCCTGTCACACACAGCGAGTTAGTTCTACAAGAGAAATCCAACAGTTCGACTTTGTGTGTTGTGTCGTTGTGGTGCTCCAAATAAAATATGACGTCTATTCGTCGCACACTCGCACTGAGCGGTATGGCTATTGACAGCGAGTGCCCTGTCACACACAGCGAATACTCGCTGCAATTAGGCCCTCGTAGCGAGTACTCGCTGTGTGTGACCGAAGTTTATGCTGCGTTAGCGATGCTGCGTTGCTGCGTTTATGCTTAAAACTAACGTGTGCAGTGTTGTGATGCGTAATATTCCTTCAATTCGTGCTGTTATATCTGCTATAGGCAGATGCCATCTGGCGAGCATCTTACTTGTCCTGTTACCTCACACCATAAAAAAATGTTGTAATAATTATTTGAGGATTTTATTATTTACTAACAGCACCCAACGGCTTCGCAGTAAAAAAATATCCTTTGTTTTATTGGGTATCCATGTTTGAAATTTCAGGTTGAGTCATTTTACAGTAATGTGTATTAAATAGTCTTTAGTATTATAAAGTATTGATATCCTCTAGTAATACTAGGTACTCCATAGTACATAACCTCTGTACTCGAGTATGATTTCTTTGGGTGAAAATTTACGACTTCGTAATGGAAATAACTTATTATGTTTCTTTGAAGTGTTTCACACTTTATATTTTTGTAAATTGTTAAACACAATCCAAAATTTCATCGTACCGACGGGACTTGAACCCGCAACCTCCGGAATAAAATGTTCCGGTGCTTTAGTTATGTTATGTTTTTTGTAAAGCACCGGAACATGGAAATAACTCGTAAAATAAATACTTGCTACTGGCTAAACCAATTGTATGACGCCATAATAAAACTAAAAAGAAGTACGATCGTGCTGCGTCTATTTATAAAATATCAAAGTATAACCTTTTTATTTACGAGCGGATTTGATTCGACCACGATGGCATTAAAGTTTTTGTTGAAATATCTAAAGGTAATTTAGGTTGCCTAGGTTGACTAAAGGACAAGCAAATGAAGCTCGTCTAGACGTTTTTGATGGTTTTTAGGCATTACAACATCAAAATCCTCATAATTAAAATATGTGTCGGGCCACGCAATTACGGATACCCATACGTTCCATAATTGTCCGTCACAATATACAACAAATATATTGGTAGAATATTCGTTACCTTGTAAAGCCAATGTATTTTCAACCAATTTTATTTTTTTATATGGATGTCACCCGGCTAGAGGTGGGTCGTAATCGGTTCGCGTAACTAGTTAACGTAGTTTCAAGATTACGCGTAAGCAGTTTTAAAAACGCTTATTTTAGTAACCGGTTATTTCTACACAGCACACACATAGAGCTACTTCGGAAAACAGTTTTGTACGCGTACTAAAATTGATGCTGTTAAATATGATAAAACAAAGATAAAAAAGCATCGCATTGTTTCGTTAATACATTATTTTGATTTTATTCACTATTTTGTGAATAATATTATTACCTTGTACACTGTTAGTCGCAGCACATCGCCGCACAAACCATCTTTTCTGTGACAAAACTGCGTATGCGTAATCTAATAACCATTTTGCATAACATTTTTGAGAAAAGGAACGTTTCGTATCACAAAACTGCTTAGGAAAAATAACTGCTTACTTTTGATCCGCGAAACTACGTATACTGTTATTAGCCTCTTAAGAAGTTTCTAGAACCGCTTACGTTAAATAACGCCCACCACTACACCTGGCTCGAATTATTATTTTTTTAGTAGGAGAAGTACATCTCCATTGACATACTCATTGTAATTTTATCGAGATCGCCCCCTGATTCTCAATCACTCGAAAGCAAATTCGGATTCCGAAACTGCCTTTCCTTTGACTCAGATCTTTACAATTCACAATACTCTAATCCTAAATAGTTCACGGATTAATCAATATAACAGAATACTTAATAGTAGACACATGAGTAGAAGAATGTACTACCACACTACGTAAATATTCCAAATTCAAAATGATGATTCGGAATCCGAATAGGTTTTCGAATGATTGAGAATCAGGAGGGGATTTGATAAGTTTTTATGTTTGAGATATTTAAACTTGGTACTGAAAATGACTAGTGCGGAATTTGAAGTTGGTTTTTTTTTCGTTTTGTAAACGATCTCATATTATTCCTTTTATATTCGATATTATTTATGTATTACTTTCACCAATATAGGCTTGCTAGACAAAAAATGATAAACGTATAATAAAGGTACAGCCACACCGCAATCTGCGTTGGCGGCCGCAGTGGCGATCGAGTGTTAAAACGCTGTCTGTTCGCATTTGGTTAGAACCAATGGCTACAAATACAACTGCAGTAACAGTAACTGATCGCCACCGCAGTCGCCCCCGCAGATCTTTAAGCATTCTCTTACCAAGTTCAGATCCACAAACGCGCGGGATTATCTCGAGGATGGCGGAACACGAGGCGTCTTCGAAGCACAGCTGGCGAGCAAGCAGGCAGTTCAAGATGGCCATCGTACCCTTTATACCGGGACCTGTGAACAAAGTAGATTCTACCGTTAGTTGCTGGATAGACTATAGACTTAGGTATCTTTAGTTGCAGGGAGTAGTTGTCTTTTTACCCGACTGCGAAAGAAGGAGGGTTATGTTTTTCGAGTGTATGTATGCATGTATGTATGAATGAATGTATGTATATATGTATGAATGTATATTTCTTTGGCACGCTCTAGAGCCTAAACGGCTTGTCGTATTTTTGTGTGAGTGATGTCAATAGATTCGTCTTAGTCATGAGAGTGACACTGGGTACATCAAAATTAAAAATAATACAAAATCAGGATTTTTGAGGCCAAAAAGTAATCTCAAAAAAATATTGTTTTCAAAATACATTGAGTGATGTATCAAAAGAAAGAATTTTAACGGTGGTTACGAAATATATATGATATATATAATATCTATATCTATATATATAATAAATATATAGAATATATATAATATCTATATCTAATACTATAAGAATCTTTGTCTTGACATACTGACTGACTGACTGACTGACTGACTGACTGACTGACAGACAACGTACAGCCTAAACCGCTGGTCGTAGAGACTTGAAATTTGAAGGGTATATTTGTCTTAGTTTGTAAGGGTGTACTAAGAAAGAATTTTTCAAAATTCACCGCTTAAGGGGATGAAATGGGTGTTCAAAGTTTGTATGGAGAAACAAGATTAGATAGTATTTTCTATCCAAAATTTTACACAAGTGCTTCAGTAAAAAAAATATGTAAATACGTATGTCAGGTTTTTTTTTAATTCTACCCCACTACTACAAAGTGTGAAAATCAATATTGTTTCGGGTTGCGCTGAAATTTGGCATGCAGATAGTTATTACAATGTTAGTTACCTCTCAGAAAGGATTTTCCAAAACTCACCCATGAAGGGGATGAAACGGGGGTCCAAAGTTTGTAGTATTTTCTATTCGAAACTTCATACAAGTGCTCCAGTAAAAAATATATAAATACGTGTTTCAGGTTTTTTTGAAATTCCACCCCTAAGAGGGTGAAATGGGGTAACAAGATTTTCTCAGAGGAAAGGATTTTTCAAAATTCACCCCTGAAGGGGATGAAACGGGGGTTCAAAGTTTGTATAGAGAAACCAGATTAGATAGTCTTTTATATTCGAAACTTAACACAAGTACTTAAGTAAGTATATACGTGTTTCAGGTTCTCTCGGAATTCCACCTCTAAAAGGGTGAAGTGGGGTAACAAAGTCTAAAAATCAATATTGTTTCGGATTGCGCTGAAATGTAGAATTCAGATAGTTATTATGACGTAGATAACCGCTCAGAAAGGATTTTCTAAAAATTGCTCCCGGATACAGAACGGGGAATCAAAGTTTGTATGGCGAAACAAGATGACATAAAGTACGTGTTGTAGGATTTTTCGAAATTGGGTAGCTAACAAAGTCTGAAAATTTGGGTTTTTCGGGTTTTATAAACATGAATCCCGAATTGCCTTAGTCACGCGATAACATGAAAACGGGTGAACCGATTTGGCTAATTATTATTTGATATTTTGATTGATAGAATCGTTTTTACAAAAGGAAAGTTTTGAGTAAATAACAGAAGTTTTTAACGCGGGCGAAGCCGCGGGGCACTTCTAGTATATATAATTATATATAGGTACATAACTTACATGTTTTAATGGAGTTTGGAATAGAAAATGCTAATAAATCTTTTTTCACGCAGTCGGGTTTTTTGTACTTTTCAATAATTCACGTGTTTATAAAAGACTAGCTGCACCCGCGGCTTTGCTCGCATTTAATCCTGGTAATTACCTTCCTCTTGAATCACTCGATCTTTTGATGAAAGTCGCATTAAAATGCGTTGCGTTGGTAAGTGAAGATGTGGTCGAAGATGGAGAACACGCTAGGCCTAGAATGGTCTGACGCTAAGGGCTATGTGTTGTCGTAAGGTTATGGCAGCAGATTTTGTATGTGATAGTGATAAGGTACTTTTTGGTAACGAGTCAGGCGGTACATCGATATTATATGCTCCTACTAAGGACAGACACCCGTGCAAGAATTTGAACCGGTGACTTCTTGGTTAAAAGTCAAACCATCTATCCTTTAAGGTACGGCCACACCGCGGCGTCCTGCGATGTGCGGGAGCGATCTAAGTACTTTTCAATTGTTTTTTGATCGCGTGTGGTGTGAACCAGTCGGTACAAATACTACTGTGCTATCTGATCGCCGCCTAGATTGCGCACGCAGAACGCATCGGTGTGGTCGTACCGTTAGGCGAATGGGGCTCTCGTATGTAAATGGAAACAAATTCACTTAAAGCCAATGTGCACGTCGTAGAATAATAAGATAGTTTAAAAACTAAAACAACCGACTTAAATGCCCTGCCAGTCAATTTCAGTAGCAAGTTTGAGAAGTTTATCGTCATATCTCTGGAGGTACTTATCAGATCTCGATGAAATTACAATGCGACCACCTCGGAAACGTACCCTACCGATAGAATCATTCGAGTCGGTTCAAAATTGACAGAGTAATTGCGAAACATACACACAAATAAACTGGCCAAGTGCAAGTCGGACTCGCACTCGTAGGGTTCCGTAACACAGTAGAGTATTCTATAACTTTGATTTTTCGCAACTACAAAATTAACTTTGTTTTTCATAGTGTTTGTATGAAAAACAAAGTTATCTTTGCGGTCGCCATATCTCTAAAACTGCTGACTGTGTCTCGTTCAAAACAATTTTCGTTGATAGTTTTTATTGAGATCTACAGCATATATTTTTTTTAGATTTTTCACTCCCATACTTTAAAACTTAGAGGGGGGGACACACACATTTTACCACTTTAGGCGCGCCTATCTTTCAAATGATTGACTTTGAGGAAAAATTATTTTTGGAACCTCAATATCATTTTTAAAGACCTATCCATAGACACCTCACACGTATAGGTTTGAAGAAAAAAAAAATTTTTTTGGTTCAGTTCTATGTATGGGATGCCCTCCCTTAAACTTTTATATTTTTTATTTTTGTATAAAAATCGAAAAGCGGTTCACAGTATACATCTACCTACCAAGTTTCAATTCTGTAGTCCTAACAGTTTCGGAATAAAATGGCTGTGACATACGGACGGACAGACAGACAGACAGACAGACAGACTGACATGACGAATCTATAAGGGTTCCGTTTTTTGCCATTCGGCTACGGAGCCCTAAAAAAACATACAGACGAATTGAGAACCTCCTTCTTTTTGGAAGTCGGTTGAAAATAGAAGAGATTCCGTACTATCTAAGTGAGTTTAAATTTAAACTTGCATCCCAGTATAAATCCGCATCGATTGGGCTGACCTCGTTACGAAGATTTCCAGTTTTGGCCGAGCAGGAAAGGTATTACGGAATTTCTGTTGAAAATTAAATTATAAAAGTAAGTTTTGTGATTGAGTATGCTAGCCTTGTTGTCACATTTGTATGCTATCTAAAAGAAATTTAACTAAAATTATCTGGCGATTTTTGTTGTTCAACTTCCTAGGGATGTACCTACTTTTCTTAACTGACTTCACAAAAAAGGAGGAGGTTCTCCATTTGGACTGTTTTTTAAAAATGTGTGATACCTCAGAACTCCGTCAAATTTTAACCGATTTGCAAAATTCTATTTTTGTTTGAGAGATTATGCCTCCCGTTTAGTCCCATTCAAATTTTATCGAGATATGACAATTATCTCCGGAGATATTGAGATAAACAATATAATCATGTTGATATACTTAGATGATATGATTATAACTAGCCAGTACTTTGACTATCGCGGCATGTGAAGTCGGTTTATTCGTTTTGTACGGTCATAAATTATTTAGATTCTAAGTATTTGTATCATTGTTGTATCAGATATATCCTAATACTTAAGGTACAACTTAAATTTAAAGTGTTACACTGGGCGGTCTTATCCCTAATAGCGATCTCTTCCAGACAACCAGAAATAGTAGCCCAGCGCTTTGCAAATGTCGTCGTTCCACCTGGTCACAGGGCGTTCTACGCTACGTTTTCCGTTTCACGGTTTTCATCCTAGAACCAGTATTCCTCAAACATTATCAGTCCTGCGGCAGATTGCTGCGGCCACTGCCACTGCCACTTCAGTTTGCAGACACTGCCACTGCCACTTCAGTTTGCAGACACTGCCACTACTACTTCAGTTTGCTAATCCGTTGTAATCCGAAAAAGTATCCCATATGCTAATTCAGTATGAAGTAAAAAATAATAAGCGGGTAAAACCGTGAGCCACAGTAGAGTGGCAAATAATTAATTAATTTACCAAATTGCATAATGGTTTTCGTCTGCGGCGAGCTGTTCGCGACATGTCGCCAAACCTTTGCTGCAATATTTTAATAAAATAAAATTAAATGGCTGCAGCTAACAAGCTACTGCAGAGGAAATTACTCGCTCGGGACACTGCGCTGTCAAGAAGTAATCTTTTAAAGTACTCTGTGTCTATGAAAAGCATCTTCTAAAAAGTTCCACTAGGTGGAGCGATGATCTGTAAAACAGCAACAGCCGTTGAGAACAGAGATAAGAAATTTCGCCAACGGGTCGCCGAGGCAATACGCTGGCGGCAAAATGGTCGGTGATACCCACAGAAGATGGAAATATCGTTACAAGGTGCTAGCAGTTGGATATACGAGTTGGGATATTTGCGCGATGTGGATAAGACTAAAGTCAGCTGTCTTGCAGGCTTAAGACAACTTTTTTTTTTGGTAAAAGGTAACAGGACAGGCACGACGCTCGCCTGATGGTAAGCGTTGACGTCTACCAATAGGTAGACGATGATCTGTAATAACAGATACAGCGGCATGCCATATTCTGGCAGTCCAGAATTTTGCATGCCGCTGTACTATGTCACTGCACTGCGCCTGTTACCTTGAGACGTAAAGATGTTGAGTCTCACTTGTCCTATGATTTCATTGGAAAACATTCCTATTTCACGGCAGAAAATTAATTGGCTAAGTGGTGGTACCACACCAGACGGACTAGCAGAAGTCCTGCCACTAAACTTACTTTAGTTTCATCTGTCTCATTCATTGTAGTCTTTCTTTTCCTGACAAAAATGTGGAAATGGAACACGGAAATAAGATGGATGATCTGATCTGACAGCGGATCACATCAACCAACCAGGCAAGATACTGGTCAAACCCTAGCCTATCAGATATTATTAATACCATATTTGTTCTACGTCCGTTTTGTTGGATTTCGTTTTTAAGCGAGGTTAGATTAAAATAAGGACCGTTCGTTTCCTATCTAGTAATAATTACCCGGGGATTATACTCATAGACGCGCAAAAATAGAGAGAGTTACATAGGATCAGAGTTGGCTGAGTAAGAGTAGATATCTACGCATGACTCGATCAAATATTTGTTACATGTGTGTCACGAAATAATGGTTATATGTTACTCACACCACCACATTCAACGGGGCTATGTAATTCAAGACCAACTACTTTGTCCTATTTCCCGCAATTTTCCATTCAGTTTCCATTTGATCCCATCTAAGACTTATAGCTTGTCAGCCAACAATAAAAAAGAATATCATAATACTTAAAAAAACGAATATTGCTAACAAGTAAAAGCTAACATAAAACACGACATCGTCTGGCGGACTCCGAGCTACGCAGACTCCGAATGACCTTCTCAAATTGCTGCAATTTCGTTATTTTATTACAGCTCTAACAATGTGGCTTATTCGGTGGTAAAGATATTCGTTTGCTCAAATTGAGGCTATTTCGGTTACTTTGTTTTTGAATATAAGTAAGCTACTATTTTGCTAGTATATGTGACATTTTTATATCTGATAGGCTGTCATTCGAGCACTATCTCGCCTGGTGGTAAGCGATGATGTGGTCGAGGATGATGAACGCGCTGGGCCTACAATGGTCTACTACAATGCTCAATTATCAGATCAGCTCGATGGAATCATAATATTGTATTGTCTTAGAAGCTAAGCAAGTAGGTATACCAATTTCAGTTGTTTTAAAATAAAATAAAACAATTTAAAGTCCAAGCGATCGAAAGTCAAGAAGTAAATCTAAGTTAGCCATCGAGATTTGACCCACATTTACATATAAAATATACAAAATATTTGTACATACATACTCCACAGGTGATAGAAGCATATTATATCAATGTTCCGTTCCTGTCTTACTTGCTATTAAAAAGTTGCTAACCATTAATGGTTCCTCTGCCGCTATAACCTAACGGTGTTCCGGTAGCACACAGCCCTTGAGAGTCAGAGTATTCTAGACCTAGCGTTTTCACCATATTCAACCACGATTCATAGCTTCGTACCAGACGAGATAGTGGTCAAACGCTAGCCTATAAGATATAAAAAAATACTAACAACGCAAGCTTGTAGAAAAAGCATTGCTTCTTTCTGTCACTACCAATTTTCAAAATAAGATAACTTTTTCATACATTCAAGATAAATTCTAACAGACAAATTACGAATTGTAAAAAGAAAATCTTACCTACTCTACTCAATTTAATGTCAATCAAATAGAAATATTTTATATCCACTCAAAATATTACTATTAATTCGTTTTGGAGGCCTCAAGTGTCCAACTGTCTAACTCCTAAGATAAAGTAAATAAGAAAATAAAAATTCGTGCAAGTGCGAGTTAGACTTGCGTACTGAGTGTTCCAGAACAAATGAATTATTTGGTTTACTATTATTATGGTATTCCATATATACCTCTATAGCTAATTTGTAGTTTTTTTTAATCTATTGTATCCCACTATTGGGCAAAGGTCTCCCCCATAGCCTTACGTTTTAATGTATAGTTTTGAAACATAACATAATTAATAACATTGGCTATGGGATTAAAATTTATCAATTTTCAGATTATGCCATTTATAATGTGTTTTCAATAAGACTAGGACTGGATTCTTGTATAATTAGTAAATTACTCAGTGATAAATAATGCACTCCGAAACCGAAACCACTTTGAAAACGAAATGACATACCTACCTAATGCGACGTCAAGGTGCTCAGTAGGTACAATATATGTATGGTATATATATAAGTTGTCCATACAAAAGAAAGGGACAAACTCCGTTCAAGGAGGGTATCATGGGGGCCGGTGTACGCGATCAAGTTTAATATGTAGCAGGTCTGTGCATACTTGTCTAAATAGCTTCTGAAACTCTTTGCTAAATTCCATTAGCTAGGTCAACCAAAATATCTGGTTTTTAATTTATTTACGAGTGCTAAAACATTATATTTTAATCTCCTTACTTTTTGTTACATTGAATATAAGGCTTGATTTTTTTATAGCTCTTTAGAACCAATTTACTATTTATGTATGTCAAATCAAATCAAAGCATTTATTCAACACATAGGCAGTATTAATATTCGTACGTATACACTAGGGTTTAGGGTATAAAATAGAGTATTTCATATTCCTGCTGTCCTAATAATCCTGAGAAAAAACTGTGGCAGGTGGTTGGGGATACAAAAAGATGGACAAATAACTGATTCTGTAAGGCTTGCCATTATTTTGAGGAAAGGAACCCCAAATCAAATAATACAGTTTTATTAGTCTATTACATTAGTGATCGACGGCCTTCTTAAAATTTCTGTTCACTGCCAATAAAATATTTATTTTCAGGTGTACCTAGTGATAAATATTTAACTCATTTACTGTAATGTTTTTGGAATGTCGATAAATTAGATCAAGACATTCGAGTGCTGTATATATAGAGGTCAGTTCAATGTTTGTAGTTAAATGAGCTCAGTATAATATAGGTTTGTGTAATGTATAATACAGGGTAATTAATTATAATGAGTCGGTAGTTGGAATACTGTATGTATAATAATATAGAATAAGGTAATAAGCATGTTCACATAATATATCAACATTCTAGCTGAGCCTCGCGGCTTCACCCGCGTTAAAAGGTATCTTATGTCCTAATCCAAAATACTGGCTATTTCTGTATAAAATTTCAGTAAAATCGGTCCAGCTGTTGGACCGTGAAGAATTTCCAAACAAACAAATATACAAACTGACTTTCCATTTATTATATTGGTGTTGATAAATATTGTTTTAGAGTTAGTAGCGTATTTTTCTCAAGTATAACGTTTTTTTTTCTAAAAACGAAGTAGTATGCAGATACACAGCTTTCTTTAATTTTTTTATCAGTAGCATCAGTATATATATCAGTAGCGATGGTGAGATATTATATATATATATATAATATCTCACCATCGCTACTGAGTCACTAGTTGTATCATAAGTTTTATTTTAATGCGAATTATGTGAAGGAGTAAAGACCACGCTACTGCAAGGAAAATGAACATGAACGTGCGCATGGCAATAGATGTTAAAGAGATATGGAAAAGGAGTAGATACGAAAATTACGGCGAATAGAGCTTCTTTGATGATGACAAGTTGCACTAACTTCACGTGGGTGGGATGAGTATAAGATTATAATAAATTAAGATAATGGGAAAGAAGAGCATCAATCAAAAGATTGAGACTTCATGCTGATACCCACAACTTCAGTCTTCTCGTGACCACGGTCAATGCAACTTGATCGAAACGTCGAGGTAAATAAAATTATGTTTTTAGCGCGATAAGTCCCGTATTACAATATAATTATGTATGTAAATCGCGAAAGTTTAAAATTTACAAGAGCATGAAGGTTAAGATGAAAAAAAATAAATAGAATGGTTACTTGGTTATTTCGTACAAAGGACAAAAACTCATCTTTTAAAAACACTTTTTTATATCTGATAGGGTTTGACCACTATCTGGTCCAGTGGTAAGGGATTATGTGGTTGAGGATGTTGAACACGCTAGGCCAAGCATGGTCTGACTCTTAAGGACGGTGCTGCCAGAATACCGTAAGGTTCCATAACCTTACAGTGTTCCGGCAGCGGGAGATTTTTCCCTTGATGGTGGTGATGGTAATTTACTTTTTGGTATAAGTCATTCTCTTATGGAGGTACGGTTAGAAACTAAATCTACTCATATAAAATTACCCTACCCTCAATTTCCCTATTTGAAACTGCTTCACTATGTAAAACTCATACAGTTCCAGCGACTTGGCGCTTTTTCCAAGAATTGCTAAAAATAAAGCTGTAAACATCGGTCGATTTAATGACCTAACGAGCTAACTCGGTCATGTTCTGGTCACCTTTGTAGTCAAGGTTTAATCGTTGGAAATGAATACAGCTTTAATATAACATACCATAGGACATAATAGACATTGTTATTTTAACCCCCGACTCAAAAATAGGGGTGTTATAAGTTTTACGTGTGCATAATGCGTTTGTGTGTGGTTGATACCACAGACAGACACACACACTATGATTAGCACCGATTTCGGATTAGTTTTTTTTTTGAGAGGACTCTTAACCTCTTTTTGGTTTGAGAGGAGTCTTAACCGAGTGTGTTTTTAGCTTTGATTCATGAAAATCCGTTCAGCCGTTTTAAGACTTTGAGCTTTTTTCTAGTTGATGACAATATGAAATAAACTTTCATAGGTCTGATCAATGCGTATACTCTAAATTCTGTATATTCTTACTGAATTGTGTCATGTTGTATTTAAGATGTTTTAAAAATGTTTGTCAGTCACAGAAACTTTTCAATATCCATTTAGATCACTTACTAATAATTTGGCTAAAACAGATTTTACTCATTTTACTCATTTACTGTACTCCAGATATTGCGACATGTTATCAAATACCGTATTGTATTATTCTTACTGTGAATAAATTACCAAGCTGGATATAGCCATCGGGACAGTGCATTGTAAGTGTCAAACAATTTTAACCCGCCACAAATAACTACCTCATCAGCGAGTCACACGGCTGGGAAATAGTGTCGCTAAATTATTACGTACTACATCCACGAATCGGGGTAGCGTTGCCAGTTGCATAAACTACCCGATATTAGCAGAAAATTCAGTAACACAATGATGTAATATAATGATAAGTCTAATTTAAGATTAATTTTGTGATAGAAGAAATCCCAGATATACTATTGATTTTTTGGCAGGTTAGGCACTGGAATCATTCCAGTGTTGGTTTGATTGCGATAGAGTGCTGGAACACTACTGGAATAATGCTTAGCGAAGCTCGTTTAGAGCTTACAGTATTATGCGCGTCACCAGAAATAAATGTATATATGCATATACATTTATTTCTGATGACGCGCGGCCGCTGTCGCGGCTCCCTTCCTCGCTACGCTCGTCGGCGCACCTCACTCGGTGGTCACTGTTGCTAGTGTTGCTTTAGAATGGCCTAAGCATTAGCCAGCTAGTTCATTAAGGCTGAGTTGCACCATCTTACTTTAACCGTAACTATAACTATTAACCGGTGTTTTTATATGGAATTTGACAGATTTTTGACGTTTGTTGTAGTTAAGTAAAGTTAAAGTAAGATGGTGCAACTCAGCCTAAATGTTGTAACAAACGCTACGGCTGGATATCATTCAGGAATCTAGTTGAACGGCGCTGTTTTGTAAAAAGGCTAGGCTGTTGATAGAACGGCTTATTAAGCTATCTGCCTGCAACTTGTATACCTACCTAGTACCACATAAAAGCAGGTACCTACCAAGGTATCTAAATATTTTTTGTCGTATTGGCAGTGGCAGAGCAATGTCAACGCAACAAAAACATTAAAATTAGAACCAACGTGCGCTCTCAATTTCTACGACAGTTCTCTTTCCGCACAGACTACGAAGCACGATTAACTTAAAATGTAATTATTGCGAGCTGGCAACATCAGTCTAAAATAAACTAATGCAGCTAGTCTAGATGCGGTTCGATATGCCCCATAGTGAATCCGCCCCCTAATGCATGTTAGTATGACTCCAACTTTGAAATAAATATAAAAATTGAAATAATTAACCAATAAAAGAGCATGTTCTTCGAACCGTATAATAAAACTATAAAATAAAATAATACAATGAAAATCTTAAAACTCAGTAGTCTAGTCTCCCTCGTCACCACCCTCTTCTTCCTCGTCGAATTCACCTTCCTCTTCGGCGGTGGCATCTTGGTATTGCTGGTATTCAGACACCAGGTCGTTCATGTTGCTCTCGGCTTCTGTGAACTCCATCTCATCCATGCCCTCGCCGGTGTACCAGTGGAGGAAGGCCTTTCGCCGGAACATGGCCGTGAACTGCTCAGATATGCGCTTGAATAATTCCTGGATGGCGGTAGAGTTTCCAATAAAAGTAGCAGACATTTTCAACCCGCGAGGAGGGATGTCGCACACCGCAGTCTTCACGTTATTAGGAATCCATTCAACAAAGTAGGAAGAGTTCTTGTTCTGGATATTCATCATTTGCTCATCCACTTCTTTCATTGACATTCTTCCTCTAAATACGGCCGCAACTGTCAAATATCTTCCGTGACGAGGATCGCAAGCCGCCATCATGTTCTTCGCATCGAACATCTGCTGCGTCAACTCGGGAACAGTAAGCGCGCGGTACTGCTGGCTTCCTCGAGAAGTCAGTGGCGCGAACCCAGGAATGAAGAAGTGAAGACGAGGGAATGGTACCATATTCACGGCAAGCTTTCTTAAGTCGGCGTTGAGTTGGCCAGGGAAACGAAGGCAAGTCGTTACACCGGACATTGTGGCTGAGACTAGATGGTTCAGATCCCCGTATGTAGGCGTAGTCAGCTTCAATGTTCGAAAGCAAATGTCGTAGAGAGCTTCATTATCAATACAGTAGGATTCATCAGTATTTTCTACTAGCTGATGGACGGAGAGTGTTGCGTTGTACGGTTCAACAACTGTGTCAGACACTTTGGGAGATGGCACGACACTAAAAGTGTTCATAATGCGGTCCGGGTATTCTTCTCGAATCTTCGATATGAGAAGCGTGCCTAACCCTGCTCCGGTGCCTCCTCCAAGTGAGTGTGTTAGCTGGAACCCTTGAAGGCAGTCACAGCCTTCTGCTTCTTTTCTAACCACGTCTAATACAGAATCTACCAGTTCAGCACCTTCAGTGTAATGTCCTTTCGCCCAATTATTGCCGGCGCCCGATTGTCCGAACACGAAGTTGTCTGGGCGAAAGATTTGTCCAAAGGGGCCAGATCGCACGGAATCCATGGTGCCTGGTTCAAGGTCGACCAGGATGGCTCGCGGCACGTACTTCCCGCCGGTGGCCTCATTGTAGTACACGTTGATGCGCTCCAACTGAAGATCGGAGTCACCATGGTACGTGCCGGTGGGGTCGATTCCGTGCTCGTCCGATATTACCTCCCAAAACTGAAACGAAAACGGTCCAATTATATCATAAACGAAATTCCACCCAGACTAGCGCCCATACGTTACTACAGCTGAGGCATCTAAAGAGTTTGGCCGATGTAATACGAGGCTATGGCAATCTGTTTTTTAATATCATTATCATATAGGCTAGCGTATAGCGTACCTCCTCTGTTGGTAAGTTACGATGCGGTCGATGGTAGAACGCTAGCCCTAGAATGGGTATCGGCTCAAGACAGCTGTAAAGCGCCATTTACATGATGCAAGTTTCTTGCCTGTTGTATACAATAAAATTGAAGCAATCTTTTGCGCAAGTTTTGCTTGCACAAATTTTCTTGGTGTAAACAGCACATACAAAAATTTCTTAGGCGATTCAAGTTGAATGAAAAATTTGACAACGCAAATACGTGCAATACTTGAAGCAACCCGCCAATGAATGGTACACGCACATACAACTCTCTATTTAGACAAGTCAAAACTTGAAAGCAATAATCTCCTAAACATTATTGTATTGGTCTAAACAAGACATTTGCAACTATTTTTTGTCAAGACTTTCATTCAATAATTGCGTTCAATTTTGTTACTTGTATCCACGTGTAAACTGTTGCGTACAATTCTTGAAGGGCAATTAACGCACTTAATTTATTGCATTCAATAATTGCACTTGAATGTACAAGAAAATTGTATCGTCTAAATCACGCTTTAGAACAGATGTCTTGGCGGCGACAGATATTCCAACTTGAGGGTGGTAGGCACTGCCTAGCGTCCTAGCGTGGCAGAACACTTCCTGCCGCCATGCAGAGGCTGTTAATAGACATACCAGCTTGGCCTACAAATGCATCTTGCCAGTTTACTAAGCTGGGGGTTCCTAAACGAGGTTTTCCTTTACCGGAGCGCCAATGTGACATGTGCATTGGGATTTGAACGTTACTACTTTCAACAATATTTTACATTTAATGTTCAGTTTTTGCTAGTTTTATTATATAGCAAATATGTCTCACCTTAGCACCTATTTGGTTTCCACACTGTCCAGCCTGGATGTGTACTATTTCCCTCATTTTCCTTAATTTATTAAAATATTATAATGACCAGTAAAACGAGAATTCGTGGTGAATTCCACAGAACTAGCCGCGACCTACTCGTTTGACGGACATAAAACAAATGGAACGTTATTCAAAATTTGAATCATGAATACACATTGTGAATGTTTTAAAATTATTTTTTTTTGTTTACGGCTAGCATTAATGAAATACTTTTTGGTAGCAAAAAGGTTTCATGAGAAAGTTTATATTCGTGATCATGCCAAAGAGAATATAAATACTACGTAAGATCATGCTTTGAATATTTCTCAATATGTTAATGCTATTTTCAACCGCCTTCCTAAAAAGAAGGAAGTTCTCAATTCTTCCGTATGTTTTTTTTGTATGTATGTTATGCGATTACTGCGTCAATTGTGAACCGATTTGAATAATTAAATTTTTAATCGATATGGTTGGTTTCCGAAGTGGTGCCGTTGTAATTTGATTCACATCTGATAAGTATCTCCAGAGATATGACGAAACGTCTCAAACTTGCTACCGAAATTGACTCGCTGGGCTGGGCTAGTCGGTTGTTTTAGTTTTTAAATTATCTTAATTATAATATTATTGTTCGATTTATTTTATCCTCTTTAACATATATTTTAGTATTCTAAGCCTTGTGTTTTCACCATCAATGACCAAATAATCGCTGTAAGACACTAGCCTATAAGATATTTAAAAAAAAAAAACTGGCCAAGTGCAAGTGTAGGTTTCCGTACCACACTACAGTGTTTTATAAGATCGAGCAAAAAATACCACTATAATTTTTCGCTAGCAAAAATATTAATTAATAAACATTTTATTTCTTATAACGCCATCCAACGTCTAACAAAGGTGTTAGGGATCGGCATTTCAATGTAACGCCATCTATGGACGTTTACTTAAGCGTTCATAGATGGCATTATATTCAAAATGCCGAAAAAAACACGTTTCTTGTATTTTGTCCCTGTTATTTTTAACTTTATTCTGTTTTTAGTATTTTTTATATAGCGGCAACAGATATACATCATCTGTGAAAATTTGAACTGTCTAACTATCACGGTTCATGAGTTACAGCCTGGTGACAGACGGACAGACAGACAGACAGACAGACGGATCCCGTTTTACCCTTTGGTACGGAACCCTAAAAACCTATAAAGGCAGATTAGAAAAACCCAATTTCTTTTTCGTGCATAATTTAATTTATGAAAGTCAAAAGTCAAAGCATTTATTCAGTATATTTGCACTTACACATGTCAAATAACATTAAATAGATCATATTCAATAAAAAGTATTATAGATATAACAGAAACATAACTTATTGCTTTGAATTTACAAAAAAAAACACAAAGGTTCAGCCATTCAGCTTTCATCTAGACGTCGAACGTCACAATTAAAACACATGTTTAATTTCCCTGATTAATGTAGGGTTGCCAACCGTACTATTACGTGCGCCCGCAACCCAGTGCATGTTTCAGTTTAACTTTCCACAACCTGAATTGAGGTAATATTAATCTATTTTTGTGTCTTGTATTGAAATTATGTACATCGGACCTCTTATCATAATCATTTAATTTTTTTGCGTACATACATAATAATTTCATATATATATATTGACATGCCACTGTGAGAATTTTAATCTCCTTAAATTTTTCACGAAGTGAGTCTCGCGACTTCATGGTATATATAGATCGAATAGCTCTTTTTTGTAAAACAAATATAGATTAGATTTCGGCATCTTTCCCCCACAATAAAATGCCATATAGGACATTATACTGTGGAAGTAGCTGAAGTAAACCAATCAAGCAGTGGATTCGTCAGTCAAGTTTCTGATTTTACGTACTGCGTATGCAGCGGAGCTCAATCTACCTGTTAGAGCCGATATTTGAGAACCCCATTGTAGCTTTGAATCCAGGGTGATGCCCAAGAATGTAGCGGATTCAACAAATTCTAGTGGTACATCGTTTATTAATATCCTGCTATTAATGACACCTTTTCTTACATTTGGCAACGAGAATTTATTACATTTAGTTTTTTGGCGTTCAGTAATAAATTATTGGTTGTAAACCAATTCAAAACCTGTGTGATGAATTTGTTAACATCGTCAAATTTAGGCGCAATCCTATCTATTTTGAATATTAAGGATGTATCATCCGCGAACAAAACAATGTCACATAAGTTTTGCACGATAGACGGCAAGTCATTAATATAAACTAGAAATAAAAATGGTCTTAAGATCGATCCCTGCGGAACTTCCATTTTTATGAGAGATCCAGATGACCTGACGTCATTGACCTCAACCATCTGTATTCTATTACAGAGGTAGGATGAGACCAGATCAAGTGCTTTTCCGTTAACGCCGTAGTGCAGACGCAATCAAACGCTTTAGATACGAGTAAGTCACAGAAAACGCCGATAGCATCTTGTGCTTTCTCCCAGGCATCAAATATATGTTTAAGAAGATCTACTCCAGCATCAGTAGTGGAACGCCCCTTAGTGAAACCATATTGTTTGTGATTTAACAGATGATTAATATTAAAATGTGCCAAAAGCTGGTCTAATATAACTTTTTCAAAAACTTTACTGAGCGCCGGTAATATAGAGATTGGTCTTTAGTTTGAAGGGTCATTTTTGTTCACTGATTTAAATAGGGGAATTACTATTTTTATATCTACTTACTTTTTTTTAATTACATCAGGAAAGACACCTTCATCGACGCATCTGTTAAAAATAAACGCTAAGTGAGGGCTAATTACATTAAAAATATATATAAGTACTTTAGTTGACATACCCCACAGATCCTCGGTTTTCTTTTGATTGAGCATTTTAAACATTTTGATAATTGATATTGAAGTTATGTGTCTGAACTCAAACGTAGAATCACATTCATTCACACACTTTGATAGTAAAACAAACACCCTTAACAAGCATCCTTAGGGGAAGAGTTTAAAGACTGAGTAGTAATAATAGGTACTTGTAAGAAGAACTCAACAAATGTGTTAGCGACATCATTATTATCTATGATTAATTTATTATTAACTTTTAACATAATTTTACCGTCAATTTTAGCTTAATTTTTCCAGTTTCTGTATTAATGACCTTCCATGTTGATTTTATTTTGTCATCGGCATGCTTAATTTTTCTACTTCGATGCTGTGATTTTGCTGTCTGACAAACAATTTTAAATGTTTTAGAATACAATTTTAAGTGATTTATGAATTTAGTATTATTTAAATTAATGTTTTTTTGTGAGTACAAGTTATACATATTGTTTCTACTTTTATAAATACCAGGAGTTGCCCAGTCATCGAAACGAACCTTCGCACCCTTTCTAACCATTTTAATTTTAAAAATATCATTTAACTCTGCATCTAACATTTGAAATAAATCACTGCATAGGTCATCAGGATCCTCAAAAAATCTTAGGTTCATTAATTGCTTGTCAATGATATCCACAAACTGTTCAACCCGTTTGGTGGTAATGGGCCTGTAAAAATGTTCTTGGCCTTTGGTGGATAATTTACATGAAAAAGTGACACTTTGTCCCAGATTTTTTTGTAGAGTTCTATAAATCTAAATGTATATCTACGTATGATAAAATATAACATGACCTGTAGAAGTGGTGTTCGCTACTAATGCATGGATAATAAGGAGTAGGCATATCATATTATTTGGTAACAATTTTACTTCACTAAATATTCTGTTTTCTGGGTAGTCTAGTTCTAGCTCTCATATAGTCAGACTATACTTATTTAATTATTTTAAAAAAATCTTTATCTTGTTTAGTATGTCCCTCCTTTAGTTATTGTATTGTAAAACTATTTATTCATATTTTTATTTATATATTTTTACAATAAGTATTACAAAATTATTTATAATTTATCATATTTATGGATTTTAACGCAACATATTATTTTTATCGCTTCAAGTATGTTATCCGTTTTGTCACCCCAGATCTGAGCTGAAAATCAGCGCTGTAGTCCTGACTGCAGCATTCAGCTGAGCTCAGACCTATTCCGGCAGTACTGTATACTACAGCAACAGTAATACACGTCGTTAAATAAATATGTGTACCTACTTTTTAGTGTCTAGTATAAGTAGTAGATATTATTATTAGTAATTGAATTAGGTTATGTTTCTCTTTATATGCGTATTGTTGTTGTGTACAGTGTTTTTGCCTGAATCAATGGTTTTCTATTCTTCTATTCTATTTAAAGTACCTTTCATAAACCAATCCAATCAACTTGGCACCGTTGCAGGGACCCCAGAACAGACCAGGTTTCATTAGAGTCGAAGGCTTTCTCATAGTCCACAAACGCTAAACACAGGGGCTGGTTATACTCTTCAGTCTTCTGTACAATCTGCCTCACTGTGTGAATGTGGTCTATGGTGCCGTATCCTCCTCGAAACCTAGCCTGTTCAGCGGGCTGAAACTCGTCGAATCTACGCGCGAGACGATTTATAATGACCCTCGAAAACAGCTTATAGACGTGACTCACGAGTGAAAGGGGTCGATAGTTCTTTAGTTTAGTTTTGGTTTTGTATCCTTTTTAAAGAACATAATGACCACACTCTTGCTCCACGTCTCCGGAGTTCTCCCCAAAAAGATGACGGAATTGAAAATACGCTGAAGCTGTTATGGCGTAGGAGTTCCACCAGCTTTTAAGAGCTCCGTTGTAATTCCATCCTCTCCGGGGGCTTTTCCGTTTTTAAGATAAGAGCCATCACAATTTGATCTCGGCTGATATATGGCAAATCATCGGTATAGTGGCGGGTTAGAGTGACTCTAGGACCCTTAATATGGGGTTGGGCACGGGACGCTTGTGAGGTGCATAGGTGGCCGTAGAAGTCTTTAACTTCCCTGAGAATCTCCGGCTTAGAAGAACGATACTCCCGTTAGATGTGGTCAACTTTGTCAGATGGCTTCGGCCCAGCTCAGCCCAGTAGATACTTTCATATGGTTAAAGACTAATGTCACATAAGTCTTATCGTTAACGCAAACGACTGCTACAGTCTATTAGTTGTTGATTTGTTTAACTTAAATTTGTTAAAATTCAAGACGTGAATTTGTAAAAAAAAGGGATTTTGGTCTTTGTCCAGAAGCCAAGACACGTTGTATATGATTGTGTATATTCTACCATTGGATTTATCTAATGGTAGAATATTCATGCACAATCATGTTTAACAAATCAATGCACATACTATCCAAACAAGCACTAACAAAGGCGGGTATAATTACTGGTACTACAAAATTCACCGCAAAGCTATCACAGAATGGAAATCATTAATTTGAGTGCAATTGAGCTGAATTCGGCATACAGGCGCCTGGAGCATGAATTTTATGAAACAATGCCTGTATTTCTGCAGATCTGAGTGGGAAATATCGCCACCGATAATAATGTGCTATTCAGTCATCTTTCAGTTTATTTTTTTCATATATCTGTCAAAATGATCCGATTGTTGGATTGTGCACGGTGCAAAATTTATTTATATATAAACTAGAAGTGCCCCGCAGCTTCGCCCGCGTTAAACACTTCTTTTATTTACTTAAAACTTTTCTTTTGTAAGAACGATTCTATCATTAATTACATAAAATAAAAATTAGCCAAATCGGTTCACCCTTATTCATGTTATCGCGTGACTAAGGCAATTCGGGATTCATATTTATAAAAACCGAAATACCCAAATTTTCAGACTTTGTTAACTACCCCATTTCAAAAATCCTACAACACGTACTTTATCTCATCTTATTTCGCCATTTTTGCCAACTTTCAGTACTCCGACTCCCCGTTCAGTATTTGGAAGGAATTTTTAGAAAATCCCTTCTGAGCGGATACCTACGTTATAATAACTATCGGCATTCTAAATTTCAGCGCAATCCGAAACAATATTGATTTTTGGACTTTGTTACCCCACTTCACCCTTTTAGGGGTGGAAATTCGAAAGAGCCTGAAACACGTATTTACTTACTTAAGTACTTGTGTTATGTTTCAAATATAAAAGACTATCTTATCTTGTTTCTCCCTACAAACTTTGAACCCCCGTTTCATCCCCTTCAGGAGTGAATTTTGGATAATACTTTCTCAGAGGGAACTAACTTCGTAATAACTATCTGCATGCCAAATTTCAGCACAATCCGAAACAATATTGATTTTCCCACTTTGTTACCCCATTTTACTCTCTTAGGGGTGTAATTAAAAAAAAACCTGAAACACGTATTTACTTATTTCTTTTACTGGAGCACTTGTATGAAGTTTCGAATAGAAAATACTATCTAATCTTGTTTCTCCATACAAACTTTGAACCCCCGTTTCATCCCCTTCAGGGGTGAATTTTGAAAAATCCTTTTTCAGAGGTAACTAACGTTGTAATAACTATCTGCATGCCAAATTTCAGCGCAATCCAAAACAATATTGATTTTCACACTTTGTTACCCCATTTCACCCTCTTAGGGGTGGATTTTCAAAAAAACCTGAAACACGTATTTACTATTTTTTTACTGGAGCACTTGTATGAAGTTTCGAATAGAAAATACTATCTAATCTTGTTTCTCCATACAAACTTTGAACCCCCGTTTCATCCCCTTCAGGGGTGAATTTTGAAAAATCCTTTTTCAGAGGTAACTAACGTTGTAATAACTATCTGCGTGCCAAATTTCAGCGCAATCCAAAACAATATTGATTTTCACACTTTGTTACCCCATTTCACCCTCTTAGGGGTGGATTTTCAAAAAAACCTGAAACACGTATTTACTTATTTTTTTACTGGAGCACTTGTGTGAAGTTAAGGATAGAAAAGACTATCTAATCTTGTTACTCCATACAAACTTTGAACCCCCATTTCATCCCTTTAAGGGGTGAATTTTGGAAAATCCTTTCTTAGTACACCCCTACGTACTAAGACAAATATACCTTCCAAATTTCAAGTCTCTACGTCCAGCGGTTTAGCACAAGCACAAACGCACAGCGCGTTGTCTGTCAGTGAGTCAGTCAGTCAGTCAGTCAGTCAGTATGTCAGGACAAAGATTCTTATAGTATTAGATTATATTAATAAGAAATTTCATCGTACCGACGGGACTTGAACCCGCTACCTCCGGAATGACATGTTCCGGTGCTTTGCAAATTAAGCCACGGTGCGAAGTATCGTTACGACGAAATTAGTGGATTGCATATTGTTAACCCAATTATGCATTAATTACGCTGAAGCTGTTGTAACGTAGGAGTTGCTTAGTGCTAAATTTCATGATTCTAGGTCAACGGGAAGTACCCTATAGGTTTTCTACTAGTAATATGCAAACCACATTGCCAGTAAGCTGTATAAGAAAATTTTAATGTTTGTTGATATTTTTTTTTCTCAAAATTGGTGTGAATTAAAGAGTTGTTCTATTGTATGTATTTTATTTTACCCTTTTCATTAAGTTAGCTAGTAGCTAACTTAATGAAGGGCTAGTTATAAAGCTAGTATAATAACAAAGACGTAAAGACGTTAAATATTTTGTTACTTTAGAAAGTTTGTATGTGCCTAATGAGTCCATGAAATATTAAGCAAATACTGAAATATTGAAAGTTTGCCAACTCAATTAGGAGGTAAGGCTGTATCTTAGTTATGACTGTTTAAATATTGATTTTGTTCAAACTCTTAAGCTACTTAGGGTTGGATGCCACCAAACTGATGTTGAATTTGATATCATACAACAGGATTAATATAATATGAGATCGTTAAAAAATTTAAAGAACCGACTTCAAACGTCGCGCTAGTCAAAGTAGCCAGTAGTCAGTAGCATGTTATTGAGGTTTATAAATGCATCGTAATACAAATGTTGATATATTATTAAAAACCGCTCGACTGATTTCGTTAAAATTTAAATGGGACCACCTGGGAAAGGTGCCCTTTGAAACAAAAAAAGTTTTCCAAATCGGTTCCGACATCTTCGAGTAATCGGTGAACATACGAAAAAAAAAAAGATTTCGACGAATTGAGAACCGCCTCCTTTTTGTGAAGTCGGTTAATAAATACCATTTAAAAATAAACAACATTTAAGCTAGGCTACTTCTTCGACCACATTATCGCTTATTACCATTTTTTCTGAACTGACGATAATAATTATACAATATTTTTTTAAGTGAATACTTCTGTAGCGGCGTTGTGTACTTTTCAAAGGATGGGTAAAATATGTAAAACTCGCGTCAGGGTCACGTGACCTGATCGTGAGACGTAAATTCGTATGACGGAGCGCAGGGCGCTTGCGCGAGTTATCATTCCAAAAGATTCAAAAACGACGTGTTCAAGTTTCCACTTCTGCCGGCACTCCCGGAGTGCAAGCTGTTGTTTTTAATATCATTTTTATGCTAGCGTTTGACCACTATCGCACCTGTTATGATTATACTAGCGTTCGACCACTATAATCTCACCTGTTGATGATGCGGTCGAGAATGGGAGGCCTAAAATGGAAACATGGCTACCACCATGTGGGGGCCGTTACTATATCGATACAAGCTTGTCCAACACCTGCTTCCTGCCAGTCTACTAAGCCGGAGGTAATACCTTTCATAGAGTCGGTGCAAAAAGAGAATCGTCGCGGCGTTACGATGATCTAACATTCAAAAGTAAGGAAGGAAGGTAAAGGTAGAAGGGAAACATACCTACCTAGTAGCACACGATAATGATAAGAGTAGTTAGTTATCTACCAAGTATCAAATATTACTGGTGGTACCTACTAGTAATGACAGCAGTGCTGTCAATGGAACATAAACAGCAAATTAAAACGACCGACGACCGACGCGACCTCAATTTCTACCACGGTTCTCTTTTTGCACAGACACTAACGATGTTTTCCTTCACCGGGAATCAAAATATTTAGTTGGTACCTATGAGTTCACACCGAAGGATTCGCCTTTAAAGGTCTTATTTAGGACGATGGGTTTAAACTTATCTAAGTCTTACATCTGAAATCCCTTCAAACTTTCACGAGGTTATGAAAACAAGATGGAGGTCTGAGATTTGCATTTGTTAATTTCAATTTTAGTTGTTTTAGGAACAATAACATTTGTCTAAATGTCAGACATTAGGCATTCTGGTAAGTTCGCTCCTTCTGCCCAATTTCACTAGTTGTAACTATTCTGAACTATTTCGGGAAAACAATGTAAAGTTAATATAAATTTAATACAGCTTTCACTGAAGTTATATAATGGTGGAAATATTAGTATATTTAAATGACGTTAAAATATGCGGGTAACTTTATATAACATGAGAGAAGATTTCTTTTTCAATTAAAAGCTTACTAGTTATCTGTGTTGCACATTAATAGTAGCCTTGTTAACCCCTCCAACTAAGCTAAATATTATGCTTGTGTCTGGAGTGGGTTTAATAGTGCAATGTGTTTGGGTGGGGATCGAGCTCACGACCTCTTGATCGCCAGGCCGACCGGACCCTTTAGGTATTTGGGCTATTGACGCTTTCTAAGATAACACTTTGTTGTACACCATTAAAAATATAAATATATTATAGTACAATATCTTAAGCAATTACAATGAGCGGTCTTATCGTTAAAAACGATCTCTTCTAGACAACCTTTGGATGGAGTGGGGAGTACGAACATGTCAAGGGCTGAGGTGTGCATATAATAACAACCATATTTATCACATGCTTTTATTTACCTTGCCGTATTACTAGTTTATTATTAATATTTCTGTGCCGTGTTGATATGAATCTGTGTATGATGTATGTTTTTGTGGGTGAGATGTTAAAAGCTAAATTAGAATCATTTCTTGACGTCCGATTGGACTAAAATAAATAACGTCGCCCTGCTTGCGTATCCACCTAAGGTAACTGCAATAATATGGTACCATCGACTTAATCTGATGACGGAGCTGGGTTTTTGGGACATACCATTCTAGGAGTAGCCTCTGGTGCGAAAATGGGGCGAGGCGATAAATAATAATTATGATAGTTTAAAAACTAAAGCAACCGATTTCAATGCCCCGCGAGTCAATTTCAGCAACAAGTTTGAGACGTTTATCGTCATATCTCTGGAGGTACTTATCAGATCTCGATGAAATTACAATGGGACCACTTCGAAAACGTACCCTAACGATTACAAAAATAATAATTCGAATCGGTTCAGAATTGACGGAATAATCGCGTAACATACACACACAAAAATAAAGAGATAAAAAATATACAGACGAATTGAGAACCTCTTTCTTTTTGGAAGTCGGTTAAAAATCTACGATAAAAATCATTGATAATCATTATTTTTTACCCGTATAAAAGTTACTTTTTAATTTATAACATTAAAGAGTTATCCATCCATTTCAAGAGCTCTTAGAGAAAAACCCTCCATGGCACAAACACATTACTGAAATTGATCAGATAAAGTTGGCTACAATCGTACATCTCTCTTTATGTTGCTTTAACTGTAATTTGAGTGCGCTGTTATTATTGTAATGGATATTTACAGTGCGATGCCGCAAAAATCTGTAGCTTTCAGAATTGGTACCCCTGGCTTCAATTCTGTGAGTTAGCGAACTGCGATATGGCAAGCAACATGTATCTCTCTCGGTGATTTTGACAGCGTTCGTAGCCCGTAAGCCAATCACACATTGGTATTTTGCTGGCTTGGCGTTTTGCTCGCTAGCTTTCGTTAGGGTTCCGTACCTCAAAAGGAAAAAAGGAACCCTTATAGGATCACTTTGTCCGTCTGTCTGTTTGTCGTCTGTCCGTCTGTCGAGCCACAGTCTATCCCACGCCAACGCAACTTAAAAGGAGTCTGCTGACAAAAAACCATTTTAGCGACTCATCTTCTCATCCATTTGTAAAAATAGTTTATTTAAAGACAGACTACACCTAATTATTAACACACCTCATTACTATGGATTTCATCCTCCTTCCTAATTATCGCCCCTCTAAGGACTATTAACCACTACGAGTTAACTGACTGCACAAACCAGCTAATTATGCTTAAAACTTGCCACAGATTGAACTAAACGATTCCCTCTGCCTCCATTATACTCATTATAAAACTCGACCCTTCCTAAAGGTCATGTGGCAAGCATAGAACGGGACAGAGTTACACAAGATGCCACAAGTTAGACAGAGATGCATGGTACATCATTTACACATCAGATGACTGGCTTTACACGAACCCTGCTGACTTCAGTTGGCTAAAACTCCCCACTTGAATAATTACGGATTTATATAGAGTTGCTTGCACCTTACAGGTCAATTGGTGTTACGCACGATTATCTTCTATTATGCTAAATATCACAATGGTAGTGATTTTGTAATGTGGGTAGATTTATAACACCGACTCGTTTTATAATGCCCAGTGGTGTTGTATTAGTATCAAATAAAGTTCAAGATAGTTTATTTTTTATTTTTGCAGAAGTTCATCTGAGCTAAACTAAATTTGACATTTCAAATGTTTTGTTTTTGGTCAAGCAATCATTAAGTATTCCAACCGATACCAAAAAATAGAAAAGCATGTGCCATTGTTAGTCCAAACAAAATTTATACATTTTCTAAAGCAATCTTTCCATAACATATTATTAACGACATAAGTTACCTATTACCTATTAACAGTCGGTAACTAACAAAAATATACCAAGTTAATCATAATAATCAGATCATCTTAACAAACTTATTAGGTTTCAGCGTTGTATCATCTCTATACATGTCTTATAAAAAGGGCGGTGAGCTCAAAGAGCTTTCTCTCATGGACGGACACTCATACACTATTCAGGCTTCAACTGTAGACGACAAATTCGTTGAAAAACGCCTGATTATACTGCTGAAATTATGTTAATCAGAGTGAAAAGGCTGTTGAAAATGTAATGGATATTATGTTTTATTACGTTACGAAAAGAACAGCCTAAGATCGAGCTCAGTGGCGTTTCTTGCGAGAGGCCTATGTTTAACTGCGGACTGATAACGGTTGATGTTCATCGATGGATGACCAAGACGTAATCTACATTATTACATGAACCATTTAATCTTCATGATTACTTAGTAATAGGTAAGTTTTAAGTCAAGTGCTTCTCTGCGAGCTATAAAAAAGTGGTTTTTATTCTATCCACTGTGTGATATTCTACACTTTTAACCGACTTCACAAAAATAGTGGAGAGATTCTCAATTTGACGGTTTTTTTTATGTTTGTTACCTCAGAACTCCGTTAAATCTTAACCGATTTGAAAATTCCTTTTTTTATTTGAGAGATTATGCTTTTCGTTTGATTCCATTCAAATTTTATCGAGGTCTGATAATTATCTCTGGAGATATGGAGATAAATAGTATTAAAAAAAAAACAAATTTGTATACCTTGATGACATGACTGGCTACTGACTACTTTGACTATCGCGGCATGTGAAGTCGGTTTTTTCTCGTTTTGTACGATCAAAAATACTTTTCCCAATCTTTTTAGCGTAAAGGGTAGATGGCTTGACTTAGGGCCGATTTCACCAGTGAATATAAACGCGATCAGGTCGACTTGAACTTGATTTACGTGTTTAACTGAGATTAAACCGGCATTTTGCATTCACCACTACAAACTGAACGCAGTTACAGTTAAAACGAGTTTTAATTCTGAACTACCGATTTTGGACGTTTAGCGCTCTTGATCCCGTTTACACTGTTAACAGCCACTGTGACTTATATTTTTCGCGTTCGTTTCCGTGTCCGTGCATGGCGTAACAAGACGAGACGTCTTGTTATTTAGTTATTAAAATTATAAATATTTTAATTCCTTGGCCTACAATTTAAAATTCAAAATTCACGATTCAAAACACAAAAATATATACCATGCACGGACACGGAAACGAATTTGATAATATTAATTCGTTAGTTTGACAATGCCAAAACAATCTAATACGACAGCTCTATGACGAGATTTACGTTCCATTGTGCGTAATAGCATGAAATCTTGGTTTTGGTAAACACGATCAAATGAAGCCTCATGGGAGGTGGTGAAATCAAGTATTAGTATAACTTAGTTCAATAAATCTCGATTATTAGCATAAATGGTGAAATCAACCCTTATAAGCGAAAGGTCGTTGGTTTACAACCTAGCACGGGTGTTCGTCCACAAGTGGGGTATATTTTAATAGTAAGTATATTATGCATAATATTTATTATGTATTAATAGTTTATAGTTTATAGTTTATAGTTTATAATAGTTTTAGTATAGTAGTAGTATATTATGGTAGGGGAGTATATTTTAAGGATGTTCCGCTTGCAGCACACACAGCTCTTGAGAGTCAGAATGGCAAGATATTGATCAAACGCTGGCCTAAAAAAACTGAATATGAATGTCAATTAGTCACCTCTTATTGACTAACTTTACAAAGAAAGGAAAGATATTTGACGTAAAACTAACATTAGCTATATATAGAGTAGAATCATTTAAAACATGGATAAAAATACTAAGTGCAGTTACAACTTTCTAATTTATCGCCGCAACACCTCAACAAAATCTAAAACCGTTTAACCTATTCCAAATTAGCTATCGTTTCATTATTTATCGCTATTCCATCATCTGGGTGTTCCGTATAAATAAACAAGAATAAATTACCGCAACTGTGAATATTGCGAACGGAGTGCCGCGTCCTTTGATCCCTTTAACACGGAAAAGGAAATACCATCCCAGTGACCTTAATCTCGCTCGAAGTACTCAAGCCTAGTTAGAAAGCTAATTCGTCTAATCTATGACTAAATTATACAGCTTTTATAATCTTCGTTAGAATGGGGATAGAGCAGCAGTTCTCAAACTTATTTGGAGACGGAACCCTCTCTAAAAAAAAATCTGACGGAGCCCTAAAATAAAACAAAACCTAGTTTTAATAAGGTGTTTTAAATTTTATTCCTAATACTGCTCTTGCTGTTTTACATGTCATTGGCTCCATTTGTACAAATTTCGATGCAATTATTTCAGTTTAGATTGAAAATTCGTCAAAGAATATTACGTCGATTTTGTTAAAAATTTCTTCTCCGGTAGTATTAGGCGATATACAAACTGCCCCGCACCACGCTGCGGGATGCGTGGCGGTGGAGCCATGCGTGAATATTTTCTTGGAGCCCCAACAAAAATTTCGTGGGACACACTTTGAGTATAGCCGGGATATAGATTTCGTAGTTTGTTTTAACCCAGAACCGTAGAAATAGAATTTTTATCTTAACTCGCCGAAAAAAAAAGGGTTTTAATTTATAACCAAGTTCACAAAAAAAGGAAGAGGTTTTAAGTTTGCCTGTATTTTTTAAATTAGCTCCGTCATTGATAGACCGATTTGGAAAATTATTTTTGAGTTTGCTTTTTGTTTGGTCCAATTGCAATTTTATTGAAATCTGATAAGTATCTCCAGAGATGTGGAGGAGGTAGGACACTATGTAGTGTCTGCCTGGCCAGCTACCACCCTCAAGTTCATCTGTCACCATGTCGCCAAACATCTAATGTGTTCCGGCAGCTATCCTTGAGAAACAGTTCCCATTCTAGACCTAGCGTGCTACCATCCTCGACTGCATCATCACTTACCAACGGGTGAGATAGTGGTCAAACGCTAGCCTATTCGACATAAAAATAAATAAAATTGAGTACTGAAAATTACTAGCGCCGCTTGTGAAATCGATTTTTACGTGCATGCATGCACTGCCTGTTAAAATAAAACTTTACCATAATCTAATAATTAATCAATATCATGCTTTCACTTTTACAGGTCCACCAGCACTTTAATAGGTCAAAGGTAACTCTGCCAATACGATGGTTTTACACACGTATAAAAAGATATACGATAGATATACGATTTACGTAGCACAGTGCTACGGTTAACACAAAAGCTACGCTTCATTCAGTATTCGGCTACGAGATATATTGTACCGGATCCACACACGCTTGGCGCTAGCAGCAATTTTCAAATCTCTACAAACGTTTGGCTTATTTTTTTAACCGACTTAAAAAGGAGGAGGTTCTCAATTCGTCGAAATATTTCATTTTTAATGTATGTTCCCTGATATCTCAAAGACGCCTGGGCCGATTTCGAAAATTCTTCGTTTGTTTGAAGGTGGTATAAAGATATACTTCCCAGGTAGTCCCATTTAAATTTCATAGAAATTTGTTGAGTATCTCCCGAGATATGGAGATAAGCCCCTCAAACTTAGAACTGAAAATGTGTAGCGCTTCATTTGATTGAAGTCGGTTCTTTTAGATTTTTTAATTATCTTAAATTATTTGCTTTTTAATTTAATACAAAAACCAATCATATCCTTGGATTTGTGACAGGCTTTTGAGATTTGGCATGTGGGTGAATCCAGTTACCACTGATAAATAACAACATGAAGGGTAGCTAGTTTTCTCATAAAGCGAAGGTAAGTCAAAGCATAGCTAAGCGTTGTGTCGACGCCTACTATTAATATGATTGGTCTCACCACTCAAAGCTTACCAAAAACGTAGTGAACTAAATAAATCATAAAAACTTCAATTTGATTGATAATGGTATTATTTAGGGTCCTAAGATGGTAGTGATAACGGTCCTTAATGTAGCCATGGCGTGTAGGTTGGAGCAGACTTGAACCAACACTAGAAGGGTTTAGGGAAGGATAAGTAAGAGAGAATCAAGAAAGTCTACAGTCAAATTTGGTATACTTGTGTATCTTATTGTGTATATGGTACCATCGAGTGACTGGAATTCGAATTACAATAAAAATGACAGCTGAATTTGGGCTAGTACCTATGCATTGTTATCATTAATATTTATTCACTCATCATTACACGCGATAACGTTTTTACAAAAAGTTTGTGTTTGAAAAAGTTTATAATTTTTAATTGATTTCAAATAGCCTGCAACCTCGATTAGTGTTTCAAAAAATGGACCGATTTCATAGGACATACGAGTAATGTTCTGTTACAAACTGAGCTGTTTCATCTATAAGTATTTCAGAAGATTTCCATATTTATATATAATGCGGTTTTCATCAGTAGATGAGTGATTCCAAAGGGAGTTTTAGGTTTATTACCAGGATTAATCGCGGGAAAAGCCGCGGGACGCAGTTAGTAGAATATAAAATAAACATATTATGTTAGCACGCCGCAAATAACCTATATCGGAGAGTAATAACAAAGATAGTTTAAAAACCAAAAAACAAAATTCACATGCCGCGCCTGTCATTTTCAGTATAGTCGGCGCGTTATCAACTGAGTCGTGAGGCCATAAATCATATCCCTATCTATCTCGCTTGCACTTATGAGCCACTTACGGGCCTTCAGTAAAGGGCTCTATCTCTATCTCTATTTACGTTTATGGCCTCACGACTCAGTTGTTAACGCGCCTGCTATAGCAAGTTTGAGATGTTTATGGAGATTCTTATTAGATCACATTGAATCATATAATAGCACTACCGTAAAGGTGTACAAAATTGATGGATTAATCGTGTCAAAAACATTTAAAAAAATATGCAGACGAATTGAGAAACTCTTCCTTTTTAGAAGTCAGTTGAAAAGTAATTTAAATCGCTCTGTGAATGCTAGAATAATTATGACAAACCTTCTGCGTACTTTGTGATGTCCTTAAAAAAGGCTTTACACCAACTCGTTTCTCTATCGCGACACTTGTAACCATTACCAATTAACTAACACCATATTGTTATTTATTTATTTTGTAGTTAATTACTTTAGTATTGATTGGAGCGACTAGGGCCACCGTTTTCCTACCGTCAAATGATTTTCATCTTCTACGTCAGCCGAGAATCAACTCTTATTGGCATTACCAGCGTCAAATAGAAAGAGATGTAGCTACATAGCTGTCTAAAGTCCCCGTCACGAGAAGCTATAAATTATGTAAACAAGTGTTCAGGAGTTCACAACATTTGGACCAACAAAAAAAATGAATTTCGTACTCGTACGCATTCGAAACTCGAATGACGCGTTTATTTCAAAATGGCGTCCCGATAGTTCACAATCCCTGCGTCCGGTACCAAGAAACACAAACGATAGCGCTTTGCGTCGTTAAAATATATTTTTTTTTTTTTTTTTATACCGAACTGGGTAGCACTTGATCACTATCTCACCTGATGTTAAGTGATGATGCGATCGATGATGTAGCGTGCTTACCCAGAAGATACCTATTCACTCGCGATTTGAAGACCCCCATATTGTACTTAATCGGAAACACGGACTCAGGCAGGGTATTCCATTCCTTAGCGGTTCGTATGATGAACGAAGAAGCAAATCGCTTCGTTCGGGTAGATGGTATATCCACCATAAATCGGTGGCGCCTTTAAGTGTCTCTGGATGTCCGATTATAAAATGGGGATGGTGGAATCAAATCATGCAGTTCCATTGCACACTCTCCGAAATGTATCCGATAGAAAACCGATAAACAAGCGACTTTGCGGCGATGCGCGAGACTTTGGAGTCTCTTGCTTACTAATAGGTCATCGCTGATGAGTTTTTTGGCTCTCCTCTCAATAGCTTCCAGTGTCTCCAGCTGGTATTTAGCAGAACCATCCCAAAGGTGAGAACAGTACTCCATACACGACCGGACTTGTGCTTGGTAAAGATTAAGCAACTGTCCCGGTGTGAAGTACCGTCTCACCTTAGCCAAAATGCCAAGCTTTTTTGAGGCTAGCTGGGCTCTAGACTCAATATAAGAGCCGAAATTGAGAGTTGGTGTCAAAGAGATGCCAAGAAGCTCGAGATTGTTACTTATCGGAACGGACACATCCCGGAAAGTAGGAGCCAGTAGAAATGGGCTCCGTTTAGCGGAGAAAAGACACGCCTGGGTTTTCGCAGCATTGAACTTGACCAGATTGGCATCGCCCCAATCAGAGACTGCCTTCAAAGAAAAGTTCAAAGAAAACTCTCTACAACAGTGCTGTCATCTGCGTACCCAAAGATACCGGGTTTAAGCAGGTCATTAATATGCAGCAGAAAAAGTGTTGCAGAGAGTACTGATCCTTGAGGGACTCCGGCATTTATGGCCAATTGGTCGGAAGAACAGCCATCGATGACCACTCGAATCGACCGATCCCTCAAGAAATCTGCTATCCAAACACATAAACTTATATATGATCCGACTAAATTAAATAGGTTGTTACTTTCATATAACCCGTCTATATTTCATGTCGATCGAATATGGTCAATTTATTATTATCTCGCAGTATAAAATGTTTACTTAGTAAAAGATGTTTGTTTACATAATTTATAGCTTCTCGTGACGGGGACTATAGTTGCATTTCCCTTTACTTAAAGCTTACGATGACAGCAAGCGTTAGTACCTATGTAGAGACGACCTAATCAGGCCTTGAGCCAAGTTTTTTTTACAGAATAGTTATGCGTTGAATAGTTAATTAGTTATTTTATTTGAACCTTGACTTTTGTTCCGAAAAAGAGGTATGTCAGGATCGTAGGATGTGGAAAGAAGTAGTGTCTGCCTATCCTAATGGCGTAATTTTATGTATTTAGTTTTGCGTGCTACAACATATGTGAGTCAGACTTGACTAACAAATGACTAGTCCTATTGACGAATATCATAAAAAATGTGTACCCAAGGTTGATAATACTTAGGGTGTTATATCAACCGATGTCCACAGCTTCGAATTTTATTGAACGCAAACAGTTGTACTGTAAAACCCGGGGTTATACCGCATTTTATACCGTCCACAATAAAATTACAAGTTTATTGTGCAGTAAAATAGTACCGTCGTATCAAAATTTATCGTTTGGATCTGGATGTTTTAAATAAGGTGGACGTGGCTAGAAAAAATGTTGCAATGGTCTTATAACGCGTCTTTCAGAAAAAAATGTTTGTGTGGTTCTCCCCCGATGTCTAGCTAGTATTAAATAAGTATGTTACGGTTTTTTTAAGAACGGAAGTGACGTATGCGTAAATCTAAATTGTCAATATTTAAATGTGAAGGAAGTTTTACTTCTAAAGCGTAGCTTTCTACGCAAGTATTTTTATTACTAGTAGACTAGTAGTAGTAACTCATACTCACTCAATATGTCGTTATGTCGTTAAGTGGTAAAACTGTCGTTGGTATCTTGCTAATCCGGAATTTGAAGATAGGCAGCTTAACCACCGATTACTTTAGAATCAGAACATCCTAGGTCTATTGCGCTTACCGTCTTCGACCACATCAGAGCAGAGACAGTGGTCAGACGCTATTATAGCCCATAAGATAAAAAGCTATAACCTGAGAACGTTCAAATCGAGAGTGAAAGGGACTTTCTGAGCAAGCATGCTACATCTCCGGGTACATCGTCACTTAGGTGAGATTGTAGCCAAACGTTTGCTTAGTCGTATATAAATAAAAAATATTATCGAGGTGCTGGATATTGCGTAACTGTCTTAACTTAAAAATTATGTAAATTAATTTGCACTGTTTCACAACAGGCTAAAAACAAACAATAAAACATATAATAAATTACGTCACCTAAATATCTTTATTATTAAAATTGAGGATTGTTTCTTCAAGGGTGCAAATACGTGTAAATATAACATTCTGACATATTGCGGATATGCCTCAATAAAATGAGGAAATAAAATAGATAAATAGTACGATCCGAATGGATACGTGAGGGGAATATAGTAGATACAGATAGATAGATAGATGTTGGCAGGAAAAACCTGATAGATATTGAAAATACGTCGCACCATAATTTTGCTTTCATTCAAAGACAGCTTGTTCTTATGTAAGTTATGCTTCTGTCATACATCGTCATTTTTATAATTATTATAATGATGATTACCCTCTTATTTATTAGTATCCTATGTTTATAAATCCAGGTTATAACTATCCGTCATTCAAATGTAGATATCATTCCTTTTTACAAGTATATTATAAAGCCACGGGGCACAGTTAGTAGAATATACAAAACTAAAACATAATTACCAAAAAAAATCCAGTCACTGTTACTGAACACATCTGTGTAGGTGTGTGCATTCAATTTATTTCTCAACATAACTATTTGTTTTTGTACAACTCCATCTGTTGAATTTTAGCGAATACGTCTTCGCAGTTACGCCGTTCTACAATAGAGGACATTTGTGGCATATCTTTAATCACCTCATAAATTTTACATATATATCATACATATACTCTTTGGTATTAAAATGATTTATGTTTCTTTATGACGAACGTTTTCAAAATTTAAAAACCAATGACGGAAAAATATCGAGAAGTCAGTCAATTCCAGGGAATTAAACAAAAAAACATAAATGAAGGTCAATCTATTGTCCTAAAAGAAAAATAAATAAAAATCAAGAATGTCGGTGTACTATGTAGGTTATACTGGCGGGGCCCATAGCGGTGGCTTCTGCCTTTACTCGTTTGGTGGTTGCCCTCCTACCACTGGTGGTTGCGGTGGTTGCGGCGGTTGCAGTTGCTAAGCCAGGGAATGCAAGTCCGCAATTATAGCAAATGCCTGCTGCAATAATGAAAACTCTAATTACATAATTTATAATCGTGCAAGTCTTATTAAACTGTTATACCTACCGATGTTTTTAAAATGCTGTAATACTACACCAAATGATTGTGGATGACGTGGACTCTCACCTTTACCAGGATATAATGGACTCGAAGATCAGTGATGAACACTAAGTTTTGTTTAAGTTAAGTATCGTAGAGTTTTGTAGAGTCAATATACAATGCAAATGTTATAATCCGTATTCATATTTCCCCGTTTAAGTTCCATCCACATCAGGCGCTCCGTAACGCTACAATTCGTTACGTTACACGTTTATAAAAATAGAACATAAGATGACGCTTACGTCACCTCCACTGCCTTCGGACCGAGACGCTACGTCATTTCCGTCAAATTTTACTCCAGTGCGTCTACAAAAGTATCACTTCAAAAAACATAAATTGACTATTCGAATAAACGGATAATAATTAGTCAATGAGTCCCGCTATACCGAAATTCAATGATAATTTTAGCGTGTGTGAGCGAGAAAGCATGAATATGAAACGCTGCGCATCGTGTTGTTAGTTGGCACGGGCGGGTTTCTTGAATGTATTGCGTACAACACCAGTATATTTATTAATTTTAGAGTTTATATCGGTACACCACCGTCCTTCACAGTCTCGTAATTTTCTTCTTTACTATTTCGGTTGTCTGGAAGAAATCGTTTTAAGCGATAAGACCGCCCTTTGCATCACTTACAGTTTGATGTAAATTGTTTCTGTTCTATTGGTGTGCAAATAAAGAGTTTTATCTATATATCTAACACTGAAATTATTTAGTATTTCTAGTACTGTCACACCCCGGACACTCGACAAAATCTCCATACAAACTTGCGTTTTAACGACCTATTACACAGACACTACACACATGTCGTTTTTCTACAGGCGCAATTGTGTGCGTGAAGTCTAAGGATGTCACCGTAAGAACCTACTTCATTTTGAAGTCGGTTTAGACTTGCTAGCCAGTACTTCGCTATGGTTTCATTGATTGATTGAAAAAGTGACAAAGATAAATAAATTATTAAGAAAGTTTTTATTCAATATTTAAAAACTAAGGTTTATTTACGCACGAGTATATTGTTTCATTTATGAAAATGAATTCTAAAATACGAATATATAGTTAGGTATACAAATATTAGTGTATTGGTATATATATTACATAAAAACTACGTAAATTTGAACCTCCTGTGTCTACCTAGTCCTACAGAAATATTCCATATTCCATATAGGTGGCAAATAAGGTAAAATAGGACATGGGATACTTAATAAGGCGGACAAAGTCATGGGGTGCAGATTGTGATTCACAAGCCTTGAAATAACAAAAATCCTGATATAATAAGAGTACTAATAAATTAATAACGAAAAGTAAACCAATGAAGTGTGTATAAACCTTGAGGAACGTTACTAAGAGTTCCTCTTGAGACTAAAGACTGGGGGACTTAAGGTCAAGTATATCTTCCTTTTAGGATACACGAGGCTTTGCACCCCTACGCACAAGGCTTTATAATGTTCCGTATAGTATGTTTATACAAAGATTGATTGATATGCGTGGGCAATACAATTAAGGTAGCGAATTAAATCCCCGTCGTGCAGAAATGGATTTTTCTCTAGAAAAATGTATGTGCGCATTTCACAGTGGCCATGTTGGTAGAGCACTCTCTAGTATCTGAAATTCTCCATGGCTAACTACCACTCTCAAGTTGGAGAATCCGTCACCAAACATGAAATGTGTTTCGTTGGCAGCTATCCTTGAGAGCCAGTTCCCATTTTAGGCCTATCGTGCTATTATTGTCGGCCGCATCTTAATTTGGTGAGATGTTGTTTTAGTGGTAAATCCACAGAATATTAGAACACACAAAGAAACTTTATATGTTGTGTCGTGGTCGGCCTTTGATATATAAAAGAGGTATAAAACCCACTAAACCAGACAGTGTTTATCTAGTGAAAAACAAACAAAAACAACAATATAATATAATAGAACATTTAACGAAGACGTATCATCAAAAGGGTCTTTATAAATTAAGCTACTTTTCCGTATATCAGAAGGAGAAAGTAGGTCTGCCAAAGCCGGAATTTGGTACCCGAGAAGTGTACCCGTTGAATTGTTAATAGCAATCGATAACCGTTCATACGGCGAACTACAAAACAATCTGGGTTGATACTACTGAGAAAAAGTTAGCATTTTGACTCGTCTACAACTAAGACAAAAGGAAACGGATTATTTTTACAACCTTTTTATTGAACTTGCTGTGATAGTATGATGTGTTGGTCACATCTTGGAAGCTAAATTCGACCCACTTCTTGACTTTCCATTGGACTCAAATTTGGTATACTTGCTTGCGTATCTTCGGTGACAATGCTATAATAATATGGTACCATCGATATGACCTGAAGTTGGAGCTGGGCTTTAGGGACTGGAACTCCGTATTGGCAAATGGTAGTAAAGTCGAACTTGGACTAGTATGTATTGATATCACAGATGCGACAGGATGGACAAAAAAATTTGAGGCGACGTAATAAAAGTTTCACTTAAAAAGGTTTTTTATAATTTATAGGTCAATAATGAGTGGTCGCCACCAGAGTGAATAATATTATTGACACCATATTGATAGTGTCAACTTGCTTGCTACACTACAAATGTAATTTACACATAGTGATCTGTGATTAAATGAAAAGAATGTATCAAGAAGATTATACACAATGGAGATTGCATATAATATATTTATATTTTACTAAAATCCCGCGATTTTAACTTTATAAATACCGGGGATTGTATCTCAACTTGTTCATCTCATGCGTTCAATAGTTAATGTGATCGATAAACAGTCGTCACAGAGTGCTTTCAATTGAAAGCAATGTTTTAAAGCTTTATTGAACGCTTCTGTTGTCAAAAGTGGTTTGTTTGTCATTAGGTACTAAAAAATCACTAAAGTTTTGTATATTTTTTATGAAACCTAAAACCTAGAAATAAAACTACCAAATAATACAATTCGCTCACTCTAAGCGATTAGACCGCCCATTGTACTACATAATGTTTTGTTACTTTTGTTTTTTTTTGTGTGAATTATAGTTATTATTCATTCATTCATTCATTCAATTCACTATAATATGCTGAACACCAATCAGAAAGAATGACGTAACTTTAGAGTAAACAAACGATTACAACACATTTTTCCACAAATGGTAGGAGCATTATATCGATGTTTCACCTGACTTGCTACACAGAATAATGAATAGTACAAGTACTTGCTACCAGAAAGTATGTACTAAATGGATAAAATGTACTATGCATATTTTTAATATATTCGTGTTTATATTCTACCGGAATTTTAACGTCATCAACGTTAAAATTCCGTGTAGATGTAGATGTAGGTGATTAGGGCAAGCAATATAATAATAGATAAAACATAGTTTCATATATTATCTAACTCACAAACACACACAAACTCCCTTAAAATGTTAGTAGTCTTTATTACTTTTTACGGAAATGAACCTAATTTTAGCACGTTGGTGGATAATATATCAGAAATGCTATTAAAGTTCACAGTTTAACGTACGACTTTAGACTGAAGTTTCGTCGGCAACGGATAGATAAATTTAGGTGCATTTTATAGTTTCAGAGATATACTCTCGGGTAGAATAGAATTTCTGTGTAGATGTTGCGGTCCAATTTATGAGAATCAGATATTTAAAAAAATCTCTGATAGGCTAGCGTTTGATCACAATCTCGGCAAGGTTTTTTTTTGTATCTTATAGGCTAGCGTTTGACCACTATCTCACCTGTTGTTAAGTAATGATGCGGTCGAAGATGGTAAGCACGCTAGGCCTAAAATGGGAACTGGCTCTCAAGGATAGCTGCCGGAACACATTAGATGTTTGGCGACAGATTTTCTAACTTGAGGGTGGTAATTGGCCAGGCGGACACTAGATAGTGTCCTACCACCATGCGGGGGTTGTTGGTTTCGTAACGATGTTTTTCTTTCACCGTAGGGTCACTGTGAGAAGCGCTCATACATTTTTCGATAGAAAAATCCATTGCTGCACGGCGGGGTTTGAACACGGTACCTTTGGCATCAAAGCCGACCATTCTCCCACTTACACCATCGGGTCCTCGGGCCCACTAGTGCCCCCGGTGGTCGAAGATGGTTATCACGCTAGACGTATAATAGTCTAGACTCTCAAGAGATTTATGCTGCCGGAACACCGTAAGGTTATATTGGCAGATTTTTCGTGATGGTAATAAGCTAATTTCTGGTAGCAAGTCAGCCTGAACATTGATATAATGCTCCTACAACCTATGGATGAACACCCGTGCTAGGATTTGAACTTCTGTGTTAATTCAGATCGTAAATTATCTATATGGTAAATTGCATCCAAAAAGCGTCTCTATACGCATCACTATACTCTATAATATATTATAGTATATACTAGACTATAAAATATATACGTATATTATATTAATATATAGCGTGATTGAGGACTAAACTCACAGAATCAGTATCAGAATAATTTATTGAAAATACTACATTTTAACATGCTAGGTCTTCTTGCATCAAAGTCAAATTAGTTCACCCTCAACGGGCATTCAATATTTATAAACACAATTGATAAATATCATTATTTGTACATCATTCAACTACATTACAATTTTCATATACATTGTTTGTTTAAATTATAAAAAAATTAAAAAAATCATCACATAAATTAAATAGGGAAATTCTTAAAAAAAAAATCTTTTCACAAACGAACTAAAATTGGCTTTTGAAATATTTTGATAGATATGTAACTCCACAAATATTATGGTTTCCTGTGAGTCGTTGTTCTCCGAGATGTATGAATTTTTAACCGACTTCAAAAAAAGGAGGAGGATTCTCAATTCGACCGTATATATTTTTTTTTTATTTTTTTATGTTTGTTCGCGGATAACTTCGTCGTTTATGAACCGATTTTGATTATTCTTTTTTTGTTCGAAAGGTGATATCCCAAGTGTGGTACCATGGTAATTTTATCGAGGTCTGATAAGTATCTCCAGAGATATTAAGATAATCATCTCCAAATTGATACTAAAAATGAATAGCGCGGCATTGAAGTCGGTTCTTTTTTAGTTTTTAAACGATATTATATGGCGTTCGATTTGGCCGTTTAAAGCTTGTTATGTTTTACCTACCTCTGGCATCAAAGCCGACCATTCTCCCACGACACCACCGGGCCGTCAATATGTGAGCCTTTTATTTTTATTTTTTTTATTTTTTCACAGAATACTTAATAGTACTATATATATACAGAAAGCTCACTCTTTCATGGCAAATATGCGAGATTAAACCTAATTACAATTACAATAACGTTCAAATACGCTACACGCTTCGGATGCGACCTTGAAAATAATAGCTTGTTATAATTATATTGTGTAATAGTTGCGGCGCTCGTGTTGAGTCGAAATGCACCTTAACTCCACGAAGAGAGAGTCTGAATTACTCACCCCGTCACGCGCCTTTGATAACGCCGCTGCTACTGTAGGGTTTGGTGTTGTAAGAAAAAAAATTGTATGAATGAGTGAATAATTTATTTCAAACGAAACTTACAACTAATAACAATTTGATAATAATTGGTAGTAGAATACACCGATGTACAATGTAATGTAGTACATTACTGATAATAAGTACATTACTAGTTATTGTCGAGGTAGTTAATCGATACTTTAATTATATTTTTTTATTAAAATTTAATAAAGTTCTAGCACAGCATAATTAATAGTAGTTACTACATTTTATGCATGCGACTGCTTGCGCGGCTAGCGGCAATCGCATTGAATAAAAGACCTGGAGGGCCCCGCGGCCGGTAGGTGAATAACGCGGAAAGTACATGGAGTGAGACAGGCCTGCTTTTATGCCTTAGACCAAACTCTTAAACCGTCCAGCATCCGAGTTCGCCAAATTGCAGCTACCTAGATACCTAGACCTGGATACCTGTCTTGCTACCTAAGTTCCAGACTATGTATAGCGACCTACTTGCCGATACTCCAGATATAGGCAAAACTTGTCTTGGAATGTTACATCACGGAAATGGCCTTAGAGTGAGACGGTGAATCGTTGCTCCTTGTTTGCTTGTTTTATTTTTTTTATTACTTTTTTGCAGCTGTTTTAGTTTAATTTCTTTATAAAATGAGGCATTGTTTTTGTGTCAAAATTCACACGAATCGAGTAGGTACCTCTTCTTGCTTCTTTTGAAGGTTACATACCCAAAGAGTGACTCCAGACTCCACTGTCCATCTGTCCATCCATCTGTCACGGGGCTGTATCGTCGGAATCAAAATAGATAGACACTTGACATTTTCTCAGTGTGTATTAGTGTTATTACAATAGCCGCTGTAATACAAAATAATAATATTACTCAATTTCAAAACTTAGTATTGAAATTGACTAGCGTGACGTTGGAAGTCGGTTTTTTTAGTTTTTTATGTGATCTTAAATTATTATTATTATTATACTCTTTATTCAATTCACATCACGGGCTGCAAATCGCCCGGTCCTTTGGAAGGCATTGACGGAGCCGAAGCCAACGTCAAGAGGCCCTTTACAATATTAAATTAAATAAAAATATGATTTGTGGATGGAGACATGAAAAACTATAAAAAGATGGTACTATAATTTATTATGGCTATGAATGTGTGCTGCTTGATGACTGTTTTCTGGTCTATGGGATGAGGTACGGCACCCGCCAATTATGCCTCATTTCAAATTCATTATTATTATTCGTTTATTCAATTTAACTCACGGGTCGTACACGCCCGGTCTTTTGGAGGGCATTGATGGAGCCGAAGCCAACATCAAGAGGCCCTTTACAATGTTTACTTAGGTATTATTAATTGATGAGGAGGAGATATGGGAAACTATATTATAAAAAGATGGTACATTATATTATGAGACTATTGGGTGAGCTGATTAATGTCGGATTGCTGGTCTATGGGATGAGGTACGGCACCCGCCAATTATGCCTCATTACAAAATATTTAGGCGGGTGGTGACTTGCCACCCACTGAATGGACCCCCCATAAAGGCGGACCGTTATGTCGGCGCCGAGGGGCAACATTGGCGTGGATAGCTAAGGGTGTTGAGAGGTGTGCTGCACTTTCACTAAACGCTACTAGCGGCTTTATGCCTTTAACACTTCCACCCTGGAGCTTAGGTCTTAGCTCTTGCGATTCCCACCACCGGCCGGCCGGTCAAGGCAAGCCGGGTGTCAGAGGGTCTCATTTAGCCCTCACGGGATAGGGGTACGCGGTGTCGCCACTCACCGTCGGCTCGCCACAAGGCCGCCCCTGCGGGTTTATTATTATTATTATTATAGAGCATAATTGTTCTATATAACGTATGTCTAGGCCAGGGGTAAGCAATGACGCCTGCTTTTAACATAGTAGATTATGGCCACAAAAAAATATAAAATAAAACTTTTTAACAAAAAAATTAAACCGCCGAAAAAACTGAAACGCAAAAAATAATGAAACTTTTTTATTTAACCTTGGGCTGTATCGTCGGAATCAAAATAGATAGACACTTGACATTTTGTCAGAGTGTGTATTAGTGTTATTACAATAGCTGCTGTTATACAAAATAATAATATTACTCAAGTTCAAAATTGATAACCGGGGGTGGACTGTTCTATGCATATTCTGTTCATTGAGACCATTCCAATGAACCCCAAACACGATATTTTTGCTGAAGATTTTTGCCAGATTATAAAGAGCTCCTCGCTAGACATGCATTTTGGCTACCTCTCCCTCAAGCTACTTCTCTTCTAACGCGAAGAAGCCCAGCCTACACTCACACCAACACATACAATAATGTATATGCAAAGTGTGTGACATAAAAAAACTGTAGGACCTTTATATGTAAGCTCAAAATAAAAGAATGGCTGCAGCTACTATTAGTAACTATTATCAATGTTAGTCATAAAAATAACTAATTTTAATTAATTATTAATGTTTTGTTTAAATATTTTGCATTTTACAGATCTTGTGTGTCAGAATAAAAATCAATTGTTAATTTATTACGCACTCAGAGGCCCAAAACACAGGCTTACTGCCTAGTTTGGACTTCACAGTCTTATTATTCTCAGATTCATGATTGCTTGTTTGTTGTAAATGTAATATGTATAAGAATCCTTTTTGGAAATAAAGATTTATAATTATTATAGATTGGTGAAAAGTTGAGTATTCTGCAGATTCTAGGAAACGCCCTAGAATCAGTTTTACGTACGAGTATAGAACGGTAGCTTCTCTGTGACTGTACTTGAGTAAATTGTACAATAAGCTATCTGGTGGAAATGAGTTTTAAACGATAGTCTATGAACCACTCTATCACAAAATAACTAGAAGGCAGTGTTTCATGTAAGCAACAAAAAAAAAGGATTCAGTTGTCGTTATTAAACTCTTATCCATATAATCACCAACAATACTCCAGAATAACATAATTCAATACACAGTCTTTGTACCTAAATCAACTGTGTTAACTACCAGTAGTTACCAACTCAGCGGAGGTTAGTTGCAAACCGCTTCCGGCCATGTTGCCGCACCAGTATTTACTCAACAACTTTAGTTTGATTAAACCTAGTCGGGGTATTGATATCTATGTTACTGAGTATTAATGGAATTGTAGAAAATTTGTTTTCGTAAGGACTTAGTAGCTAAAAGAGGCTGTAGATTGTGCAAGGCGTTTTTATGGCAAAGACTGGACAAGTGTTGCTTGACTTTCTGCAATAAATGATATTATTTAAAACATTTTTGGAATGAGTTCACTTCATCCGAGAGAATGACTTTTAATAGGGATGATATCTGGGTAATAAAAAAAAATTGTAATTAGTCCGTCAGTTGGATTATCAAAAAAATATTGAATGAAAGAATGCTTTATTTAGAACAAAACTTACGACTAATAACAATACATTTAGATTACATTTACCTAGGTATCTAAAAAGCTAGTAAGGTTTAAAGGTGGTCGGTGGACTCCACACTGGGATATACTGTGTCGTGGATCCTGACAGATGGTGTTCCTGACAGACATTATTAGAGAGATATAATATATAAAGTACTCAGCACACTCACTATATGAATGTAGTATTGAACTTGTACTTGTACAAACAACTTGTAATATTGCACTTTCAAAGTCAATTGCATACATTTTTTATTTTACAAATCAATAGAAATTGACAAAGATAAAGAATGTCAATGTTCGGGAGTGGGGGCTCGTGACGTCATAAACCGCTAAAAAGTGTACTCAGCCGTGACGTCACACGGAATTTCAACACTATATCTTCGTCATTTTGGTTTAGGAATCTAGCCCATAGTATTTATATTCTCTTTGTTCTAGCCTAATGTTACGTTTTGCTCTATATCTCTGAAATTGCCATGAAATTTTGACAATATGTATTGTATATGGCATCACGCTGCGACCATAGCATATAAAAAATAAAAAATACCATAAAAAAACTTTCATCGACAACATCAAACTTCGATTGTGAACTAGTTCAAATACGCATAATGTCGGACATCTCCGACTTCCCTGAAGGCATTCAGAAACATCTCCACTGGGCTGACTACGAAACTATTCATCCTACATTTACTGGTTAACAAGCTAACTTGTATTAATTATATCGCTTAGTACAATTTAGTGGTGAATTGATAATTTGAATTCTATTCTTGTTTCTAGGTAAGGTGAAGTGATTTGTGCTCTCTCCAAAACCTTAAGATAAGACTTTAGTAATGTTTCTTTCATTCAAGCTTGTCGTCCGATCATTTGTAGAGCCTTACACAATAATAAAAGTCTTTAAATGATCACATACTGACAAATAGACAAATATTTTTTTCCAATCAATTTTTAGCCGTGAATAGGAATGTTTTTCAGTTCAAATGGCAAGGTGTCCAGTGAAATTACAGGGCATGTGAGACTCAACATCTTTATGTCTCAAGGTAACAGGCGTAGTGCAGTGACATGCAAAAATCAGGACGGCCAGAATTTTGCATGCCGCTGTATCGTAATAGGTAGACAACATCGCTTACCATCAGGCGAGCGTCGTGCTTGTCTTGTTACCTTTTACAATAAAAAAATAATAGACGTATATGTTAAACTTGTGTAAACAATTACGACCTACCTATTGCTTCTTTAACCTGCTAATTCATGGAGTTATTTTGGTTCTCTGGCGAATCACTTAGATCCGGATTCGATCCCTCAAAAAAACACCGAGCATAGTAATATATCTCCATTGCTCGCTAAGTGACTTCAAATTGGTGAACTAATTGTGCTATGAATATGTCTCGTCATCATATATCATATAACATGGCAGTCATGAGGACGCATTCATTCAAGACTTTAAACTACTTTTACCACCGTCAATGAGAAAATCTGCCGCCATAACCTTATGGTGTTCCGGCAGCACAGCCCATGAGAGTCCGAGTATTCTAGACCTAGCATGTTCACCATCTTTAACCACATCATGGCTTTACCACCAGGCAAAATATTGGCCAAACGCTAGCATATAAGATATAAAAAAAACTTCGCGTAGCGTATGGGCGACGACAAGACCCCAACGTAGTAGTAATACGGCACTCTAAAATTTGTCTCTATTTATCTATCAATCGCCAAGCGTACAAAGCTATGGATACATCTAAAAAGTAATGTAAAGCTATAATCACAAACATACCATTTCTATATAACAACATAAGTAAAGTCAGATGGAAAAGCAAAGCGTCGCGACTCAATTGGTATCCAATTCCACGTCCATGCATATGTAAATAGTCAGTTAAGGCGAGGTAGTTATTTTAAATTGCACAGTTTTCAAAAATGTTTTTTGAAATGGGAAATGAATTTTTCTTTGTTGTGAATTTCGATAGGTTGGACCAGCATGGAATTGTATAAGTTGATAAAATAGTTTGTGAAATACCGTCTGTTCACATCGGTCGTGTGTCGGATCCGATTTTTAATCGGATGTTCCAGTGGTAATTCACCGTCAGAACATTTTATATGAAGCTATTCACACTTGTCGGCCCGATTTTGTCGTCATCTAATCCGACACACGACATATCAATGTTCATATTGTGAAGTATTGTTGTTGTGAAGTGAATTAGCTTTCATTTTCATTTCAGTTTATTTGATAACAACATTGTTAAAAAAAAGTTAAAATTAAAAAAAAAAAAATTGAAGTTAAAAATTAATTCGTAAAAAGTAAAAGTTACTTCGACGTTTGTATTATTATTACGGATTAATCAAAATGTGGAAGTATAGGTCTAAACATGATTTATTAAAGATATTTTTTTAATGCAATGTTTGTATTTAAATTGTCCGTCATAATTTTCAAACAATTCTTAAACCACTTGCTGTTATCCGATCCTTAGTTGCTGAGTTGTTGGAATACTTACATAAGTTCATTTCAAGCTAATCTGATTTTGGAGCAAGGATGTAGAAACTGGAGTGATGCCAAACGGTAAGACAGTCGAATTACGTTTATAGCAAAATTATAAGCATGTTTTTAGCAAAATTCACAAAAAAGGAGGAGGTTCTCAATTCGTCGTAATCTTTTATTTTATGTCTGTTCACCGATTACTCTAAGATGCCTGAAACGATTTGGAAAATTCTTTTTTTGTTTCAAGGGGTACCCTTTCCAGGTAGTTTATCGACATTTTAACGAAATCTGTCGAGCCGTTTTTAATATATCAACATTTGTATTACGATGCACTTACTTACTTCTATGACATGCTACTTACTGCAGGCTACTTTGACCAGCGCGACGTTTGAAGTCGGTTCTTTTAGTTTATTAAACGATCCTATATTATTATTATAAGAACTGTCTATTATACATAATGACTAAAGCCTCTTAACACGAAACTTAAAATATTATTTTAAATGAGCTCATCGCCTTAAGTCGGTAAAATCGAACGCGTCGAGAAGGAAAATGAGCCGTGAGCCACGTACGAAATTAATGGTGTTTAACGTCGCTTGTGGCCGTTTACATTTGCAGGCCCCGGGAAATTTAACTCACATTCGTTTGTTTGGAGCTTCAGTTTGCAATGATGAAACCTAGTGAATATGTAGCTTTATTAATCGAGGCACCAGTCTCTACAATACTACATTTTTTTAACTAACTGTACTACTGTTTTTGTATAGTCTGAAGTAATGCATTGGGGGTGCTCGTAATAGTTCGTATAATAATATAATATAATATAATAATAGCAACCCTACATTAATCAGGGGATTTTTTTTAAGTGTGCCGTTGGACCTTTTGATTATGGCTGAATGGTTTGGTTTATTTATCTGAGGCTGAATGGCTCATTACTTTTGTTTTTTTTTTTTTTTTTTATTTTAAAGCAATAAGTCATGCTTAATAGATTCGTCATGTCTGCCTGTGTAATTGTTCCTACGTATGTCAGCCACTTTATTCCGAAACTATTAGGACTACACATTTGAATCTTGGTAGGTAGATCTGTGAACCGCTTTACGATTTTTATACAGAAATAGAAAAATTAATTGATTAATTCTTGGAAAAAAAAAGATTAATTAGTTCATAAATAATTGATGATGAACTAAATTATCTTTTAAATAATAAAATAAATTTTAATGAATTAATTATTTAGAATTAATTAATTCATTCATTTAAATTAATTAATTATTTTTTTACTCACAAGTATTAGTATTATAATTGACTAAACATATAAGCTTAATATAAGTACTCTTAATCCTAAATAATAATTACACTGTATTACGTAACCTTCTCCACTTAAAAAGGACTGAAAGATAACAGTAATGTTAAATTTGATAACCCATTTAGATATCCATAGATTTCCAGTTAAAACCAGTTACGAAACGGAAAAAAGGAATTGATTAAATTAACGGAACCCAACAGATGGTCACTTAAATTGATTTTAGATACATTTCAACAAAGAGTTACCGTATCTGGATGTGACATAAGATTAAACACACTATTTACTAGTATAAATTATTAGAACATTTTAATTTAGTTTTTTTTTTGTTTTCGGTTTTTAAACATATCGTTTCCAAATGCTGTAATGCAAAGGTCTCCACAGGTAAAAGAACATTAAAAAGAAATAATCTTAAATATATATCGAAACGAATAGCTGAAGATCAAGGCGTGCCATAGGAGAGGCTTTTGTCCAGCAGTGGACGAAAATTGGCTAATTATAATGATGATGATGAATCTTAAATATTGGTTTGCCCTACTGCTTTACCCGCGTTCAAATGTACTTATAAAAGGGTATACAATGTCTTAACTATATCTGCGAGCCAAATTTTATCTACATCCGTTCAGCCGTTATTTTTTACTTTATTTACTTACGTTATTTTAACGTTATTAAGTATAATATCGTTTAAAAACTAAAAAAGAACCGACTTCAATGCCGCGCTATTAATTTTCAGTACCAATTTTGAGATGTTTATCTCTGGAGATACTTATCAGACCTCGATAAAATTACTATGGTACCACACTTGGGATATCTCCTTTCGAACAAAAAAAGAATAGTCAAAATCGGTTCATAAACGACGAAGTTATCCGCGAACAAACATAAAAAATATATATATATATATACGGTCGAATTGAGAAACCTCCTCCTTTTTTTGAAGTCAGTTAAAAAATCATACACACATTCAAATTTATAATATTACTAGCTGTGCCACGTGACTTTGCCCGCGTTTAAGCTTTCCTCTCGAATCACTCTATCTAATGATGAAAAGCGCATTAAAATCCGTTCCGTAGTTTAAAAGATCTAAACGTATACAGGGAGGGATAGACGGTGGGAAGCGACTTTATTACTATGTAGAGTTTACTAGGATTAGTGCATAAATCTCCCGCTGTACTCAAATATACGATGTGCTCTTCCATATACTAGACATCATTGTGAGTACAATGGGTCAACATTTCGCTCGGGTCCATCTGCTTAACGGGCAATTTTAGCGATACCCTCCATTCCCCATAGCACTTTTACAGATAATTCTCATGGCACTTATATCAATAAAGGTCTCTGTCCATTGCAACGCGCCATGCTTAGATCATACTTATCAAAAGATTATTAAGATATTTGAAAAACTAAAACAACCGACTTCAATGCCCCGCGAGTTCAATTTCAGTAGCAAGTTTGAGACGTTTATCTAACAATATATCTCTGGAGATACTTATCAGATCTCGATGAAATTACAATGGGACCGCCTCGGAAACTTACCTTACCGATTAGAAAAACAACCATTCGAATCGGTTCAAAATTGACAGAGTAAACGCGTAACATACACACAAAAAAACATACAGACGAATTGAGAACCTCTTTCTTTTTGGAAGTCGGTTGAAATATAATAAATAACATATAATAAATAACAAAAAAAAACATACAGACGAATTGAGAACCTCCTCCTTTTTTGTGAAGTCTGTTAAAAACTCGATTACATTACAGAACATTTTGTAAAAATGGGGGTTGTAGGTGTTTCTTGGTCGCTTCACGCGATTGCTGTAAAGAGCCACTGATCATCGATTTTTGTTAGAAAGACTCGCCTACAAGCTCGTGTCAATTATTCCATCGAGTTTCGGCATAATTTAACTATTTTTAATTCACGTATCACAACGACCCGAACCTGTTTTAGAACTTCTGTCGACATAGAGAAAGGCGCAAAAAGCGATGTCGAGACGATATCGATGCTTTTCACAGACTGGCCACAGATGGCATTGGATGGGGATAGGTGGACAAATATGGGGAGACCGTTGCCCAGCAGTGGGTTCAAATAGGTAAGTAAAAAAAAAGAAATATAACAATAGCATAGGAATCAGAATAATAAGCATCAGTGAAACAGCATTTAGGTACTGGGATAAATACGGATTAACTGATGTTTTTCGTTTACCTCATTTTCAGCAGGATTTTTTTACCATTTTATAAAGTTATCTTATAATTTTTTTTAATGAGTAGCACAGTATGAGATGCGTTAAAGTGGGCAAATATCCTCGGCTCCCAATGGAACGTTTTTACAATAATTCCCATTTATTTTAAAGGTGATTCCCGATCGATCCCAATGGGGACGTTGGGGTGTTAATGGGTGTGTTGGTGTGTAATTAATTTTTAATCCGGTGGTTGGATGGAATTGGTTCGGGAAATGAACTGTATTGGTTTTCCAAGGGTTGCAAAAATTCACGTTACGCAAGTATCCCTATATATCTGTTATTTTGTACTCAATTTGAAAATGACGTGCATATTTTTATGTGTGTTCAAATTAAGTTGCGCGATTAGTACAACCCGGGAGTCTAGGCTAGGGTGTTAGCACGCTAGGCCTGGAATGGGAACTGGTTCTCAAAGATAGCTGCTGGAACACATTAGATGTTTTTGGTGACAGATTAGACGTGTGTAACTCAGGAGTGATTAACTAAAAAGAGTTATATCTCCTTAAACCAAAGATTATATCCTTATATCTTACATTTCTCCACCATCTCTTTAACTCTTTTATATATTCAACGCAACGACTCATTTCGCGGAGTTAGAGTAAGCGGGACGTAACCATATAACATACCATGCGTTACAAAGAGAGCATAAAGGAGTTAGAGTAAGCGAGATGCTTATAACTCTCTATGCGTTAAAAATAGAACGTAAAGGAGTAAGAGTAAGCGAGATGCATATAACTCTCTATGCGTTAAAAAGAGAGCGTCCCGGAGTTAGCATAAGGGAGATGTAGACATATAACAATCTATGTGACAGAAAGGGAGCGTAGCGTCACAGAGTTATTAGGGATATAGAGATATAAAAGAGTTATAATATATATTGTTAGAATATTTCCAACTACCCTCACGCTGCGACTGGGCTCGATAGTATAAAAGCGGACAGCGAGCGGGTTATCAGTCTTCAGTCTTCGTGTGGCCGCCGTACGGTTCGGACGTAATGGTTATGTTGTTAGCTTAGACACATTATGTAATTGTTATTATGTCCAGGTTCTGTGGCATTATATAGCTGTGGGTATTGTGATAGTGTGTATTGTTATTATGTTGGTGTTCTGTGGTATTATATAGCTGTGGGTATTGTGATAGTGTTTATTTTTTTAGCCTTTTTCACTTCTGATCGCTAAAAATATACATAACAAAATATATATTTTGTTTAAAATGATACGTATCTATCTTTTCTCTTTAAGGATATGGTTTGCACATGGCTACGACAGATGGTCTAACTTTAACTGGCGTCAAAGCCGACCATTCTCCCCCTTCACCGCTGGGCCCTCAAACTACTACTACAAGATTCGTAAGATATCTACTAGGCAAGTGTGCATCGTCAATCACATCTTCACCAGGTGAGATAATGGTTACCTGGAATAACCTCTCAACTTTGTTTAGGTAATGAAGAGTTCTAATGAACTTTTGTTATTATTATTGCTTTTTATTATCAAAACAAGTGGGACGGGTCGATAAATAACGGTGGGTGCCAAACACCACGTCGTGCTGCCAAAACTGATGGGCTATTATTTTATTTTTTATTATTTATCTATTTTTGATTAAAATCTCTTATTAGCACTGAATTAGCATAGATTTAAAAGACATAAGCTTATATATTTATGAAACGCTAAATAAGCCTTTTAATTTGATACTCAACACAGCTAATTTTTTTTCATGACTTTATGTCCTCTATTGGACACCATACTCAATTTAAGTGATATCACAAAGCCAAATTTTTAGCCAAATTATGTTATGGAGCTAAGAAGTTATTATAGAACATATGAACATACACAATATGTATGTTTATATATTACTACCTGGCCCGGCGAACTTCGTACGACCAAACAAAAAATGAATGTCGTGTTACTATTTAGATGAACTTAATTGAGGCTTTTATGAACGTAATACAATGAATAGTTTAGTAATGTATTATGGCAATAGAATAAAAATACAACAATCAAGTACTTCAACCGCGTGTCAGCAAGACATGATGGAATGAAACAATGTTATTATTGTTATAGATAAGTTAAATTGACATTAGTTCGATTGAGTTTAATTTTAATTGTAAAAATATAATTCACCAGTATTTAATTTTAATTCTGAAGAAGTATACTTACTTCATGAATAACTGTCTAATATTTTTATGCCTTATGGATAAGACTGTATACATACGGCATTCATAACTTGGCTATCACATTCTTGCATATCTCTGTATTTACCTACATTCTGACAAAATATAAAATTGATTAGGCATTGATTATCGTTTTGATTGCTTGTAAGCATACATTTTTTTAAATGTTTCATTATGGCTCCACACGATTAGTGTATTTAGCCAGTGTCAAGTATTGAAATTCTTCAAGTTTTTATGAATTTTAGTCGTAGAGATGGGTCAAAGTCACATTTCAGCTCAGTTTTCAAGTAAAAGTCTAGTCTAAGTCATACCTTCAGTAAAGATGTGGTGTTTACTGAAGGTTTTTAGTGGAATTTTGGTGAGAACGCAAATAGCATGTTTTTCAACATTGTGCTGTTTCCCTACACTCGCACACATTCACCGGCATTTAATGGTTAATAATCCACATTTATTACACATTATTACGCGGAAGAACATAAGTTTTAGGAAAAATACAATGAAATCACGCACACTTTTCCACGTTCCCGCCAAAAACTCGTAAGCATACATTTCTGAACGCACGCATATTTGATAATCAATAAATATGTCATACAATTGTCATTTCTGACAGTATTTAAAATTTATAAACATTTTTTAAATGTAATTTTAAATTAAATGACTTGTAATCACAAAAATTTGAAGAATTTTTGTACTTGACACTGGCTAAGTACACTAATAGTGTGGAGCACTGGCCCTTATTAATTTGCGGTTTACCGTATGGACGCTTCGAGCATTTACCAATGGAGGTGTTAACGTTGTAATCCGCAAACATTTTTTTCTGCCGATACTTACGGGGGATGAGGTAAACACACATTACACACACACAAATTACTTTAGTTTACTTAACACACACTTTAACCATCCCGCACACTAGCTTGAAACACGCACACATTATTAAAAATACAGCGTAGTTACGCACACTCATATGGCCAAAATGGCTATATGGCCAGCAGAGGGGTACGCCTTGCGTTAACATCTCTTTTGGTAAATGCTCGAAGTATCGACGGGATAAACAATTGAACATCAAATGATTGGCAGTTTTTTAACCCAGGAACATTTTGGTAAAATAATTTGTCTTATATTCTTTTTTAGGTCAATTATTCATTGTTTTTAATACTTATTATCCTATTCCTGACAAAGACAATTCCATAAATACAATAAACTGGCCAAGTGCAAGTCGGATTCGCACTCGTAGGGTTCCGTAACATAATAGAGTATTCTATAACTATGATTTTTCACAACTACAAAAATAACTTTGTTTTTCATAGTGTTTGTATGAAAAACAACATCAACAAACATTATACTTGCGGTCGCTATATCTCAACAACTGCTGACTGTATCTCGTTCAAACTAATTTTCGTTGAAAGTTTTTATTGAGATCTACAGAATATATTTTTTCTAGATTTTTCACTCCTTTACTTTAGAAGAGGACAAATTTTACCACTTTAGTCGCGCCTATCTTTTGAATGATTGACTTTGAGAAAAAAGGAATCTCAATGTCATTTTTAAAGACCTATCTATAGATATGCCACACGTGTAGGTTTGCAGAAAATTATTTGAAATTATTTTTTGTTCCAGTTCCATGTATGGGATGCCCCCCCCTTAAACTTTAATATTTTTTATTTTTGTAAAAAATCGGAAAGCGGTTAACAGAATACATCTACCTACCAAGTTTCAATTCTGCAGTCCTAACAGTTTCGGAATTAAATGGCTGTGACATACAGACGGACAGACAGACAGACATGGCGAATCTATAAGGGTTCCGTTTTTTGCCATTCAGCTACGTAACCCTAAAAATGATAAAATTTGGAACAGCCGTTCTTGAGTTATAAGTGTAGTAACTAATACGACTTTCTTTTATATATATATAGATATACATACATACATATATGTGAACATATAAGATGTATGATATATGTAATATCAAAAATAACCACTCGGAGCATTGTGAATTGCAAAGATCCAAGTCGAAGTAAAATCAGTTCCCGAATTAAAATTTGTTTTCGAAGAATTGAGAATAATCCTGCTGGTAGCACTTTTGCTTTTTTAACAGACTACAAGATGGTTATAATTTATGTACCAATGTATATGGTACAGGTATGTATGATACGTGACCATATGAACATGTATGATGTATGATATATGGTCTGTACCATATATCATACATCTTACAGCAGGATACCAGCAGGATTATTCTCAATTCTTCGAAAACAAATTTTAATTCGGGAACTGATTTTACTTCGCCAAGTCGAAGAATCTTTGCAATTCACAATGCTCCGAGTGGTTATTTTTGATATTTCAATTAGAAGAAACGAGTGATTGGTAAGGTTTCCGCGACAAAATGGCTCAGGGATTTATCAATACCTATTCCAAATTAAAAATTAAACTTTCGAATCCGAATAGGTTTTCGAATGATTGAGAATCAGGGGCAAAACTTCTTCGATATTATAAACACTTTATCCTTTATCAAATTACTGTACAAAATCGTTCAATAATCTAATGTCGGTAATCATCACACGAACAGAATCGAAATAGCCTATCGCCAACAAAGTTTTAACGAGCCATTTGGAAGTCGATCGCAACCAATTTGTGTTTCTATGCATTTTTAACTAGATCCCAAATAAATTAGTAGTGTGGTTATGGTTATGTAGTTCAGATTGTGACTTAATAAATAAGAGAAATAATAAAGTTACAAGAGTCACAAAGTCATACATACATAAAATCACGCCTTTTTCCCGTTGGGGTAGACAGAGACTACTTCTTAACACATGCTACGATCATGACATACCCACGGTAATATTTTTCTTATATTACCGTGAAATACCTCTATCGCTTCTTCCACTTTCATGAGCGTCTTCCTACATGCTCGCCGGATATAGGTACTTTTGACTTGGCCTTTCTTTAAAACGTCTCCGATGGTCGTGATATGTTCGCCTAGGTCGACCTCTACCGGCTAAACAAAGTCATACAGCTTTCGATAAATTAATTAATTTATACTCTGTGCAAAATAGTATAGTTCACAACGGCTGATGTCAAAATTGACTGTAAGATTAGTACCTAGATATATTTCTATTATACCTAGGGTGTTTTTTAGGGTTCCGTACCTCAAAGGGTAAAAAAAGAACCCTTATAAGATCACTTTCTTATCTGTCTGTTCGTCTGTCCGTCTGTTGGTATGTCTGTCCGTGTGTCACCACCGATTTTCTTAGGAACGGGTGGACCTAGCAAGTTGAAATTTATACTAGATACTGAGATCTAGAGTACCTATAAGGTATATAAAAATCAAGGTCCTGAGTCAACACGATAAAAAGACCATATCTTTTTATCGTTTATCGCAAATTTAGATGTTCGCGCTAACTTGTAAGTACCAAAATTTACCTTAATATTCAACTTTTTTTATTTTTCGGAATGTTTCCTTTATTTGTGCTGTAAGACCTTGCTTTTAACTAAAGGGGACAATTCTAGGTCAACCAGAATTACCCTATAGGTTTTGGGTCGAAAACCTATAGGGTACTTCCCGTTGACCAATAATCATAAAATTTGGCAAAAAATAAAAAAAGTTGAAATTAAAGGGTGTCCGGCGGGCCATACATACAAAGTTTAGCCAAATAAGATAGGCCTCTGAGTTATATGAGCACTGATACAATTTAGAGGTCTAGCTTAATTGGGAACAACCAACGTTGGTACGGAATCCTCAGTGGGCGAGCCCAACTCGACTTGGCCGGTTTTATTTCTTTATTACCGCATTGGCTATACTACGACGTGCTACGACCATCTACGTTCTACGATATCTACAGGTGCTACCAGCGGGGCCGCTCTACGAAATGTTCTTCTGCGTTCGATCACTATCTCGCCTGGTCGGTTCACCAACTTCGACATCATCGCTACCGATGATGTCGAAGTTGGTGAACAGGCTAGGCCTAGAATGCTCTGATTCGCAAGGGCAGTGTGCTATCGGAACACCGTGAAGTGATGGCGGCTTATTTATTCCTCGATGGTGATAAGCTATTTTTTGGTAGCAATTCAGACGGAACTATTCTATCATTAACTAATAATAGTCATTTATAGGGTACACACATATACCATAGGATTGACATAGTCAATCCTGGCCAAGTGCTTGTCTAATTCTAATAAGAAGGAAACTTAAATGATAAATTCAACTACTATTAAATCAAAGTCTTAAGCATTTTCGAGTACATTTCCATCATGTCCAAGTACCAGTATCATGTTTTTAGTAATTTTCACCTATTACTAGCCCATTTTAGTTTCTGTCATACCGTTAATAGTAACCGCAATGCGGTTTGAGAAAAAAACTGGGCTATAATAAACTTTATGGCCTAGGAAATAAAGGGGTTCAAGGGTCAAATTCCTTAAAGCTTAAGAACAAAAAGCTCTGGTCACGCAGGATTTCGTGTTGGCTTTCAGGGTGGCAATAATAGATTTAAATGAGTTGTGTGATGAAAACATATTTTGAGTTATTTTTTGTTAAGAGCAGACTCAATCAACCTTGCCTTCACATTCTTGTTCTGTAATTCCGCCGTTTAGACAGGACATGCACGACGCTCGCCTGATGATAAGCAATGACGTCTACCTATTACAGATACAGCGGCAAGCAAAATAATGCATGTCACTGCACTGCGCCTTTTACCTCGAGACATAAAGACGTTTAGTCTCACATGCCCTGTAATTTCACTGGACACTTTGCCATTCAAACCGAAAAACATTCCCATTTCACGGCTGAAGTAATTAGTAAAGTGGTAGTACCGCCCTAGGCGGACTGGCAGAAGTCCTACCACTATAATGTGTAATTGGAGTGATCAGACTTACAAATCTTTATCGTTGTTATTAATTATGAGGTCAAATGTATAAGCGTCTTAAAAGCCTGTTCATTTGAAAATCTTGTGATCTTTTTATTGTTATCTTTTTTTACTTTCATGTAGGCTAGCCGTCGTCCACTATCTCGCCTGGTCATAAGTTTCTGGTGGTAAGGAGGCTATCGCTTGAACACTATTTCGCCTGATGGTAAGCGATGATGTGGTCAAAGATAGTAAACACGTTAAGCTTAGAATGCTTTAGCTCTCACGGGATGTATGCTGCCGGAACACTGTAGGGTAGTGGCAGATTGTGGTATTTTACCTTTTTGTTAGCAAGTCAAGCGGAACATCAATATAATATGCTCCTACCACCTGTGGAAATTGTAATCAATCAATATGATACAAATATTATGTTTCTTTGAAGTGTTTCACACTTTATATTTTTGTAAATTGTTAAACACAATCCAAAATTTCATCGTACCGACGGGACTTGAACCCGCAACCTACGGACTAACATGTTCCGGTGCTTTGCCAATTAAGCGACGGTGCGAAGTATAGTTACGACGAAATTAGTGGATTGCATTTGTTAACCCTATTATACATTGGTGGCGCCATCTATGACTATTTATTACGTAAGTTAATCATTCGGAAGAAACTGTTACAGTTTTCAAATCCGACGAGACATGTTGCACTGCGTAAATCAAATATTATATTTCTTTGAAGTGAAATGAAATTTTGGATTGTGTTTAACAATTTACAAAAATATAAAGTGTGACACACTTCAAAGAAACATAATATTTGATTTACGCAGTGCAACATCTCTCGTCGGATTTGATAACTGTAACGATCCCATACTTGACTCTGATGACGCTAACAAAGCTACTAATATGCTTGTTAATTACTTAACAACGGCAATAAAGCAAAACACTACAAGCCATAAAAATTCCAACCGAAAGCGAATACGTAAGCCATGGGTTACAAAAGCTCTAATCTGATGCATGAGGCATAGAGACAACCTGCACAAAAAATTATAAAGAGACCCTAATAACGAAATTTTAAAAGTATCTTATAAGCGGTATAGAAACTACTGCACATCTCAATTAAAAAAGGCAAAACGTCAATATGAAAAGAAAGAAGTTCATATGGCAAAAGGTAACAAAAAAAAAACTATGGGAGGTTATTAAAAAAATCAATGGCACGGGCAAAACAGTTGACAAGTCATCTTGTCTATTGTCTCCAAATCACCCACAACAGAGTGTCGATGACGTCAATAGATTTTTTGCCAATGTTGGTAAAAACTTAGCTTCAAAAATAAGTCCATCTCTAAATAATTCTTCGTTTTCATGTCTCAACTCTCTGACAAGTCCACCTAACTCGTTAGTAATGCTCTCTACTGACGAGTGTGAAATATTCCACATTATCAAGTCACTAAAAGATAACTGTGCAGTGGGCATAGATCTCATTTCTTCAAACATCCTGAAGCGCTATATGCATCTTCTTATTGCTCCGATCACACATATCTGTAACCTCGCCTTCTCTACCGGAGTATTTCCACACGCCTTCAAAACCTCGTTGATTAAACCCATACACAAGGGTGGTGACAGAGACTGTGTCAATAACTTCAGGCCAATTTCCATATTACCAACTTTGTCTAAGATTCTGGAGCGTCTAATAAACCGTCGTCTAATCAGCTTTTTGGAAAGCAACGACCTTCTATCTCCGTCTCAATATGGCTTCCGGCAAGGCATTTCAACTGCAGACGCCGTACACGACCTAGTTGATTCTGTCATAAGAAATATGGATCAAAGAAGAAAATGCATCACCGTTTTCCTGGACCTGGCAAAAGCTTTTGACACAGTCTCTATCCCACACCTATTAAACAAGCTCGAAGTGAACGGAGTAAGAGGTTTACCGCTGAAGCTGTTTAAAGATTATCTAACAGGAAGAAATCAGCGGGTAAAAATCGATAATTGGCTTAGCGAAGATCTTGCAGTAGAATACGGTATCCCGCAGGGTAGTATCGTCGGTCCAACCATTTTCCTAGTGTATATTAATGACCTGTGTCAGCTGAAGGTCCATTGTGGTAACATACTTACCTTCGCGGATGACACAGCGATTTTTTTCAGTGGTAACACATGGCAAGACGCTTTCGCTGTTGCCCAGGCGGGATTTAGTAAAGTTACAGACTGGCTTCAAAGTAATGTCCTAACATTAAACGTACCTAAGACCAAGTACATGACCTTTGCATTCAAAAAAAGCTCACTACCGTCTTCATCCGACAAAATCATAGCTCATGTTTGTGACGGCACTGTACCCACCTGCGACTGCCCTTGTCTTCAACGTACCAGCACCATCAAATATCTTGGTGTCACTATCGACGAAACGCTCACATTCAGACCTCATATAGATTTACTAGTGACTAGGCTCCGTAAGTTAATCTTCATTTTTAAAAGCCTGAGACACGTCGCCGACCACCACGTCATCAAAATGGTGTACTATGCGTTGTGCCAATCTCTGATAGAATATTGTATCACATCGTGGGGCGGTGCTGCAAAAACCCATATAATTGACGCTGAGAGGGCACAACGTGCCATTTTGAAGGTTGGAGCTGGTCTGCCTTATAGGTTTCCAACGACTGACCTGTACGAGAAATGGCAAGTACTGTCAGTGAGACAGTCTTTTATTCTACGCACTGTCATTAAATACCACAAACAAACGTAGAAAAGGAATCGTGTGGCAAGCCCAGTCCCTTCACTCGTCTCTATCACGGCACTTTTTCTGTTACCAAGGACAGTATCTTTATAACAAACTGAACAATAAACTCTCACTACTCCCGCTTAACACCCATATCTGCAAACAACATGTGTCAATATTCCTGCAGTCACTCAATTATAACGACACTGAAAATTTAATACACATGATTATTTGAAAATTCCCACAATAACAAAAAAAAAAGCCTTACTTAACTTATTCTTCCTTGCTTAACATAACATTATTATTCCCACCTTTGTTCTCTCCCTGTCTGTTGTATCCTCTGATTTATAACCAAAACAATTAAGAAACTATAAAAGGAACACACCAATAATATTATAAGTACCTACTTCTCATTCACTGCAAATCCTCACCCACATACACACATACGCACACATATACTCGTACCCAGACACACACTCACGTAAGTACGCGCTCATGTACGCACACATAGACACAAAAGCTGCAACGTTACATCCCCAATATGTATTTCCTAGTTAAGTTTAGTAATTTAAGACGTCATTGAACTTCTCACCATGACATTTAAATGTATTACTTTATAACTTTCATGAGGCTCACAACGTTATTTTTTACGATCCGCGGGAGGGCACTGGTGACCTGTACTACAGGTTTTTTCAAACCTATTTCAGGCACCAGTCTCTCACAACGATAGGGTACATGTGTATAACTAGCCTTAGACATTTTATAGACATTAAGAACCCATTGTGTGAGAGAAATAAATGATTTTATTATTATTATTATAATCCACTTATTTCGTCGTATCGATGGATCGAACCGTGGCTTAATTGGCAGAGCACCTGGACGTGTAATCCGGGGGGTGCGGGTTCGAGTCCCGTCGGTACGATGAAATTTTGGATTGCATTTAACAATTTACAAAAATATAAAGTGTGACACACTTTAAAGAAACATAATATTTGATTTACGCAGTGCAACATCTCTCGTCGGATTTGAAAACTGTAATGATTTCTTCCGAATGATTAACTTACGTAATAAGTAGTCATAAATGGCGCCGCCAATGCATAATTGGGTTAACAAATGCAATCCACTAATTTCGTCGTAACGATACTACGCACCGTGGCTTAATTGGCAAAGCACCGGAACATGTTATTCCGGAGGTTGCGGGTTCAAGTCCCGTCGGTACGATGAAATTTTGTATTGTGCTTAACAATATAATACAATTCTAGAAAAAAACTCTGCGCAACTTTTACTTATATAAATGAGTGGGATTCTTGATTTGTTACAGCAACTTTCAGCAAATAGTTAAATAATTTATGATCGTACAAAACTGAAAAACCAACTTCACATGCCGCGATAGTCAAATGTCTAAACCATCTCCAGAGATTATTATCAGATCTCGATAAAGTTTGAATGGGACCAAACGGGGGGCATATTCTCTCAATCAAAAATGAATTTTTCAAATCAGTTAAGATTTCACGGAGTTCGGAGGTAACAAATATTTAAAAAACAAATTCCATTAATAAAATCAATAAAGTGAATAGACTTGGCTTCAAGCCAGCTTCCAATACAGAAGTTTATTGACTAGACATGATACAAGTAGGTATCTAATACTGAGAAAAAGCAAACATCAGTTTTTGATGTCGCGGTCGGTATCAATACCACTCAATACGGTATAATCGAGAAGTTATCAAAATCAGAATATTTAATTACGCCAACTTTAATTTACGTTACAAGAATCTGATATCTAGGAGCTTTGTGTTATTTTAAATGAGTTAAGGTTATTGTAATATTAAGGTTGCAATATAGAAGCCATTATTATTTGGTTCTATGTCTAACCTTAATGTTCATTTTATCTCTAATTATAATGTCGTATAATTACAATAAGCTAAGGAAAAATGTTGTTGAATCGGTAACTGTGATGTGAGTGCTAGCACAAACCAAGCGTTTATTAGTACTCGTCAAAATTGTTGTATACCGCTATAAATATTTATAGAAAATAAAGAAAAAAAAAGGTAACAGGACAAGATACCTGAAAAGTAAACTATGACATATAAAACGCTGGATTGTTGAATGTTGCGTACATCACTGCAGTAGGTCGCTCGTTACCCTGAGATTTTTTTATTGACTTGCACATGCCGTAAATTTTAAATTTATTGCTTTCCCATTCCAAAAGCTTGTAAAACAGCAATTCTTATCCAAAAATCCATTACCCAGGGCTCAAGTTACAGAATCAAATTATACTTAACTAGTGTAGAAACTCGGAGAACTCTGGGAGTTTATTACCCGCGAAACTAAAGTTGTATATTCCATGTGTATAACATCTTTGATTATGTTGTATGGATTTGCTTCCACGGTCATCATTAGCCTACAAAAGTTTACTACTCGACATAGGCCTCTCCAATTTCATGCCACTGAGCACGATCCTCGGCGACTCTTATCCTGCTCTTGCCAGCCACATTGCCAATATCATCGCTCTACCGTCTGAAAGTGTCTTACGCTAAGTTTGTTAGTTCACTGTATCTACTCGTTTCGACTACTCGAACTCGTGTACGTAGTCTGCTAGAATTTTAAATATCTTAATAGTTTTACTTGATAATTACATTAAAAGATTTCCAATAAAGCTATTGTAGAAATCTGCCGTGACACCAATGTTAGCCTTTTCTATATATCTCAATGATAAACTTATGATAAATCAAATATAAATTTACAATAATATGGTTTTTAACGTTAGAACTTTGTCCCAACTCTTCTGAGAAAGTCACCAATAATAAGTACGACTCTAGTTCCGGGTATCAGGTGCAGTACGTCTATCAAAAGTATGTTCATAAAAGTGCACATACGAACAAATCGTTCATGTATGAAAATAATTTAAGATAGTTTAAAAACCCGATTTTACATGCCACGGGAGTCAGTTTCAGTACCAAGTTTGAGATGTTTATCGCCATTCCTTGAGAGATACTTATAATTCAAATCAGTATACAATTGTAATAGCTTTTCTACAAGTATTAAAAAATATATAGATGAATTAAGAATGTCCTCCTTTTTGAAAGTCATTTGTAAATATGATTTACATGGTATATACCTTTATCCACATACTCAAAGCGCAAAACTAAAGTTTTTACATCTATTGCTTGTGTATAAAACCGAGAGCTTTATTGTAACACTAATGGAATAGTTGTCTACATTATCATAGAGATCTCAAGTATAAACTGATGTCCGCCTGACTTGCTGCCAAAAAAATTTACCACCATCAAGAAGAAAATCTGCTGCCATAACCTTACGGTGTTGCAGTAGCACAGCCCTCGACAATCAGAGTATTCTAGGCCTGGCGTGTTCTCCATCGTCACCTACATCATCGCTTATCACCAGTCGAGATAGTGATCAAACGCTACCTATAAGATATAAATGAAAGTCAAACTTGGTAAGTTGAGTTTAAAGTGTTACCCGTATTTTAATATAAAAAAATGGTAAATAGTTAGCTTACCAATTTTAAAAAAAAAAGATATTTTCATTGTGTGACGCAATATTCGGTACTTATATAATGTAAACTATATGTATACTACTGTATGTATGTATGTATATATATATCAATCCACACGAGGTGATTTACTTCCACATACACCGTACGTACTACCAAGGATTGTGTTTCCGGAACGGTCCCATTCTACGGATCATCGAGTCGCGAGTAAAATACTAGAGGCAAGCGTGCATCATTGTGAACTACATAGTTATTAACCATAAGGTGAGCCACGTAGTGTTAAAAACTTGAACAGTTTGAATTTAAACAACTGAATTATTGAAAAGTAACACAAACCCTTTTTGCGTAAAAAATGATTTTTTTTGTTTATTTAATGAATATTGTTACATCGCGTCGTCGAGTCGCGATGTTTCGCCAAGCTTCTCGAACAAAAATACCGTGGGAAAGAATAGACTAATTAGGGGCTATAAACACCCGACCCGACCGTCATAAAAGTAACTTTCCGGGAATTCAGACCCTAGTCAATGTACCTAGTTTTGTAGTTAAGATTGAACCTTATTCATAAGTAGTTAGAGATCAAATTAGCATGTATGGTAAAGTTGTTTACATCAGATGCTCAAAGGAAAGCCGCCCCTTTTGTTTGTGATTTTTATTACTTGTTTTGAACGTCTTTTGTCTATTGTTTCGAGTCAATACTGGAAAGTTCTTTAGAAATATTCTCGTCCTATATAAGACGTTGAAACCGCGGCTTCAGTCAGTCTTTCTCTGGAAGCGACAGTGTAACTATCTAAGCGCGGATAGCGACCAAGTGATCGTTAAGTGTTATCAGTGAACTAGTGTTGTGAACTGTGAACAGTGAAATCAGTGATTGTGATTACCAACAACCTCAGTGTGTGTTAACGGACTTTTGATAATTGTGCAAGACGATTTGGACAACTACTGTGGAACATTGTGCTAACCTAGTGATAAGTGGAAATAAACGTTCATCTCATCGGATTGGCATTTTAATACCACCCCGCACGTAACAATATTTTTTGCCGTTCTAATTCCTGACTAAATTTAAATATATGATTTATATATGTTTTGTAATCTCCTTTTAGGGTTCCGTAGCCGAATGGCAAAAAACGGAACCCTTATAGATTCGTCATGTCTGTCTGTCTGTCTGTCTGTCCGTCCGTATGTCACAGCCATTTTATTCCGTAACTGTTAGGATTACAGAATTGAAACTTGCTAGATGTATTCTGTGAACCGCTTTCCGATATTTATACAAAAATAAAAAATATAAAAGTTTAAGGGGGTGTATCCCATACATGGAACTGAAACAAAAAAAAAATTTCTTCAAACCTATACATGTGGGGTCTATGGATAGGTCTTTAAAAATAACATTGAGGTTCCTAAAATCATTTTTTCTCTAAGTCAATCATTTGAAAGATAGGCGCGTCTAAAGTGGTAAAATGTGTGTCCCCCCCCTTCTAACTTTTAAAGTATGAGAGTGAAAAATCTAAAAAAGATATATGATGTAGATCTTCATAAAAACTAATAAAGTCAAAGTCAAAGCATTTATTCAGTATATGGGCAAATTAAAAATTTGCACTTACACTCGTCAAATTACATTAAATAGATCATATTCAATAAAAAATATAATAGATATAACAGAAACATAACTTATTGCTTTGAATTTACAAAAAAAAAACATAGGTATTGAGCCATTCAGCTTTTATCTAGACGTCGAACGTCACACTTAAAACACATGTTTAATTCCCCTGATTAATGTAGGGTTGCCAACCGTACTATTACGAGCACCCGCAACCCAGTGGATGTTTCAATAACGAAAATTGGTTTGAACGAGATACAGTCAGCAGTTTTAGAGATATGGCGACCGCAAAGATAACTTTGTTTTTCATACAAACACTATGAGAAACAAAGTTAATTTTTTAGTTGCGAAAAATCATAGTTATGGAATACTTAACTGTGTTGCGGAACCCTACGAGTACGAGTCCGACTTGCAACTTGGCCAGTTTTTTTTTTATTTTGATATCTAGGCGATAGGTTTAGTAAAAAAAATATTATTAACGAGTTATAAGTTAGCGCCAAAAACCTGCCATTTGCATTTTTTTTTACACATCTCTAAGACACTTGGTTTTTGAGACGAATCTAACAATGCCTCGAAATCCATCCATCCAGCCGTTTGGAAAAAACGGGTAATATAAAACAAAAATATATATAAGTTACACGCAAAAAAACATAACTTAATATTTTTTTTTAAATTTTTTTTTTATAAGTACTTAACTTGGCAGTATGCTAAAAAAAGAGAGCATTGAGTTAATATTGAATGTGAGCTTAGTTTCAAGTTAACCTACAAATACGAGTCGCACATTTGCGGGGTTTTCATTACAGAGTTATGATTGTAGAGGCACGCGAGACCGCATTAATTGTGTTAAGTTTACCCAGCTTCTTAACTCAATGTAGCCGAGGATGGGCGTCTTAAAATATGGGAGTTTACATTGTTATTTCAACAGCTTTGAGAAGAAACATTTGATTTGCATGTGGGATTTGTATAGTCTTTGTAAAATATCTGAAGCAGTACTGTTGTAGGTATTTTCTTATATGAACAATGGTATTAACAGTAGATTTTGACATTGCAATGCACTGCATATTTACGAACCTCGTCGAAAAGGTTAACCCTCGTATTTGATAACAACACTATGAGGTCTCACAGTTCTTGCCAACGAATAGTGTCATTAAAACATACATTATTGACATTACTTATATCAAATCCAGCGCTATGCGTCTGTCAAAATGTTTATGAATACTGCTGTTAGACTCGATTCGTTAAAATTTATATTCTTTTTTTAATTATTATAAACTAATTGTATTTGTGTGCGCGGGTTAGACGAATAGTGGACTGTATATTTGATTTTTGGTTGATGCATGTGATGGACGACAAAAAAACTGCGCGGGAGTAGACAAGAGAAAAAGGCAGTTTTCGAAAGGAAAAGGAGTGCACAATACCTTGAGTCCTTGGAGCTGGCCTGCGTAGATAACTTCACAGATATGGTACACTTCACAGCCTTGATAGCACAATTACATAGGTATTTCAATTTAAAGCACGAGAGCGGTCGCCTCCGTTGCGAGTTATTCGACGAGACTTGTTCCTTCTACCTTCGCGAGAGGCAGCACTGTCTATAGCGATCCGAAACGAGTATTTTCGGTCTCGCTCTTACATATGCGAGTAGGTGTGTACGGGAGCGTGATAAAGGAAGGGAAATATTGCATCAACCAAACATTATAATTTACTATTAAATTGCTATCATCGAAAATATTGAATTGGCGCAAACATCTCCCCGGGCTTGAAGGGATGCCTTCAAAAAATCGAAACTAAAGCAACGGTTAGCTATATCTAAATTAAGATCTACGATACTAACGAATGTAACCTAACCTAATATGATTTCCTAACCTAAACATGCGAGTTTACCCAACTATTGATTTGGTAAAGGGCAAAGACGTACAACTGGACGCATGTATGAGCCAGTCACAGTCCTAACGCGTACTATCCGTGTAACTCCATCGGAACCAGGAAAAACTTCCTCTACAATGCCCAAAGGCCAGTGAAGAGGAGGGCAGTTATCGGTTAAAAGAATAACAACAGTCCCGACAGTAATCGGGTCGACTGGTGTATTCCATTTACGACGCGACTGTAGCGTGTGAAGATAATCAGTTCTCCAGCGCTTCCAAAAAGACTGAACTAATTTGTCAAGAAGTTCATACCGAGAAAGTGTATGCAGGTTATCATCGATTTCTAATGCGGGTAAGTATTTTAAAGGCGTGAGATTCAAAAAGTGCGCTGGAGTTAAAGCGAGAGGTTCCGAAGGGTCGCTAGATAGCATTCTACATAGAGGTCGTGTATTCATGACTGATTCTACTTGAGCGAGTACAGTACTAAGCTCTTCGAACGAAAGTATTTGATCACCGATAACGCGATACAAATGATTTTTTAAACTCTTAATATTTGCTTCCCAATTGCCGCCGAAATGACTTGCAGCAGGGACGTTTAGTGACCATTCTATGCGATTTTTTGCTAACATATTACCGAAAACAGTTTTATGATACTTTGAACACAAACATTCGTGTAGTTCCGAAAGTGTGCGCTTGGCGCCGATATAGTTACTTCCATTGTCTGAATAAATTCTACCAGCTGGACCACGACGGGATAGGAACCGCTTAAAAGCTCCCAAAAAGCTTGCGGTGCTCAAATTTCCAGCTAATTCGATACACACCGCGCGAGTTGTCATACAAACGAATAGACACACGTAGGCTTTCGTCGATCGAATACCACGGCCGCGACTTACGGTGACCCTGTAAGGCCCGCAAAAATCCGTGCCAGTGTGGACAAAGGCCTTTGCAGATTCAACAACACGGCACGCGCGGTGATCTGCCATTTCCGGAAAAGACGGCTTGGGCCGAAGTCGAAAACAAGGCAGACATTTATGCACTCTATATATAATTAAATTGCGGGCAGAAAGTATCCAATACTTCTGGCGTAAGAGTGACATCAACAAATCAGGACCGGCGTGACAATTCACCTTGTGGTGATAGTCAACCAGTAAATCGAGAATGTGATGCTTTCGAGGAAGTACGATAGGGTGTTTTTGACAATAGCCTAAATTTGAATTGGTTAAGCGACCACCAACCCTAATGATTCCATTCTCAATGAAAGGTTTGAGATGTTGAAAAGAGCGCGTACAAGGTTTGCCTGCTTGTAGATTGGAAAATTCAGCGTCGAAATGCAAGCGTTGCAATTCGCGCAGTATCAATAACTCTGTGAAGTCAAGATCTGAAGCCGAAATACGATTACGTTGTGGTAAAAGTTTTGCAAATCTACAAACATAAACTACACAATGCAGTAATTTCGACCAGGACGAGAAGCGATTTGCCAACGAAATTATAAGAGAATCTTCAGGTGGCGAAGCGGTAAGTAACGAATGTTTCTTCTCTTCAAATACTTCTGTTATCATAGAAGGGTTGAAGGGGACGATAGGCCACTGCGAGACATCTAAGCATGCCCATGGAGGGCCATCAAACCAGAGCGGGTGTTCAATCAATTGCGACGGTTTTAGTCTGCGAGAGAGGCAATCCGCCGGATTTTCTCTACCGGACACGTGATACAAATCATGTGGATACAAGTGATTTTGTATTTTTGTCACTCTATTGGCTACAAACGCATCCCATCGATGAGGGGATGAATGTGCCCAACAGAGCGCAACAGTCGAATCCGAAAAAGCGAAAACTTTGTCAATATGAAAGCGGTTTTGGCAAGCGACAATTATGTTGTTCAAGAGCTGAGCAAGAATGAGTATAGCGCAAAGCTCAAGACGAGCAAGAGATACGACTTTCTGCGGAGAAACTCTTGACTTCGCGCTTATGAGACTTACGGTATTTTTGTCCCAATTGTGAACATGGAAATAAACCACTCCTCCGTAAGCCTTTTCACTTGCGTCAGCAAAGCCGAGAAGTGTGACGACACTATCAGCGACAATTCCGACATGTCGCGGAATTTTTATATTGGAGAGCAAAGGGAGTTCTTCTCTGAACTGAGCCCAAGCATGAGCAATTTCATCGGGTGGGGTGTCATCCCAATTACATCCACACAGCCAAAGCTGTTTGATGAGCAGTTTTGCATGAAGGACGACAGGTGCAACGAAACCCATAACGTCCCATATTTTCGCGACACATGACAATATGGTGCGTTTTGTACAAGCTCGTGCGGGTGCACTAAGCTTTAAGCTAAACAAATCACATGCAGGTGACCAACACAAGCCGAGTATCTTGTGTTGTTCCGATTCATCGAATTCCTTAACGGATGAAAGACGATGCGACTGCGGAATCGAATCGAGTACCTATTGCGAATTACTAGTCCATTTGACTAGTTCAAATTGGCCGGCGTTCATCAGACCGATCATTTCAGAAGAGGTCGATATGCCTTCCTTTTCATCTAGGACCGAATAGACGAAGTCGTCCATGTAGAGACCGTGGTCAACGATGGCTTTTGCCTTAGGGAAATAATCACCTTCATCGACAGCAAGTTGTTTAATTGTTCGTAGCGCATGAAATGGACTAGATTTCAGGCCAAATACGACACGATTAATATCGAAAACCTGTAAAGGCTGTTGCGGGGAGAAGCGATACAATATTCGTTGAAATTGGCGATCACATTCGCGAACACCGATGCTGAGAAACATTTGGCGAATGTCAGCCGAGAGCGCGATTGGAAATAAGCGAAAATTGACAAGTATATTGAACAAATTCCCTTGAAGATTTTGTCCACTATAGAGGAGGTTGTTAAGAGAGACGTGAGTGCTTGTCTTACAACTACCATCTAAGACAACTCTTAACTTCGACGTGACCTTGTCCTCTTTTACGACTCCATGATGCGGTATGAAATAAGATTGGTCATCCGAGGATTCTGTGTCTGCAGGTACAGGCGAAATATAACCCTTGTCTAAGTATTCGTTGATGACACCGTCGTAGGCCGTCTTCAACTTTGGAGAAGCCAGCAATTTTCTCTCGAGACAAAGAAATCGACGTTCACTTGCTTGTCGAGAATCACCAAGTGAATGTACATCTCCTTTGAAAGGCAGCGCTACTACATATCGGCCATCATCAGAGCGAGAGGTCGTCCGTGTATATATTTCTTCACAGATTTTATCGTCTGGGCTGAGGAGGGGTGGAACGTTCACTTCCTCCAGCTCCCAAAATTTACGAACTGCAGAATCGAGAGGATCAGCAATACAACAATACGAAGCGGTTTCGAAACGATCAACATGAGTTGGTGTCTCACCAACAATCACATAGCCAAGGACAGTTTCCAGTGCGAGCGGGGAGATACGAGAGGGATGTCCTTAAACCTTGTGCGACAAGAGAAGATGCGGGAAGATTGCGGCTCCGATCAGTAAATCGATCGAACCGGAGGCGAAGTACGTATCGTCCGCGAGTTGTATGTTTTTAAAGTTCGACAAATGCGAAACATCGACCGAGACAGTCGGCAAGCAATCAGTTATCCTATCTATAATCAGCGACTTCATATCGTAATTAATATCACGATCGAAACGAGAGAAAAATCGAATATTTATCGACCCTTGAACATTTTTAGTCGAACCACCTATTCCCTTCACGGTAGTAATAGTGCGGTTATCATTTATGTTCAAACCTAAACGCTGACAGCAACCTTTAGTTATAAAATTATTTTGTGAGGCGCTGTCCAACAAAGCACGAACGATATGTTCATTACCACGAGAATCGACGATAACGACACGCGCAGTTGCGATCAAGATCGTGGTAGGGCCACGATGAACGACTTTGTTATCTGATAACGCACAAAGAGTGACGTCATCAGTTCGAGCGGGGTTAGTCAATGCGACGGATGTGTCCTCCTGTCCCGCGGTCTGCGGCGGGGGGACGACAGCGGGGTGGGCGCATATGTGCGCGCGCGCTACGAGAGAGTTTCTGTTATTATTATTAGCTACGGATGCATTTCGAAAACACAACATAGTGTGATGTTTCGAATTGCATTTTTTACACAAAGAATTCGACCCACAAGTGGATAGACGATGTCCTGCACTTAGACAATTAATGCATAAATTATTTGCCTTAACGAATTTAAAACGCTCATTCGGGTTATAGTTATGAAACACGGAACATTTGTATAGATGATCGTGTTTACTATTGCACAAGGAGCACGAGGATTGTTGAGAACTGGAGGTGGCATTTACATAGACTTGCGTAGTGGAAGTGTTATGCGACTTAGATGTCATGTCCATTCCTCGATCGAAACTCTTCTTCGTTGCTTCATGTTTTACAGAAGAAGTGCGTTGCAATATTTTTATATGATCGCGAACAAATAACGATAAATCATCGAATGAGGGCATTTCACAAGTGCGTTTGTATGATTCGAATGCACGGGCGGTTTCTGGGTCTAATTTTTTGAGTGCGATATACAAAAATACGAAATCTGAGAGATCATCGACTTTCAGGTTTTTCAAAGCGGCGACTGAGCATGCAAATTTATCGAGAAATTGTTCAAGATTGTTAGGATTTGCGGACGAAATAGCTTTGAGATCGAACATTTGATCTAAATACGAAGTTGCAACCAGCCGTTTATCCTCGTATTTATTTTTAAGCAAATCGAAAATTAACGAATAATTTTCGGCGCAAGGCGTTATGCCGGAGCAAACGGATCGAGTTTTGCCAGTTAACTTACCTATCAAATAATACAATTTTTCAGATTCAGTTAGCGAGCTGTTATTATGTATAGCATTTTGAAAACTAGCGAAAAATAGCGGCCAATTCTTTATATTACCATTAAATTCGGGTATTTCAATCGGTGGTAATCTAGGCGATTTGTGTTGAGATTGCGTCACGGGTTTGACGTCACTAATCTGCAATTTCAATGTTTTGGCGGCTCGACGAACGCTGCCCAATAGATCCTCAAACGAAGAAAGCGACTGATAATCAATACTATAGTCTGGATCTAATTTTAGCTCGATGCTAATTATTTTGTCCAACACACTTTGAAAGTCAGTATGCAAATCATCTACGGTTTCTATTTCAATCAAAAATGATTCCCTAATTGCTTCCGATTGAAGGTCACTAGAGTGATTAGAAATTCCTTGCATACGAGCAAAAATCCTGTCTCTTTTAGCATAAAGCATCTTTAACTGTGAATTTAACTCTGTAGGAGCCATTTCAACAAGTTAATCTATTATAAATAGTTAAACAGATAAGCGGCGGAGAAACGAGTAGCTATACAGCTGTTACGCCAGCGAGTAAGTGCGAAGTAAGTACCTATATGATGCGACGCGACAGAATTAAATAATGTATAGTAAGGTATAATATGGCAAGTTGAAGGCTATTTACGACCGAATATAAAACAAAATTTTATTCTATGTATTTAAACAAGCGATTTACGATTTACTAACTAAGCGGGGTGATTAACAATTTGATAGGTAGGTAGGTATGATAATAGTTTATAGTAAAGTGGGATGAACAACAATAAGATTACTTAGGTATATCTTTTATCAATATAATCAATGTGATTAACAAGAAACTTCAGCCTGGTAAGTACCTATAAGTATATAAGAAATTAGCGATGCGGTTTACTTAGACGATTTTTATGTAGGTATCTACATGACTCAACTAATAATAACTCAACTAAGTTGAAGCGAAACGACCAATAGTTTTATAATGCAATATAACGACAATAATATTTTATTTTCAATACATGTATCTATCTAATATATAATGATATATTATATTAAATAGAATAACGAGATTTACAAGTAGCGATGGAGGTACACTTTGTATGTAGAAGCGGGTTAAGCGAAACGACTAATCGAATATTTAGGTAAACTAGCGATAAGTGATACGTATATTATAGTAATAAGTACGAATATTATAATAAAACGCAAATAAAACGAAAGAATGAGTTTGCGAGTTAAAGCGACAACGAAGGAGAAATAATGAGGAAATTGAAGGTAGTTTTGAGCGGGGCAACCGAGCGCTTTTATCTACGAGATCTTTGATTTTAGCGAGATATCCGAGTGATAGCTAACACTAATTCAATATCCGGATCGATAGGACCACGAAATGTGCGCGGGTTAGACGAATAGTGGACTGTATATTTGATTTTTGGTTGATGCATGTGATGGACGACAAAAAAACTGCGCGGGAGTAGACAAGAGAAAAAGGCAGTTTTCGAAAGGAAAAGGAGTGCACAATACCTTGAGTCCTTGGAGCTGGCCTGCGTAGATAACTTCACAGATATGGTACACTTCACAGCCTTGATAGCACAATTACATAGGTATTTCAATTTAAAGCACGAGAGCGGTCGCCTCCATTGCGAGTTATTCGACGAGACTTGTTCCTTCTACCTCCGCGAGAGGCAGCACTGTCTATAGCGATCCGAAACGAGTATTTTCGGTCTCGCTCTTACATATGCGAGTAGGTATGTACGGGAGCGTGATAAAGGAAGGGAAATATTGCATCAACCAAACATTACAATTTACTATTAAATTGCTATCATCGAAAATATTGAATTGGCGCAAACAGTATTTTTGTAATTTTATTTGTGATTTAATGATAATAATTAATGTAATGACTTTTTAATGTGTAACTATATGACTTGAAAAAATAGTCGCAATAAATGATTTTGATTGATTGATTGATTGATATTAAAAAAACATGTGGTAGAGGAACATCAAGTTAGTATTTGATTACGATCCAACAAGTTAATAAATAACAATACGGTCGAATACGATATCGTCCTTGTTAAATACTTGATTGTAATCTTAAATCACAAACAAATTTTGTCCATTATATCTCCACGGCAAAACGACTCGGTTGATTTGATTTGACTGATATTTTGCATGGAGATAGCCAATAGGACGAAACTGTGATTTGAAACCTGCAGTACAAAAAAAAACAAAGAGCATTAATATACAGAATCAGAACAGCCTAGCAAGCGCTACAGTACCACAAAATAAATCTTATTATGCCTGTGTATTAGGCTTATTTATGCAAATAAGATCTCACGCTGCATGTTTTCAAAAACGTTTAAGAAGAATTTAGATACAGTACCAAAATGAAATAAAAGAAAAAAATTGTCACCATTCGAATGTCTAGTCAAAATATTCCACTGCCCCTAAATTCTGCGAGTGTAGAAAGATTTCGAATTCGTAAAAATATTTTAAAAATCTAACCCGTATTCTAACTGGTAACGTATTCGAAAAATCAGGTCCCATTTTCTCGTTTTTCACACGCTGCGCTCAAATCGACGATTCTCTACGACCTGTGAATGCTTCGGAACCTTGAAGACTACAATCTTATTATAGGTTGAATTTTTTGGAATATACTTGTAGATATTTTGAACCTCGAAAATTCAAGATAAAATGTTGCATTTCCAAGCCTTAATATATATGTACAGGGTGATTCAGCATCGATGGATCAAACGAAGCAGGGTGGTAGTAGACATAACTGCGCATCTATTGAACTCCCATGTATGTTCTAGCATTTTGTTATGTTTTGTATGCGATATGATTTTTTTTTACATATTTGCCTTTCGCCGCTTTGATTCACAATTTTTTTTGCCCAACCCTTTACGCTAGCGCTATTTTTTGTTATAATCGTAGGTCAATAACAGACCTAACAAATGGTATTATTATTATTTTAATCGAAAAGTAAATTTTTCATTCGTTTCATTCATTCATCATTTCATTTTTAATCGAAAAAAAAACTTTCAAAATAATAGAAAATGTTACAAAAATCTCATCGACCAAATGCTACTGCATAAAGTTTGCGAGGACTACAAAAAAAATCACATATTATTTATTTTTCATAGCTATTACAAAACTTCAATATTTTACTAGCTACCACCTCTGCAAATTATATTTACCTATGTTATGCGGTTTACATTAAAAAGGTGTGATTAAGTCAAAATTATAGTCGCCAGTTTATCGGTCTTTTATCGGATACATTTCGGGGAGTGTGCCTTCCAACTGCACGAATTAATTCCACCGTCCTCCTTTTACCATCGTACTACCAGACGTACAGATATACGCCATCGATACATGGTTGATGTTCCATTCTGTCGCAGAAAGCGCTTTGCATGAACATTTATCATACGCACAGCAAAGGAATGAAATTCCCTGCCAGAGTTTGTGTTTCCTGTGAAGTACAATCCGGGGGTCTTTAAATCGCGAGTGAACAGGTCTCTATCTTCTAGGCAAGCGTGCTACATCGTCGATCACATCTTCACTTAACATCAGGTGAAATAGTGATCAAACGCTTGCTTATCTACAATAAAAAGGAAATTAAAAAAAATAAGTTCACATAATTTTTTCAAAATTGCCTATTCTCTCATAGATGTTTAGATACAATAAGTAGGTATACGTTGCATCGCTATGCAAAAGAGCATGACAACAAAGAAAAGACAGCATATAAAATGATGATCCTAATTGTGCAATTTCTATCCACCCGAAAACCTCTTTTTAACCCAAACCAATAAGGTGGTCACGTCCGAACATTAAATAAACAAAATAGTCGACACAAACATAAAAATACTAAAACATTTCCGACCATGTCGTCCGAAATCGCACACACTTCGGCACGTACAGTGGAGGGCGCTTTCCCTAATGCCCTAATTCAAGGGGATGAGCGGCTTCTGAGGCTCAAAAGGGCTAAAGGGCTGCTGTTGTATTTAGTTAGGGCTCACACCCCATTTGGATTCATCGAAAATATTGCATTATGTATGACCGTATCGTTTTCTTTAACGTTGTGACTCTTTTCGGTGATTTGGAGATTCCCAATCTGCTGTGCCAACAAGTTTCTTATAAAACCGTATATTGCTAACATTCTGGACACGTACAAAATAAAAATATACTCAATTTGTTGTTTTCTTTCTCAATTAAATAGAGGGAAATAACGCTGGACTTAAAATTGAGCCTTGTGGCAGGCCTCTTAGCGATCGCCAAAACACATGCATAGTCACAAAATTTCAGCTCATATTTAATGTTAATTTAATTACCAAACGCAACAGAAACAACTAAACTAACTTCGTTAGATGAACTCCGAACTTTATAAAGGAAATAGAACATACAACACTGTGAAAGGCCTCTTCGAACTCCAAAGATCAAAAAGCTCTAAGTTTTGGAACAGCCACTCACAGAAATGCGATGTAGATAGTAACATGTGTTAGGAACTGGGCCTCGCAAGCAATTAAGAAAACTAAGTTGTTGCTTAGTTCAAGTGTGCTTAACTTAAGTAGTTTCCATTTGACATAGTTAATAGTTTAGTATACTTATGATTCTTACTATTTATAGATAGGCACACATGTGTCTCGCAGCTTCGCAAGCGTTAAAAAGTATCCCGTGACCTATTCTCTACATATGTACAAAACTTCAGCTAAATCGGCCGTTTGGCCGTAAAAAGTAACCAAATAAACTAATAAGGTAAGTTGGTAACTAACTACTACTACTACTACTAATTTAAAAAATGTTATTTATTTGATTTTGAAATAATAATAACCGACTTTACAAAAAAGGAGGAGGTTCTCAATTCGTCGGAATATATTCTTTTTCATGTATGTTCACCGATTACTCAAAGACACCTGAGCCCATTTGGAAAATTATTTTTTTATTTGAAAGGAAGGTTGAAAGTTTATTCACAGATGGTTCTATCTCTGGTGGTATCTGCAGAGATATTGAGATAGCATCTCAAAATTAGTACTGAAAATGACTAGAACGCGACGTTTGAAGTCGGTTCTTTTATTTTTTTAAACCATCTTAAATTATTTAGAAAACGAATTTCATTTTGCCCCCTTATACAGAAGCTCTATTCCGCCTACCACCAATCAAAGATGGCTATCTAACTTGGAATAAATCCAAGGCAGATGGCAACGACCCACATCGCTACCATGGGCCCGGGCCAACTGCCAATCGTGATCATAACCGGCCAATTAGAACTCGGCCTAAATAAACCGGGTTTAGGGTAAATTATTGCAGGCAAGATGAAACATGGCAGTAAACATTCGGCATTTTTGGTGTTCTTTTTGCTAAGTTTGATTTAACGGTATAATTGCATTTGTTGATTTCAAACTTTTGTATAGGTTCCATCAATTCAGTAGAGCTTTTTAGGAAATATAAATGAACTGCACTATAATATTTTATGTAATGTTTATATTTGTGACGAATTTGTGTGTTTATATTTGTGGGGCGAAAACAGTGTACTCGTAAGCTACTTTAATGCTTGTTTTTAAAATTCTTGGCCGACTTAAAATTAAAACGAATTTAAATTTAAACTCAATTTTCGTGATAACTGTTTTTTATTGGTTGCCTACATTTTTATAGCCTTTGTATACCTTTTGCCGTTGACCAATTTGGATAATGTTATGGGAAGATATACCTACAGGATCTAAATACACGTGCAGCATGTGCTGTCGCTCAATTTTTAAAAATTATATGATATAACCTAGGCTTAGATTATAGCATTTACCAAAGTTTTATATCTAGTTTTATATCATATATAAAGTTTGATATCGCTAATTGAATACTTTGCCACTCTAATGTCAATTTATAAAAAGACACTATTAGAGTTTATCCATAATTGAGAAAAAGTATCTTGGACAAAGACTATGACCTGAAGTCTCACAAAGCTTGAGGTCGATCCAAACATCCGAGAATGAAACTCAATATTGCCAGACGCTAAAATTGATATACCTATTAACTGCAAGGTCAGAAACCAAGATCACTTTATTCATAGAGCAAAATTTAAACGCTTAAGGCTTCACCTATACATTTAAATGTTTCAAATGAACGTCTCCTGTCTTTCCAAAGGCTTAACAAGAAATTTGCTGGGGCTATCTCGCCATGACGCCTTTACTGCTTTGGCATGCACCCAGAGATGACGTCATTGCGACCTAGGTCACGCACTAGATATTACAACAGTATCAACTGAATTTCAACCTATGGATGGAGTAGACAGAACAAATTAATAATGACGGGATGTACCTAGTATATCTTTGGTTGGCTGGTTGGTTCGTTACCTTGTATCTTGGTATAAGATATATTTTGTTTCATCTTTTGTAAGCTACTGTAGGTAGCTGATTACAAAACATAAAGTGCATCTTTTGTAAATGTGCTTACAATGGCTTTTTAGGGTTCCTTACCTCAAAAGAAAAAAAGGAATGCTTTATAGGATTACTTTGTTGTCCGTCTATCTGTCTGTTCGACTGTCCGTCTGTCAAGACCCCTACTTCTCGAACGCGTAAAGATATCAAGTTGAAACTCATATCAAATACTCGTGTCTACGGTCTTTTTAGCTGTGACAAAATCAAACTTGTAAGTCATAGCGATCTAAAGATATGAGCGTTATTGTCTCATATTCTCGCATATTTTGCGATTTCACAAGGCGATCAAAACCTATAGGGTACTTCCCGTTGACCTAGAATCATGAAATTTGATTTGAAGCAAGGTCTTGAAGCACTTATATAGGAATAAATCTGAAAATCATGAATATGTAGTTTAATAACAAAAAAAGCGAGTTTACTAAGTATTTAACTAACTAAGTAACTTTATTATATGCGGTTGGTTTAATACATTTTCTATGAATCGAACTGCATAGTTAAGTTTGTCCTTACTCGACTGACTCGGTGGGCGAGTTCAACTCGACTTGGCCAGTTTTTTATGATATAAAGTAACATAACAAGATAAGCAACACTCGCTTGATAAGAAATACACAAGATGTAGTTACGTTCTAGACGTTCTAGGTCTAGCAAGTTCACCAAACTCGACGGCATCATCGCTTACGACCAAGATATTAGTCAAACGTTAGCTTATCAGATATAAAAAGTTTGTAACAAGACCATACGAAACACATTTTAATATTTCTCGAGCCCAACAACTGCGCTCCACTGCACCCGTTTTGCGCTCACAATCAAGCTCGCATCAAATATTCACATGGGTTCTTCTACGTCTTGAGGAGTGTGTGTGCGCGGCCTTAGGTCATTAGGTGAAGGCCACAGTGACAGTATTAAGGTGGCATGATTTATGTTTCGGTTATGAGGGTTTTGGTTATAGTTAGGGGAAATTTAGGTGGAAATTGGTATCTCACGTAGTAAGTATCTCTTGTTTGGGTTAGGGTGAAATGGGACGGGCGGTTTTATTATGCTTGAAATTTCAGGTAAAAATTTGGTGTGGTTTATTTTTATTGGGTGATAATTTGGTTCGGATTTCATTCACTGGACTGAGAATGGTGTGTCTTGCAATTTAATTTTTTAGTTAAAAACACTATTTGTCCCAAACTTGCTAATCTACTGATCACACCTTGTTATAGACTTGAATGTATACACCTATGTGTATGTATTTATTTGTATTTATAAAGTAGTTATGTATTGTATAATTTTAAAATATATAAGTATGTCTATATCAACACCAATATTATAAATGCGAAAGTCAGTTTGTTTATTTGTTTGTTTGTTTGTTTGTTTGTTTGTTTGGGACTTCTTCACGGTCAAACGGCTTGACTGATTGGGCTGAAATTTTGTACAAAGATAGAACATAAGGCAGAATAGGATATAGGATACTTTTTTTTTGGCTATCGAGTCAGGGGGTCCAGATATTTTTAATTGAATTTTGTAACTAAAGGACCTCTTTTCGAATAAACGGCTTGACCGATTTGCCTGAAATGTTGTATAAAGACAGTTCATAAGGCAGAATAGGATATAGGATACATTTTTTCTGGCTATCGAGTCAGGAGGTCCAAATATTTTTAATTGAATTTTGTAAATATACGATCTCTTCTCAAATAAACGGCTTGACCGATTTGCCTGACAAGTTGTATAAAGACAGTTCATAGGGCAGAATAGGATTTAGAATACTTTTTTTCTGGCTATCGAGTCAGGGGGTCCAGATATATTTAATTGAATTTTGTAACTAAAGGACCTCTTTTCGAATAAACGGCTTGACCGATTTGCCTGAAATGTTGCATAAAGACAGTTCATAAGGCAGAATAGGATATAGGATACTTTTTTTCTGGCTATCGAGTCAGGGGGTCCAGATATTTTTAATTGAATTTTGTAAATATAAGATCTCTTCTCGAATAAACGGCTTGACCGATTTGCCTGAAATGTTGCATAAAGACAGTTCATAGGGCAGAATAGGATATAGGATACTTTTTTTCTGGCTGTCGAGTCAGGGGGTCCAGATATTTTAAATTGAATTTTGTAACGAAAGGACCTCTTTTCGAATAAACGGCTACACCGATTTGCCTGAAATGTTGTATGAAGACAGTTCATAAGGCAGAAAAGAATATAAAATACTTTTTTTCTGGCTATCGAGTCAGAGGGTCCAAATATTTTTAATTGTATTTTGTAAATATAAGATCTCTTCTCAAATACACGGCTTGACCGTTTTGCCTGACATGTTGTATAAAGACACTTCATAGGGCAGAATAGGATATAGAATACTTTTTATTTCGCTATCGAGTCAGGGGGTCCAGATATTTTTAATTGAATTTTGTAAATATAAGACCTCTTCTCGAATAAACGGCTTGACCGATTTGCCTGAAATGTTGTATAAAGACAGTTCATAGGGTAGAATAGGATATGGGATACTTTTTTTTAGGCTATCGAGTCAGGGGGTCCAGATTTTTTTAATTGAATTTTGTAAATATAAGACCTCTTCTCGAATAAACGGCTTGATCGATTTGCCTGAAATGTTGTATAAAGACAGTTCATAGGGCAGAATAGGATATCGGATACTTTTTTTTTGGCCATCGAGTCTGAGTGTTTAGATTTTTTTTATTGAATTTTGTGAATGTGTGGCCTCTTATCAGCTAATCAGCTTGACCGATTCAGCTGAAATTTTATACATATTACAGTTTGTATAGCATAGAATCACATAGGATACTTTATTTCTGGCAGTCGAGTCCAGGTGTCTAAAATTTTTAAATTGAACTTTGTAAATGTGTGGCCTACTCTCGGTCAAACGGGTTAAACATTTAAGCTGAAATTTTGTACACAGGCAGTCAAAAAGACATAGAAGGGCAACAAATACTTTTTTTTTGGGTCGAAATTTCAGTTGTCTATATTTTTATTATGGAATTTTGTAAATATGTGGCCTCTTTTCGGCCAAACGGCTTGACCGATTCAGATTAAATTTTGAACAAAGACATTAAATAGGGCATAAAAGGGCAAGGAATACTTTTTTCGGCAGTTAAGTGTTGGTGCCTATATTTTTTCTTAAATTTACATAGAGTTTGCATAATCATAAAAGTTTGAGCTTAGGTTCATAGATAATGACTAAACTTAATAAGTGCCTTAATTAGGCCATAAAACTGTCAGGGTCATTAAAAGTCATCACAATTTACGCGATGGCTTTGCTTGCCCATCGTGTTTTATCTGCTTTGTGGGAAGTATTTCAAAAGCATTCGTGTTTTAACATAGGTATTGACTAAGTAGGTTATAAAAACTGTCAGGGTCATAAAACGTAAATATTTCGCGCTCACTTCGCTCGCGCAGTGATAGCGCTCGATGCGCTCACGCAAACCTTTGTTTTATCTACTTTGTAGGTAATATTTCAGCAACTTTTGTATTTTGATAGTCACATGCATCAGAACGAGTCCATAAATTGAAATAGTACAACCTCCAATAATCATTATGAATTTTAACCTTAAAATAAGTGGATATCAAGTTTAACCTTTGTGCCATCAGTGTTAACTTAGTAGGTCATAAAAACTGTCAGGGTCACAGAAGGTTGTAAAACTGATTCGCGCTCGCTTCGCTCGCTCAGTGATAGCGCTTGCTACGCTCGCGCAGTGATAGCGCTCGCTCCGGTCTCGCAAGCATTTGTTATGTCTACTTTGTAGGAAACATTTCAGCAACTTTTGTATATTAATGGCCACATGCATCACAACGAGTCCATAAATTGAAACAGTACAACCTTCAATAAACATAATGATTATTAACCTTAAAATAAGTGGATATGAAGTTTAACCTCTGTGTCATCAGTGTTGTCTTAGTAGGTCATGAAAACGGTCAGGGTCATAAAAGGTCGTAAAAATTTTTCGTGATTTCAGTTTCGTTTTAAGTGATAGCGCTTACTACGCTCGCGCAGTAATAGCGCTCGCTCCGGTCGTGCAAGCATTAGTTATATCTACATTGTAGGAAATATTTCAGCAACTTTTGTAATTTAATAGCCACATTCATCAAAACATGACATAAATTGGAACAGTACAACTTACAATAATCATAATGATTTTTTTACCTTGAAATAAGTGTATATCAAGATTAACCTTAGGGTCATCGGCGTTGACTTAGTAGGTCATAAAACTGTCAGGGTCATAAAATGACAAAAAAAATTTTCGCGCTCGCTTCGCTCGCGCATTGATAGCGCTCGCTACGCTCGCGCGAACCTTTGCTTTATCTACTTTGAAGGTAATGTTTCAACATTTTTTTTGTATTTTAATAGCCACATGCATCAAAACGAGGCCATAAATTGAAACAGTACAACCTTCAATAATCACAATGATTATTAACCATAAAATAAGTGGATATCAAGTTTAACCTTTGTGTCATCAGTATTAATTTAGTAGGTCATAAAAACTGTCAGGGTCATAAAATGACGTTAAAATTTTTCGCGCTCGCTTCGCTCGCGCTTTGATAGCGCTTACTACGCTCGCGGAGTAATAGCGCTCGCTCCGGTCGTGCAAGCATTTGTAAAATGTACTTTGTAGGAAACATTTCAGCAACTTTTGTATTTTAATAGCCACATTCATCAAAACATGTCATAAATTGGAACAGTTCAACCTTCAATAATCATAATGATTTTTACCTTAAAATAAGTGGATATCAAGTTTAACCTTAGGGTCATCGGTGTTGACTTAGTAGGTCATAAAAACTGTCAGGGTCATAAAATGACATAAAAATTTTCGCGCTCGCTTCGCTCGCGCATTGATAGCGCTCGCTGCGCTCGCGCGAACCTTTGCTTTATCTACTTTGAAGGTAATGTTTCAACATTTTTTTTGTATTTTAATAGCCACATGCATCAAAACGAGGCCATAAATTGAAACAGTACAACCTTCAATAATCACAATGATTATTAACCATAAAATAAGTGGATATCAAGTTTAACCTTTGTGTCATCAGTGTTAACTTAGTAGGTCATAAAAACTGTCAGGGTCATAAAATGACGTAAAAATTTTTCGCGCTCGCTTCGCTCGCGCTGTGATAGCGCTTACTACGCTCGCGCAGTAATAGCGCTCGCTCCGGTCGTGCAAGCATTTGTAAAATGTACTTTGTAGGAAACATTTCAGCAACTTTTGTATTTTAATAGCCACATTCATCAAAACATGTCATAAATTGGAACAGTTCAACCTTCAATAATCATAATGATTTTTACCTTAAAATAAGTGGATATTAAGTTTAACCTTAGGGTCATCGGTGTCGACTTAGTAGGTCATAAAACTTTCATGGTCATAAAAAGTCATAAACAAATGTCTCGCTTCGCTTGCGCAGTAATAACGCTACATAGCATATAATAGCGTGTTTTAACAGCCTCATACATTAGACTGACTCAAATACTTAAACAGCAAAACTTGGTAAACCTTGGTTAGGTTTACCAAGTGCCAAGTAATGATTAATGACTTTAACAATAGACGATATCGAGTTCGACTCAAGAGTCATCTATATAGACTTGATGATTAGATCATTAAACTGTCAGGGATATAAAAAGCCATAAAAAATGTTCACTTGCCCAATAATAGCGCTTGCTACGCTCGCGCAGCTATTCACCTTATTTTCTTTGTAAGAAATGTTTCAGGAACTGTTGTGTTGAGTCAAACATTTAAACAGCACAACTTCGTATACTAACCTAACCAAAAAAAATTATGACTTTAACAATACAGGATATTGAGTTCGACTTTAAGGGTCATCTATGGTGACTTGGCCTAAGAGATCATCGATCTAGACCTCAATGCTCTTAAAGACACAAATAACGCGGGCGAAGCCGCAGGTAACAGCTAGTAGTATAGTATTTGTATGTATGCCCACATATGTATATTTAGTAGTTAGCTTATAATAATAAATAAATATTGTATTCATATAATCGCCATCGCCGAACTCCCTTTGTTTTTTGTTACACTTGGTTGTCAGGAAGAGATCGCTTTGTGCTTCAAGACCGCTGATTGTATCACCGAATAAGCATAGAAAATATAATAATATGGAATAAGGTTGTTATGTCTAGATATTAAGATTCTTTCTGGTATACAATAAAAAGATTATCTATCTATCTATCTTGGAAACAGTAAAAACAGGATAAAGTTAAGTGTACTTTATACTAAAATGTTAGTTATGTCAAGCGGAAAATTAATTAATGGTCTGTAATACAAGCCTAATTGTTTATGGGGACCATGCTAGGGCGCATGCGCAGTTGACCGATGTTTACTTGGCGCATGCGTGGTTGACCGATGCTTTCGTCATTGTTGTGTTATTATTAGAACTATTAACGGGATATTTACCATGTTGTTTATTATTTATGAGTTTAATAATAATGAGTCTAATAATAGTCAGTGATCATGGAAACCTAAAAACTTACACATTAGATGTTTGGTGACAGATTTTTTAACTTGAGGGTGTGAAAGTGATAGTGTCCTACCACCATGCTGGGGTTGTTGGTTTCTTTACGATGTTTTCCTTCACCGGAGGGCCACTGTGAGAAGCGCACATACATTTTTCGATAGAAAAATCCATTGGTGCACGGCGGGGTTTGAACTCGGTACCTCGGCATCAAAGTCGACCGTTCTCCCGTATACGCCACCGGGCCCTCATTGTTGTGTTACTTTTTGCTTTGGTTTTTTATTTGAATAGATATAATTGAATAGATAATCAAATGCAGTTTCTTACATTACTTTATCTACACTCATGCAATACTATTTATTGCATGAGTGTAGATAAAGTAATGTAAGAAACTACATATGACTAGGTATTAACACTCTTGTGATATTATTAGATACACACAATCGTGTTTTAATACCCCTCATTATGCAACAGTTTCATGAACTTTTTTAAAAATATCTTATAGGCTATCATTTTACCACTATCTCACCTGTTGGTGAGTGATGATGCGGTCGAAGATGTTTAGCACGCTAGGCCAAAGTGGGAACTAGCTCTCAAGGATAGCTGCCGGTACACATTAGATGTTTGGCAACAGATTTTCTTACTTGAGGGTGGTAGCTGGCCAGGCGGACACTAGATAGTGTCCTACCACCATGCGGGGGTTGTTGGTTTCCTAACGATGTTTTTCCTTCACCGGAGTGCCACTGTGAAAAACGCACATACATTTTTCGATAGAAAAATCTATTGGTGCACGGCGGGGTTTGAACTCGGTACCTCTGTTATCTAAGCCGACCATTCTCCCACATACAACACCGGGCCCTCACTACTCACTACTACTATATTATTTTTCCGAAAAACTAAGACCAAATAGGCAAATTCTTGTCTGTATGTGAGAAACAAACCCAATATCATCTATCTATTACACAAAGGTACACAGTAAATGACCAGCAATCTACTCCAAAGTCTGCTGCAATTAGGTACAACAAGTAAATAATGTTATAACCCCACAGTATCGGTATCACTACAAGGATAGAAACGTATCGTAAATTCACAACTTTTGCAAGATCCAAGTTTTAGTTCCGAATTATAGGCTAGGAGGTGGAGGGATGCAAAGGTGTTTTATTATCTTGTGTGTGTTTAAGATTGTTTAAAAAATTTAAGAAATTTACTTTAAATGCTGAGCTAGTCACTTTCACTAGCAAGTTAGTAGTAGAGATATTAATCAGATCTTTACGAAATTTCAATGAGAAAATGTCGGAATAAACCTCTTTCGAATAAAATAATAATTTTGAAAATCGATTGACAGAGAAATCGTTGAACATACTTAAAAAAATCATACAGTAGAACAGAGAACTTGCTCCTTTTCTGCAGTAAGTTAAAAATATTACCATTGTTTGTAATCAACGGATAAAATATGATAGGTATATCATTATAAATATCATCCTACTAATATTATAAATGCGAAAGTAAGTGTGTGTGTGTGAATGTTTGTTACCACGTATCTCGATAACCACTTAACCAATTTTAATGAAATTTAAAACGTAGATAGTGAAAGTTCTAACTTAAGATATAGGCTAATATTATTTTTGAAAATCATCCTCTAAAGGGGTTAAATAGGGTGATAAAGTTTCTATGGAAAATTTTATTCCTTGGGCCGATTTACTCAAAACTCGGTACAAATAAACCTTAAAACAAATAATGAGACACATGTTTTTCATTTTTTTTAAACCACCCCTAGGAGGCTTGAAAAATGAATTTTCTTTGAAAAATTATAAAAATATCAGTAATATTTGTTCTTACATATTCCTTTGTCCGATTCACTCAAAACTCGGTACAAACAAACCTTAAAACAAATAATGAGACACGTGTTTTTTATTTTTTCAAATCTACCCCTAAGGGGGGTGTAAAATGATTTTGTTTGAAAAAGTCGTAGAAAATTCAGTAATGTTTGTTTCCACGTATTCCTTGGCCCGATTCACTCAAAACTCGGTACATATAATCTATCTAACAAATAATGAGACACGTGTATTTCATTTTTTCAAAACTACCCCTAAGGGGGGTGTAAAATGATTTCGTTTGGAGTAGTCATAGAAAATTCAGCAATGTTTGTTTTCACGTATTCCTTGGCCCGATTCACTGAAAACACGGTACATATAATCTATCTAACAAATAATGATACACATGTATTTCATTTTTTCAATACTACCCCTTAGGGGGGTGTAAAATGATTTTGTTTGGAATAGATAGAACATTCAGTAATGTTTGTTTTTACGTATTCCTTGGCCCGATTCACTTAAAACTCGGTACATATAATCTATCCAACAAATAATGATACACGTGTATTTAATTTTTTCAAAACCCCTTAGGGGGCTTGAAAAATGTTTTTTTTTGTAAAAAATGTTTTTTTTTTGTAAAAATTATAAAAATTCGTTAATATTTATTTTCACGTATTCCTTTGTCCGATTCACTCAAAACTCGGCACAAACAAACCTTAAAACAAATAATGAGACACGTGTTTTTTATTTTTTCAAATCTACGGGCGGTGTAAAATTGTTTTAAATTTTGTTTGGAAAAGTCATAGAAAATTCAGTAATGTTTGTTTCCACGTATTCCTTGGTCCGATTCACTCAGAACTCGGTACATATAAAACAAATATAAAATAAATTAAAAAAAAAAAAAATAATATAAAATAAAACAAAATAAATAAATATAAAACAAATAGCGAGACACGTATTTTTTTATTTTCCAAATCTACCCCTAGGGGGTCTGTAAAATTAATTTTGTATGGAAAAATCATATAAAATCCTGTCATGTTTGTTTTGACGTATCTGCATAACTAATTAACCGATTTCAATGAAATTTGACACGTAGATAGTGTAAGTTTTAAAATAACATATAAAGTAATTTGATTTTCAAAATTCTACCCCTGAAGGGGTAACATAGGTTGATAAAGTTTCTATAAAAAAGTTATTCCTTGGTCTGGTTCACTCAAAACTGTACAATACAAAAAAGGTACAAATAAAACTTAAAACAAATAATGAAACATGTATTTTTTATTTCTTTCAAATTTACCCCTAGGGGGAGTGAATATGTAATTTTATCTGGAGAAATCATAGAAAATACATTAATGTTTCCACGTATCTGTATAACTACTAAATCGATTTTGATGATATTGGAAATGTAGATAGTATAGGTCCTGAAATAAAACATAATAAGGTACTTTAATTTTCAAAAATCATCCCTAAAATGGTTAAACAGGGTGATAAAGTTTCTATGGTAAATTTTATTACAAACTTGGTTTGATTCACTCAACATTCGTGTGCAAAATGAAATTTGTAAGTATAGAAAACATGTATTTCGTGGTTCCATTCACTATGTAGGAAAATACAGCTTAACGTAAATAATGAAATCAACACCAATATTATAAATGCGAAAGTCACTTTGTTTATTTGTTTGGGACTTCTTCACGGTCAAACGGCTTGACCGATTTGGCTGAAATTTTGTACAAAGATAGTACATAGGGCAGAATAGGATATAGGATACTTTTTTTTGGCTATCGAGTCAGGGGGTCCAGGTATTTTTAATTGAATTTTGTAAATATAAGACTTCTTCTCGAATAAACGGCTTGACCGATTTGCCTGAAATTTTGTATGAATACATGTCATAGGGCAGAACAGGATATAGGATACTTTTTTTCTGGCGGTCGAGTCAGGGGTCCAGATATTTTAAATTGAATTTTGTAAATATAGGACCTCTTCTCGAATAAACGGCTTGACCGATTTGCCTGACATGTTGTATAAAGACAGTTCATAGGGCCGAATAGGATATAGAATACTTTTTTTCTGGCTATCGAGTCAGGGGGCCCAAATATGTTTTATTGTATTTTGTAAATATAAGACCTGTTCTCGAATAAACGGCTTGACCAATTTTCCTGACATGTTGTATAAAGACAGTTCATAGGGCAGAATAGGATATAGGATACTTTTTTTTGGCTATCGAGTCTGGGTATCCAGATTTTTTTTATTGAATTTTGTGCATGTTGGCTTCTTATCAGCAAAATGGCTTGACCGATACGGCTGAAATTTTCTACATATACCTACAGCTCAGATGGCATAGAAGCACATAGGATACTTTTTTTCTGGCAGTTGAGTCCAAGTGTCCAGATTTGTTTTTATTGAACTTTGTAAATGTTTGGCCTCCTCTCAGTCAATTTCAGCTGAAATTTTGTACACTGACAGTCAATAAGACATACTCGTAGGATACTTTTTTTTGGCTGGCAATTTTGGGAGTCCAGATTTTTATTATGGATTAATGTGTGGCCTCTTACCGGCAATAGTTTTGACCTATTCAGCTCAAATTTTGTGCAAATACAGTTAATAGGCCATAGAACGACAAGGAATATTTTTTTTAGAGGTTGAGTCTGGGTAACACTTTACTGAATTTTTTAAACGTGTGACACTCTTCTCGGTTAAACGAGTTGATCTATTGAGCTTAAATTGTACAGAGACAGTCAATAAGACACAGACTAAGAGTAGAATCTATTATCCGAGCACATATTTTTTTTAGAATAGAGTCCAGTTGTCAGTTTTATATTATTGAATTTTATAAATGTGTGGCCTCTTTTTGGCCAAAAGGCTTGACCGATTCACATGACATTTTGTACAAAGACATTTAATAGGGCATAAAAGGGCAAAGAATACTTTTTTCGACAGTTAAGTGTAGGTGCCTTCTATATTTTTTGTAAACTTATATAGAATTAACATAATCATAAAAAATTTACCTTAGGTTCGTCTATAATGACTTAATTAGTGTCTTAATTAGGCCATAAAACTATAGGGGTCATTAGTAGTCATCAAAATTTACGCGCTGACTTTGCTTGCCCAACGTGTTCATCTGCTTTGGGGGAAGTATTTCAGAAACTTCCGCGTTTTAACAGCCACATTTAACCAAGGGTAATCGGTTTTAACTAAGTAGGTCATAAAAACTGTCAGGGTCATAAAAAGTCGTAAAATTTTTCGCGCTCGCTTCGCTCGCGCAGTGATAGAGCTCGCTGCGCTCGCGCAAACATTTTTTTAATCTACTTAGAAGATATTAGTCAAACGTTAGCTTATCAGATATAAAAAGTTTGTAACAAGACCATACGAAACACATTTTAATATTTCTCGAGCCCAACAACTGCGCTCCACTGCACCCGTTTTGCGCTCACAATCAAGCTCGCATCAAATATTCACATGGGTTCTTCTACGTCTTGAGGAGTGTGTGTGCGCGGCCTTAGGTCATTAGGTGAAGGCCACAGTGACAGTATTAAGGTGGCATGATTTATGTTTCGGTTATGAGGGTTTTGGTTATAGTTAGGGGAAATTTAGGTGGAAATTGGTATCTCGCGTAGTAAGTATCTCTTGTTTGGGTTAGGGTGAAATGGGACGGGCGGTTTTATTATGCTTGAAATTTCAGGTAAAAATTTGGTGTGGTTTATTTTTATTGGGTGATAATTTGGTTCGGATTTCATTCACTGGACTGAGAATGGTGTGTCTTGCAATTTAATTTTTTAGTTAAAAACACTATTTGTCCCAAACTTGCTAATCTACTGATCACACCTTGTTATAGACTTGAATGTATACACCTATGTGTATGTATTTATTTGTATTTATAAAGTAGTTATGTATTGTATAATTTTAAAATATATAAGTATGTCTATATAGTATAGTATTTGTATGTATGCCCACATATGTATATTTAGTAGTTAGCTTATAATAATAAATAAATATTGTATTCATATAATCGCCATCGCCGAACTCCCTTTGTTTTTTGTTACACTTGGTTGTCAGGAAGAGATCGCTTTGTGCTTCAAGACCGCTGATTGTATCACCGAATAAGCATAGAAAATATAATAATATGGAATAAGGTTGTTATGTCTAGATATTAAGATTCTTTCTGGTATACAATAAAAAGATTATCTATCTATCTATCTTGGAAACAGTAAAAACAGGATAAAGTTAAGTGTACTTTATACTAAAATGTTAGTTATGTCAAGCGGAAAATTAATTAATGGTCTGTAATACAAGCCTAATTGTTTATGGGGACCATGCTAGGGCGCATGCGCAGTTGACCGATGTTTACTTGGCGCATGCGTGGTTGACCGATGCTTTCGTCATTGTTGTGTTATTATTAGAACTATTAACGGGATATTTACCATGTTGTTTATTATTTATGAGTTTAATAATAATGAGTCTAATAATAGTCAGTGATCATGGAAACCTAAAAACTTACACATTAGATGTTTGGTGACAGATTTTTTAACTTGAGGGTGTGAAAGTGATAGTGTCCTACCACCATGCTGGGGTTGTTGGTTTCTTTACGATGTTTTCCTTCACCGGAGGGCCACTGTGAGAAGCGCACATACATTTTTCGATAGAAAAATCCATTGGTGCACGGCGGGGTTTGAACTCGGTACCTCGGCATCAAAGTCGACCGTTCTCCCGTATACGCCACCGGGCCCTCATTGTTGTGTTACTTTTTGCTTTGGTTTTTTATTTGAATAGATATAATTGAATAGATAATCAAATGCAGTTTCTTACATTACTTTATCTACACTCATGCAATACTATTTATTGCATGAGTGTAGATAAAGTAATGTAAGAAACTACATATGACTAGGTATTAACACTCTTGTGATATTATTAGATACACACAATCGTGTTTTAATACCCCTCATTATGCAACAGTTTCATGAATTTTTTTAAAAATATCTTATAGGCTATCATTTTACCACTATCTCACCTGTTGGTGAGTGATGATGCGGTCGAAGATGTTTAGCACGCTAGGCCAAAGTGGGAACTAGCTCTCAAGGATAGCTGCCGGTACACATTAGATGTTTGGCAACAGATTTTCTTACTTGAGGGTGGTAGCTGGCCAGGCGGACACTAGATAGTGTCCTACCACCATGCGGGGGTTGTTGGTTTCCTAACGATGTTTTTCCTTCACCGGAGTGCCACTGTGAAAAACGCACATACATTTTTCGATAGAAAAATCTATTGGTGCACGGCGGGGTTTGAACTCGGTACCTCTGTTATCTAAGCCGACCATTCTCCCACATACAACACCGGGCCCTCACTACTCACTACTACTATATTATTTTTCCGAAAAACTAAGACCAAATAGGCAAATTCTTGTCTGTATGTGAGAAACAAACCCAATATCATCTATCTATTACACAAAGGTACACAGTAAATGACCAGCAATCTACTCCAAAGTCTGCTGCAATTAGGTACAACAAGTAAATAATGTTATAACCCCACAGTATCGGTATCACTACAAGGATAGAAACGTATCGTAAATTCACAACTTTTGCAAGATCCAAGTTTTAGTTCCGAATTATAGGCTAGGAGGTGGAGGGATGCAAAGGTGTTTTATTATCTTGTGTGTGTTTAAGATTGTTTAAAAAATTTAAGAAATTTACTTTAAATGCTGAGCTAGTCACTTTCACTAGCAAGTTAGTAGTAGAGATATTAATCAGATCTTTACGAAATTTCAATGAGAAAATGTCGGAATAAACCTCTTTCGAATAAAATAATAATTTTGAAAATCGATTGACAGAGAAATCGTTGAACATACTTAAAAAAATCATACAGTAGAACAGAGAACTTGCTCCTTTTCTGCAGTAAGTTAAAAATATTACCATTGTTTGTAATCAACGGATAAAATATGATAGGTATATCATTATAAATATCATCCTACTAATATTATAAATGCGAAAGTAAGTGTGTGTGTGTGAATGTTTGTTACCACGTATCTCGATAACCACTTAACCAATTTTAATGAAATTTAAAACGTAGATAGTGAAAGTTCTAACTTAAGATATAAGCTAATATTATTTTTGAAAATCATCCTCTAAAGGGGTTAAATAGGGTGATAAAGTTTCTATGGAAAATTTTATTCCTTGGGCCGATTTACTCAAAACTCGGTACAAATAAACCTTAAAACAAATAATGAGACACATGTTTTTCATTTTTTTTAAACCACCCCTAGGAGGCTTGAAAAATGAATTTTCTTTGAAAAATTATAAAAATATCAGTAATATTTGTTCTTACATATTCCTTTGTCCGATTCACTCAAAACTCGGTACAAACAAACCTTAAAACAAATAATGAGACACGTGTTTTTTATTTTTTCAAATCTACCCCTAAGGGGGGTGTAAAATGATTTTGTTTGAAAAAGTCGTAGAAAATTCAGTAATGTTTGTTTCCACGTATTCCTTGGCCCGATTCACTCAAAACTCGGTACATATAATCTATCTAACAAATAATGAGACACGTGTATTTCATTTTTTCAAAACTACCCCTAAGGGGGGTGTAAAATGATTTCGTTTGGAGTAGTCATAGAAAATTCAGCAATGTTTGTTTTCACGTATTCCTTGGCCCGATTCACTGAAAACACGGTACATATAATCTATCTAACAAATAATGATACACATGTATTTCATTTTTTCAATACTACCCCTTAGGGGGGTGTAAAATGATTTTGTTTGGAATAGATAGAACATTCAGTAATGTTTGTTTTTACGTATTCCTTGGCCCGATTCACTTAAAACTCGGTACATATAATCTATCCAACAAATAATGATACACGTGTATTTAATTTTTTCAAAACCCCTTAGGGGGCTTGAAAAATGTTTTTTTTTGTAAAAAATGTTTTTTTTTTGTAAAAATTATAAAAATTCGTTAATATTTATTTTCACGTATTCCTTTGTCCGATTCACTCAAAACTCGGCACAAACAAACCTTAAAACAAATAATGAGACACGTGTTTTTTATTTTTTCAAATCTACGGGCGGTGTAAAATTGTTTTAAATTTTGTTTGGAAAAGTCATAGAAAATTCAGTAATGTTTGTTTCCACGTATTCCTTGGTCCGATTCACTCAGAACTCGGTACATATAAAACAAATATAAAATAAATAAAAAAAAAAAAAAAATAATATAAAATAAAACAAAATAAATAAATATAAAACAAATAGCGAGACACGTATTTTTTTATTTTCCAAATCTACCCCTAGGGGGTCTGTAAAATTAATTTTGTATGGAAAAATCATATAAAATCCTGTCATGTTTGTTTTGACGTATCTGCATAACTAATTAACCGATTTCAATGAAATTTGACACGTAGATAGTGTAAGTTTTAAAATAACATATAAAGTAATTTGATTTTCAAAATTCTACCCCTGAAGGGGTAACATAGGTTGATAAAGTTTCTATAAAAAAGTTATTCCTTGGTCTGGTTCACTCAAAACTGTACAATACAAAAAAGGTACAAATAAAACTTAAAACAAATAATGAAACATGTATTTTTTATTTCTTTCAAATTTACCCCTAGGGGGAGTGAATATGTAATTTTATCTGGAGAAATCATAGAAAATACATTAATGTTTCCACGTATCTGTATAACTACTAAATCGATTTTGATGATATTGGAAATGTAGATAGTATAGGTCCTGAAATAAAACATAATAAGGTACTTTAATTTTCAAAAATCATCCCTAAAATGGTTAAACAGGGTGATAAAGTTTCTATGGTAAATTTTATTACAAACTTGGTTTGATTCACTCAACATTCGTGTGCAAAATGAAATTTGTAAGTATAGAAAACATGTATTTCGTGGTTCCATTCACTATGTAGGAAAATACAGCTTAACGTAAATAATGAAATCAACACCAATATTATAAATGCGAAAGTCACTTTGTTTATTTGTTTGGGACTTCTTCACGGTCAAACGGCTTGACCGATTTGGCTGAAATTTTGTACAAAGATAGTACATAGGGCAGAATAGGATATAGGATACTTTTTTTTGGCTATCGAGTCAGGGGGTCCAGGTATTTTTAATTGAATTTTGTAAATATAAGACTTCTTCTCGAATAAACGGCTTGACCGATTTGCCTGAAATTTTGTATGAATACATGTCATAGGGCAGAACAGGATATAGGATACTTTTTTTCTGGCGGTCGAGTCAGGGGTCCAGATATTTTAAATTGAATTTTGTAAATATAGGACCTCTTCTCGAATAAACGGCTTGACCGATTTGCCTGACATGTTGTATAAAGACAGTTCATAGGGCCGAATAGGATATAGAATACTTTTTTTCTGGCTATCGAGTCAGGGGGCCCAAATATGTTTTATTGTATTTTGTAAATATAAGACCTGTTCTCGAATAAACGGCTTGACCAATTTTCCTGACATGTTGTATAAAGACAGTTCATAGGGCAGAATAGGATATAGGATACTTTTTTTTGGCTATCGAGTCTGGGTATCCAGATTTTTTTTATTGAATTTTGTGCATGTTGGCTTCTTATCAGCAAAATGGCTTGACCGATACGGCTGAAATTTTCTACATATACCTACAGCTCAGATGGCATAGAAGCACATAGGATACTTTTTTTCTGGCAGTTGAGTCCAAGTGTCCAGATTTGTTTTTATTGAACTTTGTAAATGTTTGGCCTCCTCTCAGTCAATTTCAGCTGAAATTTTGTACACTGACAGTCAATAAGACATACTCGTAGGATACTTTTTTTTGGCTGGCAATTTTGGGTGTCCAGATTTTTATTATGGATTAATGTGTGGCCTCTTACCGGCAATAGTTTTGACCTATTCAGCTCAAATTTTGTGCAAATACAGTTAATAGGCCATAGAACGACAAGGAATATTTTTTTTAGAGGTTGAGTCTGGGTAACACTTTACTGAATTTTTTAAACGTGTGACACTCTTCTCGGTTAAACGAGTTGATCTATTGAGCTTAAATTGTACAGAGACAGTCAATAAGACACAGACTAAGAGTAGAATCTATTATCCGAGCACATATTTTTTTTAGAATAGAGTCCAGTTGTCAGTTTTATATTATTGAATTTTATAAATGTGTGGCCTCTTTTTGGCCAAAAGGCTTGACCGATTCACATGACATTTTGTACAAAGACATTTAATAGGGCATAAAAGGGCAAAGAATACTTTTTTCGACAGTTAAGTGTAGGTGCCTTCTATATTTTTTGTAAACTTATATAGAATTAACATAATCATAAAAAATTTACCTTAGGTTCGTCTATAATGACTTAATTAGTGTCTTAATTAGGCCATAAAACTATAGGGGTCATTAGTAGTCATCAAAATTTACGCGCTGACTTTGCTTGCCCAACGTGTTCATCTGCTTTGGGGTAAGTATTTCAGAAACTTCCGCGTTTTAACAGCCACATTTAACCTTAGGGTAATCGGTTTTAACTAAGTAGGTCATAAAAACTGTCAGGGTCATAAAAAGTCGTAAAATTTTTCGCGCTCGCTTCGCTCGCGCAGTGATAGAGCTCGCTGCGCTCGCGCAAACATTTTTTTAATCTACTTAGAAGATATTAGTCAAACGTTAGCTTATCAGATATAAAAAGTTTGTAACAAGACCATACGAAACACATTTTAATATTTCTCGAGCCCAACAACTGCGCTCCACTGCACCCGTTTTGCGCTCACAATCAAGCTCGCATCAAATATTCACATGGGTTCTTCTACGTCTTGAGGAGTGTGTGTGCGCGGCCTTAGGTCATTAGGTGAAGGCCACAGTGACAGTATTAAGGTGGCATGATTTATGTTTCGGTTATGAGGGTTTTGGTTATAGTTAGGGGAAATTTAGGTGGAAATTGGTATCTCGCGTAGTAAGTATCTCTTGTTTGGGTTAGGGTGAAATGGGACGGGCGGTTTTATTATGCTTGAAATTTCAGGTAAAAATTTGGTGTGGTTTATTTTTATTGGGTGATAATTTGGTTCGGATTTCATTCACTGGACTGAGAATGGTGTGTCTTGCAATTTAATTTTTTAGTTAAAAACACTATTTGTCCCAAACTTGCTAATCTACTGATCACACCTTGTTATAGACTTGAATGTATACACCTATGTGTATGTATTTATTTGTATTTATAAAGTAGTTATGTATTGTATAATTTTAAAATATATAAGTATGTCTATATAGTATAGTATTTGTATGTATGCCCACATATGTATATTTAGTAGTTAGCTTATAATAATAAATAAATATTGTATTCATATAATCGCCATCGCCGAACTCCCTTTGTTTTTTGTTACACTTGGTTGTCAGGAAGAGATCGCTTTGTGCTTCAAGACCGCTGATTGTATCACCGAATAAGCATAGAAAATATAATAATATGGAATAAGGTTGTTATGTCTAGATATTAAGATTCTTTCTGGTATACAATAAAAAGATTATCTATCTATCTATCTTGGAAACAGTAAAAACAGGATAAAGTTAAGTGTACTTTATACTAAAATGTTAGTTATGTCAAGCGGAAAATTAATTAATGGTCTGTAATACAAGCCTAATTGTTTATGGGGACCATGCTAGGGCGCATGCGCAGTTGACCGATGTTTACTTGGCGCATGCGTGGTTGACCGATGCTTTCGTCATTGTTGTGTTATTATTAGAACTATTAACGGGATATTTACCATGTTGTTTATTATTTATGAGTTTAATAATAATGAGTCTAATAATAGTCAGTGATCATGGAAACCTAAAAACTTACACATTAGATGTTTGGTGACAGATTTTTTAACTTGAGGGTGTGAAAGTGATAGTGTCCTACCACCATGCTGGGGTTGTTGGTTTCTTTACGATGTTTTCCTTCACCGGAGGGCCACTGTGAGAAGCGCACATACATTTTTCGATAGAAAAATCCATTGGTGCACGGCGGGGTTTGAACTCGGTACCTCGGCATCAAAGTCGACCGTTCTCCCGTATACGCCACCGGGCCCTCATTGTTGTGTTACTTTTTGCTTTGGTTTTTTATTTGAATAGATATAATTGAATAGATAATCAAATGCAGTTTCTTACATTACTTTATCTACACTCATGCAATACTATTTATTGCATGAGTGTAGATAAAGTAATGTAAGAAACTACATATGACTAGGTATTAACACTCTTGTGATATTATTAGATACACACAATCGTGTTTTAATACCCCTCATTATGCAACAGTTTCATGAACTTTTTTAAAAATATCTTATAGGCTATCATTTTACCACTATCTCACCTGTTGGTGAGTGATGATGCGGTCGAAGATGTTTAGCACGCTAGGCCAAAGTGGGAACTAGCTCTCAAGGATAGCTGCCGGTACACATTAGATGTTTGGCAACAGATTTTCTTACTTGAGGGTGGTAGCTGGCCAGGCGGACACTAGATAGTGTCCTACCACCATGCGGGGGTTGTTGGTTTCCTAACGATGTTTTTCCTTCACCGGAGTGCCACTGTGAAAAACGCACATACATTTTTCGATAGAAAAATCTATTGGTGCACGGCGGGGTTTGAACTCGGTACCTCTGTTATCTAAGCCGACCATTCTCCCACATACAACACCGGGCCCTCACTACTCACTACTACTATATTATTTTTCCGAAAAACTAAGACCAAATAGGCAAATTCTTGTCTGTATGTGAGAAACAAACCCAATATCATCTATCTATTACACAAAGGTACACAGTAAATGACCAGCAATCTACTCCAAAGTCTGCTGCAATTAGGTACAACAAGTAAATAATGTTATAACCCCACAGTATCGGTATCACTACAAGGATAGAAACGTATCGTAAATTCACAACTTTTGCAAGATCCAAGTTTTAGTTCCGAATTATAGGCTAGGAGGTGGAGGGATGCAAAGGTGTTTTATTATCTTGTGTGTGTTTAAGATTGTTTAAAAAATTTAAGAAATTTACTTTAAATGCTGAGCTAGTCACTTTCACTAGCAAGTTAGTAGTAGAGATATTAATCAGATCTTTACGAAATTTCAATGAGAAAATGTCGGAATAAACCTCTTTCGAATAAAATAATAATTTTGAAAATCGATTGACAGAGAAATCGTTGAACATACTTAAAAAAATCATACAGTAGAACAGAGAACTTGCTCCTTTTCTGCAGTAAGTTAAAAATATTACCATTGTTTGTAATCAACGGATAAAATATGATAGGTATATCATTATAAATATCATCCTACTAATATTATAAATGCGAAAGTAAGTGTGTGTGTGTGAATGTTTGTTACCACGTATCTCGATAACCACTTAACCAATTTTAATGAAATTTAAAACGTAGATAGTGAAAGTTCTAACTTAAGATATAGGCTAATATTATTCTTGAAAATCATCCTCTAAAGGGGTTAAATAGGGTGATAAAGTTTCTATGGAAAATTTTATTCCTTGGGCCGATTTACTCAAAACTCGGTACAAATAAACCTTAAAACAAATAATGAGACACATGTTTTTCATTTTTTTTAAACCACCCCTAGGAGGCTTGAAAAATGAATTTTCTTTGAAAAATTATAAAAATATCAGTAATATTTGTTCTTACATATTCCTTTGTCCGATTCACTCAAAACTCGGTACAAACAAACCTTAAAACAAATAATGAGACACGTGTTTTTTATTTTTTCAAATCTACCCCTAAGGGGGGTGTAAAATGATTTTGTTTGAAAAAGTCGTAGAAAATTCAGTAATGTTTGTTTCCACGTATTCCTTGGCCCGATTCACTCAAAACTCGGTACATATAATCTATCTAACAAATAATGAGACACGTGTATTTCATTTTTTCAAAACTACCCCTAAGGGGGGTGTAAAATGATTTCGTTTGGAGTAGTCATAGAAAATTTAGCAATGTTTGTTTTCACGTATTCCTTGGCCCGATTCACTGAAAACACGGTACATATAATCTATCTAACAAATAATGATACACATGTATTTCATTTTTTCAATACTACCCCTTAGGGGGGTGTAAAATGATTTTGTTTGGAATAGATAGAACATTCAGTAATGTTTGTTTTTACGTATTCCTTGGCCCGATTCACTTAAAACTCGGTACATATAATCTATCCAACAAATAATGATACACGTGTATTTAATTTTTTCAAAACCCCTTAGGGGGCTTGAAAAATGTTTTTTTTTGTAAAAAATGTTTTTTTTTTGTAAAAATTATAAAAATTCGTTAATATTTATTTTCACGTATTCCTTTGTCCGATTCACTCAAAACTCGGCACAAACAAACCTTAAAACAAATAATGAGACACGTGTTTTTTATTTTTTCAAATCTACGGGCGGTGTAAAATTGTTTTAAATTTTGTTTGGAAAAGTCATAGAAAATTCAGTAATGTTTGTTTCCACGTATTCCTTGGTCCGATTCACTCAGAACTCGGTACATATAAAACAAATATAAAATAAATTAAAAAAAAAAAAAATAATATAAAATAAAACAAAATAAATAAATATAAAACAAATAGCGAGACACGTATTTTTTTATTTTCCAAATCTACCCCTAGGGGGTCTGTAAAATTAATTTTGTATGGAAAAATCATATAAAATCCTGTCATGTTTGTTTTGACGTATCTGCATAACTAATTAACCGATTTCAATGAAATTTGACACGTAGATAGTGTAAGTTTTAAAATAACATATAAAGTAATTTGATTTTCAAAATTCTACCCCTGAAGGGGTAACATAGGTTGATAAAGTTTCTATAAAAAAGTTATTCCTTGGTCTGGTTCACTCAAAACTGTACAATACAAAAAAGGTACAAATAAAACTTAAAACAAATAATGAAACATGTATTTTTTATTTCTTTCAAATTTACCCCTAGGGGGAGTGAATATGTAATTTTATCTGGAGAAATCATAGAAAATACATTAATGTTTCCACGTATCTGTATAACTACTAAATCGATTTTGATGATATTGGAAATGTAGATAGTATAGGTCCTGAAATAAAACATAATAAGGTACTTTAATTTTCAAAAATCATCCCTAAAATGGTTAAACAGGGTGATAAAGTTTCTATGGTAAATTTTATTACAAACTTGGTTTGATTCACTCAACATTCGTGTGCAAAATGAAATTTGTAAGTATAGAAAACATGTATTTCGTGGTTCCATTCACTATGTAGGAAAATACAGCTTAACGTAAATAATGAAATCAACACCAATATTATAAATGCGAAAGTCACTTTGTTTATTTGTTTGGGACTTCTTCACGGTCAAACGGCTTGACCGATTTGGCTGAAATTTTGTACAAAGATAGTACATAGGGCAGAATAGGATATAGGATACTTTTTTTTGGCTATCGAGTCAGGGGGTCCAGGTATTTTTAATTGAATTTTGTAAATATAAGACTTCTTCTCGAATAAACGGCTTGACCGATTTGCCTGAAATTTTGTATGAATACATGTCATAGGGCAGAACAGGATATAGGATACTTTTTTTCTGGCGGTCGAGTCAGGGGTCCAGATATTTTAAATTGAATTTTGTAAATATAGGACCTCTTCTCGAATAAACGGCTTGACCGATTTGCCTGACATGTTGTATAAAGACAGTTCATAGGGCCGAATAGGATATAGAATACTTTTTTTCTGGCTATCGAGTCAGGGGGCCCAAATATGTTTTATTGTATTTTGTAAATATAAGACCTCTTCTCGAATAAACGGCTTGACCAATTTTCCTGACATGTTGTATAAAGACAGTTCATAGGGCAGAATAGGATATAGGATACTTTTTTTTGGCTATCGAGTCTGGGTATCCAGATTTTTTTTATTGAATTTTGTGCATGTTGGCTTCTTATCAGCAAAATGGCTTGACCGATACGGCTGAAATTTTCTACATATACCTACAGCTCAGATGGCATAGAAGCACATAGGATACTTTTTTTCTGGCAGTTGAGTCCAAGTGTCCAGATTTGTTTTTATTGAACTTTGTAAATGTTTGGCCTCCTCTCAGTCAATTTCAGCTGAGATTTTGTACACTGACAGTCAATAAGACATACTCGTAGGATACTTTTTTTTGGCTGGCAATTTTGGGTGTCCAGATTTTTATTATGGATTAATGTGTGGCCTCTTACCGGCAATAGTTTTGACCTATTCAGCTCAAATTTTGTGCAAATACAGTTAATAGGCCATAGAACGACAAGGAATATTTTTTTTAGAGGTTGAGTCTGGGTAACACTTTACTGAATTTTTTAAACGTGTGACACTCTTCTCGGTTAAACGAGTTGATCTATTGAGCTTAAATTGTACAGAGACAGTCAATAAGACACAGACTAAGAGTAGAATCTATTATCCGAGCCCATATTTTTTTTAGAATAGAGTCCAGTTGTCAGTTTTATATTATTGAATTTTATAAATGTGTGGCCTCTTTTTGGCCAAAAGGCTTGACCGATTCACATGACATTTTGTACAAAGACATTTAATAGGGCATAAAAGGGCAAAGAATACTTTTTTCGACAGTTAAGTGTAGGTGCCTTCTATATTTTTTGTAAACTTATATAGAATTAACATAATCATAAAAAATTTACCTTAGGTTCGTCTATAATGACTTAATTAGTGTCTTAATTAGGCCATAAAACTATAGGGGTCATTAGTAGTCATCAAAATTTACGCGCTGACTTTGCTTGCCCAACGTGTTCATCTGCTTTGGGGGAAGTATTTCAGAAACTTCCGCGTTTTAACAGCCACATTTAACCTTAGGGTAATCGGTTTTAACTAAGTAGGTCATAAAAACTGTCAGGGTCATAAAAAGTCGTAAAATTTTTCGCGCTCGCTTCGCTCGCGCAGTGATAGAGCTCGCTGCGCTCGCGCAAACATTTTTTTAATCTACTTAGAAGGTAATATATAAACAACTTTTGTATATTAATAGCCACATGCATCAAAACGAGTCATCAATTGAAACAGTACAACCTTCAATAATCATAATGATTATAAACCTTAAAATAAGTGATTATCGAATTTAACCTGAGTGTCTTCAGTGTTGACTTAGTAGGTCATAAAAACTGTCAGGGTCATAAAAAGTCGTCAAAATTTTTCGCGCTCGCTACGCTCGCGCAGTAATAACGCTATATAGCGTATAATAGCGTGATTCAACAGCCTCATACATTAGACTGACTGAAATACTTAAACAGCAAAACTTGGTAAACCTTGGTTAGGTTCACCGAGTAATTATTAGTAACTTTAACAATAGACGATATCCAGTTCGACCTAAGAGTCATCTATAGTGAGTTGATTATTAGGACGTAAAACTGTCAGGGTCATAAAAAATGTTCGCTCGCGCAATGATAGCACTAGCTGCGCTCGCGCAGCTATTCACCTTATTTTCTTTGTAAGAAATGTTCCATGAACTTTTGTGTTGAGTCAAATATTTAAACAGCACAACTTCGTATACCTAACCAAAATGATTAATGACTTTAACAAAATTGGATATTGACTTGGACTTTAGGGTCATCTATGCTGACATAAGGCCTAAGAGATCATCGATCTTGACCTCAAAGGTCATAAAGACTCAAATAACGCGGGCGAAGCCGCGGGTAACAGCTAGTTTATAAATAATTTTCTATTAGTTAGTTAATTATTGTTCATTAGTTTAATGCAGCGCTGCGTAGTTACACTGATTGAAATCGTCTATTAAGCAGCGTAATGAACGATGAACAGTATTTCGTAACTGAAGTGTTAATTTCAAAATTCGAAAAATCTGTCGGTCAATGCCGAAGCCAAAAAAATCCACTTATTAATTTTAAGATTAAAAAACTAGAGATGAAAAATTAATTGGCCCTCCTTGAACAATAACGTCCTTTAAATATTTTCATTTTATTTCTGATGTTAGGCGCTAATTAGACTGTCGCGCAGCTGTAACACAAATGCGATCTAGCACGGCTGTTAATGTTCAATTACCTACCTTACCAATGTAAAAATATATACATAATTCGATTCTAAAATAATCAAATAACTAAGGTGTCAAAGTACTAGTTGTGTTTTTTTTGATGAAATAATGTCAATTACTATTAAAATATTTTAAGCAATTTTCACTCATTGACTAAAACTATAGGTAAAGGATACGGCAGCTCTTAAACTACAATACTACGTTGTACGTAGAAGTTCGCAGCAACGTACATTGTTTATCGAAACACGAGGACGTTTTCTAGTAATTTCACTTGTGCAAGTTGTTTTGTAACGTATTGAACTTATGTAGCAACGTTTGTTTGGTAAAAGATTAGTATCATTATAACTAGATACTTAATCTATTACTACTAGGTATATGTTCTTAACACATTACTTACCTGTCGAAGCACAGAATACTTAATAGTACTACGGTCGAGGGTCGTGTATTGAGCTAAATCAGTTTGACTTTGAATGGTAAAGGGGCCAGCGTTTTCCTACCAAATAACGTGCCAGCACTAGATGCACGGCGCACCAATTTGAGCATGTGTGCATGGCTTTGGTTTGGCGGATTTTTGAAGCCGCAACCAAAGCTTACCAGCAGTTGTCATCAATTTAGCACCACCTGCAGGAAACACGCGTAGGCATAAGGTCTAAACCCTACTGACGCAGTTAGGTAAAAATAGTACAATACGTACATGTATGACAATGGTTTCAACATTTAAAAGTAACAGGCAGCGTTTTATAGTAAAAATACTATTTAATTTTAAAAATTAGAATGATGCCTTCCTCTGCTCTAATTTTGTTGTGCTGGACAGGGTGTCTAATGTACTGATTTTAATTCTAAGATCTTATGTTACGATTTAGAGAAGGCAATAAATGAATGAATTATGAATTAATATGGATCTTTTTTTTCGGGCGAAGCCGCAAGGGGGTTTTGTTAGTCCGTCATAAACAGGGAGACATAATTACTTATAAAGTCAGCGTCTCCCTTGCCTTACGTAATACAATAAAACTGGCCAAGTGCGAGTCAGAATCGCGTCTCTAATCGTACACTTAGGGAGGGTTCCGTACAATACGAAACATAACAGAGTTTCAACCTCATATATTTGATTAATTGATATTACCAAAAATATTTGGTTTGGTTGCGATCTAGAAAGACGGTGCTCGTTTACTAGCGCCATCTATGTCATTTTGCCCAAACTAATTAGATAGATGGCGTTTAAAAACTCGTTTTTTTGTATGGGGACCCCCTTTAATTTTTAACTTATTTTGTTTTTAGTATTTGTTGTTCTAGCGGCAACAGAAATACACCATCTGTGAAAATGTTAACTGTGTAACTATCACGGTTAATAAGATATAGCCTAGACAGACGGACAGACAGACAGACGGACTGCGGAGTCTTAGTAATAGGGTCCCGTTTTACCTTTTGGGTATCCAGAGTAAATCAAGACAAATCCAACGAGCCCAAACACGACGGGTATAACATAGGGGTAGGGTAGTAGTTTAGGAGTTCCTTTGGCTATCCTCCAGCCCCAGCATCAGATCAGCACCATGTCATCATAATATTGCATTGTCAAGCGATTTACACATGTATGCTTAATTTCAGCTCAATCTGTAACCTGGAAGTCGATCAAATTTAATTTGCAAGATTTGATGACAAACAAGATTTGTAAATTGTTAAACACAATCCAAAATTTCATCGTACCGACGGGACTCGAACCCGCACCCCCCGGATTACACGTCCAGGTGCTCTGCCAATTAAGCCACGGTTCGAGGCTTGGATAGTGTTTAACAATTTACAAAAATATAAAGTGTGTGACACTTCAATGAAACATGATATTAAACAAGATTTGATTGAACAAACATCGGGACAGGTGAAACTAAATAAAAGCTTCTAAATACTTTCATCTCGATAAATAAATGAATAAATAGTAGACAAGTCAAAAATCAGCTGAAAAATGCAAGACTTTACAAATCCTCTTCCCGAGTTGGCAGCAACTATTCACATTAGCGAGTTTCATCCCATTCAGAAACAAATCCGAGTTACAATTGCTTCTCTTTACCTATTTTTTACCCACGACGAAACAGAGACTGTATGTGCGTTTGGTGTGAGAGGATGTTTGTGTGTCCATGTTGCCATTTTTCTCCAAAACTAGTTCGATTTTGTCTTTAAACGGTTCGTAATTAATCAGTAATGGTTCTTAGATAGATGTTACAACGTTAATTTTCTAAAGGGCATTGTTGTGGGTGTTTATTCAAAATTTTAATTTTGTTTCTTGTCTTAGGAGTTACTGCCGAGAGGTAAAAAATTACATAAATTTTAAAATGTTTTTTATTGTCAAAGAAATTAATAATTTACACAGAATTAATAAGATAAGAAAGTTATATTTGTTTGTTTGTCTCTTTACCATTAATAGGCTAAACCGATTTTGCTGAAATTTTGCTTAGTACCCAAACAGCTAGTTTTCAAACTAAAGTGAATAAGAACTGCACTTTAAATAGGAAATACAACAAGAATTAAAATAATTCAGATATTTAAATTATTTTATTATCTCTTTAATGAGGCCTACGTCTAGCAGTGGACTGACACTGGCTGATTATGATGATGATCAATTTAATAATAAATCTATTTTAGCATTGTAACTAATTTATAAATTTGTATAAGTACAATACTGCAACATTTTTTTTTTCATATCTTATAGACTACTGTTTTGACCACTATCTTGCCTGGTGGTAATGTGGTGGCACCATCTAGGTCGTGATCGTCTATTTATGTATATAGGTATATCGAGTGAGTCTTAACAGTTTCAGGTATCCCGTCGTATGGGAGAGTATGAGCACAACATCTTGTCAAATCTAGTTTTATAGTCTACATCTTTATCAGTACATTCGACCGATTGGACATGAACTAATCACCTTGCCATTCCATCTAAGCTTACTTGTACATGACAGTTCCTTTTACTTCTGAAGGTATTAGATAGGTCGCCGTTCTTTAATTTTAGCGTGTAAGACTTGTTAAAATTCATAGGTTTGTCATAGTAAGTGTTAGGATAGCGTGGGTTGGTGTATTAAGTTCCTGTGTGGGCTATTTCGGTCCACCGCTGACAGAGACCAGTCCAGAGCGATATCTAGGGAACCTACTTGCGGGACTTACCGCTCGGCAAAGCCGATGGGGGAATAAACCGTCCGTAAATTACCCTAACGCTGCGAAGCGTATATGTGTATCTCTTTCGTAGATAACGCTCAATAGCGTTCTTCCCCAGATTTTCGGTACCAAAAGTTTACATTTCATAATTATGGATTTATGAGACAGTTTGGCCAAACTGGAAAAAAGGACGGTTCGAGAGTGTTTGTGATTTTTGAGATATCCAGGCTGCATCTCCCGCCACGGCCATGTACTGATTTCATAATTTCAACAATGCCAACGAGTATACTAACGTCGTTGTATTTTCAAATTTTAGATGTGTATGCTCTCCTCACTAACACAACAAAACCCCAAATTCTGTCGTCAGACTTCTATACTCGAACACTCTGATTTTAACTACTATCAAAATACTTATTCGTAGTTGTCGTCGCTCACGATGTTTCCGCCATCAAAGCCCGCTTCTAGTTCTGCAGCCAGCCTCTTATAAACTACCTAAGTTTCAGTTAACTTACTAAGTTATGATTTTATTGATTACTCCGTTATCATCCTCTCTGGATATTCGAACTTGATACCATCATTCAAGTGTCGCAACGTCACTTCCCATTTATCCTGCCTATAAATTTATAGTTGTAAGTTTATATATATTTTTATATATATCAACATGTATCGGGTGAGATACATATAGACCAACAGAGATAGCCATTAAATATATTCATTACTTGTATTGCTAGTTTAGTATATAAAATTAGGATTATATAAAGTATCAACTCATGATAATCTCTGTTGTTCTTGTATCAAAAAAAGGTCTTAAAATTAATTGAATAAAATCCAGTAAGTAGAATATTAATTCATATATTTCTTTCTGATCCACAATTAAATCAAAAGTAAAGAACTTGTCATTTATTTAGATCGATCTTGTGTTGTTTTGTTTTTAATCGACCAGCTATTCTGTTCCTAAGGCATTTAATCGAGAGGGAAAACGAATAGCTAAATAAAAAACCCTCTCGGCCAGAAAAGCCACCATCAATAATCTCATCCTAGTGGACTTCGATGAAACATTTATATTACCACATTTACAATCTATTTACAACTAATCACTATCTCATTATTATTAACATCACGTCAATATTTCAAAACCCGGAAAAGGAACACATCCCATTGAACAATAATAGACCCTCCGACATTCAAATCGTTACTACCTGATCTCTCTATTTCACAAAGCGTTATTTTCAAGCCATATTCACAATACGTTAGAAATTCTCATCTAGATTTAAACTGAATAAGTTTTATTCGTCAATTAATTAAGGAACCTATGTCCTTGTTTGCGTTCTGAATTTGAACTGTGATGGTTGTTGATGTGTTTTAATTTGGAGAAATTAAAGGTTATCTATTTCTTCACATGAATTTCAACCATATATACATTATATTTATATTGATAATAAGTAATGCTTCAAAACAAAAAAAAACCCGGAGAAAGTGAGGTAAGTATTTAGGCTGAATTCTATTCAAATCGTATGTTTCAGAATCCATAACAATATACTTGATGTCAATATTATTATTTCAGACAAAAAGTGATCAACAACTAAAGTACTGTGAATAAATTACTTTTATATATTTTAATAGGGTACGTTACCACAACTGCAACGAATCGGTGTTAAAAAATAACAAAAATAAACGACACTTCATATAACACTGAAGTTACTCGTAGACTACGAAACCCGGAGTTTCGTGAGTTAAGATATTGTTCCCTCGGTGGGTTCAGGTGTTCGTTCCTGATTCGCGACTTCGTTCCAACTCCCGACCCTGTCTTCGAAAAGCCGAGTCCCAAGCTCGTTCATCCCCCCCATGATCTGAAAAAAAACCACTGTGAAAATATGTCCATTCCTCTCATTGGCTACCTGTTACCATAGCGTTACCCAAAGGCGGTCAATTTTTAGACCCTCCCTATTTTTCCAAGAAGGATTCTACAATCTCGGTCTCACGCTCTTTTTCCTCGTTGCACGTGTTGACCATTTACAACCTTTACGGATTTTTTTCTTTGTTTTAAGCAATTCCACTAGTCACTTTTAGATTTTTTTCTTCTTTTGTCTTATCTTAGAAATGGTTATTTGAGATTGACAAGAGTTGAATTTATTTTTATTTTTATGGCCCCGCTGAGTTGTTTGAAACTTAATGTCTTTGCAAGCCCTACGTAATAAAGCAGTTACTTTTTGTGTTTTATTTACGCTCTTCGGCTGTTCATGTGGTGATCACATGATCCACCTCAGTAAGCGATGATGTGGTCGAAGATGGTATGCCTATAAAATCAAGCGATGTGTGCTTGTCTGAACACCGAAAGGTTATGGTGGCAGATTTTCTCCCTGATGGTGGTAAGCTATTTTTGGTAGCAAGTCAGGCGGAACATAGATATAATATGCTTCTACCACGTGTGGACGAACACCCGTGCTAGTATTAGAACCGGCGACCTGTCCCATAGAAGTCAAGTCATCTGTCCTTTACGCCAATGGGCTCTCAGTTAAATAATTTAAAGCGGAAGAAATTAATATAATTATGTTCGTATATAATTACATTCATCAAAACTAAAACGGAGTCGCCATTAAGTTTAAGTCATTCTGTTCTTACCCCATATTTTAAGTTAAAAATACAAAATATTATATTATTTTTAAAGAATTTATTTCCGAAGTAGAACCAAAAACAAAAGCGGAGTAAGAAGAGTGTTCCGTATAAATTCAGGATTTACCATCCAAGGTGTCTACTACATCCTCAAATGTTACACGGCGAGAAATGAAATTGTCATTTGCTCTGAAGAAACTACGTAGTGTAATCCGAGGTCTGTGGAAGAAACGCGTTTAATTCGATACTCTTTTTAACTCCCGACGCAAAAAGAGTGTTTTTTTTTGTTTGACGTGTGTATCTGTGTATGTATGTGTGTGTCTGTCTGTGGCATCGTACCGCCCAAACGGATTAACCGATTTTAAGTAAGTTTTGTTTTGTTTGATGAGTGTTTTAATCGAGAGTGTTCTTAGCTTTGTTTCATGAAAATCCTTTCATCTGACTATGAGTTTTTTTCTAGTTGATGACGCTATGAAATCAACTTTTATAGATCTGATCAATTGGAAATTCGGTACGCTCTTACTTCAACGTTATTTTAAGAACGGTACCTAGCATATTGACCTGATGCTGGGACATCTCGCGAAATCTGCAGAATACTAAACTCCTCATCATGTCACATCAGAGATATTGATTTTTAGCTCATTGGAATGGTATGAAATGAAATGGCTCATTGGCTCATCCATAAACAGGTTATACATAGATCAGTCGGGGTGGGTTTAGATTTTGATTTTAAGTAATTATGTTACAATTATAATTTTTTTCGGAAATAGTAACCACATATTTCTATACTAATCGTCACAAATATTTTGTATGAAAGTCAGTTGTTTGTATGTTTTGTTAGATTACTTTACAGGTAAACCACTTGACGCATTTTACCTAAAATATATCCAACATTGTACTTCGTAGTTCGTAGGACACGGTTGGTGGTAGGGCAATTTCCAGTGTCCGCCTGGACAGCTACCGCCCTGGAGCTGGAAAATCTATCGCCCAACGTCGGCAGCTGTCCTTGAAGAGCCAGTTCCTATTCTAGACCTAGCGTGCTACCATCCTTGACCGCAAAGTTACTTACCAACAGGTGATACATATATGGCAAACGCTAGACTATTTATGTAAAAAAAAATAATTATAATAGACTGTTAATTTTATTGAAAGGTGTCTAAATCGTTTTGGCATGGAAATAATCATCTAAACTAATAACTTAAGATCGTTTAAAAAACAAAAATAAATAACCAGCCAAGTGCTTGTCGGGCCACGCGCACGCGCAGTGTAGGGTTCCGTAGTAGCCTGTTATTGAATGCAAGTCTTTACCCGTTATAAACAAGCAACTAGGTACTCCGTCTTTGTCACTTTAAAGGATTTATTCTAAGGATTTCGTATTTGGTACAAAATTATCCAACACCCAAATTCAACGACTATTACTGCTAAACTAATAAAGTTATCTTAGCCGCTATAGTGTTACTTTAAAGTTCATGAAATGCGCTATTATCACGATTTTGTCCACATTTTTCAAGCCAGCAGTTTAGCCTTTAGAGGGGTGGGGGGGGGGGAGGGGGACGCCCTACTGGAACAAAAATTTGCACTTTAAAGTTAAATATTTCGTAAATGGAGCATTCAATCGAAATAAGCAACACTTAAGTCATTTTAAAAGCCCTATTGAACGATAGCCCACACGATGGGGTAGACGAGGAAAAAAAAAATCATCTCCATTTCTCATATAGGGGAGCTACCCTAAAAAAAAATATTTATAAAAAATTTATTTCAGTACTTTATCTGTGTAATTTATATACATACCCCCACAAAATTACAGCTTTCTAGTATTAACGGTCTCTTAGCAAAACCTTGGACAGACAGACAGACAGACAGACGGACATGACGAAACTATAAGGGTTCCTTGTCAGGACTACGGAACCCTAAAAACCGACTTCAAACGTCGCGCTAGTCAAAGTAGCCAGTAGACGTTGTAACTATTACATAATCTGTGCCAGTAGTTAGTAGTATCTCGTCGAGATAAGTAAATGCATCGTAATACAAATGGTGATATATTAAAAACGGCTCATACATACATACTTCATCCATCATACATAACTCATCATACTCATCATCATACTCATACATCATACATAACGAACATACATACGACGAATTAAGAACTTCCTCCTTTTTTGTGAAGTCGGTTAAAAACAAATAGGTATGTAGTGAAATATTATTAAAGACTCACTGACCACAATCTTTGTTAATGGGTTATGATAACGGTATACCTATTATTTTATCCTTTTTATAAAATTATTATTTAGATTTTTTTTCGTAACTAATTAGGCCTTGTGATGTAGTAGTTTACAGCTCTTACCTGTCACCCTATACATTTCATAAAAAGATAACCTTTTATCTTCACAAAAAAATACAAAATTAACTCGTGACAAATTATAAAATAAAAGGGAAATTTAGTTCCCAACAAATTCCCTTTAATCACTCTACAGGGTGTGATAAAACAAACTGCTCGCGTCAAAAAAGTGCTCCGGCGTCATAAAATCAGAAATGGCTGTAGAGTCATCACTTTGACTAGTGCTTTAGGTTTTATATTGAACAAGTGCTGGAAGAGTAAATGTGATTAACTATATAAAAAAGTTATAACCGACAATCAGTTTCATTCGGAATATGATTTGTTCAGCGATTAGTTTGCGTTTCATTTATTAATTATGTTTCATTATTTCACAATTTTTGGATAAAATTGTCTGTAGTACTGACACATGCATTGGGGATGCACGTAATAGTACGGTTAGCAACCCCTATATCAGGGGAATTAAACATTTATTTTAAGAGCCCGCTTGAGATTTTTTTTCCCACGCTTGCTTCGCCTACACACGCCGCGGCACCCCCGGTAACGATACAGGCGCGGGGGAACGCGCTGTAATTTCGCGCATGCGCGCTCCACACTCGACTTGCGACCTCGTTTGCTAGCGGACACGCCGAGCCGAGCGGGACGGTAATGACCGCGTGGCCCGTGGCGCGGCAGCCGAAGTTACTTACTACCTACAGAGCTATACTATATAAAAATACGTACATTTAAGGTTTAAAATTACGTATTACGGCTTAAAAAGGATTTTCCAAATCGAACATTATAACATAATATATATATATATATAAAATATATTAACAGAAAAGATATATATAAATATATATTTATATTCTGACTAATTGAGAACCTCCTCCATTTTTGTGAAGTCGGTTAAAAATAGTATAGTCTTATTTTTCGTACAACACTCCTTGCGTTGTTTTTGTAAACTTGTATTTATTTGAGAACCCAACTTCACAAAAAAGGAGAAGGTTCTCAATTCGTCGGATTTTTTGTTTGTTTTATGTATGTTGACCGATTACTCGAAGACGCTTGAACCGATTTGGAAAATCGTTTTTTTATTTGAATGAGTATAACAGATGATCCCATTTAAATTTCATCGAGATATGTTTAGTTCTGCAGAGATATGAAGATAAACACCATAAACCTAGTACTGAAAATGACTAGCGCGGCATTTGAAGTCTGTATTATTCCTTTTGTGAACGAATTTATTTGCAACCGACTTCCAAAAAAAAAGGAGGTTCTCAAATCGTCTTTTTTAGGGTTCCGTAGCCGAATGGCAAAAATAGATGTATAAACCGCTTTCCGATTTTTGTACAAAAATAAAAAATATAAAAGCTTAAGGGGGGCAGACAGACAGACATGGCGAATCTATAATGGTTCCGTTTTATGCCATTTGGCTACGGAACCCTAACAAAGTTATTTTTGTAGTTGCGAAAAATAAAAGTTATAGAATACTCCACTGTGTTACGGAACCCTACGAGTGCGAGTCCGACTTGCACTTGGCCAGTTTATCTCAAAGTAAATCATTTAAAAGATAGGCGCGTCTAAAGTGGTAAAATGTGTGTCCCCCCCCCCCCCTAACTTCTAAAGTAAGGGAGTGAAAAATCTAGAAAAAATATATTATATATATCTGTAGATCTCAACAAAAACTTTCAACGAAAATTGGTTTAAACCAGATACAGTCAGTAGTTGTTGAGATATAGCGACCGCAAGTATAACTTTGTTTTTCATACAAACACTATGAAAAACAAAGTTATTTTTGTAGTTGCAAAAAATCATAGTTATAGAATACTCTACTGTGTTACGGAACCCTACGAGTGCTAGTCCGACTTGCACTTGGCCAGTTTTTTTTTGTGTGTATCACATTCCATCCCATTTCACCCTCTTAGGGGTAGAATTTCAAAAAAACTTGAAACACGTATTTACTTATTTTTTTACTGAAGCACTTGTGTGAAGTTTCGGATAGAAAAGACGATCTAATCTTGTTTCCCCATACAAACTTTCAGCTCCGTTTCATCCCCTCCGAGGGTTAATTTTGGAAAATCCTTTCTAAGAGGGAACTAACGTCGTAATAACTACTTGCATGCCAAATTTCAGCGCGATCCGAAACAATATTGATTTTCACACTTTATTACCCCATTTCACCCTCTTAGGGGTGGAATTTCAAAAAGACCTGTAACACGTATTTACTTATTTTTTTACTGAAGCACTTGTGTGAAGTTTCGGATAGAAAAGACTATCTAATCTTGTTTCTCCATACAAACTTTGAGCTCCGTTTCATCCCCTCCGAGGGTTAATTTTGGAAAATGCTTTCTCAGAGGGAACTAACGTCGTAATAACTACTTGCATGCCAAATTTCAGCGCGATCCGAAACAATATTGATTTTCACACTTTATTACCCCATTTCACCCTCTTAGGGGTGAAATTTCAAAAAAAACCTGAAACACGTATTTACTTATTTTTTTACTGAAGCACTTGTGTGAAGTTTCGGATAGAAAAGACTATCTAATCTTGTTTCTCCATACAAACTTTGAGCTCCGTTTCATCCCCTCCGAGGGTTAATTTTGGAAAATCCTTTCTCAGAGGGAACTAACGTCGTAATAACTACTTGCATGCCAAATTTCAGCGCGATCCGAAACAATATTGATTTTCACACTTTATTACCCAATTTCACCCTCTTAGGGGTGAAATTTCAAAAAAACCTGAAACACGTATTTACTTATTTTTTTACTGAAACACTTGTGTGAAGTTTCGGATAGAAAAGACGATCTAATCTTGTTTCCCCATACAAACTTTGAGCTCCGTTTCATCCCCTCCGAGGGTTAATTTTGGAAAATCCTGTCTCAGAGGGAACTAACGTCGTAATAACTATCTGCATGCCAAGTTTCAGCGCGATCCAAAACAATACTGATTTTCACACTTTATTACCCCATTTCACCCTCTTAGGGGTGGAATTTCAAAAAAACCTAAATCACGTATTTACTTATTTTTTTACTGAAGAACTTGTGTGAAGTTCCGGATTGAAAAGACTATCTAATCTTGTTTCTCCATACAATTTTGAACCCCCATTTCATCCCCTTATGGGGTGAACTTTTGAAAATCCTTTCTTAGTACAAACTTACATACTAAGACAAATATACCCTCCAAATTTCAAGTCTCTACGACCAGTGGTTTAGGCTGTGCGTTGTCTGTCAGTGAGTCAGTCAGTCAGTATGTCAGGACAAAGATTCTTATAGTATTAGATAGATAGGCCAAGTGCAAGTCGGACTCACACTTGTAGGGTTCCCTAACAGTAGAATATTTTATAACACTAATTTTTCGCCACCAAAAAATTTACTTTGTTTCTTATAGCGTTTGTATGAAAAACAAAGTTATCTTTGCGGTCGCTATATCTCAAAACTGCTCACTGTATCTTGTTCAAACCAATTTCAATTTTGGTTGTTAGTTTTTATTGAGATCTACAGCGTATGTATTTTTTAGATTTTTCACTCCCATACTTTAAAAGTAAGAGGAGGGGAGGGGGGGGGGAGGGGTTGGACATTCATTTTACCATTTTAGACGTGCCTATCTTTCAAATGATTGACTTTGAGAAAAAATGGTTTTAGAAACCTTCATGTTATTTTTAAAGATGAAAAAAGTGACATACGGACAGATAGACATGACCAATCTATAAGAGTTCCGTTTCTTGCCATTCGGCTACGGAACCATAAAAACGAGGAGGAAAAAAATGGAGGAGGTTCTCAAATCGCCGGTACATCACATACGACACAGTAATGGTTCCGTAACACAGTAATGTATTCTATAACCATGATTTTTCGAAACTAAATAAACTGAAGAAGTGCAAGTCGGACTCGTACTCGTAGGGTTCCGTAACACAGTAGTTCTATAGTTCTATAACTATGATTTTTCGCAACTACAAAAATAGCTTTGTTTTTCATAGGGTTTGTATGAAAAACAAAGTTATACTTGCGGTCGCTATATCTCAACAACTGCTGACTGTATCTCGTTCAAACCAATTTTCGTTGAAAGTTTTTATTAAGATCTACAGAATATATTTTTTCTAGATTTTTCACTCCCTTACTTTAGAATTTAAAGGGGGGGGGGGGGGGGGACACACATTTTACCACTTTAGACGTCTATCTTTTAAATGATTGACTTTAAGAAAAAATGATTTTAGGAACCTCAATGTCATTTTGAAAGACCTATCCACACGTATAGGTTTGAAGAAAAACATTTTTTTATATATTATATTATATAACTTTTATATATATATATTTTTTTGTACAATATTCGGAAAGCGGTTTATAGAATACATCTACCTAGCAAGTTTCAATTCTGTAGTCTTAATAGTTTTGGAATAAAATGGCTGTGACATACGGAAGGACAGACAGACAGACATGGCGAATTTATAAGGGTTCCGTTTTTTGCCATTTGGCTACGGAACCCTAAAAATAAACTTTGTTTTTCATAGTATTTGTATGAAAAACAAAGTTATCTTTGCGGTCGCCATATTCCAAAACCTGCTGATTGTAGGTATTTCGTTCAAACTAATTTTCGTAGTTAGTTTTTATCTTACTTATGATAATACTACAATAACGAAATACTAATAAAATTAAAAACGTCTAAATACCTATAGTGTTTGTGAGAGAACAATTATAATCCAGTTGTAATTATAAAACAATCTTTATATTAAATTCAAATAAGAAACTGCCTTACGGTTTCGCATTATATGTATTATATTATATTTCTCAGGATAAAACTCAGTAGTTCAATACCTCATTCATTGAAATCGGTCCAGCCGTTTGGTTCCTACAACCAAAACAATACCCACATATAATCGCGCGAAACATCAACACGATCGGTCATGTAATTATGTTCTAATCTGTGACCTCAGAGGTCGATGCCTTGCTTACTTCATAGTTACTATGGGTAAACATATTTAGGTAAATGACAGGTGCTTGTTTGGTTCCAAAAAAAATTAGTAGGTACATATTCGAATCTTGAAGGTCTGTCTTGAATCTTATCCTTGTAAGGCCTTATTTACTATTATTAAAAAATCTCGAAAGATCGCAGATACACGCGAAGTCGGCGCGCGCGTCCTCACCTCGGAGAGGCTCGCGGCCGACTGACTCTAGATTCAATATGTTTCGAGTGCTGCTCACTTGCAAGTATATTTTTATACGTAATGCGCCGGGAATATGGTACAATATCGCAATCAACCTATTGACCGTATTCTTGCACAGATGTAAAGGACGTAAGTCGCAAAACTAATTTAATTAATTATGAGAATATGAATTGGTTTTGAAGAAAATTGTCCTGGGAGATTCTTATAAACCATGTTTTACATTTGATAGTATTTATTTTGTATATGTAACTAAATCTGTTTGAGAGACAAACAAGAAAAATGAAAAAAAGGCATAACTTTCAAAAAAATAAACTATCGAGCAAATTATTTTCAATTATGTTTCTGTTCTGTGAAACGAAAGAAAAAACATTGAAAAATCTAATATTTAAGTTTGACTTCATTAATATTATTGGTTGATTTACTGTCATTAGGCAAAGTATAGCATTCTGCAGGGAGCGTCCTCTTAAGTGTGACGTTCTACGTTTAGATGTAAACTGAATGGCTCATTACTTTTCTTTTTTTGTTGTAATTCAAGGCAATGAGTTGTGTTTTTGTTATATTTAGAATATTTATTATTGATATGATCTATTTAATGTTATTTGACGTGTGTAAGTGCAGATATTTTATTTGCCCTTATACACAATAAATGGTTTGACTTTTGACTTTTATGCACTAGCGTCTAGCACATTATGCTATATTTGCGGTTTAGACACGTTGTAAAAATCAACCAATATAAATTCGTCCCATCAAATCATATACTACGGCAAATTGTTCTCGGTGGAAGGATGGTCGCCTTTAAGCGATCTTCGCATCAATTCAGACAAGTCTAATTGCCACATTAAAATACAAGTTTAAATACTTTAATTTATTCATCATCATCAGCCGATATCAGTCCACAGCTGAACGTAGGCCTCCCCCAAGACACGCCACTGAGCCCGGTCTTCGGCTCTTTGATTCCAGTCACTGCCCACCGCTTTGCGAATGTCGTCGCTCCACCTAGTCACAGGGCGTCCTACTCTACGTTTGCCGATTCGCGGTCTCCACTCTAGAACCAGTCTGCCCCAACGGTTATCGGTCCTACGGCAGATATGACCAGCCCACTGCCACTTCAGTTTGCTAATCCGCTGAGCTATGTCGATCACTTTAGTTCTCTGGCGAATTACTTCGTTCCGGATTCGATCCCGCAGAGAAACACCAATCATAGCTCTCTCCATAGCTCGCTGAGCGACTTTAAACTGGTGGACTAGTGGGTGTCCACGTCTCGGCTCCGTATGTCATGACAGGTAGGACGCACTGATTAAAGATTTTTGTCTTTAGGCACTGTGGTATAGGCGACGAGAAGACTCGACGGAGTTTCCCAAATGCTGCCCAGCCCAGCTGAATTCTTCTCTGGATTTCCTTCTCGAAGTTGTGTTTGCCTAGTTGGAGCGTTTGCCCTAGGTAAACATACTGCGTGACAGCTTCGAGTGGGATTCCATCTACGGCAATCGGTTCCGGAACAACGTGCTCGTTGTACATGACTTTGGTTTTATCCAAATTCATCCGCAGACCGATGCGACGAGAAGAATCAGCTAGGTCATTCAACATCCTTTGAAGGTCCTGCAGCGTCTCTGCCATAATGACGATGTCATCTGCGAATCGTAAGTGAGAGATGTACTTGCCGTTAATGTTGATGCCACAATCTTTCCAGTCCAGCTTAAACATATCCTCTAAGGCTAGGTCATTCAACATCCTTTGAAGGTCCTGCAGCGTCTCTGCCATAATGACGATGTCATCTGCGAATCGTAAGTGAGAGATGTACTTGCCGTTAATGTTGATGCCACAATCTTTCCAGTCCAGCTTAAACATATCCTCTAAGGCGTTAGTGAACAGTTTCGGGGATATGACGTCCCCCTGTCTCACTCCTCGACGCAGGTGAATATGTTTAGTACGCTGGTTCTGTCCTTGTACTGAGATCGTTGCGGCATTATATAGACATCTCATCACTTCGATATATAGCCAGTCGACTTGGCAACGCTGCAGGGACTCAAGAACCGACCAGGCTTCGATTGAGTCGAAGGCCTTCTCATAGTCCAAAAATGCTAAGCACAGGGGGCGATTGTACGAAAAACAAATGAAAATCACACATTTTCCTAATTTGAATATGGAATTATCTTCTTTTTCGAAATTTAAACTTTTAATGATACCAAAACCAGCCAGATAGAAATAGTATAGCCAAAGAGATTTTATTACAAGTGCATACTTACTATAATGCGAAAAGACTTTTTCCCCTACCTAATATTTAAATATTTTTAGCGAATACTGCTCCACAATAGTACAAGATAGAGATGCGTGGAAGTCATGTGGGGAGACCAAACCAAACCAAACGATGCCAAACAATGGGACATACAAAGCTATTAATAATAATAAAATAAAATACTTATAAAAGCGATTATAAATGGCGCCACCAATACATAATACAATAAAATTATACTTTCGTTGTTTCGTTTCGCGTAACTATTATTTTCGTTGTTTTGTTAGGGTCGCCTTGTATCTGAGTTTGTACAGCGCCGGGAGGCGCGTGTTTGAATCCCGTCGATACCAGAACATTTTGGATTGTATAATATGTACATGTACAAAAACGCTTTGACCTTTGGTAAGTATAGTGGTCGGTAATTAATAATCATATATTGTAGTGGTAGGACTTCTGCTAGTCCACCTGGAGTGGAACCACCAATTTGCCAATTAATTTTCAGCCATGAATTAGGAATGTTTTTTGGCTAAAGTCGCAAGGTGTCCAGTGAAATTACAGGGCATGTGAGACTCGATATCCTTATGCCTGAAGGTCCTATGTTCTATGGTATCCTTACGTCAGTGCAGTACCATGCAAAATTCTGGCAGTACAGAATTTTGCATGCCGCTGTATCTGTAATAGGTATACGTCATCGCTTACCATCAGGCAAGCGTCTAGCTTGTTCTGTTAGCTTATATCATAAAAATGTTAAGTGACGATGGTGTTTAAGGTGGATTAATCACATAACGTAACTATCCCAATCCTTCCTCCAATTGCCTTAGAGCAAACTGTAACATGATTTAGATAAATTATCGATACCTACAAATCCAGTTTAAATAAAATCTTTTGGAATATTATTCAAGCGGAAAACGTAAAGGCGATATATTATCGTCCCATGGCTGTAGAGTTGCGATTCAAGGCACGCGGGGCCTGAGGGATCGACAGCAGAGTAGCAATTTTTCAAATCTACCTTCATTTACATACATACTTGCGGCGAGTCTAGACTGGCGGATCTTCAAATCGACTTTCAATAAGATCGTTTAAATAAATAAAATAACCGACTTCCAATGCCGCGCTATTAATTTTCAGTACCAGTTTTGATGTGTTTGTCTCCATATCACTAGAGATACCTATTAGATCTTGATGAAATTACTATGGTACCACTCCTGGGATATCTTCTTTCCAACATAAAAATAACCATGAAAATCGGTTCACAAAAAAAGAACAAACATAAAAAAAAAACAAATATACGGTCAAATTGAGTAACCTCCTTTTTTGGAAGTCGGTTAAAAAGGAGGAGGTTCTTAATCCGTTTGTCTGTTTTCTTTTTGTTTTTAGGGTTCCGTACCTCAAAAGGTAAAAAAGGAACCCTTATAAGGTTACTTTCTTGTCCGTCTGTCTGTCCGTCTGTCTGTCCGTCTGTCTGTCCGTCTGTCTGTCCGTCTGTCTGTCCGTCTGTCTGTCCGTCTGTCTGTCCGTCTGTCTGTCCGTCTGACTGTCCGTCTGTCCGTGTATCACCATCAATTTTCGCAGGAACGGGTGGATCTAGCAAGTTGAAATTTATACCAGATACTAAGTCTATAATCCCTATTAGGTGTATAAAAATCAAGATCCTGAGCCAGCACGATAAAAAGATATGGGTAAATTTAGATTTTCGCGAAAACTTATAAGTACCAAAATTTACCTTAATTTTCAAATTTATTTTATTTTTCGGTATTTTTCCTTTGCTTGTGGTATAGAGCTTGCTTATAACCAAAATTGACAATTCTAGGTCAACCGGAAGGACCCTATAGGTTTTGGGTCGAAAACCTATAGGGTACTTGCCGTTGACCTAGAATTATGAAATTTGGCAAGAAGCAAGGTCTAACAGCACAAATAAAGGAAAAATTCCAAAAAATAAAAAAGTTGAAAATTAAGGGTGTCCCCATATATACATAGTTTTGGCCAGTTAAGATAGGCCTATGAGTTATATGAGCGCTTATACAATTTAGAGGTCTAGCTTAATTAGTTCTTACTAACGTTGGTACGGAAGCCTCGGTAGGCGAGTCCAACTCGACTTGGCCGGTTTGATTTTTTTTGTATGTTTGTCTATACTCCGTCAATTTTGCAACGATGCGAACGATGCTTTTTTTAATTGGTAGGGTATATTTCTAAGGTTATCACATTGTAATTTAATTGAGATTTGATAAGTATCTCTAGAGATATGGATATAAACATCTCAAAACTTAGTACTGCAAAAGTGTAGTGCGGCATTTGAAGTCGGTTTTTTTGTTTGTTTTGTAAACGATCTAAAATTATATCTATAGTATTCTCAGGCCGGCATTTTTTATTCCAGACAAACAAGTGCTTGTCCAAAATCTCACTTAGTGTTAATAAAACCTAAGTGATGTTGGTCTAAGATGGAAAAACGTATTAAATAACAATAATACTTAACTTATATAAATAGGTTTCACGTTTACTTTATTTGTGTTTATATTCATATTTGAAATATTTTAAGGTATATTTTGCTTATATATTACAATACAATTCAAAACTCTTTATTGATTTCCAAAACAAAATAAAAAATATATAATAGCTTCATTCATTCATAATTAGATGGTAAAGCAATCGGCAGTCTTATCGCATCAGACATCGCGACCACGAAAGCGGACGCAGGACGCCGCGGAACCAACTGACCACCAATTCACCATTTTCGACCACATTATCGCTTACCACCAGGAGAACCAGTGGTCATACGCTAGCCTATAAGATAAAATATGAAATAAAAAATTTGTTGAGTCTTAAGTTAAGTAATCCTACCATAGGTAAAATTGTTAATCGCAATCCAAATTTGATTTACGCAGTGCAACATCTCTCGTCGGATTTGAAAACTGTAATAATTTCTTCCGAATGATTAACTTACGGAATAAGTAGTCATAGATGGCGCCACCAATGCATAATTGGGTTAACAAATGCAATCCACTAATTTCGTCGTATCGATGGATCGAACCGTGGCTTAATTGGCAGAGCCCCTGGACGTGTAATCCGGGGGGTGCGGGTTCGAGTCCCGTCGGTACGATGAAATTTTGGATTGTGTTTAACAATTTTACAAAAATATAAAGTGTGTGACACTTCAACGAAACATAATATTTCCTACTATAGGTGTTGATCAATAAAGTTTATCTATTTATCTATCTACTTTTAACATAAAACAATTAGGTGATAAAAAACAATTAGGTAATAAAAAAGCTGTTACAGATTTAATAGTTCCATGAACATTTATTATTAAGGCACTTGTTTGGGTATTATATTTGTATATTAATGGCTCTAAGAAAATGTTTAGAGATAACATTTTCATTTATCTAAAAATCTTGAGAACAACTCTCGAAGTTTTCATTGAAATAAATTACATTAGCTCAAAAGGCACCGAAACTCTTTTGGAGCCTGATTTCAAAGCTATTTTATCTCTTACCTCTAAATATTTTACCACAATAGTTAACACTAGTGATGGGACAAATATTTTATGCCAGTATTCACATTCGACTATTATAGATTTTTATGATTTGAAATAACATGAAAAGCAATACAATCACCTGATTGGAGTTAACGTCTGTCTATATCAAAAACTGTGTTACGCAAAATTGAGTATGTCGAACGCTGAGGTTAAGGGTTAGGGGTAGTCAGGATTTTCAAAAAATCAAATTTTAGTTTTTTGCATTTTATTTAAGTGTAATATCTTAAAAATATTCTTTGAAAATTTGAAGTTGATCCGATAATTACTTTTAGAGTTATTCGACAAATAACAAAGAGCGCTCGGGCACTTCAAAACGCTCGGGAGCAGGTAGGGGGGGTTATGGGTAGTCAGGATTTTCAAAAAATCATTTTTCTTTTTGCATTTTCGATAAGTGTAATATCTTAAAAATATTCTCCGAAAATTTGAAGTTGATCTGATAATTACTTTTCGAGTTATTCGACAAATAACAAAGAGCGCTCGGGCACTCCAAAACGCTCGGGAGCAGGTAAATGAGTTTTTCTCAAAACTATGTTTTTTGAACTGGTGACAACTGTAACTTGAAAACCGCTCAGTAGATTTTAATGAAATGTATACAGCTTGAATACATAATAAACTTGGGCCTGATCGAAGGATTTTTTTTTTTTCAAAAATTTCGATTTTTTAAGACTAATTAACTGTTGACCTTTTCCCAAAAATTTTGAAAAAAATTTCCAGAGTCCACCATTTTTTTAATTTTTGAAAAAAAAAGCTTCGATCAGGCCCAGGATTATCTATTTATAAAACTATTTTTTCTTATCCGATTGATTTTAGATGAATCTCCAAGGACTTATGATTGTCACCGCAAGGACCTTTTTTTGGGACTGGGTCAACAGAAACAGCTATAACTTTGAAAATTATAATTTTTTTTTCTTCAAATTTTCGTGACTTCAAGTCAAAACATTGTGTAATAATTCCATATTATTACTTTTGTAAAATAAAATGATTTAATAGCCAAAAAAAATTACTGAAAATTATCATTTTTTCGTGTCTCTGACTACCCCTAACCCCTTAATGCGTTTTTAAAACCGAATGAACATGATTCGTATCATAATAGATAACCAACCTTTTATTGACACAACATTTTCTTTTTTGTGTACAACAGTGTGCTTTTGCCCAGCAGTGTGATCAAATAGGTTAATTTATAAATATATATACATTTCTACTGTACGCTTTATGATCGTAAATTAATGAAATATACAAATATTTTTACCCTTATAGTCCTTATTGTCCTAGCGATACGCGTATACTATTAAGTATACCATGCGACCTGCTTACAATCAAGTATTATTTGATTATTTTAATTAGTAGACACTTCACAAGTAAATGCAATAAAATGTCCGGATTAGCAAATCCGGCCATTTTAAGTAAGCCTAATTTCGAAGTTGGCACATCACTTGTTAAACCTTTTACTCTAATGACTTAGGGCGACACGTCTATTCGAATAAATTTAATACTTGTTAAAAAGGGTTGGGAATTTCTATAGAAGATTACTTTTTACGAAAATAATAACATTCCCGGAGCGCATGTGGTTCGTGGTAAAAAATAATTTAGCGAAAAAAATAATTTAGGGGTAGAAATAAAAGTTAGAAATTATTCTATTTGTGATTTTTATTTGTTTAAGTTCTTTTAGTCTTGAATATAATATAGGGTCCTTTATAAGGACTAGTTATAGAGCTTTGGGTTTACTAAGTGCAAAAATTGTTTAGCACTTAGTAAACTTAGCTACAACTTAGTAGCACTAAAAAAAAACAATACATAAGCGGGGTAGAAAAAGCGACTTGCGTCACTGTTATAGAGTAAAATATAGCCTATTTTTTTCCGCCCTGACGGCTCTTTGGCGAGCCGACGGTGAGAGGCGGTACCGCGTCACCTATCCCGTGAGGGCTAAATAAGACACTCTGGCCCCTGGCTTGTCTAACCGACCGGCCTGGGTTGGGAATCGCAAGAGCTAAGACCTAAGCTCCAGTGCGGAAGTGTTAGTCAAGTAGCGTCTAGTGAAAGTGCAGCAAACTTATTAACAACCTGAACTATCCACGCTAGTGTTGCCCCTCAGCGCTAATATAACGGTCTGCCTTTTTGGAAGGGTCCATTTTTTGGATAGTAATTCATAATTTGAATATATATTTTGTAATGAGGTATAATTAGCGGATGCCGCACCTTATCCCATACACCAGGAACTCGACAACAATCAGATCAAACCAATATTTATGATATAATATACCATCTCTTTATAGTTTTCAATATCTCTCCGTCTACAGATAAGTAAACTTTGTAGATTTGACACAATACATATTGGTTTAGTTTGAATGACCTTATTCGTTCGCGAGCACTGTTAGACCTGATTCATACACACTGTTTGTTAATACGGCTATCAATTATCACGTTCAATAAATGTATCAGCAATTATAATATAATAGTTGTACTTAGAAAAGTATCAAATCCGTTCTAGGCAGTAACTATCGAGTAGAAGGCATTAGGATGAAACATGACGTACCTAGCGGTAATTAACTAGAATCAGCCAGCCGTGAACATCTGCGGTCGTATGAACACGCCTTAATTAAGAAAATACATTATAATACTAGTTGGAGAACTAGTAATATTAGAAATACTTAGAGAATGAGGAGGCTAATTGTTGAACGACTCTACATACAGAGAAGAAAATCAATTGGTATGAAAGCAGTGGCAGGACTTATGACCGCCTGGACGGTACCATCACTTTACCAATCAATCAGCCGTGAAATGGGATTTTTTTTTGTTTGAATGGCAAATTTGTCCAGTGAAATTACAGGACATGTGAAAATTTATATCTTCATGTCTTGAGGTAACAGGCGCAGTTTAGAGACATGTAACATTTTGGCTATTTAGAATTTATATAGAAATAACAATAGCCCAATGGCTAAGGTCGGCCTGGCGATCGAGAGGTCGTGAGTTCCATCCCCACCCACTATAACATTGACGTGAACCCACTCCAGATACAAGCAGCATATTTAGCTTATTTAGAGGGGTTGACAAGAATACTAGACGTGCAACCAACATTGCTAGTAAGATTAAAAAAAAAAAAAAAACATTTGCATTCCGTCAGGTATCTCATTTTCAAAGGTCATCTGTAAAAGGTAGACGTCATCGATTATCATCACCTGAGCGTCGTGTATATCATAAAAAAAAACTGACGCTGGTCAGACAAGCGCTTGACTTTTATCCCACCTGATGTTAAGTGACGATGCGGTCTAAGATTCTATCGTGCTTGTCTGAAAGTGGAAAAAGGCTGTAAGACAATGCACAAGACACTGTCTTTAATTAAATCCATTTGGCGCAACTATCCCAACCCGTCTTCCAAGCTGGCTTGCACCGAACATTATGCCCACGGTGATTTCCAGATTTGCTCACGAGTACTCTTTATCATATGGACTAGGGAGATGCATATCAAGCTGTCTATCTTTATCTATTCGACATATGCTATCATAACCACGAGCTTTGCGATTACTTAACGCTATGCTATATCAAGACCAAGACCTAGACTTGTTTAACATGTCTTTAGATGATCTTCGCTACGCTACGCAACAATGCGTTTTCTAACATCAGAAAATAAACTTGCTGACGTTGCTTGCTGAGGCTATTTTATTGTTAATTTCTATTATTTTGCTTAAATACACTAAATATTGTAATTGTTTTTGTAAAAAATCTATTTTTATAAGTTTATTTTATGTAATTACGATTAAGTACAACATTTTACCATAAAAGGCGACTTGGTTAAAAAAACTGTAATGCCCGTATAGTCTGTCTATCAAATAAATAAATAAATAAAAACAGTCCTATTCAGTTAGTACAGTACACAGTAATGTCGATAGTTGACCGAACGAAGCGAACAGAAAAGATAAAACTTCAGCACACAACATCAAAACGTCCCCATAAGATTGCTATAATATAAACCAAACAACGGAATACCGGCGTCCTTTCAACCTCAAATCAATCCTCAATCTCAAGATAAGCTCTTTATTCTCGTTCTCCTTTGATTCCTTTAAAAAAATAACTTAATCTTCTACCCAGGTAGTTTCAGATAAAGAGAAAAACGCCGGTAGGAAACAGAAACGGAGCTTCAATTTAATCAAGCTACTCGCCTTATGGCCATGAGTACCTAAGAGTTAGTTAATTATACTTTACCTGTATGTTGCAGGCATGTCGCATGTATGTTTTATATTTCGTCTGTGTACAGACGGCGCGTAGCATCGTCGGATTACAATTTTTGTTTTAATGGGCTGGCTGATGCTTTATGATGAGGAGGTGACCCTGAGCCCATGTATGCCGGTATTCACGTTTTAATCGGGCGAGGTTTCGAGCGTATAAGACGTTACAATTTAATTTTTTATAGATTACTAGCAGCAGCATCCCTGTTCTGTGGTTGAATTAGTGACAGCAAGCAGGCCCAAGCTAGAGACTGATCAATAATATTCAACAAATATAATATAATAATATCTCGAACTGATCCTAAGAACTGTAAAAATATTATACAATTCAAGTTGTGATTTTAGTAGCGGCTTTGCCCTAATGCAACCGAAAACCAATTTACGAAAGATTTAAAATGGTCTAGGTTACCTCGTTACAATAAGGCTCGAACTCAGATACTGGGTAATCAATTCTACCCTACGCTTACGCTTCGATCGGAGAAGTAGGTCAAGGTAGAATGTTCTTATAGAACGTAACGAGAGGGCACACTTTGCTGGTGTCCAATATGAGGACTTTGCGCGTTGTTTGCATTGGATAGTTAGGATAAAGTTTGATTAAAGTGCAAACACTGAAACTGCTCGGCGAATATGGTTTTACTGAGAGAAAATTTATTTCACATATTGCAAGATATTAATGATGTTTTCATGTTTAAGAAAGTATCTTAGCAGAAAATTTGAGTCAGCGTGCATTAGGTGTGATTCACGGGCTATAATGTGTGCTATGATGATATTAAATTGTCGATAACAATAATGATGTATTTATTTTTTTAATAAGTGCCAATAAAAAGTACGGTAAACCATATTCATAGGCTAATAATAAACTTCATTTTATTCAACTCTACCACGATATTGATGATAAGAAATGATAATTGTAGTAAATTTACGAGCCAGCTTCATTCTCCATAAGCGTTTTTCAGACAAAAAATGCCAGCAATTAATTTACTCGTATTTACAACAGAGATACAAAAAAACCCGACTGCGTGAAGTGTCACTCTCACGACTAAGACGAATCTATTGATACCACTCACATAAAAGTACGACAAGCCGCCTAAGGCGTGCCACATAAATATACATACATACATATTAACCCTCATTCTTTCACTTTCGGGGAAAAAAATCCTTAATGTACGAGTATCCCTAGATATATACATGTATATCTTTTCTTCCTCGATATACCTCTGCGAATTGTTTACTAGCGCCAATAAGTCTGTAGAAATAAATCAGTAGCCAATGGTCGTTCCGATATCTCGCTCCTTTAGAAAGCTTTACTTTACCTTCTTTGTGGAGAAGATTGAATCTGGAGAATTTCAGACGCGTATTGCATAGAGCTTGAAACTTCTGAGCAGATGAGTAAAAGACATTCTACATGATCAAGCACGGAAGATATTGGACCTATATGTGCCGTAGATTTCAAATTATTACTGTACGATTGACTTCAAATGTGTATATGTGCGTATATTAATACTGCCTACATATCGAATAAATGCTTTGATTCTTCTTAATTAATATTGCATTGTTACACACACTACAAAATTTTCGCGATATGCACAAAAATTTAAAGTGTGTAACACATAAAGAAACATATTTAATAATAATTATTATTATAATAAATATTTAATAAATATTAGTTTGTATTTGTAGTTTAATCAGTATAATACTTTTGTGTAACCTATTTTTGATCGTGTGAATTTTGACTGGTCATAGTTGCCGTAGGAACAGTTAAATTTGATTTTATTTCATACATACATTTATTTCATACATTTTGGAAGCATTAAAACGCAAAATACAAACAACTCTCTCTCTTTCTCCCCTCTCTATCTCTATCTTTCTCTTTCTAAAACTCTCTTTGTAGCTATGCATCCCTAATGGCATTGTATGGTTGTGTTAGTTTCCTAGCTCTTATCTCTCCAATCTCTTCACTTCACTCTATCCTGAACGTCAGATTCCGAGAGCTCGCAAGTTAAGTAAATAATTACCTTTACTGTTTATCAAGTAAATAAAATATTCCAGTAAAAACTTATTACCAAGTGCTTTCTCTATTTTCCGAGAGCAACATCCACCATAGTCCTTTGCCCGGCGAGCTGGAAGATTCAGTAATAGCTCAGTGACTTTACTAGTTATTTTGCCGACGAGTCGTAATATGAGATAACTTGGAATCTCGGAATTATGGAGAATAATAACTTTTGATCTTACAAGACGTTAATTGAGTTTTGATGTAACTAAACTCATATTTCTCACCGACTTCAAAAAAAACGAGCTTCTTCTTTCCACTATGTATATTTTGCTTGTTACCTCAGAATTACGTCATTTATTCACCGATTTGAATATATTATGTTTCTTTGAAGTGTTTCACACTTTATATTTTTGTAAATTGTTAAACACAATCCAAAATTTCATCGTACCGACGGGACTTGAACCCGCAACCTCCGGAATAACATGTTCCGGTGCTTTGCCAATTAAGCCACGGTGCGAAGTATCGTTACGACGAAATTAGTGGATTGCATTTTGTTAACCCAATTATGCATTGGTGGCGCCATCTATGACTACTTATTACGTAAGTTAATCATTCGGAAGAATACATTACAGTTTTCAAATCCGACGAGAGATGTTGCACTGCGTAAATCAAATATTATGTTTCTTTGAAGTGTTTCACACTTTATATTTTTGTAAATTGTTAAACACAATCCAAAATTTCATCGTACCGACGGGACTTGAACCCGCAACCTCCGGAATAACATGTTCCGGTGCTTTGCCAATTAAGCCACGGTGCGAAGTATCGTTACGACGAAATTAGGGGATTGCATTTTGTTAACCCAATTATGCATTGGTGGCGCCATCTATGACTACTTATTACGTAAGTTAATCATTCGGAAGAATACATTACAGTTTTCAAATCCGACGAGAGATGTTGCACTGCGTAAATCAAATATTATGTTTCTTTGAAGTGTTTCACACTTTATATTTTTGTAAATTGTTAAACACAATCCAAAATTTCATCGTACCGACGGGACTTGAACCCGCAACCTCCGGAATAACATGTTCCGGTGCTTTGCCAATTAAGCCACGGTGCGAAGTATCGTTACGACGAAATTAGTGGATTGCATTTTGTTAACCCAATTATGCATTGGTGGCGCCATCTATGACTACTTATTACGTAAGTTAATCATTCGGAAGAATACATTACAGTTTTCAAATCCGACGAGAGATGTTGCACTGCGTAAATCAAATATTATGTTTCTTTGAAGTGTTTCACACTTTATATTTTTGTAAATTGTTAAACACAATCCAAAATTTCATCGTACCGACGGGACTTGAACCCGCAACCTCCGGAATAACATGTTCCGGTGCTTTGCCAATTAAGCCACGGTGCGAAGTATCGTTACGACGAAATTAGTGGATTGCATTTTGTTAACCCAATTATGCATTGGTGGCGCCATCTATGACTACTTATTACGTAAGTTAATCATTCGGAAGAATACATTACAGTTTTCAAATCCGACGAGAGATGTTGCACTGCGTAAATCAAATATTATGTTTCTTTGAAGTGTTTCACACTTTATATTTTTGTAAATTGTTAAACACAATCCAAAATTTCATCGTACCGACGGGACTTGAACCCGCAACCTCCGGAATAACATGTTCCGGTGCTTTGCCAATTAAGCCACGGTGCGAAGTATCGTTACGACGAAATTAGTGGATTGCATTTTGTTAACCCAATTATGCATTGGTGGCGCCATCTATGACTACTTATTACGTAAGTTAATCATTCGGAAGAATACATTACAGTTTTCAAATCCGACGAGAGATGTTGCACTGCGTAAATCAAATATTATGTTTCTTTGAAGTGTTTCACACTTTATATTTTTGTAAATTGTTAAACACAATCCAAAATTTCATCGTACCGACGGGACTTGAACCCGCAACCTCCGGAATAACATGTTCCGGTGCTTTGCCAATTAAGCCACGGTGCGAAGTATCGTTACGACGAAATTAGTGGATTGCATTTTGTTAACCCAATTATGCATTGGTGGCGCCATCTATGACTACTTATTACGTAAGTTAATCATTCGGAATCATTCGATTTGAATATGTTTTTTTTTCGTTTGAGAGGGTATACTTTCCATGTAGTCCCATTGTAAATTAATCCATTGCCTCAGATGGATTAGCACCCGTACTACTATAATTTATGATCGTAGAAAACGCAAAAATCGACTTATCATGCCGCGATAGTCAAACTAGCCATAATCTTGTCATCAAGGTATACAAAATTGTTTATATTATTTATCTCCGGATATACCCGATGATTATCAGATATCGATAATTTAAATGGGACACGGGAGGCATAATCTATCAAAAAAAATTTTTTTTTGATGTAGTGCTGAGTGTGAAAGTGCTGAACATAACATTCGAATTGAGAACCTTTTAAGTGAAGTTGGTTAAAAATACCCCTCTATTTTGCTTCAGGGAATAAAAAGTATTCCAACTATCAAATTAGCTTACTAGAAGCACCGAGGAGCACAAAAGTTTAAAATTCAAAATACCAGTACCGACTCGTAAATCCATTTCGCTCAATGCACCCGACCTTGATATAACCAAACAAACAATAAACACTGAAAAAGAAGCGCAAAATGTAAGTCAGGTCTATTTTGTATTCATGACTTTCAATAAATAACCGTAGGTACGCGGTGAGAGGAAAGCCACTACTATTGTTATAAGCTGAAGTCGAGAGCAACTCGAAAGTTTCATCGCAAAGGTTTTTTTTATGATATTAGGTAACAGGACAAGCACGACGCTCGCCTGATGGTAAGCGATGACATCTATCTATTATAGATACAGTGACATGCAAAATTCTGGACTGCCAGAATTTTGCATGTCACTCCACTGCGCCTAGGTTACCTTGAGACATAAAGCTGTTTAAGTCTCACATGCCCTGTAATTTCACTGGACACCTTGCCATTTCAGCCGAAAAACATTCCTATTTCACAGCTGAAAATTAATTGGCAAAGTGGTGGTACCGCCCCAGGCGAACTGCGCGATAAGTACTACCACTACTAAAGGTAATAATAAACCACTACTAAAGGTAAATAAGGTATAACGCCTGGCACCAAACTTATATTTTTTTAAATCTGTTAGTGTTGCGTTTGACCACTAACTTACCTGCCGGTAAGCAGGTGGTCGAAGATGGTGAACCCGGCTATGCCCGATCATACTTCGGCCGTAGACGGATAGTATGTGCTTGTATACCCTTGTATACACCTCGGCACGGATTTTAAAGGCGTGAGCCAATAGGGAATATGCATGCAGCTCAGATTTATTGGAATTTTTTTTTTCGAATCTTTGTTGTCCTGTAGTTATATGTAAAACCTTTTTTTTTATTTAATTCCATTATATTTGCTTAAAACAATGAATGAAAAATGCAATTCAAGCGAGGAAAATTTAAGTTTGTAAAACAGATCACCATTGGTCAAATCGAAAGTTGACGTCATAATTCACTACGTTGCGTGATAGAAACATTGAGCGCTGGAACATAAAAATGAATGTATGGTGTGGTTTTATTGTATTTAGTTACGAATATTGTGTTTGCCGCGTATTATTGTGCAAAAATGTATATTACTAACCATTAATATAGGTAAAAATGAGTACGAGATTAGAGAAACTGCACAATTTTATAAAAACATGCCATTGGCTAAATACAATAATCGCGCGGAGTCTTAGTTAAAGAAAAAAAAGCTTGTTTGCTTCAAGCGGCATGTGTCTGACGTAAGTGCGTGACGTCACAATTCACTACCAAAGAGCCCGGAAAATGGTGGCGTTTAAACTGCTCTAATTTATTTGTATATTTAAAAAATAATTAGACTAATTCCAGCAGTATTTTATTTTTTTATTATGTTATATGGATGTAATGAGTGAAATAAAAATATAAAAAAACATGCATATTCCCTATTCCTTGCGCATCGGTACATGCTAACAGTGAGGTTTGGTTAGAATTTGAATCTGAATCCCCAACAAACTGCCTAAATAACCATTAGCGTGGACCACGGACTCCGAGGCCAGCAGTAGTTGCCTGTCAAACTATAACTGTACGCAGACCCGAGAAACATTTTGTTGTTGTAAGTTGTGTGTAATATTGTGTAATCTATATACTATATACTTCGTATATCTTCATTTGATATATTCAAAAATACCTAAAGTACATGTAGAAAATCAGCAAGCGTTACACTGACGCCCATTTTTAAAACTCTATTAATGTCAAGACAAAATGTGATCGAGAATAAAAAGTAAGTATTTTAATGTTAGCGTACGTTTATCTCGATTTGATCCTGTGTATATTTAAGAGGCCTTGCATTTTATTTTCATTTAATTACTCGATTGTAACGTATTTCAATATATGTTTTAATAAATTATGTTTTTCTTGACAGTAATTGCGATGAATGCTTTGTGAAAGCGTTTATATGTACAATTTAATGAACAGAATATTAAGTTTGAAATACTTAAGCGAATAAAGTATTATTATATTTGTTGTTCATTAGTTAGTGAGCTAATTTAGAGATAATAATAATTGATATGTCACTCCTATTTAGATAACTTACTGTGACCGTTTATGTTAGTGGCTAGGCTAGATGCTAAGTTTCTCATGAGCTTATAAGACCATTTTACCAGTTCCTAATAAAGTCTCAGGTAGCTATCTGCCATATGACGCCATATAAAAGCTGTCAAAAATCTGTAAGATAAGTTCCTAATAGGGTTATCTGAAACCGGTGAAACTGTCCCTGAGGGCCAGACACTTATCTATCAGACACTTATCTACAGGAAAGGCGACAAGCTTCCCTTCTACTCCTTATTACCTGAAAGAACGTTTTGAGTTCCTACATCAGTCACATTCTCTATCCCTACGATCTTCCGACACTCTTATCCTGAAAATTCCCTCCCATACTTCTGAGTACTACGGCAAGTCCTTTACCGTCCAAGCTGCACGACTATGGAATGCACTTCCCTTAGATAGACGCCAAGCTAAATCCCTCGCTAGCTTTAAAAATATGGTTAAAAATCATTATCTATCACATTTGTAGCACTTTGCGACTTATGTATATGCATGTATGTATATATTTATATATTGTGTATGTGTGTATAATTGTATGTATGTGTAATTGTATGTATGGAATATGAATATTTGTGTACGTATAAGTATGTTTGTATTTTGTATTGGTATGTAGTAGTATGTAGATGTACTCGTATCTATATATTATTATGATGATTACATGAGTTTTGATTATTTTATTTATTCATTTATTAGCACTGTAGTTAGTATTATGTTACGCATTGTACCACCAGCAACTCCTTCTAAAAATTCTGTCCATCCAAAGGTTGTCTGGCAGAGATCGCTTTAAGCGATAAGACCGCCCATTGTAGGTAGTAGTAGGTAATAACCTATAGTAATTTAAGTAGGTTAATTTGCTGTCTGTTGTTTTTTAAATGGTGTGCAATAAAGAATTTTTCTATTCTATTCTATTCTATTCTACCCTTAAGGTACGGACACACCGCAGCATCCTGCATGCGCGATCATGTTTCAGCCATTTCGAAAAATGTTCGAATATGTCACAAAACTTTTTTGGTATCCTTTAGTCCAAACAAGTTTTATCCGGGGGACGAGGTGTGAGGGGCGGTAAATTATGAAAAATAAAAAAATCTGTCATGTGGTCTACAGCTCACAGAACCAGTATCTAATAGAGGTAAGTACTCATTATTGTTAGTTCAAGTTTAGAAGACTATTAAATAAAGTCGCAGTAAACGAAGTCGTGCGACAAACGCTCGTCTTCCCGCCCTCATTAGAATGCTGAAGATGGCGACGACATTCTGTTGAAGCTCGATTTATGTCCAGTGATTACCTTCTGCTCGCTTTAACTGTGATAGATACTGTAAAAGTCATGACTAAAACAGCTAGTAAAATTTGCTTAAAGATTTAGTTTCGGACTGCGAAGCTTTTTTTTCGGTCCGACAAGCATTCGATCACTATCTCACTTGATGTTATATGAAGATGCGGTGTGAGATTGAATCGGGTTTGTCTGGAGACGAATAGTGAAACGAGGCGAAGGTCAACCGACTTCCACATAGGTGAGATAGTAGTAAAAGTCTAGCCAAAAGGGCAACTCTCTGACCCGTCTTCAAAGCTATTCCGCTCTCCTTTGTCTTCAGTTAATGTAATTAGAACAGAATCTGGCTGGTTCAATTTGGAAAAAATTATAGCAAAAAAATTTCCATCACTCGTTCACATAATAACCTGAGTCTTTTAGTCAGTGAAAGTAATTTGCATATATTTTTCCTTATCATAAATTCCTCATACATTATATACATACATACAAAAAATATTGAGAATGAAACTTTAGAATCACATCATCATCATTACATAAAAAAATTAGATGATTTATTATTTACATTATTTGGTTTCAATCTTGAACTTTATTTAACCGAAAATAGCTTTATTGAACCAATAACATTTTTCGGTGGATATTAATAATTTCGTAGGCATTCGAATGGGGTCAAACTCGAACCATATTTCATTTTGATTCATTGATCAGTGTCGATGACTGTACATAAATGTCTGAAATTAAAGTAGGTCGTGAAAATTCATGTTTTTAAAACTTTAATTTAATATTTGCGTTATGGTCGTGGCATAATTCTGTACTTTATAAATATTCATGATAAATGATTATTGAACAGTTTCTCAATATGTAATAAATAAGACTGATAAGCCCGCTTGCACTGACCTTGTATAATCCAGGGTTCAGTAATACACAACAATGACACAAATGAATGTAAAACGACAATATACGATATATCTACAGTGTACATACATATTAATAAAAAATATTGGATGAGGCCCTGTCCGCACAGCGATTTTTCACAGCGCATTTTTTTTTTAATTCTGTGAAGTATTGAATCGAATGGACGTATCCGCACAGGCGAAAAAAAATCACGCGAGAAAATCTGTGAATTGATGTAAATTGTCGCGGAATTTAAATTGCGAAAAAAAAATCGCGCTGTGAAATATATCTGTACGGACAGGGCCTTTATTTTCGCGAGAAACAGAGAAAAACTTTACAATTACTGATACATATTTCATTCGTAGATATTGCATAACCCTGGTCTCTGCAAGCGGGCTTAAGAGATGTTAATAAGATCCATATTAGAAAAAAATATTCTCTCCTAAGTCCTAAATACAAAAATCAACTTGAATAATTCTGATTGATTCTTCGTTTTGTATCACGGGCAGGGTTGAAGCATATATTAAATCTTAATCAGATATATTCAGTAAAAACACTTAGATCGGGTATTTGAAGTCAGTCGGGTAAAAGTCTCTATTATTGATATTCGATGAATTTCGAGCGATTATCGTCGTTAGAATAGAGACGCAGTTATACAACTTTCTAGCTGCATCGCCTTCTATTAGATTTTTGCGATGACAGGATGCATTAAATTACAGGAGTGGAAATATCTAAATTGATACCGATCAATTTAGATATTTCCACCCCTGTAATTTAAATGATCTCTCTCGTGACAATGCCCCGGAGGAGGTCATTCGCCAACCGGTACGATTGTTATTGACTGTTTCAATTGAAGGTGCGAATGATAAAGCTCCAATCGACGCGTCAATTGCTCGCCCGTTTGCTTTTTTTTCTGCATATGCACAACGAGACGTTCATTGGTTGCGTCATTCGCGATTGTCAATGAGCTTCAATCAAAATTACCATGATTCGACTTCAATCACGTAGTCGTGAATGACAATGGCTTCAATTACCTCTGTAGGCGATCATTTGCTCCATAATTTGGTCTATCATTCTTTAAAGAATGAGCTGAACGCTTCTATATAAAAAACAGTTGAATATCATTCGATATCAGATTCACTATCATGCTTTATGGTCTCCGGATACAATACAAAATACCAATATGTTATACATTACCACCTTTGTAATTTAAAACGCCAAAGATTATTCTTCTAATCACCTGATGTTGTTGACTTACCTGAAACAAATAATATATATATTTAATACAAGTCAGTTTTGCGGAATTCCTCAATTCTAAACCTATAATCTATATACACATGTATATTTATCATCATCATAATTATCAGCCATTTTCCGTTCACTGCTGGACATAGGCCTCTCCCATGACACGCCAGATATATAACTAGCGTTTATTAAAATCAATTCCATAAACGCAATCCTAAAATGATTCCGAAAAATTGAGAATCTCCTTTTTTGTAAAGTCGGTTAAAATCTAGTAAAATATCTATCAGTATAATTTTTAGTACAGAAAGATTTAAGCTGCTAAGAAACTTTTAATAAAAGTACATCTTATATGTGATATTACAATTTTCAGCTTATTTGAATTATTTATCGGTGTATGGGTACATATTTCATGCAACTTTAAATTATTTATCCGATCAAACGTGTAAGTAGCAGACTCTAGATAAATACAAATATACTGAATGAATAAACCAATGAACAATATATATAATTTAAACTTAAGTTCTAGCTTAAATACATAACGTATTAGACTACTTTAACATTGATACCAAAACTAGGATAGCCCGTGAGATAACGTATCGATGCCTCCTTGCCAGAAGGCCAAGTAATATAAATAAGAACATATGATTAAGTTTTACATTATTACAAAAAACCTACGTATATTATTAGGCAAAGAAAATCACAGGTACGACCATTTTACTCTCCTTTCGAGAGCTTGCCAATCAACCTACCCTAGATTTGATAGCGCGATAGTCCAACCCTTCGGGTAGTAAAACAAAACTCATATACTGAGGGTCCGACGGTGTTAACCAATTTGTAATAAAGTCCGTATTGATTTGTGAAGGGCCTAAGGACGAGTAGACTTACGGCCGTATTCATAAAGAATTTGACGAACGCATAGCGGTGGATTTAAGACACGTTATGTCAATACCGTTTTGGTTTGAAAAACATGCATTCGCGATCACTGTAAGGCCTCATAGTATTGTTTGTGAATACAGAAGTAAAGTAACATAGATTGGTAAACCCAATCTATGTTACTTTACTTCTGTATTCACATTAACTTAAAATGTAGAGGCAACTTACAACAACAAGGTAACAATTACCTTGATGAATCACTAAAACTGACTATTTGCTCTTTAAACTTATACACAGTCCTGCTTTACGATTTATTTACTAGCAAAAATGTGAAAATGTCTCAATTGTAAACCTTAAAGTTCTACCAATTCATGCCAGCAGTGAGCTGGCAAAGCACACGCAAGTTGTCCAATGCCTCATATGTGCAAACTGTCTTAACTCTTCTTCTAAAAGCCTTTTTTGGCGGTAGGCTTCGATTCCTTTAATATTTACCCATAAATTATGTAACCAGGTAAAGGACAAGTTCCATTTAATTTATATTTGTATGTATCTTTGTTAAAATAATAAGAACTTTGAAACAAATATTATTCTGTATTCACGAACCGAAATCAACAACAATGTCTGTATTTTTCAGGGAATCACGCTATAGTGAGAACAACGTAACTTACATTCTTTATGCATAGTCAAGGAGTAAATGACGAAAATTATAACTAATCAATAATCAATGTACAAAAGTAGTAGTAGAAATTTTATAGTTATCTGTAGTGTGTATAGTAGTACTATGTGTAGATGATTACAATCGGCTGCCTCTTTCGTGCTTTTTGGTGTGCATCCTCAGGTAGTTTTCGCAGCAAGATTATGACGACAACGGAACGGTCGACTAAACAATAGTTACTTAGTATAGATACAATAAAGTATATATAGATATATATAGATACAATAAAGTAATAACTTTTACTATTGGTTGTTACTTTATCGTAGTATACAATATTGTAGATGTCGTAGCAAGGTACTAGGGCTCGCAGCTCGTTAGCTTCACCATAGGTTAATCGACTAGTGTTGTAATATGTGTATCTTAAACTATGTAATATTAAACTATATCAAGCTTTAGGCAAAAACTATAATTTAATCTGTCATTGTCTTCCAATTTCGCTGCTTTAATAGTTTTAAAGGTATTAAAAAGAATATAGCATTTTATGATAATTTTGTAGCCTGAATATTCAATTTTTATTGTTTCTTTAGTATAATTGTCTGGCTATATAGCCAGGGTTTTGCTTATTTTTATTTGTATATCTGATAGGTTAGCGATTGACCACTAAATTCAAGAATATCGAAATGTAGTTGTCTTATGACAGTTCATTTTAGAAGTGTTTCTTTAGAAGAATGAAATCAAGTATGTATAAGCGAACACAATAAAAAAATCATTGCTACCGAAACTATAAAACAAATTATAGAAAAAAAAGTTTATCTTTTCTCCAATCTATTCTTTAATCATGTTCAGTGCAGAAAAGGTCAAGTAATAGAAATTTATGACGAATCGGCCTCAAAATCGAACCGCCCAGTAATTCAATTGTCTCGCCGCTCCCGACCTAACCGCTTCACACGAGTGGTCCCTCGAGACCCCTGCCTCTTTTTCTATTCTCAGAAATAATGCTCGAGTTTAGGGTTAGGTTTGTTTGTTTGAGCTTAGGTGGTGATTGTTTTGAATTTATAGCCGTATTTTACATATCAGACTATATTATCATCGCTTACTACCAGGCGAGATAGTTATCAATCGCTAGTCCATCAGTTTTAAATAAACTGGCAGAGTGCAAGTCGGACTCGCACTTGTAGGGTTCCGTAACACACTACAATGTTTAATAAGATCGGGCAAAAATTACCACTAGCATTTTTCGCCAGCAAAAAAAATTCATAGGGTTTGTATGAATGACAGAGTTATGTTGCGTATATATGCGGTTTGGAAAATGTGCTATATCTCATAAACTGCTGACTATATCTTGTATAAACCAATTTTCGTTGGAAGTGTTTATTGAGATCAATAGCATATTTTTTTTTAGATTTTTACTGTCTCATTTTAGAAGATAGAAGGGGGGGATGCTTTTATATATAGATAGATTAACACTTTATTGTACATTAGAATACAGAGGTTTTTACAAGTATTACCACTTTAGAAGTGTCTATTTTTCAAACGAGTGACTTTGAGAAAAAAATAGTTTAAGGAACATTAATGTAATTTGTAAAGACCTATATATGGACCCCGCACGTATAGTATTGATGATTTTTTTTGTTTCAATTCCAAGTTCTGTTCTATTATTATATGTTCCTCTTAATCTAATCTGACAGACAGACATGACGAATCTCGACGGCAAAAACGGTACCCTTATGGCACCGTTTTTGCCATTCGGCTACGGAACCCTAAAAAAGTAACTAGACGAGCAAGGTTGCTCAATGTTTTTTTTTTTCATTAACATCATATAAATAAAAAATTATGACGCACCAAGTAGCAGTTATCTTGCTATTCTGATTTTTATTTAATGAGAACGCAATATATTTTATTTTCATTTTCCAAACCTAAAAATCTTACATAATCATATCAAGAGAAGTCTTAGAGGTGTAGGTACCTAGTAGAATGTTGGAATTTTAAAACTTTATATGAGTAGGTCGTTTAATATTTATCTTATTTATTTTATCTATTTTGGTAACATCCTAAATAAAAACATTGTAGCTTCTAGTTACTCATTTCTATTACATTTTGTTATTTGTTATTACAACGAGAGCGTTGAAATAACAAATGACAAAATCTACTAATGAAAATCAAACATTTACCTGAAAAATACATTTCCTACCAAATAAAAAATACAGGAACCGGAAGATTGTCAACTTTGCAATTAGTTAGAATGTATTATCAGCCCCCTCCCCGTATCCGCGTCTTCTCAATGATGTATTATGAACATTGAAATAGATTCGTCACCCAGAGATCAGTGGAGATCAGTGCCGATTGTGATCTTGCGCTAATTATACTCAATGTAACTCCTAAAGTAAAATAAAGCAATTAGGTCTGTTTTTAGATTAAGAGCAACGTCACAATCGGATATGTTATTTTTTTTTGTTTATTCTTAACAGACAATTGATTGAGAAATAAGAATAAAATAATTTGTCGGTAAATTAATCTTCAAACTCTTTTTACAAAAATAGAAAAGTCTAGAAAATTTCTTGGCTGTGCACCAACATAAAAATAAAAAAGAAACAAAAGTTTAGCAAATTATGTTACTAAATTAATAATAGTGAAATAGTTTGTACTACTTGATATCTAAAAAATAATATTAAAAATTATTGATGTCATACACCAACTGTCAGACATGTACCTTAGTTAAATTTTCTTGAGTTGATTAAATGACATGAATTAATGACTTTGATTAAATGAAGTAAACTATTTTTATACAGCAATCTTATTTTAAATTTCATTTTATTCCTAATTCACAATATTTTAGTTCAAGTTTTAATATATTTTTAAAACGCCTTTATTATTGTCTCCTTATCTGGTTTATTATATATTTTATTATATTATAGCAAATAATAATAGATAAAATATATATATATATATATATTTTTTATCTATTATTATTTGCTTCATGCAATCACATAGCTTGGCACTTCAGTTTATGCTTTATACGCGCCGCATCTATATATAATACCTCAAAGGAACCCCCCTTTCTGTCCTTAAGAGGGAGGCATCCCAAGTCACCCTTGATCTACTCTCCCATAGATTAAGTTGATAAGTTAAGGTAACTTGACAAGTTTTTGCCTACACCTTGGACCGTTTCCAAACTCAGAGATTATCGTGATTTGGTAATGTCAAGCTGGGAACGATGGGGAAACTTGGTAACTTTGGAATGTTTTGGTTTGATACTGAATACTCAATTGTATGGATTTGGAAGTTATTTGATTGCAATCATCGCTTTTATACAAAATGTACTGGTTGAAAGTTCAAACTGAAAGGTATTATAATATAATAATAACTTTAGAAATATTTCAAAAGTATTTCTGAAGTTTATCAAAAGATTATAGAATTTTAGTTGTGCTCACAGCAAAATGTAAACATATTTCTTTCAGCCGTTTTGTATCTATACTTTATTCTATCCCCACAATCTATCGAATGTAATGAACAAGAATACTAGTAATGTGCAACCCACATTGCGAGTAATCTTTTTTAAAAAAAAGAAAAAAAAAAAAAAAAAAAAAAAAAAAAAAAAAAAATGTATAATTAACTGAGCGAAGCGAAGGACTCTGTTTTAGCTTGGGCAAAATTGCTTTTGTATGTCTGGATGTCCGAGTGTCTGTTCACAGGTCGCATGTCTAAGCCAAGACTCGTAAAATGTTGTGAGCAGAGTTCCTTGTGGGAGTTCCTCTAGATTTATTTACTCACTTAAATATATCACGTTAAAGTAATCGCAGATTTGTATGGAAATTACAATGTTACCTCCTATACACATAAGGTGGCGCTTTTTAATTCTATACAAATCTGCGTTTACTGTGACGTGATCGAGTAAGCAAACCAATATCAAACTTGCACCAGGCACTCTGATTTAATAATTACATGCAATGTTTTTGTCGATTCAGTTTTGGGAAACTTTACAAAATGGCGGAGATATGAGGGTTGAAACAAACAAACTGACACACACTCTTTTTTGTAGTAATATCGGGAGGCGACTTCTTGACCAATAACTCACCTGATGTTAAGTTACTATAATTATCTAAGTATCTATACTTAGTAGACGTGTGTAACTGAGGAGTGATTAACTAAAAAGAGTTATATCTCCTTAAACCAAAGATTATTTCCGTATATCTTACATTTTACCACCATCTCTTTAACTCTTTTATATCTTCAACGCAACAACTCATTTCGCGGAGTTAGAGTAAGCGGAATGTAACCATATAACATACCATGCGTTAAAAAGAGAGGGTAAAGGAGTTAGAGTAAGCGAGATGCATATAACTCTCTATGCGTTAAAAAGAGAGGGTAAAGGAGTTACAGTAAGCGAGATGCATATAACTCTATATGCGTTAAAAAGAGAGCGTCACGGAGTTAGAATAAGGGAGATGTAAACATATAACAATGTATGTGATGGAAGCGTAGCGTCACAGAGTTATTAGGGATATAGAAATATAAAAGATATATATATATATCTTTTGTTCAAAATTATACTTAGACCGTTGTAGCTTGTCGTCTCATCTCATTGCTACGATTGCATTGCTATCTACTAAGTACTGAGATGGGTTTAGGCGCTGGACAATTGATTTAAGTCTAATCCAGATAGCGTAACTTTCTTAACATCATAGTCTATATCTATCACAGCCTAATACGATCTCTCCAGAGAGATAAACTTTCCGTAATTATTTAATACCCCGGCTCGAGTGAAGCTAATCTCAATAAACCAGATTCCAATAAAATTAATTTACAGAGACGAGTTTAGGTTAAGATTTGAAGTTGTCACGTTATTAGGAAACACGATTTTCGTCTTTGATTATAATCATAATAAACCTTTTACGGCTAGGTATTTTATTAGGCTTTCATTTTAGAGTTTTATTATTGTTGTGTAATAAATAATAATATAATTATAAAATCCTGGAAAGGCGGCTCTGTGGCGAGCCGACGGTGAGTGGCGACAACGCGTACCCCTATTCCGTGAGAGCTAATTAATAGGATCCTCTGACCCCGGCTTGCCTTGACCGGCCAGCCGGTGGTTGGAATAGCAACAGCTAAGACCTAAGCTCTAGGGTGGAAGTGTTAAAGGCATAAATCTAGTGAAAGTGCAGCACACTTCTCGACACCCTAGCTATGCACGCTAGTGTTGTCCCTCGACGCCAATATAACGGTTTGAATTAAGGGGGAGGGGAGGGGGGGTGGGTCGTTTAAATGGCATTTAGTGGATAGCAAGTATCCACTTATACATTTTGTAATGGCATAATATAATAATTGGCATAATTAGTCAAAAATGAAATATAATGTTTACAAAAAGATGTTACATTGGATGGAGAGTTATAGATAACTACTCGTCTCCGTTAATGCCTTATAATAAAGAAATGTGCATGTCACGACCCGAGAAATGTATCTAAATAATTTAAGATCGTTTATCGATCGATCTTCAAATGACGCGCTAGTTATTTTCAGTACCAAGTTTGAGGTGAAACAGACGCTTACAATCAGAAGAACATCTTAGTTGTAATATTACCTAAGATCTAATCCAATACTACCGCAACAACAAAAGAAAAAAAAACCAAGTACATAAGACTTGCCAACTTTATACCTTAGCAAACTTCACTTGACTGTAGGTAAAGAATCGAACATCGTGTTGAACTTTCTAGAAACATCCAGAAAACTATTGTATAGAAGCAACGGCGACAGTTATTGTACTTTAGTACTTGTACTTTGTTTGTACTCTGTAGTACTTTAGTACTTGGTGGGACTTTGTGTCGATTGTGTTTGGAAGTTTTATAACTGTTTACAAGAATAGGATACGTTCGATTGCTTTTCTTTCATACGACCTTCTGTTTTTTTGCTGGTATAGAAAATCTTATGCTAATAAATATTAAGACAGGTCAACTTTAGCTCTATTTACAACCGACTTCCAAAAAGGAGGAGGTATGTTTTAAGGTTGTTCGCTAATTACTCCGCCAATTTTTCTCGTAGGTTTCGTTTCTTTTTTCGTAGGTTTCAGGAGTTCCTCTCCAAGGTGGCGGACGACCTACGCAATGTCAATATAGCGATCAAAAATTGCATTTATTAGCATATTTAAGTTCCGTAGTACTGGGAGCCCTTTTTTTGTGTGTTTATAATTACAACTGCTTTTACGGACCCCTAAACTATACATGACCAAGCTTGTTTACTTTATAGCCATTTATTTATGATCATGACCTGAAATTTCAAGTAGGTAAAGTTAAGCGGACATAGTATTTCGCACAGGTCTCATCATTGTAATGCATGCAGCTCCCCAAAACTTGTCCAAAACATGACACGTCATTATCTCCCCTAATTCCCCACCTCCCCCCCTTTATAAACCCCTTTATCCGGATCCTAACTTCCACGTCGGGTTCATTCGGATACATATTTGATGAGATTGTGGTATACGGTCATTTTGTTACGGGAAGAGTAAGCTATGTCCTATACTTCGGATATGCTTAGAATTCTATATTTATTTTTGCTCTTAGGATAATGTTCAATATTTGATCGACCGATGATTCATTTAAATGTAATATTATACTATCATCTTCCACATCAACATAACCACATTATTATACACTCCACAAAGAAGCGTCGCTTAAAAAAAAGGTGGTGGTCTATATACTCATACGTTTAAAAAAATAAAATTTAATCGATCTTTTTTTCGTACTGTTTCGTTTCTCATGATCGAGGTACTAAAGCTAATCGTTTACTATTCGTTCCCTGTTCAATTTAACTTTATAAAATTACAGGGCCTATACACACAAAAATGTCATGGTCAAATGATGATGAGGAGTTAGACTGACTCAGTCGGACTCGCACATGAAGGATGCCATACCACTGTAGAATACTAAATTAAAACTAAAACTATTGATTGATATATTTATAACTAGTACGTTACTCTTTTAACTTACTTCAATTCATCAAAATGAAACACTACCGCGAGCTAATTTTATTACTTACGCCATCTAGTGAAAGTAAACACAAATTGGAAAATGCAGAATGCAACAAGCTTCTTTTATCGGGTCCCCCTTTAATTAAAAGTCAAGAATTAAAGCCCTCTGTAATGATTAACCCCCATTAATTCTTTACTTAACTGTTTGTTTCAATTATACATTGTAAAAGCGGCCAAAGTAATACATATATTGTGAAAATTTAAAGTGTCTACCTCTTACGGCTCAGAAGATACAGCCCTGTTAAAGACAGACGGACGGATGGACAGTGGAGTCTCAGTAATAGGGTCCCATTGGCACCCTTGCTACGGCACGCTAAAAAAATCCAGTACTCTTTTTAACCGACTTCAAAAAAAGGAGGAGGTTTCTCAATTCGACCGTATATATATATATATATATTTTTTATGTTTGTTCGCGGATAACTTCGTCGTTTATGAACCGATTTTGATTATTCTTTTTTTGTTCGAAAGGAGAAATCCCAAGTGTGGTACCTTGGTAATTTGATTGAGGTCTGATAAGTATCTCCAGAGATATTGAGATAAACATCTCAAAATTGGTACTGAAAATGAATAGCGCGGCATTGAAGTCGGTTCTTTTTTAGTTTTTAAACGATATTATTACCTAGCAATAACATTATTAAAATATAGTGACAAGAAAAACTGGCACATAGACAATATTTATCCAGTACACAAAATCAGAACAAATCGCGTCAATATTTCAAGCACAACAAACAGTCACTTGAATTTATTTACTCGTGTAAGTAGGTACATGCATCGTTGTTTACGTTACAGGCGTCGGAAGCCAAGAGTAAGAACGCTGTGGAATTTCAAACAGTACATAAACTATTATTATATATATGATCGTTTACAAAACGGACAAAAACCGTCTTCAAATGCCGCGTTAGTCAATTTCAGTACCAACTTTAAGGTGTTTATCGTCTTATCTCTAGAGATACTCATCAGATCTCGATTAAAATTACAATGGAACAAGAAGTATAATCTCTCCAATAATAAAAAATCCAAACGGTGTTCTAAGGTAAGAAACACTTACAAAAATACAATCGAATAACGAACCTCCTACTTTTTTAAATTCAGTTGATAAAACAGGAATAGAAAGACATTAGATGACTGGAAAATTAGTCGAAGATATGGTACTGAATCAATAAGTACAACTAAAGCTTGTATACACTACGTGTAGTGAATACGTGTACGTGGTATTTGTCACGTGTTAAGCTTAACATACTGAGGTCCAGTAACATGTATTAATAATTTAAAACAACCCTTGGAATATTATAAGACTTTACTACTATTATAGTTAGCTCCCCTTCCGGTTTCAAGAGCAAACTACCCCAACTAAGAGTTAAGGCCAGGTCCATAAGTTCCTGATAAAGTTTCAGATAGTTATTAGTTAGTTAGTTATCTAACATATGACGACAGGAAAGTAGTTAAATATCTGGCAGATAAGTTACTTGTAGTTTTTTTTTGTTTAACTACTATCTCACCTATCGGTAGGTAAGTGGTTGGGCTGGGACTTCAAATCGCGACTGAACAGGTATCTACTAGGTAAACGTGCCTCATCAGTACTTAACATCAGGTAAGATATTGGACAAATAATTTTTCAAATACCTATCAGCTATAAAATTAAATTAAATAAGATCGTTTAAAAACTAAAAGAATCGACTTCAAATGCCGCGCTATTAATTTTCAGTACCGATTTTAAGATTTATCTTCATATCTCGGGAGATACTAAATATATCTCGATAAAATTTAAATGAAACCACTTGTGAAATATACCTTTTCAAATAAAAAATAATTTTCCAAATCGATTCAGGCGTCTTTGAGTAATCGGCGAACAAACATAAAAAAATACATACAGTCGAACTTAAGACCTCCTCCTTTTTCTAAGTTGGTTAAAATAGTGATGATGCGGTCGAGAATAAGTAGTACACTAAGCCTAGTATGGGAACTGGCTCTCAAGGATCGCTGCTGGAAAACATTAGCCGTTTGGCGACAGATTTTACTTGAGTGTTTTTCCTTCACCGGAGGGCCACTGTAAATGCGCATTATATATTTTTTTGTTATAAATTATTCTTTAATTGGCTAAAATATTACATGACAAAAGCAAAATAAGAAGTGAAATGTCAGTTTGCAAAACACAATACCCCTTTTTATATCTTAAAGGCTAGCATTTGACCACTATCTCGCGTGGTGGTAAGCGATGATGTGGTCGAAGATGGTGAACACGCTAGGCCTAGAATACTCTTACTCTCAAGGGATGTGTGTTTGTCAATGAGAAAGTGACGTTTGGTTTGCCAACATGAGGGTCAGGTCTTGTAGCTGGTAAGGCGAACACTAGACACTAGAGTGTCCTACCACCATGCGAGGTTGGGGGTACAGTATGTACTTTCTGTACGATGATACATACTATTTCTACGACAAGGATTCAATTTGTAGTGACAGCATGTTGGGACTTTTCCAAGGCGCGTGAAAAATATTAGTGGCGTTTTAAGCAGCTCATAACTTTTCGCTTTTTGTGTAGAAAAATTACTATTTAAAACAAACAAAAATTTTAAAATAATTCATGCATATTCCCCAAGTAATTATAACAAGAATTGATGATTTAAATTCATATTAATTTTTTACGAATGCGGATATAATGCGGATATAACAGCATTTAAAATTTTGGTGAATGCAAAATTGGAAGAAAATAATTATATTATGCAGACAGAATAATTGTGAAATCACAAACACTGAAGCTGTAGTCTGCAATAAATGGTAATATTTAATGTTGAATTGAATAAAGTAATGAATACTGAATAATATAACTTTGTGAGTAAAAGTACCGTGTGACTTGTCAGTAATTCAAGTTTTTTTGTGCATATTGGGTTATAAAAGATAATTAAAATACTCGCCTGCAAGTAAGTAACGATGTGTACATAATGAGTAACAATGCATTGGAGGACCAATGCACTTCGCCCTTTACGTTTCCCTTATCCTGTAATTTTACTTGACACTTTGGACCTTCAAACCCCTAGAAATAGGAATTTATTCCTATTTCTATGTTCAAACCAAAAAGCATTTATTTTTTACGGATAGTTAGCAGAAAACTTATCACCACTACTACTAGAAAACACAATATTTAATGTATGTACCACGCTTTATACGATAGTTCAACCTCTCATAATAAACGCAACACTTAGTAGAACTTTTATTGTGTCTAAATCCCATATATCGTGCCCAGCTTAATGCACATCTTAGGTAGGTATTTTAAAAATCTTTTTTTTTTATTTTTTTTATTTATTCCTCAACACAATGCAGATAACAAAATAAAGACTTATAGTGAGTAAGTAAGTGATGAATTCATGAAAAAGTAGCTACTTTGTGTGAGCTGGTGCCCGACATAGGTTTGCAAAAAACCTGTATTGCAGGTCACCAGGATCTCCCGTTGTAGGTAAAATTTCAGGAGTTCACCAGCTACAATCAATAAAGCTATATGATGTTCTCCAAATCATATATCTAAAGGATATGTACACTAGGGGTGTTTAACTACTTATAAGTAATAAATAATATAATGCAGCGTGGATGTTTTGTGTGAGTATGCGCGGTGCGTATGTTTGCGTGTGTGTCTTTGCGTGCGTGTGAGCGTGTGTGTGTGTGTGTGTGTGTGTGTGTGTGTGTGAGAGAGAGCGTAATCAACAAGGAGGTAGTATGTATACCCATATAAAATAGATGCATGATTGTCTATTTAGTGCAATTAGGGACAGTTTAGGTGCTTAAAAGAGACGTCACCACAATATATGATAATATGATCATGGGTAGTTTAGGGTTATCTTAACGTTAGTATAAGTTGTTCAGTTTCTTGATAATTAAGGGATTTTAGAAATTTTGCTATAGTTAGCTTGCAGCTGTATAATTTTAAAGGGTAGATGTTCAGTGTATTGTTTAATTTATTGTACAGGAAAGGACCTAAAAAGTAAAAGAATTTTTGTGACATAGCTAATCGGAATGATTTACTTGGGCAAACTGTACCTTTTCTGCGTTTATTTTTGTTAAGATTAGGATCATAAAAAATCTGGGAATGCTGTTTAAGAATTGTATGCAAGATAAAAGATTGCCTAACCGTTAGAACATCCCAGTTTTTGTACAACTCTATTGTCGAATAACGAAAGGGTAGACCTGCAGCGACCTTCAAAATTGCTCGTTCAGCACGTTCTACCTCAATAAGATGGGACTTGGCTGCACCACCCCATGAACAGATGCAATAGTCAACAAGTGGTTGGCACAATGAAAGGAACAACATTTTTAGGATTTTGCGGCCTGCTACGTATCGCAACGTTTTAAAAATATAGATTAGTTTGCGTAATCTTGTTACTAGAAGTTGGATGTGAGGATTGAATGTGAGAGTTTGATCTATTATAATTCCCAGGTATTTGGTCTGATTGGTTCGTTGGAGAGTTGGACAATTACAAGGTATAGTGTTGGGATTGGATTGACTAATAGGTTGGCATGAATGAGCTGTTATTGTGTATGAAAGTGGTGGTAGTAAGTTTGATTTTAATCCAAAAGCTATGTAGTTTGTTTTATTGATGTTAAGAGTTAGTACATTATGCTGCAGCCACTTGCTTACCTCGGTGAAACCATTCTGAGCGGTCACAAAGACGTCGTCCCAGCTATCTCCAGTGAAAAATAGAGCTGTGTCGTCGGCATATGTGAAGATTTTGCCACCATGGAGTTTATAATTGCAAAGACCATTGATATAAATTAAAAATAATGTTGGGCCGACAATACTTCCTTGCGGCACACCAAACTCCACGGGAAGCTCGTCACTAATCCAATGCTCTATTTTTACTCGCTGATTTCTTTCACTTAGGTAGCTGGAGAAAAGTTGAAGAGGCAGACCTCTGACTCCAATTCTTTCAAGCTTATTCAGAAGGTGTGGGATCGAGACTGTGTCGAAGGCTTTTGCCAGATCTAGGAATACTGTAACGCATTTTCTTCTTTCATCGAGGGTAGTTACAATTGAATTTACGAGCTCACCAACAGCGTCATTCGTTGATAGGCCTCTACGAAAGCCGTACTGAGAAGATGAGAGAAGATTATTTGTCTCGAGAAAATTAGTTAGTCGACTGTTCATTATGCGTTCCAGGATCTTTGAAATGGCGGGTAATATGGATATAGGCCTATAGTTGTTGACACAGTCTCTCTCACCACCCTTATGAATCGGTTTTATCAGAGCAGACTTGAAAGCAGATGGAAAGATGCCTGTTGAAATTGAGATGTTGCAGATGTGTGTAATTGATGGAATGAGAAGATGTTTGTATCTTTTAAGAAGTTGGCCTGATATTTGATCAACGCCAACAGCGCAATTATCTTTAAGGTTATTGATGATGTGAAAAACTTCAGAATCATCAGTAGGCGTTAATACAAAAGAGTTGGCTGGAGAATGCATACGGTCATAATACGAAGTATCCCTGTTATTGAAGACGAGTGCTACTTAGAGCCAACTTTTTACCCACTTCAGAAAAGAATTTATTAACTGAATTTGTGCTTTCTACTGGATTCTTTACTGATAGTAAGTTAACTGAGTAATCTAATACCTTGCTTTTCCCACTTATATTTTTAATCACTTCCCATAGTTTTTTCTTGTCGTTTTTGGCATTTTCTATTTCGAGTCTCTCGTAATTTCTTTTGGCTTTTCTTAATTGTGCGGTACAGAAGTTTCTGTATCGCTTGTAGGTTACTTTTAAGTCTTCGTTATTGGGATTCTTTTTCAACTTCTTATAGAGATTGTCTCTATTTTTCATGCAGCGTAATAATCCACTCGTAATCCATGGTTTGCTAACCCGTTTTCTACGAGGAGTTTTACTTGCTTTCAAATTATCTTTAACAGCTGACGAAAGATAGTTTACAAGTAAATTTGTAGCTAAGTTAACGTCTTCAATATCTAAATCTATCTATCTAATCTATCATCCTCTCGAGGCCGTTTGGCGTGTTTACATACATATACTAACTTCTTAAGATTTTATTACGTAGATAAAACACCTACAATAATACTAAGGTAAGCCTTTTATCCTTTGTTTACGTCTACAAGATTACAGATTAACATTATTATCGTAGCTGCAGACACGCGTAGCTGTGGTTACTACGACCGGCTACGCAACGCTACGGCGTAGGCTGCGCGCATGCGTTTGAAGTTGTTTTGTGAAAGACGCCTGAAGCTACACGCTTCAGTAATTACACCTGTAAATGTATCGGTATTATGGCACCTAATCAATTGTAAATAGGATATTTTGTATAATATTTGTGTATATTTTCTACGCAATGGGATTTAGTAATTTGGTTATTAGGTTTGATCTAGATAAGTTTTATTGTATTACTAAATAATTAAATATTTAACTGTTGAATTAATAATACCAGGACAGGGGCTCAAAACCACAGAACAGTTAGTTCAAATATCAAAAAATTTTATTATCTCTAGTATTCAGTCCAATTTGTTTCTTGCAATAACAAAAAAATAATACATTAGCAAAACTATTTTATTAAATAATGGAAAAAATTGTCAATATGCTTATATTTTGAAATGAATGAAAAGGATTTCGCTTACTCATTGGCAGCTAATTTCGAAATAAATATATTAAAACTGTGTTATATTTCAGGTTTACGTGCCCAAAGGGTGGCAAAGGGACCCTAGTTTTAAGACTCCGCTATCCGTCCGTTCGTCTGTCACAGTGCTTTTGAATCTTCTGAACTGTAATATAATAATAATTTCACTCGAAATCTTCAAAAAGTGTGCATCACTATTGCCGCTATAACAACAAAAAATACTGGTGGCTCCATGAGCTGTAGATAATTTTTCTCTCTCTACAATTTCAACTCCCGTATCTCTGCCATTTTGAAAAAAATAAAATACTGAATCGACATAATATTCCATACAATTATCAAACTTGCTCACAACATTTCACGAGAATCTGTTTAGAAATGCGACCTGCAGAGGAGAACTGACATCCGGACATTCTCTATTTCTGCTACTACTCGGACACTCCGTCTAAAAAGTAAGTAAAGTTAAAAATTAAAGGAGGACTCCATGAAACGAGTTTTTGAGGTGAAACTTCTTGAAATTTTTCGGAAGTGACGTAGCGTCATGTTATATTTATATATGCCCTCTATTGTAAAACAGCGTAACTATGAAGACGTATTATTCACTATCTTTCGGGCATTTGTCCCGCTCGATTTTAGATGCCGTAATAGATTTTTGTCATTTATTCATCGCCATGTATTTTACTATGGACTGGTTTGACAAAAAATAATAAATTTAAAATATTGTTACAAATGTGTTATTAAGAGGTGTATATACGAAACTAGTTTTCAACCGACTTCCAAAAAGAAGGAGGTTTTTAATTCGTCTGTATGTTTTTTTATGTATGTTATGCTACGAATAAATAGTCAGGGAGTCTAATTCAGAACAAATTCCACACAAAAAGTGGCCCTCCTTCAAACAAAAATGACGTAGATTCAAAATAAGAATAACTTTCAAAGTTACAAATGATTGGCTTGGAGATTGATTTAAATTCGCATATGCGCATGTGCTGCAATGTCTGTGATGACAGTTGAATCAAACAAGACAAATGTCCGACTAGCCATGTGCAAACCATATCCTTAAAGAGAAAAGATAGATACGTACTATTTTGAACAAAAGATACATATAACTCTTTTATATCTCTATATCCCTAATAACTCTGTGATGCTACGCTCCCTTTCAATCACATAGATTGTTATATGTTTACATCTCCCTTATTCTAACTCCGTGACGCTCTCTTTTTAACGCATAGAGAGTTATATGCATCTCGCTTACTCTTACTCCTTTACGCTCTCTTCTTAACTCATGGTAAGTTATATGGTTACATCCCGCTTACTCTAACTCCGCGAAATGAGCTGTTTCGTTGAAGATATAAAAGAGTTAAAGAGATGGTTGAGAAATGTAAGATATACTGAAATAGTATTTGGTTTAAGGAGATAAAACTCTTTTTAGTTAATCACTCCTGAGTTACACACGTCTATGTCCGACTAATGACGCGCTGGACACGACTTTTAACCCCGCCTGCTTGGACACGACTTTTGTTAAGACATTTTTTTAAGGCAGTTACAGTTCCTGACTTATTTAGACTATTTATTCGTAGATGTTACGCGATTACTCCGTCAATTGTGAACCGATTTTAATGATTCTTTTTTAAATCGAAAACGTACCCTACGTTTCTGAGGTAGCTCTATTGTAGTTTTATCCAGATCTGATAAGTATCTCCAGAGATATAATTATAAACGTCTCACACTTGCTACTGAAATTGACACGCGGGGCATGGAAGTTGGTTGTTTTAGTGTTGAAACTGTCTTAATTATTTTTTCTCGATCTTATAAAAACTACTTAAGCGCGTGCGCAAGTTTTTTCAGTTGGCCTTGTTGAAGTGTTACGCTTGATATCTCTAGAGATTACTCGGGAATCTTAATAACATTTATATGGGACCATTCTGAAGTTATACACTATCAAACAAACAAAAAATAAGCCGCATTAAATAAAAATACGCTTTCTTAGAGTCCTTTTGTGAATTTGGTGAAAAAGAGCTAGTACCAAAATGTCCAAAAAGATACCCATTTCAGATTCCAAACATGACTCGTGAATTGTACCCTCTCTTAGAACGTAAACGTTTTACGATGTTATATTACGTTTACGGTACGTTAACGTAATGACGAGTGACACGTCATGTCCCTTTGTGATTAACGTAAGGTGTCAACTTCTTTGACGGTTTGAGACGTGAAAAATAAAGGAGGTTTTGGCGTGATGTCGACGATAATTTCTTATATGTTTTTGGGTTTATGTTCTCTATATAATTAGATACCTATGGCAATATCAATCATTTAAGGCGGCCAAACCAAAAACAGTGTCTGGCTTGTTTAGTTTATTAACTAAACTACTATAATAGTTCAAGAAACCATGGCGCAAAAAAACCCGTCATATCTCTATACGCGCTAGTGGCAACAGAGTATAGAGATATAACGGATTTTTTGTTAGTTTAATTATGGCTCCACACGATTAGTATATTAAGCCAGTGTCAAGTATTATTTTTTCTTTAATTTTGGTGAAAATAAGTTATCAAGACGTCTCAAAGTCATATTTGAGGTCAAGTTGAAGTCATAGTCTAGTCCAAGTCAAGTCATACCCTCAGTAAAGATGAGGACTCAACTGAAAATATTCCGTCGAATTTTGGTGAGAACGCAAAAAGCATGTTTTTCAACATTGTGCTGTTTTCCTACACTCGCACACATTTACCGGCACTTAATGGTTATTAACCCTAATTTATTACAGATTAACTCAAGAAAGAACACAAGTTTTAGGAGAAAATAAAATGAGAGCACACACACTTTTTCACGTTCCCGCCAACACTCTACGGACTGACGGACTTAGGAGTTGTAGACGTAGGGATGACACTTTCATAATAATTTAATAAAACTTAATGAGTTCGGAGACGGTCAAGCGTAAAGCAGCAAGTACCTACAGTAGTGTAACTGAACACTCGTTAGTTGTTTTAATTTACGAACACGTTTCAATGATTTTAATATCAATCTTATGACAATGGCAATAAAAGTCACGCAACGTGCGCTCGAGATTTGCGAGAACTATCTATACCTATATAATTAATTTATCAATTAAATGCCCAATTTAAAAATTAACATTAACTGTTTTAACTGGCACTTTTTTTTACAATCGATTGCTAGTATATACAAATTTGATGCAATTTTTTTGGTTAAAAAAATGATTTCGGAAGATTGTTAAAAAAATTTAAAACATTTTCCTAATATAATAAATCGTACTTTAATTTTATTACTTTGCTGATGTACATGCCGGAGAGAGAAAGAGATATATTGAGAGAGATCGAAGCTAGTTGCATCTTCGTTCATCATACGAACCGCCAGGGAATGGAATGCCCTGCCTGACTCTGTGTTTCCGGCTAAATGCAATATTGGGTATCGCGAGTGAATAGGTATCTTTTGGGTAAGCGCTCTTCATTATCGACCGTATCGTCACTTAACATCAAGTGAGATAGTGGTCAAGTGCTACCCAGTTCGATGTAAAAAAAAGATCACGCTGTCCTACGAGATTCTAACTTCAAGAAAAGAACCGACTAGCTTTACGATCTACAATACTATGTATCAACCATAGGCTTGATAGATCATCATATTTTGCTTGATGCACACTTTCAAAAAGTATAACCACGCACCTTTATAGGTCAACGACCTTTATGTAAATAGGTCGTCTCAGGATATCTGCATTGCCAAAAGGCTTTTCAACTTAAAAAAATGTAGTATTATGAACTTTATTCGTTAGCAGACAAGGTTTAAAGTAATACTGTTTGTACTATTGGATAGATATTGCTACGATTGGATGTATGACTACGGCAATCTGGCGCAGTTTGTATAGTGGTTATTAGAGCATAGAATATTGCGGGTTCGATTTCCGTTTTATAAAAAAAAGTTAAGTTAACTATATTAATAAAAAGTAATGGGTTTATGTAACATATCATATCTCATTGTCATTGTTTTTCTTGCAGGACACCTTAGTGATATAATATTTTGATTTTATATGTTTGATATTTATATCTTGATATATATAATTCTACTGTACGTGTATATGTCACTGAACTCCTCCTAAACGGCTGGACCGATTTAGATGAATTTTAGTGTGTAATGTTTGAGTTAGTCCATAGATGTTTTAGATTCACAATTGGATCCGATAGGTGGTGTAGCGATCGGACAGGACAACATCTGTCTCATCCGCTAGTAAAATATATATATATATTTAATATTTACGAAAGAGTAGAGTTTATACAAGAGATGGTCATAGACTTACTAGAACAACTAACTTAGTTCTGTGTAGAAAGAAGTAGACGTAAGATTTGTCTCCTTTGTAGTTCTAAGAAAAATCGCCGTTCCTTCAAAATTAATGATTCAGGTATTCTTCTACTGACGTAATAAAAATAAACTATCCAAAGACAAATGATGCCCATCGCCACAACAAAGACGTTCCATTTGCCTGACAGAACAAATTCTCAACCAAAAACAATAATAACGACCGAAATATAATCCACAGAACACGTAGAGTACACGCAAACATTCATTTAGCTACGGACATCCGCATAAATCTATAACACTAAATCATCAACGAAAATGAACTTTACCACACTCAACATAGAGATCAAATAATTCAGAAACACATTTAAATGCCACGGCAATTTCGTACCAAAGAGATTGCGCCAAAGTTTAATTTCGTATGCGTATATATTACCGCATAGACCGCATCTAGGGAATGCAACCAATTAAACATTAATTAATGCAGTTTCATTATTTAAAACTTACCATCTGTAGTCGTTATATTCATCTTGAGATAGGAGTTTAAAATTCGATCACGATCACAGTTCGAAACGGACAATATTCAAGCGAAACTAGTCCTTATTACAATGAGATATCGTCGTCTGGCCACCGCGCGGATGACTGCGGTCCTGCCGTATTGCAGATAGCTCAGGTGACAATACAAAATATTCAAACACAAAGTTCACTATTTAAATTCACAGAAGATACTTGGTCAAACGGAGTGGACTCTCATCCGTCCAAGCGCGCGAAACGTCAAAACTATTGGCGCGAACCGCTTGACAGATGAGTGATTGATTCAACACTGTTCACAGTCCGAATTAATAAAGTCACTGCACTGATTCTAGATAGTTTAAGCCACAGATAACCGAATGGTAGCGAAAGAGATGCTACTTTCAAGGCAATCCGATGCTTTTTGATAGTGTAACGACAAAACAAATAGTCCGGAATGAGTGAAGTCGCACATGCGCAGTACGGACTGCCGTATGCGTATATTGTTAAGACGCGGTTACTGAACTTTGTAGGCTAGGTTTGTTAATAAAAATATTTTAACGTTTTAAACTTATTTTGATTTTTGTTAAAACTTTTTAGTAGATATATAAAAATTGCTAAAGGTAAAAGAACTCGAGTGGAATGTAGTCGTAAAATTTTACAAGGCCCCTTAATTTTTACGATTAAATTTGTCGCATGTAGTTAGTATATTTATTTTATGTTTTGGATACTGTACGTCAAACGTCAACCTTTTTGTCACTATAACTACTTCTACAACTAAATAATAGTGTATTGACATCGTAGATTGACATATGTTATAGAGATGTTTATGTTTAAGGATCTTTGATATTTTAACATTTGACATAAGATTATGTTTTACAGATATTTAAAAAAAATTGTTTTCAGTTATAACTGTATACATTTATTTGCATATTTATTATATGTTATTGCTGCACTAAAAATTATAAACATAAAACTTTATTGGACACTAAGAAAAAAAACAAAAGTAACAGAATAACAGTATATAAGATATCAGTGGTACAATGGGCGGTCTTATCGCTTAGAGCGATCTTATAATGCCGGACATATATCTCATAAAACAAGTATGAACTCAAATCGCGAGTGAATTGGTATCGTCTGGGTAAACGCGCTCCATCATCGACCTCATCATCACTTAACATCAGGTGAGATAGTGGTCAAGAGTTACCCAGTTTAATGTAAAAAAAAACTAACAAAACAGTAGCGTTCATATGAATTTTAATTCACTTCACTTAAAAACCCGGTCAAGTGCGAGTTGGATTAGTGAAATGATGTTTACCAACAAACTAATAGATATATAACTAAATGACATTCAGGTTAAAAGACAGATTTAACTTCGCCATTCGGTCCCTACACATGGTTATTGTACCAACCACAAATAATAAGTTTGTAATAGTAAATTCGCTTTTTAGGGTTCCGTAGTCCTGACAAGGAACCCTTATAGTTTCGTCATGTCCGTCTGTCTGTTCGTCTATCTGTCCGAGGTTTTGCTAAGAGACCGTTAATACTAGAAAGCTGTAATTTTGTGGGGATATGTAAATAAATGACGCCGACAAAGTGCTGAAATAAAATTTGGAAAAATATTTTTTTTTAGGGTAGGTCCTCTATATGAGAAGTGGAGATGAATTTTTTTTCATCGTCTACCCCATCGTGTGGGTTATTGTTGAATAGGTCTTTTAAAATGATTTAAAAGTTGCTAATGCCATTTTTCGATTGAATGCTCCATTTACGAAATATTAAACTTTAAAGAGCAAATTTTTGTTCCAGTAGGGCGTCCCCACCCCCTTCTAAAAGCTGCTGGCTTGAAAAATCTGGGAAAATTCGTGATAATAGCGCATATCATGAAATTTAAAGGAAAATTATAGCGGTTAAAAAAGCTTTGTTAGTTTAGCAGTAATAGTCGTTGAACTTGGGTATTGGATAAGTTTGTACCAAATACAAAATCCTTACAATAAATCCTTTAAAGTGACAAAGACGGAGTACCTAGTTGCTTGTTTATAACGGGTAAAGACTTGCATTGAATAACAGGCTACTACGGAACCCTACACTGCGCGTGGCCCAAACATATACAAACATATACAAACTTTAAGTCTCCGTTTCATCCTGTATAGGGGTGAATTTAAGAAAATAATTTCTTTCGCTTACTATCAGGTGAGCGTCGTGCTTTTCCTGTTACTATATATCATAAAAAAGTTTGTCCTCTGCTTTCACATACAGGTTAGTCCTTCGATAATATTTATATTGTAATGGCACTTTTTTACCGTATCACTATTTTTTGATTATTATGTTTGCCCGATTTATATGTTTGACTAGCCTTGCTATGGGTAAGACTTGCTCTACCTGTCGTCAATGTCACACCGCTACATTTTTTTTTAAGTCTCCATGAATTTTTCACCATGTCATTAAGATTATCCCCGATCGTCTCAATTTGCCATTTCATTTTTTTTTGTCTTATGAAAGTTGGATTTTCATCCAACCTGTGTTTTAAAGTGTTTTTGTCAAATTTTTATCACTAAAAATATTTCTACTGATTCTACTAGTTTTCTAAAATTATAAAATTTATAATTAATTTTGTAGTCGAGTGTGTGTGTGTGAGTGTTTGTGTCGAGTAATTTAACTGTCAATATTTGTTGTAAAGACTTTCAACTACGTTTCGGAGTACTTTTAGTCATACAATTGAAACACGTAAAATATTTAAAAATACAATTAAATTAAAAACAAGAACATATGACGTAAACTTTAGAAAGGTATGTTCACACAACACACGCGTAACCTAAGAAAATATTGTAGTAAACCAAAACATCAAAAAGTTCAATACTATAAAACCTCTAACTAAAATGTACTAAAATAAAATGTGTGAATGCCAGTGTGACATCGGCTCTAGGTCTGCAGCGGTAGGCCGGGGCACGTTCTCTTGAGATATTTATCCGCTGTCACAGACACCTGACACACACACACAAACATACACATCTGCTGATTTGAATACCATACGTGTGCTGTGTGTGGTACAAGAAAATTCTGAGAAAAATTATAAAAATTGTAAATATGAAATTTAAGATTAAGTTTACGTAGTTTTTACCCAACTACGAAAAAGGATAGGTTTATTTTTAGCAGTCTACGTACTATATTTGTCATTGTTTTTAATTATTTAATAATATCTTTATTAGAATCGGGATGATATAGGCTTTTTTTAGTAGAAGGGTTTAGACTGTTTAGTGTTCACGAAATATGATATCTTGTTAATATTTTTACTGACTAGAGTACGGGTAAATGATTATGAGCTTGTTTCAATGATATTTCATAGCATTTTCTTCATTGTAATTAATTTGACAAGCACGAATATAAGCATGTTCGCCACTATCTAAAAAAAAGTTTGTATACGATTTATTTTCGGCTTACGAAAATACGATCATGTTTCCGAATACCGCTCTAAGCTCAAGTGGCTCTCAATTCGCCGTCGCCGGGATGCCCATATACTAATCACTCCTTTACTCTATCCTTTTCAATCCTGCTTCTCCGCGCTACCTTCATGAACGCTTCTAAATACCTTTACCTATCCCATCCCATACGTACACTTAGGTCATCAGAGAACTTAAGGTTAAAAATTCCCTCGCACAATATGAATTTCTATGGTCATTCTTCGCAGTCTGTCTATGGAACTCTTTGCCTATAGAAATTAGACGTATACAAACTCTGGACGCTTCTAAACGTCACGTAAAAGAACACTATCTCTCCGAGTAATCTGCTGCCTGTTGTTTATCTTATATCACTGATAATATGGATGTAGTTATGTATGTATATTGTTTAAAATTATATATATATTTGTATATATGTATGTTTATATATATATATATATATATTTACATGTAATACTATAGGTTTTTATTGTAGGTATATTTATATATTTTTACAAAATAGTTTAGGACCACCGCCATGCATGGTTGTCTGGAAGAGATCGCTTTGAGCGATAAGACCGCCCATTGGCACTATTTTGAACAAAAATGTTTCAGTTCTAAGTTTCTTGGTTTTCAATAAAGAGTATATCTATCTATGTATCTATCTTGTGTATGTATGAAATACTGAGAGTTCTTGGTCCTAGGGAAGGTGCAAAATTAATATTTGTGCAATTTAAGTAATTAAATGTTTACAAACCTATTAAAGAAGAGTTTTATTTTAAATAATAAAGAGTTTTAATACGAATGTTTAGTTTGTAGTTAAATTAAATGGGACGTATCTTAAAACATATCCACACCTAGTGACGGTGCCAGTTTCTCCATCATAAAATCATATATAATATTGTATCATTTTAAAAAGATGTCTTTACATAGTCTTTACATTTAGTAATCTGTGGTTTTCGTACATAAACAAAAAAAATTGCTTAGAAAAAATGTTTACCCATTCATTTTAATTATTTATCTCAGCTTCCAAAGAGTGGCGGAACGTAATTATTGAAAATGTGAAATTATTCAAGTCAGGTCTATTAATTAAATACCAAGAGTACCGAGGTAAGGGATATCTTGTTAAGTAAACGGAAAGTTAACTTGGTAGGTAAATTAGGGCTTGGTACGCGTGACGTCACGTAGCCGCCAACTTGGCATGTCTGTTGGAACTTTTGAGAAAACAAGTGAATTTCAAGATAAAAACAAATTTTGAAATTCACTTGTTTTCTTAGAATCTATTGGACATCAACGCATTTTACCCCGATCTCCCCTATTGGAAAGTGATTTTTTTGTGTACAGTTTCCAATAGTCAGTAATTTTACGGATGTGCACAGATGAGCTTTATCATCATCATCATCATCATCATCAGCTTTTAATGAGTGACGTCGCGTGTTGAGGCCTCTTTGTATAACGCAACAACCAACACGTGACGTGAACATCACCCCCTGTCCCACTCGTTGACAACATAGACAGAAAACGCCGCGTGAAGCGCGAAGCGCCACACTTGGCGCTGTGTCTCTCACTTCTCTTTCTACGGTCTCTCATCTGTGTGGTGTGTTCCAATCACTGTCATAGTAATGCGCATGCCAAGATAACGTCAACACACGACATGATCGTCATTCCCCGTCCTGCTTGCTGTATGGCGAAGTCTTAGCCTTGGCGCACACGGGCCACAACCACAAAACGCCGCCACCGGCATATTTCCTATAGTTTTCATACATTTTATATGGACTCGCCGCACACGGTTGACGCCGGTGGCCGCCACACGCTACATGATAAATGTATGAAAACTATAGGAAATATGCCGGTGGCGGCGTTTTGTGGTTGTGGCCCGTGGCCCGTGTGCGGGGACCCTTATACGCGGTAATCATCATCAACTAAAAGCGTGAGGTGTCTTTGGGACACTTGATTGAAACTAAGTTCCTAGCGAAACGTTTTAATCAGTACATTCAATAATATAAATAGTAAGAATTTTATATTTAAGGTAACGAAAATATAAGAGAATAAGAGAGAGAGAAAGAGAGAGAGAAGAGCGAGACAGAGAGATGAAAAGGCATACAATATATAACGGTCAGCATTCGTTGTGGTTACACTTTGTAGGGTTCTGTAGTCCTGTGTACATCCATCGTGTGGGATATCGTTGAACAGGTCTTTTAAAATGACTTAAGGGTTGCTAATACCATTTTTCGATTAAATGCTTCATTTACGAAATATTAAACTTGAAAGTGCAAATTTTTCAGTTCCAGTAGGGCGTCCCCCCCCCCCCTCTAAAAGCTAAACTGCTGACTTGAAAAATCTAGAAAAAATCGTATTGATAGTGCATTTCATGAACTTTAAAGGAAAATTGTAGCGGTTAATATAACTTTATTAGTTTAGCAGTAATAGTCGTTGAACTTGGGTATTGGATAATTTAGTACCAAATACAAAATCCTTAGAATAAATCCTTTAAAGTGACAAAGACGAAGTACCTAGTTGCTTGTTTATAACGGGTAAAGACTTGCATTGAATAACGGGCTACTACGGAACCCTACACTGCGCGTGGCCCGACACGCACTTGGCCGGTTTATTCCGTCTAGGGACGCTGAGCGTCTGAAGTGTAAATTGCTATATAAAACTTCGTTCCAAAAATGGTAAAAGATTTAAAACAACCATGTTAACATTGTTAATTCAACACGTAAATTTTAAACTTCCCTTTAATTCAATCACAAACCCTTCGCGTGCAAGTTTTTAATGACTGCGCTCAGTCGCATTTGTCACCAGAAACGGCGACAGAATCATGTCGTGCGACATTTCGCCCTTTGTTTTCGCCATAATGGAGGACATGTTTCCGCCACAATGGTGGACAGTGGTCTCTGGTAATTACCTTCCTGGCTCGGTTAGTTCTGTGGTTTTCTCTATTTAAAACACAATGGGTCGGCGACGCTTTTTTAAATGAAAGTCGGTAGTGAATAAAAATAGGAAGAGGCGGGTTGCCGAAAACAGCAGTAGTTTTTTTGTGCTCTGGCAGTGATAGCTTTATTTTGGTGTTCCTTGTGGTTTAGTCTCTTTGATGATATATATATTTTGAACATTTTATATACAATCCAAATTTTTTTATCGTACCGACGGGACTTGAACCCGCAACCTCCGGAATAACATGTTCCGGTGCTTTGCCAATTAAGCCACGGCACACCCCGGACACTCGCTAAATCTCCATACAAACTAGAGTTTTAACGACCGACACTGTGACACCGACACAGACACTACACACGGGTCGTCTTTCTATACGTGCAGTTGTGTGCGTGATGTCTAAGGTTGTCGCCCGTAATCACCGTATCACAGATTATATAATAGTTACTTCGTACATACGTACTACGTACTGACCGTATGAATATTTTTTGTACACTTACCCAAAAAGCTTTTAACACTAAAAATATTAGTCGCTATTTCGTAAACCATCATCTCCAGGTCCAGTCGACTTGCATAGAACAAACTGCACCACAGTAACTATTTTTTATTCTGTGTTGGGCGGCCAGCCAGAGCTGTACGAAACAATATCGTGTGTCTTGCTCGCACGTTAGAGCGACATCAAGTAAAGAGAATATAAATACTACGTACCTACATCAAGTTCCCAATTGATGTGTTATAAAAATGTTTAAACGTGAAAGTATTTTTTATATTTTACAAATTAAGCGTTATTTACGCACGAGTATATATATCGTTGTTTCATTTATGAAAATGAATTCTAAAATACGAATTTGTAGGTAGGTATACTAATATAATTAAGTGTTTATTATATACCTACGTAATAAGAACCTACGTAAATTTGAACCTCCAGTGTCTACTGGTCCCAACATAAATGTATAAAGTTGATGTTCTTCTCTCCGTGAGTAGTAATTGTTCTATAGTCGTACGCGTGTGGCGTCCTTGCTCAGCGCAGCTCCTCGACAGCTCCAGAGCGGTGGCGGGGTGAGGAAACCCGGAATTGGTGGGGGGAACAGAGTGTCCGTTCTATACGTAGTATTATTATCTTTTCTATGGCCACGGTGCGAAGTATCGTTACGACGAAATTAGTGGCTTGCATTTGTTAACCCAATTATGCATTGGTGGCGCCATCTATGACTACTTATTACGTAAGTTAATCATTCGGAAGAAATCATTACAGTTTTCAAATCCGACGAGAGATGTTGCACTGCGTAAATCAAATATTATGTTTCTTTGAAGTGTTTCACACTTTATATTTTTGTAAATTGTTAAACACAATCCAAAATTTCATCGTACCGACGGGACTTGAACCCGCAACCTCCGGAATAACATGTTCCGGTGCTTTGCCAATTAAGCCACGGTGCGAAGTATCATTACGACGATTCTCATATTATTATTGTTATTTATATGCCAGGTCTATTTTAATATACTCTGTCTACGACACTGAGATAACAACTGGTTTTATGTTTCCATTTGAATACAGCATCAAACCAAAATGGTTTGGTAAAGTTTTAGATGAAATACAAGTCATGTTTGAGTTAGAGCTAATAAGCACAGTGCTGCGACGAGCAACTTAAAACCAAACTGTTTCTGTTTTTGTTATAGTCAGAGGATGCGAGTTACCTTTTCTAATCACCTTATCACATTAAGCAACATTTACACGATCCATATCTATTTTTTAATCGTTTACAAATGTCCCTTGATTGTAATGAACCATAACCTAATTTTTCCTTAAATTCTTTATCAAGGTACTATAAACCTTATTTTCATTTAAAAAATGTTTTTCTTTGAATAAGATCTCATTTCACTTCCCCTTTGCGTGCGAGACGTTTCCGATAATGAGCTCTCCAGCGCAGACGTTATCGGTACAGATTAGGTGGGGAGCTAATGGAAAGTTAAATTACTAATTAATTTTTATTGTTTTTGTTTGGAATATTAAGATAAAAAAAGTAATTATATGTTCTGTGCTAGTCGTTTTCTACGCAACAAATAAAACCTGTAAAAAAAATATTTTGTATAATCCATACCTAATAGCGCAATCATTTCGAAGCATCTTTACATAGAAAGATGCTTCGAAATGAAAGCATCTTTCTATGTAAAGATGCTATTACACCGGAACATGGTAAACTACACATAAATTAGATCTTTTCATAGAAAGCTTCAAGCAAAGACCCAGCTAAAATCCCACGACTTTAACGTCTCACCGTAATTATTAGCTACCGAAAAAAACATTAATTTAACAACAATATGCAATCACAGTATTCTTCCATTCATAAATAAATGAGGTAAGTAACGAAAATATCTTTCAGCTTTTCACATAGTCTTTTAATTTTGTATCGAAATAAATAATTAACAGGCGTTTTGACGTCACTCTCAGAGTTAATAATGGTTTGGCACTATAAGGCGTCGAACACGCGATCGGTACTCACGATTCTTTAATGACTACTTAAATTGCCTGTTTAGCCATTGATTTTGTAATTTCTTTGGGAGTACCGAAGCTAGTAGCGTTCGTAGCGGGGTGTAGCGCTCGTAGCATAAAGTTGCAATCGTAGCTTAGCTAAATTGACTGGTAACTACGTAACTAGCTATGTGTAGCCGATTATGGGTTTATGTTAGTTACCCTAGTTCCTATGACATATTTTTTTATAGGTAGCAAACAAGCATGCGGCCCTCTTGATGGGAAGTGCTCACCGTCGCCTATGAACACATGCAACACTAGAGATGTCACTCATGCGTTACCAACCTGTCAAGATTCTTTTACCGCCCGTTATGAATGGCTCCTTGTTATAGCTCTGCGTTAATTAATTAAACATATGTTGTTATTTGTAGTACATTGACAGACAAGCTTATGACCACCTTGCGTGATGCGGTCTAAGAAAAAATATTGTTTCTCTGCAAATAAAAGGTGGCAGTGAAAGGAAGCCCTGAACTGAGTCGAGGTAAATAAAATTATGTTTTAATTATTCTTAACTATGTGTTCCGATCGTGAAAGTTTATAGAGTAACATATACACTTAATAAATAAGAAAACTCAAAAGAAATTCGATTTGTGTCTGTCTCCTTCTTTTGTAATTAGTTTTTGTCAAAAAATTCGCCGAATTGAGTAAATTACTTTTTGTATAATGAATAATTTTAGATCGTTTACTAAACAAAAATAAAACTGACGTCATATTCCATTTTCAGTACCAAGTTTGAGGTGTTTATCTCCGTATCTCTGGAGGTAATCATCAGATCGATTCAATTACACTGGCAATTATTAATTCAATTACTTTGGAGGTGTGGACCAAATAAACACATTAAATAAATTAAAAGTAAAAAATATTTTTAAAAACAAGCTCTTATCTGGGACAATGAACTAAAATTGTAAACTTTAAACTTTCGCGATTTGAACACATAGTTATAAGTCGCTCTGGCAAAGAATCTGAACTCGATACATGGCAACATAAAGTTTACCTATGAGCTGGAAACGAACAAAACACTGCCTTTCCTTGATGTCAAAGTTATGGTGAGACCTGATGGTTCATTATCACATTCTGTCTATAGGAAAGCGACTCATACTGATAGGTATCTGAATGCCTCGTCGCACGATTAACCCCCCTCACCTGGGATCTGTAGCCAGGTCATTGATGGACAGAGCTCGTGACCTCTGTGACCCTGAACACCTAGAGGAAGAAATCGCACGTGTTCAGGAGGTTCTGATAAAAAACGGCTACAAGGTTGGACGAAGCCATTCTAGACGCAGATATAAGGGGAGGACCACTGACGTTGAACGGCAGGCGGCGTTCATGCCATACGTGAAGGGAGTGACGGACAAGATCGGTGCTGTACTACGTAAATACTCTATCAAGACAGTATTCACTCCCTTATCGAAGATATCAACGCAGGTCCGTTCGCCGAAGGATGTGATTCCTTTTCAGATACCTAGTGTGTACAAAATCGATTGCAGCTGCGATAAATCGTACATTGGACAGACCAAGCGTACTATTGCAGAAAGGGTCAAAGAATACATCGCAGCTGTAAAAAACCGCCAGGTCAATAAATCTGCTATCGCCGAGCACTTACTGGAATCCGGACCTAATCACTGGATCGAACTTCATGACCCTAAGATCCTCTCGACTGACCGTATTGTGCGTGAAGCGGTAGAAATAAAAAAGCATCCCAATTTCAATCGGGAGGATGGATTTAGGTTGGCCGCAACTTGGAACCCAGTAATTAGCAAGTGTTCGAATCGAAAATCAAAGCAGCAAAAATCTGCCGATATTGTCAGTGTTGTGTGTCGCAATGGCAACTCTGATAAAAAATAAAAATAAATTGAGGGTAGTTTCCAACGAATTCTCCTATAAATAGCAGTGCGGACACTCACAACATTCAGTCGTCTCGTGACCACGATCAATGCAACTTGGTCGAAACGTCGAGTTAAATAAAATTAATGTTTTAGGCGCGATAAGTCCCGTATTTTCATATTTATAACAATGAACTAAAATGGTAAAAATAAATTCTTGTAAGTATTTGGCGTGTAGGTACTTACCTATATTTTTAAAAGCTTGAGGCACTGAAGTATAGTAATTACCTAGACTTGTACTATTCATTATTCTGTGCTTAGACTGAAAAACGGGTAGTGCTTCAAGCTTTTAAGAATATAGGTAAGACCTAACACGCCAAATACTTACTACAATTTATTTTTAACATTTTAGTTCATTGTCCTAGATAAAAACTTGTTTTAAAAACTATTTTTTACTTATAATTTATTTTTTACTTTTTAGTAGGTAGGTATAGATACCGACCCTACCTACTACTTAAGTATTTAAGAGAAGGCATGATGTTTTAAAATATTCCACGGATATTTATAAATTCCAGTGATATGTGATTATGAGTAAAATTCTCTTCAAGACGAATCAATCGAGCCCAAACTCTGTAGGGTTTATGTTGTTTTATCACAGAGATGCCGTGGCCACCTTCCAGCTTCCTCATCAGACCTTGAATATCATCTAGGCGTAAAGTTATCTTCAAAACAAATCAATCGATCCCAAACTCGGTGGGGTTATGTTGTTTTATGGCAGAGATACCTGGCCACCTTCCGTCTCCATCATCAGACCAGCTCCATGGTACCATATCATTGTATTGTCACCGAAGATACATAAGTACACCAAATTTGAGTCCAATCGGACATCGGGAAGTGGGTCTAATTTAGCTTCCAAGATTCCACCCGAACATACATAGTGACATACAAACATACATACATACATTGCAAGTTAAATAAAAGCTTGTAATTACCCTTCTCAGCTAAAATTGGCTGAAAATTCAACCGATCTCTACGTCCAGAGTTGAAGTTTACCTAAAACTGCCGTAGTCTCTCAAAATACACTGATTTCAGGTTTAGCAATCCAATTTACGGAACTAGATCTAAGAGGCTAGTCTATGAAGGCAGCTATCGATTAGTGCCTGCAACTCGAGTCTCAACTAAAGTGAATTGGATTTTGATAGAATAGACATTGAGAATGTTGAATAGTACAAAATGGGTTAAAAAAATTACTAATATTATTATTCGTATCCCGTAATAAAAAGAACTACTTAACTGTTTTTTTATTTGCCACTGAAATTATGTAGTACTGCGCTATCTGATCGCCCCCTAGATCACGCACGCAGGACCCTGTGGTGTGTCGTTACCTTTACACAAAATACAAACTTGTGATAATGTCTTCGAACAGAATTAATAACGTCTAATTATTATATTTTATTTTTAATAATTAGGTTTATTATTATTACAGAGTAAATTTCCATCAATATGATTTTCAATAATAAAGTTTGTAACGGCTATTAACACATAAAAAAAAATATTTACCGGTAAATTTTCACTTATACTTTACGATTAACTTTGTATAACGTGAATACATTAAAGGATTCCCACTTCATTCTTTGATATAATCAAATCTATCAATTATATTATCGAAATTACTCCCATTAGTTTCGATCATTTAAGTCTATTTGTCATTCATTGATAACACAGCACGGCAAAGCATATCATATCCCCAATTCGAATGATTATCTACTATATTTTTCCCAATTAATATGTTTACTAAGTGAGCAGTTAAACGTAACGTGATCCCCAGTGTCCTAGACTTCTGTATTAGTATGTATGCAAAGGTAGAGGACAATCAGTATGACGTGACTTCATTAACTAGGTACTTCTGGAAATGAGAAAATTATTTTTTGTTCGAGAGAGTTATACATCCCGTATGGTCCCATTGTAATTTCATCAAGTTCTAATGAGTGCCTCCAGCGATATGGAGAAAAACACCTCAAACTTGCTACTGGAAATGACTAGCGCGCCTTTTGAAGTCGGTTTAAAATATCGTGTTTATAACCTTTTCAGCAGTTCTACGTAATGTATCCCTCAGCGTCCCAGATAACTGTATCAGTATGTAGGCGGGGTGGGGACAATCAGTCTGTTGACGCGACTAATCATTAGATCGGTGCTAGCTATGTTTACTGATCAGGGTACACGTGAAGCTTTATATGTACCTATATTGTGGAATGACGACGTAGACTTGATAGGTGGATTGATAGAGTAGTCTGTCAGTTTTATTTTTAACCGACTTCCAAAAAAGAGGTTACTCAATTCGATCGTGTATATATATATATATATATATATATATATATTTATTTATGTTGATTCGCAGATAAATTCGTCGTTTATGAGACGGTTTTCATGATTCTTCTTTTGTTAGAAAGGAGATAACACCTCAAACTTGGTACTAAATAAGATCGTTTAAAAACTAAAAAAGAACCGACTTCAATGCCACGCTATTCATTTTCAGTACCAAATTTGAGGTGTTTATCTCAATATCTCTGGAGATACTTATCAGACCTCGATAAAATTACCATGGTACTACACTTGGGATATCTCCTTTGCAATAAAAAAAGAATAATCAAAATCGGTTCATAAACGACGAAGTTATACGCGAACAAATATTAAAAAATATATATATATACGGTCGAATTGAGAAACATCCTCCTTTTTTAAAGTCGGTTAAAAATAATAGCGCGGCATTTGAAGTCAGTTATTTTAGTTTTTTAAACGATCTTATTATGTTTTGCTTTAAATCGCGAGTGAACAGGTATCTTCTAGGCAAGCGTGCTAGATCGCGAACACATCTTTACTGAACATCAGGTGAGATAGTGGTGAATAGCTTACATTATAAAAAAATGTTCAGTGGCTAGGCTTGACAACAAGGCTGTTTAATACTATCGTTTAAAAAATATAATTTTTACACGCCGTGAAAGACATTTTCAATAACAACATTTATTAAATGACATTTGCGAAATACCGACTTATAAAAAAAACTGGCCAAGTGCGAGTCAGCATCGCGTGTCTTATCGCACACTTAGGGAGGGTTCCGTACAATACGAAACATAACAGAGTTTCAACCTCGTATATTTGATTAATTGATATTACCAAGAATATTTGGTTTGGTCGCGATCTAGAAAGACGGGGCTCGTTTACTAGCGCCATCTATGTCATTTTGCCGAAAATAATTAGATAGATGGCGTTTAAAAACACGTTTTTTGTATGGGGACCCCATTTAATTTTTAACTTTATTTTGTTTTTAGCATTTGTTGTTCTAGCGGCAACAGAAATACACCATCTGTGAAAATGTCAACTGTCTAACTATCACCGTTAATGAGCTATAGCCTGGTGACAGACGGACAGACAGACAGACAGACAGACAGACAGACAGACAGACGGACAGCGGAGTCTTAGTAATAGGGTCCCGTTTTACCCCTTGGGTACGGAACCCTAAAAATCACTATTCTATTGCCAGGAACAAATAAGATAAGCCAATTGAGAATTTAATCTTTTGTGGAAGTCGGTTATAGACACACTTCACATAACACAGGATTTTTTGTTTTGATATTAAAGTTCAGGTAAAGCATGACCCTTAACCGTTTTGATATATCAATGAATGCTAACATTGAAAAATTATGACGCCTAACTTAAAAACGTACGCCTTTGATAAGAAAATATTTAAAAAATACAAGTCAGTACCGGCCTTACTTCAAAAAGTACCGAGTCAATCAACCACAAACCAATTTATTATGGTCACAATTCTCCTTGAATCCCTCCATTGATCAGAACCCGACAACACACCAACGAAATTATTCTAATTTCGACCTTGACACCCTTGCAATTAGGTCTCACAATCGAGTTACGAATCGTCAATCTAATCAAGAAAATTGGGGCCAGGAGTCACCAAATAGACTACAAAACATGCTTAGTACGTTTCTTGTTATTCGGTTTCTAAGAAGATTTTCTCAATAGCATTCTGGCTTAGAAAGAAGCATTCGCGCAGATCTCAGTACCTGTAAATGGATGCTTATGGAAACCTATATATATAAATAATTTTAAATAAGTTAAAGCGATCTCTGCCAGACAAAATCAACAAGGCATTTCAACCGACTTTCGAAAAAGAGAAGATTTTCAATTCATCTGTATGTTCTTTTTATTAGTTTTTTATTAGCTTCACCTGTATGTTTGTATGTTTGTAACCGACTTCTTTGGGCGCGATTTTAACCCACTTTAAACGGCCAGATTTCGTTCAAATTTTGTAGATTTATCGAGGAGCGATGACAATAACGGTTTTTTATAAATAAAATATATATTTTTTTATTCACACTATTATTAATTTATATTAATTGAAATTTTTAACACTATTCTTAATTTAAAATCATTAAAATTTATTTTCTATTTTTTAGTTCGGTTTTCTGTAAAAAGCGTGTATTTTAGTTTTTTTTAACTATTATTTATTTGTATATTTGTTAAGCGATTACTTCGTTCCAATTCGAATGATTATTATTTTCATGGGTAGGATATTAAACCTCATGGCGATACACAAATCTCAAACTTGCTACTCAAACTGACTGACGCGGTGTGAAGTCGGTTTTGTTGTTTTAAAATCTTAATTATTAAACAAAGAATAAGGCGGTGGTACTAAATTCACATATTATCAAACTTTTAGATATCAGATAATAATGAGATACTGAAATAAAGTCTTTAATCAGTGCATCCTACCTGTCATGACATAAGGAGCCGAGACGTGGACACTCACGGTTCGACTAGTCCACCAGTTTAAAGTCGCTCAGCGAGCTATGGAGAGAACTATGCTTGGTGTTTCTCTGCGGGATCGAATCCGGAACGAACTAATTCGCCAGAGAACTAAAGTGATCGACATAGCTCAGCGGATTAGCAAACTGAAGTGGCAGTGGGCTGGTCATATCTGCCTTAGGACCGATAATCGTTGGGGCAGACTGGTTCTAGAGTGGACACCGCGAATCGGCAAACGTAGAGTAGGACGCCCTGTGACTAGGTGGAGCGACGACATTCGCAAAGCGGTGGGCAGTGACTGGAAACAAAGAGCCGAAGACCGGGCTCAGTGGCGTGTTTTGGGGGAGGCCTACGTCCAGCAGTGGACTGATACCGGCTGATAATGATGACGAAATAAATATTATAAGTACCCATATAAAACACTACTGTATTAATAAAGTGTACAGTATTGTGGCATATCGTAAACGATCACATCATGCATATTCTTTCATATTTATACCTAGTGCTTTAAGTTAAGTATGTTTACCTAATACAAGTATGTTAAATGTATTATCCAGTGTTCATATTTTACTATCTAGGTTCCCTCAATACACATAGCGAGAGGTAGGCGCTCCGTTACGTTACAGTATTCATTGCATAATTTATATACACTGTATAATAATAAAATGAACCTAGCATAAAATTATTGCCAGTCATGGTTTCACAAAACAATGTTAAACGTACCTATATGCAAAATAGCTACTGAAAATCCTGAAAATTACCACGTCTCCGAGACACGTGCTACGTTTGGGTAACTTAAACGTAACTTAGCGCTAACTTGATAAAGTTCAAGTAATAAGTTGCGCCGTAAACACGCGGTAACTAAGGTATCCGCTAAAAGTAATTCTAGACAGTCAGTTCTATCTTCAAGCCAGTCAGTAAAAACTCAGAACATCAAATAGATATTTCATGTTCTTTGAGTAATGTAAGAATTATGAAAATGTAGATTTTTTAATCCTCTCATTTAAAGGTGCATCCATCGAGAAAAAAACTAACCGAAGAATTCACTTTGATTGGGCAGCATTTCGTCAGCTTGTCGAGTCGTCACCTATAAACCTCAACGCCTAAACTAAAACTAAAATAAAGTTAGTCAATGAGTGCGTCCTACCTGTGATATTTTGTATGTTTATTATTATATTATTATGATGACTACGTTTGACCACTATCTCATCTCGCCAAATACTTTCCGAACTGTAATAATGGAATTGTGTGTTTGAAAAATTATTATGTTTGAATGTTAGAAATATTAACCTACATTATTATCGGATAACTAAGTATTATATTATTTAGTTATTATAATTTTAATTTAAAATATTTGCACGCCATCAGTGAAAAATACGAATAAGGTATAGTATTTTTCGATCAACTTATGAACCTGAATTTTATGTAAATAAATATCTAAATTTGAATCACAAAAATTGCAATAAACATTATATTATGTAACAGGTAAGGCTAGAAGCTCGAGTGATTGCTCTATCCTACTCTATCTCTCTCTATCCTACTCTAGAGATAAATTTGAATTGCCAAAATGTTCACGTCAGTACAGTGCACCTGTCACAATCCTAATCATTTCGCTGGACTATTTTTTAACAACCCTCCAGCCTAAAAACTACTATTTTAAGGAAGTACCTGACAAAACCATGTTTAATACGTTTTTAGTCTCGATTAGTTTATAAAAGAACAATTTTTGAAATAAACTATTATTATTCAAAAAAATAATATAATATTATTATTTTGTAAAATAAACTACTTTATATTTTTACAAAAAAATATCAATCACAATAAAATTACCTGTCAAGAACAAGCTTGTTCGTGTAGGGCCACCTTTGCTTTCAAAAGTTGGAGTTACGTGTACTTTTACATCTGATAACCAAATGTAGGTTAAACACGGTAAGTATACGTCGTAATCGTAATTTTAATCGCGTTGTGTTAATGGGAAACGAATTATGTGTAATTTGTTATTAAGGTTAGAATAATAATAAAATCCTCGTATTTTTTTTTAGACTAGCACTTGAACACTGTCTCATACATTAAGATCATTGTGATTATTGATGTTTCTTTTTACATCGTAGAGCCTAGCGTTTATAAAGGCAATATAAAATATAAGCACTTATACATGGCAACACAATGTAAAACTTCAAATAAGGCATCGCCACTGAACATCGAAATGTGCGCTTTTTGTGTAGGTTGTCTGGAATTGCTTTATGCGATGAGATCGTTGATTATAAAACCATTTACGTTATTCATGTCTAAAAATTAAGCTCTTATTTGGTTTACAATAAAGTTTGATTCTATGTTGTCATGTTTTATGTAAAAAAGTACCTATAACCGGCGAGCATGTATGAAGGCGCTCATGAAAGTGGAAGAAGCGAAAGAGGTATGTCAGGAACGTAGCATGTGGAAAGAAGTAGTCTCAGCCTCCCGACGTTAAATGTTTTATGTTAATAGTATTGATAAGTTGAATTTTTTAGGGTTTGTAATTTTAATACGAAGATATTTTAAAAACTTTTTGATCCATAATTGTATATCATTGCTGTTTACCATTAAATATATAACTAAATACTTAAGAATAAGATAAAGAAAAACTGTACCACATTTAAAGTACACAAATTTCCTCAAAATGCAGTCAAAAACTGCATCAAATTCTTTCTATTGCCCGGAAGAAGTTTTTAAATTGTTTGCCGACTGTATGGCATCACCGGAACATAGGCCACCAAAATAATATAAGTACAGTCAGTAGCAAAAATAGGCAATTTTTAAGATGCATACCCGTACATTAGATAGACAACTATACAAATAAACAATTTATAGACTATAATATGATGGTCTATAAAAGTCGAATTTTTTCGAAGTTAGTTTTTTGTTATGTAGGATCATAAATTATTCGTGGGTTTATTTTTAAAGATAGTTTCAATAGACGGTCTTTGTACAGACAAGATTCAGGGCCCTGTTGGCGTAATGGTTCAATGGCTTGACTTTTAAGCGAAAGACCGCTAGTTCAAATCCTAGCACAGGTGTTCGTCTACAGACGACGGGAGCATTAATTTAATCGATGTTCCCCCGACTTGCAACCGCAAAGTAGCTTACCAATATCAAGGTGAAAATCTGCCGCCATAACCTTACGGCGTTTCGGCAGCACACAGCCCTTGAGAGTCAGAGTATTCTAGACCTAGCTTGTTCACCATCTTCAACCAAATTATCGCCTACCACCAGGCGAGATAACGGTCAAACGCTAGCCTATACAATACAATACAATAGTATAGTTAGCGTTATATAGTGTTATTAGGAAAAGATCTTTCTATATCTAATAGGTGTATTAATCATACAGAGAAATATTTTCCTTACAATCATGTACGAATAAATTCCAAATTATGGAAATTGGAAAGAGTCATTGAATGTCACGTCTCAGAAAGCTTAAAATATTAGCTCCGGTATATTTGAAATCGATCTTTCAAAAGTTGTTAAACGAAATTATTGAAATATTATCACTTTCTTTCTAGAATATCATATATCCAGCTAAGTTGACATATCATGGATATGTCAGTATTTACACAGTAATCACATTTGTCGGATGTTGTTTTTAGGGTTCCGTAGTCCTGACAAGGAACCCTTATAGTTTCGTCATGTCCGTCTGTCTGTCTGTCCGAGGTTTTGCTAAGAGACCGTTAATACTAGAAAGCTATAATTTTGAGGGGGTATGTATATATATTACGCCGACAAAGAGCTGAAATAAAATTGTGAAAAGTATTTTTTTTAGGGTAGCTCCCCGACATGAGAAGTGGGGATGACATTTTTTTTCATCGTCTACCCCATCGTGTTGGGTATCGTTGAATAGGTCTTTTAAAATGACTTAAGGGTTGCTAATACCATTTTTCGACTGAATGCTCTATTTACGAAATATTAAACTTTAAAGTGCAAATTTCCAAGTTTTTTCCAGTAGGGCGTCCCCCCCCCCCCCCCCCTCCTTCAAAAATCTAAACTGCTAGCTTGAAAAATCTGGAAAAATTCGTGATGATAGCGCATTTCATGAACTTTAAAGAAAAATAATAGCGGTTGAGATAACTTTATGAGTTTAGCAGTAATAGTCGTTGAACTTGGGTGTTGGATAATTTTGTACCAAATACAAAATACTTTGAAGTGACAAAGACGAAGTACCTAGTTGCTTGTTTATATCGGGTAAAGAATGGCATTGAATAACGGGCTACTACGGAACCCTACACTGCGCGTGGCCCAACACGCACTTGACCGGTTATTTTTATTTTTTTATGGTAAAGGTAACAGGACAATCACGACGCTCGTCTGATGTTAAGCGATGATGTCTACGTATTACAAATACAGCGGCATGCAAAAATTCTGGTACTCCACAATTTTGCGTGTCACTGCACTGCGCCTGTTACCTTGAGACATAAAGATGTTGAATCTCACATGCCCTGTAATGTCAGTGGATACCTTGCCCTTTAGACCGAAAAACATTCCTATTTCACGGCTGAAAATTAATTGGCAAAGTGGTGATACCGCCCCAGGTGGACTAGCAGAAGTCCTACCACTACTAAAAATCCGATCCGATCCGATTTTTATTCGAAAAGTCATCAAACAAACGACAAAATCAGGCCCCTTAGTGTGAATAGCTTCATATAAAATGTTCTGCCACTGGAACATCCGGTTAAAAATTGGATCCGACACACGACAGATGTGAACACGTGGTGAATCGGTCTACTATAGACTACTTTTAAAACGAGAAAGTATATACTTTATGTAAAATCAACTTTTTGTGACATCATTACGGCCAAATGGCTCAATCGATTTAACTGAAACCTCACAGTAAATTACTATAAAATTAAAATCTTCGTCGGCAGGCCACGGACAGAAACCTAGTGTAAAATATAAAGTGCCTATCTAATACATGACATTCTAACTAAAATTATTCGAGGTGAAACTTCCCACTGTATCTGACTGTACCAACAATTTTCCAAAGTACGGCCAACAATTTACGCGACCAAGTTTTTGAACAACAACAAATCCGGCAAGTTTGTTGTTTCAGTCAACAATGAGGTAAACTAGCGGCCACTAATCCCGCCCTTTGGAGAGGAAACGTGTATTTATTTGTACATAAATGTGATATGGGAATAAAAATATAGCTAAGCTCAAATATAGCTAAAAAATAAGCTAAGAAAGAGCTTAAGTTCTTTCAGTAGTTTCTTAGCTATCATGAGATGTTTTTGGCAGGTATTGTATATTTTCAGTGTTTTGAACATCAAATATGGAAAAAAAATATTTTCAAATCCATTATTGTAATCACTAAAAAGTCTGTCCCCCGGTTAATATACCAGCGTAAATTTAAGATGAACGATGTTTTCCTTCACCGGAGGGCCGCTGTGAGATCGCACAAACATTTTTGGTTTGAAAAATCCATTGGTGCACGGTGGTTTGAACTCGGTACCACGACATCAAAGCCGACCGTTCTCCCGATTATGCCACCGGGCCCTCAATCCTCTTCCATTTTGAAGTCGGTTAAAAGGCAAACATATTTTGCCTAGTTCCGGAGCTTCACGCCCGTAGCTCAAACGAAAGAACTATCTTTTTAGCTTCTAAGCCATAGCATGAAAGTAATATTCATAAATCTATCACTGATCAAGGAATCAGAAGTTAAGAAATACCACTAGGCCGAATTTCCAGGCAGATAAAAATAAGCACAAGACAATAAAACGATACCTACCCAACTTAACCCTTAAATGAGCGAGGCACTTAACTGTAAAAAGTAAAGGCGATATAGGTCTAATAAGGCCCAAGCCTTCGCGACTAGCATAGAAATGTGGGCCTTACAAGGCCTTCTTACAGAGACATAGAGCGGTGACTAGACGTGACAAGTAATTGTCTAAGTCTAAGCAGTTGAAAAACCAATTTTTAACCGACTTCACATAAAAGGAGAAGGTTCTCAATTCGTATGTATATTTTTTTCTTTTTTTTTCTTTTTGTGTATGTTACGCGTTTACTCCGTCAAGTGTGAACGGATTCAAATGATTATTTTTTTAATAGGTAAGGTACGTTTCCGAGGTGGTCTTATTTTAATTTCATCGAGATCTCATTAGTATCTCCAGAGATATGGAGATAAATACCTCAAACATAGGAGAATGTACTGGTTTTAGAAGAAGAGTCCCAAGAAGAATATACACAATGGAGGTTGCAATTGCATATACTTTTGAAGACTAAAAAATATTACCTTGAATAATGTTTTTACATCTTTCTTCACGTTGAGTTTGGTTTTTGACAGATATTCTTACAGCGTTTGTCCACAGTAACGGCACCGGGACGTCACCGGCAACAAAATACCGGCGCCAAAGTAGCGGTACATATGTATGTATGGCAACTTGTCCACAGCATGATCGGCACCGGGCGATGTCATCCCGGTCTCCAATATTTCGAGTAGATCGGCGCGACCGCTAGAAACCGGCCAGATATTTTGACGGGCCGATGTGCCGGCATTGGCTCGCAACACAAAACACGTTTGATCATGTCCACACACTGCCGGTGTCCGGCGCCGTTCGATAGGTTATTGATTTTATCTGAGGTTGTTTGTTTTATTTTTATGGAAACGCATCTGTCACGCATGACACCTAGAAGAAATAGAACCACCGGAATCGGTGGCGGTGGACAAACGATCGCCGGCACATCATTTTCAAACCAGCCCGAAAAAATCTCGGTGCCGGTGACGTCCCGATGCCGTTGCTGTGGACAAACGCTCTTACGGTAACTGTGAGCGAGATAGACACAAAGGTGGGGAGAATTAATTTGTCTTCACGGGAATGTTCTACCGGGCAAAGTCTGGTTAATGTGCTAAGTTTTTGAGCATACCTAATATTTTTTGACATGACATGACGTTTGGCGAAGATGGCGGCCATATCAGTCCCGCGACACTGCATACATAATTAAATAACTTAGAATTATGAACGTACTTTGTACCAACCAACACAGCAAAAAAATATAGTAGCATAATACCATAGATTATATAATAGTTACTAAGTAAATAATACTTTCCGTTGTTAGGTTGGCTACACAGTGCTTTCATAATTCGGGTATCAACAATGTAGGGAAGTGCCAACTCTTATAACGTAGTAGAGTGATTCAGTACTATGTGGGATGGCCCACATGGCGGAAATTAATGTTAATAATCGCAAATAATACTTTTTAATATTCATTTTGGAATACAACTAGTCCGTGTATAAAAGTATTTGGAATTATTGTAATAAAATAGACAATTAATTATCGTGTGTGTCAAATGCTTTTATTGCACAGGGCCATTTTGGACATTGTCCTTTGATACCCTGATGACATCATTATGACTAGTGAATATTTTCACTAGCGCGACATAAGTCAATTTTTTAGGGTTCCGAACCCAAAAGATACCAAATGAACACTTTCTGAGACTTTGTTGTCCGTTCGTCCGTCCGTTCGTCCGTGTGTCTATATATGCGCACTTTACAGATCTAACATAATAACATAATCTAAATCCGTCACTCTCACTTAAGGTCTAGGCTGAAAATCAGCGCTGTAGTCGTCTGCTGCATTTCGCTGAGCCTGAACCTATTTCAGCCACAGGTACTGTACACTTCAGCTAAATGAACTCTTTCTTTGTAACACAAATACTTGAACGATCTCATAATTTTTCATAGGATTACATTGCTTATTTTGTAATATTATGTTTTTAATTTTGTATTTTTTATTTGTTATTTTGCTGTACCCATTGTTGTTGTATACAGGATATTGTGTTGTCGAAATAAACGTTTTTCTTTCTTTCTTTCTAGATCTGTGTCTTCTTAACCTTAATAGGTACATACTTGAAATTTTCTCAAAGTATATATCCGTCAGTGTATAAGGGCCCAGACACGAAATTTTATAGATTTATGTAATTTAACTTTGAAATTTATTACATCAAATATTTACAGCAAATATACAACTTAAAAATAAATAAAACTATTTGAAATGTTATAAATAAAAATTAAACTAGTTATAAATAAAAAACAGAACCTAGGTCGCAGCTGTCTGCCGGTAACGTTCCCAAAAAGCTGGCGACGTTACCTCGTTGAATTGCTAGGCTAATCCGTTGGCCGAGGTAAGCGCCAGCTCTTTGGTCATGAGTGACGTCTATTAAACGTCTGGACAGCTCCTTTACAAAACCCCGGGCATCTCGACCCCACGGACCCATTGTTTCGACCCCAAACGGAAGAAAAATGTAGCCATCACCAATGGCAGCATATTTCCTCCGTTTGAGGGTTTCTGCCGCATCCGCTGCCGCACCCGCTGCTCGTGAGGTCCCGCATATGTGGGACGCTGCTAACGTGTCAGCACACGTCGCGTCCCACACCAACGGTCTCCCTCGGCACCACGGAACCAACGTCATACCGTCGGGTCTCTTGCCATCGTCACGTGATATACCGTTCGGCTCTAATATAGCCGGCACGTACACGGTGGCAAGGGCCCGACGAATGACGTCATTCAAAGAGGCGTGACGTGAGAGACGCCCTGCACTGCGGCGGCATGACAGGCCATGGTGGCCTAATCTGTCTACTTCACGCCGCAGTGACAATTGTGAGGTACTGTCCGGGAGATGCCCAGACGTAATCCCACAGCAATGGAGAAGCTGTCATCGTCCATAAGGGTACCTATGTTGGAAGAAGGTAATGCGTGTAGCCAGTACCCAGATTCTTTTTCACGTGTGGCAAGGAGACGAGCCCGGTCCCTAATATCAACACTTTTTTGAAATAGTTTATCTTGAATAATTTTACAAAGGGGCTTTATGTAATTGAATTAAAACCTGTTTTGCACTAAAAAGGGTAAAATAAATTATTTTTCAAAAAAAATAAAACCGTCTTCATAACCACAAATAGGCACTCAAACGCGAAAAATAAATTACTTCATATAATTATTATAAGCGCTACCCACTTGTCTATTTGAAGTCGGTGCCAGGCAAATCTAATATGTTGTAGATAGATACTACCTACTTACTACTACTACATACATACATAGTATCTATCTACTATCCAATAGACTTGGCTGGCACCGACTTCAAATAGAAAAGTGGGTAGCGCTTATAATAAGTATATTAAGTAATTTATTTTACGCTTTTGAGTGCCTGTTTGTGAATATGAAGTCGGTTTTATTTTTTTTGAAAAATAATGTATTAAATAAAAAGCCATCATTTTTTAGCATCGTGTGGGCTAGTGTTTGACTACTATCCACCTATTGATGAGAGATAATGCGGGCGATGAGGCCTAGAATGGGAACTTGCTCTCAAGGACAGCTTCCGGAACACATTAAATGATAGGCGACAGATTTTTCAATTTGCATATCTACCGTAAAGAAATCCAATGCCTTTCAACCTCCAGTATTTTTTCAACTTTTATTTACTTCGCATGAATAATTGGTAAACTTTGCCAATCACCACAGAGATCTTAGACCAATCTATTTGCTGCCCTTAAAACTTTCCTGAATTGAGCTAACAATGCTTTTATAGCGCAGTATCTTTATTTAAACTAGAACATCTGCTTATTGTAACAAGCTGTAGAGCCTAAATTTCAACTGAAAGATACATAAATACATTTGCAGTTGTCACATCCAGTGTTACTAGATCCACAGCCACTACAAACGTGGTGGGCTCTTGAAATTAGCCGCAGCGGCCGCGTTTTTATTGCAGCTCTTAGCACGGAGATTTGGCTAGAGTTGGGACACGTCTGGATACACTATTCTATTATTTTTGTACGTTTCAATAATTATACGCGTATGTTTTTATGAGAAAAGCAGGGATAATTGTTCTGTGTGAAAGGAATGTAATCAAAAATGCACAGTCATTTTTTTTTTTTTTTATGATTTTCTTATTTCAGCATTCTGAATCCAGCATTCACTGGTATACGACGCTTTCTCCCTAATTTTCACTAAGCATAACCAATATCAAGATAAGTGTAAGTAAGTGAGTGAACAGCTGAGCCAGCGCGATGCCAATGTGCTATTGTAATTAGTTTACAGACTGCCATCATTGTCAAAATCAAGATTTGCGAGTAGCTTTCTATGTAGCGGTTCGATAGCTAGCAAAACTGGAGCACAGCAGTCGCTATCAATATCTATAGAGTCCCATAACTAAGATAGTTTAATGAGACGTTTATGTTCATATCTCTAGAATCAGATCTCGATGAAATTACAATAGGATCACCATGGACCTACTACACTATGGATCTACCAATTAAAAAAATATTTTTTCAAATCGGTTCACAGTTGACGGAGTAATCGCGTAACATACATACAAATAAAAAAAACATACGAATTGAGAACCTCCTCCTTTTTGGAAGTCGGTTGAAAGGTTGACTTAGGTGCTGACGGACACTAGTCAGTGTCTTACCTCATCGCTAAAAAAAACTTAAAATAGATCTCTTTTATGTATGGGTACTGTTACTAGGCACTATAATTAAGTATTTTTAATTCAGTACACGTCTACACGGGCATACGACATCGGTTTTACCAAAGGTTTGTCCTCCAGACCTCTCGCTTTATACGGGATGATCACCCTACATTTTATAGGGGATCTAAATCGAATCGGTTAGAAACTGTATCCATAGTGACAGTATGATACATGTTTTGTTTCGAATGTAGCATAAAAATCTGTTTCAACACTCGCGGCAATAGCCCAATGGCTAAGACGTCTGGCGATCGAGAGTTCGTGAGTTCAATCCCCGCCCAATTCTCGTACACTATTGACGTGCACCCACTCCAGCCAGACACAAGCATATTTAGCTTAGTTGGAGGGGTTAACAAGAATACTAGTAATGTGCAACCCACATTGCTAGTAATCTTTAAAAACAATGTAGCAAGTTAGTTTACTGTCATACGTCATCCTATTATGCTGATAGGCCCTTTTCTTAATTAAGAGACTGAGAAAATGACAGCCCCATTTGCATAGATAGATAACTCTTTTTCAGCCACTATAGAACTCTTAGCGATTGTAAGCCTTATTACAATCCGATAAGAGTTATGTTACTGTGATAGCTTTTTTTAAAGCTCGCCATTCAGTCTTACGACCTAACCGTGATTTTGAATGTGATATAATTAGTTTAATCTAGTATTTAGGTTTTATCTTGCGGTCAATGGAGTAATTGGTTAGACTTCTGTTGTACTAAATATGTTCTTGAAGTTTTTAATTTTATTTTCATTGCCGTCACCATTTTATTTCTGTGGTCGTCACTATGTTAGACAATAAATCGGTATCGTATACGATACACACATACACAACACACTTTCCTATAGGCAAGTGTGTTTCATCCATAATTGTATTGTCTACTGCAAATTAGTAGTTTCATTTTCATGCCTATTCAATTCAATTCAATTCAATTCAATTCATTTATTATCTCTCACAAGTTATTACAAAAATAGGTACTTAGTCTAATGCTCAAATAGAGGACACTATCTTGTGAGAGACTGGTGCCTGAAGTAGGTTTTAAAAAAAACCTGTAAATACGGGTCACCAGCACTCCCCCTGACAATGATCTTATTTTCAAGTTCCGTGAAAGTTGACTAATCTTATGTAAGTAATTAATAACTGCAACTAGTATAACAAATCGAAAGAATATAGATAATAATACAAATAGGAAGTTTACTAGTAGGTATGACTCAATGCATGCATACGTGAGAGGTATTATATGTGTATATTTTTGAGGTATAAGTGCAGACGTGTGTGTGTGTGGCGTGATATATTATGTTAGAGTAGATAATGTCTTTGTCTATGTGCGTGTGTTTATGTGTGTGAAATAATGTTTGTTATCAGAGTAGGTTTATGAGTCAGTAGTTGGTAAGTCGGTTTAGGAAGTATGTTATTTTCTATTGGGAGTTATTTATTTAAGTAGATGAGTTTAGGCCAGGAATGAAAGTAAAAGTTCCGTGTCTTGATAGTTTAATGTTTGTAGATATTTAATGACAGATTGTTTGCAACGATAGGTAGACAGGGGGTATATAGAAAGATTAGTGTTTAACTTATTATAGAGGAAAGGTCCAAGAAAAGTGAAGAATTTTCGGGAGAATTCTGTATTTCGGGTTATAGTTTCGCAAACTGTTCCTTTTCTCCTCCTGTTTAGAGTAAGGTTAGGATCGAAAGGTAGCTTGGAATGTATTTTTAAGACAGTATTTAATATAAATATCTGTCGCACTGTGAGTACCTCCCAGGTTTTATATAGATCTACTGTGGGGTACCTGAACGGTAGCCCTGCACTCACCTTTAGAATGGCACGCTGTGCCCGCTCAACCTGAATCAGATGAGATTTGGCAGAACCTCCCCATGAGGTGATGCAGTATTCTATGATTGATTGGCCCAGTGCATAATAGACCATTTTTAAAATATCTCGATGTGCGACATGACGAAGATTACTAAAAATATAAATAAGTTTACGCAATCTGGAAACTAATAGATTTAAGTGGGGTTTAAAGGTGAGGGTTTCGTCGATCGTCACACCAAGATATTTTATATTGTCGGTGCGTTCAAGCTTTGGACAAGAACAGTGAAGGATACTCGGGTCACATTTATGAGCGTAAATGGAAAGATAAGGAGGGGGAAGTAAATTAGTTTTAATAGCAAAGGTTATGAATTTTGTTTTTGTTATATTTAGGGTCAGCAGGTTAGATTGTAGCCAATAGTTTACTCTATTGAACCCTTCTTGGGCGATATTGAATACCTCCTCCCAGGTATCTCCACTAAAAAAGAGGGCTGTGTCGTCGGCAAAGGTAAGGATCTTACCACCACGGAGTTGGAGTCGACAGAGGTCGTTAATGTAAGCCAAGAAAAGGGTTGGACCAGTAATGCTTCCTTGGGGAATGCCGTATTCCATGATCAGCTCGTCACTAATCCAATTTTCTATCGTAACTTTCTGTTTCCTTTGGTTCAGATAGTCTCCGAACAATTTTAAAGGTAAACCTCGTATTCCCAAGCGTTCCAACTTAGTCAACAGGTGTGGAATAGAGACGGTGTCAAATGCCTTCGCAAGGTCAAGGAACACCGTCAGACATTTCTGTCTCTCATCTAAGCTTACCGCTACTGAGTGTACAAGGTCATGAACAGCATCAGATGTGGACCTACCTCGGCGGAATCCGTACTGCGACGATGAGAGTAGATTGTTGTTTTCAAGGTAATTAACCAAGCGGCGGTTTATAATGCGTTCCAGGACCTTGGATAGCGTCGGGAGGATGGATATAGGTCTAAAATTAGTAACAGAATTTTTTGAACCAGTTTTATGGATAGGTTTAATAAGGGCTATTTTAAACGCGTTCGGAAAAACACCTGTTGACAAAGCCAGATTGCAAATGTGTGTGATTGAAGGAGTAAGAAGAGATAAATACCTTTTGACTATATTGGATGAGATAAGGTCCACACCCACTGTATTGCTGTCTTTTAGCGATTTTATTACATGAAAGATTTCAGTTTCATCAGTTGGGAGAAAAGCAAAAGATTTGGGAGGGGAATCGAGAAAATGATCCGGGCAGGAGTGCCCGTGGCTAGGAGTAACAAAAATCTGTTCAGCAAGTTTTCGACCTACATTTGCAAAGAAAGAATTTACAAAGTTAATGCTCTGCTGAGGATTATCCTCGTTTAATAAACAGGTTGAGCTATCAATCGGTTTATTAGATCCACTAACTTTTTTAATGGCAACCCAAAGCTTTTTTCTGTCATTTCTGGCATTTTCAAGCACCTCTCTCTCATACTTTCTTTTGGTTTTTTTTATTAATGTGCTACAAAAGTTCCTAAATCGCTTATACGTAATTTTGAGAATTTCGTTGTCAGGATCTTTCTTAAATTTTTTATAAAGCCTATCCCTATGCCTCATACAGCGTATTAGGCCTTTGGTAATCCATGGCTTACTGATTCTCTTTCTTTTTCGGTTATTAATTATCTTTGTGTTTTTTTTTATTGCTGTAGAAAGATAACTAATTAGCAAATCTGTAGCAACATTGGCATCCGAGCAGGCTAATATCGATCGGAAGTCTAAACTGTGCATAGAGATGTCAAGGTTTTCAAGGTCAAGGCGGTGACTTGTATTTGGGTTCGTGTCCGATTGCGAATGCAGCCCAAAACTTAGTGCTACACTCTCGTGGTCTGTGATTGACGTTTCTAAGATGATTGTAATCGCGTAAAGTTTTGTTTTTATTATGACGTGATCGAGACACGTGCGTCCATGTGTGGGCGAAGTATGGCCCGGCAGCATGCCGTAACTCGCAAGGACATTCAGATAGTCAAAGGAGCGGTTATCCCTAGTGTTTGGTGAGATATCAATGTTGATGTCGCCACATAGAATAATATTCCTAAAGTTATTCAGCTTAGACAATAGTTGGTCTAGCGAGTCAATAAAATTAGCGATGTTTAGGTAACTAGGGGGGCGATAAATGCAAATTATGCATGTATCTGAATTTATTTTTAAGAGAAGACAATTTGCATCGCTTAACTGAGGCTCTTCAGAAACGACGTGCAATGTCTTTTTATAATATATAACGACACCTTCATTTTGGGTCTTATGAATGGTTGTGGCTACCCAGGAATAACTGTCTAAGTTAGGGACATTTTTTGAGGACTGAAGCCAACACTCAGTAAGGACTAGGATATCCCATGAGACGTTAGATCTATGTAGGAGGGTTGTAAAGTTTGGCATGTTACAGTTTATGCTGCGAATATTTTGAGAGAGGATATTAATAGTGCTATGGTCGGATAACAGATGTTTCTTAACGTCGTCTACATCACAAATTATTTCTTTTGCTACGTGAACTGAATCTAGATCTAAGTATAAGCTATCTATATCCTGCATAATTACTCAGATTTAATAGCGTAAAATATGGTACTGTTATCACGGCTACTTCTGCGTAATAACAGGAAAGATGCAGTTTTAATATTAAATGTACTTTGACCTAGTTCAATTGACGTTTTTAGAATGTACTTGTGATATTGGACTTTAACCGCAGACAATGAAGCAGTAGAAAATACTAATACTGAGTCGATGTTGTGGTGATCTGTGTGTGTGGGTGAGGTGATTTGGATGTGTGTTAAGTGAGGTAGTAAGTAACGGTGAAGTAAAAATGTAAAGATAAATAACATATAGTGATAACACGATGCATGCATTTGAGGTAATAGGTTTTGGCTTATTAGACATAGTATAGACAATACATTTAAAAATATTATCCGTAGGCTTATCATTAGTCACGCTAGAATATGTAAAAGATCCTCTTCTTCATCTACGCGTATGGGAAGGGCTCCATCTTCTTTTTTAATGAAAATACGACCATGCGATGTCCATGAGGCTACTAGTTTTTTACTCTTAACATTCTCCCGCGCCACATAAAATATTCGCTTCGCTTTTCTTGTCAGTGATTCAGAAATGTAAAGTGGCTGGGGTGGTCCCGGAATTTTGATTAGTTCAGAGTTTAAAGATGGTTCCTTCTTTTCTTTTTTTGCCTTATTAAAGGATCGAAACGATGATAGAAACGATTCTTTTAGAACCGTCGATGTAAATTCGACTACCATTGTCTCTGACTTGTCTCGGTATATGTTTCTTATTTCCGAGGTTTCGATAGGAGTTTCTAGGCCCAGGATTGAACCTATATCCTTCACAACAACGGTCAAATCCTTCTTGGACATCCCACTTGACTTAGGAAGGTTCCGGATTTCTATAGTACCACTCCGCGAGGTACGGTCTTGTTGTTCAAGCTGGTTATCGAGCTTGGTAACTCGTTGTTTAAGTTCGTGGTTCTCTTTTTTAAGGTCTTTTATTTCCGATTGTTGTTCGAGATTTTGTTGGGTAAGTATAGCGACTGCGTTATGTATTTCGTGATTCTGGGACACAATAGTCATCAGTGACGCATTTAAGGTATCAAACCTGCGGTCTTGCAGATCATTCATCGCCTTGAACATTTCTTTGATTTCCGCCATATGCGAAATGGGTTGAACAGGAAGATCGTCGAATGTACGTTTCGGCCTCTTCGTAACGTTAAAGTAGTTATCTGCAGGGCTTGTGTTTACGACTCGATGCAGAGCTGAGTCCGAATTATAATGTGTAACAGTCGGCAATCCCAACTGTGGCTGACCACCGCCAGGCGGTGAACGTTGTACCGACATTATTTGTATTTAGAACGCAAAGTCGTGGGCTTTATTAAAGCGTAGGCCTAAATGTGCCGTCGGTAATTAGCGCTGCTTAGAGGCGTGGTCGTCGCACACGCAGGTAACTACACTCACACGCAGGTAAGGTAAACTACGGGGGTGTGATGGTAGGGATGCCCGCCCGGATTTGTAGATAAGTGAGTTAAGGTATTGAAGTTGACTCACGGAAATATACGCGTCTTCTTCCTGCACTGGAATGCCTGTTCACACGTATGAATAGAGGTAATGGGACGTTAGTAAACGCGACTGCTCGGTACAGTGTCCGCGGGAGGAGTGGACACATTATTACGTGCACACATTATTACGTTACACTATTACATGCACATACTGTTGTCATATTTATAATATGACAACATTATCATCAGCCTATCTTTGTCTACTGTTGGACATATACTTCAGCTATATATTCACACCTTTTTTGTGTTTTTGCTTGATTTTCCAACCTGTTATAAAATGATTTTAATTATTGTTTTATCAATAAAGTATATCTAATAGATGTTTTAAAAAACGTTTTATCGAGATAATATAACGACTATTTTCAGAAATGTCAAGATTAATGTCAAGACCTCAAATGTGCTACTGAAAATGACTCGCAAGGCATGTGATTTCTGTATTTTAGTTTCTAAATGATATACTCTAGATTCAAGATAGATTATAAAGGGTATTTCAAATATTTTTATTTATTGAAACAACTTCATTATATTTATCATTTATATATTTTACGTTATTGATGCGTGAAACCCTGAAAATCAATATAACCTACCTACCTAGTACATGTTAATAAGCTGACCAAAGTATAAAAAGAAATCCAAGGTCTTAACTTCTAGTAGGTACTACAGCTTTTAACTTAACACGTTAGTACACAAAAGCGTTATCGGCGCGCTGTTATATTATAACGCTATGGCCGTCACAAATTATTTTTGACACTAATGTTGCCTAGTATCCGCTGCGGTGTAGTTTAGTTAGTATAGTCACAGAATAAATTATAGTACTATTATAGGTTTTTTTTCTAAAAAGAAGTTAATATCGCTCGAACTGTATACCAATTATTTAATATCGCTTTATAAACTGAAAAATCGACTCCCGAGTGAGACATTTTTAGTAGCAAGTTTGAGATGGTTATATCCATATCTCCAAAAATAATCACAAGATCTTAGTAAATCGATTATAAAACGAATCTTGAACTACACTTTACTCTTGAAAAAAAAACTTATATCGGTTCATAATTGGTGAAGAAATCGAGTTATATACAGAAAAAAAATGACGAATTGACAACCTCCTTTATTTTTGAGTTATCGTTTAAATAGTTATACGTAAAGTTTTCACTTACTTAACTGAGCCTGAAAATTTAAACGTTAAAAGTTTAAGTATCACTAATTTGATGTGGTTGTCTCAATTAGTGGTAGCATAGGGACATCCAAATTAGTGATACTATTCATGGTTACGTAATCTTAAAGCTCCACGCTATCTCAATACCCGTTACTAGAGAGATACTGATATTTTTCCGCCACATTAAATTACCTCCTTTTCTGATTTCTGTTCCTTGCAACGTAACTTTAAGAGTTGATCATAAAAATGCATTCTCTAGAAAATAAAATGGTAAATACTCAATATTATAACTAGAATAATATCATGCCAAAATTACATGAACCTTTCTGTTTAAATGATTATGTTCTATGTTGCAGTTTAATACCTATTGCTATTTCTACTGTATTCTAAGTAATATATAAACAATTGTTCTCACAAACTAATCAAACATATTCAAATTCATTTACAACAAACATTAACTTAACATGAAAACAAAAATATAACTAAATAAAATTAAAATACAAACTACAAATAAAAACGGAATTTATATCGCCGTCTGAAATGAAAGATAAAATAAAATAAATACAAACATCAATCCTAAGACATGTTCAAAACCCGTTGACAGGCTGATAGGCTGATGATGTAGATGGCTTATCCATTTATTTGGCTTAAACGTCATGCCATCAACTATAATAATTACGTAATGCGTTCAATGACAAACATATCGAGTAACCTCAGGTCGCCTAGGTCAAAGGTAAGACGTAGAAAGTTAACCTATACATACACGTTGGCAGTAAGGATACTTAGGCCTTTTGCACATAAGATATTTTCTTGTGTCTTGTGTCTGATGAGACATGAGAAATTCAGTCGCCTTCATTGTTTTATGAGACCATACACATTACAAGATATTTTTTCTTATGTCTGATAAGACAGGTCGATTTGTCGGCTCGATGTCGTGCCTACACAAGACGTCTTGTCTAGACACGACAATAGTGTGACCATATTATGTGGCACGTGGGGAAATACTTAATTACAAATAATAATTTCTCTAAATGGCGTATGACGAAATAATGACGAATTGAAATGTACTACTAGCAGCTCGTCAAATGTGGTCTTGGACATACGGAATTCTTGTCTGGCGTAGACAAGAAAATATCTTATAATGTGCTAGGAACCTATATTGGGGGCCCACCAGAAGGTTTAAAGTATACAGAATAAGAATCGTTTAGCCTCCTAATAATAATAGAATGCAGTATTTGACCGTTACGTTAAAAATGAGTGCTAAAATTATTAGGAATAATTATAAGGTAATTTCAGAAGATAAGCATTTTAAAACCTATAAAAAAACTAGGCAGTAAAACAGCGCCATTTCACCTAAACTATAATCTCGTTAGTTACATACCTGGTTGTGACGTCATATACGATCCTATGACCTTAAACTCTTAAATTCAAAATGCAGTATAAATTACATATCAATTAAGTAATAAGTTGTATATTGCTGAAATATTGATAATGATTTTTGACGTTTATGTGTGTATATTAATACTGCCTACTACCACAGAATAAATAATAGTACAAGTATAAAATAAATGATTTGATATATGTATTTTAAGAGATATTATTCATATTCTGAAATGTTTCTTTTAAATACGTGTACTTGTAACCAATACGTTTAAAATAAAAATAAAAAAAAGAACGGGTTGCACTCCGGGAGTGCCGGCTGAAGTAAAAACTTGAACATTAACGTTCTACTCTCCGTCTTACAAATTTTCGATCAGGTCACGTGTCCTGACGCGAGGCCCTGACGCGAGTTTAACATTTTTTACCCATCCCATAAAGTTCACAAAGCCGCTAAAGAAGTTTTCACTGCAAAAAATAAAATCTAAATTAATGTATTTCATAAAATGTAGGTAGTACATAGTTATTAAATAATAATAAAAGAACCTTACAACCTACTCAAGTTCAGAATGCAACGATTTATGCTATTGTTTAGTCAGTCAATTAATATACCGTATGAGTTAGTTGGAATTGAATTTAAATATAATCACTCGAAATATAACACTTATAACAGTTAAGGCGTATAAAAATACAGAACAAGGTAAAGCCAAAACCATATTTAACGTACCAGCTAGAGCCCATACTGTTCAGAGTTATTTTATACCCAAGCTAGGCAAACATGCTAGCATCGAGCTCGCTAAGTATCTTAGCAATAAAAATAAGACTTTATATATCAAGATTATCGTAGAAACGTCATTGAATATTGTTTTGAAATATGACGGTCATAAAAAATATGTTGAAAATGTTTCAGAGATATGAATTTCGTAGTTTAAATTGATGCCCCACTTTCGTAGAGAATTTTTCAGTAAGAGTTATGCTGAGCGTATGCTATAGCAATAAAAGCTTCATGAATTTGTAATAGTTTAATTTAGATAAAGATATTGCACGAACAATTCTACTTTCGATGAGGCATTGTCAACATATAAATAAAACTGGCCAAGTGCGAGTAGACTTTTGTCCCGCTCACGGAGGGTTCCGAACGCCATCTAACGAATATCTATCGAACTTCTAACACGACCAAGTATATTTTACTTGGTCGTACATAAAAGCTACTTCTACTCGCCAATAGATGTCGGGAAGAGTCATATTTTTTTTTTCTAAATTTTATATACGATAAAGTTGATTATGGAAAACACGAATAAAAAAACATTTTCTGAAAATTAATCCTAGCTAGATCGATTTATCGCCCCCAAAATCCCCTATATACTATTTTTTTATTAACCGTTGAAGCCGTTTCCGAAATTCAAATTCAGATTCCGAGATTAAGGTAATCACGATAGATATGAATATGAATCTTCATAGCTATCGTAAAAAGCACGTTTTTTGTTTTAAGCCCTTTAATTTTTAACTTTGTACTGTTTTTAGTATTTGTTGTTATAGTGGTAACAGAAATACATCATCTTCATGAGATACAGCCTGGTGACAGACGGACAGACAGACAGACATACAGACAGACGGACAGTGGAGTCTCAGTAATAGGGTTCCGTTGGTACCCTTTGGGTTCGGAACCCTAAAAAAGCTTACTTCGTTACTACTGCTTAACCTCTCTAAGTTAAATATACTTGTCTGGAGTGGTTTGATGTCAGTAGTGATATACGTGGGGATTGAAGTCACAACCTATTTATCGCCAAGCGACGCCTTATCAATTGCGCTATGTTCCCGCTTGTTTAAAATGTTAATGTTATAAAATATATTATCAGAGTTTAAGGCACCAGTCAGAAAGCACGTTAAGCCGTGGTCACTTTTAAATTGACTTTCATGCTAAATGTTAAGAAGTGTCTATGTCTGTCTATGCTAAATACTTAGCTATATGTTAGTAAACCCAATTATATCGAGCCGTTTGGACCAAGACGTTACAAACAAACAACCAGACATTATTGATAATGGTAATGATTACGTAAATATACCAAAACGTGCCCCTAAAACCATTATTTTAAACTTACTTGCAGTGTGGGTTGCACATTACTAGCAATCTTGTTAAACCCTCCATATAAGCTAAATATACTTGTATCTGGAGTGTCTACACGTCCATAGTGCAATGGGTGGGGATCGAACTCACTACCTCTCGATCGCCAGGCCGACGCCTTAGCCATTGGGCTTCTTCTTTCTCAAAAATATCCTTATTGTATCAACTATTAAAGGCCCATAGTATAATTATACATGAACCAAAGGCAGTTCATGTATCGTAATATATTAAAAAGTTTTAGAACAAACTGTCTTAGGTTTGAAAATTAATTAGGGTCAAGCTATACCATAGCAAAATTAACAATCGACAAACAACCGCTCACAGTCCCGCTTAGCGAGTGACCTGGATGCCCTGAGGTCACCAATAGGGTTGCCACAAACATCATTAAAAAATATCAGGCTTGCAAGAATTTCACCACAAAGGCACCTTATAGAAAGTACTGATTAATGGGATCGTGCTGTCTAAATTAGGAGTAGGGTAATAATTACATGAAGTGCTGGGTAATTAACCACTATTATAGTTGCCGTCTACTGTAACGCCTGAATTTAAGCTTTTGTAAATACGTAGTTATATAAGTGTTTGAAGTTACACTGGTTAAATCGCATGAGAGTGAACAGGTATCTTCTGGGTAAGCATACTCCATCATCGATCGCATCATCACTTAACATCAGGTGAGATAGTGATCAAGTGCTACCCAGTTCGGTGTAAAAAATAATAATTAGGGAAGTAAATTTTTACGAAGTGCGCGCACAATGATAGCGTTTTTTAACTACGAGTACATCATAAATTAAAAATAAGAATAGTATAATTACTAAAAAAAAATGTAATAAAGCGTGGGATGCTTTTTAAGATATATTAATAATTACTACTGTTATAAGTCTTAATATAATATAAGAAATATCTATTTCTGATTTTGTGAAAGAAAATAAATGGATAAAATTAAATGGTTATATATATAATAGCACAATATTAGCCAATAAAAGATTTATAACAATGGGCATCAATTGACACTTTTTGACAACAAAATATTAACTATTTGTATTTTATAACTGAAAATTATTTACTGCTTTTTAGTTTGGGTTCTTTAATAAAGCGTGTTTTTAGTTTTTTCAAACTATTATTTATTTAATACTAGCTGTGCTCACGACTTCGACCTTGTAGAATAGTGTCTTTGAGTAGTATTTTTAAATATTTAGGCTGTTTATTTTACAAATAAGACACATGCGTATCCCACCTACACCGCACCGTACCACGCCGCGCAAATCCCCCTCTCCTCCCCTTACCTTTCCCTCCCCCTCGCCCTTCCCCTCCTCTCTCCCTTTCTCTTCCCTCCACCCCCTTTCTCCACACTTCTCTCTCCCCCTCCCCTTTCCCCCCACTTCCCCTCCCCTCCCCTCTCTCTTCCCCCACTTCCCCCTCCCCTCCCCGTCTCTCTTCCCCCCACTCCCCTTCCCTCACTTCCCTCTCCCCTTTCCCCCTCCCACTTTCCCCTCCCCCTTCCCCACTCCCCCTCCCCCACTCCCCGTCCCCCACTCCCCTTCCCCCACTCCACCTCCTCTCCCCTTTCCCTCACCTCCTATCCCTCTCCCCCTTCCCCTCACTTCCACCCTCCCTCCCCTCCCCTTATTCCCCCTTCTCCTTCTCCCTCCCCCTTCCCCCTCACAAACTTTGAATGACATATTAATTTATATCAAATTAACAGCCTACAAAATAAGTTCTACAATGACGATACTTCCATAAAACTTTTCATCCCCCCTTTCAACCCCTTACAACCCTCCTTTCGCATTAAAAAGTCCTAGCCTATGTCCTTTCTCAGGCTTGAGACTATCAGTGTACCAAATTTCATTTAAATCCGTTTAGTAGAACATTCACATAAACCTTACATATTTCCATATAAACTTTCATCCCTTATTCTCTATTGTTATTTTTACTCCCTTGAAGGTAAAACTTTTACAAACTTTGAATGTCATATTTAATTATATCAAATTAACAGCCTACAAAATAAGTTTAAAGCTTCTAGCTTCTAAAATGACGATACTTGTATACAACTGTTCATCCTCCCTTTCAATCCCTTACAACCCTCTTTTCGCATTAAAAAGTAGCCTATGTCCGTTCTCAGGCTCTAGAATATCTGTGTACCAAATTTCATTTAAATCGAGTCAGTGGTTTTGGCGTGAAAGTGACACAGACAGACAGATAGAGTTACTTTCGCATTTATATTATTAGTTAGGAAGTTAGGATAGGATTATGTTTCTTGAAGTGTTTTACACTTTTTTTTTATTGTTTATTATTTCTTTTGTTGTGTGACAATAAAAAGTTTATTATCTAAAAATGTTTTTTCAGTGGGCAGTTTGACCTACAATCAAAGTCTAAACCAAAGGCATGCATAACCTAGGGTTAACTTATAAAATTAATATTTTTTAAATCATATAGGCTATCATTAAACCATTATCTCACCTGTTGGTAAGTGATGATACAGTCGAGAATAGTAGCATGCTAGGCCTAGACTGGGAACTAGCTCTCAAGGATAGGTGCCGGAACCACATGAGTAAAGAAACGGAACAGAGACAAAGCTTCTAAGGAGCGGCCAAAATGTTTACTTATTCTAGTAGGGTTGGCACCAAAAACGTGCATGCTATGAAGATAGATTTATTTACCCCACGTTTGTTTCCAACTCGCTCACGCTTACCGTCAGAACATCTATCAATAACCAAAATCAACGACAGGAAAAGAGTAAAAAACTGATTAAATGCAAGTCGGACTCGCACTCGTAGGATGCCGATTGGGCCCTGCCAGTGGTGTAGTGGGAGAATGGTCGGCTTTGACGCCAGAGGTAAACCAGAGGCAACTTGGTAATTAATATATTGAATAAGTCAATGAAAGTCACGAATATAAACAAATATGAGAGCCCTTAGTTGAAGCACCAGCCGAGTGAGTAAAAACCGGTTTCGCTCCGTACGTGATAGGCAGCTAATGCTCACGCACACACGCGCGTATACGTCATCATCACAGAGCAGTTGTATGAAGCTTTGTCTCTGTTCCGTTTCATTACTCATGTGCCGGAACTCATATTTTTGGTGATTTTTTTTTGTAATTTGAGGTTGGAGCTGGCCAGGGATGCCATTGTTTCGCAAAATTTTTTATTCCTAATTTACTTAAATTAGGAATAAAATATTATCCTAGTTAGGATTAACTAATATTATGAATGCGACAGTAACTCTGTCTGTCTGTGTCACTTTCACGCCAAAACCACTGAACCGATTTAAATGTAATTTGGTTGACAGATAGTCTAGAGCCTGAGAACGGACATAGTATAATAAAATTTTTAATGCGAAAAGAAGATTGTAAGGGGTTGAAAGGGGGGATGAAAAGTTGTATGGAAGTATCGTCATTTTAGAAGCTAGAAGCTTGAAACTCATTTTGTAGACTGTTAATTTAATATAAATAAATATGACATTCAAAGTTTCTGAAAGTTTTACCCTCAAGGGTGTAAAATAACAATAGGGGATAAAAGTTTGTATGATAATATGTAAGGTTTATGTTAATGTCCTACTGAACTGATTTAAATGGAATTTGGTACACAGATAGTCTAGAGCCTGAGAACGGACATAGGCTACTTTTTAATGCGAAAAGAGGGTTGTAAGGGGTTGAAAGGTTGGATGAAAAGTTGTATGGAAGTATCGTCATTTTTAGAGCTAGAAGCTTGAAACTTATTTTTTAGGCTGTTGATTCGATATAAATAAATATGACATTCAAAGTTTGTAAAAGTTTTACCCTCAAGGGTGTAAAATAACAATAGGGGATGAAAGTTTGTATGAAAATATGTAAGGTTTATGTGAATGTTCTACTGAACGGATTTAAATAAAATTAGTCAAATTTAATATAGTCTAGAGCCTGAGAAAGGACATAGCTACTTTATAATGCAAAAAGAGGGTTGTAAGGGGTTAAAAGGGGGGATGAAAAGTTGTATGGAAGTATCGTCATTTTTAAAGCTAGAAGCTTGAAGTTTATTGTTTAGGCTGTTGATTCGATATAAATTACTATGTCATTCAAAGTTTGTGCGGGGAAAGGGGGAGAGAGAAGGGGAAGGGGGAGAGGGATGAGAGGTGAGGGTAAGAGGAGGGGTGGTGGAGTGGGGGTAGGAGGAGTAGGGGAGGGGAGGAGGAAAGGGGAGGGTAGAGGTAAGCGAGGGAAGGGGAGTGGGGGGAAGAGAGACGGGGAGGGGAGGGGGAAGTGGTGGAAAGAGAGAGGGGAGGGGAGGGGAGGGGGAGTGGGGGGAAAGGAGAGGGGGCGAGGGAAGTGAGAAGAAAGGGGGTGGAGGGAAGAGAGAAGGAGAGGGGAGCGGAAGGGCGAGGGGGAGGGAGAGGGAAGGGGGAGGGGAGAGGGATTTGCGCGGCGTGGTATTGTGCGGTGTAGGTGGGATACGCATGTGTCTTATTTGTAAAATAAATAGTCTAAATATTTAAAAATGCTACCCAAAGACACTATTCCACGTGGACGAAGTCGCGGGCACAGCTAGTTAATATGTAAATTAGGAATAATATGCCTTAGTAGGCATAACGGGTTACGCATAATTTTAAATGGCATAATAGTACTATCTAGTCTAAATCTGACTGCGATCAGCTTAAACACGATTTAAATAAACTTGATTTATATTATAAAGAAAATAAAATTACCATAAATATTAATAAATGTATGTGTATGACATTCACCAGAAAGAGAAATCCGATAAAATACGTATATAATATAGCTGGCACTCCCATCAACCAGACTAACTTAGTTAAAGATCTTGGAGTTCTCTTAGACAGCAAGTTATCATTTAACGATCACATATCAGACATTGCTAATCAACACCAATATTATAAATGCGAAAGTCAGTTTGTTTATTTGTTTGTTTGTTTGTTTGTTTGTTTGTTTGGGACTTCTTCACGGTCAAACGGCTTGACCGATTTGGCTGAAATTTTGTACAAAGATAGAACATAAGGCAGAATAGGATATAGGATACTTTTTTTTTGGCTATCGAGTCAGGGGGTCCAGATATTTTTGATTGAATTTTGTAACTAAAGGACCTCTTTTCGAATAAACGGCTTGACCGATTTGCCTGAAATGTTGTATAAAGACAGTTCATAAGGCAGAATAGGATATAGGATACTTTTTTTCTGGCTATCGAGTCAGGAGGTCCAAATATTTTTAATTGAATTTTGTAAATATAAGATCTCTTCTCAAATAAACGGCTTGACCGATTTGCCTGACAAGTTGTACAAAGACAGTTCATAGGGCAGAATAGGATTTAGAATACTTTTTTTCTGGCTATCGAGTCAGAGGGTCCAGATATTTTTAATTGAATTTTGTAAATATAAGACCTCTTCTCGAATAAACGGCTTGACCGATTTGCCTGAAATGTTGTATTAAGACAGTTCATATGGTAGCATAGGATATGGGATACTTTTTTTTTGGCTATCGAGTCAGGGGGTTCAGATATTTTTAATTGAACTTTGTAAATATAAGACTTCTTCTCGAATAAAAGGCTTGCCCGATTTGCCGGAAATTTTATATGTATGCATGTCATAGGGCAGAATAGGATATAGGATACTTTTTTTCTGGCTGTCGAGTCAGGGGGTCCAGATATTTTAAATTGAATTTTGTAACTATAGCACCTCTTTTCGAATAAACGGCTACACCGATTTGCCTGAAATGTTGTATGAAGACAGTTCATAAGGCAGAAAAGAATATAAAATACTTTTTTTCTGGCTATCGAGTCATAGGGGCCAAATATATTTAATTGTATTTTGTAAATATAAGATCTCTTCTCAAATACACGGCTTGACCGATTTGCATGACATTTTGTATAAAGACAGTTCATAGGGCAGAATAGGATATAGAATACTTTTTATTTCGCTATCGAGTCAGGGGGTCCAGATATTTTTAATTGAATTTTGTAAATATAAGACCTCTTCTCGAATAAATGGCTTGACCGATTTGCCTGAAATTTTGTATAAAGACAGTTCATAGGGCAGAATAGGATATCGGATACTTTTGTTTGGCCATCGAGTCTGAGTGTTTAGATTATTTTTATTGAATTTTGTGAATGTGTGGCCTCTTATCAGCTAAACAGCTTGACCGATTCAGCTGAAATTTTATACATATTACAGTTTGTATAGCATAGAATCACATAGGATACTTTTTTTCTGGCAGTCGAGTCCAGGTGTCTAGAATTTTTAAATTGAACTTTGTAGATGTGTGGCCTACTCTCGGTCAAACGGGTTAAACAATTAAGCTGAAATTTTGTACACAGGCAGTCAAAAAGACATAGAAGGGCAACAAATACTTTTTTTTTGGGTGGAAATTACGGTTGTCTATATTTTTATTATGGAATTTTGTAAATATGTGGCCTCTTTTCAGCCAAACGGCTTGACCGATTCAGATGAAATTTTGTACAAAGACATTAAATAGGGCATAAAAAGGCAAGGAATACTTTTTTCGGCAGTTAAGTGTTGGTGCCTATATTTTTTCTTAACTTTACATAGAGTTTGCATAATCATAAAAGTTTGAGCTTAGGTTCATAGATAATGACTAAACTTAATAAGTGCCTTGATTAGGCCATAAAACTGTCAGGGTCATTAAAAGTTATCAAAATTTACGCGATGGCTTTGCTTGCCCAACGTGTTTTATCTGCTTTGTGGGAAGTATTTCAAAAACATTCGTGTTTTAACATAGGTATTGACTAAGTAGGTTATAAAAACTGTCAGGGTCATAAAACGTAAAAATTTTCGCGCTCACTTCGCTCGCGCAGTGATAGCGCTCGCTGCGCTCACGCAAACCTTTGTTTTATCTACTTTGTAGGTAATATTTCAGCAACTTTTGTATTTTGATAGCCACATGCATCAGAACGAGTCCATAAATTGAAATAGTACAACCTTCAATAATCATTATGAATTTAAGTGGATATCAAGTTTAACCTTTGTGCCATCAGTGTTAACTTAGTAGGTCATAAAAACTGTCAGGGTCACAGAAGGTTGTAAAAATGATACGCGCTCGCTTCGCTCGCTCAGTGATAGCGCTTGCTACGCTCGCACAGTGATAGCACTCGCTCCGGTCTCGCAAGCATTTGTTATGTCTACTTTGTAGGAAACATTTCAGCAACTTTTGTATATTAATAGCCACATGCATCACAACGAGTCCATAAATTGAAACAGTACAACCTTCAATAAACATAATGATTATAAACCTTAAAATAAGTGGATATGAAGTTTAACCTCTGTGTCATCAGTGTTGTCTTAGTAGGTCATGAAAACGGTCAGGGTCATAAAAGGTCGTAAAAATTTTTCGTGATTTCAGTTTCGTTTTAAGTGATAGCGCTTACTACGCTCGCGCAGTAATAGCGCTCGCTCCGGTCGTGCAAGCATTAGTTATATCTACATTGTATGAAATATTTCAGCAACTTTTGTAATTTAATAGCTACATTCATCAAAACATGACATAAATTGGAACAGTACAACTGGCAATAATCATAATGATTTTTGTACCTTGAAATAAGTGTATATCAAGATTAACCTTAGGGTCAACGGCGTTGACTTAGTCTAGGTCATAAAACTGTCAGGGTCATAAAATGACAAAAAAAATTTTCGCGCTCGCTTCGCTCGCGCATTGATAGCGCTCGCTGCGCTCGCACAAACCTTTGTTTTATCTACTTTGAAGGTAATGTTTCAACATTTTTTTTGTATTTTAATAGCCACATGCATCAAAACGAGGCCATAAATTGAAACAGTAAAACCTTCAATAATCACAATGATTATTAACCATAAAATAAGTGGATATCAAGTTTAACCTTTGTGTCATCAGTGTTAACTTAGTAGGTCATAAAAACTGTCAGGGTCATAAAATGACGTAAAAATTTTTCGCGCTCGCTTCGCTCGCGCTCTGATAGCGCTTACTACGCTCGCGCAGTAACAGCGCTCGCTCCGGTCGTGCAAGCATTTGTAAAATGTACTTTGTAGGAAACATTTCAGCAACTTTTGTATTTTAATAGCCACATTCATCAAAACATGTCATAAATTGGAACAGTTCAACCGTCAATAATCATAATGATTTTTACCTTAAAATAAGTGGATATCAAGTTTAACCTTAGGGTCATCGGTGTTGACTTAGTAGGTCATAAAAACTGTCAGGGTCATAAAATGACATAAAAATTTTCGCGCTCGCTTCGCTCGCGCATTGATAGCGCTCGCTGCGCTCGCGCAAGCCTTTGTTTTATCTACTTTGTAGGTAATATTTCCGCATTTTTTGTATTTTAATAGCCACATGCATCAAAACGAGCTTAAGAATTGAAACAGTACAACCTTCAATAATCATAATGGTTTTTTACTTTAAAATAAGTGGGTATCAAGTTTAACCTTAGGGTCATCGGTCTTGACTTAGTAGGTCATAAAAACTGTCAGGGTCATAAAATGACATAAAAATTTTCGCGCTCGCTTCGCTCGCGCATTGATAGAGCTCGCTGCGCTCGCGCAAACCTTTGTTTTATCTACTTTGTAGGTAATATTTTTGCAGTTTTTGTATTTTAATAGCCACATGCATCAAAACGAGTTTATAAATTGAAACAGTACAACCTTCAATAATAATAATAATTATTAACCTTAAAATAAGTGGATATCAAGATTAACCATTGTGTCAGCGATCTTGACTTAGTAGGTCATAAAAACTGTCAGGGTCATAAAATGACATAAAAATTTTCGCGCTCGCTTCGCTCGCGCATTGATAGAGCTCGCTGCGCTCGCGCAAACCTTTGTTTTATCTACTTTGTAGGTAATATTTTTGCAGTTTTTGTATTTTAATAGCCACATGCTTCAAAACGAGTTTAAGAATTGAAACAGTACAACCTTCAATAATCATAATGGTTTTTTACTTTAAAATAAGTGGGTATCAAGTTTAACCTTAGGGTCATCGGTCTTGACTTAGTAGGTCATAAAAACTGTCAGGGTCATAAAATGACGTGAAAATTTTTCGCGCTCGCTTCGCTCGCGCTGTGATAGCGCTTACTACGCTCGCGCAGTAACAGCGCTCGCTCCGGTCGTGCAAGCATTAGTTATATCTACATTGTATGAAATATTTCAGCAACTTTTGTATTTTAATAGCCACATTCATCAAAACATGTCATAAATTGGAACAGTTCAACCTTCAATAATCATAATGATTTTTTCCTTAAAATAAGTGGATATCAAGTTTAACCTTAGGGTCATCGGTGTTGACTTAGTAGGTCATAAAAACTGTCAGGGTCATAAAATGATATAAAAATTTTCGCGCTCGCTTCGCTCGCGCATTGATAGCGCTCGCTGCGCTCGCGCAAGCCTTTGTTTTATCTACTTTGTAGGTAATATTTTCGCATTTTTTGTATTTTAATAGCCACATGCATCAAAACGAGTTTATAAATTGAAACAGTACAACCTTCAATAATCATAATAATTATTAACCTTAAAATAAGTGGATATCAAGATTAACCATTGTGTCATCGGTGTTGACTTAGTAGGTCATAAAAACCGTCAGGGTCATAAAAAGTCGTAAATATTTTTCGTGCTCGCTTCGCTCGTGCAGTGATAGGGCTTGCTACGCTCGCGCAGTAATAGCGCTCGCTCCGGTTGCGCAAGCATTTGTTATATCTACTTTGTAGGAAACATTTCAGCAACTTTTGTATTTTAATAGCCACATGCATCAAAACGATTCGTAAATTGAAACAGTACAACCTTTAATATTCATAATGATTTTTTACCGTAAAATAAGTGGATATCAAGTTTAACCTTAGGGTCATCGGTGTCGACTTAGTAGGTCATAAAACTTTCAGGGTCATAAAAAGTCATAAACAAATGTCTCGCTTCGCTTGCGCAGTAATAACGCTACATAGCATATAATAGCGTGTTTTAACAGCCTCATACATTAGACTGACTCAAATACTTAAACAGCAAAACTTGGTAAACCTTGGTTAGGTTTACCAAGTACCAAGTAATGATTAATGACTTTAACAATAGACGATATCGAGTTCGACTTAAGAGTCATCTATATAGACTTGATGATTAGATCATTAAACTGTCAGGGATATAAAAAGCCATAAAAATTTTTCACTTGCCCAATAATAGCGCTTGCTACGCTCGCGCAGCTATTCACCTTATTTTCATTGTAAGAAATGTTTCAGGAACTGTTGTGTTGAGTCAAACATTTAAACAGCACAACTTCGTATACTAACCTAACCAAAAAAATTTATGACTTTAACAATACAGGATATTGAGTTCGACTTTAAGGGTCATCTATGGTGACTTGGCCTAAGAGATCATCGATCTAGACCTCAATGCTCATAAAGACACAAATAACGCGGGCGAAGCCGCAGGTAACAGCTAGTAGATCATATAAAAATCTAGGCTTTATTTTACGTGTCAGCAAACCCTTTTCCGATATTATGTGCCTTAAAGTATTGTATTTTGCCTTTGTCAGAAGCATTCTAGAATACTGTTCAAATATCTGGAACCCACATTACGTAAAATAAACACACGATCTTGAAAGAATACAAACTAAATTCATAAAACATCTTAATTACCGCTCATATCGCATGTATGATGACTATAATGAATCTTGCAAAATCCATAACATCCTAAGCTTACGTGACAGACGGACACTCTTAGATATGATGTTTCTTTATAAAAACTGTGTTGGAATGATAAACAGTACTGAGCTTCTAGAAAACTATCTGAGACTGCAGGTCCCAGCAGTTCGCAAAAGAAGCACAAGAAGTAGTCCTTTTTTCGACCTCCCGCGCTCGCACACTAATTATTATCAAAACTCAATTATTTACAGAACACAAAAAACGTTTAATGAACAGTTTAGCTCAATCGACCTATCCAATAATAATATACAACAATTTAAAAATCTTGTGACTAATATATTAACAGATAAATAGGTTACACACACGCACACAAACACCCTACACGCACACACACACACACACACACACACACACACACACACACACACACACACATAAACATAGTAAATTTATATAAATATACATGTATCTATATATAATACCTCTGCTCTCTATTTGAAATAAATTATATAAAGTAAATCCGTTATTAGATGTAAGTAATAGTATATAAGCCAATCTATGTTTTATAAGATCTGTGGATTTTGTAATAAAGAAAATAAAATAAAAAAATAAAATAAATCGCATGATTTCTTTTGGCATATTGTATAAACTAGCATAACTTTCAAGTAGGCTATATTGTTTCGGCCTAATTTTGATTCGCATAAAGTTATAGGGCATAATTTTTATTTGCCTAATAGTTTTAGACATAATAAATGAAGTCATAATTGAATGTATATACATATTTTATGCTGAATTATTCCAATTAAAGTAAACAAAGTTAACTTAATTACACATTTATTAATTTCTAAAGAAAAGACTATAGTATTATAAAAGTACATAATAATAATTATTTAACACTTCCAACGTCAGAATTAAGGTAAGACATGTTTAGTTAAGTATGTCATGTTTAATTAGGAGTTGTTTAGCTCAAATAAAGTTCGTGGATCCAAGTTTTTAAATCAATATTTATTAATATATGAACATCAAGTCCGTAGCCAAATTAAAGTTATGAAATAAAGTAGGTAATATAAAGTTATTAATACCAACAAAATGTTTGGTACTAGACTGGGACAGTAGGTTCAAGTTCGGCGGTAGTTAATATTATAAGTCAATATTTACACTTATTAGAATAGAATAGAAAACACTTTATTGAACATCATAACAAAGAAACTGTACAATACAATAAATAAAACAAGTGTAACAATAGGCGGTCTTATCGCTAAGAGCGATCTCTTCCAGACAACCTTCTGATGGAGAAACATTAAACCTGATACGGCGGTGTATGGTGATTTATCAAATTATATATATAATACATAATAAATAGGTATATGTATGTAAATACGCTTTTAAAGGAAAATAAATAAATAAGTATATATACGGAAAATGACTAAATGATAAAAAAAACAATACGTTTATGTAAATAAGTTAATTAGTGACAAATAAATACAACAATGATTACTGTTTAGCAAGATAGTAAATCTTAACGCGTTCCTGAAACGTGGAAATAGTTTGTGACTGTTTGGTTTCCAATGGAAGTTCATTCCATAGCCTGACAACTTGTACAGCAAAAGATTTGTCGTAAAAGGTGCTGTGATGACTAGGAAACGAAAGTATTAGATTCTCTGATGACCTTAACGAGAGAGAATTGAAGGACTGAAGAAAAGCAAAGAGTTCTTTTAGGTAACCAGGAGAAGTAGGATTCAATAAGATATTAAAAAGAAGTGATAGTATGTGTGTATTCTGATACTTATATGCGCATCTTGACGTGTTTAACACATCCAACAAGCTTTTTATTAATTTTATGATATTTTTTCGTAAATCTACAAGCTGAGCCTCGTAACTTCTTCTGCGTTAACAAATATTATATGTCCTATTCTATTATATTAAATAGGTATACCAGAGCAATATTTAAACAAAATCGGTCTACTAGCTAGATTAGTCGTGAAGAGATAAAAAAAAGTGCTATTTAATAATTATGCTATAATAATATGGCAAAATTATGCCTAAACAATTATGCCGAATCATAGTTATGCGTTTATTATTATTCTTTAGAATATGATGCCACAAATGCTTATGCTAACAGTAATTATGTCAAGAAAAATATGCCTTATTACTTTATGCCAAATTAATGTACGCTTAAACATATAAGGAGAAACAACATTATGCTAAAGTATACTATGACAAAAAATGTTATGCGAAACAATAGGGAACCAGCTGGCCAAGCGGACAATTGATAATGTCCTACCACCATATTTCTTTATTATTTGGATTACTTAACGATGTTTTTCCATCAACGGAGAGCCACTGTGAAAAGTGCACTTACATTTTTCGATTGAAAAATCCATTGTTGCAAGGCGGGGATTAAACTTGGTACCACCTCCGGCGTCAACGCCGACCATTATCCCACTACACAACTCGGCAGATCATGGATGATATCTTCTACTGGTTGGTAATTTTTAAGAGAGTACCAACCCTATAAAAGTGCCGCAAACAAAGGCCTCAATGTTGATTCAGGCCGACTGTTTATGAGCTTTAGTTTAAGTTCCAAACTCGTAGAATTAGAGAATATATTAATACTGTATGTTGGAGCCTTTCCCTGAGATCGCGTAAAGTTAAACCTATTTGTCGTAATAGCTGTGCCTCGCGGGTTTTCCTGCGTTATGTGGTGAAGAATGACGAAGAAACCTGAACATTCAAGTAAAAATTATCTATAATAGCAATTGACAAAAAATGTGGATCGTTAGTTTCTAACCCTATAACTCGATTTTGTTTACTCGCTCTTAGTAGACTGCAAAAATATTTATAGATTATTAAAGTTCGATTGTACCACCGAATTAGGTTCTTATAGATATTACGGTTATTTTTGGTGTACAATAAAGAGTTTATCTATCTAAAGCTCCTAAATAATAATCAAATGTGTACAACTCGTACATTCATAGCATGCAAATTCTTCTCATAATATGACTGCTACACCTTACACCTCCCTTCTCCGCCCGCATTTAAAGGCGATATGCCATGTTTTACTACCTCTATTGGTTATTTCTGTGGAAAATTTCAGCCAAATCGGTTGAGCCGTTTAGCCATGATGAGGTCACAAACAAACAAAAATAGTTATATGATATAAGGTAACAGAACAAGCACGACGCTCGCCCGATGGTAAGCGATGACGCCTACCTATTACAGATACAGTGGCATGCAAAATTCTGCACTGCCAGAATTTTGCATGTCACTGCACTGCGCCTGTTACCTTGACACATAAAGATGTTGAGTCTCACATGCCCTGTAATTTCACTGGACACCTTGCCATTTCAACCGAAAAACATTCCTATTTCACGGCTGAAAATTAATTGGCAAAGTGGCGGTACCGCCCCAGGCGGACAAGCAGAAGTCTTACCACTACAATAATAAACTAATGGCTATCTTCGTGCAACATTTCAGTAACCAACGGACAAACTGACGTTTGTACACCAATGTATTTATAATATTGGTGTTAATCTTATTTATTTATCTTTGCAGTCACATCGTAACCCAGCTTTATTAAAACAATAGTAGAAAAACCACGAAGCCAGTGAAATAAGATTAGAATTCCGCCGAGAAATGTGTGCCGTGAGGTGTTCACGGCTCATTGTGTCGACGAAGTGCATTTGTGTTGTTTCTCGCTATGCAATTTTGTATTCCTTAGAGATGGGGTGTGGCGGTATATCGAAATAATATAATTTTGTTGATAAACTTGTTTTCTACTTTGTAGTAAATTTAGCTTTTTAAAGTGAAACTTTTATTACATCGCCTCAAATTTTTTGTCCAACCGTCGCATGTTGCCGACAGGCATGTCGCATTACAACCGGTGCTGGATATGGATATGATGTATGACATTTAGGTCTAACTGTGATTGGCGGACGCTTTCGCAGCCATATTTGTAAAGATGCTTATATATTATGTCAACTGCTGTCATAGATATAGTCATAGCTAGCTACCATAGCTACTCATAAACAAAAATTTTCACTTGCATCATGGTTTTATAAAACGACACCATACATTTTTGTCTTCATATTAACTTCACCCTATATAAAAAGTTATAGTGAGTAGTTGTGAGTTGTTAGTTTTTTGGATTACAGTGGTAAGTGATATAATATTATTCTTCTGCACCCAAGAATCATAACATATTTTTTTTTTAAACTGAGTTTAGGATGTGGATTTTTAAATTGATGTATGACAATCGGTATTTTTTTTCGAACCGTTTTCTAATCTACAACACAGATGATAATGATGATTTGAGAGGTGACATTTCTTTACTTGGAGGATAATTATACGAACGAACCTAACCATAGGTAGGCAAGTATATTTTTTGTTTGACAATTTTTATCGATGACGATAGTTACCCAGGCCATCACTACTACTCAAGAGTGCTCGAGCGCGCCGTGGCCTCCGTGCGTTTCATTTGTCTCGACTGAATTGTCTCGTCCTGCGCTCTGTGCCTAGGCTTTGTAGTTATCTAGGATTATGTTTACTTGCTTTGTGGCTTTCTTTACTGTTAAGTGTGTCACTAATAGAACACTGTTTTGTGGGCTAGTTTGGCCAAAATATCTTGGCAGGCTGCGATAGTTGTAAAATTGTAGTAGACTTTCAGATATGCGGTTATGTGTTTTATAATTTTAAGTTTTAACTCTAGTTTACTAGCTCTATTTTGCCGGAGTAAAGTGATTGACATAATTGCAATGCCAGAATTTAAGACGAACATTTTTTTTGTAAACAAGCTTTTCACAGTTTAAAGGAATTTGCGGAAATGAAAATTAATGATCTTAATTACCGTCAAATGAAAATTAATTGTGAAAATCAACGTCTTTTCACATGAGATAAAAATGAGTGAGCTTTAATATTAAAGTTTAAATTAATTTGATATTATACCTGATGACATACTTCTAAAATTTTAAATCATTTACTTACTATTAGTTACTACTATATTACTATCTATTGTTAATTTACTGACATAAATATGATAACCGTTTCATTAATTTTAAGCCAAACTATTGTTATAATATGGTGAGTAAAAATCTGAATATAAACTCAATGGATAGCAAACTAAAGTGGCAGCGGGCTGGTCATATCTGCCACAAGACTGATAGCTGTTGAGGTAGACTTGTCCCAAAGTGGAGACCGCGAATCGGGCGTACAAACGTAGCGTAGGACGGCCTGTGACCAGGTGAAGCGACAACATACGCAAAGCGGTAGGCAGTGACTGTAAAAGAAGAGCCGTAGAGAGGCCTACGTGGCGGAAAGATAATTAGGGTTCCGTAGCCGAATGGCAAAAAACGGAACCCTTATAGATTGGTCATGTCTGTCTGTCTGTCTGTCTGTCTGTCTGTCCGTCCGTATGTCACAGCCATTTTATTCCGAAACTGTTAAGACTACAGAATTGAAACTTAGTAGGTAGATGTATTCTGTAAGCTAGGAAAGATCGGTGCGTCTAAAGTGGTAAAATGTGTGTCCCCCCCCCTCTAACTTTTAAAGTATGGGAGTGAAAAATCTAAAAAAAATATATGCTGTAGATCTCAATAAAAACAACAACTAACAACGAAAATTGGTTTGAACGAGATACATTCAGCAGTTTTAGAGATATGGCGACCGCAAAGATAACTTTGTTTTTCATACAAACACTATGAAAAACAAAGTTAATTTTGTAGTTGCGAAAAATCATTGTTATGGAATACTTAACTGTGTTACGGAACCCTACGAGTGCGAGTCCGACTTGCACTTGGCCAGTTTATTTTTGAATTCAACTGACTATGAAAAGTCATATATGACTGATTATGGTCATCTAATTCCTGAAAATATAGATGTACATTGATTGAATGTTTAAAAAATTCAACATATGAAGCCACAGATCAGAACTTACATACATACCAACATAAGCAAAAATTCTTAAAAATTTCCAAAAACCACATACAATACATTTTCTTTCAAAAACAAAAACACAAAGTATCTTAAAATAAACCTCAAAGACAACGCACTGTCTGTCACATGTCTATATCCCTCTATGTAAGACTCAGTGAACTAAAAAATTGCAAAAAATACGAAACATTCGTAGTACAGGAAACTCCAGCTTTGATATGTAAGATCAAAGACACGAACAAATATATGTAATACAATGCTTTGTTTAAGTGCAAGTACGGAAGGAAGTATAAAACGTTTTGTTTGTCTTGGTTTATAAATAGGTTTTAAAGCTAAGTAAGTTTTTTAAGTTTAGTAAACCGTAGGACCTCATCGAGGTCTCGAGATAACAAGTGCAGTATAACGCCATAATTTTTTTTTTTAATTTTGAGTGATATTTAATTTTAGAGTTTTTGTGCCAGAACCATAACTTTATAAAGGGCTGTGTAAAATAATTTTACCAATTTAAAGTCGCACAGCGAGCTATGGAAAGAGCTATGCTCGGTGTTTCTCTGCGGGATCGAATCCGGAACGAAGTAATTCGCCAGAGAACTAAAGTGATCGACATAGGTCATCGGATTAGCAAGCTGAAGTGGCAGTGGGCTGGTCATATCTGCCGTAGGACCGATAACCGTTGGGAAAGACTGGTTCTAGAGTGGAGACCGCGAATCGGTAAACGTAGCGTAGGACGCCCTGTTACCAGGTGGAGCGACGACATTCGCAAAGCGGTCGACAGTGACTGGAAACAAAGAGCCGAAGATCGGGCTCAGTGGCATGACTTGGGAGAGGCCTATGTCCTCTCAGCAGTGGACTGATACCGGCTGATTATGAAGATGATGAAAATAATTTGGAAATAGATTTAGATTTTGCAATTGCCTCTTCTTAGACACAGATCTTTATAATTCACAATGATCCGATTCCGAATGATTGAAATCGGACACACAATACAAATTGAAAATTGTGTAACGCAGTAAGCAGCATAGGGCTTTGTCAAGTTTCTAAAACAGCTGTATAAGGGCTTATAGTCACAAATATACTTAGTCTACATTCACAAATAGTTGGACAATTTCCAGATATCTTTATCGTCAATATAGTGAGTGTAGTTCTATTACGCTTTATCAGTATTTTTTTTTATACAGCTTTTAAATTTAGTTTCATTGTCAGGATACAAGTGGAATTACAATTTTTATTACTAAATAAAACTCTTAAAACTTCATTGGATTTACTATAAATCTCTAAGTGAAAGTAAAACACCCAAATCAAAATATCAAAATGCTCAACAATAGAAGCTTTATAAAATAAAACCTTCACATAATAAACGTAGAAAACACAAAACGAAGAAAAATGATAAAAGAAATTCTAAAACACCAAATAAGTCGTAATAACATCATGTAATTCTATATACCTATCATCACGCGCAAAACGAATATTCTCTCATACATACAAGCAAATACAACATGAAATCTGAAAACGATTATCATGAAATCGAGAGAACGATAAAGTATCGTATGAAAGAAGTCGAGGTTCCCGACTTCATTATCTGTTTACGGCAAATAGCTTCCATTCATGAGGGTTAAGGCATAAGAGTTGGTCGGTACACTCACGCTTGATATATTTTTTTGATATAATTTAAGATCGTTTACATGCCGCGATATGAAAATATCCACCAGTCATAATCATGTCATCAAGGTATCATATTTGTTTATATTGTTTATCTCCAAATCTCCGAAGATGATTGATGAACTCGATATAATTTGAATGGGACAAAACGGAAGGAATAAAAAAATACAGTCTAATTGAGAACCTCCTCCTTTTGTGTGAAGTCCGTTAAAAAGGTAACAGGACAAGCACGACGCTCGCCTCATGGTAAGTGATGACGTGTACCTATTACAGATGCAACATTATGGATAGCCAGAATTCTACACTCACTGCGCTTGTTACATCGAAACATAAAGATGTTAAGCAATCTCGAATGCCCTGTAATTTTACTGGATACTTTGCCATTCGATAATGTTTTTAGACTAAAGATACATTTGTTTGAATACACGATTATGATAATTTTATAAACGCAATAATGTTTATGAATAATTATGATAGTTTAAAAACTAAAACAACCGACTTCCATGCCCCGCGAGTCTATCTCAGTAGCAAGTTTGAGACGTTTATCGTCATATCTCTGGAGATACTTATCAGATCTCGATGTAATTACTATGGTACCAATCTAGGGATATCCAACAAAAAAATAACCATCAAAATCGATTAATAAACGACGAAGATTATCCGCGAACAAAATAAATAAACAGTCGAATTGACCTCCTTTTTTTGAAGTCGGTTAAAAATTGTATATGTTTTTTAAAGCTTTGGAGTAGGTTCACGTAGATAGTGTAATGTGAGTAGGGTTCGAACTTACGACTTCTCGAGCCGACGCCATTGGGCGAATTGCCGCTTCAGATTATAATTGCCGCTTTCAGATTATTATTGCCGGTATTTAGTCGTTATTCTTGTATCTTGCACCCTACGCTATTTATTAGACGAACCACGAGATTTCCCCGGGGCCCCGTGGGCTCACAAACTGACTCCTCCACTCACCTCCGTCATGATTTGTTTAAATCATCATCATGATGACGCGTGAATCAGTAATGACTGCGAAACGTAATTGGATAAACTAACATTTTTCGTAAGCGTTTCTTTTTACAAGAATTTCGTTGTTAGTTGCTGTTGCTTTTTAGCATTCCGTATTGTTAATATAAATGTTTTACCGACTGACTAACTGATCGACCGACCGATTGACCGACTGATCGACCGACTGATCGACCAACTGATCGACCAACTAATCGAGCGACTGATCGACCGACTGATCTAGCGACTGATCGACCGACTGATCGACCAGTCAGTGTGATCAACTGACTGATCGGACCGACTGATCGACCGACTGATGCAGCGACTGATCGACCGACTGATCGACCAACTGATCGACTGGCTGATCGACCGACTGATCGACCGACTGCTCGACCAACTGATCGACTGACTGATTGACCAACTGATTGACCAACTGATCGACTGACTGATCAACTGGCTGATCGACTGACTGATCGACTAACTGATCGACTAATCGACCGAGTGATCGACCGACTGATCATCAAGTAAATACATGTTTCGGGCTTTGTCGAAATTCCTGAACGAACAACTGATTGACCGTCTCATCTACCGCCTGATCGACCAACTGAACGACCAACTGATCGACTGACTGGTCGACCGACTGCTCGACCGACTGATCGACCGACTGATCGACCAACTGATCGACAGGCTTATCGACCGACTGATCGACCAGCTGATCGACTGACTGATCGACTGACTGATCGACTGGCTGATCGACTGACTGATCGACTGACTGATTGACTGACTGATCGACTGACTGATCGACTGATCGACCGAGTGATCGACCGACTGATCATCAAGTAAATACATGTTTCGGGCTTTGTCGAAATTCCACCCCTAACCCGCTTAGTGGTGGAATTTCGACGAAATGGGGTAAAAAGTCTGAAAATCAAAATGTTTTTTCAGGTTTATAAAAATGAATTATATTAGTCAGTCGACCCAGAGAATAAATATAAATAGAACATCTAATTTACATCATACTCTCTTAGGGGTGAAATTTCAAAAACTATTTAGTGGATACTTGCACTTTACAAAAAACACACCCTCGAAATATCATGTGTCTAAGACCAGCGGCTTGGGCTATGCGTTAATATCTCAGTCAGTCAGTCAGGACTTAGAATTTTATATAGATATATAGATAATTAAATTACAACAACTTTACATGCCGCTGTATCTGTAATAGGTAGACGTCATCGCTTACCATCAGGCGAGCGTCGTGCTTGTCTATTATCTTATATCATAACAACTATCTTATCGCTACAGCTCTTATAACGAACAAATAACGAAGGATATAATTAAATTAAGGGAAAAATTATTCCTTATTGACTTCTTAAAAACCATATTCCTTATAACTTTTACAATCGATCAACTTCATCAAGTTTTTTATAAGCTAAATGGACATAACGACCTAAATAATAAAAAACTTGATTGACTAGTCACATTACGGAAATAAGCTCCCCAAAAAAGGCCCTTATAACAAGTCAACCCAATAATTTCTATAAATTAATGGTCACACTAAATAATAACCGGTACGATAAGATTTACCACGAAACCTAAGGGACCTGAGGCATACAATTAGTTCATTGAACTCACGCGACCTGTTTGCACGCATGACTTTTCCACTGAAACTAAGCTTAGAAAGACCAACCTGTATATAGAACGAAATCGAAACGATATTATAAAGAAATGCTAATAGATAGCTAACTATGAAAGCAGAAGATATGTCTTCTGCTTTCATAGTTAGTAAGTAAGTGATCTTTGACTTTTCTGAGTAACTAATTAGAAATTTTAAATGAATTAAGTGACTGGTTGTTCATATCTAATACTATAATGCCCGTTTGCACTAAACTTAAGAATCGCCTAAGTTTTCAAAATATCTCAATTAAAGCAACATCGGGAATCAAAATCCCAAAATATATCTTGCAGATAGGCTAATGATCCTATATTTATGTATATTTTGAGATTTTAGTAGCCGGATTATTTTATTTTGTGATATTTTGACAAGCAAAGGCGATTCTTAAGTTTAGTGCAAACGGGCATAAGAATCTTTGTCCTGACATACTGACTGACTGACTGACTGACTGATAGATAACGCACAGCCTAAACCGCTGGTCGTAGGGACTTGACATTTGGAGGGTATATTTGTCTTAGTACGTAAACGTGTATTTAGAAAGGATTTTCCAAAATTCACCCCTTTAGGGGATGCAATGGGGATTTAAAGTTTGTATGGAGAAACAAGATTAGATAGTATTTTCTATTCGAAACTTCACACAAATGCTTCAATAAAAAAAATAAGTAAATACGTGTTTCAGACTTTTTCGAAATGACACCCCTAAGAGGATGAAACAGGGGTTCAAAGTTTGAACCGATTTGGCTTTTACTTCTTTGATGTACTTTTATTAGTAAAATGTACATTTTATAATAGAAAAGTTTTGACAAAATAAAAGTTTTAAGTAAATAAAAGAAGTCTTTAACGCGGGCGAAGCCGCGGGGCACTTCTAGTAGTAGTTATAAAAAAAACAATATCTTAAAATTTAGAATCCACCCCGACTGATCTATGTATAATCTGTACAGTGACACCCATCGAATGAGCAATGAGCCCAAAACACGACATCTCTATAACTGTAAGTTGTAGAGGAGTAGGATATTCTGTCAATGCTCGTACAAAATCATTGATGTCAAGTGTCTTACCTTTAGTTCAGTGGTGGAAGCATGGGTGGAAGTAATTGATATTGTTGTGTCTTGTCATCAGAAACGTCTTATAGAAGGAGATACATCTAGACAGTTGCATCATCATCAGCCTATTTCTGTCCACAGCTGGACATAGGCCTCACCTATGGCACGCCACAGAGCTCGATCTTCAGCTCTTTGTTTCCAACCGCTGCCAGCCAGCTTACGTATATCATCGCTCCACCTAGCTGGAAGGCGCCCTACACTCCGTTTACCGAGCCGTGGTCTCCACTCTAGAACACGTCTCCCCCAACGGTTATCGGTTCTACGACAGATGTGACCAGCCCATTGCCACTTCAACTTGCTAATCCTTTGAGCTGCGTCGACAACTTTGGACGTGGTAAAGCCCCGACGCTATGACCAATAAACCGGCCAAGTGCGTGTCGGGCCACACGCAGTGTAGGGTTCCGTAGTAGCCTGTTATTCAATGCAAGTCTTTACCCGTTATAAACAAGCAACTAGGTACTCCGTCTTTGTCACTTTAAAGGATTTGTTTTAAGGATTTTGTATTTGGTACAAAATTATCCAATACCCAAGTTCAACAACTATTACTGCTAAACTAATAAAGTTATCTCAACCGCTATAATTTTCCTTTAAAGTTCATGAAAGGACGCCCTACTGGAACAAAAATTTGCACTTTAAAGGTTAATATTTCGTAAATAGAGCATTCAATCGAAAAATGATATTAGCAACCCTAAAGTCATATTAAAAGACCTATTCAACGATACCCCACACGATGGGATAGACGATGAAAAAAATAATCATCCCCACTTCTCATGCAGGGGAGCTACCCTAAAAACAACTATTTTTGAAAATTTTATTTCAGCACTTTGTCGACGTCATTTATTTACATACTCCCACAAAATTACAGCTTTCTAGTATTAACGGTCTCTTAGCAAAACCTCGGACAGACAGACAGACAGACAAACAGACAGACAGACGGACATGACGAAACTATAAGGGTTCCTTGTCAGGACTACGGAACCCTAAAAATGAGATTGATTTCATTAAGACGGACGGTTGTATATTTGCATCTTATTATCTATCAAAAATCAAAAACTCAAAGCATTTATTCAGCATAAGGGCAAATAAAAAATCTTCAGTTACACACGTCAATGAGATAGATGCAGTAGTAGTTTACATTGTAGTTATAGATTTTTAGATGTTAAAGTTATAGATGTTTTTACGATGTTCAATAAAGTTACATAATAAAATAAAATTTACAATTAAAGGAAGCCCCTTAAAGGTAAACGTGTTTTACGTGGTTTTTAACGAATTCTTGTGCAAATCCGACTCGCACTTGGGCAGTTTATTTTGTTTGTTCCCTCTTCACGGTCCCGACTTCAGCGATTTGCCTTAATTGTTGCACAAGGAAAGCCAGTATAGTTAATTTAATACGAGCGAAGTCACGGGCGCAGTTAAATATAGTAAATAAGAAAATTACATTATTCGAATGTTTGTCTGCTCTCCGAGGGCCTATAGACTACGGGTAGCTATTTTCTTTCTTTTGTTTCTAAGATCGATTTGGTTGAACTGTTATTCATGATAGCCAGTATTGTAAAACTACGACACAGAGTACATTTTAACGGAGGCAGAGGGACAAGGCGGTGGTCTATCTATAAGCGACGTGCCATAATGTTTATGTTTGTAAAAGCCATGCCCTGAAAACGTGAACGAGGGAGGTCATGCGACCTGCAGACCCAAAAACCGTACGAAAAGAGGTTTACGAGTCCTGACCTCCCTTTGTTACGTAACCCTACGGACGTTTGTGGAAAATTTAATTTATACACGTGTTTTTAGTTTAACCGCGACACAAATTTTAAGTGGCTTAATTAACTGATTGCTCGACGGGAGGATTACTTTTTTGTTTGTTTTGGACACTGTTGTCATATTATAATCCGTTTTATTTACGCTTTAGTTTGTTTGGTTTTGATTAGATAGTGTAATTGTACATCTGATGCACTTTTGTACAGTCGATGCACTTAATAGAACTTGTACTGAATTTAGTTGCGAATAAAAGTTACAAAATATTGAAAGTATACCTTTGTTAAATCATAAAATTTATTTAATACCTTGAAAAGTCATATTCATAATAAAATAAGATGATATGATACATATTCAGTCTCAACGTGTCATTAAGCGGTGTTTTTGACACTAACTTTAGAAAAGGAGGTACTCAATCAGTGTAAATGTAACTTATTTTTAACCGACTTCACAAAAAAGGAGGAGGTTCTCAATTCGACTGGTTTTTTAATGCTTGTTACCTCAGAAATCCGTCAAATCCTAACCATTTTTTTTGTTTTTTAAGAGATCATGCCTCCCGTTTGATTCCATTCAAATATTATCGAGATATTATCATCTTCGGAAATATGGAGATAAACAAATTTGTATACCTTGGCATGATTACGGCTAGTAGCTATTTTGACTATCGCGGCATGTGAAGTCGGTTTTTTCGTTTAGTACGGTCATACATTATTTATGCTAGCGATTGACCACTATCTCACCTGTTAGTAAGTGATGATGCGGTCGAGGATGGTAGCACGCTAGGCCTAGAATGGGAACTGGCTCTCAAGAATAGCTGTCGAAACATATTAGATGTTTGGCGACAGATTTTCTAACTTGAAGGTGGTAACTGGCCAGGTGGAAACTAGATAGTATCTTACCACCATGCGGTGGTTGGGGGCCGACCATTCTCCCATTACACCACTGGGCCCTCAGACCTACCTTAATATTGTTCGATGCGAAATTCTAATCTTGGTACCGTTTGAAACCTTAGGTACTGCAGAAGTCGGCAGGCGGCGGTGACCACTCACTATAAGGGCCATGTTCACTACTTTAAATAATAATATTAAGACTTTTTTTACTTAATACAGTAACAATATAGAGCAGTGAATAAGCATGCGGCCCACCTGATGGTAAGTAGTTGCCGCCGCCTATTGACACCTGCAATATTAGAGTCAATGCCGGTGCGTTGCTTGCATTTTTTCCTCTGATAGCTAACTTTTCAGATCTAACCGTTGGACTCTCGTCTGGTGGTAAGCCATGATGCGGTCGAGGACGCTAGACCTAGAATGGTCTGACTCTCGAGGGCTTTGCTGTCGGAACACCGTTAAGTTCTTACCGTCTCTCTCTTTCTCTCTCTCTCTCTCACCGTTAACTTCACACTTAGGTACACATACTCACAATGCATCCCATCAAACTCTAGACATAATGGTAGCGAAAAGACCATGATAGATTTATCATATATTTGTTTAAACTAGTTGTATATTATTGTTAATTGTTTTTTTTTTTGTTTACATCTTAGTTTGAGCAACGGAGTAGACTAGAAACCAGCTCTGCTGATATTTACATCTCCGCAGAACAGTGCTGAGTATATTCCGATTGTAAGATTAGAAAACGCATGTAATTTTCTAATCATTGAATTTTAACTTTATGTTCATTTTCTGACAATCAACTTTTTTAAAATTATTATTTATTATTAATTTTTGGCAGTTGATATATGTAATTCATAAGCAACCTTCAAAATATACTTACCCAAACCAGAAGCTCCTTTAAAATCTTCCATAATCCTCAGACTTTGAAGTACCATCCTTATCAAATCACTTTCCATTTTCATATGGCGAAGTGAAGCAATGGCCGAGGTCAGACATTTTACAACTTGACTACGCACCCCTTTTACTACTACATAAATTTTGCAAAGTTTGACGAGTACATGTCGCTTTTAGGGAGGAATTCTGGCGATTAGGGAATTGGCTAGGTTTATGACTATATACTTCATGGTTGACACTTTGTTTATAAGAAAGTTTATAGCAATATTTTTGTAATAATACTCGAGGTAATGGGAACTGGTCTTGCTTCTCGTATTTACTTAGTTCTAAAAGATTATCTTGGTTCACTTTTCTAATATATGATACAAATACTACTGCGCTATCTGATCGCCGACTAGATCACGCACGCAGGACGCTGCGGTTTAGACGTACCTTTAATCCTTAGCTTTCAATCAAATCATAATTAGGCTAATATAATAACGATAAAATCAGTCGTAACTAATTGCATGCAATGCATAATTTACTCTGAGTGGTAAGTTTTCAATCATAAAATGACACCAAAATGAGCACGTTTTTATAGTATACTAGAAGTGCCCCGCGGTTTCGCCTGCTTCATAAACTTATTTTATTTACTTATAATGTTACTTTTGTAAAGATTGGCTAATTCTTTTTTGATGTCTATTATGATAGAAATATCATAAAAGACATCAAAAAAGAATTAGCCAAATCGGTTCATCCGTTTTCAAGTTATCACGTGACTACCCTTAGTCACGTGATATTTCCCTAAATAGAGATTTATATTTATGAAACCCGGAAAACCATATTGATTTTCAGACTTTGTTACCTACCCCATTTCGAAAAATCCTGCAACACGTATTTACTTCTTTATTTTCAGAAGTACTTAAGTAAAGTTTACTCTACTTAAGTACTTCTGACGCACTTTATTCGAAATAAAACATACTATTTCATCTTGTTTTGCCATACAAAAAATCCCCGTTCCGTCTCCTTAAGAGGTGAATTTGGAAAATCCTTACTTATCGGATACCTACGTCATAATAACTATCTGCATTCTAAATTTCAGCGCAATCCAAAACAATATTGTTTTTTAGACTTTGTTACCCCAATTCACCCTCTTCGGAGTGGCATTTTGAAATAGCCTGAAACTCGTATTTAATTATTTATTTACTGAAGTACTTATGTGAAGTTTCGATTAAAAAGACTATCCAAACTTTCCACCCCCGCTTCATCCCCTTAAAGAGTGAATTTTGAAAAATCCTTTCTTATCGGATACTTACGTCAAAACGACTATCTGCATGCCAAATTTCAGCGCAATCCGAAACAATATTGAATTCAGAATTTATAACCCCACTTCACCTTCTTGGGGTGGAATTTTGAAAAAGCCATGTGACACGTATTTATTTATCTATATACTAAAGGACTTTTGTGAAGTTTCAAAAAAATACTATCTTATATTGTTTCTCCATACAAACTTGAACCCCCGTTACATCCACTTAAAGGGTAAATTTCAAAAAATAATTTCTCAGAGGGAACTAACGTCGTTATAACTATCTGCATGCCAAATTTCAGCGCAATCCGAAACAATATTGGTTTTCAGACTTTGTTACCCCATTTCACCCTTTTAGGGGTGGAATTTTGAAAAAGCCTGAAACACGTATTTATTTATTTTTTTACTGAAGCACCTGTGTGAAGTTTCGAATAGAAAAGAATATCTAATCTGGTTTCTCCATACAAACTTTGAGCCCCCATTTCATCCCCTAAAAGGGTGAATTTTGGAAAATCCTTTCTCAGTACACCCTAACGTACTAAGACAAATATACCCTCCAAATTTCAAGTCTCTACAACCAGTGGTTTAGGCTGTGCGTTGTCTGTCAGTCAGTCAGTATGTCAGGACAAAGATTCTTATAGTATTAGATATATATTTTTTATAGGTTAGCGTTTAATCGCTATCTCCATAGAAATAGGAATAATAAGGTTTATTATTCATATTTCTATGGCTATCTTACTTATTTTTAAGTGATGATATGTTCGGGGATATAAGCACGACCGGCCTAGAAAACGATATTCATTCTATGTATAACGCATTAAATATTATACATTAAAACCAATAAAACACCGATAAAAATGCATCTAAGGAACAGCTTCCCCGGTTCTTGATAGAGTCCCTGATAGCCTATCAGAAACTATTATTTGCCAGATAAACCCCTATCGCTTTATGTCACATAACTATTTAAAACTATTAAATCAACTAGCAGCGCAACTGGCCTTTTTAACCAGTTCGAATAATCATATTTTGAACATGCTATTGTTTGGTAGTGGAGCAAAATCCTTAATTAGTCAAATAATTAGATGACCCGCTTTCATAAATGCACAGCAACATATAAATGAGCAAAGGGTTCCTTATGTATGTAAGGCGTAAAGGGTACTTAAACAGTAATGACACCTTTCTCATTTTACAAGCCTTTTAAGGTATGTTACTTTGCAATTTTGAATCATATTTTCAAATTATAAAGTACATATTTGAAAGTAGTTTTAAAATTGTAACGTTTTGTTTGTGTTTCCGGGTACCGAAACTATTTCACAACTATATCTAAAGGTTATTTGAATATGTATACTGCCATAGTGTATAATAATCAATTGCAAAATGCCGCGGGATTTTATGAAGTTATGAAGTTTTTATTTTGGTATAGACATCTTTTGGTCTGGCTATTTTTATGTGGGTACCTTATAGGCTAGCGTTTCAACACTATCTCATCTGATTATATATATACACTAGAAGTCCCCCGGGGCTTCGCCCGCGTTAAAAACTCCTTTTATTTACTTTAAACTTTTCTTTTGTAAAAACGATTCTATCATTAAAGACATCAAATAAGAATTAGCCAAATCGGTTCACCTGTTTTCATGTTATCGCGTGACTAAGACAAATCAGGATTTATATTTATAAAACCCGAAAAACCCAAAAAAGCGCAATCCGAGACAATATTGATTTTCAGACTTATTAACCCCAGTTCACTCTCTTAGTGTGGCATTTAGAAAAAGTCTGAAACTCATATTTACTTATTTATTTACAGAAGTACTTGTGTGAAATGTCGAATAAAATGACTGTCCAAACTTTAAACCCCCGCTTCATCTCTTGAAGAGTGAATTTTGAAAAATCCTTTCTTAGCGGATACCTACGTCAAATTTACTATCTGGATGCCAAATATCAGCGCAATCCGAAACAATATTGATTTCACACTTTGTTGCCCCACTTCACCCATTTCACATTTTAGGGATAGAATTTCAAAAAGCCTGAAACACGTATTTACTTATTTATTTACTAAACTACTTGTGTGAAGTTTCGAATGTAAAAGACAATTTATTCTTGTTTCTCCATACAAACTTTGAACCCTCGTTTCATCCTCTTCAGGGATGAATTTTGGAAAACCTTTCTCAGAGGGAACTAACGTCGTAATAACTATCTGCATGCCAAATTTCAGCGCAATCCGAAACAATATTGATGTTCACACTTTATTACTCTATTTCACCCTCTTAGGGGTCGAATTTCAAAAAACCTGAAACACGTATTTACTTTTTTTTTTACTGAAGCACTTGTGTGAAGTTTCGGATAGAAAAGACTATCTAATCTTGTTTCTCCATACAAACTTTGAACCCCCGATTCATCCCCTTCGAGGGTTAATTTTGGAAAATCCCTTCTCAGAGGGAACTAACGTCGTAATAATTATCTGCATGCCAAATTTCAGCGCAATCCGAAACAATATTGATTTTCACACTTTATTACCCCATTTCACCCTCTTAGGGGTGGAATTTCAAAAAACCTAAAATACGTTTTTTTTTTTTACTGAAGCACTTGTGTGAAGTTTCGGATGGAAAAGACTATCTAATCTTGTTTCTCCATACAAACTTTGAACCCCCGTTTCATCCCCTTCGAGGGTTAATTTTGGAAAATCCCTTCTCATAGGGAACTAACGTTGTAATAACTATCTGCATGCCAAATTTCAGCGCAATCCGAAACAATATTGATTTTCACACTTTATTACCCCATTTCACCCTCTTAGGGGTGAAATTTCAAATAACCTGAAACACGTATTTACTTATTTTTTTACTGAAGCACTTGTGTGAAGTTTCGGATAGAAAAGACTATCTAATCTCGTTTCTCCATACAAACTTTGAACCCCCGTTTCACCCCCTTCGAGGGTTAAATTTGGAAAATCCTTTCTCAAAAGGAACTAACGTCGTAATAACTATCTGCATGTCAAATTTCAGCGTAATCCGAAACAATATTGATTTTCACACTTTATTACCCCATTTCACCCTCTTAGGGGTGGAATTTCAAAAAAACCTGAAACACGTATTTACTTATTTTTTTACTGAAGCACTTTTGTGAAGTTTCGGATAGAAAAGACTATCTAATCTTGTTTCTCCATACAAACTTTGAACCCCCATTTCATTCCCTTAAAGGGTGAATTTTGGAAAATCCTTTCTTAGTACACCCTTTCATACTAAGACAAATATACCCTCCAAATTTCAAGTCTCTACAACCAGCGGTTTAGGCTGTGCGTTGTCTGTCAGTGAGTCAGTATGTCAGGACAAAGATTCTTATAGTATTAAGATAGATATATAATATATAAGCGATGATGTGGTCGAAGATGGTGAACTCACTAGACCTAGAATACCCTCACTCTCAAGGGCTGTGTGCTGCCTGAACACCGTAAGTAAGGTTTTCGCGGTGATTTTCTCCTTTATGGTGGTAAGCTACTATTTTGAAGCAAGTCTGGTGAAACGTTTAATAATATTTTCTACCACTTGTGGACGAACACCCTTGCTAGGTTTTGAACCGGCGATTTCTCGTTCGAAGTCAAGCCAACTAGTCTTTATGCCATCGAGGCTCTCTTCTTTAATTTTTGTAATAAATAAGAGAAATCATTTATTCAGCCGAGCTTACTTAAATTAGAATTACAGATGAAAAAATTACAGATGAAAGTATTTAGATAGTAAAAACAAGAAAATATCAAACATCTTCACAGAACGAATTCTATATTCTATTAGTATATATAGAATACGAGGTGCTGAATCAGGCCAATCTCAACACAATTATTCAGATTTTTCGGATCAAATGCCCAAAAAACTGGGCGCTGATTTTCATAATGAAAAAAGAGTGTAAGAATAACGCCGGTAAAACAATAACTTAAGGTAAATACAATATGATAAATTAATACGTAATAGATACTTCACTCGTAAACACAATATAAATATGATTTTATAGTAGTAAGCAATCGTTGGTATTTGTGTTTGTAGCACTCTAGTCCTAGAATGGAAACTGGCTCTCAAGGATAGCTGCCGGAACACATTAGATGTTTGGCGACAGATTTTCGATCTTGAGGGTGGTAGCTGGCCAGGCGGACACTAGATAGTGTTCTATCACCATGCGGGGTTTGGGGGTTTATTAACGATGTTTTCCTTCACCGTAGGGCCATTGTGAAAATCGCACATACATTTTTGATATAAGGGAGTTTTGCCCAAACATACATAAAATGACATCTGAATAGATAACTTTCTCCTTTTTGAAGTTGGCAAAAATTGATTTTTATGTAATTTGGACAAGAAGAAGTTCATATATAAATAATAATAACAATGGCTTTAAAATAATTTTATTCTAGAAAATACCCACGGATAATACCGCAGAGTACCACTTGTGTGTAAAATATAAAAAAAGAAATAACAGTTAAAGAGCCCATAGCACGAAACAACGTATTCAATAAACCCAGTTTTAAAATAAAAGCCGGTGGTTTTAACTGAATTTATTATAACAATCCTGCTGAACAAGTTTTGACTTTAACATCAAGTTTGTAAAGTATATTTTTGTTTATGAATATACTTCTCAGAGTTCTCTAGAGAATTCAGTTTTGCTTTCGCAGCATGATGTGTTTTTGTGAGGAATAATTAGATACGTGCATGTGTACGGAACAAGTATAAACTTATGAACATTAAAATAAAGACAGTAGTGGACGACCCGTTGCAGTTAAGGATATATTATATTTATATACTCCTTATACACTCTTATACCTTTACACTTATACCTCCTTATATACTCCGGTTTATCGGAGGTTACCGATTCAAACCCTACTTGTGCACCGATGGATTTTTCTATATGCATTCAAGGAGGCTCGTCTACAGATAATAGAAGCATTATTTCAATGTGCCACATGACTTGCTACCAAAAAGTAGCTTATCACTATCAAGGAAAAAACTGGGGTTTTAACTGGGGTAACTCTTGAGAGTCAAACCAATCTATGCCTAGCTTGTTCACCATCTTCGAACACATCGTCGTTTACCACCAGGCAAGATAGTGGTTAAACGTAAGGCTTATATAAGAGAAAAGTAGTTATAGCTATGCTGCATTATAACTGTACGTAACTGCAACCTTGCAGTCGCGGTAAATAGCTCCGGCGATTACACGTGCTACGATGCTCAGTACTAATTTTTACCAAACTACAGCAAATCAAATAAACCGGATATGTTGGTGGTGTTTTTTTTTAAATTATTATTATCTTACCACTTAAACTATTCATCTGATAGGTGTCAATCGTTTCATTTCGGTTACAACTTATATATTGCGTTTTAAGTCAGAGAACTATCCTGAAACTCTATTAAAAACCAGTGAACCCATTTTTTCATAGCATGATATACGTACAATATATGATGCCAGTGCTGGCGTGATAGTACTAGCATGCCAGTGATGGTACGTTATTAATGTACGGCGGCCGGGAACTGGCAGTGCCAGTTACTTTGGCATCCCAGCCACTGGCATCGTATATATTACCTATTGTGTACACCTTAGCCTTGTTATCTTTGTACTCTCCACTCCATCCAAAGGTTGTATGGAAGAAATCGCCTCAGGCGTTGATCGGTGGTCTAATGACACCTGTAATGTTACTATAGTGTATATAGTTATATCAATGTCACTATCTCAATTTCGACACCTGAGGCGATAAGATCGACCATTGTACTTTCTATAAACTCAACTGTACTTTAATGTTTATTTTTTGTAATCGTGTACAACAATGTGCTATCTATCACTATCTCTCACAATGATAGGTTACATTGATTAAACTAGCCTAATATCTCACTTTTGTATGTTAAATGTATAACCTTGTTGTGAGATGAAATAAATGATTTTTATTATTTATTTAACATTATTTATTATCTATCTACCTATCAGCCTTAAAGGTTGGCATTAGGGGTTCCTTCCCTCATTGAAGAGCCACTGTGAATTGCGCACAAAAATGTTTCGTCTGAAAAATCCATTGATGAGCGACGGGGATTTGAACACGTCCTCTGGCGTCAAAGTCGATCATTCTCCTCTGCGCTACTGGGTCCTTGTGTTATTATCAAACGTCATCACTTACCAACAAGCGAATACTGAGCTTGTCCTATTACCTATTGTTATTAAAAAAATCTTCCAGTATTTCACTTACTCGCACAGTAGCGAGGGGTCGATGATATATTTGTCAGGTTTTAGGACAAATCACTTTAACCTTCAACCTGCGATGATGATAATACCTCATTATTCCTGAAGGTGACACGCACTGTCCTGTGTAACGTGACGAAAGTGACACACGGCGAATGACGGGCTGGGCGTGTCACCAGCTTAATGTCCCGCTGTGGTCCAAGGCAGGAGATGTTAGAGATTTGTATCTATTTGAACACTATCTCGCCTGGTGGTAAGCGGTGATGTGGCAAGATTATGGGGACATATTTTCTGGTGGTTCAACACCATCAAGGAGAAAATTTGTCCCCATGTCAATATAATGTCCCACTAACACCTGTGAAAAAATGCTCCTTAAAATGGATTTAACATGACGGAGAAAGGCCGGTTAAATAATTTATCTTTATGATCTAATGCGGCAGATATCCAATTAACCAAAAAAGCGTTAATATTAAGTCTGTTACACTTATGTTCACCAAAGCATACCTTAAGTCCTAAACTATTATTATTTTATGCTTTGCTGGAAAGAGAAAGTCTTTGCCAAGACTTTGGCAGTGAAATTGCAATGAATGTGAGTCTTAACTAGACGTGTGTAACTCAGGTCAGAGCCGGTTCAAATATTCAGATCACAGATACTTGATTCACTGAGCTGCAGCTCAAATGCAAACTAGGCGGCTCACGGCTCACACTCACAGTCACGGCTTGCAACGCAATAGCTCGCACAGAACACTAAATACTCGGGTTTCGGGGAGCGCAATAGTAAATGCTAAGTTGTCAATAGAGTATTTAACTCTAAATGAGAAAAATTCTAAATATATATTTATTGAGATAGCTTAGGCAAAAAGCAGTAGAAAAACGTTAGTTTTATTTTAGTACATAAAACAACAAACTTAATTTCAAAATTCAATACAAAGGTTACAGCTTTATAAAATTGTTTCATAACACCATTAAATAGTAACGTTACTACATTTAATAGTACGTGAACGCAGCTCGCTTGAGCCTGCACTCGAGACGCGAGTCGCAACTCACGCGACCTGTGAGCCGGCTCGCAGCTCCGGTTCAAGTGCGTGAGCTGTGATCTTATCTGCGATTCAATCATATTTGTTGAGTTACCCATGGCTAGTCTTAACATCTTTATGTCTCCGAAGTAACAGGCAAGGTAAGTTTTATATATCGCTGTATCTGTAATTGGTATATTTGCTAGATAAATTGCTTGTCCTGGTTACCTTATATCAGTCGCGATAGTGGTCAAGTGCTTGCCTAACACGAATTAAAAACAAAATATTGGTAGAATTTGGCTCATCATCGGTAACGATACATTAAGATGTTTTTTTAGATTTCTCCCACTGCACCACCGGGCCCTCAAAAGTAGCAGTCTATACAGAGGTGTATCAAGTATATCCGCTTTAGTCTCCAACTTGTGTCCCCTCCGAAAGCTCGTTTGTCTGCTGCTATCAAATTAGCCAGCAGATTGCCCCTTTGGCCCGCCAGCCGTACCTAATGCGTCGCGCTGCGTTCAGTGCCCTACTTACTTCATTTTCTAATACTACTCTTTAGGGTTATTTGTGATTTGTACGCTTATGTTCTTCACGTGCTTTTTATTAGATTTGGTATACTTGTGAATATTTGGTGACTATGCAATTATATAGTACCATCGAGCTGACCTGATGATGGAGCCGGGCTGTAGGAACGGGACCTCCGTATTTCCTAATGGAAATGATAGGACAGTTCAATTTAGGCTAGTATGTATTTTTATCATTAGTTCTTCTCATTTCACATTATAACGTCTTTACAAAAAACTTGAGTTTATAAAAGTTTTTTTTTATCTTATAGGCTAGCTTAACCATTATCTCGCCTGGTGGTAAGCGATGATGTGGTTGATGATGGTGAACACGCTAGTCCTTGAATACTCTGACTGAAGGGCTGTGTGCTGCCGGACCACCGTAAGATTATGGCAGCAATTTTTTTTCTCGATGGTGGTAACTGTGGTAAGCTACTTTAGTAGCACTGTGGTAGCAAGTTTTTTAATATTTTTTGTTACCAAAAAAGACACTTCTTTGTTCCGTGTCTTTCAAAATTCATGTCAAGAAAGCAAAACAGACCTTCTTCAAGACTCGAATTAACAATGAACAAAACCACTAAAAAGCAAGCAAGAAGACTTTTACTCGTACTACTGAAACTTCGTATTTAAACCAGCTAGTGATGGGACCTCCTTGAGAAACTCTGAGACAAAATTTTATCGTAAACTTCATGAGAACATTTTCACAAGCTGCAAATTTAAAAAGCGCATCAGTATCAGAAGTATGGTTATAATAAAAACAAATAATGCGAAAATAAGATAAAATATTTCAGTTGTTTAATGATATAATTTATTCCAAGTCTTTTCCGAAAGCAAAAATTTCTACCGATTACTCATCTGTTATTAGTCTTACGTTAGTACGTTTATACCAAGATAATACGTTAATACCAAATCAATTTACGAACCACCATAACGAATAAAATATTTTCATACGTAAGTTTTTTTATTGTTGCTAAAACATAAAATAATAAACAAAAACTCTGTTAATTTCGTCATTTTACCAAGTCAAAGTGCGTCCTAGGTTCTACGCTAGGTGCGTTTGTCTATTCGCAGCCACGACTCAGAACCAGTCTATCTCAAATGTTCAATCAATCCTGCGGCTGATATGACAAGTCCACTGCTACTTTGGCCTGCTAATCCGCTTAACTATGTCAATCACTTTAGCTCTCTGGCACATTACTGTTGCGGACTCGATGACTTAAAAAACATCGATGTTCCTTTGAGATTTATTTTTGTATCCTCAAGAATGATCACCTGGAACATCACTATCTCGACTAACTCCAGCTTTTACTCATGTACATTAACGTAGGAGAAGTCGCGTGGGTAGTATTAGTTAAGGATGTCACGTACTAATGATGGTTTAACTACGTACCGTTTTGTTGAAACCGCTGCTCTAGATCCAAAAATCACAATTGTTTAAAAGTAAATTTTTGAATAAAATACAGGGATTATCTTGAGGAAAACGTATATTTTAAAGGCCGCCGATGGTACTGTACCTAAATGTAATCATTATTGTACGTAATTCTAAGTTATTTAAGTACGATAAAGCGTATTCCATATATCTATCTATCTATTTTTATTAACCGACTTCATGATAAGGAGGAGGTTTCTCAATTCGACCGTATAAATGTATATTTTTTTATGTTTGTTCGCGGATAACTTCGTCGTTTATGAACCGATTTCGATTATTCTTGTTTTGTTGGAAAAGAGATATCCCAAATGTGGTACCAGTATCTTCAGAAATATGGAAATAAACACCTCAAAATTGGTACTGAAAACGAATACCGCGGCATTTGAAGTCGGTTGTTTTAGTTTTTTAAACGATCTTATTACTAAGGCGAGGTATCGGAATATGTGTGAATACAAAAATGTGATCTAACAAACTTATATTCCTCGCTTTGCTCCTATCCTTTCTATCCAGCAGCCATTCGCCTAGATTATGATAATCCTTCATTATTTAAAAGGGTAACGGTTCGACCACACTGCGGCGTCCTGCGACCGCGTGCCCATTCGTGATCCAATTTTCAATCGTTTTCTGATCGCCGTAGATCGCGTTAGGTGTGAACCAGTTGGTACAAATACTACTTACGTACTAAAATACTAAAAATACTACTTTATGTTAATTTTTTTTTTTAAATACTGTATTATTATTTTATTTGTTTATATCTTAGGACGTTTTCTTTTCTTTCTTTTTTCTATAGCATCGATTTGGCTACGTGCTGTAATGGTGTTGTATTTGATGTGTGTGTAATAAATAAATTCTGCGCTATCTGATCGCCGCTTATAAAATCTGACTATGATTTGATGAATAACTTGGTTTGTCAATGAAATCTGATCATTTTAACTCTTTACTTTTTAACCACATTTCAAACGTCAAAAATGTTTAGTTTCATACACAGATTTGTTAGTAAATTTCAACATTTTATTTGAATAAAAATCACCGCAATCCTATCAACTATATCCGACGCGAAAATAAAACAAGTTTTGATCGAAAAATTCAAACATTCTTCAGTTATAGTCCGATATTTTGTGGAAAGTAACTATGTGAAACGTTTTGGAAAAAGATACCTGGAGGCCATTTTCATTGATTTTTTTTTTCTTTCTATTGCAGTAGTAGGAAAATGCACAGAGTACTTCTTTAACAAGGCTGGCAAAGCACTGGCATTGGTAACCTACACTTCAAATCAAATGGCTCTATTATGGCTCTCTAATTTTATTAACAGGGGTTAACAAGACTACCTACTAGTTATGTGTAACTATGATATTAAACAAGTAACAAAATTAAAATTTTGAATAAATACCCACGACAATGTCCTTTAGAAAATTCGTCATAACATCTATCTAAGAACCACCATTGATTAATTACGAACCGTTAAAAGGCAAAACGAACTAGTTTTGGAGAAAAATTCCAACATGGATTTGCACAAACAAATAATTACTGCAGCGCTCCCTTGTGAGTTGTCACTGTAACACCTATCTAAAAACATGCACCAATCACACTCGAACGCATAACTGAAAACTGCATCAAAATCGGACCAGTATTTTTGGAGAAAAGAGAATTTTTTTTTTCAAAAACCTATATGAGGACACTTTGGTTTTTAAGACATATTGGCCTAGAATGTACACTTTTGGAACAAACGTATGGAAATAACGCCAAATGTCATTCAATTGTTTGCACTTAAAATTCGCATTCAGTATTCTATTTTCAAAAATAGTTCTATTCTAAACCACTCGAGCAATAATAGCATTCCTTATATAGCTATGACGCAATCGCTAATGCGACTATAGCATGTTTTGTTAAACGAAAATTCTATGCATGCATAATGGTTCGCGAAATTAAACTTTATTTCAAACGGTATACAGCTTAAAATTATTTTTATGCAGGTTTTTGATTAGTTTAGAAGTAACGGTATGATTTGCGAATGTAGTTTTTATTTCTAAAGTGTTAGAACATTGAATTGTTCATAGATGTGAAGTGCTTGATTTGATGATCCAGTTGATGATTTGATGTACGATACTGAACTTTATTTCAAAACTCTAAAGGTTCGTATTCATCTGAATACATTATAAGGTCGTTTCTGCATCAGTGGAATTCTATTTATGTGATATCAACCACTATCGGTGCTACGACGTAGGTGTTTCGTAGAAGCACGTAGCACCTTACATTGTCATAGAGGTAAATTTAGACTATGCACGTAATCAGGTAAAAGAATCGACTAGTCACTTAGAACTTTTTCTTGCTGTAAGCGACGAAATAATTTAATATCGATAACAAAACAAAAAAACTGACTTCAAATCACATGAGTAAAAAATAGAACGCATGTGCTTCAAATGCCATGATAGTCATACTCAGTAGCAATTTTTGAGATTTTTATCTCCGGAGATAATCATCAGATCTCGATGATTTTGATTTTTTCAAATCGGTTATTAAATTTTCAAGACGGTGTTACTAAAGACGGAGTTCTGATGTAACAAACATAATAACAGTCGATTCTCCTACTTTTTTTAAGTCGGTTAAGTAGACATCAATGTATATTACGTATTAATATCAAAATAAATACAGAACTTATAATTGCTTGATAAAAAGGTTAGACAACCCTTTGTGTTGACAAAGTTGCGCTATGATGAACATCATTAATACGCTTTTATTAGCTTCAGACGTATGTATGTTTGTATGTTAGTATGTAACGGAATCTTTGAACATGATTTTAAACCCCTTCAAAACGTCGGATTAACTCGAAAATTGGCATACTTATTAAGGACCGATGACAATAAATAAATTTAAAAAAAAATTAAAAAAAATTCGACTAAAAATGAAATAAATAATAGTTTTTTTTTTTACAATAAAATCATTTTTTCTTACACTATTTTTAATTCAAATTTATTAAAATTTATTTTCTATTTTTTAGTTGGATTTTCTATAAAAGCGTATTTTTTTAGTTTTTTAAACTATTATTTATTTTTATACCAGCTATGTAAGTGTTTGACAACTATCTCACCCGATGTTAAGTAACGTAATAGTGACTTAAGTCAATTAATTATCTAGCGCCCTATTTGACTGCATTTATAGTGGACATTGCAGACAAACACACACATGACGCAATTATGTTAACTCGTCTTCTAAACTAGAATCTTGAAATTGGACATCTTTCAAATGTTCTATGTATATTATTATTTCAAACTTTAATTTCAGGCGCAGAGCAGTATGAGCGAAATTCTTGAATTCTAATGTATTCTAGCGATGATGTCAGATATACTGGTGTGCTGATAACTGCTAAAGGCAGACATCATTGCTTGCCAACAGGCTAGCATTTTTACCCACGACGGAACGTAGACTGTATATGCATTTCGGGTAAGAGGATGTTTGTTTGTTTGTTTGGTTGTGTGTGCAAATCCATGTTGCCATTCATCTCCAAAACTACTAGTCCGATTTTGATACAGCTTTCAGTTATGGGTTTGGGTGTAGTTGGTGCATGTTTTTAGATAGGTGTTACGGAGACAACTCACTAGGGGGCGCTGCAGTAATCATTTGTTGATGCAAATCGATGTTGCAATTTTTCTTCAAAACGACTAGTCCGATTTTGATGCAGTTTTCAGTTATGGATTCGTGTTTGATTGTTGCATGTTCTTAAATAGGTGTTACGGTGTCAACTCACTAGGGGCTGCTGCAGTAAGCATTTGTTTTTGCAAATCCATGTTGCCATATATCTCCAAAACTACTTCGATTTTGTCTTTAAACGGTTCGTAATGTATCAGTGGTGGTTCTTAGATAGATGTTATGACGTTAATTTTCTAAAGAACATTATCGTGGGTGTTTATAAAAAAAAATATTACTTGTATATGTCATAGCTTGATAGATTATGTATTTAAAAAAATGACGTGACGATAAAAAAAAATCCTTGTGACAAAAACAAAGAAATACTATGTATATTTAAAAAATATAACTAAATACCCGCAAGACAATGTCAAGTTGGTCAAATACATGCCCTACCCTCGTTACGGGTCTCGAGGACACTCGTGAAAGGGTTTATTGAAGGACGGCCCTTTTTGCCCATTGTTGTCTATTATTTATTATAATGATCGGTTTGGTTTACCCCTTCAAGATAAGTGCGGGTAACAGGAATTTCAGATTTCGATGAGTCATAGATAATTTATTTTTTTACCGACTTTTTCTACTCCTCTTCCTTTTAAGGGTCAGTAGCGCGGGAGAATAGTCGTCTTTGACGACAGAGGTAACGGCTTCAAATCTCCGCTGTGCACCAATGGGCTTTTCTATAGTATGTATGTACGTATTTCTCAGTGGCCCTCCGATGAAGGAAAAACATCGTTAAGGAACCCCCAACATGGTGGTAGGATACTTACTGTATAGTGTCTGTTATACACACCTGTTTTAAATTAGTACATAAGTTAATAATATACATGTAATTAATAATTGTTTTTAATGAAAAATAAATATATTTTCTTTCTGCCTAGGACTAATAAACTGGTGGACTAATAAAGGCTGATTATGATGTAAAATCAAAGAATAAACAGGTTTTGGGCACCTCGCGTACTAGACCGCCTCGACTCCGGCCATTTGCCACTGGCTCTGGAGAGCTCGGAAAATATATCGATGGAATCCCACTCGAAGTTGCACGCAGTATGTTTACCTAGAGCAGACGCTCCAACCAGGCAAACACAACTTCGAGAAGGAAATCCAGAGAAAAATTCAGCTTAGCTCGGCAGCATTTGGGAAACTCCGTCGAGTCTCCTCGTCGCCTATACCACAGTGTCTAAAGACAGAAATTCTTTAATCAATGCGTCCTACCTGTCATGACATACGGAACCGAGACGTAGACACTCACGGTTTGACTAGTTCACCAATTCAAAGTCGCTCAGCTAGTTATGGAAAGAGCTATGCTTGGTGTTTCTCTGCGGGATTGAATCTGGAACGAAGTAATTCGCCAGAGAACTAAAATGATCGACATAGCTCAGCGGATTAGCAAACTGAAGTGGCAGAGGACTGGTCATATCTGCCGTAGGACCGATAACCGTTGGGGCAGACTGGTTCTAGAGTGGAAACCGCATATCGGCAAACGTAGCGTAGGACGCCCTGTGACTAGGTGGAGTGACGACATTCGCAAAGCAGTAGGCAGTGACTGGAAACAAAGAGCCGAAGATCGGGCTTAGTGGCGTGTCTTGAAGGCCTACGTCCAGCAGTGGTCTGATACTTGCTGATAATGATGATTAGACAACATGCCGAGCAAGATACCTAGTAAGATGGTAAGCCATGACTAAATAATTAGTCTCCCTTTGACAGATACTAGTAAAAAAACCCGCTGAATTAATGAAATGAACTCTTACCAGCATTTGCCGCTACTTGTATGTACTTCAAAACAGCTATTCATCAGCAATAGAACCATAAACCAAAGCAATAAAAATTTCTAGGTCAAGAAAAACTACCTTTACGTAACCCCTAAACTAGGATATCAATAAATTATCAGCATTGAACGTTTCCACAAATAATTCAGGGGATGAAACCCTTTTCCATAATATTGGGCACTCAATCATGCTTGGTTCTAGCTCGGAATTATTTTAATAGCCTGGGAAAAGCCTATGTGTATCATCTTTTATAAATGAGATATTTTTTCGTGAACATTTTTGAGTCTTTTTTAACCGACTTTGAAAAATGAAGGAGGTTCTCAATTCGTTACAATTATTAATTTTTTATGTATTTTCCCCGATTACTCAAAGACGCCTGAACCGATTTGGAAAATTATTTTTTTGTTTGGAAATTTATACTTTTCAAGTAGTTCCATTGCAATTTAACTGAGATATGTTCAATATCTCCAGAGATATGAAGATAGCCACCTCAAACTTGTTTCTAAAAATGACTAGCGCGACATCCAAAGTCAGATTTTTTAAACGATCTTTAATTATTAGTGGTAGGCACTTTTCCGTTAATGTTTGACGCAATACAGAAGATGCAAAACCAAACGATCGATGAAATTACTATGGTACCACACTCGGGATATCTCCTTTCCAGCGAAAAAAGAATAATATATAATGTAATAAATATATAATGTTGCGAAAATGGACAAATATCGATGACGCCACTTTTTTAGAACTCATCATATGTTTCCACAGAAACCACGGTCATGTGTACATGGCTTATATATTTGAGCTAGATGCTGATAGGAGTTTTAAAATACCTTCCAATTCAAAACTTGAAACAATGAGTTTTTGTTGAAATCTTTATTAATTTAAATCAAATACACTGTAGTTATTACATTTTTGTAACATTTTAATTACTTAAAATGCATACATATTACTTGAGCATCTTCCCTTTTGTCCAATAGGTCTATTTACAGGAATATTTATCAGATGTCTTAAGTCTTAAGATATTCCAGAGATAATATTTTAAACAGCATAAGAATGAGTATCTTACGACTTGGTTAATATACAGAATCCGAATTTCATTAGTGATTGAATTTGACATTAAAATCCGTATGAGTAATTTTGATAAGAGCTGGTCGTTAAACAGATCTTTAGATATCACATAATAGAATTTATAATAACAGTGCTACGCATGTGGACAATAGGAATAAGTCGTACAACACCCGTAGCATCCGTAGAGGTCGTAGCATAGCCAGGACAAAGATTCCGAAAAAGGCTCAGACAAAGACTACATTTTCTTTGATATAAATAAGGTGATAGAAACCAGGATTCTTAACTGTTATTGTACGTTTAGAATCCTAAAAACATTTCGGTGTCTTACTTTTTGAGTAAACATCTCAAAGTCACTATTACTTTAAACACATCCGATGAAAAATGACTACACTGAACCGAGAATGCCAAATAAAGGAGTGGATCACAGAAATGTCAAGAAAGCTCAACTTGGGCTCTGTGAGATAGGCCACATCTACCCACCAAATTAGCAAGACCTTCCACCGACCCCTTTACGATCAAAATATTGGGTAAAGAAGGGGTTTGCCGTTTTCGACAGGGGTCGTCCTAAATTGGCGGTGCCGAAACCTGAGTCGGTTGGAGCGACGGAATTGCCGTCCACTTTTCTACGCGGGTGATTTATTCCTTCATTTAGATTTATACAGAGCTGTTCGGGTTGATTTTTGTTTAGTTTACGAGAGTAGAATTACTTATACTTGGGGGTAAAACTTGTAGTGGGTCTAGTTGTAAGTAGACATTTACTAGTCCGCCTGGAGCGACATAACCATATCTGTTGTCATAATGTTTTCTGGTTTGAAGTACAAAGTGAGGTTTTGGTGGAAACTTGAGAAAAAATTTATGCTCTCTTTGTATTTTTTTCCTGAAACTTGTGTTCTTCCACAAGTTGATGTGTAATAAAGGTTTATTAACCATTAAGTGCCAATGATCAAAAACATGCCATTTCGCATTCACAACAAAGTTCCACTCCAGTGTCCAGTGAAAATACAGAGTAAAGGAGATTCAACTTCTGGTTCTCTCAAGTTAACAGGTACACAATAGTGACGCGCAAGATTATAACATTCCGGAGTTTTGCGTGTACCATAGTAACCGAAGACAGTAAACCATTTGTCAATTAATGGTAAGAGATAAGTCTAACGTCTTTCTTGTCCTGTAAGCTACCTCTTATAGTTAAAAGAAAGTTTGAGGACCCAGTGGAGCTGTGAAGAATGGTCTGCTTTGACACCAGGGGTCAAATCCCTGCTGTGCACCAATGGTTTTTGTTTGTGCGCATTTTACAGCATCCCTGCGATGAAAGCGTTTAATGTGTAGAGGACTTTAGTACCTAGACAAACCTCTGTAAGGTTTACTGGTACTTTTTGATAGAAACGATGTAAATTACTTATACTATGAATAAAAAAAATAATTTCATTCCTAAGAAACCCTCAACCACCTGGCATGGTGGTAAGATACTGTCTAGTGTCCACTTGGGGAACTTCCATCCTCGAGTTGAAAAATCTGTCGCTAAAACATCTACTATGTTCAGGCAGCTGTCCTTGAAAACTAGTTCCCATTCCAGGCCTAGCGTAATTCATAACTGCATCATCATTTACCTACAGGTGAAATAGTGGTTAAATGCTAGCGTATACGATATAAGTAGAAATAAAAATAGAATAGTTCTCAATAGTCTATTCATAGTTAGTGATGTTTTCGTCATATCAAACGTCGACATGAGGAAGATCTGCATCTTCCTCATGTCGACGTATAGTTGAATGCCATATCCTTGCTGCTATCCTTCTTTTTGACGTTTGATAACATTACACCAATCGATATTTATGTAAAGACGGTAGTCTTATTACTTAGCCTATCGGCGTAATCAACGCAAGTGAAAGCCGGTTTACATATGTATTTGTTTATTAGTTTGTTTATTGTAGCCTCGGGGTGCAGTTATTCAACTATGAAAACGCAATTGTTCAATACGGTAGCGCGAGTGATGAAGATACGAGAAGCCAAATCAAAGATTCGAATAGACAACGTCAATTTGTATCAAAATACCAATTTCGAAATCCTAGAATACTTCCAGAAAACGCAACAGAATAGCGGTGTGGTTTAGCGTGAGAGGTTGTTTTATTAAAATCGTAATACTCGTATATGTTTCCACTAGAAGTGCCCCGCGGCTTCGCCCGCGTTAAAAACTTATTTTATTTACTTAAAACTTTTCTTTTTAAAAACGATTCTATCATTAATTACATCAAATAAGAATTAGCCAAATCGGTTCACCCGTTTTCATGTTATTGCGTGTCTAAGGCAATTCGGGATTCATATTCATAAAACCCAATTTTTTTTAAATTTGTTACCTAACCCATTTCGAAAAATTCTAGAACACGTACTTTATCTCATCTTGTTTCGCCATACACACTTTGAATCCCCGTTCCGTATCCGGGAGGATTTTTATTAAAATCCTTTCTAAGCGGATACCTACGTCATAATAACTATCTGCATTCTAAATTTCAGTGCAATCCGAAACATTTCACCCTCTTAGGGGTGGAATTTCAAAAAACCTGAAACACGTATTTACTTATTTTTTTACTAGAGCACTTGTATGAAGTTTTGAATAGAAAATACTATCTGATCTTGTTTCTCCATACAAACTTTGAACCCCCGTGTCATCCCTTTCAGGGGTGAATATTGGAAATTCCTTTCTCAGAGGAAATTAACGTCGTAATAACTATATGCATGCCAAATTTCAGCGCAATCAGAAACAATATTGATTTTCACACTTTGCTACCCCATTTCACCCTCTTAGGGGTGGAATTAAAAAAAACCTGAAACATGTATTTACTTATTTTTTTACTGAAGCACTTGTGTGAAGTTTCGGATAGAAAAGACTAACTTATCCATACAAACATTGAACCCCCATTTCATCCTCTTAAGGGGTGAATTTTGGAAAATCCATTAGTGGTACCTATACGTACAAAGGGCCTCCGAATTTCAAGTTTTATGACCAGCGGTTTAGGCTGTGCGTTGTCTGTCAGTCAGTCAGTCAGTCAGTATGTCAGGACAAAGATTCTTATAGTATTAGATAGATTAGATCCCGATGAGATGCAATTTTCTTTAAACGGTTTGTAATTAATCAGCAATTTTTTTCATATTCATATTCATTTATTCCTTCAATTGGGTACATTGTACACTTATCAACGTTAAGAAAATACAACAAATACGTATTAAAATAACAAAAGATAATAGAAATTAAAAATTAATAAACATATTCATAAAATTATATTCATAAAATTATATTACATTGAACACGGAACAATGCACTATTCATGTGAAGCCATCTCAGAAAAATAGAATTATTGACTGACAAGGAAAATGTTACCATATTATAAAAATGTTACTATAATGTCAAATGTAAAATATTAAATTTACAAAAAAACATATAAATGTCAATTTAAAGATGTCAATGTTAAAATTATGAGAATGTCAATAAAGAAGAAAAAGAAGAAAAAAAAACAGTGAAACTACAAATGTCAAAACATAAAATAATGAATAAAACAGAATGAACACATGAATAATAACAAATAAACGTAATAATCATGTCAAAGTTTCAACGTAAAAACTTAATGATATGTTCTAAGTTGGTTTTAACCTACTTTAATTTTTTTTTAATATTCTGACGTAAACGATTGGATGACAGCTGAATGGTTCATTACTTTTTTTTTCTAATTCAAAGCGTTAAATTCTGCTTTTGCTATGTTTACTTGATAATTGGTTATGATTTATTTTATGATTTATGATCTTGACGTGTATATGTGCGTATATTTATACTGCCTACATACTGAATAAATGCTTTGATTCTTTGATTCTAAGCTATCAATATCCTTCCATGCCTTCCTATCATCAATGAACTCTTGCACTGAGTAATACGCTCTATTAATTAGCAGACGTTTTACTGTAGCTTTGAAATGCTTTTCACTTTGCTGGGTCATCCATTCAGGAAGGATGTTATAGAAGCGTATACTGTTGATTGTATAAGATTTACTTATTTTCGATAGTCTGGTTGAAGGAATTATGTGTTTGTTCTTATTTCTCGTGTTGTGAGAATGTATATCGCAATTTTTCTTGTATTTTCCAATATGTTTCCTCGCGTGTAAAATATTAGTTAGAATGTATTGACAAGGCATGGTTAAGACATTGATTTCAGCGAAATGCTTCCTCAGGGATTCTCTGGGACCTAGACCATAGAGAAAGCGAATGGCTCTCTTTTGTAGTATGAAGATTGCATTGGCGTCAGCTGCATTGCCCCAAAGAAGGATGCCATACGCCATCAAGGAGTGAAAATAGCTGAAGTATACTACTCTAGCCGTTTGCAAGTTTGACAACTGTCTTATTTTTTTTACCGCATATGCGGCTGAGCTCAGTTTGCCTGATAGCTCTTCAATATGAGCTCCCCATTGAAGCTTACTATCGATACTTAAACCTAGGAATTTTGTCTGAGCTGTCAAGTTTAAAATATTATCATCAATTATAATAGGCGGTAGGATTTTATCATTGGATAGTGTAAATTTGACACATTTTGTTTTTTTTGCATTTAATGCAAGGTTATTAACACTGAACCAGTTGTGTAGGTCACACAATATTGAGCTGATATTCTCAGCACACAATAGTTTCCTTTTGACTTTAAATAGGAGAGAGGTGTCATCAGCAAATAATATTGGCGTCGTCAATTTATCAAGCAAAAAAGGCAGGTCATTTATGTAAACTAGAAAAAGGAAAGGTCCCAGGATTGATCCCTGGGGAACACCGATATTTACAGGTACGGTGTCAGAGAGTGCACCATCAATATCGACAATCATTACTCTCTCTGTCAGGTATGATTGTACAAGCTTAAGGGCACCATTTCTTACGCCGTAATAAGAAAGTTTACTCAGTAATGTATTATGGTGGACGCAATCAAATGCCTTCGACAAGTCACAATAGATGCCAACTACATCATGTGAGTTTTTCCAGGCTTCATATATCGCATCCACAGATGCAGATTACAGCATCAATTGTAGAACAACCCTTGGTGAATCCAAATTGGTTCGGATGGAATATATTTTTAGAGTTAAGGAAGTCACTTAATTGCATAAGCAGGATCTTCTCGAACACTTTACTAAAAGATGGAAGTATCGAAATAGGTCTGAAGTTGTTAGGTTCACGATGGTTTCCGCTCTTAAATATGGGCAATATTTTGCACACTTCATGAGTTGAGGGAATATGTTCCTATCAACGCATTCATTAAAAATATAGGCTAAGTGAGGAGCCAGTATATCTATAACTTTGTTCAGGAATGAGATTGATAATCCCCATATATCTTCAGCAGACTTAGACTGTAGAGATCTGAAGGTTTTTAATATTGCAGATGCTGTGGTATGGTGGAAACTAAAAACAGTGTCTGTAAATGGGATATATTTTTCTAAGATTTCAGTAGCTTTTATTTGATTCGGCTGAAGAGCTTTTGTACTCTCATAAGGTATTTTTTTTAAATATTCAGCGAAGATATTGGATACCTCTGTAGCATCTGTGATGATTTTGTTATTATAAAGTACTTCAAAGTTACATCTTTGTTGATTCGACTTGCCAGTCTCCGCATTTATAATTGACCATACTGTTTTTATCTTATTCTTTGATTTTATGACTTTATTATTAATGAACATGGCTTTAGCTACTTTACATATATTTTTAAATGTCTTACTGTATAGTTTTACATACCTTAAAAATACGTCGTCTTTACGGAGTTTCTTTTCACCATAAAGCTCATATAATCTATCTCGACTCCTGTAAATACCTTTTGTTGCCCAGTCGTTAAATGTCAGCTTTTCTTTTTTTTTGGTAAATTTTATTAGGGAAGACTTCATCAAAATTTAACATAATTTTTTCGAGAAATTTGTCATGGTAGGCATTTGGGCAATCAGCAATTGAGTTATCCTTATGTATATGTTGAAGATCTTTATTTAATTTTGTTTTAAAAACCTCAATTTTTTTAAGTGTAAATACCTCTTGACTTAGTTATTTTGTTAATATTTGTATTATCTATGTTAGTGGGTAATTTAATATGCTGCCCTGAATGATCGGAGCTTAATTTGTCCATTATTAAGTGATCAAAAGTTTCACAGTTACAAAATATGTTGTCTATGCATGTTGCTGAAACTTCTGTGACTCTCGTAGGCTCTATAAATTGTGGCTGTAAGTTAAAGCTGTCAAAAAAGTTGAGTAAGCTCTTTTTTAAAGCAGTGACTTCTAGCAAATTTATATTAAAATCTCCCGCTACAAGCACACGCTTATTTTTATGGTTCTAATAGTTTTTATGGTTCCAATGGTTCTAAAGAACATGCCATGTCGTCAACTAATGTTACTTTTTGAGTACCAACTGACTGTAGTAATATCTTAATTGAGACGTATGGCTTCAATTTCGAAGTCTAAAGAAACGCACAGACCACTGCAAACAATTACTTAACCCTGCAGCGAGATAATGGGCCCAATTTATCAGTCCTCAATGTCTATCGACTCGCGTGATCTCCGGCAGTTCGTCCCCTTGCCCCTGACTTTTGGCACTCAAAGCTATATAGGGTGTACGCAAAAATATATATTCGTTTTTGTTGGACTTTATAGCAACATCCATCTTATTTGGATATAGGTACCTACGAGTTTATAACTTATCTCGAATTACTGCTATTTTTTTCTGAAGGCTAGCCGGTCGGTTTAACTTTATGTATTTGGATTGATCGTAATTACTACACGACTTAGTATATTATTAGAGACTATGTGAGACATTTACGTAGTACGTACGACATACGTTTGGTACTTTAGCTACCCTGTTCTTTGCAGTAACCAAGCTTTTCCTAAGGATAAAAGTCTTGGCCAGACGAGTATTAAATTATATTAAAACGAACACACAGACACTTCCCATCGCGGAATACAGCGGGTAGCAACGTAGGATAATTAAACCAATGTGAAAAGCAAACAAATTCCACAAGCGTTACCAATATGAAAGTTTTTTTTTTATTTGAGACAAAGTTGACTTGTTACTTGGTAACGATGCTGTCGTGTCGATAAATCGTGCTAGTGTTGGGATGTAGAGAACGGCAGATATTCAAAGTCTTGTACAACCAATTGACTTATACAACGCTTTTATATGAGTACGTGTCTTCTATTATGTAAACATAAGTCTGCATTTGTAACAGCCCTATCTAAGTCAACAAAGGACGTCCTTTGCTTGATGGCAATATAGAATTGGTGAATTGATATTCGCTATCAACCTGTAGGTAGACGATCTTTTGGGTGCTTACTACTCTATGTATTTATACTTTGGTGCTCACATCTCTATACTTACCTGTTTCGAGGCCGACGTGTGTCTCATTCGAATGGCTTTGTTTTAGTGACTAGAAGTATTTACAAAAAAAGAATTAAGAAGAATGATAGTGCATGACCCAAGCCTGAGATCTCTGGAAAGAACGTCTGTTGAGTATTTTATGCAGCGTATAGCAAATTACAGCCTTGTTTAGCCACAACGGTTAGTTATAGTCAGAACGCTTTGTTTTTTTTATCATTATTTCACCTGATGATAAGTGTTGATGTGATCGACGTTGTAGCACCCTTGCCTAGAAGATACCTGTTCACTAGCGATTTGAAGACCCACGGATTGTACTTAACAGGAAACACAGCCTCTGGCAGAGTATTCCATCCATTCGTGCTCCCTCATAAAATAAATGCGAACTTAAATAAGGGCGTAGTATCTGCCTTTCGCTTTTTTATGACAGTAAATAGGCATATATTCTACGAGCAACCTACACACTATTACTCGAATTTTCCCAGTCACCCAAAACCAATTTCGTGATATTTTTTCGTTGATACAAAATAAAACTTTTGTAATGACTTGTGCCTATATAGTTGAACGTACGAGTAATTGTACGATTACATTTGGAAAACCCGTGTTCGGGTGTTTGAATAACTTTACTTGGATTCGGGGACCCATGCATTTATAACACAGGCTATCGTAATAGAATACGAGATAACTACTATAAGAAGTTTACATGAAACCAAGTTCCCGTGCCCACGTTGGGGCAACTATTTTGGAGCTAACATTTTCCGAACCGATCTTGTTAGTTTACACTTCATCATTTGATCGTAGTCATCATTGAGTCAAGGATTGGCGATTAGATTTGCAAAGACAGTCAAATTAGTGCTAACGACAAAGTAAAATCGCTACCAAATAAGTGTTAACGGATATCCGACAAAAAGCTTGACTTAACAAAACATGAACCGTTAATAAAAACAAAAGAGTGGGTTAAAATATTTAAACCGTGCCTCGTTTATCTTTAGCTATCACCAAAAATACATCGGTTTGGAAACTGTGTTAAATTTATCGGGAAATATAAAATATTTAATTCATTAATCCCTGGAGCGATATGAACGGTTACATGGTCATAATGTATCAGTGTTTTATTTACATTGTATACGGTTTTGTTATTTCGTGAAATCGGATTGTGATTATAATGTAATAAATTAGTACAACTAATTATTCTACTAATCCTACAAATGTAAAAGTTTTTAAGTTTGTTATTCGGTTCCCTATTGTTTCGCATAACATTTTTTGTCATAATATACTTTAGCATAATGTTGTTTCTCCTAAACTATTTAAGCATACATTTGGCATAAAGTAATTAGGCATATTTTTCTTGACATAATGACTGTTAGCATAAGCATTTGTGGCATAATATTATAAGAATAATATTATAAACGCATAACTTTAATGCGGCATAATTGTTTAGGCATAATTTTTTTGTCATATTATTATAGCATAATTATGAAATAGTACTTTTTTATATTTTTATCACTTCACGACTAATGTAGCAAGTAGACCGATTTTGTTTAAATTTAACTTTGGAACTTTGGAATAATGGAATAGGACATATAATGCTTTTTAACGCAGACGAAGTTACGAGGCTTAGCTTGTAGATTTACGAAAATATATCATATAATATCGTTTAAAAACTAAATAAACTGGCCAAGTGCAAGTCAGACTGCCGAACTTGAACCTACTGTCACAGTTTAGTACCAACATTTTGTTGGTATTAATAACTTTATATTACTTTATTTCATAAATGTAATTTGGCTACGGACTTGAAGTTTACATATTAACATATATTGATTTAAAAACTTGAAACCACGAACTTTTTTTTGAGCCAACCAACTCTTTACTTAACATGACACGTAGATGACACTCTTAAATTAATTCTGACTTTGGAAGTGTACTATAGTCGTTTTTTTAGAAATTAATACATATATAATTAAGTAAACTTTGTTTATTTTAATTGGAATAATTCAGCATAAAATATGTGTATACATTCAATTATGACTTCATTTATTATGTCTAAAACTATTAGGGCAATAAAAATTATGCCCTATAACTTTATGCGAATCAATATTAGGTCGAAATAATATAGCCTAATGAAAGTTATGCTTGTTTATACAATATTCCAAAAGAAATTATGCGATAGTACTATTATGCCATTTAAAATTATGCGTAACCCGTTATGCCTAAATAAATTAGGATTTTTTTTTTTGCGAAACAAAGGGATCCCTTGTTATTCAATCACGCCAAACTGGTTTGGATGAAATTTTATAGACAGATTTATAACATAGATATAATCGAATAAAAAAAAACTGGTATCTTACAACGTGTAACATATTAAAAACGTTCATTCGAAATTATGGCTTACGATTCCATCGGTTGGTTGACTTAGAAATCTGAACCTTAGTTTAAGCGCGTACATAAGATTAATTTCTACTTATACTAACTTGGTCGTGTTAGCATAGAAAAGATAATAACACTACGTAGTGTTAGTGAGAGCCATAGACAAGTTCTAGTTTCTACGTAACATGATAGTGCGTCCAAACATTTTGTGCTAATTTAGTATATCTGATATAATATAAAAAAAAATGATTACGCGTCACGAAGTGAGTTTACGCGTTTGCTATTATATAAGGATTTAATATTCTAATTGCGGTGTCCAAGGTCTTGCGCTTATTATGTTACACGTTGTATATGCTAGACACTTTTAAATGCAGGCAAAGCCGTGGGGCTTTCTTTTTATAAAATAGTTTATATCCTGGATACGAAATGTGATACTTTCTACGTAGCGTGAACGTAGCCGCAGAACACATCTAGTCATTATTTAATGTAATGCCTATCTGTGAACAGTAAAATTAAATATATATATAATATCTTGGGATGAGAATTGGCATTCTTTTTTTATATAATATAGGCTAGTATTTGACCACTATCTCACCTGTTGGTAAGTGATGATGCGGTCGAGGATGGTAGTACGCTAGGCCTAGAATGGGAACTGGCTCTCAATGACAGCTGCCGAAACACATTAGATGTTTAAATTTTTCTATTGAAAAATCCATTGGTGCACGGCGGGGATTGAACTTGGTACCTCTGACGTCAAAGCCGACCAATTTCGCACTACACCACTGGGCCCACAGATAACTTTTTTTATATAGGGAAACTGGGTCCTCAAAATCCCACATTTGCTAAAAGTAGACTGCGACCTGAACGCAGCGCCTTCGACCACTCGGCCATCCTGATATCCCAACTCCATGCATATTGAAATTATTAAACACATCTCCACTCTCTTTCTCTCTCTCTCTCTCTCTCTCTCTCTCTCTCTCTCTCTCTCTCTCTCTCTCTCTTGTCGGCAACCAGAGAAGTAAAAATTTTTGAACTCAGAACTGAGGCAATATAAACAAAAAATAAACATAGACAATCAAAGAAGAAGAGAATAAGAGAAATAAAATAAACAAATTGATACCTGAATTTTTAGAAGGTACTTAAAAAGGATTAAAAAATAAATGACCCTTCTTAGTTATTTTTTTGTGTCATTGCAAGAGGTCACTTTTTTATCAAAGCATTTACGTTAAAAGCATCTTAGGCTTAATTTACTATTCCAATTTGTAACAGACGTTTAGACAGCAATGTATTTAAATTACATAATTATTTTTGTTTCAAACATTTTAAGCTTTTTAACCGACTTCTAAAAAAGGAGGTTTCTTAATTCGACTGTATATATATATATTTTTTTTTGTTTGTTCGCGGATAACTTCGTCGTTTATGAACCGATTTTGATTATTCTTTTTTGTTGGAAAGGAGATATCCCAAGTGTGTTACCATAGTAATTTTATCGAGGTCTGATAAGTATCTCCAGAGATATTGAGATAAACACCTCAAAATTGGTACTGAAAATTAATAGCGCGGCATTGAAGTCGGTTCTTTTTTAGTTTTTAAACGATATTATTAAATTTAATAGTTATTTGTGTTAAAAACTCAAATGGAAACATTTTAACTGGAATTTGTTTTATTTATAATGCAATGTTTCTTTAATTATTATTTTTTATAATTTGAGACGCGAATATTTGTTAAAACATTAATTTTCTACATAAACAATCATTTAAGTATGAATTTTTATTCAAATTTTAAAATTGAGGTATTTGCGTAACCTTTAAAACCTACGCTAAAAAAGAAGATGGTTGGTATTACTAATATCACAATTTCTGTAAATACTGTTTATTTTATGCCCCTTGCTACTGTTTATTTTTTTTTTTTTATACAAAAACTCTTTATTGATTACCAATAAAACAAATTGTACAAAACAAAACCACACAATCGGCGGTCTTGTCACTTGAAGCAATTTCTTCCCGATATCAACTTGTCTGGAAGAAAATGTCTGGACGAAATTGCTTCAAGCGATAAGATTGCCAATTGTGTTCCATATTTTGTTTTGTTGTTTTGATTTTGTACAATTTGTTTTATTGGTAATCGATAAAAAGTTTTTATATTGTATATGTAATATACAATACAATTCATAGTACATGTAAATAATATACATGTATATAATATAGTACATATAAAGTCCGCAAATCCATAGAATCGATTCAATAAAATTTTGCATTAGTTATTGTAACAAAAATATGTATCAGACGTAAGTCTGATACATATTTTTGTAACATTATATACCTTATATTATGTATACCTTAGTGCGGCAATTAATTCTATCAAGTGTAAACTTGATAGAATTAATTGCCGCACTAAGGTATAAAACCAAAGTACTGCCAGTAAAAAAATGTAATTATATTAAGAGTAGGTATTATTAAGTAGTTTCATGTACCTAACCCAGTCTTGCGACCTCATAATACGTAACCTTGGCGTTGTTGGGTGAACAAATGCAATAAAAATCAAATGGTGGAGGTCGCGTGCCTATTCGTACAATTCAAATCGATTTACTTGTTAAAGTAAGCGTCCACTTGAAAAACAAAATCAAACTGTTCTCCATTGACAAGAGATATGATTAGTATTTAGTAAATATGTTAGATAATGTGTATGTTCATCTTCACCATTATCAGCCGGAATCAGTCCACTGCTGGACGTAGGTGTCCCCCAATACACGCCACTGAGCCCGATCTTCGGCTGTTTGTTTCCAGTCCAGTCGTGATTGTCGAGAAGTGAGAGCAGAGAGGGAATGGAGAATTACATTATTTGAGTCCACATAGAGCAATGACTTTTTGCCATTTTGGAAATTAGAAAACTTGTCTTCCAAATCGGCTTGCACCAGAAATTATGCTGGCACACAATGAATCGATGTGAAATAAAGTTTCTTATATACTCTAAATTATTAGATCTCTTTATTTGCACATCAAATGAACAGAAACCATTTAAAAAAGATAAACTTTAAACTTATTACATATATTGATGGTTAGAGTATTCTAGGCCTAGCGTGTTGACCATCTTCGACGACATTGCTTTCCACCAGGCGAGATATTGATCAAACGCTTGCTTATAAGATATTTTCAAAAATATAGCAATGCAAGTGGCGGTCTTATCGCTTAGAGCAATGTCTTCAAGACAACCGAACAGTAAATTGTTTGCTCGCGACAAAAAAAAGTTCCAACCTTGTGAAGTTATTAAGAAGTAAGATAAGATCGTAGCGAGTCAGCGAATAAGTTTGATTTAGCCCTGACGCGTCGATCGATACAAAATAATTCTGAGAGCCTCGAACTCTACCAAAAACCGATAAAACCGAGTACATATCAGACGAAGTTCGCTCGACGCGTTATCATTAAGAAATTGTATCAAACTTAGACAAGATACCACTCCGAATGCCGAAAGTTCAGCCGATAAGTAATGTAGCAACGTAAATACTAGAACTTTTCTCTTAGGTGGTTAGAAGGGGCGACTTTTGTAGTGCAATTGTTGAGCGCTTAGTGCCATTTTACAAGTGATTTCTACGACTTAATTTCACTTCAATGGTCACTTAATCTTTAAAGTAAGGCCAAATAACGAAATCTCATAGTATTAATTGAATTTACCTATGCTAGTTTTTATTACCATGTATCATAATTGTTGCTAATTTGAGAAACAGTAATTCAATATTACAAAAAAAACAATAAGTTTTCCATTTCATATTATCACTTTTGAAACTTATTGGAACCTTTCGTTTAACATTTATAAACATTACTTTCGAATAGATACTTAAACAAATATAAAGACTACTTTTTAGTAGCATAATAGTGAAAGGTTTTTCTCTGCACTTCGTGTATTCGATTAAAAGGGGATTATTTTGCAAAGAATGGAATGAAACTTATTCAACTTTAGGTTCATTCTTTACGGCATTGCGCTATTGGCTATGTGGCATTGAATTTACACACATGACACAAATAATCTAAAAAGTTGCGCAACAAAAAGTTCCTTTCTATAAGTTCCTCCTACAATCTGATAAATTCATTTAGGTGATGATATAAATTGGATAGGAAATAGATAGTTTGTGAGACAGGCTGTGGTTAACTTTGATCGTAAGCGAAACTTTTTTTATTGTATTCGATGTGTGTCGACTCCAGTAAGGTACTTAATGTATTCAGAGAGGCTCTAAGGTAATGCTTTGACGGAATTCGAAATCGCCACGTTTGAAAAGATCTATGCAGAACTCTTTATGCCGATACTCTTTATATCTATTTAACCCCCGACGCAAAATAAGAGGTGTTATAAATAAGTTTGACGTGTGTCTCTGTGTAAGTGTGTGTGTGTTTGCTGTGGCATTGTAGCGTCTAAGCGGATGAACCCACTTTAATTTTTTTTGACGTGTCGACGTCTTATAAATCGATGAACACGAAAAATTGTAATGTTCCGCGTGCAATCGAGAGCGCGGAAAAGCGATAGAGAGGCACGATCGTATGAACGTTATCACGATAATCGTCCGTAAACCGACTTAACAGACAACCAATTTTTTTGGTTTGATAGGTATTTTAATCTAGAGTGTTCTTAGCTTTGATTCATGAAAATCCACAAATACTTATAATGAAACATTGTACGACATAACACCTCCTACCAACCAAATTTTCGTCTTGAAACCTAAGCCCAAACCATTCTAAATCACACTAAAGGTACGGCCACACCGCGGCGTCCTGTGTTCTGCGGGCGCGATAACAGTACTTTTAAATTGTTTTCTGATCGCGTTTGGTGCGAACCAGTCGGTACAAATACTACTGCGCTATCTGATCGCCGCCTAGATCGCGCACGCAGGTCGCTGCGATGTGTCCGTACCTTAACGCTTTAATTGTTACCAAATATAGAATCTGTTCCGAACTTTCCGGACTTTGTAATGAATGATATATAACATAATTATTGTCTGTCCGTCCATCTGTTTATAGAACTCCTGAAAATATCGCGTGTTGTTCTGTATTTAGGACCCAAGGGTCCATTGGGAGGTCCAAAAGTTTGGTCACAGGTACGAGTAGGTAAGAATAAAACAGCGGATATACGTGGACTCACTGAAGGCAGGGCATAATTTTGGTAGTAAATAAGGTTCGCTCAACCTCAAGGTTTTTGAATTGAGAGGGCCCAGGGGTGCAGTGACAAAAATATTTTTTTTTTTTTTATAATCGAAAAATGTATGTGTGACAGTGTACGAAAAACATAGTTAAGAAACCCCCAGCTAGTGGTAGGACTGTCTAGTGTCCGCCTGTGCATCTACCACCCTCAAGTTGGTAAATCTGTAAATAGTTTCTGCAGCAATATTTGAGAGCCAGTTCTACGCCAAGCGTGCTATTACCCTCGACCGCATCATCACTTACCAACAGTGGAGAAAGTGGTCAAACGCTCGCCTATAAAAATATGTACACCTTTGGTACCTATATGAAATCAATAGTAATAAAGTGCAGCAAAATTAAAAAGCACATACTTCGTTTAAAAATACATGAAAAAAGTATTTTAAAAGTTAATTCAGGTTATAAGCTGCCGTAATCCAAACTTTTAAATACAATGTAGGATTCAACGCGTTGATTATAAAAGTGTGAGTGAGAGTAATTTGTATACAAAAAAGGCTTTTCCAAATCAGTGTTAATAAATGACGGAGTTCTGGGGTAAAAAACATAAAATAAACAGGCCAAGTGCAAGTCGGACTCGCACTCGTAGCGTTCCGTACCACACTACAGTATTTTATAAGATCGAGCAAAAATACCACTATCATTTTTCGCCAGTAAAAAATAATAATTAATAAACATTTTATTTCTTATAACGCCATCTAACGTCTAACAAAGGTGTTAGGGATCGGCATTCCAATATAACGCCATCTATGGACGTTTACATAAGCGTCCATAGATGGCGTTATATTGAAATGCCGAAAAAAATACGTTTCTTGTATGGGGACCCCCTATTACTTTTAACTTCATTCTGTTTTTAGTATTTGTTGTTATAGCGGAAATAGAAATACATCATCTGTGAAAATTTCAACTGTCTTATTATCACGGTTCATGAGCTACAGCCTGGTAACAGACGGACAGACAAACAGACAGACAGACGGACAGAGGAGTCTTAGCAATAGGGTCCCGTTTTACCCTTTGGGTACGGAACCCTAAAAACTATGCTAAATAACTTGTTAAAGGATGAAATTTTCAAATTATCATGTAAAAGTAGTAATATTATTGAAAAAACCCTTAAGTACCAAACTTATGTAATAATTTGTATCTATAACTTTACAAAATATTCAGTGAAACATCAAAAAAGCGATCTATTATAACGTGATTAAAAGATATCTAGCATACCAATTCTTTCATAAACTTACAATTTTAATATGACCTTTAATATAATTTTATTTCATTTAATATTTAAACTGTCAGACATCGTATAAACAATTTGTTTAGCATTATCCCAATTCGGGCAATACCTCAAAGATTGTACACAAATGTCTGTGATTTTATTTGATCGAACAAGATTATCCTTTCCCTTGAGGCGAAGAAATAAACCAACCAATATGGTATCTTGAATAATAAGACGACAATTTTTTTGCAAGATATAACACGTGTAACCGATCTTAATACTAAAAGGTGAAGCGAACATTTCGGATACTTTTTTTAGAATATTGTGTGTACAGAAATATTTGTTATAGTTAAAAGTATTATTTTTTTTCCTGGCATGTTTACCGTCTTCAGTGGTTGCAGAATCATCGCTTACTATCAGCTGAGATAGTGGTCAAATGCTAGCCTATAAGATATAAAAAAACTTAGACAAAAAGTATCTTAGATTCTATAACCCTATTGGCAACAGTGCAAAATTTCAGTTAAATCAGTTAAGCCGTGAAAAAGTCACCTTGTGGTAAGTGATGATATGGTCAAAGATGGTTTAAACGCTGGGCCTGAATACTCTGACTTTTAGAGGTTGTATGCTGCCGGAACAGCGTATGGTTATGGCGTATAGAACAGACGAGTATAAAGTATATTCTCGTCTGTCATATGCGTATGGTTATATCAAGGTAATATAAACAAGATAATACAATAATAATACATCCAATTAATTTACAAAAAATTTTTTATTTAACTTTAACTAGAACTAATAAATTACCACTATTGTAAATGCGAAAATCAGTTTATGTATATGTTGGTTTATGAACTCTTCACGGTCACATGGCTCGACCGAATTTCTTTAAATTTAGCTCAAGGAAAGCCAGTGTGTGGTGGATGGGTTGTCATTTTTGATGCGGGCTAAGCTACGAGGCACTACTAATATTTTTAATCTATAGATAAATATACAACCCAAAAATTGTTTCTACCTATGTCCGTTAAAGAAACCATCCATCCGATGTGCCACAAACCGGTTTCATTAGAAAGACAATGCGAAGATTAAAATAAGGTTAGAAGGTTAAAATAATGCATTAGGCACATTCGGTAACATTTATTTCTTAGCATAGTAACACACGCCAGGTTTCCGCTAATATTTAACATACATGCATTGTTCAAACTTAAATAAATATAAATTATATAGATAGATTCTAATTTTAAATTAAAATGTTGTTAATTTACTTTTACATTGAACATAATTTACTTAGATTAATAGAATGGGAGAAGCCACTGGCTCCTGAAACACAGCTTGACTAGTTCGGGAGCCTATGGATTCAAAACACATGTACCAGAAATTATGTCAAAACAGATTATTTGTATATGTATTTTAAACACTGTCCCACAAGACACAGTTTTAATTGCTTGACACGGAACTATCACATTTTCAACCGACTTCAAAACAGGCTCCCCCTGTTTTGAATTCTACTGTATTCATTTATTTATTTATTTTTATGGTTAAAACCTCAGGTGTCCGTCATCTATTAACTAATTCGGAAAAATCTTTATTTATTTTGATAGAGTGTCCCGTTTGGTCCCATTGTAATTTCATCTAGATCTAATAAATGTCTCCAGAGATATGGAGATAAGCACCTCAAACTTCGTATAAAAAATTACTACACGGCATTTGAATTCGGTTTTTTCGTTTTATATACAATCTTAAATTATGTAAACTATATTCAAATAAAACCACAAAAAATCAAAGTACCTACCTATTTAATATCTACGATTAAATTAAATAATGTATTCTTAGTGCAACATACATTTTTATTTAAATTTTATTTATTTACTTAAAACTTAAACTTCGACTTACACATTCAACACTACCTATATTATATACAAAATAAAACCTTACATAAAAATAGCACAGTAGGTTGTAACGCCATTACAAGAAAAGCTACCATCCTCAACCTCCACTGATATAGGAGGTAAATGCAGGATTACAATTTCAATAAAGGGTCTTCTTATTATTATCTTATAAACAAGGTTGGTACGAGTCTAGACAATATTACTTATGCAAAGTCTCGTCTAAGAGATTTCCATATAAGTGGAGTTTCTAAAGATATCGGATTCTGCGCAGTGGGTGAAGAACAAGTAAGTAAATATTTGTTTTTGAGCAGTGAATATTACCAATAGAACTGTGAACTGCATACAGAGTGTGCATACAGAGTGTGCATGAGTGAACTGCATTCTTCAAGATGGTTCGGTAAAGAGAAGGTTTTTAAACATATAAAACATAGTTTAGAATTTTAAAAAACCGATGTCCAATTCAGTTTCAGTAGCAAGTTTGAGACGTTATCGTAATATCTCTGGAGATACTCAAAAAGTCAAAAGTCAAAGCATTTATTCAGTATATGGGCAAATTACCAATTTGCACTTAAACTTACGTCAAATAACATGAAATAGATCATATTCAATAATAATTATTATATATATAACAGAAACATAAACTTATTGCTTTAAATTTACAGAAAAAAAAACAAAAGTATTGAGCCATTCAGCTTTCATCTAGACGTCGAACGTCACACTCAAAACAAAATGTTTAGTTCCAAATTAATTTAGGGTTGCCACTACTTATCAAATCTTGATAAAATTTTATTGACACTACCTTGGAGATAAACCCTACCAACAAAAAAAAACAACGGGACGCACTCCGGGCGTGTTGTGCATTTGGTCTACTCTCCCTCCGTCTTACGAATTTTCTATCAGGTCACATGTCCTGACGCGAGTTTAATTTTTTTTACCCATTCCAAAAGGTTCACAACGCGCTAAAGAAGTTTTCTATTGAATAAACAATGGGTTACAATCGGGGATTGCCGGCAGAAGTGAAAACTTGAACATTAACGTTGTGCATTTGGTCTACTCTTACGAATTTTTTGTGCGGCCACGTGTCCTGACGCGAGGTCCTGACGTGAGTTTTACATTTTTTATCCATCCCAAAAAGTTCACAACGCTGCTAAAGAAGTTTTCACTATAATACTCATTCAAATCAGTTCACAACATACAAAAAAAACATACTGAAAGTTGGTTAAGAATGTAAAGATAAGTTTCTTTAAAGGACTGTATCATCGATTTTGGAGTTAGGAATGACTTTCATAGATGAAATAGATTATACCAGAGCGTTAATATGACGATGGGATCGAGATGTACCACGCTATCAGTGACATGGAAGCAAACGCTTGTCAATATATTTAAAAAAAAATTACAAGTCTAATTTACGTTTTTAAAAATTCTGCTCGCATTGCCATCGCAATGAGATTTTTTTTTTAATTTATGATAAATAATAATCAAGAATCAATAATTCAAATTTAAGTTCAGCTCGAATACTATTAAGTCAGTTTTTTAAATAAATTCAGCTCGTGATAGGCCCTTACAAGGCCCTACAAGTCTCTCACGAGATGAGACGTTATTATGTCTTTTAGCTTACATTATTAAACAGATTCTGTGGACGTCTTGTCTTATACGTTTAATAATATTGCGGTATTTGGGAGTTTACGTAATGTTTGTGGGGAATATTTGTATTACAGAGCCTCTGAGGTCGGTCAACGTCTGAACATCTCAAGGTGAACATGTGAAAACGATGTACTTCTAAATTTTATATATATACTGTTAGGTATACTGTGCATCATCATCATATACTGTGCGTCTAAAGCAAAGTTATTTTTTAGGGTTTCGTACCTCAAAAAGATAATATGAACTCTTATAGAATCCGTAATTGTGTCCGTCTATCTGTCTTTCTGTCTGTCAAGCGCTTTCTCTCAGGATAGTGTAGAGGTATCAAGTTGATATTTACATCAAATACTTGGTTCTTCAAAGCTATAACATATATCTTGGCATTATAGCTTTGAAAAAATCAAACTTGTAAGTCAACGCGAGCAAAAGATAAATGTATAATATATAACATATTTTGCGATTTTACACGGAAATCAAACCTATAGACTACTTTCCCGCTATGAACCATCGCCGATTAATTACAAGCCACTTAAAGAAAACCTCATTTAAAGCCGTTTTCGAGATAAATAGGAACATCCGTTTCAGAAACGACTTCTCACCCTAACGCATATTAAGCTACACCGTTCTGGCATGGGTATTTACCCATGGATATGGATTTCCACAGGCAAAACTATTACCCATGAAGCACCTGACTAGTACCACAAAAAAAAACTTCATAAAAAAGCAAAGCTATGCAATATATAAAAAAAAAGCAAGCTATGTTAAGCGTAGATGAAACTTAGTGCTTATTTGCAGCTGAATCTCTACCAAGTGGTAGTATTTTGCCTGGCAACCTCAAGGAAGTCCTACATTGAGTATAATTTTAAGCTTCTTTTGTTCGAGTGATGCCGCCACTTTCTTTGAGCTGAAAATTTCCGATTCAGAAATGTATTCGTCAATTAGTTGTGATGATTTTGGTGTAAAGGTCAATGAACTTCAATTTCGTGTAATGTTGCTAAGTAGGTAGGAGTCGCTCTTTATGCTGATTGGAACGTAAATTTAATTGTTGTAATAAATTATTTGTGAATTCAATTGATTTTGTTTATAATATCATATTGTATTTCTACATGGCAGTGTACTATTTCTTGCTTGCGTTAATATTCTGATATATATTGCTTAAATTTTCTACACCGTTTTGTTATTGTTTTCTAGATATATAAATAAAATGAAAAATGAGTCGGATAATTCCTAGGTCATAGAACATACAGTATGTAACTAAAAGTCTTTTTAACTTAAAGGGTTTTTTCTTAGCATGCAAATCTATTGGTAGCAAGAATTTTATACGTTGCTACACTACGCTCATAGGAGAGGCCTATTTCCAACAGTGGACTACGATGAATGATGATGAAACTGCGCTCATTGCTTTCAAACATGTAGATGGTCTTACAATCCCTGCATTTACTATCTTGGTCTATCAAGCCGACCCACATTTCTATTTCATGTTTAAATCTGACAAAGAATTGGTACAATCCTAGTTGGAGTAGCTTAAGTCCTACCACTTACTCTTTCATTTTCTCTAGCAATTTTTTATAGAGTCAATCATTTGTTGGCCATGTCACTTGACGCTAAGTAATGATACGGTCTACAATGTAGCACGCTTGCTTATATAGTATCTGTTACTCGAGGCTTGAAGACCCTATAGGGTTAGCGATTTGACCCACCTCTATCCCACCTATATCCCACGTAGAGGTGGGTCAATTTGCCGGCCCTTTTGTCTCCACTTTACTCTATCCTCAACCTTAGATTCTGAGAGATCACACTCACTCATATCTCTCAACATATTCAACCATCTTGTCTTATCTGTTACTTTGAATCTTTTAACAAAAACGGAAAGCTATAGTGCCAAAAACAAATTCCTGCTACTATAACAATTGAACATTAAACATTATGATTACAACGTATGTACAAGTGACCTAAAATAAGTAAAATCTCAGAGGAAAATGAGGAGAACACCTTAATGGATACCGCTAAGTGAATTAATAATTCGTTATAAATTACTTAACGCTTACATTTTCGTAGCAGAAAATATTTCCGTGTAGCAGTTGATATGATGCTGTGAAAAAAAACGGTTATAACGCAATAAATTATAATAACAATGTAAAAAGATAAAATAAACAGTTTTCGCACATATCGTATTGTAATAGCCGTTATTTTTAAGAGATATCAATAACTATGATAAAAACTTTTAGATCTTAATTCAGTTTCTCTCTTAAATAAATACAACGGCAGTGATCACCAATAACAGTGGATTTTCAATTGCAATTCTTTATCAATCCTAATTTGGCTATCTTATAGGCTAGCTTGTGACCACTAACTCGCCTGATGGTAATCGACGATGTGGTCGCAGATGGTGAACACGCTAGCTCTAGAATACTCTGACTCTAAAGGGCTGTGTGCTGCTGGAACACCGTATGTACGAGTATGGTTACGGCGGCAGATTTTCTCCTTGATGCTGATAAGCTACGTTTTTGTAGCATCTTATTGTATTGCGGCAGCTTTCCTTGAGAGCCAGTCCCCATTCTATGTTACGGTGGCAGATATTCTCCTTGGTGGTAAGCTACTTTTCAACCGACTTCCAAAAAGAAGGAAGTTCTCAATTAGTCTGTATGTTTCTTTTTTCTTTCTTTTTTTGTGTGTGTATGTAACGCGATTACTCCGTCAATTGTGAACCGATTAGAATTATTATTTTTGTAATCGGTAGGGTACGTTTTCGAGGTGGTCCCATTGTAATTTCATTGAGATGTAAAAGAATAAGTATCTTCAGAGATATGACGATAAACGTCTCAAACTTGCTACTGAAATTGACTCGCGGGGCATTGAAGTCAGTTGTTTTCGTTTTTAAATCTAATTATTGGAAGATTTGATTCCACGAAAACCCATGATTCATGAATGCACATAAAAATTTCATTGGTATTTATATAGCTAGGATTAGAACCAACGACCCTCGGGTCAGAATCAGGGTAACTATCCTTTACGCCAAAGGGCCGTCCAATATCACTACGTAAGTATTATAAAATAATGTCCATCACTGCGTCTGTCTGTCTGTTCGCAATAATCTCAATAGCATCTGAACGGATTATCATGCGGTTTTCACCAATAGCCAGAGTGTTTATGAGGAAGGTTTAGGTCTTAGGTGCATAATTCGTTATCCTTTACGCCAAAGGGCCGTCCAATATCACTACGTCAGTATTATAAAACAATGTCCATCACTGCGTCTGTCTGTCTGTTCGCAATAATCTCAATAGCATCTGTACGGATTATCATGCGGTTTTCACCAATAGCCAGAGTGTTTATGAGGAAGGTTTAGGTCTTAGGTGCATAATTCGTTAAGGTTTTGTGTAAATTGGTTGACATATGACGATGATTGTTAAATATGTTAATATTTTATATTCGATGCAACAAACTGATGCAAATTTTGTAGGCATATATGTTCTACCCGTGCGAAGCCGGGGCGGGCTGCTAGTATATATATAAACTTATAGATTTCCTTAAGTACTTCTGTAAATAAATGAGTAAACACGTGTTGCAGGATTTTTCATGGGGGTTGGCAAAAAGTCTGAAAATCAATATGGTTTTTCGGGTTTTATAAATATTAATCCCTATTTCCCTTAGTCACACAATAATTTGAGAATGGCTTAACTGATTTGGCTTTTACTTCTTTGATGTATTTTATGATAGAAAGGTTTTTACAAAATAAAAGTTTTAAGAAAATAAAAGAAGTCTTTAACGCGGGCGAAGCCGCGGGACACTTCTAGTCTATCTATACATTAAAAAAAAATGTTACGTGGAACATCAATATTATATACGCCTACTACCTGACGAACATCCGTGCTTGGATTTGAACTGCCGGCCTCTCGCATAGAAGTCATTATCTATCCATTACGCGTTTACGCCAACGGGCTCTCATTACTTACTCTTATTAATTACTTCAGCACATTCATAAGTATGTTAATATAGATATGTTAAATTATATTCTCAGCCATACATTTTAAGGGTGATTATCCAAAGAACGAGCAAATATTGAAGCCACGTATAGGCTAAATACGTGCCAAAATGTTCTACATATTAAATTCCTATGAAATTATCATAGAGTACGTGTAAATTATATCGCTATCTAATATAACTTCATTACACATATTGAGCAAATTTCGTCTCAGTTTCCTAGCATTGTTCTCTCTTTCTCTTTCCTAGTATATCTTGTTTGCAAATGACATTAACGGAATGTAAGGGATGTAAGGGAGCACAAATACCACCTCAGTGCTCCCAGCCAACCTCACTTGCCCGTGGTGCATCCTGCTGACCAAACGAGGCTCTGGCGACCGACAAATGGTGGTATAACCATTTCGAAATTATGGCGTAGCTAAATACTACAGGCCGGTGACGGGCAGCAGCGTCACCAGTGCGAGGAGCTACGTCCTGCAATCGCCAACCCGCCTGCCCAGCGTGGCTATTAGGGCATATCCCTCCTAATGAGCCGAAGATCGGACTCAGTGGCGTGTCTTGGAAGAGGACTACGTCCAGCAGTGGACTGACATAGGCTGATTACGATGATGATGAAATGACATATTTTATTGAGAACACAACAATTTATGATCGTACAAACCTGAAAAACCGACTTCACATGCCGCGATAGTCAAAGTACTGGCTAGTTATAATCATGTCATCTAAGTATATAAATTTGCTTATATTGTTTATCTCCATATCTCCGGAGGTAATTGTCATTAAATGTTATGCTCGATAAAATAGGCATAATCTCTCAATTTTTTTTTAATTGGTTAAGATTTGACGGAGTTCAGAGGTGACAAACATAAGAAGAAAAAAAATACAGTTGAATTGAGAACCTTTTGTGCAGTCGGTTAAAAATTACATGAACACTCCTCTCATATTATATATGTAAGGTATTGCTCATATGTAGCAGAAGTTTACGATATTTATCTCACGTCAATATTATTTTCTTTTATTTCCTGTCTTTTAAAGCTTACTAGCAACACTAGCAATGTGGGTTGCAGTAGTCTTGTTGTAACCTAATTACTTGTGTCTGAAGTGGGTTTACGTCAATAGTGCAATGAGTGGCGATCGAACTCACAACTTCTCGATCGCCACGCCGACCTTAGCCTTTGGACTATTGCCGCTTATATATTTCATTATTGATTGATTTAAAGAGCAGCGCTGACCTATTGCTGACAACAAATTACTTTTAAACACCTCTAAACTAACCTGCCAGTTTCGTCTGCAGCGGCGGAGTCACCGGCGCCGCAGCAGTCGTCGCAGTGTTCGGAGGATAAACAGGATCGCAGCATTCTCTCTCCGGGAACTCGCTCCCACCAGCACAGCTCACCAGAAGTACCAGGATCCCAATCACGGACCATACTGCACTGAATTTACACTTGCGAATCATCGACGCTATTTCTCCTAAACGAACGTTAACGAACGAATCCGAAGTGAACTTCGCTTCGAACTGACGGACGATAATTGATCTTCTTTTGTCTTTTAAAGACGTCAGGTTCGAATTATAGAGATTGATGTTTGGACTAACTCTTACGCAACGCAATATATCGATAGTCACTTTTTTATTTAACCCAGTTCGTTTTTGCATTCGAACCAGTCTCCACTCTTCGTCCTTTTGTTTTTTGATCTTTTCATCGCAACTTTCCGTTTCTGTCATCTGATACTAAATTACATGACACATTCCGAAGCAATTTACTTATCTTACTGATATGTTTAACACTGATTGTACATAATTGACATTACCGCGGTATTCTTTTGTATATTTTGTATTAAATATGTTTGTTTAATTAAATCTGAAAGAAAGGATGAAAAGAAATGGAAATGTTGAACTGTGTAAAGGTGAAGGAAGGTGTAGAGAAATGAAAAAAGAAACGACAAAATAGGAAAATTAAATTAAAAAGAATTTACATACATACATCATTCTTCAACACTCATGCTGATTTTGACATGGTATCTTTTAGGATACACCACTGAGCCTCATCGCCAGTATTTTTTGTCCTCGAGTTCACAACAGAAGATGTGTCTAAAATATTATTTAAATCTTGATTTTTATGTATGCTCAGAACTCTCCCATCTGTTAACTGATTATATAACTCATTATTTTTGAAGTAAAGACTTGTCGCGGCTAGCCATGTGCAAACCATATCCTTAAAGAGAAAAGATAGATACGTATCATTTTGAACAAAGATATATATATCTTTTATATCTCGATATCCCTAATAACTCTGTGACGCTACGCTCCCTTTCCATCACATAGATTGTTATATGTTTTCATATCTCTTATTCTAACTCCGTGACGCTCTCTTTTTAACGCATATAGAGTATATGCATCTCGCTTACTCTAAATCCTTTACCCTCTCTTTTTAACGCATAGAGAGTTATATGCATCTCGCTTACTCTAACTCCTTTACCCTCTCTTTTTAACGCATGGTATGTTATATGGTTACATCCCGCTTACTCTAACTCCGCGAAATGAGTTGTTGCGTGGAAGATATAAAAGATTTAAAGAGATGGTGGTGAAATGTAAGATATACGGATATAATCAATTTAGTTAAAGGAGATATAACTCTTTTTAGTTAATCACTCCGGAGTTAAACACGTCTAGTCGCGGCACGTTGGGCACTTTTGGGATGGGGAAAAGCACTGAACTCTACACGCTCAGATACAAAAGTTTTCACTTCTGTCGCGTACCCTACGACTGACAGTTTCTTTATTTGATAAGGTATAGCGGAACAATGGTTGGTTCGGTAATTATTTTATCAAAATGTATATTGTATGTCATCATCATCAAAACCAATATTAAACTTATTTAGCTAAAATTTTGTATAGGGATAGCCCGTACTATGGATTAGGCTATAGGATACTTCTTAACGCGGTCAAAGCCGCAGGGCACAGGTTGTTTTATATATTGTTACACACAACCCAACATTTTATCATACGACGGGATTCGAACAATGTACAACAATATAAAGTGTGTAACACTTAAAGAACATAATATATCATTTTATATCTCCAGTCAAATGCAGCAAGACACCTGAGAACACCATTTGATAATAACCTTTCCATAGCGTTTAAATTAAGGTGTGTTTTAGCGACTTCTAAAAATGAGGAGGTTCTCAATTCGACTGTTTTTTATGTGTGCTACCTCAGAACTCTGTCATTTATTAACCGATTTGGAAAATTTCTTTTTTGTTTGAGAAGGGGACATACTCTCCGTTTGGTACCATTGAGCAATTCATCGAGATTTGATGAGTACCTCTAGAGATAATGAGATAAACACCTCAAACTGTGACCTGTTTGAGGGCCCAGTGGTGTAGAGGGAGAATCATCGGCTTTGACGCCAGAGGTACCGAGTACAATCCCCGTCGTGCACCAATGGATTTTGCTATCTAAAAAGGTATGTGCAATTTTTCGCAGTGCTCCGGTAAAGCAAAAACATCATGAAGAAACCCCCAACCCCCGCATGGTGGCAGGACACTATTTAATGTCCGTCTGGCCAGCTACCCCCTCAAGTTAGCAAATCTGTCGCCAAACATCTTGATGTGTTCCGGTAGCTATCCTTGAGAGTCAGTTCCTATTGAAGGCCTAGCGTGCTACCACCCTTGACCGCATCATCACTTACCAACAGGTAAGATAGTGTTCAAACGCTTGCCTACATGATATTTAAAAAAACTTGGTGATAATAATTACATGAAAAAATTGAATTCAGTTTTTTTTAAGTTGTTGAAACGATCTTAATTATTGTGGGGAACCCTAAGCACAGCGGTGGAGCAGTGGACTGTATTTCTTCGGGTTGAGGCCTTCGGATTCCCACACTTATACTGTGAAGCTTTGGAGCTGGGATTTAAACACGTCTTCAAGCCTTGAAACGCTAATTTATTCCTTCTTCACAATCTTCTTATAGCTACTGAGCCATTCACTAGTCACTATCACTATTTACTATTCTTCCTAGTTTTCCTTTCTTCTTTCTTCTAGAGCCGCCGTTGGTGAACTGAACAACTTGGCACGGTAGCGACGCTCTATTTATATTGTTGTTGGTACTTGCAAAAGAGCGAGAGGTCGATAGTCTGGGAGCGCCCGCACTCTGTCTCGCGGGGCGTGTCCTTGTGTGGGCGCACGCACGAGATGCCGACTTTTCGGAGATATACTCTCCCGAGATGCTGTTTAGTCGAGCGCTAACCATCAGAGAGTGCGGAGCTCTCCCAGACCTATGCTATTTGCAAGTACCAACCCTATTCCTAAACCTAACCTGGTCTAGGTTGACTATCTGTTACATCTATTAAAGCCGAACATGCTTTATTTTTATTTATTACCTATCTACTTAGGTTGTACGAATGACCTGTCTGTAGTCCTATAAGACCTATTATACTGTTACAAACCTTATACGAGTTATATTCCTATGTTCTAATAAGAATCTAACAAAATCTATCTATAATAAGGCTGTTTACGAATGCGATACAATTACAAACTATATGTCTATCTATACGAAGCTATAACGAAATGCGAACTCTATACATGGCAAAGTACCCTACCTATCCTAGAGTACTAATCTAAAACTTATCTTTATTATATACATCTTATAACTAACTATACATAGTGCGTTCATATCGTCGGTGTACGTCGTTGTCCGGAACAATTATTAAGCTTTTAAATCGATATCATCTCGTCAGCAATTCTAGAGTAATCTTTCATTCATCATCAGCTTGGTGATATACTAATTAGTGTCTCATCATATTTCAAAACGTAAATTACCCATATACGGATACCCTAAACTTAAGAGGGCATTAAACAAATTGAATTCCTAATACGCTATTTAACTTTTTGTCGGAAATCCGTACGCATAAAATACTTTTGTTCGGAAACTTCTTCTATTTACGGAAGTTTACATTAAAAACGCAAAAAAATATTGTATCCAACTGTTTTGGACAGGTATAATGACTTTTGAAACGTGATAATTCATTTTAATTGCAACTTTTATGCGAAGATTTTCTTTTTGTTCGGAAGATTGGCTTGATTTATCCGTCTCGAGCTTTTCTAATGGCTTTACCTTGTTTTATAAATGTACGTTTTGTTTAGGTCGATTATTGTTACTGTTTATTTTTTTTATGATATAGGTAACAAACAATGATAGTAGCTACAGCAGACCTTGATTTTTCAACCGACTTCCAAAAAGAAGGAGGTTCCCAATTCGACTGTGTTTTTTTTTCTTTTTTTTTGTGTGTATGTTACGCGATTACTCCGTCAATTGTGAACCGATTCGAATGATTATTTTTGTAATCGGTAGGGTACGTTTTTGAGGTAGTCCCATGTAATTTCATTGAGATCTGATAAGTATCTCCAGAGATATGACGATAAACGTCTCAAACTTGCTACTGAAATTGACTCGCAGGGCATTGAAGTCGGTTGTTTTAGTTTTTAAACTATCTTAATTATTGTAGAAACAAATTATTCTCTAGAAGTATTTTCCAGGGAGAAAACGGGGTAATACATTTGTGTGGAAAAGTGCACCCTGCGTTCTCTCTTAAAGGCCTTAAAGAAATCCAGATATCTATATATATATAAAAGAAAGTCGTGTTAGTTACACTATTTATAACTCAAGAACGGCTTTACCGATATGGCTGAAAATTGGTGAGGAGGTAGCTTAGAGACAGGAGACGGACATAGGATACTATTTATTTTGGTGAATTTTTTTTAAATATTTTTTTTCATTTTTATTTGGTGAATGTGTGCGTGTGTAGGGAAACAGCACAATGTTGAAAAACATGCTATTTGCATTCTCAACCAAAATTCCACTGAAAATCTTCATTAAACACCTCATCTTTACTGAAGGTATGACTTAGACTAGACTTTTACTTGAAAACTGACCTGATATGTGACTCTGACCCATCTCTACGACCTATTGATAAATACTTGAATAATTTTAATATTTGACACTGGCTAAATACACTAATCATGTGGAGACATAATGATACTTAAAAAAAATGTATGCTTACAAGCAATCGAGACAATAATAATCAATGCCTAATCAATTTTATATTTTGTCAGAATGTAGGTAAATACAGAGATATGCAAGAATGTGATAGCCAAGTTATGAATGTCGTATGTATACAGTCTTATCCATAAGGCAAAAAATATGAGACAGTTATTCATTAAGTAAGTACCTATACTTATTCAGAATTAGAATTAAATACTGGTGATTATATTTTTACAATCAAAATTAAACTCAATCGAACTAATTTCAAGTTAATAACTTATCTATAACAATAATAACATTGTTTCATTGCATCATGTCTTGCTGACACGCGGTTGAAGTACTTGATTGTTGTATTTTTATTCTATTTCTGTATTGCCACAACTTTATTATTTACTTGATAATCAAAGTGCCATAATACATTACTGAACTTAATATCTCTTTTGTATTCATTGTATTACGTTCATAAAAGCCTAACTTAAGTTAATCTAAAAGGTAACACGACATTCGTTGTCTGTTAGGTGGTACGAAGTTCGCCGGGCCAGCTAGTACGAGTATGTTATAAACTAGATGTGGGCAACCAAAAAAAATTAACCATGATAGCGCTTTCATATATTTAGCAATAATAACTGATGTTTATCCATTTATACATGTATATAGATGGATATAACACCTACTACACTTTTTAGTTTATATTTAGTCATACTTGTACGTGTTGCTGTTCGTTAAATTAAATCATGTATAAGTAGTTATTACCAAATTCAAAAGAGATGGATTGCGATCCATTTAATAGTAGTATAAGCGTACTCGTTAAAACACAAAAGACTTGAAATTAACCCAAAAATTATCCAATTATACTGAGCCCGATCTAAGTCGACAGCAAAAAGAAAATCCATAATGAGCGAAGACAAAACATCGTCTTGAAAAACGTCTTGCCCCGTCCAATTACTGTTTCATCACAAAATAAGGCCTAAAATCTATTACTTGTCATGAAAATCTAATATTAAAAGGCCGACCTAAGTTTTGACGGAAGTTGTAACCGTAGTTAAGGTCTCTATGAAACCTTTTTTATTATTTGACGGTATGTGCCTATTTACCACCCCAACGAGGTTACCTACTGAGTAATAGACTATAGCTGAGTTGCATCATCTTACTTTAACCGTAACTGAAACTATAACCGGTATTTTTGTATGGAGTTAGATTGATTTTTGACGTTTGTTATATTTAAAAAAAATGGTGCAACTCAGCCTAAGTATATTTTCCATGATAACTACTTTTTTATTATATTTATTACCTTTGCCTAGCAGTGGGATCAAATAGGTTAGTTAAGACTGACAATGCTACGATAAGACTACGACATGCTACCACCCTCCGACAGCACCCGTAGAGGCTGTCGGAGGGTATCTCCAATTGTGTACAATATTCTTTTGCCAAGTTATTTAGTTAAACTGACACTATAAATGTATGTAATTATTTTCTAAAATCAATAACTGACAATTTAGTAGGGATTTTCATAAACGCAATATTAACTCCACACTTGGTTGTCTGGAAGAGATCGCTTTATGCGATAAGACCGCGGATTGCATCACTGAATAAGGTTCTTTCTGGTGTACAATAAAGTTTATCTATCTATCTATATTCAGTTTTTTTTTAAATACATATATCTTATAGGATAGCCATTTGAACACTATCTCGCATGGTGGAAAGGGATGATATGGTCTAATATAGTGAACACACTAGGCCTGGAATACTCTCACTCCCAAGATATGTGTGCTGCCGAAATACCGTCAAATTACAGCGGCAGATTTTCAAATCAGTCTGGCGGAACATCGATATAATGCTCGTACCACATGCAAACATTAGTCTCAAAACCTTAGTTCTTAATTGAATTTTTGCATTTAGAAACCCTACCGTCTCACGAATGACTAAACATTGGTCATTTCCTTAGACTTTAGATACTGATACAACAAGAACCTGTCCTTAAGCTATTAGTTTCTTTCGAAACATCAAACAAAAGTTCTGTAATTTGTTAAACTATGGAATCCAAACGCGAAAAGTTTTGATACCTTCAGCTCCCTTGTGAAATCATAATTTTATTCGAGGTTAGATTATCAGATCAGTCAATTAGATGTTTACTTTACGTTTAATTTTGATTTCATCATTATAAGATAAATGATGAGAATGAGAGCTCGTTTCGTGATTTTATTTGTATTATAGTTACAAGAAACAGTAATTTCTCAAATTCTTTATTTCTGCAGAGGCGAAATGTGCTGATCGACTTTTGGTGAGATTATTATTTAAAACAATTAATTAATTATTTAAACTACAACAATTTACGTTCTTGGCACTTTACCACACGGACAGCTCTTAATGTAAGTTAAGTTTGAAATATTTTCTATTATTGTTTTCTATTTAGTTATAGCATAAATGCTTGTGTAATAACTTTGGAAACAAGGAGCCGAATATCGAGCACAGTGGCGTGCCATAGGATAGGCCTATGTCCAGCAGTGGACGAATACTGGCTGTTAATGATGATGATGATGATGAATAACTTTGTACGTATTTCAAAATTAATAAGTATATTTAAAAATCTGTTTACCATAATCAGGTTGCAGTTTAACTACGAGCTTTTCTTAAATATTATTATTTTAATATAATGACACCGACGAGGGTTATTTTTTATGAAATTATAATTAAATAGTCGAATATGAATGATGGTCAAGTAATTACGATGACAACTTAAAAAATCAGTAAAATACAAACCTTTTTAAAAATAAAATTAGAACCCAAATACCGTCGAAATAAATGTTATAATTGGTCAAAAGTCATGTTGTCAAACCTTCGTCTAATTGCCGTCTTTCATTTTCAAATAGCAATATTTCGCCTAAGAACGTGTTAATACTGAACCATTAGGGTACTTAAACATTAGATCAAGTATTTGTCTGGCAACAATAAATAAATAATTATTTTTTAAACACAAGCCTTTTGTAAAGATGCTATCATGCATAATTAAAAGTACAAAACATACCAGCCCAAATTCGACTGTCCTACCGTTTGCCATTACGGAGTTCTAGTCCGTACAGCCCGGCTCATCATGATATCTGATCTAGCTGACCTAATGGGTCAGCTCGATGATACCATGGATATTGTCACCGAAGATACGCAAGTAAACCAAATTTAAGTCCAATCGAACGTCAGAAAGTGGTTCTGATTTAGCTTCCAACTTATAATAATTAAGATAGTTTAAAAACTAAAATAACCGACTTCTAGGCCCCGCTACTCAATTTCAGTTGCAAGTTTGAGACGTTTATCATAATATCTCTGAAGATACTTATCAGATCTCGATAAAATTACAATGGGACCACCTCGAAAACGTATCCTACCAATTACAAAAAGAATAATTCGAATCGGTTCAGAATTGACGGGCAATCGCGTAACATACACAAAAAAAAACCTCAACAGACAAACCTCTTTCAAATCTAAAAGAGCTTCAATTCGAAATGAACAACAACGATTTCGATACAGAAATCCAAAAGGGATACTAATAATACAATACCTATAGCGACTTCGTTTTATCTTCGGCCATACTTTTACTTTTCCAATACATTCCTAAATCACGCGAGCGATAGTGATGTCTGGCGACTTGGGGATATCGAGACAAGGGCAAATGTAATCGATAGTCTATTCGATTGTTGGTAAATATGAATATAGTTCGTTGCACTCGATTTTGAAATGGTATTGAATAAATTATGCGTCTGCATTTTCGTTCCATTTTGGAAGTTTGTACTTCGTGTTTGTACGAGTCTGTTCGGTGGAATAATGTTTGGAGAGAGAACTCGTAGTTTGGAAATGGTATTTTCAACTAGAAATTTTACATTAGTAGTTTCAAATGCTGTATTGTTATTCAAATTTCAAACTTAATCATAAACATGTTCTATGTCTATTGCTTTCATTAGTAATTAAGCGTCGTTAGGGTTTTGTACCTCTAAATAAAAATGAAACGCTTATAAGACACTTTGTTGTCCGTCTGTCTGTATGTCTGTCCGTCTCTCAATACCCTTTTTCTCAGGAACGCGTAAAGGAATTAAGTTGAAATGTATTTCAAATACTCAGGCTCATAGTCGCTGTCAGCTGTGAAAAAATCAAACTTGTTAGTCAAACAAAAAAACAAAAAAATGACTTCAAATGCCGCGTTAGTCACTAATTTCGAAGTTTTTATCTCCCATATCTCTGAAGGTTCACTCATCAGATCTCAATAAGTATACAGTTAGACCAAACGGAAACTATACTCTCTCAAACAAAACAAAAATCGGTAAAAGATTCTAAATCGGTTAAAAAAATAGTTTTATTTGTTTAGTTTCTAGTTATTAAATTTGACAAAGTTGACCAGCAACTGTTCAATCCAAGCCGCATAGGGCACCAATCCCACACAATTACCCGTGTTACTGATTATATTTGGATAAAGAATTCATTCAACGTTCAAAGTTTACATAATGAGGGTATATAAGTATCCTTGGGTGTTGTGATGACGTCATCGTTGTCGCAGCCTATAGGCTATTGATATCATGAAGGCTTTCGTTCATTTATATTTAGTGCGGCATAAAAATCAATACGCAACCGAGTGTGAAGGCTGCTTAAGAATGTAATGAAGGAAGGAAGAAATAAAAGAAGGAATGTAATTCCTCAAACAATATATTATCCGCCTGTCTTGCTACCAAGAAGTAGCTTACTACCATCAAAAAGAAAATTTGCGGCCATAACCTTACGGTGTCCCGATAGCACGCAGCCCTTGAGAGTCAGAGTATACTATTCTAGTCCTAGCGTATGTTATTCAACCATGTTCCACTACACTTACCACCACGCGAGATAGTGGTCAATCGCTATTCTATAAGCTATTAAAAAAAAATTGTGCCTTCTATGAAATCAATCGAAATAAAGTTGTATGTCTTCTAATAACAAAATGTGCATAATTTGAAGATATGATTAATAAGAGAAGTTCCCATTGCACTCGATAGCAGTTTACCAGACGACTAATCTCTAGAAACGATAAATCTATCAACGGCAAACCCCTAACCTTACCACTTAAACGCAAAACCATTTCAAGTGGTTTAATAAAATGTAAATTTCACTAAAAAGAGTAGGCAAATCATGCCGACAATCCCTATAAATAATTCCTCGCACAGACCCTATTTATTAAAGGGAATCGTCAGGAAGGGTTTTGACCGGAAGTCGGTCATATTTTATTTATGTAGCCGTGGAAAAACTGCTGTAGCTTCATGCTTATTGATTTGGATTCGGTAACAAATTTGTGGCATTTTGGCAGCAAGTGTGGGATCTTTTAAAGAAATGCTTATTATGCTTTGTGTTTTTTCAGTGTTATGTATACTTTCATTTGCTGCACCTGTAATTTTATATCGATTTCATGGACTGTCTTGGGCGTCTTCTTGGAAGTTTATAGCATGCCAAGCTTGCCTATTGTAGCGGGTGCAGCATAACCCTGCGCGGAACTACAAAATTTTATAAATTATTGTCATATAATTTAAAAAAAATGCTAACAAATATTTGCATTTTAATATCTTATGTACAGTTGGCCACAAAAAAAAGCGGTTCGGTAACAAGGTTCGGTATCAAGAGACGGTAACAAAAATATCAATAACTACTGTGGCTATATGAAATAAAGATTTTATTGTAAATCAATTTATTTTTTTAAATTACATAGCTCAAGATTATGAAATTGATTTTGAATTAAGTAAGTTCAGTATAAATTGACACTTTACAATGAATTTAGAATAAAGTACTATGGTATTAAATATTCAATTTGTACAAATTTCAATATTTTGTATTGCCGCCTTAAGCTGATAATACAGCTATTATACGATTTGAAATATTTTCCATCAGATTTCCAGAAATTCAAAAATAGTCCATATTTAATTGTATTATATTATTATTATATTTATATTAATTTTACATATTTTTATTATTTTATTTCTTATTCATGGATATAACTAACTAATAAACTCTGGATTTCCATAATGGGGCACTTGCACTCGATACCCTAAAAACATCAAACGGTATGCCATCAGCTGTGATATGATAGAGCCTATATAACTATATAGGGCCTATATAACTTAACCAAGTCCAATAAGTCTTGTTACTTTACAGCTTTAATCTTGCCTAATGTGTAAAACACGAGTTTGTTTACGAAAATTCATCATAATATTGTTTTTGCGTATGCAATTTGGCCTTAGAGTGATTTTCGAGAATCCCCGAACATACATAAGGCACTCTAATCTCGACTCGGCGTTCCCTGATCAATCTTCGCTAAATGATTGATTAGAATACCTACTCTGCCTCATGTTGAGGGGTATTGTGTATTGTGGAAGTATACCTTTTTTATATAATTACGAAAATACGCAGTTTCTTTGATAGCCAAGGAGGCTATGTAAACATTGTACTTCAATAAAGTTCGTAGTAGTCGTATATATTTATCCAACATTATTTTTCGTAATGATAATTTTTTTTTTTATATCTATAGGTCAGAGTTTGAACACTATCTCGCCTGGTGGTAAGCGATGATGTGGCCGACGAATGTTAACAGGTTAGGCCTAGAATACTCTGACTCTCAACGGCAGTTGGACTATCGCAAGGTTATGGCGGCAGATTTTATTCTTGATGGTGGTAAGATACTTTTTAGAAACAAGTTACTAAACAGTAATTACAGATGGCACCACTAATGCATAATTGGTTAAAATGCAATCCATTAGTTTCGGGTGGTATCGGTAGGATCGTACCGTAGCTGAATTAGTACCGTTCCTGGGAATGTTTCCCGGGAGGTACTGGTTCTAGTCCCGTCGATACGGTGAAATTTTGGATTGTATATAACAACTAGCTGTTACCTGCGGCTTCGCCCGCGTTATTTGTGTCTTTATGAGCATTGAGGTCTAGATCGATGATCTCTTAGGCCAAGTCACCATAAATGACCCTTAAAGTCGAACTCAATATCCTGTATTGTTAAAGTCATAATTTTTTTTGGTTAGGCTAGTATACGAAGTTGTGCTGTTTAAATGTTTGACTCAACACAACAGTTCCTGAAACATTTCTTACAAAGAAAATAAGGTGAATAGCTGCGCGAGCGTAGCAAGCGCTATTATTGGGCAAGTGAAAATTTTTTATGGCTTTTTATATCCCTGACAGTTTAATGATCTAATCATCAAGTCTATATAGATGACTCTTAAGTCGAACTCGATATCGTCTATTGTTAAAGTCATTAATCATTACTTGGCACTTGGTAAACCTAACCAAGGTTTACCAAGTTTTGCTGTTTAAGTATTTGAGTCAGTCTAATGTATGAGGCTGTTAAAACACGCTATTATATGCTATGTAGCGTTATTACTGCGCAAGCGAAGCGAGACATTTGTTTATGACTTTTCATGACCCTGAAAGTTTTATGACCTACTAAGTCGACACCGATGACCCTAAGGTTAAACTTGATATCCACTTATTTTAAGGTAAAAATCATTATGATTATTGAAGGTTGAACTGTTCCAATTTATGACATGTTTTGATGAATGTGGCTATTAAAATACAAAAGTTGCTGAAATGTTTCCTACAAAGTACATTTTACAAATGCTTGCACGACCGGAGCGAGCGCTATTTCTGCGCGAGCGTAGTAAGCGCTATCACAGCGCGAGCGAAGCGAGCGCGAAAATTTTTTACGTCATTTTATGACCCTGACAGTTTTTATGACCTACTAAGTTAACACTGATGACACAAAGGTTAAACTTGATATCCACTTATTTTATGGTTAATAATCATTGTGATTATTGAAGGTTGTACTGTTTCAATTTATGGCCTCGTTTTGATGCATGTGGCTATTAAAATACAAAAAAAATGTTGAAACATTACCTTCAAAGTAGATAAACCAAAGGTTTGCGCGAGCGCAGCGAGTGCTATCAATGCGCGAGCGAAGCGAGCGCGAAATTTTTTTTTGTCATTTTATGACCCTGACAGTTTTATGACCTACTAAGTCAACGCCAATGCCCCTAAGGTTAATCTTGATATACACTTATTTCAAGGTTAAAAAATCATTATGATTATTGCAAGTTGTACTGTTCCAATTTATGTCATGTTTTGATGAATGTGGCTATTAAATTACAAAAGTTGCTGAAATGTTTCCTACAATGTAGATATAACTAATGCTTGCACGACCGGAGCGAGCGCTATTACTGCGCGAGCGTAGTAAGCGCTATCACTTAAAACGAAACTGAAATCACGAAAAATGTTTACGACCTTTTTTTATGACCCTGACCGTTTTCATGACCTACTAAGACAACACTGATGACACAGAGGTTAAACTTCATATCCACTTATTTTAAGGTTAATAATCATTATGTTTATTGAAGGTTGTACTGTTTCAATTTATGGACTCGTTGTGATGCATGTGGCTATTAATATACAAAAGTTGCTGAAATGTTTCCTACAAAGTAGACATAACAATTGCTTGCGAGACCGGAGCGAGCGCTATCACTGCGCGAGCGTAGCAAGCGCTATCACTGAGCGAGCGAAGCGAGCGCGAATCATTTTTACAACCTTCTGTGACCCTGATAGTTTTTATGACCTACTAAGTTAACACTGATGGCACAAAGGTTAAACTTGATATCCACTTATTTTAAGGTTAAAATTCATAATGATTATTGAAGGTTGTACTATTTCAATTTATGGACTCGTTCTGATGCATGTGGCTATCAAAATACAAAAGTTGCTGAAATATTACCTACAAAGTAGATAAAACAAAGGTTTGCGTGAGCGCAGCGAGCGCTATCACTGCGCGAGCGAAGTGAGCGCGAAAATTTTTACGTGTTATGACTCTGACAGTTTTTATAACCTACTTAGTCAATACCTATGTTAAAACACGAATGCTTTTGAAATTCTTCCCACAAAGCAGATAAAACACGTTGGGCAAGCAAAGCCATCGCGTAAATTTTGATGACTTTTAATGACCCTGACAGTTTTATGGCCTAATTAAGGTACTTATTAAGTTTAGTCATTATCTATGAACCTAAGCTCAAACTTTTATGATTATGCAAACTCTATGTAAAGTTAAGAAAAAATATAGGCACCAACACTTAACTGCCGAAAAAAGTATTCCTTGCCCTTTTATGCCCTATTTAATGTCTTTGTACAAAATTTCATCTGAATCGGTCATGCCGTTTGGCCGAAAAGAGGTCACATATTTACAAAATTCCATAATAAAAATATAGACAATCGAAATTTCCACCCAAAAAAAATGTATTTGTTGCCCTTCTATGTCTTTTTGACTGCCTGTGTATAAAATTTCAGCTTAAATGTTTAACCCGTTTGACCGAGAGTGCCACACATTTACAAAGTTCAATTTAAAAATTCTAGACACCTGGACTCCACTGCCAGAAAAAAGTATCCTATGTGATTCTATGCTATACAAACTGTAATATGTATAAAATTTCAGCTGAATCGGTCAAGCTGTTTAGCTGATAAGAGGCAACACATTCACAAAATTCAATAAAAAAAATCTAAACACTCAGACTCGATGGCAAAAAAAAAAGTATCCGATATCCTATTCTGCCCTATGAACTGTCTTTATACAACATTTCAGGCAAATCGGTCAAGCCGTTTATTCGAGAAGAGGTCTTATATTTACAAAATTCAATTTAAAAAATCTGGACCCCCTGACTCGATAGCCTAAAAAAAGTATCCCATATCCTATTCTACTCTATGAACTGTCTTTATACAACATTTCAGGCAAATCGGTCAAGCCGTTTATTCGAGAAGATGTCTTATATTTACAAAATTCAATTAAAAATATCTGGACCCCCTGACTCGATAGCGAAATAAAAAGTATTCTATATCCTATTCTGACCTATGAACTGTCTTTATACAACATGTCAGGCAAATCGGTCAAGCCGTGTATTTGAGAAGAGATTTTATATTTACAAAATACAATTAAAAATATTTGGACCCTCTGACTCGATAGCCAGAAAAAAAGTATTTTATATTCTTTTCTGCCTTATGAACTGTCTTCATACAACATTTCAGGCAAATTGGTGTAGCCGTTTATTCTAAAAGAGGTCCTTTAGTTACAAAATTCAATTTAAAATATCTGGACCCCCTGACTCGACAGCCAGAAAAAAAGTATCCTATATCCTATTCTGCCCTATGACATGTATACATATAAAATTTCCGGCAAATCGGTCAAGCCTTTTATTCGAGAAGAAGTCTTATATTTACAAAGTTCAATTAAAAATATCTGAACCCCCTGACTCGGTAGCCAAAAAAAAGTATCCCATATCCTATTCTACAATATGAACTGTCTTTATGCAACATTTCAGGCAAATCGGTCAAGCCGTTTATTCGAGAAGAGGTCTTATAATTACAAAATTCAATTAAAAATATCTGGACCCCCTGACTCGATAGCCAAAAAATAAGTATCCCATATCCTATTCTACCCTATGAACTGTCTTAATACAACATTTCAGGCAAATCGGTCAAGCCGTTTATTCGAGAAGAGGTCTTATATTTACAAAATTCAATTAAAAATATCTGGGCCCCCTGACTCGATAGCCAGAAAAAAAGTATTCTAAATCCTATTCTGCCCTATGAACTGTCTTTATACAATTTGTCAGGCAAATCGGTCAAGCCGTTTATTTGAGAAGAGATCTTATATTTACAAAATTCAATTAAAAATATTTGGACCTTCTGACTCGATAGCCAGAAAAAAAGTATCCTATATCCTATTCTGCCTTATGAACTGTCTTTATACAATATTTCAGGCAAATCGGTCAAGCCGTTTATTCGAAAAGAGGTCCTTTAGTTACAAAATTCAATTTAAAATATCTGGACCCCCTGACTCGACAGCCAGAAAAAAAGTATCCTATATCCTATTCTGCCCTATGACATGTATACATATAAAATTTCCGGCAAATCGGTCAAGCCTTTTATTCGAGAAGAAGTCTTATATTTACAAAGTTCAATTAAAAATATCTGAACCCCCTGACTCGGTAGCCAAAAAAAAGTATCCCATATCCTATTCTACAATATGAACTGTCTTTATGCAACATTTCAGGCAAATCGGTCAAGCCGTTTATTCGAGAAGAGGTCTTATAATTACAAAATTCAATTAAAAATATCTGGACCCCCTGACTCGATAGCCAAAAAATAAGTATCCCATATCCTATTCTACCCTATGAACTGTCTTAATACAACATTTCAGGCAAATCGGTCAAGCCGTTTATTCGAGAAGAGGTCTTATATTTACAAAATTCAATTAAAAATATCTGGGCCCCCTGACTCGATAGCCAGAAAAAAAGTATTCTAAATCCTATTCTGCCCTATGAACTGTCTTTATACAATTTGTCAGGCAAATCGGTCAAGCCGTTTATTTGAGAAGAGATCTTATATTTACAAAATTCAATTAAAAATATTTGGACCTTCTGACTCGATAGCCAGAAAAAAAGTATCCTATATCCTATTCTGCCTTATGAACTGTCTTTATACAATATTTCAGGCAAATCGGTCAAGCCGTTTATTCGAAAAGAGGTCCTTTAGTTACAAAATTCAATTAAAAATATCTGGACCCCCTGACTCGATAGCCAAAAAAAAAGTATCCGATATCCTATTCTGCCTTATGTTCTATCTTTGTACAAAATTTCAGCCAAATCGGTCAAGCCGTTTGACCGTGAAGAAGTCCCAAACAAACAAACAAATAAACAAACTGACTTTCGCATTTATAATATTGGTGTTGATTGGTGTTGATGTACAAAAATATAAAGTGTAGATAACACTTAAGGAAACATAATATATATTACAAAACATGTTTAATATTATGTTAACTATGGCAAGTGTAACGCAGAACCCTAGCAATTCACAGTTTATCCAAACTTAGTATTTAAATAAAGCCTTGTTAAGAACGCTAATATAATAACGGTAGTTTTCTTATAGGTAAGAATATGTATTTTTTTCAGCCCAGATGATGTGTTATACCGTAATATTGGCTCATAAGCTGACTAATCTCATAAAATAAGATTGCCTCATCAATCTCTGCTAAATGATTGATTATAGAAATGCTTCGTTCGCTTTTGTTGTCATGATCAACCTTTTTGGGGTTCCGTACGTCAAATAATATAGACAATAAAGGCATTTTGAAACCCTAATGGTAATTTTCTATCTGGTTATCTGTTTGCAATTGCAAATAAATATTTCTGTGTCCTATAACTACCATTTTGACAGCCCGTTGGTTGTTGGTGTAAGAGATAGACGGATTCTAAGCTAGAGGTCGTCAGTTCGAATCCTAATACGGGTTTTCGTCCATAAGTGGTAATCGATATTCCGCCTGATTTGCCCCCAAAAAGTAGCTTACCACTATCGAAAAGAAAATCTGCCGCCATAACCTTATGGAGTTCTGACAGCACACAACCCTTGAGAGAGGACCATTATAGACCTAGGAGGACCATTCTTCACCATCTTCAACCACATCATCGCTTACTACTAGAGGAGATAGTGGCAAAATTTTATAAATTAAAACTATTAAAGAGTATTCTTCATCTATCTGACTGTTAAACCTTGCTTCTTGCCAAATTTTGTGATTCTTATTAAACTAACTATAGGTACTGCCTTTAATCAGCGATTTATCTAAATTGAAATGTGACCTAAAACGTATTCTTAACAGTAAGTCAATTCATTATTGAGCTCGAATGGATAGATAGAATTTAATTTGTACCATATAACACAATAATATCAATTATTTCTTAAATAAATATGTCACGTCGATACCGCAGTATAAAGAAACCATTAGTAATTCATTAACTATTGATTTGTATTGGCTTGTGGTAAGGACACATACATTTTATATTACTATGATATGACATGATTTTATTTAATCGTCTGGGGTAGGCTAGTTTGTTTTAAACCAAAAAGATAATACTAAATAGAGGTAGCAAGAATAATAAACTTTTAAGACTAAAAATATGACCTTTAATCATGTTTTTACTCTTTTCTTCACATTTTTTATTGTTCGACAGATATTTTTACAGTAAGTGTAAGCGAGATAGAAATAAAGGTGGGGTGAATTAATTTGTCTTCACACCGATGTTCTACCTTGCAAAGTCTAGTTAGGGCGCAATATTTTTGTTTTAGGTTGTGAGTTTGGAAATAGGAAACATGATGGAAGGATTTATCTTGAGTGCAAGCTCCCTTGCGTGCAGAAACTAACGTCAAGGATATACTAAAGTGGAAATAGAAAGCTGACATGCTTATCTCCAACATCAAGTGAGATAAATAAAATGGGTAAACTTGAGCTTGAATAATTAATATTTTGTTGTTTTTTTAGCATTTTCATTCTAAATTACATCTAAAACATATATGTTGTATATATATATTTGTAAAGCATATATATAAAACTTTTATTTTGATGTCGTATTTAAAAGGTTTTGAGATAAAAAAAAAATTGATAACATAATATAGGGCCAAAAATCGACCAACTATTTTAATTTTTATAATATCGATATACTCTATGTCACTCTCACAATTAGAAGAATCTAATGACGCCCCTCAAGCTAAAATCCATTAAGCCATGTAGTACAGAGCTTTCTAAAGAAATATACTTACACACATACACTCGAAAAGCATAACCTACTTTCTGCCGCCGTTTGGCGCTCTCGGGTAGAAATAAATAAATTCTTACAAAGTGTCAACTATCTGCAGAGAGATAGAGAGTATGAGGTACATTCTGGAACAATGGAGTGTTCTTGAACTGGTTTTCGAAAATATTTCATCTACAGAAAGCTTTGGTATTCCCGAGTGATACATGTTTATGCTATATTCGTTCTAATTTGCTACCATGATCAACATTTGCTTGAGTAAAACTGTGGCTAAAGATGGCCCTCGATGGTCTTCGAATTCCGTCGAGTAAATGTACTAGTGAACAGTTATTTTTTTATTTATAACTAGTACTAGTGGATCAGAATCTGTGATTGTTATATGTGTCTTTTAAAACCCAGGTATTTCTATTTCAAATTCCACTATACGTCTTTCTATAGCCGCCTGTAGCCGATAGCGTAGACATATTTCCCGTAGCATAAGCTACACCGTTCCGCTACGCCGTAGAAAGATAGACGTTGTAGCTTATCACAAGAGACGAATAAATTCATAAATAGATAGATAGAAAATCTTCGAGAGAGAACGTTGATATTATTTTAAATACGTTTATATAATTAAAAATACACGGCCAACTTTTATAACAAATTAATATTATAATCTATATGTTACCTCTAGGTACCTACTTATGCAAAGGTAAATTCTATGAGGTTAAGTGTATTATAAGTTAATATCTATAGTAATATTGATATACTTGCATTGGTATAGTGGGATATACACCCTCCCCTTCTTTCCTCCACTGCAATATTTTGAATTATATAAATAACATTTTTAATAAAAAAATATTTATAAACATATTTCGTCATTAAATATTTGCCACAAAATTTCCACCAACGAAATATATTTCGCATAAAAAATTAATACTGTCAATATAACATCATAAAAGTCAGATGCGATGTATATACAAGCCTCGTATTTTATTCTTATTCCAGGTCACGCCGTGACCTGGAACTAATATGCCAGGAGCCTAGGCTTTGCATAAAGATAGGTGTTTACAGCTGAAAGATGAGCTTCATATAATTCAGTTGCTGTCTCAGAAAAGTGCCCCCATATAACAGAAAGTGATTTATAGATTACTGCGTCCTGCGGCTTTGCCCGCGTTTAATCCTGATTATAAAACTTCCTCATTAATCACTCCATCTATTGATGAAAACCGCATTAACATCCGTTCCGAAATTAAAAGATCTAAGCGTATAGAAGGAGGCTCTGCCAGCGAGAAGTGACTTTGTTTTATACTTTGTAAAGATTTAAAGTTTGTATTTCTTAATAAAGGTACGGACACACCGCAGCGACCTGCGTGCGCGATCCAGGCGGCGATCAGATAGCGCAGTATTTGTACCTACTCGTTCACACCAAACGCGATCAGAAAACAATTGAAAAGTACTGAGATTGCGCCTGCAGATCACAGGAAACTACGTTGTGTTAAGGTACGGACACACCCTGCGCTGCGGTGTGTCCATACCTTAAGGTTGTAATTAGTTATTGAATCTAGATCTTAATATTGAAGCCTGACAAATGTAGTTTAATTTATATGGATATGCCACTAAGATTCGACAAAGCCACATTACATCTACACTGGGCCGTAATTAGGGTTCATTCCCGGGAATTCTCGAGGCGAGAATTCCCGGGAAATCGTCGGGCCTTGTTCCCGGGAAATTAAGCTCGAGAAAAGTCGAGAACTCGAGAAAAGTCGAGAACTCGAGAAATCATATTATATCAATCATAGTAAATAAAATAAGAAACCGGCTGTCTGATAAAGCTATATATGCTTTAGTTTTTCTAAATACATATTTTATTAGACAGAGAAGCAGATCTAATTGTTTTATATGTATGTTCAGATTCTCAGATGTTGTTTATTGATCTTGCAAATTTTAAAGTTGATTTTTTTCCTAATTAACCTGCCAAAAATGGTGCTGTGATTGTAATTATAAGTCAGCAAGTACAAAATCAGCAGACTGAACATATCCGCTTACATCGAGGAGTGAGACAAGGGGACGTTATATCCCTCAAATTGTTCACTAACGCTCTAGAGGATAATATGTTCAAAACGCTGAATTGGAAAGGACGGGATAAAAATATGAACGGCAATTACATTTCACATTTGAGATTTGCGACATGACAATATCATCATATTGTCTTCATGGCTGAAACCGTACAGGGCTTACAATACATGCTGACTACCCTTGCCGATTCTTGTGCACGCATCGATCTCCGGATGAACTTGGATAAGACCAAGATCATGTTCAACGAATATGTTATTGCCGATTGCCCTAAACGGAGTTCCTCTCGAAGTTGTTCACTAATACGTCAACCTTGGGCAAATATTGCAATTTGGTAGAAAAACTTCGAGAAGGAAGCTCGCAGAAGGATACAGCTGAGATGGGCAGCATTAGGAAAACTTTGTCGCGTCTTTTCATCGCCCATACCACAAAGCCTTAAGACAAAAGTCTTTAACGAGTGCGTCATATCCGTTATTACTTGCTGGGCCGAGACGTGGACACTGACCGTACGACTAGTTCACCAAGTTGCTCAGCGAGCTATGGAGAGGGCTCGGATTTTTTCTGAAGGATCAAATTCGAAACGACGTCATCCGTCAGAGAACCAAAGAAATGAAATGGCAAAGGGCCAGGTCACATCTGTCGTAGAACCGATAACTGTTGTTGTAGACAAGTTCTAGAGTGGAGACCACGGCTCGGCAACTGTAGTGTACGACAACCTCCAGCTAAGTAGAGCGATGATATACGCAAGCTGACTGGCAGCGGTTGGAAACAAGTAGCTGAAAATTGAGCTCAGTGGCGTGCCATAGGAGAAGTCTATGTCTAGCAGTGGATGAAAACTGGCTGATTATGATAGTATTCACGTTTTTATTAACGTTTTAATTTTTTTTGTTTTGTTTTAGAGAAGCTAACTGTGATGAAAACTGGCAATAAATTTTTATGATTATTTTGATACTTAATTTGGGAGGTAAACCAGCTAATTTATTGATTTATAATAAGATGTTTTTTACTATACACATTTTTAATTTTGTGACGACTTTTTTCATTATTTGAACCGAAAAGATATGCAAAAACATACGTAAATGTAAATTTCTCGACAACCCGAGAAGAGCCGAGAAATTAGCCTCGAGAATTCTCGAGACCCGAGAAATTGAAAGCTCGAGAAATCATGAACTCTAGCCGCAATGAAAGCGGCTATAAAAGCTATAACTTTTGAAATAAAAACCAATTTAAAGTTTTAATCATTACAAATATAGGAAGAAGTAAAATCCTTTATGTGTCTTTTTGGTGATTGTATTAAAAACCATAATTTAAAACTTAAGACAACTTTTGAAAAATTCGCTAATTTGGTGAAAAGCATGCCAAACCGTATAACAGCTGCTTGTGGTAACACGAAATATTAAAAATGTGTAAAAACTACATATTTCATTTTTCCGAAATCTAGTAGACTATATAAATATATATGTAGAGTTATATTATATATAGATATATATGTATATTAAAACGATATATTTAAGACAAACTTCGGATCTAAACTACATAATCTACCTATATGTAATATTCTAAAATAATAAATGTATAGTATAATACTTATATACATATGTTACATAAACAACTAAAAAAAATGCCTTATGACAATATCAAAATTATATAAACTACAATATATAATACTTAAACTATAAATAAAAGACAGAGCCTAAGTCACCTGTAGTAACCTAGCTTCATTAAAAATCTGGAATTTATAAAAATGCGTAAGAACTAGAGAAAAAATATAATTCACTTTTGGCACAAAAGTCTAATATATTTTAATGTAGTTGTGTATAATGATAAAGCTATAGATAAACACTTTATTACACCATACAAAAGAGCGACTATTAAAATTTGTCTATAAAAATTACAGAAGCCCCTTATATCTGAGAGATAAATCTCTCTCCAACAATAACAGGTATAAATAATTTATCCCGTAATTCTGCTTCAAGCTTATTCAGCAGCTTCAAGATTACAACACAGTTTACATTTTAAATTCCTCTTGAAAATTTAATAAGTGATTCTTACGAACTACCTTCCCGCCATGCCAGCTTACATACTTTCCCGCGCTTTCAAACTTCTTCAATACAAACCAGCTCTCAGACCGAGCATGCAGGTTTAAAAATATAGGTGTATAGCATCCGGCGATCAACAACCTATATAAGTAGGTCATACATTATAGCAATACGATAAGATCTAATAAACTCAGGCTCGCAATCCACAGGGCATTCCAGCAATCACTATACCAACTGGCACCACAACACGCACCGGCCGATAACTTTAGGGAGCAATAAAAAAATAATCGTTAGAAAAGGAGGGATGAAGTGAATTACGTTTTAAAAAAATCGAAAAGCGCACGCGCGATGTGGAACGCGCCATCCGTGCGTGATCGACGGGGGCAGCGGCGGTACTAACGTACTCGTACTATGCCTGGAAAGGCTTTAGCTGCCCCTACTGCCCCTTCGCCCCGCACTACCCCTTTCTGCCCTCGGCCGAAGCTTCCACTACACGCCTAAAACGGCAGATCCACAATCCTACTCTATCAATTTTCAACCGTTTCCGCAAAGCTTTTGATACCAATTTCCTTTGAAACCGCTGAAGATTTTCCAACGGTAAGACTGCCTGAAAGCGAATGCACGGCCCGTGTACAAGTCAATAGGTTCTACAGCTTTCTTTAACTGCAAAAGATTCTCGCCCTTAACACCGCTACTTAAAGACTATAAACGTTTGAAGTAGTAAAACGTGAGTAAAACCAGGTGCGAATGTGTGCGAGGTACACAAACGTTTGAATTCGATTGTGTTGTAATTGTTATGTACCGTTACGTAATAATGGTTCTTATTTTACTAATTATAAGAAACATATTCCTATTGGAAGTGGAATTTCTGAATATACTGTTTGCTTTCCACAGTTCATAATAACTAGAGCTTTTCAATGTGCGATTAGATTTTCTAATAACTTCATATTAAGGTTCATTTTGGTTTGTAGTGTTTTGCGAAGAAAAATCGAAATTTAACACCAGACGACTGATATTAATGCCGGTGTAGATTTTGTCAAATGAGTGTCAGAAGTGCATTTTATCTCGGGGGAATGCATAATTCTGTGGAAACGTGTTCATTTGAATAATGGTTGAGGTAATAACTAATTTAGAGTCGTGACGTCATGACCGCCGGGTCAATTACTGTTACTTAAGTGTTTCGTGTATGATTCCTGCAGCAGAATTAATAAAAAAATAATAAAACATTTTGAGGGCCCGGTGGTGTCATGGGAGAATGGTTAGCTTTGAGGCCAGAGGTACCGAGTTCAATCCCCGCCTTGCATTAATGGATTTTTCTGTCGAAAAATGTATGTGTGCTTTTTGCAGTGGCCCTCCGGTGAAGGAAAACATCGTTGAGAAACCTCCGACCCCCGCATGGTAATAGGACACTATCTAGTGCCCGCCTCGCCAGCAACCACCCTCAAGTTAGAAATTCTGTCGCAAAAGCTCTAACAGTTTCGGAAGTTATCCTTGAGATCCAGTTCCCATTCTAGGCCTAGCGTGCTACCATCCTCGACCGCATCATCACTTACCATCAGGTGAGATAATAGTCAAACACTAGCCTAAATTAAATTTTCAAAAATGTATAAGTTAAAAGTGAAAAAAAATTGATGTGTACGAATACAAAATAACCCAGAAGGCATCAACTCACATAAAAGTGAAACCACTAAAACCACTCTCCAATAGTGTTATTTCACGGGAATTCGTTAATATAATATAGCGATGGTGACAAACTGAAGTGGCAGTGGGCTGGTCATATCTGCCGTAGGACTGATAACCGTCCGGGGCAAGATGGCGAATACTAGCGCGGCCCCATCTTGCCCCATCTTGGCGGAGGACTGCTCACCCCAGGTTTTTAGTGGGTATGCTGCCCTTGGCAGTGACTCCCACATAACCATCTCGCTCCCCCGGGCGAGTGGTATCCATAAAGGATTTTCCTGGGAAAAAAAAAAAAAAAAAGGACTGATAGCCGTTGGGGTAGACTGGTTCTAGAGTGGAGACCGCGAATCGTCAAACGTAGCGTAGGACGCGCTGTGACCAAGTGGTGCGACGACATTCGCAATGTCTGTCATCAATTAATTCGTGCATCAGTTCCAATATGTCGACATATTTAATGATAAGTTGAATGTTGTTATTAATAACTTTAGGATATTTTTAAGTTTTTATAATTAGTTTAACCCTTGTTATAACTTAGTTACTAAATAGTTAGCGTTTTGGCAATGCTGTTAGCTGACTATTTTCTGAAATAAATAAATAAATTAATTAATGCTATGGGCAGTGACTGGAAACAAAGAGCTGAAGATCGGGGTCAGTGGCGTGACTCGAGAGAGGCCTATGCCATCCTATGCCTCCAGCTGTAGACTGATACCGGCTTCTTATGATGATGATCTGTAAAAAAAAAGTGGTAGACAGAATTAAGACGAGGCGTTGTACAACAAACTTGCAATCATAATTATGTTGTTCTTAAAAAAGGTTGTTACGGGAACATTAGATGTTGGGCCACTAACTAAAGCCCAAATTCGCACGGTTACCACCGAACATCATGCTTGCACTCACTTAACCAATAGGCGACTATTTTTGTTTAGTTTGTGGCTCCCAATTCGATATATTTTCTTATCGTGTTTTTAAAAAGGTACCTTTCATAGTAGCTTCGACACCTTCACTTCCTACGAAACGATAAACGTACCTAATCGATTAATATTAATAAAATTACGATTTAAATCTAGGTTCTAAAATCTCGCTACAGATTAGTAGATGTTACAGGCTTAATATTTAAAGACAGTATAATAGGTGTATGCTTCATGTAAAGTATGGACGTATTAAATTATTTCTAGAGGCCAGACAGGTCGACCCGATTCCGTTACGTTTTGGGCAAATTTAGATTTTCCAATATCACATTTCAATCTGTCGTAGCCTTGAGTGGATTTTACATTTTAATTGTGCAAACGAGAAGCTTTTAACTAAGCACGAAAGTCATTATTTATTTATTTTTTATTTATTTATTGAAATTTCATACATTGGGTGGGCTTGACAGTGTCTCAACCAATTTGCCCAACCAACTTCTTACAAACTACAATCTTATTAAAATAAATAGTAGTAGTAGTCGTTTTATAGTCGTTTTATATTGTATTTATAATTTTAAATTAATTTTAATTGTGTACATGTATATTTAATCAATGTTCAAATAATATTTATGTTTATTTAATTCTTTACTTAATAAATACTTAAAATAAATGGGACTAAAATTAAAACACATTATACAACTACAATAATAATTACACAAGATCTTAGAAAAATTATGGCATAGACGCTGCAGGATTTACACGGCCTAGCTGATTCTTGATCGACATAGCTCAGAGGATTAACACAAAAGTGGCTGGTTATATCTGCTGCAGGATCGATAACTGTTGGCACAGACTGGTTCTCACAGAAATAATAAATAATAATATTTCTGTGCTGGTTCTAGAGTGGAGACCGCGAATAGACAAACGTAGAGTAGGATTCCCTGTGATCAGGTGAAGCGACAACATTTGCAAAGTAGTTGGCAGTGACTGGCAAAAAAGAGCCGAAGATCGGACTCAGTGGTGTTTCTTGGGAGAGACCTATGTCCAGCAGTGGACTAATTGGCTGATTATAATAATAATCATAATAATGTGTGAGCCTATCGAATCCATGGGGGCTATTACTATTAGCCCCGAAGACGTTAGTTGTGCGATACGTACGGCCCAGAACTGGAAAAGTCCAGGACCGGACGGATTACACAACTTTTGGATAAAGTGGATTCGATGCTCACACGACTGCTTAGCGGCGCAATTCCAACAAGCCCTCGAGGTTGGTTCCTTGCCAACATTTATGACAACCGGTGTCACCTTCCTGCTCCACAAGTCCGGTAGTACCACGGAACCGAAGAACTATAGACCCATTACATGCTTGCCAACGCTGTACAAGCTTCATACATCTATTCTGAGGTTTAAAATTAATTCGCACATTGTTGCGCACAATATTTTGGCCCCCTCTCAGAATGGATGTAAGGTTGGGTCCCGTGGTACTAAGGAGCTCCTCCTCATCGACACGGCCATATGCCAACAAGTCCGGCGGAACAAAGGTGCTCTCTCCACCGCCTGGATTGACTACAAGAAGGCCTATGATTCAGTGCCTCATACCTGACTGGAGAGGATCTTGGAGTTGTATAAAATTGATACAACTCTGAGGTCTTTTCTAGGTTCTTGTATGAGGCAGTGGACCACAGTCCTTCGTCAACCGGGTGGTTGGGACAGTCTCTCTGGTCCGCAGGACTTTATAAGGATTGAGCGAGGCATCTTCCAGGGTGACAGTCTGAGTCCGTTGTGGTTCTGTCTAGCCCTAAATCCTCTAAGCACATTATTAGAGGATTCAGGGCTAGGCTATCGGCTTAGGAGAGAGGGTGAAGTCATTTCACACTTGCTGTACATGGATGACCTCAAACTTTTTGCACCGAAGCGCCATGATTTGATGGAGTTATTGAAAGTCACTGAGACTTTCAGCAACGCCATCAACATGGAGTTCGGTGTAGATAAGTGCGCGGTCATGCACGTGCAGCGGGGGAAAGTTGTTAATTCAATGAATTTACAACTTTCTGATACAATGACTTTCAGATCTCTCTCCGAAGCCGACACCTATAAATACCTTGGTATGTCAGAGTCATTGGGTATCGAGAGTGGGGGGATAAAACAGTCGGTGAAGGAACGTTTCTTCGGTCGCCTGACAAAAGTACTTAACAGTCTTTTGTCAGGAGGCAACAAGGTACGTGCCTTCAACGGCTGGGTTATGCCCCTACTTATATACACCTTTGGCATACTAAGGTGGACTCAGACTGAACTAGACGCCCTGGATAGAAAAGTTCGAAAGCAATTGACATCACATCGCATGCTTCACCCACGCTCGTCTGTTATGAGACTGTATATCCCACGGAAATGGGGTGGTCGAGGCTTTTTAAATGCCAAGACACTCCACAACCGTGAGGTATGCAGTCTCCGGGAATATTTCCTAAACAACGAGTGTGGGATGCATTGCGATGTGGTGTCAGTTGACAAGACTTTCACCCCTCTGTCCTTAGGCAAAGAGAACTGGCGCAAGCCTCAGGTGCTGAGCACCGAGGACCGCAAGGACGTATGGAAGAGCAAGGAGCTGCATGGCCGGTTCTATCGAGTCTTAACGGGACCCGATGTGGACCTGCTCGCGTCGGTGAACTGGCTACGATTCGGGGACCTCTTTGGGGAAACCGAAGGTTTTGTTTGTGCAATTGCGGACGAAGTTATCAAGACGAACAACTACCGGAAATATATTATGAAGGACGGTACGGTCGACATATGTCGGGCATGCCGCCGTCCCGGAGAGTCACTCAGACATATCATTTCCGGTTGTTCTCATCTTGCTAACTCCGAGTACTTGCACAGACATAACCTCGTAGCCAGGATCATCCACCAGCAACTTGCTCTTCAATACGGCCTTGTCGAGTCTGAGGTGCCGTACTATAAGTACGCACCTGCGCCAGTTCTTGAAAATGGTCATGCTTTGCTCTATTGGGACCGATCGGTTATCACGGACAGGACTATTGTCGCCAATAAACCTGATATCGTGATAGTCGACCGGTCCCAGCGGCGGGCAGTGTTCGTTGACATCACCATCCCGCATGACGAGAACCTCGTGAAGGCTGAAAAGGACAAGATCAGCAAGTACCTTGACTTGTCTTTCGAGGTTACCGCCATGTGGGATGTTGATTCGACTAGCATTGTCCCAATAGTCGTTTCTGCGAACGGCCTAATAGCGAAGAGTCTCGACCAACATCTCAAGAGACTCTCGCTAGACGGCTGGATCAAGGGCCAGATACAGAAGGCGGTACTTCTTGACACGGCACGCATCGTCAGGAGGTTCCTCTCTCTGCAGCCCTAACCACCGGTAGCTTGGGCCCTGCCCCGCTGCTGGCGGCACTCTAGGTTTAGGTTTTTTTATAGTATTGTTTATTTTATAATGATTTTTGTATTGTTGTTTTGATATCTATATTGTAAAAAAACCTAGACTTAAGAAAAAAGAATAAATACGAGCATAATAATAATAATAATAAAAAAAAAAAAAATTTGACACCGCTCAGACGAGACGTCTTTTAGAATTTTTTTTTCTTTTATATTACTTTTATTTGTGAATTTTGCTATTTCAACCTTGATTATACCATAAAAACAGTAAATACAATAAACAAATAATCTTACATCAAGAAAATAGTGTTCAAAATTCAGTATACATTTAATTTAATCAACATCGTTTTTCTCATTTGACGTATCATGTCATATATCAACAAACCCAAAATAATGTGCAAGCAAAATAACTACGATAAAAGTGATAAAAAATGATAACGAGATCTCGAAGATGTCTAGCGGAGACAAGAAGCGCGCACCCACCACCTCCGCCCGCCGCATCATCTCCGAGCACATCGTCGGGAGACGAGTTTGTCACTCCCCCGGAGGGCAGCTCGTCGAGTGATGACGACGGGCCTACGCCGCCGCCGCCGCCACCACCATCTACGCGACGACGAGGACGGCCACCGCTACCGGCACGCTTGGGGCCTGTGGGGCATTCTGCTCCGCGCCCAGCCCTCGCTACCGGTGGTGTAGCGCGTCGCATGCGATGGACCCAGTCTTTAAATGAGAACTGCATGCGCGCCTACTACGGGGCTACAGAGGGAGGAACTAACCTGACCGCGTACCGCGATAGGATACTACCTCTGTTTCAGGCCCTTGAACCAGCCGTCACCGTTACCGCACAACGACTATCGGATCAGGTGCGGGCCATCCAGCGGCTCAAGCTGTTGGACGACTCTGCGCTTGATCGGCTGCGTCTGGAGGCGTTACCTATTATTCCTACTACTTCTGCTTTAGCGCGGGACCCGCCCAGTGTGTCGTCGACGCAGGGGCCGACAGGCTCGGCTTCGACGTCTGCCCCGGCGGATGCCGCGCTAGACGCAGACGATTGTTCGAATACTAACGTAAGTACCCAGACTAATGAGCATTTGAGGAGGGCTTTGGAAGACGCGATTTTGGAGTATCGCACTACTCCTGACTCTAGGCCGCGACTACCACGTTTGCCAATGAATAAACGTAACCTGGCGTTAATGGGAGCCCTAAACGTTTTGCTAGTCCCATATATGCAGACTAGTGAAACATTAGTTGATACACACTCGATTCTTTACTGCGCGGCTATAGCGGCGTGTCGCGTTGTTCGCGTCAAGTTTCCGGATACTGACCGAATACCGCAACGCCCCGCTATCCCTGCGTGGCAAGAACGAATCGAGTGTCGCATCAATATGTTTAGGACTCTTATTGCGAAGTTGATCTGCTTCAGAGGGGGTAATCATCGCCCCCGAGTCATGCGTTTCGTGAATCAGGCCTTTGCTGGGACCGGGATTAGACCCCGGGACTACATGACTTGTGTCACGGAACGCATTGACTTTCTGAAGCAGAAAGTTTATGCATTGGCAAACCGTATTCGTCGCTATAGAGCGCGTGTAGATCGCTATTATCAAAATCGCCTCTTCCAAAGTGACCAAAGGAAGGTATACCGAGGTTGGGAAGGAACCAATCAACGTGTGAATGAGGAGCAGTGTCCGGATACTACTACCATGAATAACTTCTGGCGTAGTATCTGGTCGGTGCCCGTCGAACACACGGAGGGCGATTGGATGAGCGTCGTTGAGCACGCGTGTGAGCCTATCGAATCCATGGGGGCTATTAGTATTAGCCCCGAAGACGTTAGTTGTGCGATCCGTACGGCCCAGAACTGGAAAAGTCCAGGACCGGACGGATTACACAACTTTTGGATAAAGTGGATTCGATGCTCACACGACTGCTTAGCGGCGCAATTCCAACAAGCCCTCGAGGTTGGTTCCTTGCCAACATTCATGACAACCGGTGTCACCTTCCTGCTCCACAAGTCCGGTAGTACCACGGAACCGAAGAACTATAGACCCATTACATGCTTGCCAACGCTGTACAAGCTTCTTACATCTATTCTGAGGTTTAAAATTAATTCGCACATTGTTGCGCACAATATTTTGGCCCCCTCTCAGAATGGATGTAAGGTTGGGTCCCGTGGTACTAAGGAGCTCCTCCTCATCGACACGGCCATTTGCCAACAAGTCCGGCGGAACAAAGGTGCTCTCTCCACCGCCTGGATTGACTACAAGAAGGCCTATGATTCAGTGCCTCATACCTGGCTTGAGAGGATCTTGGAGTTGTATAAAATTGATACAACTCTGAGGTCTTTTCTAGGTTCTTGTATGAGGCAGTGGACCACAGTCCTTCGTCAACCGGGTGGTTGGGACAGTCTCTCTGGTCCGCAGGACTTTATAAGGATTGAGCGAGGCATCTTCCAGGGTGACAGTCTGAGTCCGTTGTGGTTCTGTCTAGCCCTAAATCCTCTAAGCACATTATTAGAGGATTCAGGGCTAGGCTATCGGCTTAGGAGAGAGGGTGAAGTCATTTCACACTTGCTGTACATGGATGACCTCAAACTTTTTGCACCGAAGCGCCATGATTTGATGGAGTTATTGAAAGTCACTGAGACTTTCAGCAACGCCATCAACATGGAGTTCGGTGTAGATAAGTGCGCGGTCATGCACGTGCAGCGGGGGAAAGTTGTTAATTCAATGAATTTACAACTTTCTGATACAATGACTTTCAGATCTCTCTCCGAAGCCGACACCTATAAATACCTTGGTATGTCAGAGTCATTGGGTATCGAGAGTGGGGGGATAAAACAGTCGGTGAAGGAACGTTTCTTCGGTCGCCTGACAAAAGTACTTAACAGTCTTTTGTCAGGAGGCAACAAGGTACGTGCCTTCAACGGCTGGGTTATGCCCCTACTTATATACACCTTTGGCATACTAAGGTGGACTCAGACTGAACTAGACGCCCTGGATAGAAAAGTTCGAAAGCAATTGACATCACATCGCATGCTTCACCCACGCTCGTCTGTTATGAGACTGTATATCCCACGGAAATGGGGTGGTCGAGGCTTTTTAAATGCCAAGACACTCCACAACCGTGAGGTATGCAGTCTCCGGGAATATTTCCTAAACAACGAGTGTGGGATGCATTGCGATGTGGTGTCAGTTGACAAGACTTTCACCCCTCTGTCCTTAGGCAAAGAGAACTGGCGCAAGCCTCAGGTGCTGAGCACCGAGGACCGCAAGGACGTATGGAAGAGCAAGGAGCTGCATGGCCGGTTCTATCGAGTCTTAACGGGACCCGATGTGGACCTGCTCGCGTCGGTGAACTGGCTACGATTCGGGGACCTCTTTGGGGAAACCGAAGGTTTTGTTTGTGCAATTGCGGACGAAGTTATCAAGACGAACAACTACCGGAAATATATTATGAAGGACGGTACGGTCGACATATGTCGGGCATGCCGCCGTCCCGGAGAGTCACTCAGACATATCATTTCCGGTTGTTCTCATCTTGCTAACTCCGAGTACTTGCACAGACATAACCTCGTAGCCAGGATCATCCACCAGCAACTTGCTCTTCAATACGGCCTTGTCGAGTCTGAGGTGCCGTACTATAAGTACGCACCTGCGCCAGTTCTTGAAAATGGTCATGCTTTGCTCTATTGGGACCGATCGGTTATCACGGACAGGACTATTGTCGCCAATAAACCTGATATCGTGATAGTCGACCGGTCCCAGCGGCGGGCAGTGTTCGTTGACATCACCATCCCGCATGACGAGAACCTCGTGAAGGCTGAAAAGGACAAGATCAGCAAGTACCTTGACTTGTCTTTCGAGGTTACCGCCATGTGGGATGTTGATTCGACTAGCATTGTCCCAATAGTCGTTTCTGCGAACGGCCTAATAGCGAAGAGTCTCGACCAACATCTCAAGAGACTCTCGCTAGACGGCTGGATCAAGGGCCAGATACAGAAGGCGGTACTTCTTGACACGGCACGCATCGTCAGGAGGTGCCTCTCTCTGCAGCCCTAACCACCGGTAGCTTGGGCCCTGCCCCGCTGCTGGCGGCACTCTAGGTTTAGGTTTTTTTATAATATTGTTTATTTGTAATGATTTTTTTTCTATTTTTGTTTGGATATCTTTATTGTAAAAAAACCTAAAACTAAGAAAGAAAATAAATAACGTGAATAATAATAAATAATAATAATAAATAATCTTTATTTTCTTTCGCAATAGGTTAATATGTGACAAACATTATTAGCTAACTTTATAATAATTATACCTACAATCCATGCAATACAATCCATACAAGATTATGATGATAATATATATGAATTATGATACTATATACCATATACGGGCGGGCCGGACATATGCCGCATATCGGAAAATCTGTGGGCCAAACTCTCTACAGAGTGGGTTCCACAGAACGTTAGACGACGACGTGGTAGACCCAGACGAGATGGGGGAGATGAACTGGATTGCTATTCTTGTACCTGGACCCCATAAGCAAAAGACCGTGATCTGTGGAAGGAGGGAAGGGAGGCCTTTGCCCTGCAGTGGGACAAAACAAGATGAATAAAAAAAAAGAAGATACTATAGAAGACAATATGATAGAATACTTGTGAGCTACGATGTTCAACTATTAAGACTATATAGAGGTAGATGTAAACCTCTAAAAGAAGAATCTGGAAGAGATCGCTATTTAGCGATAAGACCGCCGTGTGTACTTTTAGTTATTTATTCTTTTTTTGTCCTGTTTTCTTTTATGTGCAATAAAGTGTTTTCAGTCATTCGTTCTTAGATTAACACGTAGTTTTTTAACCGACTTCAAAAAAAGGAGGAGGTTTCTCAATTCGACCGTATATTTTTTTTTTTTTTTTTTTTTTTTTTTTATGTTTGTTCGCGGATAACTTCGTCATTTATGAACCGATTTCGATTATTCTTTTTTTGTTCGAAAGGAGATATCCCGAGTGTGGTACCATGGTAATTTTATCGAGGTATGATAAGTATCTCCAGAGATATTGAGATAAACATCTCAAAATTGGTACTGAAAATGAATAGCGCGGCATTGAAGTCGGTTGTTTTTTAGTTTTTAAACGATATTATTTAAAATAGAAATTATCCAGAGCAACATCCGTAAATCGCAAAAAAATTACCGCACGTGATTTTTCGCCGGATATGGCCATAGCCTTAATCCACAAATTTATGAATAATAAACAAAATATTTCGTTTGTAATCAACGCACCACAACAACCACATTTCATATTTTAATTATGCGGTTTAAAGCCAATCTCATTGTACAATAAATGAAAATATTTACAAAATACTAGTAGTATGAATTCAAAGAATTTTCTTTACAAATGAAATCTAAGTGAGTGCTTTCAGCTTGTTTTCAGTTAAATTTACTAATTAATTAATTTGAAAGATCCAAATCTCTTTACGTCTCGCTAGTTTCAGTGTTATGACCTCTTCTCAGAATGTTGCATAGGTCAAGTTGACCTCAACATTGTGTTACAACGTCTTTTTTCATTTGACAATTTTTGCCGTCAATCAATTTGCAATTGAACCATGACCGATTTAGTCATCTTCATTAAAATTAAAAACCGTAGTAAATATTTAAAATTAGGTTTTAAGCAGCCAGCAAAACATGTTTTTAGTTTTTAAAATCTATCTCGCCGTGAAACAATAACTCGTGAGTTCGATCTCCAGCCATTGCACTATTGACGAGAACCCACTTCTGACCACAAGTATTATTCAGACTTTAGACACAAGTAGCTTAGTTGAAGGGGTAATAAGACTACTAGTAATGTGCAACCCACATTGCTAGTAAGCTTTAAATAACCGGCTAAGTGCGTGTCGGGCCACGCGCAGTGTAGGGTTCCGTAGTAGCCTGTTATTCAATGCAAGTCTTTACCCGTTATAAACAATTGCAACTAGGTACTCCGTCTTTGTCACTTTAACGGATTTATTCAATTATATATTATATATTTAAGGATTTTGTATTTGGTACAAATATATCCAACACCCAAGTTCAACGACTAACAGCTAAACTAATAAAGTTATCTCAACCGCTATAATATTCCTTTAAAGTTCATGAAATGCGTTATCACGATTTTTTTCAGAATTTTCAAGCTGAATTTTAAAATAGTTTAGCTTTTAGAGGGGGGGGGACGCCCTACTGGAATAAAATTTTGCACTTTAAAGTTTAATGTTTCGTAAATGGAGTATTTAATCGAAAAATGGTATTAGCGAGCCTTAAGTTATTTTAAAAGACCTATTCAACGATACCCCACACGATGAGGTAAAAAATAAATTCATCCGCAATTCTCATATAAGGGAGCTACCCTAAAAAAAATATTTTTATAATTTTGTTTTAGCACTTTGTCGGCGTTATATATATACATACTCCCACAAAATTACAGCTTTCTAGTATTAACGGTCTCTAAGCAAAACCTCGGACAGACAGACAGACAGACAGACGGACATGACGAAACTATAAGGCTTCCTTGTCAGGTAACACTACGGAACCCTAAAAATGCAGTAGTTAGCTCTCAAACCTTTCAATTTCTTCAAAGTCTTGCAACAAAACGTATTCTTCCACCTTTCAACAGCAGTGTTTGAGGTCAGAAGCATTATATTTTAATTCTCCAGCAAATATAACTTCAATAGCAACAAAAACCTCAGTCACCCTACTCATAAAATTACTTCTAAACATTCTTAGACTGGACTCGCGTGCTTTGCATCTGTACTCGGTCACGTCATGCAATACACACTTTTGTGTAAAGATTAAGCAATAATTCCACGGACGATGTGTTTTTTCCGACATTAAAATTTAAAACTCTCTTCACGGCTAACACCGATTTGGCTGAAATGTTGTTTATGGATAGCCAATTTAGATACAAATGGCAAAAGATACTGCGGGCAAAGCTGCGGGACGTATCATAGTGTATTTATATATACATCACTAAATGCTAAAACTACCAAATCCATTTTAAGGGCAGTTGCTGGAGGGATTAAAAATTATGAAAGTGCTGTCAGAATGTTATTCGTCTTCGCCGGAATACTCACATCCTCTCCCTTCTTTACAATATTCTTTTTAATCCATGTACTCCACGTTATCTTAAAGAACGTTTCAACTTCCTTCATAGCGCAAATACTCTTTCTCTTAGGTCATCAGAAAACTATACCCTCAGTTTTCCACCTCACAGTTCTGTGTTTTTTGATAAATCCTTCACAGTACAGGCTATTTGCCTGTGGAACTCTCTACCTGAGGACATTAGAGCATCTCAATCCATTAATATATTTAAGGATCATTTAAAGCAATTTTATCTGTCGTAACTGGAGTCCCCTGTTATATTTATTTATTTATTTATTCTTATTCAAGGTTATTGTTTAGTATTATACTGTTCTAGCTGCATAAGATTAATTTACGCTTAATATTTGAGCCACTAGGTATTTATATAAGATGTTAAGTTTATTTATAGGTATATATATATGTAAGTGATTAGTGTTTAGAGTTGCGAGATACACCCGTCATTAGTCACATGTTCTATCCTCTCCATCCTAAGGTTGTCTGGAAGAGATCGCTATTAGCGATAAGACCGCCCATTGTAACACATTATTCTTAAGTTTACTATGTAAGTTAGTTTTAAGAAGGTGTAACAATAAAGAGTTATCTATCTATCTATCTATCTAATGTTTTTCACTTACCATTCATTAAGTTCTTGAGGTTCATTTTTCCCAAAAAAATCCGTATAAATTTATGGACACAGTACAAGAAATGCTACATAATGTCATTATAGTACGCACTCCAGTTATAAACGTCCTCCCGCCTATGCCAGCAGCACATGAGTAATGAACCGGTTTTTTTTTTAATTTTTCATTTCTTTACTCATGTGCCAGCAGCACAATGGCACACCCCGGACACTCCGGACTAAATCTCCATACAAACTAGCGTTTTAACGACCGACACTGTGACACCGACACAGATACTACACACATGTCATTTTTCTACAGGCACAATTGTGTGCGTGAAATCTAAGGATGTCACCGTAAGAACCTACTTCATTTTGAAGTCGGTTTAGACTTGCTAGCCAGTAGTACTTCGCTATGGTTTAGATAATAAAATTATTCTCATTTACTCAACGCGATACGCCATAACTATGACACTTGTCTGCGAACGAAGACCGATACGCGTGCGAGTGAAACAGTTGCGAAAGTTTTTACAAACTAAAATCTTCTAAACATTTGATTACGTTATTTGAATAGTGTAGAGTTAGGTAGAGACATTTCATATACTTAAGTTACTTGATTTGAAAAAGCGACAAAGATAAATAAATTATTAAGAAAGTTTTTATTCAATAATTTAAAAACTAAGGTTTATTTACGCACGAGTATATCGTTGTTTTATTTATGAAAATGAATTCTAGAATACGAATATATAGTTAGGTATACAAATATAAGTGTATAAGTATATATATTATATAGAAACTACGTAAATTTGAACCTCCTGTGTCTACCCAGTCCCACAGAAATATTGCATAATAATTATTATTAATATTTCTGTGTTTTATATTCATACATGTATGAAGTTGATGTTCTTCTTCTTGTGAGGTAGTATTGTTCTGTAGTCGTGCGCGTATGGCGTCCTTGCTCACGTTTGCGCCTCGACAGATCAGAATCGGTGGCGAGGTGAGGTAGCCGGGATTGGTGGGGGGAACAGAGTGTCCGTTCTATTCGTAGTATTATTCTCTTTTCTATGACAATGGTCAGCGTTTTATATTCATACTTTCTCGCTCACACACGCCAAAACTATCATTGAGTGTCGGTCTCTGTCGAGTTGCTGGGCGGGCAGCACTCATTGACCTATTATCCTTTTGTTTGGGATAGTCACTTTATGAAAGACTTAGATGTGTTCAGTAACAGGGGCTGATAGCCCCATTTATTATTTTTTAGTCATTTAAATTAAGTGGTATATATAATTTGTAACACTATTAGTTTCCTCAGCGAACCGATAATGTGATGTTTGTATATATTTGTGACCTTACAGCGTCTTTAACGCAGCGTTTATGACGACTTTGCTATCGAGTCCTACCAAGTTACATGGCCGCAATAGTGCTATAAATTATTATTAAAAATAGCCTGTTGTTGTTAAAAACCGATGTTATTTAAAAGAAAAGAAATTTATAAAAATACTATGCCATGAACTCAACTCACCAAGTGTTATTTTCGTATTTTTATACAATGTACATACACTGTATAATAGTCTGTTTCACGTGAACTCATAAGTATCACTTTATTGTGTTTGTTTGTTATATACATGTCGGGTTTCATATGGTTCAAACGAAAACCATCGATGGTGGACTCCAAGGACTACCCAGAGGACCCCCATGTATGTTCCGCGAAAATATATAGTTTTTGAGAAAATTGCGTTTTACTTGTTTTCTAGTTAGTCCCCGAAATGTTGCAATTTATTTAAATTTTCTTCCAAGCTATAAAAGCCAGAGCCCTAATTTTTTTGTGGGACTCTGAACAATGAATAGGTCTTACAGGGTAAACTACGAATTTTTGATTTAGGCTTATTATTTTCTAAAAAAAATATAAACATCACATTTTTTTATTTAGAAAATATTTGAACTTTTACTTTGGGCAGGCTTTTCTTCAAAAAAACACAGAATAAAAAAAGTTGCAACCGCTTTTAAAAACTTGCGAAATTTCATACGGCTTCGACAAGAGGTTCTGGTCTAAAAACATAATTAACGAAATAGAAAGGATTTCAATTTTCAAATAATTTCTTCTGAAATACACTCAGTTAGTCACAACTCACTCAATTGTTCAGAGTCCCACAAAAAAACTAGGGCTCTGGCTTTTATAGTTTGGAGGAAAATTTAAAATAAATTGCAACATTTCGGGGACTAAGTCGAAAACAAAAACGCAATTTTCTCGAAAACTATAGATTTTCGCGGAACATACATGGGGGTTCTCTGGGTAGCCCTTGGAGTCCTCCATCGATGGTTTTCGTTTGGACCATATGAACCCGACACCCTGTATTGTGTATGTGTTTGTTGCATATCTGTCTGTCAAGACTCAAGATCCTTTTTCTCAGGACCGTTTAGTGATAACAAGTTAAAATAACAAAAACATATTCGGGTCTACGAGGTCTATTCTTTCACTTACTTAGGCCCGATTCAGTGCGACGCGGATAATCTACGCGGATGTTCGCGACGGACGGCAAAATGTATTTATAATTATTTTTATTTTAAGACGTCTTCATTGATCATGGGTAGGTCTCCGAAATTTCATTCTTCGGCTGCTTACGCTACATTCTTGTGCATCACCCTGGATTCAAATCTACAATAGGGTTCTCAAATATCGGCTCTAGCAGGTCGATTAAGCTCCGCTGCATACACAGTACGTAAAATTAGAAACTTGACTGACGAATCCAGTGCTAGATTGGTTTACTTTAGCTACTTCCACAGTATAATGTCCTATGGCATTTTATTGTGGGGGGAAAGCCGCCGAAATCCAATCTCTATTTGTTCTACAAAAAAGAGCTATTCAATCTATATATACCATGAAGTCACGAGACTCACTTCGTAAAAAATTTAAGGACATTAAAATTCTCACAGTGGCATGTCAATATATATATGAAAATATTATGTATGTACGCAAAATTTTTAATGATTATGATAAGAGGTCCGATGTACATAATTTCAATACAAGACACAAAAATAGATTAATTTTACCTCAATTCAGGTTGTGGAAAGTTAGTGGTTCTTTTTTGGGGAACTGTATACGATTTTGTAATAAACTTCCTAAAATTATTGATCAACTGTCTATGAGCAGATTTAAAACCTTTGTAAAATCCAATTTAATGAAGAAATCGTACTATACATTAAATGACTATATGAATGACAAAAATGCTTGGCCTGAATGCCCCAAGCTCCAAGATATAATATAAATTGTATGATAATATAATGATTTGTTGTAAATTAAAAAAAAATTAATTAAAATAAGTGACAAGCCCCATAGAATTTCTTGATGTTTCTTCTCTGATGGGAGTACTTCCGAAACACCAGTAGATTCAACAGTTAATCAGTTTTCATCTTTTGTTTGCAGATCTAGGGTTGCCTGTTAAGACGGTATTATGCAGCTGATAGACGGACAATCAGTTCCATTCGGAATATGATTTGTACTGCAATTAGTCTACGTTTTATTTATTTATTATGTTTCATTATTTCACAATTTTTTGGATAAAAATTGTCTGAAGTACTGAAACATGCACTGGGTTGCGGGTGCACGTAATAGTACGGTTGGCAACCCTACATTAATCAGGACAATTAAACATGTGTTTTAAGTGTGACGTTCGACGTCTAGATGAAAGCTGAATGGCTCAATACCTTTGTTTTTTTTGTAAATTCAAAGCAATAAGTTATGTTTCTGTTATATCTATAATATTTTTTATTGAATATGATCTATTTAATGTAATTTGACGTGTGTCAGTGCAAATTTTTAATCTGCCCATATACTGAATAAATGCTTTGACTTTTGACTTTCGTATGCCCATACTGTAATTACACTTTCAGCTTTACAACACATGTTCGTATAAAAATAGGTATACCTATAATTACTATTTTTTAAATAAGATTGTATATTTTAATTTTATTTTTTAATTTGATTGTGATTGATTAATTCTGAAAGCGCTTGGGAACAACTGTTGGCTTTTCCCTTCGAAGTCCTCCACTCAAAAAATACCACTAAATCTCTCACTACCACAATTAAAAATAACTGTCTCACACAGTCTCACTTTAGGCCCGATAATTCTTCCCAAATTTCAAATTTGAACCAACAACATTCACATTGGCAGAATAATTCACATCATAAAAAATCTCATAGTACTTTAGAAAAAGTAGAAACTAAAATAAGTGATGGGGACTTAAAGGGAGCTGCTCAGCTCTTATTTACCAATGACACCATCGCTCCAGACACGCCAGAGATTTTATTAGCCCTGATTGACAAGCATCCACCATCGCTATCACCGCCTTACCTTCCAGTTACCACCACTCCTGTTGAATGTTTACAGGCGACAGAAAAAGACATAAGGGCGGCAGTGATGTCTTTTAAAAATGGATCGGCTGGTGGACTTGATGGCCTAACTCCCCAACACATTAAAGATCTTATATGTGGAGCTACTGGGGATGCGGGCCAGAGTCTACTGCGAGACATCACTGCCCTTATAAACTACATGCTATCAGGTAAGGTGCATGCACAGATTGCCCCTCTTCTATATGGTGCAAACCTATGCGCATTGAAAAAGAAAGATGGCGGTATCAGGCCAATAGCCGTAGGTTGCACATATAGGAGAATAGCATCCAAGGTTTGCTGCCGCCACATACATACAAAACTGACTGAAAAGTTCCAGCCCCTTCAGTCAGGCTTTGGCAGTAAGGGCGGATGCGAGGCAGCTGTTCATGCTCTCCGTACATTTGTACATCACGATTGCGGTGAGGTGATATTGAAGGTGGATGTCAAAAATGCCTTTAATTCTGTTGATCGTACTGTTCTTTTGAATGAAATTCAAAATTTTATTCCAGAAACTTTTGACTACCTTTGGCAATGTTATGGATTAGTTTCTAAATTACTGTACCGAGACCATTTAATAAATTCTTGCTCAGGTTGTCAACAGGGCGACCCTCTTGGACCAGCCATTTTCGGACTAGCAATACACCCTGTAATTTCAAACCTAAATTCTAAATTAAACATGTGGTATCTGGATGACGGAACTCTTGGAGGCAAAGCCACAGCTATATTACAAGATTTACAGTTTTTAATTGAAAAATTTAAATTGATTGGCCTGGAACTAAATTTTTCTAAGTGCGAAATTTTTATCACAGATATTGTACCATCGCACCAAAGAGACGATTTGTATAATAAATTTAACAGTTTGGCTCCAAATTTAAAATTACTAAACAAAGAAAGTCTACGCCTCCTAGGAGCTCCGATCCTTCAAGAGTCATTTCCGGTTTTTGTTGAAGAACATCGTCAAAAATTTGACGATACGTCTAAGCGTCTCACCGAAATTCATAACCACATGCTTTACCATCTAATTCGATTTTGTTCAAAAATATTCTAACACAAATTCTAAATTGTTCACTTTCAAATAATTCATGGTGTCAGGCCTCTCTGCCTATTCGGTTTGGAGGCATTGGCATCCGCAAAATTTCAAGTGTTTCACTACCGGCCTTTTTATCTTCTATTAACAGTGTTTCATCTCTTTTTAAAAAAATAATTTCAAATTCATCATCCAACATTTCTATAGCTTACATGGAAGAAGCTAAAACCACCTCGTCTTTGGCTTGTCCAGGGGAGGTCTTACCTATAAAACTTAGTTCACAAAAGCTATGGGACGAGCCCCTTTGTAAAATTATTCAGGATGAACTAATTCAAAATAGTGTTGATATTAGGGACCGGGCTCGTCTCCTTGCCACACGTGAAAAAGTATCTGGATACTGGCTACACGCATTACCTTCTTCCAACATAGGTACCCTTATGGACGATGACAGCTTCTCCATTGCTGTGGGATTACGTCTGGGCATCTCCCGGACAGTACCTCACAATTGTCACTGCGGCAGTGAAGTAGACAGATTAGGCCACCATGGCCAGTCATGCCGCCGCAGTGCAAGGCGTCTCTCACGTCACGCCTCCTTGAATGACGTCATTCGTCGGGCCCTTGCCACCGTGAACGTGCCGGCTATATTAGAGCCGAACGGTATATCACGTGACGATGGTAAGAGGCCCGACGGTATGACGTTGGTTCCGTGGTGCCGAGGGAGACCGTTGGTGTGGGACGCGACGTGTGCTGACACATTAGCGGCGTCCCACATATGCGGGACCTCACGAGCAGCAGGTGCGGCAGCGGATGCGGCAGAAACCCTCAAACGGAGGAAATATGCTGCCATTGGTGATGGCTACATTTTTCTTCCGTTCGGGGTCGAAACAATGGGTCCGTGGGGTTGAGATGCGCGAGGTTTTGTAAAGGAGCTGTCCAGACGATTAATAGACGTCACTCGTGACCAAAGAGCTGGCGCTTACCTCGGCCAACGGATTAGCCTAGCAATTCAACGAGGTAACGTCGCCAGCTTTTTGGGAACGTTACCGGCAGACAGCTGCAACCTAGGTTCTGCTTTTATTTATAACATTTTACGTATTTGTATCAGTTTAAATAGTTTTTATCTTAATTTAGTTTTAAGTTGTATATGTATGTACTATTTGTAAATATTAAATTCCTTTAAAAAATTTGATTGTTATTTGGGTAGATTTTATTTTATGTTTGTATTGTATTTATGGTAGAGTTGCGCGTGCGTCGCGTAGCGTGTGATGCGAATTTTTGCTAGGCAACACAGTCATCATGACATATCACCTGATGTTAAGTGAAGATGCGATCGATGATGTAGCGCACTTACTCAAAAGATATTTATTTACTCTCCATTGAGTTTAGACGTTTATCGTCAAATCTTCGAAATTACTGCAACAAAATACTACATGACGTCAAATGTTCCTACGAAAAAACTGAAGTTGTAAAAGCCAATAAAGATCCAAAGAAAACCTGGAAGATTATAAAAAATATAGCATCCCTAAATAGCCAAAGAGTCTCAAATGAGCCACTACTAAAAACAAATGATAACCCTCAACAAGCAGTGAACACTATTAATGATTTCTTTGCTTCTGTGGGACAAAATCTAGCCAACAAATGCATTAATAACTGTGAACCTACTCAATTACCAAAGGAAACAACTATCAACTCTTTTGTTCTGATCGAAACAGACTGTGACGAGGTATTTTCTGTAATCAAAAGCCTAAAAGATGACTGTGCAACTGGAAATGACGAAATTCCAGCAAAAGTAATAAAGCTTGCTAACTGGGTACTTACGCCAGTGATTAAATTTATATGTAACCTTAGTTTTAGCTCTGGAGTATTTCCGCAACGTTTTAAAACAGCATTAATACACCCAATCTACAAATCAGGAGATAGAGACAGTGTCAATAATTACAGACCAATATCAGTCCTCACAGCGATGTCTAAAATTTTAGAGAAACTGATGAATAAAAGACTCACTTCCTATCTAAATAAATACAAACTAATATAACGCAATCAATTCGGATTTACACAAGGGAAATCCACAGAAGATGCTCTTAAAACACTTGCAGAGACTATGGTTACTGGTATTGAGAATAACCACAAATGTGTAGGAGTATTTTTAGACCTCGCAAAAGCATTTGACACTGTCTCTATCCCAAAACTTCTAGATAAAATGGCACTAATGGGTATTAGGGGCGTCCCTCTCACCCTATTTAGAAGTTACTTGACAAACAGATTTCAACGTGTCAAGATTGGTCCGCACATAAGTGAGGATGCTGCAATAACGTATGGGGTACCGCAGGGCAGTATTGTAGGGCCAACCCTGTTTTTAATTTATATAAATGAATTGTGCAGCCTTGACCTTAAAAACGCCCAAATAGTCACTTTTGCAGATGATACTGCTATAGTCTTCAATGGTAATACCTGGAAACAAACTTTATCAATTACAGAATCTGTCATAAGTGAAGTCATAAAATGGCTAAATTTGAATAAATTAACAATAAACGTTACCAAATCTAAATATCTCACTTTCTCCATAAACAAACTAGGACAACCTAAAGATAATATATCACAACTAATTGCCCATACCTGCAACAACTACTCTACCAGCCTCTGCCACTGCACACCTTTAGAAAAAGTATCCCACATAAAATATTTGGGAGTCTGGGTAGACCAAAACTTAAACTGGCACAAGCACATTGAGCTGCTTACCAACAGAACCAGAAAGCTGATGCCAGTATTTAAAAAGATACGCCACATCGGTGACCTTCAAGTCCTAAAAACTGTGTATTTTTCGCTTTCACAATCAATAATTAGCTACTGTATATCAGTGTGGGGTGGAACGGACAAAACTGCCCTTATAAAACTTGAACGTGCACAACGAGGTGTGCTGAAAGTGATGACCTCGAAACCCAGGCTGCACTCGACAAGTCTGTTATACAAGGAATGCAATGTTTTAACTGTACGTCAGTTATTTGTATTAAAAATAATCCTAAGCACACATTTAACAGGTACTCGACATCCTTCGCTGGAGAATAAAAGAAGAAAGGACCGCGTTCTTGTAATAAACCCCCATCGGACAGCTTTTTCAAGAAAACATACACAGTATATTGGCCCTTACCTGTATAATAAAATTAGTAAACTTATGACAATAAATAACCTCAATCAATACAAATGCAAAAACATCGTTAAAGCTTTCTTAGGAAAACTATCATATGATGAAACTGAGTCACTGTTATATATACCGCAGTGATTATAAAACACACATAGGTACACACACACACACACACACATACACACACACACACACACACACACACACACACACATACACACGAACACTTGCACACACATTCGCGCACACACACGCACACACTCACGTACCCACTCACATACACACTCACAGTGAGAGATCATCTATCTTTTTAATAATTATGTTTAATACTGACCAACTAACTATGAACATTATGTTATGTCATGACTAACCACGAATCGTAACTTGCGCTTATCGCACAGCTACGGCTAGTTTAAGCGCCAGTGCACTAATTGCTTATAATACCTTAATTAATATGATCATATGTTTAAAATAACACTTAAATGTATAAAACATATGTACTTTAGAAATAAGGTCTCTTTGGTACTAATAAACTTATCTTATCTTATCTCTGGAGATACTTATCAAATCTCGATGAAATTACAATGGGACCATCTTGGAAATGTACCCCTCCGATTAAAAAAAATAATCATTTAAATCGGTTCGCAATTGACGGAGTAATCTCGTAATATAAATACAAAAAAGACATAAAGACGAATTTAGAACCTCCTCCTTTTCAGAAGTCGGTTAAAAAGTAAAATGTATTAGGCATTATACAGAGCGTTCCGTTCGTCGCGGAGAGCTCCGCGTCGCGGGTGGAAATCTATCCGCGCTACAGATGACCGCGCGGACGCATATTGGTACTAAATGTAGTCGTTCAGTGCTCGACGGTTGGTCGTGCGAGGGGGACCAACAAATTCCAATATTTTTCATGACTGTGAATGTACTACGGCAGACGAAAGCGCTAATCCGTGCTCGTGCGGCCTGTGTCGCACTGTATCGCACCTTAATTCTACTAATATTAAAGTTGCGAATTCAAATATTTTTCATGACTGTGAATGACCACGACAGACGCATGCGCTAATCCATGCTTGTGCGGTCTATGTCGCACTGTATCGCACCTAATATTATAGTTGCGAAGCGTTACGTAATGAGTACAAATTTTAAGATGTTTGCTGACGAAGCAAGTGCATCTGGTTATTACATCGCGGAAAATATCGGTTGCGCGATGCCATATTTCATATATTTAGGAAATATTTACAAGGAGAACTGTGCAACCTACTTTAGCGCCATCTAGATGCTTTTATATCAAGTTAAGTTGGTGAGTATAAGGCCCTGTCCACACAGCGATTTTTCACAGCGCGTTTTATTTTTTCGAAATTCTGTGAAGTATTGAATCTATTGGACGTATGCACTGGCGGAAAAAAAATCGCGTGAGAAAATACTCTGTGATTTGATGCAAATTGTACGTAAAGCGGCAATTCCGGTCGCGGAATTTCGATCGCTAGAATAAAAATCGCGCTGTGAAATATCGCTGTGCGGACAGGCCTTAAATATATGGAAGACCTTACCGTAGACGGGGGTATACCGGATAGATATTTTGTTACTCTTTCACGCAAAACGGCAGAACTACTACGTAACATTGATATCTACTAGATATTGATATCTAGCTCTCAGACTTTGGAATTCGCTTCCACTGGATGTTAAACGCTCACAGAGTCTTGCTACTTTCAAAGATCGCGTCCAGGCTTACTATCTTATTAATATATATCTATATATATATATATATAGTTTGCCCTTTTTTTCCTATATATATATGTATTTATATACGTATTTGTGTATGTATCTATATCTGTATTATATTTATATTATTCTTGTACAATGTTATTTTGTGTATAGTATTATTATTATTTACGTTTTTAGATATTATGTACCTATCATGTTTTAGCAATATTAACACCATTATACCGCCATATATATATTTCAGATATTCCTTTAAACACCAAGTTTGTCTGAAAGAGATCGCTTTAAGCGATAAGACCGCATATTGGTACACTGTTTGTTAGTAACTAATTTTTAATGTTTAACTTTTAAGGTGTTCAATAAAGTGTTCATCTATTTATCTATCTATCTACAGTCAAAATGTATTTTAATGCAGATGCACTTAGATATCCAAATTCACTTTACTCACAACTGACAATCACTGATTAACAATTCACGAGTTCTGAAGCAGAAAAGTTTTTATCTGAGTTGCAGTTGAAGCTAAAACCTGAATGTGGTCGGGACAGACAAACCCGTGCTAACTTCCTGTGCTAAAATAGATCTAGACTAACTTAGCCGGGAAACTACGAGAAATCTACGTGATGATAATATCGTTTTTAGGGTTCCGTAACTCAAAAGGAAAAAAGGAACTCTTATAAGAGTCCTTTTTTCCTTGTTCCTATAGAAACACTTTGTTGTCCGTCTGTCTGCCTGTATGTCTGTCCGTCTGTCACGACTTTTTTTTCTAAGGAAAGCGTGAACTTATCAAGTTGAAACTTATATCAAATACTCGGGTTTACGGTATCGTTTAGCTGAAAAAAATCAAACTTACAAGTTAACGCGATCAAAAGATCGCATTTAAGTCGCATTTTGATAGGTTAGATATATAATGTTAGATTTATGATTATGACTTTATATGTAACTTAGACAAATTATGATAAATTAATTGTATAACTTGTAAAAGAAGGACATTAATACTCACTACTGGTTTTACAATTTTTTATTTATTTTTTTATTTTGTATCTATCTATATCTTTTTAGTATGTATGTAAATATCTACATTTAATTAATTATAAATACTATGACTACAATGTAATATTTGTTTGCCTAATATGGCGAAGAATGTATAAAGAACCCGTATCGTCTTTTACACATTGACATATCCATTGTAAAATACATACATTCTTACAAATAAAATTGATTCTTTAGTTTTGAAAAAAAAAAAATTTTTTTTGCATATTTTGCAATTTCACAAGGGAATCAAAACCTATAGGGTACTTCCCGTTGACCTAGAATCATGAAACTTGGCATGACGTACAGTCTTGATGCACTTCTAAAGGAAAAAAATGACTGAAAAGTATAAATAATTATATAGTTTAATATTTAAAAAAATACTAATTTACAACATATAATTTGCGATTAGTTCATTAACAGTGTCTAGGCATCAGTCTAGGGATCAAACTGTAAAATAAAGTTTGTTTTGACATATTCGTACGTACGAGTAACCCTCGGTGCGCAAGTCCAATACGCACTTGGCCGGTATTATTAGAGGACTGACTTTACAAGCCGCGATTATTTATTACCTCAGGATTCCGTCATCTATAAAAGACAACAACAAAAAGACACCAGTGGTTGCGCAACCAGTCGCGCTAACAACATAATGTGGGTATACAGCTGTATCGAAGGTATCTCATTTGGTGTCCGGTTCGTTGCGCAGCCAGTTTGCTGCCGAATCTTGTCGGCTGGTGGCCGAATAAGCCTTGGTATCCTTGCGTGGTAGATCCCTTATACTCTTCTCTTGGCTAGGTTATCTTCGTACCAACTGTATTCCAAATCCGTACATGTTGAGGGACCGGTGGCGTAATCGGGAGAACGGTCGGCTTTGATGCCAGGTACCGAGTTCAAACCGCCGTGCAATGGATTTTTCTATCGAAAAATTTATGTGCGCTTTGACAGTGGCCCTCCGGTGAAGGAAAAAACATCATTAAGAAACCAACAACCCCCGCATGGTGGTAAGACACTATCTAGTGTCCACCTGGCCAGCTACCACCCTCAAGATAGAAAATATGTCGCCAACCATCTAATGTGTTCCGCCAGCTATCCTTGAGAGCCAGTACCCATTCTAAGCCTAGCGTGCTTACATTGTTTTGGGTTCTATTATTTTATGAATTAATTATTATTATGAATAAGTACTATATATTGTAATACTTTTATTTTTAACAGAGTTCAAAAACGGAGGAGAGTGCTATGTTCCACTGTATATTTTTCTTAGTATGTTCAGCGATTACACAAAAATCGATTTGGAAAAATCTACTTTTGTTAGAATGGGTAAACTTCTCAGGTGGTTCCATTTAAATTTCAACGAGATCTGACTAGAATCTCAAGAGATATATGTAGATAAGCACTTCAAACTTGGCTCTGAAAATGACTAGCGCTGCATTTGAGGACAATTCTTTAAGTTTTTTTAACGATCTTATATTAAATTCTGAAGTTTCAAATCATCAAATAACAATCTTCGTCTACCTTGCCTATACAGTACATAAAAACAATTTTACTACAAACATTTCATATTTTGATCACCAATGTGAAGTTAACCTCTAACCTTGAACCTAACTTTTTCATAACTTAGTACTCTGCTTATTGAGCACTTACAGTTACAAAGTAACGCCATTCTTTCGTCCACAATACATATTATTCAAGGCTGAAATTATCCCCAATTTAAACTAACCTAAAGCAAATTAACTATTTAAGGGGGGAAGTACTTAAGGAATAAGTCTGCAGGGGCATGAATTAAATTATTGACGGAGATTATTACATGCTGATATGTGAAAATATACGGTAGTGAAATTTCGATCTCATATTGAAAAGTAATCTGATATACTTAATTTAAAAATACATTATTTACATATTAAATAACTTATATTTATTTTTTTATTTTAAATATTTACTTCGAAATGGTGGTAGGACACTATCTAAGCTGCCCAGGCGGACCTCAAGTTAGAAAATCTGTCACCAAACATCTAATGTGTTCCGGCAGCCATCCTTGAGAGCCAGTTCCCATTGTAGGCTTAGCGTGCTTACCATCTTCGACCGCATCATCACTTACCAACAGGTGAGACAGTGGTCAAACGCTGACCTTAAAGTACAAAAAAAATATTATAAAATCGACCCACCTTACGCATGTAAGGTGGGTTAGAATTATTAATAGAATATTCACACGAATTATTTAAATTGATTGTAGAGTCAAAAGTTCCACATGTGGTAGGATGACATTATCTCGATGTTCCGCTTATCTCACTAACAAAAAGTAGCTTACCACCAGCAAGAAGAAAATCTGTCACCATAACCGTACGGTGTTTCGGTAAGCACACAGCCTTTTAGAGTCAGACCATTCTAGCCCTAGCGTGTTGACCATCTTCGACCACATCATCGCTTACCACCAGGCGAAATAGAGGTCAAACGCTAGCCTATCAAAATTTAAAACAACAGTCAATACTTAACCTCAGTCACATTGCCACAAGTGCCCCCATCCTGACTACGTTCTCAACTACTTATCTAAATCTCTAAGCTCAGGCCAGACTGGTCGTTAGTGTCGGTGTGAACACCCTTCACTCGACTGATTTAGGTTTTGTGCACACTCCTTTACATAATTTATATTTGAAAGTAATGCATAGTTTACTTTGTGAGTATTGAACTTTTGGAAATAAATTATTTTTTATCGTTTACTCAAGAGCTCGACTCGAAGATTGTGACTACTAATACCCCAAAACTACACAAATATAATTAAAGTACGACCACACCGCGGCATCCTGCGTCCGCGTGCGCGTTCGCGATCTGATTGTGCATTTGCATGGTTGAGTTATAGCGTCATATTGTGGGGAGCTTGTTCATCTGCGCCTACCCTTTTTATCCTTCAAAAGAAACTTATTCGAATTTCAGCCAATATAGACCAAAAGGATAGCTGCAAACCGTATTTTCAAAATTACAAAATCCTCACCCTACCATCCATCTACATTCACGAAGTTTGTAAATTTGTTCGCAACCATCCAAACTTCTACACAACACGATCAGCTGCATCTAGGCATAGCAGTGTACGGCTGCCAACAGATTAATGTTACCTACATCTCACCTTCAAATGTACTGAAAAGGTCCTCTAGTAATGGCAATAAAAATATACAACAATTTGCCGGAATATACGAGTATAAAAAGTCAATCCCAAAATTGAAACTTTGTAATACATTTAAAGGAATTTCTAGTAAAAAAAGCTATTATACAATTGACGAATATTTTAAAGATAAATCCTGACATTGCCTGTTATTTACATTATTATTTTAATAATTTTACTATTTTCCTTTTAAACAAAAAAATAATACAAAAATATACATAAAGTGACATAAATAAATAATTATTATTATTATATGTGATAAGATCGACATTAATATTGCTCTTCTCTCCTAATTAATTAATTACTTAGACATTGCTGTGCCCTTCCAGGGTCTATAAAGAACTGTACATTTCTAATAAAATCTTTGTAAATACTTTTATAGATGCAATAAATACTGAATACTGATTTTCAATCGTTTTCTGATCACCGTAGATGGCGTTTGGTGTGAACCAGTCGGTACAAATACTAATGCGCTATCTGTTCGCCGCCGAGATGGCGCACGCAGGTCGCTGCGGTGTGGCCGTACCTTTAGAGAAAAACTATCTTCGTAAGTGTAATACTCGTACACTTGTAAAATAAGCAATACACGGTGCCTAGTGCGAGTTTTTTGACTCGACCAAAGTATCGCTTACCACCTAGCGAGATAATGGTCAAATTCTAGCTTTACAGATATAAATAAACCGGCCAAGTGCGTGTCGGGCCACGCGCAGTGTAGGGTTCCGTAGTAGCCTGTTATTCAATGCAAGTCTTTACCCGTTATAAACAAGCAACTAGGTACTCCGTCTTTGTCACTTTAAAGGATTTATTCTAAGGATTTTGTATTTGGTACAAAATTATCGAACACCCAAGTTCCACGACTATTACTGCTAAACTAATAAAGCTTTCTTAACCGCTATAATTTTCCTTTAAAGTTCATAAAATGCGCTATTATCACGAATTTTCCCAGATTTTTCAAGCCACCAGTTTAGCGTTTAGAGGGGGGCGACGCCCTACTTGAACAAAAATTTGCACTTTAAAGTTTAATATTTCGTAAATGGAGCATTCAATCGAAAAATTGTGTTAGCAACCCTAAAGTCATTTTAAAAGACCTATTCAACGATACCCCACTCAATGGGGTAGACGATGAAAAAAAAATTCATCCTCACTTCTCATATAGGGGAGCTACCCTAAAAAAAATATTTTTAAAAATTTTATTTCAGCACTTTGTCGGCGTCATTTATTTACCCCCCCCCCCAAAAATACCCCCACAAAATTACAGCTTTCTAGTATTAACGGTCTCTTAGCAAAACCTCGGACAGACAGACAGACAGACGGACATGACGAAACTATAAGGGTTCCTTGTCAGGACTACGGAACCCTAAAAAAGTCTCATGGTTCCTGTTATTTCATTTAACACTTCAAATATAAAACACATTTCTATTGTACCGTTGAATAAAAATTGCATCTACCGGCCCAGGCTTATAGAAGTCTATTAAAAACAGAAATATTTTCTTTCCATGTTTTGCATTATTATTAAATGATGCTATGAATAATTTAAAATCATTCACACAATGAAAAGACCTGACATCGAATGTCGCACTAGTCATTTTCAGTATGTTTGAGGTGCTTATCTCCATATCTCTGGAGATACTTATCAGATCTCGATATGTCTATATATGATCTCGAATTACAATGAAATCAATCATAAAGCATATTAATTATCTCAGACGTAAAAATAATGTTCATCATCTTCTTATATATACTAAACTGGCCAAGTGCAAGTCGGACTCGCACTAGTAGGGTTCCGTATACACCGTACACTACAGTATTTTATAAGATCGAGCAAAAAATACCACTATCATTTTTTGCCAGCAAAAAATAATAACTAATAAACATTTTATTTCTTATAACGCCATCTAACGTCTAACAATGGTGTTAGGGATCGACATTTCAATATAACGCCATCTATGGGACGTTTACCTAACTAAACGTTCGTAGATGGCGTGAAATGCCGAAAAAAACACGTTTCTTGTATGGGGACCCTCTATATTTTTAACTTCATTCTGTTTTTAGTATTTGTTGTTATAGCAGCAACAGAAATACATCATCTGTGAAAATTTCAACTGTCTATCAGCATCACGCGTGAACGGCTGGACCGATTTCGCTAATTCTTTTTTTGTTGTGTTTCTTATCGTCAGGAGATGGTTGTTATGAAAAAACGTATTAAAATAAATAAAAGTTGTTTTTAACGCAGGCGAAGCCGCGGGGCTCAGCTAGTCGGTTAATAAATGACGGAGTTCTGAGGTGACAATGACAAGTGAAAGTGTGGGCAAATCGGTATCGAGTGTAAGAAGGAAATGAGGCGCGCCACGCGCACTCTTCCTCCGTGTCTTAATCCATGGAATCACGCACCGTGGAAAGCCACCATTTGATTGTGTTGTGCTGGACAGTAGACATGGTTAGACGAGGTACGAAACAAAAGATATTTTTGTAAATTGTTAAACACAATCCAAAATTTCATCGTACCGACGGGACTCGAACCCGCACCCCCACGAATTACACGTCCAGGTGCTCTGCCAATTAAGCCACGGTTCGATCCAATGACACGACGAAATTAGTGGATTGCATTTGTTAACCCAATTATGCATTGGTGGCGCCATCTATGACTACTAATAAGTAGTCATAGATGGCGAATGATTAACTTACGTAATAACGTAAGTTAATCATTCGGAAGAAATCATTACAGTTTTCGAATCCGACGAGAGATGTTGCACTGCGTAAATCAAATATTATGTTTCTTTGAAGTGTCACACACTTTATATTTTTGTAAATTGTTAAACACAATCCAAAATTTCACAATCGAAATGTTGGATTGTGTTTAACAATTTACAAAAATATAAAGTGTGTGACACTTCAAAGAGACATAATAATCAAAAGATATTTGTCAAATCCACATTACACAACTGTGCTAATCCGGGTTCCGTATTATATGTAGGCGGTACCTATGAGTAACAATTTCATGTTAATTTGTTTTTAAAAGCAAGCAGCGGCCTACGTAATTTATGTAAATGAAATAACATACCACAATTGTACAACTACCTTAAAGCTCGGGTCTCCTTGGCAATCAAAATTAAGAATGAACATAACAGGCATGCTCGTGATCACGCTATGGTGACCGCATTACCGAGGTCACTCCATAATATTATTATTGTACCATTGTTGTACTAAATTTGTGGATAACTAACTAAAGATAACCTGAAAAAGTCTGATGGAGTCACGCGAACTGGCGATGTGAAGTAGGAGAACAGGAAGCCAAATAATATAAATTAAAAAATAATTAACGATTTCAAATCATCATCATCCAGACCCTTTCTAATCGACTTCCAAAAAAGAGAAGGTAATTCGTCTTAATGATTTTTTAGGGTTCCGTACCTCAAAAGGTAAAAAAGGAATCCTTATAAGATCACTTTCTTGTCCGTCTGTCCGTCTGTCTGCCTGTCTGTCTGTCTGTCTGTCTGTCTGTCTGTCTGTCTGTCTGTCTGCCTGTCTGTCCGTGTGTCACCACCAATTTTCTCAGGAACGGGTGGACCTAGCGAGTTGAAATTTATACCAGATATTGAGGTCTATAGTATATATATATAGTCTATATATTATATATCCCTATTAGGTGTATAAAAATCAAGGTCTTGAGTTAACACTATAAAAAGATATCGGCAAATTTAGATTTCCACGAAAACTTCTAAGTACCAAAATTTACCTTATTTTACAACTTTTTTTATTTTTCTGGATTTTTCCTTTACTTGTGCTGTAAGACCTTGCTTTTAATAAAAATTCACAATTCTAGGTCAACCGGAAGTATCCTATAGGCTTTGGGGTCGAAAACCTACTTCCCGTTGACCTAGATTCATTAAATTTGGCAAGAAGCAATGTCTTACAGCACAAATAAAGGAAAAAATCTAAAAAATAAAAAAAGTTGAAAATAAGGTAAATTTTGGTACTTAGAAGTTTTCGTGGAAATCTAAATTTGCCGATATCTTACGTTAAGTAAGATAGGCCTCTGAGTTATATGAGCGCTCATAAAATTTAGAGGTCTAGCTTAATTAGTACTCACCAACGTTGGTACGGAAGCATCGGCAGGCGAGTCCAACTCGACTGTGTCGGTTTTATTTTAGTGTATGTTACGCGATTTTCCCGCCACTTGTGAATTTAGTCGAATGGTTTGATTATCCGTCATGCATTTATATATCTTCGCGGTGGTTCCATTGCACAATTTCATCAAGATCTGAGATGACATGATCTAGAGTTTTGGAGGTAAACTTCAAACCTGCTATTGAAAATGCCTGGCGCGGCATGCGCAGTCAGTTTTTTTAAATTTTAAACGATCTCATTATTGAACTCCTCGGTCTTCTTTTCTAGATTCGATCCAAGATTTTGACTGCATCGTAAACGTGACGGTCACCATTACGCTACGCTTGTTTTGAACAGATGCAATAAGTCAAAGAGAAAATAAAATGCTTTTATCGAAAAAATACTCTATTACTAAAACAACAAATCGACATTTTAATCGATTACTTAACTTATAAATAATGCTTAAAGTGGATTTTTATTATCTACTTCAGTAACATATAGGCGAGTTTCCATCTACCTTTTTTTCATTGTCTTTGGCCACTCCATATTTCAAATGATTATATTACAGGTGTGGTTAACACATTCATTGGAGATCGCCGCGCTGATAGCCACGGTGCTTTAGTAGACACACAAACGATCATATCTAGCCCTGTATTTGTTCAGGTCTTACATTTATTTTGTTTGTTAAATACTGGTTGAACAGCCCGGGGCTTTTTTATTTTACTTTTTTTACTAACTGTGCACCGCAATGTTACCCGTGGTTTTTGGAATAAAAGTTGGTCTATGTGTTCATTCAGGGTAACTATTATCCGCTTTTATCCTTTCCAAATTAAATTTTCTTCCCTCCTACCGCTTTAGCGTGAAGGAATAAGAATAATTTAAGAGGGAACGCGGAGTGCACTTTTCCATACAAATATATACCCCCGTTTTCTCCCTGGAAAATGCTTCTAGAGAAAAAAATGTTTCCACAAAAAATCAAGGTTTGCTGTAGCTACGTCCTATATCATTTTCTTTTTTTTGACCAACCAATTATTGCAAATAGAAATAAGACCATTCAAAAATCTTAAAGAGGAAATTAAAAGGCTTATACATTTTATTGCAATTGGTTGGTCAGAAAAAGCATATGTTAGTAGCTACAGCAAACCTTGATTTTTTGTAGAAACAAATTTTGTTCTAGTAGCATTTTCCAGGGAGGAAACGGGGGAATACATTTGTATGGAAAAGTGCACCCCGCGTTCCCTCTTAAGATTGTGAAAAAACGAAAAAAAAAACGACTACAAATGCCGTGCTAGTCATTTTCAATAGCAAGTTTCAGGTATTTATCTGCATATTTTTGAAGACATTAATCAAATCTCGATGAAATTACAATAGGACCGGACCACCTTGGAGATTTACCATACCAAATCATAAAATAATCATTAGATTCTGTTCACAAAAAAACATACAGAGGAGTTGAGAATCTCCTCCCTTTTGGAAGTCGCTTGAAGGTACTAATTCACAAACTTGCGTATTTTAAATCTATGTCCGTAAATGAAATCTAAGTCCGTTCTGTCGCTTTGGCGTGAAGGAATGGGAAAATACTAATTCACAAACTTTCGTAGGTGTAGGTAATATAAGTTACACTATCATTGTTAATTTTTAATAAGGTGTCCAATAAAGTGTTTCTATCTATCTATAATATTAGTGTAATGCTAAACAAACAAGCATATAACGTTTGTCTATCTTTAAAGAACATGGCCCAGTGCGATGATATGAGATACTTAACTAAACCAATGCCGACCCCTGCGAATTAACTGACACCGAACGAAATGCTTTGATACCATGCATGCCTTTGTTTGGTAGGTGGTTCAAGTCACGGCTGGAATCTACTACCTGTGGTCACCAATTTATCATCGTCCACAAATCATGTATATGATAAGGGTCTTATCGCAAGTCGTATATGACTAGGTTGGACCTACAGAGCGAACGTGTTACAATATATTAATTCAGATCTCATCAGCTTTTTAAAGCCACAACAAGATCTAAATTACTGTCTAATTTCATCATTATCATCATCAGCCGGTAACAGTCTACTGCTGGACGTAGGCCTCTCCCAAGATGCGCCACTGAGCCCGATCTTCGGCTCTTCTTTTTCAGTCACTGCCAAGCTTTGGCTTTGTGTGTGACTTTCCATCTTTGGGAGGGATATATCCATAATCGCAACGCTGGGTAGGCGGGTTGGCGATTGCAGGACGTAGCTTCTCGCACCGGTAACGCTGCTGCCCGTCACCGGTCAATGGCTATACCGCCATTTGGCGGTCGCTAAAACCTCGTTCGTTAGTCAGCAGGATGCACCACGGGCAAGTGAGGTTGGCTGGGAGCACTGAGATGGTATTTGTGCTGTCTAATGTAGTTTAGTTTATTGATAAACTAAAATTAGTCAACGATTCAAAATAGTGCCTCTTTTGTCACATCTCTGTAGTGATATAAAGACAATTTTCAGTGTTGTCAAAACATTGAAGATTAGTTATTTATGGCAACAATATAATCAGTTCCTTTTATGCCTAGAGTCTATTCTCCTTGGCCATTTATTACGATTTAGTAGTTGATAATAAAAGGTTATTACTCAATAATAATCTACACTATATAATAATATATATAATATAATATAATAAAATAATATATATATATTATATATATAATATATTAATATATAATCAACACCAATTCAACACCAATATTATAAATGCGAAAGTCAGTTTGTTTATTTGTTTGTTTGTTTGTTTGTTTGTTTGTTTGGGACTTCTTCACGGTCAAACGGCTTGACCGATTTGGCTGAAATTTTGTACAAAGATAGAACATAAGGCAGAATAGGATATAGAATACTTTTTTTTTGGCTATCGAGTCAGGGGGTCCAGATATTTTTGATTGAATTTTGTAACTAAAGGACCTCTTTTCGAATAAACGGCTTGACCGATTTGCCTGAAATGTTGTATAAAGACAGTTCATAAGGCAGAATAGGATATAGGATACTTTTTTTCTGGCTATCGAGTCAGGAGGTCCAAATATTTTTAATTGAATTTTGTAAATATAAGATCTCTTCTCAAATAAACGGCTTGACCGATTTGCCTGACAAGTTGTACAAAGACAGTTCATAGGGCAGAATAGGATTTAGAATACTTTTTTTCTGGCTATCGAGTCAGAGGGTCCAGATATTTTTAATTGAATTTTGTAAATATAAGACCTCTTCTCGAATAAACGGCTTGACCGATTTGCCTGAAATGTTGTATTAAGACAGTTCATATGGTAGCATAGGATATGGGATACTTTTTTTTTGGCTATCGAGTCAGGGGGTTCAGATATTTTTAATTGAACTTTGTAAATATAAGACTTCTTCTCGAATAAAAGGCTTGCCCGATTTGCCGGAAATTTTATATGTATGCATGTCATAGGGCAGAATAGGATATAGGATACTTTTTTTCTGGCTGTCGAGTCAGGGGGTCCAGATATTTTAAATTGAATTTTGTAACTATAGCACCTCTTTTCGAATAAACGGCTACACCGATTTGCCTGAAATGTTGTATGAAGACAGTTCATAAGGCAGAAAAGAATATAAAATACTTTTTTTCTGGCTATCGAGTCATAGGGGCCAAATATATTTAATTGTATTTTGTAAATATAAGATCTCTTCTCAAATACACGGCTTGACCGATTTGCATGACATTTTGTATAAAGACAGTTCATAGGGCAGAATAGGATATAGAATACTTTTTATTTCGCTATCGAGTCAGGGGGTCCAGATATTTTTAATTGAATTTTGTAAATATAAGACCTCTTCTCGAATAAATGGCTTGACCGATTTGCCTGAAATTTTGTATAAAGACAGTTCATAGGGCAGAATAGGATATCGGATACTTTTGTTTGGCCATCGAGTCTGAGTGTTTAGATTATTTTTATTGAATTTTGTGAATGTGTGGCCTCTTATCAGCTAAACAGCTTGACCGATTCAGCTGAAATTTTATACATATTACAGTTTGTATAGCATAGAATCACATAGGATACTTTTTTTCTGGCAGTCGAGTCCAGGTGTCTAGAATTTTTAAATTGAACTTTGTAGATGTGTGGCCTACTCTCGGTCAAACGGGTTAAACAATTAAGCTGAAATTTTGTACACAGGCAGTCAAAAAGACATAGAAGGGCAACAAATACTTTTTTTTTGGGTGGAAATTACGGTTGTCTATATTTTTATTATGGAATTTTGTAAATATGTGGCCTCTTTTCAGCCAAACGGCTTGACCGATTCAGATGAAATTTTGTACAAAGACATTAAATAGGGCATAAAAAGGCAAGGAATACTTTTTTCGGCAGTTAAGTGTTGGTGCCTATATTTTTTCTTAACTTTACATAGAGTTTGCATAATCATAAAAGTTTGAGCTTAGGTTCATAGATAATGACTAAACTTAATAAGTGCCTTGATTAGGCCATAAAACTGTCAGGGTCATTAAAAGTTATCAAAATTTACGCGATGGCTTTGCTTGCCCAACGTGTTTTATCTGCTTTGTGGGAAGTATTTCAAAAACATTCGTGTTTTAACATAGGTATTGACTAAGTAGGTTATAAAAACTGTCAGGGTCATAAAACGTAAAAATTTTCGCGCTCACTTCGCTCGCGCAGTGATAGCGCTCGCTGCGCTCACGCAAACCTTTGTTTTATCTACTTTGTAGGTAATATTTCAGCAACTTTTGTATTTTGATAGCCACATGCATCAGAACGAGTCCATAAATTGAAATAGTACAACCTTCAATAATCATTATGAATTTAAGTGGATATCAAGTTTAACCTTTGTGCCATCAGTGTTAACTTAGTAGGTCATAAAAACTGTCAGGGTCACAGAAGGTTGTAAAAATGATACGCGCTCGCTTCGCTCGCTCAGTGATAGCGCTTGCTACGCTCGCACAGTGATAGCACTCGCTCCGGTCTCGCAAGCATTTGTTATGTCTACTTTGTAGGAAACATTTCAGCAACTTTTGTATATTAATAGCCACATGCATCACAACGAGTCCATAAATTGAAACAGTACAACCTTCAATAAACATAATGATTATAAACCTTAAAATAAGTGGATATGAAGTTTAACCTCTGTGTCATCAGTGTTGTCTTAGTAGGTCATGAAAACGGTCAGGGTCATAAAAGGTCGTAAAAATTTTTCGTGATTTCAGTTTCGTTTTAAGTGATAGCGCTTACTACGCTCGCGCAGTAATAGCGCTCGCTCCGGTCGTGCAAGCATTAGTTATATCTACATTGTATGAAATATTTCAGCAACTTTTGTAATTTAATAGCTACATTCATCAAAACATGACATAAATTGGAACAGTACAACTGGCAATAATCATAATGATTTTTGTACCTTGAAATAAGTGTATATCAAGATTAACCTTAGGGTCAACGGCGTTGACTTAGTCTAGGTCATAAAACTGTCAGGGTCATAAAATGACAAAAAAAATTTTCGCGCTCGCTTCGCTCGCGCATTGATAGCGCTCGCTGCGCTCGCACAAACCTTTGTTTTATCTACTTTGAAGGTAATGTTTCAACATTTTTTTTGTATTTTAATAGCCACATGCATCAAAACGAGGCCATAAATTGAAACAGTAAAACCTTCAATAATCACAATGATTATTAACCATAAAATAAGTGGATATCAAGTTTAACCTTTGTGTCATCAGTGTTAACTTAGTAGGTCATAAAAACTGTCAGGGTCATAAAATGACGTAAAAATTTTTCGCGCTCGCTTCGCTCGCGCTCTGATAGCGCTTACTACGCTCGCGCAGTAACAGCGCTCGCTCCGGTCGTGCAAGCATTTGTAAAATGTACTTTGTAGGAAACATTTCAGCAACTTTTGTATTTTAATAGCCACATTCATCAAAACATGTCATAAATTGGAACAGTTCAACCGTCAATAATCATAATGATTTTTACCTTAAAATAAGTGGATATCAAGTTTAACCTTAGGGTCATCGGTGTTGACTTAGTAGGTCATAAAAACTGTCAGGGTCATAAAATGACATAAAAATTTTCGCGCTCGCTTCGCTCGCGCATTGATAGCGCTCGCTGCGCTCGCGCAAGCCTTTGTTTTATCTACTTTGTAGGTAATATTTCCGCATTTTTTGTATTTTAATAGCCACATGCATCAAAACGAGCTTAAGAATTGAAACAGTACAACCTTCAATAATCATAATGGTTTTTTACTTTAAAATAAGTGGGTATCAAGTTTAACCTTAGGGTCATCGGTCTTGACTTAGTAGGTCATAAAAACTGTCAGGGTCATAAAATGACATAAAAATTTTCGCGCTCGCTTCGCTCGCGCATTGATAGAGCTCGCTGCGCTCGCGCAAACCTTTGTTTTATCTACTTTGTAGGTAATATTTTTGCAGTTTTTGTATTTTAATAGCCACATGCATCAAAACGAGTTTATAAATTGAAACAGTACAACCTTCAATAATAATAATAATTATTAACCTTAAAATAAGTGGATATCAAGATTAACCATTGTGTCAGCGATCTTGACTTAGTAGGTCATAAAAACTGTCAGGGTCATAAAATGACATAAAAATTTTCGCGCTCGCTTCGCTCGCGCATTGATAGAGCTCGCTGCGCTCGCGCAAACCTTTGTTTTATCTACTTTGTAGGTAATATTTTTGCAGTTTTTGTATTTTAATAGCCACATGCTTCAAAACGAGTTTAAGAATTGAAACAGTACAACCTTCAATAATCATAATGGTTTTTTACTTTAAAATAAGTGGGTATCAAGTTTAACCTTAGGGTCATCGGTCTTGACTTAGTAGGTCATAAAAACTGTCAGGGTCATAAAATGACGTGAAAATTTTTCGCGCTCGCTTCGCTCGCGCTGTGATAGCGCTTACTACGCTCGCGCAGTAACAGCGCTCGCTCCGGTCGTGCAAGCATTAGTTATATCTACATTGTATGAAATATTTCAGCAACTTTTGTATTTTAATAGCCACATTCATCAAAACATGTCATAAATTGGAACAGTTCAACCTTCAATAATCATAATGATTTTTTCCTTAAAATAAGTGGATATCAAGTTTAACCTTAGGGTCATCGGTGTTGACTTAGTAGGTCATAAAAACTGTCAGGGTCATAAAATGATATAAAAATTTTCGCGCTCGCTTCGCTCGCGCATTGATAGCGCTCGCTGCGCTCGCGCAAGCCTTTGTTTTATCTACTTTGTAGGTAATATTTTCGCATTTTTTGTATTTTAATAGCCACATGCATCAAAACGAGTTTATAAATTGAAACAGTACAACCTTCAATAATCATAATAATTATTAACCTTAAAATAAGTGGATATCAAGATTAACCATTGTGTCATCGGTGTTGACTTAGTAGGTCATAAAAACCGTCAGGGTCATAAAAAGTCGTAAATATTTTTCGTGCTCGCTTCGCTCGTGCAGTGATAGGGCTTGCTACGCTCGCGCAGTAATAGCGCTCGCTCCGGTTGCGCAAGCATTTGTTATATCTACTTTGTAGGAAACATTTCAGCAACTTTTGTATTTTAATAGCCACATGCATCAAAACGATTCGTAAATTGAAACAGTACAACCTTTAATATTCATAATGATTTTTTACCGTAAAATAAGTGGATATCAAGTTTAACCTTAGGGTCATCGGTGTCGACTTAGTAGGTCATAAAACTTTCAGGGTCATAAAAAGTCATAAACAAATGTCTCGCTTCGCTTGCGCAGTAATAACGCTACATAGCATATAATAGCGTGTTTTAACAGCCTCATACATTAGACTGACTCAAATACTTAAACAGCAAAACTTGGTAAACCTTGGTTAGGTTTACCAAGTACCAAGTAATGATTAATGACTTTAACAATAGACGATATCGAGTTCGACTTAAGAGTCATCTATATAGACTTGATGATTAGATCATTAAACTGTCAGGGATATAAAAAGCCATAAAAATTTTTCACTTGCCCAATAATAGCGCTTGCTACGCTCGCGCAGCTATTCACCTTATTTTCATTGTAAGAAATGTTTCAGGAACTGTTGTGTTGAGTCAAACATTTAAACAGCACAACTTCGTATACTAACCTAACCAAAAAAATTTATGACTTTAACAATACAGGATATTGAGTTCGACTTTAAGGGTCATCTATGGTGACTTGGCCTAAGAGATCATCGATCTAGACCTCAATGCTCATAAAGACACAAATAACGCGGGCGAAGCCGCAGGTAACAGCTAGTATATTATAAAGAGGAAAACTTTGTTTGTTTGGTTGTAATGAATAGGCTCAAAAACTACTAGACCGTTTTTAAAAATTCTTTCACCATTCGAAAGCCACATTATCCACGAGTAACATAGGCTAAATTTTATTTTGGAAAAAAATGGAGTTCCGTAAGATATTTGGGTTTTTTCGGACACAAGGTGTAAAAAAAGAACCAGAAAAGTTACTTATTTTGCGTACGCTGCCTAAACTATAAAAGATAGAACCATAAAATGTTCTAATTCATTGTAGATCTTATATGCACCATATGGATGCACCAGAAGGCACCGGAAAGACTTTTCTCGCAAATTTGATACTTGCTAAGATACGGCAATCATGAATCAGGGAAGATAGCGATTGCAGTTGCTTCGTCAGGAATTGCTGCAACTCTCTTGAACGAAGGAAAAACAGCTCACTCTACGTTTAAACTCCCGCTATCCGTATCTTTAAATCAACGGTCTACGTGCTCTATTCGGAAAAATGGGCCTCTTGGTAAGTTACTGCAAGACGCGTCGTTGGTAATATGGGATGAATGCACCATGAGTCATATAGCTCATGTGGAGGCCGTGGACCGTACTTTAAAAGACCTCCGAAGCTCTGCTAATATCATGGGTGGTATCACTTTTATATTTGCTGGAGATTTTCGACAAACGCTTCCAGTCGTCAACAGAGGTACGCGAGCAGATATTATGAAGGTATGTTTAAAATCGTCTCAACTTTGGACATCTGTTCAACATTTGAATTTGCGCACCAATATGAGAGCTCATCTACGTGGAAATACGCATAGCAATTTTCCACAACAGCTGCTGAAACTTAGATAAGGAATTTTTCCATCTATAAATTTGGGCACCATAATCTGTGCAGTTACTTTGGATGAGTATCTAGGCCAAATAGTCCATAATATAGATAGTCTGATAGATGCTATATATCCTGACATCGAAAACTTACATCAAAATAATTTTCGTTGGCTGTGTTGTAGAGCAATAGTTTCTCCCAGGAATGAAACAGTCAACGAAATAAACAATTTAATTTAGCAGAAAGTACCGGGTGAAGTAAAGTGCTATAAATCCATAGACACCGTCACTAACATCGAGGACGCAGTGCACTACCCCCAGGAATGTTTATATGAACCCCGCTGGGCTAGCACCTCATGAACTGTCGTTAAAAGTTGGCACGCCGATAATGCTTCTCAGAAATTTAAGCCCCCCAACATGTGTAATGGCACGAGACTTCTTATAAAGGACCTAAAAGATAATTTAATAGTAGCGAAGATTATCACCGATATAGCTCATATACCAAGAATACCCATGATTCCTACTGATTTGCCTATACCCTTCAAAAGGCTCCAATTTCCAAAATTTCTTTCGCACTAACGATAAACAAATCCCAGGGCCGAACATTCAAATTAGTAGGAATTGATTTACGAAAAGAATGTTTTACGCATGGGCAACTTTACGTTGCCTTATCACGGGTCGGGGCTCCCGACCATCAGTATATTTTGTTACCTGAAAATAATTTAACGTCAAATGTTGTTTATAGAGAAGCTCTACAGTAATCGCTTTAGTTATGTATCCTTAAACAACGGGTTTCACTCCGGGACTGCCGGCAGAAGTGAAAACTTAGTATTAATTACATTTAAATATTTTCATCATTAACAACTTTAACATCCTCATAAAGACAATCTATGCAGCCTGCGGATTGACCTGGGAATCATTTTGCTGACCGTGTCTTTCCTGAGAAGGCTTTTTGCAGCGGTAACCGACATCCACGCGGGCGGAGCCGTGGGCGACCGCTATGTTAGCTAAAGATTATATGGCAAAACAACGTTTGCCGGGTCAGCTAGTAGTTAATAAAAGGCTAGAAAACATGTACACAGTTTATTTTTTTATAAAAATGACTAGTGTTTAATCAATGCAAACAGAGATCATAATATTTTATCAACAATATATTTTAAAAATAATGTATCATCATTTCTAATTAAAAATATTAATTAGAAATACTCAGTATTACCAAAAATATTTTTTAAAACAAATGATTGTTAGTAATTAAGTTATGCAATTTGAATTAAATGTACCACACATGTTGCTATTACATGGATAAAATTTACGTCAATTTATATTAAGTACATATATACACAACTTTCAATTTAACTACAATACAATACCATACCTCGAAATGTCTGGTTCAGACCATTACTTTAGCACACATTTCAACCAACTTTGAAAAAGGAAGAGGTTTTCAATTCGTCTGTTTGTATTCAACGCGATTACTCCGTCAATTGTGAACCGATTCGAATGATTATTTTTTTTAATTGGGAGAGTAAATTTCTAAGGTAGTTCCATTGTAATTTTATCGAGATCTGATAAACACCTCAGATTTAGTACTGAAAATGACTGGCGCGGCATTTGAAGTCGGTTTTTTCGTTTTGTAACAATCTTAAATTATTAGACATTTTTTATGATATAAGACAACAGGCACGACGCTCGTGACATAATTTTGCACGTTACTGCACTGCGCCTGTTACGTTGAGACAAAGATATTAAGTCTGACATGACACACTTTGCCATTCAAACCAAAAAATCATCTTGCATCCTATAACTACAGCATTTTGCTTGAAAAACTTTAAAAGAAACCGGATTTACATGCCACGTGAAAAATTTCCAATTGCAGGAGTTGTTTCTCTCCATATTTCTAAATATATTAATATTAACATGACCATCCTGCTGTTTTATATACCATTTAAGAATCATCCAAATCGGTCGAGAAATGCCAAAGTTCTAATAAGCCAACATAAACCAACATGCCAATGCATTGATACTTTAGTAAGATCGATAACAACTACAAGGAATTTTCAAAAGTGCTCATCGCAACATTACCATCAGTATCTAACAAATTACATTCTTCAAACTCTGCTCGCTTTTCATCGACTTTGGCAAAATTGTTCTTACACAAAAAATCACTATCACAGACGAATTCATTTCTATCTTCCATCATGGCTTCTTCAAAACCTTGTTCTCTATACCTCTTCTCTTCTGCGTAATTCTGATATCTTTGTATTTCGAAATCTGGTGATATAGTTTGTCCTTCGTTTACTGTTTCTTTACCTAGAATATCTTCCGTTTCGATTGCTACTCCTATAGAATTATTAATTTCATTGAAGTTAGGTCTAGCTACTTCATTTTTTACTTCGTATTTGAGCTCGCTTAAGTCAATATTATCTCTGTTTTCTAGCAAAGGCTTCAAGTGCATTAGGTTAAAGTTAGGTATGATTCTCGTATCCCAATTTTGAGGTACATTTTCTGGGACTGTTTCTATGTCAAGATGGACTTCTTCACCGATTTTCTTGAAGGTTCCGAGATTGTACTGCAGTGGGATGGAAAATGAAGGTAATTCTCCGTGAGGATTCTGCCTCGTTGGCAGAGCGGCGATGTGGATGGCTGGCTGTTGGGACTTCGCTTTGGAGTATGTGTTTTGACTTGGTGCTTCTGATAGATTTACCATTTGTGTTGATGATACTGGAACAAACAATTTGAGGCTGAAAACACGTTTCTAGAAATAAGGTGATTTTGAATAACTTGAGGAACTTTTTAAATGTTACAAGTTGTATATGTGAAATTAAAATATGAATTCAAACTCATAAGATCTCTCTTTTTTAGTTTTAACAGACAATTTTAGACGGTAGTACCTATACAGTCCTTAGTACAGTACCACTACCACCTCTGCTCTGTGTCAGTTATGGCACTGCAAAACAGCAATGAGCTACTAAGCAAGTCTACCTTTTGTAATTAACTAGAAGTTGATTTTTAAGGACAAGAAATATTGTAGTACTAATGTGAAATTTGGATAAAACTGAAATAGTGTGAAGTGAGTAGAATCAGTGCAAATCGCGATCTCACCGCATGACCTCACTCCCGAGGAAGAGCGACGGACTCGCTCGAATCCTAGGTCGAGAAAATTCGACTAAAGGTACGTGAATTACAGCCGGTATATAAACAATAATAAAATTGAAATATTTTTTCTATGAGATTTAATGAAATTAAGACAGCCAAACGATATATAGAACAAACATATACAGTCAGACAGTCTATCAAAATAATAGTTCTTCTGTAGACCTGATAACATAGAAACCAATATAATTTCCTTACCAGGAATAGTGATGAAGTCTCTCATTTCCAGGGCAAGAGCTGACGGCGACCTTTCTGGTGTCCTGGGATGACTTTGTCCCGGATATGGTTCACAGCCAGTCTTCTGCTGCTTTCGCCATTTTGCTCGACGGTTCTGGAACCATACCTGTAAACGCAGATTTAATTTTAATGAAATAAACAGTTTCGTCAGTTCCTATGAAGTATTGTGGATACGATCAAAAACGGGAAAAACCGCTAAAAATATTACACTACGTCACACGGTGTGCTGTGACTGGAATAGAAAGTTGGACTCAGTTGGGTGTCTTAGAAAATGCATATTTCCAGCATTGGACTATCGCAGACTAATTATAATCATCAATAGTCAATACACATACGAGTACAACACACCGTAATTATTATTACTGTGTGTTGTTTCCTATTGGAACCTCGTTAATGTTTTTTGGTCATGCCTTCATGTTTTTATCAATTAAGCTATTTATCAATTAAGCTGGCTAGAACAAGCTGTGTTCTTCTGTATATTTCAAACTAAGACAAGCCGATAACGCATTTTCTCACTGTTTTCTAATTCAGATGAGTACGATAATCTAATTTTTAGGGTTCCGTACTCAAAGGGTAAAACGGGACCCTATTACTAAGACTCCGCTGTCCGTCTGTCTGTCTTTCTGTCTGTCTGTCTCTCTGTCTGTCTGTCTGTCTGTCCGTCTGCCACCAGGCTGTATAAGAAATAAAATGTTTATTTATTATTATTTTTTGCTGGCGAAAAATGATAGTGGTATTTTTTGCTCGATTTTATAAAATACTGTAGTAGTGTAACCCTACGAGTGCGAGTCCGCCTTGCACTTGGCCAGTTTATTATAATAATGATCATCTCAGGCATCCATCACTTTATATTAAGTTACATCTTGGACATGTGCTTGTCTAACCCACGTACCCACAGTGGTATAGATATGTAAACTTAAACATCAGTAGAGCAAACAAACCTGAACTCTGGCTTCGGTAAGGTCTATCCTCATAGCCAGTTCTTCTCTGAAGAACACGTCTGGATAGTGTGTCTTGTGGAACGCTGCTTCAAGTTGCTCCAACTGCACGTTGGAAAAGGTGGTCCTGCAAGAACAGAAAATTCACTGTAGCTATATATACCTACTGTAGTTATGGCTTTAATTTTAACCGCTTATAAAACCATAAAAACAATAAAATTGTATTAAAGAGGCACTTGACAAAATGTTGTGATTTTTCGAGTTTCCGTAACACATTATTAAGAAGTATTTTGTGTACGTTTTTTTTGTATATTTTATTGCTATTAGTTATTTATTACCTGTATCTACGCTGTTTGCGTTTTGGTATGTCTCCTTTCGAATCTGAAATTAAAAATTACCTCTAAAATTATTGTGAATAACTGTGCTAGTCCCAGCTTACTCAAAAATGCGCGCTCTTGTAAATGTTTTGTAACAATATTTAAAAGTTATTTACTTGATTTAGGCGAGTACTCCTCATCCTCTTCGAACTGCTGGTGCTCAGGACCTTCCTCCACCACCTCGGCTGTGGCATACGTATCTGTCTCCGGGCGCTCACATAGAACAGACCCGGGTCCCAGTCTGAAACAAAATACATCGTAACTGTTAAATTATTATCATTATTGTATCAGTAATATATACCTTGACATGATCGTTCTATCTAATCTATCTATCTCTCTCTTTCTCTCTCTCCACCTTAAAGTTGTTTAAAAGAAATAAGGGCGATAGCTTTGAGGGCGCAATAGTGTAGTGGAAGAATGGTCGGTTTAGATGCCAGAAGTACCGAGTTCAATACCCGCCGTGCACCTTATTACCTAGGATTTTTGTAATCGAAAAACGTACCTATGTGCTTTTCACAGTGGCCCTCTCGTGAAGGTAAAACATTTTTAAGAAACCCCCAACCCCTCGCATGGTGGTAGGACACTGTCTAGTGCTCGCCTGGACAGCTACCACCCTTAATTTAGAAAATCTGTGCTCCGGTGCTCCGGTTCCAGTTCCCATTCTATACCTAATGTGCTATCATCTTTATCGTATCATCACTTACCTACCAACAGGTCAGTTAGTGGTCCACCCTTAACCTATTGTACTTACGAAATAATATTCTGTGACCTTTATAATGGTGCACAATGTAGTTAGTATGCTCAATCAGTCAGTCATATGAGCCATATACCTTATAATTACTTAACACTAAAATGACAGGTGGGTCTTTTGACCTACTTTAGATCATTTGGACAAGGAAATGAGAAAAATGTATTATTCTCATCATCATTTTCAAGCAAGGCACCTCTTACGCAACACTTTAACGTGAAATATGAAAAAAAGCTCAAGCGTGGTGTTTAGAATTTATAGTTTTTGTAGTAACATAAAAACAAAAAAACAATTCTGAAGTGCTATCTGTCTAGAATCCAACTTATATTTTTACTTTATCATTACCTCGCTTTTATAAATATATATGTACATATATAAAATATTGATACGAGTATTTTTAGTCTTGATTCAATTGTCCATCTGCCAGGCTGCAAGATTTTTTTAAAACGGATTATAAAATCTTCAGTAAAATGTGTCCCTGAAGTTACGTTATAAAATTGTCATGAAAACAAATGCTCCAATAAACCCGCAAATGTATGACCATAAAAAATGTACAACTTTGCCTTGGTTGAAATCTTTTTATAAAAAATATGATGATTTTATCCAGTTATAATAGAAGTTGGGTCTTAAATGAGTTCTAGTATTTCTAATGAGTTTCTTTTTTACAATTTCTGACAGATTCCAGCACTCCAATTTTATCTATATATTTTGATCCTAATAACAACAACAAGATCGATAGGAATCAAACATTTGCGTAATTTTTAAGGGTTCCGTACCCATAAGACCCTATTACACCGCTGTCCATTATCCTTCACAGGGTTGTTCTTTTTTCTGAACCATAAAAGATGGATACTTAAAGTTTTCCCAGAATGTGTTTACACTGGATCAATTGGCATCAAAAAAAGTTTTAAATTCCTTTTTCTTGATGTCTTTTTTTTATTAAATTCTACGCAACTCAAGATGACATCAAAAATGTTTGGCTGGCAGTCGCTTCAGAACATTTTACTATATTATAAGGACTCCTGTAAATAGTATATTCTGCAAAATGATATAAATAAGTTTTCAAAAAAAACGGAATATTCTGCATTATAGATAACTATCTGCGCCCCGCGCCTTTGCCCACGTTTGATCCTGGTTATAAAACATCCCCTTCAATCACTCTATTACTGAAAGTTACATTTAAATCCGTTGCGTAGTTTTAAAGATTTAAGCGTACAGGCAGCGAGAGCAACTTTGTTTTATACTATGTAAATAATAATCAATTTTGCAAGATACGAAAAAGAAACCTAATGGTAGAAGCTAATTAAGATGCTTACCTACGACATCCAATCTAAAATTATTAGTTTATTTGGAAGATATTGCATTATGTAAGGATTTGTTGCTTTATATTGATTTCTAAGGTACAGAGTGCACTGGATCGGCATATCTGCGTCAGGGACCGGTATTTTTGCCGATGACGTCATTCGCAGTGAACGCGCCAATCGGAACCCAATCGCTTTGAAAATATCGAACTCGATTGCTTTGAAAATACCTATATCGCCGATGCAAAATACGAATGCAGTAGATGCACTTATCGGCATATTGTAAACACTAATGCCTTGTATACGCTGCGTACGCTCCGATTCCGCCGCGTAGCGTACCAAATGCTATTCTAATTTCTTATAAGAATTTGCTACGATGGCTACGTTTCTTGCGTAGATGGTCTACGTCTACGAAGAAAATCACTATATTTTCTTCGAAGTCTACGGTCTACATTTTAGACATTGTAATCAATGTAATGTGGCAGAGGGTTGGAGATTGTGAATTTATGTGTAGGTATTTAATTGTGGTCGCTGGGCCGTGCTTCCTATCTCTACGAGTTGGACTCGTGAACCGCGGCGTCACGTCGAGTGAGATAGTGGTGAATTTTTTTTAACAGCCAGTATAAGTCCACTGCTGGACATAGGCCTCTCCTATGGCACGCCACTTTTGTAAGTGGCTCTGCCATAAGAAGAAATATCCATATTCACCCACGCTGGGCAGGCGGGTTGGGTGATCGCAGGACGTAAATCTCGCACCGGTGACGCTGCTGCCCGTCACCAGCCTGTGGTATTTAGTTACGTCGCTCGGAATGATTATACCGCCATTGGTCGGTCGCCAGAGGCTCGTTTGCTAGTCGGCAAGAGGCACCGCGGGCAGGTGAGGTTGGCTAGGAGCACTGAGGTAGGATTTTGCTTCCTTACATCCCAATAAATAATAGTGGTGCATGTACATCCAAATTAAAATATATAAAATATATATATATACTTCCCATCAGGCTGCTTACTTGTTTCATTGTTACCTATGACATAGACAAACAAGCTAGAAAAACATAGAATTATTTACCCATTGAAAAGATTAGGTATATTGTAACAGAAACTGGTTGTAGGTGACACGTCATCGTTGAGTATGGCAGCTGAGTCGAACCCAGATGTGCCGGCAACGCTCTCACGACCGTCGAGCGATTCTTCCATTCTAAAATATAAATATATTGTTCAGAATTTAAAAACAAGGAAGTTAAGGGGGTACGATTTCCATACAAAGCTATAATGCACAAATATGAGTAAACGGAGCAAAAATATGCACTGAAATCACATCTTTTGGTCTTGTATAAGTTTTAACATGTCGGGAATTATATTTATTTACATGATTTATATGAACAATATAAACACATTACTCAATCAATATTTTTTGTTTAGCTTGAATTTTACTATTATTTAAAATAATTTTATCTTAATCAATCAAATCATGTACGTAAATTCAATTCCCGACACGTAAATACTTCTAAAAGACCAATAGATGTGATTTCAGTGCAAGTTTTCCCTCCATTTACTTATATATTTGTGCATTATACTTTTGTATGGAAATCGTACCCCCTTCAGTACATTAAGATGCTTTGTTTACTAACAAATTTAATAATTAAAAATAATAAAAAAAAAAAAAAATTAAATCTTGAAAATGAAATATTTTTCTTTTTAAAGGGCAAATTGTCGTGTGAATTATAGAAATTAAACATTTAGATGTATCAAAGTAAAAGGCCTTAGTGTAGTTATGCAATTATGGCTCAACATAGTTTTGCTTTCGGAATGTAGTAACATATCTATTAAACGTTGAATACTGCATCCTTTACCATCAAGCAAGCGTCTAGCATAGTCTATTACCTAATTTATAAGAAAGATTTCTTTATATATCTGATATGCCTGATGGTAGGCGATGATGTGGTCGAAGAAGGTGAACACGCAATATATTTCAACTATTGTAATGAGATTTGTAGACCGTAATGTGCCTGTCACACTTTCCATACCAATCAAGCACATCTCTTCTTATACCGCATCTTCAGTTACCATCAGTTAGTGTAATCAAATACTCTAACTTGTTGTAAGGGGGCAAAGCCAGAGGCGTTACTTAGTAGAATAAGATCCAATTTACTTTTCCTATGATTCCTTATTAAATAAACAGTTTACGCTAAGGTGGTTGACCGACCATCCGCTTCGCTTAAATTGAATTAAATGCTATAATTTAGTTAAGTTTATTAAATTACCTCTAAATGACTTGGTATTTTGTCATTTAACATTAACTTGAGGAGGTGTGGAGTCATTGAGTTGGCTGATGTTTGTTTTTGTTGACATGTTTTTTTTTTAATGTGTTTTTGAGTTAGTTTACTTTTTGAAGTGATTTTTTGGAACTGGAAACTACATAGTTGGCTCTGCCGAAAGTATCCGAATATTTTTTTTTAATTATGACACTTGTTTTCATAAGAAATAATTAAGGATAAGTGATGTTTTTGTTAACGTGTCATATGATTTAGATTTGATTTGCCTATTTTATCTTGCATGTTTTTATTTTTGCTCAGCAAATTGTTGTCAAAGAAAGAGTAGTGACGATATGAGTTTTTACGGTGGTGTAGTGTATTGACTATACAGGTAGTCTTTTAGGATTGGGTCAAGTGTGAAGTATTCACCTATACAGGTATTATATTAAATATCATGTTTCTTCAAGTGCTATTAACACTTTATTTTTTGTACATTATTATAATACAATCTAAAATTCTTGGGCGTGTTACCCAGGATGCGTAGGTTCGAGTCGCGCTGGATAGCGAAATTTTGGATTATATAAAAAGGTATTATATATTCATTCCGAAATCTGTGATTATATTACAGATTATATAGAGGGTATCCATCTGTAAGATTGGATCATTATGGAAAAGTTTGTAACTATAAAGATACATTTGAAAGGAATCATGCCATCGATTTAAGAATTAAAAACACTGCGTTTTTAGATTGTAAAATGATTTTTTACTGAAAATGTTTATTTAACATTTTCATGCAAATTAGTATAGTAATGCTTTTGTGTCAGCTGAACTTTATTTAATGAATAAATTATATTTTTTTATTTAAGCTTCTACATAATAATATACCCATACATATCATTATTTTTTAATATATAGATATTAATCAGTTTGCCCTATGGATATATTTGGAAAAAAATCAATTAAAATCAAATATGTATTACCTACTTTTCTGAATTAAATATCTCATCTTTTATCTTATGAAACCTGACACAATACCTAACTCACAATAAATTCCCAAATTAATGTATTTCTAAAAATAATGAGCAATGAACACACAAAATGAAATCTTTATACTAAATTATAAAAAATCATCAGAAAAAAGGCATTTAGCCACCCACGGAGCCAAATAACTACCTGTTATATTTTTATTCATGAATAAAATCCTAATAAATAAACGTCTATTTAGAATAAGAACACGAAAAATATATAAATCCCACGCAATTGAAAAACTCCAGCATAACATTTTGTTCGCGTGGGTGTGAACATGAAATTAACATTAATTAAATTAAATAAATACTTACTTTAATCACGGCGTTCCTTTATATATAATTTAATAAACTGGTGGCTGTCTGTTATCACGTGGTTGGTGGTACTGAAGTGGACGGTCGGGCATCGACTGTCCGCTTGTGGACAGAGAGTGGTGTGGAGTAGCTGTTCTAGCCTTGATATTTTGTGATAAAAATATTGGGTTACTGTTAATACTGTTCGTTTGAACATACTCATATAATTTTACCAGATAGATCATTGGGTGTTTAAATTCTCGAATAATGTAACTGGTAAAGTTAATAATGTACTTAAGTAAAATGCAGTTACTATTAATTAAATTTTATTAACATTACATTTTATAAATTAATGTTATTTTAACTGGCTTGGAAGACATGTTGTAAATTATAAATAGTTTGTACTCCTAGGAGGAAAATTTACACTAGTTTGTACATGTATTAGACAAAATTATTTATAAAGACATTGAAAAAGTAAAAAAAAAGTAATGTAGTTAATAAGCATACTCGTCGAGTATGTTTTTATATGCTTTTATTTAACTAGTGGTATAAGTTGTTGTCAACATTGCAAACCATTTTGCAACCACTTGCTAGTATCCGATTGAGATCAAATTTGGCAGAGGCACATACATAATTAAGTTCAGCAATATAAACAATTCAATATTAAAAACAAAAATATATAGTGCCATCGAACTGAAACTATTATCAAATAGATACGAGAAGTGGTACAGTCGAATTTGTTATAATACTACCTACTTTCTATTAATTGAGACTTAAGACTTAATTTAAGAGAGGAATCGTATATAAAACATTATGTTGAGTAATACATATCTGTGTAATGTAACCAGACACCTTTTTGGGTGTATGTATTCGATGGTGTACCGTTATAGATGTGTAGATGTTTTATTAGTTAATACTTCCTAATTAGGTATATAGCTTATCAACGTTTGTCGTAACTATAATATGAGGTATTTTGCTCTTGATCACAATCAATGGTACTTTTACGAGATGTAAGATTGATTGCTGTAATCCTAAATATCGTAATATAGTCTTAATATCGTCAAATCGTTTTATATATTCATCTTTAAGTAAACTGTATAAGATTCTGCACGTGTTTTTTATATGTATAACGTACAGTTACTTTATATTAAGTAACTTAACTACTAACTAAGCCATGCTCCTGTTACGGATATGGCTCCTGCCATCTACAAGTACTTGTTGTTTAAAATTATCAAAACTTTAGTCTCAATAACAACTCCATGGCTCATCAAGCCGCCTAGAAAACTCATGACGTACCCACACTAGTAGAAAGCTAAGCACAGCTTAGTTAGAAGCCGGATAAATGCACCGCGGCTTTGAAGCCGTGTGCCTCAGCAAACGGTACGGTGGAATGTAGGAAACGTCATCTATTATTACATCAATATTTATAATACTCAAGATAATAGTATTGTCACTTAGTGTTTTAGAGAAACCGTGCGCACCTGCCTTAAAATAGATAATCCCATTTTAAACGCATGCATTTTGCATGGTGGTAGGACACTATCTAGTCTCCGCCTGGCCAGCTACCACCCTCAAGTAAAAAAATCTGTCCCCAAACATCTAACGTGTTTCGGCAGCTATCCTTGAGAGCCAGTTCCCATTCTAGGCCTAGCGTGCTTTACCATCTTCGACCGCATCATCACTTACCAACAGGCGAGATAGTGGTCAAACGCTAGCCTATAAGATATAAAAAAAAGCCTGCAACCAATAACTTGTCCATAGAATATGGCATATGAATGTATGTGAGTTGAATGAATTAAATTATCTTTTTATTTTTCAATTCATTTTTATCAATATTTCTTATCAAATTCCTTTAAATTGACTGAAATAAAATAATAATAAAATGAGTTAAAGTTTTGAAAAACCTACGCGTGAAATAAATACTTCTATTTATTTCGTAATCGGGAGAACGGTCGGCTGTGATACCAGAGGTACCGAGTTCAATCCCCGCCGTGCACCAATGGATTTTTCTATCGAAAATGTATGTGCGCTTTTCACAGTGGCCCTTCGGTGAAGGAAAAACATCGTTAAGAAACCAACAACCCCCGCATGATGGTAGGACACTATCTAGTTTCCGCCTGGCCAGCTAGCACCCTCAAGTTAGAAAAATCTGTCGCCAAACCACGTACTATACGTAGGAACTATTATATATATACGTATATACTAAGTAACTATTATTATATAATCTGTCGCCAAACATCTAATGTGTTCCGGCAGCTATCCTTGAGAGCCAGTTCCCATTCTAGACCTAGCGTGCTTACCATCTTTGACCGCATCATCACTTATCATCAGGTGAGATAGTGGTCAAACGTTAGCGTTTGAATAGCCTGTAAGATTTAAAAAAAACCGAACCCATTAACAAGCCCAATCTTTTAAAACTAAAACGATTAAAATAAAAATAAAGCCCAAGCTCGAGAGGTTTACCTACTAGTAGCCACACGAGTTCAACTATCCACCTACTATCCTATCCACTATCAGATCAGCTCCAATATATCAAATTATAGTTTAGTTAGTTACCTATTGTCATCGAACAAAGTTTCAATTCGATACCCCAGTACTACTACCAGTAGGTTAAAATTGACTTCTATGATTCGGTCTCGGACAGACAAAAACTTGACAACTATTTTATCTCATGTTAAGTAACGATGCGGTCGAAGACGGAATATTAGTTTTTAGAAAATGGAAGACGGCATCAGTGAGATGTTGCTTTGTTGCAGGTGCTTTAAATTTGACTTAAGACCAATCCACAAAGCGCAGCTATCCAGACCCGTTTTGGCTGGCGCCAGCTAGAACTCGGCGAATCGATTGGCGACATATGTCATATTTTTCTTACATATAGAATAGAATAGAAAATTCTTTATTGTCACACCTCATTAAAAAATAACATACAAGGTATTCATTTTATTAGTGTTACAATGGGCGGCCTTACCGCTGAAAGCGATTTCTGCCGGGCAACCTTTGGATGGAGAGGACTAAAAGAATAAAAAAAGACAATAGACGGAGGTGTAAAAAAAAACAAATAACTAACTTTACTTCCTAAAATACTAACCTACCTTACAAAGACGTATTAAATATTTACTAAGATTAATTTACAAACCAATTTATGTGAAAAATTATAACATTTGATAAAGAAAAATAGCAATTTCAATTTTATTTAATTAATATTATCTGCAGTAATAAACGCCTAGGATTGTTGCCGGAGAAAGTGATCTTTGACCCGAACCCTAAATGTATTTGGAGACTGCGCTTTTCTAATATTAACAGGCAGTGCGTTCATATCTTAGTTAGCACATCTTCATCATACAAATCACCAGGGAATGGAATACCCTGCCTGAGTTTAAGTACAATATGGGAGTCTTCAGATCGTTGCTAACGTTCGAATTAAAATAAATTTAGTAATACCTTCAAGGATTATAAAAAGTTTTAGTTTCTCTTCAGTTTCGTTAAAATATCTGTATTTTTCGTTTTTATATCTACCTACCTGGTTAAATTCATAAAACATTTTTACGTAGTTTCTTCGATTTTATGAAAATATCTGTGTTTTTCGTTTTTATAACCACCTTTCTGGTTAATTTTGTGAAATTTTTTTCATAATTTCTTCGTTTTTGATAAAATATATTATTAGTTCGTTTTTTATAACTACCTACTCTGTTAATCTTGTGAAAAATGTTTCTCGTGAAAATGTCGGCAAATGAAGAATACGCCGACGAAAGTGAATCTTCGTCCTCCACCAGTAGTGACGAGGAAATTAGGAATAGTAAAAGATTAAACAGGGAGGACGTCAGCCGAAAAAAGAGTAAGATACTAAAACTACTTACAGAACAGGTGAGTCAAATCCAAAACTACTTGGCATGCAATACCTACCCGCCTTCTGGGTGGTACCCGGTAGGATCTGATTATAGATAGATAGATCTCCCTGTGTAACAGAAGCCACCGACCCGGCACCGGCGCCTAGCCAGCCGGGCGTGGCTAGTGAGGTGCCCGCCACGTCGACCCTAACTTTTGATTTCGATCTCACAACTAATCTTAAAGAACCAGCGATCCCAAATGCCTCTTCAGAGCATTTAAAGTTACTTAATGGATTGCAACATTTTAAAACTGTAAACTGGTCCAATGTCCGTTACTCTGATATTCAAAAATCGTATAATGCTCGACCAGGGTTTGTGGAGCTAGAAGTTAATGAAGAATTTAAACACTTTGATAAACCGAATCAATTGACGGCAACTGATCGTTCATTAGGTGCAATAACGCGTGCAGTTATTGTGCAAAGTGATGCTTTAAAGAATGGGGTAACCGAATTAATGCAATTCGTTCAAGATGGCGAAAGTAATGACGCTGAGTCTTTGCTTTTAAAATAAAAGAAATATATTCCGAGGATTTTCAAAAAAAATCTCTTGATTCTTTGTAATTACCTCGTGGTCGACGGGCTGATATTATTGAACAAAGGCGGGATGCATTTCTTGGATTGGTAAAAGATAAATTTCTCAAAACAAGTTTGAAAATGGTACCCGCTTCTAGTGATTTTTTGTTCGATATAAAGGAGTTTGCCGAATTTTTGAAAAATAATGGGGGTATTAATAAAATATTTGCTAGGTCCTCCTTCTCTGCGCAAGAGAAGAGAGTGTATTCTGGGTCCCAGGCTGCGCAACCTGGACCCAGTAGGAGTAGTCATTACAACCAGAACGGTCGCTTCCTGGCACTGTTTGCTTTGAAATATCAAGCCCCACAGACTAATAGACAATATACATACACGCAACTGTATGCGTTTAATGACAATTTACGCCTATACGGGGACACAACGGTTATATCGACATCTATATAACCGACAATCATTTGTCGCGGGACAGACCCCAGCAAATCCTAGGAAACCTTTTAATATACAGGGCCAAACCAATGCCCCAAGGGGTGGGGGAAGGGGTAATAGAAGATATTGACTTAATGCAAACGTTTCAAGGGGGCAGGTTAGGGTTGTTCGTGAGTGCATAGGCAAGGTTAGGAGCACCAGAGCCCCTACTGCGAATAATAACAGGTGACAAAATACCATTTCAAGTGCAACCCCCTCTTGTTTTACCATTGCTAACGAACGGCTACTATCAAACATCAACAACCATCGTTCGAAATGGATCGTACGATAAACAATTTGATTTTAGAATATGCCCCCGAAACGCCGACCTTTTTATCAACCCTATTTTTGACTCCAAAAAGCGATGGGACAATGCGCCCTATATTCAATCTGAAAATGTTAAATCAGTTTCTAGTGATATCCAAATTCAGACTAATCTCAGTTGCATGCCCGAGTTTTTACAACCGAACGATTGGACGGTAAAAATCGACCTCCACAGGCCTATTACCACGTGCCTGTGGAGCAGTCACATCGGTGTTTCATAAGACTTCTTTACAGAAATCAATTGTTACAGATGACTTGTTTACCATTTGGTCTTGCAGCCGCCCCCAAAGTATTTGCGCCGCTCTCGAATTGGACGGCGGAAATTCTGAGAGAACAGGGGATTCGAATAGTCGTATTCTTGGACGATTATTTGATCGCTTGCCAAAACAGGTCAAAATTAGTGCAGCAGACGCAGATAGTTCTCAAGACTTTTCAAGATTTGGGGTGGGTCATCAACACCTCCAAGTCAATTTTGATTCCACAGAAATCGACAGAATATCTCGGTCTAGTTTGGGACACGTGGCAAAACAAAAAATGTTTGCCCCAGAAGAAAATCCAGGGGATACGAGCCGCCATAACGAAGATGCTGAAACAGCAAAGAGCAACGCTTCAAGAAGTTCAAAGCATGGTAGGGACCTTGAACTTTGCACGCCTAGTGATTCCACTAGGTCGGTTGAACTTCCGTTGCCTGCTGTCTCACTGCAACAGCATGCTTCAAGGCGATCCCCAAACGAAAGCTCCACTTCCTTTTCAGACGATAATGGAACTCGAGTGGTGGATGCTGCTCGACTTCACCCTCCACTTATAACACACTTTCTCACAACAGATGCAGCCGACCTAGGGTGGGGTGCAGAGCTGAACGGCGTGCAGTTAATAGGAGATTGGTTACAGGGCGAAGAGGCCATTCACACGAATTAGAAAGAAATGCTGACTATTTTAATATATCTGTTGCAGCTCGGTCCTTTTCTGAGTCATTCGTCGTTGCTACACTACTACTACAATGCGACAACAAATCGGTTGTAGCGTACCTGAGAAACGAGGGAGGGAGTCGATCATTACAGCTAATGAGCCTAACTTATCAAATTTTCGAAATATTAGATCGTTTCGTCATTCATTTAGTCCCACATCATATTCCAGGCAAATACAACGTTGTAGCCGATCGTCTGTCTCGAAAATCAATACTCCCCGAATGGCACTTACTGCCAGCGTTGACAGATGTACTCGTAGTATTCCGGAAATGGGGCGTCCCAGAAGTAGATCTTTTTGCATCAGCTCATGTCCACGTCGTACCGAAATACGTTAGTCTAGATCAATCGGACCCATTAGCGTGGAAGCACAATGCGTTTGCCTGAGAGTGGGAGTTCAAATTAGCATGGGTCTTTCCTCCCCCAAACCTGATGCCGAGAGTCCTCATGCATCTAAATCGAGCGAAGGGAATTTACCTAGTTGTAGCGCCGAAATGGCCGCGGGCGTTTTAGCGAGCGGACCTAAAAGCCCGTGCCATCGCACCGCCATTCACTGTCAAGCAGATAGAGTCCAAACTGATAGACATGTCGACAGACCGTCCCCCGCCGAAAGTACGGGATCTAAATCTAGACATATGGAAATGTGGGGGTGGTCTAATGCCGTAGAATCATGGTCATTGCAACAAAAAGCTCTGTTGCGGTCAGAATGGCGCGCATCCACTTTTAACACTTATAAACCGGCTTGGGCGCGATGGGTAAAGTGGTGTCAGAGCTCAGATGTTAATCCTTTTAGTCCATCTGGTTCAGTACTGGCAACATTTTTAGCCGATTTGCACCTTAAAGATAAATTATCATATAGAACCATTTTGGTTCATAAGTCCGTCGTATCAACCTTGTGTAATACTAACGATGGTGCTCGACTGAGTTCTAATAGTTAGTATATATTATGTTACTCTTTGGTTCTAATATTTTAGTGAAACATATACTAAAATCTTTTGCGACAAGTAATGCCAAAAGGCAGACAAAAATAATAGTATTTGGGATACAAACTTATTAATATCTTGGTTGTCAAACGAAAGTAATTTGGCGGAAAGTTTATGGGAAGTTTCGCGTCGATGTTCTTTCTATCTTATTGTTACTTTCCTCCGGGCGTCGTGTACACGATCTCACACTTTTAAGTATATCGGATGGGCATTTTATTGACGATAGTAACGCGAACTGTGTAACCTTCTGGCCTCTTTACGGGTCCAAAACTGATTCTAAATCGTTCATCCAATCGGGTTGGAAACTATATAAAAATAATGAGAACCCCAATTTCGATCCTGTACTATGGATAAGAAAGTTAATGCGAATAGGGAAGGGAAGTCAGTAATTTATTTGTAACAGCCCGAGGAGTAGCCAAAGTCGCTTCAAAGACTGTAATTGCGAGCTGGGTCAAATCTATTTTATCTGACGCTGGGGTACAAGCGACTCCGGGAAGTGTTAGGTCAGCAGTAGCTTCGAGAGGTTGGCTCGATAGAAAGCCTTTACATAAAATTTTGGCTAGAGCTAATTGGAGATCAGAAAATACTTTCTCTCTTCTTAGTCTTAACGGTCTAAACTGTATGTTTATGAAATGCAAAATAGTTTTAGCTGAAATAGCCCTCCGCCATTACATATGCATTTATCCAGTCCCTAAATAGGTTGTCTGGAAGAGATTGCTTGATGCGATAAGACCGCCGATTGCTTTACCATTATGTTCTTGTTTTTTTTTTAATGAAGCTATTGTACATTTTGTATTTTGGTAATCAATAAAGTTTTTGTATTGTATTGTACCTTTTCAAAATATTATAAGAAAAAAGTTAGATCAGCAGCAAATGTTTGTACAAATAGTAACTCATTAGGAGCTTTATTTGAACCTGTAAGATAATACCATTTAGTAAAAAAAAAAACGTTATATATATCAACACCAATATTATAAATGCGAAAGTCAGTTTGTTTATTTGTTTGTTTGTTTGTTTGTTTGTTTGTTTGGGACTTCTTCACGGTCAAACGGCTTGACTGATTGGGCTGAAATTTTGTACAAAGATAGAACATAAGGCAGAATAGGATATAGGATACTTTTTTTTTGGCTATCGAGTCAGGGGGTCCAGATATTTTTAATTGAATTTTGTAACTAAAGGACCTCTTTTCGAATAAACGGCTTGACCGATTTGCCTGAAATGTTGTATAAAGACAGTTCATAAGGCAGAATAGGATATAGGATACATTTTTTCTGGCTATCGAGTCAGGAGGTCCAAATATTTTTAATTGAATTTTGTAAATATACGATCTCTTCTCAAATAAACGGCTTGACCGATTTGCCTGACAAGTTGTATAAAGACAGTTCATAGGGCAGAATAGGATTTAGAATACTTTTTTTCTGGCTATCGAGTCAGGGGGTCCAGATATTTTTAATTGAATTTTGTAACTAAAGGACCTCTTTTCGAATAAACGGCTTGACCGATTTGCCTGAAATGTTGCATAAAGACAGTTCATAAGGCAGAATAGGATATAGGATACTTTTTTTCTGGCTATCGAGTCAGGGGGTCCAGATATTTTTAATTGAATTTTGTAAATATAAGATCTCTTCTCGAATAAACGGCTTGACCGATTTGCCTGAAATGTTGCATAAAGACAGTTCATAGGGCAAAATAGGATATAGGATACTTTTTTTCTGGCTGTCGAGTCAGGGGGTCCAGATATTTTAAATTGAATTTTGTAACGAAAGGACCTCTTTTCGAATAAACGGCTACACCGATTTGCCTGAAATGTTGTATGAAGACAGTTCATAAGGCAGAAAAGAATATAAAATACTTTTTTTCTGGCTATCGAGTCAGAGGGTCCAAATATTTTTAATTGTATTTTGTAAATATAAGATCTCTTCTCAAATACACGGCTTGACCGTTTTGCCTGACATGTTGTATAAAGACACTTCATAGGGCAGAATAGGATATAGAATACTTTTTATTTCGCTATCGAGTCAGGGGGTCCAGATATTTTTAATTGAATTTTGTAAATATAAGACCTCTTCTCGAATAAACGGCTTGACCGATTTGCCTGAAATGTTGTATAAAGACAGTTCATAGGGTAGAATAGGATATGGGATACTTTTTTTTAGGCTATCGAGTCAGGGGGTCCAGATTTTTTTAATTGAATTTTGTAAATATAAGACCTCTTCTCGAATAAACGGCTTGATCGATTTGCCTGAAATGTTGTATAAAGACAGTTCATAGGGCAGAATAGGATATCGGATACTTTTTTTTTGGCCATCGAGTCTGAGTGTTTAGATTTTTTTTATTGAATTTTGTGAATGTGTGGCCTCTTATCAGCTAATCAGCTTGACCGATTCAGCTGAAATTTTATACATATTACAGTTTGTATAGCATAGAATCACATAGGATACTTTATTTCTGGCAGTCGAGTCCAGGTGTCTAAAATTTTTAAATTGAACTTTGTAAATGTGTGGCCTACTCTCGGTCAAACGGGTTAAACATTTAAGCTGAAATTTTGTACACAGGCAGTCAAAAAGACATAGAAGGGCAACAAATACTTTTTTTTTGGGTCGAAATTTCAGTTGTCTATATTTTTATTATGGAATTTTGTAAATATGTGGCCTCTTTTCGGCCAAACGGCTTGACCGATTCAGATTAAATTTTGAACAAAGACATTAAATAGGGCATAAAAGGGCAAGGAATACTTTTTTCGGCAGTTAAGTGTTGGTGCCTATATTTTTTCTTAAATTTACATAGAGTTTGCATAATCATAAAAGTTTGAGCTTAGGTTCATAGATAATGACTAAACTTAATAAGTGCCTTAATTAGGCCATAAAACTGTCAGGGTCATTAAAAGTCATCACAATTTACGCGATGGCTTTGCTTGCCCATCGTGTTTTATCTGCTTTGTGGGAAGTATTTCAAAAGCATTCGTGTTTTAACATAGGTATTGACTAAGTAGGTTATAAAAACTGTCAGGGTCATAAAACGTAAATATTTCGCGCTCACTTCGCTCGCGCAGTGATAGCGCTCGATGCGCTCACGCAAACCTTTGTTTTATCTACTTTGTAGGTAATATTTCAGCAACTTTTGTATTTTGATAGTCACATGCATCAGAACGAGTCCATAAATTGAAATAGTACAACCTCCAATAATCATTATGAATTTTAACCTTAAAATAAGTGGATATCAAGTTTAACCTTTGTGCCATCAGTGTTAACTTAGTAGGTCATAAAAACTGTCAGGGTCACAGAAGGTTGTAAAACTGATTCGCGCTCGCTTCGCTCGCTCAGTGATAGCGCTTGCTACGCTCGCGCAGTGATAGCGCTCGCTCCGGTCTCGCAAGCATTTGTTATGTCTACTTTGTAGGAAACATTTCAGCAACTTTTGTATATTAATGGCCACATGCATCACAACGAGTCCATAAATTGAAACAGTACAACCTTCAATAAACATAATGATTATTAACCTTAAAATAAGTGGATATGAAGTTTAACCTCTGTGTCATCAGTGTTGTCTTAGTAGGTCATGAAAACGGTCAGGGTCATAAAAGGTCGTAAAAATTTTTCGTGATTTCAGTTTCGTTTTAAGTGATAGCGCTTACTACGCTCGCGCAGTAATAGCGCTCGCTCCGGTCGTGCAAGCATTAGTTATATCTACATTGTAGGAAATATTTCAGCAACTTTTGTAATTTAATAGCCACATTCATCAAAACATGACATAAATTGGAACAGTACAACTTACAATAATCATAATGATTTTTTTACCTTGAAATAAGTGTATATCAAGATTAACCTTAGGGTCATCGGCGTTGACTTAGTAGGTCATAAAACTGTCAGGGTCATAAAATGACAAAAAAAATTTTCGCGCTCGCTTCGCTCGCGCATTGATAGCGCTCGCTACGCTCGCGCGAACCTTTGCTTTATCTACTTTGAAGGTAATGTTTCAACATTTTTTTTGTATTTTAATAGCCACATGCATCAAAACGAGGCCATAAATTGAAACAGTACAACCTTCAATAATCACAATGATTATTAACCATAAAATAAGTGGATATCAAGTTTAACCTTTGTGTCATCAGTATTAATTTAGTAGGTCATAAAAACTGTCAGGGTCATAAAATGACGTTAAAATTTTTCGCGCTCGCTTCGCTCGCGCTTTGATAGCGCTTACTACGCTCGCGGAGTAATAGCGCTCGCTCCGGTCGTGCAAGCATTTGTAAAATGTACTTTGTAGGAAACATTTCAGCAACTTTTGTATTTTAATAGCCACATTCATCAAAACATGTCATAAATTGGAACAGTTCAACCTTCAATAATCATAATGATTTTTACCTTAAAATAAGTGGGTATCAAGTTTAACCTTAGGGTCATCGGCGTTGACTTAGTAGGTCATAAAACTGTCAGGGTCATAAAATGACATAAAAATTTTCGCGCTCGCTTCGCTCGCGCATTGATAGCGCTCGCTGCGCTCGCGCGAACCTTTGCTTTATCTACTTTGAAGGTAATGTTTCAACATTTTTTTTGTATTTTAATAGCCACATGCATCAAAACGAGGCCATAAATTGAAACAGTACAACCTTCAATAATCACAATGATTATTAACCATAAAATAAGTGGATATCAAGTTTAACCTTTGTGTCATCAGTGTTAACTTAGTAGGTCATAAAAACTGTCAGGGTCATAAAATGACGTAAAAATTTTTCGCGCTCGCTTCGCTCGCGCTGTGATAGCGCTTACTACGCTCGCGCAGTAATAGCGCTCGCTCCGGTCGTGCAAGCATTTGTAAAATGTACTTTGTAGGAAACATTTCAGCAACTTTTGTATTTTAATAGCCACATTCATCAAAACATGTCATAAATTGGAACAGTTCAACCTTCAATAATCATAATGATTTTTACCTTAAAATAAGTGGATATTAAGTTTAACCTTAGGGTCATCGGTGTCGACTTAGTAGGTCATAAAACTTTCATGGTCATAAAAAGTCATAAACAAATGTCTCGCTTCGCTTGCGCAGTAATAACGCTACATAGCATATAATAGCGTGTTTTAACAGCCTCATACATTAGACTGACTCAAATACTTAAACAGCAAAACTTGGTAAACCTTGGTTAGGTTTACCAAGTGCCAAGTAATGATTAATGACTTTAACAATAGACGATATCGAGTTCGACTCAAGAGTCATCTATATAGACTTGATGATTAGATCATTAAACTGTCAGGGATATAAAAAGCCATAAAAAATGTTCACTTGCCCAATAATAGCGCTTGCTACGCTCGCGCAGCTATTCACCTTATTTTCTTTGTAAGAAATGTTTCAGGAACTGTTGTGTTGAGTCAAACATTTAAACAGCACAACTTCGTATACTAACCTAACCAAAAAAAATTATGACTTTAACAATACAGGATATTGAGTTCGACTTTAAGGGTCATCTATGGTGACTTGGCCTAAGAGATCATCGATCTAGACCTCAATGCTCTTAAAGACACAAATAACGCGGGCGAAGCCGCAGGTAACAGCTAGTATATATATATATATTTTTAAAAAAAAGTAACTTAATTAATTTTCTTTACATTTACTATCCATAGTAAAGAAAGTTGTTGAGGGCCGCTTGATGTTGACTTCGGCTCCATCAATGCCTTCCAAACGATCGGGCGTGTACGACCCGTGGAATGTAACGAATAAATAATAATAATAATTACCTACAATAATAACAATTTATGAATCACATTCATGTATTTACTTTTAAATAATACTAATTATATAAAATCACATTGGCGTCTTGTTCACCAGGCGATAATAAACAATGTCTCAATGTTGTCTACTTTTGGCCTCGAATAACGGCGGAAGGACATAATAGCAGAGTTTTACCTACCATTAAAACTCTTATTATGTCCGGAGCCTTATTCGAGGCCATACAGTAAGTTCTGCCTGGTGTTAGGTAGGATAGTATAATAGGTTATTAAGACCACAATGAGGAAATCTGCGACGTGCGCCACCTGGTGAACAATGGCGACCGGAAGTTACCAACTTAAGGTCGACAAACGGAACTAAAACGATTGAAGTTCGGCCGGAAACAGGAGATGTTATCTACTTTTGGCCTCGAATAAGGCTCCGGACATAATAAGAGTTTTAATGGTAGGTAAAACTCTGCTATTTTTAACTTTGTTCTGTTTTTAGTATTTGTTGTTATAGCGGCAACAGAAATATATCTGTGAAAATTTCAACTGTCTAACTATCGCGGTTCATGAGCTACAGCTTGGTGACAGACGGAGAAACAGACAGACAGACGGACAGCGGAGTCTCAGCAATAGGGCTCCGTTGGTACCCTTTGGGTTCGGAACCCTAAAAATGAGGTCGCGTAGAAAGCTACGCGTTAGAAGTGCAACTTCCAAGATCATTCAATTTATTTCTCAACATCACACGTACGTGTGTACGTACGTAGGCTGTTCACAATAGAGGGCGTTTACAAATATAAACATGACGCTGATGTCACTTCCGTTGACGTGCACCATGAATTAAATATTAAGCGGATGTCGCATTTAAATAATAATAATATAAGAAGGATAAAACTATACAATCACTAGTATGAGAGAGCGAGATGAACAACATTTTTTTATCCTTTACCTGCGTATGCGATTAAACCGTATCCAGCAATGTTTGGATACAAATTCTAGTGCACCCATTGGCTCTCACCCGCTATCATGTATAACCCGACCAAATTACGTTGTTCATTTTATCTTATAGCTGGCATATGTATCACGCGTTCATCGTTTTAGTCGGGTTATATCTCTATAGCTATTACATTCGCATACGGTAATGTTGTCTCTACATTTTATATACTTTCTCTATGATTTGCACCGTGACGCTACGTCACTTCTGTCAAATTTTACCCCAGTGCGCCTAAATAAGTTTAACTTCAAAAAATAAAAATAGGTTCGAACATTGATTGTAGTACATCAATGGGTTTCAACAACCAAAAGAAATAAAACAACAAACTATCATCATGAATGTTAATTCATATTTAATAAATAAATACATTTCCATCGTTTTAATTATTTATTTAAATTAAACTATTGTAAGTGACTTAGTTGTAGCAACTTTCAACAACATATTTTTACAACATTTAAGTGACGCATTTGCGTTTATTGCTTATTACTAATTTCATTTAACAAATATCAACGATTTCGAAATCATTTTGTAAAAATAAACAGTTCACTCTAGCCGTCTCTTTCTTATCATAGTTAAGAAAAGGATAGGATAGGCTATCCGAGTCACCATATTTGTTTTTACAAAATACAAGTTCGAATTCGTAATCAATATACATATAACTAAAGGGATATATATTAGAAACTCTTCAATATACATATAGAATAGAGATAAAGCAATAAGTTAGTAAGTAGACTATGTTACAGAAAAATCAAACCTTTACTAAGAACTATAAACCCTTCGATTATAGATGGCATAAGAATATCATAAGTTTTTAAGCTTAATCTAAACATAAGTGTACAAAGGCAAATAAGAACGGAGCACATTGCATCAATCCGTCTCGATGTGTCCAGAGAAATTACAAGGCATGTGTCAGAATCAACATCTTTATGTCTCAAGGTAACAGGCGCAGTGCAGTGACATGGAAAATTCTGGCAGTCTAGAATTGTGCATACCGCTGTATCTGTAATAGGTAGATTGCTTATCATTGAGGCGAGTTTCGGGCTTGTCCTGTTACCTTATATCATAAAAAGAATTGCTTCTATTGATTAGGTACACTTTTGGGAATTTTTGTAGGTATTAGGAGAGCCGAAGTCCGGGCTCAGTGGCGTGTCTTGAGAGAGGCCAACGTCCGGCAGTGGACTGACACCGGCTGATGGTGATGATGAAATGGAGTGCATTGTATCTTTCCTTCAATACATTTTCCGCTACTGTATGGTATAAAGTTAATGACAGATGCGTTTCGCTTCGCTTCACTCCGTTTTGATTCGCTTCATGCATATCCAACATCAATAGACTTTTTAATGACTTCTTATGATATACCTATACCACTTTTAAAGGGAAAAGTGTAATAACTAAAATTACCAACATACCTTAAAAATACAATATTTTATGTTACTGTAAACCTTACAATGAATTTGAAAACAATACATTACATTAAATTAATTCCATTATTTTATCATACTTTCAATAAACTCTGAGGGTGACTACAACACACTGTTCAGTGTAGCTTTAATATGTATTTTTCTGAGCTTAAAGAAAATTCAATACAATTATTATTCACTCACTGAGAATACTAATGTTTTTAAGACCCAAAAGATTTTACAATCCAAGGGTAAACCACCCTTGGGACGCCTTTGTCTTTTCCACATGTATTATTATTGCATTTATTGAAAAACTGGTTAAATTAATTAAATTTAAAAGAACAATGTACTACTCTTTACATATTACTTTGTAGTCACCCAGTAAGTTAATAGTTATGATTTTTTTTTAGTTAGGTACAATGACATTACAAGATAATCCGTTTTACAGTATTAGCATTTTGAACACAAAAAAATATTACATCTTTGGCTTCAAGCGAAATTTACAAAAAGCTTACTATTTCCACACAAACTTAACGTGTTTTGATTTATTTAAAATGTATGTGTTTGTCTATGATCATTACGTTTATTTATTTAGAGCAATAGCGAGCCCAGTTTCTATTTCAAATAAATCAAAACACATTACAATCACAAAATTATACCGTATACTTAACAAAATAAGAACGCACTTCGCTTGAAATACGTTTAAGAAATTACATTCGAGTTTCATAGACAAAATTTTTAGGTTATATTTTTTTCTTTACAATTACAAGGTAATAATATATTAATATACATAAGGTTCAAAATCCAACGACGAAACACATTATATCAATTCCTTTTCATTCATTAGACGTTTAATTAAAAGCCAGTCACAGAAATAAAAGACAATTTTTTTTTATAAACCAGAAGCGTGACTGACTTGAATATTTAAAAATAGAAATTAATTTTAAGAGATTCATTTTTTTATATAAATGAGTTTGGATAGATTTAAAATTAGCTTTTTTCGTTTGAATATACTTATGATATTTTTTTGAATATTATTGGAACGGAAGTTTTTTCCTACTATCGAACGTAGTACAACAAGTTAGTACAGAATTAGAACGTTGATATTACACATCGAGCTTTAGAAAGACATAGTCGGGCATCTTCCTTCGGTCTCCTTTCTTTTTGTAGAGCATCATCTCTGTCACTCATATCCTCTACTATGTGACATGTGTCTATTTAGTCAGTGTTAGTGTGAATAAATTAGTCTTACAGCGCTCTACAAAGCCCGATTATGGCCGAAGGTCTGTGTGTAAACCCCGAGGTGCAATATCTACGACTTATTGCTACCTACAGTATCAAATGGTAGAAACAACAAATGTAGTATAAAGTTACTACCGTAAGATTAGTCAACATTATATTATTTGCTTTGATCGGTCTTCTATAAAAAAAAGAAAGAGGAAGAATATTAGACACGGCATCATTTCAACGTATGAGGATTTTACAATTTAATCCAGCATATAGAGCGTATTTCGGAAGTCTTTGACCAATCTTTATCGCTATAAAGTTGGTATAGTACAGTAGAACTACTTAGGAGTAGCATAGAATAGTCTAACCGCAATAGCCAGGGCTTGTTATCTTATGTTTAAGAGCGCTCACGCTGTTGTCGTAATGTTCCTGCATAGCAATTCTGTTATTATATGCATCATTGCCAAGTAGTCATTAAGCAAACTTCATAAAAAAGGCTTCGAAAAACGGACGACCGACCAAACATTTATGAAACTTATCTACATAAAGATATACATAATGGTAAGTCCAGGGAAAGTCAAATCGGTAAAATCGTTTACCACCTACTCAGAATAGCTATAGGACTTTCAACCATATCTGAATGGAATACTGACGAAATTGCCTCTTGAGTAGTTAGTAGTCTTATAGTAAGGAAGCAGCCTTTGTATAGTAGAAATTATTTTAAATGGTAATATTGGAAAGGTTTATTTTGGAAAAACTTAATCGTAAAACAAGATAATAATGTCATAGTTACTTATTCAAAGTACAAAGCTACATCACTAAGATCCAAATGAATACTTAGAACTTAAACGTAGCTAAAATAGTCTTAAACGTCAAAACTTCGTTTAAGGCTGCCACGGCGCGACACTTTGCGACTAATTTGAAGGCGCCTTTAGAATCACTGCAATGATCTTCAGCGTACAAACGGAGCAAGCTACCTCCCTCGAGCAAGCACGCCAATCGCCAATATTCTAATTTAAACAGTACCTATTCGTCTTATATTTTGGAAAAAATGTTGTCCTATCTTTTGTTCTATGTTTCAGTGTAATTATCAATTCAAAAATCATTTTAGTTCGCAGAAAAAGACAAATTTTCAACGTGTCATAATTAAGATATTTTAGATTTTTTTCATCAAATATGGTATGTAACTAATCCAAAAATAATCATGGCGCAGAATGAAATGTAAAATTGTATACAGTAGTTATATTGTAATTGTATACAATGGTAAGAATCCTAACGATCATAATTTGAAGCAGTAGAATCTTAAAGATCCCGGAAATGTTGATTTTTTCGAGGTACCCCATTGGTAACCACCTTAATTGCATCATTGTGCGGCGCAATTCAAAAAGTTTCTAGATTCTAAAAATAATTTCCTTGTATGGATACTGATTATGTTTTCTGCGTTCAGCTAATATTTTAGGACCTAACTAAAAAAGATAACTAGTAAACGTTACATTATTATCTCGTTTTAAAAATTAAAAAAAAAAAGTTATACACAGACGTTTAGGAAACACATTGTTAAGTCTTGGAAGTCAAATAGGGTTAGGAAAACTAACTACCTATCTATATTCAAAAACTTCATCGAACGTCTAAATCTAAAATTTTCAACAATAGTGAATAAATTCGTATATCTTTGATAATTTTAATTGTAAATATGTATACCGTCAGATTATTATAATACGAAAAATGTTCTGTTTTTGTAGATGAAAATAAGTTCAGTTTTCATTTATTTGACTCATAAAAACAATTTTGCAAGTTTAGAGTCGCGACTAAACCAAATAATAACATTTTATTTAATGGAATACCACCATGCTATGTATGGAGAATTAAATAAGACATTTAAGTTAAGGTCCTGTAGGCTAATTACATAAAACAACCAACCCCCAACTTTGCGAGTGTTACAGCAATGATAAAAAAACAAAACATATACATATAATTTAATCCGTTTAAAATAACACCCCTTCTTTTTGCGGCGGGGGTTAAAAAGAAGCAAAACACGGATTCAGCTAGTCATTTTCAGTATCAAGTTTGAGGTGTTTATCTCCATATCTCTAGAGAAACATACCATATCTCAATTATCAATGCGACCACTTCAGGACTACTCAGAAGTATACTCTTTCGAATATAAAAATAATTTAGAAAATCGCTTTACAGTTTAACAATGAAATCGGTGAACAGTTGGTCACTTTGTATCGGTATTTGACATACGTTTAGCTCGATTTTAGTTTCAAGTAAAAAAAGTGAAGGTGACAGAACACATTTCATATAAGAATTAAAATAAAGACGGTATATTTTTTATTTATATTGCATCTATTGTTTGTGCTTATTAAAAAATATCGTGTGACTAAAACTATTGCGCTGGCTATTCCTAACATATGTACATTCAATGTTAAAACGTGATTATTCTTTGATAAAAAGGTTGTGATACAGACACATTCAATTTCATTTGCCTAACCTGAAACTTTTTCTTACTTTGTGTCAAGCAACAAAGCTAAAAAGAGGTTGTGTGTAAGGTAAGGTAGGTGTGTGATCTTCATCCTTTTACCCTCTGGAAAGTATTCTGTGCGATATACAAGATTGTTATTCTATTTTAATGGTTATTTTTTTTTATTTTTAACCGACTTCAAAAAAGGAGGAGGTTTCTCAATTCGACCGTATATATATATATATATATATACGGTCGAATTGTATATTGTATATATATATATATATAAGTATATATACAAATAATGTTTGTTCGCGGATAACTTCCTCGTTTATGAACCGATTTGGATTATTCTTTTTTTGTTGGAAAGGAGATATCCCAAGTGTGGTACCATGGTAATATTATCGAGGTCTGATAAGTATCTCCAGAGATATTGAGATAAACACCTCAAAATTGGTACTGAAAATGAGTAGCGCGGCATTGAAGTCGGTTCTTTTTTAGTTTTTAAACGATATTATTATACATGAATGTTTATAAGTCCCTTTATAAAAAGGTTAGCCAAAGAGACTGAATGCGTCTATTGTCACACAAAATGATTTTTTATTTTATGTTAATACTTTCTGGTTGGTAACATGCAATGAAAACTATTATAAATGCATATTAAATATGTTGAATTATTTGAGAAATGCAATAAAATCCTTTTACCTCTCATGTCTTTATTATTTACCTTTCTTTAGCTATCAGAAATCGTGATATTGCAAATACTGCCTTACATAATTATAGAATATAAATATCTTATTAAAATAAATTCATAAAACTCTGTTTGGAAGAAATCGCTTTAAGAATCGAAGCAATAAGGCTGCTTATACTACCTTGTTGTTTTTTTTTTTGTGTGTAATAAAGAGCGTTTCTGTTTTAAATCCTTAGTAATGATTGGCTGCTTCAGTCATATAAAATTGAAGTACAATTAAACAATTACCAATCACAAGCATTTACGGCATAATGAACTGTTTTTATTGGTTGGTTTTCGTTTATTGATATCGGATTCATACAAGAATAATCTTGTACATTTAATGATAAAACATTTCATGCAATAAACAAATCCTGGATTAAAACGCCTTTACCTTTGATTTGTTTGTTCATAAAGTACATTGAAAACGAATGAATGCTTTTTCATTTTTAATTTTGCTTTTTTATTTTATAATTTGAAGATAAAACAACGAAATTCCATATAAAACTTGATTCACTTTGTGAGTAAAAATACACAATTAAAGAAAATATTTTAAAATAAAATAAAATGTATAGATTTAAGACGGGAATTTAACATAGCGATATCATCGTATATCGACATCGCGTAAGTCACGTAAATTCCCGTCTTAAATCTATAAGTTTAAAATGAACGTGAGTTTTTATAATAAAAATAAAATGTAATACAAAAAACACGTATTAAAGACAGTATTAGCAATACCAGCTCTTTATCTAACAAACTACATCCAAAAATGTGGACCCACTTGTTATCTTCGATTCATATACGACTAACCATTCGATTACAACAATAATACAAACACTTACGTAGTAATTTCACGTCATTCGTTCATTGAAAATATGTATAGGTGGCATACAAAGCCATTGGTAGAAAATCGTCAATTTACTCGTAGTAAGAGTTCTTTACATACGCTTTCGCTTTTGGGTTTCATGTAGTATTTTTTTCTTAATGTAAATAACTAATCTCGAAAAGTTGTGAGTTTAAGACACAAAGCGCTGGATTTACTGACTTCAGTTTAATCCATACGGCACAATTTATTTTTCAAATTGGCTATTCAACATCTAACAGTTCAAGACGAAATTTTTGTTTCGATTTAATTCAGCTGATTTGTTTGACTTGCTTTGACTTCGTATTTCACTTATAGATGGCGCTAATGTATTGATAGACAAATCCGTGATATTTCCATCGCGTCGTACTTCAGTATATCTTAATAAATTCGAGTACCATATTCAAATTGGCACTTAATTTCATCCAAAACCGTATAGAACACGTATTTCCAAAACCTTATACCCTGATTTAAAATATATGAGATGTATAAATTATACTTTAAGGTTTTAAGTGAAATTTTACTCATTTCGACCAGTATAAGATGACCCTCTAAAATATTCTGGCGTGACTAATTAAAAGGTCATAGACACTGGCCGCAAGGCTTAATCTACAGGCCTCTAAAAGTTGTTAAGTAAGGTATTCAATAACTAATTTTTCATCGTTTTGTATCAACTATATTTAAGTCAAATTTCACTTAAAATTAAGTTATTTTACGTATTATTAAAAAAGTACTGATATAATAGTAAAAACACAATATTGTAATAAAATATGTACGTCAGTGAAGCAATTTCAATAATGAATCGATATACAGTATCATTGGATACAATATGAAAATAAGATGGCACTTAGAAAGTTACCCTACTCCGAAATAAACATAATCGTTTAAATGCCGTCTACCCACAAAAAGGAAATTTCAAATCATCCAATCACAGTGAATGATTTTAAAATTCGAATGGTTGGATCCCGCGATTCTTAGGTGAATCGTTCGGAATTCGAATTAAAATAAAACCGTTACTTGTTGTGAAGTTGGTTTTATACTTCTGTGCTTTTCCCGACGCCGTGTTTTGTATCGGGAACACCGGATGCGCTGAGTTTTCTTATCCGACTCGGGAATATTCCTCCAATGCCGCTGAATAGGCGGCCTAGAAAGAGACAGAATATAATTTATTACATTACACACATAGGTGCACATACATTATAATGTCGCATTCAAAAATGGTGGTGGTAGTGAAGAGTTATGCATGATAGACAAGTGATAAGGGACAATAGGCGATGAAAGATGGAAATACCATGAGAGATTGATTTGAACTCGGAAAGTAAACAAACTAACAAACTAGTATTGACAAAGAACACAACACAACAAGAAATTGTACATGCAAATTAATATGAATCATTTTCAGTCTATCATCTGGTCAATTAAGTCATTAACTAGTATTTGAAGTTTAACTAGAATTTAGGCAAATTAGTTTTTCGTTCATTATAAAATATAATTAATTAGTAGTCAATATTAAATAAAACGTAGAGGTAACGTCGCCAGCTTTTTGGGAACGTTACCAGCAGACAGCTGCAACCCAGGTTCTGTTCTTTATTTATAACATTTCATTTATTCTCAGTTAATAGTTTAATTTATTTTTAAGTTGTTGTTGTTGCAATATGTACATTCTGTATATTAAATCGTTTAAATTAGTTGTTTGGTCTATTCTATTACTATTTATTTCTCAATTTCCAGACAGATTTGTTGATACTTAATCTCTAGTTCGATTAGTTGTTAGTCAAACCCAAAAAGTGATTACTAAATTTAAATTCATATCAGGTGATAGTAAATATCAAGTCAGATCAGTGGTTAGTCTACAAGTTAGATTAGTAGCAATTGTTTTTTTTTAGTCTAGTCTGTTCAGTGTTTAGATTAGTCAGTAAATTGCCGGTCAAATTGGAAGTTGGTCAACTATGAATTTGTTTAGGTTACAGACAATTTTAAGTTTTGATTGGTTGCTAATGAAATCTTATTAGTTGAGTGAATAGCCAATTTCAAGTTTTATTTTTTTTCAAGTCAAATATAATATATTTCAGTGATTAGTTGCCAGTCAAGATTAATAACTGTTGGACAATTATTTCATTTCATATAAGTGATTTGGGCAGATAAATTATTACTCCATTTCAAATCGGATTAGTTGACAGTCAGTCTCAAGGTCGATTAGTTGACAGTCGATCACAAGTCCAAATAGTTAATAGTAAATTTCAAGTCAGATTAGTAGACAGTCAATCTCCAGTCTAATTAATTGATAGTCAATATCAAGTTTAATAAGTTGATAGTCAATCTCAAGTCCTAATAATCGTTAGTTAATTCCAAAATGAAGCAGTCAATCAAATGAGGTTAGTCTAACACTACAAAGGTACGAATGTGTGTGACCTGGCTACATGTATGGCGCATGTTTACCGGGAGAGCGCTGGTCGTTCGGTTGGCGGGGCGAGGTGGCGAGAGCAGTGCGGCTGCCTTGTTGGAAAGAGACAGACATGCCACTGTCTAAAGAGCCCACTGAGCCGCGGCGTTGTAAACGTTCCGCTGCCAAAGCCACTGTTGACAGAAAGTACTTAAACAGCTAGATTTTTATACACGGTATGCTATTTTAACTAAATGCTAATTGGGATCAGGAAATCATCTACATGATATTACAAAACGCATAGTAGATGACGCTGTGGTACGTTGAGAAGTCGAAGATGATATTGCGAACTCGCTCACTCTTGTGCTATAAGAACAAGAGACAAAGAACGATATCTTATGCTGCAAATGATGAAAGATGCTTTATAAAACCTGTTCAAGCAGAAAAGTATCTAGTGCGACAATCATGAGTTTTTCTGACGTCAAGCATATGCTTAACGCCTTTTAACATTGTTTTGCCTCGCATAAGGTTTCTGTTGAACCAAGCCTTTATTATGGACTTCTTTGATGCTAAACAGTGACAGTAGTAGTTAGTAATAATGAACACAATTGAGGAACTTAAGCCGATAATTATGATAAGGTTTCTTTAAGATGACGTGGATACCTACCTACATAGGTACAATAATATAATAAATTTACACAATTTTGACAGAAATTATACACATACATTTTCGTATTATATTTTGATACAGTGCAGCTTCATCAAAAATCATCCAGCCGTAAGTGGAACTTGATTGATTTGATTTCAAATGAAGGTAGACGATAAAAAATCTATTCTAATTAAATCTAATAATGTATTAGTTACTTATAAAGGTTACTTAGTGGGTAGTTTATAAAGCATGCCATAACTTAACAGACACCAAAAGCATTTAGACCAGTTCTAAGGCACAGATGGCAAAATGTGTGAATCTTACCTCCTTTGTACCCTATTGCCGCGATAAAGAGACAACAATTGTAATACACAGTCTTCCAGATACAAATGCCATTTTATAGAGGAATAATGGTGTCCCAACACAAACATACACAACAACACAGGTATAAACCTGAACTGAAGCTTTAACGGATTGTTGCTATTGCCTCTACTGGCTTCTACAGCTTTATCGGCGGCCTTAGGTCATATGTTGGAAGACGCATTAGATAGTTGCCCCATATGTGTTGGAGTCAGTTGTCCAGTACCTAATCTCTCTGCAGTCCACTTCCAGATGATGATTCTATGCTTTCTAGCTATGACAGACCACATCGTCACTTCACATGATATGAGAAAGTGGTGTGCTTTTCAGTTTTGATTCACGTTGTTACTTGTAAATTTTTCTTATATCAGATAGACTAGCGTTTAGAGAAAAGTATAAAGGTTAGTATACCCAAACCCATATCGGACATTCAATATAAATATCATTTGACCTCTACTTTGGCGACTTGAGCGAAACGAAATTATTTTTATTTCGCTTAGCTACCAACGTGGCCTGAGATTTAGCGACATAACCGAAGCGAAAAAACTTCATTTCGCTTCCCAATATAGCCTGCGCAATGCAGCCTGCGTAGCATTACAATTATGCAACCTATATCCTATAGAAAAACACATCAGGATTATCTTAGATTTATAGTTATCGTGACTTTGAATCATGATTATAAATTACCGACTATTATACGCACTAATGATTGTTGTTGACTGTCTCGACCTAGGTTCGACCTAGATCGCGACGACCACGAGATCGTCGCGATCTCGCTGCGTAAACTCCCGAGGATGTGCATCGGACATGCACGAAACCTAGGTCGAGTAGTCGACAACAATATTAGTGAGTATAATAGTCGGTAATTTATAATCAAGATTATCTTGTTTATACTTGACTTACCAGGGTCATTGATATCGACGAGCGAGTTGCTGAGGACATTCCGTTTGATGATGCTGGTCGGTGGCGGGTTTTGTGAGAGACGGGACGGCGCGGCCGGAGCCGGGCATGATGGTGGCGGGGGAACTACCACCCTATAAAGATGAAGATAGAGGTTATTATTGCTTATCAACTTATTTGTATAAAGTCTGTAACAAAACTATAAAAATCGCAAAGAATGTCGTGTGCCGGTTAAAGCAATCATCGAAATTTGTGAGGTAGTAGTGGGGTTTTATGTAGAAGTAGAAATAAATTGGTGCCAAGTCGCTTTTGTTTGTTTTTTGCCCCAATAATTAGTGAATTCTCGAGTCAATCAGAATTAGTTATACATTCACTTAAAGATCACCCACCAACCACTGAATAGTACATTTTAATGACCAAATGATTTTATTGGTCGATTTTAAAAAGTATTTGGTAAGCTTAAAGTCAGTAAATTAATAATCTAGCACAATTTGACGTTGTCTAAGACGTAACGTAACCACTATCTCACCTGTTGGTAAGTGATGATGCGGTCGAAGATATTAAGCACGCTTGGCCTAGAATGGGACCTCATTTGATCATAGAAAGAAAATATGCCGAGCAAAATACACTAAAAGAAAATTGTTCATCGTAGATCGCATCGTCACTAAACATCAGGTGAGATAGGGATCAAACGCTTACCTATCCGGAATTAAGAAAAAACTAAGTAACCTCTTCCAAAAACTAATAAATAAATATAACCTACCCATGAACATGTATCCCATGGTCTATGCACTGTTGATGATCTATCTCTACGTCAGCTACACCGCTGTCTCGATTCTCCATCACTGCAAACAAAAACAGGACTAAATAAACAATTCCGCTTTATTACAGTGACATGTAGTCAGGTAATTACAGGACGTATGAAGGTACTCGTATGAGACGAATAGTCTCACGGTAAGGCTGATTGTACACTCTAAGAAAAATCACCGTATCTGCTGCAGACAAGACCAATTCATTATGTAAACGACAAGAATTTTGTCGGACCTAGCGACTAGACGAAGTACTTGCCCCTGTTAAGTTCTCTTTCAATCCACTGGGATTTCATTCCAACTATCTCAGCGATGCGTTCACAAAGACAATTAGCAAACAAACAATAACCGACGTAATTCTCATAGAAGGAACAATTCTTACCGTTTCAGCAACATTTCCACCCGTGCCACATCTATTTTGTTTCTATTTTGTTGTCTTCTATTTTAAACCCCCGATGCAAAAAGGAGGGGTGTTATAAGTTTGACGTGTGTATCTGTATATTTGTGTGTCTGTGTATCTGTGTGTGGCATCGTAGCGCCCAAACGGATGAACCGATTTTGATTTAGTTTGTTTTGTTTGATAGATGTCTTCGTCGAGTGTTCTTAGCTTTGTTTCATGAAAATCCGTTCAGCCATTTAAATATTATCAGTTTTTTTTTTTGTAAAAAAAACTACGATAGCAACTTTCGTAAACTCGTAGTCCTTTGACCGCGGACGTCATAAAATCAAAATGGCGCTTCTGCGCACTACTTACCTGTCACACTGCTGCCGTCTGTTTAGTTATTAGTCAAATCACATCCGTGTTCTGTGGTCAAATCCACAGAAACATAAATAACGGTAGTCAAATCATATGTATTAATTGGAAATTTAGTATCCTGTTACTTCAATGATATTGCAAAAATATTACGTTTACCTCAATGCAAAAATATGGTAAGCTTGACCTAATGCTGAGACATCTCCTTGAATCTGCAGATTGCTCTCAACTCCTCATCTGAGATGTCGTGTTAGGCTCATTGGAATGGTCGCAATGAACAAAATTATACATATAGTAGGTACAAATCAGTCGGGGGTGGTTTTAAATTTTTGATTTAAGTATTATGTTTCCCTACGTTCCTTCAATACAGCATACAAGCAAATATCTACCGTAATTACATTCTAATACAGTACATTACTCACAGTTTCTAACAGCACCTTTCTTCCTCAACCCTCATGGCTTCCATTTCATCCATCTCAGCGATACTCTCACGAAGATCTTCAACTAACAAGCAATAACCTACCTAATTTTCATATTAATGAGGTCTGATTCTCACCGTTTCTAGCAGCATTTCCGCCCGTGCCTCTTCCTTTGCCCCTATTAAGTTCTCCTTCAATCCTCATGGCTTCCATTTCATCCATTTCAGCGATGCTCTCCCGAAGATCTTCAGCAAACTTGCATCTGTCATGCTCATTGCGCGCGTTGAACGTTGCTAGGCGACGTCCGTCAACACGACGTGATAGTCGAATGCCGAATGGATAGTCTGTGAAAGAAAGGTATTATTTATTAACAGACTACGGTGAAGCAAAAAGGAAGGGTTAGGATTTTGACCGGTATGTATGTTCATCTGTTCCCCTATAACTTCTAAACACCTTTTAGTTTTTATATTCTTTTTTTAGAATGTTGTAATTATAGTACTTTGTATATTGTAAAAAAGCTCTCACAAAAATATGAACACCCGTTCTTATTCCAAAAGATTTTGATAATAGCATAGCGATGACTTCATCCAAGCATTGTTAATGATGTATCGGTTTTAATGACACTGCGTTCGTGAGCACTGTAAGACCTCATAGTCTTATTTGTAAGATTTGACTTTCTTATTTTGTTTACCAATACTATATATTTTCTTTATTTATCATATAGCATTTAACCACTATCTCACATCTTGGTAAGTGATGATGCGATCGAGGATGGTAGCACGCTAGGTCTAGAATGGGAACTGGCTCTCAAATGTTTCCAAATAAAAATCCCAATGTTTGTCGACAGATTTTCCAACTTGAGGGTGGTAGCTGGCTAGGCGGACACTATTCAGTGGTCTACTACCATGCAAATCTATTCTACCAAATAACCCTAGCCGTTATTTCGAACATTGAGGGTAGAAGTTGTTTCAAGCAAACGAAGCGGTCTATCCTCTTCCGCCCCGGTATCAGACGCTTGAACCACTACCTCTAGTTTTTAGGGTTCCGTAGTCCTGACAAGGAACCCTTATAGTTTCGTCATGTCCGTCTGTCTGTCTGTCTGTCTGTCCGAGGTTTTGCAAAGAGACCGTTTATACTAGAAAGCTGTAATTTTGTAGGAGTATGTATATAAATTACGCCGACAAAGTGGTGAAATAAAATTTTGAAAAATATTTTTTTTAGGGTAGCTCCCCTACATGAGAAGTGGGGATGAATTTTTACTACCCCATCGTGTGGGGTATCGTTGAATAAGTCTTTTGAAATGATTGAATCGATTGAATGCTCCATTTACGAAATATTAAACTTTAAAGTGCACATTTTTGCTCAAGTAGGGCGTCCCCCCCCCCCCCTCTAAAAGCTGCTGCTGCTGGCTTGAAAAATCTGGAAATATTCGTGATAATAGTGCATTTTATGAACTTTAAAGGAAAACTATAGCGGTTAAGATAACATTATTAGTTTAGCAATAATAGTCGTTGAACTTGGGTGTTGGATACTTTTGTACCAAATACAAAATCCTTAGAATAAATCCTTTAAAGTGACAAAGACGAAGTACCTAGTTGCTTGTTTATAAAAGGAAACACTTGCACTGAATAACGGGCTACTACGGAACCCTACACTGCGCGTGGCCCGACACGCACTTGGCCGGTTATTTAAAAACAACACTTTCAATTCTTCCCGCCTCATTGTATTTGCCCTCGTAAATTTCTCGTCTATTTTATAACATTAGAAACGTGATTGTAAGTAAAAAAGTTTTTTTTTTTATAGAGCATATTACTTATAAGCAAATACGTCCCTATTGTCACTAGAATCTCTAGCCTTTTCGGCTAATAAGCAATTTTACTTTAGCCTTAACTTTATACGTAAAGTTAACTAAGAATGTGTTAATTAACACTTTTCTTATTGTCTCTGATAAAGATGTATACACATTGTTTAAGTGTTCATACGTATAGCACTTTTAGCACTTTATCACTAAACTTTATTTATGTAAACTAGTTCGGTTTTGTCCGCTTAAGTCTTCTTGCTATGTTTGTATAAAAAAAGTGAACAGTTCATACTCACGCGGCACAGAAAACAAGTTGACGAGCATCGCACACAGCGGGAACGACTGACGGAAAGTGTACGTCACTGAAGACTTCTTCTTGCTGAAGATCTTGGTGATCACCAGCAGATCGTTGAATAGAAACACCTGTATATATGAGAAATTGCATAAACACACGTTGTTTTAATAATTTATTGTTAGATCGTTAACAAAACGAAAAAAGAGACCGACTTCAAATGCCGCGCTAGTCATGTTCAGTACTAAGTTTGAGGTGTGTATCTCCATATTTCTGGAGATACTTATCAGATCTCGATGAAATTACAATGGGACCACCTAGGAAATGTACCCTACCAATTGAAAAAAGAATCATTCGTATCGGTTCACAATTGACGGAGTAATCGCGTAGCATTAAAAAATCATACAGATAAATTGAGAACTACCTCCTTTTTGGAAGTTTTGAGATTCATTTTGAGTTTATAAATACAGATTTCAAGTATTAATTTCGACTTACCTCTCGTTGATGTACACCGGGACGTTCTTTCTTGTGTATATCTGGTATCTCGTACAACCGACAGTAGCAGACCAGCCGTCGGTGCGGTAATGCGAGGTGGGGCTTCTTGCCAACTATCGTTGCTTGCACTTTCATCACCTGAAAAACAAATTTAAAAAAAAAGATGTTATAAATAAAATCATTTAAAAAAACTAATAAACGACCTCACACGCCGCGCTTCCTTTTCAGTAGCAAGTTTAAAGTTTTATCTCTATATCTTTGAAGATACTCATCAGATCTATATCTATATATATATATAATACCCCTTTAAACATAAAAACATTTTTCCAAATTGGTCCAACGTCTTCGAGTAATCGGGGAGCATACAAAATAATAAAAGATTCCGACGAAGTCATTTAATATGGCACAAGTTACATAGTTGCTTTTAGCACACTTTCGTATACGCCAGCCAGCATCACTAAGTAAATACGCGGCAACACCACAATCATCCCTCTTTAAAAATGTTACGCTAAAAAGACCTTTATTGCCTGAGTCATATGGTCGCTTCCTGGCCTAAACTCGTTTGACTTCACTCTCTCGTATACGCCAGCCAGCATAACTACGAGTATATACGCGGCAACACCACAATCATCCCTCTTTAAAAATGTTACGCTAATAAGAGCTTTATTACCTGTGTCACGTGGTCGCTTCCAGGCCTAAACTCGCTTGACTTCACTCTCTCGTATATTCCAGCCAGCATATCTCTGTCTATGTCCCCGCAGTCGTCGATACCGCGTAGGTTGCGAACGAAGTCGTCGAGAGACATTCGCGCTTCGGGCTTGAGGTTTGGTGTGTGGAGGTCTGTGTTCAGCATTATTATCGCGAACGCGAGCACGAAGATCTGTAAGAAATAAAATTAGGGTTAGCAACAATGCGCGAGCGATATGCAGTGTATCATCGAAGAGCTGAAGGGTTTCTTTCATTACTGAATGAATCGTGAGTATTATATTCAGTTTCAATAACGAAAATAGCACAATGGTTAAGGCGTCAGCCAGTTGGCGATTGAGAGGTCGCGAGTTCGATCCCATTGCACCATTGACGTGAACCCACTCCTGACACAAGCATGTTTAGCTTAGTTGGAGGGGTTAACCAGACTAATAGTTATGTGCAACCCACAAAAGATACCGTAAACCCAAGTATGTAATATAAGTTTCAACTTGATACCTCTACGCATCCCGTAGATAAAGGGTCTTGACAGATGGACAGACGGTCGGACAACAAAGAGATCCTATAAGGGTTCCTTTTTTCCTTTTAACGTACGGAACCATACTATAAAACTTTTGACCGATCGATGCGGCATCTTTAAGGGTCAGGTCACTACAGTACGTGTGCTCCCGACGAGCGCCGCACTAGTAGAAACACCCGAGTCTAAACCGGTCGAACGTCATACAAATATCGACCCTTTTCTTTCACGTGAGTCTAACCGTCACGATAATTGAAAAAGGAACGATTTTTATTAGAAATAAACGCAATTTTAGGGTTAAAAATAGTATTAAAGAGTAGACATCGCATCAGTAATGCCGCTAGTGGCTGGGATAGGCGTCAGTGACTGGTTACCATCAAGTGGGCCGCGGGCTTTTAATAGGGTATTTTACACCCTTTTTTGAAAAGTGTCTGAATTAGATTCGATAGTGCTAATGAACTACTAAAAAAAAACAAAATAAAAAAAAAATTATTCAATCGTTAAGTGCTATAAAAATGCATAAACATTTTGAATTTTCAAATTTCGCGCGTAATTTGACGAAAACGCTGGACGCAGTGGACGCTATATTGCTCTGTGGTCATAACGTCAGTTGGCTGTGATGTGTGTGAACAATGCAGTGATATGATAGTTTACAGTTGACACTTCTAAATTTACATAGCCGTATCACGTAATAACATGGTGACTACTGGTGACTACTGGCGACTACTATTTAATGGTGTTATGACACAAATTAAAAAAGAAACCTTTGAATTAATTTTTTTAATTTAGTTTGCTATTTTATGAACTTTTAACATTTTTCGACTGTTTCTTACCTAAGCTATCTCAATTTAGTCATTTTTAGATTTATTTGTCATAAAGCAAAATTCCATATTCTAGATAATCACGACTCTACCTTAGACAGCATTAGGTGAGATAGCGGTCAAGAGCATGTCTGAAAGAAATAGAGGATAAACAAGCCATGGAATTTAGCCTCACCGTATCTTGCGTACGCAAACGTTGTACAAAGTCAGGATTGCAGACGCAGTATCTCCTAGCAAATGCTTCCACCAACCGCTCTATCTTCTGCGCCTCTCCTGGTAGACGGAAGTGCGCCTGGTATCTTCGTAATGCCACGTCTACCGCCATGCCTGACAGGTCTAGCTCGTTCACGAAGCATCTAGAAAAATACCAATATTAGGTTACTAATGAGTGCGTAATGATCTGTTGTGTTGTTGTGTTTGACTTCTAAGCATATTTAGCTTTGGCCCTACTAAAGCTTAAATGGGGGTTATAGTTTTCTTGCTCAGCAGCTGTCGCCACTGAGTCAAATGGTCCCGATAACGGCTGTCAAGCTATATAATACTATTGCTCAAGATCAATAGTATCGATACTATCGATAGTATCACTACAAAAACTATCAATAGTATCGATACTATAGATAGAATTAATTTCGATAGTGTCGATACAATCGATAGTATCGATAGTCGTGCCCTATCGATAGGCGAACATTTTACGACAGTATTGCTTGATGACAATACGTCACGCGCTAACGTGTAATATTCGGGTGTAATATACTTTCGTAACAATTAAACATGCCATATATTTCTGTCCCTGTGTTACCGACCAGGTGTCGTTTTATTCCCAGTCAATAGTATCGAAATCACGTCGATAGTTACTAAACCAATACTATCGATAGTATCGTATTTCGATAGTATCGATAGTATTGAAGTTCAATAGTATCCCCTAATTTTCTCTATCGATACTATCGTCACGTTTCGATAGTTTCTATAGCACTATCGAAATATCGACTATTTTTCAAGGTAAGGGATATATTAAGAGGTATTCGATAGGGAAACTATCGACTATTGCAACAACGCTGATTCAAACTCACTCTAAAACAGCCATATTAAAAGGGTTCTGCAAGTTGCCAAGGTATTCCCCTATCATCTGCTTGCTGAGTCCCTTTCGCGTAATGAGAAACCGAGCGACCCCTCGAGGAGAATTCTCGAGGAAACCACGAGCTATGAGGTATGCCACTCCTCGCTCCGGCTTCTTGTTGAATAGATTGAGGCCGACGCGGTATTGGCGCTTGCGAACTGTTTCTGACACCTGAAATAAAGATAATTTAAGATCGTTTAATAAACTAAAAGAACGGACTTCAAATGTCGCGCTAATCAGTACCAAGTTTGAGACGTTTTTTGTCATATCCTTGGAGATACTCATCAGATCACCAGTGAACATCGCGATCTCACCGCGTGACCTCACTCTCGAGGAAGAGCGACTGACTCGCTCGAAACCTAGGTCGAGAAAATTCGACTAAAGGTACGCGAATTATAGCCAGTATATAACAATAATAATACTCATCAGATCTTGATAATATTTAAATGGAACTTAACCTTAGATATGAACCCCACTTATAATAATTAAGATAGTTAAAAACTAAAACAAGTCGAAGTCGGTACTTCGATGCCCCGCGAGTCAGTTTCAGTAGCAAGTTTGAGACGTTTATCATCATATCTCTGGAGATATTTATCAGATCTCGATGAAAGTACAATGGGACCACTTCGGAAAAGTACCCTACTGATTAAAAAATAATCTACGGATTATATAATAAAGTGATAATCGGGCTCAGTGGCGCATCTTGGGAGAGGCCTACGTCCAGCAGTGGACTGACACCGGCTGATGATGATGATGATAAAAAAAATAATCATTTAAATTGGTTCACAATTGACGGAGTAATCGCGTAACATACATACAAAAAAAATCATACAGACGAATTGAGAATTTCCTCCTTTTTGGAAGTCGGTTGATAAAAGAATCATTCAATTAGGAAAAAGAATAATTCAATTAAAGAATCATTTAATTCAAAAAAGAATCATTCAATTAGGTTAAGAATTGGCGAATAAACATACAGACGAATTGAGAACCTCCTCCTTTTTATGTCGGTTAAAAATAGCGGTAAAGTGATAATCATGTATTTACAGTACTCATCTAACAACCTTTGAAATAAATACGATAAAATTCAATGTCGGAATTAAATTCCCGTGTCTTCTATAAAGCATCGACCACTAACCCTTGAATATTAGACGATGGTATAGGAAGTATACTCTTATCTCTTATAAGTGCTAGAAATATTATATCGACGAACCGCTCAATTTGCTACCATAATATTATTAAGTATATTATTATATAATAAAGTAGCTTACCACCATCAAGCAGAAATTCTGGCGCCAAAACCTTACGGTATTCCAGCAGCAAACAACCCTTGAGAGATAGAACATTTTAGGCCTAGCGTGTTCATCAACTTCGATCACATCATCGTTTACCACCAGGCGAGATAGTGGTCAAATGATAGCCCATCAGATATATATAAAAGGACACCATCGAACAGAAAACTAAAGCTTGTTTTTACTCCATCAATATAGTTAGGTCGGTGAGCTAGGGAAAGAGCTATGCTCGGTGTTTCTCTACGGGATCGAATCTGGAACGAAGTAATTTGCCAGAGAACTAAAATGGTCGATATAGCATAGGTAGACGGATTAGCAAACTGAAGTGACAGGGGGCTGGTCATATCTGCCGTAGAACCGATAACCGTTGGGCCGTTGGGTAGACTGGTTCTAGAGTGGAGACCGCGAATCGGCAAACGTAACGTAGGACGCCCTGTGACCCAGGTGGAGCGACGACATTCGCAAAGCTGTGGGCAGTGACTGGAAACAAAGAGCCGAAGATCGGGCTTAGTGGCGTGTCTTGGCGTGTCTACGTCCAGCAGTGGACTGATACCGGCTGATAATGATGATATAGTTAAGACCTTATTGCCTAGTACATAAAATAATATTTCCCACCTTCAAAGTCGGCTGCTGATGATGATGTTCATGCTGAGGTCTGCAGCAAACCGCTGGAGGTTCATAATAAGGAGGGGCTTCTTGCCTCTTCCAGACCGCATATCTGTCGGTATTGCCTTCGTAGAGAGGACCCGATGCTGATGCTGTTCGCTGATGCTGCTGGAAATGCTGCTCTTGGATGTGCACATGAGGTTCCTGGCAACCATCATTATTATTGTATCATCATGAACTGTAGGATGAGTATTTTTCAATTTGCTTTTAATTTTTAGACTACTAGAAGTTGAGGAGTTTTATGAGCTTTCCTGATGTAAATAACCAAAAAAATAACCAAAAAAAAAACCATTGTCTTCTTATCATTAAGTTGCATATTATAAACTATGTACCATCACATAAGCTATTCTGAATAAAGAACTTTCTATAATTATATAATTAAATACAATCTTATGTGCAAGTCTGAGTTGTACCAACTAGCAGCAAATTTTTATATTTACCGGATTTTTTTGGGATATCTGGGCAAATTTATACAAATTATTTTCAGCCTCACAAACACTGATTGGGCTGTAACTTGGATAATATTGCAATTGTTTTAATAAATTAGAAGGCAGTAAGAGATTGGCAACAATCCCATTGAACTAACTAGGTTGTAGAAATATAAAGTGGAACCATAGACCTCGGATTAATTTACGCTAGGAACTTTGTACTTCTTAAACAGTGACCATTCACTCGAAATTAACTCATAATTATCATCATCATCATCATTATCAGCCGGTGTCAGTCCACTGCTGGACGTAGGCCTCTCCCAAGGTGTTCAACTGAGCCCGATCTTCGGCTCTTCTTTTCCAGTCACTGCCCACCGTTTTGCGTATTATATAATAACTCATAATAATGCTATTAATTTTGTAAAGAACCGAATTTAAATATACGCCATCTAGCGACCATTTTCTGAAGTCAGAAACAAGGGAAGATTAGAAGCGCACCTTGAATTAATTCAACGACCTTGAGTTATCACAAACTAACGCTAGAGGGCGACTGCAGTTCTTGTGGCTTACAAATAGAAATTATGAATTTTGTAACAAAAAAACTAAAACAACAAACTGAGCACGTTCGGTTCACATTTCTCAAAAAAATTATACGATAGTCGGTGAGTAGGTTTGTATGCTCCCTCGAACAAAAATTTGGATGGTTTTTGAAATGAAAATAGTTTGAATTAAATAAACTTTTCTTCTCAGAACGCCTCGAGCCAGATTTAGTAACTTATCATAAAGTGAAGTGAAACATTCTTACCGGTGCCCTAGGCTGGTAAGGTTGATGATAGTGATGTCGATGCTCTTGCGATGATGATGATGACGAGGACTGTACTGAAGACATGGATCCACCGCGCACCACCGCGCCGCCGCATTCCGCGCGACGTAGCGATACTGGACTCTCCGCACTAGAAATAAGGTTTATTGTAAAATGAAACGGGGTTGACGGGCGTCAAGGCATCGCTGACTGAAGATAGAGGATGGAAAGACCTCCGTGGGTTAGCATTTAACCACAATCTCGCCTGATGATAAGCTACTACTGACTGAACACTTTAGGCCTAGAATAGTCTTACTATCAAGTGCTATGCAGGAACATAAGGTTATGGCAGCAAATTTTCTCATTGATGGTGGTAAGCTACTTTTTAGTAGCAAGTGAGGCGGAACATCTGTACAGTATGCTACCACTACCACTACCACTTAGTTCTACGCCTTGTCTCGTTAGTTCCTATTTCCAGGCAAGCACGATTTTTTCTTATTCCGTATCTTCACTTAACATTAGGTGAGAAAGTTATAAAGAGTTTTCTATCGGGCATAACAAAAAAATATCTCGAAAAATGATAAACACTCAATAATTTCATACGCAATTATTAATACGAGACGATATATGTTTTCGTTCCACGTTGACAAGTTTTTAGGGTTCCGTACCCTAAGGGTAAAACGGGACCCTATTACTAAGATTCCGCTGTCCGTCCGTCTGTCCGTTTGTCACCAGGCTGTATCTCATGAACCGTGATAGTTGGACAGTTGAAATTTTCACAGATGATGTATTTCTATTGCCGCTATTACAACAAATACTAAAAAATTTAATAAAATAATATTTTAGGGGGCTCCCATAAATAAACGTGATTTTTTGCTCGTTTTTGCTTGATATTGATAGTTATCAGCAACAGGTACACTTGAAATAATCACAGAATATTTAGTTAATATATTTACTTTAAAAAAAAATAGTTAAATTAAAATAAAAACAATATTTAAGGGGGGCTCCCATACAACAGACATGATTTTTTTGCCGTTTTTATAAATAATGGTACAGAACCCTTCGTGCGTGAGTCCGACTCGCACTTGGCCGGTTTATTCATTTATTGCATTATTATAAAATGTTCGGTTAATTTCCGCCAAGTTCAGGACCTCCCTCTTACACTCTCCAGTCTCCACACTCATCCCTGGTCTGAACTATTATTGGCCAGATCTTATCTGTACCCTTAGTATGAGCTTTCATATCAAACTCGATATCGTATATCGAACAAATTTTGTATGAAAAAAGTACAGCACCTCTAGTGGTTTCACACTTGATTAAATTTAAACCAATCAGGGAGCCAGAAAAGTCGAAAACTATGTGAGATCTGTCAAAAGCGTCTACGATGAAAACTCGTACTAAGGGTACTGCGCACTTCTCGATATCGTTACTCTGTATTCTGTATCGGAATTATAACATACTTGAGTGTAATACTGCTAGTCCGCTTGGGAACTTCTGGCGGAAATCGCCTAGCGTTGGCCGCTTGTATTGCCGCCAATTGCTGTTGTTGCCGTGCCGTTGGTGACGACAACGGCTTACCGCCGGACGACAACAGATTACCGTAGATAGGACCTGGAAAACAAGAAAAAATCATTTCAATCACATGTTTCATTACATGTTCCTGAAAAAAAGTATCTGATGGACTGAAAAAGAGGCGGATTCACCGGTGCCTGATAAAATTTGAGATACGCCATATAAAATTATTAATATCTGTCAGATAATTTCTTCATGGGCTTTTCAGGATAGTTACTCAAAAGGTTAAAACCAATCATACATAGCTCTAACCTCATCCCTGAGTACCAGTTTGGATTTAGAGAACAACATTCGACTATTGATCAAGTCCACCGAATAACTAACATTATAGAAAAAAACACTCGAAGAAAAGAAGGTATGCTCAACTGTATTTCTTAACGTGGCACAAGCTTTTGACAAAGTCTGGCATGAAGGCCTTGTGCATAAGCTTAAAAAGTTCTTACCGAAGCCGTACTCGGATATTCTGGAATCTTATATTTCAGAATGTTTAGGATAAGACAAGAAGAGGCTCATTCAGAATTAAAACTAATCAAAGCCGGAGTTCCGCAAGGAAGTGTACTTGGTCCGGTCCTGTACCTTCTGTACACCTGCGATATTCCCAAATTAGAAGACAGCACAATAGCGACCTTCGCAGATGGAAGATGAAGCTAAATGAATCTAAATCCATCCATATCAACTTTACCAACAAAAATGAAAACTATTGTGAAGTCTTTCTCAATGGTAATAAAGTACCATATGAGAATAAAGCCAAATATTTAGGCATGTCGCTTGATACGAAATTACGATGGAAAGCCCATGTCAAGAAAAAAAGAGATTAATTAGACCTCCGCTATAAGAACATGTATTGGTTGCTTGGAAAACAATCCAAACTATCAATACAAAACAAAATTCTTATATACAAACAAGTCCTTATGCCCGTCTGGACTTATGGTGCGCAGCTATGGGGCTGCACCAAACAAAGCAACATTTCCATCATGCAGAGATTCCAAAATAAAGTACTGAGGGGAATCGTTGGAGCACCCTGGTATATATGCAATGATGACCTCTATAGGGACCTTCACATTGAGATTGTCACCAGCACCATAAAAAAATGCGCAGAAGCTCACGAACGAAGGCTTCACCATCACGTGAACGTCGAGGCAATACAACTCCTCGACCTCACAAATATAGAGAGAAGACTCAAAAGAACTAAACCGTTCGAAATAGTGTAGTGATAGTGTATAGTGAACCTTAGTGGAATATAGTGTAAGTGCTATGCATAAAGAACACGATAACAATGTGTCTTCACCTTAACAATAGAGACAATAAGAAAAGTGCCGATGGGCACATTCTTTGGTTTATGTCAATTTATAAGTTTATGATAGATTTAAATAACTTATTAGCCTACCTAGGCTAGATTGTAGTGTGATTAGGCGATACAATACTTGTATTGTGTATCCTTATTTATAAAAAAAAAATGGGCTTTTCAGGAAGTAGTTAAACTTTGCCTCTTAGTTGCCCTCGTCGGGTATACCTATACACTGGCACGGACCTAAAGGCGCGAGCATTGTCACGTGATGACAACGCGGCAAGCTAACTCACTGTGTATGACGGACCAATCACAGCCGCTCCCGTAATTGACCATAACCCGCGTACCCCCAAACAGACCTAAAATTGACTTTTGCGCATCTTAAAGGGCCCTGCAGACTATCAGTTCGACGGACGATAACAACTTGTCAGTAATCACATTACGAACGTGATATGATTGAATTTTTTATTTACGATTGAAATTTGTATTACAAACGTGATACGATTGAATTTCGTAGTACGAAATTCGAATCTCACCGCGGATTCCGGTTTCGGACTGACGACCATGTGACGACAAACTCGAACCGAGAGCCGGACTCTACCGGCTCGAACTGAGAGCCGATATTCGATCATTGCCGGTAGGCCGCCGGCAGGCCATGATCGTTTTAGTGAGTCTGAGTGGGCTATGCAGACTTTGGACGGCAGGTCGCCTGATACGACTAGGGACTGCCGGCTAATTGAGTCTGTGTGGCTCTTAAGGTCAGACGTTTAAATCGGTGCCGGGAGTTCTATCTTACTAATATTATGAAGGCGAAAGTTTGTGAGAGTGTAAGTATGTTTGTTAGTTCTTCACGCTCAAACTACTCAACCAATTGAGCTGACATTTGGTATGTAGATATCCTAGACTGTGGTATAAAACATAGGGTACTTTTTAGCCCGATGTTCCCACGGGAACGATGTCTACACGGGTATAACCGCGGGGCACAGCTAGTCTTTAATTAATATTATACAGTCGAAAGTTTGTGAGAGTGTAAGTATGTTTGTTATTTCTTCACGCTCATACTACTCAACCGATTGAACTGAAATTTGGTATGTAGATAGCCTAGACCCTGGAAATACATATAGGGTTATTTGTATCCCGATATTTCTACGGGAACGATGTCTAATCGGGTAAAACCACGGGGCACATCTAGTCAAAATAAACTAATTAATAAGAAATATGTACATACCGGTGTTGTTCAATAACTGGTGGTTGTGTAGAGATTCATTGTGTGACGACGACGTCGATATGTTGGTAACTGATCCGCTCACTGAACAACTGCATACCTGCAATTAAGATTACAACAAATTAATACTAATTTAATATTTTTTTGCCTAGAAGATACTTGTTCACTTGCGATTTGAAGAGCACTTTGTACTTATGAGGAGGAATCATTACAAAACCGACGAAGAATGCAACATTTTCCAGCCGTTTTTAACCGATTTTTTAATGTATGTTCACCGATTACTCGAAGATGCCTGAACCGATTTGGAAAATTATTTTTTGTTTGAAAGGGTACCCTTCCCAGGTGGTCCCATTTCAATTTTAACGAAATCGGCCGAGTCGTTTTTAATATATCAACATTGTATTACGATGCATTTACTTATCTCGACGACATACTACAAACTACTGGCACAGATTATATAATATTTACTACGTCTACTGGCTACTTAGACTAGCGCGACGTTTGAACTCGGTTCTTTTAGTTTTTTAACCGACTTCAAAAAAAGGAGGAGGTTTCTCAATTCGATCGTATATTTTTTTTTTTTTTTTTTTTTTTTTATGTTTGTTCGCGGATAACTTCGTCGTTTATGAACCGATTTCGATTATTCTTTTTTTGTTCGAAAGGAGATATCCCAAGTGATACCATGGTAATTTTATCGAGGTATGATAAGTATCTCCAGAGATATTGAGATAAACATCTCAAAATTGGTACTGAAAATGAATAGCGCGGCATTGAAGTCGGTTGTTTTTTAGTTTTTAAACGATATTATTAAACGATCTTAAATTATTTATTTGATACTTTAAAAACAGACAAAACTAAGTATCTAATAATATAGAGACATGAACACTTATTTGATTTTCATTTTCTTAAATCACACCAATCTTATCGCTTCGTTTCTACAAATTATATTTTATTTTTAATCATCGTGATTTAGTCATTACACAATTAGGTATGTACTAAAAACATTTACTTTTGATATGAATATTTTACACATTCTTATTAAAACAAGCTATGCCCCGCAGCTTCGCCTGCGTTCAAAAGTAATATCTAAGTAGGTCCTATATCATTTACCGCAATAAAAAGTATATCCTGTGTTAATCCAGTGTAAACTGTATTTGTGTGCCAAATTGCGTTGAAATCCTTCCAGACGTTGTTGCGTGATTCACCAACATAACATGTAAACATACAAACTATCAAATAAGTAATATTACTAGATGTGCCCCGCGGCTTCTCTCGCACTAAGATTATTTTTGCGAAACAGAGGCTGGCTACTGTTTCCTTGCTATCATGTTATTGTGAGATAGTAGTCAAACGCTAGCCTATACGTTAAAGAAAAATAACTTGGTATCACGCAACTCTGACCACCTTAAATTCAACATTAAAAATCTCAAATCCAATAAAAATAATTGATTATATTTACCCGACTACGAAAGGAGGGTTATGTTTATCAATTATGAATTTATTTAAATGCACCAATTGCTACTTTTATTTATTTTTTATTATTTTTTGACATTGTTGTTTTTTTAATTAAATAGACTAATTCAAAATAAATGTTACTATAATATTGCATGCCAGAAACAGTTGATATGTGTTTCTATAATTTTTAAAACCAATGACATCTTGTATCCAAATTATTACAATAAATAATTGTATCATTGTATGTATGTATGTAGGAATGTATGTTTCTTTGGCACGCCCTAGAGCCTAAACGGCTTGTCGTCTTTTTATGTGAGTGGTGTCAATAGATTCGTCTTAAATATAATGTTTCTTGAAGTGTGATTCGTGAATCGTCTTAGTCGTGAGAGTGACACTGGGTAGGTACATCAAAATTGAAAAATAAATAAATTAAGGAATTATGGCGCCAAAAAGTAATCTGAAGAAAAAATAATGTTTTCAAAATGCATAGAGTGTTTGTTATGAAATTCTCACGAGTGATATTTATATTTTGTTTTTTACTAACCGGCATTCACTCGCGTTAATTTTTTGTATTATACTCCGACTTTTCAATCATTCACTTGTTTTATGTCTGTGTGCCACGAAATTTTAACACCAACAGTAGTTTTTAATCCTTATAAATTCATACATTTACATTATGACTTACTCTATATTTATCGGCACCAAATCTCCAAAGTTTAATCCTTTTAACTCTTCTTAGAACAATAATATTTTCACTTTTCATTATGCACTCAAGAGTGTCTACTTTCGACTGACGTTTAGTAATTAGCTCAATTATCTCATATCTTTCGGACGTTAAACTATTTCAACGTCATAAAAATGATAAAAGATAACGATAAGGCATTCCTTTTGTTGCTACGCGAGTTTGAGTCTTAGGCGAAGGTATTAGAAATAATTTCGGTATGTTTTCTGAGTGTTACAGAATCTCTCTTTCATAAAAATGTTTGTACTCTGTCAACAGCTGTAGGATTTTTCTTGACATTTTTAGTTACTTGTTTGATCAGTATGTGCACAAAGAAAATGCTAGAAAAGTGACATGAAAAGAGGAAATAAAAATGTAGGTAAGCATATATATGATGACGATAAACAATGTAAGTAAGTAATTCAAGTTTTAAACTAAATGACGGGCTCAGATTTCCGACTCCACAATAATTACGTAGGTCTCATAAGATTCCAATTATATTTATATGGGCAAAATATGATAACAATTCACACAAAACAATTATAATCTTTATTATATTATGCATCAGAGATACTTAGGTACTTAACACAGGTACTTAGTTTACATCATCACTTACCAACAGGTGAGATAGTGGTCAAACGCTATAAAATATATAAAAAAAATAAACTAAGTTACCCCTTCTATATCCTCGCATTGAATCGCAATTTATTTGGTGTCCGCTCACCTAAAACTATAATATTAAGCAACAAAAAAATAAAATAAAAATAAAACAAGAATATACCGCCATAACCTTACGGTATTTTTAGTATTGTTTACGGGATGTTTACCATGTTTTTCTCTTAATATGAGTCTCTGATATTTTCGAAACTTATGGTGTTCCTGCACCCCACAACCCTTGAGAGTCAGAGTATTCTAGGCCTATCGTGTTCACCATCTTCGACCACGTTGTCTCTTGCCCCCAGACGAGATAGTGGTCAAACTCTAAATATATAAAAAAACAATATTCTCTGATTTTGAAGTGGCATAACTGGCATAATAGGTCTAAGATTTATTGGCAATGCAAATAAGGATTTTATTATTACGACATAGTCCTATACAGTATTTAATTGAGGACCATTCATAATTTGTTTTTTCAATGGTATTATTTTTCGTAGTGTTGATAAGACAAATATTAAATTTATTTTAAGCTGTATCGCAATTACAGAAGGTACTTCACATACATTATTAATGGATTAGGTAGATAGATTCAATAAATACATCATCATAATATATAATTTGTTTGTTGACACAGAATAAATAATAGTACAAAGGTACTAGTGATAAGAACTGTTTAATAATTTGTCAATCGCGGGAGGGTATAATATGTTATCAATTTATAACCCAACAAGACTCACTATTGGCTTAGGGATGGAATGGATGTTGCTAAATGGGCGAACTACCAGTATATTAGAGTATCTAATCGATTCGCAGAGTTTCGGCAAGTTTAATGCCAGCAAAAGCCAAATCTACCGTTTTGTCGCTCACTAGGTGTTGCACTGAGTAACATGGATCTGATGACAGCTGTCAAGCTATTACACATTAATGAAATGTCAACATTTATGTTATGTCAATGCCTGTTCGGGATAGATCCTTAACTAAAATTGACTTGTAAATACGGTACACTGGCCACACGTTCAACACTGGCAGAAAAAAAACATCAAAAAGCGTTTTAAAGCCATAACAAGAAGAAGAAGAACTAAAAATGACATTAAAATTTCGCGGACTTTGTAGCACACACACGCCTCTAGAGTCTCCTCTCAAATTCACACGCGATAGCCCCCATTGGTTGCGATTATGGATTGGAATTAAGTTGTCAAGTGCCATATCTCACTGACGTGTTCCATTTCCAAACATTTACGATTCAAACATAGCTTAGAGAAATTGTGTTCAATATCGAACCGAAAAGTGCCTGCTTATTACCAGTTTAAACTGGAAATAAGAGTTTTATTTCCAAATATGAAAGCTAGCGAGAAAAGCGGAGACAGCGCGATGTCAATATACGTACTGACTTGTCATTGGTTTACAGACTATGGAAATCAGCACAGACCTGCTACATATTAAACTTGATCGCAAACACCGGCCTCCATGAGACCGATCTTGAACGGAGTTTATCCCTTTCTTTTGTATGGACAACTTATATATATGCCATACATATAGTATAGGACATATATAGGGCTAGTAGGTTGTTAGACAAGGACACTCCTACCTTGGTGTCTCTCAATTGGGCCGTTTTGTTCTACAAAGCAATTACAACCTTACTATTAAAGTATACGGATTAAATTGAATTTGTCAAAACATCTGCAGTGCACCATGCTTTTATATTAAGTCAATGGAAATCAGTGTCACACAGTCAAAATCAGCGAGCGAGATGCAAGTAGCCTTGCTGGCTTACAGAATCCTTGTGTCCTTAGTAGGAATATAGAGTTTCTTACCCCACTGTCAGCATCAGCTCTATGATGTGGCATATCCGTGGCGATCATGTGGATCTGATGAGCAGAGTGCTGCACTCTCGCCACCATCGCTTCTACCTCGTTCTGGGTGTCCATTTGCAGGTGGTTGCTGCAATTTTTTTAAGAGTAACAGTTTTATTAGGGCTCGTAGATTTTATGCCAGTTTAAGCAGTTCCTGAATAAGTTTTAGATAGTTATCTCACATATAACGCCAAATCTAGGTTACCGTCTTCTTTATCTTACAGTTTTAAAATACGGGACTCATCGCGTTAAGACATTACGTGGTCCAGAGACGACCAAGTCCCGGTCGTCTCGTGACCATGATCAATGCAACATGGTCGAAACGTCGAGGAAAATAAAATGAATGTTTTAGCCACAGACTTAGGATTCACTACGCAGTGAATCGTGATTGATATAAGATAAAAAAAATATCTTATCGCGCGAAACCCACAGATCGCAGTCCTAGTCCTAGTCCGTGGTTTTAGCGCGATAAGATAATTTTTAATATTTACCACACAACAACAAATTAATTAACAAGCCAGTTTATTGATTTTTGTTTTTAAATGTATACACACCACCGTCCTCCACAGTCTCAATTTCCTTTCCATTGTCTGGAAGAAATCGCTCTAAATCAGCTTTAAAATATGATACGTAGTACATACATAATTAATATAAGACCGCAAAAGTGATAAAGAACTAGCTTTTAATAATAATATTATGCGTGTAATTTACTCAACAAATAAATAAAAATCAGCAATAGCCAAATGGATGGTCTCGGACTGGCGATCGAGAGGTCGTGATACCATATGTGTCCTTTCTAACATTAAAGGTTTATCATAACCACATTCCCAACAAAGCGCGTAGATCATCGCATTGTTAAAGCGGACTCACAGCCTTTCTTATATATAACCCAATTTTATGACGGTACCAGAAAAACCCCTCGTCACCCCTGAGACTAACAAGCCATCAACGCCGTTTTCCAATACGTGAGAAGTTCAAGGTTTACCCCGAACGTACCATTACCCCCTTACCCTCCCCTCCGGGTTCACATAAACTTCGGCATTATCCTTCGGGAGTACTTCGGCTTATGAAGTGATAGCTGATAGTTATTTCTTGGGATGGAAGATCCGGTCAAGTTAATTTTGTAATTTTATATGAGAATCTTATCAAAGCTGGGGCAGGAAGGAAAGGTTTAACGAAAACGGAAGATTTCGGATTTGGGGCGCGTTTTCATCAGAGATGTGTTAGGAAAATTATACTTCTAACTTATTTTTACTTCTGTTTTCCTATGTTCGAATTAACATATATACATCAAGCACGTAAGCAAGTAAGGGCATAACATAAGAAGAAGGAAATTAGCTACAAATAGCAACGATGATTATATTAGTTCACTCACCTCATATCCATATCGTGACGTTCCCTCAACGACATTGATCTCATAGGCCTGGTCATCGCCAGGACCTTCTCAGCAGACCCTGGACTCTTCTGCAATAACGTGTTGGCGTAGATATCTGTACCTGGGAATTATCATCAGAATATTGTAGGTGGTGTTAAGAGATTTCATTAATGGAATACGAAATTCTTTGCGGTTAATCTGGTTCCAATTTCTACAGGATCTTTAACATAGTGGATTGCTAAAGGTTTGCTTACAGATTTGTCATCGTTACAATACAGAATAAAACACTCTTGCCAGATTCTGCTACGACATCAATTCCCCGTATTTCCTCATATCTAAAATTCGGAGATCGTAAGTCGCAAGTACTCATATATCTTTTAGGCAAGCGCTCTTTCGTAATTCCCATCGTCATTTTACATTTAGATAAAAGAGTGAAACGCATATGTGACTAGACGTAATTATGTATGATAAGATGCTACTTTATAATCAAACCTAATGAAGACATAAATGCAGCTGAGTCTATAAATAATTAAGATAGTTTAAAAACTAAATCAACCGACTTCAATGCCCCGCGAGTCGCGAGTTTCAGTAGCAATTTGGAGACGTTTATCGTCATATCTCTGGAAATACTTATCAGATCTCGATGAAATTACAATGGGACCACCTCGGAAACGTACCCTACCGATAACAAAAAGAATCATTCGAATCGGTTCAGAATTGACGGAGTAATCGCGTAACATAAACAAAAAAAAAGGATACAGGCAAATTGAGAACTTCCTTTGTTTTTGAAATTCGGTTGAAAATGGAGTAAGCCTCCAACTTCCTTACCATTGACTAGTTGATGCTCCTGGCCGTCCTGCAGCCTTCTAGCATTGGAATCCGCCGCCTTCGCCATTGCGGTGATCGCGCTGAATTTCTTCAAAAGCTGTCGTCTTCTAAACGCTCTCTGTATAGTGACAGCAGCTCGCCTCGCCCTTAAACCTCCGTATCTTCGTTCTAGGATTTCTGTTTGCTTATCCAGTAGATCTTGGGACATCTCATAACGGCTGGAAGGTGTTGACAGTTAGGTTAGTTAATTTACTAGCGAGAGTTAACGCATGCTATTGGTTTTATGACAGGGACTTTTCAGAGGGTTGCTTTTGAGGTAAGACTATGTATGTGGAGGGGTCTGTTTTTGAGGCTTTCGTCTATTCCAAAAAGGCAAGGTGACATCAGGTTTCTGGTATCTTGAGGGCAAGTTAACTATTTTAGGTTTGGAATGTTTCAGGTGCTAACATGAAGAGATATGTGTTTGTGAACAATTGATAACTCTAAGGTTTCTCAGACTTCCTAAGGAACATAAATGACTTACTTTTACTTTCAAATAGAATAATGAAATATAGCTTTTGAATAATGATCAAAGTGACAGATAGATCTTTATCATGTGCATGTCTACCAGCGATACAAAGATTTTGTAGCAACAATGAAGATATTTCTTGAACAACTACAAATTGAATTTGATTTGCTATGAATAAGGCTTTCTACTAATTACTTCAAGCCTCATACTTCTGAAGAAAGGAAATACTTAGTGTTCTATAGCAACTAGAGTCAATGGTTTAATAATTTTAGGAAGTTAGTTTTTTTAGTGTCATGCCATTTCGGTTAGCAATAGAACGCGATATGTTATATATTTATACTCTTCAATGACTTTGGTCCACTTTACATAACGTAATTTAGTAAATTCTTTAGATAGATAAAGAGCAGGCGTGAGCTGAATTCTAAATGAAAGAATTAATTACGTCAAACTAAGGTCCAAGTTTAATTATTCGTAGTCAGGAGGACTAATATAGAAATTATGACGTCAAAGACTTCATTAAATCTTCATAGAGTTAGAAGAACTTAGCATAATATTTTAATATTAACGGTAAATATAACTAAGTAAATACTTAATAATGTCTTTTAACAGAGGAAAAAAGCTCCTCCCTTCTTTCCTTGCTTGTGTGATTAATTCGGTAATTTATGGTTTTACAACTTCGGGAAACTTCATAAATATTTAATATAGTTGGAAAAAAGATAAATAAATGTGATTCGTCAATTCATTGCATGCATAATTAAAATAAGGGGTAAAACCTCATAATCATCAAGTAAGATAAGGCAAAAAGTGGTCGTCCGTCAAAAATATATTTGTTAAAAAGCAGTTATATACAAGGCCTTAACGCCTACAAATAAACATAGGTATCGCGGCAGCTTGCTTTTGTAAGTTGGTAATGTTACATTTACGTATACGTATTTATTTTATGTCTGTCATTAAAACAAAATTTACACAATTCATTAAAAATAACGACTTGTTATTATTTCCAAATGACCACGGTACGTTTGGGTCAAAAATTTATTGTGTTTGTAAATTTAACGGTTTTATTGTATTTTAATCTTATGGAAAAGTGGACCAGGGTCTTTCGAGCCATAAAATCTGAAACGGTCATGCCCGCGCAAAGTCGTGTTGTAAATAGGTAAGTGGCATTCATGTTCATTTTCATAGTTAATGTAAAGTACAATATTACTCAATTATTGATTTACTTATCTCGTTTGAATTTTAAGAAGAAACACCTAGTTTTATTAACAATAAGGTTCGTTTTATTAACACATTTATTCTTCTCTTCTTCGCTTCTCTTACAACTAACAAAAAGTTTTACTAATTTACAATTGCGACGTGTCAGAAATCCTTTTGGATAATATCATTCGTAAATGTATATTGTAATTCAGACGATCTAGAAATATAGCCTTAATTGAATTCAGACATAATATACTGCATTCTTGTTTAAAAACATTAGGGATACTATGAAATATTATTAATTATATCCTTTTAATTAACTATCAAATCAAATAAAATGTATTAATATTGTTTATAACTAGTAATGTACTTCACATCAACTATTTCTTGATATAACTATTATTTTAAGGTAAACGAGATACGTAATGTAGGTAAGTCAAGTTCAAAGGATAGTTAAGTGTTATGTAAGTTAACGAAGGGGTCACATGACAGACATTTCTGGACCTTGACGTACCCTCTGGTCAATTTACCCCTTTTTTGGGGTAACGTTGGGTCTTTTTGCATGAGCCCCGTAGTTCCAATCAGGGACACGTCTGTTCCACGCCTATTTTGTGGGAAAAAGAATATGTTACACAAAGTTATACCATTATACCATAAAAAACTACTATCATAAAATAAAAACACCACAGAATACAACAAATCTACTAAAATCCATGACAATAAATTATAACACACAGAAGAAAGAAATATTAACACTGTGACTAAAATAAGATAAATTATTATTTAATAACCAACAGTTCACCAATATTAGAACAAACAATATTTTTATACATTACGACAGCCGAAATACACCCCCACTTCCTAAATTTAAGAGACGTCAAAATTGGCATTCCAAAATCTACTACATCGTCTTTTGCCCATATCCCATGACCCTAAAATATGTTGAAGTATAATATAATCACCTTCCCATGTCTCGTACGATGTACGTTTAAGACCACCCAAAATATTAAAAGACACCAAAGAATACCACCTAGAATCGTAGGATCCTAATAACTTATGATGATATGAGAAACAAGTATCTTTTATTCCATGCTTGATAGCGTGTGTGCCTTCTGTGCCTTACACTCCCTACTTCCCATACCACAACACCGAAATTAAGTAATATTCAACTAATTTTCAGCTTGCTTACCTCTCCACTGACCTGTTGGTATGCACCGCCATGCCGAAGCCCTCTGGCGGCGCAGCGATGTACAACGGCGGAGCAGGCTCTGTTGCCGGACATAGGCCAGCACCCGTCGACGCGTTCGACGCGGACGAACATGACGAGTTCGAGTGGTTTAGTGCTAGAAAAGAAAATTAAAAGAATGACTAATTTCGTTCTAGCCACAGCCAGTAAGCATTTCAGACTTTGAGAGTTCTCACCTGAATGGAAGTATCGATGAAAAGATAGGAAGGACGTCTTTGCCCAGAAGATTTGAAGAAAGTGAGACAAAGCGTCTACTCGTCGTACGAACTGTTTATAATCGTGCTTGAACTGAGTAAACCAAACGGTGACTTTTAATGGTATGATTGGCTTTGCTTTGTCTTTGACATTTGTTCGTTTATATTTGACCAGTAAAAATTTATTCCATTAAATCAGGATCTACACAGTTGGCAATAATCCTCCTCTGTCTTTTACGCCATTTTTGAAAGGTCCCACAAGCTCTAAAACATTTTTATTAACGCTTACTTACAATCCTAAGGAGGAATATACTGATCTACAGCCGTATAGCTACACCTTTATGACTTTGTAGTAGAAACGCTCCCTGGACTACACTGATCGATCACCTGTATGCCACCTAGTGGTCTGAAGTCTTCGTCCTTGCAATGCCAACCCAATAGGAGTATCAGAATGGAAGATCTTGAATTTGACTTACCATGTAAAGGTCAGTCACTAAGTTATCTGCCAGCTCTTCGTCCTTACGCATGCCCACCAAATAGTAGTGTTTTTGACTTACCAGGCAGAGGTCTATGGACAGCAGTGACGTATCTGTTGCCCTCCATGTACCCTCGGTCAGGTTCCGCGGTGTGAGCATGGTGGCTGTGGATGCCGTGCTGGTGCGTGTAGAACCCGTCAGGTGGATGTAACGGCACCCCGCCTCCACCTTCCTCCTCATCCACTTTTTGTGAGAAGCTGGGGACAAGAGAACATAGTATGTTAAAGCTTTTGTTACTACTATGATAGCTGTATATATTTTCTTCACTCCATTATCAATTTCTTTTACTTGATGACAGAGCAATCGTTTTTTTTTATATCAGCAGGGGTAGCGCTTGATCACTATTTCACCTGATGTGATGATGGGGTCGATGTGTCCAATCTTATCTTATTGTCAGTTAGGATGCAGACGCAATAGAAGCATGCTTGCTAAGGTCTTTACCCATTTTGTCTTAAATTTAACTATCCCTAAGTACGCCATCTAGACTGGGCTAAGATGAGAATATCAAGCACTTTCTACTACATAGCCAAATAGTTATTAGTCTGACTATAACAAAAAATCAAAAATGCAGACGCATTGTAGCATTTTTGTTCACACCAAACTCTCATAAAGCCTTTAAAAACTGGTTTATTAAAATCGTCACTCGTCTGTCGTCGCCATTATTTAAAAATATTTCCACACAAAAATATGGGTACGTGATAAAAATAGGCTAACACTGTAATATTAATTAATCTCTTACAGCAAACTTAGGAAGTGGGTAAGTATCTCAAACCCAGGACCTATTTTAACATGTTACCCAAGCGTCCCACATCTCTGGGCAAACATTTGATTGAGATAGGTATGTAATACTAACTTACGAAAGAGTTGAAACTTTCCTGAGTTAATGATAAGTGCTCCAACTTTCGCTTATAAATAGCAGGGGAAAGAAAACAGATGATGTTCCTCGGTCGAGTTGTTTGGTTATACTGGCGGAATTATGTTGGTTTTTGGTAAAGTGTTATCGATCCCCCAATGGTATTTCCTTAAGTAGGTAGGTATTTGTAATACCATAGCACCAATTTGATACAATGCAAAAGTACTTGCTATGATGAGTGCTTTGATGAAGTATCTATTTTTAACTGAATGGTGAAGTAGGTGGGACGATTTCATTATAGACAAAAAAAGTAAATCACAGTATTTTCGAAAAAGATTGGTAAAAGGCGGACTAAAGTAAATTATTTAACATATATTCTATGTCAAACTCCATATGAACATGTTATTTAACTGCTAGCTGTTCGACAGTAAGCACATCACATAAGAACAGCTACTTAGAACTGATTAGACTCAATGTTCGTAAAAATATAAATTAGGTGTTTAGAAATACATTGAAAAGTTAACCTAAAATATTAGAGCAAAAAAGTGCTTTTTAATGTAGACAGGCAACGTCTGCCAAGTCAACTAGTTATTGAATTCGAATTATGAATACGATTTAGAAGTCTAAAGCCTGAAAAGGTGTCTATTATCACCATCAGTTTTAGTAAGATGAGACACTTACACTCGTATCTACAAACAATACTATGAATGAGGGTCTCACAGTGCTCGCGAACGCAAATGGTCATTCAAGCTAATACATTATTAGTCAACCAATACTTGAGCGTAGTCCACTGCTATAGATTTGACAAGATCTTCATGAATATGGGCGTTACACACCGAATAATATATAGGGAGTCACTATAACAATCAGACTAATGTTATCAAAAAGTCAGCAAATGTTTGTAAATACAAAAGGTGGGTACGATCCTTGACAATGACTGGGCGGATGCAGTCGACCGTGCCGCGGTCAGAATGCCATGACGTCCATTTAAACAGGTAATACTGTTTTGTGTGGAAACGACAGCTCGTGCCGCTTCTATCAATATTATTAGATGCTCTCTGTCTGTGTTTGTCTCTACATCGGATGTAAGTAGAGTCTGTACAATACGAGAACCGTCGTAGAAATTGAGGTCGCGTCGGTCGTCACTCATTTTATTTTACTGTTTTTATTGCATTGAGAACACTGCTGTCATTACTAGTACGACTAAAAATATTTGATACATGGTAGGTGCCTACTCTTATCAATGTCGTGTGCTACTAGGATATGTACCTTCCTTCCTTACCTTTGAGTTTTAGTTCATCGCAACGCCACGACGGTTCTCTTTTTGCACAGATTTTAGTTGCAAACTTTCGATACACACATAAGGCGGGTCTTCCGAGCGACTTTTAAGTAGCGGAGATGTGTCTACTCAATCATTGGGATTGTTGCTGTTTAGTGCTGCGTTCTTCAAAATGAAAAGAAGAACCTATGTGTTTCTTTAACCGCTTTGCTCCCGCCTTAGCCATCGTGATAGTTTTGTTAAAAAAACCTTATACCTCCCCTACCCGATTCATCTATCAGAGTAGACGTGATTTGGACTGGTTACTTATGTTAGTGTCAGCAAAAGTGAGGTTAAATAGAAAATAATATAATAACTAAAAAACTATACGCTTACTGGTTTCTGGTAGGGGGAGCTTCCCATAAGGTCTAACAGTGCTCGTCTACCTATGCATTCGCATAGGGTACTCAAACCTATCCTAACCACAGAATAAATGAATAGTACCTAGAAGTCCTAACCTATTATCGCCAATATTTGAGTTGAAATGTACATAAGTTCATTAAGCGTCTGTTAAATCTTTTGAATACAGATGTGATTTTTCTCAGCTCTTTTCCAACCTAGCTCCATAAAATGTCGTAAGTTATCTACGATTTCCAGCGATAACAGAATCAATAGCATGGATTTAAACTAAGTACAAAGTACACAAATGGGAAGCACGAAGCCGGGGGAAAGTTGGTGAAATACCACAATTTGTAGTTTCCATCTCCGGGCTACATCTTCGATAAGTGATAGTTTGGGTACGTGTTTAGAAATCTATGACAATACTGGCCTGAGGAGACGCGTGACGTACTGGTTAACACTATTAAATACGTTTCTACTATGTTGATATAATAATGAGGCTTTTACATGTTTTTATGATGAAAGGTAACAACGTAAAAGTCTTACCTGATAGTAAGTGTTGGCACTTGGCGTCTACCTATGACTGAAATCTATACTTTGGCACGCAACATTCCATATCGGAAGAAATTTGCGCGTCTCCACACTCTTGTTACCTTGAGATATTAAGACATTTTATGGCCTTTAATTTCACTGGAAACTACATGTAAAATGCTAGATAGCAACTTTACAGGGTTAACACCCTTGTTCGCGCCTCCCTAGGCGCGCGCGGATTTTCGTACAAATCGTCGCTTGAAATCACAGTTAGACGCAGTTTCTGGTAATTGCTGTATTCTAAGGTCTGTAGGTATTGTCATCATTAGTGCTATATACTCGATGATTCTTATGAGTGAAGCCACTAAATTATATGAACTCCTAATTATAGTATCCTCTTGTGCTGTTACTACCTGTAAAATGCTACATAGCAACTTAACGGGCATAACAAGGGAGGCGTGCGCAGATTTTCGCCCAAATCGTCGCTTGAAATTTCGGTTGGACGTGTTTTCTGGTATTTGCTGTATTCTAAGGTACGTTGGACTGTCATCATTAGTGCTATATCTATACTCGATGATTTATACGTCTCACCAACTTATTCTACCTAGATCTAGAGACACATATCGCCAATGGCTCGTGAGATTTGGCAAGATAAACTTTTCACCATACCTATATTACCGTGATATCGATCCTTTTGAAATCCAACAAAGTAAATTTAATACAAAACTTTCTACAATTCTGTACAAAAATTTAGCTTAAAGCAAGAATTGAAGAATGCGCTGAGCAATTAAACGAACAAAGGGTGGGTATTTGCTTACAGAATGGCAAATGTTGAAATACCTTCTCGTTAGCATATCTGAAATTAGTTCGCAGTTTCGTAGTTCAATATTGTAAATTATATATAACTGCATTTGCTGAGGAGCTATATTCCCTGAATTCTAGAGTTTAGTATCCGACATAAGCAAAGTTTCAGAAATGCAGCTTTCCGAATATTACAACATGGAAGTTCTTTAGATCATAGTTCTAGAGCTGGTAACAACATATTGAACAGTTCTAACGAGCTGTGTACCTAAAAATTCTAAGCTCCAATTGGTATGTCATATTCACTTCCAGTATTCCATATTAAATTATTCTATATTAGACCGCAGAGAGCCGCAGACATATTATTAATATTTTAATCAGGCGAGATCATGGTCAAGTAACATAGTTACAAATGAATATACAAAAAAAGGTATGTTTGCCAAATAATGGTTATTTGTAGGTACACATAGTACAGTAAGATCTTCATATTAAATTATCAATATTTGAAATGGAAGATTAACTAAGTCAGTAAAACCTATTGTCCGTTTTTTAGACCGCCTGAAGGTCCCTAACATTGCTTACGAGTCTTGTACTAGAATAAACAACCGGGACATGCAAATTACGTGCCATGTGCAGCGTACAGCAGCATCCTTAGACAAACTACAATTTCTGTTAGAGTTCACGCCAAATACAACATAAAATGTAAGGGAATGACATAACTGGACAGACGTAGATACAATAGATAGTTTATTCATAGAGATAAAACCCTAATACCTAAAAGTTCAAGTTATAGAGTCGCAAGGTTGCGGTATCTCAATGCAGTTTTAATTAGGTGCGCCCACGTCAGTTCAAGCGAAATAAACATTTTCATATGTACAGATACGAACACAATTAAAAAACACATTGGAATTATTCTAGTTTAGTGCAGAGATGTTTAAGCTTTACGATCCTGATTAAAATGAACCTATGTACAATTGTATACAACCTTAGCATGTGAAAGTTCAATTTGTAGAGTCACAAGGTTAGATAGGTAAAGGCAACATCCTAATCTATACTAATATTATAAAGAGAGAACATTTGTATTTTTGTATTTTTGTATGTTTGTAATGAGTAAGCTCAAAAACTACTGAACCGATTTAAAAAATTCTTACACTAATACATAGAATGGACTTTCGGAATGAAAATAGGCTATATATTATCCCGTTTAAATCAAAGGTACATTCGTGGAGACCTAATTTGCAACCTAAGTCGGCAAATAAACGGTCGAAAAAACACGTTTCTGACGAACGCTGCTTAATTGAAAATAGATAGAAGAATATTTTCTATGCAAGAGTTGTACAACTTAATAAGACCTACATAAAAGTCCGCGACAGCATATGTCTATCTCTTAAGGTTGACTCACAGTAACCATTTTAATCTTAAAATTTTTGTTAAAAAATATTACATAACTTCCAAGGCTATTTTCAAGTATATAGTATTAATCATTATCCAAATAATTACGTTAATTAGCTTGGCTATATATATATATATATATATTATAGATTAAAATCGTCCTTTACAGTATATCATTCAAATGAAAACTCTAGAAGATATCACGAATTTCACAAACACGCATCGCAAAATTAATAAAATATTTGCAGTGAAACCACAGATTAGGTCATAGTTACTACGAAAATATTATTATAAGCTTAGCTATGCTGTAGATCCCCACCGATCACAATCAATTTGAAGTCAATATAGTATAATAATATGATCTATTGTATAAAATAATATTCATCTATATTTGCATTGCGAGTAATCTTTATTTAAAACAAAAAAAAATAAATAAAAAAAATAAAAAAAATATATAAATAATAATATAATATAATATTTTAAACCACCCCGACTGATCTATGTATAATAGCTTTTTCCAATGACTCTAAACACGACATTTAAAATCTGAGCTGTAAGTTGGTGAGGATTTGAGTATTCTGTAGAGTCCAGGAGGCTTCCATGTTCTTACAATATCGTTGAAGAAGAAGATTTTCGAATTGATCAGACCTATGAAAGTTGATTTCATAGCGCAATTAACTAGAAAAAAGCTCATAATTTTATAACGATTGAACGAATTTTCATGAATTAAGAATGAATTAATTCATGAGCTAAGAAAACTCTCGATGAAGACATCTATCAAACAAAAAAAAACTATCAATAATAAAAACAAAATCGGTTCATCCGGTTAGGTGCTAAGATGCTACAGACAGACACACAGATACACACGTTAAACGTATATTACCCCTACATTTTGCGTCGGGGAACGCCGTAAGGTTACGGCGGCAGATGTACTCCTTGGTGGTAAGCTACTTTTTGGTAGATTTAATGATTCCACTACCACTGTACGAAAACTCATGATTCATGAATGCACATAAAACTTTCATTGGTAGGTATATATAGGTAGCTAGGATTAGAACCAACGACTGTCGGGTCAGAATCAGGATAACTATCCTTTACGCCAAAGGGCCGTCCAATATCAATACGTAAGTATTATAAAACAAAGTTCATCACTGCGTCTGTCTGTCTGTTAGCAATAATCTCAATAGCTACTGAACGGATTATCATGCGGTTTTCACCAATAGCCAGAGTGTTTATGAGGAAGGTTTAGGTGCATAATTCGTTAAGGTTTTGTGTAAATTGGATGAAATATGACGATGGTTGTTAAATATGTTCATATTTTATATTCGATGCAACAAACTGATGCAAATTTTGTAGGCATATATGTTCTACCCGTGCGAAGCCGGGGCGGGCTGCTAGTGTAGCATAAGTTAGGTGCACCCACGCTGACAGTTCATGCGAAATAAACATTTTCATGTGTACAGATGAGAACATAATTGATAACTCATATTAACCGCTTATTCAATTTAAATTAAAAGGCATTAAATTTTCTCATATCTAAATTCGAAAAGCACAATTCACACATTTGGGTGTTTTTGTTAGTATTTTTTACACCTTATAGTATAGATGGAGGACTATCTCACCTGTTGGTAAGTGATGGTGCGGTCGAGGATCTCAAGAGCTTCTAATCTGCAGCATGTAAAGTCAAAATAGCTCTAATGATAGCCGACCTTTGGTGGGAAATGGACTTGAATAACGTTCAGTTTTCTCGTGGCCACGGTCAAAGCAATTAGGCGTTTTCACAAAAAAAACTAACTTTATTTCGCTGCCTCTGTCATCGCATTTTTGACATAAGCAAGCATTTTTAGGGTGAAGGGCTAATTTTCGGTACACGGCCACAAATTAGCAACATAAAAAAATATTAACTATCGTGCTCTACCCTGAAATTTTAAAGTAACCACGTCCTAATCTCCCTGAATCTCAAATCAAGTACTTGACATTTTTAAAGTAAAACCACGTAGTATTATTATCTTTTCTATGGTAAAACTTTTCTTCTCGTGTATACAATCATATGTGCACGTGCAAGACGTTCGTTATCAACCGCTGCATTTGATCGTGGGAAACGGCAACTAGAGGAAAATCTGGATGTTTACTATTCTAGATTGCATGTTTGTGAAAATCGTGCGGTACGGATCTCAAGGGTTCGGTAAATATTTGTTTGCAGATATATTTGAATCGAGTTTCACACTGACGCTTTGAATGTTGAAATCGATATCGATGTTTAAACAATTCATATCAAATGATGAAATTATAGTAAAGTGACGATTTGGTCAAAGATAGTATCGAGCTTGTCTGAAAGTGCAGTAAAACGAAGCGCGGGACAACCGACATATTACCGACAGTGCGGTTAGTGTGTTGGCGGCTTGCATTTATTTTTGTATCACAATTATACACTTATTCAAAGCCTTCCCGACCCCTGAGCCAGATGCATAAGAATGGTATATTGACACTACTACCTTTATTAAACGTTCAGGAGCTTCATCATTACACAAATCAGTGTATTTGTAAAAGATTGTCTAATGTTCTGATTTGTTACCCATTGTGTTTAAAGAATTCTCTCTCACGGTTACATCAACGGGTTAAAACAAAGGCAGTCATTTTAAGGTCTTCAGTGCCATTATTATTCTGATAATTTACACTAACGATATAAATGGATGACGTTATAAAGTTAATAAAATATGTGTGGAAATAAAAACTATTTTCACTGAATATCAGTTTGCTGACGACACGAAAGAAACTAAAGACAAGCATTGTAGACATATTTACTTATCATCAGATGAAATAGTAGTTACTGAAACGCGAAAAAGTAAACTAACCACGATATTGCACACAACTTCCTTAACCCATTATTAAAATGTATATTGCTAGGTATACTCTAATATGATACGTGTAAAAACAAGACGACTGAATGTGGCCCATCACTGCACAGCGCTTGTTACACTGAGACTGCAATTTCACTGGTACAAAAAATCTATGAAATCGATCAACAGTAACACTCCTCAAACGCCCCACAAATACCGTCGGGAGCAACAGCAACGATTCTTTTGAAAATGCTACAATCCCTCTCATAGGCATTCGCCCAGTTTAATAACCTACAATTTTTCGCTTTTCGCTAGGCTCGAGGAACTAGGTCGGTTGCTGCCAGCGCCGTCCATTCAAGCGTATTAATCAAGTCGCTGAATGGATTCTCCCCAACCCCCACAAACGACAATAGGGGGATGTTGTGCTTCATTTGACAAATAAACTGCATTTGAGATACTTAGCTCTGCAACTAAGTTTGGAATTCAAAGTTCACTAATGATTCGTATTGTACCATAATTGCTTCGCTAAAATGTGATTATGAAAAACCTTTTAGGATCTAGTTTTATGCTTGAGAGGGTTTATTTGAAACGGTTAATGTATGTAGATTGTGTCTTTATTCCAGCAGTCCCAACGTTTTCCTTATTGCTGCACCAGATGTAAACCCCCAAAGGATGTTAGACACAGCTGCCTTTATTGTTATAGGATTACATATTAAGTCGAGATAAAATCCATTGATATTTGAAGCGTTTTAAATAGCTTTGAGCAATGAGGAACAGACAAAAGTTAGTGCTTCGTTTGGATATTGCTAGCATGTTCAATCTCAGACCATACCGTCAAATGCAGAACTTGTGTCTCAATACTTGGGTATCTCCCGTATTAAATTGGCTCTTTTTTCATTACATCATATATGAGGACTAAGTTCAGCTCAATAAAAACAGATACAGCAAAACACATCTATAACTTGGAAACAAAAGTCATAGCTGGCTAAGCTATCTCCATAAAGCCTTAGGTAAGCGATCCGAACTTTTCCCAAACACCGCAGTTTCCGTTGGCTCCTGTCCAACAGGGCAAACGGGTTAATTGGCCCGGCTCATCTCTGAAATGATACATGCAGAGTATTAGCTGGGGGATTTTGATGAATGCTTTGGATAAATGGCAGGAACACAGTGAAAATTATAATTAACGGTTTTCACAAAAAAAAAAGGTTTTTATCTACAGATGTTCAATATGTCACTCATAACCGGCCGCCTTCCATTTTTGTCATACCTTTCCGAGCATATTTGTCTGGAAGAGATGGCTTTGAGCCAAGTACTGTCCACTGACAATTAAAAATCGTTTGTTTTAGTTCTAAGCTTTACTCTTGGACTATGTGGTTGTCAATAGTGTTTGGTTATCTATTTCTCAAAATTCAACGTTGATTGCTAGTTTTTAAGATTCTAATAGACTGCCATTTTACTTTACGTGATCTAGTTATTAAATAAATGTAAAGAAACTCGTATTATGTACTCTGGTGTAGAGAAGAAATCGTATAGGCTAGCGTTTGACCACTACCTCACCTGTTGGTAAGTGATGATGCGGTCGAAGATGGTAAGCACGCTAGGCCTAGAATGGGAACTGGCTCTCAAGGATAGCTGCCGGAACACATTAGTTGTTTGGCGACAGATTTTCTAACTTGAGGGTGGTAGCTGGCCTGGCGGACACTTGATAGTGTCCTACCACCATGCAGATTAAGCACCATGTACCTTGATGTACATGTAGTAACATGGATAGCAGGTATGCTTAAGCGCAAACGTCATGCTTAAGCAACGTCGAAAAAACGTGCGTCAAGCTTACACTAAAAGTGCCGTTCAGATGGAACCGTTCATGGGCCAGTATATGGAGATCGTGTCTGAGCTCTCATCAGACACGATCTCCATATACTGGCCCATGAACGGTTCAATCTATGTTTAAGTTTTGATAAACTATATATATATATAGTATGGTTCAATAGGTAGTGAAACATATTACGTGACTCAGTAAAGCCACAGACTAACAATAATCTATAGTAACACTAACACAATGACCATTGCGTGTCATATCACCAATTTAATTGTCATTTCATGTTTCTAACGTAGTTTGAAATACTTCAAATACTTTGAAATGGACCGATTTTGGTGCGATATATTTTCTGTTGCTTTTTGAAGTTACATACTGCTTATCACTACAGAAACATGTTTTACTACCTTTATATAACGTATATAGAAAAAAAATCGCAATTAGTCTACTGGTTGCATAGATCCATACTGCCTCATTTTGTAATATTGGTTCAAAAATATCGTAGAGAAAATGTAAGAGAACGTTTCACGAATTCATCATACAACTCTGCTAATACTCTACTGCCTAAAAACGTCACGTCCGTGTAATTCCCAGACATTAGTGGCATCAATTGGCAGGGAGCCAAGTTTGCACCCTTCGGGCATACTTCGGGTTAGCCTCGTACGGAAAACGGCCATCTTCGATGAAAACTGGATTAAGGATATGTTGAATTGCCATCTATATTTCCTTTCATTTATTTCTTCTATTATTCTGTTTATACGGCAAGAGTGTTCAGATAATGGCCCATTTATTTAATCATACCTTGTATCCCTTGACTTGCACAGAAGAAGACCTTACCGAGGCGAACCACAAAGCAGTTGAGGTGTCTCGGTTATGGGTGCAGCATTCAATCTAATTCATACCTAGATATTTCGACCCGAGACAGACGGAGAGAGATTCTTATTTCCTCAGGCAAAAACATAGAGCTTGTAGCGTAAACACAGAACAGATAATGATACTACGTAGCGTAAATGTATTGAGTGTTCTCAAGCTATAACTGCAGTTTTAAGCAACAGACAACCCGGTCAGTATTTCAATACTGGACGTGAGTAGCATTTTATAACCGACTGCTACCAACCGTGGTTCGTATAACGTTTAAATCACAGGTCCCCAGTAGTTTGTTTATGTACAACAATCATTGACTATGACAGAAGCCTTTAACCGACGTATATACTTTATTACCAGAGCTACGACTCTGCTTATCTCACTTCAAAAACCAGGAGATGCTCAATTGTATTTTTTAAATCTTTGGAACCTCAACTCCGTCATTTATTAACCGATTAGGATTTTTTTTACGTTTGGAAGGGTGATACTTCCCGTTTGGTCCCATTGTAAATTCATCGAAATCAGATCAGTACCCAGAGATATGAAGATCAACACTTCAAATTTGCTACTGAAAATGACTAGCGCGGCATTTGAAGTCATTTTTTCGGTTTTTAATGATCTTGAAACAAAACAAACATAATTAAGATAGTTTAAAAACTAAAACAACTGACTTCCATGCCCCGCGTCAATTTCAAGTCAATTTCAGTAGCAAGTTTGAGACATTTATCGTCATATCTCTGGAGGTTCTTATCAGATCTCGATGAAATTAAAATGGGACCACCTTGGAAACGTACCCTACCGATTAAAAAAAGAATCATTCAAATTGGTTCACAATTGACGGAGTAATCGCATAACATACACACAATAAAAAAGAAGCATAATAAACTGGCCAAGTGCAAGTCGGACTCTCACTCGTAGGGTTCCGTACCACAATACAGTATTTAATAAGATCGAGCAAAAAATACCACTATCATTTTTCGCCAGCAAAAAATAATAATTAATAAACATTTCGTTTCTTATAACGCCATCTATGGGACGTTTACCTAACTAAGCGTTCATAGATGGCGTGAAATGCCGAAAAAACACGTTTCTTGTATGGGGACCTTCTATTATCTTTAACTTTATTCTGTTTTTAGTATTTGTTGTTATAGCGGCAACAGAAATTCATTATCTGTGAAAATATCAACTGTCTAACTATCACGGTTCAGGAGATACAGCTTGGTGACAGACGGACAGACAGACAGACAGATAGACAGACAGACAGACAGACAGACAGACAGACAGACAGACAGACAGACAGACAGACAGATAGACATACAGACAGACAGACAGACAGATAGACATACAGACAGACAGACGGACAGCGGAGTCTCAGTAATAGGGTTCCGTTGGTACCCTTTGGGTACGGAACCCTAAAAAGATACAGACGAATTGAGAACCTCCTTCTGTTTGGAAGTCTGTTGAAAACAGAAGAGTACATAATATGCTCTATTTCTGAGCCATAGGATGCTTAATGAATTTTATCCTTTATCCCACTTACGTACTTCAGTGCAACATTTTATTCATTATCTTCCATTTAGCTCTATACCTTATAATTTCAAGTTTCATTTAATTATCATTTTAATCCACTTGAAACTGCAGAGCTAACGTGTATTTAAGATCCATATATGTTTTTTTTTATACTTTATAGGCTAGCGTTTTGACCACTATCTCACCTGTTGGTAAGTGATGATGCGGTCGAAGATGGCAAGCACGCTAGGCCTAGAATGGGAACTGGCTCTCAAGGATGGCTGCCGGAACACATTAGATGTTTTGGTGACAGATTTTCTAACTTGAGGGTGGTAGCTGGCCAGGCGGACACTAGATAGTGTCCTACCACCATGCGGGGGTTGTTGGTTTCTTAACGATGTTTTCCTTCACCGGAGGGCCACTGTGAAAAGCGCACATAAATTTTATTTAGTTAGTTATTTTATTATAAGTTAGTTTAATAACTACCATCGACGCCTGTTCCGTACTTAGCAAGTCTTGGAACTAGGTCGTATATGAGTTTAGATTCTGTAAGCGTGGGCATCTTATGGAAAGAAGTCACTTACATGACAGTATCGTTAAAAGGAAGACTTTTTTTTAAGGAATACGGGAATAATTATTTAAAACTAAATCGAAATGTGTAACAATATTATTTTTTACTTTACAAAATATTATAACGTAGTTTCGTACATAAATATTTGTATTTTATTAGGTTAAATTGATCATCTTGGTTGAAGTATCGGAACTATCGGGTTGCCAAGTCAGGTGATCGAAGCGCCCTCGAGTGTCTTTACTGTACTACTTTTTTCTATAGTGCTGCGCTACATTGCATCTATAAACGACTAATTTGATTTTTTGTAGTTTAAAACAAAATTATAAGTAAGTTTTTTTTTAAAATAAAAAGCTTACTAGCAATGTGGGTTGTACATTACTAGTATTCTTGTTAAACCCTCCAACGAAGCTAAAATGCTTGTGTCTGGAGTGGGTTCACGTCAATAGTGCGATGGGTGGGGATCGAACTCACGACCTCCCAATCGCCAGCCAGACACCTTATCGATTGGGCTATTGCCACATTTTGTGCAGTATAAGTACATTTTTTTTTCATACTTGACTGTGCAAAATACAAAGTAAATCTATGTATAAATGTATCATCACTATTATCAAGCATCTTAATTTTAGTAAATGAGCTGCAACGTTGCATTTGTGGCGCTAAATGGCGCTGTACCTACTATGTTATTTGACGTACTCTACATAGGCCGTTTTAATCATGTATTTGTATACCAATGTTAAGTATGGTTTCCCCACGGCAAGAAAGGGTGTAAACAAGGAAGAAAATTGCTCTAGAATTGGAACTCAGCGAATAATCGCCCTCTTACGAAATGAAAATATGAACCGTCCAATCTAAGCCACAGAATAATGAATACATAGTATAATAGTAGGTGGTTATTGGGTGTTCTACTCCAGCCACATCTGTTGATTAAACGATATACCCAACTGCGTTCGCTCCGCTTGCTGCGCTCACTTGTTGCAGTTGGGTATATCGTTTAATCAACAGATGTAGCTGGAGTAGAACACCCAATAACTAAAAATTGATTATCTCTCGCCACTTGTGTTTTAGAACTCAAAGCCTCCGGTGTAATAATTTTGGATTGTCTCTCGCCGTTTGCGATGTCTAAACACAATCGGTTAAGTGATCCATGGTAAGTTTCACTCTGGGAGCCCAAGGTCGGATTATCTCCACCGATTGCGATTCCTAACCTACCTGTGTTTTGAGCATATCGTATAGTCAGATAAACCTGTTCTACTACTTCTACTAAAGCCGTAATGACTTTTTGTTGGAATACTTACGATAAATTATCGCGCCCTAACCTACCTGTGTTTTGAGTATATCGTATAGTCAGATAAACCTGTTCTACTACTTCTACTAAAGCCGTAATGACTTTTTGTCGGAATACTTACGATAAATTACCGCGCACTATCCAGTGCGACTTATTACCTTTACCGTGCACCAGTCAGTGCAATTAAGGATAAAAGTATAGTGTGACTGAACCGTACCGCACACTATACTTCAAGATTATAAAGGAAAAGTTTTGGGTTTAGTTAATTAATAACACAATGTCAAATTCTCAGGTTGTTACCAGTATTTTGTTCTGGTCCTAACTGAGAATTTAAAAAAATATAATTTTACTTACATCATCTTACAAACCATAAAACCAAATGAAATGTTCAGTTGTTACTGGTGTTTTTCACTGGTAGTGACTAAAAATTTACTTACTTAAATCTTACAAACTAATTTTGTATGACGAAATATTTATTAGATCAAACAAGATACATTTGTATAATTCCAGAGCGTAGGTGTTCATACTGGAAATCTGAAACAATACAAAAAATATTACAAAATTAAAATCTGCTACCCCTAAAGCACCAACTTTTATATTTTCTGTGCTTTAAAGAAATGTGTGTATATACGTTAATTAAAATTCAAGCGTAGTCACTCACCATTTTCATCTAAAGGATTTTAATTTATTAAATTCATGAAGATCTCATTGTCCCTGCTGCTTGTCGCTCCTGTAAAATAGAAATTGGTACACATTAGTTTAAAACTAAGAATACACAATTTAATTAACAAAAATCTTTACTCAGAATAAATCAAATTAAACTTGGAAATAACTAAACATTAAATCAGTGTGTAGTTAATATAAACAGCAATCGAAAAATAATCATTTTTATGTAATTTTTTAATATTATTTTCTTTACATAACATGTTCAAAATAATTAGGATCGTTTAAAAAACCGACTTCAAATGCTACTGTATTCAATTTGAGTAGCAAGTTTGCGGTTATTATCGCCATATCTCTGGAGATACTTGATAAATTTACAATGAGACCACTACAAAAGTATAATCTTTGAAATAAATATATAATTAAAAAAATCGGACCACAATTGACAGAGAAAAAAAAAATATTTTACAGTGAAACATAGAACATCCTCCTTTTTTTTAAAGTCGGTTAATAGGGCTTTTTGTCGTATGAAGACCTATTTTATTTTTTCGATTTCTAGTTATTGAGAAAATCTTTATTATATAATACGACAGAAACTTGGTTTTTAATTTTATTTTCGAATCAACCAAAAAACTTTACGTTGCAAAATATTATACAATAAAAGCTAGGTACTTACTTGTTATTTCCAAAAAGTTACAGAACTACACTCACCGACACCACAGCCGAAACCGTGCACTTATAGAATGAGGTTTTGTTCACACGCTCGATAGTAGGTACAAACGTATCAAGGTAAAATGGTTTGAATTACAATATGTACATCGTAAGCATTTCTTTTAAGGGTTCGCATACACGTTCGTTTTTAACTCTGCGATTGAACTGTTCTGTAGGTACAGATAAATTTTTATACCATTAAGTTTGCACTGTACAGTTAATTGAATGCTATTTTAACCGACACCTAACCGAGGAGTAGGTTCTGAATTCGTCGGAATCTTTTTTTTATGTATGCTTCTCGATTACTCAAAGATGGCTGTACCGATTTAGAATATTTTTTATATTTGTTTGAAAGGACATGCTTTCCAAGTAATTTCATTTAAATTTCATCGAGATCTCATGACATATCTCAAGAGATATGGAGACAAACACATCAAACTTGGCACATGACTAGCGCGACATTTGAAGTTGGTTCTTTTAGTTTATTAACGATTTTAAATTATAATTATTACCATTCAGTTAAACTATCATTCATATGTATAGTCACACTATTTAGTGAAAACGAGCAGTTTAAACTCAAGGTGTGTAGCGGCCTTAGGACAAATTACTTTTTAACCGACTTAACAAAACGAGGACTTAACAGATAGCGTTTGTACGAATTACTTTTTTGTTTATTATATCATAGCTCAATCATTTATGAACTGATTTGTTTTTTTTTTTTTTTTTACTGACTTCACAAAAAGGAGGATGTACTCAATTCGTCTGTATAATTTAATTTTTTTGTCACTTCAGAACCTCATCATTTATTAACTGTGTGTGGATTTGGACAATGCTTTTTTTTTTTATTTTTTTACCGACTTCAAAAAAAGGAGGAGGTTTCTCATTTCTACCGATATTTTTTATGTTTGTTCGCGGATAACTTCGTCGTTTATGAACCGATTTTGATTATTCTTTTTTTGTTCGAAAGGAGATATTCCAAGTGTAGTACCATGATAATTTTATCGAGGTCTGATGAGTACCTCCAGAGATATTGAGATAAACATCTCAAAATTGGTACTGAAAATGAATAGCGCGGCATTGAAGTCGGTTCGTTTTTAGTTTTTAAACGATATTATTATTAATAGAATATGTTTACAGTGTAGTTCCATTTTAATTTTAACGAGATCCGATAAGAATCTCCAGAGATATGGAGATAGATACCTCAAACTTAGTACTGAAAATGACTTGCGCTGCATGTGAAGTCGGTTTTTTTGTTTTGCAAACGAACTTTAATTATGTAAGAAAGTAAATAGTAATACTTCCCGTGTGGTGTATTGTACAGTTCAAATAATTAGATACCGTCTTATTATCTAAACACATAAAATATGATTGTAATATTTTATGCACTGACTTTTAATTTTTCTATCTTTTAATCTATCGTAGTCGGGTAATGGTGTGAGTTTTTATATTGTCATCCGAGTAGGCGCTATCTTTCTTTGATCCGATTTCAAAGGTGGTGCGACCATTAGCTTCAAATTTGCTTGTTTTGTTAAAGTACGGGTACTTAATATCTTTTGAATTGGAATATTATTTGCTGACACATAAAAAGTATTTGCTATAAAATCGCGTAAAATTAGAAAACTGACATATTCTTCGCTGGTTCATCATCCTCGAGAATCTCGCTGCCTGCCAGACCCTGCCAACCGCCCGCCACCCTGCTCAGCCACCGCCTGCCACCCTGCTCAGCCGCCGCCTGCCAGACTCCGCCAGCCACCGCCAGCCCGCCTGCCGCCTGACATTGCGCAGCCACGACACTTCGAGAAAACATCTACAGAAATATGTGAGTGAGTATTGTCTTATTACGTGTTTTTTTTAAAATCTTTGTTCCATCCATACTCATTTTTTTTTTTTCTCAGGTCGGACTCTGAATACGAATCTGAAGCAATCGTGGCCACAGCACCGTCGGTGTTGTCGCAGCCTACCAAGAAGCCAAAAGCCTCAAAGCGCAAGATCACCCCCGTCGTTAACGCTGCTGCCCTTGCTAAGCGCGGTCATGCATCATATTCACCATCCTTCACACCACCCGATTTGCAAGAGCCGGAATTTTCGTGGTACGTATATATATATATATATATATATCTGATAGGTTATCGTTTTTATCGCTTGGTGGTAACTACTACTAGGTACCGATGCAGGGCCCCAACCGTACTATAATTAACGTATATACGATAATTTAGGCCTCCGTATTATGTACGCAAATACACGATAAATTCCATACACCACAAAGTTTGAGAATTACGCTCATATTCAATAAAAAATTGAGCATATACTATTGTTTATTGGTCACAGCGCCAGCTTATTTCTTCATTTCAAAACGTTGGTACGCTTATAAAATCTGTGTACTGTGGTCTGTCTTCTCAGCCCGTCTGCCTGTATGGAGTTAAATATACATTGATTCTGTTCTGTATACACAAACAAAGTGTAATAAAAATTATCGTTTTATATGATTTTTTAATGTATTTTAAGCCATTATACTGAGTGTACGATAATCTTGTTTCAAAAACGTTAAAATACGATAATTTCACGGCCCTGGTACGATAATTTCCTCGCTTCAGGTTGGGATCCCTGTACCGATGATGATAATAATTATTTAACAATAATGTATATTGTATGGAGTGAGCAACTTTAAATGATTATTTAACTCTGAATCTAATTATGATGATAAAAGTTCCTAAATATTATCATAACAGTATTTCATCATATTTTATTTTCTTTATTTTACAGGTCTAAAAAACGCAAGTCAGACATCTTTTCGATTCTGAAAGGGGAAGAAAGCGTTGCTGCATCTAACGCATCACAAAGCGCCGGAGGCAACGTATCGACTTCTTCTTTCACGACGAGGGTTTCCGGAGGGCAGAGCCGACGCATCGCAATAGTCTCCGAAGGCGACTTTTACGTTGAGGTGAAGCTTTACAACGTCGTCGACGTTCAAAATACGCCTCCTCAAGAACGCTATAAAAAAGCGTTGACGAGTGTAAAGCTGCGTCTCAACGAACAAACTAAGGAGTGGGAAATTTTACAAGAGTTTCTCATTACGGTGTTTAAATTATTTAAAGATTCTAAACCAACAAAATATAGTGATAAGATTAATTTTAAATAAACAAAACGTGTGCATAGGTTTATTATGGTTTTTATTTTATTAAATTAAGTTAGGTTCATAAAGGTAGATAGAATTATTATAGTATGTTTTGATATATGTAGTGTAGGTAGACTATATTAAACTTTCAAAGTAAAATTTTTAATTAATTTGAAATAAAAAAGAAAATTAAAAGCGTATAATATTATAATACTGACTTCAAAAAATAGGTAACTTTCTATGTAGGTAGGTACTTAAATTAATAATTATATCTAGTAGGTAAACAAGCAAGTAGCTTCTACAATGCCATTCTGTTCAGTTTGTAACACATCTATAAGCGGTAGGCGCTGGACAGGTCATTTGCGAAGTAATACACATAAACAAAACGTTTTAACTGTACCGCATATCGATGTGGAAGGCGTAGATATTGTAGCGACAGCATTTCAGAACCGAATAATATCTTACAGGATTGCTGCGCAATACGCAAATGAACATTCTATTGATGTATTTTTAGATTCAATACGAAACAAAGTCAAACTCATTTTAGATGAATGCATAAAAAAACATATTTGTGTCAAAGTCAACTTCGAAATATTCTCAAAGTTTTTACTTTTCAAAAATAATGAACAAGAAACTAAATCGTTTATGACAAAAAATATCCCTGTTTATGGAAATTATAATTTTGAGCATTTATATTTAAATGTAATCAATACAATACGCACAAAAATTGACCAATTCGAAGAGCAAGATTCGGGTTGGACTTTTCTTAATTGTATGCATATTGAGGTTAATGTTAATAAATATCAACCACTTCGCGGCTCCACGTATATTGAACTACCAATATTCATCAAGAAAAAGAAAGCATGTTTAAATATTCAAAACAACGATAAACACTGTTTTCTGTGGAGCGTGGTTGCAGCCCTCTATCCAACTAAAAACCATCCTGAAAGGGTTTCGTCATATGTACATTTTCGCAATGTACTAAACACTGAAAACATTTCGTTTCCCATGACTTTATCTGATGTTAAAATATTCGAAGAAAACAATCCAAACCTAAGTTTTATCATTTTTGGCTTAAAAAATAACAAGACTGTTGTAGGCCCGCTTTATAAATCAGAAAGCCATGAAAATAAAAAAACGATTCACCTTCTTTGGATAGAAAACAACACAACATCTCACTATTGTCTCATAAAGAATTTATCGAGACTGGTGAGAAGTCAAATAACGAAGCATAAAGGACAGATCTATTTTTGTGACACTTGTTTGTTGTTTTTTAAAACGGTTGAGGATGTAGAAAGTCATACCTGTAACGGAATTGTCACTGTCCTACCGGAAAAAGGGTCAGTAATTAAATTCAAGAATTTCGAACGCAAACAAGACATTCCTTTTGTAATTTATGCTGACTTTGAAACTATGCTAGAAGATGTAAGCAAAAGTGAATCAGATCCTCAAAGTTCTTATACGCGCACTACACAAAAGCATACACCTATCGCATTTGCTTACAATGTGATTAATTCTCTTGACCCTTCTTACAATAAATTCGTAATCTTTAGAGGTCCTCATTGTGTAGAAAAATTTGTTAGCTCTCTTTACAAAGATGTTCGGGATATCCATGCAGTGTTATCACAAAACGTTCCCATAATTTTTAATGCAAACGATGCAATTGATTTTAGGAATGCAGTTCGATGTCATATTTGTGAGAGTTTTCTATTCGGAGATAAGGTCAGAGACCATTGTCACCTTACTGGACAGTATCGGGGTGCAGCTCATAGCTTATGTAATTTACAGTACAAAGTTCCAAAGTTTGTGCCAATTTTTTTCCACAATTTAGCAGGGTATGATTGTCACTTGTTTATAAAAACACTTGGTGAAGCGCCTGGACCAATAAAAATAATTCCTAAAACGAAAGAAAATTATATCTCTTTCACAAAATTCATTCCAATATCAAGAGACGAGTTTGTTCAGTTAAGATTTGTAGATTCGTTTAAATTTTTAGGAACCAGTCTAGAAAAATTGGTTAAAACCATGAAAACTCATGAGTTTACTCATTTAAGGAATATTTACCCAAATGAAAATGAGTTTTCCCTTCTAACTCGTAAAGGCGTTTACCCTTACGAGTACATGAACGCATGGGAACGTTACAACGAGCCATTTCTGCCAAGCAAAGAAAGTTTTTATAGCTCTCTCAACAATGAGCACATATCAAATAAAGATTATGAGCACGCACAGTCAGTTTGGACCCAATTTGAAATTCGGAACCTAGGCGAATATACCGATTTGTATTTAAAAAGTGATGTGTTGTTGTTAACAGATATATTTGAAAACTTTAGAAAAACTTGCAAACATTACTACAACTTGGACCCTGCATTCTATGTTACAGCACCGAGTTTATCATTCGATGCTATGCTTTATAAAACAGGCATTGAGTTAGAACTAATAGATGACTTTGCTATAGTAGATATGTTACAGACAGGCATACGAGGAGGTGTGGTAATGGCAGCACATAGGCATGCCAAAGCAAACAACGAATTTATTTTCGACCATGATCCGTTGATGCCAGAATCATTCATAGTCTATATAGACTGCAATAATCTTTATGGATACAGCATGTGTCAAACATTGCCCTTGTCAAACTTTAGGTTTCTTGATCAATCAGAAGTTAATAAACTAGATGTAAATAATGTATCTGATGATGCAGAGTTCGGCTTCATTCTAGAAGTCGATCTCATTTATCCAAAAAAATTACATTGGGAACATAATGATTTACCGTTTTGCCCCGAAAAAGATATTCCACCGGGTGGAAAAAATGAAAAGTTAATTCCAAATCTTTATGACAAATTTAATTATGTTATACATTATGTACATTTAAAAACCTGTTTAAGACATGGTTTGATCTTGAGACGAGTACATCGTGCTATAACGTTTCGACAGAGTGCATATTTAAAACAATACATCGATCTTAATACAAATTTGCGTCAAAAAGCAACGTCAACTTTTGAGCAAGACTTTTTCAAATTGCTCAATAACAGTGTTTTTGGTAAAACGTTAGAAAACAACCGCAAGAAGGTCCATGTTGAGTTGATAAATCAATGGAATGATCAAAACAATAGAACTAAAAAAAGAAATAACGCAGAAAAATTAATCGCGAGTCCAAACTTTCACAGTGCTTCAGTTTTTACGGAAAGTTTGGTTGCGATTCAATTAAAGCCTAATCGTATAGTATTAGATAAGCCACTGTATATCGGATTTATAGTTTTGGAATTATCAAAATCACATATGTATGATTTTCACTATTCTATATTTAAACCATTTTACAGGGACCGCTTGACGATGTGTTATACTGATACAGACAGCTTTATTTATCACATCCAAACCAAAAATTTTTATCAAGATGTGAAAAATACGTTTTTGGAGTATTTTGATACCAGTAACTTTTCTGTTGATAATTATCACAAATTACCAATAATTAACAAAAAAGTACCAGGACTTTTCAAAGATGAAATGGGTGGAAAAATAATCACTGAATATGTAGGATTACGCTCTAAATTATATTGTATAAAAAATACTGACACTGAAATTAAAAAGGCTAAGGGAGTAAAATCATGTGTTGTTCGAGATCTTAGTATCTTAGATTATACAAACACATTGCTTACATCAAATACACTACGCAAGAAAAACATATTGTTTAAAAGTATAAAACATGAAATATTTACACGTTCTGTAAACAAAATTGCGCTTTCTAGTAGCGACGATAAACGATTTATTTCGCAAGATAAAAAATCAAGCAGAGCTTGGGGTCATATTTCAATTCTTGGGGTCTAATCTAATGAAAGTAGCTTAAGATTATCTGTAAGATGAAATAAATATGTAATATAATAATAATAATAATAATGTTATAATAATGTAAAGTGAACCTTAAGTAAGAATATAGTGAATAAACGAATTTCATTTAGAATACTTGTTGTTTTTATTTTATTTTAAGAGCCTTAACATCTAGCTTAAGTTAATAATGCAAAATCAATTTAATGTTTGTGAAAAATTTTGTGTAAGCTATTCCTGTAATCTACGTAGATACTTCAAATTCACTAACGCAGCATAAACTTTTAACACCGACGCAGGTGCACTGACATGTCACTACATGATTTTGCACATTCGACAAACATTGAATAAAATTCATCATGCCCTGCTCATTATAGCCTGTTCGAGCGTCGTAGTTAACACACATATTCACATACTTTCAAGTCGACTTAAGACGTAAGTTTTGAACTTTTATTCCTTTATTTCTATTTACTCGATATTATCCATAAAAATGACCCTAATAGTTTTCTATTTTGTTTCAGATTATGACAGACATTGTAATAAATAATAACAGTGAGACTCAAGATGGACTTTTTGGAATTAATACCCAAGACCTTCTTTTCCACTGTGCGCAGAATCCGTTAGAAGGCTTTGACGAAATTTTTCCAATCACTAATCAGAAGAAATCGTCTCCAAAACGTCCAAAACGGAAGACAAAGAAGACACCTGGTGAAACTAAAAATCTTCGCAATAGTATGCGGCGATCATCATTTGTTTTAAACCGTGAAGCATACAAAGGGAGACGTTTGATTCAGATCAAAATAATAGACATTAGTGGTGATAACAGTGACACTGAAAGTGATGTTGTAATATCGGCTCAATATATAGTAAAAGATTTTACGGACAGAATATTAGATCAAACCGAAAGAGTGATTAAAAATATATCTGAAAATATAATAAGTGATTCTGACTGATGAGACGCATAATTGAATAACATTATTTTTAAATAGATCAGTTAAATTAAATTAGAAGTGATTCTTAAGATGTTTAATCAAATCAGTAAGTAGTATCTCCCTGAATGCATTGTACTATTTAATTCATTAAATTTAAGATATGTTTTAATTTTCGATATTATATTAAAAACCTATTCAAATATCTGCTGTATTTTAATTCCTAAATACTCACCACTTTAATTCTTTAAAATATAATTTGGTAGAATAAAACAACAACCAGTTTAGGCAATAATTATTTTATTTTATTTAAAACATTAAATTAAATTCTTAGCTTACATTGAATAAATGTATATTATTATTATCATACCACTTTTTTAAGCACAATACATTTTTTAATGCACACATTTTCGTGTGTTGTACACAATTTAAATTTATATTAGGTTTTTCATAGTCGTGATATAATTTTAAAAAATTAGGACATCCTTTTTCTCCCACATCTATTATTTCACAGTTCTCACAAAGGCCTTTGATCCACATAACTTTCTCAGTTCCTTTTGTTAACACTTTTTTATTATTCAAATATGGTATTATAATTCTTTTGAATTCCCTGTAGTCAATGTGGCCTTCACTCCAGAAATATCCTCGATTTGCTTCTATCCACCGCACTTGTTTCTTTTCTTCGATCGATAAGTTTTTAAATGGATAGGGGGGCTTGACAAGAAAGGTTTGGGTATTTTCTTCGTTTAAAATAGACAATTCTTTTATAATAAAATTATTTTGTGTATCTTTGAATCCTTGTACATCCACGAATATATATTTTATTCTGCAAGGATTCATATTTTAAGATATTTTTTTTACTATATTACTCAACGGTCTGTACTCGATGATGGAATCGTTTAAAATAAGACAATATGCAGCTGTCTGATCAGGTATTTCTGAATGACATTCAAGTTCCACACGTACGCTAACTACAGGACCTGACTTAAGGTTTTCGCTTTGTCTAGAGCAATCGATTACAAACAGCGGTGCTTTTTCTTTGAATTCAGAAGTACTTAGCAGTGGTTCACTTCTGCGTCCATAATAAGATGTCTGAAACCTGACATATTGCTCATACAATAATGAATATTTATGATCATCAAGACTAATATTCAAGTTTTCATATGGAAAATAGTTAGAGTTAAGATATACTTTGACATCTCTTAAATAACAAGGGTCGAATTTTGATATATCGCGATCAGCTAAATTTTTTCTATTTGTTTGTAAGCCTATGATTACATATCTTGGCTTTTCAATCTGTGAGGACGTTTTAATTGACCAAGTATGCTTAGTTGTTTTAGGTAATAAGGGATACTCATATAAATCCCAATTTCTAAAAGCCAAATATAGAGAACGATCCTTTTCCAATAACTTTAGTAAATTAACTTTTTCTTTATCTGATACCTTGACGTGTGGAACGCGCCAAACTAACTTATTTATTATTATATCTTCAAGAACCTCACCAGATGGAACTTTCAAAGAATTCAAATTTGTATTACTGCGTAATAATATCAGTTCATGTTTACAATTCATAATTATTTTCTTATAATCTTCAGCAAAGCCCAAAATATTACTAAGAGGTATTGAGGCAGAAAAACTATTTCCATGGGTTGTTTTTGTTCCATTTATATCCCAACCCCAAGCTTTTGCTATCTTAGCTTCATTTTCATTAAATGATACTAAACTCTTCATTGTTGTAGTCATTCCAGCATTTTTGATTCTATCTATTTCAACTCCATTTAGTTCATAACGAATATCTTGAAAAAGAAACAGTAATGGATTGTTTGTGAATTCCACAGCAGTAACTTTTAGTTTTGTATCCTTCTTTATGATGTTTACTGTTCCTTCTAAATAAAGGGTACTTGCTGATGGTAGTATGTATAAATCCTGCTGATTGATAGGTATGCGGATTTCATCATTCCTGTTAAAACTTGTTACGTAAGGTTTATATGAATGATATTCGATACCGTCTATGGTGTTATCGTATGCTGGTGAACTTGTTATATCCAAAATGTTCATTTTAATAGACCAATTAATTTCAGGAACTTTTTATTTTCCCTGGTCAATTTAATTTTTTTCTTAGTTGTTCCTTTTCGGATTGTTCGATGAGTACTGATGTGTTTCATTATTGAATTACTACTTTTATTGAAGTCGATCATCTTTTCCTGATATGCAAATATAATTGAACTTCTTCACCGCGTAGATTTATTAAATTATTATTAATATCTAATAATCTAATATTAATAGTGCTGACGTCAATTTGATTGACAGGAAAATAAATTATATTCTTTGGCACTTCTATTATTCGGTATCCTGGAGGCACGTTAGGAGCAAATTCATAAAGAATATGGCTTGGTTTTCCATTAATATATGATCCGCTCACTATATCACATTCGACTCTTACCACTGTTGTCGATAAAATGTTAACTGGGAGTTGCGACTCGTGTATTATTGGCTTTAAGAGTTTTATTACCAAATCCTAGTAAAGTTCCTGGAGAATTAGCTTTTTCAAAATGGATATCTTTAGAGCAGAAGATAAACGATTTCAACGTGTTATTATTGCAAAATAAATTAAAAGCGACTCCTTTTTTTACGTTTGACTTTAGATAATCAGAAATATCTTGCAGTTCATAAGTGCCTTCTGGTATGTCTACGACTTCGTTATTGTCATAATAATATTTATTGTTTCTGTTATCAATGTTAGGTATTGAATTGAATGTTGAGAAATATAACAGAGCACACTCGTATTCATCATCAAATTGTAAAGCTGGATAATAGGTAGTGGATAAAATAGAGGTGTTGCCTGTTATTGACAGCGTGAAAGACATTTTAGAAATGATGGTAATAAAAACACGTTTATAAATATATAGTCACAATACTTTATTAGAACATTTTATACAAATAGTATTAGCATAACATTTTTTCCAAAATTCACTTAGGAACTTTAAACATAAATGACCACAATTAGATGTATTAAAACGTTGATATCTACAATAATTGTATGTTATATTAAATTTTAAATATCTTAGTAACTCAATTGGTGGCTTTAAATCACCAAAGCTATCAAAATACTCACAATAGTTAAAATGTTTTACATAGGCTACCCAATGGGTTCCTTCATTCTCTGAGCTATCTAAATTAACAATCGCACACTCAATGTCCTTAGGCTTTGGCGGCAATTCATTTCTCATGAAAACACCTCTAAAGTAAGGTATGTGTTTAGTAGCATACTCTAATATGTCTATATCAGTGAGAGCACGCTTGGGTAACCTTTCTATTAGTTTTTTGAACTATTTACAAAAAGACCATTGCCTTTTTTATATGGTTTTATATATAAGCCTTTTCCTAAGGCGATACTTTCCATCGTTTTATTATGACGTTGGGCTTCTTCCAAATTCTTTTTAGCTGCTTTATGATCATTTACAGCTTTAGTAATACCTGCTGCACCTCCAACCAATGCACCTAGAGCAGACAGTCCTGCGAATATTGGTATAAGTGGTAAAATACCACCTGTTTTTGGTAACGGTATTACACGAGGCAGACACACTCCTTTTTTATTTTTTATCAGTTTTTTCGCAGCTGAATATGCAGCTTTAATAGCTCTAGAATTGCTTTTTGGTTTTAATTTTTTCAGTCGTTTATGTATTGTAGAGACGATCGATTTAAATGTTCTCACGCCAGCACCATGCTTCATTTTGGTTTTCATCACTTTGCTCACAAGCCACGAAGACAGTTTTTCTCCTCTTCCTGCATTTTTCGATTTCATCCGTTGCTTTGCCATATTTAATAATTCTAAATCAGCTCTGTGTCGATCTTCCAATTTATTTGAATTATCGTATGCTATATCGTGTCTCATGCAAGCATTATCAAGCTCATTAACTCCTTGATCACCTCTCAATAATCGTTTTCTTAATCTGGTACCAGGTCCACAGTAATTGTACCCAGGTAAATGCAATTCAAATGGTAAGTTATTTATGATGCTGTTAACGAGTCCACCACCGTGCATAGCTGAGTTATAAATGAGATAAAATATCTAAATTGACTTAATTTTATATACTTAGGTATGTAACTCTATAGAAAAGATAATCATACAATTGCTCGTTTTTCAATCCAACTGTTTTCAGTACTAGGTAGACCTAACCACTTTACGAATAATTTATTACCTTTTTTTCTTATAACCTTTTCAATTAGATACACATTAGGACACTTAGTTTTTTGAAGTTCTTGTTCATAAAAACTTCCTAAAATTGGTTGATAGTGTAGATCTTCTATGGAATAAGTGATAGGTTTAGAACCATGAACTTTTTTAATCAAAAACAATTCCGTAGACCAGTTTGGGGTGTATCCTTTTTCAAAGTTACCTTTATATTTACTTATACGAACATGGTCACCAACTTCTAATTTTCTGGTCTTTGACAGACAATTAATTTCCTGTGATTTGATTATATTTCTCAATACTTCACTTTGGTTTGATTGGTTAACATCGTTTGGTTTATATTTTATTGTTCGATGTATTGTGTTATTGTATGTTGCCATAACACTTTCTAAAAGCTTTCCAATCCATTTATAACTACCATTCAAACTAAATTTTTTATACAACTTGTTCTTGAGAGTTTTGATTAGTCTTTCTACTATAGAAGCCTTTTTTATGGAATATGTAGAGTAATGATTAATTTTATTTTTTAGCATAACTTTTTTAAATTCATCGTTATAAAATTCTGTGCCCATGTCAGTTTGTAAGTTAACTGGCTTTCGATAATTTTTAAATAATAGCGAACTAAATGCATTTGCTATTTCGGATTTAGTCTTCGTTTTAACAGGGATAGCCCAGGAAAATTTAGAAAAACAATCTATTACAACAAAAATATACCTATATCCATTATTACAACTTTTTATATTTTGAAAATCCATAAGATCAGCTTGCCATAAATCATCAATTCCTCTTAATATTACAGATCGTCGAACAAAGTTTTTACGAGCTGTTTTATGAATTTCATTTACTATTTGTAGCTTACTCATTTCTTTGATTTAATGATTTGGTCTAATTCAGCCTTTGTATAATAATCTGCTTTTAAATTCTCAATGCCTTTTTTAACATCTGCTTTTAAATCGTTGAATATTATATCGACTTCTTGCTTTTTTACAAACAATTGAGATTGGCTGTCTACGTATTCCTTGTTCACAGCATCGGTATTTTTCAATGGAATTGTAATCCCAGTCAACCTTGTATTTTGTAAATCGAACTCTCCGGTTTCAGTTCGCATCAAGACTTTATCAAAATTTTCTAAAAAGTCTGGTAAACGCAATCGTTTATGAATATGATGTCCAAACTTATCCATTATTGTGAACTGATGGGTGTTGTTGACAAAGATCAAATGATACTATTTTTAGAAATGTATGCTATTTATTAAGGTATAATGTTGCTTTCGCGCAGTTCTTCTATAATAGATATTATTTCATTATCTAACCCAGTGTTACCAGCATCTTTTGAAGCAATCAATAGTTTTAATCTTTCAACCAGTTCATTAGGATTGTCCCAGTAAACGTAGTCAACATTTTTCTTCCACTGTTTCAACAGAGGTAGTCCTTTTCCTTGATGAAGTAAATCAGGTTGACTACTGTCAGTGCTCGCTGAAACTTTACGCAACTTAAATAGCGGTTTTATTATATTCAAGTATTTTCGACCTCTGTTACTTCTGATTGGTTTATTTGGATCGAATTCTCTTCGGTGCACATTTGTTTCTAGTAACATTATTTTATAATGTCTCAAATCTTCATCAGTTATTGCAGATATATTAGGTACTTTTTTAAACAGAAGTTCCTTTATACCAGGAGTATATTTGTACTTGTTTGCACCAACTTGAATATAATCATCAAAAAGAGTTACACGCGAAGATCCCATCATGTGTTTACCTCGTTCATTTCTCACGCCAAACGGAACATCTTGTAAAGTTTTGGAAGACATGGACCACGAAGAAATTTCTTGATCACTTGAACCTGATTGCACTGATTTAAATGATTCCTCATTTTCTTCATTATCAGATTTTTCCGAATTCTCATAGCTTTCATCTGAATCATTAGAGTCTCTTGGACTAAATACGTCGAACTCGATGTTAGAATCTCTCTTAAGAGTTTTGTCCTTGTCTAATGGACTTGAAGTTTCAAATTGTACTCCTTTAGTTTGGGAACACGTTTTAGATTTTTCCACCATTTCATTAAGAGGACTTGTAATTGGTTTAAAAACAGATTCCAAAATACTATTGTTTTCCATTTCAATATCTCGCATCTTTTTAACCTTATTTTTAACAGCTGCCGCAGCCTTTACAATTTGTCTCTTTAGATTTTTTTCCATATCTTTAAATTGAATTTCAATTGATTGAACTATTGTCAGTGTTCTCACGAAAGTGATAACATGTGTTTTTACTTCAGCTATTTATAGTAGGCTAGCAATAGAGTGTAATCAGAAATACAATCGTGTTATATTGGCGAATACTCGCCTACAAATTGGACACTTATTACCAATGGAAAAAGCACACTTTGCACAAGCCGCAGCATGACCACAAGGTAAAAAACAAGTGTTAAGCTCTTCTTCTAAACAAATTTTACAGATTATTGAAGATGATGTATTTACTATCAAAGGTAGATCATCCAGTGGAGTCTGTTGGCAATTTTTTTTAATTTCTTCGTATACATAATTTTTCATGCTCTTAACGTAGTCTTTTCCTTTCATTACTAAAACATACGGACATGACTGGAACCAGCGCGCATGCTCTACCCATGGTTGATCTTCAGAGTTCCAGTCTTTAAGCCTTCCATCGCAGTAAAAACAAATAACTCTGTCGTCACAGCCTGCATAAAAAAATCCTGCTTCAGCCATTTCTTGTGGTTTTTGTGTTAATCCTCGAGGCCAGGTATCGAAACTTCTTAAACGTTTGTATACAGTGGAGTATATACGGTTCACAGGATTATTAAACATGATTTCTATATTTAATTATTAAGTTTACTGCTATTAGCTGTTTACTTTTCAACACCTCGACAAGCATTGACATATTTACGACATACATACTAATGAAACACAACAAACGTATCGAATTTCTTTCGGTAACATCCTTTGTTTTTTTCACAATCCTTGTTAATCACTACATAACTGTAGGGTTCTTTCCATATATTTGCACACATTTCTCTAAATTCCTGCCACGTCATATCTGTATTGACGTGTTCATCATAAATATGTCTCATATTTATATCATCTTGCTTAAAGAGAACAATTAAATTTGCATTATCTCTCACTAACTGTTTTGGTATTTTGCTATAAGTCTGATTTAGATAAAAACAGTCTATATATTTATGTCTTCCCATTGCAAAATAGTCGCGCATATTATTTTGATTCTCACACGCTACGTCATCGAATATAATTATTGAGTTACATTTTGCTGCCTCTGGAGTAAGAACTTCTTCATTTTCATGATACTTAGAAAAAGTAACACCAGGAACCATTCGTAATACCTGTTCCAAATACATGTATCTCGGTTGATAAAGAGTTTTTGAATAAACATAAACATTTTTAAATTGCAAACCATTTTCATGTAAGATGAGTCCGATAGCCAAATTAGTTTTTCCACAGTTCGACGGGCCACATATTATACATCGTATTGTATTTGGTAAAAGCTTTCCATGACGAAAACTGCGTTTTTCAGAATTAATATTTATATTTTCGAATTTTAATGATATTGGCTGCTTAACGAACTTCATTGCAAGAGCGCTTTTCGCAGAATGATAAGTAATGTTTAGTAACCACATTAATAAACATTATAATTTTCACCGGAGGCTTTGAGAGTTCTAAAACATGTTGATCAAAATTATTACACCGGAAGCTTTGAGAGTTCTAAAACACAAGTGGCGAGAGATAATCAATTTTTAGTTATTGGGTGTTCTACTCCAGCCACATCTGTTGATTAAACGATATACCCAACTGCAACAAGTGAGCGCAGCAAGCGGAGCGAACGCAGTTGGGTATATCGTTTAATCAACAGATGTGGCTGGAGTAGAACACCCAATAACCACCTACTTATAATCTAAGCTGAAAAATTGTTCACTTATTTGCGAATTTATTGCTTTGAAGATAAATACCTGCATGTGGGAAGATAGAGTACAAAGTAAAATTTGTAATGAAAAATGTTTGCTTTTCCAACCATTGTTATGGTAATGGAGTTTCCCACAAAATGTCACAAACAAACTTTGTCATAATTCGTATAAAAAACGGTTTGTGTTATCGTTACTTACAATTTTGTGGAAAATTTAGCATAAACATTGATTAAAGCTTAAAAGGTTTTTAACTCACCAGGAATTCATTTTACTCAGTATTATAAAAACACTATCATGTTGTTTGAAGAATTAACCTGACACATTACAAACCTATCAGTTTACTACAAGGTGTAGGTATAAGTATTACTACAATCTTATTACTCTGTAGGAAGGGAGATGCTCTCATAAGAGCTGTCTAGATATGGCTATGAAAATGGGTTGCACTACACACTCCACATAGCGCATCTACCACAAGCCGTCTTCATAATCTACACTTAAACTGAAGTCCGCTGTTCTGCTTGTCTTTCTTTGTCCAAGTCACATCTAGACATGGGAAGAGATATACGAAGCACGTTTCCACCTTAGACTGAATCTTTTTTTTTATATAAGGTAAGCACGACGCTCGCCTGATGGTAAGCGATGACGTCTACCTATTACAGATACAGCTGCATGCAATATCCTGGATTGCCAGAATTTTGCATGTCACTGCACTGGGCCTGTTGCCTTGGGACATAAAGATGTTGAGTCTCACATGCCCTGTAATTTCACTGTGTCCAGTGAATTTGCCATTTCAACCGAAAAACATTCCTATTTCACGGCTGAAAATTTATTGGTTAAAGTGGTGGTAATGCCCCAGGCGGACCAGCAGAAGTACTACCACTACAACTAGCAGAAGTCCTACCACTACAACGAGCAGCAGTCCTACCACTACAAATTTAAGATGAGGTGAGATAGTGGTCAAGTGCTCGTCTGTCTGGAATATTTGAAATAACGTCCAATTTATAAGCGTCATTACGAAAGCCATCTTCATTTACAGTTTAAAACAAGTTGATCTGACTTTAAAAAATGGTGTATTACTGGCACATTGATGAAGTTTTCCATTTAGTGTCTATGCCTCTCGCCCTTTCTTTCTCATAACCAGTCAGACACCCCTTTGAAGTCGCAACAAAGTTTAATTAAACTCGGCAAAAGGTGCACACTAAATGAGCTCCGGTCATATTTTCTTGCTAAAATTGCGTTATGAAAAGTTTTTAATTGGTACCTATCTTGTGAATTTCTTCATTTGTTAGTCAAGATTTATTGCTTACTTAAGAAAAAACAGTTAAAATAATTAAGACAAAACAGATGCTTGGGAAGTGTGTATTTTGATCAGACTTTAATGTAAGTTACATGATATGTCTTAAGAATAAAGTAACTTACGGTAAAAGCGGTAAGGATCTTTATTTTACCTCGTATATATGTCATCATCATCATCATCAGCCTATATTGGTCCACTGCTGGACAAAGGCCTCTTCAACAGTCCGCATCTAAGCACGATTCTCGGCTACTCGCAGCCGACTTCCATCACCTAGACTGAGTACGTCTTACGCTACGTTTGCCTACTCGCGGTCTCCGCTCAAGAACCCGTTTACCCCAGTGGTCGTCGGTTCTTCGACTAAATGTGGCCATATATATTTACTCATACATAATTATAACAATATGATTGTATAATCTAAGGAATTTATAGGCATTTCTAAGTTATAACCAAAAAATCCGCCTTAACGCTGCATAAACCATCTCCTGCCATCGATAGTAAAGACCTAAGTTACGATGGACCAATATTCATAAAATGTTAATATCACCATCTGTACTTCATAAAGAACAACTTACCCGTGATCAGGCTTCTGACAGAACCAAGACCTGGTCAGCTTGGCTGCCTCAAGGAGCGCTCCTCCAAGGTCGATCCTCATGCCAGTACAAGAGCAGCATCCATCACCATCCGCTTCCACTAACACAAGCCGGGACTCTGACTTCGCCACTTTGAACAAATTATGTTCATTGGTCACTTGTTCAGATTACTTTGAACAATTTTTGTTCAATGATCACTTGTTCAGGTTAGTTGGAACAATTTATGTTCATTGGTCACTTTTTCAGTTTTATTTGAACAATTTTTGTTTACTGGTTCAGTTTATATTTAACAATTTTCGTCATAGATCACTTATTTCACTTTTGTATTTTTCTGTTTATTTTCAAAAGTATCTTCAAGCACTTATACTTAAGTAGAAATCACTAGTTTTGGATAGTTATAATTTGACTCGGTATGGTTTAATAAAACCTGACAAAAAATAATCATTAATTCATTTCAAATTAAGATTATAGTAATATCAACCAATCAATCAATATTAGAAACTATTATCTGACAATCAATCAATACAATACAGATTGTAAAACATCATTGCCAACCTAACATATTATGAGAAGTCAAGATGAAAAATCACAAATGAGCTCTTAAATACATAAAACTCTTAATGACAATAAATGAAGACATGTTACTTTGTTAATTATCATAGTTAACACAAGCGACAACAATTTATCAGCCGAAGTACGGGGAGACAGAACACCTAGTTAACAATACAACGATAAAAACAATTAACTCCATATAGACGAGAAACTCGACACACGAGTAGACTATAAAATTTAACGAGTGACAACGATTCAATACCTGGCAGCAATAGCAATAAACAATAATGACGTGAATGGTGATACGACCCCTGGCAACAGACGAAATGAAAAATTACTGAATAAATGGAAATAGATAGCAGAACTTACCTACAGAATTAAACAAATTTTAAGATGTAGGCATCATTGTAGGTTGAGTGCTCCACTTATAATCTACGAAGAGCAAAAACACTCACACAATAACCAATATTCAGATGTTCTGAAAATATCTGATTCCAGAATCCAGGCTATACCCGAAATATGACATCGACAATATACTCGTAAATTTAGAACGCGACAATGGAAGTAAAACCAGGCTATCTCAGAAGAAATAAAACCATATGATTAACACATGAAACGATACTGAAGAATGAGTATGCCAAATGATTCAGAAACAAGTATAGACAAACATATCAGCAAGCTTATAGAACCGGATCAGACAATGTAAACGAGAACGCATCAAGACTACATTATCTAGGCAAAAATATAGACATAGTAATAACTCATGTTTATTCACCACTGACATGAAATACTGGCCATGTTAAATAGCGAAGCTAAACAGACAATTTATCATTTTGCAAGTAGACTTGTGTCAATAGCTTTCTAGAATCCTGGATTACAATTTAGAAACTGTTCAGAAGAAATTTTAAACTAGGGAACTTTTCAATTGGAAATTGCAAAATTGTAATTGCAAATACAATAGACAGCTCATATTCAATGTATTGCGAGAGAAAGGCAATGACAGGAAATAGACCTAAAAGCAAACATTCCGTGTTAATTACATACATTTTTGCATAACCAGGTTTAAACGAAAATACTGTGTGAAGTAAATACGGACGCAGTGTCGAATATCGAATAGACTGAGACAAAAATAGTTTCGTGACATTCTACAAGCATGTCGCTTAAGTTTCGGGAACAAAAAATAAATAAAATCCAGAAGAAATATCAATCGATTAATGCAATAATTAATAAGTAATTATATCATTTAATTTTTGTAAGTAATTTATTTTTTTGATTATTATGATTTAAAACGTTCTATTTTTGTTGCAATATCCCTTATTTATGTAATTGGATTTTTACTGTTTCAGTTAAGGTAAATCAATAAAATAAAATAAATTGTAATACGGGAGTCGAGACTTATCGTGCTAAAAACATAATTTTATGTACGTTGACGTTTTCATCAAGTTGCATTGACCATGGCCACGTGAAGACGAGAACATTATACATTGTGGCAAATAAAATTATGTTTTAGCGTGATAAGTTTTATATTACAATAATATAATGATGTGCATATTTTGCGAAAGTTTGAAATTTAGAATGAAAGAGTAGCCTTCTTATTTAACACATGAAATCCTTTTGACACGTCTCTGTATTTTCAAACGTTATTCATTCAATTAAACGTTAATGATATGTATTTAATTTTACTTTATGATCATACAATCATACTTGAAAATCTAACTAAAAAGGTATTGTAGTAACCTAATAGAAAAGGTAAATCACAATTCAAACAATCTGACTATTATTGTAGAAAACGAAAACCCTGTAATACGTATGTACCAAACAAATTCATATCAGGTAACGTAAATAAATCAATATCACAAGGGATTGTTCCCTTTGAGCTTAATTAACTTACCAAGGGATATAGAGATTTAAATGGATTTCATTTTAACGTGGCCAATATATAATCAAGGGATTAAATTTAAAGATTTAAACCCTTAAATTTCATCGAGGATTAGGAAACCCTATCGTTGGCATATTACGAGTTTAATATCACTAGCAAAATAACATTATTATACAGATAACTGTATAATACAAGAATTTGTAGATAAACAAGCAGTTATTTAAGAAACAAACTATAATATACATATTCTGCGGTCACAAGACAATGAAGTCTTCGAATTATCTTAATCATTTTTAAATATTAAGTATTCATAATTGTATTCTAAAAAGAGTTCAGTTCTTAAATTCAACAGTATTTCTCAAGTCCCAGACGTATAAGTATAAGGAAACTCAATAAAAATACATTTTTCTGAGATGAGAACAGTTCAACGCCCCATATGATTGAATTACCACATAGAAGCGACGACTCCCAGAACAAAACGAAATTGTATTTGTTCAACAATTTACTCTGGAGTACGAAGAAGAAATAACGATATTGTCTTTTGTTTAAAGCACGGGAATTCGTCTGATGAGTACAAATCGTCATTATCTCTCAATTTTATCAAATGGCATAGCAAAAAGATTTATTTATTCTTCAAACGTAGCATCGTTTAAAATGTAAGCATATACGGTCAAACGATAATTAATAATTTAAACAGTTTAAAGTTAACTTTTTACCCTAGAGACTTTTTGGACCCATCACTCCCACCTCATCACTAGGATCAGAGAAATACGTAAAATTCTGTGCATTTCATAGAAGTGACACCAAGAAAATAATATTCAAAAAAGCTAATATTCTAGTTAAAAGACGCAAACAACAAATGTAAGCAATAAGATATCCACGAAATCATAGTTGACTTTTAACAGTGAGCTAAGCAAATTTTGCACAGTTAAAATAGAGGCTGAGAGTTAACAAGATCACGTTCCAAATAGCTGATTACAGATTACGCACGGCCTAAAGTCAACTAGTGTGACTAATGGAGTTCATTGTTTTAATAACAGATGTTACTTTATTGAAAGATAGTATGGATATGCAAATTGGGGTTCTCGAACTGGGATGAAAGATAATTGTGGATTTTTCTGCAGTTATGTTTGCTCTCTGAACATGGGGACAGACAATTGCGTTGTTTACGTCGAATAGTTATTATTATTTGGTTGCGTTTTGTGGATTTCACAATTCGGATATTCGAGCTATTTTGAGTTTATAACCCACCTACCTAAGTCAGTTAGCCTCGTCTTATATTAGCTATTTAAAGTCAATTGAGATTGTGATCATGGTTGTTGTGGTGAAGTAGCCAATTTAATACCTCTCGTGGTTAAACATTATATAAAATTTGTTCAGACGTTCCATGCCGGAAATCCGTGACCAATTAAGATTTAATATTAACTATCAACAACGTGGCTATTTTAAATTGACTAAAAATTGGAACTGCATATTATACCCCTAATGTCAAAGATGCTCAAAGATACATAGAATATGCTTCCTCTACCAACATCAACTGATTCAAAAAGTGAAATACGACAAAGCATCCAATAATGCGCTTCCTCGTAAATACTTGTCGCGAATTTCGTAGTGACTATATTACTCATGTTATTGTAAACATAACTTCTGTATGTAAACATACATTTATCAATTGCGAGAGCAAACCTCGAATTACGCTGTACATCCTTAATCTATGATAGCGAGTATTTTAAGCTTCATTTCAACCTGATACGTTACATAAATAAAAATATCCTTTAATATGTTAAAGCTCTCCAAGCCAAAGATGCGTGAATCGAAGTTTTAGAATCGGAAATATTTGGCATTTCTGAATAAGATGTTACATAAGAGGCTTTGATTTGTTTGTTTACTACATTTTTATGTGCTGTATTTATTATACGATGAATAACATTTATTGCTTATTCGAAATTATGAGTTTGTTTTTCATAATATTTTATAATAAATTACGCTCGGCGGTGACATAGACGATTTCTTTTGATATTGGTCACAGTCTGCACACAGTGATAGACATAATTTGATGAAAATATTGAGAAAATGCCTACTTTTCTAGCAGAGAAAATTAATAGGTAAAAAAAAATCTTATTATTATTTGTGTATGGATGTCTAAATCATATGAGATTTTCTAATTAAGTAGCTGAAAATCTAGAAATAGTAAACGAATTACAATAACTTTTTTTTTCGACAATTTTAATAAAAACCTTATGTGCAATTTATATAAAACCTGTAAGTAGTGCCTAATATAGAATTATGGTTCAGTTAGCTAGAAACAAAATCTATATTTTTAAAGTAATAAGCCTGCTCAAACCGGTAGGCAACAGCTAAATATGTACCTATATATTATCACATGCTCCATAAGCAATAAGCATCGAAGCAAACTGCTCAGGTCCAATAAGAACAATCGTATAGGTATTTCAACGGTTACTCTCATGTGGAGCAAATTGCGTTTAATAGCCAACACAATTTGCAATTTCATGTGAAGTAGTAAATAACAAATTGGCTTGTGTTTAGGCAGATTGTACAAAAATATTACTAGATTGAAGAGAATCATAAATTGGTTTCTTTGAAATTGGCGTACTAAAAATTGCTACTACTGCAGCAGTTTTCTTTTCGTACTTGGCTTGAATAGTTGTCGTGTTTCTAGATTTTACAGTGTTTAGTGTTCTAGATGTTCAATTGACAATTTCCGCCAATAACAATTTTGGCGACCAGAGCGAATATTTCTGTGTATTTATAGATCAGACCTAAAATCAACATATATTTTATAAAATCGTACATGTACTATTAAATAAGATTACATCAGCCATTCAAAATATAAATACAATTAACCCTGAATTTCCCGCTATCGCTTTATCGAAACTGAAACCAGTTGCGCGGGACAATAAAACAATCGAGACAGCAAAAAAAACGATCGGAAACCAGCTGAGGCCACAGAATACACAATAGTCCAAGCACTGACGCCTACTGACTGACATAATAACAGGCTGGTGAATGACCTTGCGACACTTCCCAGTTTCACTTTTTTGTATCTTGCAGGTATTTTTGATGATTTTAATGATGATGCCTTTTCTGATGCTACACTTAAAAAGCGTTAATTCAAGGAACACTTATCAACATTTTCAACTGTTAAATAATTAGCCTTGCCAGTTTTGTGTTTTACTAACACATGTGTGGAAAAGAAACCTGTACAACAATATCAAGAAGAAAAAAGTCAAGAAGAAGATTACGGATTGATAGATCAAAAGCAAGAAAATCATAAAGTATATTTAAAAAAACTTAGTCGAATTGAATTGCCTCTGCTAGACTAAAACGTTATATTTTATACATGAGCAATATAAAAAAGTGCTAAAATAAAAAATCAAATACATCTCTAACACTAAGCAGTTAACACCATTAAATAGGCACTATTCACTTACTCGGCCATTTCGAAAACGAGGTACTTCTATTATAGCAATAACAGATGCTAATGTAGAAGAAAGTTAAGAAGCTAACGATTGGTACTGTTGACCTTTTGTAAATGCAATAGGAATCGGTAGAAAGTATTATAAAAAGTGAAGTTTTGTGAATAATATTTTCAACGTTTTCGACGACGCGATGTTAGTTATTTAGCTGCTCAAAAGTTGCAGCATCAAAATTAAAGAATGTTAACATTCTTTAATTTTGATGTTCACTATTGTTTACTCTGAATTTGCAATGTATGTACAGCATACAATTCAAATATAACTGACGACAGCCCTGTTCCAAATATTCTAGAGCCACGGACGTACTACCCAGTACTGGGTGGTACGTCCGTGTCTAGAGCTAAACGTATATGATAACAATAATTAAACTTTAATAATTAATATTCGAATGCTATAGGTGTCTATTGACCAATGTGTTCAAAAACACTGTTCTACGAGAGTTTTACCCTACCTACTACTAAACTAAAATTATGTTACACGTGTCGTTGAAAACTATTTGTATTTAGTGTATTTAATAGTTATGAAAGCTAAGATAGACGTTTGAACTGAGAAAAAAAAAAATTACAAGCCGAAGCAAGAACAAATTAGATCAGAAGTAGGACTGCAGTATGATAAGATATGATTTGATGATTTGTTGATGTTGATGTTGATGATGTTAATGTTTGTTGACACATACTGATTTTAGTTTTACATACTTAGAAGTCGTTGAAACAGAACTTAGCGCAAACACGAAACTCAACTTACAAATTGACCGTGAAACTTGAACAATATTTGACCTTTCAAAAGCGGTTGCGAGGAAACTTTCTGACGCAAATATTTGTTAAGCCGTTAACAAATGTGAACATTTGTCCGAGAGTAATTACGCGATACGCGACGAACACAGTGTTAACAGAAAGGTTGTAAAAGGTTTGCTGGCGGCCTTCGTAACCAATCGAGGTTTGGGTGATTGTTAAGTCATGGGAGGTGAGCGTAGAATAGGTTAGTTTGCAAAAAAAATTTTGTAGTCCGTCATTTACATTATCAAAAAATATTGGATACGTAATTTTATTTTTACAATTAAGCAAAAAATTACGAAGATATAAAGTGTTGAAATTCCACGTGACGTCACAAACCGTACTACTTTCCAGCGGTTAGTGACGTCACGAGCCCCCACTCCCGAACTTTGACACTCTTTATCTTTGTAAATTTCTATTGATTTGTAAAATAAAAAAATACGTGTCCAATATTTTATGATACTCTAACTGACGGACTAATTAGAATTACTATTTTTCGACCCAGGCAGCATCCCTATTCATTCAGTTAAGCAAAAGAAAGCAAGCGCAAAAAAGGGACGATGGATGGATTTTATGCGACGAAAACTAATTCAGAATAAACTATGATTTTATCTTAATCAAATTAAATAAAAAAAAGTTAGTGCTAATCAAAGAATAAATCAAAATAAGCATATATTTTTTTCTTAAGTTGCCATAAAACCGTTAAACAATATGCGCTGATTTTACGGGTAAATAGCATTTGGAGGTTAAAACATATAGAACTTGCTGCAATAAATATTAAAACAGTAGAACCCTCATTAATACATTAATAACATTAGACAATACTAGTTGTAAACAGATCAATGACAAAGAAAAGTTTAATGACATGTAAGGATATTCATGTTTTCTTTTAACATTATAACAACATACTTAAGGCAAACAGGTCTTTAACAAACTAAAACAGAATTGTTCATTGAAATGAGTCTGAATTATAACAACGTAGACAGTTTCAGTATTTAATGCAGATGAAGCATAAGATGAAACATAAGAAGCATAAGGTATTTAAGCGATTTACTTAGAATAAGTAAGTAAAAGCTCACCGCAATAAGCTTATGTCTCGTATAAATCAGCACTAAGGCGTAATCAAAAACCAATGCGGCCGCACCGGAGATGTCGCCGACTTACACAATCAACTTTAAAACTTGAAACGAACCCAATCCTGTCAGCAATAAAATCTAAAATTCAAAGAACAATAATGCGCTTAAATCTTAAGATTCTCGATTTCACATCTTAACGTAATGATCGATAAAGTTGGTTTTATAATGACAGCTATTGAAGGAACAGTAGATGGTAATGTCTTAGATTTAGGTTTAATAATATAGATTAGAATATTTCTAAAACGTGTGTAGAATATTTCTAAAATTATAATTTGAACTCAAAGTGCTATAATACTTATGCAAGTGGTAGAGTCCTTGGTAACAATATGTTTACAGAGGTGGTACCTCACACATAATTTGGTGGGTGTCACCTGAATATGGAGCTGAAACCAGATTATGTAGACCCTCTTCATTTGCCTGTCACGGAATCAAGTTTACCAACATACTGTGAAACTTTGATTGCAATATGTAGCAACTATACATTACCAGTTTTTTTGCTTGAAACTTAACAATATGCGAAAAATCTTCATCGTTAATTGTGGGCGGACCGGGCCTAATTCAGCTAGCAAGCTAATATTTGATTGTTGGTCTCCTTTCTCACCTGAGCCAGAGTGTTGTCAATGGTTTATCTGACATTTGATTTCTCGAAGTCGCCTTTAGGTGCCATTGTTGAATTGGGTCATCAATAATCTATTATTATCATCTTGATCTTACGTATTGTAAACTCTATACGTATTATCATCTCAATAATACGATCTGCTACTATCAGACACTCATCTTATATTGAAAACAAGATCAAATATCAAGCGCAATGCAAGTCGATACTCAAAGGCTTGCTAAGGTGTAGCGTTACTAGGTAGATACGTTCAGAATTAATATAGGCTGTTCGATTAAATACATTTGTTCTGCATAAATACGATGGATTTTAAGAAAATAGTCAGTCAACAAAAAGAGGCACATTGTAAGTTTACAATTAATAAATGTCTAAAATGAAAAACTTAAATATATAAAGTTTTTTATCTGACATTATTAATTTATGTTTTTCTTACAAAAATTCGTTCTCCGTTACATCTATAAAAATTTAAACACGCTCGTTAATTTGATCAAACACCCTATATATTGTACGATAAGAGACGGTCGACTGAACCAAGCAACAGATTAGGTCAGAGTTAATATGCAAACAAGATGGCGGTGCTTGCACAGCCTGGTTGTCGTTTGTTTGGTCGCAAATATCTGCAGGTTTTGAATATTGACTATAGTCAAGGTGAACACTAATAAATGAAAAAGTTATTTCTTCATATGGACGTCAATAACAATTTTATATGCCTAAGTGAGAAGGGTAGCTATAGAAAAGTGTTTATTATCTTTATAATTATGAGTATAAAACATATTTAAATGATATCACCATCACCAATAAATAGCCTAATCAAATATGATAGTCCTGCAAAATTTTCGTATTTCACGTAGTCAGCGCTAATTTCGTAGAAATCATATAATTTTTAGCTGGTGCACTACAAAAAGTACATCAGAATAATAGGCCAGTGACTAATAGTCTTAATATTAGTATTAATCTAAGACAATATGTTACAGTTCATTTGACATTTTAATTAAAACAGGACAGTTGTAATTAATAATTGCAACAAAATCAGTCCAGTAGATCAACTAACAGCCCTCAACTATGCTATTATATTGGCAAGCCAAGTGTTGAACGAATGCGAACCTTTGGTTGTAAACACATGAAAGTGGCAAGTAGAGCAAATCGTACGTCCGCATGTCCGAGCACGCGAAGCGACACGCGATTCAGGCTGAGACACACTGAATGCATAATAAAGGCATAATATTGTTCACTTGATAAACGAGGAGGTACTTTATGATTCAAAATCACGATACCTATTAAACTAAAAAATGAGGTTTTACGAGAAATTTGTATAATGTTTGTTGATATGTTTCCTAAGGGTGGTACTAGATTTATCCTTACTCAAGTCTCAAGAAGCGGATTACAACCTATCACATAATTCCATTCTATAAAGAGAGAAAAATAAGAAGAAAATGAATAGCAAGTAGGTCAATAATGCTGGAGTGTCATTCTATAATACCGGCTTAAGTAGTTAGCTTCAGTCAATTAACTAGGAGAGCGTGATTAATAAGATAGCTATAAGTCCAATACTTTAAAAAAATTCTAGCGAAGCAGAAAGGAAGTCAGATCAGAAGCTAGTTATTGAAACAATCAATACTCTCGGCTACAATAGTTTCAGCCTTTTCAGCAACATTCCGTACTAGACCATATATATACTGGTATCTAATTTTTTTTTATATATCTTATAGACTAGCGTTTGACCACTATCTCACCTGTTGGTAAGTGATGATGCATTCGAAGACGGTAAGCACGCTAGGCCTAGAATGGGCACTGGCTCTCAAGGATAGCTGCCGGAACACATTAGATGTTTGGCGACAGATTTTCTGACTTGAGGGTAGTAGTTGGCCAGGCGGCCACTAGATACTGTCCTACCAACATGCGGGGGTTTTTGGTTTCTTAACGATGTTTTTCGTTTACGGGAACTGCAAAAATCGCACATAAATTTTCGATTGAAAAATCCATTAGTGCACGGCGGGGATTGAACTCTAGGTACTTCTAGCATCAAAGCCGACCGTTCTGCCGATTACGCCCTCAAATAATATTAGTTAGATTCATTGATAATTTGCTTTTTATTTTGCAGGACAAGTATAATGTGGCTACTATAGTAATCACAGAACAGCAAATATTTACTGTTCCGTGGTGGTACTCAACTTCAGAAATGTTCTGTGTGAACAGTTTATATTGAAGTAGGTACTTTATCTTGTCAATCAGTCGGTAATGATGTATTACTGAAGTGCCGAATGACGCGATCATTTAACATGATGAGTGGTTAGTTCAACAACTGCAGACATTGCAGAATAAATATTTGAAGACTATATTTTTATTCCGGGTATGTTACAAAGTTAAGCTATACATGTACCGGTTGGTGCTTGGATCCTCCTTCTCTTGAATTTACATTTTACGTTTCAAAGAATTAGAATCTATGAAGGTAATTAATATATATATATTTTACTCATGACAGATAACCTGAGAATCCAGTATGCAAGCAAGAATTATGAAGCCTCACCTAACTCGACCCATGCCCAAGGCAATTGCTTCATAGGCGGAAATATGGAAGATATCTAATAGGGTAGTAGTTCTGTCAATTGCAACGACTATCTATTGCCAGCTTTAAGAAACTGATTTATTATAATTAAGAGGGTGTATCATAGTATTCGTCGGAAGTTTTCCCTCGATGACATCTAAAAATTATTGGTGGCGCAATATTAAAATATGTTATTAAGAATACTGTTTGCTAAAGTCCGTTCATTCCATCATCTTCTGCATAGACTGTCACGTCCCCGCGTCATCTTCTGGTTGCATGTAAAATTACGACTTTTGCTTCTGGACCAAAATGGTCATTAAGTGAAGAAAGTGGTGATTTTGGCACAGACCATGTTCATATGGGACGAGATCTGTGCTATTTACTACTTCAATACTTCTAGCCATAAAGACATCGACTGAGAGGAAGAAGTGATATATTATAATGTTTTATTTGTATTTCTAGTGTGAAATCGGTTAGAGGAATTCCCAGGTCAGGTGAGTAAGTACCTATGGTACAGTAGATGCAATAGGAATTCTTTTGATGTCGTCAGGGAAGGGAGAAACGAGCCGTGACAATGCAATAAATCCAAACTTTATTGTTCAAGCTATAAACTTGAAAGCATCAAGTTGAGTAACGAAGGCACGAAGCAGTTAAATGATTTTAACAACTCTTTTTAGTTCATTGAAGCCATGGGAACGGGCAGTATTTAATTTTGAGTCAAGTCCTACTTTTAACTTGTACTCTAATGTTCGAAATTTTAGTTACTTTATTTCATAACTTATGTGGTAACAATTTTTTAAAGATTATCTTTTGTGTCTATTTGTGGACCATGTCATGTCGCATCAGAGTAAGACTATAACATTTCTGTGCTACATGCTACATGATAAATCATCAATTTTGATCGTTAAATGATACTTGTGTGCCATCTGACATACCTGATTTGAGTACCTCCGTATAAAAAATTTAAAGAAGTTGTGGAATAGGTGAGAAATCCAAAAAAAATCTTGAATATGGTAACTTTTCTTGTATAGAAACAGTCTCCACAGTGAGTACCTCGCTTTATCACGTGCACACGCGCATAGAAAACGTGCCTAATAATTATTTTATGGAGAAGCATGGCGGATATTATGGCAATTACTGCTCAAGTGCTTGCTGTTATCACTTCGTGAATAAAGGAATGAGAGAGCCTTCGAGTATTAAACACATTATACTTACTTTACCACAGTAAATCATAGTAACTTAGTACAACATTACATAAGTGTGGATATTATCGACAAATTGAACTATTTATTAATGCCGATTATTTAGTTCGCTAATGAAAAAAAATCATTAAAAGTTTTAAAAAAGTATACACCTCACATCCTTCGATGCTTTTGGAAAAGCCTGGAGGTGGTAAGCGATAAAGGTCGAAGATTGAGTAAACGCGAGGCCTAGAATGGTAAGACTGATTCTAACACCTGTATGTGTACCACGTACAAATGATCAAACTGTATAATACTAATGACAAAAGCTTCAATAAATTTGACAGCCAGACCAATTGCCAAATATCGGCAATTTTACGGCCTATTATTATACGTGCTTGTCATAAATGCATCAATTTGCACGACAATCAGTTACCGCTCGATTCTCATCTTCACATTAGCTGATTATACAATGGGAACCAATCAACAGATTCCATTGTTGAGTCAGCTTGACCTTTCCCTAACTGGCATGGTGGGCCGATATATGAAATCAGTATGACATGTTATAATATCGACGCCTAATGATAACGTATAAGTTTTGAGAAGATTTAATATAGACTATAATTATTATATAACAGCGACAAAAATAATTAGCGTAAAGTGATAAGAGAAAAATCTTACTTTTCTACTGAAACTTGACAAATTGTTTTCAACAATTAAATTAGTTTATTTTGCTGATACTTCCAGATCCATTTGGTTAGTCCTTATCACAAAATAATCAAAATTGAATTGCTAGTCATATTTAAGAAATGGACTGAAGAGAATCTGAAAAACTGGAAGAGAAGAGCCGAAGATCAGGCTCAGTGGCGCATCTTGGGAGAGGCCTACGTCCAGCAGTGGACTGATACAGGCTGATGATGATGATTTAAGAAATAGGAGTTAGAGACTTGAATCATGTAGAGTATCTTGCCTATACCTCAATATAATGAATTTTAACAACGCTACCAATAATAAACAAGAATCCCAGCATTTATTCAGTATGTAGGCAGTATTAATAAACGTACATATAGACGTCAAAGTCATAAATCCATAATCAATTAGAAAGTAAACATAGCAAAAGCAGAATTTAACGCTTTGAATTCAAAAAAATTTAAGTAAGTTAATTAGTAATTGAAATAAAGATGAAGAAAGAAATGAATGTGTATAAATAAACATGTAAACACAGCAGAATTTAATATTTACTATGTGAAAAATGATTAACTGTGGTAAAAGAAAAATAATTATAAGTTCAGATAGCTATGAAATTTCAATGACGCTTGCTGAAATGTTCGCAAAAGAGTTTCATTGATCCAGATTTAAAACTAGTATTTTACATCAGACATCTAAAAGGCAAGTCAGTCAGCTGGTTGAGTTACTGTTTTTATATATTTGGCGATGTCAGCCTCTGAATATTAAACGTGCTATGACAATACATACGTGTTGACCATTGGGTATTACCAATTGATTGTGTTTGGACGCGGTTATGATGTGGCAATGTTGGTTGACGGCAATCCGACATTGGCAAACGGCAGTTAAATTATTACGTGGGAAGTCTTTCCTAATATAATACATGTTACTACTTTATGTAGCGTAGGTTTCATGGGAATTGGGGAATAAGATAATAATGCCTCATTGAGTGGTAGTGTTTTTTTTTCTATTACTAAATTGATTGTATGAACAACATATTACAAACATAGTAAAAGAAACAGATGTGGAAAATATTAAAAACGTTTAGCTAAATAAAGCTATGCAAACTAAAACTAATAAAGAAGAAAGTAGAGTTACGTTGGTTTTATAACAAACTTAAGTAAGTAATTTAAAAAAGTCACAATTACCATTTATAATAAACTGACATAATCGTCGAAATCTTATTCAAATTAGACTTGATATCTGTATAATTGCATATTAAAAAGCAAATAGTGCTACATTATGTAATCTGGCTTTCACACGGGCCGCAATTGTTTTCACACTTGACACTATTGAGATATGAATAGATACAGATGCTATAATACTCGTGTGAAGACCTACTTATAGATGGTGTTATAGAGTATTGTCTCTCTGTCTCTAGTCTCTAGTAAGGGAATAACCATAAACCATGGAGAATATTAGCCATATCGCAATTCTTTCAAAAGGAATAAAAAATTAAGATTCTGAGTGGCAATGATATAATGTACATTCATCGGGTAAGCTTGAAGAAATTGCTGAGGTCGGTTAAGAAAAGGAATGATTAGTGGAGGAAGGAATCCAATCAAAATATGATAATATTAATACAGCCCTTTAAGAAAAAGCTTGAGGTTAGTTAGTTGTAAGATATATAGATTAACTAGGCCTAATAGACCAACATTTTTGATGGTACTCATATCATTATTTTTATAAACTTTGCCCTGGAAAACCAACACAGAGGTGGGTCGCCGACATTGAAAAGAACGCTGATAGGATTTGGCGAAGAGTAGCTCAAAACAGGGATAATAGGCATACGATAATTAGAAAGAGCAGGATTATGCCTTGCAGTGGGCGGAAATGATCTCCAAATTATAGCGATATAATTATCTTTTATCTAAAATCTGTACTCATACCATCTAAATGTAACTGTGGGTCATCTTTAAACTAGAATGAACCTAGGACCATTGTTTTAACACCTGCTTGTATTAAATATGTAACATCAACCGTAATAGCCGTGCGAAGACATTGTGCAATTAAAAATATATACAAGTTACTATGAAATTTGGCAATATTGAATTGTCTATTGTTGTATGACGTAAATGTAGAGGTCAGTCAGTTGGGAAATATAGCTTACAAGTGTATGTAGATCAACTTGGGTAATGGAGGAAGTGTTTACAAATTTAAGTTTTGACACAGATGAAACGGGTATCAAGTGAGAAGGGAAGACGTGGATTGAAACGATAAGTAGTTTACTTGAGGGATTTGAAGATGTTAGCGGATTGAAATAGTTTAAACATTATAGTTATTGAAATGGACGTGAAACTAAATTTTATAACGACTGTTGTAATTCCTATAGAAATGTTTTCTTGAAAGCTTTGTTAATAGCGTAACATGTATTACTTACTAATAACTGCTTAATTAATAATGCTTCATTTAAAATTTAAGATATTTTGATTTGATTGATTGTAAGAGGTTGGTGTCATTCTCAATAGTACATAATTCAAAATGTAAAACCACCCCCGATTGATATTTGTATAATCTGTTAATTGAGACCATTCCAATAAGCCCAAACTCGACATCTCTGCTGTAAGTTGGTGAGGAGTTGAGTATTCTGCAGACTCCAGGAGATGTCTCAGCGTCAGACCATTCGCTGTCAAGTATGCGTCAAGCAGCGTCAAGTCACAGTCAACCATGTAGGTACTTAAAATATCGTTGAATACGACGATACTGAATTTCGAATTGATCAGACCTATGAAAGTTTATTCCATAGCATCGTCGACTAGAAAAAGTCTCATGGTTTTAAAACGGCTAAACGGATTTTCATGAATTAACGCCAAGAACACTCTCAATTACCTATCAAACAAAAAAAATACAAATCGGTTCATCCGTTTGGGCGCCACGATGCGAAACACAGATACACACGTCAAACTTATAACACCCCTTCTTTTAGCGTCGAGGGTGAAAAAGTAGCTTATATAAGATCTCTCAAATATGTTAAGTGATTTAGTTAATCTCGACTCCTGGATAGGATTTACAAGTGTTAGCGTTAATTCAAGATACTGAGATACTGAACAAGCTTCCAGAAGAGTTTACACGAATCTGTATTCGTAGCTCTTTAGTAGTAAGCTCTTTTGGTAGCAATCCAACCTTAGATCTAATTCCCTAAAACGTGAAAGTCGTGCATGCCTACTCTATCATTAATTTACCGTAAAAAGTAGCACTTTCTTTGGCGCGTGTTACGGTAAAGAATAAATAAACCGTGAACACATTACGTCCACACTTTGCCAACGCTAAGGTAGAAATAGAATAGCTGCCTATTGACCCGAATGTACCTTCAGACTACCACGATCTTAAAAGCGAATATGAATTTACATAGTTTATAAATATGGTTGAAAATGGAACAGACTATTTTAAATATGATAAACTTTTATGAACTGTACGAGATCTAAAACATAAATATATATTAAACTTTATACGAAGGATCATATGGTTGAAATTTAAGTAGTGTTTGTGTTCGGGCGAACATCAAAGAGCCCATATGTGAAACTGGAGGTGTGATGTTGATAAGCTCATGTTTTAGTTTAGGATTAAATGTAAACACAGATAGTTACTACGAAGTTATTATGTAGTATATCTAGTAGTAAGTTATTATGTATATATATGTATATATCTAGTAGAAATAATGCAATAGTACATTTATACGAGTCATGATCGTGACTACTGAAAATTTTCAAATTTATTTTTGGAGCACCCAACTTTAGCAGGAAAACAAAATACCGAAGAATCAGTAACGTTTCATACAAATGTTTGACTTGACCCAATTCTTCTAAAGACGGAAAATATCTCACCATATCCAAACACGTCCTTCCGAAGCATTTATCTAGAACTGTTTACGTTTCCTCTAATAATTCTCGGATCCTCATACATAACAAACACGGATCAGAAACGCCAGATCAAATATACGAAGTTTTTCTTTCAAACTTATTTACAACACTGAGGAAAAATCGTAGAAAAACAAAATATCCGTGCAGATTCAAAGAGGTCGGTTGCATAACAACAATAAAACGATGTGAATTAATTGATACGTATGTTTGGTAGAAAAGTTGATTTGTGGGTTACAAGGTTTACGACAGATCTGGAACGGTGAGCTTGTGAGAAACACGGTTGTGGTTGAGCACAAAGGCATAAAGGCAGAGACGAATGGAAAACTTAATTAGAAAATAAAATTACCTGTCTGCAGTTGTTGTGGTGTGTGGTTTCATCCACGTGGAAAGCGAAGACAATATTGGACTAGTTCTGGTTAATGTCGAGACCTGCATTAACGTTCAAATTGAACTGTACTCTGCATTTTCCTTTGACAAGCCAGCTTCTTTAGGAATAGATTGGTTTGGGGACGCTAGCAAAGCTATCAATTAATTTAATTACATTTGCAATTTGTCGTTGAGGGATTTAACAGTTTTAAGATTGTTAATTTAGTTAGGTAGGTCTTGGATGACTAATTTAACATTAAATAGTTCCCAGGAGAAATTTTACGAGACTCGATTGTTTTTAATCCATTTTGACTCTAAAGCCGGTAGATTGAGTAAATTCAGGCTATTTAGCGAAGACGTTAATCCTTCTGATAGAAAGATTAAACGTCAATTGCTTGTTTGAAGATGACATTATTCGAAAATTCATAGCACAATAAAAAATTATCACCTATAAATTAATCTCCAAATCGTATAGTGAATTTGCTAGAACCATTTCAGTTTTATACTTTCTCAGGGACTATCCGAGCTTTATCGCCGCTGGCTGTTCACTTAATTCTTTTTCCGTAAGTGAAATTTTTATTTATTAGACAAGGGGGACTTTTTTCTGTGTCGCACTCTGATGTCCATAACGTGTGAGAGTAATTTTGGAATTTACTTTCACTCGGGGACTTAAATAGTATATTGTAGTCTAGCTTTCAGTGTTAGGTTATTGTAAGGTAAGCAAAGTCAATGCAAATGCAAAGTCTTGGGTAGCAAATAGGTCGATTGTTGATGATCTGTCTGTGAGAGTGAATACTTTCAAATTGTGAATGCATCTCATCAGAAAACTAGAGATTTGGATCTATCACTGCTATTATATTATAGACGAGGGCATGCATTGTAATTTTTTTAGCAAAACAAAGTCAGAGTAAACACACACCAAGCAGATGCTTGGAGACCCAAGTCCTAAATACAACGATGAAGAAAACTTAAGTTAGTTAGTTAGTTAAGTTGATATAATGTGTATTACTGAACACTGGTTTGTGAAAGGTACTTTGTTACCAATAATCAGAAATTATACAATTGCAAGCACATTTATAAGACAGAAGGCAATTCGCGGTGGCTCACTTATATATGTATCTGAAAATTGTAATTTTAAGGAGCGTAAAGACATTGTAGCTTTGTCTGTTGAACGATGTATTGAATTATCTTGTATAGACCTGGGGCAACATATAGTCATCTGTGTATACAGACCTCCATCGGCTGATTATAAAATGTTTGAGACAATTATGGAAGAAGTCATGATGAAAGTCTTCAACACCCCGAAATCTTTGATAGTTTGCGGTGACTTTAATGTTAATTTAATTGAGCAGTCACCGCTCAGTGATAAGTTAAAAAATTTATTTCTTAGCTTCAATTTAAAGCATCTTTTTAACCAGCCGACTAGAATCACTAGCTCATCAGCAACCTGCTTGGACAATGTGTTTTGCAACTGTGAACCTGAGAAAATTGCAATCTTTGATAAACTTGGCTCCGACCATCTGGGACAGAGTGCCACATTTTCATGTAAAACATCCACCAAAGGTCAAGAATACACATACAGGCCCATTACAACCAATCGGGTTGAACAGTTTGTGGATATCATTGACAAGCAACTAATGAACCTAATATTTTCTGAGGATCCCGATGACCTATGCAGCACTTTATCTCAAATGTTGGGTGCAGAGTTCAATAATATTTTTAAATTTAAAACTATTACAAGAGTTGGGAAAATTCGGTTCGATGACTGGGCTACTCCTGGTATTTACAAAAGTAGAAATAATTTGTACAACTTATACTCACAAAAACAAATTAATTTACACAATACTAAATTCATAAATCACTTCAAACTATATTCCAAAACTTTTAAAGTGGTATGTCAGACAGCAAAATCTTTGCATTTTAGTAGAAAAATTAAGCATGCTGCTGATAAAATAAAAACAACATGGAAAATCATCAATACTGAAACTGGAAAAATAAAACAAAGAGACAGTAAGATCATCTTAAAAGTTAACAATAAATTAATCATGGATAGTAATGAGGTTGCCAATACATTTGATGAGTTCTTCTCTCAAGTACCCTTTACTACCACTCAGACCATAAATTCTAGTCCCGCTGGTGCTTATTCTATATTATCAAAGTGTGTAAATAAATGTGATACCTTGTTCCAGTTTAAACACGTAACTGCAGACTCAATTGTGAAAACATTTAAAATGCTCAAACAAAAGAAAACCGAGGACCCGTGGGGAATGTCAACCACAGTTCTCAGTTACATTATTACTGTTATTAGCCCATACTTAGCTTTTATTTTTAACAGATGCGTTGATCAAGGTGTCTTCCCGGATTTAATGAAAAAAAGTAAATTGATTCCTTTATTCAAATCAGTAAACAAAAATGATCCATCTAACTATAGACCAATCTCTTTACTACCGGCATTGAATAAAATTGTTGAAAAAGTAATATTAGACCAGCTTTCAACACATTTCAACATGAATGATCTTTTAAATAGCAAACAATTTGGATTTACTAAAGGGCGTTCTACTACTGATGCAGGAATAGGTCTTCTTAAACATATATTTGATGCATGGGAGAAAGCACAAGATGCTATTGGCGTGTTCTGTGACCTATCAAAAGCATTTGATTGTGTCTGTCATGAAACACTAATTTACAAATTAAAATACTACGGTGTTGAAGGTACAGAACAGATGGTTGAAGTCAATGGCGTCAGGTGATCTGGATCCCTCATAAAAATGGGAGTCCCGCAGGGATCGATCCTAGGACCTTTTTTATTTCTAGTTTATATCAATGATTTACCGTCATTCGTACAGAACCTATGTGATATTGTTTTGTTCGCAGATGATACTTCCTTGATATTCAAAATAGATAGGACTACACCTAACTTTGACGATGTAAACAAATCAATAACACAGGTTCTGAATTGGTTTACAACCAATAACTTATTGTTAAACGCAAAAAAAACTAAATGTATTTATTTCTCTCTACCAAATGTAAAAAAGGGTATCCTAAATAGAAGTATATTAATAAATGATGAACCATTAGAATTTGTTGAATCCACAACATTCTTGGGCATCACCCCGGATTCAAAGCTTCAATGGGGTTCTCAAATATCGGTTCTAGCAGGTAGGTTAAGCTCCGCTGCATACGCAGTACGTAAAATTAGATTTTTAACGTACGAAGCCACTGCAAGATTGGTCTATTTCAGCTACTTCCACAGTATAATGTCTTATGGCATTTTATTGTGGGGGAAACCCGCTGAAATCCAATCAATATTTGTTTTTCAGAAACGAGCTATTCGCTCTATATATAGTATGAGGTCGCGAGATTCACTTCGTGAAAAATTTAAGGAAATTAAAATTCTAACAGTGGCATGTCAATACATTTATGAAAATATTTTGTACATACGCAAGAATATAAATGATTATAAGAAAAGGTCTGATGTACATAATTTTAATACAAGACATATAAATAGATTAATTATACCTAATTTCAGACTGCAGAAAGTTAGTGGTTCATTCATGGGGAACTGTGTACGCTTTTACAATAAGCTACCTAAAGATATTGATCAATTGCCTATGAGCAAATTTAAAATCTATGTAAAATCCAATTTGATGAAAAAATCATACTAAACAATAGGTGACTATATGGATGACAAAAATGCATGGCCTAAATGCCCCAAGTTCCAAGAACAAATATAAATTGTATTATAATTATTAATATATTGTTTTTATTTAAAATTTTAATCTAAAATTTTAAAGCTGGCATGTACAATTAATTTAAAAAAAAAAAGATAAAATGACAAGACAAGCCCCATAGAGTTTCTTGGTGTTTCTTCTCTGATGGGAGTATTTCCGAAACACCGGTAGATTCAACAGCCATTCAGTTTTCCCCTTTTGTCCGCAGATTTTCTTTCTAGGCTTGCCATTTTTATTTTTATTTAAACAATATTATGCAGCTGACAGACGGACTATCAGTTCCATTTGGATCATGATATGTACTGTGATCGGTATGCGTTTCTCTATGTTGTGTTTCACTATTTCACTTTTTTATTTTTTTTTATATAAAAATTGTCTTAAGTACTGAAACACACAGTTACATGTATGGTTGGTTTTAACCTACTTTAATTTTTTTTTAATATTCTGACGTAAACGATTGGAAGACAGCTGAATGGTTCTTTACTTTTTTTTTCTAATTCAAAGCGTTATATTCTGCTTTTGCTATGTTTACTTGATAATTGGTTATGATTTATTTTATGATTTATGATTTTGACGTGTATATGTGCGTATATTTATACTGCCTACATACTGAATAAATGCTTTGATTCTTGATTCTTTGACTTGATAATTTTTTTAGATGTTATTTAGATGAACTAAATAATATTGTCAAAGAATAATCATTATCAATAACAGCCTACTTATTTATTACCTGTTACAAAATAGGCCTACCCAACTGGACGCCACTGAACACGATCCTCGCCTACTCTTTTCCAGATAGTTTTAGAATCTAGAACATTCCTCTATCCAAAATTCAACAAAATGTGTCTCCTTGCGACGATAGATAGTTAAGTACCAAGATGCTGGAAACCACACGGATATCGACGAGGTCGTTGCCGGTGCGACCTTACAGACGACCTCAGCCGAACTTCAGAACTGGTTCCCCGCGACACTGATCTTCCTTGTTTTAATTTATTTTTGCTACATTATACATTTTTATCCTTACACCGCCAATCATATGATCCAAAACGATTAGATTACAAATTTCAAAATTAAGTATTTCGATATGCACGGTAACTATTCGAGTAGCAGATATTTCTGGAGATACAGAAACTGGACCTAACTAAATCAGCGGTTTGGATAGGTAAGTAGGAATATTTAACAGCAAACGCACTCTTAGTTAAAAAAAATCTGAACATTTATAGACTGTTACATTTGTAATTACACTGACGAACGATTTATAATTCACGAAACATCTTGAGTAAGGTCGGAATTAAGTATTTTCGAAAATAAAAAGCAGCGGCATTTATCAAAATACCATACAAGAACGTGGCACGTAACACCAAAGACGTAAACGAAAGAAAATTAAATGTCAGTTTAAAATACGAGCAGTCATAAAATGCGATGGTTCGCAAACGACGCAGCGTATACGACCTGTCTTTAAAACATTAAGCCATTAATAAAACCACTTTGAATTATGTGGAACGGAATAACGTCACCGGCAAAACAAATGAATATCAATAATGCGTCGACTATGAAAGCGTTTATTTAAATTTTTCGTTTCATTTTGCAAAGCATTTTATACGACACTAGCTGTACCCCTCGGTTTTACCCGCATATACATCGTTCCCGTGGGAATAGCATGATAAAAAGTACCCTATGTGTTATTCCAGAATCTAGGCTATCTACATACCAAATTTTAGCTCAATCGGTTCAGTAGTTTTAGCGTGAAAGAGTAACAAACATCCATACAAACTTTCATGTTTATAACATTAGTATGTAAATAAAATATCATAATATTTTATGATCAGAAATAAGGTATTTGCAATTTATGCATTGCTTAGACCAAATATTATATTCGTATTCAAAGTTCGAAGCAGTTACGATTTTGATTCGTACCTATTTCAAACGAGTCGTGCTCGCGATCGACCTGCGATTGGTCCAGTGAAAGTGAGAACGCATAGCGACTTGCAGTACTGTGACGTAACGGAACAAATCGGCCATTGTCCGTTTTGTCTGTACTGTAGGTTACAAAACGTGATTGACTAATGAGCAGAGAGGCGTTGATTTTGTCCTCTCGGTTGTACCTTTGTGTCATTTTGGGGTCATGCATAAAATGAATGATGCGACATAACATTTGTTTGGATCAGAAAGATTAGTGCCGACTGTCATCGGTGTCATTTGCCGAGGTGAAAAAAATAGGGTCAAGAACCCTATGATAAATTAATCTGCTTCTGCAGTGATACCTTTAAAGCTAGAAATGCTCGGTCTGGTTCATAAAAAAATGTGAGGAAATATTATTACATTTAAAGCACAAGGCCTGTAAGCGCATTATTCGCTGAGTTCCATTCTGTCCATATTGTGCCTGACATGGAAAAGCGTCGGGACAATTCTAAGAGTCCTCACAAAAGGCGGCCAAAACGCACTCTAAAGCGGTAATATTTCCTTCATAATTGTCCGGTCCTGTCGCAAATCAGCCCATTTCGGGGCGATGTGAAAAAGCTCCGTTGTAGAAATTTGTATTCCCACAGTGTGCCAGTCTACGCCTTTATTGTCTTCCCGTCTGGACTTTGAACCTTCTGAAAATTACATTCGGAATAATAACACAATTTACGTACACGTATGGCCTTTTATTTCGTCCTTTGACACTTTAATTTCATTGAGACCATGGTTGTATTCGGTCGAAGTTACATATAAAACCTTTTTTGGCTGACAAATCGAGCAACATTACTTAACCCAGTTTTGTTTTGTTTAATTTTATTTGTTTTGTTTTTTTTAAATTATATTATTTACATTAGATGTGCACAGAATAAATAATAGTACAATTGTTAGTCAAAAACAATTCAAAAGAAATTCGAACCACACCCTAGGAGTAGGTATACGTTACATCCTAAATCTATAGTTGGACTTATATAGGTTTGAATTTTGTACACTATAGTAGGAACAACTTAATAGATCACATTTGACATCTGTCAGTCTCAGCTTCATAGTAAGGTGACTTGCTTAAAAACATCGATTCAATTGATGAATCGATTACGCATCAACACAAACAAGAATGATGTTAGTTTGATGTTATTCGAAATAACCAATTTTCCGGCAGCTCTAAATGAGAAATACAATTAGTATTGACATTATTCAGTGTTATTTACTTGTTTGTTTTGCGTTAATATGAAATTGATAAGACACGTTAATGTAAATTATACAAATCGGATATTGTACATATTCAAATATATGTATTTATGAATTAGAATGTAGCTCCGTAGAAAATGGTACAATAAAATAAAAAACATACCCAAATGTACCTATGGATCTAATGTTTAGTAGTTTATCGTTAGTTTTTTAACCCACAAATGTAAAATCATTGATTTTAGTTCCTATTCAATTTTTTTTTTTTAATCAAAGAATAATATTATATTTTAATTACAATCACAGTGTAGTTTTTTTATATTTTTATAGTTAAAAATCCTTCACAAGTAATCATTGCAATCGATTCAACCTATCGACTGATCAGTCTTTAGATTTTTTGGGTAACATCCCGCAGTGTTTATAAAGAAAAAGTGTTCACTGACGTAACCTTGTACTGACGTCTAGTTTTTTAGAACAAAAATTGTTTATTGTGTTTAAAAATAATTATTAGTCAAAGTAAATCGTAAAAACGCTTTCTTTTGTAATTATTAGAATAAATATGTATTTGTAACTGAAAAATGTTAAGTAATTATGCAGTTTTGACTTTGAAAAAATAAATAATATTATGTGCCCTTCATTACAAGGACACGTTGTTGAATTTTGATGAAGTGTCAAATGTGATCTATTAAATTGCCCCTACTATAATAAACTACGATTAAGTACTGTTATGAGTTATGACTACACAGTGTCATAATAACCATTAGCACGGTTCGACGTGATGATGAAGACGCGAGCAAAACTAAATTTTCGTAGTTAGCCATTAACATTATTCACACAACGATAATTAAATCAATTAAAAAGATAACTCCTTATTATACTAAATAAATATCTTCGTCATTAAAGTTAACTTTAAGTCTAACCATTCGAAATTGTCTCACTACAAAAATGTTAACAGGTTCCAAGACAGATAGCCGAAAACGCTTTCTCGCAAATTTTGTTATTTTTATAGCTCATTGTTTTCCCACTATCTCCTCGAAATTGAACCGTCCACGTGTCTACCTACTACGTATTTCAGTCGATTAACTTCGCCCTAAGGATGTTTATTGAAATTGTATGTACTGTAAAACTGATAACAAGCTGGTTTTTATTTAAATGTAAAATGGAACAGGTTAAACTTGATATCGAATTGCTTGCGCAATATTGCGTTCGTGTTTTACTTTTCCTCGATTATGTCAGTGAAATTCTTGTATGTTAGCCGTTGAATATGGAACCACATGCAATCGGATAACCCATTATACAAAACGCATTATACTTTAACACACGAGTACCTATATTATACATACATACATACAGTCACGCCTTTTTCACGTCGGGGTAGGCAGACTACTTCTTTCAATCTATATTATAATTATGACAAACACGTTTTTGGTAATCGTTTATAGGTAGGTACAAGTATTTACAATACTAATTGTTTACCCCATAAGATACGAGTAATTAAAGCTGTTAGTAAATTATTATTAATTATCAAGAATAATATTCCAATTCCCTTTTTTAAGACAATTAGCAAGCAGTAAGCAAAACAAACAGACGGCGGACGCACCTGATAGTAAACAGTTCGACGATAAACGTTTGCAACACCTAAGGAGATGTTCATGCGTTTTCGACCTTTGCGAAATGTGTGGATAGCATTTCCAAAAGACTCTCCTTTCCATAGCTGGAGGGAAAAGATAGTTCTTGAAACTATTTCTAAACTTTGATGGACCTAGTGATTTCTAAAGGCTTTATTGGCCTGCCTATCATCATCGAGATAAAGCAGAAATAATGCAAAAAGAATACAAAATAATAAATCAATGATCCTGTCGTCCCTATCCCATCTCAAATATGGATGTTCCTTGTCACATGTTGTATTGGATTAATTTGTTCGGTAGCTGTCGAACCTTTGTCAATTTGTACGCAGCAATGATTTAAACTGTGTCCGCATCTAACGAGTGTGTAGGATTGACTGTTTTAGGACATGAGGTTGTTTACTTGAAAATTAAAGTGAAGAGAGTTTAACGGTTGCATATAGAATAAACTCGGTGAATGTCGTTAACTGTTGTCGCAATGTCGATAACTGTTTCAGCTTTATCCGGCAGCGCTCTTCAGGATTTTGAAATCTTGAGACATTGCGTAACGCCCAAAAAATTACTGTTGTCATTGAAAAACTAACTTTGATAATTTTTAATTTCTATTTTCTGCTTGTATATTTTATTATTATACTGTTTTTTTTTAGGGGTGGGAGAGGGGGAGGGGTGGGGGACCCCTCCCCTCTCCCACCCCTAAAATCGATTGGAGTAGAACTAAAGTCGTACCAGACACTCGCCAAAGTATTCCCTGTTATCTGTGAATATTTGAGAAAAATATCCGGACTTCCCAAATATTGCGGTAAAATAGAAGCTTAGCTCCAAGTGTAAGACGAGCGTTGTAAGTGGTTTCATTTCAATACACCCTTACATCAGTTATACCTTCGTATCGCTTTTCAAACCGCGGTAGAAGGTAAATAAATAAATCCTTCGATACCGACCCTTCGAACTTTGAATGGGCTCATCTTGTTATGCATCTTTGGGTATCCATTTTGCTTCAAAATTCTTACCATTTTTCGTCGTGGTTTAGTAATAGAATTTAGGATCTTAGTTTTCGGATGGCTAGCTTTTTAGAAATGTTAATATGTCAGAGCTATTGAATGAGAATTGAATAGAAAAGGTTAATCTATTCTTAATTAAATTTCTAGTTAATGTTTTATGATAATATGGTTTAAAGAAAATTCAAAGATGTTTTATTTTGGAGAATCGATTTTCATATAAGGCCCCCGGTGTAAGTTTGAATGTAAATTGAATGAGAGAGATAAAGAGTAAAAGAAAAAGATAGAGATAGAGAGTAAGAGAGAGAGAGAGAGAGAGAGAGAGAGGAAACAACGAGTCCGTTTTGTAGCCGTGTTCACATAAATGAAAATATATAACTGAGTGTATATACGTAATATTATACTAAGTACAAAAGAGAAGCAAAATATTCGTAACAGCATGTCACAATTTTCATTTATTATAATGCTGCTTCACTAATAACAATCCGTAAGGTCTCATAAATCATTCCGTTTCATAAAGTACAGGTTTCCCTTACCACAGGTTACATTGGAATACTAGATTGTCTCGAACCAAGTATTTAAAATAAGCTTAATTTTGTCTTGGTTTTAATAAGTCTTCCTTTAACTAAATAATAAACAGCATATCATAGTGACACAAACATAGTGTGATTGTTTTTTTAACCCCCGCCGCAAAACGTGTGGTGTTATAAGTTTGACGAGTTTATTATCTGTGTATCTATGTGTATCTGTCTGTGGCATCGTAGCTACCAAAAGAAACGGATTTTGATTCAGTTTTTTTTTTTTTTTGAAAGGCGACTTTATCCAAAGTGTTCATAGCTAGATTTCAATAATGACAACTGGTGTGAGAACAACTTTTACAGGTCTGATCGATTCGAAATTAGAATCCTGTTACCATCGAGGTACATCCTGCTAGGCTATTCTGTAAGATATCTCGACAGCGGAATCCGCGGTGAGATTCGAATTTCGTACTACGAAAATCAATCGTATCGCGTTCGTAATACGGTTGAATTTCGTAGTACGAAATTCAAATCTCACCGCGGATTCCGCTATCGAGATAGCTTACAGAATCGCCTAGCTGTTCTAAAATTATGTTGGTAGAAACGGTAACTGACCTAATGCACATCTCCGGTATCTGCACGACATCCAACTCCTCCACCAATTAACAGCCGATTTGTCGTGCTTGGGCTCAATCGAATGGTCTTAATGAGCAAATAATGGATAGATCAGGCAGCGGATTTTTTTATTTAATTGTTATTCCGCCAGTAGAGAGACATTTTAAACATATGTGCGTGGAAAATAAGCCGTAAGAACCCATGCGCTTGTTGTTTGTTTTATTTCGAGTTTTTTTAATACTTTTGTTCTACCTTATTATGGGATATGGGGTAAATCATACGTCTGCGGCAAACATAATATGAAAGTGTTAACTCTTTAATAATATTGTAATAACCTACATCAAATAGTTTCAGTGAGAATTCTAATGAGTTTCTACTATTTATATAAACCTATTTTAAATCTTGTGTTTCTCCATCAATAGAGCGGTCAATTTCATCAATTCATTTCACTTGACAGTATTCATTATACCAATAGTACAGGTATTATATTTTGCGGTACGAGAGGTGTCACTCGCATCAGCTCGCATGAGTCTAGCTGTCAAACTAAATAATGATTTGGACACGTGAATGACAACGACAGTCGCGTCGCTGTTGATATCTATAGGCTTAGGCTGTGAGTATATTTATACCCAGATTGTTACAAGAAAATATATAGATGTTTTATACTTTAGGAATGTATTATGTTGTTAGAACATAGCGCACTTTAATGTATAATGTTTTTTTAGCTGGAGCCAGCGTAGGCTCTGTGGTATGAACTGTGTCTAAAACACGGAGATAGAGAGTGAGATAGTGGTCATACATTTGCCTATTTAGTACAAAAAACATTGTTTTTTTTAAATTATTATTACTATTTTTTTTTAAGATTACTCTCAATGTGGGTTGCACATTACTTGTATTCTTGTAAAACCCCTCCAACTAATCTAAATATGCTTGTGTCTGGAGTGGGTTCACGTCAATAGTGCAATGGGTGGGGTGGGATTCGAACTCACGACCTCTCGATTGCCAGTCCGACACCCTATCCATTGGGCTATTGCCGCCTTAACTTTGTTTAGTAAATAATGTTTTACCAATCTGTGCTGACGAAAAATTCTGCGATATCATTTTTAATACCGATTTTTACATATGTAATGTTGTATTAATTAACAATACGATATATCAGAACTTTAAAATAGGTTTCAATAGAACGCCATACTGTACTGTTAAATTATACAAGCGTTAAAACATTCTCAAATCGAGTACCAATAGTACTTAATCCATTCCTGTCAGATTTATCATAGATGCGAAGAAAATATAACATCTGAGGATAACAATATATTCGTTAGAATATCTCCGTCAATCGTACACTGACCTCGTATTGTCTGAGACGGACGAGAGCAGAAATATTTTATGATTATGTCAGCGAAACTGGATGATACATTTGTAAGAAACCAGGATAACAGACGTGACGGAAAAATGTAATATTGTTGTCACAAAACATGTTCATTTGAGGCTGTTTGTTTTTGGAGACTTAAGACAACGTCATACAAAATACGTAACAAACGCAATGTCCGCGTCAGAGCATTTTTTTAGCAAGAGTTAGATAGATAGTTAGATAGTTTAAAAACTAAAACAACCGACTTCCATGCCCCGCAAATCAATTTCAGTAGCAAGTTTGAGACATTTATCGTCATATCTCTAGAGATGCATATCAGATCTCGATGAAATTACAATGGGACCAACTCGGAAACGTAACCCACCGATTAAAAAAAGAATCATTCGAATTGGTTCACAACTTATTGAGTAATCGCGTAACATACACACAAAAAAAAACATACAGACGAATTGAAAACCTCCTTCTTTTCTCTCTTCTTTTTGTAAGTCGGTTGAAAATAGATCCTAATGCCATGATGTCGCAGTTGCGTTAGGTTCGTTTTCTATTTTATTAAGCCTTGCCTAGTGCGTGTTTTGTTTTCCCGCAGTTCTAGATAAACACCCATATTTACAAACAATACTGTACTCATAAGGTCTGACAGTACTCGCTAACGCATAAGGTTATTCGAACCAATAATTCATAATTGACAATACTTGAATTCCACCACAATGCAATTGTCAAAATCTTCTTGAATACGGAATATGTAAGACTTCTCTGGTTGAAGAATAACTGAAGCATGCCAAAATGATAAAAACGTAACACAAACTCGAGTTCTACGACATAAAATGATAATGAAGAGAAAACCAATTAATCAACACGACATTTTGATAAACCGCCTCATAACAGAACCGGATGTAAAATTATAGATCACATAAATATCGCGGTTTTAATCAGTGCCGTGTTTTATCCGCAAAAATCATCAACAGGGGACTACCACTTAACACCAGATGAGATAGCGACCAAGTGCTCTATCAAACATAAAATAAACTGGCCAAGTGCGAGTCAGACTCGCACACGTAGGGTTTTGATAGAACAAAATTTGCCGGAAAAATAAGATTTTTGTATGGGGACGCTCTTTAATTTATTTAAATTTAGATTTTATTATTTGATGTTAAAGCAACCATGCACACTATGAAAAAAAATTCGAGTCTCTATCTATTACAGTTTCTAAGATCGAGCATAAAACGCTGAAAAAACACGTTTCTTTTATAGGGACCACCTTTAATATTTATTTAATTTTGTTTTTAGTATTGTTTTGTTAAATCTCCCAAAGTAATACATATTTTGTGGAAAATTCAAATATCTACCTATAACGGTTAAGGAGACACAGCCCTGTAAAGTTAGGATGGACGGACGAACAGCGTAGTCTCAGTAATAGGGTTCCTTTGGTACCCTTTGTGTATGGAACCCTAAAAAAGGTATAGAAGACGGGTTGAGAATTCATGACTAAGTGAATAAATTAAATAGGAGGGCCCAGCGGCGCAGTGGGACAATGGAGGGCAGATGCCGTAAGTTCGAATTTCCGCTGTCATAGAAAAATTTATTGGTGGGATCTTTCTATAGAAAAATTATGTGGACTTTTTACAGACACACTTATGCACAGTGACAGCACATTGCCATCTTACACTGCATCGTCACTTAACATGGTTAACAGTGGTGACAGTGGTTAAGTTCTTGTCTATGCGAAATAATTAAGATAGTTTAAAAACTAAAACAACTGCGGGCCTAAAAAGGCCACATTGAGTGATTCATCTGTAAGCAATTCATTTCCTGAATTCCCAGCAATTCCTAATCAATTCCTCTATAATTCGTAAAATGGCCACAAAATTGAATGAACTAAACGCAATTCAATTCAGCAGCAGATTCATATTTGACGATAATATTGCTACACGCAAAAAAAAACATGAATGAATGAATGAATTGTTGAACAAGTATGTTTTTTACGTATTATATTATTATAAAAAGACATTTTGTGAAGAAATAAATCTCATTTCCTTTATAAGTTACTAAAAACTATTAATAAGACTGAATTTGTTAAATTGAAAATGTTATCATGGGCTTGTATTATTATTTATTCTGTGTCATGGATCACGGCTGGCAACAATTTGGATACCTATTCCTACACGTAATCACAGACAGAAAGAAACTCTTTGTTTAGAACGAAACAAAAACAAACTTAGTTAGTATATAGCTGTGCCCGCGACTTCGTTCGCCTGGAATAGAGACTTTGGACAGCATTATTGGGCTTTGGGTTTATATTGGATTTTAAACACGATCGTTTGGGTATTTTAAAAAAAAACTACTTTACAGTAAAGCTTCTCTTATATACACGATATTAGACGACGATTCGACGTGATTCTTTAAATTTGCATTACTTTTTAGGGTTCCGTAGCCAAATGGCAAAAAACGGAACCCCTATAGATGATATAGTGGCTGTGACATACGGACGGACAGACGGACGGACGGATAGACAGACGGACATCATGTCTGTCTGTCTGTCTGTCCGTCCGTCCGTCACAGCCAGTTTACCTCGTATCCGAAACTAAAAGTTGAAACTTGGTGGGTAGATGTATTCTGTAAACCAATAATTTGAAAGAAAGACACAGACACTTCTGAAGTGGGAAAATGTGTGTCCTCCCCCCCCCCCCCTCCTAACTTTTAAAGTAAGAGAGTCATAAATCTACAAAAAATATATGCTTTGGGTTTCAATAAAAACTTTCAACGAAAATTGGTTGGAACGAGTTATAGTCAGTAGTTATTGAGATATACCTAACAAATTTTCAAAACCGCAAATATAATTTTTCATACAATTACTATGAAAAACAAAGTTATTTTTTTGCTGATGAAAAATGACGGAACCCTACGAGTACGACTTGCATTTGCAGTTTATTTATTTATGAACCGATTGACATGAAACAAACACTAAATGTTAAGTGAAGCTTACCACAATACATTAGTGAAAACCACATCTAAATCGGATAAGCCATTTCTGAGATTAGCGTGCACATACGCACAGACAAACAGGCAAAAATTCTAACAATAATTGTTTTAGATGCTATTGCGTTGATAAAGGTCCCAATAATATTTTTTCTCAGATATCTTCCATGTACAGACATCGATCCGTTACATTTTTATTAACTGTATGTATAGATATAGATGGACATAGATGTATGGATTTCGATTTAAGTGGTTTTTACGTTCGACCCTCAAAATGTTCGTTTGGTTATGTACACTGGAAAAAAATCCACTTGTACCTTTCATGGAGGGGCTGATCACTGCATACACTTTTGTTTAGTTTATACAATCCAAAAAAATCCGGGATCCAGCATATCGAAAGCTTACTCTTCTTGCAATGAGCTACACTTTGCCGGCGATACATAATACTCTCTGTAATACGCGCATGCTCCAGAAAGTTTTCGTAGAGACCTAAATATGCCATTATTATCATATTAACTCTACAAAAGTACCGAAACGCACGAAATGAATTGTAAAAAGTTCCTCGGGAGTAACTTCTAATGAATCTGCTATTTGATTCAAAAGCAATTCCTATTTAGTGAACCATTTTACGAATCTCCATACAAAACGGTCAAATAGATGAATTGCCGATCAGAATCGGAAAGCGAATCATAATATGAATTACTCTTAAGTGGCCATTTTGTGATTTCAAATATGATTCGTATTAGGATCATATTATGATTCAGCTAATGTGGCCTTTTTAGGCCCGCTGACTTTAATGCCCGCGAGTCAATTTCAGTAGCAAGTTTGAGACGTTTATCTTCATATCTCTGGAGATACTTATCAGATCTCGATGAAATTACAATGGGACCACCTCGAAAACGTACCCTACCGATTACAAAAAGAATCATTTGAATCGGTTCACAATTGACGGAGTAATCGCGTCACATACAAAAAAAAACATACAGACGAATTGAAAACCTCCTTCTTTTTGGATGTCGGTTGATTAAAAATGTCTCTATATTCGTATTAAAACGGCGGAAAAAAGAGATGCAGCGATACGACCATCTAGCATCCTGTTCTACCGCACGTTTTAATACTGAAATAAGAATGCACTAGATGACTAGATATTGGTAGTAGGCCCCATGAATTTTTATTAATTCTTACTTTCATTTATTAGTGACATTAATATTCAAAACGTGATATACTTACATACTTATACTTTTAATATAACATACATATATTAAGAATAATCTAAATATATTCAATACCTCGGATTCAATACATATTATTTGCATTACATAACATTAATCATGTGATTATGAAAATGTAAACTTATATATTATATTATAAATAATATACTTTAAATTAACATATTATATGCCCTCTCAAGCAGGTGTAGATAATATCTTACCAACAGGTGAGATAGTGGTCAAACGCTAGCTTATAATATATTAAAAAAAAAAAAAATATTCGAACGTGTTACATAGAAAACTATTGGATTTACACAACAACTGGGATTAGATTAAGTACCTTCTAATATGTATTCTGTGCGGAGACCTCAATTTAAACAGGCATATATAATAAAACTATAAACCTCAACCGGTTCTCCTAAACCACTTTCGTTGACATCCAAGAAAATCAAATAAATCATAAAGCACGTGAAAGCGAAACTCAGACACGCTACGTCATTTATAAGTTATCTTTGAAATTAACCTGTTTAAATCGGAAACAATGAATCGCAGTAGATTTCGTGTTCCAACGGTTAAGGGCAAGGGTTTTACTTAAATCGTTACTTAGTTGTGTCAATTTATATTACATTTGACTCGTTTTCACGTTTTACAATTTTCGCCAACGAGAAGTTGAGGGTCGAAAAGATATTTAATGACGCGACCTAAAGCGAAGTGCAATTCTAATAAATATACGATTATGCACATTTTTATACAGGAAAAAACTATACACGAACGAAGTTTCAAGCATTAATTTTAACATCGGTGGGGATTTATCAAAGATTTTTAACCAACTTTAAATAAGAAGGATGCTCTGAATTCGATTGTATTTTTTATTTATTTTTTGTTATTTGTGTTAGGTACCTCAGAACTCCGTCATCTATTACCAGATTTGGAAAATTATTTTTTGTTTGTTCCCATTATATAATTTATCGAAATCCGATGAGTATCTGTAGAGATAAACACCATAAACTTACTACTGATAATTAAGATTGTTATAAAACTAAAACAATCGACTTCCATGCCCCGCGAGTCAATTAAAGTAGCAAGTTTGAGATGTTTATCGTCATATCTCTGGAGACACTTATCAGATCTCGATGAACTTACAATAACACCACCTCGGAAATGTACCCTATCGATTAAAAAAATAATTATTCAAATCGGTTCACAATTGATGGAGTAATCGCGTAACATACATACGAAAAAAAAGAAAAAAAAAACATACAGACAAATTGAGAACCTCCTTTTTGGAAGTCGGTTGTAAATTACTCGCACTGCATTTAAACTTAATTAATCCACCATTTGTACAATTAAGACCCTATAATGTCGACAGATAATAAAAAGTTAATAAAAAGTGAGGCCCGGTGGCGTAATCGGGAGAACGGTCGCCTTTGATGCCGTGGTACCGAGTTCAAACCGCCGTGCACCAATGAATTTTTCTATCGAAAAATGTATGTGCGCTTTTCACAGTGGCCCTCCGGTGAAGGAAAACATCGTTAAGAAACCAACAACCCCCGCATGGTGGTAGGACACTATCTAGTGTCCGCCTGGCCAGCTACCACCCTCAAGTTAGAAAATCTGTCAACAAACATCTAATGTGTTCCGGCAGCCATCCTTGAAAGCCAGTTCCCATTCTAGGCCTAGCGTGCTTACCATCTTCGACCGCATCATCACTTACGAACAGGTGAGATAGTGGTCAAACGCTAGCCTAAAAAGTATAAAAAAAAAAAAAAAAGTTATCTCAGAATAATTTAGGGAGACAATGGAAGACAATAGAATCGGGGAAAGAAAAGATAAGTGTATTCAAGTTTAACGACAGATGCGTTTAACCCAGTTAAAAATTAGGTGACTAGGACTGACGAAGTTGAGTGATTATAGTTACTACGTCAGTGAAAGATATTGGGATGTTCTGGAGCATTTAGTAGTTAGGATTTACTTTACTAACTTCAACTGTACTTCAACTACTAATTAATATTTTTTATATTACAGAAAGATAAGCAATTGACCGCTATCTCACCTAAATAATACAGTAATGTCGTTCAAATCTTTTTTAGAAATCGATTTTATATGCTACACATTCTTTGAACCCGCAAAATATAATTTAAGACCTTTTAAAAACTAAAAGAACCGACTTCAAACATCGCGCTAGTCAAAGTAGCCAGTAGACGTAGTAACTATTACATAATCTGTGCCAGTAAGTAAAGTGCCAGCCAAGTAGTAAGTCGTCAAGATAAGTAAATGCGTCGTAATACAAATGTTGATATATTAAAAACGGCTCGGCCGATTTCGTTAAAATTTAAATGGGACCACCTGGGAAGGGTACCCTTTGAAACAAAAAAGAATTTTCCAAATCGGTTCAGGCAGCTTCGGGTAATCGGTGAACATACATAAAAAAATAAAAAAAAAGAATCCGACGAATTGAGAACCTCCTCCTTTTTAGTAAAGTCAGTTAAAAAGAATTAACAAAATAGTTCAACGGATGTCTTTACTAAAATCTCTGAAACACTTAAACAAAATGGTCTAATGTTACAAATATAGGTTAACATTAATCTAGGCATATTCTATTAACCTGATTACTAATTAGAGCAAACATAATCACAAACAATATCAAATTCGAATCACATTTAGCCATTAATCATTTTAATTAACATTAGTACGGAATGTTATATCCAATTAGATAATTGTTAGAGGACTTAGCGGTGGTTAAATTAATACTATAACTATAACAGTTTAGGCTTGCATATTCTAGGAGAGGCCTATGTCCAGCAGTGGACAGAAATTGGCTGATGATGATAATTAATGATGACACTGGCAGCATAGGTTCTAAGTATGTACTCTGAAAACTAAAAAATGAATTATCGAAATCAGACTACTCTGTAAAAAGTTATGCGTGGTGGCGTCGACTTGATAACCTCCTCCGTTTTTTTTTCGTCGGTTAAAAATAGACCTCAACCAAGATGTTGTCTTAAAAATATTTGTCTATTTCAACTATTATAACTATTCCTAACTGGCTCCATGTTAGAACCAACACAACTGTATCAAAAAGTTTGATAAGTGAGGTACCGGTGAGGCCTAAAAATTCATCTAAGTAAATGACACATTGACTTAGATGAATTTTTAGAAATAGAATAGATTTTTTTGACAATTTTTGAATACAGTGCATAGTTAGATACTACCAAAGCACACTTGGATCGTTTGGCAAATTTGGCGCGAATTCCAACTAGCATTTCCAAAGAGGTATTTATATGTAAAACCTGTTTAACTAAAAAAGGAGGAGGTTTTCAATACGAGTGTGGTTTTTTAATGTACGTTCGGACATAACTACGTCATATTTTATACGGATTTATGAATTATTTTTTTTTGGTCGAAAGAAGTTTATTCTGAAAGGGTCCCGTTTAAATTTCGTAAAGATCTGATCAGTATCGCCAGAGATATGGAGATGATATACACCTTCGACAACAAAATATATATATAAAAAATTAAGTACATCATACATCAGCTTTACTTCTATTCTCTATATTTTTCAGTGGAAACAGTTTCTAAAGAAACGCGTATAACTCGAGTTGTTTTATAATGTACCGGAATGTAAGACGACTGACGTCATTACGACGTCATTAGAACTAGCAGACGCTAATGGTGCTGGAATAATACATTTATATTAAATTTTGCCTTGACATTTATTAAAAATAGGTTCTTGCAGAATAGAGATAGATTGATAGATATTATCTATGCGTAGAGATTTTCTGTCCTATACATATGTTTTTTATATCATTTAAATAAATTTCCTCGCAAATATCAGCAATCTAATATACGAAATATACGAAAGTTAAATGTTACTGATTGATGTTATTATTTTGACATCTTAAAATGTATTACCTACTTACTAACGAAGCCAAAAAATTCGATAAAGAAATAATATTAAAATTATAATTATTAAATCATAAAGGTTTATAGGGGATTTTTATAGCTTTATAAGCTTGCGTCTAACCACTATCTCACATGTTGGTAAGTGGCGATGTCATCGAGAATGACAGCTGACAGCACTCTAGGCCTAGAATGGGAACTGGCTCTCAAGGGCAGCTGTTAGAACACAACACACTGTTTGTTCGACGACAGATTTTTCAACACAAGCAATTGATATGTGAAACTTAACGGGTCAAACCGCGGTAGGCCTATAGTTTAAAATTAAGTTCGATCAAGCTATCAAAACGATGTATCAAAACCTTCTTAATACATGTACTTGAATCTTTTAAGTATATCGTTCAAACAAATTTTGCTATTTCTAATTATTTTAAAACAAGAAGCTTTATCAAACTCATCTCCCACGAAGCGCGTCAGATCATTTTATAAAATATCTGTCTGAAGTTTTAGAACCTTATCGCAATTAGTCTTTCTTGATTTCTTAACATTACTAAAGCAAGGTCTTGTGAATTCTATGGGACAAGGTACTATACTATAGGATATCATTAAATTATTGTTGCCTGGATTGGGCAAAAAAGCGTTTCCGTATTTGATGACACTGGTTTTTGCTTGTTGGCCTCCGATGCTTGCTAACTTTGTTTCAAATGTTAATAATCTGGAGATTACAGTGGAATATAATAACTTACTAAGCTATATTAATAAGGAAAATCTATTATTGTGACATATTTAATTTTTAAACTTTATTTATAAAAGTGATCATGACACCTGACTTGCTACCACAAAGTAGCTTGCCACCCATTAAGATGAAAATCTGCCGCCATAACGTTACGGTGTTCCGGCAGCTCACAGCACAGCCTTTCAGAGTCAATTCATTAGAGGTCTATCGTGTTCCCCATGTCCGACTACATCATCGCTTACCACCAGGCGAGATAGTGGTCATACGCTAGCCTATCAGATATAAAAAAAGTCCACTCCCGTACCGCAACCATTCCAACACATTTTCCGAATCTGAATAAACATGAAGATGTTTATCTCGAAATACATATAGCATTTTGAGAAGCATAATTAAACATAAATACAAGGTTTAGTTACCAGGTCCTTAACCTGTTGTTTTGACACCAGCCTTGACACTTATAAAGGTGACGATTGCAAAAACTTACGAATACGTTTAACACAGGTTAAGACATCCGTTTAAATACAGTACCACCAATGTAGTAGCTACCTATTAGGCTATTACGACGTTGTTAAGAATTATAATTAATGAATTCTATAGAAAGTTCTAACAGCAATTATGAAGTGATTGACGTTAAATTATTTCCTAAGATAACTTTAACAATTAATTATGGGCGACATTTCACACTCTATCTCATATTCTCTACTTGTAGAAATTATATTTTTAAGTGGCATTGTTACTGAATTAGCAACAAATCAATACAAATTTAAGCAATATTTTATGAGATATATATAATTTTCACCAACATTAATATTAATAATAGAATTTAAGTTATAATATAATGCAGACAAAATTAAAAGGTTTCACTATTTTACACAAGATTTAGAGGCACGACAAGAACCACTGACTGACCAACGACTATAAAAAACCATAATAAAAACACAAAGAATTAAGTGTAACAGAGATTAATTACTTTAAATAAGCACAGCACGTAATGCCTGAAACAATTCATTCTTGTAAGTAAAAATGTGTGTTACGTTCAAGAACGAAAAGTGTCAGGGCAACATCTCAGTACCTAGGTACATAAATAGGAAATCAAAACACGATTCAACCATAACGACTCGACAAGAAAAAGTGCAGCCAATCAAGGAAGAAACGCTAAGGAAAGAGAAACAAACTAGAACTCGTTACACGGAACACGGAAATGTGGAAAAGATAATGGACTTGGTCTTTACCAACTTTATTAACTTTTCGGTTAATTTTAAAGAGTTAAGAACCGTACAAACAGTTGTCAACCACGGATTTAAACACAATCTAAATTAGCTTATCAATAATTCGCCAATCACTAAGAAGTGGCCGACGCCAATGTTTAACAGTGGACAAATACTGGCTGTTAATGATGATAATAATGATGAAGAGGCTGCAGTATCAAACTTTGAAGAAAGTGATTGGTGAATGAATGTGTGTATTTTAAATTTGACAGTTTGCCCTCTTGATAACAAAGACTTCTGCAAATAAAAAAAACTGTGATGCGGGTGTAGTCTAATCTACAAATCTATAATTATCGAATAAAGATTTCGCGCTGAAGATTCTAAATGAGGCAGCGATCGCTTTAATGATATTGGTTAAAGCTGTGACTAGATAATTAAAGCCTTGAAGGCTAAAGCTGCAAGCTGAAGGTTCACCGAAATATTTAAACTCCTAGTGACGTTTTTTTTTTTTTTTTTTTTTATTGCAGATAGGCAAGCATTTGACCACTATCTCACCTGGTGGAAAGTGACGATGCGATCGAGGGTGTAGCATGCTTGCCTAGAAGATACCTGTTCACTCTTGACTTGAAGAGACCCAAGTTATAGCTACTCGGAAACAAGTCAGCTGGCAACGTGTTCCATTCCTTAGCAGTTCGAATTAAAAAGGTAGAACCAAATCGTTTAGTGCGGATTGCTGGGATATCCACCATGTAAGGATGCCGTTGTTTAGTTTGCCTTGTTGTCCGATAGTAAAAGGGGGAAGAAGGAATCAAATTAACAGTGGACAGTTAAACCACAACTTTGAAGTTTTGAGGCTAAAGTTGCATTATCTAACTTAACCGTAACTATAACTATAACCGGTGTTTTTATATGGAGTGTGACAGATTTTAAACGTTTGTTATGGTTAAAGTAAGATGGTGCAACTCAGCCTAAGAATACAAACACACGTCAATAAATTTGATTTAACGTCACCAGTCGTTTAAACTATATCGGTAAATTTCAAGTCTAGAAAGAAGATCTAGAAAGTGGAACGAAAGATATAAGTCAAAAGTATCAAGTCTAATGGAGTCTAGAAGAATAAAAAAGAATAATGAATTCTCAAGGAAAGATGAAGCATCAAACATTCCACTTGTACAAGTTTGACGCTCAGTTCAAGGTTTTACCAAGATCAAAGATTGGATTCTGCAAGATATACCAACTTGTTTCCAAATCGGTGTTGCAATTTACTTCGTTAACGCAAAGCGCTTTTAATCTGTTTATTTTATATATTATGTATGGATTGCAGCAAGAATCAATTTCATTATTATGAATTGGTACTTTTTGTAGCATAAGGTCATGTTATAAAGTCACGAATTTGAGGGCCCGGTGGCGTAATCGGGAGAACGGTCGGCTTTGATGCCGTGGTACAGAGTTCAAACCGCCGTGCACCCATGGATTTTTCTATCGAAAAAATTATGTGCGCTTCTCACAGTGGCCTTCCGGAGAAGGAAAACATCGTTAAGAAACCAACAACCCCCCGCATGGTGGTAGGACACTATCTAGTGTCCGCCTGGCCAGCTACCACCACCCTCAAGTTAGAAAAATCAGTCATCAAACATCTAATGTGTTCCGGCAGCTATCCTTGAGAGCCAGTTCCCATTCTAGGTCTAGCGTGCTTACCATCTTCGAACGCATCATCACTTACCAACAGGTGAGATAGTGAGTGGTCAAACGCTAGCCTATGACATATTTCAAAATTTAAAAAAAAATAAATATGAAGTATTTATTATTAGACAGATCGTAATTTAATTTTAAACATAGATACAAGCGAAGCTTATAAAAGCGTGCTAAAAATAAACTGGCCAAGTGCAAGTCGGACTCGCACTCGTATGGTTCCGTAACACAGTAAAGAATTCCATAACTATGATTTTTCGCAACTTAAAAATTAACTTATAATTTTTCATAGTGTTTGTATGAAAAACAAAGTTATCTTTGCGGTCGCCATATCTCAAAAACTGCTGACTGTATCTCGTTCAAACCAATTTTTGTTGTTAGTTTTTTTGAGATCTACAGTATATTTTTTTTTTAGATTTTTCACTCCCATACTTTAAAAGTTAGAGGGGGGGGGGGGACACACATTTTACCACTTTAGACGCCACCTATCTGTCAAATGATTGATTAGGGTTCCGTAGCCGAATGGCAAAAAACGGAACCCTTATAGAGTCGTCATGTCTGTCTGTCTGTCTGTCTGTCCGTCCGTATGTCACAGCCATTTTATTCCGAAACTGTAAGGACTACAGAATTAAAACTTAGTAGGTAGATGTATTCTGTAAACCGCTTTCCGATTTTTATACAAAAATAAAAAATTTAAAAGTTTTAGAGGGGGCATCCCATACATGGAACTGAAACAAAAAAAAATATTTCTTCAAACCTATACGTGTGGGGTGTCTATGGAAAGGTCTTCAAAAATGACATTGAGGTTTCTAAAATCATTTTTTCTCAAAGTCAATCATTTGAAAGATAGGCGCGTCTAAAGTGGTAAAATGTGTGTCCCCCCCTCTAACTTTTAAAGTATGGGAGCGAAAAATCTAAAAAAAATATATGCTGTAGATCTCAATAAAAACTAACAACGAAAATTGGTTTGAACGAGATACAGTCAGCAGTTTTAGAGATATGGCGACCGCAAAGATAACTTTGTTTTTCATACAAACACTATGAAAAACAAAGTTAATTTTGTAGTTGCGAAAAATCATAGTTGGAATACTTTACTGTGTTACGGAACCCTACGAGTGCGAGTCCGACTCGCACTTGGCCAGTTTATTTTGAGATAAAATGGTTTTAGGAACCTCAATGTCATTTTTAAAGACCTATCCATAGACACCCCACACGTATAGGTTTGGAGAAATATTTTCTTATTGTTTCAGTTCCATGTATGGGATGCCCCCCCTTAAACATTTATATTTTTTATTTTTGTATAAAAATCGGAAAGCGGTTCACAGAATACATCTATTTACCAAGTTTCAATTCTGTAGTCCTAACAGTTTCGGAATAAAATGGCTGTGACATACGGACGGACAGACAGACAGACAGACAGACATGACGAATCTATAAGGGTTCCGCTTTTTGCCATTCGGCTACGGAACCCTAAAAACCACGGAAGTCTGATGCAAAGTTATACACGATACCAAAATCACCCGTCCAAAAGTAATTAAGTAGAATAGAGATGAGTAGCATATGACAGAAGAGGAGGTTATGAAGCAGTATTTTTTAAATTGTAGTCAAATTTGATAAGTTTCTACTAATCGTTGATCATCAAATAGGTCAAAGTTTAGAGAAAGGTATAACAAGTTGATGAAGCTGTTAATGTTACGCAAAGACAGAGTGAAACGGTCAGTTATTTGAGAACCTAGCAATTATGAAACGAATATTATAGTTATTAACAAAACCAAAGTTCCCACTGTCAGAGCCGAATATCGCCGAAGCTGTTTGAAAGAAAATAATGATGTTCTTCCAAAAAAGCAAATCTGAGTCATATTCTAGTTCACAGGTCTTTTTCAATCATTGGAGAAGCTCATAATTATAATTTAGGGATCAATTTAGTCAGTTACTTAAACGTCACATGATGTCTGTGTTTTGCTTGAAAATAACTAACATCTAAGTAGTATTAGGTGGAAAAGGACTGGAACACATTTAGGAAGATTCGAAGATCGGGCTCAGTGGCGCATATTAGGAGAGGCCGAGGTCTAATAGAAGATTTATGTAGGCTGATTATTTTTGATTATAACGAGTAGTGGGATTCGGCCATGGTTTACTATTCACTTAGCACCAAGTTCCCGCGTAATGGATCTAGTTTAGATGCTTTGATTTTGAAATGAGAAGCTTAGACCGCCTCGACACTATAATCAGTCATCAATGTGGTCAAATTCACCAAAAATGTCTTTAATACAATTAAAATTAATTTTACAAAGTATCTATTATCTAAATTAAATGGTATTTTATTCAGTATACGTTAATACTATGAGTTCGAATTTTCTCGTATCATCTTGACCTATTTTAAAGCAAAGTTTGTTTATTTTGCTAGATGTGTTATCGGAAGTGAAATTGACGTGTTGATAAAACACCTTTTTGATATTTCCGTGAGAAAATCAATAAGATTGATAAATATAAAGTATTTATTACTACTTACTTTTTTATATTTTTATTTTAAGTAATTCGACACTGGCATGCACTTGACCACGATTGTTAGAGAGTGACAATCGGATTAAGATTGAATGGAATTGGAAGCAAATGGAAGTTAGAGGAGACAACTGACGAATCTATAGCGTATCATAAAGTTGGACAATTATCACGGATATTATACTCATTGGAGTGCCATAATTTGAATTACAGAGAACACATTTTCCAATTAGACGTCTTTAATAATGCACATTTGTACAATAGTTTTTTTGTGGTTATACGTCAAAGCAGATACTGAAGTTTTTAGCACACTTTGTGCAAATAATTAAATAAAACTATGCCATTTTGGAGCCACAGCTATATTGTCCAATCTAATTTTTGGTAAACATAAAAAAAAATCTGACTGAAACCCTACGATCAATTCTGGGTTCTCGATAGATTCCTCGTACCTACTGATATTATAATTAGTATCTAGAGCTTGATTTCTAATATGATTATTTACTTATCGGTGAATAAATCTGTAAATGTATTGATAGTCGAACACTAGAGACATTAAATGTGAAAGATATTTCAGTATGCAATATTTACGTTTACTTATCGTGGTTAATCAAAACAACCACTTATCCGCTTCACGCTTCATAATCGTGACTAATATAATTAAAATCGAAAAGAAACTATATGAACAATTTTAGGGTTTATGTTGATTCGATGCCATTTTCATTGAGCTTGCTCCATACCGGATTTCAAGGTGATTAACAGGCTTCCTACACAGACCGTGTATTAAACCAGGTGTGTGACTCAGAATCCTTTTGTGTCAAGACTTGAAACAAGAGGTAAACGAAGGCTCTGGAAAATCTAAGAATTGTCTTCCAGTTTCCACGGTGACAGAACTTTGGATAGCTCCAATAGAACGTAAAATTATAAAGGAAGAATTACACGACGTATGACGAAAAACCAACCGACCATATCGACCTTACAGCTATCGAGAATAATTACTAACATAATTACAGTAAATGCAAACAGATATAAAAAAACAGTCAAACCGCGTGACGGTTCAGGAAAAAACACTGGTAATCCTGAAGTTTTTGCAACAACACATCACTTGTTCTAACCTTGGAGAGTCCCAAGTTTGTTTGATCACAATGTTTTTTTGCACTGTGGACACTGTAACCATTGGTGACGTAAACGCACTGATGAAGACGACAGTTCAATTCGCGATTGTCGTAGACGTGCAGCCCGTGCGGAAGGCCGTGAGCGACTGCCTCGAAAACGCATTCAGCGCACGCGTCGCTTGAGAGAAAGCGCAACTCTTGCGCATAAGCAATCTATTGCCAACAATAAAGCGCTGTTATTGCTGTGTTTTGCAGACGAAATGCTTTCTAAGAGATGGTCAGTTTCTTTATGGTAAGTAACATATTGATAGGGGAAAAGCGGCATAGTCTGACAGGTGATCAAACAGGTAGAGATTACTGCTTGTTTTGTTCGAGTTATTAAGTGTGTTCACATTGACCATATGGCATTCCTGTTTATAATCTGCGAAGCCTTGTAAGTTTAGTAGCCATATGTCAACGTTACCACATGGCTTTGAACAAGTTTTACGTTTAGATTGACCACATTACATTGTTTTAATCGATAAATAATTGCATTTCTTCATTAATATAATAATTGTCTAAAGATTATTTTTCTTAATTTCAGCCAGTTCAAGCAAATCCATTGCTTTAAATTTAATTCCACGTATAATTAATCAGTGAGTTACGAATAACTTTCTTCGACAAATACCATCTCATCATCATTTTATTTTCCCCGCACTTGCAGTAATCTATAGCAAAAAAGGTAAAGGAAGTTGTAACAAACATTGCACATTTTGTCAAAGAAGACGTCATATATAACAAATGGCCTGGAACACCTGTGGCTCCACTACAATGGTTCGCCTCAAGGTGATTTACTCGGAGCGAAGGTCAATGGCATAATGATAATAGTACGGATAGTACTTATGACTTACTAGAAGGCTTTGAGCGTATTTGTTGGACTTGACTAAGAAGATCAAAACAATTTGATTTAGTATTAGACTGTAGATGTTCATAAAACAGATTTTGTGAAAATATTATGATATGATTTAATAACCTTAGCAAGATTGATGCAGTCATTTTTGTAAAGCACATTTTCATCACCATCATTATCAGCCAATTTCCGTCCACTGCTGGACATCGGCCTCTCCCATGGCACGCCACTGAGCTCGATCTTCAGCTATTCGTTTCCAACTGCTGCCAGCCAGCTTGCGTATATCATCGCTTCATCTAGTTGGAGGGCGGAGGGAAGCACATTTTGCGCAACTGATTATTAATGAAATGAAAATCAAACTATGACCAAATTGCTCATTGTTCAGTTTGCAGCTAAAATATTGAACGCATTGGCCATTGCAAGAGGCAAAGGCCAAGGTTAGGATGATATCCGTAATCGGTCTTTCTCGAAATCTAGGTCGAAAAAAATCGACTAGATATAGGTATATGAATTACAGCTGGTATGTATATATATACGCTATATATAGCGTTGATAATTATTATGTTATTGCTATTGATAACAACAACTTCTATAAGCAAGATAGGAAAGTAAAGATTCTACTATAATAGATAAATATTCAGATTCTGCTTCAGACGGAAGTAAATGCAATAGAAATAAAATGTCCCATCTAAAATTATATGACACAGGAAGTCGTAATTATAATCGTTATAGAAATCGAAATATGCAGATTGGTAGTTAAAAATATGTAGAAACACTTATTAGTGAAGTCGTTAACAACTTTCATAATATTAGACTTTATCGATATGCTAATAGATGTTTGAAATGGTGTTCAGATCCTTGAGAATATTCTAAATACATTTGACACAAATATTACAATACATTACGAATAACCTTACGTAAATTGCATACACGAATGTAGTGCAATACAAATAACTTAAAACGAAAAAGACAAATACAAAAATATTGCCTAAATATGGCAAAATAATAGTAACCCTAAAATAGAGCAATACCCTTAGAATAGTTAGAATTAATAGAAATATAATATATTATAATATTTTCTTTAAAAATAGTTTCTAGAGACACACTTTCAAATTGAACGCGACTTTGGTCTGACATTGTAAATCTGACAAACCTCATGTTTTATTTTCATTCTTTTTCGATGAATGTCTACACCGCTTTCATTTCTTCTATTTCTAACATTTGTAATTTTCAACGATCTTTGCTTTAATATAAATGTAAAAAATGTAGAAATGTTTTCGCTGAAAAAAATAATAAACAAACATCAATCATCTCATTAGGTTCACATTAAAAGCTACCTAGCGAGTGTAGTGGAACAATCCTTCCTGTAATAAAAACTGTTAATTATAATTTAGAAGATTTTACTACATTATCACCATCAATATTTTTTTTTATGCAAAAATGGGTAGCGCTTGACCACTATCTCACCTAATAAAACCTACAGTTTGTTAGTTTGTGGCTTATTGGCTTAAAAAGACTCAATCGAATTGGCTGAATCGATTATACGAGTATAGCCAATACGGTTGAACATGATAATAGAATGGAATACTTTTTAACGCAGTCGAAACCACGATGCGCTGCTAGTAATAATAAAAATAAACTGTACTGAAATAAAAGCATAAAATAGTAGATTATACAACAAGTGAATAAAAAGGCAATTTAATTCGAGCGACTAAGTTGGATCCCGAGAGCAGCGAAGGGTTCTAGAGTAGAATCCCGGGCGTAGCGAGGGATTCTAGATTAGAATCCTGAGCGGAGCGAGGGATACAAGGACCGAGATTAAATTTATTATTCATGAGTCGTGTAATCTTCTTATTACCATTGACTGCGAAAAAATACATAGTAGTATAGTACCTACTTATAGTATTTATGTTTATAATATTTTATTAGTAATCTATATATATAAAAGAAAGTCGAGTTAGTTACTACACTTATAACTCAAGAACGGCTGAACCAATTTTTATGATTTTTGTATTTTTGGAATTGTCTTTGTCAGGAATAGGATAATAAGTATTAAAAACAATAATAATTAACCTAAAAAAATTATATAAGAAAAAATATTTTGCCAAAATGTTCCTGGGTTTAAAAACTGCCAATCATTTGATGTTCAATTGTTTATCCCGCCGGTTTTTTTTTTATAATTATGGCTCAACACGATTAATTAGTGTATTTAGCCAGCGTCAAGTATAAAAATTCTCGCTATGTGTGGATAGCATTACACATTACAATATTCGGATTATCGCGCTTTTTTTTTGGTAGGTATAATTATGGCTCCACACGATTAGTGTATTTAGCCCGTGTCAAGTAAAAATTCATCAAGTATTTGTGAATTCAAGTCATGAAGATTTAAAAAATGTCAAATATTGTCTATATATATATTGATAACAATAAACACTATCCCAAATTCGACTGTCCTGCTATTATGGAGTCAACTGCCCGGCTCCATTATCAGGTCAGCTCGATGGTACCATATGGCATTGTCAGTAACAATTGGTATATTTGTGTGTCTTTGGTGACAATTTGTCACCAAGACACACAAATATACCAAATTTGATTTGGCCGACACAAACATAATAATACTGCAAATGAAATAAAAGGCTAATAAACGTATTGAAGATTCCAGACGATTGAGTTATTATAGATAACAAGACCAATGAAATTGAAGTTCCCGACAACGAATATAAAGTTCAGCTTAATTCTACAAGCAAAAAAAGCGAAGGAGCTTGAACCAATGCAACAAGTGAGACATTACTAAACTTCATTATAATGGGTTAAGTAAATGTGATCTTTATTGATCGGAATGGGCAATCGACGATCATTACGAAGCCCCCAGTCAATAGATCAGAGAGTGAACGTGTGCCTACGCAAGGTCGTTTACAAACCGGTCCTCGAACGGACACTATTATCGATGTAAAATAGCGTTGTGGAAGCAGTTTGCTGGCTAATATTAAAATTGTCAATACAAAAGCCAATTCATCTAATGATTTAGGTGTTTATGTCGTTATTCTGCATTTATTTAAAATTCATTAGGTTGATTAACTACATTTTGTGAACAAAAAATATTTGCAGTGTTACATCCACAGATAATATATATCTGTGGATGTAACATATCTGTGGTATACTACATCACTGTAGTATACATAACGTGACCATTTATATTTTATGTCAGAGCGGGACATCTGCGAATATATATATATCTACTACTATATCTGCTACTATATCTACTGCGAACATATATACTATCCTGCTCGCACGCGATAGCGCGACACCGCTTGGCGGGACAGACTGCCTGAAAGCGGGACTGTCCGGCCCAAAGCGGGACGTATGGTCACGTTAAGTATACAGTGCCACAAGTATAACTTGGCGGTGGTGGTTTTTGGAACTAATTCTATTAATTGAAACTGTGAGTTTGACGTTTGAGAGATTACCGCGACATTATTGTTGATAAATCTGCTACATTAAAATAGTTCAATAATGCCAAAAGTAATTAAAAGTGGTTTAAGAGAAACTGTTATCAAAGTACAAAGTAAAAGCACAGTGGCGCACAGGCACGCCAAGTTATACTTGCCGGACTGTACACGCTAACGTAGTTTGTTTGTGCTCTCCGCGGATAAACGAGTCAAATGATTCGTCTCGTCTCACGTTTTTTAAATGGATTGTATATTGGAAAGGACATCATTTTGGAAGCAGTCTGCTTGCAGGAAATAAATAAATTGGACGGAAAGATTGATAGAAGAAAAATGATTTCAAGTTAAACAGACAGTTAGATGATTTGACAATATTGTTAAGAATGCTACTGAACCGAAACCCAATGGATATACCATCAGGTTAGAGGATGCATGCATTACTTTATACTTACCGCAATCTCTCAACGGACTCTACTTTAACGGCTTTTTAACCAACTCCCAAAAAAGAGGAGGTTCTCAATTCGTCTGTATGTTTTTTTTAATGTATGTCGCGCGATTACCCCGTCAATTGTGAACCGATTCGAATGATTCTATTCCAGAGATGTGACGATAAACGTACATCAAACTTGCTACTGAAACTGACTGGCACGGCATGGAAGTCGGTTGTTTAGTTTGGTAATCACTTCAACGTCGCGAAATATATCATGCTACTTTTGCTTCACAGCCTACCTTCTTGGAAAGCCGCTGTTAGGGTGAAAAAGCACAAATACACCCTAAACGGGACGTCACTGCAGCACCTAACGTCCTACCTCAAATTAGAATTGGATCCATCTACATCAAAACCACATATTATCTAATCAATGACCAACAACTACTTCTAAGGACGCGTTTGCAACAGTTTTTCTCATCAATTTCAAAATATGTCTCGTATTTAAGACAACCTGCCATCGGAAGCAGAGCTCCTATATAGATCAGTCGGTCAGCCGCAGACCGCTATACTGGCGCCTATCGCCTCTTCAAACCTGTATCAAGTTGCAAGTGCGGTGAAGCTCGTACTAATAGCTGCTTGTAAATATCGATAACTACTTACATGGGTGTATATTGAAGGTTACTTTAGTTTCACTAGGCGGTAGATTTCTGTATGAGTTATTGAAAGGTGACGTGAATAACAATTCAGTGGAATAAATAATTTGCATTGCAACAAGTGAGACATTACTAAACTTAATTATTGCATTGATTAAGCTATCCAGATTTTGTAGATAGGAAAAACCAAAAAGAGCCTTCCCAAGGTAGTACTGAATTGTATTAAATAAACAAAGAATAAAAATAAACAAAATATTAAATAAAGAAAGATATGCAGATAGAAATTGATGATTCTAAAAATTGCATATTCTACAGGTACATAATGACGGGATATATGGAAGTCTGCTAAGGCAGAAGCTTTTGAACTTTAAAATTGCCAGTTAATTGTTTGATCAAATGTATCTATCTCCAACAGTTACCGAATGCCCAATACTAATTCATATTGGTACATACCTAACACAAACCATAGACGATGCCTAGTTTGGTGGTATCATCATAAAGCCAAGATAATCAATTATATTTCACAGAGTAATCATTCCATTAAGCAATATATGAAATCATCCCTAAATCAACAATAATATAATTAAGATAGTTTAAAAACTAAAACAACAGACTTCAAAGCCCCGTGAATTCGATTTCAGTAGCAAGTTTGAGACGTTTATCGTCATATCTCTAGAGATACTTATCAGATTTCGATGAAATTACAATGGGATCACCTCGGAAACGTACTCTACCGCTTCCAAAAAGAATCATTCGAATCGGTTCACAATTGACGGCGTAAAAAAAAACATACAGACGAATTGAGAACCTCCTTCTTTTTGGAAGTCTGTTGAAAACAGGAGCATTCATGCTTCTCAATTAAAACCTGGCGCCAATACACCATCTGTCTCCGTTCTCAGTACCTTATTAAGTTACATTATCAAAAAAAGTACACACTAAACGAACGTTATCGCAACCTATGAATATCATGAAGATTATATATACTCTATGATCTCGCGAACGTGACTCGTGATATCCAAGTTTGCACAAGTAAATGCTTTGCTGGACTTGTGTATGTGAGGTTTATCTACCGATATCTTGAGGTGTGATGGATGACTCATTGACTAAGTATACACACCTTTGATAGGGACAATTCGGTCACTGTAGGGTAGTTAGACTAGTGAGAAGCATTGTCGAATAAACTATATTTTACACAATCCTCGAGTATTACTTGCTGTTTCAGCAGGAGTTGTTCGTATATACCGAAATATTTGAATTTTATTGGACATTTTAGCATTGAGCAGCATTATGATCGTCATTAAGTTTTTTTTTTAATTATTTTTTAGGGTTTTTTTTTTATTTTTTTATACCGAACTTGATCACTATCTCACCTGATGTTAAGTGATGATGCGATCGATGATGTAGATAGATAGATAGATAGAAAATTCTTTATTGTCACACCTCATAACTTAAAGAATAACATACAAATCATTCATTTTATTAGTGTTACAATGGGCGGCCTTATCGCTGAAAGCGATTTCTTCCAGGCAACCTTTGGATGGAGAGGACTTATAGAAAAGAAGACAATAGACGGAAGTGTTTCTAATATAAGTTAAAAGCAAAAAACTAATATACCTACTAACTTTACTTCCTAAAGATACTAACCTACCCTACTAATTAAAGACTTACTAACTAAGATTAATATACAAACCAATATAGGGGAAAATTTACAACATTTGATAAATAAATAGCGATTTCAACTTTATATAATAATATCTGCAGTAGCAAATGTCTAGGATTGTTGACGGAGAAAGTGATCTTTGACCTGCGTCCTGAATGTATTTGGAGACTGCGCTTTTCTAATGTTTACAGGCAGTGCGTTCCACAGACGTGAAGCGCGCACAGCAAACGATCCGTCATAAAAACCAGTACTGTGACTGGGAATCTCAAGGACAAGATTCTCTGATGACCTCAGCTCAAAACTATTAGAGTTGCAGAGAAATCTAAATTTTTGTCGAAGATAATGGGGAGCAGAAGGCAGAAATAGTATATTATAGAGAAGAGAAAGAATATGCGCATCCCGACGAAGTCGTATAGGAAGCCACTTGAGTTTAGCACGAAACTGAGAGACGTGGTCATATTTACGTAAACCAAATATGAACCTAATGCAGAAATTTTGGAGATCTTCAAGTTTATTTAGCTGGCCCTCAGTTAAATCGAGATAGCAGACATCAGCGTAATCTAATATGGGAAGGAGTAAAGATTGAGCAAGAGTAACTTTAGTGGCAGTCGGAAGAAAATTTCGCAATCTTTTCAATAAACCACCTGAGGCAAACATTCTACGACTCAATGCATTAATTTGTGCACCCCACGATAGATTGCGATCGAACATGATGCCTAGGTTTTTAACGTCCTTGCTGTAAGGAATTATGACGTTATCAAACATCACAGGGGAAAGATTTTGCCACTCAATCTTTGTCATCAGCCGTGGGCTGCCTATTAAGATAACTTGAGTTTTTGTAGGATTAATTTTGAGACCATAAGCTCTGGCCCAATCTGCAATGCGACAAAGATTCAAGTTAACTCTTTCAACAGCATCAGTTAAATTGTTTAGTGGTGCCTGTGTATATATCTGTAAATCATCTGCATACAGGTGGTAGGGAGAAGTGATTTGGTTTGATATGGAGTTAATAAAAGAAGAAAATAGAAGAGGGGAAAGAACGCCACCCTGTGGAACTCCAGCCACCGTATCACACCAAGACGAAAAAGATTTATCAAGGTGAATGCGTTGCCGACGTCCCGAGAGATAGCTCTGAAACCATGCAACCACAGCTGTAGAAACGTTAAGAGAGCGGAGAAGGGCAAGGAGGATGTCATGGTCCACAGCATTAAAGGCGTTGCTAAAGTCTAGTAACGTTAGTATCGTGACATTACCATTTTCCATACCAAGTCGTATGTCATCTGTAATTTTGACTAGAGCAGTAGCCGTGCTGTGGCCAGGACGGAAGCCGGATTGGAAAGGATTTAAAAGGTTGTTACGAGTAAGAAAAATGCTAAGTTGGTTGTGGACCAATCGTTCCAACACTTTAGAGAGGAAAGGAAGGATAGAGATAGGACGGTATTCACTAAAGGATGTAGGATTAGATTTTTTGGGCAAGGGAATAATCTGGGCTTGCTTCCAACACGAGGGGACGGTGGAAGTCTCAACCGACGTATTTAATATGTGGCTAATCACAGGGAGAATTTCGTCCAAAATAGGGACTACCATATTTCGACTAATACAATCACCGCCCACTGCATTGGAAGTTATGGATAGGATGCTCTTTTTAACGTCGCAGCTAGAAAATGGATTTAGAGTGAATTCAGGGTAAGTTGTATTTGGTGCAGAAGAAAGATGATTAAGTGTATTTAATTTATCCGCAGCATTTATAGGCGAAGAATAAGAAAAGTGCTGGTTGAGGGAATTAATATCTAAATTATTAGGGACTGTTTCTAGTGATGGCTTTCCTATACCCAGACTCCTGAGGAATTGCCATACTTTCGCTGGGTTCTCATTGTCTACCGATTTGTGTATGTAACGACGAAGAGCGTCCCTACACACCCTGTTGCAGTGATTACGCGATACTTTGTATTTATTTTTATAATAATCGGTGGGGCGGAGTTTCATCACCGTCTTAGCTACATTTTTCCTATGCATGAGCCGTTTAATATCATCGGTAAGCCAAGGAGCAGGCAAATGTTTTATTTTTATAGCGCGCATGGGAGCATGCCATCATAAAGATCAGTGATGACAGTATTAAAAGATGAAATTTGTTCATTGATATCATCAGTATTTAAAACAGATGACCAATCTAGATTGTTAGCGTCGAGTTTCAGCTTTTCTAAATCAATACCATTAAAGTTCCGCTGCTGAAGAATTTTAGCTTTCGCTTTAGGAGGACGAATTTTGTAAGATAAAAAGAGGAGGTCATGGTAAGAAAAAGCGTCGGCAGCACATTGACCATGTTTGGCAACATGCTCCGGAGATGATACAAGGATGATATCTAGTAATGAAGGCGTAGAGTTCGGAAAGTGATGAGTAGAAGAAAGAGGAAGAATATGTAGATTACACGACTCAGTGACGGATTTGAAGGTGCTTGCTCTAGAATCTAGTTTCAAGAGGCAAGTATTAAAATCGCCCATGATGATCGTGTGGTTATATAGTGGGCAGAGATCTTCAAGATATTTTTCAAATGACTGAAAGTAATTAATACGCAGGGAAGGGCAATAGTAGACTCCTAAAAGAATCTTGGCGTGATTAAGAGTGACTTCCATAAAAAGATGTTCACCTGCATTTGACGGTGGAGGTTGTGAAGATACATTCAATACTGAATAGGAAAAATAATCGCGAATATATATAGCCACACCTCCACCACCACTGCTGGTGCGATCATTACGGATTAGATTAAAGCCGGGAAGAGAATAAGAGATAGAAGGAAGGCAGGGTTTAAGCCAGGATTCTGAAATAAGAATGGCATGAATGTTAGTCTTGAAATGATGTCTGCATATCGTGATAATGAGCCGGGATGCTTTGTGCATTTAGGTGGATAACATTGAAGTTTTTAGGGACATCAGAGAATTGTGCAGTCAAAGTATCATTCAACATAGGCAGACTAATTAAGCTATCGTTGCTACTGTCTTCAGAGTAACAGGATAAGAAGTCATCGCTATCAGCGCTGCTTGAGCTATCTTGGTGTAACATTAAACTAAGCTACTAAAAATAGATAGGTAGGTAGGTATCAACTAAATGCTTAAAAACAAAATACTAAGTAAAATAAAATACAACTAGCTAAATCTATTAACTCCTCCTGCCGGTTGTGTATTGCAAAGGAAAATATATATAAAGTGGTAATAAAATCTTATGTTGTTCATCGTGGCAAGCATGGATGGCCAGGCAACAAGATAAATATATATATATATAGAAATAAAATAAAATAATGAAAAATTATGATGTACCAGTTACTTAAAAAGTAATAAAAACAAAATAACGACCAAAAAAAATAAATCTAGTTACTGTAAACTCTAATGATAGCATAGACTTGCTAAGATCTAACAGAAACTGAATTTGTCTCAGTCTTAAAAGTATGTAAAAATAAAGTAAATTTATAAATGATCTAATACTAAACTTGTTTATATATAACAAAAATAATATGTAAACATTAGACTTCTAAAACAGACCTTTTCACAAATTACAAAATTAAAGCACTATTAAAATATGTACTTAAAGTTTATGGTAAAAGTATAGCATCATGATATGTACGCGTATTGTTATTATACATGCAACGATTAATTTATAGATTCAGTGCATTTGTACTTTTGTGGCCAAATGGCTGAATACTCCAAGTGGCCAAAAGACTTGATATCATCAAATGCATGTCACTGTCAAATGTCAGTCTACGTACGTCATACGTCTACTGTGAATTTCATTGTCAAAGAATCATATTGAGTTGAGTTCGTATTTTTGTTTACATGACAAGACAGACAAGATTTTGTGAAATATACCTTCTTTAAATTGATTTCGGTATTAAAAAGACATTCTTAATAGTAGTAGGTAGCCGTAACAGTTAAAAAAGTACAGTGAATTACGTAACGAACTAAAGTATGACCTACCTACATAAGAAAAATTATATGTAAACACAAGTGCTACGATACCAAACTGATGCTTATATTATGATCTTAGAGATTTACTTCTTGTTGGAGCGTGCAGCCCTCGTACGGCCAGGCGCCGCGTCCTTCAGCTCCTGGGACACGGGCGCTGCCTTGGGGGCAATGCATTTCACTTCGGCGATGGAAGTAACACGATGCCTTTTGCCATCTGGGCATACTATGTGGACGTAGCCATCCCGTGTCCAACACTTGGAAAGGCCAAATAGTTCTCTGCCTAACATGAATGCCTCGTGCCTAGGCTTGGTTAAGAACTCTGATAGGGTTATACCAGAGCCCTTAAAGTTCTTCTTGGCGAACCAGACTTTATCACGCATCGCAACATCTCGCAACTTGACCAAAATTGGTCGAGGTTTGTCGTCATTGGCGGCACGGCCCATTCTATGGCACCTACTAACACACCCAGCAGTGAAATCTGACAATTTGAGCTTACTTGAAACAGTCTTAGAGACAATCGCAGCAGTGTCTTCCTTGTTTTCTTCCTTTACACCATGTAAAAGGAGGATTTTGCGGCGGCTGCGCATTTCTTGAGTGTCTACGTCCCGAGCGAGCATCTCAATTTGCTGTTGGAGAGCTTGGAAAGCCGCCATGGCAAATGCCTTAAATGCATCAAAATCTGATTGGATGGTGCTTGTTGAACTTTGCGGAGTTTTCTTCAACTCACTCTCAAACTCACCAAGTCTCTTGTTAAATGCATGCATGACGTCGTAAAAAGGCTGTTTCATAGCATCCATCTTAAAGGTTATGTTGCACTTTGACCCAAACAAAGTAATGTTGATATTATGAGGATATTGTGGTATTATTAGAGGAGATTTCACATTGGCAGGTGAGTATCACTACTACTTAGTAATACTAAACATAGTTAGTAAACAATGCAGCACTTTAACTATTTTTAAAGAATATTTATATTTTTGTACTCAAATTTGCGATGTTTACACACCTACCGCCGATTGGCGAAAAAAAAGTAAAAAGATGTAGCGTGCTTACCCAGAAGATACCTATTCACTCGCGATTTGAAGACCCCCATATTGTACTTAATCGGAAACACGGACTCAGGCAGGGTATTCCATTCCTTAGCGGTTCGTATGATGAACGAAGAAGCAAATCGCTTCATTCGGGTAGATGGTATATCCACCATAAATCGGTGGCGCCTTTTAGTGTCTCTGGATGTCCGATTATAAAATGGGGATGGTGGAATCAAATCATGCAGTTCCATTGCACACTCTCCGAAATGTATCCGATAGAAAACCGATAAACAAGCGACTTTGCGGCGATGCGCGAGACTCTGGAGTCTCTTGCTTACTAATAGGTCGCTGATGAGTTTTTTGGCTCTCCTCTCAATAGCTTCCAGTGTCTCCAGCTGGTATTTAGCAGAACCATCCCAAAGGTGAGAACAGTACTCCATACACGACCGGACTTGTGCTTGGTAAAGATTAAGCAACTGTCCCGATGTGAAGTACCGTCTCACCTTAGCCAAAATGCCAAGCTTTTTTGAGGCTAGCTGGGCTCTAGACTCAATATAAGAGCCGAAATTGAGAGTTGGTGTCAAAGAGATGCCAAGAAGCTCGAGATTGTTACTTATCGGAACGGACACATCCCGGAAAGTAGGAGCCAGTAGAAATGGGCTCCGTTTAGCGGAGAAAAGACACGCCTGGGTTTTCGCAGCATTGAACTTGACCAGATTGGCATCGCCCCAATCAGAGACTTAGAGACAGTTTCGTACCTAAAAAGGAAATAAGGAACTCGTAAAGGATCACTTTGTTGTCTGTCTGTCAAAATGCTTTTTCTCGGGAACGTGTAGATGTATCAAGTTGAAATTTACATCAAACATCAAAAATTATTTACACCTACTCGGTTTACAGACTCTTTTAGCTCTAAAAAATCAAACTTGTAAGTCAACGCGATCAAAAGGGATGACTGTTTATGTCGCATATTTTCGCATATATTGCAATTTTACATAGGAATCAAAACTTATAGGGCTCCAAAAACTCAACTTCTACGATCCAACCCCCTCCCTGAAATGAAAATGAGGCAACATTTCTACAAATGGCAAAGGATAGAAAGTATACATTGCAAACGAATATCCAATACATCATTTAAAGATGTTAAACAATGCAAATGCAGGTTTTATATGTAAATAGTAAATGGTTAATAAATCGAGAAGTCGAGGCGCCAAGCGGATTGTGGTTGACCCACTGAGTGTCCGTTGTATGCGCAACAGTAACTTTAGGTCAACAATGTAATACGTGTGTATCAAATATTACATTTCTTTTAAAGTATTTTCTACACTTTATATTTTTGTACAATCAAAAATTTCACGTTACCGACGGGACTCGACCCCGCACCTTCTGGGGATCATATATCCAGGCACTGTTCCAATTCAGCTACAGTATGACCCTACCGATACGACGAAACTAATGGATTACATTTTAACCAATTAGGCATCGGTGGCGCCATCTGTAATTACTGTAATACGTGTGTATCAAGTTGAAGGATTGGTAGAAATTGTAGTTGTTCTACTAAGCTAAAGATGTCCAGTGCCTCATCATACTGCCGTCTTCGGTTTCTGGACATGCACGAGGTTCATAAACCTGATCCTGTCATAGAATTTAGCGTAGCTCATTTAATTGAAGGTATTAAGCGTTGTTACTTTTAGACTTTTTGTTTATCACACCACCGTCCCAGCCTGTAATCTATGAATTTCTTGACCGCCCATGTATATACCAAGATAAATATTTCTAGAATTATTCTTGGTATATCAATTAAGTATGTATAAGGTATCTTTGCCATTGTACTTGGTCATGCGGATTTCCGTATCAAGTTCTACGCTGTTTTTTTTGTTTTTACATGTCACTTATTGTATTCTTTCGAATTTCATAACACTCTTTGTATTTTCCTCAGTATTATCAGACATCATCAGTTTGATATTTATAAACCTCTTGGGTCAGCTCACTGACACCATTTACACAATAATGAAACTAAGAATGAAATGAAATTGCATTTGTTTTTCATAATATAAGAAATTTTAGTTCTTTAGGTATGAGTACTTGAACTATTATTTATTATATGGTTAAGGTATGAGTCTTAATGGCTCTTATGATAAACTGAGGGAATCCTACTAATATTATAAGGCGAAAGTTTGTGAATATGTTTGTGACTTCTTCACGCTAAAACTACTCAACCGATTAAGCTGAAATATGGTATGTAGATAGCCTAGACCCTGGAATAACACAAGGCTGTTTTTTATCCCATTATTCCTACGGGAACGATGTTTACGCGGGTAATACCACGGGGCAGAGTTAGTTAAATATATTTCAGGTATGGTTGGATGAAGATATCGCTAGGTCGAATAAATACTTTGTACCACAGCGACGTGGGGTTAGGACGTCGCTGTTGTAACATTATTAAGATAGTTTAAAAACTAAAACAACCGACTTCAATGCCCCGCGAGTCAATTTCAGTAGCAAGTTTGAGACGTTTATCGTCATATCTCTGGAGATACTTATCAGATCTCGATAAAATTACAATGGGACCACTTCGGAAACGTACCCTACCGACAACAAAAATAATTATTCGAATCGGTTCAGAATTGACAGAGTAATCTCGTAACATACACACAAAAAAAAAACAAAAAAACATACAGACGAATTGAGAACCTCCTTTGTTTTTGGAAGTCGGTTGATAAATACTTTGGTGTTTTTTTACTAGTCATTTCTAACAGCAAAATTCTTTCTACCTATATTCGTTCTATCTATTCGGATTTTAAGTGTCTAGGAACTAAATTAGACCTAGATATTTCATATAAGTAATGTGTTCACCAAAAGGGCCACTGTGAAATGTGCACATACATTTTTCGATAAAAAATCCATTGGTGCACGGCGGGGATATGAACTCGCTACCTCTGGAGTCAAAGCCGTCCATTCTCCCACTGCGCCACTGGGCCCAGAAAGGTTCAATCAATAAATACCTTCAGAAACTGAGGACATCTAACAGGCTTGCCTTATGGAAATACGTAAGATCCAATCTATTTCTAGGTAGACAGGACTTGTAGGTACTAATACGGTCTTTGAGCTGACAGGTGTAACGACCACCTGTCAGGGACAATTTACTTGTTTATTTGTAAGCGAATTGGCTAGCACTAATGGTGGATTGGGATCTGCGTCCCTTTTGCCAACATCTCGTACAATTAGTAAAACCATTCCTATTTCGACTAATTTTTAACAGACTTCAAAAAGGATGTTTCTTAATTCGACCGTAATTTTTTTATTACGACACGAACAAGCAATTTCACTTTCAAAGTGTCAATACTGAATCAGCAACATTCGTAAAAAGGAACGAACTTACATTACATCGGGCCTGATGTAAATAAGATCGCTTGGATCGTTGGGAGACTACCGTTCCCATTCTAGGCCCAGCGTTGGTAAGTGACGATGCGGTCTTGGATAGTATCCTCGAACGCATCATCACTTACCAACTTGTGAGATAGTGGTCTAACGCTAGCCTGTATGATATAAAAAGTGGTGGATATAAAAACCTTTTTAAGAACTGAACGGATTTTCATGAATCAAAGCTAAGAACAATATCGGTTAAGACACCTATCAAACGAAAAAAAAAGCCAAATCAAAATCGCTTACATTGATTTCCAAAATTAATCAGCCTACATGGTCTTTTTAACCGATTTCACAAAAGAGGAGGAGGTTCTCAATTTTTATTTTTATTTTTCATGTATGTTCAGTGTTCACCGATTACTCGAAGATGCCTGAACCGATTTGGAGAGTTCTTTTTTTGTTTCAAAGGGGGGTACCCTTCCCAGGTTGTCCCATTTAAATTTTAACGAAACCAGCTGAGCCGTTTTTAATATATAAACATTTGTATTACGACGCATTTACTTATCTCGACGACTTACTACTGGGCTTGGCACTTTACTTACTAGCACAGATTATGTAATAGTTACTACGTCTACTGGCTACTTTGACTAGCGCGATGTTTAAAGTCGGTTCTTTTAGTTTTCTAAACGATCTTAAAATTGTAATATTATTTCTGATAGACATGCATTTGACCGCTGTGTCACAGAAAAGATAATAGTCGCTGTGCCGCCGGATGCGAACTACGATGTAGCATGCTTGCTTAGAAGGTACCCCACAGATATCATATATACAAAGATCTGTGAGGTACCCGTTCACTTGCGACTTAAAGACACCTGAATCACAGATCTAAACCTACGTCGAGAAAATTCTACTAAAGATACGTAACTTACAGCCGCTATATAACATCAATAATGTTACAAATTCAATACAATACATAATTTAACACAACATCTGTATCTTTAATTGCATCGGGTGCAATGTGATAGGGACAATTGCGGCTTTATGATCAAAATGATAACATTTAACATAAGATAACATATCATCAGCGATATGATAACTAATTACAATGCATATTTAATATAAAAATCTATAAAAATTAAAACTAACCACAATAACTTCTAAGATTTCATCAAAAGATGCTTCCTCTTATAAAGAAATTAATATTTCGAAAAAAATATTTTTATTACTAACTATTTAACCTAATTTTAAGAGTAATGACGCAGTCAAATATTATCATTATTGTATTGAAGACAAAAATGAAACGAGACGATGGATAACTGACTGAAGTCCAATCCACATAGCATTATACGAGTACATTGCATTATATCATTTGGTACTATATGATATTTCTTATCAGTTCTGCAATCTCATATATCAACAATATTATACTAAAATGCGAAAGTCAGTTAGTAAATTTGTTTGTTTGTAGTTTGTTTGCTGAAGTGTTGCACAGTGATGTGCCGTACACAATATCATCATCATCATCTCCCTTCCCTTATCCCACTTAATATATAACATCAAAGAAAATTAATCTACGAATTCAATCATTCAACCAAGTTCTAACCAGCAGTCTTAAACACTATCTGTCTTTAGAATATCTTTAGATATTCTAGCCTCGTAATTGTCACGACGGGACGTCAACAACTCTATAGAGTCTATTGCACAAAGTAGTAATACCGCCATAGTCACGGTTCGGAGATTCCACCGGTTTCTATGCATCAACGTTAACGTTGACAGTACGTAAAATATCACGTTACATGAGCGGTCATCGTGCACTAGATAGACCAAATTTTATTCATTAAATATATCTAGTACACCTCTGTCTAGTTTTTGATTACCTTTCTCGGAAAATATTGTTAAATCTAAGTCCTAATAAAGAGGTTCTGCTTTCTAAATTACTAGAAGACACATTAAAAGTATATGTTAAAAGTATGTATTATGGTAAAGCAAATAGATATGACCAAGTGTTCCATTAAGTTCCAGTGGTATTAAAAAACGAATCTGAAATCTATAGTTCCTAGCGCTTAGATTAAATTATTGTTATTCATATTCAATCGTTCGATTAGATAGGTACCAAAACAGGAAGTAGGTGTAATAATATTATTAGTTTACCGTAGACAAGTAGCGCAATAATTTGTGAATTTTTTGTCTACAGTTACTGTTCTACAACCTAATATGTGTAACACGCAGAGCTCCTATAAAAATGAATTCAGCTGACAGAAAGACCTTCAAGTTTATTCAATTTTCCCAGCCAACAAGTCTGGTCAACACACTCAGGTAAGTGCACGATACGCTTACCGTCCGTCCAACGGTCCGGCTAACCGGGTGAACGTGTTATGTGTTCTGCATATCCTACTACACCGTGAGATGTTCGCACGTGACCATTCAGCTGTGATGGCAAGGTCACGAGGCGATTAGTGGCGTCTCAGAGATTTAGCTGTAAATCTGACTTAGACGAGCTTATAGTTGGATGCTCTCGGAATTAGAGATGAGACGTCGAGTCAGTACATGTAAAGCACGTTATGGATATGAAGTTCAAATTAACACTGAAAGTTATGCAGCTATGTTTGTACTCGTACGTAACCGCGGGATGGTCTTGCAGTATTTACATCGTACATTGAATAATGGCATTGATAGGCAGATGATGATAAATCAGAAGCCATCACAGCTGATATGTTCTGGCGAGAAAGACATTTAGGCCATACTTTGTCACAATAAAGGTCACCTAATCACCTATTTCAAACTCACGTATCAAATACCTAAAAACCTAATCGTCGCAGAAAAAAGTTGCGGTGAGTAAATACCTATCTCAATTAAAGTCATATTATGTATTCTATTCATTTTTCATATCCCTACAGACTAATATATCTATATAGGTTTTTAGGTTTTCATGGTCACTGACATTATTATCATAACTGTTAACGAAAGAGGGTAGTCCGTTTCGTTTACTCCGTGCTCGTAAACATTACTTCGACTCGAAATCTACAGTTCATCCGTGATCATGGCGCTTGCAACAGAGCCGAAATATCGGAAATTCATAAATATTAAAAAAACACGGCATATATCCCGTTAACAGTTATAATAATAATAATATTGCTATTCTTGTCAGTCCTTCGCCGAGAGCTAGTAGTAAGTTGGTCGTATATCTTCTAATGCGAGAAACTCTGGCTAGGATCTTACCGCAGCTTTAGACGCACTGCTGTATCTGGAGCGACAATTGCATATTAAGTATATATATGCAGTTATGGGCCGTTTCACGAGAAACAGTTAAATTATTTCAAAATTCAAGTAGGTATAGAGTCTTTAACATATTGCATGTAGCTTCTAGCGGCTTTGTCTAATCATCGGTTGGAAACTTTTGAATATATCTTTAAATTTATAATTAAAGTCCTATTTTAACTTAATATCATTCTTTACAAATATATTAAAATAACCGAGGCATATGAAAAACATTAATCGAAAAGAAATAAAATCAATTCCACAACTTAACAAATAATTCGTTGGGAGGTGGGTTCTTTTCTCAACTCTTGCTATTTTCAATCGACTTTCAAAAAGAAGGAGGTTCTCAATGTTTTTTCTTTTGTATGTTATATATATGTTTTATTACTCCGTCAATTGTGAACCAATTTGAATGATTATTTTTTTTAATCGGTAGGGTACATTTCCGAGGTGGTCCCACAGGTCCCACTGTAACTTCGTCGAGATCTGATACGTATCTCCAGAGATATGACGATAAACGTCTCAAACTTGCTACTGAAACTGACTCGCGGGGCATGGAAGTCGTCGGTTGTTTTAGTTTTTAACTATCTTATTAATTCATTATTAAAATTCACTTTGCGACTACTTAGCATTTACGATATACTTTATTGGAAATGAATGTAAGATTGAGAAATGAATATACAAGAGTCTATATTCTGAGTAGCAATACTAATATTTTTAATCGGTGGCAATACGGACAAACGAACGAAATATTATAGGAGCCAGTTGAGAGCCAGTTCCCATTCTAGGCCTAGCGTGCTTACCATCTTCCACCGCATCATCACTTACCAACAGGTGAGATAGTGGTCAAACGCTAGCCTAAAATATCTTTATTAACGCGCCATAGTTTTATTTAATAAACTTACTCCGCACGCAACTTTGTGATAAAATCTGAAACGGTATAGCGGCATTCCTTCCGTGATCGATATTTTCAAGATTCAGATCGCAACGAGAGTTTAAACTCATATCATAAGCGTAGTAAGGATAATAGACCGACTGGGGGCGATACCCCCTTGATAAATCAACGTTAAGTAATAAAGTACACGTTACTTTTCACTTATTATTTAAATATATTTTAGTGATAATTCTGTGATAGCATAGCTGACAAGGATCCTTCCATTCCATTTTGCGTGGATTATAACTTCATACTTCAATCAGTATAAATGTAGGTACATCAAGTCCTTTTAAAAATGTGCACGAAGCTCAAACATGCGACAATTGATATGATTCATTTATTTTGTTGTTGATCTATAATTCATTAACAATTGTAATTCTACTTTTTCATCTTCATGGTCTGATGTCGATAAATTGATAGGAATCAAATGGTCAAGTTTTCATTTTAAATTCAATGCGTTAATATTTCGACTATTTATCTATGTTAAACATGCCTAATTTTACATTATATAATAATATTTAATTACATTTTTATATTGCCTATACACAGAATAATTGCTCTGACTTCACTTTGTCATCAACATGCCTAGACCTAGACTAACAAATGAGAAAATCAATAAATTAATTAACTTATTAATTTAATCATCAATCGATCATCGATTGATTTGATTGTTTGCCTCATTTGTTGGTAATGGCAAAAATAAACCCACAGCAAAAATTGGAACGATATCCATCAACTGTTTTGATTGGTTTTCTTATTTGTTTGCTATTTCCACAAAAGTCAAACTGCAAAAATTGGATTGCCAATATTTTAGCTTGATAAATATTAGAATGGAAAGAGTCCTTTTATAGTATTGCTTTCAAAGCAATATCAATGCTGCCCCTTGAGACATCCCTGAATCCGTCCGCGACGTGCACCAAGGTGATGTGGAAACAAAATTTAGTATTCCGCTAAATTTTTTACGCGGTTGCAAAAACAGACTGATCCGCCTTCTGAATCGATATTTGATATAGCGAGATGATCTCTGTCGAAACTGTTAGCGAATTATTTCGCAAAATGGATTTTGTATTGTTTTGAAAGGTTTCGTTTAGAATATCGGTTTCAGCGGTTAACAATGATGGATTGTCTATTTTATACAGGGTTTCAGTTACATATATCTGAAGAACCAAAAACTCAATTTTGTTACTAAAACGAAATGGCTTATTGAAGGTGTTTTAACATTTTTGATACTCGACATGAACATGACCACTACTTCACCTAAATGACGATGCAGTTTAAGATGGTATCCATGCTTGCCTGGAAGAGGAAGACAGCAGTGAGACGAGACGAGACAGGACTTTAGTTCGATCCAAATAGCGAACTATCCCAATATCCTAGTTTAATGAATATTACTAAGAGTCTTTCTTTTTATGACTGCATTAACAATTTTATAGCAAACATACAAACAAACCTTGAGAAGTTCTAATAATTACAACTCAGAACCTCAAACACCCACTGCTATCTCCATATCAACATTTAACGTCAAACTTAATCGAGAATGAACACCTGTGTACCCATAACGCTCTACGGTGGAACACCTTGCAAAGTACTCATTGACGCTTGACTTACTTCGCGTATTGGCTAACAGTGCGGTGAACTACCGATCTAGTTACCGCTCACGCAACTGAGCCTTAATCTTTCGTTACATAATGTTTTACTTTACATAAGGGAAGCGGCACTGATAGTGCCATATTGACAAACCTCTGTGACAATGTTTCTTAGGTTTATTTAATTTGTTGACACTTGAGTGTTTATCACGAAAATAAACATCTTATTTACTATATGTACCACAAAAAGTTTTTTTGTTAAAAACGAAAAAATGTAACTGGCGTGGATTAAAAACTATACAGGCATCATATACCGTAAGATTATCATTCGAGAATATTGTACTGCCTTTGACTGCCTTTTCCAATCCGAGGTATACTAGAAAAATTAACTTCTAAAGATCAAACGTAAAATTAACTTCTGAAGATGTGTCCTTTCTAAGAATTTACAGTAATCTGCATTGTATCTGAATGGAATAGTATTCTCATCAAACTATCTTGGAAATATTTAGACGGCTCACCTATTAAAGTGGTCTCCGTTGCTAATAGAGTTACTAGCTGATACCCGTGACTTCGTTCACGTACACCAAGAATTTAGTAGCCTATGTTCATCCTCATGCTATAAAGTATCTCCTTGTTAAATTTAAGTAAGATCGGATCGTCCGTTTAGGCGTGATTAGGTAACAAACATACAGAGAGACGGAGATACAAACGTTTTTATAATATTAGTATGGAGTTCGTGCGTTGCCAACCTGTTTATAGTATTTCTAAGGAGTACATCACATTTATTCAAACATATAATATCTACGATTTATTCTCGTAACGTAAATGAGCTCTTACCTTTTATAAGCACATTCGCATCCGACACTCGTACAGAAATATGGCAGTTTCAACTTCTTTGCAGTTCGTAAAACTTCAGCCTTGGTTTTGAAACGTCTTCCTGTACGTGCATTCATTTTATATTCACGTTAACTTTGCACTCTCAATCTGCTCCGAGTGTTATTTTCACTTTAGAAACTTTTAAGACTGCATTATATAAGTAATTGTTCTGGTCCTTCCCTAACTTTATAGGAAAATAAGCATCGAGATTTATATTATTTCATATTTCTTTAATATTGAATTAAGTGTGTTTAATTGAGTTTGTTTTGAATACCTTCAAAATAAACTCAATTAAACACACGTAATATATTGTCTTCACTGTCACTGTCTTTTATGTGTGTCTGTTTATGCTCTAGAAATGCTCTAGAGTAAAAAATAATATCTCTACATTTTCACAATATTCTTCAGTATGTTAGAGAAAATTTTACGCATAGGTACTTATTGAAGTTATAAACTTTTTTATGAGAGTAAGAACAACATTATTGTCACTGTTTTGATCTCCGCTAAACCAATACTCTTTATCTCTACAATTTCACGACTTTCTTCAGTATTTTCCTCACTATCACTAAAAGATGTTGACCGTTCAAAATCGATGGTAACATTGCTGTGAGGTGGGTGGTGTCCTACGTCATTCTGACGGTGGGCGGAACCCAGAGTGATAATAGTTAAGCTGGGGGCATATAGTGGCACAATTTAATCTTATTAGCTAACTAAAACATAATGAAACTAGCTGACCCGGCGAACTTCGTACCGCGAATATAAATAAACTGTCCAAGTGCGAGTCGGACCTGCACACGCAGGGTTCCGATTGAACAAAATTTGCGTAAAAAACGGGTGTCTTGTATGGGGACCCCCCTTTATTTTTAATTTAATTAAGTTTTTATTAGTTAGTCTTATAGCAGCCATTGTAATACACACCATGAGTAAATTTGAAGTCTCTATCTATTAAGGTTTGTAAGATCAAGCATAAAAGTCTCAAAAACACGTTTCTTGTATGGGGACCCCCTTTAATATTTTATTTTATTTTGTTTTTATCGGGTTTTATACACAAATAGCGAATACGGAAGCGCCATAATGACAACCATCAAAATATGTCAACACAATGACAAATAAACTGGCCAAGTGCGAGTCGGACTCGCACACGTAGGGTTCCGATTGAACAAAATTTGCCGGAAAAATTAAGTATCTACATAGTTTTAACATCGATATATATAAATACCGTGTCAATACTAAACATGCTTATTTACTACAACGCCATCTAACGAATGTCGAACGAACTTCTAACACCCACCAAGTGAACGTTAACACAAAGGTCAGTGACCTTTTTGTTGGTTACCATCGTTCATAGATGGCGCTATAGTAAAAACACGTTTTTTGTATGGGGACCCCCTTTAATTTTTAACTTTGTTCTGTTTTTAGTATTTGTTGTTATAGCGGCAACAGAAATACATCATCTGTGAAAATTTCAACCGTCTAACTATCACGGTTCATAAGATACAGCCTGGTGACAGACGGACAGACAGACAGACACACAGACAGACAGACAGACAGACAGACGGACAGCGGAGTCTCAGTAATAGGGTTCCGTTGGTACCCTTTGGGTTCGGAACCCTAAAAATTCTACACGAACCAACAATGACAACCTGGGACAACAATCAAAATTCAAAATATTAAAATTTAAATACCTACGCGATAATCCGAGTAATCTGGATATAATAGGTTGTCGATTCGAACCCCTTAATTTAATACGTGATTCAAATTTCAATTCGAGAGTGGAAAAGAGTCTACCCTACCGTAACGAAGGGACGAACGTCAAATGTTTGACAGGAAAGTAGGTAGAACAGTTTATATGGGAAAATGAATTTTTTGTTATTGCAATTTTTCCTAATTTTCTCACCGTTTAAACGTTCCCTGAATTACGACAAACATTTTAAAACCAAAATCAGCTAAATTGGCCCAGCCGTTCTCGAGTTTTAGCGAGACTAACGAACAGAAATTTATAACTTTAATTTGACGAACTAAAGCTAAAATCTTCGGGCCAGACATTGCGGGCCAATCTGGGTTGATACGTTAATAGACTACAATAGCATAAAAACGTGACACCTGGAAGGGAGGTCTTTGCCCTGCAGCACAGAATAATGAATAGTACAACCTGCAGTGAGGCAATTCAGGCTCAAAATAATATGAAAAACATTCCCGTTAATATTCATTGATAGAGACCTTTTTGTAGTTCGATTTAATTTTCTACTGAAAACAAACCAGTAAGTACTTTAATAGAGTACTTGATTACATTGGCTCTGTTATTATTATTGTGCAAAAAACGTTTAAGAGGAACGACATCACCTGGACGTAGTCACGTTAGTAATCTGTGACCTGGGCCCCTGGGCGCTACTAATTTCCAGTTTGAAGTTTTAGGTGTCTATCTCATTATCTCTGAATATACATACCAATCAATTCTTTATAACATGTATATGGGACCAATATGCAGCGTTATCATTTCGAAAAAAAAATATGTCTATACGATTTTATCTGACAATTGAGCTAGTGGTCTGTCTTATCTACATTATCTATTTTTCTATCTATCTATTAAGGTTTATCGATTCATTATATCTATCGGTAGTGGTAGGACTTCTGCTAGTCCGCCTGGGGCGGTAGCACCACTTTGCCAATTAATTCAACAAATGAAAGAACAAATGAAATGGGAAAGTGTAACAGTTTGAATGTCAGTGTGTCGAGTAAAATTACAGAGCATGTGAGATTTAACATCTATATGTCTCGAGGTAACAGGCGCAATGCAGTGACAAGCAAAATTCTGGCTGTGCAGAATGCCGTTGGTTCTGTAATACGTAGACGTCATCGCTTACCATCAAACAAGCGTATTGCTTCTCCTGTCACCTTATCATAAAAAATATGATTAAATACACGCTAGTTAAGAATATTTTAATGAAAGCACAACGTTAATGAGTCCAACCATCATCTGACGTTACAAATAGAAAATATTGTATCAAGACTAGACTTTATACTATCCAAACAGCCATTTGATTACATTAATGCATGCATTACTGTTTGCATTAGCCTTAATGAAGTATTTGATTAGCTGGCTGCATGCATTTATTTTCCATTTGCGCACTTCAAGATAATTTTAGTGCCAATTCTAGGATAACAATTGCAGGCCATGTTAGAAGCCTTCAGGCAGAAAAACAACTCTGATAGCTTGCCTTAAATAGACACGGGCTAGCCACTCAGCCTATACCAACATACTTTACGTAGAGAATTTTAAACACAAACTTTTAATTAACGCAATAATTTCATAGAAATGCTTTTGGCCACTAATGGACGTGTACGAGTACATGCTTTACCAGAAGTTATAGATTAATTAAGATTGAGAGGATTAGGATAGGAGAGGGGAGGAGCCTTGTTTTAATAATTAAAATAGTTTAAAAACTAAAACAACCGACTTCTATGCCGCGCAGTTTATGCAGTTTCAGTAGCAAGTTTGAAACGTTTATCGTCAAATCTTTGGAGACACTTATCAGATCTCGATAAAATTGCAATGGGACCACGTCGAGAGTATACCCTTTCGAACTAAATTTTTTTTATATCTGTACATTTTTTTTTTAATTGGCGAAAATATCGATAAACATACATTAAAAAATACATACACACACACGAACATCATTCATTTTGGAAGTAAGTTAAAAACTAAAAACTTAGCGTTAAAATGAGTAAGTTTTTAGTTTTTAAAATAAGGCTAATAGAGAAACTGCACAGTAATTCCACTGCATAGGATTCATGTTAATTTCCATGCGCCTACCGTTTAAATAATTCTCTAGTTAAAACAGTAAGTATGTCACCGCACCGCGAATTTCCACTCTCCGGGAAATTGGAGCGGCTCGTTCATTTCCTGCGATATATCCCGGTTTACAGCTCACATTTTAAATCACGGAAGAAGTAAAGTGGGCTCTTATTTTTATTAGTTTCATAGAGATAAAGATAATTTATTTGTCCGAAAATCCGAGCATGCATACAAAAGTAATAAAGTAAAAGTAAGCAATTTGGTGTAATATTGACAAGTAGAGTTATTCTCATATCATCATCATCATCATCATCATCATCAGCCTATCTCTGTCCACAGCTGGACATAGGCCTCACCTATGGCACGCCACTGAGCTCAATCTTCAGCTCTGTTTCCAACCGCTGCCATCCAGCTTGCGTACTTACGCAATTAGCCTTGTTTTAAAAAGTAAAAACTGACTTTTTTGTAAGTACCTGGTGCTTGAGTTACTTCCATTATATTCTTGTTATTTAATTAGACGGACTTGCCATCAACACCAATATTATAAATGCTAAAGACAGTTTGTATATTTGTTTGTTTTGGACTTCTTTACAGCCAAACGGCTGGGACGATTTATTGACTATACTATACGATGCTTTTAACGCGGGCGAAGCCGCGGGGCACAGCTAGTTCTAAGACGCCAAATCTTATTGAGCAACAAATAATTTAGAGCGCTAGAATAATATTCACAATCGGAATAAGTTTCAATGCAAGGTGTCTTTTTTTAATACGCTTTTATTAGCTTCAGACGTATGTATGTTTGTATGTTAGTATGTAACGGAATCTTTGAACATGATTTTAACCCCCTTCAAAACGTCGGATTAACTCGAAATTTGGCATGCTTATTAAGGACCGATGACAATAAATAAATAAAAAAAATAAATAAAAAAAAAATCGGCTAAGAAATGAAAAATAAATAATAGTTTAAAAAAACTAAAAAAATACGCTTTTATAGAAAATCCAACTAAAAAATAGAAAATAAATTTTAATAAATTTGAATTAAAAACAGTGTAAGAAACGCTTTTTTTACAATAAAATCATTTTTTCTTACATTTTTTTCAATTCAAATTTATTAAAATTTATTTTCTATTTTTTAGTTGGATTTTCTATAAAAGCGTATTTTTTAGTTTTTTTAAACTATTATTTTTTCGCCTCAATTGCATATCACTCAGAATGGCATTTGAACCGACCGAATAATGGAGGAGGTATCAATTCGTCTGTATTTTTTAGCCATCTGCCAAAAAAGGAGGACGTTCTCAATTCGTCTGTTTTTTAGGGTTCTGTACCTCAAAAGGTAAAAAAGGAACCCTTATAAGATCACTTTCTTGTCCGTCTGTCCGTGTGTCACTACCGATTTTTCAGGAACGGGTGGACCTAGCAAGTTGAAATTTATACCAGATACTGAGATCTATTATATTAGGTGTATAAAAATCAAGGCCCTGAGTCAACACGATAAATAAATATGGGCAAATTTAGATTTTCCTGAAAACTTGTAAGAATTAAAAATTCGCAAAGTACTCATTGTATCAGCGGTTAATGTCCCAAGCCGATTTTTCGAAATAAGGCTGTGAACATTTTAATAATAAGTAATCCGTCCCACTAAACATTTCACCACTCGCAATTTTAATCATGACTAAAATATGAACACTTGAACAAATATTGAAATTGTTAATATTTTTGTAGGATGATTTACATTTTACATTATGTACTTAGTGAGTAATAAGATATTTTAAGTATGAATAATCAACTAAGGCCTATGAAAAACTGCATATGATATGTGTATCTTTGTATCTGTGATTTGCGTGTTTGTCTGTGGCATCGTAGCGCCGTAAAACTCATCGTCTCTATTTTACAAGCTTTTATTTAATTTCATCATCATCATCATCATTATCAGCTGTTATCAGTCCACTGCTGGACGCAGGCCTCCCGCTAGACACACAACTGAGCCCGATCTTCGGCACTTTGTTTCCAGTAACTGCCCACCGCTTTGCGAATGTCGTCGCTCCACCTAGTGACGGGTTGAGTAGTTGAGTAGTGACTACGCTACGTTTGCCGATTCGCGGTCTCCACTCTAGAACCAGTCTGCCCCAACGGTTATCGGTCCTACGGCAGATATGATATATTTATCTAACTTGCAATGTATGTATGTCTGTATGTCACTATGTATGTTCAGTTGGAATGTTGTTAGTTCAAAAGTGGAGTTATTGTTAAGTTATTAGCACTCATTTCAGCGCTGTCTATAGTCACAGAATAAATATTAGTTCACGTTTTATTTAAGAAACAACAGCATAGGCATCAATATTAACATAAAATTTATTTAACTTTAACAGTAGATTGTAAGAGAAATAACAGGTACTTACCCTGCCTTATTTTAAAAAATATTATTTTACGCTGTAACTGCGTGGGTAGGTATTTATTTCTTGCCTAGCGTTAAATGACGAGATCAGGGGTATTTCTGATGAAAGAACAGGGACTTAATGTATTTATTAGCCCCAGGAAATTTACCCTGTTTACGTTGATGTTTGTATGAAAAATTAATAATATTCTGTGTACTTGTTGCTGGGATAATAGAAAATAAACGAAACGAACCTTACTGTAGTCACTTTGAACTTTGGTATTATAATGTTACTGAAATTGTTTGGAACAAGCTTGTTTACAGAAACGTGTCGAGAATTAATCGTGGCGGAAGGATCAACACTAAATACGTCAAAGTAAGTGTACATTTGGCTGTTATACAACGTAGGTAATATTTACTTAGTGGTCTGACTTTTTTAACAGTCGGGTTTTTTATAAAGACAAACAGTTGACCATTATCTAATTAGCACCTCTAGACAATATACAATTTCTATTAGCGTTCCCGCCAAACGCAACTTCAATATGTACAGGAATGACACTTCTGTTATCCACAACGAACAGCATTGTCATTGTCATTCCCTTATATTTGAAAGTGGCGTTTAGCGCGTTTATTTGCCAGTTCCCATTCTAGGCCTAGCGTGCTTACCATCTTCGACCGCATCATTACTTACCAACAGTGAGATAGTGGTCAAACGCTAGCCAATCAATAAGTTATTAAAAAAAATGAATTATGTGGAGAGGAATATAAAGCAAGACTCTTGAAGTAATCAACCCAAAACACACGGATCTGAAAAGTGGGTTTAAAGTGAAGTGAAGTTAAGTGACAAGTGGTTTCTGAAAATAATTTTAAAAAATCCATTGCGGTATGGCATATTGCACATTTTGATTTCAAAGCTCGAGTTGGATTTCCTTGTTACAGAAATCCCCATGCAAGAACTTGATGGATTATTCTGTATATATACGTAGATAAACTAAGTAGATTGAAAGTCAAATGGGTCCGAAACCGGTAGAACATAGATACATTCGAATCGGAAAAAGGTTGCGTAAAACTCATTGAAAATTAAAGCAGACAATTTTGCCGTATCTGATAAAAATTGGGCTCAATACACCTTAGGGTTCCCCAAGGTACGCTACAAATGTCTACGTAGGCGTCTACCTACGCACAGCAAAAGATTGATATTAGCAAATTTTCATGACAAAATCTATAGATATATAGAGAATAAGCAACTGGCCAAATTCTTTGGAGCGATTTCATTAGAGTCATTAGTAAAAGTCCTTTCATGGATAATATCAAAGTTCAAACTAAACATGCTAATAGTGTTCTTTATTAGCAAAGTGGGTATAACTCGTATGCAAACAAGAAGCCTGACATGCGAGAGGTCACAGTAACAGGTTAAGGTCACTGCTGACCAAACGATGAAAAAATGGGCCCTTGATAACACAATAAAGGGAGCGCCAGTAAGGTTGACCTTTATACTGTTAGTTGAAGTAATGGGATTAACTTTTTTTATAATGTGTCTATATAGTGTTTTAAGCAAAATTTTGGATTGCTAGAACTTTGAACGACATAGCACTCGTTACCTCGAGATATCTACGTGTGTCTCTGGACAGGACATCCCAAAAACATGTTTTGTAATTTAGATTAAAGAAAATCTTTGGAATTCAGAGTCATGCGTATCATAAAAGCTAAGCTTAAAATTGTAAGGTTACAAGGGAATAGAAAAGAGGAAAACAAGACTTGATAGGTTAGCAGAATTTACTTAATACATAATGAAATAAGTACTATTACCATGGAAATTTGATTAGCACTTACGCTTTATATTATTACGCACATGCATTATAAGTTACATAGGCCTATTACTCAGTAGTAGAGGATTCATACCTAGTTATCCATAAACAGCGAAGTTTTAGTATTATGTCACGGGGAAAATCCAATCGTTAATCATTGATCTCATCCCGTTTTGGACTGTTATGACAACGATATAGGCTCAACCATTTTAGTACAGTAAGGACCTGTTGCACCATTTACAAGTAAAATTATTTTTACGAGAAGTCTAATCTTCAGGTAACATAATGTACCGACGCATTTCTCAATATGTGAGTAACAAGTTAATAGTGTCAAACTCAAACGATAATTACTTTAGTACAATTTGCCAATTGACTATTTCTTTAAGCTGTGCCGAATCTATTGTTGCATTAGTTATACTAAACTAATTTGAAAGCTCTTAAATTCTTTTCGTCTCTATTAAACTTCAAAGGTGAAATAAAGATAGCAATATTTATAGCTGTGTCACAGAATAATGAATAGTAACTTGCTGTGTCAAAATTTTGTTCAGATTAGTTAAAGCAACAACAGGCTGTTATGTCCATGTTTTTCCACCGGCGAATTGCTCTATCCGTGTGACACAACATTTTAATATTTAGGCACGATCTTCTTACACAACTGCTATGAAGCTCCTATCTACTATGTACGTAAAGTAGGTAAGCCTATTTTACTTTATGATACTCAACTGTTGTAAAAATACATACGTAAATGGATATTAAAAAGTACAAAAAGCTCTGATTAATGAGCTACTGAACACATTACTTGAAAGTCGTGAAAGAGGACCTTAACGTGACGTGTCATCTGCTTGTACATAATGACGCATCTACCGTTTAAACCCAAGGCCTAAGCTATAAAAAGACGCGTTTGCCACAGGTGAAGCAATTTTATAATTATAAGAAAATTTGATTGATGTCTGATGAATATGACCATGATTTCGTCGTGGCTTGCATGCCACTGTTAAAATGTTCAAGAGGGTCGTTATGGGAAGACATTAACATTTAGAATTAGGTACTGTTAGAGTTAAATTATGTTATGATTCCGTGCTGATGCCTCACAGGCCTAAATCATGATTATACTCACTACCTACTAGTTTTTTTGTCGACAATCTTGGTCTAGGTTTCAGTCATGTCCGAAATACGTCCTCAGACATGGAAATAGTCAGTGCTTTATACTTTGTAATCATGTTTCAGGCTCGAATCATTATTATAGGCTTACTTGCTTTGGTTTTAAATTGGGTTTTGTTTAGTTAAGATTTACCAAAAGATTTGCTTTAACCAGAAAATAAAAGGCAGACTAAGGCTTTGGTAAAAGCTATTTATTTTCACTGTACGAAACTAGTTATTTCTAAACAAACAACAAAATTAATTTTCGTTTAGTTAAACAACGTTGTGGTCTGATCTTAAATATTTCGAAATATTTTTAGTAACATATTTAAAAAAAAACTGGCCAAGTGCAAGTCGGACTCGCACTCGCAGGGTTCCGTAATACAGTAAATTATTCTATAACTATGATTTTTCGCAACTACAAAATAAACTTTGTTTTTCATAGAGTTTGTATGAAAAACAAAGTTATATTTGCGGTCGCTATATCTCAAAAACTGCTGACTGTATCTCGTTCAAACCTATTTTCGTTGAAAGTTTTTATTGAGGTCTACAGAATATATTTTTTCTAGATTTTTCACTCCCTTACTTTAGAAGTTAGAGGGGGGGGGGGGGGGGGGGACACACATTTTACCACTTTAGACGCGCCTATCTTTTAAATGATTAACTTTGCGAAAAACTGATTTTAGCAACCTCAATGTCATTTTTAAAAACCTATCCATAGACAAACCCCACGGTTTGAAGAAATTTTTTTTTGTTTTAGTTTTATGTGTGGGATGCTTATGCTTATGCCCCCCTTAAACTTTTTTTTTTGTATAAAAATCGGAAAGCGGTTTACATAATAGATCTACCTACCAAGTTTCTTCTGTAGTCCTAATAGTTTCGGAATAAAATGGCTGTGACATACGGACGGACAGACAGACAGACATGGCGAATCTATAAGGGTTCCATTTTTTGCCATTCGGCTACGGAACCCTAAAAATAGAGATGTGCAGTATCCGGAGATATAATTATTTACATTCTACAACTATACATGTCTATAGTTTCATAACAATCTAGAACCCTCCATCCAGGATACTAAAATGACATTAATTGGAAATGTTATGTGGCCATAACACTGACGCCCCTTGATGAGCAGTACCCAAGTTAAGCCACTGAATATACAGGTTGATTCAACGCGATGGGACAGTACCTGCTAGGAAGTCCGTTACTAAAATACTGTTTATAAATAATGTATTATAAATAATACTATTTACAAGAATAATATTGATTTTGAAAAAAATATACCTATTTTAAAACTATTTTTATTAATCTAGAGAAAATCAGCAGTTACATGAAAATGAAATCAAAGTATGATGATGAATATTATATGTATTAAAATAGTAACATACTCGTACTTATGTCGTGCATGTAATTTTTCACGAATATGGTTGAGGACACCAAGCTTTTTAGCAGTTATACTTGCTTTGCATTTCCAAATGACTCCGAAATTGGACTTCGCTGGAAATGTCCACACCTAAGATTCCTATACTTCCCGATAAGGTTAGGGGAATGTTCTGAAATTGAGGAACAACTAAAAACGGAGTTTTCTTCGCCGTAAACCGCATGTTTGTGTTTTTGTTGGGTTGAACTGTACAAGATTTCGTGTACCCCAATCTGAAACCTGTATCAGCGATTGTTCCACTTCAGACACAAGTAAGTTTCTGCTAAAGGGACATTTGCACGACCTGTATATCTTGCATCTCCCGTGCTATCATCCGCATAGCAATGAATATTGTTTATTTGCAATAAATCATTAATATGCAGGATGAACAGCGTAGGAGATAGCACAGAGCCTTGTTTAATTTAATTTAAATGTTTACTCTAAAACGGTGGCATGGTCAAGGTCCCATTGAACAAATTTATCTAGATCTCTTACTGTTATAGCCCATACTGTCCATTTTAATAGACCATCCTTTATCATTCATCCTGTATATTTAGTAGTGCCTGTAGTTAAGCACTAGTCGTAAAGCTTATCTTTCTATTACAGTCTTAAGTATCCTGAAGGAAGTCTGTGGTAGTAATACGAGCTTTGAGATAGTAAGTTAATCTGCATAAGGTATAACTGCAGGAATTTTAAGCAAGTACCCTTTGTGATTTAATTGTTTCCGATTCCAGTTTAGTTTTAAACCCACGATTTTTAAACTAAAATCTTAATTTTAAGCAAAAATATTATATTTGTTGTATATAATATTATTTTCCCGATCATTATTATAAAGCACTAATGCAAAATTTGTTATCATGCCAGGTTTACAACCATGCAAGCTCGATTCCATCTTAGACAGCGTCGTCGCTTAACATAAGGTGAGATAATGGTCAAATGCTTGTTTATGCGCAATAAAAAAGTTAAGTTCTTTGGTAATGTAGAAGCGGTGAAGAAGAGTGCCCAGAAACTTTTCACAATATCTTGTTTTGTTGTCCACAGACGTCAAAACGGCTTCTAAGATTTTTTATGAAAAGTGTAGATATTTTATTGTTTGAAGCTTTTTCAGTACCTCATCATCACCGCTTGGTATCTACTCAAAAAGAAAAGCAAGAACTTCAACATTTGCAATGAATTGTTAAACACAATCCAAAATTTCATCGTACCGACGGGACTCGAACCCGCACCCCCCGGATTACACGTCCAGGTGCTCTGCCAATTAAGCCACGGTTCGATCCATCGATACGACGAAATTAGTGGATTGCATTTGTTAACCCAATTATGCATTGGTGGCACCATCTATGACTACTTATTACTTAAGTTAATCATTCGGAAGAAATCATTACAGTTTTCAAATCCGATGAGAGATGTTGCACTGCGTAAATCAAATATTATGTTTTTTGAAGTGTCATACACTTTCAAAGTGTGTGTTTTTGTCAAAGTGTGTGACACTTCAAAGAAACATAATATTTGCAATGAATTTTGAGAAAACTTAGTCTAAACATTAAAAAAACCTTGAACACCCTTGATTATTATCTAATAACGTACGATGTTCCATTCCATCTGTCTATTGAAAGCAAAAGTGATGGCACCAAACAATGCTAACAGCGGATGTATGGTAGCACGAACTCCCACGTAGTGATTTATGACAGAACGGGCATGGAGGCGGTAAGTCTTCCTTGCTTAATTTGGTCCATTGATTGACTAATGTTGGGAGGCATTTAATGGTTGGTTAGCTTCGTCTATTATTTGTGCTTAATAATAGAATAGCCTAATAAAGAATGTCTGTTGGATAATTAGCTTGACTATTTAAAGATCTATTAATCAAAGTTAAACTATTGGCGCCAATGGCATAATTGAAAAACTAAGGCAAAGTTATTGATCTTAGTTTTTATTATTTAGCTTAGTTGTTCTTATTAAGTACTCGTATGTATGTTTGTTACCTTAATATCTCAGGCATACGTATGAACGATATAGATAAATATTTAATTCTTCTTTCCTATTCAAGCTCCTACGACAATCACCAAAGATATGGATGGAAGCCGCGCGGTATTTTAGCTAGTCGTAGTCCGTGCTGTATCAATGGCAGGAAAAACCTTTGTAACATCAAGGCGTCTCTGTATTGGTATCTCTGTATTGTTGACAAATTAATATGACAGTGTAACATATGATTGCAATAAATAATTGAGTATTGAGTATATCAGTTGATTACTAAAAATTTAGAGTATTGTAGAGTAATAAGGTTTTCATGGTCACTGACAATATTATTAGAACTACTCACGGGATATTTACCATGTTAACATGGTAAATATCCCGTGAGTAGTATATATAGTAATATCCCGTCTAATAATATTATTTTAGAGTATTTCGTAAGTATGTGTTTGCCATTAAGTAAATAGTGTATCCATAAACGTATCTTTCATTCATTTATCATCAGCCTATGATAGTCCACTGCTGGAAAAGGCCTCTCCAACTGCACGCCACTGAGCACGATCCTCGGCAACTCTCATCCAGCCCTTACCAGCCGCTTTGCGAAGATCATCGCTCCACTTAGTCTGAGGACGTCCTACGGTACGCTTGCCGTTACGCGGTCAATTCTACGATTATGAGATTCAAAGTTGTCCAACTTTGCAACCACCAATTGAAACAACTACGAACTATATATACCAGTACTTACCCACATGGTTAGTATTGTTACAACTTACGTATAACTAACTCTCAGTACTGTTGCAGTAGGTAAACATTTCACTTTCACGACATTTTAATGGTGGTTTTTACTATGCAGTTTAGTAGCCATGAAGTGTGACATGACAAAATAAAACATTCAGTTTATTTAGAAAGTAAGAGTTTAATTACTATGTTCTCTTTGTTTTGTTTTTGTGGAGTGTGACAGATTGTATAAATTGTAGAGATGTTTAATTTTACTAGATTTTATTTAACTTCTCGAAGTTATGTATTACGTATGCATTTATGCAGTCCAAAGTATACAAAGGTTGTCTAGAAGAGATATATTGATGCGATAAGACCGCCGATTGTTTTACCATGTCATTATGAAGTGAAACTTCTTATGCAGCGTTGTGAACTTTTTGGGATGGGTGAAAAATGTTAAACTCGCATCAGGAAACGAGACCTGATCAAACATTCGTAAGACGGAGGGAGAGTAAATCAAATGCACAACGTTAATGATCAAGTTTCCATTTCTGCCGGCACTCCCGGAGTGCAACCCGTTGTTTTTTCATTAATTCTGCTATTGTATATTTTTTATTTTGTTTTGGTAATCAATAAAGAGTTTTGTGTTGTATTGTATTGTATGTCCTGGAATTTTGGAAGCTATATTAGAACAACTTCCTGACGTTCTATTGAAATCAAATTTGGTATAACTTGCAGATCTTCGGTGACAATGCAGTAATATGGTACCATCGAGCTGAACTGATGATGGAGCAGGGCTGTAGCGATTTAAACTCCGTAATGACAAATGATAAGAAAGTCGAATTTGGGCTAGTAGGTATTGTTATCATTAAGTAGTACTTTTCATTACACATGACATCGTCTATCCAAAAAGCTTGTGTTTAGTAGGTTTACAACTTGCAATGTTTCTTTATACAATTTGCAAGACAATATTCACTATAAGAAGCTTGTTTTTTTTAAAATTTTTAAAGATATTATTTACAAAACAGAATAAAACAGTTTTAATTTTCTACCTACCTAATATTTTTCTAATTAATATTTATGATCACTATTAAACCTATATCTATACCTAATATTACTGTTTATGACCAGTATTAGACCGCAATCGACGAATAATATTTTATTTTTATAAGTTCGTTTAAAAAACTAAACAAGAACCGACTTCAATGCCGTGCAATTTATTTTCAGTACCAATTTTGAGGTGGTTACCTTCATATCTTTGGAGATATTTATCAGACTTCGATAAAATTACCACGGTATCACAATTGGGATAACTCCTTCCCAACAAAATAATAATAATCCAAATCGGTTCATAAACGACGAAGTAATCCGCGAACAAACATAAAAAAAATTATATACGGTCGAATTGAGAAACCTACTCCTTTTTTTTAAGTCGGTTAAAAATAGGAATACCTGTTATTAAAGCGCAACCGTGCAACAAATTGAATCCTAAACCGGCGACGCCGGCGCCCGTCATTTCCTATCAAGGATTCTGCAGTTGCAAGCGAGTAATTAAAATGATATGAAGTAACGAGAGATGTAATCTTACAGACGAAAGTAAATAAGTTGGGCATAACTTTTCCGGTAAAATTTTTCTAAATTCAGTTATCCAAAGTTTTGTGAAATTATACATCTCGAAGGTACCTTATTATAAAATTGAAGGTTAGGTTATAATTACATACAGATACAAGTATAACTATATTGAAGATTTCCTAAAACTCATAATTCTGCAGATTATTAAACCAGGATTTGTCAATCAATGGATGTAGTTTATGTAGTAAAGTTTAACTATTAGATAATCTGTGGTATAGTTCATAACAATTTAAACCGTCTATTCTAGTTTAAGCCTCGGTCAAAAGATTTTTAGTTCGTTTGCCCCGTAAACTCTACCAATAAGTTAAAAAGATGGGTTTTTTGTCGGGTTTACAGACAAATTACTTCATAGAAGGACTTGCGTAAAAAAGGACAGTGCATTAACATCATAATTTGAAATACAGTTATTTCATATTTAGACTAATCAGACATCTTAGGCTGCATTGTTACTTCTTTAGAGAAAGATACAAAATGTTCTGGTGCAGTTAAGTATCTTAATAATAATAAACCAAACTTAACTTCAACATGACATGGTTTCCTTTCCACTTTAGCAATGAGACGACCTATCCGGACGTATATCTATACGTGATGATGTCAGCAGACGAGTGTTGCGAGGGAGCTTTTGAAAGAGTGCGAAGGACCTTCTGAAGTCGGAAGCCGCAGCGAACAATGGTAGTAATAGGCATGCGTGGGGGACAGTCACAGGTTGGGAGAGGTAGCGGCAGCTGTCTGTTTCGGGTTGAGTTAGTCTAATATATTGGCAGTCATATTGTGTGTATTGGTGACCAAGGTGACTCATGGGATCAGCAGTATACAATAAACTACATGAATCAGTAATTTCAGCGCTGAACTTGACCAGTTTCAAACGGCGGCTTAAATACTGGCTTATCGAGCACACGTTCTATAGCTATGATGAATTTGCTAAATGCAGATTATACATTTTTACAATTTAATTGATAATGTATTTTTATATGTACATATTGTCATTTTTTAAATATTATTAATAATAGTTAATTAAAGTTTTGTTTATTGCAATTTAAAAAAAAATATTAAATTGTTAAATTAATGTCAAATAAATATTTTTCTCGTATGAATTGTATGAGAAGAATTATATCTATATATATATATGAATGAGTTGTAATGTGAATTTTATATGTATATGAATATGAATAAGTATAAATAACCCCCGTATTCACGAACAACGCCGAGGATTCACAGTGCTCGCCTACTCTTAGTGTCATTCAAACCAATACATTATTGACATTACTTGTGTCAAATCCAACATAACGGTGGCGTATGTCAAAATCTTTATGAATACGGCCGTGAATGTCTTGAGAGCGCAAGCCAGATAGAAGAATCGTAAGACGTAGGACAAAGACGCGTTTGTACCCCACCCCGTCCTCTCAAATGTTTTGCATTGGGAAATTTCCTAACATTCTGCATGAATGACAATTCAAAAGACACCACATCCGCAAACCGTGCGTGGCTTACGTATTTTCTTTCTAGCTAATGTTAGCCAGGAATCAAGAATTCTTATGATTTATTTAAGGACAATTATCCAAAACTTTAGATGATGGCATAAAATATAGACTAGGAATTCGTTTCATTCATCTTAAGTATATCAAGAAGTTGAACAATTGTCTTCTAAGGTCAGAGTACACTGTGTAGTATCTGCTTATGTCAGAAAAGGTGTAGATTATTTTACAGTCGAACGCCTGCCTGCTCGGGCAATAAACCCTGATGTGATGTCTCACTGGGCAAATTTGTTAATAGTTGCGACATACAATTCTAAATTAGTAGTAAAACAGGTTTAATATTTCTCTCAAGCAGGCGCTTGCAATGCAATGAGGCCATTGCAGCACGAATTGTATTATATACACAAAAATAACTAATTATTACATAGTAGAATGTATTAACTCGCTTAACCTTTAAGCCTTGGCCCGTTTCTGACAGACCCGACGAACAGTCGAGTCTCCTGAAAGGAGCCACAAGGCGGTGGCTTTGTTACGGAAACAGGTAGACTTCGGAACGCGTTCTTGTATCACTTATAGTACTCTGTCTAAAGAACTTGTTTTAAAAATGATTGTAGCCAAGGTGACGATAACCAGGATCTATGAATGGCTGTAACACCAACTATCGACGGTATGACCAAAGAAAGTGATGTCAGCGATCCCTGATAGGTAATGATTAGCGCCGACGTCGCCGTTTTAGGATTTAATTTTTGGCACGGTTGCTTTAATATCAGATATGCCTACTTGAAACATTACCGACCAAAATAATATATTCAGGATGACAATATTATATTGTTTTTATTACTTGTCTAAAATTAAAAACTAAACTAAACTTAAATATTTTCTTGCATAGTCCAGTCAGTGGGTTTCTATTTTAATCCCCCCTATTTCATGTAGGAAGAGTTTTCGTAGAATTACTAAATTTAGAAATAATTTCTAAAGTTCGCATGTTTTAATTGAGATAAAATTCTCGTTACTTTAAAATTTTGGCTAAATATACTTAATGTGGCTGTCGTACGTTGTAGTTTTTTTAAGTATATAATTCGTCGAATGTATTTTTCCTTAAAAGTTTAAACTACATATTTAAATATTATGTTTCTTTGAAGTGTTTCACACTTTATATTTTTGTAAATTGTTAAACACAATCCAAAATTTCATCCCCGTCGGTACGATGAAATTTTGTATTGTGTTTAACAATTAACATATTTAAAGATAAATATAATAAATTAACTAACCTGTCATCTTGCAAGTGTTTCAGCTCGCTTAATTCCAGCTCACGTCTCAGGTTGGACACTTCACAGAGAAGCATGTCCCTCTCATGAGACACCTTCTCGAGTTCGACCCGTAACCGGACCACTTCGTTTGTCAAATCCATCGTCGCCATCTTGACCACTATCGATAACCACTATCGACACTGCACATCACTGATAATAACACCTCACGGAGCACCAATCACCAATCGCGCTCGCGCATTTTAAATTTCGAACGGCAACGTTCTATTTTAGTGATGGGAATGTTTTCTCGTTAAACTTCAGCGTATCTCTGTTGGCACGTAGATCGAAGGCATCTGAAACAATAAATCACTTTGTTACGAGTTGTACGAAAAACAGCGAAAAAATGCGCTGGTATGAGAAAATACGCTCGTATATTGGCGCGGCTGCTGGCTGCGAGGTATGAAGTTACGAGTACAAGCAACGAGGGCAAGTTTTATGATAACAAAGTAGAGTTCCTATGAATATACAAAATCTTTCCTTTATTTGTTGTTTTGTGCGGAGACGAATTCTTTAGAGCATAAGTCACTTTTATTACACAAGCCAGACTAAATGAAACCTACGTTCTATGGCAAAGTAATAGATGATAATGTCAAGGTATTCATAACTAAGACTTCGCATTATTAACAAAATACCCGCAATAATTTCGCTCAAATAATAATTTTATTTAAGTTGCAAGGATCAGGAAGTTTCTGGTCACAAAGCGAATTCTGAATTGTAATACAGTGATCGCCCGAGGCTTCTTTAAATACTTGAACATCTCTTGATCATTGCTCTTGCTTTGTCTTTCCTATTCCTAATATTTATTCTTGTAATAATATACCTTTTAGCATAACTTGTAACTGTTGTGGCCTACAAACAAAGAGAACATGTACGTTTGTTAGCTATTAAAATGTTATAGTCAAGTATATAATATAATATAGTATAAATAGATACACCACCGTCCGTCACAGTATCGCAATATTACTCTCAGCTTGGTTGTCTGGAAGAAATCGCTTTAAGCGATAAGACCACCCGTTGCATTACTTAGAATAAGTTTTTTTTCTTTCCTATAGTATTTTCTGTAATTATTGGTGTGCAAATAAAGTGTTTATCTATCTATCTATATTTTAATAAATACACTGTATGGAAAAATGTCGTAAGATATAATAAAATATATATACATTTAAATAGCTCTAGCTTTTTATCTGTGAGGGCTTTATGTAATTTTCATTGTTAGGGCTAACAGAGCCTGAATGTGTCAGAAATGGAAATATAACAGACAAAACATCTACTAACTACAAATTTTCCCCATATTCACTTGGAATTAAGAATTATTCTGATCTACCAATATCAGATTTTATGGATAACTTACTAGCTGTGCTTTACTTTACCCTCGTTAAGAATAATCCTATAGCTAATCTATAGTACTGGCTGTCCCTACAAACATCCCTGTACAAAAGTTCAGCTAAATCGGTCCAGCCGTTTGACCGTGAAGAAGTCCCAAACAAACAAAAACACAAACTAACTTTTGCATTTATAAAATTGGTGTTGATTTTGATTACCTAGGTGCGAGGAGCTACGTCCTGCGATCGCCAACCCGCCTGCCCAGCGTGGCGATTAGGGCATATCCCTTCCAATGAGCCGAAGATCGGGGCTCAGTGGCGTATCCTGGGAGAGGCCTACGTCCAGCAGTGGACTGACACTGGCTAATTATGATGTGGTATAGGTCACCGCCAACAATACTCACTATAGTTACAATGTGAAAACGCACTGATATAGATAACTTAAATCAAGTTAATGTATAACAGACCACCTGACGAAAATACTCTACAAACCTACAAGTTCTCAAAACTGATTCGAAACTTTACAAAACTCGCAGTTTAATTCCATGAAAACTCAATCTTTCACACCTCAGTCGTCACTTATCAAGTTAACTACTAAGTTAATAGCATAGCTAACTAAATAATGGTATAAATGAGTTAGTTCTCGTAATTGTCGCTCCATTCGTCTTAATCGCAGTCCGAGTAAACCCGGAATTATAGAAACGAAGGTTTTAAGTCAAAAGCGGATGGCGATGATGACTTTTAATGCATTGACAATGTCAGGCAACGACATTCGCAAAGCGGTGGGCAGTGACTAGAAAAGAAGAGCCGAAGATCGGGCGGGAGAGTTACTCGTTTGTCCAGCAGTAGACTGATGTTGGTTGATTATGATGATGATGATAACGGTTTCAAGTCAAAAGCGGATAACGAATATATCTTTTACATTAACAATGTAATTCTAATATGTCAATGTCATTATAATATGTAACTCGCAGAAGAAGAGTTATAAGAAACAGGGTCAACAGAAGTAGTAATTAGGATTTTTCCTGATAAGCAAGCGTTTGAAAGTTTGAACACCATCAACTCTCTCACCTGACTCACATCACTATCTCACCTGATGTTAAGTAACGATATGATCGAAGATATAGCACGCTTGCCTAGAAGATATGTGTACTTGTGATTTTAAGACCTCGGATTGAACTTATCAGGATTATGGAGCTGACTAAACGTTATTTTACACAATTTTTACACAATTTCACGTTTACACAATTTTTTGGATAAAAATTGTCTGAAGTACTGAAACATGCACTGGGTTGCGGGTGCACGTAATATTACGGTTGGCAACCCTACATTAATCAGGGCAATTAAGTGTGACTAGTTTTAAGTGTGACGTTCGACGTCTAGATGAAAGCTGAATAGCTCAATACCATTGTTTTTGACTATAGCAATAAGCATAATAAACTTGTAAAAGTTCAGACAAAGCGGTTTACGCTTGTAACATAGATCCCAGGCCAGTAGTCCTGGTTAGCTTCGTGATAAATGTATCCTATCCATGTTCTGTGTTTATCCTAATGCAAGGTTCCTAAACCACATACGGCTTGTGCTGTCTAGCTAATTCGTAAATTTCATACTGGCGATGCTATTTACATTTAGGAAGGTTATATTACGGTAATATACTGTAATTAATTATTATTATAACTGGTTGAATCAGGCGGTCTTGGTGAAAGTTATCGATCCAGTTAATATTAATTATTAATTAATTATGCTTAATTATTCTTCATAGAATGCAAATTATTAGGCAGGAATATTTAATTTTTTTAAATCGAACTACATGTCAGATCGGATCCGACACAGAGCACGCCAACAAACTCATTTTAGTGCGTCTTCAATCTTCTAGAACTCATATACTTAGAGTGTATTTAAAAAGCAAGGTAGCCAAAAGCTCGTTTCTGAATAGACAAACGAGTAGGTACGAGGCATGCGAAGCGAGGCAGGCGAGTTTCATCAAGTTTAAGTATGACGACGCGAAGACGTGACTCAGGACCAAGACTCAGGGGCGATCAAGAGCAGCTATGACTGACTGACTTACTAGCCTATCCAATAAGTTTAAGGTGGTTGGTAGAGGCTTGATCCATCCCCTTCCATAAACATACCAGTAACACAGATTACGCAAATAACCTTTGCACACCTTTATCAAGTATCTTCACGTAGAAGACGGCGAAATTAAAGCCGACAAAAGAAGTAATTAAAATTGTCACACGATCTACATGAAGCAACGTGCATAAATTAACTAATCTGCAGGGTGAAGTGGGTAATCAAGTTAAGGGCTTTGTTCGGAAGACGTGCGAGGAGCTTAGACCGTGTCTTTGAGGCACTAGAGTGTCGTACTGAAGTTTTGAAGTTAAAGCTGTTTTACTTAAAATTACACGTTAACGTTGATACCTACAGAGAGTCGCTGTTTTATCTACATACTCCTATGGAATATAAAAATAGTATCTACAGTTATTCCTAAAGATATTTCACTGCATGGGACGTAGCGTAGTGGTTATAATCTTCACAAGGTTGAATTGTGATAGATAATAGTTGCAATGGTGGACTAGTATAGGATGATGATAATGAAGCAATGGACACAACGCAAGACGAGCATCTTAAACGTTCCTGTACCATAAGGTAGGGTTATAATTAGGTTCAAATAATATACAAATCGGTCCACGGCTGCCGGCGATATTCACGCAAATTAAGTATCTCTTTTCCGTGAATTCAGTCAACATTTGTAATAGAATCCATAATATCATAACGGAACCTATTCAATTACTGTATCATAATATTCAAAATCTAAAGAGGTACTGCTATAACAGAATTTCGATCACTCTGTCTCTATAATCCCTCCAGCCAAACCTTAATTAATACAACCTCAAAGGAACACGCCAGAATAATTAATTAGTAAGGAATTGTAAAAGAAAACATTATTTTCCTCCATTTCGATACGTCTGAAGCAAATTTGAATTTGCGTGGAAAATTTGTTCAGTTGTCAGTAAGGGTGTTTCCACGGTAATCGATCTACGGTTGGCAGCTTTCGATCAGCCGTAAGTTATCCATCAAACAAATTATCGATCGATGACGGATTTTCTTTCGATCGATTTTATAGATCGAAGTATCGAGCAATGATGAACCGAGATGGATCGATACATAATACATTGGATAGTCGACCAGTATGTTCTATTAAAATGTACTTAGAACACGAGGAGAGAAGTCTAGTAACAACGGCCTCTACTTACTTGTAGATGGGTGTACTTTTTACTACAGGTATTTTGTAACAGATCCAAGTTCAGTTTGGGCGACGCTCGACCGATTTTATGATTCGATTAAGGTAACTCCACCCATCGATTAGATACATTTAGTTAAGCAGGCTGATCTCATTCAACTGACGATTTTATATCTGTTATCGGTTAGATAATTGAGACGTAAAGGCTTAATATCGATTGTATGCATTGCAATAATTTAAACATCTTCAGATATTGATCAGAACTTCATATCTGACTTCCTTAGTTTTTTTAGTTCACCAAATAAACTTGAACAGTTTTAAATTACTCATCAACTAGTCATCATCATCAGCCATCATCTCTGTCCACTACTGGACTCAACCTATAGCACAACACTGAGTGCTATGTATCCAACCGCTGCCGGCCAGCTTGCGTATATCATCGCTTCGTCAAGCTGAAGGGCGCCCTATTCCGTAGGACTATCTCTTAGTACTTCTAGTATTATCTCTTCTGTGGTTACCGAGCCGTGGATAATAACTATTACATAATATGTGGCCGGGGTCTCCAATCTAAAACACTCATCTGCTCTATATTTACTACGTAATCGCGAAATAAATGAACTTTGTATAGGTTTTAATTAAAATTAAATTATTTGTAATCAACACAGGACTGCGGCGTTTGAGCATTAGGTTCCGCACTAATCTCACCCCTGCTGTAAACAAGAAGCTATAGAGAAATAACACGCTATAATTGAAATTAAATTATATTTCAAACCCGTTAGTGATGACGGTCTATTTTGCGACAGCGGCAGCGCAAAAATATAAAATTTCATGCTGCATTGCACCATTCTCTCTCGTTCTTTGTTTGCGTTCCTTTCCTTTAGCTTCGGTGTAATTGTATTATGTTAGTAATTAGGCCACATTCGTTAGAAATATGAATGGAATTCAGGGGTTCCAGCAAACTTCTGTTTCAGGGATCTTATCTCTTTGTGTACGGGGATACTTATTTACTTTGTCGGCAAGTCTAAGGCCCCGGTTAACCCTGTTTACTCTGCGAGTAGTTAAGTCCACAGGGCAAATGATTTGTAGCCCGTTTGACCCATGGTTTAGTTAGGTAAATAAGTGGATGGTTTAACCTCAGTTATTAAGTGGGCAAGCTGCAGTATAAATAATTTTCTAATGTTTGCCACTTAAACACTTGCCTGTCAGTATTCTTGGAGCAACAATTAAAATGGCCCTTGGTGATAAATATTTGTTGAAGCCGATAAACATGATTAGATCCGCCATTGGAAACACTTAATCATTTGCAAATGTGCTATCAAGCGATAACTGATCCAACAATAAACAAAAATTAACCTCAAAAACGCGACTATATATTTTCATTATTTCATTTAATTACTCCTCTCCGACAATTTTCGAAGTACTGAACCGTGCAGAAATAACGAATATTAAATAAATCGTCAAGGAAAATAGTTTGCGAATAAAACTGACCCAATTAAGTTAATTACCGACACTGCGATAAAAAACTTTTTTCGTTGCCTGGATTTGTAAAAGCTCCGCCAGTTGACGGTTTAATTCCACGGTAACTCGTGGAATTAAAGTTTTAGCTCTGTGAGCCCTGCGACAACTATCTACAGGGCATCTTGCCTGGCTTGATGCGATATCGTTTATACTAAGTATAGGATTTTAAAACTTTTGCTATTTGCTTTTCAACCGACTTCCAAAAAGAAGGAGGTTTTCAATTCGTCTGTATGTTTTTTTTTTTTTGCTTTTTTTTGTGTGTATGTTACGCGATTACTCCGTCAATTGTGAACCGTTTTTTAGGTTTAGGTAGGGTACGTTTCCGATGTGGTCCCACTTTAATTACATCGAGCTATGTATCTCTCTGTATAAGTATCTTCAGAGATATGACGAAAAACGTCTCAAACTTGCTGCTGAAATTGACTTGAAATTGACGCGGGGCATGGAAGTCTGTTGTTTTAGTTTTTAAACTACCTTAATTATTATACTAAGCAGCCTTCACTTGCGTTTATTTTTCGGATATGCTCCGACCAATCCAATTTGAGAGTCTTCATCCGGAAGGGGTTTAATTAAAGTATATGAGACGCACCGGTATCATGCACCACGCAGCGACTCGCAGCTTTCTTAGCCACTAAAATGTATTTTATACATGTAAATAAATTCTACCAGTATTTTTCAAGCTTTTATCCAAATTGACATGGCGTTACAAAATAAAAGCTGCCGTTGCAGTGATTGCTGGGAGTCAAATTGATTGGTCTATTTTTTATTCAGTCGGATTTACTCAGACACCAGGCATGTTCACCATTTTAGTCGTTGTTAGGGTTTCGGATGTATCATTAACGAGTATGTGGATCAATTACTTATTATTTCAATGTATCACATACATTTAATAGTTACTAAAACCTCAGAAATCGTTCATCTAGAAGACTTGACAAATCTCAAATTTAACTTCTCTGCCCTGCTAAATTTAGTTTATTTTAGGGAATAAAATCGGTGCACAATTTATTTTCTTGTCTACGTACACATACTTACAGAAGAGAACCTAAATTCGTTATAACAAAACAAACTATTTATTTTATTTATTAAAAAAAAAGCTTACTAGCAATGTGGGTTGAATAATACTAGTAGTCTTTTTAAGCCCTATACTAACTATCCATATAGGTATTTTGACTTCAACATCCGTCTATCTATCTATCGGTATACATAACAAAAACTAAATCCTTCCTATTTTTATAGTAACCAGCGCCATCTAAACATGATCTATGAAACTAATAAGCACTACACGCGAATCTCGTGTAACTCGCGCGCCGATCGAAGCGATGTTTGCGTGATACCAAGAAATTTACAAGAGATGTCGCTACGTGTTCATTAATATTTCATGTTTTGATGTTTGCCTTTTTTACAAGAACATTGTTATGATTTATGTATTATGTTATGATCGCTATTGATTTATGTCACACCTTATCACAAAAAGGAATGTAAGGTAATAAAACATGTACTTAAAACGCAAAAAAAAGATATACTTAGTAGGTATGTTACCTTAATATATATGACCTTAAATAGTTTTGTTTTCAATATCTTATATAATTATATCGTGTATTATATAATATATCCTAATCTCTAGACAAATCATATCACTCTAAACACAATAATAGCAATATAGAAAATATTTTTAACCACCGACACAAAAAAGGGGTGTTATAAGTTTGACGTATGTATCTGAGTGTCTCTGTGTACCTGTTTATCTGAGTATGTGTGTGTATGTCTGTGGTATCGTAGCTCTCAAACGTATGAACCGATTTTGATCCAGTGTTTGAGCTATTTCAGAAAATTCGTTCAGCCGTTTTAAGATTACCTATGAGCTCTTTTCTACTTGATTCTATCTATTGAATATTTGATTCTATGAGAGCAGCTTTAATAGCTCTGACGTCACCTGTGGTTATTTATCGTGTACCTAAATGTTTTAAATTTCCTTGACCTAAGTTTCGAGCAAATCCGTCGTTCTTCCTCGGAAGTAAGGTCACGCGGCGAGTTCGCGATGTTCACACAGTGACAATAATTTTTAGTGTTGAACATTTACGATAATTTTTAAACAAAAATATCTTGTACGTATTACATAATTATTTGAATTGCAAAAACAACAATAATAAAGATTCACATTTATAATATTGGTGTTTATTGCCCTTTATCACCGGTCCGGTTACCGGACCTGATTTGTGATAAATGTGCTTGTTATACCGGAGTCTGGTATAACAAGCATACACTTATACAGTAGACGCTCAACGAAGCCGAAACTAGCCGATCATCGCCCTCTTAAACTCGTAGTGCATTATTTACCGCCGGGTACTGTACTACTTATGCATGTTTGGTGTTTGCAAAATGTTCTGTCATATATCTTTGATTCATCAACCTGGCCAAAGGCCCTTAAAATCATTTTCCAAAATAACTCACAACCGAGAGTTACGTTTAAGGTGGAACGTTTTCGAGGTAGATACGGTAATGTGATTAAGTCGATGCAGTTAAATTTCGGTCCGACCCTAAGCTCGTAACGTTAGGTTACTTTAGAACTGGAGTCCAGTATTCCAATCTAAATGGTACGCTATATAAACGTAGGTAACATATATTAAAATGTAGGGATGTAAAAATGTAAAATCAACATCCTAAATTATACATTACTAAACATTAGAATGCACATTGAAAACCGTTTTCAAAACCACTAGTGTCATGTGATAAATCATGAATGAATGAATGTATGGTAATTCTTTACTGGACACCATTGTACAACATTGATGTTCTTCAGCTTGGCAGTCAGCTCTTGTATATCCTTTATATGAGTTTAGAACTTAAAGCTAGAATCCCAGACATCTCAGACCTACGTTATAGGTCAAAACTTGGTCAAAAGCTTAGTGCATATCCGTTAAAACACATTTATTATATCACATATATCACATTGAAGTTGTCACCAGCACCATTAAAAAATGCGCAGAAGCTCACGAACGAAGGCTTCACCACCACGTGAATGTCGAGCAATACAACTCCTCGACTTCACAGATATAGAGAGAAGACTCAAAAGAACTAAACCATTTGAATTAGTGTAATGATAGTGTATAGTGAAATATAGTGAATGTGCTATCTATAAAGAACACGATAACAATGTGTCTTCACCCAACAATAGAGACTACAAGAGAAGTGCTGATGGGCACATTCATTAATTATGTCAATTTATAAGTTTATGATAGATTTAAATTACTTATTAGCCTACCTAGGCTAAATTGTAGTATGAGTAGGCTATATAATACCCTACCGTATTGTACATCCTAATACTATATTAGAAAAAAAAAAACATTTATTATATCCCTTACACATACAACTACTACATAAATAGCGTCTTACAGTTTACATCAATTACTTCCTTTAATTAGTACCTCTTCACGGGCGTACCGATCGGCCAACTGAGATGAAATTCGAAAAACTCATCAGTCTGTCAACATTCATCAGTCTCTCGTGTATCTATCGGCACGTCAAGAGCCCAAAAAATCGGTAAAACAATCGGAACGTGACCTTTCTCAACCGCGAATCCCCCAGACGAAACACAGATTGGAAACCGGAACTCGAAAATGTTCCAATTCAAATCAACCCGCAGGTTTAATACCGGTAACACTGAAAATATAAAACGGTAGAACGATCCACATGGAAATTCAATTAAAAAGTTTCTGATAGGGATGTGACTGTGATATCTACAAAATTATACTTTACGGTATATAATATACTTTACGGTAATATGATATCGATATGTTGATATAAATAGATAGAACAATGATAGGTATACGCAAGCTGGCTGGCAGCGGCCAGAAACAAAGACCTGAAGATCGAGCTCAGTGGCGTGCCATAGGTGAGGCTTATGTCCAACAGTGGACTGAGATGGCTGATGATGATGATGATGCTGTTGACATTGTAGAATTGAAGCGGGAGTTAAAATGAGCTGATATTTTTATAAGTACAGAAGCTCAATCTACTACAAATAACTGTAGTAGTTGAAGATGTTAAGGAATTCAGACGGACAGATGGATATGAGGAACTTATTAGATCTCTTTACAATCCAACAAAACCCTGAAAATTTGTCAGAAACCGAAATTGATTTTTGATACAAAAAAATAAGTGAATATGATGATCACCAAGAATAGTACAAATTAAGTGGGAAAAAATACGTGTTCTGGCAACACACAGCTCTCGAGAGCCGGACCATTCTAGGCCTATTATAATAATTATAGGCCTAGCGTGTTCACCATCTTTATCGTCACTTACCTACAGACGAGATCACGTCTCTGTGCCGATTCTAAGAATATTTCCTGGACTGAGGAGTATGATATGAACTAAAACAAATAAAATAACAAAATATATAATAATTCAGCTTTAATTAAATTATCAATGCTTAGTGAATCCAGAAATGACGTTAGTTAAAGTCGCACTTAGATCATATTACAATGATGATATCATCAGACGGATCATTGCACAAACACAAGAAATAATTTAGGTCAGATACCTAATGAAGATTTGCGATGAAATATCCGAAATATGTTTATTCGTTTTTTTTTTTAATATCAGATAGATTAACGTTTGACCACTATTTCGCCTGTTGATAAGTGATGATGCGGTCGAGGATGGTAGCATGCTAGGCCTAAAATGTGAACTGGCTCTCAAGGATAGCTGCCGGAACACTTTCGATGTTTTGGTGACAGATTTTCCAACTTGAGGGTGGTAGCTGGCCAGCTAACGACGTTTTATCTTCACCGAAGGGCCACTGTAAAAATCGCCAATACATTTTTCGATCGAAAAATCCATTGATCATTGGAGCACAGTCTTCAAAACTGACCATTCTCCTACGACACCATTGGGCCATCAAAAATACTGCATTTCTTACCTCAGCAGCTTAGATGAGAGTCATTACAAGTTCAACTTTTAAGACAACTTTAGGCTACGCCCTACTTCTTATCAGCTGACGAACAAATACAATAATGAGTGCAGAAGAATAAATACTTTTGTTCCTATTTTAAACTTTCAATATACTTTCAAGAAGGAGGAGGATCTAAATTCGTCTATATCCATTACATAATTCGTTAAGTTCTGATGAGTACCTCCATAGATATGACACAAAATCTAATACTATAAGAATCTTTGTCCTGACATACTGACTGACTGACTGACAGATAACGCACAGCCTAAACCGCTGGTCGTAGAGAATTGAATTTTGGAGGGTATATTTGTCTCAGTACGTAAGGGTGTACTAAGAAAGGATTTTCCAAAATTCACCCCTTAAGGGGATGAAATGGGGGTTCAAAGTTTGTTAGGAGAAACAAATTCAAAAATTAAAAAAAAAATTCAAAAGTTCAAAAGTGCTTCAGTAAAAAAATAAGTAAATACGTGTTTCAGGTTTTTTAGAAATTCCACCCCTAAGAGGGCAAGGGTAACAAAGTGTGAAAATCAATATTGTTTCGGATTGCGCTGAAATCTGGAATGCAGATAGTTATTTTGACTTAGGTATCCGCTAAGAAATAATTTTTCAAAATACACTCTTTAAGGGGATGAAGCGGGGGTTCAAAGTTTGGATAGTCGTTTTATTCAACATTTCACACGAGTAATTCTGTAAATAAATAAGTAACTACGAGTTTCAGACTTTTTTTAAATGCCAGATAAACTGGGGTAAAAGTCTAAAAATCAATATTTTTTCGGATTGCGCTGAAATTTAGAATGCAGATAGTTATTATGACGTAGGTATCCGATCAGAAAGGATTTTCTAAAAATTCCTCCCGGATACGGAACAGGGATTCAAAGTTTGTATGGCGAAACAAAATGGGATAAAGTACGTGTTGTAGGATTTTTCGAAATGGGGTAGGTAACAAAGTCTGTAAATTTAGGTTTTTCGGGTTTTATAAATATGAATCCCGAATTGCCTTAGACGCGCGATAACATGAAAACGAGTGAACCGATTTGGCTTATTCTTATTTTATGTGTTTAATGATAGAATCGTTATACAATAGTAAAGTTTTAAGTAAATAAAAGGAGTTTTTAACGCGGGCGAAGCCTCGGGGCACTTCTAGTCTAATACTATAAGAATCTATGTCCTGACATACTGATTGACTGACAGACAACGTACAGCCTAAACCGCTGGTCGTAGAGGCTTGAAATTTGAAGGGTATATTTGTCTTAGTACGTAAGGGTGTACTAAGAAAGGATTTTCCAAAATTCACCCCTTTAGGGGAAAAATGAATGAAATGGGGGTTCAAAGTTTGTATGGAGAAACATGATTAGATAGTATTTTCTATTCGAAACTTCACACAAGTGCTTCAGTAAAAAAATAAGTAAATATGTGTTTCAGGCTTTTTTTGAAATTCCGCCACTAGGAGGGTGAAATGGGGTAACAAAGCCTGAAAATCAATATTGTCTTAGATTGCGCTGAAATTTAGAATGCAGATAGTTATTACGACGTTAGTTCCCTCTGAGAAATGATTTTCCAATATTCACCCCTTAAGGGGATGAAACGAGGGTTCAAAGTTTGTATGGAAAAACAAGATTAAATAGTTTATTCCATTCGAAACTTCACACAAGTGCTTCAGTAAATAAATAAATAGTGAATTGTTTCAGGCTTTTTTAAACTCAACCCCTGAGAGGGTGAAATGGGGAAACAAAGTGTAAAAATCTATATTGTTTTGGATTGGGCTGAAATTTGGCATGCAGATAGTTATTATGACGTTAGTATCTGTTAAGAAAGGATTTTCTAAAATTCACCCCTGAATGGGATGAAACGGGGGTTTAAAACTCATATGGAGAAACAAGGTAAGATAGTCTTCTAAATTTCAGCGCAATCCGAAACAATATTGATTTTCAGACTTTGTTACCCCATTTCACCCTCTCAGGGGTTGAGTTTAAAAAAGCCTGAAACAATCAACTATTTATTTATTTACTGTACTTTCTTTTATAAACTTAAAGATTTACTTAAGCACTACTGTAAATAAATAAGTTAATACGTGTTGCAGGAGTTTTGCAAAGGGTTGGTAAAAAAGTCTGAAAATCAATATGATTTTTCGGGTTTTGTAAATATGAATCCCTTTTTCCCTTAGTCACGCAATAACTTGAAAACGGGTGTACCGATTTGGCTTTTACTTCTTTGATGTCTTTTATTATAGAAAGGTTTTTTTCAAAATAAACGTTTTAAGTAAATAAAAGAATTTCTTAACGCGGGCGAAGCCGCGGGGTACTTCTAGTTTATCACTAAAAATGAACCGATTTTAATAATTCTTAAAAAGGGTTTTGTCCTTTGGTTTTTTAAAAATTTTATCAAGACCTAAAATGTATCTCCTAAGATATGAAGATAAAATCTCAAGCTTGCTACTGAAACTGACTCGCGCGGCATGTGTGGCATGTTTTTAGTTTTAAAACTATCTTAGATACAGCGCTCTACGACTCAACATCTATCAATCCACAGGAGCCGAAACATGACTTGTCAAATTACTGTTTTTAGGTTTTCTATCGATCCAGCAACTGGAAATTAGCGAATAAAACTACCTGCAGTATAAAATTAAGCTCTCCCAACTACGAATTAATATTTTCAAATTATATTTCCTGTAGAACATTTGAAACTGATAATCGTTGGAGCAGACGTCTTCTAGAGTTGAGACCGTGACCCGGCAATCGGAGCGTAGAACACCTTCCGGCTAGTTAGATGGAACGACGATAAACATGTCTACAAATTAATACAGCATGTACACGATATTTGTTAGTGGAATATAAATGATAAATTAACGCTCCATGAACCTGTCAAATGTTGTTAAATCTGGCGTGTATATAGATAAGATCGTTTAAAAAACTAAAAAAGAACCGACTTCAATGCCGCGCTATTTTTTTCAGTACCAAATTTGAGGTATTTATCTCCATATCTCTGGAGATACTTATCAGACCTCGATAAAATTACCATAGTACCACACTGGGGATATCTCCTTTCCAACAAAAAAATAATATTGCATTTTGTTAACCCAATTATGCATTGGTGGCGCCATCTATGACTACTTATTACGTAAGTTAATCATTCGGAAGAAATCATTACAGTTTTCAAATCGGACGAGAGATGTTGCACTGCGTAAATCAAATATTATGTTTCTTTGAAGTGTCTCACACTTTATATTTTTGTAAATTGTTAAACACAATCCAAAATTTCATCGTACCGACGGGACTCGAACCCGCACCCCCCGGATTACACGTCCAGGTGCTCTGCCAATTAAGCCACGGTTCGATACATCGATACGACGAAATTAGTGGATTGCATTTTGTTAACCCAATTATGCATTGGTGGCGCCATCTATGACTACTTATTACGTAAGTTAATCATTCGGAAGACATCATTACAGTTTTCAAATCCGACGAGAGATGTTGCACTGCGTAAATCAAATATTATGTTTCTTTGAAGTGTCTCACACTTTATATTTTTGTAAATTGTTAAACACAATCCAAAATTTCATCGTACCGACGGGACTCGAACCCGCACCCCCCGGATTACACGTCCAGGTGCTCTGCCAATTAAGCCACGGTTCGATACATCGATACGACGAAATTAGTGGATTGCATTTTGTTAACCCAATTATGCATTGGTGGCGCCATCTATGACTACTTATTACGTAAGTTAATCATTCGGAAGACATCATTACAGTTTTCAAATCCGACGAGAGATGTTGCACTGCGTAAATCAAATATTATGTTTCTTTGAAGTGTCTCACACTTTATATTTTTGTAAATTGTTAAACACAATCCAAAATTTCATCGTACCGACGGGACTCGAACCCGCACCCCCCGGATTACACGTCCAGGTGCTCTGCCAATTAAGCCACGGTTCGATACATCGATACGACGAAATTAGTGGATTGATTCGAGTCCCGTAGGTACGATGAAATTTTGGATTGTGTTTAACAATTTACAAAAATATAAAGTGTGACACTTCAAAGAAACATAATATTTGATTTACGCAGTGCAACATCTCTCGTCGGATTTGAAAACTGTAATGATTTCTTCCGAATGATTAACTTACGTAATAAGTAGTCATAGATGGCGCCACCAATGCATAATTGGGTTAACAAAATGCAATCCACTAATTTCGTCGTATCGATGTATCGAACCGTGGCTTAATTGGCAGAGCACCTGGACGTGTAATCCGGGGGGTGCGGGTTCGAGTCCCGTCGGTACGATGAAATTTTGGATTGTGTTTAACAATTTACAAAAATATAAAGTGTGAGACACTTCAAAGAAACATAATATTTGATTTACGCAGTGCAACATCTCGTCGGATTTGAAAACTGTAATGATTTCTTCCGAATGATTAACTTACGTAATAAGTAGTCATAGATGGCGCCACCAATGCATAATTGGGTTAACAAAATGCAATCCACTAATTTCGTCGTATCGATGTATCGAACCGTGGCTTAATTGGCAGAGCACCTGGACGTGTAATCCGGGGGGTGCGGGTTCGAGTCCCGTCGGTACGATGAAATTTTGGATTGTGTTTAACAATTTACAAAAATATAAAGTGTGAGACACTTCAAAGAAACATAATATTTGATTTACGCAGTGCAACATCTCTCGTCGGATTTGAAAACTGTAATGATTTCTTCCGAATGATTAACTTACGTAATAAGTAGTCATAGATGGCGCCACCAATGCATAATTGGGTTAACAAAATGCAATCCACTAATTTCGTCGTATCGATGTATCGAACCGTGGCTTAATTGGCAGAGCACCTGGACGTGTAATCCGGGGGGTGCGGGTTCGAGTCCCGTCGGTACGATGAAATTTTGGATTGTGTTTAACAATTTACAAAAATATAAAGTGTGAGACACTTCAAAGAAACATAATAAAAAAATAATAATCGAAATCGGTTCATAAACGACAAAGTCATCCAAACAAAATATAAACAAAAAAAAACAACAAAAAAATATATATATATATACGGTCGAATTGAGAAACCTCCTCCTTTTTTTGAGGTCGGTTAAAAAGAAGCATCAAAATAATATATTGCGTGATCTATCCTTCAAGCAAGGAGCACGACTGAATTAATGACAAACGCTTGACAACAATGGCGTGCACTTATTTGATTTATTTTAACAGACCGTATCAAAAACATATTACAAACACTGTAGTGTAAAACAGTGTAAAACTGTAGGAAACATAACCGGGCAGGTATTCCAATCAAAACAAAGACAGTAAGTGTTGCATTCACAACGCAGAAGCTCAGACACAGCATGCCAATACATTTTAGAGTACTGAGTAGTATTATTATCTTTTCTATGGTACTGATAAAGATCAAAATGCTTATGGTAACACCACAATGCTTACATACAGTCTAATAAAATAATCATAATTCACATCAATTATTCCAGAACAAATATTACAATATACGAGTAGTAATAGACATAGTTAGGTACACAAAAATGTATTTCATATAATTAAGATAGTTTAAAAACTAAAACAACCGACTTCAATGCCCTGCGAGTCAATTTCAGTAACAAGTTTGAGACATATATCGTCATATCTCTAGAGATACTTATCAGATCTCTATGAAATTACAATGGGACAACCTCGAAAACGTACCCTACCGATTTCAAAAAGAATAATTCAAATCAGTTCACAATTGACGGAGTAATCGCGTAACATACACACAAAAAAAACATACAGACGAATTGAGAACCTCCTTCTTTTTGGAAGTCGGTTGAAAAATAAGAATAGTCGTCGATTATGAAAGATATATACATAGTCGACGATTGTGTAAGATATATCATAGTTTCTGATGGCACGAGAGCGGAGCGCATATGAAACGTGATTTTTACATAAGGAGCTTAGCGAGGTTTGTCTGGATTATTTTCAGAGAGTTTTCTCTTATTACGTTGCGGATTTCTGCAGGTTTAAGGATATTCTGTTTTTATATCTATGTTATAGATTTAACGTTGCTTTTGTCATATCTATTTATAGATTGGATATGATTATTTCGAATGTATTTGTAGGTATAACTAAAAATAATGTTCTATCCTCAACATCATCAAAATTAACGGCCTTACTAATAAAGTTTTTTTCACTCTGTATACACGTTGTATACCACAAAAGCTGACCAATAAAAATATTTTTGACGTAAGCCTTGGATAAAGTTGGTATACAGATGTGCCATTATCAAAGGAGGCTGTCCATTTCTTAAACAGCCTGGGACCCTAGTTTAGCGAGTGTGTTAAGGATTAAAATGGCGGATTTCTCTATTATCAGCTGATTGAAATCATGTCTAGAAATAGTAACTATTATTGAATCTGTGTCTAGTATTCTGTAAAAAAACGTTTTGATTCTTCAAACTTCAAAAAGTATGCTGTCATTTGAGGATCGTTTGCATGTGTTAGATTTGTTCTCATTGAAATGGATTACATAAATTATTTCGACATATTTGACCATTGGGAGATAGAAGAGGCAAATAAAAAAATCGAAAACATTATGAAGACCGTGCAGATCCATTATATTGAACAATTCAGATTTTCCATTTTAAATACAAATAACGGGTTTACGAAAAGCTATGCGGAAGAAACTAAACGCAGTGATTACATTCTCTTTGCAAATTGACAGTTTATTCAAAGATGGCTACAATCATGTTTATATTGTAGCCATGGAGACCGCTAGTCTCCATGGCTACAATGTCAACAGCGTAGACAGAGGACAACAGTCAATTTGAGTGTTTCGTTCTAAAATTTGTTTTAATTCTTTCACTCCTACTAAAAGAAAATATTTTCTATTATGTCAACTAATTTCAATAAAAAGTTCCAAAAACAACGGAGTTTGATTAATATTGCATTCCTAAAATAAAATTTCATGACTAATATTAATAATTAGTAAACTTTATGAAATAATAATTTACGGAACTATTTAAGACGTAAACCAGTTTCTAAACGAATTGACTAATAGTTGCCAGATGAAAAATAAAAAAGTGTTAAACGTCTATGTAGATACCCACCTCCTATTCAACGTTTATTAGTCAAACAATAGATTGACGCGTGTTAAGCGCTTATTTTTTGTGCAACTGCACAACCGTTTAACAGACGTATAGGCAAATTTTTATTAGTAAGGCCGTTAGTTTGCTAGACTATAAGCTCTAAATGATTCAAGTCATTTAGCTGAAATTTAAAACAGCCAATGTATCGTTACAGGATATACCGACACTTTTTACCACGGGTAAAGCTGCGGCAACTAATCTGATATTTTTACTGAAATAATGAATAATTTGCTGTACGCGAACCAATACCGTATTAATTGTCAAAAGATTAAAAATAGCAATTATCGTTCTTGTGACAGGTAAGGTAGAAATCGCCAATACAATTTCAATAACTCAAATACATGAAGTAATGAATAAGAATACTTTGAAGAAATCGTGCTTTGCCTTAATATTTCAGCAAGAACACGTGAAAAAGCCTTAAAACAGAGCTTCAATAAAATTCACAGCGCCTATAGACGCCGTTCATACAACCAATTGGTTCAACAATACCATTCAATAAATTATTGATTCGCTTAGAACATGCCAGGTTTATTAATGGAGTTTGTTCCCAACTTCACTCGCAAATAAACGAGTGACAATTTCTTTGGAATTTTCGACTGTTTTCGGAGCTGGGCCAAAGTTTGTAATTAGGAGTTTTAGGAGCAATGTTTGCTCGTGACAGTTACTGAGATTTCATCTGAGTCTGTAATAGGTCCATTAAAGGCATATTTCTGGATGTAGCTGTGGCAGGAATAGAAGACTAGATGAAATTAAAAATAAATATTTAAGTATATTTAGTAGAGTAGTATAAGCAAAACTGCAAACAGTGTTTCTTAACCTAAAGTGATATAGTTCTATGTGTATCCAACTATCGACCACAGAGCTAAGATTAATGGCAACGTTTACTATATTTGTATAATATCAATATCATCATCATGATCAGCCGGTATCAGCTCACTATTAAGTACAGGCGTCTCTCTAGACATTACTAAGCCCGATCTTCGTCATTTATATTTCTATATAATTATGATGATAATGATGCATTTGAATTGGTAAACATAATCGAAAATGCAATACATAATATAGGTGACAGGAAAAACAAGGCAATCAACTGATGGCAAAATGCCACGTCTGCTTTTGAGGCAGATAATACTGTTGCACTCAAACTCTTAATCACTTCTACATCCAAGAGTAGTAGTCTAAAGCAAATGCAGAAAACGAAAGCTTACTAGTGATGTGATAAGGCAATAATCATCGCTTACCCGTCATGTAACCTCAAATAGGAATAGAACTGTCCAACCGTATACCCGTATAACCGTATATCTACGAAATACTACGAACACGACAGAATTGTCCAATAGGTGCCGTCGGGCCTTTCCGCTTTGGCGCCTTAATCCCGTTAAATGGCTTCCGATAGGATTCCATAGGTTGCTTACTTACGGCTTACGCTATGAACAATATATACTATTACATTCAGAGACGGATATCAATGCGGATATTGTTAATATCGTAGATCAATAAATGAAATCGTCTGTCATCGATCAATTTGGATCACAGCAGCAGTTTCGATATGAGCGAGAAATAATAATGAGTGACGAGGCGGATTGAATGGAAAGCTTATAAAATTTAGATATCACTTTTTATATATTTTTCTATAGCCAGCATAAGTCAGATGAACCTAATTTAACATGGTTTAAGATTATATCTGTGACAATGAGACTAAGTATTAGTATTTACGTTAGTTACGTAAATACCTACGTTTGTTAATTCAAGCCGAAGCGGCTCGACGGCTTTTAATGTATAAAAAACTGGAGATAGCTTATGTACATTGAATACACAGGCGGGTAACCTATGTATTGATCCCAGAAAACCGCAAGTAACGACGCGGCGCGCAGTTAGTACAATAGAATAACTATTTATATGCACTCAGTTTTGAGCTCTTATCAAAATGAATATTGTTTTTTTTAACCGACTTCAAAAAAAGGAGGAGGTTTCTCAATTCGACCGTATTTTTTTTTTTTAATGTTTGTTCGCGGTTAACTTCGTCGTTTATGAACCGATATTGATTATTCTTTTTTTGTTCGAAAGCAGATATCCCAAGTGTGGTACCATGGTAATTTTATCGAGGTCTGATAAGTATCTCCAGAGATATTGAGATAAATATCTCAAAATTGGTACTGAAAATGAATAGCGCGGCATTGAAGTCGGTTCTTTTTTAGTTTTTAAACTATATTATTTAATATCTTATAGGCTAGCGTTTTGACCACTGTCTCATCTGTTGGTAAGTGATGATGCGATCGAAGATGGTAAGCACGCTATGCCTAGAATGGGAACTGGCTCTCAATGATAGCTGCTGGAACACATTACTAGTTTGAAAATTGGTAAGTTGATTGCAAACGATCATTTAAAAGAATGTATGAAAGGCGGACGAAGCTCGATTCCGTAGATATTAAATCAAGGGACTTTCACCCACTTGATAAGCAGAGCTTAATAATAGTCGTAAACATAAATTAAAAGCTATTAAATTGAAACCCAAAGGATGTCACTATATTGCAACTAAATGAAAGTGAAGTGAAAAACGTTATAAGAAGGGTGACCATGGAACTAGAATATGATACATTTACATTTTAGGAAAATCCAAATCAGGGAGGACCTAGCTTAAAATGGAAAGAGAAAATACTTACTACACTCGACAAAACGACAAAAATATATTTTCCAATAAAGAAAACCACGCTAATATCTCGAAACTTGACTTGAATGTTAAAATTAATATAAAGACGCGTATATTCATCCAAAACAAAAATACGGATAATAAAATTTGCAAATGTATCTGTGTAACTAATTTCTATATTTGAAGCAGAATAACAATATTCTAAACAACTTGTCGGTACGATTCAATTTGGCAGCTCTTCGTAAACCAAATTAATAGTTGCGAACTGCTAGTATATTGGGAGCTAAGTTTTAGTTAATATGTACGAGTTTAGGATTGCTATATTATGAGAAAATGTTATTGAAATTGAATTTAAACTACCCAGAGGCACTTTTACTTGTTCGTCCTAACATAAAGCCGATACTCTTACTCACGCCTACTCGGTAACACGTCCAAGCGCTTTTTACCCAGGAGGTGCGGGTCCGAATCCCGTTGGACGGCCCAGTTTTGGAATGTATAGGATTGCTAAAAAATTTAAAATAATATAATCAATTACATATGATATACATAGTATCTAGATTGCTATGTGTATTTTTATTTAGATTTCAAGATTTTCAAGTTGAAATTCATATAAAATCTCGGGTTAAACTAAATCATCTACATAATTGAACATTTATTTGTAACATGTGCATATGATTCTATCGCCAGACAAATGTTAATAAAAGTCCTCCACAAACGCGATGATTCATAAACTCAACTACATATGTCTTTGACTTCAAAGTAGCTGAACAATTTGATCAGCGCAAGGTCAATAACAATACAACCACTTAATCTTTTAAGGGACTCTAATTGTGTTTAGAAAACAATGTGATAATAAGCGATTAACGTCAACGAACTAATTTAACGCGTTTGATCAAAGGATTAATACTTTGAAGACATAATTTTATTTCGGAAATGCATACCCATCTGAGACCTATGTCCAGCAGTAGACTGGCACCGGATGATTATGATGATGATACTCATCAGATTATTCATGAATATTATGAAGCATTAACTGATTTGATCGTTGTGATGATGATTATTTGCGCCAAAATTACTTGATGATATCGCACATAAACGCTACCTACTTAATTAGAATGTAATTGTGAAGTCAATGATGATGATGATGAGGATGATCACTAATAAAACATATTTTGAATTGAAAGACAACGAGTTAATTAATTATCCGATGAAATATAGTAGAAATGGCCACCAACAAACTGTCTTGATACTTTTACTAGCATTCCTTATACAGAACCGTTGCGGTTTCACTGGCCGCCGGTTGCATATTAAACCAAGAGTGTAGATTTACAATTCCCAGTCAGGGAGTGGTTATTTTCGAACAAGAAGGATTTATTGGAGAGTGTCAGTTTGTTTTGTTGATACGGTGATGGTTATCTTCAGGGATTCAATAACTATTAGAAGGCATAGAATTGACGGTAGGTTAAGGATTTGTCTATTAAAATTGATTTATCGACAGTATTAATATCTCGCTCGATATAGCACGCTACTCTAATAACGACTGTATAGATTTTAACGCGGTGTGAAGCAAATAGTTGAAGAAGAATATGTACAACGTGTATTCGATACATTATGAATTATGTTATGATACTTCTTAATGCGGGCAAAGCCGAGGGGCACAGCTAGTGTATAATAAAATGAAAGATAATAGATGATCTTTATCCGATGATTAATACCCACGAATTATTCACCCGAGTCACATTGTCATTCAAACCACGAGCCGTTTCGTTCTATGATTAATAGTTAGCAAATATGGTTCCACAGGGGAGCGTTTTGGGGCCCACTACTATATCTCATAATGTAAGGTATTCTAGATATATTATGCTCTTTGAGATATAGCGGTTGCTAATGATCTTGATATCGATTGAATTGGATTAATGTCGATGATTTAATGATAATTATAATAAAAAAAATATTCCGCATGAAATCAGGTAATATTTGTATCTTTGGAGATGACATAATATATTTCAAGTCACTATTTCACGTAAATGTCAAAGCCACACCTGTTGCTTGGGGCAAAACTTTAGCTCCATCATAGCATAAATGAGCTTAAGACGGCCTCTAATAAAGGCAATATTAGTTTTAGCCCGTCTATAGCTAAAACTATGACGCTACATTAAATAGGATTGAATAGAATAGAATAGAATAACTCTTTATTGAACACCATTCAGAAAATATTAAAAAACTTAAGTAAACATTCACAAATAAGTGTTACAAAAGGCGGTCTTATCGCTGAGAGCGATCTCTTCCAGACAACCTTTGGGTAATGAGGATTTGTTTAATGAACATGGCGGGGTAAATATGGTGTTAAATACCTTAACTAAAATAAATAAGCAAATACATAAACACTACACTGCAGACACATATAATACATAAATAATATATTTATCAATAAACAATACATATACTATATAAATAAATATAACAAGGAGAGAGAACAAAAAATCAGTAGGTAGCAATTTAATCTTACGAGAGATAGTGAGCTTTGACACGTTCTTTGAATGTAGTAATGGTCTGGCAACGTCTTACTTCAACTGGTAGCGCATTCCAGAGCCTTACAGCTTGTACTGCGAACGATTTATCGTAGAACGAGCTATGATGACTAGGCATCAACAATGTATGAGTCTCTAAAGACCGTAAAGAGAGAGAATTCGAAGTGTGTAGGAATTGGAAGAGGTCTTTAAGGTAGGGAGGAGAAGTAGGATTAAACAAAATATTAAACAGGAGGGTAAGGATATGAGCATTGCGGATTGATTTTAGACTTAAGCTTTTGACTTTGATAAATGGGCCTAGTTACACATTATAACACGGTTACATAATTTGCTAATTATGACTTTTCATAAAAGTTCTTAATTTTATTGATAGTTCGCGACCTTTGCTATTATCTCAAATATTAGGTATCAACAAAGATAACGATTACTATTATTTGACACTTTTACTGCTTAAGAGGCTATTCCTAACGACGCAAGTCTTCTGACATCTCGATGTGCATTGAGCCAGAAACATTGCAATCGTGTGTTATGTCACCATATTTTGGTTTACAGCAAAAATAACAACACCCGTATGTTTCATGTTTCCTTAAATCTGGTGAAGAAAAATCAGTGGATGTTGAATTTTTCAGGGAAGTTGTTCCCAGATTATCCGTCTCTACTTTTGGTATTTTCGCCTAGTTCTGAGAAATGTTCGCTAGTATATTTATCTCACGTGAGTTGTCGATATTTCCGCAATAAGGTAAAATCTTCGCTTCGCTTCCGCAATGAGGGTACAATTTTGGTTATTGTGGGTACACTTATAATATTTATCTGTATGATTTTTGTTCAAATATGACCTACGGTTTGTCAGGAAGCGATCTCTTTAAGCGACAAGACCGCGGATAGTATTACCTGAATATTGATATAATGTACCGAACTAATCAACACCAATATTATAAATGCGAAAGTCAGTTTGTTTATTTGTTTGTTTGTTTGTTTGTTTGTTTGTTTGGGACTTCTTCACGGTCAAACGGCTTGACCGATTTGGCTGAAATTTTGTACAAAGATAGAACATAAGGCAGAATAGGATATAGGATACTTTTTTTTTGGCTATCGAGTCAGGGGGTCCAGATATTTTTGTTTGAATTTTGTAACTAAAGGACCTCTTTTCGAATAAACGGCTTGACCGATTTGCCTGAAATGTTGTATAAAGACAGTTCATAAGGCAGAATAGGATATAGAATACTTTTTTTCTGGCTATCGAGTCAGGAGGTCCAAATATTTTTAATTGAATTTTGTAAATATAAGATCTCTTCTCAAATAAACGGCTTGACCGATTTGCCTGACAAGTTGTACAAAGACAGTTCATAGGGCAGAATAGGATTTAGAATACTTTTTTTCTGGCTATCGAGTCAGAGGGTCCAGATATTTTTAATTGAATTTTGTAAATATAAGACCTCTTCTCGAATAAACGGCTTGACCGATTTGCCTGAAATGTTGTATTAAGACAGTTCATATGGTAGCATAGGATATGGGATACTTTTTTTTTGGCTATCGAGTCAGGGGGTTCAGATATTTTTAATTGAACTTTGTAAATATAAGACTTCTTCTCGAATAAAAGGCTTGCCCGATTTGCCGGAAATTTTATATGTATGCATGTCATAGGGCAGAATAGGATATAGGATACTTTTTTTCTGGCTGTCGAGTCAGGGGGTCCAGATATTTTAAATTGAATTTTGTAACTATAGCACCTCTTTTCGAATAAACGGCTACACCGATTTGCCTGAAATGTTGTATGAAGACAGTTCATAAGGCAGAAAAGAATATAAAATACTTTTTTTCTGGCTATCGAGTCATAGGGGCCAAATATATTTAATTGTATTTTGTAAATATAAGATCTCTTCTCAAATACACGGCTTGACCGATTTGCATGACATTTTGTATAAAGACAGTTCATAGGGCAGAATAGGATATAGAATACTTTTTATTTCGCTATCGAGTCAGGGGGTCCAGATATTTTTAATTGAATTTTGTAAATATAAGACCTCTTCTCGAATAAATGGCTTGACCGATTTGCCTGAAATTTTGTATAAAGACAGTTCATAGGGCAGAATAGGATATCGGATACTTTTGTTTGGCCATCGAGTCTGAGTGTTTAGATTATTTTTATTGAATTTTGTGAATGTGTGGCCTCTTATCAGCTAAACAGCTTGACCGATTCAGCTGAAATTTTATACATATTACAGTTTGTATAGCATAGAATCACATAGGATACTTTTTTTCTGGCAGTCGAGTCCAGGTGTCTAGAATTTTTAAATTGAACTTTGTAGATGTGTGGCCTACTCTCGGTCAAACGGGTTAAACAATTAAGCTGAAATTTTGTACACAGGCAGTCAAAAAGACATAGAAGGGCAACAAATACTTTTTTTTTGGGTGGAAATTACGGTTGTCTATATTTTTATTATGGAATTTTGTAAATATGTGGCCTCTTTTCAGCCAAACGGCTTGACCGATTCAGATGAAATTTTGTACAAAGACATTAAATAGGGCATAAAAAGGCAAGGAATACTTTTTTCGGCAGTTAAGTGTTGGTGCCTATATTTTTTCTTAACTTTACATAGAGTTTGCATAATCATAAAAGTTTGAGCTTAGGTTCATAGATAATGACTAAACTTAATAAGTGCCTTGATTAGGCCATAAAACTGTCAGGGTCATTAAAAGTTATCAAAATTTACGCGATGGCTTTGCTTGCCCAACGTGTTTTATCTGCTTTGTGGGAAGTATTTCAAAAACATTCGTGTTTTAACATAGGTATTGACTAAGTAGGTTATAAAAACTGTCAGGGTCATAAAACGTAAAAATTTTCGCGCTCACTTCGCTCGCGCAGTGATAGCGCTCGCTGCGCTCACGCAAACCTTTGTTTTATCTACTTTGTAGGTAATATTTCAGCAACTTTTGTATTTTGATAGCCACATGCATCAGAACGAGTCCATAAATTGAAATAGTACAACCTTCAATAATCATTATGAATTTAAGTGGATATCAAGTTTAACCTTTGTGCCATCAGTGTTAACTTAGTAGGTCATAAAAACTGTCAGGGTCACAGAAGGTTGTAAAAATGATACGCGCTCGCTTCGCTCGCTCAGTGATAGCGCTTGCTACGCTCGCACAGTGATAGCACTCGCTCCGGTCTCGCAAGCATTTGTTATGTCTACTTTGTAGGAAACATTTCAGCAACTTTTGTATATTAATAGCCACATGCATCACAACGAGTCCATAAATTGAAACAGTACAACCTTCAATAAACATAATGATTATAAACCTTAAAATAAGTGGATATGAAGTTTAACCTCTGTGTCATCAGTGTTGTCTTAGTAGGTCATGAAAACGGTCAGGGTCATAAAAGGTCGTAAAAATTTTTCGTGATTTCAGTTTCGTTTTAAGTGATAGCGCTTACTACGCTCGCGCAGTAATAGCGCTCGCTCCGGTCGTGCAAGCATTAGTTATATCTACATTGTATGAAATATTTCAGCAACTTTTGTAATTTAATAGCTACATTCATCAAAACATGACATAAATTGGAACAGTACAACTGGCAATAATCATAATGATTTTTGTACCTTGAAATAAGTGTATATCAAGATTAACCTTAGGGTCAACGGCGTTGACTTAGTCTAGGTCATAAAACTGTCAGGGTCATAAAATGACAAAAAAAATTTTCGCGCTCGCTTCGCTCGCGCATTGATAGCGCTCGCTGCGCTCGCACAAACCTTTGTTTTATCTACTTTGAAGGTAATGTTTCAACATTTTTTTTGTATTTTAATAGCCACATGCATCAAAACGAGGCCATAAATTGAAACAGTAAAACCTTCAATAATCACAATGATTATTAACCATAAAATAAGTGGATATCAAGTTTAACCTTTGTGTCATCAGTGTTAACTTAGTAGGTCATAAAAACTGTCAGGGTCATAAAATGACGTAAAAATTTTTCGCGCTCGCTTCGCTCGCGCTCTGATAGCGCTTACTACGCTCGCGCAGTAACAGCGCTCGCTCCGGTCGTGCAAGCATTTGTAAAATGTACTTTGTAGGAAACATTTCAGCAACTTTTGTATTTTAATAGCCACATTCATCAAAACATGTCATAAATTGGAACAGTTCAACCGTCAATAATCATAATGATTTTTACCTTAAAATAAGTGGATATCAAGTTTAACCTTAGGGTCATCGGTGTTGACTTAGTAGGTCATAAAAACTGTCAGGGTCATAAAATGACATAAAAATTTTCGCGCTCGCTTCGCTCGCGCATTGATAGCGCTCGCTGCGCTCGCGCAAGCCTTTGTTTTATCTACTTTGTAGGTAATATTTCCGCATTTTTTGTATTTTAATAGCCACATGCATCAAAACGAGCTTAAGAATTGAAACAGTACAACCTTCAATAATCATAATGGTTTTTTACTTTAAAATAAGTGGGTATCAAGTTTAACCTTAGGGTCATCGGTCTTGACTTAGTAGGTCATAAAAACTGTCAGGGTCATAAAATGACATAAAAATTTTCGCGCTCGCTTCGCTCGCGCATTGATAGAGCTCGCTGCGCTCGCGCAAACCTTTGTTTTATCTACTTTGTAGGTAATATTTTTGCAGTTTTTGTATTTTAATAGCCACATGCATCAAAACGAGTTTATAAATTGAAACAGTACAACCTTCAATAATAATAATAATTATTAACCTTAAAATAAGTGGATATCAAGATTAACCATTGTGTCAGCGATCTTGACTTAGTAGGTCATAAAAACTGTCAGGGTCATAAAATGACATAAAAATTTTCGCGCTCGCTTCGCTCGCGCATTGATAGAGCTCGCTGCGCTCGCGCAAACCTTTGTTTTATCTACTTTGTAGGTAATATTTTTGCAGTTTTTGTATTTTAATAGCCACATGCTTCAAAACGAGTTTAAGAATTGAAACAGTACAACCTTCAATAATCATAATGGTTTTTTACTTTAAAATAAGTGGGTATCAAGTTTAACCTTAGGGTCATCGGTCTTGACTTAGTAGGTCATAAAAACTGTCAGGGTCATAAAATGACGTGAAAATTTTTCGCGCTCGCTTCGCTTGCGCTGTGATAGCGCTTACTACGCTCGCGCAGTAACAGCGCTCGCTCCGGTCGTGCAAGCATTAGTTATATCTACATTGTATGAAATATTTCAGCAACTTTTGTATTTTAATAGCCACATTCATCAAAACATGTCATAAATTGGAACAGTTCAACCTTCAATAATCATAATGATTTTTTCCTTAAAATAAGTGGATATCAAGTTTAACCTTAGGGTCATCGGTGTTGACTTAGTAGGTCATAAAAACTGTCAGGGTCATAAAATGATATAAAAATTTTCGCGCTCGCTTCGCTCGCGCATTGATAGCGCTCGCTGCGCTCGCGCAAGCCTTTGTTTTATCTACTTTGTAGGTAATATTTTCGCATTTTTTGTATTTTAATAGCCACATGCATCAAAACGAGTTTATAAATTGAAACAGTACAACCTTCAATAATCATAATAATTATTAACCTTAAAATAAGTGGATATCAAGATTAACCATTGTGTCATCGGTGTTGACTTAGTAGGTCATAAAAACCGTCAGGGTCATAAAAAGTCGTAAATATTTTTCGTGCTCGCTTCGCTCGTGCAGTGATAGGGCTTGCTACGCTCGCGCAGTAATAGCGCTCGCTCCGGTTGCGCAAGCATTTGTTATATCTACTTTGTAGGAAACATTTCAGCAACTTTTGTATTTTAATAGCCACATGCATCAAAACGATTCGTAAATTGAAACAGTACAACCTTTAATATTCATAATGATTTTTTACCGTAAAATAAGTGGATATCAAGTTTAACCTTAGGGTCATCGGTGTCGACTTAGTAGGTCATAAAACTTTCAGGGTCATAAAAAGTCATAAACAAATGTCTCGCTTCGCTTGCGCAGTAATAACGCTACATAGCATATAATAGCGTGTTTTAACAGCCTCATACATTAGACTGACTCAAATACTTAAACAGCAAAACTTGGTAAACCTTGGTTAGGTTTACCAAGTACCAAGTAATGATTAATGACTTTAACAATAGACGATATCGAGTTCGACTTAAGAGTCATCTATATAGACTTGATGATTAGATCATTAAACTGTCAGGGATATAAAAAGCCATAAAAATTTTTCACTTGCCCAATAATAGCGCTTGCTACGCTCGCGCAGCTATTCACCTTATTTTCATTGTAAGAAATGTTTCAGGAACTGTTGTGTTGAGTCAAACATTTAAACAGCACAACTTCGTATACTAACCTAACCAAAAAAATTTATGACTTTAACAATACAGGATATTGAGTTCGACTTTAAGGGTCATCTATGGTGACTTGGCCTAAGAGATCATCGATCTAGACCTCAATGCTCATAAAGACACAAATAACGCGGGCGAAGCCGCAGGTAACAGCTAGTATATATATATATTCTTTGACAATATCGCTTCTGCTGTCTGTACGCTTAGATCTTTTAACTACGCAACGGATTTTATTGTAGTTTACAGCAAAGCAATAGATAGACTGATTCAAGAGGAAGGTTTATATTCAGGATTAAACGCAGGCAAAGCTCAAGCAGCTAGTATAATATAATTACTTTGAAGGTTGTTGGTATTGGTCTTGATAGTCTATAAAGAGATATTGTAATTGTATCGTATGTATGAACTTTGGTATGAAAATAACTTGAGCCTAGAAATGGGATACTTTTCTCCATCATTAGCACTTTTCCCAACTGTCATCATGAGTAAAATAGCAACGAGGCTCTTGTATTAAATAATTTGAATACAGGATTCACCGTGATTTAAATCTGCTAGTTAGTTAGACTACGTGTACTATTATTTATTCTGTGGTTACACAAACACACATTAACATAACCTTGAATTGCTAGCATATGTCTATATTAACATATCTCCTACAAAGTCTAATTATAGACAAGATACTTACTTAAATTATTCAAACATGAACGAATCCTTGCGTACGGGCAATTTTTAGGCAATGTTAAAATTAACGAATTAACTTTTAACAGTGCCTACATTGCCTAAAACATTGCCCATATATATAGCCCATAGGCTGGAACCTGGCACTGGCCCTATTTTCAGAGTTCCAAGGCTGCCTGCAGGGCTCTGACCTGACATATTCTGTGATTGTTTGTTATACTATAGTTTTCGCAATAGTATTTTATAGTTGTGAAACAAAGAGCCGGTTCAATATACGATTTAATGTGTCGCCTAAATAATAATAATGACAAAAACATTCATATTTGCAAGCAGTTCGTGAAGAGCAGTAGAACTACCACATCTTAATACGCTACGCTAATAGTGCTAATTGTCGGGTAGTTGTAAAAAAATTATTAGAATAATGTTGATACCATTCTCTTAAATTTACAGCAAAAAATATTACAGAAACCTCCCAAAAAGGCCGTATTAGCACTTGCCTTTTTTAAGAGCACTCAAATTAAGTATTAAACAACGGAAAGAGTTTTGGGACGAGCCCCCATGAGGGTAGTCTAAAAGCGTTATCGGCCCGAGTGGTGACAAAAATTAGACGGAGGATTCGGGAGGCAGACAAATGAGGGTATTTTGGTATTTTCAATAGGCGTAACCTATTTCGTAATCTTTTTTAGTGGTTGCTCAGATTTTGGACAGTGTTTTATCTTGTAAAAACGTATATAAACTTTATCATAAAAAGTGGAACCACGAGCTTGACAGTTCAGTTTTCTGATGACCTAAGAGAAATAGAGTTAGAACAGTCAAGGAAGTCAAAGCGTTCGTTGAGGTAACATGGAGTAGAAAGATTAAATTGTATATTCATGAGAAGAGAAAGAAAACGTTGCGTATAACATATATATAGCGTTGGATGGAAGTCAATAGTCCAGCGCCTTGAATCATTAATAAAAAAAACCCTAAACACTCTTTTAAAACATTTCTTAGTATGATGCAGAGATATCCTTGTATTTAGCTAGTGCTAATTGAAACAGGTTCTTATTGTTTGCCTTTATTTTCTCTCTGTGAACCGGTTGAAATTTCGCTATTACAGAGAAAAAGGTCCTAAGGATAAAGTCACGAACAGAGATTAAAGGCAGATTAAAGTCCTACTTGCTTTAATGGAGAATAAAGGAATGGAATTTGTTTAATCTTTTAAGTTGCAGATACTGTTAATATTAAACTTTGTGCTTTGGCAAAATACTATCGGTAACGTGGTGACTCGTATTCAGGATGATGCAACAAGATTAGGAAATAAATGATTGATTGATTGGGGGTCTGTGTATGGAGAAGTATGTAATTATAAGATAGATAATTTAATAAAGAACTATGTCATCGATTATAGAATAAAGTATTATCATCGGAAAAATCAAATCTACCGCACCGCATAATATTTAAAAAAAACCATTCCTATCAGCTACCAGACCAGGATGGTCCATAAAGGGGTTCCTTATGAACTACTAGGATAAGTGAGTTCCAGTTGACATTAGTAGGCAGGGTCAAGATATAGATATAGGCTACGTAGGCTGAAAATGACACGATTAAATTCCAAGCTCGCAATTGAATTGACTTTAAGATAGAGTACAAGCACTGATTGAATACCAAATTGCTTTACAACACTGTGTATAATGCCTAGATTGGAAAAAGGGGCAGAACAACTAATGTGACGTTTGCATAGGTGCGCCAGACATGTATAGAGCTAATAAAACTTCTTGAACTGGTGAAATATATGAAACTAATCGCCAAAATATGCTGAAATAAATGATAATCCAAGGACTACAGTACGTAGGGTAGGAAAAAATCTGGCGGGATTATTGTGGAGGATTACTTTAGACTCGGCTCTGCGAACATCTGTGACTGATATTATGCCTCAATAAGTTGTATTTTTAACCCCCGACGCAAAAAGAAGGGGTGTTATTGACGGGTGTATCTGAGTATCTGTGTGTCTGTCTGTGGCATCGTAGCGCCCAAACGGACGAACCGATTTTGATTTAGTTTTTTTTGTTTGATATGTGTCTTCTTCGAAAGTGTTCTTAGCTTTGTTTCATGAAAATCCGTTTAGCCGTTTAAATATAATCAGCTCTTTATAGGTTGATGAGACTACGAATGCAACTTTCGTAGCCCTTTTACCGCGGACGTCAAAAAAATCTAAATGGCGTTTCTGCGCACTACTGTCACTCTGTAATTAGGTACTTACAAATATAAAAAAATGCTTTGGCTGGTATATGAGTCACGTAAATTTGATTTTTTTTTGGCATTAAACAAACTTTTAATAGGTAATTGTATCAGCTCTAGGTGATACTATACTGGCGCTAGCGTAGGCGTTGGGCGCCAAGTGGCGGGTCAGTCAACTTAAGGAAGTTCAACAAAGGACGCCAAGAGGGCCTATAGCGAACTCTAGCTGCTGAGAAAATGGCTATTTTGCATATAAATGTTTAGATTCCCCGTGAAATAGTTTCTAAACGTTGGCATATAAAGGGAAAAGAACAAAGGCGATAAAAAACAAATAAAAAGTCAACTCTTCAACGTCAATAGTTCCGGTATAATATTATGTAGCTTATTAATATTATATCTATGATATTATGATGTTAACTGACCACATCGTCACTTAACATCAGGTGACATAGTGGTCAAACGCTTGACTATAAATAAAAAAGCTTGTTCGGAAAACAGAAAAAACAATAATGTATAATGCAATATATATAATGTCAAAATATATGATATTTTTATCTCTTTATCACAAATCAAAACCATGATTAGCTTTTAATTATGATTTTACGTTCACACCAAAATTCCACTGAAAGCCTTCAGACAAGAAAATCGACTTGACAGGTCATCAAATGTATGGAACGTGGGCATCCTTCTTTACCTTGTGGATAGAGTTAAGCTCAGCTGATTAAGGTCGTGTTTCGGTTCTAGATGATTAGATTCCATTTTATACCACATCGTCAGCTTCCACTGTTGAGATAGTAGACAAGTGTTTGCCTGTCTCAATAATACTACCTCTCGTCGAGTAAAGTTCCGTTCTGCGGTTTCGTGGTTTATATAATATGAATGGATCAGAGAGCATTTTTTCAACTACCCACATGGTTAACTTTAATTGGATAACAAAATATACAAACTCACTACTGTAATATTTATTTATCCTGCAGAAATTTACCAAAGACATATTCGTAAGTCATAAGTTCAATAGGATCATGCACGAGAAACAAGCGTCACCTTTTGTGAATATTCCATTACCGTGCGGGTAGATTTAATTTCCATCTACCCGCACGAAGCGATATGTTACACGACAACTATATTCTCTTAGTTACCACCACCGATAGTCGACACAGATTAAAGTGTGTTGGCTAATAGACAACAATACGCGAAACATATTGAAGCATATACAATTACACAGAACATTAATCGCATAAGGGTTCAACGGCCCAATTGCCTGATGTAGGGTTGCCGCTAACTATATTGAGACTTGGGATAATCTAGTTTTGACAACCTTGAGATTTTAATGCAGAAGGATGTTACAGTATAATATACAGTTGTTTACATTATTTTTATTTTATTTCTTGAGTCAAGTATTTGTAGTGGTAGGACTTCTGCTAGTCTGCCTGGGGCGGTACCACCACTTTGCCAATTAATTTTCAGCCGTAAAATAGGAATATTTTTCGGTTGAAACGGCTAGGTGTCCAGTGAAATTACAGGGCATGTGAGACTCAACATCTTTACGTCTCAAGGTAACAGGCGCAGTCCAGTGCAAGAATCCGGCAGTCCAGAATTTTGCATACCACTGTATCTGTAATAGGCAGACGTCATCGCTTACCATCAGGCGAACGTCATGCTTGTCCTGTTACCTTATAGAATAAAAAAAGAAAAAAAAATTAGACAGATAGAAACATGATACATAATAATCTAAACATAGCAAAATTACATCGTTTAAAACTTTTTGAAGTGGATACTTTACATTTCAGTTGCAAGTAATAATAGATTCTAGTTCATAATCATAATTTATTCATCAATTTAACTTATTACAACTTCATATGTACCTGCCTTTACAATTTTAAACTAGTAATTTTATATTAATGTAAACAAATAATGAGGGTACATCTTGCCGTTGTCAGCCGTGCTAGGTCGTACCTGTGGTACAGCTGACAATCACTTCCAACAGTGCGCTCACACCAATATATATAATTATAATGAAATAAATCTACATTTAACTGTTAGATTTGAAAATAAAAATTGGTAAATTACAAATAAAATATAACTAGATAAGTGTCTCCCATATTGGCCAGTGTCAAAACTAGATATTACTCGCAAGTCGGGGCTGCAGTCCTCGCATTAGTGGTTTGACGACAATGTAGGTGCGATAAGCCATTGTATTTCGCAGGTAAACGCTTAGAATGGGACACAAACAAGTGTGGAGTAGTTTCGTATATAAATAATTTAGTTAATATAATTTTTTTTTTTTCTTTTTTTTTTACCTTTTTAATTTACATATCCAGAATGCAATATTAAAGGCAAATAGGTTTAGGTAGGTAAGTAGAAAAAATAAAGATATACATAATTATATCACTCTCGATGTTGGCTGATAATATATTATGCATGCAAGATGTGTGTGTGTGTGCGGGTGTGTGTTTTATGGTATGTGTGTGCGTGTGCGTGTGCGTGCGTGCATGCGTGTGTGTGAGTATGTGTGCGTGTGTTTTGAGTGGTGTTACATTTTATATATCATCAATTTTTCAGTATCATTATAATTAAGAGTTAGCAAATATTTCGTGGCATTTGCTTTACATCTATAAAAAGTCAGGGGATATATGTTAACAATTTTTTTTAAGCTTTTATACAGGAATGGACCCAAAAAACATAAGTGTCTATGGGCATAAGCTGACGAGAATTTAGAGAGTTTCACTAACGAATCTTTCCTTCGTTTATTGTGATAGCTTACTAAGTCACATGGAGTAATAGTATGAGTCTTTAGAATAGCCTTCAGGATGTAAATCTGCCTGACTGTGAGTAGGTTTGTTTCACAGTATAGTTGCCTGGTAGAAAATCTAAAGGGTTTGGATAACATTACCTTCAGTATTGCACGTTGAGATCTCTCCACCCGTAGCATAAAGGTTTTGTATGTACCACCCCAGACTAGGATACAATATGATATCAGAGAGTGACAGAGAGCGAAATATATCATCATTAACACTTTTTTGTCTTCTAAATGTCTTATACGCTTGAAAATGACAATTAATTTGCGTACTCTGCCAGTTAAGACTTTGATATGTTCCAGCCAAGTCAGTTGCTGATCCACAATAACCCCGAGATATTTAATAAACTTTACTTGTTGTAGTAATGGACACGCACAATAATTGTAGACAGAACATATATGAGCTTTTATTTGATTGAAACCAGTTATGTTAGATTTATCTGCAGCAGTCTTTGTTATTTGTTTGTTATTAGTTATAACGAACAACACTTGTTAAAATTGATAATTTATATAACTTTATTTAACGTTACTCTGTATCTTTCTGATCTTCTTTTTATTGGCGATAGTCAAGGAATGTGACAACAGACAAGGGCGTCTCATTTTAGAAATAATCGTACGATCTATTTTCATCAGACGAGATCGAATCGAAGTGAAATTCTTATATTTTGCAAGATATTTTATTTGTAAACTGGCAACCCTAACAATAATACTAATCCAGTAGACTGGAAACGTATAGGATGCGGCATAAGTATCGATTTTTAATTTACGCCGATACCGTTTAGGTGTGGCGTGACGATTAGTGGCTTGATTTGTGTTGCGGCACTTGCGGCCCGTGATTCTTCGTTGGTCTTGGAATGGCAATTACTTTGATTAAAGAGAGATAGAGATAGTGCTGTATTTATTTAATTAGCTTCTATTTGACCTAAATTTATCTGATCGATTGCACAAAAGAAGGAGGCAATATCAATGTGTTTAGGTTTTAACTATTTATCAAACGATTAAAAATCACTTAGGAGAAATAAAAATTATAACTGAAGGCTAAGAAACTATTTTAGAGCGATGCGAGCATCATAATAAAAAATATAAATCAAGATCGTTTAAAAACTAAAAAAAACTGACATGCCACGCTAGTAATTATCTCCATATCCCAGGAGATACGCATATGACCAGGGTGGTCCCATAGAATAATCGTAGTTCGAGGAGTAAAACATCGCAACAAGCAACAGAAAATCACTTCAGCCAAATAGGTTCTTTAAAAGTTTTTAAATGACATTATTAATTGAAAAAAATATTGGGTGATTACAGTATTTTGGTGGGTACAGCGATGACATTACGATGTAATTGATTTTTTGTTGGTAATTTCAGTTCTTTTTTTATTGGTGCCAGATTAGAATTTGTCAACAATGACGATAAACCTGACGGTAAGTGACGATATTCTATGACAATCCCAAGTACTCATAGTTGTCTGTGAGCGAATGAAGAGAAGGATTAGTATTTTCCATCGTACTACAAAAATTATTCACGTGGAATACGAGTACAAGCGATTTATAAAGCCGGTTGTACAATAAAAGCTCCGCCAGACCACGTGCGGCTTTTGTGACAAGCAGATGCGTATGCGCACCTGGCGTTAACATACTCGCAAGTGTGAGTTTAAGAGAAAAATAGGGTTTTTATGGCAATTTAATTTAATTTGAACCATGTCTTCAGATAGCTTGTGTTGTATGATATTTAATGTCGCGGTAGGTTTATTTAATGGCCGTGATGGGGTGTCGTGAAATTTTTGTTTAATAATAAAGCAGTGCGAGGCTGAACGCGTCGGCGAGCGCGCCGCACTCAAGATCCTGAAGAAGGCCTCCGGATGAGGCCGAAACATATGTCGATCGCTATATCGACATCGCGTAAGTCACGTTAAATTCCCGTCTTAAATCTATAAATAATAAAGCAGATTGAACGCAGCCATCTTGCCGATTCAATATTACAGTTAGCATAATAAATGAAAGAACAGCGGAATCTCAGTAACAGGGTTCCGTATGCAGCCTTTGGGTACGGAATCCCAAAAACAAATGTATTTAACGAAACTAATATTTAACATTGTTGTTTAAACAAACTCAACGGAAAATTTCGGAAACTTTTCCAAAAGTTCAGAGACATCCGAAAACCGTTTAAAAATTCATGGCAAGCGTATAGAAACTTTTACATTTCTAAAATAACAGACGTTTCTGCTTTAAAAAATAAAACGTGGGATGTTTCGAGAAGCTCAATAAGTACCGGCAAATGTTGGATTGTTTGAAAGGACCGCTTAATTTGTAAAATAAGTATTGGTTAAAAAGGTCTAGGTCTGATAAATACTAGAGGCATTTCAGATGAGTGAATATTTTATCGATAACCTTAGTGTAATGAACTTGGAAGATGGGTTGAAATAGCCGCGCGGGTTGAGCAGGCAGTATTTGAAGTTTTATTGCAACCGGACCGCTTTTTAATTTGAGTTTTATTAATATGACAATACGTTTTACGGCGGGTTTATTTATTTGATCGATCTAGATTGTCCGCAACTTGAATTAAACACGAGAATTGAATAAATTCGAATCCATTGAATATAGGAACATGTCAGAAGATATTGTGCTTGTCTGGAAGATAAATAAAATTTTCTTTATTGTTATAATTGTTAGCGTTTTGCTGTAATAAAACCTGCATGGTGCGTCTAACGGAGTGGGTGGCGCCTCTAGCGGTGAAAAATAGAAGATCGACTACGAACTCTGTACGTACAGAGTATAATATCGTTTAAAAACTAAAAAACAACCGACTTCAATGCCGCGCTATTCATTTTCAGTACCAATTTTGAGATGTTTATCTTAATATCTCTGGAGATACTTATCATACCTCGATAAAATTACCATGGTACCACAAGTGTGGTACCATGGTAATTTTGGATGGGATTGGGATATCTCCTTTCGAACAAAAAAAGAATAATCGAAATCGGTTCATAAACGACGAAGTTATCCGCGAACAAACATAAAAAAAATAAAAAAAAATAAATAAAATATATATATATACGGTCGAATTGAGAAACCTCCTCCTTTTTTTAAGTCGGTTAAAAAGAGGGGGAGATCAGTATTGTATTAAGAGCGAAAATAAATGCTTGTTTATAAATTGTAATACAGATTTTTATTATAATGTATAAAATTATGTAAGTGTAAGTATTATGTAATATGGATATAGGTATATATGTGTGTATATATTTTTTGTGTAGATGTATATGTTTATGTAATTAATATGTATATTTACATGTATGTTTGTGTATACGCGTGTATTGATGTATATGTATCTAATACTATAAGAATCTTTGTCCTGACATACTGACTGACTGACTCACTGACAGACAACCCACAGCCTAAATCGGTGGTCATAGAGACTTGAAATTTGGAGGGTATATTTGTCTTAGTACGTAGGGGTGTACTAAGAATAACTATTCACCCCTTAAGGGGTGAATTTTGAAAAATCCTTTCTTATTTCTATATTTCATACCCTTAAGGGTATGAAATGAGGGTTCAAAGTTTGTATGGAGAAACAAGATTAGATAGTCTTTTCTATCCGAAACTTCACACAAGTGCTTCAGTACAAAAATAAGGAAATACGTGTTTCAGGTTTTTTTGAAATTTCACCCCTAAGAGGGTGAAATGGGGTAACAAAGTGTGAAAATCAATATATTTTCGGATTGCGCTAAAACTTGGCATGCAGATAATTATAACAACGTTAGTTACCTTTGAAAAAGGATTTTTCAAATTTCACCCCTGAAGGGGATGAAACGGGGGTTCAAAGTATCTATGGAGATACATTATAAGATAAGTCTTTTCTATTCGAAACTTCACACAAGTGCTTCAGGACATAAATAAGTAAACACGAGTTTCAGGTTTTTTCGAAATTCCACCCCTAAGAGGGTGAAATGGGGTAACAAAGTCTGAAAATCAATATTATTTGGATTGCGCTGAAATTTGGCATACAGGTGGTTATTATGACGTTAGTATCAGTTAAAAAAGGATTTTCTAAAATTCACCCCTTAAAGGGATGAATCGGGGGTTCAAAGTTTCTATGGAGAAACAACATTAGATAGTCTTTTCTATTCGAAACTTCACACAAGTGCTTGAGTACATAAATAAGTAAATATGTGTTTTAGGCTTTTTCGAAATTCCACCCCTAAGAGGCTGAAATGGGGTAACAAAGCTTGAACATCAATATTGTTTCGGATTGCGCTGAAATTTGGCATACAGGTGGTTATTATGACGTTAGTATCCTCTGAGAAAGGATTTTGCAAAATTCACCCCTGAAGGAGATGAACCGGGGGTTCAAAGTTTGTATGGAGAAACAAGAATAGATAGTATTTTCTATTCGAAACTTCACATAAGTGCTCAAGTAAAAAAATAAGTAGACGTGTTTTAGGTTTTTTTTAAATTCTACCCCGACAAGGGTGAAATGGGGTAACAAAGTGTGAAAATCATTATTGTTTCAGATTGCGCTGAAATTTGGCATGCAGATAGTTATTATGACGTTAGTATCCTCTGAGAAAGGGTTTTGCAAAATTCACCCCTGAAGGAGATGAAACGGGGGTTCAAAGTTTGTATGGAGAAATTAGATAGTATTTTCTATATGAAACTTAACACAAGTATTATTATTAATAGTAATTTCGGGATATTTACCATGTTTTTCTTTTGTTTTGAGTTTCCGATATTTCGGTGCTGTTACAAGCGCCATGTTTACGGACGAACTGAAGATTGCGGGTGAAGAGGGTATCACGAGCAAACAAAGCGATCTACCCGCTTTTTTACTCGTTTCGGTCGTTCGGTGCCCCTACCATTTGTTATCGATGAAACTCGTTCACGACACACAAAACTCACAGTATCTTCACGCTTCTTGTTTTGGACTACATATTTTGTATGAGGCTGACACAGACCTACCACTGGACGCCAGACATTCGACAGTTTGAACCCATCCTCACGATTGAAATTTTTGAATTTAGTTATTTCTATCGCTTCTCTAACCAATCTTGGTATGTAGTGGCGTTCCGTCGAAAGTATCTGAGGGTTGTGTAACTCAATCCAGTGGTTGGTGCCAGAGTCCAATAGGTGTTCCGCGATCGCAGATTTATGTGAGTCATTGTCTCTGACTGCCTTAATGTGCTCCTTTACCCGGCATGCAACGGTGCGTTTCGTTTGGCCTATATAGGAGCTCCCACAGCTGCAACTGATCTTGTAGACCCCCGGTTTTTCTAAAGGAAACACGTGTTGTGTAATAATGTGTAAAGGAAACACACGGAAACATGTTTCCTATTATTATTAATATTTATTATTAATAATAAATTATTAAGACTTAAATTAAAATAGATACACCACCGTTCGTCACAGTCTCACAATATTACTCTCAGCTTGGTTGTCTGGAAGAAATCGTTTTACGCGATAAGACCGCCCTTCGCATTACTTAGAATAAGTGTTTCTCTTAAGTTTTTCCTGTAATTATTGGTGCGCAAATAAAGTGTTTATCTATCTATCTATCTATGTATAATAAGATCGTTTAAAAAACTAAAAAAGAACCGACTTCAATGCCGCGCTATTAATTTTCAGTACCAATTTTGAGGTGTTTATCTTCATATCTCAGGAGATAATTATCAGTCCTCGATAAAATTACCATGGTACTACACTTGGGATATCTCCTTTCCAACAAAAAAATAATAATCAAAATCGGTTCATAAACGACGAAGTTACACGCAAACAAAAAAAAACACATATATACGGTCGAATTGAGAAACCGCCTCCTTTTTTGAAGTCGGTTAAAAAAGCGGCAGTTACACGAAGAGTCAAAGAACCGATTGCAAAAAAATGCCTACCATATTAAAGGTCTATTCGTATTCGTAGCCATCCCAGTTTAGACGCCACACTGCAGTCAGTGAGCATCTCACTTAAACTCACTTTGAACCTTCTAGGCAAGTAAAGCTTGTTTGCAACAAAGTTTAAACGTGACATGTAAATAACAATACCCCCCATGCAAACCCTGGTACCAATTTAATTTTTATTGATTAACTGTACTTTTCCACCAATGCGTGTGTGTGATGAACTGATGACTCACTGAAAAATGTATGTTATCATAACACTAAAGTTCCTACAGTGTCATTCGAGATCTTATTGAAAACTGAAAGTATTGAAACGAAACATCGCTTAGTCGTGGGTGGTGGTTTGTATATACAAGGACGTTTGTAAAATATGGAGCCATTTAAAAATGTTGTATTTGACAGTATAAAAAGAAAGTATAACAATCAAATTTAAGCAGCAAGGGATGTTGTGGAAATTTTATGTTAATGATAATATGATCAGTAAATGATCGAACTCAATGATGCTGTGGAAGAATATGCATCTGTCCCTGTATCTGTATCATCTGTATCTGTGTGTGAAATCTGTACCTATTTCCAGCAGTCGACTGGTAAACGCTGATGACGATGATGGTGATAATTATTCACAGTACATAAAATATATATAAGTGCCTGGCTAGCATGTCCTAAATAGTAATATGTTTCTAAATAAGGTTCTCTATACTCACAATCACCGTACTTATTCAATCACGGGAATGCCCATGAGTAGAAGAATGTTTTGAATAGAACGTACCTGTAACAAGAAATTTGTTATTAGATAAGCAGGTGTTAAACCATAACTAAAACATTATTATCAATGTGCATATAGAACTATAAGGTACCTAAGTAATATCTTTAATCGCTGTAGTAAATACAAAGTCATCTTTTGCGATTTTATCTCCAAAACAGCCTGTAAAGGAAACTGAATTTTATATCGCGAGTAAGAGTCGAAAATTCGAACGCGCGAGTATGAGACCGCGGCTCGATATAAAATTGCTTAATTTTAAGCGACCTATAAAATATGTAGTTACATTAAGTAATGTACTCTCAACCGCTGACACTGTTATAAAAATATTTAACCGTAAAACATGCGACCAAATAAAGGTATCAAAATGTAAGTAAAGTGCAAAATTCACGCCAAAAATATTACTTTACAACATGAAAAGTAATGTAATTTGGCACAGAATTCGGTAATTAATGGGTGTTCAGGTTGTTCCAGTTGTTGATCCAGTAGAGCAGCCAGTTTTTAAACATCTCAAATAAGTGTTATGATACCTATCGGTAGAGTTAATTCTTTCATTATCATCACTGTCAGGATAAATCTACAGATGAAGTCTACAGATCTATGGCATGCCATTCGACTTAATGTTCTGGTCTTCTTTTCGAGCCACTACCAATCAGCTTACGAATACACTCGCCGCTCCAACTAGCTACTGTAGCCCTGTAGCCAACCTAGGCATGCAAGATTTGCTTTTTTAGGGTTTACAGGAGCACGTGGCTCTTGGTCGATAAAAAAATCAGATCTTGAACACGACACTAGGGGCAAGTTTCACCGTTTTTAATGGCCCTATGAAGAACTTATCTAACAGAACATTATATGGCGTCATATGACAGATAATCTTAAATTAGATGTACAAACTTTATCAGGAACTAGTGAAACTAACCCTAGATGTTGTAAGTTCTTCATCAGTTCATGCACTCAATTAAATGCATGAGAATAAAAACACCAACTCGCCTAAAAACTGATTAATGACTGGATAATTTCAAACCAGCACAGGTTAACCTGTATAACACGAGACATAGAACCAACCACCGTGAAACTACAAGGGCTTTGATCTCCATATTTATTAAGCCGCAAAGAGTAACCTCACGAAAGCTCCTAGCTCGGACACACATCAACGTAGTTATTTTCGGTCTTGTCCCGAAATATTTCACGTAATTATGTGCATTATTAGTGTTAGGTGTCGTGGAAAATTCCGTTGATGTTTCTGTATGAGAGATATATGTGATTTTTTATGTTTAGCTGCGAACTATTAGACACCCTCTTTTTATTTGAAGGAAGATACTATATTATTATTTTACAGTTCAGTTTACTTTATTTCATTCAATATTCTTATTTATCTATCTTATACTTTTAGATTCATTCAATATTCTGCCTAAAATGCCTAATTTTGCCAATAATTATCAGACAGCATTTTATAAAATAAAAGATGAAGTTTCTGAAATATTATCTAGAATATCTGAAATATTGTTACAAAGAATTTGTTTTTATACTGGGTACCTTACTTTTATCTCATAAACATTACCAATATTAAAAACCCAACGGCCATCTACAAGCTTATTTATTCCACCCTTTAAAATCGTATCACATCCAGAAATCCGAAATTACGTCCCTATTTAACAGATAAATTGGAAGGATGCTCATTACGCGGTTCCTTGTCACCGCTAATTCGATAGAACCGCCCGACGGTTAATAATATTAAATTTTATAATTATATTACCTGGAAATTTAAGATAACAGAATCTGTTGGAAGCAGAAGAGTCCTTGACGTCTGTCTTCCGCGGTTTTCCCACTTTAAATTTCGTATTGTATTCACGGGTTTGCCGCTGTCAGCGCGTGGTTGAAGTGTTTAGGTTGTGAAGATGATTGGATCTATTAAGGGCTCTGTTTCATTCAGCTTTATGAACCAGTCTGAAATTTGTGGTTGATATACGTATACAAATGATTTGATACTGCGTGCTGCAAAAATTAAATGGTGCTGGAGTCAATGTCTTAATTATCATGCCTCATAAGGAAAACGTCTGTAAAACCAAACAAAGCTATTTTCCTATAAACTTCTTCTTTTTCCCGTAAATTCGTGAATTGATGACATGGCGCGTGTATCAAATCGAATATACCAAATCCAGGTGATCCAAGCCAAACCAATACAACCTTGTTTGCCAACAAACAATCATCTCTAAGCGTCCTTTAGGCTCTTAATTAGCTTTAATCCAAACCCGATTCAATCAGGAAAACCCGCTGTTTACTGTTTGTCTATTGACGGTTACAGTACAGACTCCCCGGCCAATCAAGACGTTTGACAAGTTTACACAATGGTATGACGCGGCGTAGAAATGTGGCAGGTAGAAATGGAGTTGCCATGTCTGGAAGCTCAGTTACATGCTAATCATGAAAGATAGATTTGAGAGACTTATGGTCCCGAGAAGAAAAATAAAAAAAACAATGCATGTGAAGAAGCTGAGTTTTTGAGAAGATCTCAAATCATAGTTCGGAACAACAAAGCAAAATACAACATGACATCTCTAAATGTATTCTAAGAAGTCACAGTTCTTAATGATGATATGATGTTTGACGCTAAACAATTTCTTCGAGAACTCACCGACTCGACAGACCAAAACAATCAACAGTCGGCCAACGGTTGACTGAATGTATAAATTACAAAACAGAAGATTGTTCACTGAATTCCACCGAGCCGATATTGAAACCATTGTTGAAAACACGAGACCTGTTTATTTGCAAGCTTGTGAAACCAGGTTTACTTCGGGATAGTGAGCTTCAACTGGCTCAGTGTAAACAAACCTTAAAGTAGGACAGCGGAATCGATATTGAGATTGATTTATATCGTGATTTTAACATGAAGGGATTAAATTGATGTTCTGTTTGTAATCATTAGACGGTAATTGATTTATAAGTTAAATCAAAATATGTGGTTGGCGTTCCTTAACCTCAATATCTATGTTTATAGGGGTATGCAGCAGCAGAAATTTAATCGAGATCTTAAACGTATTCATACCACAATTCGTGTAGTCTTTTCAATACTTTAATAAGAAAATAACAACTACACACTATTACTACACATTCAGCCTTTTCTACACATTCGGCCTCTGACCGACCAAATTGAGCCAGTAGAGTTATAGCCATGTTATGTATGCTTATGTAAATCTAAAATCACAATATCCGAAAAATCATCAATAAATGCATGTATATCGTAAATATAGCAACACGCATCCCTATTTATGTACTGCACTATTAAATACCAATATTTCCGTCAAAGGCCCGACAATTTGAAAGCCATGTGATATATTCGTTAACATGGCATTCAAACGTGCGTGACACCTAAAATTCGTCAGTACATCCTAGAAATTCCAGTAGCCCAGTTGCCAAATATCACAATGAGCAAGTTTCACGGCACGTTCAGATTACCTGTCGACTGCACTTCCAATATTTTCTTTAAAAGGCCAACGGTCCACCCGAATCCATTATCGAACTGTCTATATGCAGCTGACATTATAATCTTCATACCAATATTGCTTGCTTTGTAGTTTTTAGTGACGTTTTGCAGGATTTCAACGTCTGAATGCAACTTTCTAAAAAGCATTAGATTTTGATGTTCAGTGTCAGATTGTTTAGGGATTTGGCTGAGCTTGTGGATATTTCTGAATTCTACGGAATTTTAAGGTTGCCCTGCCTTTATTTGACTGCAAAATAAGTGTCCATCAATACTAGCTGTAATTAACAATGAATTAGCAATACAAATAATATTTGGTAACTTTTCATAATAACTTATTAATAATAAAGCAATTAGTAAAACAAGCATTATTATAAAAATGTCTTCTTTCCGTAGCAATCGGATACCTTTTGAAATATCTTTGAAATTGGCTTTTTTCTACGAAGCCAAGTTAAATTGAATTACTTTAGTCGTCATCGCATTAGCGACGAAATTTTATTTTATAGCTGTTTTACAAGGGAATTATGAAAGCGATTTGTCTGGAATGTTTTCTGGACAGTCGTTTTTAATTATGTTTCTTGTCCTTATATTACAGCCGTTTTAGACGCATTAAGCTGTCAAGTAGTAATATTAACAAATTTTATATTACTTAATACGTAAACAATCAAATTAGTAGTAAGTTGCAAATAAAAGTTTTGTGTGCAAATAAACGAGTAAAATAGTTTATTTTTTTATCTTGTTAAGTTAGTAGGCGTAGCAAATCATTTGACACGTTTGGACAGTCGTCATGGTTTATTTAAAAAATCAGTAAAATGCACAATTGTGGCGCCTTTGACGATCAAGATCTTTATTTTTATTGAAAGAACAATATTTGATCAGATATTTTTTAATATTATATAGGCTACCGTTTGACCACAATCCTACCTGTTGATAAGTGATGATGCGGTCGAGGAAGGTAGGTGGTAGCACGCTGGGCCTAGAATGGGACTGGCTCTTAAATATAATGAATGGATACTAATGGATGTAAAAATTATGTAAGATGTGAGCATAGTGGCAAAGGGCTTGTGTGTCCGAGATAAAACAATATTTGTTACGACACGACTTCGACTATCCTCACGAAATGTTGACAGAATTCTTCTAGCTTAAATGGTTCTTCTTAAAATTCTGATATTTTTGTTATTATTATAAATACAGTATACAACTTAGCACACAGCACTCTACGTGTTTTACGATATTGAATGGTAGATTCAGAAGTAATTTACCTTCCCTCTTAGCTGAATATATCGTTATATACCTCCGATATATTCGCAACCCCATCTAACATCACATCATTGACACGGTTATAATTCACAGTTACACGGGTAACTTCGGCTTACCTGTTGCTTTACATTTCTCAGAAGCTACTTCACGGATAATTTATGCCAGCCGTATCTTTTCTACAGATATAAAAAATAAAACTGAAGATATTTTTCTGTCTCTGAACATGTGTCATGAGTTTGAAACGAAATGGCTTAGAGTACAACAGTCGCTTCGATTCTTGGGATTGGCACTTAAGACAGTTTATGTGTGACAATAGTATCTTCAGTATCAACCCGTTTTACAATTTTAATAGTTATAATATTCATATTATATTTCAAATGGGTATTCTATTACCTACAGGATGGTCTTATATTAATGCCTATAGGAATCTTCAGAGATATCGAGCGAAGCATATCAACGTACAACTGGCAATAACACGTCGTCATGTGTAGTTGGTTATTTTAAAAAAGTTAAAAAAAAGCGTAATCGACAGCCGGAGGCGTATTCAGCACGCAAAGGTGTAAGGAGTCGCGCTGATTACGCTTGTTCTTCATATTACTTAATATTCTGAGCATGAAATTGAAGCAATCCAGTTTTCTAAAATTACTTTCCATTGTGAATTTCCAGAGAGCTGTTCTGAGGTTCGCGGATTATGCAACGGAATTTCGTATTTTAGAGAAAATAGATTTTGTTCATATTGGCTTAGGATTTTATTCGACGAGTAAATTTTACAGGTGATAGAATGAAGTTTATTTGAGAATTCTACACTGGTTGCTTTCAGCTAGAGCTTAAAGGATTCAGACTAAGACCAAACCACAGAATACTTAATAGTACTCTGTAACCAAACTGAAAACATCTCTTATGGCTGGTTTCTGATGTACGTTTATTGAGAGTTTATCTACTCAATTGTACCGTTATGGAATACTTAGATAAACTCTTAATAAATGTACTCAGAAACCGGCCATTATTGGATAATGGATATCAACTATCGAGATTAAGCTGCCGACTACAGGTGCAAGTGCAGACAGCTGTCAGAAGAAGAACAATGACAGATGATATTACACATGAAAGAGACACTGTGATATTTGGCGACAGATTTCCTAACATGAGAGTGGTAGCTAGCCAAGCAAGCACCATGCAGGGAGTTATTAAATTATCTTGTGTTATATATGTGTTGCAACTGCAAGGCGCTACACGTTGCAGTATGCAATTGCAATGTAGCGTTACTCGAAACAGTACTTTTACGCTGAATAGCGTCACTAATAATTGGACATAATTATTTACATCTAACTTAACTCCTTAGGCAGTGGGGCAAAAAAGCCATCAAAACAATTGCCTCACTTCATAATTAATGTCACTTTGATCTCTCTACAGTCTACTACAGTATAAATTATGCAAAGTGCCAATGTAACAAGGAATATTCAGGATAGACTCAAGTAAGGGTTAATAAGTGTTCATGAATAAAGATATCTTCGGGAACTGCACAAAATGGGAGACTGATAAGGAATTTTATGTCCAAAGATACGAAGCGAATGGATATTGCACTGCCATTATGTGCTTAACGGAAAGGTACATTTAGAAAGCTTTCGAAACTTGAGAAATGGAAATGTGATCATGGAATTCGGAGCTGGGCTAATTAGGTGATACTTTATAGTGCCACTGTATTATTTCAAATTATTTTGAAATATTCACGTTATTGTTTACACGATGACATACGCAAGCTGGCTGGCAGCGGTTGGAAACAAAGCTAAAGATAGAGCTGAGTGGCGTGCCATATACAAGGCCTATGTACAGCATTGGACAGACATAAGCAGATGATGATGATTCACGTTACACTGGATGCTAAAGGGTCAACCATTGCATGTTCATTCATATATGCATTTTATCAAAATCTCATGGCCGTCTTCAGTACTCTATGGGATACATTTCGGAGAGTGTGCCACGGAACGTAAAAATAAAAATAGGAAGAACAATGTGACATTAATTTCTACAACAATCTGTGTCCACAACTAATTTATGGGTCCGTGACGTGAAAACTGCAAAAGTTAAATAATGAATAGGGTAGTATTTAAACAGGAGAAGTTTCAAAGTAGAATTGGTGATAGAATAGTTCACTTCTTCACTGAGACAGGTGAACATCAGGTGAGAAAGCAGTCAAGTGCTTATCTGTCAGTAACAAAACAAACAACAGAAAAATTATTAAACACAAAACTTAATATTTATTTTTTTCAGTATCCTAAGAAAACCTTGTATCTCAATAAATCACAAAGTTTCAGAACGTCACATTAAAGTCGGCCTCTTGACAATAATCTTGCTATGAATCAATGAAGAGAAAAGACCAAATTTAACAGAAATGTACAAAATTGAGACTGATTTATGGTGTCTAAAAATATGCTTTTATTTTGGGTATTTCGTTTTTCGGGGTGGAAAATGTAATCATCTTAAAGTAGAAGATTTATGTTCAAGTGCCTCGGCATGATTATAATATTTATAATATAAGGTATATTTTTATAGGTTAATAGTAATAATAATAGGTATATTTTTATAGTATAGGTTAATTTTTTTATAAAGACTGAACAGGCTGAGGTAGAATAGGCTAAGTAAGACGCTCGTTGAACGGCAAGCAATGATGTTTGCCCATTGACGTGAATGTACGTAGTCCTTATAAATCGGTGTATTTGCCTACATAAAGATAATACGGCAACTATGCATGCAAAATTCTGCCAATACGAGTACATAGTGCCCGGATTATCTTACTAGTTACCTTGAGATATTTAGATGTACAGTAGTAAATTGTTAAACACAATCCAAAATTTCATTGTACCGACGGGACTCGAACCCGCACCCCCCGGATTACACGTCCAGGTGCACTGCCAATTAAGCCACGGTTCGATCCATCGATACGACGAAATTAGTGGATTGCATTTGTTACCCCAATTATGCATTGGTGGCGCCATCTATGACTACTTATTACGTAAGTTAATCATTCGGAAGAAATCATTACAGTTTTCAAATCCATAAAGTGTGATATATATAACAAAAATATAAAGTGTGTGACACTTCAAAGAAACATAATGTACAGTAGTCATAATGAACACTTTGCCCTTGAAAAAAAAAAACATGTAGGTATACTTCACTCACACTTCACGGACATTTCACCAATCGGTTCGCCAAATTCCGGCTCGATGCTCAGTACCGGCTAGTAAGGAAGACAGTTGGGATCGTTGCGGGACTTAAGTCAGTAGTCCTACGCCTCGTCTCACAGCTGTCTTTCATTTCCAATCGATTTCTTCTGGGATATGGCTTTACTTATGACTGTGTAGATTCATTATTTTGTTATGTACTTGTTTTTAATTATGTGCAACGGTATGACTTTAAATTGGTCGAAATAAATACATTATTATTTACTTTACATTACGGGTTGTAAATCGCCCGGTCCATTGGAAGGCATTGACGGAGCCGAAGCCAAAGTCAAGAGGCCCTTTACAATATTAATTTAAATTATATGTGTAAATTAACATATATGTATTTGTGGATGGACAAATAAAAACTATAAAAAGATGGATAACTATAATTATTATTAATATCAAGTGAAATAGTAGTCAAGTGCATAAAATAAAAAAGCTAATTAATTCAGTATAATTTACAGAATTATGTCACCAAAAAAGGCAAGTTATTTTTTACTTAAAACAGACAAGCACTTAATTACGATCTTATTTGAAGTGATTTATAAATTCCATACTTACAATTAAAACGATGAAAAACTCCTAACTCAATCGCTTTCACTTATTTCACTCTCACTATCTCATTTATGATTTAACCAGTGTTTAAGAATTGCCGTGTATTCGAGTATACGACTATTCGACTTATTACGTATTCGACTTATGATTTTAAGCTAAACAGTTTTCTTTATGAAAATTGTACATGAAACTGTCAAGTTGTCAACACGCAAAACATTGCACTTCTTACATGACTTTAAATCTTTCAAATCATGCATTGCGTGGGCTGTGGTGTTTGATATAAAGAAAAGGTAAAAATTCAGTTAAAAAGTTAACATGTCATGACGCAAGCAATATTTAATCATCGATTTTTTTTCAATGGACTGTTATCCGCGACCATTTTCTATAATTTCTTGTGACTTACATACATACAAAAATCACGCCTTTTTCCCGTTGGGGTAGACAGACACTGCTTCTTTCCATATGCAACGACCCTGAGATATCTTTTCGCTTCTTCCACTTTCATGAGCGCCTTCAATCAATCTTCATACATGCTCGCCGGTTGTAGGTAATTTTGACTTGGCCTTTCGTTAAAACGTCTTCGATCTGGCCGTGATACGTTCGCCTAGGTTGACCTCCTTATTGCGCAGTCAGGTAAAAATATTCAATGAAATGCTTGAGTCAAACTCATATCGAGCGTACAAAAATAATATATATATAATATACTATTAAATCTGTATCTAGCAAAATATTTTATATCGGAAATACATTTTCCGCGTTTTGCTCCAACATTCTCATATTCTGCATTCAGGTGGCGTAAAAAATATTATTTTCAGAACATGCTTGGTGCAGATCACGACACGTCCCGGAAACGTACGAGACAAAGGTCGGGGGAAGGGGGAGGGGAGGGGTAGATGAGGGGGTCTCTCTCTTCAGTGTAGTACAGTAATGAGGGTTACAGTTTACAGAGAGTTGGTGTCGCAAAGTTATACGAAAATACGAGCAGTTTGTATGATTTTTTTGTAAGTTATGAAAATGATAAGACATAGGTACCTGAGCCAAAACGACGTCTTGTCCTGCGTCAGCTAGTGTCCATGGCCTTGAACGAGTTATTTAATATTTCCAAGCATACAAGCACTTGACCTCTATCTCAATTGACGTTAAGTGACGATGCGGTCTAAGATGGTATCGTGCTTTTCAGGAATTGGAAGGAAGCAGTAAAACGCGCGCTGGATAACTGATATTGGTCCAATCCACCTAAAGCATCTCAATTTCTCAACCTGCCTCAATCCGTTTTCCAAGCTGGCAGCAAAAATCCTGCTGGAACTCGGCGAACCGATTGGTGCATTGTCTATTTTAGTGTGTAGTTAGTCACGTCCGAAAATGGTCACTTTCTGTCAGATCAGTGCTTTCTGATCCTAATAAAATAAACTTATTTATTAGGATTAGATTGGGTTAGATTAGAGCCCTTTTTACATTGATGCATTAATTTTTAAGTAGAAACCTTTTGCCGAACAGTAGCTTTAAACAAGGTATAAAAAAATAAGAATATTATCAGATGCCGCTACGCACATGCTTCGTATGAGGTTCCTCAGTGACCTTAAGTTAATAATGTACATGATCGGCTATCGGCATCGGGATAGTTATTATTATCCAAAGGCAGGGAGTGGTTGTGCTGGTCGTAGCTATATTATATTTTAATTTTCCTTTAATAGTAGTATTAGGGATACGCACTATTTGTTCCCTTAGTTAAATACCACGATCTCTAATACTGAGAAACTGCACATACCTCACCCAAAATTGTAAACGTTTTCTAGCTTTTTGATGTCCAATAGACGAGCTATCTCACCTTACGTTAAATGAAGATGCGGTATAGGGTGGAATTAGGCTTTTCTCGAATTGAATTGAATTAGGCTTGTCTCGAATTGAAAGGCGGTACTGAGACGAGCTGCTGGATGTGGACACAGAACGTAACTAACCCAACCCTGCTTTTTTCCCCAATTCTTGACTCACAACATCATGACACAGACATGTCTGTTTTTCGGTGGGAGGTTCGAGCCCGCGGAAGACTACCTTGTAATCTCCTATTTAGCACCACCCAGATATCAAATGTAGGGTAGATTAAGTTGAGCCTACGGACGCTAGGCAACACAACAATGACCTTCCCGTGGGCACAGATAAATAATAGTACAATCGTGACAATGAATGACAATGAGTCCCAAAACTTGTGTAGTGTTACTATGTACTTACTTATCTTCACCTCTATGAAAGATCCATTCAACCCTAGTATATGAAGCTTTAAAGTTGATTTTGAAATGACACGAAATTCCGTGCAGGCAACGATTCTGCAAGGCACGGGTATAAAGGGGAAACACGAGTACTTTGTATCACCCCAAGGTTTCCTTGTTACAGTCTCGTGTCATTTGGAAATCACAACTCGATTCCGTTTAGAACGTTCCATTGAACGGTTATTGGATGAAGAAGTTTTGTCGCGGTTAGGTACATTTGAATGGTGATTTCTCGGAGGGCGTTTAGAGACATGGAATTTAAATATGTGTATGTTACTAACCTAATGATACGAGTGATTTTAGCTAGCCATAGCAGGTCTTCTAATGTTTGCTCTGGTAAATATTATACCTAATAGATACAACGGAATATGTATACGCATATCAAAGACGCATGTATATATTGTATGTATAATTTTCAACTAGTGTTCTTAGTTGTTTCGCTCCATTTCTCTATTAATTACAATAAAATAAGAGCTAATTCTAGGCCTAGCGTGCTGCCATCCTCGACCGCATAATTACGTACCTACCGACAGAACAAGTGAGATAGTGGTCAAACGTTAGCCTATATAAAAATATATCTTAAAACAATATAATATAATATGGGACCACCCTGAGAATATACCAAATTGAAAAAAAAAACTAAATCGCGAAAAAAGCAATATTCCCTCAGAATTATTTCCTCTTTTTTCAAGACGTCGGTAAAAACTTGAACCCACATTGGTAGTGATAACCAAAACCAATCGTTACGTACCACTGCCCTCTTCGCTTCATATATTTCAAACTACACTCGTACAATACAGCTCTGACAATGAAATTAAACAATCACTAACTAAACTACAAAGTAACTTAATAGAAATAGGAAACAAAAGACTGCACTTCCATTCAATTAAAACAAAGTAGCTACATATTTAATCTATAACATCGAGTCTAAGCTAGATATCGATATGTTGCGACTGAGTGATTATATGCTATTTTGTTGCTAGTAGTTGCCGCAAATGGTAGTTTAGAACTTGGTAATGCCCAGTTATGCGCTACCGTGGGAGAAACCAAGTAGTATCAATCATTAGGCGAATACTTAAAGCAAGACTTAAGCGGTTTGACGCCCTGTGCGGTCTCAAATATTCTTATTTCGCTAACGTGGTTTCGTCTTTTCTCATCGCCATAGATTTTGTATGTTCCAATATATTTTGAGGTAAATAACATAAATAAATATTCTATAATTTTTCACAACCTATCAAGGCGAAGATTTTGTCTCTAACACAGTAAGAATTCGGATGGTCTTACGAATATGTTCCGGACAGCTTCGTACTCCGATAGCGTATAGAGATAGATATATAGTTATAAGATGTATATAATAAAGATAAGTTTTAGCTTACTTTAGTACTCTAGGTTAGGTAGGGAACTTTGCAGTGTATAACGTTCATATTCGTATAGATAGATAGTAACTTGTATCGCATTCGTAGACAGCCTTATTATAGATAGATTCTTATTAGAACATAGGAATAAGATTTGTAACAGTATAATAGGTCTTATAGGACTACAGACAAGTCATTCGTACAACCTAGGTAGATAGGTACTAGATAGAACTAAAGCATATCCGGCTTTAATAGACAGATGTAACAGATAGTCAACCTAGACCAGGTTAGATTTAGGAATAGGGTTGGTACTTGCAAATAGCATAGGTCTGGGAGAGCTCCGCACTTTCTGATGGTTAGCGCTCGACTAAACAGCATCTCGGGAGAGTATATCTCCGTAAAGTCGGCATCTCGTGCGTGCGCCCACACATGGACACGCCCCGCGAGACAGAGTGCGGGCGCTCCCAGACTATCGACCTCTCGCTCTTTTGCAAGTACCAACAACAGTATAAATAGAGCGTCGCTATCGTGCCAAATTGTTCAGTTTACCAACGGCGGCTCTACTAGTAAGAAGAAAGAAAACTAGGAAGAATAGTGAATAGTGACCTAGTGACTAGTGAATAGCTCAGTAGCTATTAAGAAGAAATTGTAAAGAAGGAATAAATTAGCGTTTCAAGGCTTGAAGACGTGTTTAAATCCCAGCTCCATAGCTTCACAGTATAAGTGTGGTCTAAAGGAACCCGGAGTCTGCGGTATCGAAGATTTTCACCGAATACAGTCCACTACTCCACCGCTGGGCTTAGGGTTCCCCACAGAATACTTACCTACATTTTAGTTAAAACTAATTACAAAGTGCCCTGTCAACTTTTTGTCATAGGATATTGTCACATGCAAGAGCGAGAGAACCCTAAATTAAACTAAGTCTAATATAATGTACAAACTCAGAGTTCTGTACCTAATCCATTAATATTTTAGTCACTATCCTAGATTTTTATTAACTTTACATTACTTCAAAGTTTTATCTATGTTCATTCTCTTACTCCATCTACACCCTTTTGCAATTTTTCTCAGTCTGAGGCTAAAAGCATATATGTGACCATTAGACCCATCTCGCTGTCTCACTGACATTTCTTTTCCATCTTACCCCCGTATTCACAAAGAACACTGTGAGGTCTCACAGTGCTTGCGAACGCATACTTGTAGTATTATTATCTTTTCTATGGCATATGTCATTCAAACCAATAAAATATTATTGACATTACTTACGTCAAATCCACGTCCATGCGTTCGTTAAAATCTTTATGAATACGGCCGTTAGTTAGCCAAAGAAATTTATTTTTAAGTCTGACCGACAAGCACTTAACCGCTATCTTACCTGATGTTAAGTGAAGATGCGGTCTAATATGGAATCGTGCTGTTATGCATTTTAAAAACGGCATTGAGACGAGGCTCTGGTGAACTGAAAAATTATGTCTAATCCACTGAGAGCCCACTGGCATATGAGTCTTAAAAGGACCAATTCTCAGAATGCCTAATTCTCAAAATGGCAAATTCTCTAAATGCCTAATTCTCAAAATGACTATTTCTCAAAATGGCAAATTCTCAAAATGCCTAATTCTCAAAATGGCGAAATTTTTTTAAAAATAAAATAGCTTAAAATCTATGTGCAACAATGCAACAATCTATGTACAATCAATAGCGAATTTTTTTATTTTTTAAAAAATTCTCCATATTAAGAATTAGGCATTTTGAGAATTTGCCATTTTGAGAATTAGGCATTTTGAGAATATGCCATTTTGAGAATTTGCCATTTTGAGAATAGACATTTTAAGAATTAGGCATTCCTAGAATTGGTCCTTTTAAGACTCATATGCCATTTTGAGAATTGGGCATTTTGCGCCTAAACACATAGCGCGCCTAACCATGTGCCTTTTCGTCAAAATCGGTTGAAAATGCGATCTGTAGGCTAGAACAGACGAACATCCGGACAAAGGCATTCTTTTTGCAAATCTCGTAATTGAGACGCTTCACTCGCTCCGTCAATTATTATACTACTAATACACTATCTTACTAATGATGCGGTTTAATACAGAATCGTGTTTCTCTAGTCTCATTAAAACTATAGCCTTCCTTTTGCAGTCGAAGTTCTAACCCACTTCCATTTAAATAGTGTTTTCCAACTCCATTACTTAGTACTTAGGTATCGCAAATTATTGGAACTCATAACCTTTGAGCAGAAAGTGAGAAGGCAAAATATAAACAACCCATATTGCAATTTCAAAAAGTTTGACGCGTAGGTGGCGGGTTCGAAATTCACAATGACCTAATGATGAGAGTAAATTGTGTACACACATACACGGTGATTGGCAGAAGGAAAACTTGGCACAAAGGAAGAAAGTAGGTTCAGTGTAACCGTTGCCCGAACTCATGTTTGTCAAGCAAAAGTTGGAAATGGCTACGAGTATAAAAGGCAAGCGGCAGTAGCCCAATAGATAAGGTGTCGGACTGGCGATCGAATGGTCGTGATTTAGATCCCCACCCATTGCACTATTGACGTAAGACCACTCCAGACATATTGAGCTTAGTTGGAGGGGTTAACAAGAATACTAATAATGTGCGTGCAACTCACATTGCTAGTGCTAGTTGCTATTCACTAGTATGCTTTTATATATTAAAAAATGTATGCAAAATTTACAGGTATTATTATGATTTCGGACCCATTTCATCGGTTAGTGGTAGTCTTTTATCTGTCAGATAAGTACTAGGTATCTAAGATTTTATTTACGGTGACAAATTTTATTACTACAAGCATAACCATAAACTTACTTTCATGTTCAAAATATTTATATAAACCCATTGGCGTTTAACTATAATATACATTATCCATTGTCAGGTTCTGACTGTTCTGAAGAATCGGTGATCACTGATCATCGCGATGTTTACTTGACCTTACTAGGTCAAGGAAGGCAATCATGGAAGGAATCATTAATACGAAGTCATGGAGTCGGGAGTGCCCGATGAAGAGCGACGGACTCGCTCTAAGCCTAGGTCGAGAAAATTCGAGTAAAGGTACGTGAATTGCAGCCGGTATATAACATTAATAATCGGTGATAGAACCTTACTGTGCAACTTGTACTGAGGCAAAGTGAAGTTTTACTTAGGAAGTGTAGGCGTAGGTCATTGGCTAAGCCAAATAATGCTTAATGGATTAATGCTGTGAATGGACTCAGGTAATAAATACGTTGTTTTCACTTTCAATACAATCCTAAACATAATGAAACAGTTTGCGAAAGTTAATAAATACGACATTGTGGAAAACAAAGGCTAAGTATATTGTAATTTGTGACTTATTAACTCAGTTATAAAACGCCAATGCGACTTATTGTCTACTACCATAAACTGTGAGATACGCGAGTGTACATTAAGATAATTGCCCTATTCGATTTTGAAAATACTTTCAGAGAGAAAACTCCTATAAAAAATTGTTAAGTAAAATCTTTGGTACAGAATATGAAAAAAATGTTTACGACGTAAAAATAAATCATCAACCAAACCACACAACCGCACTCTACAGCACTCAACCGCCTAATGAGAACCGCAGCCACTATTACGGTCAATGACGTCACTTCCGACTGGCGCATGGGCACGTGCACTTGCGATACCGTTGACATGTCAGATAGATTGATTGAAAGACAAAAGACAGGTTGTTTACATACAAAGGGGATTGGTAAGATGATGGTAGATCTCGATCGCCTGCGGTGCGGTGAGGTAAGGTAAGGTACTACTTTGACGAAACTGCCTAAGCTTAGATAATTAGGCTTGATTAGGGTTTTACTTACGCGGTAACTAGTATATGTATACAACTGATATTTTGAGAGAAAATGTTTACATCGCGAAATTCGATCACAAACATCCATAGATCGGAGTTCGGATTTGACGTTTCGTGTAGAATAACCGGGCATTTAAAATAGCTACTACCTATGTGAATATGGCGCTAAGATAGATTGAGAACCCTTCTTTATCTCGGTGTTTATATTAAAAAAGCTAAGGGCCAGTTTCACCGGTTCCTGATAATGCGTTAGATAGTTATCAGACACATGGCGCCATATAAAAGCTGTCAAAAATCTGTCAGATTTCTCCATATTAATGCCACAGTTTTCCAATCATATGTCAAACTGTATTAATGCTATCTAGAACTTTCTAAGTATAAGAGGACAACATCTTACCATTTTTCATAAAAAGGATCCAAACTCCGTGTCATCGTTTCAAAAAATGTTATAGAACTGACATCATAACAGTAATAGCCGTAATAGGTGTGGTTTTTGTCGTCACGCCTGTCAACGCAACTGGATGTTGAATAAGGTCGAGAAACCCGCCCACACAGCCTTTGCGGAATTATTGCCAGTAGGCAATGTTTTGGGAAAGTTTTTTTTTCCAGTGGGGTAAACAATTGATCGATCCGCTCGTCGCAGTGCTTCCCTTGTCAGGGTCGTAAATTGAACTTATTTTTATCCCATCTAATTATTTGTAGATTATTTTAACTTTCAGATCGTAATCAATTATTGAGGAATGTCACTTATGTCTCTGATATACATTAAATACATGTTTTAAATTATCAGAAGCAATCTGCCGGATGCCTGAAGAACCGTAGGCCAAAATTACCAATAAATGTGTTAGAGGTCATGAGGAGAGGACTGATATTGGGACAGAAAAGGGGCAGCCTTGTCTCTCTGCCGTCTTCCACTTCCAGATAAGCTTGATACCATTTTATATCTCATTGACACTTAACGTCAGGTGAGAGTGTCAAATGCGACTCTGTTCATAACAAATATATATAAGTAATTAAGATTGTTTAATAGTAAAACAATCGACTTCCACGCCGCGCGAGTTAGTTTCAGTACTAAGTTTGAGGTGTTTATCTCAATATCTCTGGAAATACTAATCAAATCTCTATGAAATTAGAATGGGACCATCTTAGAAATTTACCCCACCAATAAAAATAAATCATTCGAATCGGTAGAAAATTGAAACCTACAAAAAATAAATACGAATTGAGAACCTCCTCCTTTTTGGGAATCGGTTGAAAATTAAGAATAAGTACAAATCCAAGTACTGCTTTCCATCAGATCATGTCGAAGGCATTACGTCACAGCCTGTTGAAGACTTTTAAGATAAGACGGGGGCCTTTCTAGATGAATGGGCCGGATTCGTTGTTTGATAGGAACATAATGGCGGTCGGAAAATGAACCATCATAATGGAACCAATCGAAAGTGGCCTAGCGTGTACACTAAGGGACGGACACAAATAAGATCGTCTGGATGCGCTAATAGTTTCGATAGTTTTATATGTTGCCGGAAGGTGTAATCAGTTATCGTGATTTGTCGATTTTTGGAGTGTTGAGAGAGAAAGCAGTACTACATAGTTTCCTGTGTGTTTAAAGTATTTGCGGGATGGTTATTCAAAATACTCTTTTCGGCTGCTGCTCATTGTATGTAATGTCTATCTATATTTAGTAATTTTGTACAAGCTATGCTGCTATTATAACTATACAAACCCCCAACACAAAAAGAGGGGTATTATGATGTATCTGTGTATCTGTTATGTGTGTCAGCCCTTTGAAGATTATGAACTCTTTTCTAATTAATGAAGCTATGAGAGCAACTTTCATACGTATGGTCAACTTGAAATTGTTTATTTATTGGCACTTGAATTTGTGGGTAGAAGCGCCTTAAAAATACATAATTTATATATATATATATATAATTTAACACAATTCCGTGTATTCTGTTACTTCAATGATATTGAAAGGACATGGGGTAACTTTGACCTGATGCTAGGGCATCTCCTGGAATCTGCTGAATACTCAACTTCTTACCGGCAACTGTTTGTCGGTCGTGTTTTGAAAATTTTATTTTTATTTAGAATCTTTTTCACACTAGAAATAATAAATTTTTCCCGACAAAGTATGTCAAACTGTCATTAAAAACAAACACGAGATAAATTACAATACTTACATGAGTAATTTACAAATAAACGAAGCTCCAGGGTCATACTAATTGCCCCATTATGCATTTACTCGCAATGATATAGTTGTTTCGAGATGATATGACGTTAACAAGGTGGGTAATTTTTTGTTGTAACATAACATTGCTAGTTATGAAGTCAGAAAACACTCTTATTATGTTTGGCAATGGTTTTAGTATTGGTAATGTAATGATGAGTTTTTTTTTGTTATAAAGTAACAGAACTTTCGGGAATTTTGCGCGTTCCTGCACTTGTCGATGACTGCACCTGTTACCTAAAGAGGGACCGCGGGGTGCACTTTTCCATACAAATGTATTCGTATGTAGTGTATATATATATATATATATATATATATATATATTTATATATATATATATTAAGATAGTTTATAAACTAAAACAACCGACTTCCATGCCCCGCGAGTCAGTTTCAGTAGCAAGCTTGAGACGTTTATGGTCATATCTGTGAAGATACTTATCAGATCTCGATGAAATTCGGAACCTCGGAAATGTAGAGTACATTTCCGAGGTCCCGATTAAAAAAATAATCATCCGAATCGGTTCATAATTGACGGAGTAATCGCGTAACATACATACGAATTGAGAACCTCCTCCTTTTTGGAAGTCGGTTGCAAAACAGGAGACGTTTTAGCAGCGAGTACTACCTATGGGTACTAACGACACAATCTACGATCCAACTTCATCAAAAATTTAAGTCGAGACTCGAGCCGCAGCCTGTATGCTGCATTCAACTCGGTTTCTCAAGTATGCAAATGATGAGGTAATGTTTGATGTCTAATGTTTAATGTAATGCTTGAAATGTAGGCTGATGTAAAGGTAATGAATGATGCTTACGTTAAATGTACTTTTGGATAGGTTACGACTGTGAAGAAATTTGTTAAAGCATGCAATTTAATTATGATCTTAATCCTCATATAATATTAAAATAAAGGTTAAATGTATCAACGATATTCGCCTAAAATTCAGACGATGACTCGCAATGATAATTAAGATAGTTATATGGATAATATATATAGATAATTAAGTTTAAAAACGAAAACAACCGACTTCCAATCCGCGCGAGTCAGTTTCAGTAGCAAGTTTGAGACGTTTATCGTCATATCTCTGAAGATACTTATCAGATCTCGATGAAATTACAATGGCACGACCTCGGAAATGTACCCTACCGATTACAAAAATAATCATTTGAATCGGTTCACAATTGACGGAGTAATCGCGTAACATAGACACAAAAAAAACATACAAACGAATTGAGAACCTCCTTCATTTTGGGAAGTCGGTTGAAAATAGGCATTGTTTTTCCTAGAATATATTCAGTTTCCTATCTTTATTTAAAATTCAGAACAAATACGAATATTACATGAAATATTCAACGCAACTTCTATGCCTACTTAATCCAAAGATAAGGTACCTCTGAGGGATGATTCAGTAATGAATTGGATCAAATTGAGCAAACCGCCCCAAGGGAGGGCCGCGCTCACGAATACTCACGATTTACAAGTTTCATTAAAACATTACACGTGTAATGGGGTCATAACATGTTACAGCTACATGTCTATATTTTTGACCGAAGAAGGGGAATTCGTATATTTTTTTTTTTTTCAGAGTTCTGTACCTTAAAATAAATAATTTTAGATCGTTTAAAAAACTAAAAGAACCGACTTCAAACGTCGCGCTAGTCAAAGTTGCCAGTAGACTTAGTAACTATTATATAATCAGTGCCAATAGTTAGTAGTACGAGTAAGTCGTCGAGATAAGTAAATGCGTCGTAATAAAAATGTTGATATTTTGAAAACGGATCGGCCGATTTCATTAAAATTTAAATGGGACCACCTGGGAAGGGTACCTACCCTTTGAAACAAAAAAGAATTTTCCAAATCGGTTAAGGCATCTTCGTGTAATCGGTGAACATACATAAAAAAATAAATTAAAAAAAAGACGTGTGGCACTCGGGGACTGCCGCGGTGAAAAAAAATGCTATTGCATAGCATTTTTTTTTATTTATGCAGTATTTTTTTTCTTTGATATTGTTACGTGCGGGGTGGTATTAAAATGCCAATCCGATGAGATGAACGTTTATTTCCACTGATCACTAGGTTAGCACAATGTTCCACAGTAGTTGTCCAAATCGTCTTGCACAATTATCAAAAGTCCGTTAACACACACTGAGGTCGTTGGTAATCACAATCACTGATTTCACTGTTCACAGTTCACAACACTAGTTCACTGATAACACTTAACGATCACTTGGTCGCTATCCGCGCTTAGATAGTTACACTGTCGCTTCCAGAGAAAGACTGCCTCAAGCCGCGGTTTCAACGTCTTATATAGGACGAGAATATTTCTACAGAAATTTCCAGTATTGACTCGAAACAATAGACAAAAGACGTTCAATAAAAATCACAAACAAAAGGGGCGGCTTTCCTTTGAGCATCTGATGTAAACAACTTTACCATACATGCTAATTTGATCTCTAACTACTTATGAATAAGGTTCAATCTTAACTACAAAACTAGGTACATTGACTAGGGTCTGAATTCCCGGAAGGTTAACTTTTATGACGGTCGGGTCGGGTGTTTATAGCCCCTAATTAGTCTATTCTTTCCCACGGTATTTTTGTTCGAGAAGCTTGGCGAAACATCGCGACTCGACGACGCGATGTAACATTATCCCCTTCTTAGTTATGATCGTCCCGATCATCATTTGTTCCATGGTATCGTGTAAGTCGATCGATGTGTACTACCCTCGGCTTTCCTCTCTGGCCTCGTTTAATGCGGTAGGTAACGTCGTTTATCTTCGTGATAATCTGGTATGGTCCTTCCCAATGAGCCTGCAGCTTCGGACTTTTTCCTTTCCTTCGTAGTGGGTTGTGCAACCAGACGAGAGTTCCTTCTTCGAAACCCATCGTATTCGCTCTACGATCGTACCGGGTCTTCATTTTTTCACCAGTTTTTAAACTATTCTCTCGAACTATCCTGTGCACTTCGTCCAGCTGACTACGAAGATCACTGACATAGTCGGTTACAGGCTTCGGAGCATCTGGCGGGGAACCAGTGATGGCGTCGATAGGAAGTCTTAGTTCGTGTCCAAAATTCACATTTGCAGGAGTCATACCAGTGCTGTCATGGGTAGCGGAACGGTATGACAACAAGAACAGAGGTATGTACTGATCCCAGTCACGTTGATGTGCGTCCACGACTTTAGCCAGGTGATTCTCCAACGTCTGGTTAAACCTCTCAACCATTCCGTCTGACTGTGGATGAGCTGCCGTTGTCCGCGTCTTTTGGATCCCGAGGCGGGTGCACATTTCCTGAAATAGGGCAGACTCGAAGTTCCTTCCTTGATCGGAATGCAGTTCCATCGGTACACCAAATCGACAGATCACTTCTTGCACCAACTTCTTTGCAACTGTCTTTGCTTCCTGGCTTGGTGTCGCGAAAACTTCGGGCCATTTGCTGAAGTAATCTTGCACTACGATGATGTACTTGTTGCCTTCTTCAGTCTCGGGAAATGGCCCGGCAACATCCACGGCAATGCGCTCCCATGGTGCTCCAACGTTGTACAATTTTAGTTGTCCTTTACTTCTTGTCTTCGGTCCTTTTACTGATGCGCACGCGGTGCACTTCCTGCACCAATCTTCCACATCCTCGCGGCTGTGTACCCAGTAAAATCGTTGACGAACCTTCACAAGAGTTTTCTTGACTCCTAGATGTCCACCAGAAACTCCATCATGAATGTGTCGTAGTAGAGATGCCACTTTGCTCCGGGGAACAACGACCTGCATCGTAGTTTCTTTTCCATTGCTGCTTTCCCATTTTCGGTACAAGATTCCTTGTTCCAGAGTCAGGCTGTCCCACTGAGCCCAGTAACTTTTTGTGATTGGGCTGCAGGCTGACACGTCGCTCCACTGGGGCTTGTTTCCAGACTTTATCCAATCCAGTACAGGTCGTAAATCTCTGTCCTCCAATTGTGCTTGTCTCATATTTTCGCCGTTCCATTCGTCATCTGTTCTGTCCATCCTGATGACTCTGACTTCTTCTTGAGACTCGTGCTTCTCGCAGTGTTTACAGTCTTCTTCACTAGGTCTTCTTGATAGGGCATCGGTGTTGCTATGACCCTTTCCATTGCGTTTTACTGTCACGAAGTAGAACTCTTCCACTTGGGTTTCGGCATCTTTGACTCGTTTCTTTGTTTTCAGACAATCAATCTGAATATGCCCTTTCTCACCACACCTGTAACATGTCGGTGCATATCGCGGCTTCCTGGGTTCAGTCACCAGCTCCCGAACTCTGTATGGTTTGGTGTCTCGTCGCACAGTTTCCACTTCCAAAGCATGAACCAGGGCGTTCTTGAGTGTCTGATGATGTCCCAGTCGTACAGCAGCGCGTACTTCGCCATCCCTGATTCCATCAACAAAGTGCTGCAGTGATGTAACCTCGATGACTGATGGTGTTGACACGTAGGCTCGTCGGACCAACCTCTCGATTTCATCTGCCCACTGTCGCAATGTCTCTGTGGATTTCTGGGTGCGCTCTCGTAGTTGTGCCCTGTACGCATGCTCCATGTGCTTGTCTCCATAGCGCGTTTCGAGGGCTTCCAGCAGGGTCTTCAACGTCCTTTCCTCTTCAGGTATGCGTTCCAGGATAAGCTGAGCGTCTCCTTTCAGCGCTAATGTGAGCGCTGTATTTGCGTGCTCATCTGTCCAGCCACAGCTTTTAGAAAGCGTCGTGAACTGAAATTTGTAGGCTGCCCACGAAGATGTTCCGTCGAAGTGCGGCAAATCTAGCTTGAAGGGCGAGGTCATAGTGGGACCCTGGCTGCTATGTCCAATTCCTCTTAACTTCAGTTTCTGAAATTCGTTGGCCAAGTCATTCACGGTCTGCTCATGTATGTCAAGCCGCCCTTCTACTTCCTTGATACTGGTTTCCACCATTTTGATCTTCTCTCCCATGCCGACAAGCCCGCTCTGCAACTGACGTCCAATTGTCTCTTCCAGTTTGCGGCTAGCTTCTTGTTGTTCCTTGCGTGCTTCTTGTTGGGCCATCTGTACAGCCTGTAGTGCAGCCTGTTGTTCCTGGCGAGCTTCCTCCTGTTTGCGGCTAGCTTCTTCCTGTTTACGGCTAGCTTCTTCCTGTGCCGCCTGTACAGCCTGTAGTGCGGCCTGTTGTTCCTCACGTACAGCCTTTTGTTCCTGGCGTGCAGCTTCTTGTCCAGCTAGGAGAGCGGCTAGCATGGCCTCCAGGCCTCCATCCGTAGTTCGGCTCACCGGCGGTGCTGTAGGTGGCGCTGCCATAGTGGGTGCCATCGGTGTTGCTGCTGGCTCTTCCAATGTGGATGTTCCTGCTCCCGATGCTTCGAGCTCCTTCTGCCGGGTTGCATCCATCTCCGCCTGGCGCCTGGTGCGTGGAGTACGCGTATCTTCCCTCGGAGTGATTGGCATTCCGCTTCTGACACCAATTGTTACGTGCGGGGTGGTATTAAAATGCCAATCCGATGAGATGAACGTTTATTTCCACTGATCACTAGGTTAGCACAATGTTCCACAGTAGTTGTCCAAATCGTCTTGCACAATTATCAAAAGTCCGTTAACACACACTGAGGTCGTTGGTAATCACAATCACTGATTTCACTGTTCACAGTTCACAACACTAGTTCACTGATAACACTTAACGATCACTTGGTCGCTATCCGCGCTTAGATAGTTACACTGTCGCTTCCAGAGAAAGACTGCCTCAAGCCGCGGTTTCAACGTCTTATATAGGACGAGAATATTTCTACAGAAATTTCCAGTATTGACTCGAAACAATAGACAAAAGACGTTCAATAAAAATCACAAACAAAAGGGGCGGCTTTCCTTTGAGCATCTGATGTAAACAACTTTACCATACATGCTAATTTGATCTCTAACTACTTATGAATAAGGTTCAATCTTAACTACAAAACTAGGTACATTGACTAGGGTCTGAATTCCCGGAAGGTTAACTTTTATGACGGTCGGGTCGGGTGTTTATAGCCCCTAATTAGTCTATTCTTTCCCACGGTATTTTTGTTCGAGAAGCTTGGCGAAACATCGCGACTCGACGACGCGATGTAACAATATTAATTCAAGTTACACTCTTTGAGTGTGGTGACAGATAAGAAATTTTTTTTTTCTTTTATTAAATAAATGAGAAGTTAATATTGTTCAACATATTTTTATTATCTTACAATGCATGTTTGGTTAATACATAGTTATTCAGGAATATTTATCATTGAAACTATAGGTTTATGGTAACTGAAATAAGAAACATAAGTTTGAGACTTGATATCTTCTAAATATCTGGAAAATACCGCGTCAATGGTGGTCCCATATTTTGTTGTGGATTCTTGTGGATCATTATTTATTTTCAAATTAATAATAATAAAATGTATGTATATAGAGTACTCACTCATTTTCTTTCACTATTTTTTTCGTGACTTTCTTCAAATGCACTTTGTTTATTCATATTTACAGATAGAGACAGAGTACAGATATTAACTGTTGTACATAGATGATAAATACCTATACACCTATCTGTGTCACGGCTACATGTATGAAGGCAGTGAGTGTTTAAAAAGGAGGAATTATGTAAAGTTCCGAGGACTTGTTCACCCTTGACATAATTTGAAAATTGAATTCGGAATTTATATTTGAAAAAGGAACGAGAAGACAAAATCAAAATTAGCCGGTCCGAGGGGTATATAAGCGGTTAGGGTAGCTCCCCTACATGTGAAGTGGGGATAAAATCCGATAGATGGCGTTGTACACCGTTAACACACGCAAGTGTTTCATTTTGCATTTTTACCTATATAAAGTTTTAAGGCATTACATACAATAATATAATTTAAAATCCGATAGATGGCGTTGTACACCGTTAACACACGCAAGTGTTTCGTTTTATCAGGTTTTACCATTAAATTGAATGATGTATGAAACCAAAGACGACCTCATCTCCACTACGATAATGCTTAGAGAATGAAGTTCGTTGGGGTGTTAGGTTTAGCGATGGGTCATACTTAATTAAACCAGTACCAAGGCTACATAGTACGACAACCGTCAACTACCAGGGCTCAAAATACTTTCAAGTATTTATCGAGCCCGTTAAAATACTTGAAAAGGAATTTAATACATGCATTGACATAATAGAGGTGAATATCGTGTGTATAAAAATGAAATACTTCCAAGCATAGCAATTGAAAATACTTGCATAGAAAATTGACTCATATTATTTATATAAAATAAGGCGCAATATAGCGTTACATAAAAAAGACTTCCAAATTAACGAGTGAGTTGTCGAATAAAATACTTTTAAGTCTTGCAAGTCTTTAAGGTCGGACCCTGGTTGGCGTACTTGCAAGCATAAACCAGGTTTTAAACCCTGGTAACGTAAATACGTACCTTCTTTAGTTAGGTTTTATTTTCGTTACGGAATTTCTGGATTCGGTCTCTACGCTCAAAGCCCGCGATAGAAGCTATGCAATAGCTTAAAAATGGTTCCGACGAATTGAGAACCTCTTCCATTTTGTGAAGTCGGTTAAAAATGAACCCTTATAGGATCACTTAGTTGTCCATCTGTTCGTCTGTCAAGCAAGACCCTTTTTCTCTATAGAGGTATCTTGTTAAAATGTATATCAAATACTCGTCGGATCTACTATCTCTTTTCAACTGTGAAAAAATCAAACATGTTAGCTAATGCGACCAAAATATATTACCGTTTACGTCGCATATTTTCGCATATTTTGCGATTTGACAAGGGAATCAAAACCTATCTATAGGGAACCTCCCTCCCGTTGACCTAGAATCATGAAAATTGGCAAGAAGCAAGGTCTTTCGGCACATGTCAAGGAAACAACCGTCATTATGTATTTGAATTTTAATATATATATTTTTTTTTATTCTCTATAGTCAAGCGTTTGACCACTATCTCACCTGATGTTAAGTGACGATGTGGTCGACGATGTAGCACGCTTGGCTAGAAGATACCTATTCACTCGCGACTTGAAGACCCCTAGATGGTACCTTTCCGGAAACACAGACTCAGGCAAGGAGTTCCAATCCCTGGCGGTACGTATGATAAATGTGGAAGCAAATCGCTTCGTTCGGATTGATGGAATATCCACCATGTAGCGGTGGCATGTATCAGTACGTCTGGTTGTCCGATTGAAAAAAGGTGATGGGGGAATAAGTTCGTGCAGTTGGGAGGCACACTCTCCGAAATGTATCCGATAAAAAATCGATAAACAAGCAACTCTGCGGCGATGCTCTAAGCTTTGGAGTCTGCTGCTAATGAGCTCGTCATTGTTGATTAGCCTCTTCGCTCAATTGCCTCCAACGCCTCTAGTTGGTATTTAGCCGAACCGTCCCAGAGGTGAGAACAGTACTCCATACATGATCGGACTTGTGCTTGATAAAGATTGAGCATCTGTCCAGGTGTGAAGTACTGCCTCACTTTCGCTAGAACACCAAGCTTTTTGGAGGCTACTTGTGCTTTTGATTCGATATACGAACCAAAATTCAACGTTGGAGTAAAGGAAATGCCAAGGAGCTCAAGGTGGTTAGTTAACGGCACGAATACATTTCGGAAAGTAGGAGTCAGATGGAACTGACTCCGTTTTGCGGAGAAAAGACACGCCTGGGTCTTAGTCGCATTGAAACTGACCAGGTTGGCTTCGCCCCATTCGGAGACTGCCTTCAGAGACAGATTCAAGCGCTCGACCATCGCCTCTCGAAGACACTGGATATCTGCACCACTGGTGCGTGCTCCGGATATGTAGCTCTCTACAACAGTGCTATCGTCTGCGTACCCAAATATACCGGGCTTCAGGAGATCGTTAATATGTAGCAGAAAAAGTGTTGCAGAGAGTACCGATCCTTGAGGAACCCCGGCATTGATTGCCAAAAGGTCGGACGAGCAGCCTTCAACGACTACTCGAATTGACCGGTTCCTCAAAAAATCCGATATCCATGCACAGAGACCAGTGGGCAGTCCATACGATGGAAGCTTGCTTAGTAAGCTGTCGTGCCAAACCCTATCAAAGGCTTTCAAGATATCGTGAGAGACAACAATGGCTTCTCCGTGCTTCTCGATGGCCTCACTCCAGATGTGCGTGGCATACGCTAGAAGATCCCCAGTGGATCGATTTCGGCGAAATCCGTATTGTCGGTCGCTGAGGAGGTCGTTGGCTTCTAGGTATGCCAGGAGCCTGTTGTTCAGTACACGTTCCATAGTCTTGCAGAGTATGGACGTGACCGAGATTGGCCTGTAGTTGACAGGGTCAGCACGACTGCCTTTTTTGGGCACGGGCTGCACGTTAGCTTGCTTCCACGAGTTTGTTACTCGTCCAGTTGTCATCGATAGACGAAAGAGGCGTGTTAGTACAGGAGCGAGTTCAGGTGCACAGGTTTTCAGTACTATGGCTGGAATTCCATCAGGACCACTGGCTTTGTTCACGTCAAGATTCTGCAACGTTTTATGGACCTCCGTCTGACGAATGCGTATTTCCGACATGTGTGTCTTGCATCCCGGTAGACTGGATGGTACAGCGCCAGCAGAATCTAAATGCGAATTTTCTGCGAAAAGAGTAGCAAAAAAGTTTGCCTTCTCTTTAGCAGTGTGCGCCAGGGTTCCGTCGGGTTTCAGCAGTGGAGGAAGTGAAGAGCGGCTGAAGTTCGATTCAACTTGTTTAGCCAGGGACCAAAATGCTTTACTCCCAGCTGGGTGCGAAGCTAATTTGGTCCCTATCCGGCCAATGTGGTCAAAACGAGGCTTCTGTAGGGCTTTTTTACAGGACTTAGCGGCTTTACGTAGGCTTTCTTCTTCGCGCTTATGTCCCTGGCTTTGCGGTTTCGAGCATCAGCCCATGCCAGGTATGCCAGGCCAGGCCGGCCCTGAACCATGGTTGAGCTTTGCCAGGTATTGATACGTCGGATAATGGAATGAATAATATAATATAATAATAAATAAAATAATAAAATATATAATATAATAACGAAAAATAAGCGAATTCACAATTACAAACTTATTATTTGCGGTTGGTGAATTAACCATATCTAGGGCATCGGTCTCGGGATCTAACTGCAAAGTTAAGTTTGTCTTTTAATCTAGTTTGATAAGTGTATACGGTACCCTCGACGCGCGAGAGAACTCACATTTAGCCGGTTTTTGTTAAAGACAAATGTGATTTATTTTTAGGGTCCTATGGCAATCTTTAAGGTACAGACGTCCATGCCTATTATACTATTAATTATTATTAACATTTTACTTAAACAAATATAATAAGAGTACGAATTCAAATATACTAGTCAGAAAAACCCTTCGCTGTGATCTACAAAGAAGCCGCTATGAACTTTAAAACGATTAAGAGTATCCAATATTTTTAGTCAATTCAATACTAAATAATTTAAAATCGTTTAAAAAACTAAAAGAACCGACTTCAAACGTCGCCCTGAGCCCGTGTCAGTCCACTGCTGGACGTAGGCCTAGCATAGAATACCATAGCTACCATAGCTCTCTCCATAGCTCGCTGAGCGACTTTAAACTGGTGGACCAGTCGAACTGTGAGTGTCCACGTCTCAGCTCCGTATGTCATTACAGGTAGGACACGCACCTGTTAAAAACTTTTGTCTTTAGACACTGCGGTATAGGCCACGAGAAGACTCGACGGAGTTTTCCGAATGCTGTCCAGCCTAGCTGAATTATCCTCTGGATTTCCTTTTCGAAGTTATGTTTGCCTAGTTGGAGCGTCTGCCCTAGGTAAACATACTTAGTGACAACTTCGAGTGGGATTCCATCTACGGCAATCGGTTCCGGAACAACGTGCTCGTTGTACATGACTTTGGTTTCATCCAAATTCATCCGGAGACCGATGCGACGAGAAGAATCAGCTAGGCCATTCAACATCCTTTGTAGGTCCTGCAGCGTCTCTGCTATAATGACGATGTCATCTGCGAAGTAAGTGAGAGATGTACTTGCCGTTGATGTTAATGCCACAATCTTTCCAGTCCAACGTCTTAAACATATCTGCCAAGGCGTTAGTGAACAGTTTCGGGGATATAACGTCCCCCTGTCTCACTCCTCGACGCAGGTGGACATGTTCAGTTCGCTGGTTCTGTACTTGTACAGTCATCGTTGCGGCATTATATAGACATCTCATCACTTCGATATATCGCCAGTCGACTTGGCAATGCTGCAAGGACTCGAGAACAGACCAGGTTTCGATTGAGTCAAAGGCCTTCTCATAGTCCACAAATGCTAAGCACAGGGGCCGATTGTACTCTTCGGTCTTCTGTACAATCTGCCGCTATGGTGCCGTAACCGCTTCGAAACCCGGCCTGTTTCGGAGGTTGAAACTCGTCGACTCTTTGCGCAAGACGGTTCGTGATGACCCTTGAAAACAACTTGTAGACATGGCTCAGAAGCGAAATCGGGCGGTAGTTTTTCAATAGGATATTGTCTCCTTTTTTAAAAATAGAACCACCATGATTCTGTTCCATGCCTGTGGAGTTCTCCCAGTGAAAAGAACGGAATTAAAGAGCTGCTGAAGCTGTTGAACTGCTGGAGCTCCTCCGGCTTTTAAAAGCTCTGTTGTAATTCCGTCTTCTCCTGGGACTTTTCCATTTTTGAGTTGTTTAAGGGCCATCACGATTTCGTCTCGGCTAATTACGGGCAAATCTTCTGTGAAGTGGCGGGTTAAGGTGGCTCTAGAATCCTCAGTATCGGGTTCAGGCCTCGAAGCATGCGATGCGTAGAGCTTGCCGTAGAAGTCTTCAACTTCCGACAGAATCTCCGGCTTGGATGCGACGACGTTCCCCGTTGACGTTCACTCAAAGGTCGCCCTAGTCAAAGTAGCCAGTAGACGTAGTAACTATTATATAATCTGTGCCAGTAGTTAGTAGTAAGTCGTCGAGATAAGTAAATGCTCCGTAATACAAATGTTGACATATTAAAAAATGCTTGGCCGATTTCGTTAAAATTTAAATGGGATCACCTGGGAAGAAAAAAAAATGAATTTTCCAAATTGGTTCAGGTATCTTCGAGTAATCGTTGAACAAACATTTAAAAATGAAACATTCCGACTAATTGAGAACCTCCTCCTTTTTTGTGAAGTCGGTTAAAAATAAAAGATACCTTGACAACAATATTTCACAAAACATTTCATCAAGGTATATTTTATCTGTGCTTTAATTGAAGTCCTTCACTACATCCTAATATAAACGCGTCAATAGTTTTATGGGACGTTAGAAGGTTAGCTTATGTAATTAAATTGCCGTTTTATTGCTCATATTAATCATACAAGTAGTTGTAAGCATTTTGACAAAAGTAATCATTAATGCTTATAATATTTTATGACTTCGGCAATATCAAAGTCAAAAAGATAAATAACACTTCGATGATAGACGAGATAAAGCTGATATATGATACAGTAAAAGGAAATACCATTTTGGAGATAAAATTCCCAATTTGAGCCAAACTAACGCGGCAAAGGAAAAATCGAGAACTGTGAAAAATGCGTGGAAAATAATCGAATAAGCGGAACCTGATTTTCCTTACCCTACAATTTTGGCTTTTGATAGCGAAATACATTTTTGATGTGCTTTTTAGGGTTCCGTACCCAAAGGGTAAAACGGGACCCTATTACTAAGACTCCGCTGTCTGTCTGTCTGTCTGTCCGTCTATCTGTCCGTCTGTCACCAGGCTGTATCTCATGAACCGTGATAGTTAGACAGTCGAAATTTTCACAGATGATGTATTTCTGTTGCCGCTATAACAACAAATACTAAAAACAGAATAAAGTTAAAAAAAATAGAGGGTCCCCATATAAGAAACGTGTTTTTTTCGGCATTTCACGCCATCTATGAACGCTTAGTTAAATGTCGATCCCTAACTTCTTTGTTAGACGTTAGATGGCGTTATAAGAAATAAAATGTTGATTAATTATTAATTTTTGGTGGCGAAAAATGATAGTGGTATTTTTTGCTCGATCTTATAAAATACTGTAGTGTGGTACGGAACCCTACTAGTGCGAGTCCGACTTGCACTTGGCCAGTTTATTTAATTCAACGGCATTTTTCTACGCAGAATTATATAAGCGATTATCACTTTCCACTTTCATGTAACACATAATGAAATTGTAAATTATAATAAAAAAATATTGTAAATCACGATGCGGATGCTGATTTCATAACAATAAGCCGCGTTTTATATGCAAATGGAATTTATGAATACATAAGATGTGATGTATTAAATGCCCGAACAAAAATATGACAACGACCAAATTAAAGCCCGTTTTGCAGCATTATGTATAACAATTAAACAAACCTTTTAAGTACTATATTGCAAGTAGGTAATTAAATATAAACTGTCTGGAAAGTATTACGCCAGAACTAGGTTGACTGCATGTCGACTGCACTGCTTAGTTAGAGAGGTGTTCAGAGCTACGACCGAAGCCACCAGTTAAAACTCAGACCATTATCTGTGAGGTATTTGTTTTTAGGGTTCCGTACCCAAAGGGTAAAACGGGACCCTATTACTCCGCTGTCCGTCTGTCCGTCTGTCTGTCTGTCTGTCTGTCTGTCTGTCGTCTGTCACCAGGCTATAGCTCATTAACCGTGATAGTTAGACAGTTGAAATTTTCACAGATGGTGTATTTCTGTTGCCGCTAGAACAACAAATACTAAAAATAAAATAAAGTTAAAAATTAAAGGGGGTCCCCATACAAAGAACGTGTTTTCAAACGCCATCTATCTAATTAGTTTCGGCAAAATTACATAGATGGCGCTAGTAAACGAGCCCCGTCTTTCTAGATCGCGACCAAACCAAATATTCTTGGTAATATCAATTAATCAAATATATGAGGTTGAAACTCTGTTATGTTTCGTATTGTACGGAACCCTCCCTAAGTGTGCGATAAGAGACGCGATGCTGACTCGCACTTGGCCAGTTTTATTTATATATAGTTATCGAGATAGACTAGCGTTTGACTACGATGTTGTCTGATAGTAAGCAATGATGTCATCGAAGATGGTGAACACACACGCTACGCCAAGAATAGTATAACTCTCAAGGGCTTTGTGCTGCCGGAACACCTTAAGGTTCCATAACCTGCCCCCATAGGCAGATATTATATTTGATGTTGGTAAGATACTGTTTGGTAGCAAGTTAGGCGGAATATCGAAATAATGCTTCTACCAGTGGACGTACATCCCTGAATGCACACAGAAAAATCCATTGGTGCACGGCTAGTTAAATCAGCAGACGTAATATTAGGCGCAGGTCTTTTGCCTTCTTCGCTTTAGAACATAAAGCCCAACTACCCGCGTCTTCCCCAGATATCTTTCTCATTTGGATTCGCCACAGTCGCATCAAATTATAATTCCAAACATTAGGAGATATTAGAAGACGAACGAACGTTTTGGAAGCGACGTGGTCCTAGTATTTGTCGGAGCTTCAGCTCCCGAAATACAAGAGCGAGCAAACGCGACTCTCGAATATGTTCAGGCGTGGGGTGTCAAAAATAAACTCAAATTCGCTCCGCAAAAAACCAAAGCGATGGTTATGACGCGTAAGTTGAAATTTGACACACCACGCCTGAGCATGGGCGGAGTCGAGGTTGAAATGGCCAGCGAAATAAAAATACTAGGACTCATCGTCGACAGCAAAATGACCTTTAACTCCCACGTGGGCAATGTCTGCCGAAAAGCTGCAAACTTTTATAAACAGCTCTCTAAGGCGGCCAAAATTCACTGGGGCCTACAACCCGAGGTGGTGAGAATCATTTACACCGCAGTAGTCGAGCCTACAATTATGTACGCGGCCAGCGTTTGGGCACCCGCGTCGAACAAAATAAAGGTCAAAAACCAATTGGATGCCGTACAGAGGGGATTTGTGCAAAAAATGATCAGAGCATACAAAACGGTCTCCTTAAACTCGGCACTACTACTTGCTGGACTGCTTCCCTTGGACATAAGAGTCCGGGAAGCAGCCTTGCTTTATAAAATAAAGAAAGGGTACACCCAGCAAGTAGTAGGAGACCGAGATATCGAAAAACCCGTAGCTTTTGAGAACACGATCCACCCATCTGAAATGATAGAGCTGCACTACACGAACCTGGAGGATGGCGCAGCACTGCTACAACATTCCAACGATGGCCTTAATATATACACTGATGGCAGCAAACTCGAGGGGAAAGTCGGCGCGGCATTGTCCCTATGGGACAATGGCGAAGAGATCGGTACCCGGAAGTTTAAGTTGGAGCAGTGCTGCACCGTCTACCAGGCGGAACTGCTGGCATTGTATCAAGCAACCAGTTACGCTCTTCGCAGCAAATCAACCAGCTGCAGCGTGTTCTGCGACTCAAGAGCAGCACTTGATACCGTGGTCAGCAACGTTTCCCTCCATCCCCTAGCAGTCAAAACAAGGCTTAATATCGGAACAATTAATGATAGCGGAAAAAGGCTCAAATTGTTCTGGATTAAGGCACATACATGCAGGATTGGGGGGAAACGAAAGGGCAGACGAGCTTGCAAAATACGCAGCTCTACATCTCAAGACCAAGTCGCACTACGACAAGTGCTCGGTTTCATTCGCCAAGCGACATATCCGCATAGAATCGCTTGACGAGTGGAATCGGCGCTATAGAGATGGAGAAACGGCATCCTCGACCAAAATATTCTTCCCGGACGCGATTCAAGCATATGCTCACGTAAAAAAGCTGAAGTTGGACCCAATAACCGTACAAATTATAACTGGACACGGCGGATTTTCTGCCTATTTGTACAGGTTCAAATGCAAGGAAAGCTCAGGATGCAAATGCGACCCACAGGTCGAGGAAAGTCCAACGCACATCATCACAGAATGCCCAATGTTTGGATTTGATAGATATAACTGTGAACAAGAAATAGATGAAACAATAGAAACCAATAACATAAATAAAATCATAATAGATAAAAATAAAAGAGAAAATTTTTTAGAATATTGTAAAAGGATTACTAATAAAGTTATAAGTAGAAATAAGACCAAGTAAAAATAGGAAAAACCTTCATATATTTAAATATATATGATTAAGGTAACTAGTATTGTACGTAATAATAAGTATAGTCTAAGCACACTGTAATACAACAAAATAGTAAAAAACTTTAAATTGAAACCCACTTAATAAAGTATGAAAGAGACGAATATATGTGAGAACAAAACTTAGAATGTAAGGGATAGGACAAATGCGAGACGTATTAACTTGAAAAGAAAGTAGCCAAAAACTCCAATTATGTGGGAGGATCGTTCGGAAAAAAAAACGTTTTGGAAGCTACCATAAAATCAGAATTAAAGTATATTTGATATTCAAGATAACATTTTATTACCCTCATACTGTCGAAACTAAACTAGAAAATACCACAATAATAGAACATATTATCATATCTTTAGTACGTTATTACGAAGGAATGATATAAAGTGGCTAAGCTATTCAAGACCGCAATCGAAAGATAAGCCAAGAAGCAGAGTAAGTAAATGCAATCATCTTTTAGTCTTTAGTTTTGCTACTATTGCTATGCACTATTGTAATTTTACTGATTGGTTGGATGGAATGGATTGGATTCGGATTACTTCGAACTGCATAAAGAAAAGCACATTTCAAATTTGACACATTCACTTAATCAGATTTAGGACCTATTTGAGTTTTTAGGGTTCCGTACCTCAAAAGGAAAAAAGGAACCCTTATAAGATCACTTTGTAGTCCGTCTGTCTGTCTGTCTGTCCGTCTGTCGAGATCCTTTATCTCCAGAATACGTAGAACTATCAAGTTGAAACCTATACCTACTAAATACTTGGTTCTACAATATCTTTCGGCTGTGAAAAAAATCAAACCTGTAAGTCAATACGATCAAAAGATATGACCGTTTGTCGCATATTTTCGCATATTTAGCGATTTCACAAGGGAATTAAACCCTATGGGGTACTTCTCGTTGACTTAGAATCATACAATTTGGCAAGAAACAAGGTCTTGAAGCACTTATATAGGAATACATCTGAAAACCGTAAATATGTAGTTTAATAACAAACAAACTTATTATTTGCGGTTAGTGCAGTACATTTTCTATGGATCGAACTGTATAGTTAAGTTTCTCCTTTAACCTAGTTTGAGAAGCCTTAACCTAGTTTGAACTTATAAACTACTAGCAGCCCGCTCCGGCTTCGCACGGGTAGAACATGCCTACAAAATGTGCATCAGTTTGTTGCATCAAATATAAAATATTAACATATTTAACAATCATCGTCATATATTCAACCATATTTACACAAAACCTTAACGAATTATACACCTAAACCTGCCTTATAAACACTCTGGCTATTGGTGAAAACCGCATGATAATCCGTTCAGTAGCTATTGAGGTTATTGCGAACAGACAGACAGACGCAGTGATGGACTTTGTTTTATAATACTATCGTTGTGATATTGGACGGCCCTTTGGCGTAAAGGATAGTTACCCTGATTCTGACCCGACGGTCGTTAGTTCTAATCCTAGCTATATACCTACCAATGAAAGTTTTATGTGCATTCATGAATCATGGGTTTTCGTACAGAGGTAGTGGGATCATTGAATCAAAATCAATCAAATCATGGGATCAAAGAAGGGGTATTATACGTTTAACGTGTGTATCTGTGTCTGTCTGTAGCATCTTAGCACCCAACCTGATGAACCGATTTTGATTTTATTATTGATATTTTTTTTTGTTTGATAGATGTCTTCATCAAGAGTGTTCTTAACTTTGATTCATGAAAATTCGTTCAATCGTTATAAAACTATGAGCTTTTTTCTAGTTAATTGCGCTATGAAATCAACTTTCATAGGTCTGATCAATTCGAAAATCTTCTTCTTCAACGATATTGTAAGAACATGGAAGCATTGACCTGATGCTGGGACATCTCCTGTACTCTACAGAATACTCAAATCCACACCAACTTACAGCTCAGATTTTAAATGTCGTGTTTAGAGTCATTGGAATGCTTTTATTGAAAAGATTATACATAGATCAGTCGGGGTGGTTTATATATAGATCATAACTATATTATACAATAGAATTTTATACAGTAAAAATATATGATTATACTATATTGACATCAAATTGATTGTGATCGGTGGGGGTAATAATAAGCTTATAATAATATTTTCGTAGTAACTATGACCTAATCTGTGGTTTCACTGCAGATATTTCATTAATTTTGCGATGCGTGTATGTGAAATCCGTGATATCTTCTAGAGTTTTCATTTGAATTATATACTGTAAAGGACAATTTTAACCTATAATATGTGGCCAAGCTAATTAACGCTTAATTATTTGGATAAGGATTAATACTATATACTTGAAAATAGCCTTGGAAGTTATGTAATATTTTTTAACAACAAATTAAAGATTTAAATGGTTACTGTGAGTCAACCTTAAGAGATAGACATATGCTGTCGCGGACTTTTTGTAGGTTAAGTTTATTAAGCTTATTAAGTTGTACAACTCTTCCATAGAAAATATTCTTCCATCTATTTTCAATTGAGCAGCGTTCGTAAGAAACGTGTTTTTTCGACCGTTTTTTGGTCGACTTAGGTTGCAAATTAGGTCTCCACGAATGTACCTTTGATTTAAACGGGATAATATATAGCCTATTTTAATTCCGAAAGTCCATTCTATATATTAGTGAAAGACTTTTTTTAATTGGACCAGTAGTTTTTGAGCAAAATCATTACAAACATACAAAAATACAAATGTTCTCTCTTTATAATATTAGTATAGATTAGCCTCTGCCAACGTTTACAGACACACCGGGGTCAAACCTATTGAAGCGGGTTATCGGAGGTGTAAGTAAAGGATCCAAGCTACTGACTTTATTTCGACGTCTCTCTATCACCTACAGTTTCTGGAAAAACGCGATACCATCTTAGACCACATCGTAAATGACCATCAGATGAGATAATGGTCAAGAACGTGTCTAGAGGGTATAACCGTAGCAGGGTATAGCGTATCTTTAATGTATGGAATGACATTTATGTTTCCGCAACATAGATGTCATCCCCATACATTTTGAAGTTGCGTTAGCGTGAATGGAAACAAAAATTGGATTTTGTCTAGGGGCCCAGAAAACTATTGGTGTTGCTGTAACTACATAATCGCCTGAATTGATAGAACAGAAGCTTAGGTATAACACATGTAACCATTACGAGTCTTACACGAGGTTTTTTCCATGTCTGTTTACGGCATACGATAGGGACTTGGGAAACTCGCTAACTCCCATACATCGCCTTGACCCAATTATGGCAAGGCCTCCCGCAGTTACATCAAATCGAGCTGACACCGTAACGTCACATGCAGGAGTAAGTAATGGTTTTTACGACGAATGAGGCAAGGAGATATGAGAACGGGAATGTATGAATTGGAATCGGAACAGGATTTGATACGTACATACTTTTAACTGACATCCAAAAAAGTTAGATATTCTCAGTTTGTTTATTATTATTTTTGTGTATATTACAGTAGAATCCGTTTATTATGACTCCGCCTACATTGACCAACCGGTTATTATGACGTAACTATACTACGAAGTTTGGTTTTCATATGAAATTCTTTATAAATAGTCGGATATAATGACTTCCCACTTCCCTTACAGTGACATGTCGCTTATTATGACCCATTTTTAATACAAAAATGTAAATTATGTCCGGTTATAATGACCGACATGATTCTGTACACCTTCGGTACTGTTCGTTGATTCCCGACGACGTTCGGCACGTGGCTCGTTTTTGTTTTGAACTATGTTTATGTATTAAACTACTTAAGTACATTCATATTTACATAAAAAAGGTTTTTCATTTCACAAAACGCTTTGTATGACGTCCGCTTATTATGACTTGTTTGTCAGTTCCTTTCGATGTCATTATAAACGGACTCTACTGTATATGTTGTACTTGATTTCGTCGCGTATTGTGAACCGATTAAATTTTTTTCTTGAGTATGGTATAATCTCAGGGGTGGGCCTTTAACACACTTTATCAAGATCTTATAAGTAGGCGTGACGAGGCGCACGACCACTTTTTAATTAAGCCATACATTTATCTATCTCTAACCGGCAATAGCCCAATGGCTAAGGCGTCGGCCTGGCGACCGTAAGGTCGTGAGTTTGATCCTCACCCACTGCACTATTTACGCGAACCCACTCCAGACACAAGCAAATATATTGAGGTTATTTGGAGGGTTTAACAAGACTACTAGTAATGTGCAACCTGCATTGCAACAAATAAACATTTTTTTAATAAAAAAAAAAATTAAAATAAAATTCTTTTATTTTTATTATTCACGTATGTACTTCACATTGTTTGATTGTGATAGGAGTCGCGTGACCACGATCTCACTTGACAGAAAGTGAGTATGCGACATCTTGTGAATTAATTTACTGTACAGCAATAGTGATGCATGATCTGCTCATCTTATGAGCAGATTATTTATTGCTGTTACAAATCATAATTCACAGCCCGTTGACCATGAAACACTGTTTCAAAAGCATTTTGCCAAGTCAAGGCGTATCGCGATAAACTCCAAAAATACACTCTCGAAAAAGTAACCAATCACGCTAAAAGCTTTCCCATTATCAATATAAAAAGATAGAAAATATTTTTTTAAGTGAGTGTTAGCAAAACAGACCTTGCAAATGATAGAAATGTAGATCCTTAAGTTAAAATACTGCGGAAACAATACCCTGGAAAGCAAGAAAGGATAACAGGAAAGTTATATCTGAATAACATAGGTACCAAGCTCTATGCCAACACCGTTCCGGCTTAAACAGCCTTACGAGAACCTTTCCAAGCCTTTATAAGAATGAAGAAGCCTTATTTTCCTGACAAAAATATTTAACTTAGAAGTCTAGTTTAATCCCGGCACAAGACTATCGATTTAACGGTTTTCTTTTGTGGTTTGACAGAAATTATATCATGATAATTAATTGTGTTGTGTATTTTTTATATATGGCAATAAACATCTCAAACTTGCTGCTGAAACTGATTCGCGCGGAATGTGAATTCGGTTTTTTAGTTTTTACCCGACTGCGCGACGCAAAGGAGAGGTAATGTGTTTATATCTATATATGTCTATATATGTATGTATGTATGTATGTATGTATGTATGTATGTATGTATGTTTGTTCCTTTGTGGCACACTAGAGACCAAACGCGTGGGCCGATTTTGATAATTGGCACGTCAATAGATTCGCCATACTAGCGCGAGTGTCAACGAAAACATAAAAAAATTGAAAAATTCAAAATGGCGGATTTCAGACGCCAAAATTTGGGGTACAATAAAAATTTTTTTTTCAAAACCTATCGAGTGGGGTATCGAATTAAAGGTCTTAAAATGGAGATTCAAAATATATATTTATAACAAATAATTTATGATCGTACAATTCGAAAAAAAAACGATTTTACATGCCGCGTTAGTCACTTTCAGTAACAAGTTTGCGGTGCTTATCTCTGAAGTTACTTATCAGATCTCAATAAAATTACAATGAGGCCAAACGAAAATCATATTAACTCAAACAAAAAAAGAATTTTCCAAATCGGTTAAGAATTGATGGAGTTCTGAGGTAACAAACAACCTCTTCCTTTTGGTATAGTCGTTTAATAGTACAACTGTAAATACTAATGTAAATACTCAATAATCCACATGACATCAACTCTCTAAATGAAATGAGAAGATTACGGAATTTGCCGTCCTTTACTTAACTAAAAAGTGTAAAATAAAACATTAATTTAAAAAATCAAAAAACCCGACTGCGCAAAAAGTGAAGTGTCAAAGAACGAACTGAAAAGAAAAAAACAAGTAAGTCTAGTAGTTTAAACTTCTGTTTAGCGATATCAAAAAACTATACCATTTAAATTCTTTCTCGGTCGATACACTAATAAAATAAATTATACATTGTTATATGGAATATAGAGACTTTAACAGTCGGGACACATTAATCCCCATGATTTTTTAATTTAATGTTTTATTAAACAATGTTAATTACTTATATTCAATGTGTTCATTCAATCAATCAATGGTTCAATACAATCTATAGATCTATCAAATTAATATTAACGAGCACGATGAAAGGATGAAATGCAACGTTATACCTGAATTAATTAAAGCTACCGTCACATATTCAGATATTATCCCGGATGTTTCCAATGAAAATAATAATAAAACTTGTTTGGCGGTTTGTTCATCATGGTTGTTGGCGTTATTGCGCATAGTTTTAATTAATATGTTAGCGAGAAAACACTTGTTTGTGGAAATATGCACGGTACAGTAAAATAAGGGCATGTTAATGATATTTGACTCTTCCTTTTTAACCGACTACGACGAAGCAAAAGGGATGGATATTTTTGGGAACCGGAAAGTGAATTCGGAAATATTAATAGTAGGTACCTATACAGGTTTTTTTCTTTTGGAAATGCAGAGTGAGACTAAATTCAAGATGGAGAGATGATGGCGTGCGCTTACTCAGAAGATACCTATTCACTCGCGATTTGAAGACCCCAATATTGTTGAATGATATATGATATGAATGATATGAAAATAATTAAGACAACCGACTTCCATGCCGCGCGAGTCAGTTTCAGTAGTAAGTTTGAGAAGTTTATCGTCATATCTTTGGAGATACTAATCAGATCTCAATTAAATTACAATGGGACCACCTTGAAAATCTACATTAAAAAAAACATACAGACGAATTCAGAACCTCCTCCTTTTTTAAAGTCAGTTGAAAAGAAAGACACAATGAATTCATTTATTTACTATCATTTAGGTACCATTAATTGTGCAATAAAATTACTAGGCTACACAGCCTCAGACAGACACAAATATACACACGTTACACTAATAAGTCGAATAAACACCCTTCTAGTTGCATCGGGCTTAAAATTACTCGAAATGTACATACGTAATGGTTTACAATTACATTATAGAGCTAAATAAAAATAATAATTCGTAAAGATAGTTCATTGAGAGAAAGTTTACAACAGAACTACAAGAGGAAGCATTATTTTTAAATATTTTTTAATCAATTGTAAAATAAAATAATAACGATAAAACTCAATGCGGCTTGGTAATCACACTAGTTATTTAAAAATAAATCAATTGTGCTATTATTTTACAAATAACCGGCCAAGTGCGTGTCGGGCGACGCGCAGTGTAGGGTTACGTAGTAGCATGTTATTCAATGCAATCTTTACCCGTTATAAACAAGCAACTAGGTACTCCGTCTTTGTCACTTTGAAGGATTTATTCTAAGGATTTTGTATTTTGTACAAAATTATCGAACACCCAAGTTCAACGACTATTACTGCTAAACTAATAAAGTTATCTCAACCGCTAGTTTTCCTTTAAAGTTCATGAAATGCGCTATTATCACGAATTTTTCCAGACTTTTTAAGCCAGCAGTGAGGGGGGGGGGGGGACGCCGTACTGGAACAAAATTTTGCACTTTAAAGTTTAATATTTCGTAAATGGAGCATTCAAACGAAAAATGGCATTAACAACATTAAGTCATTTTAAAAGACCTATTTAACGATACCCCACACGATGGGGTAGACGATAAAAAAAAACATCCCCACTTCTCATATAGGAGAGCTACCCTAAAGAAAAATATTTTTCATTATTTTATTTAAGCACTTTGTCGGCGTAATATATATACATACCCCCTCAAAATTACAGCTTTCTAGTATTAACGGTCTCTTAGCAAAACCGCGGACAGACAGACAGACGGACATGACGAAACTATAAGGGCTCCTTGTGAGGACTACGGAACCCTAAAAATGATACGGCAACTAATACATTGCTACGGAACCTTGTGTAAATAAATCAACCTAAATAAAAACAGAAAAGACGGGCTACCAGAACAAACACAGTGAGCCAATATTGTTTGCCTCATAATCAAAGAGTACAATAATCTCATCGATAAATCGTCCCCAAATACGTATCCGTATCTCTCTATCTTGAATATTTTATCAGTATTTATCGACGATGTGGGGTTTATCTTCATCTATCGGCTTTCTCCAATGCGGCGATTAACTCAGTGACGTTATTTGCAAGCAATTCCAAACGATTAAACTTAGAATGAAAACGATCAAAGGAATGAGGTGTTACTTGTTGTTCAGTAAGATGGAGGATGGGTGGGTCATTAGGATGGGTCATAACCACTATTATCTTTTATGTGTCAGATTTCAGAATGGAAGTTGGAAGAATAAACAATCGAGATATTTTCAAAGGAATTTCATTAATATTTGACAAAAAAAATGGTTTTCAAGATTTAAAAAAGCTGACTGCGAGAAGGGAATCTAATCCAAAACAAAGGTTGCCTTGTTTCTTATGTAGATATTTTATTAATATTTATCTACGATATAGGGTTTATCTTTATCTATCGGATTTCTACAATTATTTAGTCGACGATTGACACATTTGCAAGTGGCATTATTTGCAAGATATTCCAAACGATTTAATTTCAAATGAAAACTATCAAAACAGTGAGGCGTTACTCGTTATGTTTGTATGTATATGTATTATGTATACACGTTGATGCATTGAAGGGTGCAGCAGTTTGGAAGAGCAATAATTATATTTTATTGCATACATTTCGCATTTACTTTTAGGCATTTAATAATTTTAAAAAAATCTCAGTTCGAAACGTCTATACGGGGATAAAACTCAAAATAAAAAGTATGATAAATTATGTTGAATTGATAGTGAAGGCGGAGGCTACTCTGGACGTTTGAAAATATCAATCAAATATGTAAGTATTTATGAAAATCTTTGTCAGTTGTTCTCAAGTACACAAAATCGACGATACAGTTTCTTTAAACAAATTAACGAACTATAATAATCCAATTCTTGTAGTTAAGAGATTTCTCTTTGCTAAACCATCCCACTGAATCACCCTATACGAATATATAATTCTTGTAGTTAAGATATTTCTCTATACTAAACCATCTCACTGAATCACCCTATACGAGTATATATGGAAGGGACCAAACGGGTTTAATTTAATTTAATTTTTTAATGTAATTTATTTATTTAAATAATCCGACAGCTCTTAGAAAAATTTAGAAGAATAGGTTTACATAGGTTACATTTACAGCCAAAAGGGGATTAACATTTTCTTAGTTACATTTTCTGGGTTAGAACAAGACTGTCATAATTTTAAAACTAATTTTGAACATAAACATCCCTGTATTTAAGTTTTGCGAACTAGCTGTGCTTGGTTCGTTATACGTAGATTAACTCCAAATTAGAACCCAAACACATCTGACACAAAGTTATCAAACTAACGAATTAAGCTGGGCAAGTGTAAATTTCGATAGAGCGTCTATGAAATTTAACAACACCATCCCAAACTTAAAACGTAGGCGTATATATATCACTCAATAAACATGCTTTAAACATATGGAAATTATTTAAAATAAAATTTAAATATCTTGACTAACAGAATAACAGTGAAACGAAGGAAACATTTTCCAAATTCTCGTCACACGGCGCTTCAAGCGTGAAATAAATTTGTCTCGGCAATTCTTAAAGAGATCTAGAGGGATGACAAATTTCTTGAGCGAAATAATACAGCTGTCTCGGATAATAAAGATAGATAGACTTCGTATTGGTAACGCGCTAAGCCAAGAAAGTGTTAACAAACATTCGACGGCCATAAATTATCCCTCGACACCTCATAACTGGCGCCCGACGTGGGGCCGCGGGGCGCACCTAGAGCAATTTTCCATTTACTTTCCCAGCGAAAGGACAAACGCCCCAAACATCATTACATTAAAGATCAACCTCCTTTGTTTCGGTTTCAATGTCCGTGATTACGTTTTACGTTCAATGAAAAATGAACTTTAACACGCAGCAATGAGTTTGTTTGTTGATGACGCCGGATTAGGTTTAATGGAAAGGACCCTAATGTCTAAGCGCAGGGGGAGTGAGAAAGGCCAGTAGTACGTAACTAAGGATAGGTGTAGACACCGTCGCGACAGTCTGGAGTGCGGAACTAGAGGCCCTTTTGTTGGAACAAACAACGTAAACACAATTTACTGTTGTACAACTTTGATAAGAATGTATAGGCGAGAACAAAGGTCGTGGTAACCAACACCGTAATAAACAAGCACTGTTTTTACTCGATTTATTTGCCAAACTTGGAAGCAGGCTTGGTTAAATGTGCTCCTAATTTTGTTAACAATGTTCCTTGTATGTTTATCGCGCTTCTAATTTAGACAGGTAATTGCGCTAACCTGTATTAACCTAATCCCGGGAATGTATAGTGGGTTACATTAAGGTATAGTTTAATGTCGTACGTCGTACATATTCTCTATAATACTTGGATTTAGATTTTGTATTACGAAAAACCAAGCACTTGTTCCAAACTCTCTTATTACTATTTAAAAAACCGATCATGCAAATGTAACATGCTTTTTTTAAAACTGTGATTGAGGGAAATTATTTAAATGGTATATATATTTTGTTCGAGAAAATTGGATTATTTAATTTTATTAAAGTCGAAAACGTTGTTCTGAGAGCGACCAAAACGGATCATTAAACATATTTTTAGATACAGCCTTGTTAATATTACCCAAGAAATGCAACGAAGTTTTGACAAAGGTTAATATAAAAACTCCTACCCAATTACATAGTATTTTCTTCTTGAAATCGTCATCATAAAAGGCAACTGAATACCCCAACGTGTTCAAGCGTCTAGCAAAATCCACACCCTCAGGCTATCGACGACCCCAAAACATTACAAGCTACAGAAACATATGATTCAAATACTCATGACAGTACTAAAGCTCTCTCGGTTTTCTAAACACGATTACCTTTATTGATGGCATAGAGTAATTTCGCATAATATTAGTATTGTATTACACTATTCTAACATATTCGTCACTATTTAATTTTAGTGTTTTTCTAATCAAATCTAACCTTAGAGATTAAACACTTAACGCTCTGTAAAATTGTGGATAGTAATAAGACGTATTCTCAAAAGATATCAGCGATAAGATACTGAGACTTAGCATTTGTGCATAGTTAAAGCATTTTTGCGTATGTACAATGCAAAAGTGTACCCCAGTTTTAACAAAAAATGCTGGACCTGTACCCTAATTCAGCATTAATAAGTTCAAGTATTGCATCGACTCCTCAAGTATGATAGCCATAAAAGAAACTGTCTAACAAACAATGATATCATGCAATAATGTATTTCAATCAAATACCGAAATTAGTAAAATGAACACCATTACCATCGCTGCAGTTGGTTCCATCTTTCGAAGACAAAGTACTGCAATACGTGTACCAATTCCCGTCTGCCCTAAAGGCAATATGTCAAACCCCGGACCTACCCTCACAGCCCTCGACATAAAAAGCATTTGAATAATCGAGACGGTGACGTGGGGGCCAATATTGCCAATAGGTAAGAGGACTACAGGTGCAGCTACAGACATAGATGGAACTCAACAAGCCCATGTAATTTACTCAAAATGTCAAGTCAGAAGTATTTATGTAGTTAGTATTAGGAGCTATGGATACGTTCAGTCCGATCTGAGGCAAGTTGGCACAGGACTTCAGACGACGATAACACAAGTATGTCTGTGAATCTAATATGCTGGGTTGCTCAGTATTTGATTGCTTCGTGACGTTAGAAGTAAAGTAGGTAGGTTCTAAAATTGAGGCACCCCTAGAGGTTATACCAATAGACAGTCGAGAGTCTACTCTTATCAATGGTTGTGGGTGCAGTAATACGATGGAGTCGCACTTTACGAGCATGGATCACGTCAATGGTTTCGGATAGATTAAAGTTCTGGATGTTGGGATAGTCGACAGGTTCCGTTGATTGAAAGGGCATTGAATGAACTAGAATGAACTAGACTAGATAGAGCGATAACTCTAAAAAGAGGGAACTACGGAAGAAATTACGTACCATTTTTTTCCAGCATAGTCTTAGTTCTTGGTAATAAAACTCCATAAGGTAGTGTTGAAAGGGTTCGTTGTTTCGGTTCTGACAGGACCGTTACTCAGTCTCTAGCCATTATTTCTCTTAATGACCCGTAACGAGTGTTAAAACTGGAATTGGTTCATTGCCAATCTTCACTATCACAAAATGCTACTTGCGAAAAATAAAACGAGCAATATTTCAGTTAAGAACGTCAATTCTCGTAGGTTCTAATGGTAGGTCTTCTATTAGTCCGCCTGGACCAACAGCTTTGTCAACTATACAACCGTGAAATAGAATTTTTTTTAGATTTGAAGGACGTCTAGTGAAATTATTGTTTTACAGCACATGGAAAACTAAACTCTCGACCTCGATGTCTCAAGGTAACAAGAGAGCAAATAAAGCTCCCAGAACACACATACAAATGCCCATACACTATCAACAATCACGCCTTTCCCTGAAACAGATTCTAGAACTTTAAAAACCTTGTATAACCAGCAAACCCTGACACAAACACTGGCTATTGTGTTACGTCCATTACTGACGCTTTAGAAAAGTTTGCAAGGCGTAACTAAAAAGGTATTGTTTATGAAGGGAGCTATGTACTAATACATCAGTAGCAGTAGCATGCACTCCGTTTCGCAATGCCGTCCTACGTTGATAGATTGTTTCCTTATGGCTTTTAGTGTGTTCTGGTTTAATACAGATTATCGTCAAATTTATGACAATGCTGTTGAGAAATCTGAACTGCTACAATTGAAACGGTGGAGCCATTACTTTATTTTTAAATAGGAAAACGCTTATTGAACTTTACTTGTAAGTAAGAAACATAAAACTTTGCCAATATACGTCATAATTAAAGTCGAGGTCCATCGCAGGAGGCAAGTATTACTACTTTACTTCTTAAAAGGTTTCTAATATTACAGTAGAACAGATGTTTTAATTATTTTATGGATTAAAAGCGGAAGAAGGTATTTTGGGAGAAAGAGTCATCATAAGAAAGTTTAACTACTCGTGGCAAGGATTGGCATAGCAACTTACAGTCTTACCACAGAGTCACCAGTATATATTAAACGTCACGGTCCTCGGCCCAGCATTTAATCTAATCATACCTACTTAAAAACTTCGAGACAAGAGAGAGAAGGTACTTTATTTTACTTTAGGTACCTACAATATTGAAAGAAAGTGTGATGCTAAATCGGTCTATCTCAGTACGAAATGTTCAGGTCATCTGATCGCAGATAGACTTGTAGGGGAGGGTTGGACTATCGCGAAAAATCTACATATACAAAGTAACTTATTGTACTAATATAATAGGTATTGTTATAAACATACTTAATAACGATAACATGTATTGAGCATCCGTAAGCTGTTTCGAAGGTCCAATCCAACTATGTAGACAAACAAGACGTTTGTGTCTACAGTCTACGGGAGAGTTTCAATGCGGGTAAATTTGTATTGCACCTAACTTTAAATTAAATTGACGGCAGGGAAATTACTTAGTTATATTTTGATCGGATGTTTTACGGCTGAGCGACACCAAAATGAAAACAAAGCAATATATTGGATTGGCTTTTCGCTCTTTTGTGTTAATAATCCATTGACACAAATTTAATGGAAAATGTCTATTTGTTTTTGTGGGCAATTTCTTCGATGATTTTGAGTATGTAATTCATTATTTAATTCTGTGTGATTGATTCAATGCGAAGATCTCTGAGGTAAATTGTCTGTTCATAAATATGACATCATCGCTTAATTTCGACGTCATATTCATGAAGATGCAATGAAATGAACAGTTTAATGTTGAATCCAAAAAAATATCTATTTCAAACATGACTAACGATCCTTTAATCAACGTCTCAAAATAACATAAAAATAATTGCCCAGCATTAAAGCTCCACCTCAAAACTGCTCCTAACACGTTTTTAATGGTGAGCTCCCGTGAAACAACAAAATCAAAGAACTGTAAACATGGAGATTTTCGATAGATATAAAACAACGTTCAGGTCTATAAATAATGGTTTTATGTTGGCCACCCTCGTCGAGACTAGCTGGTGAGTGGTGACTCAGAGGAGGGTAGGACTTTATATTAAATATAGAAGCCGTGTATAGCGACAGTGACATAAATGGTACATTTATAAAGTTCACAGATAGTCGCGTTATAATGAAGTTTGCATACGAAAGTATGATCATAAAGAACATAATAGATAGAATATAGACAACTACTTATGTAGTAGAAGTAACGGGTCTGTCTGTCTATCTCTCTAATACTATAAGAATCTTTGTCCTGACATACTGACTGGCTGACTGACTGACTGACAGACAACGCACAGCCTAAACCGCTGGTTGCAGTGACTTGAAATTTGGAGGGTATATTTGTTTTAGTACGTAAGGGTGTACTAAGAAAGGATTTTCATGAATTCACCCCTGAAGGGGATGAAACGGGGTTCAAAGTATGTATGGAGAAACAAGATTAAATAGTCTTTTTTAACCGACTTCACAAAAAAGGAGGAGGTTTCGTAATTCGTCTGTATGTTTTTTTTTTTTTTTTTTTGTGTATGTTACGCGATTTCTCCGTCAATTGTGAACGGATTCAAATGATTATTTTTTTAATAGGTAGGATACGTTTCCGAGGTGGTCCCATTTTAATTTTATCGAGATCTGATAAGTATCTCCAGAGATATGGAGATAAATACCTCAAACATAGGAGAATGTACTGGTTTTAGTAGAAGAGTCCCAAGAAGATTATACACAATGGAGGTTGCTATTGCATACATTTTTGAAGACTAAAAAATATGACCTTGAATAATGTTTTTACATCTTTCTTCTCGTTGATTTTGGTTTTTGACAGATATTCTTACGGTAACTGTGAGCGAGATAGAAATAAAGGTGGGGACAATTTTTTTTTTTTTATATAAAAAAAATAAAAATATTAATTATCCCCACCTTTATTTCTATCTCGCTCACAGTTACCGTAAGAATATCTGATCTCTATAAGATATCTTATAGGTTAGCGTTTGACCACTGTCTCACCTGTTGCTAAGTGATGATGCGGTCGAAGATAGAGAAGTGGACTAGAATGGGAACTGGCTCTCAAGGATAGCTGCTTGAACACATTAGATGTTTGGCGACAGATTTTCTAACTTGAGGGTGGTAGCTGGCCAGGCGGACACTAGATATGTCCTACCACCATGCGGGGGTTGTTGGTTTCTTAACGATGTTTTCCTTCACCGGAGGGCAACTGTGAGAAGCGCACATATATTTTTCGATAGAAAAATTCATTGGTGCACGGCGGTTTGAACTCGGTACCACGGCATCAAAGCCGACTGTTCTCCCAATTACGCCACCGGGCCCTCAATAAATAATTATATATTAATAATTATATATAAATATAAATAATTTGTCTTTACAGGAATGTTCTACCGGGCAAAGTCTTGTTAGGGTGCAAACTTTTTTAAACATACCGTAGATTTTTTGACATGACATGACGTTTGGCGAAGATGGCGGCCATTTCAGTCCCGCGACACTGCATACATTATTAAGTAACTCAGAATTATGAACGTACTTTGTACCAATCAACACTGCAAAAAAATAATTTATAAGCATAATACCACAGATTATATAATAGTTACTGCGTAAATAATACTTTCCGTTGTTAGGTTGGCTACACAGTGCTTTCATAATTCATAGTTTCAACAATATAGGGAAGTGCCTCTTATAACGTAGTAGAGTGATTCAGTACTCTGTTGGCCATATGGCGGACATTAATGTTAATAATCGCATATAATACTTTTTTATATTCATTTTGGAATACAACTAGTCTAGTGTTATAAAAGTATTTGGAATTATTGTAATAATAAAATAGACAATTAATTATCGTGTGTGTTAGATGCTTTAATTGCACAGGGCCATTTTGGACATTGTCCTTTGATACCTTGATGACATCATTATTACTAGTGAATATTTTCACTTTAGCGCGGCATTTAAAGTCAATTTTTTTAGGGTTCCGAACCCAAAGGGTACCAAATGAACACTTTCTGACTTTGTTGTCCGTTCGTCCGTCCGTCCCTCCGTCCGTCCGTGTGTCTATACATATGTGCGCACTTTACAGATCTGTATCTTCTTAACCGTTATAGGTACATACTTGAAATTTTCAAAATGTATATATCCGTCAGTGTATAACGGCCCAGACACGAAATTTAATAGATGCATGTAATTTAATTAAAACTTGTTTTGCACTAAAAAGGGTAAAATAAGTAATTTTTCAAAAAAAATAAAATCGACTTCATAACCACAAACAGGCACTCAAAAGCGAAAAATAAATTACTTAAAATTATTATAAGCGCTACCCACTTATCTATTTGAAGTCGGTGCCAGCTTAGTCTATTGGATAGTAGATAGATACTATGCATGTAGTAGTAGTAAGTAGGTACGTAGGTTAGTAAGTAGGTAGATACATGTAGGTATTATCTATCTACTACCTATTAGACTTGGCTGGCACCGACTTCAAATAGATAAGTGGGTAGCGCTTATAATAATTTTAAGTAATTTATTTTTCGCTTTTGAGTGCCTGTTTGTGGTTATGAAGTCGGTTTTATTTTTTTTGAAAAATAACTTATCTATTCGAAACTTCACACAAGTACTTAAGTAAGTAAATACGTGTTTCAGGGTCTTTCGAAATTCCACCCCTAAAAGGGTGAAGTGGGGTAACAAAGTCTGAAATCAGTATTATTTCGGATTGCTCTGAAATTTGGCATGCAGATGGTTATTTTGACTTAGGTATCCGCTAAGAAAGAATTTTTCGAAATTTACTCTTCAAGGGGATGAAGCGGGGGTTCAAAGTTTGGATATACATTTTATTCGACATTTCACACAAGTACTTCTGTAAATAAATAAGTAAATACGGGTTTCAGACTTTTTCAAAGTGCCACCCTACAATGATAAACAAGTCTAAAAATCAATATTGTTTCGGATTGCGCTAAAATTTAGAATGCAGATAGTTATTATGACGTAGGTATCCGCTCAGAACGGATTTTCGAAAAATTCCTCCCGGATACGGAACGGGGATTCAAAGTTTGTGTGGCGAAACAAGATGAGATAAAGTACTACGTGTTGTAGGATTTTTCGATATGGGGTAGGTAACAGAGTCTGAAAATTTGGGTTTTTTGGGTTTTATAAATATGAATCCCGAACTGCCTTAGTCACGTGATAACATGAAAACGGGTGATCCGATTTGGCTAATTCTTATTTGATGTCTTTATTGACAGAATCGTTTTTACAAAAGCAAAGTTTTAAGTAAATAAAAGAGAAAAAAAGAAGTTTTTAACGCGGGCGAAGCCGCGGGGCACTTCTAGTTGATTATAATGTCTTTATGATCTTCATTGAGTCCAGTGAGATTAAGATAAGAATAAACAAGGAATATTATTCCGAATCAAAAGAAACTCCACCTTTTGTATTACTCCACAACTAAGAAATTATAAAATATTTATTATATATATTTGCAAATCTTCTTAAACTAATAGACACAGAATAAAGTAGAAGAAATAGTACAATTACAATACAGATATTGCTTGGGTAAAAAAAATCTTATTAGTCCGTCATTTTAGTTATCAAAAAATATTGGACACGTATTTTTTTATTTTACAAATCAATTGAAATTGACAAAGATAAAGAGCGTCAAAGTTCGTTTTTAGCGGTTCGTGACGTCACCCCACGACGTCACGAACCGCTAAAAAGTAACTGTACACTTTTTAGCGGTTCATGACGTCACACGGGATTTCAACGCTCTATATCATCATCATTTTTTGTTTAATTGACAAAATAAAAAATACGTATGCAATATTTTTTGATAATGTAAATGACGGTCTGAAAAACATTTTTAACAATCTAGCCTAGTAGAGGTATCCCATTGAACATGAACTGAGTGGGCATACTGACAATGCAATATTATAGTACCATCGAGATGATCTGATAATAGAGATAAATGGGATTTCGGGACTGGAATTCTCTAATGGCACAGAATAAATCATAGTACAAGTACTAATGACCAGTATAGTTGAATATGGGCAAGTATTTATAGTTATCAAGAGTAGGTAAAATATTCCATTACACATAACAAAGCTTGTTTATAAAATTGTGGTTTACTTATAAGTCTAAACAATGAATTATTACATTATCTCAGTTATCTTAACGGCCATGTCAAAGACGGTAAATGGCAGGTAACCACGCGTTACGGGACCTAGAACGGTTTCATTCACAAACTTGTATGGGTGTGTGAAAATGCAGTAATGTATTCACCAAGGAAATGTTCGCATACGAAATATACTAGCTAATGTTGGAACCGTTTTAGATGTTTATCTTTAATATTAAAAAGCTAGTAGTTTTTGGAACTTTGTGTTTGTTTGTTCGAGTTTAAGTTTTAAGCATTTATTTTGACACTGGCGGATTTTTTAAGTGAAACTTCTTAAATTTCAACCCAGTGTGGGTTGAAATTTAACGGAAGCGACGTAGCGTCACGGTAAGAAGGCAGCGGAAGTGACGTAAGCGTCATGTTATATTTTATATTCATAAACGCCCTCATTTTAGAATGGCGTAACTACGAAGACGTATTCGCTAAAGTTCAACAGATGGTACAAGTTGTACAAAAAAATAACTAGTGATGTAGATATATAAATTGAATGAACTTGGATGTTTCACTTCTAACGTATAGCCATATTAAGTATTCTGTGGTATAACTTTCTACGCACCCTCTTTTTTAATACGCTTTTATTAGCTTCAGACGTATGTATGTTTGTATGTTAGTATGTAACGGAATCTTTGAACATGATTTTAACCCCCTTCAAAACGTCGGATTAACTCGAAATTTGGCATACTTATTAAGGACCGATGACAATAAATAAATACAAAAAAAAAAATTAAAAAAAAATTCGACTAAAAAATGAAAAATAAATAATAGCTTAAAAAAACTAAAAAAATACGCTTTTATAGAAAATCCAACTAAAAAATAGAAAATAAATTTTAATGAATTTGAATTAAAAATAGTGTAAGAAAAAATGATTTTATTGTCAAAAAAGCGTGGGGTGCTTTTCAGGATATTATCAAAATAACCCTTCTAGTCATATCTGTTCATAAAATATTTGGAAACTATTGATACCATGCACCCCACGCTTTTTTTTTACAATAAAATCATTTTTTCTTACACTATTTTTAATTCAAATTTATTAAAATTTATTTTCTATTTTTTAGTTGGATTTTCTATATAAAAGCGTATTTTTTTAGTTTTTTTAAACTATTATTTATTTAATGAAAATCCGGTCAGCGGTTTTAAGTTCATACGCTTTTTAGGGTTCCGTACCTCAAAAGCTAAAAAGGAACTGTTATAAGATCACTTTCTTGTCCGTCTGTCTGTCTGTCTGTCCGTGTGTCACCACCGATTTTATCAGGAACGGGTGGACCTGGCAAGTAGAAATGTATACCAGATACTGAGGTCTATAGTCCCTATTAGGTGTATAAAAATCAATCAAGCTCCTGAATCAACACAATAAAAATATATGGGCAAACTTAGATTTTCGCGAAAACTTGTAAGTACCAAAATGTACCTTAAAGGGTGCCCCCATACATACATAGTTTCGCCAGTTAAGTTAGGCTAGGTTAGGTTAGGTTAGGAGTTATATGAGCGCTCATACAATTTAGAGGTCTAGCTTGATTGGTCCCAACCAACGTTGGTACGGAAGCCTCGGTGGGCGAGTCTAACTTGACTTAGCCGGTTTTATTTCTAGTTGATGCTATGAACGCTATGAGATCAATTTTCAAAGGTCTGATCAATTCGGTAATTCGCTATCCTCTTACTTCAATTATATTGTAAGAGCATGGTAGCATTCACCTGATGCTGGGCTGGGGCATCTCCTGGAATCTGCATATTACCCTACACCTCGCTAACTTACAGTAAAGATGTCGGGTTTGAGCTTATCCAAAGGGTCTCAAATAGTCTCAATGAACAGATGATTATACTTAGTTCAGTCGGGAGTGGTTTGAAATTTTTAATTTCAGTATTATATTAGTAATATTATTATTGGATAATAATGCCAAATTGACAATTCGTTCGATTTTTCGTAGAACTTTACGCAGTCCAAATAAAATCGCTGATGTTACCAGCACATGACGATAGAAGTAACAATCAACCCTCTCTTAAACAGTAACAACTAACAAGAAAGATCAGATAACCAATTACAATCCATCCGAAATAATCAAGTTAAACAACTATTTGTCTTCATCATAGAATCAATGTTGCCAACGAAGTCTCCCCCTTTGCAATTAGCCATTCAAAGTGTATTGAGTTAAGGATTTTATAACGGATAGCAGTCATATCTATGTTGATATCGACAGTAGAACAACTTTCATTTTTTATTTCAATTAATCAACATTCTTAATAAAAACATTGCAGCTGAGCCAAATTGCAATGAGGAAAATTATGGATACGGTAATACAATAGGCCATTATTTAAATCAATCAAATTAAATTTTTAAAGCATACCTAAGATCCAAAAGCATTGAGAAGCTGCGTTACTATGGAAACCGGAATAGTAAATGAACTAATTTTGCATTGTCATGTCTGCCGTATGTCAAATAAATATATCTAATTCGGTCGTGTATAATTTACAAGCCAAGAGTGAGTAGGTATTATTACAGAATTAACGTTTTCCATTTTCGACTTTTAAGTGACCATTTACGTTAAGTGAGTTTAAAGTCCGATAAGTGCTGTGGTACGCAACATTTTGGAATGCTCAAATCTTGAATGTCAGAGCACTGTACCCGTTACTTTGATTTTAAAGTCTTTCATGACATGACCTGATTGATGATTAATTTTAACTGGATATATTGCTCTTCAAACTAAGTATCGCCCAATGGAGACTATCAGAAGTTCTACCACTAGAATAATTAACAAAGGTTCCTTACTACTGCTGCAAAATATAGTTCGAACAATAAGCTCGGAAGTCAACTATCGTCGAGGACCAGTGGACTAGAATAATATGAGTAAAAAAGCGAACCGCGAATTTAACTGCCGGTATTACTTTCTCCATGATTTATCGCTCACATTCAAGCGGAATATCCAAGTTTTCCTCACTAAATAATTAATTTATAAAATATTTACTTTGTAGTCGTCAGCATCGAGCTTTAGAAAAAGACTAACGGCCATAATCGACAACCTTCGGATTTGAAGAGCACCTTCTCAATCGCACATTTCTCAAACCAACCGATTTACAAATGAGCGCCATAATAGTGTCTTTGCGTGATAGAGCCGACTAGACGTTCGAAGGTAGCCAAGTCTTACGAGCGACTCATTTTGTTTAGGAAATTACAAACGACTACTGTATTTATCAAAGCAAAGAGGTTATTTAATGTAAGGGTGCTTATAAAATTACTCCGAAATTGTACTAAATTACTCATTCAATCATAAACTACTCCATGAATATACTGAACATTAAAATTCTCTCAAGCCTTTTAATTCCCACTAATAAATTAGCCGAGCTTACTTAACTCACTTTTTAATTAAAGAAACACAACGCCCAGGTGTAATTATGTTATTTGATTTAGAGAAAGGTCCGGCCCTTTTAATTAAAAACAGCAAACATAAGGTCCTCTAATCTTTTGCTCTCAAAGGAACTCAAGTTTTATACAGATTTTGATAAGAATTTTATGGTAGGCGAAAGGTTTGCTGGCGTTTTCTTGACTTGCGGTTGTTTGGAATGATTTTGTTTAATATTGTTTGGTTTTAGACTGGGGTTTAGACCATATATACAAGTTTAAACAAAAACATGTAGTATATTAGTTAATGCTGCGCCATTGCTGGACAAAGGCCTTTTTTACTTCCAGCATCGGGTGCGCCCAATTTAAGTTTAAAAGTATGTAGTAAGTATCACCTTTTTGGTCTGCTAAGGTGTCTTCCTTAGACCACTAGTTAGAGTTATGTCCAGAACGCACTTATAAGCTAGACGGCAGACCTACTGCATACCTACATAAAACTCATAGAGTTAATATAAATATTACAAAATAAATTAACAACCGAACATGTCCAAATGAACAAGAGGATATTTATCATAAATATGCTAATAGAAGTAATGTTTGTTCAATGAAATGGAATAATAGAGGCGATTTTAATAAAACCGCCGCGAGCGATATTCACAAACGTATGATGCTGTTGTTGGTTACGTAGTTGGTTACTGAATATTGAAGTATGGTTAATATGATACAGTATATTTTATACTGGGTCTGTTGTACTAATCTTTATTGGAGGCATACAAGAGATGGTGGCAAATGACAAAATTAATGGAAGGCTATGCTCAGCAATGAGAAAGAACACACTGAACATGATGATAAATTGTTTGTTATACAAGAATAACCGGCCAAGTGCGTGTCGGGCCACGCGCAGTGTAGGGTTCCGTAATAGCCCGTTATTCAATGCAAGTCTTTACCCGTTATAAACAAGCAACTAGGTACTTTGTCTTTGTCACTTTGAAGGATTTATTCTAAGGATTTTGTATTTGGTACAAAATTATCCAACACCCAAGTTCACTAATAAAGTTATCTTAACCGCTATAGTTTTCCTTTAAAGTTGATGAAATGCACTATTATCACGATTTTTTCCAGATTTTTCAAGCCAGCAGTTTAGCTTTTAGAGGGGGGGGGGGGGCGCCCTACTGGAAGAAAAATGTGCACTTTCAAGTTTAATATTTCGTAAATTGAGCATTCAATCTAAAAATGGTATTAGCAACCCTTAAGTCATTTTAAAAGACCTACTCATACCGTACACGATGGAGTAGACGACGAAAAAAAAATTCATCCCCACATCTCATGTCGGAGAGCTACCCTAAAAAAATATTTAAAAAAATTTATTTCACTATTTTGTCGGCGTAATTTATATACATATCCCTACAAAATTTCAGGTTTCTAGTATAAACGGTCTCTTAGCACAACCTCGGACAGACAGACAGACAGACAGCAAGACGGACATAATGAAATTATAAGGGTTCCTTGTCAGGACTATGGAACCCTAAAAAAGACATTTAAAAAAAACTAAAGCTGAGGATTGGGCTTTAGAAAGAGACCTATGTCCATATTGTCTATCTGAACCGAAAGAAGTTGATAATATCGACAATGATAATAATGATGAAATGTATTTGATGATGAACAAAAGAATCTGTCATGCGACGACATAGTGACCTGATGCCCGTTAGTCAACGGGAATGAAAAACATATTGCACCGACTGTTTATTATATTAGGTAAGTAAGTAATTGGAAGAAGCTAGAGGTTCGCTTGATATTAATCAATAACGTCTGCCTACTAATATTAATATATTTCAAACAAAACTATTATAATGCCGCAAGACTTTGCACTCCGTTTCTTTATCATGAGACATCAATATGTAGTTTTCATCTCTCAGTGGTCTCAAACGTTCAGTTATATCACCGGCCACTAAGTCTTTCAAATCGAAACACATTATTTGACGAACCAAAGCGGTGGCAAGTAATTTTGGTCCATGGAATATTCCTTCCTCAACAAGGATCTGATGACGTCATATAGAGCGAATTTCATACCAGTTTTAGTGATGATGGTAGGTATTGTTCTTACCTCACATAATCCAACAGTGCATCCTGGAACAAAAATAACTTTAATAAACACAACAGGAAAGAAAATAGGTATAAACTATAAACATGTGAAGGAAATATTCATACTGTATGAGTACGATACAGTTAGTATGGTAGTAGTATTGAAATACCTAGAACATTTATTTGATGCCGGGACTTGACTTTTACAACCAACTTCTGCGCAAGCAAAAATAGGTTTAAAAAACTAAAAGAACCGACTTCAAATGTCGCGCTAATCAAAGTAGGCAGTAGCCAGTAGCATATGTCATCGAGGTACATATAAATGCATAAAAATGTTGATATTATTAAAAACCGGTCGACCGATTTCGTTAAAATTAAAATGGGATCACCTGGGAGGGCTACTTTTTGAAACAAAACAAGAATTTTCCAAATAGGTTCAGGCATCTTCGAGTAATCGGTGAAAATACATAAAAAAAAGCTTCTGACGAATTCAGAACCTACTCCTTTTTTGTGAAGTCGGTTAAAAATAGCTTAACAAATACAGATACAAAAAAAGATATACCCAAAGAAGATCCAACCACTAATACATAATAACAATAGATATGTATAGGAAAAACGATACAAATGGGCAAACAAAACATTGTATTGTACGGAACGAAGTTTGGAGCATTCAACTGCTGGGCAAATAATAATTGCAAGAGGGGTGCTATACTAGTAACACAGTTTTACAATAATACAGTTGGGAATCGCCTTTGATGTTGGAGGACGACACCGCCACCCGAGTAGGTAGTACTTACGCTATCAGCCGCAAATGTGCAAGGGTTGTCAAAAAAATCTACGAGCCGATAATATTAAGAGACAAAAATTGTCATTGATTTGTTATATGATTGTAAAACTGTGACTCTGGTTCACACAAGATCATAGCGACGTGATGCGTACGTACTTACAAACCTTAGTTTATATAGCAGATTATTGCCTTCATACCAAATACCTATAAATGATGCCGATAGTAATTTATTTCAAAAAGCTTCTTGATTCTTTAACGTCAACTCAATTTTACTAAAATACGTCCGGTATGGGTAATTATTAATTTATAAAAAATAAATATTTATATTACATCGTATTAATGTAATAAATAAAATCGTAAGTCCTTGTTGTATTTTGCAGTCGGAACATACATACACAGAACAAGTGTCCACCAATAAAACTCGTAACTAAAACTCGCTCGTGCATTAACACGTTCACGGCGTCCCTCGTGCGATCCCACAAACTAAGCAAGATTGTGGGACGCGGTCCGTGCCGCCCGCCTCCCCGCGAGTACCCCGTCGTTGCTCTGCGCGAGTACATTCGATTCCAAACTGTAAGATTGTAAAACTGTGCTAGTAAGCTACCGATCGATAAAACCGCATATTGCTGAGGGACTGAATTTGATACAAGTTGTAATAGGAGGTAGAGAGAGAAGATCGATTCTGCAAGCTGCACAATGATGAATTGTATAGTTACAAGACTTAGTCAGTGTCCCCGGGCATTGGGTATTTATCCAGCATAGGTACTTTATACAAAAGATACAGATTTTAATTGCAATTGCAACGTCGAGATTTCATCTTATGCAGCTTTATTAAAATTTTGCTTTAAGTGAAAGGCCAGCAATTGCCTTACCTGCTCATACTATGAAATAAGCGTTTGGTGTGAATGGTAACAGAAACTAATTTTGTCCAGTCCTGATGTTATTTTTTTTCTCGATAGTCAAGCTTTTGACTACTGCATCACCTGATGTTAAGTGATGATGTGGTCGAAGATTTAGCACGCTGAACATGCGAACGTCTTGCTTATATTATTAATTTATTAATCTTACAGATATTAGGCAAACTTGCTACATCGTCGATCACATCGTTTCTTAACATCAGCTAGGCTATTCTGTAAGCTATCTCGACTGCGGAATCCGCGGTGAGATTCGAATTTCGCACTACGAAATTCAATCGTATCGCGTTCGTAATACGGTTGAATTTCGTAGTACGAAATCCAAATCTCACCGCCGATTCCGCTGTCGAGATAGCTTACAGAATAGCCTAGCAGATGAGATAGTGGTCAAACGCTTGCTTATCCAGACTAATATTATAAAGAGAAAACGTTTTTAAACGAGTTCAACTTTTGAGATGTCTAATGACGAAGCAAGTGCATCGTTTTCAATGTCGCGGAAAATATCGTTTGTGCGATGTAGGATCTCATACATTTAGGCAATATTTAAAGGAGAGCTATTAAAATCTACGCTAGCGCCACTCTGGGTTTTATTTATCCTTACTAATATTATAAATGCGAAAGTAACTCTGTCTGTCTGTTTGTCTCGCTTTCACGCCAAAACTACTGAACCGATTTAAATGAAATTTGATACACAGATAGTCTAGAGCCTGAGAAAGGACATAGGCTACTTTTTAATGCAAAAAGTGGGTTGTAAGGGGTTGAATGGGGGGATTAAAAGTTGTATGGAAGTATCGTCATTTTTAAAGCTAGAAACTTATTTTTTTGGCTGTGATTTCGATATAAATAATTATGACATTCAAAGTTTGTGAGGGGGAGGGGAAGTGAAAGGGGGTGATGGGTAGGGTAGGGGGAGTTGAGGCGGTGGGTAGGGGAGGTGAAGAAAGCTGGAGGGGAGGGGATGTGGAAGTGAGGGGAAGGAGAAGGGGAAGGGGAGGGGAGGGGAGGTGGAAATTAGGGGAAGGGGGAGCGGAGGGTATGTGAGGGGAGGAGGGAAGGGGGGATTAGCGTGGCATGGTACGGCGCGGTGTAGTTGGGATACGTATGTGTTATATTTGTTAATGCTACCCAAAGACACTATTCCACGCGGACGAAGTCACGGGCACAGCTAGTCTACTATAAAACACAAAATAGAAATAGTTTTCGGTAGTAAAATTTAAGGGTCTATTTATAACAAAAACTAGTACATTATTTTCGTTCCATAATTCATCAAGAATTCAATAACGGCGGAGATAACCTACGTGTTAATTAGTTACACCAAGCTCCGTAGACTCGTGTTGATTTTGCTTTTAACTCTAACTGAGAAAGCAATGAAACTAATATCATAGTAGACTTATAATTATGGTAATTAAGTTTCTACTTTGAATACCACGTTCCAGTAGAAATATACTGGGTTGGTAACAGCCTAAGGAACAATATTGACGGTGATAACAAGAATCTGCCTAGACAGATACTAAGGAATATTTACTTAATATGAATGAGGATTAAGAAAGAATCTGCCTAGACAGATACTGAGGAAATTTACTTAAATGAATGAGGATTAAGAAAGAATCTGCCTAGTCAGATACTAAGGAATATTTACTTAATATGAATGAGGATTAAGAAATAATCTGCCTAGACAGATACTAAGGAATAATTACTTAATATGAATGAGGATCAAGGAAGAATCTGCCTAGACAGATACTAAGGAATAATTACTTAATATGAATGAGGATCAAGGAAGAATCTGCCTAGACATATACTAAGGAATATTTACTTAATATGAATGAGGATTAAGAAAGAATCTGCCTAGACAGATACTAAGGAATATTTACTTAACATGAATGAGGATTAAGAAATAATCTGCCTAGACAGATACTAAGGAATAATTACTTAATATGAATGAGGATTAAGAAATAATCTGCCTAGACAGATACTAAGGAATAATTACTTAATATGAATGAGGATCAAGGAAGAATCTGCCTAGACATATACTAAGGAATATTTACTTAATATGAATGAGGATTAAGAAAGAATCTGCCTAGACAGATACTAAGGAATATTTACTTAATATGAATGAGGATTAAGGAAGAATCTGCCTAGACATATACTAAGGAATATTTACTTAATATGAATGAGGATTAAGAAAGAATCTGCCTAGACAGATACTAAGGAATATTTACTTAATATGAATGAGGATTAAGAAATAATCTGCCTAGACAGATACTAAGGAATAATTACTTAATATGAATGAGGATCAAGGAAGAATCTGCCTAGACATATACTAAGGAATATTTACTTAATATGAATGAGGATTAAGAAAGAATCTGCCTAGACAGATACTAAGGAATATTTACTTAATATGAATGAGGATTAAGGAAGAATCTGCCTAGACATATACTAAGGAATATTTACTTAATATGAATGAGGATTAAGAAAGAATCTGCCTAGACAGATACTAAGGAAATTTACTTAAATAAATGAGGATTAAGGCTCCTATCTGGCGTTATGCGAGTTAAGTTAACGTCGCGTCTACGCAGCGTTTTCGCTGCGCAGACGTTGGGGAAATGCCAAAGTTTGCATAATGCCAGTGGGATAGAGGCCTAAGGCTATCCCGAAAATTAGAGCGTTTAGTATGCAATGATATGAAAAATGTGTTGAATGAACAGAGACACCTGATGAACAGAGAAGTAGAGTAAGAGAAGATGGATGTTTGGTTTTATTAGCTTTTCTTAATTGATGAATACATCTGAATTGCATGGTGGTAGGACACTATCATATAGTGTCCGCCTGGCCAGCTACCACCCTCAAGTTAGAAATTCTGTCGCCAAACATCTAATGTGTTCCAGCAGCTATCCTTGAGAGCCAGTTCCTACTCTAGGCCTAACGTGCTTACCATTTTTGACCGCATCTTCACTTACCAACAGGTGAGATAGTGGTCAAACGCTAGCCTATAAGATATAAAAACATATTTATATCTTCAACAGATGAACTGATCGACTCTTATGCTGTAGTATCATGCAGTGTATGACGTTTAATATTTTTAATTCAAGTTTTTTCTGTCATGATTTCTAAATTTCCTAATATTCAATTAAAATCGTATAATACAAGAGATAAATTTGCACACGTCTAAATTTTATATCGCGTATAAGTAAAATACTAAAAAGTTCACCCGATTTAGCGGGCAGAACAAAGCAAATCGATACCCAAAAAGCTCTTACAATCTACAAAAAACAGATCACGCAATAATGCATGTAGCACGTGGGTCAAACCCCCGTATACTCCCCTCTTTGACAATGACTTTGAACTTTATCCCACCGGAATACGGGTCATGAATAGCAAGTGCACTGGTCGTAACGCTAACGCCCCTTCAGTTATACATTACTGCAAGTGCCGCTGTAAGTATAATTTAATCTGTGGTTCGACCGACAATTTTATCGTGACCGTCGCCAGTCTTGGTGTTTTAGGGAAATGTGTGTAAATGTGACAGATTATGTAACAGTTGGTATCAGGATTTAGTTCTATGTGGGGGTCTTATAAAGTGGTCAGATTTCGTGGTACTCTCGTGTGCATTGGATCAATAACACTGCGAAATTCGGTAGGCCTATCTCGAAATAGGAGCGGTAGGAATTCATTGCATATTGATTTTATTGTCCGTTTGAGACTTTATGTTATGCTACTTATGTTCCTATGTAGAATCGTTGGTAAAAAATATTTGCAAATACGTATTAAAATACACGTGAGTGATTTGATGATAAAGTCGAGGATGGTAGCACTCTTGACCTAGAATGGGAACTAGCTCTCAACAACTACTGCCGGAACACATTTGATGTTTGGCGATAGATTTTCTAACTTGAAAGTGGTAGCTGGCCAGGCAGGCAGACACTAGACAGTGTGACAGTGAAGTGTGAAGTCTAGAATAATTTATGAATATCTACTAATTTCAGACTTAAAATTTTTAATACTTAGACACATTGGTAAAATAGTAAATACATTATACTTTCATGTACTGTGCCTTAGATATTCATTCATAGCTAACTTTTTGCTAAAGGTAAAAAAATGGAACAGAATCCTAAAATGAGGAAGGCAAACCAGTAGTCCAAGGAAGGTGTAGAGTGCTAAGCGGGTACCGAAGCGATTCCTTCAGAAACATGTTCAGGGTTCTTACATTGAGATCATATCAAAAATCCTGAATGTAGTGAGCCAGAGAGGGTAATGGGGGAAAAGATCCCAATTTTGAAGTTCCTGCTTATATCTACTTATATACGGTGCGTCGTAGAGGATTTTTTTCTTATTACTAACAAAGTGTATAAAATTATGTAGTAAGATTTAAATAATTTTATAAATTTTCTTCTATTATAGGGAAAATTCCCCTACGATACACAGTTTTCGAGATATAAGCGGAAATCCTAAAATTAGGCACTTTAGACCCTCCTACCCTCGTCTGGCTCACCACCTAGACGTCAAAACTTTTGGTGTGTTTACAGCGTAAGTAATCTCTGAACAAGTTTTTTAAGAAATCACTTAGGGGTGCTCACATACTCTACAGTTACACCTTGTCGGAGGATCATCCAAGTAAGTTTTTTCTAGCAACTAAACATTTCTGTGAAATAAAAATCATTCAATACGTTTATTTTCGAACATCTTCTACAAATAAATAATTTAATTGAGAATTAGCAATATAAACAGTGCTGCCGAAATTTACTGTAGTTAAAGCAACAATTTAATAATGAATTGGCAGCATTAAATAAACCAATTTAAATCTTAACTTATGTCAAAGTACGTAGGTAACATAACAACCCCAATTCCATAATAAAACAACAAATGGAATACCATACACAACATATTCGGCATTACACTAATTTATCTCCCTTTGTGTTCGTTCTTATCCACAATGGGCTATCGATTTCCGCGAGGTCAACGACCACTTTTCACATGGAAAGGAGACGTGTTTATTTTTATTTTATTATTTTTACTTCATTGCCAAAAACTAGGATATTATAAGGTCGATGAGGATCTTCTACCAGTTATTCTCCAATAAAAGAATTGTGAATGAAGTATTTCTGAGACGAAATACTGATTGCAGTGATGGCATGGCAGTTAAAGACAAAGCACACACGTTCTTTAGCACCCGGTATGAATCAAATAGACCAGTGATTGAAATTGTGCACCCGCAAAGTATTACAATGGAGTGAACGAAATTTTTATAATTAATTTTTCATTTATTTATTCCATGCATCGTGTAGGTATACATATTGTAAGTCAATAGGTATTTAATAAGTATGATTGCTTAATTTGCCTAGCCTAATATGACTTAAATAGATATTTGAAAATAGGAAGTACATTATGAAGATATTCTAAAGATAATTTTCATTGAATTCAGCGGGCTTCCAAACTAGGCCAGGCCTGTATCTTGTACGCCCTGCATATCGAGTTACATTTAAAAGATTTTCTGCGCTGATTATCATATCATATAATCAACTAAATTAATTCCTAATGCAGTTCTAAATATTCTGCTTCAATTACTATACTTGCCTACGTTTCGTGTTTTTAGCGTTTGAATATTCACCTCAAATCACCAGCGACAGATATAATTTCAGAGCAACATATGATCATGTTAGCATTTGTTTAAAAAACACGTTGATTGATTCTCAAAAGCTCCACAGACAAACATCAGACCATCTAGTCCAATCTCCATTATTTTAAAGTTCAAATTCGAATAGCACTTCCGAACAGTGCCCTAAATCCTATTCTAATATCCTGGAAAGCGGGGTTTACGAGGGCATTTACGGCGAGCCGTGACACTGTATTTATTGACGATTGTTTTATTGCCTCCAATAACGATTGCACATCAAACATGCATGAATCTGTTCTCAGTGGACATTTACATGCCAGATTCTGTGAGACGATCACAGAGACGGAGCCGTTTTTGAAAATAAACAAGCTTTCTCTATTTTTTATAAGGGTCAGTAGGTTTAGGTTCTTTGCTACGACCTCACCTGATGACGTTACGATGCCGTCAAAAATGGAATGCCTGCTGAAAGTGAAAGATCGGTGGATAGCTTGAAACAAGGCTCTGGATTTCATTTGAAAAAAATTGAATTCACAATACACAGCGTGGAATTGTCTAGACCCGTTTTTCCAGTTGGCTATTCCAAACATCATGGTGGAACTATTTCCCATGTTTACTTACTTAGGTTGATTTTAATCCCTCTACACTTTTTCGTTCGCTATTCTCGACCACACAGCTAATGCAGTCTGGCCTTAATTCTTGCTCAGCCACAGCGCATAAATTGTCATGCAGGCAGCACAAACAAAAGCAAGACCTTAACCGATTAGGGTGAAAGTGGAAACAAAGGTTTCACGGCCAATTTAATGTAGAACATTCTTGAACATCGTTTGCCTTTTTTGTTCACTCTCCTGAGAAATGGAAGACTCCTTGAAAAATTCTAAGGCGAAAATGTTTCCAACCCATTACAGTTTTCCTACTGGTATCTGGATTTTAAACTCGAATTGATTCAAATTTTAGACGTTACTGAAAAGCATTCCAACTTCAGGAAATTTAAGAGTGGAATTAGTGGAAAGGAATGGTCGACGTTTCTTGCAAGAATCTTGAAATTACAGGGCATGAGAGACCCAACATATAGATGTCACAGCACAGTCAAGCGCAGCGCAGTGACAAATTCGGTCAATTCAGTGTTTTGTTTGCCATTGTTACTTTTATAGCTACACATCATCGTTTATCATCAAGCGTCGTACTTGCACCCGATACCTCGCATAATAAAACACGTTTTAAAAATGTAATATACTGTATATATAGTAGTAAACGTACATAATGAAGCTTATCAAAGTTAATTTTCTTCTTTATCTGTTAATAGGGCATGTTTTATTTACTGATTCACATACACCAGCGTATCATATTACATTATATCTCCATCTAACTAAAGATTTTTTTTAGAAATCGATTAATCTTAGCAATAAGACCGCCTATTGTGACACTATCATTGTTAATTGTTATGTTATACCAACTCTAATGTTTAATAAAGTGCTAAAGTCTATTCTGAGTTTTTAAAGTCAAACCACGATTAGATGATGAACCGCAAATTAAATTTTTATTTAAATGAAAACCACTTCTGAGGACAGCAAAGCAAATGCAATTACGACCATCTGGTATGAAGTTCAAAGTTCAGACACGAAACGAGAAATGTGAAGCAAAATTTAAAATGTATGCAAATTCGACGTCAAATGCTCTTTAATGTTGGTATAGTCTAACCCAATTTAAGAGTTGGTATTTCAGAATGGCGGTTTTTGGGCTAACAAATACTAAACCTCAGCAGATTTCATATCAGACATGTTCAAGCATATAATATTACGGTTCCCTTTGAAAATCTTCATACATTATTTGACTAAGCTTACAAAAAAATGTAGGATATTTTACATTAAGAGGGAACGCGGGGTGAACTTTTCCATACAAATGTATTCCTCCGTTTCCTTCCTGGAAAATGCTTCTAGAGAAAAAATTGTTTCTACAAAATTCAAGGTCTGCTGTAGCAACGCCCCCATTTTCTCTTTTTTACCATCCAATTGCAAATATAAATTTGCACTGAAATTACATCTATTGGTCTATAAGTCTTTACTCTTTACATATCGGAAAAATATTCACTACATAATATGATTTCATAATTTCTGATATGTAAAGACTTATATATACAATATAAGACCAATAGGTGTTATTTCAATGCAATTTTTTGCTCCATTTACTCATATTTTGTATGGAAATCATACGCCCGTATATAATATAAACGAACATAATATCAATGGTATGTAATATAATGGGTCTCCATCGTAATGAGATTGAATTAATGGTAACCATTTCAAAGGGTTATTTGAATGGTAATGTCTTTGTATTGTTAAACCATGTGGCATCGGTATGTGGGGTCAAACACGACTTTGTAGTCAAAAGCGTTTCTCGGGACATCTTTTTCGAAATTATTTAATAACGTTTTAAACGCTTAGGCATTTGCCACTACTTATAATATGTTGGTATTATGGATTCTCAATCGATAACTTACTCAAACCATGACAGTATTGCTGCTGATAAAGCAAACACATTTGTAATACAATAGGGAAATTTTTATGCGAATCGTTAAATGTCATTTGTTGGTGCTAGGAGTGAAAAGTAAAATAATTAACGAGATAAGAAATTGCTATTGCTGACAGAAAGACACATAAACTACTTACTATACCTAGATAAGTACTACATATTGACACCACACAAGTCCGAAAACTCTGCCAAGTCGTTATGCCTGTATTCGCCTGAACAATTGCAAACAATTTTAATGTTGGAAGCAAATTAACACTTACCAAAATGACTCGGTTCACAAGTCATATCATAGAAACTCCTGGTTGTTGGTTATAACTTCTAACACAACATAACAAACAGGCAGAACATTCAGGCGGCTCATAAACTTTGATCACAAGGCTGACTCAGCCTATACAACCCCACTTATTTTATCAGCCTAGTGCAGTGAAAGAACACTGCGACAATACAGAAGAAATAATAAAAATAGACGGATCAAAAGCACCATTTCATTACGCCTATAAAAGCCATGGACCTCGCGTTTTCAAGTGTCCAGTCACTTCCGTTGGAAACGAACCAGATTTATTGGACCATTTATCAGGCGAGACGAATCCCAATCAGTGTTAGTTGTGATCGCCTTTGTTCGAGGATGTGATAATATGAGAGCCTGAGAGATTTATAGCTGACAGCCGTTTTTATGGCAAAGGACATAAAATTTGTTTAAGATTTTTTTTTAATCTTGTAGGCTAGTGTTTGACCACTATCTCGCCTGGTGGTAAGCGATGATCTGGTAAACATCTTCGATCGACTTCTTCGAATATTCTTATCTCTAGGCTTAGAATATTTTTACTCTGAAAGGCTGCCGGACCGGAACACACACAATAAGGTTATGTCCGCAGATTTCTACTAGAACTATTTTTCTTTTTCTTTTTCGGAATTATATATTCGTAGATTTAAATAATTTGGGTGTTGTTTTACCATCATACATTACGCCTGCAAATACATACAGTACAGCAAAATGGTAGTACACGATTTTTTCCGTAAATGAGCATTAGCTATTAAACCATACAAGCACCACATGACCACATACAGCCCAATCAAGCCAACAAACACAATTCCCCAATCGGCTAATGAAAAAATATTTGCACCACTTTCTAAGCATAAGGCATCATCAGTTAGATAACATAAAACATAAAAATCTGTAGTCGACATCTACATAAGTAACTCAATTTACCTAATAGGTGTTTTATTCATATTTCTCTACTGAAACTTCCAAAGACACTTGGCCCTTGAGAAGCCGCTCAGATTAATGCTATCGGAAACAGAATTCCATTTCTAAAGCCTCATGCCCTGGAGGCATGACGAGGAATGCATAATGAGAAGGTAGAAAATAACAAGAACAACCAAGTGGATTAGAAAAACGCCAAGTACACAGAATATTAAACAGCTCCCGTTAACCTGCATGTCGATTTCCCAAAAATAACAACGAGTTTGTATCTTCTAAGCGAAAGATACACAATTCGTGTTGATGTTGGCGTTTTCGATTCAATAATTTTAGGTTTATTCTTGGGAGTAAACAGTGAAATTGAATAATAATGATGGTAATATGCTTACTGAACAATGGAGTTAGATACTTTCGAGATTACACTGATTTTATCAGGCAAGTAATGGTAGATTGGCATATTGGCTAGGAATTTGATATAAACTTGCGAAGTGACCTACATACACACGAAATTCTTTACGAAAGCCATTGCGTTAAATATCATAACATCACAGAATTAAGTCAAACTGGACAAAGACAGATTATTAGTAAAAAAAAAATTGTAATCAGCGTCTGCATACTACTTTAGTCTGCATACTATTTTACTTTATTACAAGAAGTCGGTTGAAAAATTCAACAAAAATCTTGTTTTATTCGGCATTTGTTTCACTTTATGTTTACGTTCACTCTGCGTTCACTAGATGACGTTAGTAGTAAAATTAGCCCACGGTAGCATTTTATTTTGATAATTAGACGTTGAAATAAGAAGACGACTTTGATAAATATAATACGATTCTATGTATAATATTAATAATTTTTAAATATTCTACGGTGGTATGGACGGAACGTTTCATATGCGAGTCCGACCGAGTCAGTCCGAAGGTCTCGCCTTTGAAGGTTAATTTTATATGGTTAGTCTAGCAAGAAAATGCCATCGACACCAAACGGTTCCCTTCTACAGACACTCGCTTAGAGACACTCTTCAACCAATTAAACAAAACATGTTATGCAGAATATGCTAGAAATGAAATTGTTTAGAGCAAACCAATTTAGTTAAGGATGATACCTACTCAAGCATACTGACAAAGGTCACAAAGTTTACTTACAAGTAAAGGAATCCCGCTAATATTGAATTTACATACGAAGCAATTAAGGATGAGATTTGAGTGGGGGATAATAGAATTTGGCAATTGTGTAAGGAATTTGTATCTACAGCTACAAAACGTTTAGTTTAGTACAGTAGAAGACAAAATTGAATTAAATTACGAAGCAGATTTTAAGCTATTGCATAGCTTCTATCGCGGGCCTTGAGCGTGGAGACCGAATCCAGAAATTCAGTAACGAAAATAAAACCTAACACCCCAACGAATCTCATTTTTAAAGCCTTAGCGTAGTAGGTAGAGATAAGGTCGTCTTTGGTTTCACACATCATTCAATTTAATGGTAAAACTTGATAAAATGAAACACTTGCATGTGTTAACGGTGTACAATGCCATCTATCGGATTTCATCCCCACTTCACATGTAGGGGAGCTACCCTAACCGCTTATATACCCCTCGGACCGGCTAATTTTGATTTCGTCTTCTCGTTCTTTTTTCAAATATAAATTCCGAATTCTATTTTCAAAATATGTCAAGGGTGAACAAGTCCTCGGAACTTTACATAATTCCTCCTTGTGAAATACTCACTGCCTTCATACATGTGTATAGGTATTTATCATCTATGTATAACAGTGAATATCTGTACTCTGTCTCTATCTGTAAATATGAATAAACAAAGTGCATTTATTAATGAAGACAGTCACGAAAAAAATAGTGAAAGAAAATGAGTGAGTACTCTATATACATACATTGTATTATTATTAATTTGAAAATAAATAATGATCCACAAGAATCAACAACAAAATATGGGACCTCCATTGACGCGGTATTTTCCAGATATTTAGAAGATATCAAGTCTCAAACTTGTTTCTTATTTCAGTTACCATAAACCTATAGTTGCAATGATAAATATTCCTAAATAACCGACATGTATTGTAAGATAATAAAAATATTTTGAACAATTTAACTTCTCATTTATTTAATAAAAGAAAAAACATTGTTTTCTTATCGGTCACCACACTCAAAAAGTGTAACTTGAATTCATATCAAAGAAAAAAAAACTGCATAAATAAAAAAAATCTATGCAATAGCTTTACCGCGGCAGTCCCCGAGTGCCACAAGTATTTTTTTATCGACGATCGATAATTTTATGCCTCATTATCGATCACAATTTTTTTTAAATTACTTTATAGGCTAGACCACTATCTCACCTGTCGGTAAGTGATGATGCGGTCGAAGATGGTAAGCACGCTAGGCCTAGAATGGGAACTGACTCTCAAGGATAGCTTCCGGAACACACACATTAGATGTTTGACGACAGATTTTCTAACTTGAGGGTGGTAGCTGGCCAGGCGGACACTGATAAATCAGCAAGAAGGAATTCAATTACTTACATTAAGTGCATGTATGTACTATGTACCTATAGTCTTGTCGGTTTGGGATGGTTGCCCTAAGTGGATTGGACTAATGTCACTTAACCTACGTTTCCTCTCATTGCCGCCTTCCATTTCCAGACAAGAACGATTCCATCTTAAACCACATAGTCACTTAACATCAGGTGAGATAGTATTCAAGTGCTTGTCCGTCGAAAAGAAATAAAAAAAACAGTTAAGACATCAACTGGCTAAGTACAAAGCTATCCCTTAGATCCTTAGAATGATGTAAGTACAAAGCCGGAAGACACTAGTTAAACGTATAAGTATGTATACCAAATCACAACACTGCGAGCAAGGTTTACTGACCGTGACTCATCGTTCTCCTCAGTCAAGTGCATGCTTGCGCACGCGCATACAATACGGATTTAGACCCAGATAACTGTGCTTTATTTTTGGATCTCCTTTAAGGTAGTTCCTACAGTTTACTCGTACTTCAATTAAGTTGTTAGCATTTTAATGACTGGTTCTGTGTAATTGCCCTTTGAAAGCAATAAAGTACAAGTTTTCTGGAAACAGTTGAAAGAAAAATAAATTGTTAGTCTGAGACAAACTTGAAATACTTATACTTACAGAACATCTTCGCTGTCGTAGTGTATTTTCCTAAAAAGCGAATGGTATTGTAATGCAACATAACTAATTGTTCTATACAACACATTCATCAACGACTAGCTGTGCTTCGCGATTTGAGCCGCAAAGACATCGTTCCCGTGGGTATATCGGGATAAAAAGTATTTGCCAATTTGTTATTCCAAGGTCTCGGCTACTTCATACCAAATTTCAGGTTTGAAGTAGTTTTAGCGTAAAGAACTAACAAACATACTTACACACTCAAAACTTTCGCCTTTATAATATAAGTAGGATAATAATTATTTCGAACCTGGTACAGGCATAGCTGATCGTAGATTCAAATTCAAATATCCACTGAAACCTCGATGCAAGTACCTCCATCGCATTTCCAAGCTTTAAGAGAAATCGACGTCCAAAACAGTCCCAGAGTGTTCAAAATAGAGAGATCCATATCGGAGTACCGCTACAGATTCTGTGGGAGCGCTCGTTCTAAATAAGGCGGCACCAACGCGACGATCCGTTTTGACTTTTTGCGACTGCGAACACGTCACATGTTACGGTTCGAGATTTCTTGTGAAGTGATTCATTCAACAGGTTGAGTTTGCTGGCGTAATTGTTTAGTAGAGTTGTGATTATGGAGCCATCTGCTATTTTGTTGCGGGTTTGTCATCAATTTTGATGTGGACAAAATGTAACGAAAGCTTCTTCGTAAAAAGTTAGGCGGTTTTCTATACTGATTGTTGGATTCGCACTAGAGACTAGACGACTAGAGATTGAATTTGACATAAGTACTTCTTAGACCCTAGAGTACCTACTAAATCAAGGGCCTAGTGGCGCAGTGGAAGAATGGTCGGTTTTGACGCCAGAGGTGTTTAAAGTAGTAGGTTCAAATACTCGCCATGTACCAATGGATATTTTTTCGAAAAAATTGTGTGCATTTCACAGTGGATCTCCAGTGAGATAAAAACATCGTTAAGAAGCCCTCGGTATGGTGGAAGGACACTCTCTAGTGTCATCCCGACCAGCTTCCACAATCAAGTTGGAAAATATGTCATCTAACATCTACTATGTTTTGGCAGCTTTCCTTGACAGCCAGTTCGCATTCTAGGCCTACCGTGCTACCATCCTTGACCGCATCATCACTTACCAACAGGTGAGATAGTGGTCAAACGCTAGCCTATACGATAAAAATAAATTAAAAGATATTTAAAATCTTGCTTCTTAATCAACTGCAGTTTAATAATGACCTTCATGACATAATGGACTCATTTAAAGTAATTGGCATAAAACTCAATTTGCAATAACAATAAGGTATTGATTGACCATTGTTCCTGTTTACTGCGCTGACCTTGTTACAGTTACGATAATTTTAACAATGAACTTCCCACTGCATGGCAAATGAGCAACAATAAATCTGATTTATCTTGCAGATAGGTATAATATAATTACACTATGGGCCAGTTTCAGCGGTTCCCGATAGCGCTAAAATAAAGATATCTGACAGATTATATAAGCCGTCATATTATTAACCTATGAATCATTGTATTACTCCAGCTAGATAGAGCGATGATATACACAAGCTGACTGGCAGCGGTTGGAAACAAAGAGCTGAAGATCGAGCTCAGTGGCGTGCCATGCCACAGGTAAAGCCTTTGTCACAGTTTGCAATCATAAAACTGTGCCTTTGTCAAGAAGTGGACAGAGATAGGCTGATGATGATGATACATTATTAATTGTGTTGTTATTGAAAATGGTTATACCACTCACACGACCAATTTCGGTCATTATTATTAACCTCCTACACAAACACACAGATAACACCCCTCGTGTTATAAGTTTGACATGGTGTATCTTTATATCTGCGATGTGTGTGTCAGACTGTGCATTGTGACATAATCGAGAGTTTTCTTAGCTTTGATTCATGTAAATCCGTTCAGCCAACAGATTACCTCAGATTACCTAATCTGTTGGCTGAGCGGACGTGAATAGAGACACGATAGATCAGTCGGGGGTGATATTAAAATTAAAATTTAAGTATTATAGAACTCGGTCTTTTCGCACAAGGGTGACGTTAAGTTTAAATAATATAATACATTATTTAACGTATTGTGAGAAATATATGTTTTAATATATAATTCTCAGAATACGTTCAATAAATTTATGTCTAGATAATATTGCAGTCTTTTGATACCGGTGTGCTTTATGCATCACTCCACTGAAGAAAACACTAACCACTGAAAGTTGCTTGGGATGTGGGCAGCGATAAAACGAAACACAAATAACAAAAGAGCATTCGAAAGGTTAAACGAAAATGAAATATCAGCCACACAAACCAGACTAAAAGCTACTTAAAAATTAAGACTTAGGCTTAATGTCTTCCATTAAAAACTAAGAACGACATTGGCAAAGTAACAGAGAGAAACTAAGTCGAGCGAGGAACTAGACAGACATAAACTAACAACTCCCGCTAATGTCCACTTTACTTTTTCTTTTTCGCAGTCGGGAAATGTAGGTGCCATTACGTTGCAAAGTTCCTGTTAATATCTTTGAACGAAAGTTGGTCATGCTAGTATTAGTTTCGGAGAAAATTTAGGAGTAGATGTTGTCTTTTTTGTAAGGAAGTTGCCGGGAAAGTTGGTTGGAGTTCTTACGATTGCAGTCGAGGAATTAAAAAATATGTATTATTATATATAATAAATATATATACGCGTCGACTTGATAACCTTCTCCGTTTTTTTTTTCGTCGGTTAAAAATTATACTTGTGCTAAAATATAATTCTTTAATCTTAGAAAAGAGATCGACTTGAGGTGTTTCTATCATATCTCTAAAAACAAGGTTTTCATAAAATGTTTAAGGGATGAAATTGTAGTTTCATACTTTCTAACAAATAAAATAATTATCCCATTAGGTAATCAGAACTAACATACATAAAAAGTCCAATATTCACAAGAATCTCCACTTCACCTTTTTTCTGAGTCAAAATTAAGGAATACTACGTATTTTTTAACCGACTTCACAAAAGAGGAGGAGGTTCTCAATTCGTCTGTATGTTTTTTTTTGTGTGTATGTTACGCGATTACTCCGTCAATTGTGAACGGATTCAAATGATTCTTTTTTTAATAGGTAGGGTACGTTTTCGAGGTGGTCCCATTTTAATTTTATCGAGATTAGTATCTTCAGAGATATGGAGATAAATATCTCAAACAAAGGAGAATGTACTGGTTTTAGAAGAAGAGTCCCAAGAAGATTATACAGAATGGAGGTTGCTATTGCATATACTTTTGAAGACTAAAAAATATGACCTTGAATAATGTTTTTACATCTTTTTTTTGATTTGAATTTGAATTTTTTGATCATGATTTTGGTTTTTAACCCTCGACGCAAAACGAAGGAGTGTTATAAGTTTGACGTGTATATCTGTGCATCTGTGTGTCTGTCATCGTGGCATCGTAGCGCCCAAACGGATGAACCGATTTTGATTTAGTTGGTTTTGTTTGATAGATGTCTTCGTCGAGAGTGTTCTTAGCTTTATTTCATGTAAATCTGTTCAGCCGTTAAAATATTATCAGCTCTTTTTTGGTTAAAAAAAACTACGATAGCAACTTTCGTAAGCTCGTAGTCCTTTGACCGCGGACGTCAAAAAATCAAAATGGCGCCGTCGCAGTATCTTGTTACTTCAATGATATTGCAAAAATATGGTAAGCTTGATCTAATTCTGAGACATCTCCTTGGAATGGTCTCAAAGTACAAAGTTATTCATATGCTTTGATTATAAACTCGGATTACATATACCAATCAGTCGGGGGTGGTTTTGATTTTTTGAATTTAAGTATTATTGACTTCTGATATTCTTACGGTAACTGTGAGCGAGATAGAAACAAAGGTGGGGAGAATCAATTTGTCTTCACAGGAATGTTCTACCAGGCAAAGTCTTGTTATTTGGAATTATTGTAATAAAATAGAAAATTAATTATCGTGTGTGTCAGATGCTTTTATTGCACAGGGCCATTTTGGACATTGTCCTTTGATACCTTGATGACATCATTATGACTAGTGAATATTTTCACTATCGCGGCATTTTAGGGTTCCGAACCCAAAGAGTACCAAATGACACTTTCTACACTTTCTGAGACTTTGTTGTCCGTTCATCCGTCCGTCCGTCCGTGTGTCTATATGTGCGCACTTTACAGATGTACCTTCTTAACTCTAATAGGTACATACTTACGTACGTACTACATACAAAGTATGTATCCGTCTGTGTATAACGGCCCAGACACGAAATTTTATAGATGCATGTAATTTAATTAAAACTTGTTTTGCACTAAAAAGGGTAAAATAAAATCTTTTTCAAAAAAAATAAAACCGACTTCATTACCACAAACAGGCACTCAAAAGCGAAAAATAAATTACTTAATATAATTATTAAAAGCGCTACCCACTTATATATTTGAAGTCGGTACCAGCCAAGTCTATTGGATAGTAGATAGGTAATGAAGTCGGTTTAATTTTTTTTGAAAAAGATTTTATTAAATACTAGCTGACCCGGCAAACGTTGTTTTGCCATATAAATAATAAGAGTTGATCGTAGAAGGGTGAAAATTGAGGATTGTATGTATTTTTGTATGTTGTATCATAAAAAATAGAAATTAAAAATTTTGTCTAAAAAATAAAATAAAAAAGTTAGGGGTGGACTACCCCTAACATTTAGGGGGATGAAAAATAGATGTTGGCCGATTCTCATAGATACCGGATAAGCACAAAAAATTTCATCAAAATCGGTCAAGCCGTTTCGGAGGAGTATGGCAACGAAAACTGTGACACGAGAATTTTATATTATTATAAATATGTAATCGTATAGGCTAGCGTTTGACTACTATCTCACCTGTTGGTACGTGATGATACATACAGTCGAGAATGGTAGCACGCCCTAGCGTGCTACCAAGTCCTAGACTTGAATGGGAACTAGCTCTCAAAGACAGCGACTGAAACACATTAAATGTATTTACGACAGATTTTCCAACTTGTTGGTGGATGGTAGCTAGCCAGGCTGACATTAGACTGCGTTCTGCGACCAAAGAGGAAGGTTATGCGCAAAATACGATTGCGAAATACCATTGCACATATATGACAGAGATTATGAGAAAAATTCAGATTCCGTAGCTCATAACTTTTGAAACAAACATTTGCTGTTGCAACTTAGTAAAATATTTTCCTCAAAAGCAAAACAAGTTGAAATCTGGGGCAGCATCTTCAAAAGAAAGTATTTCGCAAATTTTTAAAGTATTCCAACACAACTCAAAAAGCTGTTTCGGATTTATTTATGGGATACTTTAATCAAGTACTAAACAGAGTCCATCTGGTGTTAGACAGGTGAACAACATTTGATATTGAGTTTTAAAACAATATTAGGACATGTTCTATCACAGACATCTAATTATGCTAAGGCTCTATCTATAAGGAAGTATTACAGGAGCAACATTATTATTACACGTTTGATAGGATATTGGCATGCCGCGTGTATTTTAACCAACATCACAGAATTGAAGGACGTTCTCAACACGCCTGCATTTTTTTAAAGTTTGTTACCTGATAACTCCGTCATTTATTAACCGATTTGGAAAATTATTTTTTGTTTGACAGCAGTTTGAGAGAGTATGCTTTCCGTTTGGTCCCATTGTAATTTTATTGAGATCTGACGACTATCTCTAGAGTTATGGACACAGAAGTTTAAATAGTGCCGTATTATTTAGATTTCTGTGGTTATGGAGATAAACACCCCAAACTTAGTACTGAAAATGACTAGCGCGGCATTTGAACAAGTTTTTTTCGTTTTGTAAACGATCTTAATATTTCTTGAACATTTCGGATAATAAATTCTTTGTGAAAGAAAGCATGTACCTACTTACATAGCAGGAAAGAGACGTTATAAGCGGGGAAAATAAAATAGCTACATATATGCAATTCGATGTTCTCTTGTTGCCTAAAAGCTCGTAGATTCGTAGCAGTACTATCCAGAATTGGGGGGATTTAGATTACCCGCTTGCGTACAACTCGTACTGCATTGCGCCTGCAATGAGACATTGATTTTACTGTCGCAAGTAGATAGTACAGCAAATAAATTGAAAAATCATTATTTAAGATTATTAGCTTAGCTAAAAGGTCGGTCGTGAAACTGCCGGGCCGTGACATCGGGTTACGAGATGATTGGGACAACAATTTTAAAATACGTTTATGAGTATTCGTAGTGCTGTCTGATACATACGTCGTTTATGCACTGGTGTCTTACACTGATTTTCACAATACGAGTACCTACAGAGATCATTCAAGAAATGTCTCGGCAAGAGCTGAAAAGAGTGTCAAGATAACTACGGTAAAAGTAAGAGAGATGGATTTCCGCAAAGTAATATATAAATAAACTATTAACTGAACTCTGAATTATAACAATGTCATGGACATGCTCTGGCCTATAAATTAATCACAGATCCAATTAACGCTATTTACAGTTACACTGCCTTACATACCAGTCATGCATTGCAACAATTAAATCACAATTATTATCACTAATTCATAATCAGTTTTCACATCGCGGTGACCATTGAACGTGAAGATGAGATAGTTGACGTCACTTGTAACAATAAAAAAGACAGTATGGAGTGTCCAGACATGGATAAGGAAGTTGACAGCACATTTTGTCCATAGGATTAGCAGCATAAAAATAATGTACAATAGCTAGAAATATGCGAATCCGCCATGCGTGATGCAGTCATGTCATGAAATACTGTGCCGAAAGTTGAATCACTGTTGAGCTGCGTAGTGTAATCCGAGGTCTTCGGTTGAGCTGGTTCTAGAATTGAACGATATAAGACTATATAGATCATCGATCTAGCTTCCTGAATAAGCTGAAGTGACAAATGGATGAATCACATAGCCATGGACAATATTCGTGCTACATCGTCGATAGCATCGTCATTAAATTTCAGGCACAGAATAAATAATGCTTCAGATGAGACAGTGTATTTAAAACTTGCCCATCTGGTTTGAAAAGAAAGGATTAGGTATTGTGATAATAAGTGTAGGGTAAAGACCGCGGATCGGCAAGCGACCAGAGCTGGGTTAGAGTATCCAAGGATCGTGATAAGTGGAAAGCATTTTTTTTTTTTTTATTCAGCCTGTTTTGTCCCACTGCAGGGCAAAGGCCTCCCTTCCCTCCTTCCACACATCGCGGTCTATTGCTTGTTGGGTCCAGGTGCTAGAATAGCTATCCAGCTCGTCCCGCCATCTCTGTCTGGGTCTACCACGTCGTCGTCTAACGTTCTGTGGAACCCACTCTGTAGAGAGTTTGGCCCACAGATTGTCCGACATGCGGCATATTTGTCCGGCCCAGTTCCATTTCAGTTTGGCGGCTTTATGACCAACGTCAACAATTTGAGTTTTGGAACGCAGTATATTATTTCTGATGCGGTCTGAAAGTTTGACTCCTAATATACTGCGCTCCATAGCTCGCTGACAGACTCCAAGTGCGGACTTTTGATGTTCTGTCAAAGACCAAGTCTGGGCACCGTAGGTTAGGACGGGGAGAATGCACATATCCATGAGTTTCTTCTTCAGGGTCAAGGGCAAGTCACCTTTCATGAGGTCTTTCATTGACCAATAGCTTCTCCAGGCACTTTCGGTGCGTCGTGCAACTTCTTTTTCTTGTCGCGCCTGGAAGGAAACTAAATGACCTAAATAGATATACTCATGGACATATTCAATTTCCGTTCCTCCTACTTTACGTTTGTGCTATTAGTCATGAGTTTGGTCTTTGACATATTCATCTTCAGTCCGAACCCAAGGCTCGTGGTGTTGAGGTCGTTGATCATAGAGCCGAGTTCCACTGCTGAGGAGGAAAAAAGGACAATGTCATCAGCGAATCTAAGATTTGTCAATCTTTTATTGCCGATGACAATGCCCTTTGTCTCCCAGTTAGCTCTTAGAGATCTGAAAATGTCTTCGAGGGTTGCTGTAAACAGTTTTGGAGACAGTGGGTCGCCCTGTTTTACGCCTTTTTGTATTGAAAAAGATGGTCTAGTTTTGTGTAATTTTATTGCTGTAGTACTTTGAAGATAAATTAGCTGTAGTAGATGAATGTAGGTTTGTTCTATACCTTGGTTTTTCAAAGCCTGGAATATTGAAATGTGAATAAGACTATCAAAAGCTTTGGAATAATCGATGAAAGCTAAATAGAGGGGAATATTGTACTCATAATATTTCTCGATAACCTGGTTGAGAGTGTGAAGGTGGTCGGTAGTAGAAAGGCCGCGGCGGAAACCGGCTTGCTCTGCAGGCTGGTTGAGATCTAATTTGCCAGATATTTAGGTACCAGTATATAAAATTGTGTTAAACATGTTTGTGAGTTTTGGCAGAAGAACTTGTTCTCCAACTTTTAGGGCTTCGGTGGTAATACCATCTACGCCAGGGCATTTGCTATATTTCATGCTCATAAGTGCTCGATGAACTTCATATCCAGTTATCGGCTCGATTCCTTCAGAACATGAATATGCTTCAGCATATTGGAGAGGCAAGATTTCATTCTGACTTTAGAGTGATGTATAGAATTCCGTGAAAATGTGAAGAATTTTTTCCCTATCTCCTTGTTTTATTCCATTTTTGTCTCTCAAGTTACCGATACATTGACGGCCTTTATCTGTTCCTTTAATTGCGGTTTTAAGTGATATATTCTTCTCTAAAGCTGCCTTTACTAAGTTTACATTGTAGTTTCTGAGATCTTTGCGGATTTGTCTTTTGACTTTTCTATCTAATGCACTATATTGAGGGGTGTTGGAAGTCAACTTTTGTCTTTCGTCGATTATGCATTTTGTTGAATAGCTGAGTTTTCTCCTTGTTTTATTGGTTTTGCTGTTTTTATTTTGTTGCTCGCTGTTTTGATGCTATTTGCTATATTATTGTACTGTTCTTGGATGTCTTCTGAGTCTAGTGGTAATAAAGAAAAGCTATTGGTAAGCTCGGTTATAAATTGTTCTTTTTTAGCATTTAGGGTGAGTCGGTTCAATCTTCTAATAGTAGCTTTAATCATATGAAGTCTATGGATTTTAAAGTCAAATTTTAGTGTGATTCTTAGTGGCCGGTGATCTGAGCTGAATTTTAAAGTATTTATAACTTCTGTGTTCATAACTATTTGTTTATTCGATGAAAGGCGTCAATTTCATTTTTTGTTTGGCCGTCTGGGGAGAACCATGTCCAGCGGCGCTGAGGCTTCTTTGGAAAGAAACTGTTCGAAATGTTAAAGTTTTGACCAAAAGCAAATTGTAATAAGCGTGTGCCTCGTTCGTTTCTATTACCTAGTCCATATGGTCCAAGGATGATGCTATTATCTGTAGACGTTCTAGTTCCTAATTTTGCGTTAAAATCACCTAAAACTAAAGTCCAGGTGCCTTTATTGTCATCACAAGCATGATTAAGAAGATCATAGAATTCTTCTACTTCAGTGTCAGCATGTGATGATGTTGGCGCATAATGTTTAGTATAATGATTAGTGTTTTCTTGTCAGAAATATGAAATTTAAGCACAGCTATTCTTTCTGAATATGATATAAATTATTTGATGTGATTACTCCAATATTTTCTTACCAAAAACCCTACGCCGTAACGGCTATTACTTTCTCCTACGTAATAAAATATATTGTTGTTACGTTCAAGTATGCTCTCTCCCTGTCTTCTTACTTCCGCTAGTCCAATTATGTCCCAGTTTACATTGCAAAGTGCATTTTCTAATTCTATGAGTCTCTCTTCCGTGCGTAGAGTTCGGACGTTATAAGTCAGCATGCAAAATTTTTCGGAATCCGTTTGAAAAGCCTTGGTTGTTTGACAGTTGAGTGTACCCGCCCGGAGATCGTATGCGCCCCTTGCTCCAGGGACTGCTTGCCTACTGTCATGAGCAACATTCCCGTTGGAGACCGGGCACTTGGGGCCTGTGCATATTTGTATCCGTCATGTTGAGGAAAGGAAAGGGGGTTAGACATTTAACCCACCACGCTTGTCTAATGCGGGTTGGTGGAAGCGCAGTAGCCACCTAACTGGGCCGTTGTCGTTGCCGTTGGTACACTAGGTACTCATCCGCCGTCGACTGAGACCGACATCCTGAACTGATGCCGACTGTTCTGAATTGGCCTCGTAAGTACGTACGCGTCCATGAGCCCAGAGCAGCTTATGGTTGGAAACTACTATGGTTGGAAAGCAAAAACTGAAGATATTATTTTTCCAGCAGTGATTGGATAAGCTGATCCCGACGAAATTTCGAAAGGAACACCTCTAAAAAAAGTCTAAATTCCACATCTTTTGTTAATTAGTCAAACTAAAAAGAAGGTTGCATTCTACAATACAGCAAAAAGTTTGGCAATATGCAAAGTATGGAAGATGGTAAGGATTGCTGTTCTTCATAACTTAGTCTACTGTTTACAGTTTATACGATGTTTATTGAACCTGACGGATTTATGGAATTCGCAATTACTCGGAAACTAGTAGCGCTTGTTAGCGTAAAAGATATTTCATACATCCCAATGATGGATACAGAGATGGAGCTAGAGAGATCTGAGAGACCTCTATAAATGCCATAATATCTTCAGTAACTGACGTGGAATCTAATGAAATACCTTTATAGGAATCGCGAAGATAGTTCCTTAGCAACCAACAAGACACGAGACTACTTTGATTCATAAATAATGTACTACTAGCTTATTGTATATGTATTAGGTAGTATCCATATTTCTGAGATTTTTAGATCTTTACACATTAAAAGAATACGTGATTAAGGAAATACGGAAACAAAGCTAAGAACGCTCTCGATGAAGACACCTATAACAACCAAATAAACTAAATCAAAAGCGGTTTATCCGTTTGGGCGCTACGATGCCACAGACAGACACACACATACACAGATACACACGTCAAACTTATAATTTTTTTACGTCGGGGGTTAAAAAAGGAGTTAGTTAAAAAGTTAAAAACATACGAGTATCTTATTATCACTTAGCACAATTTGCACCAGACATCAGGCAAGCAACTTCGCAATGGATTCAAAGTTTAATATGACCCAGTTCTAATGAATTAAATTTTCAGTTTCAAATGAAGATAAAGTTTCTCTAATCTATGTAAAAGGTTCTAGATGGAGCGGTGGAATAAGGTTAGTTTAAGTAGGCAGAATAAGGTTAGTTTAGATGTATGTTGGTAAGTTAAGTAAGTAATAATATATTCAAGTAAGTAAATACACTACAAAATAAAGCATTTCTTAGTATTTAGTATTCACGAAGAGCTTACTCTACTTCGTCATACTCATTTTCGTAATATGTAAGTAACTAGACTATTATTAATTCTAAAGTAAATTAAGCAAACGACGCAGTTGGTTACAAATAACTTTCAAAAGGAAACTTGCATAAAGGTATAGCTGTTAATGCTGGGATGTACCAACTTTCGGCACCGACACGTGGACTCTGAAGATGCGACTGGTTCATCAAGTGAAATGACAGTGGACTGATCACATGTATCGTAGAACCGATTACTGTTACGGTAGCGTACGTAAGCGTATAGCGTGCGTACGTCCGTTACGGTAGGATACCGTATGGGTTTTGTTGTGGAGACTGCAATTCGGGAAACGTAGCGTAAGGTGCGTACAGACTATGTAACATAACATGTTATAAAATTGTAATTTAATATGTTTCAGAAAATATGGACACGGAAGGATATAAAACATGTTATAATATCATGTTTTATGACATTCTGTGTCCACATTATCTGATGCATGTTAAATAACAATTTTATAACATATGTTACATAGTCTGTCCGCACCTGAAGAACGCCTGGCAGGTAGGTAAGCAATTTACCCTCGGCGCACACGGGCCACCGGCCACAAGCCGCCACCGGCATATTTCCTATAGTTTTCATACATTTTATATGGACTCGCCGCACACGGTGACGCCGGTGGCCGCCACACGCTACATGATAAAATGTATGAAAACTATAGGAAATATGCCGGTGGCGGCGTTTTGTGGTTGTGGCCCGTGGCCCGTGTGCGGCGACCCTTATACTCGAAGTTGGTAGCGGTTGCAAAAAACAGCCGAAAATCGAGATCAGTTGCGTCTTGTGCTATTAATTTTATTCTGTGATAACCTACCATGCCATACCATACCAGTAGTCTAAGCCAATTAGTGGACTGAAACATACTAACGATGATGATACCTCTAAGTCAAGGCTGAGTTGCACCATCATACTTTAAATGTTAACTATACTTGTACTATTCATTATTCTGTGCTATAACTATAACCAGTGTTTTGTATGGAGTTTGACTGATTTTGACGTTTGTTATAGTTAATGTAAGATGGTGCAACTCAGCCTAAGTGGTACTTAGTTATGTAATCAATAAATTTGCTACTATTATCCCACGCAAAACATTGACGTTAGCCAACGATCGTGCAAACTTAACCGCATATTATAACCATGCGTTTACGCAACAGTGGCATGGCATGTCACGGGACACCCTGGTTTCCACTTTAATGACCAATTACATCTGTTTACTGTGTAATCTGTGTACATGCACAGAATAAACCATAGCAACAACAATCAAAGTTTAAGTGGTACGATCTGGCTGAGAAGTATTTTTTATAATTGAGACTAATTAAGATTTATATTTGTAAGTGAAATTAAGCGTGGTTTGTGGATAAACAGTAATGCAAAAGTTGTATACTAACAATTTACGCGATCGAACTGGTGCTTCTGAATAAGCATTATGAATAAGTATCATAAGCAACCATTAATAAGTTTATGGCTCTTTTTTACAATATTAGAAAAGCAAGACGCTCGCCCGATGGTAAGCGATAATGTCTGCCTTTGTCTGTCCTTTAAACCGTTCTGTCCGTCGACGGTGCACGCGCACGGCACGGATGCCAGCAGTCAGCTGAACGGTGCGAACGCCCATAGTCTTAGGACTACACGTTACAAGTGAAAACTAAAAAATTAAACACTTGCGTGTTTTAACGGTGTACAACGCCTCTATCTGATATGATAGAAACTTACTCGAACCGACTTTCCCCGAACGAGACTACTTTACCAGAACGAGTGTTGACAATTGCTAGATATAACCCGTCTTTACCCGAACCCGAAGGGATTTTATCCTAACGAGCGTTGACATGGACGAACGAGCCGAATATACGCGAACGTTCCGACTTTACCCGAACGAGCGTTGATATGAAGTCAGTATAACCTGACTTTACCAGAACTTGAGGCGACTATACCCGAACGAGCGCGTGTGACGGCTCATTCACTACACTATCCAAAAAATAAAGTGTTAGGGCGCGCCTAAAGAACTTCTAAGCTTTGGTTTGCCAGAAGGCTGCATGATTTGAAATGAAGCAAAATTAAGTGCGCTACTACGAAAGCTTGGATACAATTCTGGTATGGAAGTTGAACAAACAATTTTTATTACCTTTCTCAACTTTGATAAGACTTTAAGCCGTACGTACTACGCTAATGTTTGTATAACACCTCAAATCGCCAGCCATAACAAACAATTTGCGAGTTGTTAACATTATGTCAATTTGAAGTTCATTACGACAAAAATTACAGCTAAACACACATTGTCGTCAAACAATTGAATGACCTACTGTTATGCAACAGCTATTACTGCACGTTATATTGTCTGACTTAACCATTTCAGCTTGAGCTGCCATGGTGGTACTAATGAGAGTAATGATGACATTAGTGAAAGGTCTGGAAGACTGGTCCTAATCGTGCACCTGTACCAGTTACGCTTGAGCTTCGATGCCTCCCACGTTCATACCTAAATATGAATAATTTACACGTCTTTCCGAGTTCAATTATTTTTGGTCATTGAGCGAGCACCGTTTGCTGTCGCTCTTGGTCTATTTCTCAGTAAGCATGGGGTTATGATATCAAGATCGCGACGATTCTTATTCTTTTGTCGTTGTTATGGATTTAACCATGCATTTTTTTAAAATGTTATGTATGTCAGTTAGTTATTTTCTGGCCTTGGATTTTTTGGAGATTTCTGTATCAACTTTAGTTAGGGGTTTTTTGATATCAAATAGGCTAGCGTTTGACCACTATCTCACCCTTTGGTAAGTGATGATGCGGTCGAGGATGGTAGCAGGCTAGGACTAGAATGGGAACTGGCTCTCAAGGGATAGCTGCCGGAACACATTAGATGTTTGGCGACAGATTTTTTTACTTGAGGGTGGTAGCTGGCCAGGCGGACACTACATAGTGTCCTACCACCATGCGGGGGTTGTTGGTTTCTAAACGATGATTTTCCTTCACCGGAGGGCCACTGCGAAACGCGCACATAAATTTTTCGATGGAAAAATGCATTGGTGCACGGCGGGGATTGATCTCGGTACCTCTGGCATCAAAACCGACCGTTCTCCCGATTACGCAACCGAGCCCTCAAAAAAACCTACCTCTAGTATTTGAAAATTCGGACAAAAATTAAAATGTGAGTACAAAACTGCATTGCACTAGCTGAGTACCCTGATTTTCCTACAACGTTTATAAGTAACAATACAAAAGCTCTAAAAGGCAGAAATAACATATTCACTTTGGTACCAGATGTGCTCCACTTCGCGTGTCCATATTCCATTAGTGTTCCGTCTAGTGTTCTCCCAATTTTTTTGGGTTCAATGACTTTTCCATTTAATTTCCACTCCATTGGTTTATTTGTGGTTCGGTATACGTACATTTATGGTTATAAATACGTGGTAAGCGTGACATAAAAGGACTTTAAACAATTATGTTTGAAAACTACATAAATTGGTAAACTTGTGACTCAGGTGGTTGGTACTTTGTCACTTTGAAATGATACATAGTTTTGTTGAATTCTACGAATAGGAAGAGCTGAAATTTATTTTGGTAAGGCGTTTGTTGATGTTCATGTTTTTTCCTTTGTTGAATGAATGACGTCAACATATACAAACTCACAAATTTTTCCATGAATTTTGGATATGCATATTTGGATGAGAGTCCTTTTTACAACGGCTAATAATTACATACATACATACAATCACGCCTTTTTCCGTTGGGGTAAGTAGGCAGAGACTACTTCTTTCCACATGCTACGATCCTGACATACCTCCTTCGCTTCTTCTACTTTCATGAGCGCCTTCATACATGCTCGCCGGTTATAGGTACTTTTGACTTGGCCTTTCTTTAAAACGTCTCCGATCTGGTCGTGATACGTTCGTGACATGCTAATAATTACTTAAAAAAAATCATTATGACCAATCAATGAATATAAAAAACAATGTTCTGTGTGACCAACTTCATAAAGAGGTACTCAATTATTTGATATGGCACTTTTTACCGACTTCAATCTATATAAATTGTAAACGAACTTTAAAATCATAGTAATAATCAGGTAGATAGTGGCCAACTAAATGCTAGCCTGTTTCACTAGAAGCATACAAATGCTACAAAAGTGCTACAAGTCACAAAAGCAGTCATAATAAACACCTACCAGTAACCAGTCAATTTGATAAATTATACCAACTTTCAAGTCCGAGGATTTATTTCAAAATTCTTCCCTAAAATGCATCTCATCAATTCACACGTCATGGTATTGGGATCACTTTCTAAACAGGACCGGTGGTAACAAGCAAGGCATACAAATCTGGTTGTCAAAGTTACCTTGACCTGAACGGCATGGCATGACAATGACCAAGTTAGATAGACATTGTAGAATGTTTAATCTTGATTTTTGGACAGCTCTTTAAATGCATATGGCAGTGTTATTTGAAGTCTATAATTTGCTTGAGTAGTCTTATGATGAACCAATGTGAAATCAAATATGAATTGAATATAGAATATTTTTTATAATTGGGTTAACAAATGCAATCCACTAATTTCGTCGTAACGTTACTTCGCACCATGGCTTAATTGGCAAAGCACCGGAACATGTTATTCCGGAGGTTGCGGGTTCAATTCCCGTTGGTACGATGAAATTTTGGATTGTGTTTAACAATTTACAAGAATATTTTTTGTTGAGAGCTGTTTTGTAGTGATTCAAAGTACGGGATACTATGGATACTAAGGATGTATCCTGATTTTTATTCAAGTCCAACTGCACGAATTTATTCCCTCATCACCTTTTTCAGTCGGACAACCAGACATACTGAACAACTGATACGCGCCATCGCTACATGGTGGACATTCTATCAACTCGTACGAAGCGATTTCCTTTTACAGTCATCATACATACTGCTAAAAAGTGGAACTCCTTGCCAGTGTGTTTCTGGAAAGGTACCATCTGGGGGTCTACATGTCACGAGTGAAAATATATATAACACATTATATACCATTTGATGTTTTTATAATGTTTAAGTATAGGTAAATAAAAAAACCATCTATGTAAACCGACATAAAGTTTTCGTACAATCTGACAAGCCTTTTCATTAAGAATGTTTTTACGCCGTCCCAATGCTGTTATCTCCTTACATTACAGTTCCAAAGTTCCGAGTCGTATATATGTATGTTTTTTCCAACTGAGATCATCAACCAAAATACTTTATACTCGTCTCGTACAACTTATCACTACGCGTACAGAATGGAACAACTCCTGACAGTCTGTAAGTGGTTCCAGTCATTTCACGAGATTTAATAATAAGCTGTTGAAACCACAGCTGTAACTTTTCATTTTAGAACGACAGGGAGAGTTCTTGGTGATGTTTTTGTACTGAGCATATTTAATTTTATTACGTGCTGAAGACGGGTGGCGATTTGTATAGGTACTGCGCGTGGGTTTCGTTAAGGCTGAGGGCTTAGCCCTGTTGTCAGTTTGTTAGCCGCATGAAGGTTGCTTCTGATATGACCTACGATTGTTGTACTAGAACAAACAATTGGGTACTTAGTACATATATTAAGTAGTCATGCTATGCAACGTTATTTTTCGAAGTGCGTCAACGGGAAATATAACTCGCGAAACTCTGATCCGTAAACTTAAACTGGAAACCTTATTCTAGAGTCTAGAATTAGGACCATACTAAGGGCCAGTTTAGCCGGTTCCTGATAGCGCTAACATGAATAAATCTGACAGATTTTTGACAGATTTTGTATGGCGTCATGTGTCAGATAACTATTAAACGCATTATCAAGAAACGGTGAAACTGGCCCTTAGTGTAAATTGCCTTTGCTGTTGGTAGACCAATCAGCCTATGTATCGTCGTCGGAGGTCGAATCAGTCTTCTCTTGCAATGTAATTGCACGTAAGATCTCTAAACCATTTTGATGTTCTGTGTCTTAAACAATCCCCTGAGCTACAGAAAAGAGGCTTTTAAAATTTATTACATATATACGAGTACATTTAAAAGGTCGGCAATGCATTATCAGCGTCCACGGTATTGCAAATGATCATAGACGACGGTGACCCACATCAGGCGGGCCCTGAGCTTTTTTGCTAACTTTGCACATCCTATCATTCCAATCGAACACCAGAGGCGCCGGGGTAAAAATTATCAATCTCTGTTACCTTACCTCAATGAAAACTTTAGGTTCTTGGCAAAGAGCCAAATCCTAACTAAGTCAGCACGGAACGAAGGTACAAGACATAAAAAAAGTTTCTATTTGTCTTGATTGAAATAACGAAACGAGAAGGAAAATGAACATTTTCACAGATCAGTTCTTTTTATAGCACAACTTTTTCTATCTTTTTACAATTTCCGTTTCTCCGTTTCCGTATTCCGTTGTTCTACTCGGATTATTCCCTGTGATTATTTTAATCTGGCATACATAGTTACAACTTCCGCTTATTTTGTATCTTATCGACCATTATACTGACAAGGATTTTGCTGAGTAAACATTTTAGTATGAGGAGATATTTAACTTAGCAACAAGGAAACCACCCTAGAATGTGATCTTCAAATCGATAGAAAACACTTGAAGAGGTATCTTCTTAAATAGCAAAAAAGTACTAAGACACCTTGAATTATATCATCATTCAAGCATAGAAAAGATAATAAATAATAATACTACGATTCAAGTGAGTTATTGGTCTAAAGCTTGTATGCTTAGATTTTTTTAAATTACGTGCTGATCAATCTAATATATAAGGTTGTTTCTTAAAAATTCTTTGATCATTTTAAGTAAAAGGTAATAAAGGAGGAAATTTCAAATTTGCTTACTTTTAGCTCCTCTTAGAGCACGCGTTAGGCTCAAGAGTATTAAGTATTGTAGTATTGTTATCTGTTCTCTGGTATTGTAACAAATCTATCTTTTCAACCCTATTAGCCTTCTTATGTGCAAACTTTTTGCCAAATCTACCGAACCCTTTGACCGTGCAATGTTCGCAAGTAGAAGTTCGACTTTATAAAATGGAAGGTTTAGCACCTCTAGTTATTCTGTAACATTATTATCAATTCTTTAACAATTACCCAAATCAAATATTTTTATCAACAGTCACCACCGCCGGATACATTAGCGTGGGCACGGGTAAATATGTCAAGTAAGGTCAACATTTAGACTTGAATAAGGTAAGAATTTTGCAATTACCTCACGTCATTGCTAAAAAGACTTGGGAAACCATAAAAAAGATTTGTAATTTTCCGGCCAAAACCAATAATACTACAGAAAAACTACTACAACTCAAACCTAACAAGATGGATTCACTGAACTACGTAAATGAGTACTTTTTGAACGTTGGATCAAACTTAGCCTGTGATACACTTAAATCTCTCAATGATACTGAGGCGAATCTAGCAAAAAAACAAAATCAAACAGAAATAAGCTTGAGTTCGTTCGGACTACTTCCCGTTGACCAGCTCGAAGTAATTAATGTTGTGAGGAACCTAAAGAACTATTCAGCTCCAGGCTGGGATAATGCAAACGCTTGACTGATTAAACACCTTCTACCACATTACATAGAACCACTAACCTTTATATGCCAGACGAGCTTTGATACTGGAGTGTTTCCAAAATCATTAAAAAAATCAATAATATCTCCAATACACAAGGGTGGGAGTGAGGACAGTGTCTCAAACTATAGGCCGATATCCCTGCTACCAACACTATCAAAAATACTGGAAAAATTAATGAGTAATAGGCTTAAAAAATATTTAGAAGCAAAAAACAAATTATCAAATAATCAGTATGGTTTCAGGCCTGGCAGATGCACCGAAGACGCTGTATTAAATGTAACAGAACATCTCAGAAAACAATTAGACAAAGGTAACAAGGTAGTAGGGATTTTTCTAGATTTTGCAAAGGCCTTTGACACTGTTTCCATTCCTATACTCATAAATAAATTGGATGCTATTGGTATAAGAGACGTAAGTCTTAAATGGTTTATAAGCTATCTTACTAACAGAACACAAAAAATACGAATCAATAATGACTACAGCAATGAAGCTGTCATTAATTTTGGCGTACCCCAAGGCAGCATTCTGGGTCCAACATTATTTTTAATATATATAAATCAATTATGCGACATGAAATTACAAAATGGAAAAATTACAACATACGCCGATGACACTGTACTCTTATTCCATGGTAAAACATGGAATGAGGTACAACTGACGGCTAATATAGGACTAGACAGAGTGTCACAATGGCTACGGATAAATCTACTGACGGTTAATATATCAAAAACAAAGTATATAACATTTACGATAAATAAATCGACACAACCTAAGAACGATCTAGTACTACATATACATAGAGCAACATGCAATGACACTCAGACATGCCAATGTGACGCCTTAAAATCTACTAAAGATATAAAGTATTTGGGTGTTACTATGGACAGACATCTTTCATGGGAAGAACACATTAAGAAACTCGCAGGTAGGATAAGAAAATTAATATGTGTCTTCAAGCAACTGCGGCATGTGATGGAGTACAAATCACTACTGAATATCTACTATGCCTTGGCTCAGTCAATACTGACGTATTGCCTGATCGTGTGGGGTTCCGCAGCACAAACTCACATGATTCGTGTCGAAAGGGCGCAACGTGCGCTACTGAAGGTAATGACATTTAAACAAAGACGTCATCCGACATGTCAATTGTACAAAGAATGCGGTGTTCTTACAGTACGTCAACTTTTTATTAACTCTGTAATATGTAAACAACACTCTCAAGCCACAAATACAATAATACACGAAAATTCGACGAAACGTAGAAAAGACCGGGCTTTTAAAATACAAGCCATGAAGACAAAATTCGGAAGAAACAGTCTATATTCACTGGGGCCAATACTTTATAATAGAGTAAGTAAATATGTTACTTTATTAAACACAGCACGATACAAATGTAACTACCTAACTAAAAACTATTTGCTGAAACTGAATTATGCAGAGACAGAAAAACTCATAGCAGCAAATGAGTAAAACGGATCTTCTTGTAACACGAAAAACATCTGTTATCACACACTTCACAACTATACACACAAACACCTCACTAACATAATCTCTCACCAGCTTGTATGAGATATAAGTCTAATGCTGGACACACACACCAGGTTTACATACACACATATTATAAACATACTAAATATTCAATATTAAAGCATTATGTAACTCACATTTTTCACTGCACACATTACTACTACACATCACTTACTAAATCCAGGCATTATATTCATTTTAAAGTATGATAATCATAATATAGTATGAAGACCATGTAGGTATATAACTCTTATGTATGTAGAATATAAGTAGAAAGAAAATCTTTGCTATTGTGTAGTAGGGGATGTGGAAAGGGAAAGAAGACAAATATTCATAGATTAAAAACAATTTATATATGTTTAATTACACATCTAAGAAATACAAATTTTTATATGCATAAAGGAATGGCATTTACCGGAGAGGGTCACTGTAACCCGCAATACAGGCTTTATAGTCCTAGTGCTGGGTACAGAGCTCTACAAGGGTACTTACTATCCATTGTTAAATAGATACTTTTATACACTAGATATTTTGAAATGTACCTACACTTTTGTTTAACCCAATAAAGATATTTATTATTATTTATTATATTATTTATAAAAATAAATGTGTTGGGGTTTCCTACGCAAAGATACACCTCTATATTTAATTTCTTACTCTTAATAATGCTATTTAATCGTAAGTAATATAAGTTTTAAAACTTGATATTTTCCACGACCATTCATGATCTGACTTGCATATTTAAGGCTACATACAATAAAAAAGACAGTCTCTGTATAGTGATACTTTCGTAGGACTCGTAGGGCATTGTTCAGGTATCAACGTAAGTAAGAAGAGAAGTAAGCACGAACCGGCGTAACCGCTAAGTCGCTTGTTTATCGGTATTTTCAACCGACTTCCCAAAAAGAAGGACGTTCTCATCTCAATTCGTCTTTTTTTTTTTTTTTTGCATGTATGTTACGCAATTACTCCGTCAATTGGGAACCGATTTGAATGATTATTTTTTTAATCGGTAGGGTTCGTTTCCGAGGTGGTCCCATTGTAATTTAATCGAGATCTGATGAGTATCTCCAGAGATATGACGATAAACGTCTCAAGCTTGCTACTGAAACTGACTCGCGCGGCATGGAAGTCGGTTGTTTTAATTTTTAAACTATCTTAATTATATCCGATAGGGACATTTTGGATTATACTTCGGAACTGCATAATTTGACTCTACCATGCCCATTTTATAATCGGACAACCAGAGATACTAAAAGGCGCAACCGATTTGTGGTAGACGTATATCTACCTACCCGAACGAAGCGATTTACTTCTTCGTTCATCATAGGAACCGCCAGGTAAATGAAATACCCTGCCTGAGTCTGTGTTTCCGGTACAATATGGGGGTTCTTCTTCAAATCGAGTGAATAGGTATCTATTGGGTAAGCACGCTCCATCATCGATAGCATCATCAATTGACATTAGGTGAGATAGTGGTCAAGTGCTACTCAGTTCGGTTTAAAAAAAGTGTCCGCCTGGCAAGCTACAACACTACCCTAAGTAGGAAAATCTTTCGCAAAAGATCTAGAGACTAGCTTATTATGCTATGAAAAAATAAAAATTTATAGCCGGATAACAAAATGATCCAACAATGGTTCCCTTCGAGGCACGGAACCCTTAAAAAGTATTTAATTTAAGATATTTTTTTAGATCTCTGGATATGTGTATTCGAATATTTTCTTCCGGTATCTCATGAAACTAGAACTCTGTAGGCACCGTGGTTTTACGATACATTACGAATGTTACGCATGCTCCAGATTTCTTTATAGGCCTGCTGTTTTGCAGGGGAACGTTGAAAATTAGGTCTCTCAGCTTATGAATTGTTAAATTGACGATATTATTTTACCACGTTCTTGTTTCTGTCTGTCGTTCCGGGACTCTAACAACTCAAATTTCGAGCACTTCCCGATTAGCCATCCAGCTGAAACTGTCAGAGTAGCTCATAACTATATGAAAATGCATTCTAAATATAAAATATTATTCGCATGCAATGTCAACTTAACCTCAAAAAAACGTTAATTAATTTCGTTTTCGCATTTTAATCTTTTGAGTTATAGTAAGACTAAAACTGTAGCAAGCCGCATAGAGTAGGTAGTGACCTAGTGACTACGTACTTAGTATTAGAGCAGCTACAATACCAGCAAAATGGCTCTACCCCTACCGATGGTTCTTGCCGTTTAACTAGTTGAACTACAAGTCTGCTCCGGAATATTTGAGAGATGAATTTAACTTTTTATCAGAAACTATAACAGAGATTTGAGCTTTATTGATACGCTGCTTCTGGCAACTCCATCCCAAAGCACCAACTTCATTGGTCACGAGTTGACCGATATGGCTAATTTTTTTTTTTGAAAGATTACTCGCAATGTGGGTTACACATTACTAGTATTCTTGTTAACCCCTTCAACTAAGCTAAATATGCTTATGTCTGGAGTGGGTTCACGTCAATAGTGCAATGGGTGGGGTGGGGATCGAACTCACGACCTCTCGATCGCCAGTCCGACACCCTATCCATTGGGCTATTGCCGCCTTTAATTCTGTTTTTGATTGTTTTTATGAGAGAAAGGTTTTTTTTACGAACGAAAGGTTTTAATTAAATGAAAGAAGTTTTAAACGCGGGCAAAGCCGCGATCCACATCTAGTAGTTTTATAAATAGAGGATAACTGTCTTTTGAAATCGACTATCCCCTCTCTAGGCCAAGAAATCAGTTTCTCATCCAATCAAAGAGATGATCGTGACGTCACTCCTTGAGTCAGGCTCCAGATGTTGAGATAGCATTGTTTGGACGCGATTTAACGACTCCTTTTCGCCGCATGTGCTTGGAGTGGGTTACTTTACAGCCAGTATGGACTCGAAAAACTTGGGAAATAAACTTAAATGATAGAATTTACCGAGGTAGGTAAGTTCCTGTAAGCATGGTGATGTTGAACCACGTTTTGTGACTTACTATTCGAAAAACTTACAAGGACGTGGTTGAACATCACTTAGCGACTAAAATCCCATATGCTCTGTTGTGACGTTTAAATTTTATTTTATTATGAGAAAATGTCTAAATATTTGGGTAATCGTCACCGGGTCATTGAATTTATGTACTACAATGTAAACTAATGCCATGTGTTTTTTTTATATGTTTCGGTAAACTTCAGCCAGAGTCGTAAATAATTAACTGACCCCGCAGTTAAAATTAAATTAGATTTCACAACTGTACCTACCTCCCTTAGGACTTTTTCGAGAAATTCCTGCACGGTAGTCTGTTGCTCGTTAATTAATGTGTTGTGCTCTACCTCTGATGATTTCCTACGTAAATTATCGTATTAGCTTAAATGAAGAATAAGGTAAAAATCACCGATAAACGCATGCGTCGCAACTGCAACCATTAACAGCAACACCATAGTTAATAACAGAATTAAGTATTTAATAAAATGTAGTTTAATTATGTTATTTTGTAAAAACAGCCAGCCAATCACCCATGATGTCAATCTTCACCTTAAAAGTATCCATACTGCACATGAATTTGTAGTGTTGACTCCAAGGAATAAAAAGCATAGGGAAAGTGTAGGGCGTTGCCCTTATACACGGATAGAATAGAAATATCGGCCGCTTTTTGATAGCTACAAAAATATTAAATCAAGTACACCTATCTACCTAGCTACCGCACACTTAAGTAGATGGAGGTTGGACCATAACATCTACCTAGATGTGGTCAATGATTATCTAGATAAATGCATAGATATAGGTACCTAGATACATAGACATAGAAAAGATAATAATACTACGTAACATAGATATTAGTCCGGGGAAAAATGGGGATTCCTACCTTTCGTTCATAGATAAGTTAAAAACTTTCCAACCTGTTTATAGACACCTGATTAATGTAGGTGTGCATGTAGGTATACATTTATGTATGACATACATACATGTATGTAAATCAAGTTTTTTAAATAACATATAAACATTACTTACAACTCTATCAGGTTAATGACATGATACCTACTTTACGTAAGTACCAAACAAAACCATAGCAACCAGAATGATAATTTTTCATATTTATTGATAAGGATAGTACCTATAGATAACATAAATTGTGCAACTAACAATAGCACTAATACCATACCTAGTATGAAGTAGCCATCAGTATGAAGTCATCAAATCATGACTCAAACACCATTACAAAATATAGATTAAGATATCTATGACCCGACTGGTGTTCCATTTAAGCAAAAGTTCGTTATATATACGAGTAATTAAAGGGTGGTAGAGGACCTAATTGGGCATTTATTGGACCCCCCTGTATTTTCCCTGATTTGTTGTAGGAACACATTAGATGTTAGACATCAAATTTTGAAACAAACTTGACGGTGGTAGCTGGCCAGGCCAATGCTAGACAGTTAAGGTAAAAGTTAATGGTACCAAACAAGCAAATGGCCTACCTAATGGTGAGCACTCACTGTTGCCTATGGATACTTACAACACAGGAGGTGTCAGCCACGTGTTGCTGACCTATCAAGATTCTTTGGTATTTGACAGTCATTAAATTATTATTTCTGATAGTATGTTTCAATAGCATATGAACTTATTCTGTTAATTGTATTTGAAAATGATTGCGTTTTGACACAGGTGGTTTGATATCTATTTTATTCAAAGCGAAGATTTTAATGACATAATTCAGCACTATGCATACTAGCATATATCAATAAAAAAACTATATATTTTTTAAATATCTTATAGGCTAGTGTTTGACCACTATCTCACCTGTTGGTAAGTGATGATGCGGTCGAAGAGGGTAAGCATGGGAATATGAATGGGAACTGGCTCTCAAGGATAGCTACCGGAAGTGCTGGAACATATTAGATGTTTGGTGACAGATTTTCTAGCTTGAGGTTAGTAGCTTGCCGGGCGGAGGTGGGGGTTTCTTAATGTTTTTCCTTCACCGGAGGGCTACTGTGAAAAGCGCACATACATTTTTTGATAGATAAATCCATTGTTGCACAGCGGGGATTGAACTCTGTACCTCTGGCACCTAAGTCGACCATTCTACTACTACAGCACCGGGCCCTCAAAATGTTTCATACTTAGTACCTAGTTTCAATAGATAATATAGTAGGTAACTAGTTTTAATACTTTCAACAAAGAGATATTGTATTGTTTATCATTTTCTATTAAATTTAACATAGAATATGGATCAAATATTATAAAACCAACGGACCATAACTGTGGCATACATAAGGAAACATTATCTATTTTATTTAATATATATACAAACTACAAACCTGAATTTGGAACTACAAACCTAAATTTATTTTTAGCACACATGCCTGTTATGTATAATAATATACAGAGCCATATACAATATTATAGCAAACCATCACACATAACTATTTTGCCCTCATTATGTCTGCGGTAATATACTATAATTTTTTTAAATATTCTTTCTATCTAGTAATCTTTTGACCACTATCTCACCTGGGCCCCTAGACAAAATCCATTTTCCTGTTTGCCTTCACGCTAACGCAAGTTCAAAATGTATGGAATGACATTTATGTTTCCGCAACAAAAATGTCATTCACATACATTTTGAACTTGCGTTAGCGTGAAGGCAAACAGGAAAATGGAGTTTGCCTAGGAGTCCTGATGTGATAAGTGATGATGCGATCGACAATGTAGCATGCTTAGGTCTAGAAGATGTGACCTAAAAGACCTGTTCACTCAGGATTTGAAGACCCTGGATTTTAGTTACTGAGTAACACAGACAAGGAATTCCATTCCTTTGCAGTACGTATGATAAATGATGAAGCAAAACGTTTTGTGCAGGTAGATCTATATCTATGTATATTAATATATCCACATATTTCGGTCATGAAATTAATAAGTATATTATAAAATATCCATCTTTTTTTTTGTATACCTTATGGGCTAGCATTTGACCACTATCTCACATGTTTGTAAGTGATGATGCGGTTGAAGATGTTAAGCACACTAGGCCTAGGATGGGAACTGACTCTCAAGGATTGCTGCCAGAACACATTAAATCTGTGGTTGTTTGAGATTTACTAAGGAATACATAGTAATATGTTGTGCTATAATAATATATTATAGCTGAGTGTGTGACGGGCTAACCTACTAGGTTTTTTTTTTAATTTTTTTTTTTTTTTTTAATACGTTATAGGCTAGCGTTTGGCCACTATCTCACCTGTTGGTATATTCATTGTTAAATTATAGCCACATTTATTATATAGACTTTTGAAAAAGAATATTATTTTCAAAATTTTACATGCAGTGAGTTTATATATCATAAAAATGTTCCTATTACTTAGTTATACCTATATCTATAGCAACCATAATTAATTTTTAACTATCTGTATTTTCAGTGCCTATTTAAAGTAGGTAATGTTACTGATCAAAATATGTATGCTAAGTAGGTACATTTTATTTTGACAATAGTTAGTTTAAATTAAATGTGACCAAATATTAAGTCCTACCCAGGTAGTTTAAAAAGTACTTTTCAAAATTATATGTAATAGGTTAGTTCATATTTTAGTAGGTATTTCAGTACTTACCTACTTGCACTGACCTGTGTTGACTGTAGGTAATGGAAAATCCATTATTAAAGAAAATATGCGAAATGCAACTCAAAATAGCTGATTTAACAACACATTAGTGATGAATTCATACATGATTCATATACGCGGGCAAGAAAGCGTAAACATACTACGCATCCACAAAAAAGTAATAAATACAATGCATTGTTATCAAATTACACAATCAATTGAGAATGAGAACTGGAAGCTTGTTTGCATCTAATTGGTTGGAAACATAAACAAAAAAAAACATGCCGAAACACCAGAATAAACAACAATTTTGACCATCGTTCCAATGCAAAGCTTGCAAAAATGGTTTGTTGTCATTAGATCAAAACACTATGTATTCGTCACTACGATATATTTGAACACGTGATAAAGCGGGATTATGAAGAAAAGAAGGAGGAAAGGGGGAAAAATCGATCTCACGCTCACCATAATAAGACAAAACCGGCAAACTTGGGTCGCAAAGACATTGCAACTTTGTGGCACGATTAAACACAAAACGTTCACTTTTTAACACAAACTACCACTTCACAAGTATCGTCCACTATTATACATTCGATAACAAATAGATTTCAGTCACAAAACAAGTAAAAACACAATCACAGCATTTTTACGACAAAACCGTTTGTATCCGATGACACATACGTACGACGCTTCTCACTGCAAAAGCGGCAACAGACTGGCAGACCAGACAAATTCACTTCACTCAAAAATCCAGTCCTATTCGGTCGCTTTGTCTTTTCTGTATCGACTTCATTACTTTCACTATTATTCGTGCAAATTAAATATACTACCCGTTCTAGGCGATCGGTTACAATATAGAAGCTTTCTTACTGTGGTCGGATTATTAAGCCCGCAAGCCGCCATCTATCGGTATTCAGGAAAAGCTTAAGAACATTTGATTTAATGCCATCTATCTTATACATTTTTGACGTAAACCTTTTAATTACTGCTTCTGCCACTTTTTAAATTTAGTTAATTTTGTTCGACTTTACATGCATAATTTCCACAGTTCTTAGGTAGTTCCGCCTGACTTGCCACCAAAAAGTGCCACCATAGCCTGGCGCTTGTCGCCATTCCCAGCCTAGGTCTAGTGTGTTCTTAGATAAAGCTCGCTAATACTAGGCGAGATAGTGGCTATTCGTAAGCCTATCCGACATAAAAAAGTGGTTGTAATTTTTCAAATGTTTTTATTGGAAATACCACAATCATTAAACTTGTCTTAAAATATTTTCTTTCAGATAGTGCCACCTAGCGGTATTTCAAGAAACTATTAGAATAGAAAACCACATAATAAGACGAGCAAGAGCACAACAATCGCAAGAAATGTTTAGCTGAGTACGGCATAAGCAATAGTTCTTTAACAACTTAACAGATGTCACTAAACACCAAAATTTTTATGGCGATTTTATGGTAACAAGATAGATAGATCTAGATCGGAGCAATTACGTAGTATTATTATTTATTCTGTGGTCTATGGCGAAATATCATCGACGCCGACCAGTTTGCTTATCATGCAGAACAATGCATGCGCATAATATTTAACATCCGCGGTCATCTGCCCAAGCATAAGCTACAGACCTTAGAACATTTTTAATACTACCATGCATCTACTTTTTCAAAGCAGTAATATTTGCAAAGAAACATCCATCACAAATTATAAAGTAGGTACCTACTTATACTTAGTGGGCCACTGAGCTCGATCTTCAGATCTTTGTTTCCAGCCGCTGCCAGCCAGCTTGCGTATATAATCGCTCCATCTAGCTGGAGGGCCCCCTACCCCTTCGTTTTTAGGGTTCCGTACGTCAAAAGTTAAAAAGAGGAGGCCGTCTGTCCGTGTGTCACCACCGATTTTCTTAGGAACAGTTGGACGTAGCAAGTTAAAATGTATACCAGATACTGAGGTCTATAGTCCCTATTAGGTGTAATCAAGGTCCTGCGTCATAAACACGATATAAAGATATGGGCACATTTAGATTTTCGTGTAAACTTGTAAGTAGGTACCAAAATTTACAATAATTTTCAATTTTTTTCAATAGCTGCCGGAACACATTAGATGTTTGGTGACAGACTTTCTAACTTGTGGGTGGTAGCTGGCAATGCGGACGGACACCAGATAGTGTCCTACCACCACGCGGGGGTTGTTGGTTTCTTAACAGTTTTAGTTCAAAAACCTATACCTACTACCCGTTGACCTAGAATCATGAAATTTGGCAAGAAGCAAGGTCTTGAAGCCTTGATAGATAGATAGATAGATAGATGAACTCTTTATTGCGACACCAAAGATACAGACACATATAACTTTTACAGCTTAAATTTAACGTGTAACAATGGGCGGTCTTATCGCTAACAGCGATCTCTTCCAGACAAACCTTTGTATGGATAGGATCGAAATAGTAGCCTAATGCAGGGTGCGCCTAATTTAAATTAAAATGAAAAGAATAACAATAATATATTATACCTAAACTAACATAACCATACCTACTTACCTACAACAATAAACACAGATTACTTACATAAATTCCTAAACACGCATTCTATAAATTTTAAACAGATTGACAGAACAGACAGAAGCAGCTTAACACTATTTATAATGAAAGATAAGCTTTTAAACGGCTCTTGAAAATATGAAGGGATTGTGAAGATTTCACAGGTTCGGGAAGAGAGTTCCAGAGCCTAACAGCCTGGACAGTAAATGCCTTATCATAAAAACTGGAACCATGTGCGGGAAAGTTCAGGGTTAAGTTTTCTGATGACCTTAGAGAAAGAGAGTTAGAATTGTGGAGGAAGTTAAAGCGTCCTTTAAGATATCGCGGAGTAGAAGGATTGAATAGAATGTTATAGAGAAGAGAAAGAATATGAGTATTCCGGCGAAGGCGAATAGGGAGCCACTTGAGCTTTGTGCGAAACTGAGATACGTGATCATATTTACGCAAACCAAATATGAATCTAATACATAAATTTTGTAGCCGCTCAAGTTTATCTAGCTGATCTTCCCTAAGATCTAGATAGCAGACGTCAGAATAGTCAAGAATAGGAAGTAGGAGAGATTGAGCGAGTGCAATTTTAGTGGTTGTAGGAAGAAAGTTGCGTAGCCTTTTTAGTGACGCCACAGCTGCATAGAGCTTGCGACTGGTGTTTTGTATTTGTAAATCCCATGTCAAGCATTGATCTATTATGAGACCAAGATTTTTCACAGACCTGCTAAAAGGAATATCTATTCCACCGAAACTAACTTTTGGAAGCATTTTCCAATCAACTTTGACAATAAGTCTAGAACTTCCGGTAACCATGACCTGCGTTTTTGTTGGATTGACTTTGAGTCCAAAAGCTTTCGTCCAGTCTAATATGCGCTGTAGGTCTGTGTTAATGGAGGCAATAGCATTGGGTAGATTATCAAGAGGGGCTTGACATTGACCTTGAAGTACTTATATAGGAATAAATCTGAAAACTTAAAATATATACTTAAAAAAAAGGTAAATTTACTATTACAATCTTATTATTTGTGGTTGGTGCAATACATTTTCTATGGATCAAACTACAAAATTAAGTGCCCAGTTGTACGGAAGCCTCGGTACGCGAGTCCAACTCGCATTTGACCGGTTTTTTTTGTTACATCTATCTTTACCTAACTCTGTGTACCTACCTATATCATATGTATGTGTGTATTTGCAGCGTAGTGTTTAATTTATGAGTAGTCTGGGTATTTATTTATTATAGTTTGTATTTAACACCGTAGTCACCGCGCCATGTACGTATGTATATACATATCCTTATCCAAAGGTTGTCTGGAAGAGATCACTCTCAGCGATAAAGACCGCCCCTTGTTATACTTATCTATTCTATTCTAAATAAGGTATGTAGGTATGTTAATATATTCAGTAATATGGATCAACTGTGCAGGGCGCCCTCCAGCTAAAGCAATGATATCTATTATAGTATTTACCACAGCCTTGTAGTATTAATTATTCTGAGCCACAGCTAATCATAGCTTTGAGAGTCATAAGCCATTTTTTACGCCCGACGCAAAAAGAGGGGGTGTTATAAGTTTGACTTGTGTATCTGTGTGTCTGTGTATCTCTATATCTGTGTATGTGTGTGTCTGTCTGTGGCATCGTAGCGCCCAAACGGATGAACCGATTTTGATTTCGTTTGTTTTTGTTTGATAGGTGTCTTCATCCAGAGTGTTCTTAGCTTTGCTTCATGAAAATCCGTTCAGCTGTTATAATATTATCAGCTCATTTTTGGGTGATGAGACTACGATAACACCACATTTTCTTTACTCATGTGATAACACCTTTCGTAGTCCTTTGACCGCGGACGTCAAAGAAATCAAAATGGCGCTACTGCGCACTGCTTACCCGCCACTCTGAGATGTCATGTTTAGGCTCAATGGAATATGGTCTCAATGTTCAAATTAATATACGAGTACATGTACAAATCAGTCGGGGGTGGTTTTCATTTTTAATTACTCATATTTATGTATAATAAACTAAAAATAGGTACCTTATATTGTTTTTCGCACCCTTCCTAGAAGAAGTAATAATTAAAAAATGTGTGAGTAATTTCGAAAACCTCAAAATAAACGGTTTTGACTGACTTCCGCTCGGGATGACCGCAACAGCACAGCGACCAGGGTTTAGGTGTTAGGACAGAAAATCGTAGAGAAGATAACTAAGCAATTTTTTATACTGTAATATCTTGGGGCTGGAATATATACATACCTACCGCTGTACGTTAGAGTTGTTTATTATGTTTTAATCACAGAAATATTAATGACTAGGTACCTTATTATTAACATGTCTGTGGTTTTATTACGTGAAGCGAAAACTTTGTAATTCCTTTTTTAAGAATCGAGATATAGATATAGATAGAATATATAATAGATATATAGATAGATATATAATAGATAGAATAAGCGCGATCGTTTGAACGTGACATTTGAGACAGAAGTGCATATAGCAATGTTTATATACTTGGGTCGATTTTCGACTCCTGGAGTGGAAGTCTCTACATTGATAGCGATGCGTCCTGTCATCGCAAACGTCTACTAGAAGGTGATGCAGCTAGACAGTTGTATATTTGCATCTCTTTACTTATCGACGATTGTCGGTCGTAATTCATCGCTATTCATGTAGAGAGTGTAGAGACTACCGGCCCTGGGGTGGAACTCTCTACATTAATAGCGATGCGTCCTGTCATCGCAAACGTCTACTAGAAGGTGATGCAGCTAGACAGTTGTATATTTGCATCTCTTTACTTATCGACGATTGTCGGTCGTAATTCATCGCTATTCATGTAGAGAGTGTAGAGACTACCGGCCCTGGGGTGGAACTCTCTACATTAATAGCGATGCGTCCTGTCATCGCAAACGTCTACTAGAAGGTGATGCAGCTAGACAGTTGTAGGTAAATTTCACCTCTTTTCTTATCGACGATTATCGGTCGTAATTCATCGCTATTCATGTAGAGAGTGTAGTGACTACCGGCCCTGGGGTGAAAGTCTCTACGTTGATAGCAAAGCGTCCTGTCATCGCAAACGTCTAGTAGACGGAGATGCAGCTAGACAGTTGTTATCTGCATCTCTTTTCTTATAGACGATTATCGGTCGAAATTCATCGCTATTCATGTAGAGACTACCGGCCCTGGACTATCACTAGTGTTCTTTGATACGGTTTCTCTACCTACGCATTAACAACCTTTTTTTAAATTTATAATCTTACATAATATAAAACAAAGTCGCTTGCCGTCTGTATACTTAGATCTTTTAAACTACGCAACGGATTTTAATGTAGTTTTTATCAATAGATAAAGTTATTCAAGAGGAAGGTTTAAAGTTGCGGACTCACCGCGGCGTTGTGCGATCTGCGGGCGCGATCTCAGTACATTTCAATTGTTTTCTTATCGCGTTCGGTGTGAACCAGTCTATACAAATACTACTGCGCTATCTGATCGCTACCTAGATCGCGCACTCAGGACGCCGCGGTGTGTCCGTACCTTAAAACAAGGATTAAACGTGGGAAAAGCCGCGGGGCGCAGCTAGTATAATAAATACAACATAAAGTAGCAAGATAAGTATAAAGTTCGCCCAATGGTCATCGATGATGTCTGCCTACCACAGAATCAGTTGCTTTCAAAACTCCGGATTGTAGAGTTTTGAAAGTCACTACACTGTACGCGTTACATTATGATTTCTACAGGTGGTAGGAGTATTATGTCGATGTTTCGCCTGACTTTTTTTTTTTTTTTTACTGAAGATAAGCAAGTGTTTGACCACTATCTCACCTGATGTTAAGTGAAGATGTGATCGACGATGTATTACGCTTGCCTAGAAGATACCTGTTCACTCGCGATTTGAAGACCCCCGGATTGTACTTCACAGGAAACACAAATTCTGGCAGGGAATTCCATTCCTTTAAATTGGTAGCAAAAAGTAGCTTAACACCATTAACGAAGAAAATCTGCCGTCATAACCTTACGCCTTATGGTGTTCCGGATCCAACTCACAGCCCTTAAGAGTTAGACCGTTCTAGGCGTACCGTGTTCACCATCTTCGACCACATCATCGCTCACAACCAGGCGAAGTAGGGGTCAACGCTAGCCTATCAGATAAAATATTTTAAGATCGTTTAAAAAACAAAAAAACCGATTTCCAATGTCACGCTAGTGAATTTTCAGCCGATTTACAAAAAAAAGGAGGCTCTCAATTCGTCTGTATGTTTTTTTGTGTGTATATTACGTGATTATTCCGTCAATTGTGAACCGATTTGAATGATTATTTTTTTTATCGGTAGGGTACGTTTCTTAGGTAGTCCCATTGTAATTTCATCGAGATCTGATAAGTATCTCCAGAGATATAACGATAAACGTCTCAAACTTGCTACTGAAATTGACTCGCGGGGCATGGAAGTCGGTTGTTTTAGTTTTTACCCGACTACAGCGAAGCAAAAAGGAGGGTTATGTTTTTTACCGGTATGTGGGTATGTATGTATGTAAGTATGTATGTATGTATGTATGTATGTATGTATGTATGTTTGTATGTATGTTCATCTGTTACCTCATAACTTCTAAACTACTTATCATAATTTGACAAATGAGGTGTCGTTGGACGCGTCTTATTTGTTTGCTGATTATAGGCGTATGTGACGTCACAACAAATTGAATGTGGCGTCCTCTAGAGGGCATGAAGTCCGGAACTAATAAAAAATTTCACCACACCCCATTGTGTGTGGTATCGTTGAATAGGGATTTTAAAATGAAGATAGGGTTTAGTACATCGTATTTTTGTCGGGCGTAGCGTTGGCGAGATATATCCCGCCGAAGTCAAGAAAACTAATTTTTACCCTACGGCGTCGCAAAGAAGCAGTTGAGAGGGTTATGTGTTTGTTGATCGCTGTGTATTTATGTAAGTATATTGACATGTATATATGTATACAATTATGCAAAAACCCCAAAATGCTTTGAATAACAAATAAGTTCAAAACCTAAAACCCGACTACTGAAAGATCACACTCTAAAAAGTATGAAACAAGAAAATATTCTCACCTGAGATCGCTATGTATAAACTATTCAATATGTATCGTGTATTATATAAACAACTTACTTTTAATAAATATTTTATTGTTTTTCATATTTATTCTGAGTGGCGCTCAGAGGATAGCTGTGTTCGTATGTCCGTCCGTCGTGGCTGTGTAACCGTAACAAAACAATACACTCTGCAAAGTAGCATACGACGGGTATCCACTGAGCACCACTAAGAATATTTATGAAATTCATAGTTTGTACATATCTCAATTAAATTTAAATGAGACCACCTGCGAACTATATCGAAATAAATTATTCCCTTTCAAATAAAAAAGAATTTTCCAAATTGTTTCAGGCGTCTTCGCGTAATTGGTAAACATACATAAAAAAAAAGTTCTGACGAATTGAGAACGTCCTCCTTTTTTGTGTAGTCGGTTAATAAGATATCATCATAATAAGGAACAGGCAAGATGTTGAATGTCACATGCGGTGTATTTATTTCACTAGACAATATTATTGGGTTACAGTAATCCAAAGTTTCAGGGTGTGCATGTTACTTATGTGACAAAACTTGGATTCGCTCGATCACGACTTTACTAGACTTTATTATAATATGCACTGTTACCTATTTTACAAGCTTTTATTTAACTTGCAATGTATGTAATGTAATGCATGTATGTATGCCACCATGTATGTTCGGGTGGAACCCTGGAAGCTAAAGGTACGGACAACCGCAGCGTCCTGCGTGCGCGATCTACGCGGCAATCAGATAGCGCAGTAGTATTTGTACGGACTGGTTCACACTAAACGCAATCAGAAAACAATTGAAAAGTACTGAGATCGCGCCCGCAGATTGCAGGACCATTAATTAGACCTACATCTCGATATCCGATTGGACTAAAATTTGGTGTACTTATGTTTCTTTGGTGACAATACAATGATATGGTACCATGGAGCTCGTCTGATGATGGAAACGGAAGGTAGCCACGGCATCTCTGTGGTAAAACCACATAACACAACCGAGTTTGGGCTCGATAGATTCGTCTTGAGGAGGACTTTATACCTAGATGATAAGTCTGATGATGAAGCTGGAAGGTGGCCCCGGCCTCTCTTTTTATAAACCTTTTATTCGGCGTTTGTTTCACCTGCCTGTACGTGTCCTAGTGATAAAACAACATAACCACACCGAATTTGGGCTCGATTGTTTCATCTTGAGGAGGACTTTACACCTAGATAAAACAACATAACCCCACCGAGTTTGGGCTCGATTGATTTGTCTTGAGGAGGACTTTACACCTACATTATATCCAGGGTCTGATGATGAAGCTGGAAGGTGGCCATGGCATATCTGTGATAAAACAACATAACCCCACCGAGTTTGGGCTCGATTGATTTGCCTTCAAGAGCACTTTACCCATAATCACATCACAATATCCGTAGAATATTTTAAAACATTACGCCTACTCTAAAATACTCAGGTAGTAGTTTATCTGGGACAAGGAACTAAAATGTTAAAAATAAATTCTAGTTAGTATATTGCGGGTAGGTACTTACCTATATTCCCTAAATTTTGAGGCACAGAAGTACAGTAAGTACCTAACCTGTAAAACGGGTAGTGTCTCAAGCTTTTAAGAATATAGGTAACTAGCTGTTACCTGCGGCTTCGCCCGCGTTATTTGTGTCTTTATGAGCATTGAGGTCTAGATCGATGATCTCTTAGACCAAGTCACCATAGATGACCCTTAAATTTTTTTGGTTAGGTTAGTATACGAAGTTGTGCTGTTTAAATGTTTGACTCAACACAACAGTTCCTGAAACATTTCTTACAAAGAAAATAAGGTGAATAGCTGCGCGAGCGTAGCAAGCGCTATTATTGGGCAAGTGAAATTTTTTTATGGCTTTTTATATCCCTGAAAGTTTAATGATCTAATCATCAAGTCTATATAGATGACTCTTAAGTCGAACTCGATATCGTCTATTGTTAAAGTCATTAAAGTAAAAAACCATTATGATTATTGAAGGTTGTACTGTTTCAATTCTTAAACTCGTTTTGATGCATGTGGCTATTAAAATACAAAAAATGCGGAAATATTACCTACAAAGTAGATAAAACAAAGGCTTGCGCGAGCGCAGCGAGCGCTATCAATGCGCGAGCGAAGCGAGCGCGAAAATTTTAATGTCATTTTATGACCCTGACAGTTTTTATGACCTACTAAGTCAACACCGATGACCCTAAGGTTAAACTTGATATCCACTTATTTTAAGGTAAAAATCATTATGATTATTGAAGGTTGAACTGTTCCAATTTATGACATGTTTTGATGAATGTGGCTATTAAAATACAAAAGTTGCTGAAATGTTTCCTATAAAGTACATTTTACAAATGCTTGCACGACCGGAGCGAGCGCTATTACTCCGCGAGCGTAGTAAGCGCTATCGAAGCGCGAGCGAAGCGAGCGCGAAAAATTTTAACGTCATTTTATGATCCTGACAGTTTTTATGACCTACTAAGTTAATACTGATGACACAAAGGTTAAACTTGATATCCACTTATTTTATGGTTAATAATCATTGTGATTATTGAAGGTTGTACTGTTTCAATTTATGGCCTCGTTTTGATGCATGTGGCTATTAAAATACAAAAAAAATGTTGAAACATTACCTTCAAAGTAGATAAAGCAAAGATTCGCGCGAGCGCAGCGAGCACTATCAATGCCCGAGCGAAGCGAGCGCGAAAATTTTTATGTCATTTTATGACCCTGACAGTTTTTATGACCTGCTAAGTCAACACCGATGACCCTAAGGTTAAACTTGATATCCACTTATTTTAAGGTAAAAATCATTATGATTATTGAAGGTTGAACTGTTCCAATTTATGACATGTTTTGATGAATGTGGCTATTAAATTACAAAAGTTGCTGAAATGTTTCCTACAAAGTACATTTTACAAATGCTTGCACGACCGGAGCGAGCGCTATTACTCCGCGAGCGTAGTAAGCGCTATCAAAGCGCGAGCGAAGCGAGCGCGAAAAATTTTAACGTCATTTTATGACCCTGACAGTTTTTATGACCTACTAAGTTAATACTGATGACACAAAGGTTAAACTTGATATCCACTTATTTTATGGTTAATAATCATTGTGATTATTGAAGGTTGTACTGTTTCAATTTATGGCCTCGTTTTGATGCATGTGGCTATTAAAATACAAAAAAAATGTTGAAACATTACCTTCAAAGTAGATAAAGCAAAGGTTCGCGCGAACGTAGCGAGCGCTATCAATGCGCGAGCGAAGCGAGCGCGAAAATTTTTTTTTGTCCTTTTATGACCCTGACAGTTTTATGACCTACTAAGTCAACGCCGATGACCCTAAGGTTAATCTTGATATACACTTATTTCAAGGTAAAAAAATCATTATGATTATTGTAAGTTGTACTGTTCCAATTTATGTCATGTTTTGATGAATGTGGCTATTATATTACAAAAGTTGCTGAAATATTTCCTACAATGTAGATATAACTAATGCTTGCACGACCGGAGCGAGCGCTATTACTGCGCGAGCGTAGTAAGCGCTATCACTTAAAACGAAACTGAAATCACGAAAAATGTTTACGACCTTTTATGACCCTGACCGTTTTCATGACCTACTAAGACAACACTGATGACACAGAGGTTAAACTTCATATCCACTTATTTTAAGGTTAATATTCATTATGTTTATTGAAGGTTGTACAGTTTCAATTTATGGACTCGTTGTGATGCATGTGGCTATTAATATACAAAAGTTGCTGAAATGTTTCCTACAAAGTAGACATAACAAATGCTTGCGAGACCGGAGCGAGCGCTATCACTGCGCGAGCGTAGCAAGCGCTATCGCTGAGCGAGCGAAGCGAGCGCGAATCATTTTTACAACCTTCTGTGACCCTGACAGTTTTTATGACCTACTAAGTTAACACTGATGGCACAAAGGTTAAACTTGATATCCACTTATTTTAAGGTTAAAATTCATAATGATTATTGAAGGTTGTACTATTTCAATTTATGGACTCGTTCTGATGCATGTGACTTTCAAAATACAAAAGTTGCTGAAATATTACCTACAAAGTAGATAAAACAAAGGTTTGCGTGAGCGCATCGAGCGCTATCACTGCGCGAGCGAAGTGAGCGCGAAATTTTTTACGTTTTATGACCCTGACAGTTTTTATAACCTACTTAGTCAATACCTATGTTAAAACACGAATGCTTTTGAAATACTTCCCACAAAGCAGATAAAACACGATGGGCAAGCAAAGCCATCGCGTAAATTGTGATGACTTTTAATGACCCTGACAGTTTTATGGCCTAATTAAGGCACTTATTAAGTTTAGTCATTATCTATGAACCTAAGCTCAAACTTTTATGATTATGCAAACTATATGTAAAGTTAAGAAAAAATATAGGCACCAACACTTAACTGCCGAAAAAAGTATTCCTTGCCCTTTTATGCCCTATTTAATGTCTTTGTACAAAATTTCATCTGAATCGGTCAAGCCGTTTGGCCGAAAAGAGGCCACATATTTACAAAATTCCATAATAAAAATATAGACAACTGAAATTTCGACCCAAAAAATAAGTATTTGTTGCCCTTCTATGTCTTTTTGACTGCCTGTGTACAAAATGTCAGCTTAAATGTTTAACCCGTTTGACCGAGAGTAGGCCACACATTTACAAAGTTCAATTTAAAAATTTTAGACACCTGGACTCGACTGCCAGAAATAAAGTATCCTATGTGATTCTATGCTATACAAACTGTAATATGTATAAAATTTCAGCTGAATCGGTCAAGCTGATTAGCTGATAAGAGGCCACACATTCACAAAATTCAATAAAAAAAATCTAAACACTCAGACTCGATGGCCAAAAAAAAAGTATCCGATATCCTATTCTGCCCTATGAACTGTCTTTATACAACATTTCAGGCAAATCGATCAAGCCGTTTATTCGAGAAGAGGTCTTATATTTACAAAATTCAATTAAAAAAATCTGGACCCCCTGACTCGATAGCCTAAAAAAAAGTATCCTATATCCTATTCTAACCTATGAACTGTCTTTATACAACATTTCAGGCAAATCGGTCAAGCCGTTTATTCGAGAAGAGGTCTTATATTTACAAAATTCAATTAAAAATATCTGGACCCCCTGACTCGATAGCGAAATAAAAAGTATTCTATATCCTATTCTGCCCTATGAACTGTCTTTATACAACATGTCAGGCAAAACGGTCAAGCCGTGTATTTGAGAAGAGATCTTATATTTACAAAATACAATTAAAAATATTTGGACCCTCTGACTCGATAGCCAGAAAAAAAGTATTTTATATTCTTTTCTGCCTTATGAACTGTCTTCATACAACATTTCAGGCAAATCGGTGTAGCCGTTTATTCGAAAAGAGGTCCTTTAGTTACAAAATTCAATTTAAAATATCTGGACCCCCTGACTCGACAGCCAGAAAAAAAGTATCCTATATCCTATTCTGCCTAATGAACTGTCTTTATGCAACATTTCAGGCAAATCGGTCAAGCCGTTTATTCGAGAAGAGATCTTATATTTACAAAATTCAATTAAAAATATCTGGACCCCCTGACGCGATAGCCAGAAAAAAAGTATCCTATATCCTATTCTGCCTTATGAACTGTCTTTATACAACATTTCAGGCAAATCGGTCAAGCCGTTTATTCGAAAAGAGGTCCTTTAGTTACAAAATTCAATTAAAAATATCTGGACCCCCTGACTCGATAGCCAGACAAAAAGTATTCTAAATCCTATTCTGCCCTATGAACTGTCTTTATACAACTTGTCAGGCAAATCGGTCAAGCCGTTTATTTGAGAAGAGATCGTATATTTACAAAATTCAATTAAAAATATTTGGACCTCCTGACTCGATAGCCAGAAAAAATGTATCCTATATCCTATTCTGCCTTATGAACTGTCTTTATACAACATTTCAGGCAAATCGGTCAAGCCTTTTATTCGAAAAGAGGTCCTTTAGTTACAAAATTCAATTAAAAATATCTGGACCCCCTGACTCGATAGCCAAAAAAAAAGTATCCTATATCCTATTCTGCCTTATGTTCTATCTTTGTACAAAATTTCAGCCCAATCGGTCAAGCCGTTTGACCGTGAAGAAGTCCCAAACAAACAAACAAACAAATAAACAAACTGACTTTCGCATTTATAATATTGGTGTTGATTACCTACCCAAAATACGTACTAAAATTTATTTTTAACATTTTAGTTCCTTGTCCTAGATAAAAGCTTGTTTTTAAAAATATTTAATAAGTACTTTTAATTTGTTTTTGAGGAGATTGTTGAAAGTTCATACTTTTTACAAATAACCAAAGAAAAAAATTAACAAAAATTATAAGGACCAGTAGGGACTAAATTAAAAAAAATTACCTTTTACAAAAAATTATTTAAGACCCAAAGTCATTTCACCGTCTCCACAGCAACCTCTGTTCCACAGCGTGAAGAATGTTATAAAGTGGGTAGGTACAAAAAACAAAAATATCTCTATCGGCCTTCCTCAGACGTGATAATTAGTTGATATAAAATCCGCTCTGATATATAGACAAACACGGTTTTCTAATCCACGGGATGGTAGAAAGGTCTGGGACCATTCCCAGATAAATGTTTAGGAGGTTGATACATTATTTGGTATATTTTATAGCCTATTGCCATAGAAAAGATAGGTAATAATACTACATTGCGTAACATCATAGTTATTACGGTTACGATAGGGTACATGCACAGATTATAGAACTAAATACTTATTATAATACAACAAAATTTTGTGATATTTTATTGTTCACACCACCTTATCTACACCACTATTATTAAGAAGTAAAGTTAATAACGTTTGATGTAAGATGTGATATTCAAAAACATCCGTTCGAAATAGAAAAAGTAAATTATAGCATTTTTTTTATTTCAGATTATAGAACTAAATACTTGGTTATATCTCTTTTTCAAAATGTTGTGATATTTTATTGTTCACACCACCTTATCTACACCAATATTATTAAGAAGTAAAGTTTATAACGTTTGATGTAAGATGTGATATTCAAAAACATCCGTCCGAAATAGAAAAAGTAAATTATAGCATTTTTTTTATTTCAGATTATAGAACTAAATACTTGGTTATATCTCTTTTTCAAAATGTTGTGATATTTTATTGTTCACACCACCTTATCTACACCAATATTATTAAGAAGTAAAGTTTATAACGTTGGATGTAAGATGTGATATTCAAAAACATCCGTCCGAAATAGAAAAAGTAAATTATAGCATTTTTTTTATTTCAGATTATAGAACTAAATACTTGGTTATATCTCTTTTTCAAAATTTTGTGATATATATATAGAGCGAATGCAAATGATAATAAATTTCACCAACTCGAAGTCGAGTCGTCTCGATCTTTTATGAAATGTAGCATGGAGTGAATGAAAATGTATAATCCCTCCACAATTAAAAATACATTTATTGACATATCCAGTGATTTAGGTAAATAACTCATTGTCAGCGGCTTCCTTACTTCCCTTTGAGTATAAGTACAGGCTGTATACTTAAAATTACTTCCATAGTATCCATTAGGTACTGAGGACAGTTTCTAGGAAAGTTGTTAGCATTTTAGACTCCTTCGTAGAAAACGATAGAATAATATTTTCTTTCAAGTACTTACTTATACTATCTAGATATCTAGGGCGTAGTACTATTATTATTCTGTGTATCTAGTTCTTAGTAAATACGAGAATTGAAATCTCGTGAGATTGATGAATTAAATAGTTCATATTTAAATAAAAACCGATTTCACAGTAGAATACGAAGATGCTATATTGCACACCAAATACAACAAAAGTAACAGAAAACAGTACATTAAAGGTACGGACACACCGCAGCGTCCTGCGTGCGCGATCTAGGCGGCGATCAGATAGCGCAGTAGTATTTGTACCGACTGGTTCACACCAAACGCGATTAGAAAACAATTGAAAAGTACTTAGATCGCGCCCGCAGAACGCAGGACGCCGCGGTGTGGCCGTACCTTTTGACTCTCTTTTGCTTGTTACCCGACTGCGCGACGCAAAGGAGAGGTAATGTGTTTATCAGTCTATATATGTATGTATGTATGTATGTATGTATGTTTGTTCCTTTGTGGCACACTAGAGACCTAACGCGTGGGCCGATTTTGATAATTGGCACGTCAATAGATTCGCCATGCTAGCGCGAGTGTCAACAAAAACATAAAAAATTGAAAAATTCAAAATGGCGGATTTCAGACGCCAAAACTTGGGGTTCATAAAATTTTTTTTTTCAAAACCTATGGAGTGGGGTATCGAATTAAAGGTCTTAAAATGGAGATTCAAAATATATTTATAACAAATAATTTATGATCGTACAAATCGAAAAAAAAAACGATTTTTCATGCCGCGTTAGTCACTTTCAGTAACAAGTTTGCGGTGCTTATCTCTGAAGTTACTTATCAGATCTCAATAAAATTACAATGAGACCAAACGAAAATCATATTAACACAAACAAAAAAAGAATTTTCCAAATCGGTTTGAACAAAGAATTGATGGAGTTAGGTAACAAACAACCTCTTCCTTTTGGTATAGTCGTTTAATAGTACGGAATTTGCCGTCCTTTACTTAACTAAAAAGTGTAAAATAAAACATTAAATTAAAAAATCAAAAAACCCGCCTGCGCAAAAAGTGAAGAGTTAAAAAACGAACTGAAAAGAAAAAAACAAGTAAGTCTAGTAGTTTAGACTTCTGTTTAGGGATATCAAAAAACTAAATCCATTTAAATTCTTTCTCGGTCGATACACTCATAAAATAAATTATACATTGTTATATGGAATAGAGAGACATTAACAGTCGGGACACATTAATCCCCATTCGTTAAGCCATTAATGTGTCCCGACTGTTAAAGTCTCTACATTCCATATAACAATGTATAATTTATTTTATGAGTGTATCGACCGAGAAAGAATTTAAATGGTATAGTTTTTTGATATCCCTAAATTTATTTCTACCTTATTTTACCACTGTGTGCCCTTGCCTGCCAAGAGGTTGCCGACCGCTGGCTTAGAGCAATCTCTACCAGACAACCTTTAACAAAATCTTTATTACGTCAATAAGACAAGTACCTCATAAATGCTTGGTGCGATCGAGATTAGAACCTAGGACTATGAGATAAGATTATTACTTAAGTTTTTTAATGTTTTCTGAATGGTGTTCAATTAAGAGTTATTCTATTCTGTTCTGTTCTGTTCTGTTCTGTTCTGTTCTGTTTTGTTCCGTTCCGTTCCGTTCCGTTCCGTTCCGTTCCGTTCCGTTCCGTTCCGTTCCGTTCCGTTCCGTTCCGTTCCGTTCCGTTCCGTTCCGTCTATTCTATTCTATTCTATTCTATTCTATTCTATTCTATTCTATTCTATTCTATTCTATTCTATTCTATTCTATTCTATTCTATTCTATTCTATTCTATTCTATTCTATTCTATTCTATTCTATTCTATTCTATTCTATTCTATTCTATTCTATTCTATTCTATTCTATTCTATTCTATTCTATTCTATTCTATTCTATTCTATTCTATTCTATTCTATTCTATTCTATTCTATTCTATTCTATTCTATTCTATTCTATTCTATTCTATTCTATTCTATTCTATTCTATTCTATTCTATTCTATTCTATTCTATTCTATTCTATTCTATTCTATTCTATTCTATTCTATTCTATTCTATTCTATTCTATTCTATTCTATTCTATTCTATTCTATTCTATTCTATTCTATTCTATTCTATTCTATTCTATTCTATTCTATTCTATTCTATTCTATTCTATTCTATTCTATTCTATTCTATTCTATTCTATTCTATTCTATTCTATTCTATTCTATTCTATTCTATTCTATTCTATTCTATTCTATTCTATTCTATTCTATTCTATTCTATTCTATTCTATTCTATTCTATTCTATTCTATTCTATTCTATTCTATTCTATTCTATTCTATTCTATTCTATTCTATTCTATTCTATTCTATTCTATTCTATTCTATTCTATTCTATTCTATTCTATTCTATTCTATTCTATTCTATTCTATTCTATTCTATTCTATTCTATTCTATTCTATTCTATTCTATTCTATTCTATTCTATTCTATTCTATTCTATTCTATTCTATTCTATTCTATTCTATTCTATTCTATTCTATTCTATTCTATTCTATTCTATTCTATTAGAAACAAAGGTGACTACTGACTATTTAACATAGCTCAAAAGTCGATAGATGAAATTGTTATTAGTTAACACGTAGAACAGAGTGCCTAGTGCGAGTTTAGATTAGATTACTTTACTTACTCGATCATGTTAAAGTAAACGATGATTTGTATGCAAATAACAATGTTACCTATTATACACACAAGATGGCGCTTTTCAATCCCATACAAATCTGCGATTTCTGCAACGTGATCAAATAAGGAAAGGGGTTAGGATGTCGCTGAAGTAAATCGATATAAAGGAACTAAGCTCTAGGCACTCTATACTGTATTCCAGTAACAAAACTACTTACGGTTAAGTAAGTAAGTACTTAGATTACCTTCTAGGTATTGGGTAAGCTGATACAGTACAGGTGCAAGTTTACGTAATGGTTCTGAACTTCACTATAAATTATAATAACTATATAAATATTTATGTTATTACTGGATGTGGATATGTCTTTATAAGCCACCGCCTTCCATTATTGTAATTATTTCTCTCCATGGTTGTCTGGCAGAGATCGCTATAGCGATACGACCGCATATTGACGCTGTTATAAGTTTCACAGTACTGCTGTATTTGTTAGTGTTCGGTACCTTACAAAGAAATAATTTAAGATATCTTAAATTATTTCCTTGTAGTTCCGCTATATGATAAAAAAATTGCCTTTATAACATCGTTTATAAAACTAAAAGAACCGACTTCAACTGCCGCGTTAGTCATTTTCAGTACCATGTTTGAGGTATTTATTTCCATATCCCTGAAGATGCTGACACTGAGATCTGATCTCAATAAGATTTTAATGGGTGGTCTAATTTAAATTTCATTGAGATCTGAAGGAGAATTTTTCAATTCGGTCCAGGCGTCTTTGAGTAATAGAGGAAAATACCTACTTTAAAAAAAAAGAAACCGAAGAATTGTGAACCTCCTCTTTTTTGAAGTCCTTTAAAAGGAACCTCCTTTAAGAACACTTTATTGTGTTGTAAAATTTTATAAAGCCTTGAATTTTTAGTTTAGTTTTACCAGACTTAGTCACTATTGTAGTGAATACTTATAGGTATGTGGTTTATGGTTTTACCTGTCCCGATGTATAGGAATGTTTGTTTAGGTATGTATATTATATATGTATGTATGTAAAGGCGCCACCAATTTATGGTGAATATACCATCTACCCGAGCGATTTGCTTCTTCGTTCATCATACGAACAAGGAATGGAATACCCTGCCTAAGTCTGTTTCCGGTTAAGTACAATTTCGGGGTCTTTAAAATCGCGAGTGAATCATAGACCTATACCTATATATATTGGTTTAACTCTATGGAGTGAATAAGTATCTTCTGGTTAAGCACACTCTATCATCGATCGCATCATCACTTAACATCAGGTGAGATAGTGGTGTAAAAAAAATGTTCGATTGAGCCGAAAGTTTCATACACAAGTAAATTAATAATAGTGATTTGAGTGCCCGGTGGCGTAATCGGGAGAACGGTCGGCTTTGATGCCGTGGTACCGAGTTCAAACCGCCGTGCACCAATAGATTTTTCTATCGAAAAATGTATGTGCGCTTCTCAGAGTGGCCCTCCGGTTAAGGAAAACATCGTTAAAAAACCAAACCATCAACCCCCGCATGGTGGTAGGACACTAGTGTCCGCCTGGCCAGCTACCACCCTCAAGTTAGAAAATTTGGTACCAAACATCTAATGTGTTCCGGCAGCTGTCCTTTAGAGCCAGTTCCCATTCTAGGCCTAGCGTGCTTACCATTTTCGACCGCATCATCACTTACCAACAGGAGAGATAGTGGTCAAACGCTAGCCTTTAGAGTTTGACCATTATCTCACCTGTTGGTGATGATATAAGAAAAAAATGTATGACAGCTAGATTGTACCATAAAATTGCATTGTCACGTGTCATCCGTCTAAAATCAAGGCAATGATCGAGCTGATTTCATGATGGAGTCTGAAGGTATCCATAGGATCTAAAAACACGTGATAAACCCGCCGAGCTTGGTCTCTCTGGATTTGTCGGAGTAGTTCCGTGTCTGATGATGAAGTCGGAAGGTGGCCTTAGTAACTCTGTTGTAATGAAACGACGTAACCCCGTCGAGTTTTGGCTCGTTCGATTTATAGAGTCTGAAAAGTTTGTTTAATTAATTTAAGATCGTTTACAAAACCGACTTCACATGCCGTGATAGTGAAAATATCCACTAGTCATAATCATACCGTCAAGGTATCAACTTTGTTTATATTGTTTATCTCCATATCTCCGGAGATAATATTCATATCTCGATCATATTGGAATAGGACCAAACGGAAGGTATAATCTCTCAAACAAAACAATAATTTTTCAAATCGGTTAAGATTTAACGGAGTTCTGAGGTAACAAACAAAAAAAAAACAGTCGAATTGAGAACCTCCTCCTTTTTGTAAAGTCAGTTAAAAAGTTCTTTATATATTGAACAATTTAAGCATACTTAACTGCTGTGTAAGTTAAACAAAGTACTTACTAGAAACTGGACTACATAAGTAACATTAAATGGTAACTGTACATTATTTTAATTTCAAAACGTAATTATTAGGAACAAGAGCAAGCAAATGGGAACTCGGTGCAATCTATGGGAAACACATTAATGGAATATTTTTCTATTAGAATTTTAGAGACCATTGGTATGGTTTACTTATATTATTTTTGGTACCTCTGCTTATTTAATTTCGTTATAAGTTTTTTTTTAATCTGTAAAAACTTATAACTGTGTACATGTCGCAGGCAGATAAGACATTAGTACGAGTTTTTATCGTAAACGCTTTTGACAGATCTCACATAGTTTTTGACTTATTCTGGCTCCCTGATTGGTCTAAATTTAGCGAAGTGTAGTAGTAACCACTAGAGGTGCTGTACTGTTTTTCATACAAAATTTGTTCGATATACGATATCGATTTTGGTATGAAAACTCGTACTAAGGGTACAGGCCTAAGCATTAGCCAGCCAGTTTATCAAATGTTGTAACAAATGCTACGGCTGGATATCATTCAGGAATCTAGTTGAACGGCGCTGTTTAGTAAACAGGCTAGGCTGTTAATTGAACGGCTCACTAAGCTATCTGCCTGCGACTAATACATGTAACACAACAAACATTTTAGTGAAATTACAGGGCATGTGAAACTTGACTTTAACATTTCTTTAGGTTTATCGGGTACAGTGCAGTGACGCACAACATTATAACAATCAAGACATTTGTTTTACATGACACAGTTTCTGTTATAAGTACACGTTATATATAACTTACCATCACGATATACTTAAGACTTCTTGTTTGTTTAGTTACATTTCATAAAAATATCATTTTTTTTATATCTTATAGGCTAGCGTGTGACCACTATCTCGCCTAGTGGTAAGCGAGGATGTGGTCGAAGATGGTGGCCTAGAATACTCTGATTTACAAGGGCTGCCAGAAACATTAACGATTGCTACCTACACAGGAACCTACGTTTTACTCTCTCAAAAAATATATAAATTTATTAGGTGCCAAGTTCACGCTGTCCCCTTGCAAAAAAAATTCACTCTGTCCCCTTACTCATAGCAAGGGGACAGAGTGAACTTTTTTGCCCGGTCTGTCGCCTTGCTACGAATAAGAAGACAGCGTGAACTCTTTTTTCCGGTCTGTCCTCTTGCTACGAGTAAGGGGACAAAAAAAGTTCACGCTGTCTTCTAACTCTTAGCAAGGGGACAACCCGGACAAAAAAGTTCACAGGGGACAGATTAAGGAGACAAACAAAAATAAACCGAAATTAAGCCTTTGATAAAGATTTATAAATATTCACTATCAATGAGGTTTTACCAATTATTTTACCTCAGTTACAGTTTATACAGAAGATCACAATACACTATACATTTACATACTCCAATAATCTTTACAGTTAGAATCCAGGACAGGTGTCCAGAAACCACTTTAACCATCATCCATTAACCAACTTTATTGAATCGTCTCAGGATTCGAAATATTCATGAACAATTCTTAGGAACAACTTCGGTCCGACGCAATAGAAGATGCTCAACGTGCAAGCGAGATAATACATGCAAAATATATTAAGAGTGAAAGAGAAAACAAATATAAAGTCATAAATATCGCACAGCTGGACTCTTGGGTACTTTTTTCTCGAAAAACGAATCTATATGTCGTTTACGAGTACAATCAAGGACAGAAGTACGAAATTATATTTCTCAGAAGGGCCTTTATTTTTAAATTCATTGGCACTGTTGGAAATGGAGACGCCTTTGTGACATATTTAAGACAAAAAATTGGACAATTGATAAGTGAGGACATTGGCGGAAGAAAGCTGGATCGATGAACATCGAAATGAATCTTGTTTTTTGGCCTAGAATGGGAACTGGCTCTTAAAGACTGCTGCCGGAACACATTTGATGTTTGGCGGCAGATTTTCCAACTTGAGTGTGGAAGTTGGTCAGGTGGATACTAGATAGTGTCCTACCACCGGGGTTGCGATGTTTTTCTTCACCGGAGGGTTATTGTGAAATGCGCAAATATATTTTTAATACCACAGAATTATGAATAGTGTAACCTACAACATGTTGATTGCAAAATTATACGGAACCCTTTCTTTTGGCCTCACTAATAGTCAGTACCATACACGTACGACAATGAAAACCCTGTCGTTTAAGAGTAGTAATTCTCTTTGCACTTGTACTAAAAACAAGCCAATAAATTCAAATAGGGTTTGTACGGAACCCTACAGCGTACCCAACACGGCCTTTAACAATATAGTATGTTTTATTAATTATTATCAGGGGTCTATCGATTAGTCACAGCATTATCGGGTTAAGAAGTTATTTATCATTTGTTTTTTTTCGGCGCGGATTAAGTGATGCCCAGAGTGTTTAGGACATCAGAATCTTTTATGGATTTTGGTGAACACTTTTAAAGGGTTGATATTTGATCTTATGATATTTTTGTGATTAATGGGTTATGGTACGGACACACCGCAGCGTCCTGCGTGCACGATTTAGGCGGTGATCATATAGCGCAGCAGTATTTGTACCGACTGGTTCATACCAAACGCAATCAGAAAACAATTTAAAAATACTGAGATCGCGCCTGCAGATCGCAGGACGCCGCGGTGTGGCCGTACCTTTAACGGAAATGGAAAGACACGTGATGATAAGATTATTGTAGCCTTCTTATATAAATCTAGTTCTACGTGCCACGGTATTTTTTTTTGCAGCTAGGCAAGCGTTTAAACACATCTTACCTGATGGTAAGTGACGATGCGGTCGACGATGTAGCACGCTTACCTAGTATATACCTGTTCACTCGTGAACTGAAGACACCCGGGTTGTAGCTATCGGGAAACACAGACACCAGCAAGGAATTCCATTGCTTGGCGATGGCGGAACGTATAATAAATGTTAAATTGGCCGCAGCAGGAGCATGCAAAACTATGGATAGAATTTGATGTTGATGTTACCGATGTTACCGCACTGCGTCTGTTACCTTGAGACATGTAAACATGATGCCCTGTAATTTCATTGGAAACTTTGTCATTCAAACAAAAAAATCCTATGTTACGGCCGAATATCTAACAAAGTCACCCCAGGTGGACTTGCAGAAGTCATACTATAACAAAAGTGTATTTAGTGTAGGTAATTAATGTTACATTCGAAGTGATCAAATCTTAGATAAATTATTAAACGAAGCCCTGGGTGTCTTAAAATCTTAATTACTTCAATAAGAACCCACAAAACAAACTCAAGCTAGTTCGAAGCTAGTTCTAAGTAAACCGATAGAATAATTTATTAACTTAAACACAACCACTTAAACCTTTCCCAGCCGCCGCTATGTGAATAAGCGATCACTTTTATTAACTTAGATAACGCTAAGTTAGAGAAAATTTAACTTGAAAAGGCGTAAAACGGGGTATTGGGTTCCGTGGATAATAATATGAATTATGAAAGTAAGATTTTGTGTGTTTGTTGCTCCATCCAAACAGAAACGGCTGGACGAATTGAAGCACACAGATAGCTGTAAAATGTATTATAAAATGGAGGGTTTTTTACAGAAGCCGATGGCGCGGGAGGCAACTATTTTTAAATTTGAGATTACGTGACATTATTTTATTACTTATATTTGAGACATGGCCTCGACATGTACATGGGCATAAGTTATGCTATTCCACCTGGGGTGTTACCAACAGTTTGTCAGCTTAAAAACCGTGAACTAGAAATGGGTTAACAAGGTTGAACATTGGAAAACATTTCTAGTTTCAAGAGATTTCAAAGTTTACGGTATAGTGTGAAGTGATATCTATAGTATATTTACTTTGGTATTTCTGTAAACGCAACACTTGTTTTATAAATCGATAAAAACAAAATCTATGCATGGGTTTTCAATTATTAAGTACATAGTTACGGTGTTCAACAACCAAGACAAGCAAATAGCTTGCCTAATGGTAAGTAATGCCGTCTGTCTATAACAGATAGTGTGGCATACAAACCTCTGGATTGGCAGAAATTGCGCGTGAAACACCGAGCCCATACCTTGCCAGTTGTCATGCATCCATGATATTAAGTCTCACGTGCACTGTAGTTTCACAGGGATCCATTGTGTCATAAAATCCAACAGAACCCTAAAATAAACGTTTTGATTAGAGTAAAGTGTCACAGGCAATGGAATTTATGTTAATCATGTATGAAAAAAAAGAAACAGTACTCGTACGCTTTTTTTCTTCTTATGAGAACAGTAGTTGTTGTATTTCTAACCCCCGATGAAAAAAGAAGGGCTGATGTAAGTTTGACTTGTGTATATGTTTATGTGTGTGTCTGTCTGTGGCATCGTTGCGTCCAAACGTATTAACGAAATTGATTTAGGTTTTTTAGGGTTTCGTAGTCCTGACAAGGAACCCTTATAGTTTTGTCATGTCCGTCTGTCTGTCAGTCTGTCTGTCTGTCCGAGGTTTTGCTAAGAGACCGTTAATACTAGAAAGCTGTAATTTGTGGGGGTATGTAAATAAATGACGCCGACAAATTGCTGAAATAAAATTTTGAAAAATATTTTTTTGAGTGTAGCTCCCCTATACATATAAGAATTGGGGATGAATTTTTTTTTCAACATCTACCCCATCGTGTGGGGTATCGTTGAATAGGTCTTTTAAAATGACTTAAGGGTTGCTAATACCATTTTTCGATTGAATGCTCCATTTACGAAATATTAAACTTTAAAGTGCAAATTTTTGTTCCAGTAGGGCGTCCCCCCCCCCCCCCCCCTAAAAGCTAAACTGCTGTCTTGAATAGCGGTTAAGATTTAAAACTTTATTAGCTTAGCAGTAATAGTCGTTGAACTTGGGTGTTGGATAATTTTGTACCTAATACAAAATCCTGAGAATAAATCCTTTAAAGTGACAAAGACGGGGAGTACCTTGTTGCTTGTTTATAACGGGTAAAGACTTGCAATGAATAACAGGCTACTACGGAACCCTACACTGCGCGTGGCCTGACACGCACTTGGCCGGTTATTTATAAGTGTCTTAATTGAGAGTGTTCTTAGCTTTGTTTAATGAAAATCCGTTTAGCCGCTTTAAGAATATGAGCTTTTTTCTAGATGATGACGCTATGAAATCAACTTTCATAGGTCTGATCAATTCAAAGTTCGGTATCCTCTTACTTCAACGATATTTTAAGAACATGGTAGCATTGACCTGGTGCTGGGACATCTCCTGGAATGTTTGTAATAATTTTAATAACACGCAGCTTGCAAGTTTTCAGGTGAAAATGTGTTTTCTAGACAAGCGTTGTACCTAAATCGTGGAACAATACCATCGCACTGTTAGGTCAAATGGTAGTCAAATACTTAATTTTTTACTTACTTACTTACCTAATTATCAAGATTTTCAAAAAAATACCGGCCAAGTCGAGTTGGACTCGCCCACCGAGGCTTCCGTGCCATCGTTGGTAGGTACCAATTAAGCTAGACCTCTAAATTGTATGAGCGCTCATACATCTCAGAGGTCTGTCTTGATTGGCGTTAACTATGTATGTATGGGGACACGCTTTAATTTTCAACTTTTTTTTATTTTTGGAATTTTTCCTTTATTAGTGCTGTAAGACCTTACTTCTTGCCAAATTTCATAATTCTAGGTCAACGGGAAGTACCCTATAGGTTTTCGACCCAAAACCTAGATCGGTTGAGCTAGAATTGTCAATTTTGGTCAAAAGCATTGTCTTACGTCTATGTCTCTCAAGTAAAGGAAAAATTCCGAAAAATAAAAAAAGTTGAAAATTATGGTAAATTTTGGTACTTACAATTTTCGCGAAAATCAAAATTTGCCCATATCTTTTTATCGTGTTGACTTAGGACCATGATTTTTATACACCCAATAGGGACTATAGACTTCAGTATCTGGTATAAATTTCAACTTGCTAGGTCTACTCGTTCCTGAGAAAATCGGTGGTGACACACGGACAGACTGACAGACAGACAGACAGACGGACAGACAGACAGACAGACAGACAGGCAGACAGACAGAAAGACAGACGGACAGAAGGACAAGAAAGTGATATTATTAGGGTTCCTTTTTTACCTTTTGAGGTACGGATCCCTAAAAATAGGCTACAGTTACAGTATAGTCTTTATGTAATACTAAACATAGATACTGGATATGAATGGGTAATTGTAAACTGTCCCACGAGTATTGTTTACAGAATGTGGATATGTCACCTCGGCACATTTGCACGTGCACTTTAAGCACTAGCTAATTTTAAGCAGAAAATGCTTCATTTTGTAAGGCTCAGAATACAGAAAAACCCAGAAACCGCATACTAGCGCTATTTCGGGCGACGCTCTGTGTCCTAAAACTGATTCGAAAATCCGCGCGCTTCCCTTTTAGCCCGTGTAAAGTTGCTTACTAGACTTACGCCGTAACTATTACATAATCGGTGACTAGGTTAGCTTTATTACAGGAAGGAACTGGCACTAGATGGCTTTATAAAACACGATTTGACGTTTATAAAATACATTATCTATGCAAAGAAGACACATACCGGGTAACGTAAGCGAGTGAAGCTACACTATTTAAAAGTAGTTTTAGTGCCTTAACTTTAAGGTGAGTTTACGCCCTCTGGATAATTCTGTATTCTGAGTTTGTAAGAAATGTCATGTGAATGAAAAATGTTGAGCAATTCGAGATTTCGTAGGCAGGTGTGATGCAGTGACGGATTCAGCAATCCAGAGTAAGGATTATAGATATGGAGATATAGAGTTGAAGATAATTAATTATAGATATAGAGATATGGTAGATACGGAGAAATTGTAGGTATTATGATATGATTTATTTTATGGTTTTAGACGTGTATATGCTTAAATTAATACTGCCTTTAGACTGAATACACTCTTTAAACTTTGACGGGTTTTGCCACTGTTCATATATACCTATACAGTATAGGTATCATTTTATATAAGTACTTATGCATAAAATAACACATACTTAGTGGACCTTAGTAGTAGTATTTATTAGTAGTATGTAACATATAAAAAGTTCTAGGGCAACAAACGCGGGCATAGATTTTATAATTAAACAATGATCCAAATATACACAATTTTCTGCTTAAAAATGTCTAAAGACTTAACCGCAACACTCAACTCTACAATACTCCACGTCTTTTTAAAATGACTCAACAAAAAGTCAAGAAGTGTGACACTGCAATAATAATATATCAAAACTCGACCGCAACCACACATTCAGCTTCCCATTTAAAAAGTAAGTTAAAAGACTCGCACTTGACCACTTAAATTATTCAAGTTAAGGTCAAATACTTCGCGCGGTAATTTCAACGGGCGTTCATAACGTTGACTCATATTGTTATTTCATTATAAATGCACAAAATGTCTTAATTAAATGATCGAAACCGGCATAATAACTCAGAAAAAATACACAGCCTCCTTCGCCGGTTCTTGTATCGTCCCTCTCTTTCTTTCATATGAGAATCCATGCTGCTTCTCATTTTGCTCCAGACTAACATGTAAATTGTTCTTTTTACGAAACGCCCAGCTCGAAAAGGTAACACATGCATTGCACCGCAGCGAGTATCAAATTTATTTATTTTGCGGTAAGGTTGTATATCCAGCTGTTCAGTTTTTAATGAGACGTTTGGTGCATTGAGAAGATGATCAAGTTATCTCTCTCAGACAAAACAAAATACAGCACAAGTCCTTTGAGCTTTCGAGTATAGTTGCTTCGCCACGATTGCTTTTTTAGCCCTGTCCCTTTTCTCGGAGTATTTCATTCGTAAAACGGGTTTGATCTTCGAATCGTTTTAATAATGTTTTTTTGAGTTAAAATAGACTTTATTTTTGTTTGTTTTAAGGGGTTGTTTTGTGTGGAAATGACAATGTTTTATGTCACCGTGAAGATGTCGCTGTCACGTCGAGCTGATGAGGTTTGCCTTTTTATTGAGAGATGTAATGCACTCGGTCTTGTTGCGTACGGGTTCAAGCAACTAATAAATGATTCATAGGGTACCTATTACAAGTGACGTGATTTCACGCGTACTGTCGACAATATGGACATTCTTTTGTAAGTGATAGTATGTCGGCAGATCTGAAGGGGTCTGTTTCTTATCGTATTGTGGAAGTATGTACTTGCCTGGCTCGAGTGCTAAGTGGGTAAACATTGTTGGTGTTTCTCGAGAATCTATTTTTGGATTGCAGTTTCTTTTAGTGTGGATTTTATTAAGTTGCATGTGAGCTAGGGCAGTTGCAACTTTGATATTTTTTTCTTGAATAAAATTAATAGCAAAAATAAACCTAATTAGGTTGTTGTGTACTTTATCGGCGATTAGCTTGAACGAAACTCTTGATATCCTCAAAATTATGTCAATAAATCAACAAAAATTCAGAAGTTGTACTGCAGACTCAACAAAACTTTGGACGATACTCTAAAAAAATAAACTGGCCAAGTGGAAGGCGGACTCGCACTCGTAGGGTTCCGTAACACAGTTGAGTATTTATTAATTATCATTTTTCGCCAGCAAAAAAATTACTTTGCTTTTCATAGTGTTTGCATGAAAAATAAATAAAACTGGCCAAGTGCAAGTTGGACTCGCACTCGTAGGGTTCCGTAACACAGTTAAGTATTCCATAACTATGATTTTTCGCAACTACAAAATTAACTTTGTTTTTCATAGTGTTTGTATGAAAAACAAAGTTATCTTTGCGGTCGCCATATCTCTAAAACTGCTGACTGTATCTCGTTCAAACCAATTTTCGTTGTTAGTTTTTATTGAGATCTACACCATATATTTTTATTACATTTTTTCACTCCTATACTTTAAAAGTTAGAGGGGGGGGGGGGGGGGGCAATATTTTACCACTTTAGACGCGCCTATCTTTCAAATGATTGACTTTGAGAAAAAATGATTTTAGGAACCTCAATGTCATTTTTAAAGACCTATCCATAGACACCCCACACGTATAGGTTTGAAGAAAAAATGTTTTTGGTTGCAATTCCATGTATGGGATGCCCCCCCTTAAACTTTTATATTTTCTATTTTTGTATAAAAATCAAAAAGCGGTTCACAGAATACATCTACCTACTAAGTTTCAATTCTGTAGTCCTAACAGTTTCGGAATAAAATGGCTGTGACATACGGACAGACAGACAGACAGACAGACATGACGAATTTATAAGGGTTCCGTTCATATTTGCATTTTTGAAAATGTGCTACATCTCAATAACTAATGACTATATCTCGTTCAAACCAATTTTCGTTGAAAGTGTTTATTGAGTACTACAGCAAATATTTTTTTTTAGATATTTCACTGCCTTACTTTAAAAGTTAAAGGGGAGGAACACACATTTTACCACTTTATAAGTGGTGCAAATATAACTTTGTTAGGGTTCCGTAGCCGAATAGCAAAAAACGGAACGTCTGTCTTCGTTTTCGTCATGTCTGTCTGTCTGTCTGTATGTCTTTCCGTCCGTATGTCACAGCCATTTTATTCCGAAACTGTTAGGACTACAGAATTTAAACTTAGTAAGTAGATGTATTCTGTGAACCGCTTTCTGATTTTTATACAAAAATAAAAAATATAAAAGTTTAAGGGGGGGCATCCCATACATGGAACTGAAACAAAAAAAAATTTTTTCTTCTAACCTATACGTGTGGGATGTTTATGGATAGGTCTTTAAAAATGACATTGAGGTTTTTAAAATCATTTTTTCTCAAAGTCAATCATTTGAAAGATAGGCGCGTCTAAAGTGGTAAAATATGTGTCCCCGCCCTCTAACTTTTAAAGTATGGGAGTGAAAAATCTAAAAAATATATATGCTGTAGATCTCAATAAAAACTAACAACTAAAATTGGTTTGAACGAGATACAGTCAGCAGTTTTAGAGATATGGCGACCGCAAAGATAACTTTGTTTTTCATACAAACACTATGAAAAACAAAGTTAATTTTGTAGTTGCGAAAAATCATAGTTATGGAATACTTAACGGTGTTACGGAACCCTACGAGTGCGAGTCCGACTTGCACTTGGCCAGTTTTTTTTATTAAAGACCTATCTATAGACATGCCGCACGTATAGGTTTGACGAAAAAATATTTTTTTGATTTGATACATGGAAATGAAACTAAAAAAAATTTTTTCTGCTCCCTCACAATCTTTTATTTTTCTTATTTTTGTATAAAAATCGTAAAACGGTTTACAGAATACACCTACCTAACAAGTTTCATTTGTGTAGTCTTAATATTTCCGGAAAAAATGGCTGTGACATACGGACGGACAGACATGACCAATCTATAAGGGTTCCATTTCTTGCCGTTTGGCTACGGAACTCTATTTACTACCATATGTTTCTTCACATAACATGAAACGTTAAAAGGTCTACTGCTTTTCAAATCTTTGAAGCCTTAGTCTGCAGACTCAATCAATTATTTCAAAGTACCTGTGTAAGGTAAACCATTAAAGGAAAGACCAGAATACAAATGTAAATGGCTCTGAGCTTGCTACAATGTAAGCTTCCGTTAGTTGTAGTTAAAGTTTCACCTGATTTATTAAATTTGGTCACGAATTGATAAATTAATTCATGGAGAATAAAAAAATTAATGACTCTGAATTTAGAATTTAAATATTTATCTTATAATTGATTTTCAGAATTTGAATCTTCGTACATTAGTTAAGATGTTTTCAATATTTTAGTGAAATTAAATCCATAAATCCTATCGAAAGGGACAATGATCTTATTAATAGTTTTTAAACTAATCATTATTATGTAGTATGTATAATTTCATCCATAACATCTGTAAATTTGGTAGTTATAGTTGTACTATTCATTATTAACCAGCCAATTTTGCTCTAATGTCGCCGCCTATCGTACATTTTTATAATACTTGCTAAAACTAAAACCTCAGATGGTTTTTTCTTTCCGTTCTAAAATTCAAACTGATATTTTAAATTTAGGTGCTTGTAGGCAGATAAAAATTAATGAGGACTAAGATTGTCTTCACTGGCAATGATTACACTGCCAAGGATTCGTTATTCTATATTTGCCTCTAAAGTTCGAGATATAGTGCAGCTTCTGTATGCCCAAGGAATTTTTGTAGATTCCCAGAAGGAGATGGTTGAGTCGTCAGCCACTGTCATCGTTCTACAAACATTTGCTCAGAGGGCTGCGCTTGCTCAAACAGTCAATCGTCAAGTGTTTGCTAGACACTTCACAAATAGATAATTAAAATTATTTAGTCCGTTTCGTTACGTGACCTTTAAATAGCGACACTAATTTTACTTTCGTGTTGATAATTTTCCCAGAATCTGAAACATTTTTTATTTTATTTTAGATCTTACATAACATTTGTATTGCGAATTGGAGATATCTACAGTTAATAAGTATTTTTATGTATTTACTTGATATATCTATTATGCCACCGTCCATGCTTATCATACATTTCACGTCCATGTAAAGGTTGTCTGGAAGAAATTGCTCTTAGCGACAAGACAGCTCACTGTACCTATAATTTACGTTTTTTTTTTCTTTGTAAATTAGTGTCAATAAAGAGTTATTGTATTGTTCTTTATGAATATTAGACTAATATTTTTATACTAATATATTTTATGAATACTAGATTAATTTTATGCTGTGTGCTTTCATTATGTCAGCCAGTAATACCCTTAGTACGAGTTTTCATACCAAACTCGATATCGTATATCGAACAAATTATGTATGAAAAACAGTACAGCGCCTCTAGTGGTGACTACACTTCACTAAATTTAGACCGATCAGAGAGCCAGAATAAGTCGAAATATATGTGAGATCTGTCAAAAGCGTTTACGATGAAAACTCATACTAAGGGTACTTGCACTCTCAATATAATATGTCTTAAGTTTGTAAGCGTATTATCTGTGCTTAGGTTATTTCTAATAACTTATTATATCAGGTTACTATAATCTTCTTTTGGAGTATTAATTTATTTGATGTATTCTTTTGAATATACCTGCTGACATATTTATTTGCGGCTTGTATTTAAATGTTATAACATTTTACATATTTTTAAGTACTCTCACCATTATTATTTAGGTAACTACTGCATCGATTAAAAAGTGTGTATAAAAATTAATTTATTATACAAAATAGTATTTAGAACCATTAAAATAAATAACACATTATAATTAAGATACATTTATATCTAAAAGACCGACGTCAGAAGTCAGTTTCAGTAGCAAGTTTAATATGTCTATCGCCATTTCCCCGGAGATTCTTATCAAATCTAGATAAATTAAAATGGGTCCATTTTTGAGATGAATACCACCAATTTAAAAAGAATCACTCAAAATAGCGGAGTAATCGGCAATCGCACAACAAAGATACAAAAAACATACAGATAAATTAAGAACCTTTTTGGAATTCGATTGATAAAAGAAATATCCTATATAAAATACATAGCTACTAACCATTTCTCAATGTTTGCCAAAGTAACATCGATATAATAGGTAACCTTACTTATAAATACTCGGCACTAAACTGTTTTAGCATGCTTAGTAACTGTAATAAATGCTCCAATTATTTTAAAATTAAGAAACTGTATGAATTAACCCAAACCAAGATTTACTTAGCAGTAACTTTGTATTTGTACAAGATTTTACCGGAAGATCCTTTTTATGACTGTGTGAGATTTAACTTTTCTACCCAATTTATCTACTGTTTATTGTTTTGGTAGAGATAAAACTGTTTTACTACCTGAAGGAGGAATTTTACTTAACAGTTGGCTAACAATAGATGGGGTAGATAGCTTGGGATTGGTCAGCGTTAAAAAATATTGTAATTATTTGAAACTTAACTACAATATTTTTAATCTATGTATGAAACATAGAGGTCATTGATCTTTTTATTTAATCAATTTAAACTAATTAAATTTGTTTATATTTACTCCTTTCTTTAAAATTGATCGTATGTCATTTTTTCGTGTTAATTGAAACGTTAATTAACATGAAACTGTTTGTGTCACACGTTATGCATTAATGTTATGTTCATTTAATTATGAACTCCTATAAATACTTTACTAAACAGACCCAATAAAAATACCTAATCAACGATGCAAATCCATGATTTGTCAATGTTTATGTTAGTGCATCAGTCAGCATAGCACTAAGAAAATGCGATTAAGACATTATCTGGTTAACACTATCCGCGTCAGAGCGGGACGGAGCACAAATACGCCCGCATATAATTTGTACGGAAATAACTTGATGTGTGAGTGGGACGGCGCGATTGAAATGTCAGACTCGACGCGTGCATAATGAGAAATCTGTTGTCTCTTTCGCTCTAGACGTTTTACAGTCGTTTATTGTCATGTTACTGTCTCGTTTCGACGGGCGAGATTGAGATGAGAATGCCGACGGCGCGTTCCAAGTCCTCCCGCTCGCGTATGCTATATCAGTTTGTGCCGCGGCCGTTGCGGACGTCCGTACTCGAGTCCGACCAACTTCAAAAACAATCGCCGTTCATTTTAAATTAAAACATTGACATTTCAATAAGACTCTCGGACAGTGCAAGTGTAGTGACTCGATCTAATTTTTAGCAAGTGCAATTTGACGATTCGCGTGTGAGTGTGTTGTGTCTTATTTATAATTTGATACGAATGGATTGCTTATGCTTGGTCGATATAGTTTGACACGAGATGACCTGACTAATCAAGTTCACAATTGTAAGTAACTTAACATTACACTATATTAATATTTCACTGCAATAACATCGGACTTCAAATATGGTTATAATTCAAAAAGTCTGTTTTCGTGGTATGCACTGCGACATTTTTGAAATCACTAATAAATATTTTTTTGCATTTGTTATTTTGACAATGTGTGACTTTTGAGATGTTCTTTTATTTAGAAAAGTGTAACATGTGGTCTGAAGGAGTGTAATTTTGTACCTGCTCCGGTCAAAGCGAAGGGACTGGCTTTTTGTATGTTTAAAAACAAAGAAATATCCCGGGCCCCGGGGAGCCGGTGTAGCGGTGTAGTCACGTTTTTAGTATTTCCGAGGAATGGCTGATTTATTTTAAGACGGAAAAGGATTTGTTAGAATGAGAAGCTATTTATGTGTACTTTTGCATAATCTTATTAAATTAATTCAATACATATAGGTATTCTACTTTGCAATACAAAATATGAGGTGCATATTTTGTTTGATCGATGCTGCGAAGGTGACAGAAATGAAATTACAATGAGTACAATTACAATAAATGAAGTTTACTATAAGTAAATTAAAATTAAACGCCTCGTCAAGGATATTTACTTTATTAATATCTATTGACCAAATCTTGGTTTCTTTAGATTTTTCAGTGAATGGTTACACATTTTAATTTATTAGATACAAATATACATAATGTTAATATTGTGTTGACAATACAATACAATAACTCTTTGTTGATTACCATGAATATTAAGTTCTTAATTTAAAAATATTTAGTTAATACAATCCGCGGTCTTATCGCTTAAAACGATCTCTACCAGACAACCTTAGAATGGACAGGAGTATTACAAAGAATGGACGGTGGTGCTCAATATATATCAATTCTAATACATATATAAAATATATATAAAATATACTAATATATATAAGTAATAAATATTCAAACAATAAAATAAAGTTAAATACAAATCTTGATAGCGTTTAATTTATAGTGGAAAGGTAATGATTCTTTACCATATTTTTAAACATTGGCAAAGATTTAGCACGTCTGATTTCCAGTGGCAGAGCGTTCCATAAACGGATATCTTGAACAGTGAAATAATTGTCAAAATACTGGGTGGAGTAAATAGGTATTTGAAGTTCAAGGGTTTCAGATGAGCGCAAAGAGAGGGAATTTGTTAGATACTGGAAAATCGCTCTTTGAGGTATAAAGGCGTGGAAGGAATAAAAAGGATAGTGTATAAGAGAGTTAGTATATGAGCATTCCGGCGGAGTCGGATGGGTAACCATTTTAGCTTTTGTTGAATTCAGAAACATGGTCATATTTCCTCAAACCAAATATGAACCGTATGCATACATTTTGTAAACGTTCAAGCTTATTAAGCTGTTTTTCGGTTAAGTCTAGACAATCTAACTGACAATACACAAAAGACAGACAAAAGTCTGACAATACAATATAATTTTAATGAAATTCAAAATTTCATCATTACATTAAAATAATTATGAGTAATGAAAATATAATAAAAAAATAAGTACACAATTATTCTTATGAAATTTTATTAAGTAATTTAATGTAGTACCTAAACAATCCAAAAGGTATGATTCTTAAATTAAGCTTAACTTAAGATCTCAAGCCAGGATTAAGTTATAAAAGGAAATCACATTATGTTATAAAGTTTATGGAAGAACAAAAGGCTTCTCGGGATTTGCACTCATAAATGCTTCATCTGCCTTCATAAAGATGTATTTTAATTGAAAACAAAATTATGTATAGGTATATTGCTCTGATGCTTCTATCGGCTACTAAAATAATAAATAAATAAATAAATGATTGGGCTATTCATACATAGCTATAAATAGATTTACACTTCATAGCATACGAAACAAATAACACAGTATCCCAGACCAGACAGTACCTATAATCTAAGAACATAGGTTTAGCTAGATTATCGATTTGACATTGGGCGTCATAATATAAATACACTTATAATATACATACTCTATTTATATTACTATATTACTCTATTTATTTAGTAGTACATAAGTATTTTTATATCGCAAATCATGGTATATTTGAATTAATGTTAATGCGTACAGATTTTATGTCGCAGCAACACTTCAAATTCAGTAGAAAGATGAAGCGCCCAACTTTACCAATACAAAAAATGTAAGATCGTTTAAAAAAACAAAAAACCCGACTTCAAATCCTGCACTAGTAGTTTTTAGTAGCTCCATATCTCAAGAGATACCCTTAAGATCTCGAAGAATTTACAATGGGACCAAACGAAAAAATAAATACACTCTAATACCGAAACAGATTTTCCAAACCGGTTAGTAGTTAGCTCCCTTTCGGGTACAGCATCACTGACAACGCAGCTATGAAAATTTAGCAACAGTCAAATTTCAAATCCCGTATTTAAGCTGTATGAACACTTGTGCAGTAGCTTTCCTTGGGCTGTAATGTCTGGATACAATATCATGCGGCATATAGAAGTGGGGTAATCTATGGATTCAGAGTACTGGCGAAAGTCACGAGCGTCTGGCTTTCGGAGCTAAAACAAAGGAATAACGAAACTACGACGAAATTCTGTTGAAGTAAGGTATAAAGATTAATATGCACGATTTTGTATATTAAAGCAGTAGTAACTTGACTGATGACAAAGTATTTTCTGCCATTATCAGCTCGCTGCTTATTCGCTACATTAATGCGTCATATAGAAGGGGGTAGTGTATGGATGCAGTGTTACCACCAGGGAATATCACGAGCCTCTGGGTCCCAGGCATAGCTGAAACAAATCGACGGAGCCGTGAAACTTGCAAATTACGGACCTCTCGGGCCATATTGCGCTTGCGCAGGCTATGGACATCAGTTAAAGGAGAAAAAGCTAGCCTTCTTACTGATATTATAAACGGGCGTAAATAAGAATTTTAAGTTAATTTGTAGGCCTTTTGATCTGAAGCTTTACTAAACCGAGTACTTCCTCCTTTTTGAAGTCGGTTAAAAATATAAAATACGATTTTATATTCTAAAAGCTAAGTTCTTAGAAGTAAATTTTTATCAAAATGTCTGCCATATATAGTTACTCCTTTTTCACCTAATCGCTGTTAAATGTAACATGATCGTCTCTAACATAAATTGTTTATTTTATTAATTTAGCCTACTCAGTACAAAAATATATAGAACACTCGATGAAAGATGCCTGTGTTCGGTAATGGACCGATGCAGGCTGATAACTCATTGTCAATCCACATTAGAGACATTTTCCTGTCTTCCGAACTGTAAGTAAACACACAAAACATCATTCCAGATCTTGGCGGCACAATCTAGCCAATGACGATCTTCGTTCGATAAAGAACAAAAGTTTTTTTTAATGTCGCGTTTGGCCACTATCTCACCTGTTGTGAAGTGATGATGCGGTTGAAGACGGTAAGCACGCTAGGCCTAGAATGGAAACTGGCTCAAAAAGTAAATCAGTCCAAGATCAAGTACCAAAAAGTGTGTCTTACCGCTCCAAATACGTAATAAATGACTTCTCCAATGAATAAAAAGTGCATTTAACTCACTTACAAGTGTTAATTACAATGCTATTTGGTTTGTAATTACAGTTTTGCTAAAATTGAATTAAATTGAAGCACTCTCTTCCACTATTATGATGATTGAAACCCACTATGCTTTTTTTTTACTGCAACCCGCGGCTTTGCCTGCGTTTAATCCTAGTTATAAGCAATGCCTCTTGAATCCGTCTATCTATTGATGAAAACTGCATTAAAATCCATTGGGTAGTTTAAAAGATCTAAGGGTACAGACACGGGAACCTACTTTGTTTTATGCTATGTAAAGATAGGTTAGAATTTGACCACTCTCTCGCCTGGTGGTAAACAGTTATGTGGTCGAAGATGGTGAACACGCTAGTCCTAGAATATTCTGTCTCTCATGTAAAGTGCCGCTCAAAATTCTGGCAGGCGAAGTTTTGCGAAGTCTAATTAGTATTTAGTATATATATATATATATATATATATATATATATATATATATTTATATATATATATATATATTATATTAGTAATCGTGAGTTTAAATCTTATTCTAAAGCACCGACTATAATATTCAACTGCTATTATAACCTAGATAGAGACAGTCAACAACAAACAGTAGTGAGTATAATAGTCGGTGTTTTGTAATTATAATAAGAGAGATAACATATGACTGTGATATTTGTGATACAAGAGGAGAGTGATCAATATTTTTACTGGTCATCAGGAATATTTCTGTGAGTTACGACATACAATCTCAATTCATAAAATAATACCTGCATATGATATAAAACTCATTAAAGCACATAAAGCACATAAAACAGCAATTTGTAAGCCTCGATAGAATAAATATGCACATGATTTAAATTCAAAAGAAAAGTAACGTTCCAACTCCAACGTTCACATTTCACGATGCGACGCAAGCGCACGAGTTCCTGGATCCTGTAATAGGGTTGACACTAACAAGTTATTTTGATAAATGGCACGGTTTTATTTTTAGAAAAACTTCAGTTCTCTTTTGGAGAAGTTACTTAATTTGTGTGAATCTAGCTTTTGCGTGATACTCCAAAACTGCCAATGACCCGATTTGAATAATTACCTATTCTTCGATAGGGTAGGGTAGGGGATGGAGATAGAGATAGATAGATCTTGCAAGATATTATTGAATCAAGATCCTATGACTGTCTTCCGATACACTACAGAACAATCTTGACAATATTACAATACAATAACTCTTTATTGACACCAATTTACAGCGAAAAAGAAACAAACATATCATAACATTGTACATTGATATATTATACAATCTAATTCTTTAATTAATTTCACCGTACTGCACGTATTCACATCATAACAATCGTTTACCTTTCCCTTATAAAAACCGGTCAAGTGGGAGTTGACTCGCGCAGCGAGGATTCCGTACAAACTTGTCAAAACAAACTTAACTTTGCAGTTCGGTTAGAGATAGATATATAGACCTAGAACGATGCCTACACACTGCTAATGAACCAACCGCATATAATAAGTTTGTAATAGTGAATTTGCTTATTTTTTGATAAACTACATACTAACGGTTTTCAGATTTTTCCTTTATAAGTGTTTCAAGACCTTGCTTGCCAAATTTCATGATCCTATAGTTCAACGGGAACTACCCTATAAGTTTGGATTCCCTTGTGAAATCGCAAAATATGCGATATAATCAGTCATACCATTTGATCGCGTTGACTTACAAGTTTGACTTTTTCACAGCCGAAAGATATCGCAAACACGAGTATTTGATATAAGTTTCAACTTGATAGCTTTTCGCGTTCCTAAGTAAAAAGGGTCTTGACAGACGGGCAACAATGTGATCCTATAAGGGTGCCTTTTTTCCTTTTGAGCGTACGCTAAAAAGATATTCAGAAATCTACATTGGTGCATTCTTCGTGACAGCCCTAAGTAGAATGGGCCACAAATGAAGCCATGACCCGATCGTCTTGATCACGAAGAAGAGGTAATGACTTGTTCCAACGATAAATCGACATTACAGATATTAGACAATATCGATTAGGCGCTCTTAAACTACAGTAAATCTTGTGAATATTTTACTTGTAGGTTTAATAAATTAATTTATATTAATTATTTATTTAATAAATTTATTAAATTAAGTTTAATAAATTCCAGTGATCTGATTTTTATGCCTGTCACTTTATTCCTTGTCTGCTTTCTGCGATATTCACAGGGTCTCTTTGAGATACTTTATTACTACGATACTAGATACTTTTAACATCGTTGAGATCTTGTATTTATTTTTGAGATGCTTGTATTTCTGTATTATAATATTATAGATAATTTAAACATCATAGTTTGTTTTACTTCACACAGGATTAATATTTTTTAAGATCGAGCTCAATGGCGTGCCATAGGAGAGGCCTATGTCCAGCGGTGGACTAATACAGGCTGATAATGATGATGACGATGATTTTTTTTTAAATTCTGCTTGGTCCTTCATTATAAAATTAACTTGTAAGGTAAAAAAGGTCTAAGCTTGAATAACAAATCAATTGCTTTTCTGTTTCGGTTATAATTATTGCAATATTTCACGTTACTATAAATCCGTAATAAGAGTTTTGTATATTGCAATTTAGACAGCCAACGTTCTGATTTCATACATTTTTTATTTCCAAACCGTGACTGCCAAAAAAAACTACTTTAAACCATGTTACATAGCAATTTCGCACATCGACCCCTCAAAATATAAAAACAACCACATCCAAAATTACATATTACATTACAAGACTTCGTCGATCAATCGGCGGTCGTCGACACAAACTCACAATCGTACTCGTATCGATTTGAACCTACAATCGAACTCCAATCGAGTTGATTAAGCAATTATCGAAACTACACGTCTCTAGAGAGTCTATTCACGCCCCGCGGCGCCGCTCGCGGTTCTTTATCCTAAATCATGTTCCTCATAAAAGATCGTTGAAATCTTATAACCAATTATTACGTATAGATAGTTTTTTTTCTAAGATTTATAGTTGTTTTTGACGTGACTGCGCGGTGGAAACCGTGTCGTTGAACTTGGGTAAATCACGATTCGGTTTTGTTGCTACAATGACTTGCAGGGCACCTGTTAGGAACTAGAGACGCCTATTGAGATAAGTCATTGGTTCAAAAACTAGCAATTTCTTTAAGATATAGTTAGCAAATAAGCAAACGGCCCATCTGATGGGATGGGATGTGGTCACTGTCGCCTCTGAACACTTACAACACTAGAGGTGTCTCATGCGTTCCCCACCTTTCGAGATTCTTTTAACGCCCTTTTTAAAGGACACCATGTAGTAGCTCTGTGGGGAAACAGCAGACGGCAGCTCGTTCCACATTTTACAGGTGTACGGGAGAAATTACCGGTTGAATCTGGATGAGTGCGGATTCATTTTCTATTCTCCCAGCGTAAAACAGACCAGCCTGTATAGATCGATGATTTTGCGACCAATCGTTTGTTAGATATAAGCTATATTTTCCTATATTTTACGCCTGGACGTTTGGATGACAGAAAGTTTTTTTTTATAACACAAACTAGCGTTTGACTACTATCTGACCTGTTGGTAAGTGATGAAACAAGCTTGCCCGGCACCTGCCAGCTTACTAAGCCGGGCTGTAACGATGTATTCCACCGGAGGGGCCATGTGGATTGGGATTCGAACTCATTACATCTGGTATCAAAGCCGACCATCCTCCTTAATGTAGAAAGAGACTAAAGACCACGATTGTAATCTCCTTGTAGGCCCTCTATGTATGATACCTATTGTATGAAGTAGTGTGTTCCATAAAAAAATTAAGTTTTAATGTTTTGTTTAACAAATTCGATAATTTTAAAAGAAGTTTAATTTAAAACAACCGACTTCTATGCCTTGCGAGTCAGTTTCAGTAACAGGTTTGTTTGAGACGTCTTTCATCATATCTCTAGAGATACCTATAAAATTTAAATGGGACCACCTTGGAAACGAAGACTACCTATAAAAAAATGAATCATTCAAATCGGTTTACAATTGGCGGAGTAATCAAACAACATACAAAAATAAGAGAAAAAAAAACAATCGGATGAATTAAGAACCTCCTTTTTAACTGACTTAAAAAAAAGGTGGCTTCTCAATTCGAACGTACACATATAAATTTATTTATGTTTGTTCGTATATAACTTCGTTGTTTATAAACTGATTTGGATGATTATTTTTTTGTTGGAAAGGAGATATACCAAGCGTAGTACCATTGTAATTTCATCGAGATATAGCATCTCCAAGCTCCAAGCATCTCCAGAGATATGGAGAGAAGCACCTCAAACTTGGTACTGAAAATTAATAGTGCGGCATTTGAAGTCGGTTCTTTTAGTTTTTTAAACGATCTTATCTGAAGTCAGTTGAAAAAAAATTACCATCCGTATTTCCATGAGATATGATTTTCGCCAGCATATCTTGGTCTATATTTTTAGATCTGTGATATGATATACATAGGTATTTCAGATAAACAATTACCTACATTGCTGTTTTATTTTAATTTTAAATAAGCACACAAACCGACAAGCGATGTTTTGTTATCTTTTTGACTGACAATGATATAAGATAACATAATGTCTTAAATTTTAATAGTGTCGTCGTGAAACAAAATGATTAATTTTTCTTTAAATATAATTAGTATGTATTGATATCTCTGTATTAATATACAGAGTATAATAACTAAGTTTGGTAGCAATACAACTACCACACGTTATTAATGAAAAGCTTGTAAAAAAGGTAAAATCTGTGTACATAAAAGGCAATAATGGCAATGACTGACTGATCTATCAACACACCCCTTAAACCACTCAACGGATTGCGTTGAAATTCGACCCGCAGTTAGTTATTATGACGTAAGTATCCGCTAAGAAAATATTTTTCAAAACTCACCCCCTAAGGGTGATGATACGGGGGTTAAAAGTTTGTATGGAAAAACAAGAATCCCTATTTCCCTTAGTCACGCCATAACTTGAGAACGGGTGGACTGATTTGGCTAATTAATTTTGCGTTTTTATCAAAGAAAGTAGTTTTTAACGCGGGCGAAGCAGCGGGGCATATCTAGTACACTATAAGAATCAATAAACGCGCTAAGGATACCGTCCTCCAGCGGTTAATATTAAAAACCTTGGTATTGCTATCCCATTTAATCCAGTTCCTATACTAAAATAAAACAAAATGAGAGACAGTGCGAGATATTTACGCTCTCTTTCAAATAAAATATGAATATTGCGTCCAATACTCAAACAGTCAATTTATTTACGCGGCTGATAATAAAATTATTTAAGTGGTTGGACTCCCGGACTGTGAAATGTTTAAAGGTACGGACACACCGCAGCGTCCTGCGTGCCCGATCTAGGCGGCGATCCGATAGCGCAGTAGTATTTGTACCGACTGGTTCACAGTGTTCACACCAAACGCGACCAGAAAACAATTGAAAAGTACTTAGATTGCGCCCGCAGATCGCAGGACGCCGCGGTGTGGCCGTACCTTTACTTGTATTAATAACTGGGGTTATACTATTTTAAGATCGTTCAGCTTTAGAATACTAAATTGAACTAAACTGTTGACTTGTTTGGTGATGCTGCAAAATGTTATACCTAAGTACTTAACATTTTGATTTTATTTACATATGTACTTGGGTTTGCATTTCTTATAGACTGAAGCCCAGTTGTCAGGGTTTTTAATTGACTGCCTGACAAAAAAAAGCTAAAAATCCACTGACTACTATCTTACCACATTTTTATGTAATGGTAGCAAACAAGCAGATGGTCACCTGATGGGAAGTGGTCACCGTCGCCTATGGACACTTGCAATACTCGGGGCGTCACTGATCCGTTGCCCACCTGTCAAGATTCTTTTCATAGTCCCATCTATTCGCAAAACGATATTATTATAAGCGGCAATAGCCCAATGGCTCAGGCGTCTGCCTGGCGATCGGTAGGTTGTGAATTCGATCCCCACCGATTGCACTATTGCCGTGAACCCACTCCAGACACAAGCATATTTAGTTTAGTTGGATGAGTTAATAAGACTACTAGAGCAGTAGTACTAGTAGTAATGTGCAACCTACATTGCTAGTAAGGTTTAAAGAATGTGTGAGCAGTTCAAAGCTCGATAATGAGTGGATGAGCGTGCTTTCTTCGCCAAGAGGTTCAAAGGTAAATTGAACAGTTCTTAAGAACATTTCCCGTTGTAGATGTGGTAGAAGATACAAAGAGATCCAATATCTTTACATACTCTGAGCTTCGATATTGAAATGAAATGAAATTGAAATGATATTTTAGGTGAGGCTGGGTCAATACTGACAGCTGTACGCTGAATCACATCCTTATAATTAACGCCATTATTAGCAATAACAATATTATAATGATGACTAATTCTCGTAGGGATTTTGTTGGTATATGTATTTTCTTCACTCAAATACACCTAAAGGCACGGCCACACCGCGGCGTCCTGCGTTCTGCGGGCGCGATCTCGGTACTTTTCAATTATTTTCTGATCGCGTTTGGTGTGAACCAGTCGGTACAAATAGTACTGCGCTATCTGATCGCCGCCTAGATCGCGCACGCAGGACGCTGCGGTGTGTCGTACCTTAAAAGTTGAAAAAAAAACATATTCCAAGAAATAACGCAATAATAGACAAAATAACAATTAAAACTCACCCTCCACATCCAACCTTATAAAAACGCATCGTAAGCCAATAAACCGAGTGCAAAAGAAAAAAATACCGATGTAATTTCGCCGATATCGTTAAGTCGTTTAGTTATTTGGTCGGGATCGGGAACTGGTCGGGTTGAGGTCAAGTGCGGTCACGTCCTTAGATGAAGACATTCGGTCGGGATAAAACATGCCACGGAGGCTGGCTGGCATTTTAGGGTTCCGATGTGTAAACGGAATCCCTATTGGATCAATGTTTGTCTTGCGTAAGCGCAGAGTATTTTTGATAGACTTTACGCTTTACGTGAGGATGATTTTCGTCCGTTATTTGAGTTGCCAATAATTAGCTATCCAGACAGTTATTTTTTTATGTCTTATACACATATATACACAAAATAAGACTTTGTTTCTCGTTGGTGTAGGCAGAGACTACTTCTTTCCACATGCTACGATCCTGACATACCTCTTTCGCTTCTTCCACTTTCACGAGCGCCTTCATACATGCTCGCTGGTTATAGGTACTCTTGACTTGGCCTTTCTTTAAAACGTCTTCGATCTTCGGTCGGTCTCTACCGGCTGTCCCAGACTTATGTCTAGTAGACTAGCCTTTAACAACTATCTCACCTGGTGGTAAGCGATGATGTGGTAAAAGATGGTGAACACGCTAGATCTAGAATACTCTGACCCTCAAGAGCTGTGTACTGCCGTAAGGTTATAATATGGCGGCAGATTTTCTCCTTCATGGTGGTAAGCTACTTTGTAGTAGCAAGTCGGGCGGAACATCGATATAATATGCTCCTACCACCTAAGGACTTTATTGACTCTTTATGAGATCTATCTCAATTGAATTACATTATTCATCTATAGATTTTTGGCTGAGCTGCGATAATATGTTGTTATTACTGAATAATTATTTAATCATGACAGAATACGTTTCAACTTTTGACCATAAGTTGTACTATTATTTATTCTGTGCCATCATCATCATCATTAACAGCCAGTATTCGTCCCCTGCTGGACATAGGCCTTTCCCATGGCATTCTGTGCCATAAATTGATAAAATACTTAGTCTGTGTCTTCAGCTTCAAAGTTCTCAGATATTTCTAAAGATATTTTCTCGGTACGTGCTAAATAGGAAATGAAAATGACGACCGTGCAGCAATAAATTAAAATGTACAGTTAATTAATTGTCGAGTATAGATAATAATTAAATTACCGTAGAAGTGAGAGATCTTCTTTTAAAAATTCTTTATTATATTTTTATTTTGTGACTGGGTATTTTTCTAACATAGTTAAGTGATATAAGAAAAATGACAGTGGTTTTCCGATATTGTATCTTGAAATATTATTTTATGTTTTGCGGCACGTTTCTTACTTGATTTTCCATTACAAAAGGTCATAAAATTGCTTTTAGCTATAAGACAGCCTTAATTACGCAATTATTTCGCCAATTGTGACCGATTCGAATGATTATTTTTTTAATTGGTAGAGTACAACTCCAAACCTGTAATATCATCGAGGTCTGATGAGTATTTCCAGAGAATAGGAGATGAAACCCTCGATGAGCAACTCGGTACTGAAAAAGACTAGCGCAGCATTTGAAGTCCCTTTGTTTTCGGTTTGTAAACAATTTAAATTTATATAATTAACAAAACATATATGTACTCGTAGATGTAAATAATTATGTTTCACTCAATGAAATAGAAATCAGCAGTAATCAATGAGTTTTTTCTAGTTTAGGTACCAATTGAAGTTCGGATACCGTGACACGACCAGAAAATACGAACACAAAATATTTGTACAGTCAGCGTCGTAATAAACACACAGAAGCGCATCGAATCACGGCCTTCACTAAATAAAATTTTCGAACGAACAAAAAAACTTAAGAATAAGCGACGAAAGAGCCATCTTTTCGGGGTAGAACTAATTGGTGTTCCACGACAGTTTGATTTGTAAATGTAAACTCTAGCTTATTTAAAATAAGGCTTTGAATTGTTGAGAGTTGAGGGAGGCTTCGCTGGTTATAGTTAAAAAAGTTATTTGTTATACGGGCACCACTATTTTGATGTCCGGTTTGGGAGCGTGAGGTTGTGTTGGGACAAAAAATGGAGTGCCGGCCGCCTCGGTAATCTGTAATCTTCTTCAGAATAAATAAGTTTGTAGCTAGTAGGTGAGCTTTCTAAGCAAGATGAAGTAACAACTTAATGCTTTCAACTTCCTTTGGCTTCTTAAGTTAAGATGAGATGAGTTCGATTTGTTTTAAATAATGACAAGACTGTCAGCCATATTGTTTTTAAGTTACTAAATAAGTTTATGAAGTTAACGAGGCATTGTCTGCAGTTGTAGGACTTGTTACTTACTACTAAGATAACGTTTGAAATAATTATGTATTTATTTAGATTAATGTTAATTCCATCTTGTCCACCTGCAGCACTATTTACGTAGACAGGTTACAAGGTGTATGGTATATGTAAATTAGACGGTATTCGATAGAAATACATATATATACATAAAATGCGAGAGTTTGAGTAAAGCTTTGAATCTAAAAGCACTTATGAATTAAAAAGTGTCAAATGATTATAATATATAAATTAGTATGGTACTAGAGTATTTACTCATCTGTCGGTTCAGACGTTCAGACATGTAACAAGTTATGTTATACAGAATTCAATAAAAAGGACGGCTAACCTTGACATCTATAATATCGTTTAAAAACTAAAAAACAACCGACTTCAATGCCGCGCTATTCATTTTCAGTACCAATTTTGAGATGTTTATCTCAATATCTCTATAGATACTTATCATACCTCGATAAAATTACCATGGTACCACACTTGGGATATCTCCTTTCGAACAAAAAAAGAATAATCGAAATCGGTTCATAAACGACGAAGTTATCCGCGAACAAACATTGAAAAAAAAAAATATATATATATATATACGGTCGAATTGAGAAACCTCTTCCTTTTTTTCAAGTCGTGAAGTAATAAAATAAATGTTCAGACTTATTTTTTATTATCAGATGAGCAAGGGTTTGACCACTATCTCACCTGATGTTAAGTGGTGATGCGATCGACAATGTAGCACACTTACCTAGAAGATACTAGTTCAGTCGTGTTTTGAAGACCCCTGGTTTTATTTACTGGGACCATCCACTATAAAGCGATGGCGCAAATCGGTACGTCAGGTTGTACGGTAGAAGAATGGGGAAGGCTGCGTTGCTAAATCGTGCAATCTGATTAGTTTCTTTTTTAAGCAGGCATAAAATCAGATCTTTTGCTCTCATAGAATTATTTTCTTTGGAAGACTTGACTTGAGATTCTATTCGTGATTCTAGTCGTGGTTGAAAAGATGGCATAGATGGTGGATTTCCTCTTTGTTCTTCTTGCCAATTGTTACTGTTTTTGCGATACAACGCCACTTCTGTCTATTTGTGGCATTGCGATCGCACTGGACAATAGAGGTTTCCAGAGATAGACAAATATGTACAGTAGCAACTAAAACTATACAAGTTACCACTGACATTGATCCTGACAACCCCGAATAAAGCTATCACTTACCGTTCGATCGATGGTACGCCGATACGAAAACCGTTTTATACTAAACACCTGTATCCCCGCCTACCTACCCACTTATAAATATGTAACCCCCTATTGTCCTCACAATCTATTCGAAGACTTGCTAACAAGAAGGATCAGAAAAAAACTAAAGAAGGGATCCGAATGCGAACAATAGTCTTCAGAGGACGGTCAGGTAGAATAAATTCCCTATTGTTGAATGCCATTAGGATGTATTTCTTGAACGTTTCGACGCAATAAAATTCGGTGAACGCTAAATTTTCGGGATCTTTGAGACGCAATCGCCTTAAGATTTTTTATAAAAAAAAAACTTACAATAATTATACAACTTATACATTTACTTTTTTGTTTTTATTAAAAATCATATTTCCAATCGAAGGCCTCATCTATAAAATAACAAATCATCGTAACAAAAAACTCGATACACATCTTGATCAAATTCGAAATCAGCGTTCGAATTATTAGTAAAAAAATAATTTCTTCATCCTGAACAAATCACCGGGCAGACTGTTAAAATTAATGACAATTCTTTCACCGGTGCCAAGAACTGTGTCGGTCACCCTATACCGTCGTCTCTCGCCTCTACCTGATTCTAACGTGTCTATTTAGACATCGAAATACGCTTTTTTGTGTGTTTGTGAAACTAGTTCCTTTAACACAACAAACTTTTGTGTTATTTAATGATTTTCGACACATTAAACGGTTCGCGGAAAGTCTACACGTGGCAATTTTGTGTTTTTATTCCGAATGCAAGGTGTGCTGTCGAACGATATTTACGATTTGCGTAAAACGTGACAAATTCAACGTTATTTGTGTTACTGATTCCTTGATCGTTATTATTGGTAGCCTTTAGGAGATTTATGATAATTATGCTGATTTTACCTGCTTTTGTAATAGCTAGGCAGGTGTTATAATATAATACAAGTCAAAAGTTTTACCTTACATTTATTACAACAGATTTGAGCTTCTGTGACTTTTTGGAGTCGTATAAAGTTGTGTAAAAATTATTTTGGAACCAAAAACACAATAGTCTACCTAGTATAATATATTTAGAGACGCTGTTTTACTAAAATTTTGAAAGTACAAATCCATCTTAGACCGCATCGACACTTTACATCAGGCGTTTTAGTGGTCAAGTGCTTCCCTGCACCGAAAAAAAACCGTGTTAAGGTACGTACACACCGCAGCGTCCTGCGTGCGCGATCTAGGCGGCGATCAGATAGCGCAGTAGTATTTGTACCGACTGGTTCACACAAAACGCGTTTAGAAAACAATTGAAAAGTACTAAGATCGCGCCCGCAGATCGCAGGACGCCGCGGTGTGGCCGTACCTTTAATGTTATCAGCATTTAATTTCTAGACTTGTTATTTTAGCCTAATTAAATTTCGTATACATTTTTTATTCATCATCAACTCAAAAGCAAACTTAACTCAAGTTTGTTCTCAGCTTTAAGTTATCTCAAGTTACAAGCACAGGAAATCGCATAGCCTCGCATTAAACAATCAAGCAATGCATGTTTAAGAATTATCTTATCTTACAGACAGACATACAGGATGCGCTTAGCTCCTTTAATATGAGTGACAGTTGAATCCTGGGCAAACAGGCTTGTTAGTGGAATAATTGCCTTTAACGTCGAGATTGGAGGGAGGTCAATATTTAGGCACTTTATACCCTGTCAAAGTAAACTACTAAACATTCTCGATTAGAAATTAAATTTTTTACAGTGCGAAAAATATAGGTAATTCAAATGTTTATGACCTCGCACTTCGTCATTTATTAACCGATTTTGAAAATTATGTTTTCGTCTAAGAGTTCCATTGTAACTTTATCAAAATCTGATAAATATTTCCAGAAATGTGGAGACACCTCAAACATGCTACTAAAATGACTAGCGCGACATTTGAAGTCGGTTTTGTTTGTTCGGTTAACAATTTTAACAATTATGTTTTTAGAAAAAAATACAATAATGTAAAGTGACGCGCCGAAGTTATACCATTTAGTTTAGTAAACGGGGCTGTAGCCCAGTCAGTTGTGTAACAGAAATGGACGAGTAACTCAACTACACACTTGTCAAAGTACACTTTGAAAGGTGCCATATCATGGACATAAATAGGCACCTATTTATATATAAGCATGCCAAAGAATTGAATATCTAATTCTATAGATAAGAATTTTTTGGTACATTTTAGATGTTTGTGAGTTAAATTGCTACATTCTATGCGTTCAGTATCTAGATCTCTAAATAATGAATTTTACCTAATAAACTAGAGAGACAGTACATAAAATATACACAACCACAGACCAATAATACTAGTCTGTGATCCAACGTAAAACCATCCTTATCACCTGTTATCAAGCGATCCCCTTTCCTGAGCCGATATTTTCTTCCCAATCTAGGCAGCCATAAGTTTCCCTCGATGTAATAACGAAACCTGTTTTATAGGAATTCGTGTGGGCGAGTCGGCTACAATGTTTCCGAAACCATTGTCACAGTGCAGTGCAGTATCATAGCTTACGATACAACATACAAAAAATATCTTATATTTTTTACCAATATAAAAAAAAATTAAACAAAAATATAATTTTCATCACTAAGAAATGATGCAGCACAATGGGATGTTTTATCGCTAACAGTGATCCTTTGCAGACAAATTTACGATAAAGATTAGAACAAAACAAGTCGAAAATATTTTCTGTACGAAATCTAAGCTAACGTGGAAAGACAAGACACTAATAGAGCAAGTCACTTAGCCTATAAGTATATTACCTAATACTATTACAATGTTTATTTTCTCTTTTTGACTATTGAAATAGTGTGTGCATTATTTCAACCGAGTTTTACCTTACTGTAAAATGATTTAACCTGCAAAATCGGCAAAAATAGCCTCCGAGTCCCGTCGTTCTCTCTACATTCGAGTCCCGTCAGTACGATGGAATTTTGGATTGTGTATAACAATTTACAAAAATATTAAGTGTGTAACACAGGTAACACTTAAGGAAACATAATATAAAAATAACCTCATAAAAGCTTTCATATACTTCCCCTGTTTATATGACATTTTATAGTTTTAAAATAAAACAATTTAAATTTAACTTAGCAGCTAAACCATCCGTTTCTAAATCTCGTAAGCTCACGTACTGACTCCACCAATACTTTTGACCATTGTGATGCAACAGTATATGGATTAGCGTAAAATGGATAAAATATCTTCATTTTAGGGAAATTCGAAGGGTACAGGTGTATGTATGTCTGTTATCTACATGACATGATGATCTTGACGTTTCGGCCATGGTTTGATAGCTCTATCTGATTTATATTATTGGTGTAGGATGTGCTCTGACAAAATCTATTAGAATAAGTTGATACATTTCCATTTAAAAATTTGAATATTTCCCAATACAAGACTCTGAGTTTCAGACACTTCATTGTTACACAATTAGTCTTCGCCTTCATTTTTTCAGAAGGTTTATAGTTTAGGATTTCACCCTCCTTTACAAACCCTTTAATTATCTCCAATCCTTGCTTCACGCATGATTGCGCTTCAACTTCCACTAAATTTCAGCCGTGTCCTATCTCATCTGATTTTTATTACTTCATCTCACAGAAATAAAAAGTACTTATACTCGGCACTGAGATACTTTTTATTAGTTTTTATGAATCGAAGCAACAAGCAATGGGGGCTATCGCGTGTGAATTTGCCGCTAGAGACGCTTGTGGACAACAGGGTCCACGTAATGTCAAATGTAATTATTAGTATGAGATTTACTGAAACTGATATTGACATATCATAAAAATTAACATTTCATTATGAATTGTATAGGTTGACAGGTGTTATCATGACCATTTTACTCAGTGGCGACTCCTGGTGAGCGTAAAAAACGGTAGTATAATACGCCTGCTTCTTAAACGAAGACGTTTGTATGCCTATATCAGACACTATGACATTCAAAATTCTGGAATGCAAATTTCGAATTTCGAGCCTCATAGCACTGCGTCAAGAGTCTAAGACATCCAAACGCCCTGCAATTTCAGGAGACACTATGCAAAGTTAATAAAGTAACAATCATCATATCCATTTAGAAACAGAGATATAGTATCTCCTCCTCAGTAGATAGAGCTGGGCGCGCAGTAGCTCGCGACCTATCGCTAACTGGCTCGGCAAACTGACATTATCACCCTCTGGGACTAGTTCTATGTTTGTTTTTGGAAACATGAAGGGATATGCTTGGGATAGATTGGGTTTAAAGCTTTGTTCAAGTTTGTTGCACTCTTATCTTAGCTAGAGTACCTATGGCTATGTCGCTTGAATGATAACATGTTTAATCTGAAGATGGCAAGTTATAATAATAGATTTTTTTACAATCTTTACCAATACCTATATGTTTGTAAGTTTATGAATAAATAAATAAATTAAAAAAATAATAATACGAAGATGGTAAGGTATAAAAGGCTCAGTGGCGCATCTTGGGAGAGGCCTACGTCTAGCAGTGGACTGACACCGGCTGATGATGATGATGATGATGGTAAGGTGTAACTCAAAGTCTTTTGTCATGTGTTTGGTCTCTGCATGATGAGTCCTCAGGAGATGTTGACTGATCGACCGGTGAAGGCGAGAGTGTGCCACAAGTGGCTGGCAAGAGCTGGATGAGAGTAGACGAAGTTTGTGCTTAGTGGTGAAGAATTTGGAAGGTTCTAGGTTCAGCAGTTAGACAATAACAGACTTATGATAGCTATGAAAAGTTCGTCTAAATTTGACTAAAACATCCCAACTCACGATCCCAATTTATCTAACACTCGAGAGTATGCATATAAAACGATAACACGAAGAATATTTACGGGTCCAATCACCGTCAATACTTCAACTACAATCTATTCTGTGCCACAGCTTATAATATACGATACGTATTTTATCCGCGCGTATTTTACGATTTTATATATAGGCTATAAATACAGATCGGGTAATTAATGTTTTGCCGAAGGCCTGTATAACGAGCTGGATCTATAGGTTCCGTTTAACTAAGGCTTTGATTTTTATTTAGCTTTTTATAGGCTTTGTTGAGGTCACGATGGCTTAACACGTTCGTAATCACGGTACCTACTTTAGTTGTGTGCGAGTTGTTCTGATAATTTTATAGGTTCAAGATTGATGAATGGATGTGTAAAATGTTTAACACACACGAAAACGTTCACGAAAAATGTCCTAACCACAACCTTAAGAGTAACTCTAGGTACAAATAAAAATATAAGTATATTAAGAAACATCCTGCACAATATTGCTTGATGCAAAAGAAAGCGCACTTACTCAAATAACTTTATGTCTTTATTTCCTCAAACCACAAAATTCACAATAACAATAAATACTTAACAACAATTTGCAGTACTTGAGAGCACATAGAAAGAGATTAAATATAATCCATATTGGAACAAGTGGTATGTTTTTCAAGAGCGTTACAATGAGACATAAAAGACCCCGTGGAAGCAATGACAGGTTGAATATCCTTGACAATGGAAGATTTGTAGAAATTATATTTCTAATTGTATTTTTGAATGGCATATTTGAATAGGGTGCACAGTGGGTCGATTGTTTTTTTTGTGCTGAATTTTGATTTGAAATAAGGTATATACTTAAAGTCGGATGAGTAAAGGTACGGCCACACCGCGGCCTTCTGCGATCTGCGGGCGCGATCTCAGTACTTTTCAATTGTTTTCTGTTCGCGTTTGGTGTGAACCAGTCGGTATAAGTACTACTGCGCTATCTGATAGCCGCCTAGATCGCGCACGCAGGACGCTGCGGTGTGTCCGTACCTTAATACGTGTAGTATTTACAATATTATCACATTAATCATTATACATAATTTTTTGTTTCGATTGTTTCGATTCTGTATCTGTAATGTTTCAAGCTCGGTTTTACAATCCACATTTCAAGTGTTTACTCATGTACACATATAAGTGTCGCGAGTTTAAGAAAACTAGTTATTTATTGAAATGAACAAAAATCCGACTGCGTGAAAAATGTTTTTATTGTATAAAAATTCTAGAGCACTAGAATATTTTTAACCGACTTCAAAAAAGGAGGTTTCTCAGGCATGCTCAAGTGGTTGTTCCAGTCAAGTTAAATAACCCGAATTCTAGAGTCAAGAACGCAGATCTACAATGGTTAAAGCAAAAGATTTGGTAATTAACTGGATTCGGTATAACACATAGGTTACTAGTACTTTTTAACTGACTTCAAAAATAAAGGAGGATGTTTCTCAATTCGTATATACAGGGTGTCCCATGCAACCTGTAACAGCGAAGGTTTGTGGTCTGAGGACACCAATACCTATCGATTGGACCCCATGTATGTTCCGCGATTTTTTATAGTTTTCGAGATATGAATTGTTTTGCTTTATTTTCAGATTTATTTTTATTTTTAAACGGTTTTAGCTATAACTTTTTCTGTTGAGTGATTCTTAGAGATTTCGTTTATTAGTATAATAGCTAAGATGTGTGTTCGTCTGTAAAAACAATAAAAACCAAAATTCTATCTACTAGTAGCTCAGAATTAAGACATCAAGCTAAAATTTCTGATTAAGAAAAATATTTACTTTATTTCAACTCGAATTAAAAATTACTTAACCCTGACTGAATAATTTTCTGTTAATTTTAAAAACTGTATGGGTTCCATAGTTCTTAAAATAACATAAAAAAGTTGGTACTTGATGGGAAACTTTTATGAGGAAACGGTGTTTGAAGTTGATAAATCCGAAAATAGTTAAATTTATTTAATGCATTTGAACTGACTTTTCTCACGTTTTTTCGATGAATATGGTGAATTACGTTTAAAGTTACATAAAAAGACTTAAGAAAGCGCAAATTAATTCAAATCATAATATTTTTCTCACAATATGCTAAATAAAACAACCGTTTTCACAATTAATGTTCAAAGTGCCTACCACCTGCCTCGATGCACAGACGGCACCGACGCTGAAAATTACCGCGCAAATCTTGAAAGGCTTGGGTTTTGTAGGTATTGTATTGTGGTACGGAACCCTTCAAGTGCGAGTCCGACTTGCATTTAGCCAGTTTCTTTTTTATTGTTACTTTCCGTTGACCTAGAATCATGAAATTTAGCAAGAAGCAAGGTCTTACAGCACAAATAAAGGAAAAGTTCCAAAAAATCAAAAAAGTTTAAAATTAAAGGGTGTCCCCATACATACTTAGTTTACGCCAATTAAGATAGGCCTCTGAGTTTTTATAAGAGCTCATAAAATTTAGAGGTCTAGCTTAATTGGTACCTACCAACGTTGGTAGGTTGGTACGGAAGCCTTGGTGGGCGATTCCAACTCGACTTGGCCGGTTTTTTGTAATTGCTCCACCTATTTAGTTTTGCTGTTGTATTATTTAAAGCCAAGATTTTGTTTTTTTTGAAGTAAGGATATTAAAGAAGATATCAACATCAAAGTTGCTAAGTGGTCGAGTTCCTTACCTAAACATTGTTGCTTCAATATTTCAAGGAACGCTGCTTTCTAAGTATTTTCCAATAATTTGAAAGCTATCTACTCCTACACTTCAATTAGTACAGAAATACCAATATCCCTTTTACTTTAACTGCACTTATTATAACCCTTATTACACCAACATAGAGCTTAAAATTAAGTGGTGTAGTTGAAGTGAAATAGACGCGTTTACCCATTATATTTCACAGATACACTAAAACTGATTCTTGGAAGTTTTAAGTTTAACCAATATTTGTGAAGCCAAGCCGTGGGGCGTACAGTAGCTTATTGGTATTTCGGATTCTGCCCCGGTCAATATTTATTTTGCCCGGCTTTGGTCAATATGGTTATGGTGCATGTGCAATGTTCTCAGCTTATTGGATAAAATATATAGATAGATTAATTTTTTTACATTGTACGATACCACAAATATTATAACTAATACTTATATTCAAAATTTAGAATAACCCCCAACTGATCTATTAATAATCTGTTCATTGAGACTATTCTAATGAGTCCAAATACAACTCTGCTGTAAGTTGGTGAGAAGTAGAGTATTCTGCTGATTCCAGGAGATACCCCAGCATCAGATCAATGTTACTATGTTCTTATAATATCATTTACGTAAGAGGATACCGCATTTTAAATATAAATTGATCTAACAACTTCATCATCTAGAAAAAGCTAATAGTCTTAAAACGGCTGAATGGACTTTCATAAATCAAAGCTAAGAACACTCTCGATTAAAATACCTATAAAAAAAACTAAATCAAATTTAATTCATCCGTTTAGGCGCTACAATGCCTCAGACAGACACACATACACAGATACACAAGTCAAACTTAAAACACCCATTCTATTAGCGTCGGGGGTTAAAATTTTGAGCAGATTTTCTCCTTGCTGACAGTAAACTACTTTTTGACAGTAAGTCAGGCGGAACATCGATATAATGCTCCTACAACCTGTGTGATTTTCACTCGAATGTGTCTCTACCCGCCATACTCGAATGCTTACTGTTCTTTTGAGGGGAGAAAAGTGTCATTTACATGTGAAATGAATAAAAAAGTAACAGATGGAAAATTTTCTGATTTGTTCGCGAGTCACGTCAATGTCGGTGCATCCAAGTTAAAAATACATCAAGGCACGTAAACCGCTTCCAAGGAAAATGTATACGAGCTTTTAAGTTCAACCATAAGTTACCATCATAAACAAGGACTTAACTACTACTTCAGGTATCTAAATACTTTTATAATGTACATAATGAGAAGGAACTTTTAGAATAATTTTGGCCTAAAATTAATTTGTGAAAAAGACTAAAAAAAATCTGTACAAACAACAATTTTCAAAAAAAAAATTACTAGGGGTAACCGCTGATTACACACTTGTAAACTTTAAACTTGCGCGATTTGAATAATTTGCCGTAGGACCGATAACCGTTGGGGTAGACTGGTTCTAAAGTGGAGACCGCGAATCGGTAAACGTAGCGTAGGACGCCCTGTGACCAGGTGGAGCGACGACATTCGCAAAGCGGTGGGCAGTGACTGGAAACAAAGAGCCGAAGATCGGGCTCAGTGGCATGACTTGGGAGAAGCCTATGTCCAGCAGTGGACTGATACCGGCTGATTATGATGATGATGATGATTTGAATTTATATGAATTAAATATTTATAACTATGATTACACACTGTTTATAATTGTTTTTTATAGGCTAGCGATTGACCACTATCTTGCCTGGTGATAAGCGATGATGTAGTCGAAGATGGTGAACATGCTAGGCCAACCGTAAAGTTATTTCGGCAGATTTTCTCCTTGATATGCTCCTACGATCTGTTGACGAACACCCGTGCTAGGATTTGAACCGACCTCTCGCTTAGAAGTCAAGCCATCTATCCTTTACGCCAACGAGGCTTTCAGCCGATCCGTTAGGCTGAGCACAGACTAGAGTCACGAAAACAGTCGTGACTCTAGTCTTAAAATTCACTAAAAAAATGTAAGACTTAAAAATTAAGCGACGAGACGAGATACTTCCTACGTCGCTAGGCAGTTTTGAGACAGTTTTGTGTTGGAGCGCGCTCGCATTATTTTAAAGGTAAGCCGTGAGTCGCTATTTAGACTTGTCGCCGTGCAGCATTAGACAACTTTGTCTACAAGACGTTTCGTTTGAAGTGTGCGTCTTCATCATGTTTTGTACAGCAGTAGTCTGTCTTATAACTGTCGTGAATATGGTCTGCGCTCAGCCTTAAGTTTGCCAAAGAATTTTACTAGCACTATTTCCCAAGTCTAATACTTCTGACGAAGTATACATACAAAACAAAGTGTTACAATTTTTATCTATCAAAGTTTATTCTCAACAAAAACGACGATCAACAAACTGACAAGCTCCAAGCAAAGGCAAATATTAATACTAAACGTAAACCGTATGCACCTACGCAAATATAGTGATACAAGCTCCCAAATTAATGTAAATATGTACATAAATATGCTACACAAATGACATTTATATGACATTGTGGATACAATGTGCATGTCTGTACTAACACGGAATTTCAACACTTTGACGTAAATGTGGTAGGAGATACAGTGGAATTTGGATGTGTGACAAATCGATTTTCAACGTTCGTAACAAGTGTTAATAATAATGTAAAGTTTTCTAATTGAACATCTGCATATTTATAAAATATCTATGATGGGGCATGTCTATAAAACACTGGAAAACGCGCGCGGTATTTCCACGCCTATGAAACGTTATGGACTTGTTCCGAGCCATAGACTTCCGTGCGATGTCATGTATTGACATGCCGCACTGCGATTTTATCGCTAGATTTGTCGTAAAGAGATTGTATGTATTTGTTGGAATTTAGAAACGAGATGAAGTAAATATTAGATTGAATTCAAATAAAAAAATAATAACCGTTTAATAGCATCTTTACTTAATGATGATACTTAAATGATGATATTGGTGTCGTAAGGACATATGGATTACATAACTTAGTTAAAAGAGACATAGAGACATATACATTGATGAGAGACAATATATATACAATATTGACCGCATCATTAGCCTATAACTATCCACATAGCTGCGATAATTTGATGATAAAAATTGTAGAGATCACTACTATATAATTTGCAGTTTCTTTATTAAGCAAGTCCATTTATTTGGACAACGTCCACTACGTATGGGTCTATTATAGGCTGAGATTTCAGTCTTGTCACAGGCAGAAGAAGTCATCGCTTACCATTAGGCGATCATTTTGTCATGTTATCATACATCAGTTAAAAATATTTTACAATTCTGTCCATCCAAAGGTTGTCTGGTAGAGATCGCTTCAAGTGATAAGACCGCCCATTGTATTGCCTCTAGTAACTTAAGCAGCTTAATTTCAGTTTGTTTCTTTTCAAGTTGGTGTACATTGTACAATACATATTTTTTCTATTCTATTCTATTTTTCTATTCAAATTATATAACAAACTCCAGAACAGTCTGATCGGTACAACCTATGACAGAACATTGTCCTTTAACTTACTTCCCACAATTTTCCCTATCAGCTGAAAATCTTAAAGTAAAATAATCATACAAACCAAAATCCCACGAACCAAATCCGAAAGCTCCCATGCCAGGAACCCACAGTACGAGTATGATCAAGCGTTCAAGTCCAAATAGCAATCATAGCAGTGCATTATTGGTTGAATGCGCAGACGCAAATAGGCAAACATTGACTCGGGCGGGTTTGGTGCGACGCATCGGTGCAGCTTACTGCTCGTGTCAATATTGACGCGGTCGTGCGCATGCGATAGCAGGGCTGTCACTTAAGAGCTTTTTAACAAATTATCTGTTCGTTACGTAGAGGGAAAATTAAATAGAGAAGACATTCGCGTATGCGAATGAAATAGCTATAGAGATATAACCCGACTAAAATGACGAACACGTGATATAAATGCCAGCTATAAGATAAAAACGTAATTTGGTCGGCTCATACATGACAGCGGGTGAAACCAATGGGCGCACTAGAACTGAGAGCCAGAGCTGGCTCCAAACAATAAAATCACATATGAAGAGATGTATAAAAAAAATGTTGTCCATCTCGCTCTCTCATACTAGTGATTATATAGTTTTATCCTTCTAATATTATTATTGTTATTTAAATGCCAGATCAAAAAAATTAAATACTCCATCCACGATTCTGTAATACTTTTTATATGAAATTAAATTAAATTGTCTATGAAATGAAATTGTCTAATCGCATGAAGCAGCACATTATGCCACAATCTGGCATGCAACATTTAACAATAGGCATTCAATAAGACAGAAAAAAAAACTTAATCCGGATTTTTATATGTATATTTAAATAGTCTGTATAATACTTTTAGTAGTAGAATAAAATAGGATAGAAAACTCTTTCTTGACCAACATAAAAAATAGTACAGTAAGTTCATATTGTAGTTTTTAATTAAATTTAAATTCAATAGATGTTTTTTTTTTTTAATATTTGCTTTTAATTTTCCAATAATAAATTTACCCAATCCCTTATCCAAACTCTTGTAGCTTCCAGTTGTAATATGTCATTGACTCAGGAACCCATCCAAATTTTCACCACGTTATGTGTTGCCTACCTAAATAGGTAAAATATGTTATACACCCAGATTATTTAAATGATTCCCAGATAAGTAATTAATTATTTTTAGTGTTATATAGTTCAGCGTTTGACCACTATATCTCACTTGTTAGTAAGCGAAGAAGCGAGTGGTCGCGAATGGTAGCACGCTATGCTTAGAATGGAAACTGGCGCAATATTTTGAGTGTCTCTTGACAATATTTGTAGCCTGAAGTCTAATTCAATGATAAGTCTAAAATCATATTTTTAAACTCATCGTGGATAGAATTCGTAATGTCACAGTAATTAATAAAAATGTATTATAAATCCTAACGTAGCGTCAACCCTAACAAAATGTGACTAGGGGCATTTCTAGAGCAAACTCCATGATGAAGGAGAAATATCGTAAATGTATAACAACCATAAGCCCAATTTCACATTCCTTCCATATTTAAAAAATAAAAATTATATAATGTTACTGGTCAAGTTGGGTCGCCTGATGGTAATCTATGCCCATAACAAATACTGTGGCATATAAAACTCTCGAGTGACGGAATTTTGAGCACCAATCCATTAGTCTCTTTACGATGAGACTGAAAATATGGGAAAGGGGGTTGTCCTATAAAATTTGTCACTTTAGCTAAAGCTGCTTATTATTTTGTGTAAGAAGAAGTTAAATTAAATTAGCTCTGGAACTCAGCAAACCGATTGACGGTATGTCTCTATAGGTAGCAAAGATAGGTAGGTACCGATGAAATAATATTACATATATACATAAAATATGTATTGTTGGTAAGAGCAAAAAAAGGCAATAATGATACGATGCACTGCTAATAAAATTTGTTATTTTTAGGGTTCTGAATCCAAAGGGTACCAACGGAACCCTGTTACTGAGACTCTGCTGTCCGTCTGTCTGTCTGTCTGCCTGTCTGTCCGTCTGTCACCAGGCTGTATCTCATGAACCGTGATAGTTAGACGGTATGAAATTTTCACAGATGATGTATTTCTGTTGTCGCTATAACAACAAATACTAAGAACAGAACAAAGTTAAAAATTAAAGGGTTTAAAACAAAAAACGTGTATTTAAGATAGCGCCATCTAGCTAGCATCATAGATGGCGGCATCGTGTTTACCTTAATCTCGGAATCTGAATGTGAATCTCGGAAACGGCTCTAAAGATTAAATAAAATTTAGTATACAGGGCATTTCGGGGGCGATAAATCGATCTAGCTAGGATTCATTTTCAGAAAATGTTGTTTTATTCGTGTTTTCAATAATCAATTTTATCGATAATCATCTTAAAATATGACTCTTCCCGACATCTATTGGCGAGTCGAAGTAGCTTTAGTGTTATTGTGTTGTTAAAGCAGTTAGTTGCTCTCAATTAAAAAAAAAATTGTATTATTATTCGTCAATAGATGTCGGGAAGAGTCATATTTTTCTAAACAAAAAAATATGACTCTTCCCGAGCGAGTGGCAAAAAATACCGAGCAAAGCTCGGTCAACCAGATATTTACTAATATAAATTACTAACACCTTTGTGTTAACGCGTAGTATTATTATCTTTTCTTTGGTTAACGTTTACTTAGTTGTTGTAAGAAGTTCGTTAGATATTCGTTAGATGGAGTTCGGAACCCTCGGTGTGCGGGACAAAAGTCTGACTCGCACTTGGCCAGTTTTATTAAATATTATTATATATTAGATACGTATTATTTTTTGTATGTATATTGTATGAAACACATTTCTTTTTTGATATGATTTTTATTGTAATTGTGATACGATAATTTGCTATTAATTGCGGATTTATTTACCATTTCATACTTACACTCTTTATTCCCAATCATCTAAAGTCAATACAGCCTTCACTCATAGACACAAATGTACACATACAAACATTACAAGTTCTCCCATGGAGTGATAAAGACGCTGCATGGGTCCACTCCAGCCGGATTCTGTAGTGCTGCCCCTTGCACGGTCAGGTTATCGACATCGATAATAATACAACCATTATAAGGATAGAGTTAATTGATGACTCTTAATAGATATTTTTATTTTGTTGATTATTTAATAACATTTATTGAGTAGAGTATAGAACAGAAAAAACAGTACTTTTATTATTGAAAGCAATCAAATTGTGGTTCCAAAAATGCCATAGTCAGTAATTACATATATCAAGTGATATATAGTGGCCAAGTGCTTGTCTGTCCAGTAATATAAAAAACACAAATTTTCTTTCATAACAACTTTGTAACCTACATTCGCAATACATTCGCAATTAAATAATGATTAATTTATTGATAGGTAATCTGTTTTATTTTAAGTCGTAGAGGATAACATTTGACCGCTATCTTACCTGGCATCATCGATGTATATGTACTACGTACCAGATGACGCGTCGCAAACTAGCTCTACGTTCAAATAAAAAGCATTGCTGAATCTACATCTCGTTTAGTTTAGCGTAAGTACTCCTCACGCCCGATTGCTCGCCGCTCGGCACGTAAGTCAGTTTATGATGGGCGCCTCTGGTTTACATGTACCTCGATGCCTGGCATCTATCTTGGTAAGAGATGGTGCGGTCGAGGATGGTAGCGAGAATGAGACCTGGCTCTCAAGGACTATTGTAGGTGGCGGTCCAGATTCCAGATGATATATTTTTTACATAGTATTCCGAATTGTTTAAATTAAAACCAGAAGTATATCGAAGTTTATTGTATTCACTACCAAAACGACCATTTTTACTATGAAGAGTGTTTACTTTCATTCGTATTACACGTGATTTGATATCAGAATAAACCAATAAACCACTTTAAAATAGCATTTTATAAAATTGCAACCAACAAATAACTTTAAATTGAACCATCCAATTAAAACAATCCTGCCCTAGCGCGGGCATCGACACTATCGACCATCTTACAATAACAGCCAGGGCGGGGCCACAAAACGAACCGAGGAACAGGTATATTGTTACGAAACAACGTGACGAATATATGGTACCAGTACCAACCTTGGCCTGCGGCTTCACTTGCATTCTAGATAGGCTTAGTAGATGTAGCTAATTATTGTAACTAGATTCAATGTATGTTGTAGAGTGTTGATAGTAGAACAGATTTTATTGTTTTACTAGCTGACCCGGCGAACTTCGTATCGCGAATATAAATGAACTGTCCAAGTGCTAGTCGGACCCGCACACGCAGGGTTCCGATTGAACAAAATTTGCCTGAAAAATACGTTTCTCGTATGGGGGTCCCAAGTGAGTCCCTCCCTTGAATATTTAATTTAATTAAGTTTTTATTATTTGATCTTATAGCAGCCAATTGATACACACCATTAGTAAATTTCATGTCTCTATCTATTAAGGTTTGTAAGGTTGAGCATAAAAAGCTTCAACAACACGTTTCTTCTATGGGGACCACCTTTATTATTTAATTTAATGTTGTATTTATCGGTTTTTATACACAAATAACGAATACCCATGTATGGAAGCGCTATAATGATAACCATCAAAATCATAATTCAAAATATTACAATTTAAATACAAATACAATACAATACAAAAACTCTTTATTGTATACCAACATAAATAATACAAGGAAACATTTAAACAAACAAAATAACTATTAGGTAACAATGGGCGGTCTTAATGCTGACAGCAATTTCTACCAGATAACCTTTGGATGGACAGAAATACAGGAAGTAATAGACGGTGGTGTACAATAAATAAAATAATAATAAAAAGTTCATAATAAAATTAACGAATAATTTAATAATAAACCTAAATATATGTATGTATCTTTAATTTATATATTATATATACATAAAATCCATATATATATATATATATATATAAAACATATACACATTATAAAATAGCGATAAATACCGTAAATATACAATAAATAGTAAATATTACTTACATAGACGTACACATCATAATAATAAATAAATATTATATTATGAGTGACAAATAATGATTTTTCACCATGTTTTTGAAAATCGGTAAAGATTTTGCTCGTCTTACATCTAAAGGCAGATCATTCCAGAGTTTTGATGCTTGTACTGTAAAGGAATTGGCAAAATATTCTGTAGTATGTGCAGGGATCTTAAGTAGGAGGGTTTCATCGGAACGTAAGGAGAGAGAATGAGATTGGTGTAGAAATTGAAAGCGTTCTTTCAGGTAAGGAGGAGTAAAGGGAATGAAAAGAACAGAATAGAGTAAGGACAGGATGTGAGCATTCCGGCGCAGACGTATGGGTAACCAATTCAGCTTTCTACGAAACTCAGATATATGGTCGAATTTACGTATACCATAAATAAAGCGAATACAGAAATTTTGTAAGCGTTCTAGCTTATCCAGCTGTTCCTGGGTTAAGTCTGGATATGAGGCATCGGCATAATCGAGTATGGGGAGTAAAAGGGATTGAGCAAGTGCAATTTTAGTAGGTATTGGCAACACATTCTTGAGTCTTCTAAGGGAAGAAGCAGAGGCAAAAATCTTACGGTTGGTTTCTGCTATTTAGCCTTTAAATACCTACGCGATAATCAGAGTAATGTGGATATATTATGTTGTGAATTCAAAACCCTTGACAACAGGAAAGTTGGTAGAACGGTTTATATGGGAAAAATGAAATTGTTGTTTTTACTATCTTCCTCACAATTTTTCCAAATTTTCCTGGACTACGACACACATTTCAAAACCAAAATCAGCTAAATCGGGCCCAGCCGTTCTCGAGTTTTTTAGCGAGACTTACGAACAGCAATTGATTATTATATATAAGATATCGCTTTTCTCTGGAATACGTGCCGATTGAAGAGAGATTGAATAAGGTCTGAGGTAATATAACGCTGAAAATTGTCTCCTATTGAAATGTGGCGCAAATAATAAAGTAACAGGTGAAGTGCTGTAATACGCAAGAGTTTGACATTTTAGAAATTTTCCGTTTTTATTTGTTTTATTATAAGTTTAAGTTGTCTCTTACTATCAGGTCAGCGGTTTGCTTTTCCTGGACCTCAATATAGATATTGGACTACAGAATAAAAATATCTTAGACACATAATCATTAAATGTAGCTAATATTTGAGTACATATTTTAAAATATTAGTCTTATAAAAACTGTTAATTAAATATAATGAATATTCTTAGGCATATTATTCAAATAATGACAGTAGTTCGATTATGTTTATTTTTACAAGTAGTTTCGCCTTTCCGCTTATAAATTGTTCAAAATAAGTGCGTAACAACTGCACGCACGAGTTGTAAGCAAATTGATAGGTGCAAACGTAACGTGAGAGATAAGTGGGCCCACTTGTGAGCCCTCGTGTTGATTGGGCGATCCGTGTGGCCTGGGGTAATATGGCCCTGGAAACCACAACGCAAAATGAGTCTATTTATTTCTATAATACTTAAAATTGATATGATTGTTTTCAATGAACCGATGGATATCCTAGGGTATTTTAACGTGTTAACGTTAGCGTTAACGTTAAAATACCCTCAAAATGTACTCACTCAATAGGGTAATACAGATACCAAACGTCAAATCAAAAGCGTAACATCGTAATACTATAAAAATATTGATGCAGCTTTATGCAAATGAAGTCTTTAACAACTAACGATACCATTCTTGTACCTTAAGTACTTTAAATTTCCGTTGGGTCCACATTATCTCAATAATCTTAATTGATAATGGGATTTAGAATAAAGCTGAAATAAAAAACATTATTTTATTTCCAATTTCAAAATTCGAATTCTTATATCAATTTTTAAAGTTCCAATTTTAAAATGTTAATAAGATTTCTGTTCGAAATGTTGACCGTTGATTTCGAATATCCCAATTACTGAATCCGTGACTGGAACATCGCACTGTTTCAAATCGAATGTGCCGTAATGATAGTGATGTACCAGTAATTTACTAAGGATTGAGTTATTAGTACACAGGATAGGAACTCCGAGTTTGGTAGGGTTGGCAGGACAATTCAAAATTATACGATTATACATTTTTGGTGATTTTAAGAATATCTTTTTTTAGAGAAAGTATACCATAACTGGCCTTTACAGTTACATTGGAGGTGGAGGGGTATCCACTACCTTCTCAACCCTAGGTTTTTTAAAGAAAGGTAACTAGCTCCAAGAGTACCTTCGAAAATCACGTATATCATTTGAAGAAAATAGTGAATCAAGCTTAGTTTTCATAAATGTTTCAAGACATTAGCTGTCAATGTTCAAACAGGCTACTAAATACATACTTAAATGTTTAAAATTGTATCCAGAACTTATGTTATTAAAAACGTCAACCAGTTCTGATATCTCCCATCTCTTGACAACCTTACCTAGTGGTTTTGGACATCTTAATGTGGTTTAGATAATGTAGAGTGTAGTTGGAAACATATGAGCATTAGTTCCCTGCTCTGACGATTAAGACATTGGTCACGCCGATGAAATTTAAATCTAGTTACTTATTTAATAGCTTTTAAAATAGACTTCCGAAATACATTTCTGTGTTGATTAGAGTTCTTTGATTTTAACATTCTATGCATATTTGACGTTTGTCGATGTAAACCATGTAAATTAAGTAGAACCTAATTAAAAAGCATACTTATGCATACTATGTTTTTCTTTTTTCCAATTTTGTTTTCAGGCAGGTTCATGTCAAATTTAGGTAACATTCAATTCTTTTTGACACCAACCTTAAAAAAATATTTTTGTAAGTAAGAGTCCTATGTCCATTTTAGGCTTGCTCAACAAACTCTTGTTATTTTTTTTCCTTTGTAGAGTGTAGAAAAACCATGCTTTAAAAAATATTCTTATGATATTCAAGAACCATTCCTAAATTATAAATTCAAAGGTAACTTCTAGGAGACACGATACTAATCTTATTTACAACGTTATTCAAAGACATATCAGAACATAAATATCAATTCCGATTATATTTGTCAAAGGGAAAGTTTTATCAAGTAGCTTAAATCGAAATTGTAAGTTTTTCTCATTTCTATGCGATAGATGTCTCGTAAACTTCTTGAAGAGAGATAATCAAATTAAGCTTCATGGAGTCATGCTACATTTTTTTTCTTATACAAATTACCTTATTATTCCTTAGAGATCTGAATAAAACGTACTCAGGGTCTTGAAATGGGGGTATTTTAAAATACAACGTGAAATTGATTGGACGTATATTTTGAAGTATTCCGTTTAAGTTTTTAAATTTCAAACACATTCGTGGAATGGATCATAGTTATGATATAAGACAAATACTTTGAATTCGATTCGATAAACTACCTTAAATGTTACATTATGATTTACTAAAGACTTTATATGTTTTTACATGGCACTAGTGCAAAGCATATTCAATGTTTATCAAATACATATTAGTTTATGCATTTGTCTTGACGATTGCACTAAGATCGAATATAACAGAGTGTATAGTAGTTTTAGAAAATGACTGACTATATTGTGCGAGTAAAATATTTATTATTCAATTGTTTATATTCAAATTCATCAAATTAAAACATCCCAAATCATCCCCACCTGAATACGCCCACTCGCCCGTGGGTGTAAGTTTGTCGCTCTCCGTTTTTTGGTTGTATTGAATTGATGAAGGTATTTTTTGTCTCATATTGTAGGGTAATGACTGCATGTCTTTATCGTGGCTAATGATCTCGGATTAACATGTCGGGCTCTTGTGATGGTGCGTTGATGACGAGGCCGAAATGGTCCGGTTCAAATGGGACTATTTCGACCTTGTGTTCTTTGTTTGAGTTGATGGGCTTTTTTGTCGTTTTGATTGAGTTCTCTGGAGCATATTAAGGATGCCCTGGAGATGTCATTTTGAAAAGTTATGTCTCTTTTAACGACAGAACTGACAGACCAAGATCTTGAAGCATAAGATTACGTATCATTAACATGTTGGATAAGTATTTAATAGGTACGATTCATGTAACGAGGCAACTTAACGCAACTCTAGGATTCCATGTATTTTTCCCAGCATTCTGTCATAAACCTTAACAGAAATATTTCTCGCAGTTGAACAAGCTTACGGCCACATGTAATGTTATTATCTTCTTAATATATTGTAATACGGCGAGGTATCTGCATACAATTACTGTTATGTTTGATATTATAAAGACCTCTCTCATCCGTTGCGATGCTTCTCATAACGGACGCATGATTAAGAAATAGTTCTTATAATGCTGCGTCATTCCTGTTTATTCCATACTAATGATGTACGTATCTTAGAAATTAATACATTTGAATCACCAATTAAAGTATCATTAAAATTCCACCATGAGGTCTCTCTCAAAGCCAACATTTGACAAGAGCCGGCTTCGACAAAAATAAAAGTATCCGAACTTTGGATTCGAAAGCGAGACCGCGAAACGAGTCCTAACGAAGTAAAATGTTATTTTTTAGTTGTTTTTCTACGCTGGCAAGACAGCATGTCGACGCACGAGAGTTCCTTCGGGCGATTTGGGCGTAGGGCTTTTTTTGAGTTCGTTGGAGCTTGTTCTTGCGGGTAATGGCTTCATTATACAGCTCGGAATCTCGGCGAGAGGCTCGGGGGCCGATGCAAAAACTGGCTGCGCTTACAGGCTTGCGAAGATCCTGTATTCACAGTATGGACTTGACAACTCTTCGTGAATTTATCGATGTCAAAATTGCATGTAACGCAAGTAATTGAAGGACACGGTATTTTCTAAAATCTCATATTTTAGGCAATGACTCTGGTAATCAACTTCTTCTTTCTAGTCTTTGAGATGGCATTTGTGTAGCATACACAGATATTGTATATATATATATATATATATATATCTGTGGTAGCATAGTTACGAGTAACATGTGCATATTTGAGTATTGTCCCATTTCTGTTAGGTCCTTGTTGGACCAATGGAAGAGTTTATAAAAGTGTGTACTTCAGCAAAACTGCAACCTGTCCAAGGCCTTGGAGAATTATTTGTTCTCCGGTAGAATCGATGAACTTTTCCTACTGGAGTTACTGTGCTTCCATGTTTGCCGCGCACAAATTCACGTGTTTCTGACCCAAGGAATAATAATAATGCTCAATCGAAAATGTTACAGTAATCGTTTCTGAGTTATTAGTGTTATTATGCAATTATGTGCTCAGTTTCGAAGTTTTTTTTCCCATATTCCGTTGTTTCCGATGCAGTTTTGTGGGTGCCGTGATCATTTTGAATTCCGGTGGCTTCTTAACTGATGGGTTGGATGATTAATTCTCATTTGCTACAATGTAAAGCTGCCTTTAATATCACCTACGTAAAGAACGTAGGTGATATTAAAGGCAGCTGATGTTCTTGCGAAGAAAAGACGAAAGTTACCAATGAAGAAGTTACGTGTATGTACTTCAAAAGTGCATTGTTCAAAATATCACTAATTAGGTATATGAGTTTTATCATGGAACCGTATCATTTTGTATGCTTTTTTTCACGATAATGTTTCTGGAACGTAAAATTAAGAATTCGCGTAAAAATAAATTAATGTCTTGATAGTGTAACCAGTTTTGTAATTAATCGATATCAGTGTCCCTTCACTGGTTAAGTGCCAATTTGCTGTTGCGGGGGTCTTAAATCTCGTCTTTGTATAATGACAGCTTTTTACATAAGTGCTTTGAAGCATTACCTTCGAATTTCTCATTTTGTTTCCAAGGCTTTGTTTCGGCTTCGAACGTTTCGTTTCGTTTCACCTCCAATTTGGCTTTTAGTATAGTGTAAGCATCGTTTTGTGCGCCTTGTAATTAAGAAAGCCGTTGCGTTTCGATATTATTCAGATGCCGATGCGCTTTCGAGAAATCGATAATTATCTGGACAATGTTTACGATACTTTACGATTGCTTTATCAGTGAGATGCATTCATTATGCATGCATAATAAAGACTGTGTTCCAGTCTTGACTCCGCTGTTTATATCTTTGATTTTTTTTCTCAAAAGTTACTTACCGAAGCTATGGAAGATATCTCTGTTTATTGCTGCTGCAATTGGTTAGTAATATTAGACCTCGTCGTAAGTTACTAAGTTAATGTAACTTTTTTATTTTATTCTAATCTTTACATAGTATAAAACAAAGTCACTGCCACTGTCTGTACTCTTAGATCTTTTAAAATACGCAACGGATTTTAATGCAGTCATGTAATAGCAATAGAGCAATAGATAGAGTAATTCAAGAGGAAGGTTTATAGCCAGGATTAATACAGGCAAAGCCGCGGGGCGCAGATAGTGTTGTATAAAACAAAAATTGAAGTATGAATAGCAAGCAACATAATGTCAATAATAACAAGAAGGTGTACGATTCTCATGCAATCAAACTTAAAAAAAAAACTATCTGGAAAAGGCTCATCACTAAGCGAAACCGCCATGAAATACAATACGTAACCAAATGAAAAATTGCAATACATAACGCAAGTTAAAAACCGATTTCTGTTGCAGATAACAAACGACCTGAACAATAAAATACAAGTTCTGAACAAAAACAACATTAATATGAGCCAAGCGAGTGTTTATCTCTATTCGCCCATTGAAGAGGTGCCATAAATATAGTGGGCACACGTCTGCAATTGAAACGTATACTACTTAATAATCGCTCGTATGCGCTTGCGCTGCTGCGTTTTACCAACAGTAAGGACTTATTTGAGGCTAAAAACCATTCTAGGCTTAGCGTTTTTACCATCTTCGACCATATCATCGCTTACTATTGAAACACACATTGTAGTCAGACGCTAGCCTATTAGATACAAATAAAAAAAAAAGATTCGAATCAAGTCCTGATTTCAGACTTATCTTTTATGTTTTGAACTTATGTTTTATCAAACGTATCGCGCTTAGAAAAACATTACTTTAAATTAAATCAAAATGTCATTAAACATGGTCTCGTAAATACAGCTATGAGTTCAGTACGCAAAAGTTGAAGGTTACCAGTTTTTTAAACTTATACTCTACTTTTACCACGGTAACTCTAGCCTGATCATCATCATTATCATGATTTTCAGTTTGATTTTGCATATTGCTGAGCAGAGACCCTTTGATTCCGCCATTAATTCTTCACAATCTTACGCCACCATCATGTACTCGTATTACTTCCTTCTGTCATTTACCTATCCAACAATTTCATTATACTTTGATTCAGCTCAATCATTAGTATTGCAGGCTTACAAACTATTTTAATTTGGTATAATATCTTATTTTCGATCATTTCTGATTTATTATACAAAACTCCATACTTAATTTTTTTCTGTAGTTCATCCAGCTTTTATCCGTCTTGACATTCCATCTTTTTCCTTCCCGTTCTATTGCATCTTTAATGCTCATCGCACTTGTACCTATTAATCCTGCAAACTAAGCTACTAAAAAACTGCTTGTATAAAGATTTTTCTTACATTGAGTTACTGATATTATATCAGTATCAAGATTGTATATCGAAGCACTACAAAGGCGATGGCTGTACGTGTGGCCAGCGCTTTACCTTTATCGATAATCATACCTTATACAAGTACTTAAGGCCAGACCCAGAGGGTGGTTAGTGGTTAAGAGTTAAATATAATTATTTCAGACTGAGGGTGAAAAAAAACTTGAACACTTTTTCATAACTATATCTGGCAATTGATAATATAGTGGCAATTTAGCATTTCGCTTACTGATAATTTAGTCTAGCATGTGAACTCAATTTTTTCGGATGACATTAGTGTGTTACAAACTGATATATACACTTTAAACTCTACGAGGCTCAGATACTTTGCAATCTATAAATATTTTGGCCCTTATATGTATTGTGTGTGTGCTGCGTGCCTGTGTACATTAGACACAAATTGTGAACAAAACATTTTAAATCAATATCAAATCAATTATTGTTAGAGAATATACTTCATCGATATCGACGTTTTTTATCACTCTCCCATCACTAAATATTTGACAGGTGCGGTTTTGAAATCGAATAGGTTGATTAAGCATTGATTGTTAATCTTTCTTTTAATCACGTCACTATTTTAAGATGAATCGTTTGAAATCGGTGTTCATAATAGTTATAAGTGTATATGATTTTATGTATCAACTTGATTAGTATGTAAAAAAAAGTCTGGCTTCTAACATAGTTACTATGCGTGTTTCAAAACTTATTTGTTGTTGTAGTAAGAAAGACTTCATAGTCTAGTAGGACGTTATTACTATTTCGTCAGTTATTTAATTATTGTATAATTACCATTGCATCATGGTGCGGACTAAGCTAGAATAAGCTTACAAGCCCGTTCTTATGTTTTTCGGTATGAAAGTGTTCAGAGAAATAACAAACTATGTAAACTTACTAATATCTAGATTTCATAGGGTTACGGGCGCAGTGCAGTATCGCGTCTGTTAAAGAAGTTGCATTTTCGTTTCATATTTTAACCCACTTCGAAAAATGAGGGTTTTGTTTGAGAGAGCATACTTTCCGTTTGATCCCATTGTAATTTCCTCCAGATCTGATGAGTATCTCCAGAGATATGGTGAACACTTCAGATATGGTACTGAAAATTACTAGCGTATAATTTGAAGTCGGTTTTTTCTTTATGCAAACCATCTTAAATTAATAATGGTAAGCATTATGATATCTGATAAAACCGAGTATGATATCTAAAGGTGCGTACAGACTATGTAACATAACATATTATAAAATTGTTATTTAACATGTTTCAGATAATGTGGACACGGAATGTTATAAAACATGATATTATAACATGTTTTATAACACTCCGTGTCCACATTATCTGAAACATGTTAAATAACAATTGTATAACATGTTATGTTATATAGTCTGTACGCACCTTAATAAAGTTAGTCAAATTTCCCTCATGATTTCGAGAAGATAAAGATATAACATTTATCAGTCATCCTTCTAGGAATTTCAAATTAAAAAAGAAAGAAAAAGACAATCTGTAGAGGAAAATTACTTTTATAAAGAATGTGAATCATTTGTCAATACCGTACGAGTTTATGGTCAGTGTTACTTAACGCATGGCTTGTAGGTGTCTTTTCTTATTGACCAATAAATTGAGATATAATAAAAACTTAAGCACCCGCTTTATTATATAAGTGCAATTAATTGATCGCGCTGTAAACAGCCTCTTTCGAGCGTGATAAAGCGCGAATGACAAAAATGTGAATTATCTTCATTAGAGTGTCGGAGAAACCAATAAAAACAATTGGAGTTGAAAATTCTTAGTATTTTTCACTGATTTTACAAAAAGAGGAACTAAATTCTGTGAATGTTGATTTTGTATGTGGTGTCTCAGAACTGACATCAGTTGACAGATTTGTATATATCAACCGACTTCCAAGAAGGAGGAAGTTCTTAATTCAACTGTATTTTTTTTAGTTTTTAAGGTATCAAAATTAATCTTTAGTTAAGTTCGATGTTGGTCTCATATAAATTTTATTAAAATCTTATGTGTGCATTTAGAGATATGTAAGGAAACATCTCCAACTAGAAAATTATTTTTTTCAAAGTTTTAGGTTATTTTTGACGATATCGATAGTTTTGGCAGCAACTTTATTATGTGCAGATATCGTTATGAATATTGCGGGTATCTTCATAATCATCAAAATTGCTTGTCTATTCGGACAGTTAATGTTAATTGTGAATTCGGGTCGCATAAACATTCTGTATTCAGCTCCACATCGATTTCGCAGCGGTGTCAACACAGAATCGATACAGTCGGTTACACTATCGATAATCGAGTAACGTCACGTGTGGTCTCGATTGTATCGACTCGCGCGAATAAGCTGTTTGTAGACAACTAGTGTTGGGAAATTCGAGAGTGATTTTTAATGTTTAAACTTTACTTTATGAAAATATATGTTATTTTAGTAACTTACTTATTCATTTAAGTATTTGGTTGCTTAATAATTATAGTGTTTCTTTGAACGCTTCCGCAGCCATATTTGTGTATATACATGCTAATTTGTCATGTCAACTGCTGCCATAGTAGCTAGTAAAAAAGTTTTACTTGCATCGTGGTTTCATAAAACCACACCACACTTTTTTATTATTATTGTTTTTATTTATATACGAGTCCTCATAAAGTAGCGGCAGATCAAAATAAAAGTAACCTTATTTATTGTTAATTTCAGCTCAATCAAACTAATTAGCTAAATTAAGTGCGCAAGAAGAAACCTTTCAATAAGTTTACGCGCAACAAGTATCTTCTAAACAAACATGAACATACATACAGCCCATACAGACAAAGCCCAATGGATTAGAAAACTGAAGCGGCAATGGGCTGGTCATATCTGCCGCAGGACATCCATTATCAAACCCTTAGGATAGACTTGTCCTAGAGTGGAGACTGCAAATTGGCAAACGTGGCGAAGGATGACCTGTGCTGTGAAGAGCATAAGCAAACGACATAAGCAAAGTGGTGGGCAGTGACTGGAAAAGAAGAACCAAAGATCGGGTTTAGTGGCGTATCTTGGGAAAGGTCTACGACCAGTAGTCTGTACTGTGACTGTAGTGGCTGATTATGATGTGGTAAATATACAATTACATGTACGTGGCATACGACACAAAATAAATCAAAGTATCGTGGGAAAAGACATGAGCTACAACTACTGACTACAGACTTAGAAACTTCTATGAATGTAACAAGAAAGAAAGGTTATTGGGTTTAGATCAAGTTGACAGTGTAAAGAGTCACAGCACTAATACTGTCTCGATAATATCTGTACCACGCGTGGTTTCACATTGACTAGCTAGCCAGACTCGTTCGTATATATCTATGTGTAGCATGTTTAGGGTTACCATTAAGAATACATAATATATTTGAAAAATCTGAATAAACCGTACTGTTGAGTCACAAAACATGTAGTAAATCGCACTAAGGATATTTTAGTTCAGAAAAACAGATACAGAGACAGAGGTTGCGATGAAATATCAATTGGCTAATTTTTAAATAAAATATAAAATACTACGTTTCTAGTTAAAAGGTGGACAAATCAAAGTCTTGCGAAAGTCCGAAATGCAAAAAAAAAAACGGAAATATTCGGACGGGTGGCAACCCTAAACATTTCTTGTACAGATTTATAATTTAGCGTTCCTACGTGTTGTGTTTATTTACCTACCTATCGTTATAGAATATCTAATCTATACCGATAGGTAGGTATATAATATAATTATAATTATATCGATAGCTCGATGACGTTATCAATATATCAACACTGAGTTCTATTGAAGTTGTCAAGAAGTTCAAGACCGGCATAGTTGATTCGTATCGAGTTACAACTTTTACCTGCTAGGCTATTCTGTAAGCTATCTCGACAGCGGAATCCGCGGTGAGATTCAAATTACGTATTACAAAATTCAACCGTATACCAACGTAATACGATTGAATTTCGTAGTACGAAATTTGAATCTCACCGCGGATTCCGCTATCGAGATAGCTTACAGAATAGCCTAGCTGTTCCTTATTCTAGTTGATATGGACTATATTATTATTGAGACCAACTTATTAGCATGAATGACTTTTAAATACAATTCCTTGCCATCCAAAGGTGGAAAAAATCTTTATTTTGTAAGATGTGTAATTTATATATATTTTTTGGTGTTTTTTTGTTCGATTTTATGGTGTTCAATACATACATCTATCTACATCATCATCATCATAATCATAATAAGCCGGTGTCAGTTCACTGCAAGACGTAGGTCTCTCCCAAGATACGACACTGAGCCTTATTTTCGGCTTATGTCCGTCCACTGCTGGACGTAGGCCTCTCCCAAGATGCGCTACTGAGCCCGATCTTCGGCTCTTCTTTTCTAGTCACTGCCAACCGCTTTGCGTATGTCGTTCTTAGTAATTATTTTAGTTATTATGGTATTTAACCATAACGAAAATACTAATAATATATTTTGACATTTTGTTGTTATTTTATTGTGTATATTTTTTACAGTTTTGAATTCGGGTATGTCTCGATCGAGCACGCGGTATATTATTATCGATTATTCTAAATTATCTTCTTTATAAACAAAATAGATGATCTCTATAAGTGCCGATAACCCCTCGCTCCACCCCATTTTACTTGTAAATAAAATCGAGGTGTACATAAAATGCATTTTAAGTGTAGAATAAAGTCCCTTTTACGTAAATAGTTACATCGCATGTTCTCGCTAGAGGCGCGATGTAGTAGACTTACAGATATCTAGATAAAAGGGCCTAGATCTTAATCGGTAGATGTATTAGCACAGAGGAAGGACAGTGCAAGTCATAGGCGAAGCGTTACATGGAGTAGAGACAAACATTATTTTAGAAAAATAAAAAAATCAATATTGAAAAGCATGACATATTATGCATTGCAGTTAGAATTTAGAATCGTAGCAACAGTGATTTCTAAGTTATTAATTATGTCGTTTTGCTTATATTCAGGCAACAAAAAATAAACAGGAACTAGGCCATAATTTTAAATTAAAATAAACAAATTTGTACAATGGATTTACCTTAAAAATATTTAAGAAAATTGTTTTTTTTTTCTGTTTACACTTATCAAAAAAATATTCGTTTTTTAATTATTTTATTTTCTTGCACCAATCCCTTAACATAGGGTTCCCTACACACTTATAAAGCTTTCTGGTGGCATTTAATTAACCCTTACAAGATTTATCGCGTCCACTTGCGCATGCGTCACTTTTAGGGCTGTCTCTATAAAATTATTTTATAATTTATTAAACAAAGAACTTTTTGAACTTTTAAGGTCAGCTAGGCTTTATTGATGCTTTAAGGTAAGATACCAAATTTTGTCATCGTGACTACTTTGACACACTTAAATACTTAACCGCTAAAAAGAAACATCTTAAAAAAACTAATATAAACTTATACTAAAAAATCACATTACTGTTACACATTACTCTTTATACAAATATATATTCAAATGTCTATAATAATTTAATTGTATTTTACTGTATTGTAGGTAAGTATTGTAAACACCATTATCAGATTTACAATAAACCTTATAATGGCGTTAAAAGAATTACATAAACTCAACAAAAGTGCATATTGCCAACCCTAATCAATTTTGATATAGTACTTACATATGACCCAAATTAGCGATTTCTTAAAATCAATCCCATATTTAGGTTAATTGAAATATAGAGATTAATACATTTTAATTGTAATATTTCAATAGTGACGGGCATTTTTATATCGATATTAATCGTTGTCCACTAACGCATCGATATGTCAACTCGGAATGAATAATTGATCGTTATTATAAATAATTAACTATTATGGTCGAACTTTTATCGTAATTCTTATGAGTAATAGTTATTCATTATGGATTAATGTCAGTAAGAAGATTCATGTTATGATATTATAAAAGGTATAATTTTATGTATAATTTAGGTACTTAAGTACATCAAATTGCTATTGAAAAGTGTGTAACTTCTATGGTATACATATTTTACGTTTTATTTCACAGACTGTTTTCTCAAAAAAGATCATAATGTAAAACTAAAAACATAACATGATATAAAATTTCAACAAATTGGGTCATTTGGGTCTGTCAAAAATCACCCCTCTAAGGCGAAACGACTTGATAAAGGTTTCTCCACACTTGCGTTAAGGCGGTCCCATAACCGATAATTAAAGAGGCCACTGGATGATAAATAACCAACTGTCCGTGTTTTTACCGCAGATGTCATTATCTTGGTCGACTCTATCAGCCGTCAGCCGATTGTGGAATCATCTAGAGTTGTTAACACCGCTTGGAAAGGTTACGCCGATAATTATAGTGCTATCGTTTATCAGTACTCTTATTTTATAGAGATTTGCATTAAGAAAGGGTTAACCTTTGTTCGTTGATAAGCTCTAATAACATTATCATATTTTAAAACATCGCGTGAACGTACGTTTTACACACAGTTTTTAAAGTGCATTTAAAATGTTATATATTTTATTTTACATATTTACATCGTAGGTTATCCTTTTTAAGAAATGTTGTGAAGAATACTTTTTATTTATTTTGGACAGACAAGCACTTAACCACTATCTCATCTGATGTTAAGTGACGATGCGGTATAAGATGAAATCGTGGTTGCCTAGAAATGAAAAGCGGCAGTGCGACGAGGGTCAAGTAACAGACTTTAGTCTGATTCACTTAACACAACTATTCCAACCCGTCTTCCAAGCTGGTTCGGTTTTTTTTTGCTTGGTTTTAACGACTCATATAATATAATCGATCTCAGTGACAGCGTAGCGCATGAATAATCGAAAGGTCCGAGTTGATGAGTGCGTGTGAGAGCTTTTTTGTCGTGACCACGACTGGTGTACAGCTCTAGTCAGGTCTGCGACCGAATAGGGAGGAAAAAATTTGGTTATCGATAGTTATTGAAATTGGTTAAACTTTTATAGTGAAATATTATACTTAGTGCGGCTTAGCTGGGGGACAGTCAGAACTAATAATTAAATAAAACATATTTGTCATGCCATATGTGATTCGGAATTTCAGTGGAATATTGCCTGAAATGATATCAAAATGATATCAATTGTTATGTTTTCTTGGCTCAATTTGAATGTGTATTTGTATTTCATACGTATTTCTAATTAAATTGTCATGAAAAGATAGGTAGGGAGGGAGAATTGTATTAAGGCTATGAGTAAAATAAAAAAACAATTAAACTGTATCGGCAAATGTAAATCTTTAAACTTAAAACAAACTAAAACAATTACATTTATTAAGATAAAGAAACCCCGCAAAAAAAAAAATTAGATATATAAAAATATATATTTTATCGACGATGACAGCTTCTCCATTGCTGTGGGAATACGTCTGGGCATCTCCCGGACAGTACCCCACAATTGCCACTGCGGCAGTGAAGTAGACAGATTAGGCCACCATGGCCTGTCATACCGCCGCAGTGCAGGGCGTCTCTCACGTTACGCCTCCTTGAATGACGTCATTCGTCGGGCCCTTGCCACCGTTAACGTGCCGGCTATTAGATATTAGAGCCGAACGGTATATCACGTGACGATGGCAAGAGGCCCGACGGTATGACGTTGGTTCCGTGGTGCCGAGGGAGACCGTTGGTGTGGGACGCGACGTGTGCTGACACGTTAGCGGCGTCCCACATATGCGGGACCTTACGAGCAGCGGGTGCGGCAGCGGATGCGGCAGAAACCCTCAAACGGACGAAATATGCTGCTATTGGTGATAGCTACATTTTTCTTCCGTTTGGGGTCGAAACAATGGGTCCGTGGGGTTGCGATGCCCGGGGTTTTGCAAAGGAACTGTCCAGACGCTTAATAGACGTCACTCATGACCAAAGAGCTGGCGTTTACCTCGGCCAACGGATTAGCCTAGCAATTCAACGAGGTAACGTCGCCAGCTTTTTGGGAACGTTACCGGCAGGCAGCTGCAACCTAGGTTCTGTTTTTTATTTATAACTACTTTAATTTTTATTTATAACATTTAATTTATTCTCAGTTAATAGTTGAATTTATTTTTAAGTTGTATATATGTTCCTTCTGTAAATAAATCCATATTTTATCGATATTGACAACAAATAAAACCGCGGCCCTAATGCATCTCAGAGGAAGGTCAGAAAAGAAATGAGGGAAACAAATAATTATAATTGAGCGTACAAATGACTAAATTCGAGCCGTTCCCTTGTCAATTTTAAACTGGAACTTGTTTGAACGTGGCGCGAAGATAAACAGCTAAGTTAACTCATTATAAGTTATAACTTATTTTGACGTTTTTATAATCAAAAGTTTCAACAAATGTTGCACTTTATTTTAAGTTAATGAGGCGGAAGAGAACCTAATTTTGAAAGCTTTATTATCGCCATCTGCGCATGTTACTAATATAACAATAAGAACAAAGTAGATCGGGGTTATAATAGGTAAAAATAATTCTTTACAGAATATTGTAATTAAAATGCACTTATTATTTGTTTGCAGGTGGAGACTTAAGACTGATGATAGCTGTTGAAATCTAAATGTGGTAAGACCTTTTTTACTGACAAGAACTTACCTAAATAATTATTTACTGGTCTTCACAGCCTCAGGCTTGTTTCTATACTAACTATTATATAAACAGAGCGCAGGCATTGCGACTGATACTCGTTGTGTAGAACAAGATGCAATGCAACTAAAGGGTTCTCTCTCTCTCTCTATTAGACGATGACAAGAAGAGACTTCCTGCTTAGCCAACCTAGACATAAATTAATATATATTAGACTACCTACTACCCTAGACTTAAAAACTATTTTTATTAGCGTTTACAGAAAACGCAATTTCAGAATGTATGGATATGATATTGACGATGACATTTGTTGTGGAAATATAATATGTCATTGCTATTAATTTTTAAGTTGCATTTGTCGTAAAAGCTAACAGATTGTACTTTGTTTAGGAGTGCAGGTATTCCGGTAGATGTTTAGGGTGTAAGTGTAGTAACGCACAAAATTTGCGCAATCTAAAGCTTTGCGTTCAACAGTGTCTGTTAAAGGCAGACGTCATCGCCTACCATCAGGAAAGCTTCTTGATGATGAGAAAAGTAAAATGTTCAGACAGATAAATTTTATTTTATTTTTTTTATAAAAAAAAATTATTATAACATCTTGTCCTCTTTATCATCTTATATCAGACACAGTTCTCGGCTACTCTCATCGAGCTCTTGCCAGTCATCTAGCGAATATCATCGCTCCACCTAGTCTAAAGACGTCCTACGCTACGTTTGCCAATTCACATCATATCCTATATTCATTTTAAATTATCTTTTTTTTAATGTATAATCTTATTGTTATCGTTATTGTTATTTATTTACAGAATTTAAGAAATATACATGTATACAATTAAAATAATTTAAAACTATTTATACAATATAAACTACTCCTAAAACTATAATACAGACTATATAAAATCTACAAATAAAAAACTGAATTAAGGTCGCTGTTCACTGGTAGGTACCCAAAAAGCTGGCAACATTACCTCTTTGAATAGCAAGACTAATTCGTTGTTATTGTATGTTCAATTATTTCCAATTAATTAAACATTGAAAGTGTAACAAGACTTATAAGTACTTAATCAATTATGACAGTTCTATTATTATAATAACATAACATGAAAAACTGTTCAGTATTCATAGCGAAACTTCACTAACGACCTTTTCAAGGCAAATGTCAAGATAACGACAATAAACGCAAAAAAGGTGTTCTAAAATGTAATTATTTTAATACGAAAAATATTAAAGACAAGTTTTTGCGTGTAGTTTCACTTTTGTAAAAAATGCTATTCATTTCTACGATTTTGAAATATTTACTGTCCGTCATCCGTTTCCATTTTTGTGCTTTGAAAACGGAAGGCAGCTCAAAATCCTCATGAAGGCATCACTCGCCTCGACAAAGCTGAAACAGTTTTCAATCACTGTATCGACATCACTGAAATAACATTTAATTCCCGTTTTCAAATTATGAAAAATTTTGAAAAATAATATAAACAATACTCTACCATAAATCGTTATATCTTAGCAACTCCAATATCATAAACATGCTAATATAATAATTGTAAACGTATCTAATGATGATCATTTAAGATCGTTTAAAAAAACGGAAAAATCCGACTTTAAGCAAGTTTGAGGTATATATCTCTGGATATACTACAATGAGACCACTTCAGGCGTATAAAACATAGATACTCTTTTGAAAAAAATATTTGAAAATAGGCCTACAATTGATACCTACAGAAATTGGTAAACGTACATAAAAGAAAACATGCACACATGATGAACTCATATTCTCCTCCTTCTTAAAGTTGGTAAAAAGGTTGTAAGGCAAGAAGTAGAATCACAGTATATAAACATTTGTAAAACCATAACCCTCTTTTTAACACAGTCGGCAAAAAAAAGCATCAAATCAACCTGCGTTGCCTCATAATCAGGTAAAGAAATCTTGGTATGCGCTCGAGCAACCCCTAGTTTCACTTCTAAGAACCAGGCTGATGCCTATTGTGCTTCTCGAATAATTTACCTCTTTTATCGCATCTTGAGGCCTTTGGGTATATTTTATTGGATTATTTAAATCTTTGACACTACTTGTAGAAAAGATACAAGTAACTTAACGAAAGAACGCATCTTGGGTAGGTAATGAAAACTTACCGTTCCTTTTTTTGCTTGGAACATATTGCTAATAACAATAATGGGCCCCCGTAATGAAATCAAAATGAATGCTTGAACTTCTAAAATGTGACGAAGACATACGTCATTTATTAATTCTTTGGTTGAAATTAAAAGTTCATTAACACAAAAATTGGACGGTACGAGTATTAATTTGTAGCTTATAAAACGCTCAATGACACCTATTTATGCCTATATTTAAGAAAAGTCTTGAAATTATTGATAATTCAAATTATTGATAAAATATGTGACGACTTGGCCTAAAATGAAATCGTATTTGTTTGATAGACTGCACTCATGTCTAGATTGTTTCATTTCCTCTTCTTATTCTGGTCAAGTGCTTGTCATTTCGACAAAAAGAAAACTTCCAACAGCTAAGAGCCTTATTTCCTTTCATTCTGCGTTCGGACAGTCGTCCATAATGTGCTATTTTATCGACACAATGTGCCTGTAAAATAAACACCGCGCAATTGCAATTTTTTTAAATATTGCAATGTTGCATTTTTGATACAAAAGGAAACATCAACGGCAAACACAGCGAATGAAAACAAACATCTTACATCCGTTTTAAATGCAATCCCACATATTTGATTTGCTACCACAAGTTGAGTCTTATTAAAATGGAGTAAGATTTAATATGTCGGGGTATTTATTGTTTCAAAGCAATGACCTGAAATTGTTATTATGTTCTTGATATGTCACGTGGCATAGAATTTAAATTAGTTCATTTCATGCTAAACAAAGTGTCCAGAGGTTGATGTCGGAACATTTATAGGTAATAAAGGTAATAGGTAAAATATTTGGTCGTTTAAATGGCTCACACCCTAAAAAATAAAAATAAAGTTTTTTGATAAAAAGTTTTGACAACGATTTTTTTCCTATTTTAGGCCACAGTTTCTGTTTTAGGCTAGCATCACTACTTTTCATTTAGAGGCCATCGTTGTGTTTGTACAAAATCCATATATATAATACTTGCAATTTATATAGTATTTTTTGCCTAGAGACTTCAACCAATTGAAGTGGTAGGACTTCTGCTAGTCCGCCTGGGGCGGTACCATCACTTTGCCAATTAATTTTCAGCCGTGAAATAGGAATGTTTTTTGGTTAAAATGGCAAGGTGTCCAGTGAAATTACAGGGCATGTGAGACTCAACATCTTTATGTCTCAAGGTAACAGGCGCAGTGCAGTGCCATGCAACATTCTGGCAGTTCAGAGTTTTGCATGCCGCTGTATCTGTTATAGGTAGACGTCATCGATTACCATCAGCCGAGTGTCTTGCTTGTCCTGTTACCTTTTACCATAAAAAAAAACCAAAGCTGCAACTATAGACTACCACAGTGTAAATATTACAGCAGTTTAGGCGTGAAAAGGATTGACGTCTTTGCTTACCATCAAACGAACGCCCTGCTTGTCCTATTACTTAATGCCAAAACAAAAATCTATGAGCAGTTTCTTCTCAACACAATAAATCTACTATTGTACCTAAATCGAATTTTGGAAACACGAAACGTTTCTCAGCTCTTTAATTTTCGTCACAGCACTAAAAGGCCTTTCACACTGCATTGTAAAGTACTTTCAGCTTCTGTTTAACCAAAAAAACAATATAAAACCTTAGTTTAATTTAGTAAACAGACTAATAAAGGTCCGCGCGCGTGACTTACCGCCGTTTAATGCTCCGTACAATGTAAAGGCAACTTAAATAAACTTAACTCAAGTACGGGGAAACAATGAATAATAATACTGTTTATTTTTGATTTGCTTATTGTTGAATTTTGGTTCTTTATTTGCTCCTTTTTGCAATGCAATGCAAAGCATTATGTTTGAATGTCTGAGAAAACTAGGTAAATAAAGTTGGATTTAGATTTGTTATTAGATGTCAGAATCTTTTCATTAATCCTATTACCTATTACAGATACGGGAGCATGCAAAATTCTGTATAGACAGAATTTTGCATGTTACTGCACTGCACCCGTTACCTTGAGACATAAAGATGTTTAGAGGGAACGTGGGATGCACTTTTCCATACAAATGTATTCCCCCGTTTCCTCCCTGAAAAATGCTTCTAGAGAAAAATTTGTCCTATTATTTTCTTTTTTTGACCAACTAATTGCAAATAGAAATATGACCCTTCAAAAAACTCAAAGAGGAGATTAAAAAACTTATATTTCTTTTTTCAATTGGTTGGTCAAAAAAAGCAAATGATAAGGGCATAGCTACAGCAGACCTTGATTTTTTGTGGAAATAAATTTTGCTCTAGAAGCATTTTCCAGGGAGGAAACGGGAGAATACATTTGTATAGAAAAGTGCACCCAACATTCCCTCTTAAGTTTCAATGAAGTTCAACGCAGGCACAGTTCTTATTTCCTTCCAATTTCTCTAAAATATCCTGTTTAACACTAATAGTACTGTAGGTAATACGTCGGTGAAGTCGATTGTGGTCAGTTTACACGGTTAGTTTAAGCCTGAACAAAATCCGTGGAAAGTTAACCGCAAGCTCAGCATGGTCACGCGCGGACGTTAGTTCAGCGGTTTGTAGAATGAGCCCCATTATCTTGGTAATTACTAATTTGTTAAGTCATGTATGGTATTAAAATATACGCATATTTTTATGACATGTGTGTATTTTAAGTGAAGATGTGGTTAACTACAGAATATCAGGCTGTTTGTGGTGTTTTGATCGCGTAATATTTGTTACATTGTCATTGTTAATTGTTTTGTTGTGTAATACTCTGCATGTTTAATAAGGTGTTCAATAAAATGTGAAAAAATTAAAAAAAATGGCTGAACTGTCAACAAGGAAAAATCAAAATTTTATTTCAATAATATAAAATAATTATTTTCGCACCCTTGGGTGAGCCCACGAGTTAAAATAAAAGATCAATCCCTTACGAGGGCCTTATATACGTTACGTTACATAAACGCAATAAAGTGGTCACCAGAAACCCACCACCTACACAAATTTAACAATTATTGATTGGTGCGATAGGACGGGTGGACCTACATCCATCTACTTGTCTATAAATAGAAACCGAATAACAACTTTTTATTGAAGAAATACTTTTGGATGGTGCCGAGCCGCGGCGCGCCGGGGCGCGCCCCGTGTAGCCTGTGTAGTGTAGCCCTGTGCAGCAAAAAAAAAATGCAGTTTGATCCAAGTGAAATTCAGTGACAATGTCTACCAATGTTTGTTTTTGTAATTATTATTGCGTTTTTAGTTATTATTTTTTTTATAAGGAAAAAAATGGACAGTGAAACTAGTGATGTATTTAGAAGATCGCAGCCTGCCGGTGCCCCCTATGTTGGACCAAGGTATGAGGGTAATGAGCTGCTGCAGTGTCCTCATTGCTCCCAAGCGCGTTTCTTTAAGGGCCAGCGAGGACTTAATGTGCACATTGGGAAGAGCCACAAATCTCTTTCTCAAAGTGTACATTCTGTTAACATTGGTGCCCCTTTGACTCAAACCCCCGTTCAGACACAAAGTTCTAATTCACAACCTTTTTGGCAATATCTATCTAAATTAAAATCATGCAATTCGATCGTTAAGCGCATTCCCCGTGGTGCACGAATATCAGTCGCTCAAAATTTATCAATTAAAATTCAAAAAGTTATACAAGAAAATTCTGAAAGCGCTTGGGAACAATTGTTGGTTTTTCCCTTCGAAGTCCTCCACTCTAAAAATACCACGAAATCTCTCACTACCGCAATTGAAAATAACTGTCTCACACAGTCTCACTTTAGGCACGATAATTCTTCCCAAATTTCAAATTTCCAACAACATTCACATTATAAGTTTTTAGGTTTTCATGGTCACTGACAATATTATTAGAACTACTCACGGGATATTTACCATGGTAAATATCCCGTGAGTAGTTCTAATAATAACATTCACATTGGCACAGTAATTCACAACATAAAAAATCTCATAGTATTTTTGAAAAAGTAGAAACTAAAATAAGTGATGGGGACTTAAAGGGAGCTGCTCAGCTCTTATTTACCAATGACACCATCGCTCCAGACACGCCAGAGACTTTATCAGCCCTGATTGACAAACATCCACCATCGCTATCACCGTCTTACCTTCCGGTTACCACCACTCCTGTTGAATCTTTACAGGCGACAGAAAAAGACATTAGGGTGGCAGTGATGTCTTTTAAAAATGGATCGGCTGGTGGACTTGATGGCCTAACTCCCCAACACATCAAAGATCTTATTTTTGGAGCTACTGGGGATGCGGGCCAGAGTCTACTGCGAGACATCACCGCCCTTATAAACTTCATGCTATCAGGTAAGGTGCATGCACAGATTGCCCCTCTCCTATATGGTGCAAACCTATGCGCATTGAAAAAGAAAGATGGCGGCATTAGGCCAATAGCCGTAGGTTGCACATATAGGAGAATCGCATCCAAGGTTTGCTGCCGCCACATACATACAAAACTAACTGAAAAGTTCCAGCCCCTCCAGTTAGGCTTTGGCAGTAAGGGCGGATGCGAGGCAGCTGTTCATGCTCTCCGTACATTTGTACATCACGGTTGCGGTGAGGTGATATTGAAGGTGGATGTCAAAAATGCCTTTAACTCTGTTGATCGTACTACTCTTTTGAATGAAATTCAAAATTATATTCCAGAAACTTTTGACTACCTTTGGCAATGTTACGGATTGGATTCTAAATTACTTTACCGAGACCATTTAATAAATTCTTGCTCAGGTTGTCAACAGGGCGACCCTCTTGGGCCAGCCATTTTCGGACTAGCAATACACCCCGTAATTTCGAGTCTAAATTCCAAATTAAACATGTAGTATCTGGACGACGGAACCCTCGGAGGCAAAGCCACAACTGTATTACAAGATTTACAGTTTTTAATCGACAAATTTAAATTGATTGGCTTGGAACTAAATTTTTCTAAGTGTGAACTTTTTATCACAGATATTGTACCATCGGACCAAAGAGACGATTTGTATAATACTTTTAACAGTTTGGCTCCAAATTTAAAATTACTCAACAAAGAAAGTCTACGCCTCCTAGGAGCTCCGATCCTTCAAGAGTCTTTCCCGGTCTTTGTGGATGAACATCGTCAAAAATTTGACGATACGTCTAAGCGTCTCACCGAAATTCATAACCACATGGCTTTCCATCTAATTAAATTTTGTCTTTTTGTGCCTAAATTTACATACATACTACGCTGTAGCCCTCTTTGGAATCATATACCATTACTATTAATTTTAGATGACGCGATCAAAAATATTTTAACCCAAATTCTTAATTGTTCACTTTCAAATAATTCATGGTGTCAGGCCTCTCTGCCTATTCGGTTTGGAGGCATTGGTTATTACATTTCAAGTGTTTCGCTACCGGCCTTTTTATCTTCTACTAATAATGTTTCAGATCTTTTTAAAAAAATAATTTCAAACTCATCATCTGAAATTTCCATAGCATACGTAGAAGAAGCTAAAACGGCCTGGTCTTTGGCTTGTCCAGGGGAGGTCTTACCCAAAAAACTTAGTTCACAAAGGCTATGGGACGAGCCCCTTTGTAAAATTATTCAAGATAAACTATTTCAAAAAAGTGTTGATATTAGGGACCGGGCTCGTCTCCTTGCCACACGTGAAAAAGAATCTGGATACTGGCTACACGCATTACCTTCTTCCAACATAGGTACCCTTATGGACGATGACAGCTTCTCCATTGCTGTGGGATTACGTCTGGGCATCTCCCGGACAGTACCTCACAATTGTCACTGCGGCAGTGAAGTAGACAGATTAGGCCACCATGGCCTGTCATGCCGCCGCAGTGCAGGGCGTCTCTCACGTCACGCCTCTTTGAATGACGTCATTCGTCGGGCCCTTGCCACCGTGAACGTGCCGGCTATATTAGAGCCGAACGGTATATCACGTGACGATGGCAAGAGACCCGACGGTATGACGTTGGTTCCGTGGTGCCGAGGGAGACCGTTGGCGTGGGACGCGACGTGTGCTGACACGTTAGCAGCGTCCCACATATGCGGGACCTCACGAGCAGCGGGTGCGGCAGCGGATGCGGCAGAAACCCTCAAACGGAGGAAATATGCTGCCATTGGTGATGGCTACATTTTTCTTCCGTTTGGGGTCGAAACAATGGGTCCGTGGGGTCGAGATGCCCGGGGTTTTGTAAAGGAGCTGTCCAGACGTTTAATAGACGTCACTCATGACCAAAGAGCTGGCGCTTACCTCGGCCAACGGATTAGCCTAGCAATTCAACGAGGTAACGTCGCCAGCTTTTTGGGAACGTTACCGGCAGACAGCTGCGACCTAGGTTCTGTTTTTTATTTATAACTAGTTTAATTTTTATTTATAACATTTCAAATAGCTTTATTTATTTTTAAGTTGTATATTTGCTGTAAATATTTGATGTAATAAATTCTAACATATACATATACATAACAAATAATTATAAATGATGATATGATTAAACATAAAAACTATGCAAAAAAAAAAAAGAAGTTAATTATATCTATTTCATTTGCTGTCAAAATTAGAATAGATAACAATAATTCCGTTTTAAAATCGGCGGTTTTATTGCATAAATCAATATCTTTCAGACAACCAAATAAGGACTAGTAATTACAATACATAGAGTGTTTGGCGAATTGCGTAAAATCTCTAACAAAAGTAGTTCATACAAAAAAATCAATAAGTATATAGGCATGTTTAAACTATATTTATATACCCATGATCGTTAAACAGTAAAAGATCAGCCATAATAAGATCCGACTTCCATGCCGTGCAGGTCAGTTTCAGTCTACATATTAGATCTCGTTGAAATTACAATAGAACCAGACCACCTTGAAAATGTACCCAATCAATAAAAAATAAACGCGAGTAAGCGCGTACATACAAAAAAAAAACATTTAGCCGAATTGAGAACCTCTTTCTTTTCGGAAGTCGGTTAAAAATTAGGCATGACAATTCCAAATTACGATTCATTACATTACAATCTTTACACATGCAAAAATGTCAAGAAACCACCCAAATTGTCTTCCTAATACCTATGCCGATGTTTAATCACATATTATTAGCATTCAATGACTTAACAATTTATGGCTGTTTGTTACCAAAAAGCTTGGCTCCTGAATCCTAATCAATTCAAATACCGAGACTGATAGTAAAAAACGACTAAGTGACGGCTGCTGAAATAAAATTAACCAAGTCTTGTGGACTAGGGATGGGAAATACATAGAAAAAAATATAAAGATGAAGACTCTACCTTAAAGTTTTTTGTTTGTCTATTTTGTAATAGTTTTCTTGAAGTTATTCCAATTACTTTTCTTTATATTTGATAAGCTTTGATCACTATCTCGCCTAGTGTTAAGCGATGATGTGGTCGCAGATGGTGAACACGTTAAGCCTTGAATGGTCTGGTCTTAACTCTCAAGTGCTGTGTACTGCCGGAACACCGTAAGGTTATGGTAGCAGGTTTTCTTATGTTAGTGGAAAACTGCTTTTTGGCAGCAAGCCAGGTGGAACATCAAAATAATTGCTGCTGCCACCCGTTGAAAACTACTTTAAAAGTTGGATTGGATTAGTTTGCCGACACTAATAGTTTGGAAATGCTGCTGCCGATGCTTTGTCTGTTATTCGTAACGTATTTCGTATCTTTAGGTGAACCAAAAGTGCTTAGTTTTATATGCCGGATATATAGTCTGGATAAAGTTCACAAAACTTGGCAAAAACATAATTTTATGCCCTCACCTCATAGCAGCATAGCTCTTCCCCCATTTTAGAATGCAAGATAATATAATTTGTCAACATAATTGATGTACCAAGCAATTCAAACCGCAATCTTTGTGAATGATAAATTTTATTAATAAATTTAAAGACCACTTCACAAGTCTGCTTCCGTTTCCCATCCCTAGACGTGCACAAAAATGCATTAACATATATCGTCAGCAAAGTTTTGCTCATTCAAATTCTACATACACAAGTGTAATTCAATTTAGGCTGTGGCTGTCAACCATTAGTGCTGATTTATATAATGCCTACTTCCTTTGGTCCAGACGAAAATTTCAAGGAATTTTTGATGTAAGACTTCCTGTGACACCTGCATACGATGTTTAGAATGCCAAGTATTGCAAGAGACGCTTATTGGTTGTTGATTTCAGTTTTGTTGTTAAGTTTCTTGTTTTTAACTGGTCATTAAAATGAGGCATCTAAAAACCCAGTCAGTATTTGCAGTGGTAACCGTGAGTGACATTATCAACCGACTTCAACAAAGGAGGAGCTTAGTTCCTCTGTTTGTTTGTTACGCGATTAATCCACCGTTTGTGAACCAATTTTATTTTTTTCTTTTTCATGGGTAGTAGAGCACATCATTTTTTATTATATATACCCGCGCTTTTACCCGCGTAGACATCGTTCCCGTGGGAATATCGGGATAAAAAGTATCCTATGTGTTATTCCAGGGTCTAGGCTATCTACATACCAAATTTTAGCTCAATCGGTTTAGTATTTTTGCGTGACAGAGCAACAAACATACATCCATACATTCTTACAAACTCGCGTTTATAATATTAGTATGATAGAGATGGTGCTAGCGTAAATTTCAATAGCTCTCCTTTAAACAGTGTCTAAATGTATCTGAGATCCTGCATCGCGCAAACTATATTTTTGCAGAAACTGATGCAGTTGCTTCGTTAAAACATCTCAAAAGTTGAACTCGTTGTAAAACGTCTTCTCTTTATAAAATTAGTGTGGAAGTGTGCATTATCTGACAAGGTATGAAGAGTAGTATCGCTATAAACTAGACTCCCACTATACAAAGGTCACAGAGATCTTTTTTAGATACCAGAGGCCCTCGAAGTAAGATTGATATTATACTGTTTTAGATCAGTTGGCAGTCCTCAAAGAATAGTTTGTTATCTCGCTTGCTGTTTGTACTCAGTCTGTAAAGATTAGAGAAATGCGATTGATCTTCAGATTTTACTTACAGATTTCTTTTCACAAACACATTATGCATTCTCCGTGTATTTTCGCTTTGACACCAACAGGCGGGCCCAAAAATTAGTCACAGATATGTCCAATTACTTCTGTCTATGAGTTACATTACATTTGAATGTAAGTCACGAAGTAGACTTAAGAGATCTTTTGTACTTAGATGTTTAGTGATGGTTAGTTAGTTACGAATGTCCAAGTCAAAACGAAAGACAAATATTTGGTGTTTTGTAACCTCGCATTTTTGAATAATATGAATTTTTGTTACGTAAAAGAATGCTTTTGTTATTGGCAAATTAGTAAAAAAGACATTTGAAATAACGTAAAAAAAAATCTGTGTGATAGCAATTTATTAGTTAAAAATATGGGATTGCGTTGATGTCTTTTGTTTTACAAAATGATTATTATTTGATTTTACTATGTTAGAATGAGTTTATAAGTTTTCGGCTATAGCCGAAACAATAAAAAATTCTATCAATAAAATAGGTAATTGTAAATTCACTTGGCATGTTGGTACCTAATGTAACTGCTTAGACACGGAATCCTTTACGATCTTTACTTTTCAGTTGCCCTCTCTGCGAACGCCCCTAGAGGTGGTGACATTAAAAAAATATGCCAGCCATTTCTTCTGTGGGCGTTGCAGAGGAGACACTTGGGAATGATACATTTTATCGATTGTTGTTGCTTTCAGAGAGAACAATGTATTTGGACCCTAGGAACTGGAATCTGTTTTGTTTAATATTAAAAATCGAAAGTAACTCTATATCTTTCTCGTCTTCTGTCAATTTGGTACGTTTTCATGACTAAACTGCTACACTAATTTGGCTGAAACTTAGCACAGTGATAGATAACTGTTAATCAGTTACAAGTACGGTCGTATGACAGACAAAGAACAACAACCACAGAAATAGTTATTATTCCTATTTCTGTGACAACAACAGATAAAGTATAGTTTTTGACGCGAGCGAAGTCACGGGGCGTATGATATAAACTTTTTCTTGCAAATGATATAAACTTTTTTTACATAGATACTTTTACTTTTCCACATTTATTTATTTTTATTACAAATCTGTGTTAGTTTATCGTAAAAAATAATGTGAAAATATCATTTAACCTTCACACTCCAAACGCATAAAATAATCCTGATAATTCTCAGAAATAAATAAAAGGTGCACAAATTTTTCAACACTTCAGTATATTGAGATGAGTAATAAAATACGCAATAAGAATCTGGCAGTCGGCCATATTTAAAAAAATAACAAACGTATAGTTAGTTCACGGTTTCTTTTGGATTGTCAGTTCTCACCTCTGATTGCTGAACATTTCGGGATTAGGTAAGTCATTTGTTTTCATTGTACATTATTGCATATAAAATTGTTAATATTTATTGTTACGACTTGTTTTCCACTACTATGTTCTTATGTAATGTTCTTCCTACATTTTAAATTATTATTTAATATTAAGAATTCAAGATTTGAAAGAGGGTTTTTATAGTTATCTATCTATTTACATTGACCACTATTCTTGAAAGGTTTAATATGTCATAAAATCCACATTATTCGCAGGAGCATTATAGGTATCAATGTTCCGCCTGACTTGCTACCAAAAAGTCGCTAAAACCTTACGCTGTTCCGGTAGCACAGCCTTTGAGAGTCAGACCATTCTAGGCTATACCTAAGAATGGTTCACCAATTTCGACTACATCATTGTTTAGCACCAGTCGAGGTAGTGTTCAAACGCTAGCCTAGAAGACGTAAAAGATGTCAAGTAATTGCGTAAAGTTAGTTACGTATTATTTGATCCGTGATATTTTTATTATATTCAGATTCTCTTTTCGACCGACTTCCAAACAGGAGGAGGTTCTCAATTTGTCTATGTTTTTGAAGTTATACTTCTTTTGGCGCGATAGAGAAAAATGATGAGAGTGAAATTTTACGATGCGCGCGCACACCGACACCTAAATTTAACATCGTGAAGTTAGTTCTAGGTGGTACGATGCGCGCGCACACCGCCACCTAAATTCTACACCGTGAAGTTAGTTCTAGGTGGCATGACTATGTTCAAGTTGTATATGTCATTTCGTAAGAACGTCATATTTAACGTCATATTGTTACGTTAATAAAACCTTTTTTATTTAAATAAAATCTTTTTGATTAATTTTAATATTTATCGTTAATCACTACTGCATTTTCCATACGCCACAGAAGTATAATTTCTAACGCGTGTACATAGGTACACACACGTTTTTTTTTTGTACGTTTCATCTTCATAATCAGCCGGCGTAGGCCTCTCCGGTTTGCAAGTTTGTTACGCGATTACTTCGCTAATAGGGAATATGCATGTAGTATATATTAACTTGAAATCATTTATTTTGCAATAATTATTGTTCTGGTGTTGTTTGTTAAAAATTTTTTTATACATAAAATACTCTTAAATGTGTTAAAATATTAAATGAAAAATGCAAAAAAAGCGTGGGAAATTTAAATTTGCATAACACATCACCACTTGTCAATTAGAAAGTGACGTCACAGGGCACCACACGGTCTCCACAGATTAAATCTTTTTCATAGAAATACTATGCACTGTTGTACGAATACATACTATTTCTAATAAAAATATTTAATCTGTGGAGACCGTGTCGTGCACTGTGACATCACAAAGGCGCGCGTAAATTTGGCAGCGTTTTAGATACCTCATATTTTTTCAATGCTAATACTATTTTTTTTAGCTTAATTTGAACACTTTCAGTATTATTTCATTTTTTTACTGTGTTAAATGGATGTAATCAACGAATTAAAAATATTTTAAAAAATCATGCATATTCCCTATTGTGAACCGATTTGACTGGTTAATCTTTTCATGGGTAGGTAAGATTCATCTCCAAAGTGTTAAATCGCTTAAAATGTTTTCAAAACCTTGTAAATATCTCCAGAGATATAGTGATAAACATCTCAAACTTGCTACTTAAAACTCACTCGCGCGGAATGTAAAGTCGGTATTTTAGTTTTTAAACTTGGTATCTTAATTTTTACCAGCAATAATATACTAAAAATTAGCTGCTTAGTACTGAGTTATTGTATTAATATTCATCAACAGTAGTCAACTATAAAAGAACGCACCTAATTATGACCACCTAGTTCCAAAAAAAGAAATCCATAAAACAAACTCATAAAATCACTAGGTCGTAAATTCAGAAAATGATCACCAATCAACGATTCAAAATAAAATGTGAATATAAAGAAATAAGTTCCTCAAAGTTTATTGTTCCGATTTTATATTCTTACATGTTTTATTCTTTACTTCCTTCGGCCGTGTTAGGAATACTGTAACTAATCGACAATCTTAAATAAATAAGTAAAACAATAGAATGTGAAGCTTAAAGTAGAGAACATTAGGCTCATTTTGCTATTTTTAGTATGCATAGATAAGTTAGTAAAATAGAGGCGTCAAGTCATTAAGCAGTCGACGCCGAAAAAGTAATAAAAGTAAGAAAACATAAATAAAGTGTTAACCGTGAAGGTGCCTTGCTGCCTGTCTATAAGTTCTATAACAGTCACATAGGTTAACGTTTGTAAGGACCGCTTTCACATTCTACAAGTAAAGTTAAAGAGTGGGCTAATCGCCGGTTAATGTATTGAGAAAACTGCATCAACGTATTTCGTAATGTCCTAACTAAAACTTAACTGAGATTCCGGTTTTTGTTACGCTGAGTACATTTCGAATCAGCTGACAAGCTTGCCAAGTTATCTGAACGGTCAAATCTCAAATAATTTTTGTTATTGTTTTAATAAGCCTTTTGTTTATTGAAACGGAAATCGGATAAATAGAAAGCTAGAACAAAAATGTCCAAAAGAACACGATTGTTATATAGGGCCCCCGTTTTATTTATTATTTTATTTTAATCGTTATTGCCTATTTACAGTCTGTGAAAACTACAAGTGTCTATCTATTGCCGTTCATAAGATGTTATCATAATATGTAAAAGTGTTTTTTCTCTATGTACTTCGATATGTACCTCCTTCAATTTGAAACGTTATTTTATTTATATTATTTGTTATTATAGCGTCCATATCAAATAATAATACATAATTAATTTGTCTAAATAATGTGTCGGAGTTACAGCCATGTTAAACGGACCGGACGGACAGCGAAGTCTCAGTAATAGGGTTCGATTGGTTTTCTTTGGGTACGGAACCCAAAAAGCGAAATTTGCCATACAAAGCTTATCGAAACTAGAAAATCGAATAAACAACTATGTAGGTTATAAAAACCATAAAACACAACTATTTTACTGTTTATTTATTATTTGTTTTACTGTTTTACTACACACATTTAGTATCAAAGTGACCACTAAAATTTACTTAGACATTGTTAAAGTGGCCCTTAGGTGTCATGTTGTAAGTCTACTTGGGATGCCTAGTGTATGCTCGTGAATACGCTACTGAACTAGGAAACGAGCCGACTTGGAAATATTTTACGACTGTATGAACAAGCCATAGAAAGTTAGGGGTGTGCTTTGCATGATTTTGGTAGTTAAATGATCTACAACTTGATTGCATTTAAACCATTTGGTGGCGCCATCTGTAATTACTGTATAGAATTAAATTGCTCGGCTTATTGCACTGTTTAAATCGAATATTATGTTACTTTAAAGGTTACTAATTATTTTGTACATTGCTATTTATATACTATCTAAAATTTCACTGGACGGACCTCGAACACACGTCTCCTGGGACATACGTACCAATACAAAAATCAAAAGCGTTTGCATATATTTTTTTGGTTACACTAAAAATAACTTAACATACTTTGAACCCAGAACAAAAACGACGGATTGAAAATTGCAACTGTAGCTGCATACTATGGAAAACCCTAAAGTTTTGCGACCCGTATTGCTTCTCTACGCCAGAGTACCTAATACGAGTTTTTTTTTAGATTTATTTAAAAACAAGATCACGTAAAGTAAACGCATGCATGTATTGCAATGTGGTAACATTTTAGGTATAATATGCACACTAGATGGCGATTCTTAATTCTATACAAATCTGCACAACTAAGTGAGTAAATCAATATAAAGAAACATGCACTAGTCGTCGACATAATCCGTGTAGTTTAGTCTTATAAGATACATAACACAAGTTTAATAAACAAATGAATAAACATTAAAAGCCTCCTGATAGGGCATAGGGATGCGATGATCATTACACACGTAAGACATTTTGCTTACAATAGTCGATAAAATTATTCAATTAATAAATTAAACATCTATGCAGCTTGAGAAAGAATGGTGTTAGTAATGGATATTTTATGTCTCGTTTATATTTACAATACAAATTATTTATGATCGCTTACAAATCGGAAAAAAAAACCGACTTGAAATGTCGCGCTAGTCGTTTTCAGTATCAAGATTCAGGTGCTTATAACCATATCTTTGGAGATACTCATCAGATCTCGATGAAATTACAATGGGACTAAACGGAAAGCATACGTACCCTCTTAAACAAACAAAAAATACAGAATTTTCCTAAACGGTAATTAAATAACGAAGTTCAAATATAAAAAAAAAACACAGACCAATTGAGAACATCCTCCCTTTTGAGAAGTCAGTTAAAACAATTATTGTTATGTATTCTTTGTTTCATTTTGCGCCTTATATTAAACACTTAAAGAATTTCGCGATGCGTCCTAAACATTCTATTGTCATCCTAAAAATGTATAAAATTACATCATTTGCACATATCTGGGCATTGCTTTATATTTTTGGATTGGAGCAATGTACATTATTTAATGTCTTTTTTGTGTTTCTTTATACAATCTTACAGGCTAGTGTTTGACCACTTTCTCGCCTGGTGGTAAGCAATGATGTGGTCAAATTTGTTGCAGCGGAAAAATAATAAGTAATAGAGTAACAAATACCACCTATTCCTTCACGAAACATTTATTTTACTTTATGGTGGTGCGATTTTCACACAAAATTATAATGCACTCGTACTCGTATGGTTAAATGAAGCAAAACCTTGTATTGAAATCACATCTATTGGTCTAATAAAGTCTACCTATCTACATAATTGGGTAGTCCTTATCCCAGCTCTCAAATTCGATAGTGACGACAATACTGGTCTAGCTGTCAGTATGGTTCAATAAAACTTAAAACAAACAACATTATACACATAGGTTACATTAAATATATGGGATACCCATGGATAACTCTATCCGATGTGCCACAAGCCTTAAAGTTTGCCGGACGCACGTACATTCCCCTTTAGGAACTCGCAAAGCTATCCAATAACTAAAGCCTGCCATTCTAGAACCATATCATAGTAAGAAACTTTGACATATCTATCAAAGGAAAAGAAAGTTGTGGCTTATTTAAACAGACAAAGTGCCAAGTTGGTTTAGTCTAGGAGTCATTGTAATTTATGGATGTACTCGGTTCGCGTATGGCGAATGCTAAACCCGATGAAAGGTGCCGAGGGTGTGATTGTTAGCAGGCTGGATACAGTTATGATTTGGATATGCTTAGCAGGGAATGTTGGGGCTAGAAGGGTTATTTTGAATACTTTATAGGGTTCCGTACCTGAAAAAGTAAAAAAGGAACCCTTATAACATCACTTTCTTGTCCGTCTGTTCGTCTGTGTGTGCGTGTGTCACCACCAATTTTCTCAGAAACGGGTGGACCTAGCAAATTGAAATTTATACAAAATACTGAAGTCTATAAAATTAGTCCCTATTAAGTGTATAAAAATAAAGGTCCTGAATCAACACGATAAAAAGATATGGGCAAATTCAGATTTTCGCAAAAACTTGTTAGTACCAATTTGCTTTAAATTTCAACTTTTTTTTATTTTTCGGAATATTTCCTTTTTGTGCTATAAGACCTTGCTTTTAACCAAAATTGACAATTATAGGTCAACCGGAAGTACTCTGTAGGTTTTGGGTCGAAAACCTATAGGGTACTTCGCCTTGACCTAGAATCATGAAATTTGGCAAGAAGCAAGCTCTTGAAGGCACTTATAAAGGAATACATCTTAAAATCGTTAATATGTAGTTTAATAACAAAACAACGTAAATTTACCACTACAAACTTATTATTTGTAGTTGGTGCAATACATTTTCTATGGATCGAACTACAAAGTTAAGTTTGTTCTTTAACCTAGTCTGAGAAGTTGGTATGGAAGCCTCGGCGGGCGAGTCCAACTCGACTTATCCGGTTTTTTGTGCTATTTCACGGATTAATATAAAGTGACTAATAGGTACGATGACACCGCCCTAGATGGACTAACAGAAGTGAACAGAACACTATAACAATACTGAGATAATATTTGTTAAGTAACAAGAATTTATCGGCGATTATTTTTTTTATATCTGGCAGACAAGCACTTGTCCGCTATCTCACTTGATGTTAAGTGAAAAATAAAGATAAAGATAAAAGATAAAATACCCTTGAATAACAATATTTTTTTATTGTAATAGGTACTACACACTTACATTTTCACAATTCATTGTTTTAATGCTGGACATAAAATCGTTAGCAGTAAAAAGAAACCGACATTAACTTAGTAATTTAAATTCAAATGCAATTAAACACGACAAAAAGGTACTTAACGTTATTTTAATTAAAATAGACATCGAAGTAAACAACACAATTAAACATTACAAGAAAAATGATTATTCGTGTACTTTAACATACAGAGCGCAAAAAACAGTTCCCCTGTCTGTGTTGCCATAATTACGGCACGGGCTAATTTATCTCACATCTGTATTAAAAACACATAAAAATTCGAAAACGGAATGCTTGACGATCTTTCTCGTAATGAGATTTTTTTGCATCGTAAGTAAGTGATTACAGGCAGGTGGGAAAAGGTTAAACAACAGCTGGCAACACTTTTTGTTTTGGGAGGAAATGCTTGATGAGTTTAGGTCCGCTTCCATAATGTTCTGTTTTCAACCGATTTCCAAAAAGGAGGTACTCTATTCGTGTGTATGTATTTTTAATGTTTGTTACGCGATTATTCCGCCAATTGTGAACCAATTAGATTTTTTGTCATGGTTAGAGAACTTCTCTACGGTGGGCCTGTTATAAATTATATTGAGACCTGATGAGTACCTCCAGAGATATGGCGATAAATATCTCGAACTTGCTAATGAAACTGACTCGTGCGGCAAAGATGGCAATAATGGCTGAAACATTTTAATAGTTAACAGTTAATTGATAAAAAAAAATTCGATAATTTTATTATATTATTAGAGTAGGTTTGGTTTATTTTCATTTTCGACTCCCACACACACACTTATCGAAATGAATCCATATTATTGCCGGAGGTATTCCGTCTCAGAATTTTTTTAAACTACTTTAGTTTTCCACTACACAACAACACAAAATAAGTAATAGTACAACAACAACAACTTTATTGTCTAATAAAAGTAACCATAACCACAGAGAGTACTAATAGCATTAACTCATTCTATACACTACAGTTAATTGTTTAAAATACCACTTCACTTTGTTAAGAATAAAAATATCGGAAACATCTATTAACTCATTCCATACACTACAGTTAATTGTTTAAAATATCACTTCACTTTGTTAAGAATAAAAATATCGAAAACATCGATTAACTCATTCCATACACTACAGTTATTTGTTTAAAATATCGCTTCACTTTGTTAAGAATAAAATTATCGGAAACATCGACTCGGCGAATAAATTATTAAAGTGTTTTATTTTGAGGGCAATAGAGCATACAATCGAATGCAGTTAACTTATGAAATATTTTATATGGTTGAAAACAACATGTTCGAACTTCACTCCGGTCATCGTATAATATATCAATGTACGAATATGTTCCTTATCTATTACCGTTCAAAGCTTTAATTTATGTGCATAAAAATGGGTTAGTTCGTGATTCGCAAGGCGAGGTCATTATCAGTTGAAGTTGATATAATATTTTTATTCGATAATGTTAATTTTCTTTATTGAATATTTGTTTATTGAATATTTGAATATTAGTTCGCATCTCTATGCGGCATGTCATTGTGAAGTCGATTTTTTAGGGATTGGTCTTTGATTATGTATATATATTATCGAAGGGTTCGGTTCATAGGATTGAGCAAAAAATGCCCCAAAAACACGTTTCTTCTACGGAACCCTTCAAACTAAAGGTCCTGTTCCAAATGAAATAAAATTAGCACGACAAAACGACACGTGTCTTTTAAAGCATGTGAATATTCAAAAACGTGTGCAAATATATTGGAAAGCTGTAGAATTGAAAGTGTCAGAATGTGCCAGGCGTTAGAACAGTCGTGGCATTGTAATAGGTACAGCTATCTGCATATCACGGAGGCGATTTTTCTCGGAAATGTTCCCTTTGGCATTCTCTACAAGCTTTTTTTAAATGAAAAAAAAGAAGATAGATTTATTCAGCATTTCATACAACAAAAGTACAAAATAGAAACAGCAGGTTGGCATAAAAAATATTAAATACATATTAAATATTTATAGATTTAAAAACGGGAATTTAACGTGACTTACACGATGTCGATATAGCGATATGTCGATATAGCGCATTATTTATAAATTAAAAAACTGGCCAAGTGCAAGGCGGACTCGCACTCGTAGGGTTCCGTAACACAGTAGAGTATTCTATAACTTTGATTTTTCCTAACTACAAAAATAACTTTGTTTTTCATAGTGTTTGTATGAAAAACAAAGATATACTTGCGGTCGCTATATCTCAACAACTGCTGACTGTATCTCGTTCAAACCAATTTTCGTTGAAAGTTTTTATTGAGATCTACAGAATATATTTTGTCTAGATTTTTCACTCCCTTACTTTAGAAGTTAGAGGGGGGGGGGGGGGGGGGACACACATTTTACCACTTTAGACGCGCCTAACTTTTAAATGATTGACTTTGAGAAAAAATGATTTTTGAAACCTTAATGTCATTTTTAAAGACCTATCCATAGTCACTATCGTAACTAGTCACTATCAGAAGTGTATAGGTTAGAATGTGGTGTGAGGCAGGGTGGGTTATCATCGCCGAGCCTCTTTAATCTCTACACTGACCGCCTGATCCGTGAGCTCAGCAACGTCGGTGTCGGCTGCTCAATAGACGGGATTCTTGTTAATAATATTAGTTATGCAGACGATATGGTGTTGCTGAGCCCATCGATCAGGGCCCTGAGAAAGCTTGTAGGCGTTTGCGAGCGGTATGCGGAGGCTCACGGACTCAGATATAATGCCACCAAAAGCGAGCTTCTAGTGTTCAAAGCGGGATCAAAAACATACGACACTGTCCCAAAGTCACACTAAACGGCAGTGTCCTTAAGCAAGTCTCGCAATTTAAATACCTGGGTCATTGGGTCACTGAGTCGCTTTCAGATGACGTTGATATGGAGAGGGAGAGGGAGCCGCGATCGTGCGCAAACGAGTTGCATCCCTGATGCGCCGGGTGCGGGGCAGCTCCAACAGCTACCTACAGCTGTTTGCCTGGCGTATGGACCTAGACTGTCCAATTATGCAACACTGGACAAAAGTCCACCTTGAGCATGCTGGTTCCACGCCCAAATATAGGTTAAGGTGATTTATTTATTTTTTTGTAATTTTTGTCATGTTCATTTATTTTCTTTATTTGATTATTATGTTATTGACTGTTGATTATTATTTTGTTTCTAATTTTAATTTTGTGATTTATTGTGTATTTCGTGCTTATGTAATAATTAATTAATTATATTATAACTATGACATACTTATGGATGTAAAAGTCTGAAATAAATGATTTGAATTGAATTGAATTGAATAGATACCCCACACGTATAGGTTTGACGAAAAAAAATTATTTTTGTTCCATGTATGGGATGCCCCCCCTTAAACTTTTATATAGTTTATTTTTGTATAAAAATAGGATAGCGGTTCACAGAATACATCTACCAACCACGTTTTAATTCTGTAGTCCTAATAGTTTCGGAATAAAATGGCTGTGACATACGGACGGACAGACAGACAGACAGACAGACAGACAGACATGGCGAATCTATAAGGGTTCCGTTTTTTGCCATTCGGCTACGGAACCCTAAAAAACGGGAATTTAATGTGACTTACACGATGTCGATATAGCGCGTTCAGCCTGACTTACACGACTGGTGCGAGGCTGAACGCGTCGGCGAGCGCCCCGCACTCAAGATCCTGAAGAAGGCCTCCGGATGAGGCCGAAACATATGTCGATCGCTATATCGACATCGTGTAAGTCTCGTTAAATTCCCGTTTTTAAATCTATAAGTGTTAAATGTACGAGAGCTTTAATAACATATTAAATAGTATAGTATAATAGGATATTCCTATTATTTACACCGTCCTATCGTATTCTTTATAGGAATTGATATTTATGCAGTTTTTCAATCTATCTATTTTATTCTGATGAGCTCGTTGAAGTTATTCCAGACGCGAGAATTTTCTACAGAAGTTCGTTGAGAAAACTTATCCATATAATTATGATAGTTTAAAAACTAAAACAACAGACTTCCATGCACCGCGAGTTAGTTTCAGTAGCAAGTTTGAGACGTTAATCGTCAGATCTCTGGAGATACTTATTAGATCTCGATGAAATTACAACGGCACCACCTCGAAAACGTACCCTATCGATTGAAAAGAGAATTATTCAAATCGGTTTACAATTGACGGAGTAATAGCGTAACATACACAAAAAAATACATACAAATGAATTGAGAACCTCCTTCTTTTTGGAAGTCGCGCGGTTCATAATGTGCTACCAATACTCGAGTACCTATTTCCTATTGACACAAATAAGTTCGCTATTGATCGCTAAACAACGCTATGCAAAACATAGATTAATTAGCCATAGTATTAATAGCCCAATGGATAGGGTGTCGGACTGGCGATCGAGAGGTCGTGAGTTCGATCCCCACCCCACGCATTGCACTATTGACGTGAATCCGCTCCAGACACAAGCATATTTAGCTTAGTTGGAGGGATTAAAGAATACTAGTAATGTGCAACGCACATTGCGAGTAATCTTTATTTCAAAATAAAAAATAATAATAAATAATTTTTATTCGATAAAAGGACGAATAAATTACTGAAAACACTCATTATAATCCGAATCACACTGATACAGTGCAATTCGGACCGACCGCGCCAGGGGTAGTTTACCAATAAGGGCCCCAAAATCGTCAGCGGGACACATAGGGCTACAATTTGATGTGAACCTCTAAATCCTAATTTTCCACTTGTCACCACAGAACAGACCTCGAACTCACCGTCGCTTCAAATTGAAATGCTAGGCGATATTGCCTATTATACTGCAGATGTCAAGGTTCTGTTAAGGAACCCCAATCGCATGGTATTCCATATAATCTCTTTAACTTTTGATCTCTATGAACTAAATTCATCACCTACTTCCTCCAAACTTCGACGCAATAAATCAAGTATCACTTTCATACAATCCATCATTTAAAGCGTCTACCGGCTGCGCAGTACTTCTACAAGAATACCACTTACAGTTGCAATATATGTGCAGACGACTTAAACGATCTTTAATTAAACAATTCGTGTTCAATCCGCGCATGCGCCGAGCTGAGGCCATATAATGAAAGGTGTCTATTGTTCCAACTTAATTATGCTAGGTGTACATGATTAGAGTCAAGTAGTTAGTTAGCTTTTATATTCGTTTTCAGTACTTCCAGGATTAGAACAGAGTGTATAAATCAGTGTTTTTCAAACTTTTTCATGACGCAAACCCCTTAGTTTGAAAAACAAAATTCGCGACTCCATATCCTCCACTGTTTTTGATCTGTATTTTATTATATTACAAATATTAAATATTACACAAAAAATATATTTTCAAACTTGGTTTTGTTCTTTTACTGAGGCTTTACCCCCTACGACCCCCTAGTGAAAAACACTGGAATAAATAACTAAAAAACAAAAGTAAGTTTAAGGTGTTTATCTTCATATCTCAGGATATACTTACTTATTAGATTTTGTTTAATTAAAATGAAAAAAAAATATTGATTTATCTCTCTATATCATAAATAAACCGCCAAGTGCGAGTCGGATACACACGCCAATGGTTCGAACCACCGTAGAATATTTAATACTATAATAATAATGTAGTGGTAGGACTTCTGCTAGTCCGCCTGGGGCGGTACCACCACTTTGCCAATTATTATATATAAGGCTGAAATTATTTTATATTTTCAGCCGTGAAATAGGAATGTTTTTGGGTTGAAATGGCAAGGTGTCCAGTGAAATTACAAGGCATGTGAGACTAAACATCTTTATGTCTCAAGGTAACAGGCGCAGTGCACTGACATGCCGCTGTATCTGTAATAGGTAGATGTCATTGCTGACCATCCGGCTAGCGTTGTGCTTATCCTGTTACCTTTTACAATAAAAAATAATATTATTACATGTATTCATAGATATCAAGAATCAACACCAATATTATAAATGCGAAAGTCAGTTTGTTTATTTGTTTGTTTGTTTGTTTGTTTGTTTGGGACTTCTTCACGGTCAAACGGCTTGACTGATTGGGCTGAAATTTTGTACAAAGATAGAACATAAGGCAGAATAGGATATAGGATACTTTTTTTTTGGCTATCGAGTCAGGGGGTCCAGATATTTTTAATTGAATTTTGTAACTAAAGGACCTCTTTTCGAATAAACGGCTTGACCGATTTGCCTGAAATGTTGTATAAAGACAGTTCATAAGGCAGAATAGGATATAGGATACATTTTTTCTGGCTATCGAGTCAGGAGGTCCAAATATTTTTAATTGAATTTTGTAAATATACGATCTCTTCTCAAATAAACGGCTTGACCGATTTGCCTGACAAGTTGTATAAAGACAGTTCATAGGGCAGAATAGGATTTAGAATACTTTTTTTCTGGCTATCGAGTCAGGGGGTCCAGATATTTTTAATTGAATTTTGTAACTAAAGGACCTCTTTTCGAATAAACGGCTTGACCGATTTGCCTGAAATGTTGCATAAAGACAGTTCATAAGGCAGAATAGGATATAGGATACTTTTTTTCTGGCTATCGAGTCAGGGGGTCCAGATATTTTAAATTGAATTTTGTAAATATAAGATCTCTTCTCGAATAAACGGCTTGACCGATTTGCCTGAAATGTTGCATAAAGACAGTTCATAGGGCAGAATAGGATATAGGATACTTTTTTTCTGGCTGTCGAGTCAGGGGGTCCAGATATTTTAAATTGAATTTTGTAACGAAAGGACCTCTTTTCGAATAAACGGCTACACCGATTTGCCTGAAATGTTGTATGAAGACAGTTCATAAGGCAGAAAAGAATATAAAATACTTTTTTTCTGGCTATCGAGTCAGAGGGTCCAAATATTTTTAATTGTATTTTGTAAATATAAGATCTCTTCTCAAATACACGGCTTGACCGTTTTGCCAGACATGTTGTATAAAGACACTTCATAGGGCAGAATAGGATATAGAATACTTTTTATTTCGCTATCGAGTCAGGGGGTCCAGATATTTTTAATTGAATTTTGTAAATATAAGACCTCTTCTCGAATAAACGGCTTGACCGATTTGCCTGAAATGTTGTATAAAGACAGTTCATAGGGTAGAATAGGATATGGGATACTTTTTTTTAGGCTATCGAGTCAGGGGGTCCAGATTTTTTTAATTGAATTTTGTAAATATAAGACCTCTTCTCGAATAAACGGCTTGATCGATTTGCCTGAAATGTTGTATAAAGACAGTTCATAGGGCAGAATAGGATATCGGATACTTTTTTTTTGGCCATCGAGTCTGAGTGTTTAGATTTTTTTTATTGAATTTTGTGAATGTGTGGCCTCTTATCAGCTAATCAGCTTGACCGATTCAGCTGAAATTTTATACATATTACAGTTTGTATAGCATAGAATCACATAGGATACTTTATTTCTGGCAGTCGAGTCCAGGTGTCTAAAATTTTTAAATTGAACTTTGTAAATGTGTGGCCTACTCTCGGTCAAACGGGTTAAACATTTAAGCTGAAATTTTGTACACAGGCAGTCAAAAAGACATAGAAGGGCAACAAATACTTATTTTTTGGGTCGAAATTTCAGTTGTCTATATTTTTATTATGGAATTTTGTAAATATGTGGCCTCTTTTCGGCCAAATGGCATGACCGATTCAGATGAAATTTTGAACAAAGACATTAAATAGGGCATAAAAGGGCAAGGAATACTTTTTTCGGCAGTTAAGTGTTGGTGCCTATATTTTTTCTTAAATTTACATAGAGTTTGCATAATCATAAAAGTTTGAGCTTAGGTTCATAGATAATGACTAAACTTAATAAGTGCCTTAATTAGGCCATAAAACTGTCAGGGTCATTAAAAGTCATCACAATTTACGCGATGGCTTTGCTTGCCCATCGTGTTTTATCTGCTTTGTGGGAAGTATTTCAAAAGCATTCGTGTTTTAACATAGGTATTGACTAAGTAGGTTATAAAAACTGTCAGGGTCATAAAACGTAAATATTTCGCGCTCACTTCGCTCGCGCAGTGATAGCGCTCGATGCGCTCACGCAAACCTTTGTTTTATCTACTTTGTAGGTAATATTTCAGCAACTTTTGTATTTTGATAGTCACATGCATCAGAACGAGTCCATAAATTGAAATAGTACAACCTCCAATAATCATTATGAATTTTAACCTTAAAATAAGTGGATATCAAGTTTAACCTTTGTGCCATCAGTGTTAACTTAGTAGGTCATAAAAACTGTCAGGGTCACAGAAGGTTGTAAAACTGATTAGCGCTCGCTTCGCTCGCTCAGTGATAGCGCTTGCTACGCTCGCGCAGTGATAGCGCTCGCTCCGGTCTCGCAAGCATTTGTTATGTCTACTTTGTAGGAAACATTTCAGCAACTTTTGTATATTAATGGCCACATGCATCACAACGAGTCCATAAATTGAAACAGTACAACCTTCAATAAACATAATGATTATTAACCTTAAAATAAGTGGATATGAAGTTTAACCTCTGTGTCATCAGTGTTGTCTTAGTAGGTCATGAAAACGGTCAGGGTCATAAAAGGTCGTAAAATTTTTTCGTGATTTCAGTTTCGTTTTAAGTGATAGCGCTTACTACGCTCGCGCAGTAATAGCGCTCGCTCCGGTCGTGCAAGCATTAGTTATATCTACATTGTAGGAAATATTTCAGCAATTTTTGTAATTTAATAGCCACATTCATCAAAACATGACATAAATTGGAACAGTACAACTTACAATAATCATAATGATTTTTTTACCTTGAAATAAGTGTATATCAAGATTAACCTTAGGGTCATCGGCGTTGACTTAGTAGGTCATAAAACTGTCAGGGTCATAAAATGACAAAAAAAATTTTCGCGCTCGCTTCGCTCGCGCATTGATAGCGCTCGCTACGCTCGCGCGAACCTTTGCTTTATCTACTTTGAAGGTAATGTTTCAACATTTTTTTTGTATTTTAATAGCCACATGCATCAAAACGAGGCCATAAATTGAAACAGTACAACCTTCAATAATCACAATGATTATTAACCATAAAATAAGTGGATATCAAGTTTAACCTTTGTGTCATCAGTATTAATTTAGTAGGTCATAAAAACTGTCAGGGTCATAAAATGACGTTAAAATTTTTCGCGCTCGCTTCGCTCGCGCTTTGATAGCGCTTACTACGCTCGCGGAGTAATAGCGCTCGCTCCGGTCGTGCAAGCATTTGTAAAATGTACTTTGTAGGAAACATTTCAGCAACTTTTGTATTTTAATAGCCACATTCATCAAAACATGTCATAAATTGGAACAGTTCAACCTTCAATAATCATAATGATTTTTACCTTAAAATAAGTGGATATCAAGTTTAACCTTAGGGTCATCGGTGTTGACTTAGTAGGTCATAAAAACTGTCAGGGTCATAAAATGACATAAAAAATTTCGCGCTCGCTGCGCTCGCGCAAGCCTTTGTTTTATCTACTTTGTAGGTAATATTTCCGCATTTTTTGTATTTTAATAGCCACATGCATCAAAACGAGTTTAAGAATTGAAACAGTACAACCTTCAATAATCATAATGGTTTTTTACTTTAAAATAAGTGGGTATCAAGTTTAACCTTAGGGTCATCGGCGTTGACTTAGTAGGTCATAAAACTGTCAGGGTCATAAAATGACATAAAAATTTTCGCGCTCGCTTCGCTCGCGCATTGATAGCGCTCGCTGCGCTCGCGCGAACCTTTGCTTTATCTACTTTGAAGGTAATGTTTCAACATTTTTTTTGTATTTTAATAGCCACATGCATCAAAACGAGGCCATAAATTGAAACAGTACAACCTTCAATAATCACAATGATTATTAACCATAAAATAAGTGGATATCAAGTTTAACCTTTGTGTCATCAGTGTTAACTTAGTAGGTCATAAAAACTGTCAGGGTCATAAAATGACGTAAAAATTTTTCGCGCTCGCTTCGCTCGCGCTGTGATAGCGCTTACTACGCTCGCGCAGTAATAGCGCTCGCTCCGGTCGTGCAAGCATTTGTAAAATGTACTTTGTAGGAAACATTTCAGCAACTTTTGTATTTTAATAGCCACATTCATCAAAACATGTCATAAATTGGAACAGTTCAACCTTCAATAATCATAATGATTTTTACCTTAAAATAAGTGGATATTAAGTTTAACCTTAGGGTCATCGGTGTCGACTTAGTAGGTCATAAAACTTTCATGGTCATAAAAAGTCATAAACAAATGTCTCGCTTCGCTTGCGCAGTAATAACGCTACATAGCATATAATAGCGTGTTTTAACAGCCTCATACATTAGACTGACTCAAATACTTAAACAGCAAAACTTGGTAAACCTTGGTTAGGTTTACCAAGTGCCAAGTAATGATTAATGACTTTAACAATAGACGATATCGAGTTCGACTCAAGAGTCATCTATATAGACTTGATGATTAGATCATTAAACTGTCAGGGATATAAATAGCCATAAAAAATGTTCACTTGCCCAATAATAGCGCTTGCTACGCTCGCGCAGCTATTCACCTTATTTTCTTTGTAAGAAATGTTTCAGGAACTGTTGTGTTGAGTCAAACATTTAAACAGCACAACTTCGTATACTAACCTAACCAAAAAAATTTATGACTTTAACAATACAGGATATTGAGTTCGACTTTAAGGGTCATCTATGGTGACTTGGCCTAAGAGATCATCGATCTAGACCTCAATGCTCTTAAAGACACAAATAACGCGGGCGAAGCCGCAGGTAACAGCTAGTAATAATATAAAGGAAACGCTACCGCGGGCAAATTTTACTAATAACACCTTTTAATGAACGTAAAGACAAATAAAAAATGTCGAACAATATTATTTTGTTTTAATTGTTTGTTATAAGGGCCACAGATTTAGAAGATACAGCTCAGGAACTCGGATAGCGCAGTCTCAGTAATAGGGTTCTGTTGGCATCATTTGAGTATGGAACCTAAATAATTTATGATCGTACAAAACGAAAAAACCGACTTCGCATGCCTCGATAGTCAAAGTACTGGCTAGGCTGGCTAGTTATAATCATGTCATCAAAGTATACAAATTTGGTTTTATTGTTTATCTCCATATCTCCGGAGATAATTGTCAGATCTCGATAAATTCAATGGGACCAAACAGGAGGCATAATTCTCAAGGAAGAATATATTTTTTCTAATCGGTTAAGATTTGACGGACCTAGAAAGGATGTTGAATGACCTAGCTGATTCTTCTAGTCGCATCGGTCTTCGTATGAATTTGGATAAAACCAAAGTCATGTACAACGAGCACATTGTTCCGGAACTGATTGCCGTAGATGGAATCCCACTCGAAGTTGTCACGCAGTATGTTTACCTAGGGCAAACGCTCCAACTAGGAAAACACAACTTCGAGAAGGAAATCCAGAGAAGAATTTAGCTGGGCTGGGCAGCATTTGGGAAACTCCGTCGAGCTCCATAGCTCAGTGGATTAGCAAACTGAAGTGGCAGTGGGCTGGTCATATCTGCGGTAGGACCGATAATCGTTGGGGCAGACAGGTTCTAGAGTGGAAACCGCGAATCGGCAAGCGTAGCGTAGGACGCCCTGTGACTAGGTGGAGCGACGACATTCGCAAAGCTGTGGGCAGTGACTAGAAACAAAGATTCGAAGATCGGGCTCAGTGGCGTGTCTTGGCGGAGGCCAACGTCCAGCAGTGGACTGATACCGGCTGATAATGATGATGAAGATTTGACGGACTTCTGAGGTAACAAACATAAAAAAACAGTCGAATTGAGAACCTCCTCCTTATTTTTTAACGGTTAAAAATAATATTTTGTCACAGTGTTATGTAGTTTATTTAACCCATGTATTGAATGCTCAGCCTTACAAAACGCACAGAATAAGTTATTAAGTAGGTAAAGTATGTAAACTACCTCACGTTTGTCTGGAGACTCGATTTAGGTGACGCAAATGGATTTTATTAGGCAATACGTTTTAGTCTTTGCTGAATTTTTAAGTACTTGTGTAGGTGGCTTACTGGGTAGGTGAATTAATAGATATTCACAACATAGAATTAAAAGTTTCAAACAATCAAACTGTCAGTCAAAACTATCAGTACTGAATCAGTAAGTACCAAATCCTTCTAACATTTCATTGGTCAACTGTTGTGAATGCGAATGCAAGGGGCTAATTTTAAAAGCATACACTTGTGGAATTTTAAAGTTTTCTTTCAGCGAAAGACTACTATAAGAAACCTTGTCGATATTTTGAAGCCAGATAGCCTAATTGTGATGATTTCATAAATAGACGCATATTTTTGTAGCGGTATCTATTTAGAGTAGTATCTATCTAGCGTTTGACCACTATCTCGCGTGGTGGCAAGCGATGATATGGTCTTAGACGGTGACACGTTAGGCCTAGACTACTCTGAGGCTCAAGGTGTTATTTATTCGGCCGCGAAATTGCATTTTTTTGGTTTAAATTGCAAAGTTACAGGGCGTGTGAGACTTTACATATTTATGTTTCAGGAAATTTTAATTTGTTTTCCCTTAACATTTTTTTCCAAGCCAAATACTGACCTTTACCTTCTGACCACGCTGTGACATTGTGGTTAATCTATACTAACTCATAGTAGTTAAAGAATGAGCTCGTGAGCGGACATCCAAACGGCATCACTTAACAAAGTTTTGGCGCTATGACTTCAACTTATGCATAATTGGCGAGAATGACTTGGTGCATATTGATGAACCTAGACAGTGACATAGTATGTATGGCATTGGTGAACCATCAAGGACTTGTCACGTTGAGGTATAAATGAAAATTTACGATGACGTTTGCGTAGCTTTGTAGTTTTTATGATAAACAAGGATAATGAATTACAACAATTCGCAAAATTTCCCTAGTTTTTTTTTGTAAACGATGACAGGGCAAGTTGACTATGGTCGCCTGAAGGTGAGCGATGACCTCTGCATATGAAAGTAAAAAAAAAGAAAACAAAACCTTAAATGGCATAAACTCTTTTCTAATGGAAATCTAAACTATTTATCCACCGCAACAAATAGCAGAGTGAAGCAGCTTAATATAATGAGTATAAAATAAAGCAGTTTAATGTAATTAGTTGTAGTTAATATGTCGTAATAACTACAACTTCATTTCTGAACTAGCAAAAAGTGAGTCATTATATTAATTAAAATTAAGTTTGGTGCACTGTGGTATGTCAATGGATCTCGGAGGTAATAAAACAACTTTTTGTCAATAGAATAAAATAAAATAGAGATGGTATCTGATCAGATAGCGATATATCGACTGTCGATAAGTTTAAAATAGTAGACCAATTTAATCATTGCCAAAAACTTTCTATTCAGTTCTAAATAGATAAAAGAAAATAAAACCTAAGAAAAATCTTGTTATCAGCATGATTATATTACAAGTTTTTATTTAGTTTCACCCGTCCCAGTGAGTCTGTAATAAAATCTTGCATGTTAAATTTGACCCAATTTCCGGTGTACGATTGAACTGAAATGTTGCATACATGTGTAAATTGGATGTAATGTTATGGTATCATCGAGCTGTTTTCATGATGCAGACGTAAAGTTACCAAAGAAACTATTGAACTACACACGATAAACCCTTCGGGCGTGGGCTCGTTGAAATGCTTAATTCATAAAAAAGGGTTAATCTAAAAAGATATGGTTATTTTCCTTGACCAACACTTTTATACATAGAAAGTTGTATATTAAAAAATGCCTACTACTACCTTGTCAGCCTTCATTTCCGAGAAGGCTTGAAACAATTCGTCGACTAAAAACAATTAAATTGTAATTAAGGACCGTATTAAGGCGAAGGCATGCGCGAGAGCATTAAGGCACTCATTTTAGGGGTAGTGATGTTACTTCTATAGAGCTTGATAAAAATATCGATAAATTGGCTCTGAAATATATGAAATATGAAGTATGTCGCATACTAAGCAAACAACTGCTGAACAAAAAATTAACTAGCCGCACTCCGCGGTTTCTCCCCCGTTAAAAGATATCCTATGTCCATTATCCTATGTCCCATTGTACCTTATTGACTATACCTGTGCAAAGTTTCAGTCAAATTGGTCAAGCTGTTTGACTGTTAAGATGTCACAAACAAACAAAGATATAAAATGACTTTCGCATTTATAATATCGGTGTCGATCTGTGTTAATTTTAGCTTTTTACACTTACTCTTCATATAAACTTTCTAACCCACACACCACCGTGCGTGCAATATTCTTAAAAAGGATTCTACGTTTTTGCTTCACGTAATAAAATGAAGATATACATCTTCTGGTGTTCCCGTAAATTTTAAACTTAAGTAAAAACTGACATTGAAATAACTGTGACCCTGTAAAAAAGCAAAACACTCCATTAATCCAATGCATTCAAAATTCACAATTCGATATTTGAATAGCCGATAAAATCCGACACTTGCAACGCCCGCCAATTTCGCATGCATAAACATCGTAAATCTCATTCAATGAAAATGAGTATCGATAATCGATATCGAGTTTAACGATCCTTTCATTACGGGACTATAACCCAGCACTAGCATATGAAGAAGAATGTATGTATGGTACATTTTGCTTAAGAGATACGTCTTTCTGGTTCTGCGAGTGTATTAAGACCGTGGAGGACAATGTCGAGCCGCGTCCAAAACAATCACATCTTCATTAATTACAAGAGGCATTTTTGTGATGGCAACACTAAATATGGTGTGGTACACGTGACAATCAGACGCGGGCCACAGTTATGATTTAATGAGTTCTTCCGACGAATTGTGATAAAAAGTGGACAACTGATTTCGTGCGTCAGTTCGATGCGCTGTTTACTTTGCAAATATTATGTTTGGTGCTTAACAAATTGCGATTGGTTTTACACAATATATCACCAGATCACCAGATATTCCCAGAATAGGAAATACTCACTAAGATATAATAATATAATAAATTGTTCTAATTGTAATCCTAATTGTTAATATATAATAAATTGTTCCAATATTTGACATCAATAACAAATTTAAGTCTTAATTATACATATATATGCATGAGTATAGTGGTATAATGGTGTCCTATTCACATTTAAACAACAACAAACTCATGCAGAATTAATAAGCAACCTGCTTTGTCGGCGTCCCGACAATCATTTGACGTCTAACACTATTAGCGTTAAGCATCGCTATCACTGGCACCACGCCCAATTTCTCCGTACGTGCTAATGACAGTGCGACCGCACCTCAATTTGTCGCTCCCGTTTTTTGCCGGACTCGTCGGCATTCCGTCGTGATCAGGAGCTTTTCCCATCCCTACTTAATGTGACTAATTAGTGATGCGCTTTATCATTTGCAAACAATGTCCATAAAACCTGAATTTCTTGTCTTGAAATTTAATATTTCTTTACGAATAATCAAAATAAATAATTGTTATATACTTACTGATATGTTTGTCGGTATCTGTAAGGTGCAAGTTTTTATTGAATGTTTCATTTGTGTCAAAATTTATTTTAACATTACCGTCTTTTATTCTATCCATGCCTGATAGGAAATGTTAGCAATGTACATTCTCGAAATAAATGGTCCCACAGATTTTAAAGAGTTGAATTACATTTACTGCAAAAAAATTAACTACATATTGCATTTGGTCTGAATCAGCCTTAAGTTACATCTGCACCTTAATTTAACATTTATATTTTCATTGTTTGGTAGGTACCTCAACTAACAATTAAACATGAAATTAATTAATATATTTTAATTATAATACTTGCGACTCATGTGCCAGAAAACACATTATGTATCTAAAATTATTGTTCAATATTATTGCAATATAACATGCTCAATATTATTGTTATCTAACATTTTTTATTTCTGTTTTTCAGGTACATCAGAAAAATGACACGACAACGCAACAAAGATGAAATCTTCTAACAACACCAAAATGGATAACATAGACAAGTGTACAGACAGACTGGAATTGACTTGATAATTAAAAACAGTGCACAAATCAATAGCAAAAAATATAAGTAAAACTTAATTTAACAAACTTTAAAAAACGAAAATAAATAATTATGCAAGTTAAAATACCGAATTAGGTTCAGTATCGAATAAAATTGACAAAAATCAAAGTTATATTACTACTTAATTAGTCAGTGATAAAAACAATAACAATGACGTTGATACAGAAATATTTGACAATATGTTATCGGACGTAAAAGTTACAAACTTAAGTAGTGTTAAAATCAAAAAAAGATGAAATATAATGACAGTTAATTGAAACAAGACAGTGATAAAGATCATGCGAGGAGATGATCTAAAAAGTGATATAAACAGTCAGTGAGGTGATGAATTGAATATGCCAGATCGGGAGTCGGTTGGCGCCGGGAGTGGGTTTCTACCTCTACAGTTTCCCTCAGCTTTTGCTGCCTTTCATGCTGCCACGCCGCCAGGGAGTCAGGCGTCAGCGATGCACCACGCCACACATTACCATCATCATGCGCAGTAAGTATCTCAACAAACCAAACGAAAAGATTAGATTGGAAAAGATGTTGATTATTTGAAAGCTGTGTTTATCTGTGTAAATAGAGCCATAATTTGACACGTCTTATTCTAATATTATGTTTCTTTTAAGTGTTATCTACAGTTTATATTTTTGTACATTGTTATATATGTACAATCCAAATTTTTACTAGACGACGGGAGTCAAACCTGCGCCTCCGGGAAACATACCCGGTGCTTCAACTCAGCTACGCAAGCATCGATCCTATTGATACGACGAAACTAATGGATTGGATTGTATATAACAATGTACGTCTACTTCTGATTGCCAGGTCCTGATTTTAATTAACTAGACAATAGAATATTTTTGTTTTTTAATAAAAATACGTAGTAAAATGATAAAAGATACATTTTCTAAGTTTATTTATAACCATTTTAATTAAGGATGTAATATGTCTATATCTCCTTGTTGTATTAAATAAAACAGACAATTACTCCAACATTTTTAATGTTGTTCCTAAAATTAACTTCAAAGATATTTTTATGACTTAAAAAAGGGCAATATACGGGCTAATAAACCGCGGTGTCCCTTACTTGCGTTGTGGTTAGAACATCGACTGTTAATGTTATTGCAAATTTTTTATAATTTTACTACCGACAACGGTAATAAAATAAAATAATAAAAGTACATTAAACTTTTTATTGTAACTTGTAGTTCCATCGCTATTACTAATATTAGTTTCCATTGGAGATGCAATGAGTATTACTAGCTTATACTATATTTTCTAGCATATTAGCATTGTTTACTTCGAAACAAATCTTTTACTTCAAGTGTATAATTTTGCTTATTAACTCATGCTATTATTTTAATGACTCACTACCGTAAAATAACTCTTACTCTTACATTGGTCTTGTAGTCTCTTAATAATATTAATTTTCTTGCGCACTTTAGCTTTATATTCGCTTTAGTGTTTTAACGTATATCGGATGTATTAAATGCTTTTATATCATTGGAACCATCTACATATGTAATTTTATTATGATTCGCTTGCAATGCAAGTGTCCTTTAATATAACGAGCGTTCGTGTCCCTTCGCTCCTAAACGTCAGTTCACGTTTATTGGACTACTTCATAAAACCAAGTGGTTCATTTAGCATCAAACACGACCAGTCTTTTATTACATAATTGTATTTAGCATTTTCTACTTGAGTTCACTTGTTCCCACAACTTTGTCGTATTATTCGCAATTAATATTTCTGCATTATTGAGAATTAAATTAATATTCGTTCGCTGTACGCTTTTATGCACGTGCGGCTCCATTAGTGCAACGGTTTTTATTTTAAGTTCACTAATAGCCTTTTTATATTCCGTAGGACAGTTTATATCGGGAACAGATAGAAATTTTTAGATTAGATTAGAGTCGGCGTATTAGCCCATGGTTTACGGTCTATAAAACCCCGTCCGGGTGAGGCAAGGTGTTACTTAATGGTAATTTATTGCGAAACATGGGAAGAGATTGGCCCGATTTGACGACAGCATTAATCTTCTGTAACTGGACACAATAAAATTTCTCGTAAAGTTTGGAAAAGGTTCGATCAACATTTGGATGAACGGACAAGTGACAAACGACGAACAGGAAGTCGTCAAAGGAATTGAGACGTTTACAATGTTAGGACGGACGTTAATAAAAGCAGGCCGGTGCGCTTCAACAAATGAGTTGGTTGCCGCTCAAAGAAGGGTGATGTATAGAGCAGCGGCCTGTGATGATTAATGCTCCGATTGGCTTGCGGCCACGGTCGGCATAATAAAGTTGAACACTCAAAGTGTTTATAATCAACTCTCCATCGGTGTCATTGGTCATAACCTCGATAACTTAATATGAAATATATGTTTAAAAGATCAGTTCATTTATATTAGTTCAAATGAGTACTGTTTATCCGAAATAAACTAGTAGTGTTAGCGCAATATTCAATCAAGATATATTTTAACCGTTTGAATTTACGATATTGAATTCTTTTCACGAGATCGCATCGCGCATCGTTGGATTCAGTCACAACTCACATCGCCGGATGAGGTACCATTAACGACAGTTTCTCGGTGCCTCATTTAACCCGCTGCTGCGATAATTGCCACCACGTGTTTATTTCGAACCATTCTAATTATATCACATACAATGGGTTGAACACGATCGGTTATTTTAGCTTCGTTCGCTTCGTCAAAGTCGATTTTGTTCGGCCACAAAAGAGGTGTTGCGAGTTTGCTGTCGTTTGATTCATTAAGAACCCTTTGAACTGATGTATAGGCACTGCGTTCCATTACACCCATTAATTCTGCTTCAGCGTTTTCAGCTGCCTTTTTCTGTTCTCGGACATGTCAATTCCGTTGTTTTGTCTCGGTTGAATTGTTCATATTTATTGTTTTTTTATCAGTACGTTTGTCTTGTCTTCATTCATTGTTTTGGTGTCAATTAACGGTAAGTATCTAACCCTGTTTAACTGTCGTTATTTAGGTCATAAATAATTGATATAGCAATGACACTGATCTTTTTTGTGAATCCAAAATGCCAGGAATCATACATAGGAATATGAATACAAGGAAATATAATCCTTGAAAATTGCGTATTAGCTTCATTTGTTTTTAGCATACCTACAGCTTTATTGTCAGTTCACAAAAAAGGCATTTCTAGCCACATGTCACCACAAAAGCTCAGTAATACAGCGCCATTGACATGCCCGCATCCCACCGTCCTCATTGTGATAGCGTCCTGTCTTCACAAATCATCGACAAGAAAAAAAATGATGTAAGGCGAAAGACAAAAGCATTATCGACCATCGATTGGTCGTCTACGTACCACACACGTTGGCTATTGTCTCGGCTCGTGAAGTGTCCGTGGCAATTAGACTATGCATCTTACATCTTTATAATCATTTAAGCTTGTGATTTAAACCATTCGTATCATTTCTTTTATCGTTTTCATCAACAAAGTTATTATAAAATCTGATCGTGTCATCTGATATCGAGTTATTTTGTCAGATAGTTGCTGTGGAGTAAACACAGACATTACAACTTCGAGTGAAATTGATACTTTTTCTTTGAAATTTCAATTAGGATTGTTATCGTATTTTTTGGATATATTTGGTATGTTTACCAATAAACAGTTTATTTATGTTTGTTAGTATGTAATTTGATATTTAAGATAGTTTAATCAGATATGGCATCAAACGAGATAGTTTTAGTGTTGATATTTCGTAATAAGCGATAACTTACTAATTTAAGTAGATTATTGAATAAAGACAGCTAAGTAAATAAGCGGCAATAGCCCAATGGCTGAGGCGTTGGCCTGGCGATCGAGAGGTCGTGAGTTAGATTCCCACCCATTGTACTATTGACGTGAACCCACTCCAGACACAAGCATATTTAGCTTAGTTGGAGGGGTTAAAGGTACGACCACACCGCGGCGTCCTGCATCCACGTGCGTGTTCGCGATTTCAATTTTCAATCGTATTCTTATTGCCGTAGATCGCGTTTGGTGTGAACCAGTACAAATACTACTGCGCTATCTGATCGCGCACGCAGGGCGCTGCGGTGTGGCTGTACCTTAACAAGACTACTAGTAATGTGCAATCCACATTGCTAGTAAGCTTTTTTTTATGTTTATCTCATTATTCTATTAATAGTATATAAACATTTTGCCTGGACTGAATAGTGGCTCGGTTCACAGACCACATAGAGTATATGATTTGTGCTCGGTTGCAATAAAAAAGCCAAGAAGCAGCGCCATCACTCGCCCAGTTTTGTTCGAAAGCTGTAAAAAATATTGTAAATGTCAGTCGAGCTAATTAAGGAGCTTTAAATATTAAGTAGATATTAACAAAAATGATTTATGTAACAATTGACCCGACCAACAATAGTATAATGAATCAATGGTTCCGAAAGAACTACGCAGAACCCGGTTATTATTTGCCCGAGTGCCTATTGCCTTGCAGTGGATAATGGCTGTAAACTTTAAAAGCTATATCTCATACTCTGTGTCAAGTACTTCATCATCCTCTTTTCTTAACTTAATGGGTTACGATTTCCAGATTATGCACAAATATGAGTAAATAGAGCAGAATCTTGCACTGAAATTACATTGTTTGGTCTTGTATAAGTTTTTACATGTCGGGAATTATATTTACTTACTTGATTTTAATCAATAATATAAAGATTTTATTCATTCAATATTTTTTGTTTGAACTTGTTTTTTACAAAAATAATCTCATCATATTTTAATTTTAAAATTATCGTGAATTTGTAACATTATTATTGTTATATACCGGCTGTAATTCACGTACCTTTAGTCGAATTTTCTCGACCTAGGTTTCGAGCGAGTCAGTCGCTCTTCCTCGGGAGTGAGGTCACGCGGTGAGATCGCGATGTTCACCGCGTGAACTCACTCCCGAGGAAGAGCGACTGACTCGCTCGAAACCTAGGTCGAGAAAATTCGACTAAAGGTACGTGAATTACAGCCGGTATATAACAATAATAATCTCATCATAATCAATCAAATTATGTAGGTGCTTTTGCATGCAGATTTCGAATGATAAACAGAACCTTTTTCAAGGTTGTGAGGTGAACAAAATGTTGGCAATATACTGTCAAACATGTGTAGAGATTTACTACGGTAACATGGCCCGCCCCTCCAAATTACTGTTTTAATGTGTGTTGTGACATCCTTACGAAAGAGTTTGTATGTATATAGTTGTAAGTATTCGTCTTCAGTAGCAGGCCGGCAGTACCAGTACGCACACATGCGTGGTGGTGCGTTGTAAATACTTTCACAAATACTTTCAAACGTTTTCAATTTTGGAGGGGCGGGTCATGTTATCGTAGTAGATCTCTACAACAATATAATGTCTGTTTGCGCTGAGCCTTTAAATGTATAAAAACACGACGCGTAAACATCGGACTATGCATTTGCTTGCAATCTGGCATACATGTTACAATAACATGTTATAATATCATGTTTTATAATATTCCGTTACCACATTGTCTGAAACATGCTAAATAGCAATGTTATAACATGTTATGTTACATAAATTGTAGCATGTGGAAAGAAGTAGTCTCTGCCTACCCCAACGGGAAATAGGCGTGATTGTATGTATGTTACATAGTCTGTACGCACCCTAAGAAATCCATGCCATGACATTAAAACATGTATACGTTCAACTATTATAATCATAAGCACAGAAATATGAATAATAATGTAGTTATTTATATTTCTGTGATCTTATATCTTATCTTATATGGTATTAAAAAAGGATAAAAGATCATTTGCACGAAAAAAATAAAAAGTTTTTGAATTTTTTTTAGTGTCAGTATGGCTCCACTTGATTAGTGTATATAGCCAGTTTCAAGTATTAAAATTGTTCACGTTTTGTATATTTAGTCATATAGTTAATTTAAAGTCACAATTAAGGTCAAATTGAAGTCATAGTCCTGTCCAAGTCATACCCTCAGTAAAGATGTGGACTTTACTGAAGGCTTTCAATGAAATTTTAGTTCGGACAAAAAAGCATGTTTTGTCATGTTTCAACATTGTTTCCCTTCACTCATACACAAGTTTTAGGGTAAAATACAACGAAAGCACAAGTTTTTTAACGTTCCCGATAAATCCCCCACAATTTTCTTCTTCCGTTTTCATCATTTTGGTATTTTGTTTTTTGCACCCAGAATTTTTCTCGCTGTAGTGAGGTGAAATGTTGTGTGTTGCACTCGATAGCGAAGTTTTCTTTGTCGCTACGCTCAGGATTTTTTAATTAACACATTCGCTTTGCTCGTGGTTCAATCCTAGAACCCTTCGCTTGCTGAGGTTTCAATACAAGTACTTGCGCCAAAAACTAACTTTGCTGCCTAGCATAACAAATCACTATTGACACGTTAACGTTTTTAAAAAGCTGATTCTGTTGTTGTTGTTAGGAACCCATCAATAATATAATTATCAAAAATGTTAACCTTAAAGTCTATATTACTGTAATTTGTATTTTAAGGTTAGAGCCCATCAGCATTGGAAGATGTTTACGCAACAAACGCATAAAACTGACAAAATTTTAAGGAAGACGCGAATTCTGTCGCAACCCACCACGTGTGCCGACAAAGCACTATATTTACGACCACTACGCAGCCAATATTTATAGCCCATTCCCAATAACCTTCTAATGGCATCAACAAAAAAGTTGACAATGAAGCCATGTGTCGTTAGAAATCGAAAATGGACCATCGGTCGGTCAATCGCGGTCGTACGGTGTTCCGGTCATAAATTGTCCGATCCCAGCATCCTGTTTGACAGTCATTACTGTGACCACGCCTTAGGCGTAAATAGAACGAGAATTATCCTGGGAAATGCCAGGACTTAAATAGGGTTTTGATAGCTCTCGAGAATGTAAGCAATGTTGCGTTACGAGCGTTCTAAAAACAGATGCGTTTTGCGCTGTATTTATAACCACATATAAATATGTAGTAACCATTTTTTGATGAGGTCATATTATTTCACAGGTAATATGAGCATTATATTAGTATGTACCTGTCAAAAAGTACCTGTCACACAAAAGTATTCTAGTTTGCGTTTGATATGCTTCTCTGGTTATAACTAGGTAATGTTGTGAGCCGGACTTCATTCTTACATAGTTTTCGTTCTTCTTCCTTTGGTTTCGGATGAAAGATGTACCTACAGAAGATATCTCTGTATCTATCTTCATTCATATCCTTCTTGTCGTATCAGTGTGCAGGAGTAACAGATTATATCCATAAACGTGTTTTTCTTGTCTTATTTTTGATATTGATAATATGTGTGATTATTTTCAAATAACACCGTCCATAGGTTTATTCTAAGTTTGATAAACTACTCTAAACTAAGTTTAATAAATTTGTTCAAGCGCAAGACCATTAAGATAATCGCTTATCCATAGTAGTATAAAACATCTTATTCACTCATGATTAAGTCATCATAACGCCTACAAATTTACCTAATTTAAAAATTGTATTAATTAAATTAACATTTTTTATTCGAAATAATCGAACAGACGATCCATAAAAACGGTTTAATAACACAAAAAGAGTATGAAAACGATTCGGTCATGCAACGTCGCGTGCGTTTGCGCACGGTAGCCGAAACAATCGCGAGTGTGCGCTCGATCTGCGTGTAAAACGGCCTCATTAAAATCTTGTTGAGCTTTAGGCCAGATTATTGTACTGTAGTTATGGAAAAGAAGATTCCTTCTATGATGAAGCTAATGAAAGTTCGCAGAAAGCAAAATAGAATTACAGTGCTCTTTGCAATTAATGGCAATCAAGTTCAGTGTCGTACCTTGGAAAAAGCTTACGTTTCGTAGTGAACTGATGTGATGATATTGATAATAAAGTCATAATATGTGTAAATATGTTTGAATTTTGTTGAGTGGGTAGGTGCAAATAGCAACCAAAGACCTTCCAGGTAAGTAAGGGTTAAATTTTACTCACAATATTTAGTAGGTATAGGCTTCAGCCATATCGCCTTATAACGTGCACAAAAAATTACAATGGTAAACCGTAAAAATTACAAAACCTGAATTGAATTTTAGCGAACAATTAAAAAGTTGGCAGCTTTTCCAGACTCCAAATGCAATTAAGTCAAAATAAAAAATAAAAACACAATCAAAGCAACAAGTACCTACATTGAACCAATAAGCGTTCATTTGATACGTCATTAAATTCATCAAGCGAAAGCGCGACACGGTGCCGTAAAGAAAACAATCGCGCGTTTCGGTCCTGCGATTTTATGTCGCGAGTGTGTGCTGAACTTAACTATTAAGCTGAGTAATCGGAAACTATGAAGTCGCAAAGGATCCCGTGTTTCAGCAGTTAAATTAATGAATTGCAAGTGATTTGATATTGTTTCATGGATAACGTATCATTAAAACACCAACTTATTTCCCTTTAACACGGTTTTCGGTTTTCGGATATCGCAGCCAAAGACCAGATTATTGGATCGTTTGCTATTGGTCAGCTAGCGTAGTGCTAGTGAGTGTGCACAGCTTGTACAAGACTTCACGTTTTTAAATTAAGTTTCCTTTGAGACAAATAAGTAGATATGTAGTGTAGTGGTAGATTTGTTTCTGTTTTGGCACAAATAAGAAAAACTTCTATGGTTATAGGCTGACGCCATTGCTTACCATCGAGGAAGCGTCTTGCTTGTCCCATTATTTGCTATCATAAAAGATATATTTACCATATTTACACCTACCATATAAAGAATATTACCATAAAATTAACTCCACAAGTTGAAGAAGGTATTATGTCAGGCTTACATAATTAATTCCTCTTTCATGTGACAGCATAATATCATTGATATAAATATTCATTGTGACAGAAAGATTTGCGTACAATATACTAGGTGCAAGAACTATTTTTAGAAACTAAGTGGGAGGCAAACAGGAGCTGATGAGTGATTGACCTGGATATTATATTTAACTTTTCAGTATGCATGTGGGTATTATATGCTGACTTCTACTGAGGAAAATGGTCTGGTGTCACATCAAATATTATAAAAATGTACTAGTACTACTAGTCATCACTATCTTGTGATGAAACTGGTCTCTCTTTTGTCACCTCGTATCTTTGCCACTCGCGCCGCCATATTGGAAAAAACCTCGGACAGACAGACAGACGGACATGGCGAAACTATAAGGGTTCCTTGTCAGGACTACGGAACCCTAAAAATGGCACACTAAAATAGTTTTTTCGATAATATCTCCTTTGCTACTCTTTTCTATTTAACTATGAAAATAGTTACATAATAAATGAAACTACAGATAATTTTCTATAATTTATGTCCCGCTATTTTTTTGTTAAATGAATAGTTTACGGGTACGAGCGCTGCAAATCCACTCCTCACGCGCTTTGTCCATCAACCAAAGTTCACACGACATACTATTTGAGCACCAAATGCCTGTATTGTAGATACAGATTAACAAAACTCTTGTAAAAACTTACAGTAACATTAAAATCTGACGGAAGGACAGACAATACGTCCGCGGACAGTAGAGCGACATGTGTTGACAAACGAAATAAGAGTAATCTTTACTTTTTCTTGGCAACGGCACCACGATTCTTTAAAACGAAGCAAAAACAGAGATTTTTGGCAAATGACAAGACAAGCAGTTCGGTGTTTAGGCCCAGGGGCCTTATTCAGTATGACCATTTTAAAGTAGTACCGTGCCGTGTTACGTTATGTCCGCGTTATGGTATTCTCTATGCCAATTAAAACGCGGTAGGGTAAGGTTATGAGCGCGTTTTGACCTGTCAAAATATCGTGACATATGAGGACGTGTAACGCGCGCGTTTTGCATAATTTAATAATCGTGTGGCATACAGAATACAATTTTTCAATAACGTAACGTGGCGCGTTAAGGAACGCGTTATCTCATTGGTCATACTGAATAAGGCCCCAGGTACCTATTAATGCAGCATTACATTTGAGACAGTAAAATATCACTTAAAACTTCCCGAAGAGCATTGTTTGAACATTTGTTTTTCAGTGTGGTTTTTTGTGATGTAAAGTTAAGTATCGTAGAGTAGTGTAGAATGAATATAAATATAAATGTTATAACCCGTCTTCTGTAGTTTACCTTGTCTAGGTTCCTTCTCTATCCACGTAACGAGAGGTAGGCGCTCCGTTACGTTACATTTCGTTACGTTACATTTGGCAGGTTTCGACCCACAGGTTCTCGAACTAGTCCAACTGTGTTACAGGAGCCAGTGACTACTCTCATTGGTTCCCCTTTATTACCTGATTACGGCGAAGCAAAAGGATGGGTTATGTTTTATTAGAAACTGTATGAATCACACATCTACCATCGAATTATTACCTATATTTATCGATACCGATCCATGAAGCTGAAATTTTGCAGCAGGTCTCCATATAAGGAGAAGACATCTTTTCAGAAAGGGTTACAAAATATATAAATAATTTTTAATGGCAGTATTATTATAAAAACGGGAGAGGAAGTTTGTATGGAACTTCAGCCTGGTAAATCACTAGTTGCCTTAAAATATAAATATATATATATAGTAAAAAAGTCCTAAGATATTGTGGAGCCAATCTTCTCAGCCAGACTTCGGTGTGCACAATAGTGACTGTAAGATGAGACGGAACAGCGCGGAGCATCTTCCGAACATTCAGGGACAGCAAAGTAACACAATACGGTATCAAAGCGCGCGTTAGTTCGGAAACCCGCCACCTGCTGATGTTTGCATAGACAACAACGGTGCATGGTGAAGGGAGTAAGCTGAAGCGGGGTGAGTGTAATAAGTCGCCTGTGACTGTTTACCTGTGAAAAATATTGAGTTTCTTCGCGTCGTCACGTGATTCCTGTTTGCAGCTAAATCATGTCTAGATATGTACAATATAGCTTCAACTAGATAAGCACAGGTTTGACAAGGAAATCTAGAGAAGAATTCAGCTGGGCAGCATTTGTGTCATTCCACGGGGTCTATATTTAATTTGACTCGTATCATTAAGAACAACTAAAACTGAATATTTTGCGAAGATTCGGAATTATTTGTGTGGCCACTTAAAACATGGGGGTTCAGCAATTTTATTCGGATAGTTTTGCTTTAGAGATTCGTCTAGGTCTATTCAATTCTTTAAAATCATTTTTCTGACTTGCCTGTTCATCTATCTTAAGACATAGGTAGATCTAGTGCTTCAATAAAGAAATATGTTAATTGAATTAATTGTTGTTACTAAACATTCTGTTAGTATGAAAGACATACTTAACATGTATTAGTTTATAAAAAACACTCTTTTCATTTAGATTTATGGAAACACCTTCATAATAAAAATATATACTTCTTTTGTATCATGTACCACAACGTTATTCAAGATGGAGTAAATATAGAAGCGTGAAGGGTTAAATTTGTTCAGATTATGGTTCCTAATGAAATTCCGGTCGTGATCGATTGTTTATATTTAAAACTATTAGTGAGGTTTGTTTGTTCTTAAAATAACGCTTTTTAAATTTACAATTTTACATTTTACCTACGCGTACGTACTTAGTAAATAAGTTAATAGTTAGAGGGGCTTTAAATATTTAAGACTGGCAGTAAGTAAGAAAATTACAGAATTATCGTAGGTAAACTCTGCCCGCGGCTTCGCTCGCTTTAAAGAGTAACTTTGTGTTTAACCAGGCTATATCTGATCTGTGTACGAAATTTCATTCAAATCTGTTCAACAGTATTTACGTAATTGAAGAACAAACATTCAAATAGTTTTATAATATTGATAGGATTAGGACGTTTTATGCAAAGCGTCGGTTGACTATTTTCCAACAATTATGTCACTATTAATTAAGACAAACGGACAGATAAACGCGAATTATTATTTTTATCAATAGCCATTGTGACCTATTGTTGTGCAAATGTCACCCCATGACTTCCACGCATCTCTATCCTGTGCTATTATGGTCGAGAATTCGCTGAAAGAGTCAAGTTCATTTCTCCATCTTCTACGGGGTAACTTACATAATATACATAAGATAAGGGTTCTTTGTACTACGGTACTCATAAATTTTCTGTACGATGCACTTCTTATAATATTGCCATTATCAAAACTGACACTTCAGATGTTGCAACCTTTGTAAAATAAAATAACTAAAGTATACTTATAAAATGCAGTAATAAAATGGAAATTATCCTTATCTAAGGACGGTAACGAAATGAAAGCTGCAAACTGCTTTAAATATAAAACTTCCAAGTTATGATGTCACTTTATAAACAGACATTCATGTCTATATTTTTATCGAAAATATAAAAATTTACTGTTATATTTTGTGAGGAATCGTAAAATGTTTCGACTCAATTTTGGATACAAGTTATATGAAGAAGCGTTTTATGCTCTACTCCAAGTAGATAAAAAATTGAGATGGCTTTTTCTCGTATGGAGTGTACGATGCCAATTTAACCTGAAATAAAATAATATTAAATTACTTACAGAAATAGTTAAATAAATTAAAAAACTTCATTGCATAATATTGAATTTATTGATAATTTATTTATTTACTTTGAAAATATTGATAATTTCTATAACTCAATATATGTGATGTTTCTTTACATGTTTTTAAATAAATATTACATAATAAGCGAATTGCAAAGTAAGATAACGCAAAATTATTTTTGTATGTGCTCCCATTAGTCCTTAGAGTACGTCAAAACCATTAAAATAACAATGTTTATGAGTTTAAATATATAATGGATATAATGATAAATCGTAAAATTAAATAAAAAATCAGTTTTCTGACATATTAAAATTTCTCACTTTTCGTAGCTTGGACCACACGGCGCTATCATACTCTGATCTTTCTGCAACAAATTGCTGCAAAATTTTGGAAACACATAATCGTAAAGTTCCGTTTTACAAGTTTATTATTTCATTACATGACGTTTTGAGCAAAACTGCAAAAATTATATTTCATTTCATGTGGGTTTTTGTAACGATTTGGTAGGCTAATTTTGAGAACCTTATTAGGAATGATACCTTTTGTGTAACTTTTAAAAATTATTAGTATTTTATAGCAAAAGTGTTTTTCTTAATCAACATCTGTATGACACTTTTTTATTGGACTTCTTTTTGCTCCCACATGGGGCACCACAGCGTATATGGTTATAAGGCATCGATCACAATGATCAAACGCTTGCTTATCTCATTTAAACATAGGCATATTATGTAGACACCCTCGTCAGCGAGGTGTAAGAACCTTAAGCTTCTATAAAAATACAGCCTTTCCCACGTGCAGTCACAAAATAAACTTACTCGGGCGATTCATGCTAATTTTAAAGAACCAGGTGATGGTGTAAGCCAAATCACGCACCTACAAGGTGCTTTAGAAGTTTTCTTACCACCAGAGTCCATCTGAAAAAAAAAACATTTCGACACATCTCCTTTTTAAGAATACGAAACATTTAAAGCCTAAAGTAGCAGGTAACAATTGCAAAAGAACAGATGAATATCGAGCTCAGTGATGTGCTATACTATATGGCCTAATTGTGAAACAGTCAAAATCTTCCTAGCCAGTAGTGGAGTAATGCAGACTAATAATTATGAAGAGCCAATCATCTCGGCTCATCCCGATAAAAATAGGTGACACATCAAAAAGGAATTTGGCTCTAGAAGTAATCAATTACTGCCATTGAGATTTCATAGATCAATAATATCGAGAGTAAACTCAACCTACTATGCCTTTACTTGTTATTTCTAGAGGTCAAAATCCTTAAACCAACTAGCACCTAATCTGCGCATTCATAAAGTCGCTGTTACTGCACTAACTATTTACTATTCTATGTGTCGTAAAGTACGCGCCTCAATAAAAAATGCCCTAGAACTGGCCAAGGAGGACTTTACGACTCATTTCAGGTTTTACAACGTGTAGGGAAAATAGTAGGTCTGTTTTTGAAGTAATTTGGGTGAAGGATTTTAAGTTTAAGAAAGCAGGTGTTGAAAGTAATCAATGAGTAAATGCTCGCATAAGTTAACGTTGAAGATATAGCAAAGTGGTGAGACTAGAGCCTAAAAGCTGATCCACCAATGGGAACTTAATAGATAGGAGAAGAAAATGAGAAAAGGAATCTTGAAAGATTCAATATATACAGTCAAAAGTCTAACGCTCTAATTCGGTTCGCTGGTAACGTAATATTCGATGACAGTCAATTCTGAATACGAGTTGAAATAGTTGCGATATAAAAATTGTATAAATGACGGCTTTCCTCGTCTCACTGATGTCTTCCACCAACAGACCAGCATATTTTCCGCCCTATACCGTTATAGGTACGGTCTCTATACATCAGGTGAGATCATCATCATTATCATAATCAGCCGGTGTCCGTCCACTGCTGGACGTAGGCCTTTCCCGAAATACGCCACTGAGCCTGGTCTTCGGTTCTGCTTTTCCAATCAATGCCCACCGCTTTGCGTATATCATCACTCCCCCTGGTCAACGGTTATCAGTCCTGCAGCAGATACGACCAACCCACTGGCTGCTGAGCTATGTCGATCACTTCAGTGCTCTGGCGACGACTGGCAAGTGGCAACCCACAGTTGTCATCGCGATCTTGCTGCATAAACTCCCCGAGGAAGTGCATCAGACATGCACAAAACCTAAGGTCGAGACAGCTGACAAGTACACTAGTAGATATAAATAGACTGCTTTATAAACTACATAGTGTCATTGACCTTCCCCAATCAGACCTATCAATGCATATCGAGTCAACCAACTGACGTCATGTAGAAAGTACTAAAATTACACACAACAGGCCCTCGTTGTGAGAGGTCAATCAATAGGTGCATTCAGCTCTTTAAATGCCAACATAGTACTATGTCAAAATAAGTTATGGGACTGTTATCGTAGGTCGTACTTGAGGAAATCTGATTTGATTAATTTGAAAAGGTACTTCAGTAGATTGGTTATTGTCATGATGATTTATGAGTATGGAGTCAGATAATTATATGTAAGTTTCTGTAATGACAAGTTATACTTTATTTAAATTCCGGTATGGTTACTTGCCATAACATTAGAATGCGGGTAAAAGATTTTATGTCTCTCATAAAATCTATATTCTAAATAAATACTTTTTTTATTCCTGACACACAAGGACTTAGGCCACTATCTCATCAGATGTAGGTAAAATGATGTTGCGATCTAAGATGAATCGTGCTTGTCTGAAATTGGAAGCCGGTAATTACATGGGGCTGGACGACCGACTTTAGTCTCATTCACAGAGCGGAACTATACCGACCCGTCTTCTGATGTCGCATTTCTCAACCGATTACCGTATTTATTTTTTGTGAACAGGATCAATAATAATATGGAATTTCTTGTCAATTACGTTTTTGGAAAAAAATTAAATGGCGGAGAGATATATATACGGTTGATAACGTTAGCAAAAATCATATTTCAGCCATTTCAAAAAATGTTCAAAAAGTCACAAAACATTTTTGTTATCCTTACTAAGACACAACTTTTGTTGTCTGATCAACTTTTTCATCCTATAATCTTCAAGGGGTCGGGGGTGTGTTATTCAGTTATAGGCTCACAAAGCCATTAAGAACATACTTTTTACCGACTTTAATCCAATCCACCCACATAACGCAACTATCCCACCTAGCGTCGGCCTGGCGATCAAGACTTCGTGAGTTCGATCCCCATCCATTGCACTATTGACGTGAACCCACCCCAGACATAGACATATTTAAGTAGCTTAGTTGGAGGGGTTAACAAGACTACTAGTCATGTGCAACCCACGTTGCTAGTGAGCTTTATAAAAAAAACCTGGTTGACATCAAACATTATACCAGGGCTCGGTGAACCTATTCGTGACTTTTCATTGTTCTGCAAAAGTAAAAGCGTGAAACGTAGACCGTACAAAGACCGTAACATTTTTCACAACGACCGTAAAATTCCACTTGAACATTAAACATGACTAAACATTTGCAAGTTATCAACATGCCAGTCAGGTCAAGACAGATACCCTTTACATTGATATTGATTAAGTACTAAATAGCTTTTAATCAACCGCTAGACACCCGTATTTAGTTACACCCGTTAAAGTACTTTTTTTATGGTATAAGGTAACAAGACCAGTACAACGCTTACCTGATGGTAAGCGATGACATGTACTATGTACATACATGTACATGCAATAGGTACCTATTGCAGACAAAGCAACGATGTTATGTCTTACAAAGCCATATGCCCTGTAAAGATTTATTAGATCAGAAAAGTTTTCAAAAGTACCATGTTAAATGGAGATTGATGTTTAAAGAAATATATTAAGTGACTTAAAATATCTAATAAGTAAGATATTTAATAGAAGAACATTTTAAACTTCATGGAAAAATCATAACCAAGAATTTATAAGACGCTGAAGTCCTCGAAATACTTATTTCATTTTTCTGTATCTTTAGTTTATAGGTTGAATTTATTTTTTCGTTGCTTAGTTCCTATTTCCGGACTATAACGTAATGGATCCTAGGTCTGTGTTCCGGACAAAAAGACTCAACAGCTTTTTAATGAAAATGCCTGAGAACACGAAGTTATGGTACTTGGGTAAAAAGAAGTACCTATCGCTAGTCCAGTATGAAAAAGATAGATTACTATTATCACCTTGGTCTAGCGTGTTCACCATCTTCGACCACATCATAGCTTACCACCCGGCGAGACAGTGGTCAAATGTTAGCCTATCAAATGTATATATTCATCACCAATTATTAACATTCATCTTTCAAAGGCAATAAAAAGCATAACATACGATTATTAAAATACGGCACATTGTTTACATTAATATAAATATTATCATTGGTCAAGATGAAAGAATCCGAAGTCAAGGTCTATCAGTAGATCTCAGGAAGTGTTCCGTCGACATCCGCGCCCAGAATAGCCGTACATCATAATTCATGGAGTCCGATGACCTACGCCGGAAATGACCGTTCTAGGTACGTAGTGATGGGCCATTGTACCAGAGGTTTGGGATTAATACGGTTAATTTTATGGATAAAAAAATAACAATTCGATGTTTTGAAGTGAAACCTTGTTTAGCGGCGTTGTGCACCTTGGGATGAGTAAATAATGTTAAACTCGCGCCAGGGTCACATGTCCTGATCGTAAGATGAAAATTCGTAAGACGGAGCGCAGGGCGCTTGCGCAAGGTGTCATTCCAAGATATTCAAAAATGACGTTATCAAGTTTTCACTTCCGCCGGTTTTGTTTGTTTGTGTTTGTTTGGGACTTCCTTACGGTCAAACGACTGGAAGGATATAGCTGAAATTTTGTATAGCGATAGCCAGTATTGCGGATTAGGCTATCGGATACCTTCTAAAGCAGCAGAAGCCGCGAAGGGCACAGCTAGTTTTGAATAAAGTAAGAATATGTATATAATTCTTATGTATATAAAATATGGAGACTGCAAATCGGCAAATGGTCCTGTGACTAGTTGGAGCGACGATATACGTAAAGCGGTGGGTAGTGAGTGACTTGAAAAGAAGAGCCGAAGATCGGGCTCAGTTGCGTATCTTGGGAGAGGCCATCTCTAGCTGTGGACTAGTATCGGCTGATAATTATGATGATGGTAACCATGCTGTGTCATCTCCTGGAATTCACTGGATACCAAACTCTTCATATCAATTGCACGGCTTATTATTGTAATCTAGTGTACCATATTCTTGCAATATAATTTATGTATAACAACAATATTTTCTTTTTTTTCCAACAACGTCAAAACCAAAAGGAAGGGTTAATCTGTATTACCAGTTCATGAATGATGTCCCAACCCTGTTTCTTGACGCGAAGCTATAAAATAACGCCAGATGATTTATTTGTAAACAGACGGCTGCGTACGCGTCAGTCAACGCTCGCTCGTAATATTGTACAACCGATGGAAACATTGGGATTTCCTTATTGGATCAATACATGGGAATTGGGAATTGTGAGACCTATGGATGGTCGGTGGCATACACAATCGGAGGTAGGTTAGGATTTGAGGAGGTCTTTTCTGAATCATCGGCTTCTTCGCTATTTATTTTATTTTGATTTTGGAATCATATAAATTATAAAACATATTTTACAAATTAGATCATTGGGATTTCCTTATTGGATCAATTATTGGGAATAGTCGGACCTTTGAATTTTCGGTGGCATAAAGTATGTTTAAAGGAGGCATATGCAGTCGGAGGTAGGTTAAGTTGAAAATAAGATCTGTGTTCAGAAAAGAAAAATGTCTTTTGTCGATATAATAAAAGGATTTTTATAGGATCTGTGTTTCTGAATTTTTTGTTTCTTTGACTTTGATATTGGATTATATTTTACTTGTCACAGAGAACTAAGGTTATATACTTAATTTAAGTTTTCACCTTTTCCTTGACCAAATATACTTCGAATTTTTCACCTAAAACTTGAATCTATAAATTCCGACATAGGTTATTTAGCAAAGTGTCTTAAATATCTGTACATATCGCGTAAAATAAGACACCACGTACCAAAAATCTAGGCAAGGTTACCGTCCTTACTTCTTACTCTAATTGTTCTAAAAATTCTAAGAGTATAAAGAATCAAAATAAAAAAATTAAAAAAAAATCTAAAAATTCTAAGAGTAGAAAAAATCTTACCTATATAAGACAGTGCCCCGCGGCGTCGTCCCCGTAAAAAAGTATCCTATAGCCTAATCCATAATACTGCCTAAGAAAGGCTACAAAGGCAAAGTTTCAGCTAAATCGGTTCAGACGTTTGAGCGTGAAGAAGTCCGAAACAAACATACAAACTGACTTTCACATTTATAATATGGTGTTGATAAAACCTATGAACAGTACGACATATTTTTTAATAAATATTTAATCCGTTACAGTTTTTTCGACGTCTGTACGTGCGCACACGCAACCGACGAATTTGTTTACAATACTAGTGGATTTGTTTATTTTCGTTGCATATGGATTAAAAAGCTCCAAAACTCCATTTTGGGAGTTTATAGTTTTTTTATTATTTAGACGTTGAAAATAATACGTGTTTTTATTTGTTTATACCGTATGTAAATAATATATACTCGTACCTACATAACATTTTAATGTATTGAATAAGGATTTTTATAGATACGTTTTTGAACATCATACATATGTGTTTGTTGTATGTACCAAACAATCGTTTGTCTAAAAAAAATAGACGACTTGAAAACATTATCAATACTATCAACTGATTTATGAGTTGGAAATTTCAGCTTTAGTTGGTAGCTTCTTAGGTAGAAATTACTAAGAATATGCCATACTCAAAGCAGTTGTATCACACATAACATTAGTACTTTTATGACACCTAACTGTTTGTTGGTAAAAAGATGTCACAAAAATCAAAAACTACTCATAATAAAAGAAATTAATAAACTTTATCACAACAAGCCCCAGAAAGATAACCTTGGAAAATATGAAACAATAAATTTACAAGCAGTCATAAATAATGTCAAAGTAAATCAAGTATAAATTAATGAGAACAATGTTTCGACACATGTCCGAATAGATGCAATAAAACTATTATTTTTACTGGTTTCTAACGAGGCAACATTTTATGGACGACTCAATCGTGGCAGTGTTGTCATAAAATAAAGGAGAATAATAAAATTGTGCAACTCTGTCCGATTTTTAACTGTGGTCGTAATTCACTTGGACGTAAAACTAGATTTGAGTTATATCATGAGTTCATGACGGTCTTTTGGAAGATGAGAAATATTAATCTGTTTGTCATTTTGGTAACAATCAGTTTTTTTCACACATAAATTTAGACAACTCGTAAAATTAAAATTATGTTAGCCAAGATTATTAATCATATTCACTATTATTTAAAATGTAAAATATACAAACATTATACAAATATAGGTACATAAAAGACGCTCACATGATATTAAGCAACCACGTCTGCAATAAACAGATATTTTGTATTACCAGAATATTTCTCTGCATCACTGCACTAAAATTCTACCACTCAAATTTTAGTTCTTTACATAAAGACTAAACTTATGCCAAAGTATCGTATCTCGTTATTAATATAATTTGAATTTGAAGAAGATACATATAATTATGCATTTTAAACTTAAATAGATTTAATGATATGAGTACATAACACCAATTCTACATCATCGTAGGTCTAATAAAAGTCTAATGAGCTACAATTGAGACGAATATAACCCAAGTTTTGATGGTTACAATTCCGTTTATATCTTTTACTATGAGGGCTGCATTATTAGGTCAAAGGTTTACTGTTTCGGTCAATTGTTTGTTTATTAGGCAATCTGTAGGGGAAATATGAGTTATAGATTTTTGGGTCAATTGTGGTTTGTCAGTTTAGCGTTTGGCCCATGTTCATGAGTTGTATGTTGTAGTCGTTGTGTCCCTCATTAATGTAATTCAATGGTACTAAAGTTCCGGTGAAGAAATTACTTACATGAATAATTATATCTTGTAGTCGAATGTTCGACGTTCTTATTGCAGATTGCATTAAACAACTGATGTTTTGTAATATCTATGAGAATTTATTGCTTAACACACATAATAGAAACATCTTCATTATTTTGTAAACATTGTTCTAAGATACGCCGACCTCTGACCTGAAACTGTGATCGATTCAACACCTAATATAGGGCAATTAAAATGATAAAATTATTGTAAAACGACGAGGAAGCGTCAATAATTTAATAATGTTTCAAAATATTTAGCCAATAAATTCTGCCTGACCTTAATTTGAAGATAACAACTGTTTTGGAGGAAACCGCAGTTATGTAATATTTTCTGAGTTGACTTCTGCATTAGATAACCTCTAAATTGCAATATATTTATTTAATAGAATTACGTTTAATATTTTCTAGATACAATACATGTGTATATTACAATATACTACCATTGAAGAGCGTTTACACACTAAGTACCTATATATTTATTAAATAAAAAAAAGAATGAAAAGGAGTTGGTGTCCTACAAGGTACCGCTTTAAGTCCTCTACTATATCTCATTGAAGGCATCAATAACGTTGTTTATTGTTGCATTATGTCAACTGTAGAGCATTCAAAGTCAATTATACGATTTGCATTCATACTATTGTCAGCAATAAAAATGTTTATTTATAGAGCTGACAGTGAACATACAAAGCATTAAATGTGATCAATTAAATAGGTTTCAATTATCTCTGAGGACTTGGTGCGAGTAAGTCTAATAAATGTTATTAATAGTCTTTATTATGTTGCCGTGCTATTTTGTTGTTTTAGAATGTTGGTGTATTGCATATTATCGATACAGTGTTATTTTTGTGTTCGCTGATGTGGATGTTTCTTCAAATACATAATAAATCTTTGTAATGTTGTTGTTAAATCATCATCATCATCAGCCTGTATCAGTCCACTGCTGGACATAGGCCTCTCCCAAGATGCGCCACTGAGCCCGATCTTCGGCTCTTCTCTTCCAGTCACTGCCCACCGCTTTGCGTATGTCGTCGCTCCACCTGGTCACAGGACGTCCTACGCTACGTTTGCCGATTCGCGGTCTCCACTCTAGGACAAGTCTGCCCCAACGGTTATCAGTCCTGCGGCAGATATGACCAGCCCACTGCCACTTCAGCTTGCTAATCCGTTGAGCTATGTCGATAACTTTAGTTCTCTGGCGAATTACTTCGTTCCGGATTCGATCCCGCAGAGAAATACCGTTGTTAAATACATAAGTTGATATTCATTATCACGCCATGCAGCCTATTTGATCCTATTGCTGGGTATAGGTACAGTTTTTCAAATGGTTAGTAAAACTGTGGTACATGGTCTCTCTGTCATCTAAATTCGTTACTCGTGATCTTTATTTCTACATAAGTACATCGTCAACTCATTGTTGCTGATCAACCAATACTTCATTTGCCTTGCTTGGAGACCAGTCGATAAACATATTACAGAACATCTCATTCTTAATTCAGTCGTTCAGAAACATCATCTTATAGTTTAACAGTTTCATATAGTCGGTTCATCGAGAACACTAATTGTCCATGCTACGATTCTGCGCATGCAATCGGTCATGTCGGCGGTTGAATGTGCAAAAGCATTACACTTCATCATTGTACTTAGCTTGGAAATACATTTAAGCTTCGTCTTATCTAGAGTGAAGACTAGATTGTTGGCTATGATTGATTTATTGGTAGAGTGTATAAATGTTTTATTGCCGTTTTGGTGCCGGCGGTCTTGACTGAATAAAAGGTTTAGTTTTTATTGATACTCGTATGAGTCAGTGAATATTTCGTTTGTAGATACTACATCATTACATCATTTGTACCCTAATCACGAATTAATGCTTGTATAAAAGTCATAAGGTCGAATTTATTTTAGATTTTTCTAGATTTTCGATCTTTTTGTTGATGAGCTGTATCTACAAAGTTGATTATTGGTATGCATAGTAAGAAGTAATAAGGTATGTTTATACAAATTTAAAATAATTATGAAGTGAATATTTTTGTATAGTGCATTCTATTCTTAGCTAGCTTTTGGTTTCCGAGTATAAATAATTAAAAAGTCTTCCCGTATTAAAATCAGCCGTCTTCAAAATATTATTATGGATTGTAAAACTGTAATGTAAACGTACGGCCACACCGCGGCGTCCTGCGATCTGCGGGAGCGATCTCAGTACTTTTCAATTGTTTTCTGATCGCGTTTGGTGTGAACCAGTCGGTACAAATACTACTGCGCTATCTGATCGCCGCCTAGATCGTGCACGCAGGGCGCTGCGGTGTGTCCGTACCTTTAAAAAGAGTGTTTCACAACAACTATAGACTATGAGTTATCTTAACAAAATAGGTATTTTAATTCTTAGTACGCTCCTTAGTAAGGTCCTCGTTATCGCAAAACACATTTTCCTATAAACAAAGGCTTCGAACTCGTATCAATGCATTATTCAACAAGATTGACATGTCAGTGTAGATTGCACGCAAGATTGGCTAAGCAAGTTTCTTCTTCATTGTTCCTTCGCATGTCTTTTATATAGCATTGGGATCTTAAGTATTGTTTGCCCCAGGAAAGAACAGAATTGTTTTCACGCTCTTCATATCTATGATAGGTAAATTTTTCATGGTTTATAATAATTTATTTTAGTGTTGTTATAAGAATTATCTCTTTAAAGTTTAGCATTTAGTTAAAGTAAGTTCACTTGCTTCAGTCACAGTGACGAGTTCACTTTCTACTGCTATTAGCCACATGCCTAACCAGAATCTGCGACATCGCATGATCGTTTAAAAAACTAAAGAAACCGATCTCAAGTCATGTTTGTCTATATCTTTGAAGATAATCATCAAATCTCGATAAATTGTATGTAATGGATCCAAACGGAAAGTTTTTTTTCTATCGGTTTATATACGACGTAGTTCTGAAGTACCTAAAAAATCAATACAGTTGTTCTCAACTGTATTGATTTTTTGCTCCTCCTAATTTGAAGTCTCACACACAAGAGTTTCAAATCGAATTGAGACCTTCCTCTAATTTTGATGTCGGTTAAAAACAATAATTTTATTTCAAATTTTATGTCGGAGAATCATACAATGAATGTTTCCCAATTTTAAAAATACTGAGTAACAATAACTATGTCTGCACAGTGTACTCTACAGTTTACGTAATCAAAGCATCACGCGACTGGATGAGTCAAATTTAGTTCAAGCAAAACAAGTAATACCCAAATGTACTTTTTGAACATAATCTTGTTTTGCAATTCTAAATCAAGATTAGTAATAATGTAACGTCAATTGATATAAGTAGTTTGCAAAATACTATTATATAAATACATACAGCTCCTAATGTTAAGCTAAGGCAAGGCTTAAGCAACTGAATCAACGCTGGATGCATTATGCAGGAGGATTGATATGTCAGACTGTAGATCTCGGCAGAGATTGCAAGTATACCTCTCATTGTGTACCCTTTATTTTCTTGTCGATACAAATAACGTGCTATTGTTCTAGGGTATTGTTATACTTTTAATACTTTAGTAACTTTGTTCTGGTGGGTGATGTGGAGTGAAATTTTATTCCGCTGTTTTATGATTATTTTTAACCGACTTCAAAAAAAGGAGGAGGTTTCTCAATTCGACCCTTTTTTGTATATTTGTTCGCGGATAACTTCGTCGTTTATGAACCGATTTCGATTATTCTTTTTTTGTTCGAAAGGAGATATCCCAAGTGTGGTACCATGGTAATTTTATCGAGGTATGATAAGTATCTCCAGAGATATTGAGATAAACATCTCAAAATTGGTACTGAAAATGAATAGCGCGGCATTGAAGTCGGTTGTTTTTTAGTTTTTAAACGATATTATAAATCTTTCTCTTGAATAATTTCACATTATATTTCAGTGGAAAGACTTCAGTTTTCAGTTTCACATTATTCAGTATATGGGCAAATTAAAAATTTGCAGTTACACATGTCAAATAACATTAAATAGATCATATTAAATAATTATTATTATAGATATAACAGAAACATAACTTATTGCTTTGAATTTACAAAAAAAAAAACAAAGGGATTGAGCCGTTCAGCTTTCATCTAGACGTCGAACGTCACACTTAAAACACATGTTTAATTCCCCTGATTAATGTAGGTGAGTATATTATTATGCGTGGTCATACATAATTTGCATCATAAATAGCATTTAATAAAATATAATATATAATATAAATATAAAATATAACATATAATAGACTTCTAACTACATCAGTGTCTCATCTCAATGTTAATCTCATAATTATATATATTCTTTGAGAGATTTATTAATAAAATATTCGTCTTCTACATTAAGTGTTGTACTTACTGTTCATTCAGCTTCATCGGGAAGGAATGTGTATATCATATCATATATTCTCAGTATAATGTATAGTTTTGTGCAAATTGCTTTCTTCCGCAATTAAAATCTTAAGCTAGAACTATTTAAAGTGTCAATACTTGGTTGCTATTGTGATAAATCGGTGTTAAAGGTTCATACCCCGCCGTTACGGACCTTCTTGGAAAGGCTCTCATTCACACTTGAATACAGGGTGACTCATTTTATTCTGACCGTTTTGTTTCCTCCCTTTTTAACCGTCTACTTTAAAACTACGGTCACGATATGCTACGGTTGTGATGCTACAATTTTTAATGTTATGGGTTTTTATGTTTCTAATATTGGTTGTTTATACATCTAATATAACTATAAGTGTCGCGCTGAGTCTTTTTAGTATTGTGCTTAGACCACAGACTTTGCTTAGAACACGTAGTAAATTTGAAGTCTGTGGTTTAGGTTTTTTTATAACAAAAATCAAATTATAGGTACAATTGAAATAAAAACAAATTATAACCAAAAAATCAAGATGTTTTTATCGATAAAATATTCATCAAGAAACCGACACATTGAAAGACTGACACGATTTTTGCCAAAAATAAAATGCAATAAGTTAAATGCCAAGACATGCATGCTCAGGTAACACCTACGATGTCAGATTAAAATCTTTTAATTCATAAAATGATATCATTAAACTCTTCGACTTGACAGGTTTAAGAATAAGTTCTCGTCAGCGTCTCTTGAATTTTGGTAAGCGTTGAAGTATTTATTTACTTGATATTTTTGTCAGTGACATTGGCTTACTTTTAGAGTTAAGTTACTTTTGTGCATTGGAGGTTTAACTCTAATAACGTTGGTTGCTTATCTTCTTTCTATCATTGTGTCTCAAATAGTTTTGGGGTTTGAGTACATTTTATAACTGCCTTAATAAATTTGGTTCTAATGTCATCTTTTTGCCCTTGTCTCAAAATATTTGGGTTTGTTTTATACAATGATTAAAAATAAATATTTTTAGTTTTAGTTATTTAATAAATATGTAAATTAATGGTTATCCTATGTGTTTTCATCCTGATCGCAATAATAACATTATTTCATAATTAAATTACAACATCAAAGGTGTGTAATGAAAATGTTTTAAGTTTTAGTTGTTAATGATGAATAGAAGTATTGTGAAAGCCGTTTTGGACTTATTTTATAAGCTGTTATAATGTGTCTTTTAATGTTTCTGCGTAGAATTTAAACTTTAAAATAAATCACTCTGTATACAAAGCGGGCATTCAACGCTTCTTCGAGTTAATACTCCCAGAAGGTGGTGATATTTTTTTATTCATTGGTCCCAATTTGGACCCATATAAATCTGTCATGCCGACACTTAAGCTCGGTTTGCATGAGCGTTATTTTAGCGAAGATGTAGACTATGCATATAATCTCTATGTTGTAGACGTTTTGTTATATTGCCTTTTTACTGATGCTTTGCACTCGCTTCGCTAGATTAGTCCTAAGGGTCAACAAGTTCTGAAAAGTTCTAATTTTAATCTAACAACGATTTATTATAAACAACCGCATTGCAGTAGATTTTTTTCTCCTACAGCGTAGTAATATTGTTATAAGAATGTTTTAGAACTCGTCGTAGCTCCCTTGATAGACAATAAGACGTAAGCAATCCTATAAATATAAGAACAACATATCAGCTTCAAAACTGCCTTTGTATACAAGTCCTAAGGAAAGCTTATGGGTCAAGTTGCACGTAATTTGCTCGCTAAATCTTGAAAGATGGTTCACTCTCGTTGAAACCCGCACAAAACTTCATGTGCTTGTCAAAAATCCTGTTGAAAATATACAAAGGCTTGACCATCATCAGAATAATCGGATATATTTTTATGCGCTACCTTTTTGGATATTTAATGGAAATTCAACGATCGTAACTTTTTTATTAGTATGTTGGCAACATAACTTAATCGTAATGTTTGAGAAGTTTTGCCATTTATACCAACGTGTATTGAGTATTTATTTGCTACTCAAATTGTACCACGTACCGTGCTTATTTTTTCCTTTACTTCAAGACAATAAAATCTAATTAATTCAGGTTAGATTAAACCAGCTAAGGGATTCAGTATTTGTTTACGCTACTGGTCGAACGTTATGCCACTGTCAATACCGACTAATTGGACATATCGCGAAAAAAACAGAGTGGCCGTAAAAAGCCCACGCTGTCTGCTATAATTGAAAACTGGTTACATGTTGCATGAAACATTCATGGCACAATAATTGAGTCGTATCGATGTATTCTACCCTATTAGACTTTCAAAATGGCTGACAGTCCTTACCTGTCAATAGCCCGTGATTCACACGAAAAACAAGCAAAAACTTCTGTAATCAAGTCAAAATTGACGCAATTACATTACAATTGCAATTAAGAATATGGTAGCGCAAATTTAAACGCAAGGCGTTTGTAATTTTAAGAGCAGTTCAAATTGATTTGAGGTTGTAAGATTTTATTACATAAATTGTTTAAGAAGTTAATTAGTTCGATTAAAATTTTCAGTTAAAGATAATTTTATTTGACACATGTTAGAAGAACTAGACTGAAAAATAATGTAAACAAACACTTAAACCCAAGAGCTTACGTCTGCGCGAAATCTGTAAAACTTGTTTCACATCCACGAGTTTCAAAACTTTCTTTTGCGAAGCTTTGTTTATATTGCCGTCCTTGTCGTACAAGGGGGTTCCGTACGGGAGCTTTGCATGCGCGAAGAAGACAGGGAACATGAAGACGTCACGCGGGCAAAGGCGCGCGTTTTTGCACTTGTTTTATTGTAAGCCGCCATATTTTTTATTTCTTTTTCCAAAGGCGTCCTACGTCTTTGTTCAGAGTCGGGAGGGCGCAATCCAAGGCTGGTAAGGATAATTTCTTTATTCCACTGGCCCACCCGACAATTTTCTTTAGCTGCATTATTATGAGCTTGATTTGTTTAATAATTTTATTACTGACCGCAATGCGATTGCTTTTGTTTTATTAGGTCTGCGCGTTTAGCGGTGAGGTTAGATTCTGAGGTTAACGTGGGAATTTCAGATTTATTCTTAAAATCTTAGCGTTTCGTCACGGTAATATAATAAATTATATTATAATATTACCGTGTTTTCGTTTTTTATATTCACACAATCATCTAAAGATTCAATTAAAAAATAATAACGGCACGTAAAGTGTAAAATGGCATGCACCACAGATATGTATATATATATCTGTGGCATGCACATTGCAATGTTTATTTGACACTTCGTTGATTTGACATTGATTGGTAGTAGGTACAAACATAACCTCAAAATCGTATATTACTCCCACTGCGTCCAATTTACATAAGCAACAATACCTCCAGCTGTTTGTAATTTTTTTTTTATACAAAGCGTCCAGACGTTACGTCACGAAGTCACGGATGCCGAGACCAGGGTAGAGAGTTCCGACGAAACCCTTAAGCCTTGAGGTTCGCGCCGGGATACCGCGATAAGGGCTTGGTTGAACTGAAAGCGGGCGCTTAGTAATTTATCTTAGTGAAGCTGTATGTGAGCTAAGAATTATTAACATAGATTAATTTGTACAATGTGTCGCATTAGATGGAAATTTAGCATTTAATTTTTTTACAACATTTTACAAAATGTTAAAACTATAGTCGTATTTTAATTAGACGAAGCCAACTGATAGTAGCTAATGTCACTTTGTAAAATAATGTTGCCATATTTAAAGTAATAGTGATGCGTTCAGTTCTCGTTCAAACAGATGAATGAACAATGAGTGTGAATAGTTAATCATTTCAAACTATAAAAGAATATTATTTCTATAAACTAAACTCGTTGGTATGTACAAAACACGACTAAAATTCTAACCCCGTACCCGATATCGGCAGTTCGGCACACTAACTATTGACTAGACAATCGAGGCAATTTCATTAATTCAGGAGTTTTTTCAATCATTCACTTTGTCACAAAACTATTTTTATTTCTGTAAATTGTTAAACACAATCCAAAATTTCATCGTACCGACGGGACTCGAACCCGCACCCCCCGGATTACACGTCCAGGTGCTCTGCCAATTAAGCCACGGTTCAATCCATCGTTACGACGAAATTAGTGGATTGCATTTGTTAACCCAATTAAGCATTGGTGGCGCCATCTATGACTACTTATTACGTTAGTTAATCAATCTGTATTGTCAACTGACAACACAGTAAACGTCAGTTGACTTCGTCTAATTGAAAATACGACTAGTGGCAAATACAATTATTTTAATTGTGAATATCCTAAGTCAAATCGAAAGCTTTATAAGTTCACTTAGTTAATAAAAAAAATACTATAGGTTGACAATGACATACGTATATGCACAGAGTACTGAATCTCTCTACTACGTTATAAGAGTTGGCACTTCCCTACTTGTTGATACCCGAATAGGGAATATGCATGTGTTTTTTTAATATTTTTATTTCACTCATTACATCGATATAACATAATTAAAAAATAAAATACTGCTGGAATTGGTCTAATTATTTTTTAAATAAATATTATATGTACAAATAAATTTGAGCAGTTTATACGCCATCATTTCCCGGGCTCTTTGGTAGTGAATTGTGACATCACGCACTTACGTCAGATACACGCCACTTGAAGCAAACTAACTAGCTTTTTTATTTAAATATTACTCCGCGTGATTAATGTATTTAGCCAATGGCATGTTTTTATAAAATTATGCAGTTTCTCTAGTCTCGTACTCATTTTTACCTATATTAGATGGTTAGTAATATACATTTTAGCACAATAATACGCAGCAAACACAATATTTGAAAATAAATACAATAAGATATTCATTTTTATGTTCCCGCTAAAATTCCGTTCAATGCTTCTATAACGTGACGTAGTGAGTTATGACGTCACTTTCGATTCGACCAATGGTGATCTGTTTTACAAACTTATATTTCCCTTATATCCCTTATATCTCCCAGGACAACAAAGATACGAAAAAAATTACTACCCAATAAATTTCAGCTACATGCATATTCTCCTTTGAGTATTCCTGAATACTCAAAGATATTCTCTATTATGAACGTACTGTGTAGCTAACCTAACAACGGCAAGTATTATTCACGTAGTAACTATTATATAATCTGTGGTATTATGCTTATAAATTTAATAGAAACGTTTTTTGCAAGGTTGGTTGGTACAAAGTCCGTTCATAATTCTGAGTTATTTAATTATATATGCAATGTCGCGGGACTGCGTATATGTCTATCTGCCACCTTTCTGTATGTTAGTGGCGGCATAATGCATTAACCGTCTGCCACCAATTCTAACAAGTGGTGACAGATTAAAATAAGTACATATAGCTGGCATATAGTTATAAATTACATTTTTACAATCGTCAGACTTGTCTAACGCGTTCTCGTTGACCTTACCTTCATACTTTAAAGTCTTGGAATCATTGGGATGTTTGGAAGAGAAAAAATTGGGTGTCGTCGTTTTCACTCTTTTCGAGGTCGGATAATTATACTGCGGTAATTAACTAATTGTTGATGTTTTTGGAGAGCGGTATTTTCGATATAATCAAGCAAGAATTTGGTACTTAACATTAAATTCAAGTTATGTTGCTGTGTCGGTAATGGGCATACCTACTTCTAGTGTCTTTGCAGCGTATGTTTAGGGTTCCGTTTCTTAAAAGGTAAAAAAGGAGCCCTTATAAGATCACTTTCTTGTCCGTCTGTCCGTCTGTCTGTCTGTCTGTCTGTCTGTCTGTCCGTGTGTCACCACGGATTTTCTCAGGAACGGGTGGGCCTAGCAAGTTGAAATTTATACCAGATACTGAAGTCTATTATCCCTATTAGGTGTAGAAAAATCAAGGTCCTGAGTCAACACCATAAAAAGATATGGGCATATTTAGATTTTCGCGAAAACTTGTAAGTACCAAAATTTACCATAATTTTAAACTTTTTTTGATATTTCGGAATTTATCCTTTACTTGTGCTGTAACACCTTGATTTTGATGAAAATTGACAATTCTAGGTCAACCGGAAGTACCCTATAAGTTTTCGACCCAAAACCTATAGGGAACTTCCCGTTGTTCCAGAATCATGAAATTAGGCAAGAAGCAAGGTCTTACTGCACAAATAAAGGGAAAATTCTGAAAAATAAAAAAAGTTGAAAATTAAAGGGTGTCCCCATACATACATAGTTTCGCCAATTAAGGCTTCTGAGTTATATGAGCGCTCATACAATTAGAGGTCTAGCTTAATTGGTACCAACCAACGTTGGTACGGAAGCCTCGGTGGGCGAGTCCAACTCGACTTAGTCGGTTTTATTTAAACCTGGACCGACTTCCTCCACATCTAACATGAATTTGAACTGTGTCGTTAGCCTATCTGTCAGTTGAAATGCCTACCGGTCGTTTGGACCCTCTGTGCCACCGTTTACATGTCTAAAAAACCTATGTGAACAGCATGTCGACCAATCTTAGGACCATACTTTCTATACTATAGAGTGGGTGCTAGAACGTGAAACGATGACTTGATAGACACAGATGTAGTCGAGATGAACTTTATTTATGCCTATTATTACTTTATTTATGCCTACTGGAGCCTACAGTACGTGATGTGTTAAAAGAGGGAGGGAAGCATTTGCCCTGCAATAGGACAAATCAGTCTGAAATAAGAAAATTGGAAATGACAGATAGATAGATAGATAAACTCTTTATTAAACAGAACACCTTACAAAATGAGACTTAAAATAAACATTTAACAATAATAGTAAGTGTAACAACAGGCAGTTTTATAGCTTAAAGCAATCTCTTCCAGACCTCCTTAAGGTGGAAAAATAATATCTTAACATACTTACATGGCGGTTATATAATATACTAGCAGCCCACCCCGGCTTCGCACGGGTAGAACATGCCTACAAAATTTGCATCAGTTTGTTGCATCAAATATAAAATATTAACATATTTAACAATCATCGTCATATTTCAACCAATTTACACAAAACCTTAACGAATTATGCACCTAAACCTTCCTCATAAACACTCTGGCTATTGCTGAAAACTGCATGATAATCCGTTCAGTAGCTATTGAGATTATTGCGAACAGACAGACAGACGCAGTGATGGACTTTGTTTTATAATACTTACGTAGTGATATTGGACGGCCCTTTGGCGTATAGGATTGAGGGCCCGGTGGCGTAATCGGGAGAACGGTCGGCTTCGATGCCGTGGTACCGAGTTCAAACGGCCGTGCACCAATGGATTTTTCTATCGAAAAATGTATGTGCGCTTCTCACAGTGGCCCTCCCCGGTGAAGGAAAACATCGTTAAGAAACCAACAACCCCCGCATGGTGGTAGGACACTATCTGGTGTCCGCCTGGCCAGCTACCACCCTCAAGTTAGAAAATCTTTCGCCAAACATCTAATGTGTTCCGGCAGCTATCCTTGAGAGCCAGTTCCCCTTCTAGGCCTAGCGTGCTTACCATCTTCGACCGCATCATCACTTACCAACAGGTGAGATAGTGGTCAAACGCTGGCCTATAAAAAAAAGGATAGTTACCCTGATTCTGACTCGACGGTCGTTGTTTCTAATCCTAGCTATATACCTACCAATTAAAGTTTTATGTGCATTCATGAATCATGGGTTTTCGTACAGAGGTAGTGGGATCATTGAATCAAAATCAATCAAATCATGGGATCAAAGAAGGGGTATTATACGTTTAACGTGTGTATCTGTGTCTGTCTGTAGCATCTTAGCACCCAACCGGATGAACCTATTTTGATTTTATTATTGATATTTTTTTTTGTTTGATAGATGTCTTCATCGAGAGTGTTCTTAACTTTGATTCATAGAAATTCGTTCAATACTATGAGCTTTTTTCTAGTTAATTGCGCTATGAAATCAACTTTCATAGGTCTGATCAATTCGTAAATCTTCTTCTTCAACGATATTGTAAGAACATGGAAGCATTGACCTGATGCTGGGACATCTCCTGTACTCTACAGAATACTCAAATCCACGCCAACTTACAGCTCAGATTTTAAATGTCGTGTATAGAGTCATTGGAATGCTTTTATTGAAAAGATTATACATAGATCAGTCGGGGTGGTTTATATATAGATCATAACTATATTATACAATAGAATTTTATACAGTAAAAATATATTATTTTACTATATTGACTTCAAATTGATTGTGATCGGTGGGGATCTACAGCATTGCTAAGCTTATAATAATATTTTCGTAGTAACTATGACCTAATCTGTGGTTTCACTGCAGATATTTTATTAATTTTGCGATGCGTGTATGTGAAATCCGTGATATCTTCTAGAGTTTTCATTTGAATTATATACTGTAAAGGACAAAATTAATTATCGTAATTATTTGGATAAGGATTAATACTATATACTTGAAAATAGCCTTGGAAGTTATGTAATATTTTTTAACAACAAATTAAAGATTAAAATGGTCACTGTGAGTCAACCTAAAGAGATAGACATATGCTGTCCCGGACTTTTTTGTAGGTCTTATTAAGTTGTACAACTCTTCCATAGAAAATATTCTTCCATTTATTTTCAATTGAGCAGCGTTCGTAAGAAACGTGTTTTTTCGACCGTTTTTTAGTCGACTTAGGTTGCAAATTAGGTCTCCACGAATGTACCTTTGATTTATACGGGATAATATATAGCTAATTTTCATTCCGAAAGTCCATTCTATGTATTAGTGAAAGAATTTTTTAAATCGGACCAGTAGTTTTTGAGCCAAATCATTACAAACATACAAAAATACAAATGTTCTGTCTTTATAATATTAGTATAGATTGGTGTAGAAATGATCTGTTATTATATTTTTTTTTTCTTCTTTTCTTCCTCAGGCTAGCAGCGGCTGCGGCAGCGGCGGCTGGCGCGACCAGTGAGCTAGGATATCTGGCTGCCTTGCATCCTGCCTACCGCCCTGTACCCTACGACCATGCCCTGTACAACGCTAATACGCTTAGAGGTAAGTCTTTCTTCTATTCTTGCTAGACGCATACTCTTTGAGAAACCAACTTCTGTGGATATAGGGCGTGAGGAGTACTTAAGCTAAACTAAGCGAGATGTAGATTCAGCACTGCTTTTTATTTGAACGTAGAGCTAGTTCGCGACGCGTCATCTGGTACGTTATAGTACATATACATCGATGGAACCAACATTAAAATTCGTAACATTAATTTACCCAACTTTTACACGCTTATCATTTAAGTAGTTGTTTGTCATTATATTTTACTCAATAAAAGTAGTTTTTTTTAACCGACTTCACAAAAGAAGAAGAACGTTCTCAATTCGCGTTTTTTTATTTTTTTATGTTAGTTACCTTAGAACTCTGTCATTTCTTAGCCGATTTGATTTGGTAAATTCTTTTTTTGTTTGGCCTTCCCCAAACAAAAAAGCTCTAAGTACTCTCTGTGCTCTATGCTCTAAGTTGAGTTCCATTGTAATTTTTATTGAGATTTGACAACTATCTCCAGAGATATGGAGATAAGCACCTCAAATTGGTACTGAAAATGACCAACGCGGCATTTAAAGTCGGTTTTTTTCGTTTTGTAATCGATCTTAAGTTATTAGTAGTTTAGATGGATCCTTAAAATTTCCTTCAATCTTGGATCTAGTGAGATATTGTTTTCTCAGTAGACCCATTTGTTGACCATTTGATCTACGCCGCAGATCCACACAGTCAACAAATGGTATTTTAGTAACTGTCCGTAGATTCTACGGACAATTACTAAAATACTTTTGTGTTATTATCACACTAATTTCAACCTTAAAGTATTCGACATAGTGCATGGATTCGTTTGATTTGGATTTTTTAGTTTTGGCTCAGAGATACATTTGAAAATTCCTACCTGTAAAGTTTTTAATCCTATATAGGGCATTTATAACCTCCTCCTCTTCCCTCCTTCAATCGTTTGCTCACTGCTGGGCATCGTGGTGTACCGGCCTCAACTTTTTTTTACTATTTCACGCTAATACTGGCGGTTTGAGGCACAGAGTAGAGAGTTCTAAACTTAAATCCATACAAAAGCTATATGATAGAATAAGTTGTAAAACTTAAGTGTTAAATTGCCAATTTGCCTTAGTAGGACGAAACTTAATAACAGAACATATCTTCAATACAAAAACAACCTCAGCGTCCAAAGCACTAAAAGTAAAGCTTATAAAAATACCTACGTTGGACTAGGCTGTAAACTGGCAAAACAATGAAAACAATGCGATAAGCTGCGTTTGAACTTGAGAGTTATTGACTGCACTTCATAAATTGTAGGGCTGCCACCTCTGAGCAAATTGTAGGAAAGGGTCGAGTAATTTTTGCGTCTATTTGATGTATGGAACCACTTTACAATCAATAAGGAAGTAATTTGTGGTATTTGCTTGCTATTTCATTACGCCATTATTTATTGAGCTATGTACTTACTTTTCCATTTAATTCTTATAAAGAAGTCGAATAACAAATTATATTATTTGGGTAAATTGATTTCCCGTTGGTTGCTTATTACATAGTCAAATAATTAAACCACATTGTTGTCTAAGCAAAATATTTTTCGCTTTTGTTTCACTTGTTGTAAAAAAACCTTTGCCGAACCAACCGTCTTAGATAAAGATAAAACAATGCCCTATAATTTTCCAAAAGCTAGCTGGTAATAATACATTACTTGTCCGAAGCCTTACCAAAAATCAGGTTATATTTATTTATTAAAATCAAGTGTGCCAACCCTAACCTGTGTGAACGATGTAATGCTACACCGCACCAGCAAAGATAACCCTGCAACTCAAAACTGTTATTGCAAATAATGTGCATATTCAGACACTCTTTGTGCAATTATTTCATGATCTTAATGTTACAAGAAGCCAAGGATTATATTACCGGGAAACAATAGATAATATAAACACTGCAAAAAAAACAGGCCTGTGATTGGCTGGGATTTGTACTATAGGTACGATATACTATTATTTAATCTGTGCTAGAGGTTTGATTGCGCAATTTTATGCGTCTGTCATTGGCTGGTTACGTTTACTGCCTGTTATGTTTTTACAACTTTTTTTGTAAAGTTGATTGTTGCTAATTGTAGGTTTGCTGGTTTTTATTTTAATAGGTTTAACGAATTTAGGTGTGAAGTTATTGTCTTGTCTAAATTCATGGATAGTATACTAAATTGGTAGTATTTTGCAGAAAGTTAATAAACTGAGTTCCCAGTTAGTAAAGTACTGATTACAAATTCCAAAACAGAAAATTTTGTACTTGGTTTTTCTATGAGGGTAATTGATTTTTTTCATTCATGACTATTATAAAAAAAACTTTTTATTTCAGGTTTTCTCACCAAATGTTTTATGGTGATGTGATCTAAGTTGTAATCCTCTATGTCTGGTAGTAAAAGACGGCCAAGCCAGGCCAACTAACACCGCCATATCGCAATCAGCATCTGAAATTTTCAAAAATTGATATCTTGCTATTCCTTTTCATGCCATGAACTAAATTGCGATAAGTTCGGTGGGTGGTTTGAACCACGACCGAGGTCTCATAATTTTTCCCTTTTGTTCTGTAATGTGAGGGTCTAAGCCGGAGACGGGCGAGTCTCAATGACCTTTCTGTGGGTGACAATGTACCCCTATCGACTTCCATTGACTAGTTGGATAGTAAAGAACTTCTGCAGTTCCAGGACCTATGAGAGTGATCCATATTTCTCACAGTGAGTCTAATAGCAAAAAACATCAAAGCTCATCAAAATTACATCCATACTAATATTATAAAACAATTTGTAACTCTGTCACTCTGTCTGTTTGTTACCTAATCACACCTAAGCGGACGTTCTGATCTTTCTGAAATTCAACAAGGAGATATTTTATAGCATGTGCTATTTTTTGTGAAAATAAAAGCATGTTTTTTTTATATACATTAAATAACTTAGATTACACAAATGTTGATTGACAGAGCTTTACAGTGATAAAATGCTTGGTGTACGTGAACGACGTCGTGGGTATCAGCTAGTTAATTTATACATCTGGATAAATAAATAGATTTTCTTTCATTGATACATTGATGACATTGATTTATATCCGCCGAAAGCCATTTCATACTTACAATTACCGCACCCATTTATTAATCAACCCACAGTTGACCATAACCGAACTCAAGCTCACAATTTAAATAATCCCCGCATTGAAATAAAGGCAAACTACACAAACAATACTCAAAAGACTTAAGTGACATACAAAGACTGGTACTTACAACTTTTTGCAACTGAGGACGTGGTATCTAAAGAAACAGCTCGAGCCTTACACTATCCTCTCAATTTATCTATACAGAGAGGTGTTAATTAGGATTTAAACTCACGACTGCTACCATTCCTAACTCTGTCTATTCAAACAAAATATAACCTTAACCCTCTGTTTTAAGGTGCATATTGCTGTTGAGGTCAAAAGATGACAGATACGTAAAAGGGGCCATTAAAGACGGGCGTAAGTCACGGGTCGGAATCGGCATGCGGTAACGAAGGGTTGATTTTCGTAATGGCAATTAAGACGTCTATGCATGCCGTTTATGGTGAACTTGGATTGACAATAGATGTAAATTTTAGAGGTGAGTATGTACCTATCTTAAATTGCCTCTACAGTAGCAGGAGTCCAGTGTTTGTCTTTGGCCAGTTATTTTATAACCTTTTACATTGTAGGCTCCAACTACAGACTTTAAAAAAAAACGAGAGAGAGAGATAACTGTGGATTCATTGCACTCGCGTCATTATTGCACATTAATAACACAAAAATCGTTCAAATATTTTTTGTTTCTTTCTTGGATCATTCTATATAGGGAGGCAGGCGTGTGAGCACTATCTCAAAATTGTAATCATGAAATTTACGATATGGCTATAAATAATCGAAGAGGAACAATAAATTAACTCAAAAATAAATATACATGAAAGAAATAAAACTGGAGAAAGCTCCAAAGAAGCTAACGATTTAATTAACACCACATTTAAGTTTATTTGATACCTCCATTACTTCTTAACATTGCATTATTCCGTATTTAACATGGTTGTACTAATGTCGCCTATTGTTGACTTGTATGGATGTTAGATGGCGTAAGTCACGAGAGTAAGAAAGCTCCATGTTCGGAATAAATTTATTATTATTTTCTATCTATTATATGTATATAAATAAATGAATGCATATTTCCAATGGTCACGGCACACAACGGCTGGACCGATTTCACATTTTTTTTGATGTGTTTGATATTGTAAGGAGCATGTTCTTAGGAAAAAAGTTTTAAATAAATGAAAGTAGTTTTTAACGCAGGTGAAGCCGCGGGGTACAGCTAGTATTATTATAAAGATATCAAACTAGGTACATAATCGAGTGGTCAAATGGATGAAGTGGTAGTGCCACCCTAGACTGACTTGCAAATGTCCACTAAAGAAACAATCATCTTTACTTACATTACAATTAGCTACATCCACAGGCGGTAAGAGCATACTATATCGATCTTCCTCCTGACTTGCTACTAAAAAGTAGCTTACCATTACCACTAATCTACCGCCATAATCTTACGGTGTTCCGGCAGCACACAGCCCTCAAGAGTATTCTAGGCCTAGCGTGTTCATCATCTTCGAACACATCATCGTTTCATCATCGGCGCGATAGTGATAAAACGCTAGTTTATAAAATATATAAAAAACATCCTGTCTTGCTACCAAAAAGTATCTTACCACCATCAAGGAGAAAATCGACCGCCATAACCTTACGGTGTTCCGACAGCGCACAGCCCTTGAAAATCAGACCATTCTTGGCCTAGCGTGTTTAATAAGATAGTGGTCAAACGCTAGTCTATCAAATATAATAAAAGCCAAGGTGAGATACTCTACTATTTAAAAGTAGTTGCAGGAAGAATTTAAGTCAATGCCGTAAAAATATATTTGACGCTTTAAATTAAACTTTATATACTCGTAATTAAATTGTATATATTACTAGCTGTGCCCCGCGGCTTCGCCTGCATTAAAAACAACTTTTATTTATTTTGATATTTTTTTTCATAAGAACCATCTCCTTACGATAAAAAACATAACAAAAAAAGAATTAGCGAAATCGGTCCAGCCGTTCACGCGTGATGCCGTGACCAAGGGCAAATTGGCATTCATTTTTAATATAAGAAGATATTGAATGTATATGTGGTATATACATTTTCTCAAACGAACGACAGACACCTGTACACAGGTCTTTCTATGAAAACATCAAACAGTGTTGTACCTTTATGCCATATACCGTTAGGTACTATCTAGATATACATACTAGGTATATGTACTTAGCCTACAGCGTACAGCACATTAGTGATTGGTCACAGTTCTCAAAGCCTGCACTCGTAAGTTCTAATACCTAGAAACTTAGTAAGTCCCATGAACGAGCCTCTACTAAGAAAATAGAATTATAGAGGCCGTGAAGTATATTTTACTGATAGTATTAGATTAAAAGTATCCTTTAAGTATGAGTAATATATATTCCATCATATGCGATTACAATTATTCATCAATTAGCAGTATGATAGTGTCGAAGTGCATCTATTTCCATTGGAAAAAAATACTCACACCATCTCAAAAATCCAATCTTCAACTCGTTCGTTTTTCCATCCTATCTGACACGCGAGTAACTCTACCCCAGTACATATTAACCCTTCCGTACCCCGAAACGAAACTGTTATAACAAAAGGATGTAAAAGTCGCGAACGGTGTCAATTTTCAGCAGCCGTCTCGTGTTAAGTTGCAGTCTGTCGCATCTCTGCATAACGCTCAATTAAGCGCCATTTTTTCACATAGTACTTTTTTGGGACGGGCTTATGCGAGAGGGCGTTAGGTAGCTAATTTAATTAAAACATAGATAAACAAATATGGCTCTTCGAATGATGAAACAATAGTTTTAAAATATTTTGTGTAATAGGAACAGTTTTCAGTAATGAGTAATGAGCAAAGTTTATAGTATCGTGATTATAAAACACCGATTATTATACTCACTATCACTACTGTTTGTTGTCGACTGTCTCGACCTAGGATTCATGCATGTCCGATGCACATCCTCGGGAGTTCACGCAGCGAGTTATATATGTTTATAGTATCGGTTTAACATAAACGTTTTGTTTCATTTGTCAATTCAGATAATTAATAACAAATTATGAATATTTAGTTTTGTTGTGCACTTTACGTGGATGAAACCGGATGGCGTCGCTAGTGGTCAATAAGCTACAAAGATTTTATTTTATTGAAAAATCGCCATCAATGTCACAACTGGTCATTTTAATACTTCTATTTGTCATTTAAAGGGAAGATAAATTAAATACGATAAATATTTGAAACGACATGTTTATTTCTTGTATCTACCCATTATCTACTAAAACGAATTAATTATTCTGCAAAGTAGCCTGCGTTTTTATACGAATTTGAGTCGCACCTATAATTTAATTCAAGCTTCAAATAACTCTATTTTAATTACTTCATCGTGAGATGTTTTATTTATAATTGTGATATTCTTAGGCATGCCTGTGTTTAATAATATAGGTAACTGCTTTATATAATTTGTCAATTTTATTGTAAAATTTATATACAACCACTCAGTGATATCTCTAACAATCCATTTATACTAGTGTTTTCTAGAAAAGAGGAGACCAAGAGGCGACCAACTTAAGTAGTTAAGGTATACTTAACAGACGTCGCTATTTAAAGGAGCACATACATAACATAAAACTTTATTACTACAGATTGCAGATAACTTAAATTAAGCGATCAAATTAAATAGAAAATGTTATTATTAACTGATTTCATTAACTGTAAATAAAGTACATAGGTTCTTATTTACAATTTAATTTATGCATTACTTAATTTATTTTTAGATTGTTTCATTTTTACATAAAACAATACAAGCCATTGCGAAAGTTAACTGAGCAATTTTATCTATCCCTAAAAATATTGATACTATATAAAATTTAGGAAGGACGTATACAAATTGTACTTTTGAAAATGTATGCTGAATTTGTCATAGTCAGCAACAGTGGTAAATTATAAAACATTTCAGATTTTATTTTTGATATTCTCGTGATGAGTATTTTAACTTTAATTTCACCACGGTTTTACAATGGTTTCTCCCATAATATCTTAAGTAAATTAAATTGAAATAAAAATCTATCAAAGCATAGATGAAGATATTGAGACCTATAAAGGTACGGCCACGCCGCGGGGTCCTGCGATCTGCGGGCGCGATCTCAGTACTTTTCAATAGGGAATATGCATGATTTTGTTTATATGTTTATTTCACTGACTACATCCATAAAAAAATGAATAGTACTGAAAGTGATCAAATTAAGCTACAAAATATAGTTTTAGCATTTAAAAAATATGAGGTATCCAAAACGCTGCCAAATTTTCGCGCGCCTTTGTGACGTCATAGTGCACAACACAGTCTCCACAGATTAAATATTTTACTACAGTGCATACTATTTTTATGAAAAAGATTTAATATGTGGAGACCGTGTTGTGCACTGTGACGTCACTTTCTAATTGACAAGTGGTGATGTGTTTAGCAAATTTAAATTTCCCACGCTTTTTTTGCATTTTTCATATAATATTTTAACACATGTAAGACTATTTTATTTATAAAAAAATGTCTAACATACAACACCAGAACAATAATGATTCGAAAATAAATGATTTCAAGTAAATTTATATCACATGCATATTCCCTGTTGTTTTCTGATCGCGTTTGGTATGAACAAGTCGGTACAAATACTACTGCGCTATCAGGCAGCGATCAGAATCGCTGCCTAGATCGCGCACGCAGGACGCTGCGGTGTGTCCGTACCTTAAAAGAAATGTAAGAGAATCAAAGACTTAATGAAGAATGTAAGAAATGTAAGAGAAATTAAAAAATGGTTCACTCGTATCCTCCACCGTCCACAGACTAACTGGAACGCGCGTCGGGTTACCCAGACCCAGTTTTATGGTACACAGACCCAGTTGACCATGGCTGACCTTCAGCCGATACGTTCCTCCATTTCACATACCGATTTAGTTGATTACGCCTTGTTAATTAGCAGTTGGACTGAGTAGAGGCAAAAGATTTTATGTACTTTAAAAATGCAGCTCTTTCGGTTTATATGCATTAAATTTGTATGCGAGTAATGTCTTTTTCTCTTTTTTACCAACTTTAAAAAAAAGAGTTCTCAATTCAACCGTAATTTTTTTCTATTGTTTGTTCGCAGATAACTTATTTTTTTATACTTTAACTTTTTTTACTATCTCCAGAGATATATATAGAGATAAACACCTAAAACTTAGTACTGAAAATTAATAACGCGGAATTTGAAGTCAGTTCTTTCAGTTCCATAGGCCTTAGCCAGCTATCATCCTCGACCGCATCATCCATACCAACAGGTAAGTTAGTGAACAAAAGCTAGCCTATACGATAAAAAAAAAATACAATTATCCCAAACCATCTTCCTAGCTGGTTAGTAATGTTCGGTACATTATGCTGAAAGTCAGTGAATCGAATGGCGACATAGTCTTGTTCAGTAGGATGTCATGTCTGCCGCCAGTGGTCACTACCCAGGGATCACAGGAACTAACACTTATATATTTTGCACTGTCACGTGTGCCTTCTTATATGAAAATATTTATATTATATTTTAATTTTTTTTTCTATACTTTAAACTTACGCGATTTGAACACATAGTTATAAATATGAAAATACGGGACTTATCGCGCCTAAAACATTAATTTCATTTAACTCGACGTTTCGACCAAATCGTACATCGGACAGACCAAGCGTACTATTGCAGAAAGGGTCAAAAAACACATCGCAGCTGTAAAAAACCGCCAGGTCAATAAATCTGCTATCGCCGAGCACTTACTGGAATCCGGACCTAATCACTGGATCGAACTTCATGACCCTAAGATCCTCTCGACCGACCGCTACTATTACTCCCGTATTGTGCGTGAAGCGGTAGAAATAAAAAAGCATCCCAATTTCAATCGGGAGGATGGATTTAGGTTGGCCGCAACTTGGAACCCAGTAATTAGCAAGTGTTCGAATCGAAAATCAAAGCAGCAAAAATCTGCCGATATTGTCAGTGTTGTGTGTCGCAATGGCAACTCTGATAAAAATTGAAAATAAATTGAGGGTAGTTTCCAACGAACTCTCCTATAAATAGCAGTGCGGACACTCACAACATTCAATCGTCTCGTGACCACGATCAATGCAACTTGGTCGAAACGTCGAGTTAAATAAAATTAATGTTTTAGGCGCGATAAGTCCCGTATTTTCATATTTATAACTATTTTTTTTCTAATTCTAATTACTACGCTATTTACATTTTAAATTTATTTATGCGAACTTTGTCTACACTAAGTTGTATATCTTTCGACGTGTATTTTATTACGAATACATGACTATTGAGTACTACTATCAACTTTTTTTATATAATTGATAAGCAAGCGTTTGACGACTATCTCACCTGATGTTAAGTGTAGATGTGATCGGCAGTGTAGCACGCTTGCCTTGAAGATACCTGTTCACTCGCGATTTGAAGACCCCCGGATTGTACTTAACAGGAGCAGGAACGTGCATAAATTTTATCGTTGAGATGTTTATTGAACTTAGATTATGTTTAATAGCCAACATTATAGATATTTATTTTAAAGATAGACAATAAAACTTGAAGGTAATTAAACTGCCGCTAATTGAAGAGATATTTAAATAACTTTTATGAATATAGATACAAGTGGTTATGCGACCGGTAGGTATGTAATGTACGGACTTTTTTATGCCGAAACTATGTCTGCGCTAAAATAGATAACATCAAAAGAAGTAATGAATATAATCAAAGTCAAATGGATAAAAATCTACCGCAAAATCATTAAAGGAACAATAATAATACTCGTAGTTATAATCAATGCCAGTTTTATTAATCAATTAAAACAATTACCTACCTAAAATTTTAATTAAAATTATATCACTTTATTTTACTACATAAACAAACAAATTAAACACCTCATTCAAATTATATTTCAGTATAAACTCATAAACACAATAATATCCTTTCCATAACTAAAACTGCTAGCATCGTAAGGCACTTACAACTGATGAAGTAATCAGCTTATGTGAAGCATTAATCACGGCGTTTCGCGATTAAACAGCTAGCTGATGCCAAACAAGTGTTAATAATAAACAATCGTTAAGACTGGCGGCCCATCATCAGCCAACTGCAAAATTTCGCAACACAAGTGACAAGTCGAAACTTAATAACTTACTCAGAAATGCACCAGCAAATTGGGAGCTCAGGACCGAACCGGCTCCGTAACCAGACACCGTTTTACCGGACTCTCCGACACATATAAATCGTATTTTTATTCAAATCGAGCGTACGTGCCGAGATAAAGTCTTTTTTAAACAAATAACCGCTCATGCAGTCGAAAAAATCCCATACAAAATCAAACTCTAACTCAAATGGATACAACTGAAATTTTTAAATATCTGAATGATGCTGCGGATCCACAGGACATGAAACTTTACAGTTGCAGTAACAGAGTTGTAGATTCAGATTTGAGAGATGTTACAAATCTCAAACCAGACCGCGACAATGCTAAAAGATACAACGTGCCTTAAGTAAACGAGGTAAAATGTAATCTGATCACAGAAGCTGGAAAATGAGACTTGAATGCTATCAATGCATCAGATATGGCTCACGATGATGATGTTAACCATATTGGGACTACTAGAGAGGTGGTGCAGCTAATATGCTACTGAAAAATAAGATTATTCTTCGAAGTCCGAATTTTAAGCTCCAATTTCTAGGAAAGGATAAAACGAGACATACATTTAAAACATAATTGCGTAAGGCTAATTTAACATTTTACTTTAAAGGGACTCCCAAGGGTGACACGATAAGTGATCAACTACTTGCGTTTGCCTTTTAGATAAACTTGTTCACACCGATACCTTTATTATGCTGTTTTTTCTGTTGAAAATGTTAATCACCACATTTTGTTGCACCGATGTTTTTGCTTCTCGGAATTTCATGAAACATTTTAATCAACTCACTAATGGTACAGCTGTCAATCATTATCAACTTGATATTGCAGCCAAATCATTTTATTTAAGCAATATCATTGTAAAAAATAACGACGATACGATTATTTAAGTATTTTTTGGAAGCTTCGAAATGTAAATGTACATTGCAATAAAAAAATTATTCCGTCGGGATAAAATAGTAAAATTGGATCAAAACAAGAGAAGCGGTTTAACAAGTCTACAAATAGCAATGAAAATTGATATTTGTGTATGTCTTTATTTCAATAATCGTAAATTCAGATCCAGTTTCGGTTTAACTGAGCGTAAAACCTGTTGAAAGTAAAGAAGTTCAGATTACTTACTACCCAAAAGTAATCACAGTTCTTATCAAAACCAAGGTAAATAAAATATTAAATTCAAAAAGAGAACTGGCGGAGAGAGATCTTTCATACAACAGAGACCATTAAAAATAAATCATTGAGAATCCCCTGTCAATAATACTAGCAAAGTACCCTACATAAAAAGAAATCTAACAAAAAACAGGGTCAAATCTAATATATAAAATTCTCGTGTCACTGTTTTCGTTGCCATACTCCTCCGAAACGGCTTGACCGATTTTGATGACATTTTTTGTGCTTATCCGGTATCTATGAGAATCGGCCAACATCTATTTTTCATCCCCCTAAATGTTAGGGGTAGTCCACCCCTACATTTTTTATTTTATTTTTTAGACAAAATTTTTAATTTCTATTTTTTTATGATACAACATACAAAAATACATACAATCCTCAATTTTCACCCTTCTACGATCAACCCTTATTTTTTAATAGCCATTTTAGTAATTATTACTAGGAAATTATTTATATGGCAAAACAACGTTTGCCGGGTCAGCTAGTAAAAAATAAGAATAAGAATATAGAGCATATTTGTAATGTCATTGAACTCTGTAAGGGATTAATCAATCTGCCAGATGATTGATTATGTTTTTTATTCTCCAATAAATCGCTGCAAATTCCAATTTACAAAATGTCACGAACGAAGTTGACACGTTCAATCTGTGTTCAATTTAGAGTTTTACTTTTTGTCAAATACTGCCAGTGATTTAAGGGCCCTGAGACAACCGCTTTTAGCTTTACAGTTTCTCTCAATTGCGATTCGGCAAATGTGTAGGTATACTAATCATTCATCGTGTTTGGTATTCGGGAACGTTTCTATTTTCGCAATATTAATGCATATTTTATAGATAAGTTCCTGTTGTCTTGTTCCTGAAAAAAAAAATTACTTTGTGTTTAGTTGCTAAAATATTACAATAAAGAAAATTATGCGTAATTTTTGCTGAAAAATGCGACAAATGCATTTTGCACGATTCTATTTCATACTGTATCGTCACTGAGATAGTAATCAAGTGCTTGTCTTTCGAAAATTAAAAAAAAAATGAGTTCTGGATATTTTATTTATATCATACAGCAGCATAGCAGTGCCCCGCTTTTAAAAATGTATCCTATGGCCTTATCCATAATAATTGATATCCCTGTGCAAAATTTCAGCGAAATCCGTCCAGTCGTTTGACCTTGAAAAAGTCCCAAACAAACAAATATACAAACTGACATTCATCCGCAATTATTGATAGGCAAAATATGAGCACTATCTCACGATGCTAAGTGACGATGCAATTGACGATGTAGATAGATAGATAGATAAACACTTTATTACACCATACAAATTAAAAGTAAAAAAATGGTAAATAAAACAATGTGGCAACAGGCGGTCTTATCGCTTAAAGCGATCTCTTCCAGACAACCTTATTTAGATTACCTTAGATGTAGCATGCTTACCTAGACAATACATCCTGTTCATTCGCGATTTTAGGATTCCTGGGTTGTATATATTGGGAAACACCAGGAATTCTATTCCTCTGCAGTATGTATACGTATACGTGACAAAATAAAAACGATTTTGCGGGTAGGTGGAACTTCTACCATATCGTCAACTGATAAACAAGAGGCTCTGAAGCCTTTTGCCTACAAGTTTATCACAAGACATTTTGTCGTATCCCTAACCTATCGCATGGTCTCTCGTATGGTCCTTAACCTTTTCTTATCTCTGTAGCGATGAAAAGGAGAGGTGATTTTAAACAAGTTTTAGAATGAGACAGCGATAATGCGACCGAGCATGACAAGTGACCGGATAAATGCATTTTAAATGAAGAAGGCTTAATTTTGAGCTCGGCTTCGTTAATTGAATGAGTTTTCATTCTGTGAAATACAATTTATTGAGTTGGTTTAACGGTTCTTAAAATTGTATTTATTGCTGCAAGTTTTTTTTAGATATTGCTTGTGAAGTTATTTAATTACTTTAGTTAATAAATTATGTCTCTGACTACGATTCGCTGTAATCTAGATTTTGAGATGGGTTGGCATTGTTGTTATATAAGTGGGATTGCCATTGGTGGATTAGAGTAAAGTCAGTAAAGTTGTTGTATGCCTCGTCTCAAAGCCCTTTTCCAATGCCAGGCAAGCAGCATTGCTTGTATCAATCATTTTATAAAATATATAAAATAAAAAACATTTTTTTTCCAATAAATGTTGATACTAACTAGACATTCAAATATTAAAAAACTATTTTTATCTAACACTGGCTCATCTTGTAGATGTAGATAACAAAAAAAACCTTAACAGAATCATCCATCACTCATCCTTATTTATATATAAAAAGAAATCCCCTGCTATTAATAATATTAGCGAGGCCAGTACATAGATAGTTATCATTAATACTAATGTCAAAGTTAAAGCATCACTTTATCTGAGCCAAGAAGATTATTACTGAAAAGAGGTTGCATTTAGAATAAACTCTTCAAAAAATCATTCGAAGGAATCATGTTTTTGCTCTATTCTTTACGTTGATTTTAGTGTTTGACAGAATATTACAAACTGTTTTCAATTTAACTTTCAATTTATTTCTTCATTGCGATTACAGGTAAGTTTTGATATTGCATTACAAAATTGTACAGCTATAATCTGCCTATTGGCATGCAATTTAAATATGGTCTGTATGTTAAAATACTGTCCTTTAGGTAAATGTGAGCGAGAAACAAAGCCGGTGTGAATTAATTTGTCTGCGCAGCAATGTCCTATCTTGCAAGATCCAGTTACAGTGTAACGTTTTTGATCTGAGCTCTGGCATGATTAATACAACTGGTTGTTCTACGGTGCACCCGCTGTGTTGTTTCAATAAACTGCCGTGTAATGATAATAGTGATAATATCTTCACTTCTGCTATTCCTGTTTGACTGTTGTATTGTTTTTGTTTTTTGTATTCATCGGGGAATAAATTGGTTGTCTAACTGGGATTCACTGTACTTACCACGATATATCAAAGTAAAACTAAAAAAATATATCGTGGTAAGTACAGTGAAATAGTATATGCCAACATGTTGGCTCGACGAGAATTGTCCTGATAGTCATTTCTGAACGGTCCTACAGAAACGACTCTCAAATCGAGAGTTATGCTTGCTTACCGTCCGTGTTCGTTAGTTAATTGGCAATGTAGACTATTGTAGACTGAGAGACAGGCTCCATCCTATCGAGGAGCTTTTGCTACAGACACAAGTGTTATGTTAAATGAGACAGTAATTACCTGTCTAACGGCAGTATTCAGGAGATCATGAGAAGATTTTGACCACGGAAGATAATTTTGGAAACCATGGAGATTAGAGAAAGAGGCAGTTTCACCGGTTCTTGATAGCCTTATCAGAAACTAAACTGACAGATTTTTTACAGCTTTTATATGGCGTCATCTGTCAGATAACTATCTGTCACTTACCCTAAGTATCCACGATTTTGAAGAACGCATAGCGGTGGATTTTACACTTAACACAAGTAATCTCAATAATGTATAAGTTTGAAAGAGAGTTTTTTTTGGCAAGAACGTGAAAATGTGTGTGTGCTCTCACGTCGATGGAAACAGTACAATGTTGAAAAACATGCTATTTGCGTCTCACCAAAATTCCACTGAAAATCTTCAGTAAAGTCCACATCTTAACTGAGGGTATGACTCCGACTAGACTATGACTTTAACTTGAGCTGAAATGTGACTTTGATCTACCTTTATCACTTAAATACACTAAAACTCGATGACTTTTAATACTTGACACTGGCTAAATACACTAATCGTGTGAAACCATAATGAAATTTTAAAAAAAAGTTTGAATGACACTATGCGTTCGAGAGCTCTGTGAGACCTCATAGAGTTATGTGTGAATACGGGGGTTAACAGTTAATTAAACAATAAAACGTTACATAATTATCTGTACCTAAACCAAACACCTAATCAGTACCACAAACATCGGACCTTCAATAGAAAACTCCGGCGTTTTTTACCGTAGAATCGAGAACCAGTCCAATCATGATCGATTTAAAAACTCGACCCGGTATCGATTGATCCACTCTCTATTGGAATTGAGACATCGGGAACTGGTTTTTGAGATGGGTTTGGGGAGTGGCGGAGAGTGTAAGAGGAAGCGAATTGATTGCGGGAACGAAGGGAACATGGCATAAGTTATAGCTGGTTTAGTAGTGAACTTGAATTTACGCGTTACTACATTCAAGTTTGAACCAGCAACCAACCAGCATTCAACCAGCTTGGGATGGATACATTAAAAATAGATAGACTTAAGTCAGTTAAGCTCATAGTCGCACGTCACGAGTAGTCACAACCATCTTTTACTTCCATATAAGAACATTTAACCTTAGATCAAATCGTTGCCTCTTAACAAGTGTAAAACAAGTGTAATCATGATAGTCTTTACCACAAAAAAAATGCTGTGAGATCAGATATGTGAGTTGTTTCGATTGATAAATCCCTGCTACCAAGAGAACGTTAGAACTTTTAGATAAGTATTATTAGAACTGGTACTTTCAGGGTACTAAATTTTACCTACTCCTGCTCCCGCTTGTATCTCACACCGCGCCCAACACCCACGCTACATATTTACTTCTTACCCCTTCCCAGAAAACTTTGATGTGAGTTTTTTAATCGCTCTTCGATAAGGCTAAATTACTTTACGTGTTCTCCTAGTGTTTTATGTTACAGTAATAAGCGTGATCTTTTATATTTCTAATAACGCGAACGTGAAGGTAATAAGAAAATTGTTGAGGTGTACGATTATATTTCATGATTAATGTTATATACTGTACATATACTGTATACATTAATCCTTAATTTCAAGACAATCCGTCGATTCTCCTGAAGTGAGGTCGAGCGGTCAGATCGCGACGTTATATTTATTTCTTATCAACTGTAGTGGGTTTAGGTCATAGATAAAATATACTCGTAAAATGTATTATTGATGTAGGAAAGAGTTGATATCTGGATCTCGACTTAGAAGCTAGTAGATGTTCTGTAGACACTTCGTAATTCTTCGACAATATTTTAGAGAAAACTGTCAAAATTCAGCTCTTTCTTTGAAAGCAAAGAGAGAACTGAGCTCGATATAACCTTACGGTGTTCCGGCAGTGCACAACCCTTGAGAGTAAAACCATTCTAGGACAAGCGTTTTAACAAACCTCGACCGCTTCATCACTTACTTCCTGGCCAGATAGTGGTCAAACAAAAAAATCATAATCTGGTAGGCTAGCCAGATAAAAAATGTATCGTTCACTCCCCTGAAATGAACTCAATCATCATATTTATGGCGGCATATACGTTTGTCTATTATGAAAGTTAATTCCTTACTCTAGCATACAAGCGTATCCAACCGTCAAACCACCAAACTTAAACCTATAATGTGTTTGTTAATCAACATGTCCAGATTCGTAGATTTTATTGTTCACAACGTGGGTCGTAAATTGATCAATTGGTCAATCCGTTACACATCGTTTGAACAGCTTTGTTTCCGATTTCACGGCATTCGAGTTTTTGTGACTTTTGATTACACCTTTTGTTATTAGCCCTAGGATTTATGGTCTGGTTTTAAAAGTAGGCGAGAGTTGGCCGTATCGATTGAAAGATATTGGTGCTGAATCTTTTGTTATAAACTAAACACAAACTAAACTGACAGCACATAAAATACTTTTAACCATGTCTCATCTTTGAAGTAGAGTAGGCGAAGACAAGAGCTTGTCTTCTGTTAAATTTAGGTAAGTTTCCTTAAAGTAATCGGCACAATTAGATCATAGATATTGTTTTAGACCTTCAGGATAGATATATCCTAGAGGTAGACTAGGCAAGAGGAAATCAAGACTCGCCTGATGGTAAGCGACGCAGTTTGCTTAAGTATAGCACACCACACGGTTATACGAAATATTGCGCGTCAGCAAACTGCACACGTTACTCTTATTAGATTTAGTCATCATTCTATAATTTAGGACCTAATGTATATTATTATATAAAATACATTTGGCTCAATTATAGAACGATGCTTAGGTGCCGATCCACTCTTAGCATGGAATAAAAATTTGATTGTCTGAAACGTGCCTATAACCAATGAAACGGTTCCACTCCATGCCAAATGAGAATAGGTGCTCGAGTATCGTCTAGAATACGGCTCCTAGATGTTGAGTCTATCATGTCCTGTTAAATAAAAACCAATTAATTTCGTCTTTACAGACTTTTTCAGGACATTAAGAAAATACATTTAAGCAAAACACGCCCTCGTGCCGTCAACGTCTCACTCCGAACTAAAATTAATATATTCCTGAACAAAAGTGACGGCATGTGTTGCTCCTAATTAAAATTAATAGATTTAATCCCGCATTGCCATGTCAACATAAATGTATGCCACGGAAAGCATAAATCACTGAACTCTAGGGTGTTTTTAGTATTCTGCTATTTCTTTTAGCAGAAAGTTGCATGGATTGTTGGCAGAAAGATTAAATTGTGCTGCTTGGAGTTTCGTTGAAGTAAATGTGCTATTTTGTTATCTAAAATAATATATTTATTCCTGCTGTAACAGTTTGCCTTGGCACATGGCACATTGTGAATGACACATTGAAAATACGCTGAAGCTGTTGTAGCGTAGGAGTTCCATCAGCTTTTAAGAGCGACCAATCTGAATGAAATTTTGAATAGGTATAGATAAGAGCAATTAGTTCTCTATCTTATTTTCAGTAATATGACAAGAACTAAAAAACTTCTTTTATAAGTTGACTCGTAGAGTTGATCATAATTAAGTCAAGCTTGATTTGAAATAGTGTTAAAAACTATAAAGACTGCCCGTATTTTCAAATTGGTTTTTCATTTGCTAATGACTGTATTTTCCGTCTATAATAATTTTCCGTCATTTCTTTTTATTCTGATGACTTTGACTCGATAATTCTTTAACGTAGAGATTTAAAGTAAATAAATAAATAAAAAATATATAACATAAATAACAAATATATATAATATATAAGTATTTATATTTTACAGGGAACCTAAGTTCAGCTTTTCCAAGAAAGCGAATAATCAAGTTGACACGTGTTTTTGTACACAAATGTCAATTTCGCGCATGTGGTGAAAGAGCGGGTTGCTTGAAATTTGACACTGTTGTGGCACACATGTTTATTTGATGACATCTGAATTAAGGCGGATCGTCTGTATGAATTATCCTACGTTTTTACCCCCTACACAAACAGAATGGTGTTATATGGTGTATGAAAGTTCGTCTCGTGTATCTGTTTATATGTGATTTGTATGTCTGTCTGTAGCATCGTAGCTCCCAAACGGATGAACCGATTTAGATTGTTCTTTGTTTGAAACATAACTTAATCGTTAAGTGTTTTTAGCTTTCTTTCAAGAAAATTCTGAGTTATCTTGTTGTGAGAGTGAGTTGGATTTCTTCAAGCGTGAAGATTATAAGCGCTTTTCTAGTTGATGTGGCTAGGAAGCAACTTTCATAAAAATTCGGAATACTTCTAGCATACATTTTGTAAAATCTTTTATTAGAAGCTCTTTGCAAAGCAAAACGCTAGGAATCCAGAGATCTTTCTACACTGGTCGTGTGAATTCGGAAGAAACCCTACACCAACAGGCTGTGCCCATGTGTTTCCGGTTGTTAATGACTTGTTTAGGGTAGCTTTAATTATTGTGGTTTTCTGATGACAGGAATAGGTTCGTTGAAATATTCAACTTGTAAATTAATTATGGTAATGAGATGCTAAATATGGAAATGTTTATTTTATTATAACCTGTCTGAGTAAGTTGATGATAAATTCAACTGCTGTGATGAAAATTTCAATTTTTTGTAAAATCATGCTAACCACTATTTCACCTGTTGGTAAATGATGATGCGGTCGAACATGGTAAGCACGCTAGACCTAGAATATGAAATGGCTCTTAATTCAATTCTATTCAATTTCAATTTTAATATCAAAATTTCTGGCCTATATTTTGATGTATGGTATGTATAATCTGTGGTATAATGTATGCGACTAGAAAATCAATGCGCCCTTCAGACCTATACCTATTCAGTCAAGTGTTTCCAGCGTCATGAGTTTTTAACTTTTTATAACTATTCACGTGTGTTACACGACGATATCCTTTAACATTTATCTCAACTGGAAGTGTCCTACTGCTGGGCAATGATATCCCCATTGATAGCCTTTACGAATCTCTCTTATCTCTCTTAAGAGATTTCTATGTCTATGCAGGCTGGTAGAATCCGACTAATATTATAAATGAGAAAGTTTGTGAGTATGGATGGATGGATGGATTGACGAATTTTTGTTACGCTTTCACGCAAATACTACTAAACGGATTTGGATGAAATTTGCCACACACATAGGAAGTTATGTGGGCTCAGTGGCGAGGGAGAGGCCTACCTCCAGCAGTGGACTGACACTGGCTGTTATGATGATGATAAGTAGTTATGATTTTTTAAACCTTACTCGCAATGTGGGTTGCACATTACTAGTATTCTTGTTAACTCCTCCAACTAAGCTAAATATGCTTGTGTCTGGAGTGGGTTCACGTCAATAGTGCAATAGGGATCGATCTCACGACCTCTCAATCGCCAGTCCGACACCTTATCCATTGGGCTAATGCCGCTCTATTATTGTTATTAGTTTATATTATACATATATACCTGGAATCATACATCGGTTACTTTTTATCGCGGGCAAAGCCGCAAGGCACACATCCTTTAAATTATAAATACATACATAATATAGGTACTTTTATTTATTTCTTAATTTCATCAGGAATAATTATAGGTTAAAACATCACTACATATTTGTTAAATAACTATTGCACGTCTACAGCAGTGTTAAGGTTTCTGCAAGTCCAAATACATACCATAGAACACAGAATCAAACAATTTTTTTTTTTTTTATTTATAAAGACACCTTCCTTTGTAAAGGATCTCTGTGTCATGCGATTCTCTACATATCACACGACCTAAACGTCCAGCCTGAGTTAGGAGCGAGGGAGCGAATCATAAAACTGATAATTAAAATACGAGTAGTTTAAAAACTAAAACAACCGACTTCCATGCCCCGCGAGTCAGTTTCAGTAGCAAGTTTGAGACGTTTATCGTCATATCTCTGGAGATACTTATCAGATCTCGATGAAATTACAATGGGACCACCTCGAAAATGTACACTACCGTTTAAAAAAATAATCATTCAAATCGGTTCTGCATTGACGGAGTAATCGCGTAGCATACATTTAAAAAAATCATACAGACGAATTGAGAACCTATTCCTTTTTGGAACTCGGTTGAAAAGAGATGAGACGTGACGTGAAGAACCCTTTTATAACAAAGTCGGTTTAAAGCTACTTAACAAGGTGCCAAGTTATGCTAGCTCCCTCCCGTGTCAGTTTTAATGGTCCCCCAATTATATCTGTGAACTTTATAAGTGGGATCGTTCATTTGGTTCAGATATACGCATCTCATTAACGCCGTGTTGCCCTAATGAATGATATGTAAAAAACATCGGTTTAGTTTTGAATAGATAAATGACTTATAAATAAATTTGAATGACTAAAGTCAGTTGTCTATCGCCTCATCTCACTATAGCGAAAAAGCATAATTCCATCTTAGATCGTACCAGTACCCTTCGTACGAGTTTTCATCGTAAACGCTTTTGACAGATCTCACACAGTTTTCCACTTATTCTGGCTCCCTGATTGGTCTAAATTTAGTGAAGTGTGAAAACTGCTAAAGGATCTGTACTGGGGCCTTATTCAGTATGACCATTTTAAAGTCTTACCGTGCCGTGTTACGTTATGTCCGCGTTATGGTATTCTCTATGCCAATTAAAACGTGGTAGGGTAAGGTTATGAGCGCGTTTTGAGCTGTCAAAATATCGTGACATATGAGGACGTGTAACGCGCGCGTTTTGTACAATTTACCTATCGTGTGGCATACAGAATACGATTTTTCAATAACGTAACGTGGCGCGTTAAGGAACGCGTTATCTCATTGGTCTTACTGAATAAGGCCCCTGTTTTTCATACATAATTTGTTCGATATCAAAGTTAAAGTAAACGCAGATTTGTATGGTAATTAATACAGAACATACAGAAATGAACACAAACTTGCGTTCACTTCTCGTTCGAGATCGAGTTGATCAACACATCTAAAGAAACACGAGTTTCCTAATGATTCGTTTACTTATTCGATCACGTTAAAGTATCTATACACAGATTTTAATGGAACAAAAACTAGGCACAGACTATTGGAACTTTTTCATTTCCATACAAATCTGCGTTTACTATATCGTTTTCGAGTAAGTAAACAAATTAAAAGAAACTCGCACAAAGAACTCAGTCAGGTTTTTTTATAACACATTGGCTAGCGTTTCACCACTATCTTACCTGTTGGCAATTGATGATGCGGTTGAGAATGATAGCACGCCAGGCCTTGAATGGGAACTTGCTCTGAAGGATAGCTGCCGGAACACATTTTAGGTGTTTGGCGGAAGATTTTCTAATTTGAGGGTGGTAGCTGGCCAGGCGGACACTAGATAGTGTTCTACTACCATGCATACAAGGGGTCGGGGGTTTCTTAACGATGTTTTTCCTACACCGGAGGAGAATGTGAAAAGCGCACATATATATTTTCTATAGAAAAATTAATTGGTGCCATTGAACTCGGTACCTTTTGCGTCAAAGCCAATTCTTACACCACAGGGCCCTCAAAAACTCTATTATTTTTCAAGTAAGATAGATGTCAAGTAATTGACAATTCTTGTGAAAGTTTATAAATAGAGTGCATTGAGTTTTCCAACTTGGCTCTAGCTAAACTTCAGCCGCTTACCACTTCAATACATTTAATAATTGTACTTTTTACTCATACTTTTTAATATATATGGCATTACTAACTATTTTTAATTGATAAACGTTTTCTATCAAAAAGCACTTAAAACCCTTTTACCACCCTGCTAGGCAGATGCTGTTAAAAACGACGCTTACTCACTTATTATGTCTCAATCCTCGCGAAGGAACAAAAAATAATCTGTGATGTGACGCATTCATCGCTTTAATAGCACAAAATTATATTCTTAACAGCATAATTGCACCTTGATGGATCTAGTTAACTTCATCCCTTTCTCTCCCACACAATTTGTATTGTGGTATCTCTTTCACGCAAATCGTTTAAAGTTTATTCTGCGATCGTTTATGATTTATTCATAAAGACGTATCGTTCTCTTTTTACATGTTTTATAGTCTTTGGAAGAGGTCTGTGATTTGGTAGACTACTGTTTCGATTAGCAGCAAATTATGTAGTTAATAGTTAGTGCATTTTTTGGAGATATACATTTTTGATGACATTTTCACCTAATGAAATGCGATAGAAGGCGTTTGGTATGAATTGAACAAAATCGCAAGAGTTTTGGTAAGAAGGCGAAAATGTTTCAGTAGTCTATTTGTGTTTCTTTTACTTAAACATTGTGTTTTTCGTGTTTTACTGTGAATCATAAATAATTAAATTTGGACAATAAAATTAACCATTAAGTGTGTGTGTGTGTGTCTGTAATATTATTATATGACTTATTCCCATTCATCAGTGAAATGGACCTTATCTTAAAAAAAAACTATGCTTTTTATCCCAGATACGAAAGAAATAGTTAGCGAAGGTGATATCTACCTGCGAGAGGTCAGTTTAAGACCTTTCAATCATCTCATATCTTCGTCAGACTAAATACCATGTTGGATTTATCCGTTCTTGGAACCTGCATTAAATTTAGCATTTAACAGCTACCTGTGCTTGTTGTTTTATTTTTATTATAACATAAAAACTTCGTTAGCGGCTTTTTCAGTAACATAATCGTTTTATGACATTTGAGTAGGTATAACGAGGATTCGGAGGTGTTTATTTCTAGCTTGTTTAATTGCATTTTTCTTAATTAAGGCATTATTTATAAACGTTACCTAAGCAAGGTTTAAAAAATCGCTAGTAAATTGATTGATAAAGCAATCTTTACTATCGATAAATTTGTAGTAACGATACTAAGGATCTTTAGAAATTATTTCTTTGTTAACTAAAAATTAACTATAGAGACTTCAAGGAATATTTTTTATTAGTCTGTTTGGTATCATCACCAATCTATTTTCAAATGAAAGCACTTATAAGTAACTTCGGCTGAGTAACACCATCTTACTTTAACCGTAACTATAACCGGTGATTTTGTATGGAGTTTGACTGATTTACGACGTTTGTTATAGTTAAAGTAAGATGGTGCAACTCAGCCTTAGAGTTTACACATCAGTTAATCACATATGTATATCAAATTTGTTCATAGGCTCGAAATAACAACGATACCTTTTATCATACTGGTTGCAGTCCTTGGAAAAAACTCGTAACTGTTAATGATAATGTAGACTCATATGAAGCCATTTTCTATTGTTTCATCGAATTTACCCAAACATTATCTGATTCGAGATTGAATCTTCCGATACGAAACAAGTTCTTACATAACTCCAGCCGTAACCACTCTATCACAGCCAAACCCATAATTAAGTGGGTACGTACGATCATCTCATTCATTTTTTATCTAGTGAATATTCAAGACCATAAAAAATACGTATTCCGGCATTACGAATTCAACTCGCAACGCCTTCATCTCGCCGCATATTCGAAATACTCGACTCTCATAACTTACTCATTCTCATTAGTATCCCCGTTACAAAGTCACTTCGTCCATCCAAAGACGCCGCCTGACAAAGCCATTGACATTCATATATTAACGCCAAACGTGACCACGAAACCACACTACGAGACTAATTTTACGCCCAATCGAATCGAATAAAAATTAATACATCAAATCGACTCATATCAATAACCCGTTCGCCCAAAAAACGACTTAATAGACACAGGAACCGCTCCGATATCCAATCATTCGGAAAAATAACGTAAAGACAATTTTCGAATGAACTTTTTGTGCGCGGTTACACCAATGTCGTTAGGGTGACCATAGTTCGGTATTCAGGTCAGGTTCGATTTCGTTCAAATCTGATCTTTGATAATATTTTCCTTTTTTTTATTGAGTGGACACGTCTCGGTGGTTCTCACGAAGGATGAAGACATAACATTTTCGCGGTGAACGCGGCGCGTCAAAAGAGGACCACATACGTTATTTTCGTGAGATATTCGTCTTTTTGCTGGGTTTGCCAAATTGGTGGTCGATGACGCCTTCGCCTCCAACCTATTATTTCTGACTAAAACGAGCGCTCGGAACACCGGCAAAGGAGCGTGATCAACAAATCAAAATTGTTTTACCTTTATTTTTTGTTAGGACCTTCGACGTGTTTGTTTTCTTAGGAATAAACGATATGATTATAAAGACTAATTTCGTGGTTAAAATAACGCCTCTACAATAAAGAATTTTGTTGAAACTTTATGATGGTGTGATTAACAAGGATGTATCCAAATAAAATTATGTTTAATAATTAAATGCATTGAATTATTATAATGTAAACGCACGTTATCTTAATGAATTAGTCAGGCAACAGTTTTTGGTACACGTCTGATTTCACTTAGGTACATATTTTAACCTAATAATCCATTAATAAGACATAATAATTTCATAATTATAACATTAGTTACATACATACGTATACTTACATCATTAAAGAAATTATTTAGTCTACTACTTTAAAATAAGAACACAAAAGAGCACTGTGCATATATACGCTTCTAATTCCAAGAAAGTAATAAAACCTCACAATATATTCAGCTTGTTAACAGTTAACAATAAGGTATAAAATTCAAATTAGGCGCTATTTTTACGACCCTCATAAAAAAACTTTAATCATATTAATTCAGTAGTACCTCGTTAAATACGTCCTTCAAAACAAAATGGCGGCCACAGTAAACATGGCGGCTGCAACAAAGTTGAAAGCCGCAAAATGGCGTCAAGTGTCACCCGTGAAATAGGGTGTCCAATTAGTGTGACTTATCTGGACATACCTTATTTAGTGCTGAACCGTTTTCCGTGAAATAGCTCGTAAACGGCAAGGCGTTTATTAATCACGATTCGCGTTAAGTGGCTCGTTTATATTCAGAGTGGTCGCAACATGTTGACAACTCAATCTTCTGTTATTATGGTCTGGGTGCACAGGTATGAGGTAATCAGTACCTAAACTTAGGTATCTTGTTGCTCGTATGATGCCACATATTTATATATAAGAAACTAGCAGCCCGCCTCGGCTTCGCACGGGTAGAACATATATGCCTACAAAATTTGCATCAGTTTGTTGCATCGAATATAAAATATGAACATATTTAACAACCATCGTCATATTTCATCTAATTTACACAAAACCTTAACGAATTATGCACCTAAACCTTCCTCATAAACACTCTGGCTATTGGTGAAAACCGCAGGATAATCTGTTCAGTAGCTATTGAGATTATTGCGAACAGACAGACAGACGCAGTGATGAACTTTGTTTTATAATACTTACGTATTGATATTGGACGGCCCTTTGGCGTAAAGGATAGTTACCCTGATTCTGACCCGACGGTCGTTGGTTCTAATCCTAGCTATATACCTACCAATGAAAGTTTTATGTGCATTCATGAATCATGAGTTTTCGTACAGTGATAGTGGAATCATTAAATCTACCAAAAAGTAGCTTACCACCAAGGAGTACATCTGCCGCCGTAACCTTACGGCGTACCCCCGACGCAAAATGTAGGGGTAATATACGTTTTACGTGTGTATCTGTGCGTCTGTCTGTAGCATCTTAGCACCTAACCGGATGAACCGATTTTGTTTTTATTATTGATAGTTCTTTTTTGTTTGATAGATGTCTTCATCGAGAGTTTTCTTAGCTTTGATTCATGAAAATTCGTTCAATCGTTATAAAATTATGAGCTTTTTTCTAGTTAATTGCGCTATGAAATCAACTTTCATAGGTCTGATCAATTCGAAAATCTTCTTCTTCAACGATATTGTAAGAACATGGAAGCCTCCTGGACTCTACAGAATACTCAAATCCTCACCAACTTACAGCTCAGATTTTAAATGTCGTGTTTAGAGTCATTGGAAAAAGCTATTATACATAGATCAGTCAGGGTGGTTTAAAATATTATATAATATTATTATATATCTAGATGAATATTATTTTATACAATAGATCATATTATTATACTATATTGACTTCAAATTGATTGTGATCGGTGGGGATCTACAGCATAGCTAAGCTTATAATAATATTTTCGTAGTAACTATGACCTAATCTGTGGTGTCACTGCAAATATTTTATTAATTTTGCGATGCGTGTTTGTGAAATGCGTGATATCTTCTAGAGTTTCATTTGAATTATATACTGTAAAGGACAATTTTAATCTATAATATGTGGCCAAGCATTAGCTTGGCCACATATTATAGATTAACGTAATTATTTGGATAAGGATTAATACTATATACTTGAAAATAGCCTTGGAAGTTATGTAATATTTTTTACCAAAAATTTTAAGATTAAAATGGTTACTGTGAGTCAACCTTAAGAGATAGACATATGCTTTCGCTGACTTTTTTGTAGGTCTTATTAAGTTGTACAACTCTTGCATAGAAAATATTCTTCTATCTATTTTCAATTAAGCAGCGTTCGTAAGAAACGTGTTTTTTCGACCGTTTATTTGCCGACTTAGGTTGCAAATTAGGTCTCCACGAATGTACCTTCGATTTAAACGGGATAATATATAGCCTATTTTCATTCCGAAAGTCCATTATATGTATTAGTGAAAGAATTTTTTAAATCGGTTCTGTAGTTTTTGAGCTTACTCATTACAAACATACAAAAATACAAAAATACAAATGTTCTCTCTTTATAATATTAGTATAGATAGTATAGATAAATGTTAGTAAGTTATGTAAATGTTTCATATTTTTTGCTGCATATATTTTCAGCTGAAGATTTCAATTTCAGTAGCAATAATTGTTATAAATATGCAACTGTTCCTTCTTTAGGGTTCCGTATCCAAGTTACCAATAGAACCCTATTACTGAGACTTCACTGTCCATCCGTCTGTCCGTCCGTCTATCACAGGGCTGTATAATATATGTAAATGTAAACTGTAATAAATAGATTAGATGTCTGTGAGGTAGAAAGTTGAAATTGACGATGAATGTATTACTGCGACTGCTATAACAACAAACACTAGATTGTTCAATCTTATTTATTGTGCTGTGATACGGAACCATACGCGTGCGAGGCTGACTCGCACTTAGCCAGTTTCTTTTCTTAATTTTATATTTCCTGTACCTACCTATTTGTATTTCTACGAGTATCCCTAATAAGAACTAAGTCTGTTGAATCGTTATAAGATCACTAAAAAAAACAAGAGTAGTAGTATAGTATTTAACTTTGTAATTTATCATTTTACTAAATATTTTAATGTCTACATTTAAAGTATTTTCAAAGATTATATTTCTTATATAGACCACAGAATAATGAATAGTACAAGGATAGACTTAACTTTTTAGATAGACTTAAAAAAAAAAAAGTATTCTTAATAAACATTGTTTCTTATATATAAAATAATACCAACCTAATTATAGACATCTTATTTTAAACGTACAAGATATACAAGATACGTTGCAAGATTTAAGCATTGTTATAATTAAAAATAAATATACAATTTTAAAAAATGTATACTTGTAAAATACATATTGTTTTGTGAACCTAAAGCTACTTACCTTAGCTACTGCACTGTACAAAAGCTAGGGTGACTAAGCTTAGTGATTTAAGAGCCGTAAACCGGACAGGCGACGGACGGCTTCTATGAATAGTCTTTACTATACAGATTTACATATAAATGTAATTTTAAAAATGCTCCATTAGCATATAGTTTTGGTATCGAATGCTGAGCAAATTGATACATCACCACGTTGAGATGGAACTTGATGACTTAATCAGTTTTTACATTGTAATGATAAGGTTTTTATAGAAATTTAATTGTGTCATTAATTAATATTCGATTATCAACACATCTGTTTTTTTTTGTTAACACATTGTTAATTTCTTGATGTTTTTACTGAACATATCCATTCTAGGGTGCTACTACCCTCGACTACATCGACCGTTACTTACCAACAGGTAAGTAATTGTAAGACAAGCTGCGCCCCGCGGCTTCGCCCGCGTTAAGAAGTATCCTATAGCATAATCCATAACACTGGCTATATCTGTGCAAAATGTTAGCTAAATTGTTCCAGTCGTTTGACCGTGAAGTAATCCCAAACAAACAAATATATAAACTGAATTTTGTTTTTACCCGACTGCGAAAGAAGGAGGGTTATGTTTTTCGAGTGTATATATGTATTCATGTATATTTCTTTGGCACGCCCTAGAGCCTAAACGGCTTGTTATATTTTTATGTGAGTGGTGTCAACGGATTCGTCTTAGTCGTGAGAGTGACACTGGGTACATCAAAATAAAAAAAAAACAAAATTAAGGATTTTTGTCGCCAAAAAGTAATTTCAAAATAACGAGATGAACATTGCGGTTCGACTATTCGGAAGGAAAAACAAGTCACGCGTTGAAGTCTTTTGTATTGCAAACTTGCAAATTGGGATTAGCAAAACAATATGTTTTATTGGAGTAAACTATTCCAAGTTTAATCACGTAATTTTTATCACGCAGTCGGGTTTTGTGTTCCTCAAATAATTCACTTGTTAAATATTATGATATTGGTGTTGATAAGGGACGAGACTAGACGCTGGCATGGTCTCCCTTCAATTTTACGAAATAGAGGACCGATAACGGATAGCGGTTGTTCCAATGTTTTTTTCTTTTTATTTGTTCCAGGTCTAGAGTACTTAAGTGCTGCGAGAAGTCTACATCCTGAACTACATGCTGGAAGCACCCTTGCAAGTCAGGACTTCCAACTTAGTTTAGATGGTTAGCTGATTTTATTTATCTACACTGCTAACTTAAATTTTACTTCATACACTTTTACTTAATTTATTTTAGATTATTTATTTTTTAGATTATTAACACATAATAAACTAAAACATACAATTGTCTCACAAGTAAAAAATGGATAAGTAGTTCACTTCTTGAAACTAACTTTACTAATTTACATCACAATTTTTATAATAAAAAAAATGTATAATAAAATGGCTCATTGTACTATGAGCCGTTTTATTATATATTTTTTAAATAAATTTACTACACTCGATGTTTAGTTAGTTTTTAGTACAAAACTACTATGATATCTTTGTTTGGTTTTTATTTTTGCGAAAATAGTTGAAAATTATAAATGTTAGGAATTTATAGAGAATGAAAGCGGAATGAAAACAATCGAAAAGAATTAAAAGAAAAAAAGAAAACCTTACAGTGTTCAAGCAGCACAATCCTGGAGAGTTAAGGTACGACCACACCGCGGCGTCCTGCGTGCGCGATCTAGGCGGCGATCTCATAGCGCAGTAGTATTTGTACCAACTGGTTCACACCAAACGCGATCTACGGCGATCAGAAAACAATAGAAATTCAGATAACGAACGCGCATCCGGACGCAGGACGCCGCGGTGTGGTCGTCCCTTTAGTTAGACCATTCTCAGGATGACCTGAGAATGCACACGCTAGGCATGAGCCTAGCGTGTGCATCCTCTTCGACCACATAATCTAAGTAGGTTTTCTATTAATTACAATCAAATTTTTCCAGGTTCAAGAATAGCCTCGCCCACCCGACTGAGGTTATCAGGCGGTGCCATAGCAGCATCAGTTAACCGTAAGCGGGCAGTATCCTGGAGTCCATACTCCGCTGAGTCTTTAGACCTGGCTGCTGTGATCCGAGCCTCTCCAGCCAGCTTGGCTGTCAGAGCACCTTCAGCTGCCTCTACTGGCAGCTATGGACATCTTAGTGCTGGTTTGTTGACTTTCACTTCTCTTAATTTGTTGTTTGAGTAAGACAACTAAAGTTGAATAGTTCAGGCTTCGGATCGGAGAATAAACAGAATCTTGCGTAAAAAATTGATACCTAACAGTGATAAAGTTGAGGGTTTTCAAGATTTGAGGTTGATAATATTAAAAGGAATTTAATTTATGCAGCTCGCAATGCAGCAACTATTTTACTCGATTTTTCGAATCTTGGATTTGGGGACATGATTAAAAAGTACAAGCTGTTGTTGCATGCATGTTTACCATTCTTTTTTGCTAAGTCTGTCTTTTTCAGTATAATTTCTATCCACACCTTATAAAAAAAACTGTGACGGCATTTAAAACATCAGTCATTCAAGGCCATTTCCAAACCCAAAACCAAAGAGTATAATCAAAGAGAATATGAATACTACGTAGTATAATAACAGTCCATCCCACAACGGACAAGAAGTTTATATTTTCCAGTATGAGCCACAGAGCTACTGACTGATTGTTATGTCAACTTATAAAGGATAAAACTACCTAAACTACACAATTAAAAATAAAATTGTCAGTGGTAGGTAGTACCGTACTATTCTGTCGTCCGTGGTCGCAGGACTTGCACGTCAGAAGTGAAAATTTAAAAATAAACCGGCTATGTGCGTGTCGGGCCACGCGCAGTGTAGGGTTCCGTAGTAGCCCGTTATTCAATGCAAGTGTTTACCCGTTATAAACAAGCAACTAGGTACTTCGTCTTTGTCACTTTACACAAAATTATCCAACACCCAAGTTCAACGACTATTACTGCTAAACTAATAAAGTTATCTTAACCGCTATAGTTTTCCTTTAAAGTTCATGAAATTTACTATTATCACAAATTTTTCTAGATTTTTCAAGCCAGCAGTTTAGGTTTTAGAGTGGGAGGGACGCCCTACTGGAACAAAACATTGCACTTTAAAGCAATTTAATATTTCGTAAATGGAGCATTAAATCGAAAAATGGTATTACAAACCCTTAAATAATTTTAAAAGACCTATTCAACAATACCCCACACGATGCGGTAGTTGATGAAAAAAAAATTCATCCCCACTTCTCATATAGGGGAGCTACCCTAAAAAAAATATTTTTCAAAATTTTATTTCAGCACTTTGTTGGCGTAATTTTTATACATATCCCTACAAAATTACAGCTTTCTAGTATTAACGGTCTCTTAGCAAAACCTCGGACAGACAAACAGACAGACAGACGGACATAACGAAACTAAAAGGGTTCCTTGTCAGGACTACGGAACCCTAAAAAGTAGCTAGATAAGTAGAAATATAAGATGAAACCCACATCATCACACCATCTCTTTCTTACAGGCGCGATATCACCAGCGCTGTCTCTCTCGCACGCGACCCTGGCGCAGCAATTGCTAGCGCGGGGTGGAGTGATGGGCAGTAACGGGGTATTAGCCGGCAGTGTGCTGTTGGATCCAGCGCATCAGCAAGCAGCGGCAGCAGCGGCACATCATGCTGCTCACGCGCATCTGGTTGCTGGGATTCATCGGTAAGTTAGTTGAACTAAAACATTTTTGATTATGTTATTATTTTTGTTCTTTGTATAGTTGTAGATAGATGTGCGCCGCATGTTTGTCTAACAAGAAAATCAAAAACACTGGTGGTTAGTATTATATTAATTATTCCGACCTCGAATTGTCAATTCGAGGTCGGAACAATTGGATTGCCTCTCTTATACAATGGCTATACACAGCACACTTAAATGGCTTTTCAAAGCTTCATCCAAATTGCTGAGCCTTATGACTAATCTGACTATCAAAATATAACAAGCAATATCAAGTCACCGCTAATTTCACTCTGATTATTTCCATTTAAAGATGGATTCTTCTTCTCTCCTCTTCTCCTTCTAGATGTATTGATTCTCATCCCCATACAGCGGCAAAAAACATATTTCACAAATTATCATCATCAAATGTTTCAGATCTCACATATCCTCACCAACGCAACTCCTGATGGGTTCAGTGGACGTCCGACCAGGGTTGGGACTTGATGGTACCCCACCGCAACACCTTCAGCAGCCACCGCAACAGCAAGAGATCACCAGCATCATGGAAGCTGATAGGTAAAACACCTCAGAATACGTAGAAAGGATCTATCTCTTTGTGACAAATTTTCATTGCGGTTACTCAACGATTCTAAAATAAAACTGGCCAAGTGCGAGTCAGACTTTTGTCTCGCACACGGAGGGTTCCGAACCACAGTATTATATTATATTATATGGTAATATTATATAATATTACCGTATAGTGTCAATATTAAACATACTTATTAACTACAACGCCATCTAACGAATATCTAACGAACTTCTAACACCAACTAAGTGGACGTTAACACAAAGGTGTTAGGGTAGGTAATTAATATTATTAATGAGGTAAACAATCGTTCATAGATGGCGCTTTAGTAAAACACGTTTTTTGTATGGGGACCCCCTTTAATTTGTAACTTTGTTCTGTTTTTAGTATTTGTTGTAATAGCGGCAACAGAAATACATCATCTGTGAAAATTTCAACCGTCTAACTATCACGGTTCATGAGATATAACCTAAAGTCAGACGGACAGACAGACAGACAGACAGACAGACAGACGGACAGCGGAGTCTCAGTAATAGGGTTGGTACCCTTTGGGTTCGGAACCCTAAAAAACTTTCATCCAGTGATTGGCCAATGATTTTCATTGGGTGCTTTTGTCAGGTCCCCATGTCGACTGACTTTTTTTTGTGTAAAAGCCAAATCTTAGTAATTTTGCTAGTTTCAACACCGTATTTCTACCCTCAAGGAAACCATTAGGTTAGATCATACTAAATGCTTTTTTGCTTCAACAGAAGATCTTCAAACTCCATAGCAACAGCTGCTTATTATATATCTTCATTATGTTTCTAGTGCATCCGGTATGATCCTGCGGAAGTCACCACCTGGCCTCTCCAGGGAGCACAGTAACAAGCCTCTATCAGCAGCTGCGGAGAGCACTGTCCATGATGGACTGGATTCTAAGGATGAGCCAGGAGACTTTATTGAGACTAACTGTCATTGGGTAAGTTCTTTCACTGCTGTGACAAAGAATTATTTGTGCTATTTTACAAGGCAATTAAGACTCTATCATCTCGGCTTAGATCTTTGTTACGTCTTACCTATAATCAGCTTATTTAAGTCCACTGCCACGATACAAGCATGAACCATGGTCGCCATAGAGCTCTTCATTTGGATGCCATATCTTCAAACATGGACAAATGGAAGAAGGCTGTACTTATTTCCCTGTAGAAGTGTACTAGGAAACTTCAAAATCCTATTTTATAATTATACAAGTTTTGTCATTTGAGGGCTTAGCGACCTTATTTTAGCTTTAGACGTATTTAAGCTGTTCTCTCAGTTTGAATTGACAGAGTATGTAGGATCCAATTCGGTGAGCTATATATGCTACCATTAATTAATTTGTCACATGATTTGTAATGATATCCTAAACAATATTTCTTTCAGGTGGACTGCAAACTAGAGTTTCCAACGCAAGACGACTTGGTAAAACACATCAACACAGATCACATCCACGCGAGTAAGAAAGCCTTTGTCTGCCGCTGGGTGGGATGTTCTCGGGACGAAAAACCCTTTAAGGCACAATACATGCTTGTGGTGCATATGAGAAGACATACGGGCGAGAAACCTCATAAGTGCACGGTGAGTGGAATACTTCGTCTTTTGTCATTGATGCTGATTATTTTACTGAGTGGAGTTTTTAGAGTGGAGATTGCTGATCGGCAAACGTACCGTAGGACGTCCTATAACCAGGTGGAGCGATAATATACGTAAAGCGGTGGGATGGAAAAAAAGAGCCGTTGATCGAGCTCAATGGCGTATCTTGGGAGAGGCCTATGTCCAGCAGTGGACTGACACCGGCTGATTATGATGATGATGATTTTACTGAAGAACAGCGATCAAAGGGAAGCGATGATTTGGTCTAGGGTTCATCTACTATAAAACCCTATTATAAAAACTGAAGTCGATGTTTCGTTACATTGTGGCTGATAGATGGAGCTGACAGCAAAACTATGCATGGAATTGTTGGATTAGAATACTCTCTAAGTAATGTCTTTCTTTTGCTATATGGGTTTTAGATAAAACCGAAATACAAAGTTAAATGTCTACAACTACAACTATATCAAGTTTTTCGTTATTCCTCTTGCCTGCGCGAAATCGTACTAAAATTACTTAACATATTTCTTCTACTTCTAGTTCGAAGGTTGTTGTAAAGCGTACTCCAGATTAGAAAACCTGAAGACACATCTGCGGAGTCACACTGGTGAAAAGCCCTACACCTGCGAGTACCCCGGCTGTGCCAAGGCCTTCTCGAACGCCAGTGATCGCGCTAAACACCAGAACAGAACGCATAGTAATGAGGTTGGTATCTAAAGATCCGTCTTCTTTCTCGTTTTCTCTATCGATTGCTCTCTGAATGTTACAAATCTTAAGTATATGTTGGAACATGTCTCCAAACAACCCATATGATATCCGCACGACCCATACGGTTTTGTGCATTCTACTTTCCGTGGCATTCTTCATAATTGCTTTTTGCTGACTACAAGGGTTTTTAGTAAAAAAATTCTACTCGTCATAGTTTTTATTGCTTATAGCCAGAGACGTGTTATTTAGGAGAAATTGATTGTCTTGTAGTTATTGCTATCTCAATTACATTAGTCTTCTTTATAAATTATATTGTTTGAAACATACTTTCCTATTTGATAAACTTTTGTAAAGCATTCGATTATATAGACTACTAGATGGTCCCATATTTATCGTGATGTATGTTACATTTCAGAAACCCTACGTGTGCAAAGCACCTGGTTGCACCAAACGGTACACGGATCCATCTTCACTCCGGAAACATGTGAAGACAGTGCATGGAGCAGAGTTCTACGCCAGTAAGAAACATAAAGGTAACAACATCTTTGAAATTCAATTACCAACGAATTTGTTTGAACTATCAACTAAGGTGTCTCAGCGAGGTGATTATGCACTTAGACTAGATTACTTAGACTTAGATTTAACTGTGTGGTATTTCAAAGTTTTTTTAATTATCATTTATACTAGCACGAGGATGGTAGCATGCCTAGAATGGGAACTGGCTCTCAAGGATAGCAGCCGGAACACATTAGATGTTTGACGACAGATTTACTCACTAGAGGGTGGTAGCTGGCCAGACGGACACTAGATGTCCTACCACCATGCGGGGTTTGGGGATTTCTTAACGATGTTTTTCCTTGACCGGATAATAATAAATAATAATTACTTAGGGAACTTCATCAAGTTCATAGAAGAGTGAATTACATTAGATATCCAAGGTTATTTAATTTTTTTCATAGACTTTAATGAACCAAGTTGAGTTTTTTATTCTCAGTGTAATAATTTTATATCTCCCTTAAATTTCCCCCAGGTTGCAGTAGAGGTGACGACTCGGCAGAATCTGGTGGTGGTGGTGCTGGCTCCTCACCAAGGTCTGAAGAAGGCGGAGTACCGATTGGTATCCGAGGGCATACTTCATCTGCCTCTGTCAAGAGTGAAAGTCCTGCGTCACCGTTGCCACTTGGGCTGCATACTTCTGCTCATCAGGTAAAGTGTTTAACCTTCATTTTTACGATAAAGATTTTTTTTTCAGTTTAGTAATTCCGATATCAAACATTTAGTATGTAAGTAATTCATGTATTGAGTTTTCCACCGCGCCGTTCTCATCATAGTTATTTTACGAGTCAGGCTAAGATTGCAACGTCATGGAGTAACATTATGAGCATGAGCAGAGTGAGAGATAGAGAGGAGAGAGCGATAAAGAGAGAATTGTGTTGAATTGTGTTTGTGCATTATTTCAGTTGTCTGCACAATGTGGCGAGATAGACTTTGGAGGATCAGGTCTTGGTGGTTTTGGAGACGAAAATGGTGCTCACGGTTACTTCAGGCTTGATGGAGATGTAAGTTTAATTATTTTTTCCAAAAATGTGTCCATGATAATAAAATCTGAACTAATGAAACTGGACAAAAAAATTCTCTTTCAACATTGCGTTGTTAAGCGGATAGCAAGAGTTACTGTCTAATTCGTAGATTAGGTACATCTATTGCTAGACGAATGCCCATTCCTACAATACGCCTTTGATTACGGTTTTTGATATTCGACTTCTCGTTTTCAACGGCTACGCTAGGAATATTGTCCCATCTTGTTGGTGTGTACTTAACAATTCTTTTTTTAGTCGCAGTCTCCACTCCAAAACTTTAGGTTGTAGGTAAATTTATTATGCATCTGATGCTTCAATTATACTACCAATAATATCTTTATGGGATTTGATTATCGTATTTTTCTGTAATAGTGACAACATCCTTTTTTATTCCGGACACAAAAACTGCAGACTATTATGTCACGGTATGTGAAAATGCGGTATTTGTGGTATAAAATGTGATCGAGCTCGTATAGAAATGAATAAACTGGCCAAGTGCAAGTCGGACTCGCACTCGTAAGGTTCCGTAACAGTATTTTATAACTTTAATTTCTCACCACCAAAAAATTAACTTTGTTTTTCATAGAGTTTGTATTAAAAACAAAGTTATCTTTGCGGTCGCTTTATCTCTAAAACTGCTGACTGTATCTCGTTCAAACCAATTTTCGTTGTTAGTTTTTTTGAGATCTACAGAATATATTTTTTTTAAGATATTTCACTCCCATACTTTAAAAGTTAGAGGGGAGAGGGGGGATTACACATTTTACCACTTTAGACTCGCCTTTCAAATCCTTTAAAATCCAAATCCATCTTTCAAATGATTGACTTTGAGAAAAAATTAGACCTATCTACTGCGGTTCCTAGAATAAACCTACCTACCAGGTTTAACTGTGTAGTCTCCTAATAGTTTCGGAATAAAGTGGCTGTGACATACGGACAGACAGACAAACAGACATGACGAATCTCTTATAGATTCGTCCATTTTTTGCCATTCGGCTACGGAATCCTAAAAATGGCAGACAGAGGAGAATAACTGACCTTAGACCTCTGAGCACGTGTTGAATAATTATCTTCTCTATCCTTTTAGGTGGAACAGGAAGTGGTAGGCGAGGTGGGTCAACTGCCCCTGATGCTGCGAGCAATGGTGGCGATCGGAGAACCTCGCGCTCATCATCATATGCCGCGCTTCGGGAACAAGATGGGAGTGGGACGGCTGATGCCACCGCCTCATGTTGATATTGGTGGTGGTATGTATTTTTTTATATCTCACAATATAACTTTGTCAACAATATGACTGATGTTTTTAACGTGATAACGTCTTATAAATCGATGAACACCGGCTGCACGCACAAAAAAGTGTCACGTTCCGCCTGAGCCGAGCGTGCCAGCGTCGTTCGTAGACCGACTTAACAGACAATCATTTTTTTTTGTGTTAAGTGGTGAAATGCGTGTAGCATTTCACCACTTTGAGTGACGATGCAGTCTATAGAAGAAGTGTATTGATTGTGATTTCTAAAATAAATTTGTATTTTAACGTACTAAGAAAAAAGGAGGAGTTTCACATTTCGACTGTATTTTTTTAATGTTTGTTACCTCCGTCAATTATTAACCGATTTGGAAAAATACTTTTTTCTTTGTTAAAAAGGGTATGCTTCCTTTTTGGTCTCAATGTAAATTAATCGAGAACTAATGAGTACCTCCAGAGATATAGAGATGAACACCTCAAACTTGTTATTGAAAATGACTAGCGCGGCATTTGAAGTCGGTTTTTACGTTTTGTAAACCATCTTAAATTATTGCGTAGGTGGTATGCAAGGTCGGACCGAGCTGGGCAACACCAACGTAACAGTGGAGTTGAAGACGGGAGTTCCTAACACGAGGCGGGATTCTGGCATCTCTTCGGGCAGCAGTCTTTACAGTGCACGGTAAGATAGCTTTTTATTCATAACTTTAAGTTTACCCGCAAAATTAGGTGGTAATAAGTCATATCGTGTTCCAACGCTACATTTTTGGTATGAATAAAACTATAAATCATCCAAGAGCCGTATTTTCAAACGATACACAAGCGAAGTTCCGCTCGCTCCTAGTACAGAATAAAACCATTTGGTTGGTTTAATCGCGCCTACTGAACCAATCAAATGGCTCCATTCCGTGCCAAGACGGATCGGTACTTGAGTATCGTTCTAGAATACCAGTCGTAGAAGTTAGATAGATTTCCAAAATCAAAACGGACTGTCAGACAGACAGGATACGATGCACTTATAAGGGTTCCTTTACTTCGGATTGAGCCCTTAAAAAGAGAGTCAGGTACAGAGTACATTATCCATTTATTTGTACTAAAAGTTAGCCTTTTCGGGAAGAACGCATCACACAGCAACATTTTATATCTTAACCATTTTTACGGTTCCGTACCCAAAGGGTAAAACCCCTATAACTAAGACTCCGCTGTCTGTCCGTCTGTCTGTTTGTATGTCCGTGTGTCACCAGGATGTAACTCATGAACCGTGATAGTTTTCATTTTTTTTTGCTCGGTTTTGCCAGATATTGATAATGGCAACAGGTAGACGCTTGAAATATTTACAGAATAGTTAGTTATACTTTAAAACTAAATTAATTAAAATAAAACAAATATGTATGGGGGTTTGATTGATTTTTGGCCGTTTATATAGATAATGGTACGGAACCCTTCGTGCGTGAATGCTTCATGAGTGAATGCGACTCGCACTTGGCCGGTTTTATTTTTATGATATAGGTAGCAAACAACCAACCCACCACCCGATGAGACGTGATCACCGTCACCTATAAACACTTACAACACCGTATTGTATTTACAAATTTTATGCCCTGTTGGGAGGAAAAATCGAAACGTGCAAATTCCTCACAGAGATGATTTTATTAACCTTACAATATATCTATAATTCCTTAAATTTATATCCTCAGATCATCGGACATATCCCGTAAGAGCAGCCAAGCGTCGGTGGTATCAGGCGCGGCGGCGGGCGTAGTCGGCCCACCGCGGGTGGTATCGCAACACGCCGCTGTGTACGACCAACTCTCACCTGACAACAGTCGGAGGTAACAACTGACTTACTTGACGAATACTTCGATATATTTTCTACCGAATTCAAAGAAGAGGGAGGTTCTCAATTCGAGAGTTTTTTTTATGTGTATTTTTTTAATCGTTAGGGTACGTTTCCGATCTGGTCTGATTTTATCGAGATCTGATATACTTATCAGATCGCGATAAAATTGCACGTTGCACATTGAGAATTGGAATTAGAGAAGTATCTCCAGAGATATGACGATAAACGTCTCAAACTTGCTACTGAAACTGACTCGCGGAGCATGGAAGTCAATTGTTTTAATTTTCAACTGAAACTTTTACGTAACGAAAAAACAGGAAGTTTTCAAAGCGACTTGTATGTTTTATGGATAACGTAGACCTTTCACAGTATGACACTTAGTTTTTTTTAATTAAGTAGTCTTTCAATAATGATTACGTACCAATAGAATCTTTAAGGGAGTTGGAACAAAATGCCTTACGTACATATTTGAAGTCCGTTTTTTAGCAAAACATGTTCAGTCATTCGTCATGGCCACATTGTTGTAGTCTTTCTCCAGAATGCGAAGATACACAATGATAATGAAGATTCTATTAGTAATGCCTTATTTGTTACAGATCTAGTCAAGTTTCATGTGTGGGTTACGCACCGGCTCCATCATCAGCCCTTGCCGCGGTCCAGGCCGTGAGAACTTCTCAAGGAAATCAGGTATAGACTATGAACTTTAAACTACACACCTTATAACTCCCCGGTATATACAAAAAGCAATAATATGTGTCTACCAAATAATATGACTTTTCCACTCTTTTCCTCTCATTACTAAGAATTGCGGTCAATAGACATGGTTAAGTTCAATTAAGTTTTATAGGTTTGTAATAAAGAATTTGCCTATTCAATTCTATTCAATATAATTATAATTACATTTTCATTCCTCCTCAGGCCGTCCTACTCCGAGGAGTGACCTGTTCCGAAGTTCGAGCAGAGGAGCTGGCCTTAGAATTGGACCCCACAGTCCAAGTGAAGGAGGAAGCCAGGAGACTGTCAGAGCAGTCCAACCTGAGCGACCAGGCGCAAGGGTACCAGCCTTACCCATGTGGAACTGATGATGTGGTAAGTAAATATTATGTTTCATGAAGTGTTTCACACTTTATATTATTGTACATACATTTTGAATTATGTGTAGCAATGATGTGGTAAGTAGTCGATAATTTAAGGGATTTTTTTTTTACTGTTATTTTGTATTTCCAAAACTTGATCTCTTGAGCATGGGCCACAAGTCTTGACTTATTGGAAAGCAACGATATGGTCTTAGTTGCTACGCCTGGAATTCAATGATACCAACATATTTACAAATTGATAACATTTATCATGCAACTTAAGCTTAAGGCATTATTAAACTATGCTCAAGCGTAGATGTGCGAGTAAGTGAATCAACTCTTCCCTTAATCATTTTTTATAACTAATAGCGCTAGGCTAGCGTTTGACCACTTAACTTAATCTCTAACTTAACTTAACTTAACTTAATACTTAATCTCGCCTGGTGGTAAGCAATGACGTGGTGAAGATGGTGAACACGCTGGAATGGTCTGACTCTCAAGGTTTGTGTGCTGCCAGAACATCGTAAAGTTATTACGGCAGATTCTCTTCTTGATGGTGGTAAGCTACGCTTTGGTAACAAGACAGGCGGAACATCGATATAATACTCCTACCACCTGATTAAAAATTGCGTATTAATGAGGCCAATTGATTCGGAAATTGCGTTTTATTCATGCTAAGGCCGGTAATACACAATGACATTTGAGCTCCAATTCGCTCTTGGCTCGAAGTGGAGCTATTTGAGTGGTTAACTTGGCACTGTTTAACCAATTAAATGGCTTCATTCCTTGATAAGAGAGGATCTATAATACGAATTTTAGAGTTCACCGTTGTTTCAACAAGAACTTTTTCAAGCGACCGGTATCAAAGAGTCTCAGCGTCAAGTTTGAATGTTTCTTTTGTTTCTAGGGCGATGCGCCATTCCCTTTCAAGACGGAGAATGATCAGGACAGCGTGACATACAAGGAGTCCCGGTCAAACTCCACCAACACGGTGGTAGTCACCGCACAGGTCCACCACCCCAACCAGGAGGTCAATCTGGAACAGGTAAAAACCACTATTATATTATTTCTGAGAAAAACAATGAGTCCTATAGCAGCATCAGCTTAAAATAAGTGAAATACCTATTGTACACTAAAACACTAGATTGATATAAGTATCAAAGTATCAACGACGTTCAGTGTGTTGAAAGCAACACCCTTAGCGTTCTCAGGAAACGGTGGCTTTTATCTTTTACAAATCTACATATAAGATATTTTTCTTGCAGGTAGCTGAAGGTGAAATGGTAGAGAACAAGCTGGTAATACCAGACGAAATGATGCAATATCTTAACCAATCCATATTGGGAACCGACACGGTAGCACCAGCCAAAACTGACTCCACCCCACCTGAACCAGAGAAGACCAACGAAAAAGACACCACCAAAGACAACGAACAAACTAACAATTCCAATGACAAAATCAGTGACGTAGCGACCAGTGACGATTCCTTACTCAAAAATCTAGGTGCCATAGGAAGTGATCTCAATATAAGTGATATTCCAGTCGATTTAAGGTCCTTAGACGTTAGTATGTCGGGCAATAGCGGCTCCCTTTTAGGTGCGAAATCGCTCGACGATAGCAAAAACACTCCTCTTCAAGAACAAGTCATCCCTGAAGTTTCTAATGAGAAAGAGAAGGAGCCGAAGCCGGCAACGAGTGTGCCTACAAGTGTTTCGACGAATCCTCTCCAGTCTTTGCAAACGATGGCTGCTAATCAAACTGAACAATCAAACAGATTGAGAGTTAATCAAATGTCTCAAAAGCAGAATCCCAGTCCTAAAACTGTAGTCATGACGCAGAATATTCTCAGCCCGCAAACAATAGCACACACTATGTTGAGTCCTCAAAGTTTGCCTCACAGTGCCATGAGCCCTCAAAGCGTAATGAGTCCTCATAATATTCATCCGAACGTAATGAGTCCACCGAGCGTCTACAATGTCATGAGTCCACAAAGCGTCATGAGCGTCATGTCTCCTCAGCATAACGTGATGAGCCCACAGAGTATGCAGAGTTTGATGAGCCCTCAGATGCCTAATCAAATGATGAGTCCTCGGCACAACAACATCGGAAGTCCTATGTCACAAAACATGGCCAGTCCAATGGTCAACATGTCAAGTCCGATGACTCAAAACATGGCGAGTCCCATGCCCCAGAATATAGCAAGTCCGATGAGTCATGGTATGCCTAGTCCAATGCATCCTGGACTGCAAAGCCCAATGGCACAAGGAATGGCCAGCCCCATGATTCAAAACATGAACAACATAAGCAACAGTCCTCAAGCAAACCAAAATCAGATGATGAACATGAATCAGAATCAAATGATAAACGCTCCACAGATGTCTGCACCGCCTAATTACATGAACCGACCAAACTGCAACACGAAAATGCCAAACAGGAACAACATGCCGAATCAATACCACAATCAGAATTTCAATCTGGCTCCTCCGTACCCAATTCAAAACCAACAGAATATGAATATGAGGCCAAACATGCAGCAGCAACAGTATCAAATGATGCAACAGTACAATCAAAACCAGATGCCAATGCATCCGATGCAAGCACAAAACATTATGTACAACCAGCAACAGATGATGAACTACCCTCAACCTAACTACCAAAATAACCAAATGAACCAGATGCAAATGTCCAGATCATCAGTGATGAGTGTGGATAATAGCGGGAACATGAGTCGAGGGACGTTAAATAACTACTGCGAGCAGCAGAACCAATGTCCTCCAATGCCCCCACCTCAATACAGCCAACACATGCAATATCCTCAACCTCCACCTTACAACTCCGTAGTAAACGCTGCTAACGTCATGGGTCCGCCTCCACCTAAAAACAACCATCAATACAACCAAGGAATGATGAACAACAACCAATATTACAATCACCAGCGTCCTTACAACCAGTGGGACTATCCCGGCAACCAATTTAACAAACACAACATGCAGAAGTCTGTCCAAAATTCTGTAAACATGTCAACTGAAAGTCAGAAGCCGAACGGTGCGCGAGGTTCGATTAATTGTCAGATAAAGGGAGAACAGACTGACTGCAGCATGAATAGTTTGCGCAGTCAAAATCAAAATAACCAGGGAATTCAAGCAGATGTCCAAGTTTGGGACATATCTCAGTCTCAAATTGAAGCTTCAAACGGCAGGAAGAAAAATCAGAACACGAACAATAACAATAATAACACTAACAGTACGATGCGTCAGGATACGTATCAAAGAACTTTAGAGTACGTAGAGAATTGCGAGAACTGGAAGAGTTCTGAAATGGTATCCAGCAGTACTCACCCATTACAGGGAGGCGACAATATGGTTGTGAATGATCTGCAGACCTCTCTATCTTCGTTTTATGAAGAGAACCAATACCTACAGATGATACAGTGATTATTATGGTTTTATAAGTACATTTTACGATCATTTTTGTAGTGAATTTTCTATGTGCCGTATCCGAACAAGTCAAGATAAATGTCATGGTAATTATTTTACTTGTTCCTCTAGGCGGCCAATCGGCTCAACCGTTTTTTTGTACATGTGTAGTTTGAAAGATAAGAACATTTTAAATATAAGGTAAGGTAAACTTGATGTTTTTAAATGAGACATTGATAAAAAGTAGAGTCATGCAATGATAGAATCTCAAAAAAGTACTGTAGCATAAATAATTAAGATTACTTTTTTAAGAATTTTAATTTTACAATGTAACTAAAACTACTAATTTTAAAATATCTGACTCGATGGTGCATAGAAACGAAGGTTGTAAAGAAATCTCTTACGGAGACTGATTATTTTTAAATATATTTTTAGTAACATAGATAAACAAAATTTAAGTACACTAGTAGAAAACAGTTTGTAAAAGACAAGAAAAATCATTGTAAATAGTTAAATAGTCTTCCATTTAGTTAAGATCACCTATTTACATTTAACGCATTTATAATGTAAAAATATACATAGGTACATAAGTATAAATGTACATAACTTTTCGCTTACGATACAGGTTGTAATGTGCCTTTTATTCCTCCTAAAAATTGTTAATAACTATTACAACTAATGACTAGCTATAATTTATACTAAGTTAAGGTATAAGATCTATTTTTGAGATTATTAGATAAACGAAATGGTTGTACAAAAGTAGATACATTTTTCTAATACTATTTTCAATGTTGTTAAAGTTTCAATGTAATTTTCATGTTTTTACGTTTCGATAAATGCAATAAAATTTTCATGTCATCGAATCTCTTTAGAAGTAATTTTCACACTGAGATTATTAGTCTTAAGTCTTTGTTAATGTTTTATTTAATTGATTAATAATAAATTAAATATAGTTGAAGCAATGGACGCACAAAAAGAACAAAATAATTGTATTCCTCAATAAATTATTGTTTATAACTGTTTTAATGAACATCTCGAACTGTGACGATAGTTTAACGAAATTATTCATTAAATTTTTCTTATTAAATCATGGTATTATTATTTCAACTTTCCACTTGTAATTATTTATTATATCTAGCAAGCATAAGGTCCGAGGCCATCGCTACCGATACTATAAATGCTAGTAAATCTGTTTATTACCCGACAACAGGAGGGTTATGTATTTGACCGGTATGTATCTGTTCCCTTATGCATACTATTATTATTAAAACCTTTGTTACTCTGTTCACTCTGTCTGTTTGTTACCTGATCATGCCTAAACGGAAGATCCAATCTTACTGATATTTAACAAGGAGATATCTTATAGCATGAGGATGACCCTCATACATGGGCTACTAAATTCTTGATGTACGTGAACGAAGTCGCGGGTGTCAGCTAGTAACTTATAAGCTTCTTATCATAACTTTAAGCTTTCGCAATTTAAACACATAGTTATAAATATTAAAATATGGGACTTATCACGCTTAAAACATTAATGTTTATTTAACTCGACGTTTCGACCAAATTGCATTGATCGTAGCTACGAATCGCGATATGACAAATAAGGTATTGTTGGAATAGTCTCGATTGTCCGCTGGGCTATGTGATATCACATTAAATTGAATATGGCACCCTCGATAAGAAAGAAAGGAATAAACTAAAAAAATTATGATGCCGTGTTCGGTATCAAATATTTTTGTAAGCTGTTACTTGCGGCTTTACTTACATGCGCCCGATAATTAGGAATATTTTCTAAAATAAGAGCGTGATTTATTAGTTGTCGGATTTTAGTTTTATGTTCGACGTGTATGTATTTTTGACCTTACTTTTATACATGTTTGGCTTCACGATTAAACGGTTTGATCTGATGATTCAGTGCCAGAAATGTAAGTACCAGGAACTGAACACATTGTTGAAATCTTGATTGCTTGAAAGCATGGCTTTCAAGCAATCAAGATTTCAAGCTGTCTTCAGACAGCTTGAAAACGGAAAAGCTCAAAGAAAGGAAAGAGATACAAGAATTATTTTTTTGGGCAAATGGGGTAGAAATAACTTCGAGAAAGAAGCTCGCAGTAGGATACAGCTAAGATGCAACTCGCATTTGGAAAGCTTTGTCATTTTCAGTCCCCACAAAACCTGAAGACGAAAGTCTTTAGCTAGTGCGTGCTACTGGCGCGATATTTATAAGTGATAATTGTGATAATTATCACTCGAACTTCTTCTTCTTCAAACTTCGTACTCTGGCCACAGGTGAGGCCTATGTCCAGCAGTGGATATATATGATGATGATGATGATGATGATGATGATGATAATGATCCAGCTGGCAAGAGTTGAATAGCTGAGGATCGTGTTCAGTAGAGTACAGTACAGTACAGAGTACAGTTCAAAATGTCAAATATCTTCATATCATCTGTGTAACTTGAGGACGGCTGAATAAATGATATTTAATTCTTTCTTTTTAACCGACTTCAAAAAAGGAGGAGGTTTCTCAATTCGACCGTATATATGTTTTTTTTTTATGTTTGGATAACTTCGTCGTAGAAACATCTATCGGGTCTAAAAATCGGTATATAATCGGTTGATAAATCGGGTCATAAGACCCGATTTTGATTATTCTTTTATTTTTGAAAAGGAGATATCCCAAGTATAGTACCATGGTAATTTCACCGAGGTCTGATAAGTATCTCTAAAGATATGGAGATAAACACCTCAAACTTGGTACTGAAAATTAATAGCGTGGCATTTGAAGTCACTTCTTTTAGTTTTTTAAACGATCGTATTATATTCTAAACATGTCTACAGAATCACCAAGCCTTCTAGCATAGTCCCTTTCAAAGTTAGTTTAGATATTATTAAGAAAAATCTGGCCATAGACCTTCTGAGAACCAGACTCAGCTACCATATAAGAAAACCCAACGAAATACCTAAATGACAATGATTCTCAAAGATCAGCTCAAGCCGCCTCAATCCGTCTAGAATAGCGTAACCGAAATAACCACCCTGCTAGTTTACATTCCTCACTGTTACGTCACCACCTCACATCAAAATAGACGATTTATTTTAGGCATCGTTGCCAGCAGACGAATTTAATAAAAATTGTGTATGAAAAAAGTATTCTAAAAGATCCAACGCATATGTTTGCTCGTTATATTATCGCCATTTCCATTGGATGTGGAAATTCTAGGGAAACTAGGACAGAATTAGTGCGTAAGTGAGCTCTACAGTTGTCACATCTACTAGTAGTACGTATCTACGACAAATGTATGGGAACTCATTGTTTAATTTAAATTATTGAAATTTAAAAACAAATTAGTTCCCATACATAGATTATATCCACCTGATCTGGCGTTAAATTTTGCATTCACTATTAAAAATAATTAAGATAGTTTAAAAACTAAAACAACCGACTTGATAGACCCGCGAGACAATTTCAGTAGCAAGTTTGAGACGTTTATCGTCATATCTCTGGAGATACTTATCAGATCTCTATGAAATTACAATGGGACCTCATAAATATACCACCTGAGAAACGTACCCTACCGATTACAAAAAGAGTCATTCGAATCGGTTCACAATTGACAGAGTAATCGCGTATCATACACACAAAAAAAAACATACAGACGAATTGAGAACCTCCTCCTTCTTTTTGGAAGTTGGTTGAAAAATAAAAATAATAATAAAATCCTTCCAAATCGCTAGAGGTTCTCAATTCATCTGTATGTGTATTTTTGTATGTTTATTACGCGATTACTCCGCGAATTGTGAACCTTCGAATGATTATTTTTTCATTAGTAGAGTACATATCCAAGGTGGACCCATTATACAACTCATTGAGAATTGATGAGTATCTCCAGAGATATGGCGATGCATATCTCACGCTTTCGCTCACGCTTACGCTTTCTGCCATCGATATACTTCACTAGCGACACAGGCATTGAACCGGCGGGCCTGAGTACTACTCTGCGACAGATTTTCAGAACTTTTTTAGACAAGCTTTGTTAGAAAGATCGCTCTCCTTCTACCTAGAGTCCATTCTCCACGTATAGGTCTTTAAAAATGACATTGAAATTCCTAAAATCATTTTTTCTTAAAGTCAATAATTTGAAAGATAGTCGCGTCGCGTCTAATGTGGTAAAATGTGTGTCCCTCCCCCCCTCTAACTTTTAAAGTATGGGAGTGAAAAATCTAAAAATATATATGCTGTAGATCTCAATAAAAAGTAACAACGAAAATTGGTTTGAACGAGATATAGTCAGCAGTTTTTGAGATATAGTGACCGCAAAGATAACTTTGTTTTTCATACAAACACTATGGAAAACAAAGTTAATTTTATAGTTGCGAAAAATCATAGTTATAGAATACTTGGTAAAATTTGTGTCCCCCCCCCCCCTCTCTCTAACTTTTAAAGTATGAGAGTGAAAAATCTAAAAAAAATATATGCTGTAGATCTCAATAAAAACTAACAACGAAAATTGGTTTTATACAGTCTCGTAGTACGCACTCATAGGGTTCCGTAACACAGTAGTGTAGCGCGAGTCCGACTTGCACTTGGCCAGTTTATTATTTAGTTTGTTTTTGTTTAATACAACAGTTGCTTTCTTTCATGAAAATCCGTTCAGCCGTTTTAAGACTATGATCTTTTTTCTGGAATCTGCAGAATACTCAACTCCTAACCAACTTACAGCAGAGTTGTTGTAGTTGGGCTCAACGAATAGGAAATACATAGATCAGTCAGGGGTGCTTTTTTTTAAATTCAAGTGTTATTAAAATAGTGTCACATCTACTGAACACTCTGAACACTCTTCTCATTTGTATACAATTCTCTTCTTTCTGACACCTCAATCACTATATCTCGCGTTACACAATCGACGACTCACAACTATCGTTGCACTTACACTTATTTTTTAGTATACACTTACGATTCCACAACTTTACTTAACTCCATAACCTATAATAAACTTAATTGACTTTAGTAAAACTCGGAATTCACTATATTCCGCATTCTATATGCACGAAATGACAAATTACTAAATAATTATTATAATTCTGTGAATAAAATTAACTTATCCTGCTGTATCTTACAATTCAAGGGATTGTTTTCTTTGTATTTTGCTTTTGTTAATATTTATAACATAACTAAGTTATGTAAAACCATGTTTAAAATAGTATTAAGCATGCACTTAGTTAATAATCTAATCCAAAACACACACACACACAGACACAGGGATTCCCTAATGTGAGACTCAGAGCTCATATGATGCTGTTTTACCATAAGCTATTTATAAACTCTGTTTCTGATGAGCTAAGTTTTGCAAATACATTTATTTATTATTATTTATTTATTAATTAATTAAAATAATGTATAAGACTAAGATATTGAGTCTGTGGAGTGTTGAGCAGTTCTGTCTATCAACAAAAAAAGACGGATAACGCTTTGAGAAATAAAATTTTAAAATAAAGCATTGGTTGGTAGTGATTATGCAGGCACCACTAATTTCCTTCAGAGCATTCGTGTTTTTGTAAGAGATTGTTTGAGCCTGCAATGACGCGATACTTCAGCCCAAACCAGCCATGATTTGACATTTCGCAGGCCTTTCGCTACATATAGCCTCTATTTGTGGATTCATAGGCAATAATAGTCCTCATTGGAGAGGACTATGTCAATTTGGCCACGGACACAGTTTGGTTGATGTCGTTAAAATTTAAATGGGTCCACCTGGGAGGAACCCTTTAAAACAAAAGAAGAATTTTGCAAATTGATTCAGGCATCTTCGAGTAATCGATGAACATACATAAACGAATTGAGAACCAAACAAAAGCGAACACTCTAGGTGCGCCAAGAAAAACCGTCAAACAACAAGAGCAGTCCTTCAACTATTAAAATACAAGCAAAAACAAGAAAGCTAATTGTCCGTAGAAACAACTCAACAAAAATTTCATCATATGTCTAATGAGTGGACCGCACCTGTCCAACCTCTAGTTATTTATAGTACAGACAGAAATACATTGGCCAATTAATAGTACGACAAACAAAGATATGGGTTTGGCAGTGGTAGGCTTCAGCGATATAACTTTGGCGGATTTTATTCTGCGGATTGGAGGTCATCTGGCAGAAAGCCTGAGCGTGAGAAATTCAATTTCACTTGTTCTTGCCACACGAATCTCACAAATTCAGATTATAGTTGTGCGTTTGGATTACGGGTGTTATGTGCGAGGAATGTGCCCTTGGTCTTGAGGTTCAAATACTAGCGCGGGTGCTTGTCCAGGGGTGGTAGGATCAAATTATATAGATGTTGTATGATGTGATGATATGATTCCATTTACCTTTCAGTGTGATATGTTCAGTATCTCTAAAGATATGGAGATGAACACCTCAAACTTGGTACTGACTAGCGTGGCATTTGAAGTTTGCTCTTTTAGTTTTTTAACGATCTTAAATTATTTATTTATTTAAAAAAAAACATTTCGGTTTAGGAACATCGAAAAGTGTGGATGAAGATGAACGTACGATGTGTGATTGTAAATGGAGTGAATCCGAAAAAGCGAATAGATCTAATCTAATATAAGAAAATGACTTAATGCACCGACCCTAGGTTTTAAGGGTAGGGGTAGAGGGTTTAGGAACCAGAAAATGGTGACAATGGTGCAACACGAATATACTCGTAAGTAGCAATATATTGCTCCAACCGGCTGTCCCGTAACAGATAGAATTCAAAGGAAGGAAGGGCAAATAAAATGCCTACATTACCTACCTAAATAAACCAGGAGTGCGGTCATTCATAAATGTGACGAGTTTTTATGAACCGGAATCATAAACACTTACGCATCATTAAATTTAATGTTACAAGGAAATAAGACGTTGGGATATTAAAATCTTGTTTTTAGATGTTCCTGTGAGAAATGCCATGATGTGTTGCTATAGTTGCAATTTCAAGGATAAAGAGTTAAATTTAATTTAGGATGAAATATAGTAAACTGATTCGTTTAAGCGTGCATTTTATAGAATTAACGCTGTTGAATGAGTTGAATAGGCAATTTGAGCCATTGAGAATTAATGATCATTGAAGTAAATGAATTCTTGAGTGGAGACCGCGGATCAAAAGACCAAGTGTGACCCTCTGCTATGTGGCAGCAGCAGTGATATTTGTAAATGAGTATTAAGTAGCCGAGGATCTCAATGTGATTTATATTTAGAAACACAAGATGTGGTAGTACTTCACGCTCTACTGCAAAATGTAACCAACAAAGTACACTAAAACCGAGTACCGTCAAACGAAGAATGATGAGATTCATCTGTAACTAACTGTGCCCTGCGGCTGCTACTTTCATTTATTTAAAACTTTTCTTTCATAAAAACCTTGTCCTGACAATTACAAAAACAACAAAAACGAATTAAAACGGGTGGACTTACACCCGTTCTCAAGTTACGGCGTGACCAAGACAAATAGGGATACATGTTTTTATATAGATAGATAAGAGTCGTAAAATCTCGGGTAATGTAGATCTCAATAGGCGGTGATAACCATTTACAATCAGGAAGACCGCTTCTTCACAACAATAATATTATTAAAAAAGATTTAAAGAAGTCCTGTAATCCCATAAAGTAAGGCTTCGACTTCTACTCGCCTTGTTCAATTAATAAGTTTCAAATAATTTTATTTGATCTCTGATTTTTATGATGTTGAGAAAATGATTTAATAATGATTATATGAAAAAGCCTTCGAAATAAATATTATCCATTACTAGTGGTGGTGTAGTGGTAGGTCTTCTGCTAGTCCGCCTGGGGTGGTACCGCCACTTTATCAGTTATTCGGTCGTATAATAGAAATCTTTATGTCTCATGGGAACAGGTGCAGTGCAGTAGCGTGCAAAATTCTGTCAAATCAGAATTTTGCATGCTCTTGTATCTGTCATGTCATGGTAGACGTCATCGCTTACCACTAGGCGAGCGTCATGCTTGTCCTGTTACCTTTTATCATAAAAAATACGACATTTATATTACTGAAAAATATGTTTTAGAGATTAATTTCACTTATAAAATGAGTTCGTAAACATAAGAATGAATAAGAAGATTGCATAATATCGCTAATATAATGTATAATATCCGGCAGAACACCTGGTTTCTTGGCATTCAACCCGCAAAAATACATAAAAATGACGAACAAGCTTCACCAGTATATAAATTTAGAGAGAAAACACACTTTTAATCCCAGATTTTTACCGTGGCATTTCATTGTATTCGAAAACCCAACAATATTTTTTCCTTATAGTCCAGGAATCCGATATCAAGTAGCACAAATTTACAGCCATAATGTACCATCATTTTATACTGTATCATTTTTCCATCCACAAACCATAGATAAGCAAAAGTTGTAAAGGGCCTCTTGATGTTGATCGCTTTGGTTACATCGACTACATACCCTTCAAACGACTGGGCGTGTACGACCCGAGAAATGTTATCAATAAAAAGACATAATATTTATTGTCGTTATATTAAACGAAGCTATTTAAGCACTTATATATGACTGACTATGTATTGAAATTACCTACATACATTGCGATCATGATCATATCTAGCAACAGCTAGTCCTTAACCTTTTTCATTCACGCCTTAACATTAAGCAAATGAATAGCTGATTCCGGTCATTTTTCTATAAAAATAATTGCCGACTTTATTGCCCAACAATAATCGAAGTCTACACTGAAAATATGCACTTCCTGTAACCGCTAACGACGTAAAATGTTCAGAAGCGTGCCAAGTACCTCATTTTCTTATCAACGTATTTAGTAGCTTTGAAGCATATGGCTGCGGTCACTATGTGGGGTCCCCATACAAGAAACGTGTTCTTTTCGGCATTTTTTCTTGAATTTATGAACCATTATAAAAAGAGACTTGAAATCTTCATAAAGTATGTACTACTATGGCAGCTATACAAAAAAAAACTAAAAACAGAAATAAGGTAAAAATAAAAGGAGGTCCCCATACAAGAAACGTGTTTTTTTAAAATGCGTTTTATGCTCGATCTTACAAACCGTAATAGATGAGGCTTGAAATTTGCTTAGTGCGTATTATAATGGTTGCTATAACATATAATAAAAACTAAATTTAATAAAAAATTAAAGGTCCCCATACAAAAATCTTATTTTTCCTGCAAATTGTGTTCAATCGGAACCCTACGTGAGCGATTCCGACTCGCACTTGGCCAGAATATTTATTTATTTATACCTGACGCAGACAAGCTTTTGACTCACCCGATGTTATGTGATGATGTGGTCTAAGCAGAAAAGTGCTTGTCTTGAAATGAAAGACGGCGGTCAGGCGGTGAGAGTTGAACTTAAGTCAATTGACTTCCACTACTTGCTCTATTTGAATAGATAGAGCAATCGTCCAAACCTGTCTTCCAAGCTGGTTAGCATGGAACAACATGCCGGAACCACTACCAGTAGTGGTCACCATTTAAAGCAGCGCCACCCAAAGATCACTGCAGTACTTAAGGTACCTACAACTACCTTACTGCCCAGTAAGGTAGCATTTATCATAGATATTTTTTTTTATAACTTTTATAAAAATAATTTTAGATCGTTTATAAAACTAAAAGAAATGATTTGAAATGCCACGCTAGTCAACTTCAGACCACCTAGGAGAACCTTTCAAATAAAAGAAGAATTTTATAAATCGGTCTAGGCACCTTTGAGTAATCAGGGAACATTGGAAAGAAGAAGAACGGAGAAAGGGGAATTGAGAACTTCCTCCTTTTTTTAAGTGTTGTATTAACCACATACTATGTATAATAGATATAGAGAAATCCTTCTGCTGGCAATATTAATAATTATATATTATGGTAGATGCCATCGAACGAGTTAGATCGTACCAAATACCAGGAACAAAATCACAAAATCTTTGAATTGCTACTAACATTTTCCTTAGACAATTCTACAGTCTCATGCATTGCCATTCCATTATCTACATATGTACATATGTAGTATGATCAATCAGTAATTTATTTAAAAAATGTATGGGTTACGCACACGCATATTCTGAACGCAACCCTAGAGCTCCCGCTAAAATATTATTAGAATCCGCCGATGGATTTATACATTTTACGGGATTGCATATAATTATTTTAGAAAAATGCCAATGGATTGCTCAGTATTTGCCAACAAATACTGTAATATTAAGTAGCAAATTATTATATTTCTTTAAGAACAATAGCGCACTAGCGGTCAGGTCGCCGCGACCTGACCGCTAGTGATGCGCTATTTTGTAGTGGTAGGACTTCTGCTAGTCCGCCTGAGACGGTACCACCACCACATTGCCAATTAATTTTCAGCCGTGAAATACTATTGTTTTTCGGTTGAAATGGCAAGGTGTCCAGTGAAGTTACAGGGCATGTGAGACTCAACATCTTCATGTCTCAAGGTAACAGGCGCAGTGTAGAGACATGCAAAATTCTGGCAGTTCAGAATTTTGCATGCCACTGTATCTGTTATAGGTCAGGCGGACGTCACTGCCTACCATCAGGCGAGCGTCGTGCATGTCCTGTTAACTTTTACCAAAAATAAAAATTGCTTTAAGACATCTGTTACATACAATTTTATATTTTTGTACATTATTATACTAACAAGACCATACATATTACGAGACCCTGATAATTTTATTTCAGTGAATCCTATAGTAATTGATATTCCACCTGCATGATATACTATTTCTTATTTGCATATATACATATATTACATTTTTTTGCCAATTTTCACAGTTCAAAATCTACCAATGCATAATTGGTTAAAATGCAATCTAGAAGTTTCATCGCTCTAGTGGGAGTCTATAGCTAAGTTGGTTAAAGCACTTGGGCGTCTAACGCAGGAGGCACGGGTTAAATCCCGCTGGACGGAGAAATTTAGTAGAAAAGTGTGTACTTTTTTATGCGCTATTAATTTAATTTTCATTGTGAAATCGGTAAAACCTTTCTTAGCTGGTCTGTAAGGAATGTAAAAGAAGACCTGCATCCGCAGTGTCTTTTCCAGTATGATTTTGAAGTGTTCGTCAGTATAAAATTAAAAATCCTTTCACATATTACTGATTTTTATTCACTTTTACAGAATAACCTGGAGTTTACATTAACTGACTGATATGACACACTAAAGAAGCAATAAACAGGGAGCAAATATAACAGCGCATAATGCCGCTGCAGACACAACTTTAATTTGGTTCTGTCCGTCATTAATTTTCCAATATGCTTCGAGTTTCCTCAGTCTACCCACATTATAGTGTAATCTTTCATATTCTTTCAATTGCTTCACGAAACCCGAATTAGGGCGGATGAAATTCCGTTTATATTTTACATAACGATATGCTTCGTCGTAAGTCATTTTGTACTTGTCCATGATGAAAGCAATGACTATTGTAGAAGAACGGGAAACGCCAAGATGGCAATGCACGATGACATGACCACCGTTTTTTATAGCATCAGTTATAAACGAATTAGTGAGTGAGAAAAATGGTAGCAGTTGCATTTCTGGACTATCAGAAGCTTTGATATAAAGTGAGATGATCTTGGTGCCTGAGAAGGTAGACTTTGGAAGAGGTTTGTTTTGTACGGTTAGTATATGCGTTATTTGTAGTTTTTGTTGCACCGCAATGTCCATAGCCGCTGTCTCATTGCTTAGGTAGAGCCCTGGGTGAAGAAAATACAATGTTCTTTATAAAGTCAGAACCTTAAGTTTTACTCCCTGTTTTTTTCGGTGTGGAGTTAAGTTTATAGCAAGCACATTTTGTCGTTAAATAACCTGCCAGTTTATTTTATTCCTAATTATAATAATGGAATTAACATTGCAATGCATGAGTTTTTTTTAAATTTGGTTCAAGGACATTTAGCTACATAATAAACTCGATGACTTATAGTTAATGCACTTTATTTCTTTTAAAACTTTCACTTGTTTATCCTAACAGAACACTTTTTAAATTAGTACTACAACGGGCACTAGTATGCCGACGAGAACAGCGGCCGCAGATGCGATTTTATACTTTTGCTTCCTCGCATTTACGTGCATATAGGCTTCCAGTTTTTGGAAACCATTCACGTCGTAGTTGAGTTCGTGGAACTTATTCAACTGTGATACGAACCCTGGATTAGGGTTAATGAACTGCCTCTTCTGTCTTACGTATTCATACGCTTGATCGTAGCCTATTTTGTACTTTTCCATTAGGTAAGCGATAACCATAGTGGCTGATCGAGATACTCCAAAGTGGCAGTGAACGAGTACGTTGCCGTTTTTTATCCCATCTCTTATAAATGCGTTGGTCATCGGAAAGAATGGCAGGAGATTTGTCTGAGGAAGATCTAGGGCTTTTATGAACAAAGTTTTGACATTTAAGTCCTCAAATGTAGACTTCGGCAGTCTTCGTGCCTCGATGGTGAGAATATGAGTGATGTTAAGTCGTCTAAGCACCGATGGGTCCCTCGCGGCAGTTGCATTGCTCAGGTAGAGTCCTGAATAAAAAAAAAACAGATTTAACTGAAGGTAACAGTTTAACATCACTCAGTTTTTGAGACATTTTAGGAAGTAAAATTGTCTTTGGATTTTGAGAAGCCTTAGCCGTGTGTGTGTGTACCTCTTAAAATTCGCGTTTTCATCTAGTGCTTGTATACGTACATGTTTATTGTGATTAGAGAATTTTATAATCATTATTTCGATGAAGGTCTACTGATCTTTAGGTTCTTTCTACTTCTGCTTTCTACTTATTGTAATAAGTAAAAAATAGAAAAAAATATCACACACATTTATTAACAACTGAACTTAAGTTAAACTGAACAGTGAACACTGAATACATATTAATTTTTAACCGAAAAGTACTAGAACAATTAGATTCACATTTCACAAATAAATCTCAGTGATGACCAGAAGAAGCACCTTTACACAAAAGATATTTCAAAACTTTTAGAAACAAACAATTATGACACAAGGAACCAGTATTCCAACCAAAATCGCCGCAAAAGACATTACAAACTTGGATCTTTGTTTTTTCTTAAACGTGATAAGATGAGCCTCCAATTTGTATGAGTATGGTACGATATAGTTCAGTCGTTGATATTCTTGTAGTTGGGCTATGAAATTAGAATTAGGATTAATGTAACTCCTTCTTCTTTTGACTAAGGCATATGCCTGTTCTAAAGTCAATTTGTAATGCTGCATAATATACGCAATAGCAATCGTAGGAGATGACGACACTCCATACTGACAGTGGGCTAAGACGTTTCCGTTGTATCTTCCTTCATGAATAAATATGTTTGCCATTGTAAAGTAGCGAAGAAGATCAGTTTGATGGTTATTGGCAGCCTTAATGAAGAGGTACTTTATATTGGAACCAGTGAAAGTGGAGTTCGGCAGCTTGTGTGTATTAATGGTGAGTATATAATTAATGCCAAGGTGTTTGAGCACAGATCTGTCCCTCGCCGCTTTAGCATTGCTTACATATAGGCCTGGGTAACAGAGAGGAAATTTCTTAATTCAATCAATATTATGTTCAAGCTCACATGCGTCCACTGCTAGCTATAGGTATCTCAAGATAATAACATTAATGGCTGTCTCATTCCAATAATTTAACATCCTCTTTGCGAGTCATCGTTGCTGGTCACAGGGTGGCAGTGGTTTGAGAAATCGCGTTCTCTATTCCAATACCAAGCTACTCCAATATGTATGCGTCCAGGCGGTAATATAGCATATTGTCGGTTTATCTAATGTATGCGTTCAGTCACGCCCCGGAATTGATTTTCTGGTGGATGACTTAGTTCCCGATTCAAAAATTTAATTACGGAATAATAATACCAATATATACTTATCAATCAGTATGGAAACTGATAGAGTTGATACAATATTTCATATCATAAAGCACTATAGTTTGACCGAAACCCCTGCACTGCGCTTAGGTATGTGTGCGGCAAGACGGGGGGTCAACGCAGGCCGCGCCGCTCTGTCATTCCACCCAGCCCTGCGACATTGGTGGTGTTAGGGAGCACAAATACGACCTCGGTGCTCCCAGCCAAAGTCACCTGCTCGTGATGCATCCTGCTGACCAACAGACGGGGCTCTGGCGACCGACAAATGGCTGTATAACCATTTCATATCTATGACGTAGCTAAATTCTACAGGCCGGTGACGGGCAGCAGCGTCACCGGTGCGAGAAGCTACGTCCTGCGATCGCCAACCCGCCTGCCCAGCGTGGCGATTAGGGCATATCCCTCCCAAGGGATGCAAGAAGTATGAAAGGTCACAATATGCCGCGGCCCCCAGTTTCCGGCCGCCATGCTATTCCTGACCACGGCAGCGGTTACGGTAACGGTATGGCAGGGGGTGCTAAGAATCCCCGGGTTACGGTAGGCCGCCAAAACAAACTGACCCTCGCAACGTTCAATGGACGCACGATTCGGCTGGACGATCATCTGGCGCAGCTGGAAGAGGAGCCGAAACACATAAGATGGCACATCCTGGGGCTATGCGAAGTCCGAAGATAGGGAGAGGACACCATATCCTTAGAATTAGGCCATCTAATGTACTACAGAGAACGAGATCAGCCATCCCAAGGCGGCGTCGGGTTTCTGGTCAACAAGGTTTCTCAGCGACAACGATGTAGAAATCTCCAGTGTGTCGACCAGGGTAGCGCACCTCATAATTAAGTTAACCCAGAGGTACAGCCTCAAGGTTATCCAGGTCTACGCACCGACGCGACCTCGGCACACTTGGATGATGAGGTGGAGAGCATGTATGAAGATATCTCCAGAGCTTTACACACCACCTCCAAGGCTCACTACAACGTTGTCATGGGAGACTTTAACGCCAAAGTGTGAATACATACTTGCAGTGAATCGACAATAGGACCATACGGATTTGGGAGTAGGAATCACAGGGCGCAAATGCTAGTCAATTTCCTGGAGAGGGAGGGGCTTTTCTTGATGAACTCGTTCTTCAAGAAACAGCGCCAAAGGAAGTGGACGTGGCAAAGACGCTGTGAGTCAAAACGAGATAGACTACATAATTACGGACAAACGGCGCATATTCAGAGACGTCTCAGTGACCACTAGGTTTAATACTGGAAGTGATCACCGACTTGTACAAGGCTCTCTGGATATTGACTTTAAAGCCCAGAAATCCCGATTGATGAAGTCTACACTCCGACCGTACCTACTCCAAACCGTTGTTGGGTCCGAAACATTCCAATTAAAATTGGAGAATCGATTCGCTGCTTTGGAAACCACAGATGACGTAGACCAGAAACTCGAAGAAGTGGTGGAAATCCTCAGAGATGAAGGGACGAAGTTTTGCAAGAGCAAGCGTACGGGCAAAAAGTCCAAACAATGCGCAACAAAACCATAAAGAAGCTGGTGAGACACGACCTCCGATCCTCTAACACGCTCTTGATAAAAATATCAATCGAGCAGAATCGGGGGCGAAGGTGTTTACGTAGCCTCTGAATAGAAGCCATCTCACATAGCTGACAACATCAACTGGACTAGTCGTCGCATCCAAGTCGGAGATTCTGTCGGAAGTTAAAGACTTCTACCGCAAGCTCTACGCATCACATGCTTCAAGGGCCGTACCCGATACTGAGGATTCTTGAGCCACCTTAACCCACCACTTCAGATATATACAGATATGCCCGAAATTAGCCGAGACGAGATCGTGATGGCCCTTGAACAGATCAAAAATGGAAAAGCCCTAGGAGAAGACGGAATCACAACCGACCTTTAAAAGCCGGGGGAGCTCCAGCAGTTCAACAGCTTCAACAGCTCTTTAATTCCGTTCTTTTCACTGAGATAACTCCACAGGCATGGAACAGAAGTATGACGGTTCTGTTTCACAAAAAAGGAGACAAAATCCTCTTGAAAAACTATCGCCCGATTTCACTTCTGAGTCATGTCTACAAGCTGTTTTCAAGGGTCATCACGAACCGTCTTGCGCGGAGAGTCAACGAGTTCCAACCTCCGAAGCAGGCCGGGTTTCGAAGCGGTTACGGCACCATAGACCACATCCACACGGTGCGTCGGCTTACAGAAGACCGAAGAGTACAATCGGCCCCTGTGCTTAGCATTTGTGGACTATGAGAAGACTCAATCGAAACCTGGTCCGTTCTGGAGTCCTTGCAGCGTTGCCAAGTCGACTTGCGATATATCAAAGTGTTGAGATGTCTGTATAATGCCGCAACGTTAACTGTACAAGTACAGAACCAGCGATCTAAACATGTCCACCTGCGTCGAGGAGTGAGACAGGAGGATGTCATATCCCCGAAACTGTTCACTAACGCCTTGGAGGATATGTTTAAGACGCTGGACTGGAAAGATTCTGGCATTAACATCAATGACAAGTACATCTCTCACTTACGATTCGCAGAAGACATCGTCATTATGGCAGAGACGCTGCAAGACCTGCAAAGGATGTTGAATGGCCCAGCTGATTCTTCTCGTCGCATCGGTCTCCGGAAGAATTTGGATAAAACCAAAGTCATGTACAACGAGCACGTTGTTCCGGAACCGATTGCCGTAGATGGAATTACACTCGAAATTGTCACTAAGTATGTTTACCTAGGGCAGACGCTCCAACTAGGTAAACACAACTTCGAGAAGGAAATCCAGTGAAAAATTCAGCTGGGCCGGGCAGCATTCGGTAAACTCCGTCGAGTCTTCTCGTCGCCTATACCGCAGTGTTTTAAGACAAAAGACTTTAACCAGTGCGTCGTACCTGTAATGACATACTGAGCCGAGACGTGGACACTCACAGTTCGACTAGTCCACCAGTTTAAAGTCGCTCAGCGAGCTATGGAGAGAGCTATGCTCGGTATTTCTCTGCGGGATCGAATCCGGAATGAAGTGATTCGCCAGAGAACTAAAGTCGACATAGCTCAATGGATTAGTAAACTGAAGTGGCAGTGGGCTGGTCATATCTGCCGCAGGACTGATAACCGTAGGGGTAGACTTGTCCTGGAAACCGCGAATCGGCAAACGTAGCGTAGGACGTCCTGTGACTAGGTGAGGCGACGACATTCGCAAAGCGGTGGGCAGTGACTGGAAAAGAAGAGCCGAAGACCGGGCTCAGTGGCGCATCTTGGGAGAGGCCTACGTCCAGCAGTGGACTGACACCGGCTGTTGATGATGATGATAATTGCGACATTGCATACATAATAAAATAACTCATAATTATGAACGTACTTTGTACCAACATTTCAAAAAACGTAACGTAGTAAAGTGATTCCGTACTCTGCATCGACGTCCTAAACGTCGATGGTACTCTGTGAGTCCGCCATCAACGCTTACGCTTCCCGTCCCCCGCCACGTCGCGCCTTCCTAAGGCGCGGTAAAGTGGTTACGGTCAAACTATAGATGTGCATTTTTTTCTAAGCAATTTCTATCTTCGAGTTTTGGCCACTGGCAATCCTCAACTTATCACTCAAACAACTCAACTGCTTTTACCAATTCAAACAAACAAAAAAAAGCAGCAGCAGCTAAAATTTACATCTTGCTAAAAATTATGTCAATTTTAATTTCTTCTTTGCGTAAACATTGTTCCCCATATGTAAAATGATATCTTTCTTTTGATCAAAAGCGCTGGTGGAAATATTTTAATTAAATTTTGTGGGTTATTGTCATACTTTGGAGACGCCTATGTCCAGCAGTGGACTGATATAGGCTGATTATAATGTTGATTATTATTTGCATATTAAAACCGGTTTCAAAAATATATTTATCTTAAGTAATTATACAAATTCTAGCTAGATATATATTTAATAATGATTGGCCGTAAAGCCATAGAGTTAACAGTTTCTACACTGGTAGAGTTAACAGCTGCACGTACTGAACCATCTCTATTTACATTGGTGTCTATGTCATGTCAAAGCATCATAGTCATATTTGGACAAGTATGAATTGGGCTTCATCTTGGCCCTTCTAGCAGCCCTAAGTGTTACTTAGTACACAAAGTAGTCTACGAGGTAACGCCGTTATCATACTGTGTTAAGATGAAATTTACGCTACCCCTAAGCAACCGAATTTTGGTTTAAATCATAAAGGCGTTCCACCACCATCTCACTTGTTAAGTATGGACGATAAGGGACGATGCGACTGAGATGGTTGCTCGCTAGGCCTAAAATGGGCACAGGTTCTCACAATAGTTACTTAACGCATGGACATTCTAAGTAGGCTAGGTACGCCCTGGCGTAGCGTTAAATACACGAGGTCAGGGCGTTATGGCGAACTGTTTGACAAATCCTTAGGCAAAGTGGCGCAAAGCCGTCTAAAAATGTTTAGACGGGATGAAACTAGAAGTATTTGCCTCGTATTGCTAGCCGCTTTTCTAAACCACTTTAGCTCAGCCCGGCTAGTGTGGATTTGCCTACTCAGGTGGCGGCTTTTAGGTTAAGTTCTATACTTAACCTAAAAGCCGCCACCTGAGTGCTGTACAAGTATCAGAGAGTAAACAGAGTTACAAACCTGGTATGATTTGACTATAACAAGACTGTGTACAGAGGTCAATCTTAGTGTAAAGCGCCTTCCTCGACCAGTTCTTAAAACCCGTGAAGGCGACAACATGGTTCGGGATACTCAGGAAGGCAACAATTAAAGAGCTGCCTAACATCACCGCTATCAAACCTCTGACACTTAGCATAATATAAATAAAGTTCACATTATTTCAGCAATTGTTGCATTTTGATGTCGTTGCATTATTAAGTAATTTTTTGGATTTTGTGATTGTGAAGGAAATAAATATTGTTGCGATTAAAATTGCGTTTCAGCTGACATTTTACTTCTTTGTTTGACGCTAGATTGATGACATTGTTTTCTTTGTTTTCATCTATCAATTTGCTTAGTAATACTTTTTGGTCGTGTTACTTATAAAGAGGAAAACTAGCTGACTCGCGCTGTTTTTCACCCCCGACAAAATAGAGGGGTGTAGTATAGTTTTATGTGTGTACTAGCTTCTGCCCGGGGCTTCACTCGCGTGGCCTACGGGAAAAAATACATTTTTGATTTCTGCAGAAACAAATATTATATGCGCTCTTTCTCTCTGCACTCTCTCTTAATAGAATATACAAACTGACAATATACCAAACAAATGCTGCTCTGTGAGCTTTCTACGGAGCGAAACATGTATAACCGACCATGTGAAAAGCAGCTCCCTAATTCCACCCCTGTTAAATTAAGAGTTTGGCCTTGAGATTTATTTATGATCATGGCAAAGCAGGCTTTACAAGAAACTGCACTCTTTTGAACTTGAAGGGTAGTTTGATAAAGTCGGGGTAGTCAAAGAATAGTTCTTTAAATTTATTTCATACAGAAACAAATGTGTCGGGGATGATTTTGGAAAAACTGTAATACACGTGTCTCCCAATTTTAATTGAAGAGTATGTGTACCAATTTTCGAGACAATCAACTGGGAGAATAAAAAGTTTTACATAAAATGTAACCTTCCATTAAACCCTCTTATGGGTGGAATTAGCTATTACTACCTATGAAGAAATTATAAGTCACTACTAATACTTCACAAAGAATACACTCTAAATGTTATGTCTCTAGGACCAGCGGTTTAGGCAGTGCATTGATATATCCGACAGTCATTCAGTCTCTAAAGAATAAAAAAAATCATAGAAAGTTCAACCCTCCATTTTACCCACTTAAAAGTGGAATTTAGAAAAAACTTTCTTAATGGATGATTACATTTTAAAAAGAAGACACCCTTCAAATGTCATGTGTCTAGGACTCTGCGTTAATATCTCAGTCAGTCAGTCATTCAGGACTTTGAATTTTATATTTATAGATTTGTGTATTTATGTATCTGTGTATTTGTGTATCTATGTATCTATCTATCTGAGTATCTTTGTGTGTGTGTGTCTGTCTGTGGCATCGTAGCGCCGAAACCTCGGAACAATGACTAAAGCATCATTGTTCCGAGGCCGAAACAGATGAGCCATTTTGATTTAGTTTTATTTTGTTTGATAGGTGGTTCTTAGCTTTGATTCGTAAAAATTTGTTCAGCCATTTTAAGACTAGACTAGACTTTTGGGCTCATTGGAATGGTCTACATGAACAGATTATACATAAATTAGTCGAGGTTGGTTTCAAATTTTGAATTTAAATAATACTTGCTGTGCGCCGCAGTTTTACCCGTGTACACATCGTTCCCATCGGAATATCGGGGTAAAAAGTATCCCATATGTTACCAGGGTCTAAGCATCTACAGCTCAATCGGTTAAGTAGTTTTAGCATAAAGAAGTAACAAACATACACACAAGCTTTCGCCTTTATAATATTAGTAGGATAGTAGGACTACAGTGTTCAAAAGAGTGCATATAGCTAAGCCGTGAGCGAACTCCTGGGTGTTCTATTTCATATAATTTAGCTTCTCTTATGTATAGGATGTTTTTAACGCTTAAAATAAGGTATGAGCTTTTTGCAAAGTATTAATCAGTAACCCAGCGATATCTTTTGGATGGTTATTGAACGCACAATATTGTAAGAAAATCTCACGTAAAAATGTTAAAATAACACAAATATGCCAACTGTTTGGCAAAAATAGCTAAGATTCATGACCTATAGTCCGTAATGTACGATCATTAGTATGTCATTTTGTGACTCACAGCACAAACATAATGCTGGTCTAATTATATCTGACTGTTCTGAGAAAACTTGCTTCGTTATTATCAGACGTCTGGAGGAAAATTCAAAACCAAGTTTTACGTTACCTTTTAACCTGACCACAGAAGAGCCACATTTGAAGGGTATGGTCTTTAGCAGTCTGTAAGTATCATAGAAATAGGAATATTATTCCTATTTCTATGGTAAGTATCATAGAAATAGGAATAATATTATCCCTATTTCTATGGTTAGGCCACGTTTAGGTAAAGTCGGTTCATGTAAGTTCCTGACAAATCCGATAGATGGCGTTGTACACCGTTAAAATACGTATGTGCTTGTCTGTTCCCAATTTGAACAAGTATAACACGTAAGTTCATAAAATAAAACGTGGCTACTGAAATATCACGCTCTAATTTTAGAAATTATTCCCCGTTAACGGGTGCATGCAAGCACATCTTCGTTCTTCATTGATACCCACATTCACTTTCTGCTGCACAGCTTTCTTTTGATACCCAACATGGCGTTATTCTTTTTTCAGTTCATAATTTATTTCCGTTAGTAGGCGCCACATTAAATTATTTTTTTATAAAACATCACATAGCCTATAAACAGCGTACGATCAAGATGCTTAGATACCTCACTTGTCGATTTATGATAAAGTGTTTAGAAGTTATGAGGGAACATATGAACATACTGTTACGTGCGTGGTGGTATAAAATTCCAATCCGATGAGATGAACGTTTATTTCCAATAAACACTAGGTTACACAATGTTCCACTGTAGTTGTCCAAATCGTCTTGCACAATTATCGAAAGTCCGTTAACACACACTGAGGTCGTTGGTTATTCACAATCACTGATTTCACTGTTCACAACACTAGTTCACTGATAACACTTTACAATCAATAGGTCGCTATCCGCGCTTAGTTGTTTACACTGTCTCGTCTAAAGAATGACTGACTTAACGCCGCGGTGCGACGCTTTATATATATATATATATATATATATATATATATATATTATATTATACATTAATTATATTATATATACATATATAGCACAATAATTAGCTAGATCTATATATATAATTAATATATATATATATATGTATATATATGTATATGTATATATATATATAATTAATATATATATATATATATATATATATATATATATACATATATAGCACAATAATTAGCTAGATCTTTCCAGCATCCAGTAGAAACAAAATGAAAGAGACCAAAACAAAGCAATAAAATCACAAACAATAGCACGGATTTCCATTGAAACATCTGATGTAAACAACTTTACAATACATGCTAATTTGATCTCTAATGCCTTAAGAATAAGGTTCAATCTGTGTACTTAATTACAAAACTAGGTACCTTGACCAGGGTCGAAATTCCAGGAAGGTTACTTTTATGACGGTCGGGTGTTTAGTCTATTTTTTTCCCACGAATGTTTCTCTAGAACGTTCTGGCGTAACATTATCCCCTTCTTAGTTATGATCGTCCCGATCATCATTTGTTCCATGGTATCGTGTAAGTCGATCGATGTGTACTACTCTCGGCTTTCCTCTCTGGCCTCGTTTAATGCGGTAGGTAACGTCGTTTATCTTCGTGATAATCTGGTATGGTCCTTCCCAATGAGCCTACAGCTTCGGACTTTTTCCTTTCCTTCGTAGTGGGTTGTGCAACCAGACGAGAGTTCCTTCTTCGAAACCTATCGTATTCGCTCTGCGATCGTACCGGGTATTCATTTTTTCACCAGTTTTTAAACTATTCTCTCGAACTATCCTGTGCACTTTATCCAGCTGACTACGAAGATCCCTGACATAGTTGGTTACAGGCTGCGGAGCATCTGGCGAGGAGCCAGTTATGGCGTCGATAGGAAGTCTTAGCTCGTGTCCAAAATTCACATTTGCAGGAGTCATACCAGTGCTGTCATGGGTAGCGGAACGGTATGACAACAAGAACAGAGGTTTGTACTGGTCCCAGTCTCGTTGATGTGCGTCTACGACTTTAGCCAGGTGATTCTCCAAAGTCTGGTTAAACCTCTCAACCATTCCGTCTGACTGTGGATGAGCTGCCATTGTCCGCGTCTTTTGGATCCCAAGGAGGGTGCACATTTCTTGAAAAAGAGCAGACTCAAAGTTCCTTCCTTGATCGGAATGCAGTTCCATCGGTACACCAAATTGACAAATCACTTCTTGCACCAACTTCTTTGCAACTGTCTTTGCTTCCTGGTTTGGTGTCGCGAAAACCTCGGGCCATTTACTAAAGTAATCTTGCACTACGATGATGTACTTGTGGCCTTCTTCAGTCTCGGGAAAAGGCCCGGCAACATCCACGGCAATGCGTTCCTATGGTGCTCCAACGTTGAACAATTTTAGTTGTGCTTTTCTTCTTGTCTTCGGTCCTTTTACTGATGCGCACGCGGTGCACTTCCTGCACCAATCTTCTATATCCTCGCTGCTAGGTACCCAGTAGAATCGTTGACGAACCTTCACAAGAGTTTTCTTCAATCCTAGATGTCCACCAGAAACTCCATCATGAATGTGTCGTAGTAGAGATGCCACTTTACTTCGTGGAACAACGTCCTGCATCGTAGTTTCTGCTGCTTTCCCATTTTCGGTACAAGATTCCCTGTTGTAGAGTCAGGCTGTCCCACTGAGCCCAGTAACTTTTTGTAATTGGGCTGTAAGCTGATATGTCGCTCAACTGGGGTTTGTATCCAGACTTTATCCAATCCAGTACAGGTCGTAAATCACTGTCCTCCGATTGCGCCTGTCTCATATTTTCGTCGTTCCATTCGTCATCTGTTCTGTCCATCGTGATGACTCTGACTTCTTCTCGAGACTCGTGCTTCTCGCAGTGTTTACAGTCATCTGCACAAGGTCTTTGGACTTTGGATTTAAAGAAGTGACACTTTTTGGCACTCAGCTTCAGGTTTGCTTCACGTAGACGGTTCAAAACCTATAGTTATAAATATAAAAATACGGGACTTATCGCGCCTAAAACATTAATTTTATTTAACTCTGTTTTTAATTTTATTCAAAACTGTTATTTTGTAGGTACTAGTATTATAAATGTATTAATGCATGAATAAATGTTTGTAAGATAATGTAAGGCGATGTTTGTAAGATGCTTGTTGGGTCGGTACTTAATTATTTGACACATATATAGTTTGAAACCTGGAGGAAATATATTCCTCCAGGTTTTAATTTTCATATGTTTGTTATTATATGATACTTATAATTGTATAATTATGTTACTTTATTTAGCGGGCAAAGTTATAATAATGAAATACTCGTATTATGAAAGCTCACATACTGTTTTAAAACAAACATACAGGATGTCACGGTGAGGGTGAGCTATATCAGAGGAAAAATAAGAAAACAAAAACTACTTGTAATTTTTTTACAAACTTAGTGATTTTTTTGATTGATTTCTGTCTGCAATTAATAGCACCAAGGGCGTCGCCAGCTTATGACTAAGGGGGGGGGGGGGAGGTCAATGGGGCAATATTATAGAGGACAATAAATATGAACGCCTAAAGCATGAAGCGTTACACTTTGGAAGTCTTTGCCTTCTGAATTTATTTACGTTTTGTCATGCGATGCGAAATTTATTAATAGGTAAGGAAGTCAATTGCTCGCACTTTGGTCGCTTTGCGGCTAGCTACTTTTGATCTCTAGGGGGAGGCAACTGCCCCTCCCTGCCCCCCATTGGCGACGCCCTTGAATAGCACGTTTATTTAAGACCACGTTACTGAAAACATAACAGTGAACTAATGAAATTTTAGGTCACAATACCTAAAGATATGATACTTATAACTAAACTATCTGATATTTTGTTTTTCTCGGAACTGATAAGAGTGAGTAAGAGGGGGCATCCTCTTACTCTCGCCCTGTGCCCGCTTGACGTCGACTTCTGGGACATCCTGTATGTACAGAAGCAAATGACCTATATTTTTCTATGTAGGCCGCGCAGTCATCACTGACGGGAGGTAGACATCAACAGACTGCTCTGTAGTTGTTATTTTATCAACACCAATATTATAAATGCGAAAGTCAGTTTGTTTATTTGTTTGTTTGTTTGTTTGTTTGTTTGTTTGGGACTTCTTCACGGTCAAACGGCTTGACCGATTTGGCTGAAATTTTGTACAAAGATAGAACATAAGGCAGAATAGGATATAGGATACTTTTTTTTTGGCTATCGAGTCAGGGGGTCCAGATATTTTTGATTGAATTTTGTAACTAAAGGACCTCTTTTCGAATAAACGGCTTGACCGATTTGCCTGAAATGTTGTATAAAGACAGTTCATAAGGCAGAATAGGATATAGAATACTTTTTTTCTGGCTATCGAGTCAGGAGGTCCAAATATTTTTAATTGAATTTTGTAAATATAAGATCTCTTCTCAAATAAACGGCTTGACCGATTTGCCTGACAAGTTGTACAAAGACAGTTCATAGGGCAGAATAGGATTTAGAATACTTTTTTTCTGGCTATCGAGTCAGAGGGTCCAGATATTTTTAATTGAATTTTGTAAATATAAGACCTCTTCTCGAATAAACGGCTTGACCGATTTGCCTGAAATGTTGTATTAAGACAGTTCATATGGTAGCATAGGATATGGGATACTTTTTTTTTGGCTATCGAGTCAGGGGGTTCAGATATTTTTAATTGAACTTTGTAAATATAAGACTTCTTCTCGAATAAAAGGCTTGCCCGATTTGCCGGAAATTTTATATGTATGCATGTCATAGGGTAGAATAGGATATAGGATACTTTTTTTCTGGCTGTCGAGTCAGGGGGTCCAGATATTTTAAATTGAATTTTGTAACTATAGCACCTCTTTTCGAATAAACGGCTACACCGATTTGCCTGAAATGTTGTATGAAGACAGTTCATAAGGCAGAAAAGAATATAAAATACTTTTTTTCTGGCTATCGAGTCATAGGGGCCAAATATATTTAATTGTATTTTGTAAATATAAGATCTCTTCTCAAATACACGGCTTGACCGATTTGCATGACATTTTGTATAAAGACAGTTCATAGGGCAGAATAGGATATAGAATACTTTTTATTTCGCTATCGAGTCAGGGGGTCCAGATATTTTTAATTGAATTTTGTAAATATAAGACCTCTTCTCGAATAAATGGCTTGACCGATTTGCCTGAAATTTTGTATAAAGACAGTTCATAGGGCAGAATAGGATATCGGATACTTTTGTTTGGCCATCGAGTCTGAGTGTTTAGATTATTTTTATTGAATTTTGTGAATGTGTGGCCTCTTATCAGCTAAACAGCTTGACCGATTCAGCTGAAATTTTATACATATTACAGTTTGTATAGCATAGAATCACATAGGATACTTTTTTTCTGGCAGTCGAGTCCAGGTGTCTAGAATTTTTAAATTGAACTTTGTAGATGTGTGGCCTACTCTCGGTCAAACGGGTTAAACAATTAAGCTGAAATTTTGTACACAGGCAGTCAAAAAGACATAGAAGGGCAACAAATACTTTTTTTTTGGGTGGAAATTACGGTTGTCTATATTTTTATTATGGAATTTTGTAAATATGTGGCCTCTTTTCAGCCAAACGGCTTGACCGATTCAGATGAAATTTTGTACAAAGACATTAAATAGGGCATAAAAAGGCAAGGAATACTTTTTTCGGCAGTTAAGTGTTGGTGCCTATATTTTTTCTTAACTTTACATAGAGTTTGCATAATCATAAAAGTTTGAGCTTAGGTTCATAGATAATGACTAAACTTAATAAGTGCCTTGATTAGGCCATAAAACTCTCAGGGTCATTAAAAGTTATCAAAATTTACGCGATGGCTTTGCTTGCCCAACGTGTTTTATCTGCTTTGTGGGAAGTATTTCAAAAACATTCGTGTTTTAACATAGGTATTGACTAAGTAGGTTATAAAAACTGTCAGGGTCATAAAACGTAAAAATTTTCGCGCTCACTTCGCTCGCGCAGTGATAGCGCTCGCTGCGCTCACGCAAACCTTTGTTTTATCTACTTTGTAGGTAATATTTCAGCAACTTTTGTATTTTGATAGCCACATGCATCAGAACGAGTCCATAAATTGAAATAGTACAACCTTCAATAATCATTATGAATTTAAGTGGATATCAAGTTTAACCTTTGTGCCATCAGTGTTAACTTAGTAGGTCATAAAAACTGTCAGGGTCACAGAAGGTTGTAAAAATGATACGCGCTCGCTTCGCTCGCTCAGTGATAGCGCTTGCTACGCTCGCACAGTGATAGCACTCGCTCCGGTCTCGCAAGCATTTGTTATGTCTACTTTGTAGGAAACATTTCAGCAACTTTTGTATATTAATAGCCACATGCATCACAACGAGTCCATAAATTGAAACAGTACAACCTTCAATAAACATAATGATTATAAACCTTAAAATAAGTGGATATGAAGTTTAACCTCTGTGTCATCAGTGTTGTCTTAGTAGGTCATGAAAACGGTCAGGGTCATAAAAGGTCGTAAAAATTTTTCGTGATTTCAGTTTCGTTTTAAGTGATAGCGCTTACTACGCTCGCGCAGTAATAGCGCTCGCTCCGGTCGTGCAAGCATTAGTTATATCTACATTGTATGAAATATTTCAGCAACTTTTGTAATTTAATAGCTACATTCATCAAAACATGACATAAATTGGAACAGTACAACTGGCAATAATCATAATGATTTTTGTACCTTGAAATAAGTGTATATCAAGATTAACCTTAGGGTCAACGGCGTTGACTTAGTCTAGGTCATAAAACTGTCAGGGTCATAAAATGACAAAAAAAATTTTCGCGCTCGCTTCGCTCGCGCATTGATAGCGCTCGCTGCGCTCGCACAAACCTTTGTTTTATCTACTTTGAAGGTAATGTTTCAACATTTTTTTTGTATTTTAATAGCCACATGCATCAAAACGAGGCCATAAATTGAAACAGTAAAACCTTCAATAATCACAATGATTATTAACCATAAAATAAGTGGATATCAAGTTTAACCTTTGTGTCATCAGTGTTAACTTAGTAGGTCATAAAAACTGTCAGGGTCATAAAATGACGTAAAAATTTTTCGCGCTCGCTTCGCTCGCGCTCTGATAGCGCTTACTACGCTCGCGCAGTAACAGCGCTCGCTCCGGTCGTGCAAGCATTTGTAAAATGTACTTTGTAGGAAACATTTCAGCAACTTTTGTATTTTAATAGCCACATTCATCAAAACATGTCATAAATTGGAACAGTTCAACCGTCAATAATCATAATGATTTTTACCTTAAAATAAGTGGATATCAAGTTTAACCTTAGGGTCATCGGTGTTGACTTATTAGGTCATAAAAACTGTCAGGGTCATAAAATGACATAAAAATTTTCGCGCTCGCTTCGCTCGCGCATTGATAGCGCTCGCTGCGCTCGCGCAAGCCTTTGTTTTATCTACTTTGTAGGTAATATTTCCGCATTTTTTGTATTTTAATAGCCACATGCATCAAAACGAGCTTAAGAATTGAAACAGTACAACCTTCAATAATCATAATGGTTTTTTACTTTAAAATAAGTGGGTATCAAGTTTAACCTTAGGGTCATCGGTCTTGACTTAGTAGGTCATAAAAACTGTCAGGGTCATAAAATGACATAAAAATTTTCGCGCTCGCTTCGCTCGCGCATTGATAGAGCTCGCTGCGCTCGCGCAAACCTTTGTTTTATCTACTTTGTAGGTAATATTTTTGCAGTTTTTGTATTTTAATAGCCACATGCATCAAAACGAGTTTATAAATTGAAACAGTACAACCTTCAATAATAATAATAATTATTAACCTTAAAATAAGTGGATATCAAGATTAACCATTGTGTCAGCGATCTTGACTTAGTAGGTCATAAAAACTGTCAGGGTCATAAAATGACATAAAAATTTTCGCGCTCGCTTCGCTCGCGCATTGATAGAGCTCGCTGCGCTCGCGCAAACCTTTGTTTTATCTACTTTGTAGGTAATATTTTTGCAGTTTTTGTATTTTAATAGCCACATGCTTCAAAACGAGTTTAAGAATTGAAACAGTACAACCTTCAATAATCATAATGGTTTTTTACTTTAAAATAAGTGGGTATCAAGTTTAACCTTAGGGTCATCGGTCTTGACTTAGTAGGTCATAAAAACTGTCAGGGTCATAAAATGACGTGAAAATTTTTCGCGCTCGCTTCGCTCGCGCTGTGATAGCGCTTACTACGCTCGCGCAGTAATAGCGCCCGCTCCGGTCGTGCAAGCATTTGTAAAATGTACTTTGTAGGAAACATTTCAGCAACTTTTGTATTTTAATAGCCACATTCATCAAAACATGTCATAAATTGGAACAGTTCAACCGTCAATAATCATAATGATTTTTACCTTAAAATAAGTGGATATCAAGTTTAACCTTAGGGTCATCGGTGTTGACTTATTAGGTCATAAAAACTGTCAGGGTCATAAAATGACATAAAAATTTTCGCGCTCGCTTCGCTCGCGCATTGATAGCGCTCGCTGCGCTCGCGCAAGCCTTTGTTTTATCTACTTTGTAGGTAATATTTCCGCATTTTTTGTATTTTAATAGCCACATGCATCAAAACGAGCTTAAGAATTGAAACAGTACAACCTTCAATAATCATAATGGTTTTTTACTTTAAAATAAGTGGGTATCAAGTTTAACCTTAGGGTCATCGGTCTTGACTTAGTAGGTCATAAAAACTGTCAGGGTCATAAAATGACATAAAAATTTTCGCGCTCGCTTCGCTCGCGCATTGATAGAGCTCGCTGCGCTCGCGCAAACCTTTGTTTTATCTACTTTGTAGGTAATATTTTTGCAGTTTTTGTATTTTAATAGCCACATGCATCAAAACGAGTTTATAAATTGAAACAGTACAACCTTCAATAATAATAATAATTATTAACCTTAAAATAAGTGGATATCAAGATTAACCATTGTGTCAGCGATCTTGACTTAGTAGGTCATAAAAACTGTCAGGGTCATAAAATGACATAAAAATTTTCGCGCTCGCTTCGCTCGCGCATTGATAGAGCTCGCTGCGCTCGCGCAAACCTTTGTTTTTTCTACTTTGTAGGTAATATTTTTGCAGTTTTTGTATTTTAATAGCCACATGCTTCAAAACGAGTTTAAGAATTGAAACAGTACAACCTTCAATAATCATAATGGTTTTTTACTTTAAAATAAGTGGGTATCAAGTTTAACCTTAGGGTCATCGGTCTTGACTTAGTAGGTCATAAAAACTGTCAGGGTCATAAAATGACGTGAAAATTTTTCGCGCTCGCTTCGCTCGCGCTGTGATAGCGCTTACTACGCTCGCGCAGTAACAGCGCTCGCTCCGGTCGTGCAAGCATTAGATATATCTACATTGTATGAAATATTTCAGCAACTTTTGTATTTTAATAGCCACATTCATCAAAACATGTCATAAATTGGAACAGTTCAACCTTCAATAATCATAATGATTTTTTCCTTAAAATAAGTGGATATCAAGTTTAACCTTAGGGTCATCGGTGTTGACTTAGTAGGTCATAAAAACTGTCAGGGTCATAAAATGATATAAAAATTTTCGCGCTCGCTTCGCTCGCGCATTGATAGCGCTCGCTGCGCTCGCGCAAGCCTTTGTTTTATCTACTTTGTAGGTAATATTTTCGCATTTTTTGTATTTTAATAGCCACATGCATCAAAACGAGTTTATAAATTGAAACAGTACAACCTTCAATAATCATAATAATTATTAACCTTAAAATAAGTGGATATCAAGATTAACCATTGTGTCATCGGTGTTGACTTAGTAGGTCATAAAAACCGTCAGGGTCATAAAAAGTCGTAAATATTTTTCGTGCTCGCTTCGCTCGTGCAGTGATAGGGCTTGCTACGCTCGCGCAGTAATAGCGCTCGCTCCGGTTGCGCAAGCATTTGTTATATCTACTTTGTAGGAAACATTTCAGCAACTTTTGTATTTTAATAGCCACATGCATCAAAACGATTCGTAGATTGAAACAGTACAACCTTTAATATTCATAATGATTTTTTACCGTAAAATAAGTGGATATCAAGTTTAACCTTAGGGTCATCGGTGTCGACTTAGTAGGTCATAAAACTTTCAGGGTCATAAAAAGTCATAAACAAATGTCTCGCTTCGCTTGCGCAGTAATAACGCTACATAGCATATAATAGCGTGTTTTAACAGCCTCATACATTAGACTGACTCAAATACTTAAACAGCAAAACTTGGTAAACCTTGGTTAGGTTTACCAAGTACCAAGTAATGATTAATGACTTTAACAATAGACGATATCGAGTTCGACTTAAGAGTCATCTATATAGACTTGATGATTAGATCATTAAACTGTCAGGGATATAAAAAGCCATAAAAATTTTTCACTTGCCCAATAATAGCGCTTGCTACGCTCGCGCAGCTATTCACCTTATTTTCATTGTAAGAAATGTTTCAGGAACTGTTGTGTTGAGTCAAACATTTAAACAGCACAACTTCGTATACTAACCTAACCAAAAAAATTTATGACTTTAACAATACAGGATATTGAGTTCGACTTTAAGGGTCATCTATGGTGACTTGGCCTAAGAGATCATCGATCTAGACCTCAATGCTCATAAAGACACAAATAACGCGGGCGAAGCCGCAGGTAACAGCTAGTATATTTATAACTAAGAGATCAGCTGTGTTGAGTTTCACATACATTGAGATATGTGTTGAGTTGACATAATCATTTTAAACTATGAAGTGCATTTTATTTTAGATGAGGATACAATTAAAATAGAAAACCCTTTATTATAAATTTATTTAAACATACATTCATTAAAGCATTACTTTTATTAAAAGTATTTTATCACTATTTGCCATCTCTTCCGTTTTTAGATGAAAAAAACTATTAACAAGCAACATATTTGAAAACCTTTTTAAAATAAGCTTTTACATAATTTATTACCAGAGTACTTGTCAAGACAATTCCAACGTGCCCAAACACGATGGGTTTATCATGTGTAGTTTAGGAGTTCTTAATCATATATCCACCATCTGTCTCCATCATCAAACCAGCTCAATTTTACCATACAATTTCATTGTCAACTCAGTTATACATTTATACAAAATTTTAGTTCTATCAAACATCGGGAAGTGGATTAAATTTGACTTTTAAAATTTGATTAGAGATGGTCACCGTGCGGGACAGGTGAAACTAAATAAAAGCTTGTAAAAACACATTTTTCTTTAAAATGAATATAATTATTGATTTTGGGACAGCAGTGCAGCACAGGACACTAGCTAGACTAAACAAGGTAATATAGTACATGGAGTAGAGCTCAGACAGCCAGGAACCGGTAAGAGAAATTTGGTGCATCCTGCAGCTATTTGACCACCATTCTTAAAAGCTTGAAGCACTACCCGTTTTTCAGGCTAGGTAATTACTATATTTCAGTGCCTCAAGCTTTTAAAAATATAGGTAAGTACCTACACCCTAAATACTTACTAGAATTTATTTTGAACATTTTAGTTCATTGTCCCATATAAAAGCTTGTTTTTAAAAATATTTTTTAATTATAATTTATTTTTAACTATTTAGTAGGTAGGTATAGCTACCGACTACCTACCTACTACCTAAGTATTTAAGAGAAGGCATGATGTTTTAAAATATTCCACGGATATTTGACGTTGCTTAATAACAGAAATGCCATGGCCACCTTACAGCTTCATCATCCTGGCTATCATTTAAGTGTAAAGTGCTTCTCAAGACGAATCATTTGAGCCCAAATTCACGCGGGTTACGTTATTTTATCACAGAGATGCCGTGGCCACCTTCCAGCTTCATCGCCAGTCGCTAAATATCATCTAGGTGTAAAGTTATTTTCAAGACGAATCAATCGAGCCCAAACTCGGTAGAGTTTTGTTTTTTTATCACATATATTCCGTGGCTGCCTTCCAGCTTCATCATCAGACTCTGGATATTATCTAGGTGTGAAGTTCTCTTCAATACAAATCAATCGAGCCCAAACACGGTAGAGTTACGTTGATTTATCACAGATATGCCGTAGCCACCTTCCAGCTTCATTATCAGACCCTGGATATTATCTAGGTGAAAAGTTCTCTTCAAGACAAATTTCTCGAGCCCGAACTCGGTAGGGTTATGTTGAATTATCACAGAGATACCGTGGCCACCTTTCAACTTCATCATCAGACCCTGAATATCATCTAGGCGTAAAGTTCTGGTCAAGACAAATCAATCGAGCCCGAACTCGGTGGGGTTATGTTGTTTTATCACAGAGATGCCGTGGACACCTTCCGTCTCCATTATCAGACCAGCTCCATGGTACCATATCATTGTATTGTCACCAAAGATACATAAGTACACCAAATTTGAATCCAATCGGACATCGGGAAGTGGGTCTAATTTAGCTTCCAAGATTCCACCCGAACATACATAGTGACATACATACATACATTGCAAGTTAAATAAAAGCTTGTAATACCCGGTGAGCTTCATCCCACCTTATATGTAGTTTTATTATTGTAGTTCAAGGTTTTCCTGGTCCAAGCAATTCTTTCTTTATAGTATTCCATCGAATTCAAAAACTATATAGAATAATTGACTACCTCATCCTGGTTAATCTATTTATCAATTTTAAGGAAAACATCTGTCCCGGAAAATTTTGAATGGTTGGATTGAGATCACCAAGAATTTTTTTTTACATACATGCAATCACGCCTTTTTCCCGTTGGTGTAGGCAGAGACTACTTCTTTCCACATGCTACGATCTTGACATACCACTTTCGCTTCTTCCACTTTCATGAGCGCCTTCATACATGCTCGCCAGTCATAAGTACTTTTGACTTGGCCTTTCTTTAAAACGTCTCCGATCTAAGACTAACTAAGATAAAATATTGCACAGGATTTTCTTACCCCTTACTGTATAAACTAAACGAGGCCTACCCAGCAATACGTAAAGAAAGACTTTAACGATGATAATCATATTGCAGCATAATTACCTTGAGAGTCAGATTATTCTACGTCTAGCGTATTCACTATCTTCGACCACATCATTGCTTACCACCAGGCGAGATGGTGGTCCAACGCTAGCCTATCAGATATGTAAGGAAATACTATTTTAGTTTTAAAAATTCATTATCTAGATCAGCCCGTATACTTCACGCGATTATATAATTATATCACGTGAAACATAACTTTATGTGAAATATAATTTGGAATAACACCAAAATGCAATATATGACAGCCAGCCGCAATTAGGATGTTTTGTAATTAAAATATCAATTAAATATGACATCTGGCAAGAAAAAGCACATTTTAGTTGTACATTAATATGCAGGTTGTAAGTGTATGTTCGTAGCTAATGTAAATAAAGATATTTATACAATAAAAAATAAATAAATGGTATAAATCTCTTTAAACCAGTAAAAGTCTTGAGCTTAACATAAAGAAGACTTTTACTGGTGTTAAGTGTTACAATAAAAAATAAATAAATGGTATAAATCTCTCTAAACCAGTAAAAGTCTTGAGCTTAACATAAAGAAGACTTTTACTGGTGTTAAGTGCATGTTTTATGTCGATATTCCGCCTGACTTGCTACCTAAAAGTAGCTTAAAAATCTGCCGTCATGACATTACCGTGTTCCGGCAGCACACATCCCTTAAGAGTCAGAGTATTATAGGCCTAGCGTGCTCACCATCATCGACCACATCATCGCCTACCACCAGGCGAGATAGTAGTCAAATGCTAGCCTATAAGATATAAATAAACTGGCCAAGTGCAAGTCGGACTCGCACACGTAGGATTCCTATTGAACAAAATTTGCTGGAAAAATAAGTTTTTTTATGGGGACTATTAATAAATTGTTTTACTATATTTTAGTTTTTAAATTATAGCTTTTATTATTTGTTATTATAGCAAGTGTTATAATACACACTATGAGCAAATTTCAAATCTCTATCTATTACGGTTTTTAACGGTAAGATCGAGCATAAATCGCCTGAAAAAACATACAATGTGTCTTGTATGGTGACCCCCTTTTATTTTAAACCTTATTCTGTTTTTAGTATTTTTTGTTATAGCGGCAAAATAAATACATAACCTGTGAACATTTCAACGGTCTAACTATCACGGTTCATAAGATACAGCCTGGTACAAACGGACAGACAGACGGACAGCGGAGTCTTAGTAATAGGGTCCCGTATTACCCTTTGGGTACGAAACCCTAAATGCACAGCATGTAAAGCTGGTCCTTTTTAACCAACTTCACAAAAAAGGAGGATGTTCTCAATTCGACTGTTTTTTTTAATGTTTGTTACCTTAGAACTCTGTCAAATCTTAACCTTAACGGATTTGAAAAATCCTTTTTAGGTTTCCGTAGCCGAATGGCAAAAAACGGAACCCTTATAGATTCGCCATGTCTGTCTGTCTGTCTGTCTGTCCGTCCGTATGTCACAGCAATTTTATTCCGAATCTATTAAGACTACAGAATTGAAACTTGGTAGGTAGATGTATTCTGTAAACCGTTTTCCGATTTTTATACAAAAATAAAAAATATATAAGTTTAAGGGGGGCATCCCATACAAGGAACTGGAACAAAAAAAAAATTTCTCTTTAAACCTATTCGTGTGGGATGTCTATGGATAGGTCTTTAAAAATGACATTGAGGTTCCTAAAATCATTTATTCTCAAAGTTAAGCATGTAAAAGATAGGCGCGTCTAAAGTGGTAAAATGTGTGTCTCCCCCCCCTCCCCCCCCCCCCTCTAACTTCTAAAGTAAGGGAGTGAAAAATCTTGAAAAAATATATTCTGTAGATCGCAATAAAAACTTTCAACGAAAATTGGTTTGAACGAGATACAGTCAGCAGTTGTTGAGATATAGCGACCGCAAGTATTCATACAGAAACTATGAAAAACAAAGTTATTTTTGTAGTTGCGAAAAATCAAAGTTATAGAATACTACTCTACTGTTACGGAACCCTACGAGTGCGAGTCCGACTTGCACTTGGCCAGTTATATTTTGTTTGAGAGATTATGCATCCCGTTTGGTTCCATCAAATTTTATTGAGATCTAATCTCCGGAGATATGGAGATAAACATCTTAAGCTCAAAATAGATGCATTTGTTTACCTTGATGACTACTGGTTAATTTAACTATCGCGGCATGTGAAGTCGGTTTTTTCGTTTTGTACGATCATAAATTATATAAATTATTATGCAGCTAAAACGATATTAATTTAGAAAAAGTTGCAAAAAAGTATTCCTTTAGCTAAGCACATTTAGTGCTATCTGTAATAGGGTAAACAAGGTCCTTGCAGGTACACAGAAGAACATAAACATTTTTTGGTGAAGTTTATTTCTCAGATATACCCAAAAGCTCTTTTTAATATTGCGCAACATTTCGCAAAAGCGTGACAGATCTAAATTTGTTTAACTGAGCGCCACTTGCCAAACATTATAATGTAAATGTTTTCTTCGAGCAATCGCCTTGAGGTAATCCCACTGAATTCATTACGTCTATTGTTTTTGTTTATTGGACTCATTTAATTGCACACAAAACATAATTAGATTCATATTTTAATTGTTAGATTTATTTTATTACAAATTTATACAGTTCTATTACAAATCATCGTAATATATGATCGTTTAAAAAACTGAAAATCTGACTTCCAATGCCTCGCTAGTTTGAGGTATATATTTCTATATCTCTGGAGAGATATTCATCAGATGTCAATGAATTGATAATGGGACCACCGTGGAGATGTGCCTTACCCACGAAAAAATAATAATTCGATGGTTCACAATTAGCGGAGAAATCTCGTAACAATCATCCAAAAAATCATGCTGATGAATGGAAAACCTTTTCCTTTTTGGAAGTCAGGCGGAAAAATCGTATATTATAGAGTTCAAGTAAATTTACCGACTGGTGAGATGAGAAAAAAAATTATATAGATTAATGAGAACCTTTTTCTTTTTGGAAGTCAGACGGAAAAATCGTATATTATAGAGTTCAAGTAAATTAACCGATTGGTGAGATGAGAAAAAAGAACCAAAAAATTATAAAAAATCGTATATTATAGAGTTCAAGTAAATTAACCGATTGGTGAGATGAGAAAAAAGACACAAAAAATTATAAAAAATCGTATATTATTGAGTTCAAGTAAATTAACCGATATATTTGAAAGGTGACTTATGGTCGGTTTCTGAGGTACATTTATTGAAAGTTTATATAAAAGTCAAAGCATTTATTCAGTATATGGGCAAATTAAAAAATTGCACTTACTCACGTCATATTACATTAAACAGATCATATTCAATAAAAAAATATTATAGATATAACAGAAACATAACTTTATTGCTTTGAATTTACAAAAAAAAAAACAAAGGTATTGAGCCATTCAGCTTTCATCTAGACGTCGAACGTCACACTTAAAACACATGTTTAATTCCCCTGATTAATGTAGGGTTGCCAACCGTACTATTACGTGCACCCGCAACCCAGTGCATGTTTCAGTACTTCAGACAATTTTTATCCAAAAAATTGTGAAATAATGAAATATAATAAATAAATAAAACGCAGACTAATTGCAGTACAAATCATATTCCGAATGGAACTGATTGTCCGTCTATCAGCTGCATAATACCGTCTTAACAGGCAACCCTAGATCTGCAAACAAAAGATGAAAACTGATTAACAGTTGAATCTACTAGTGTTTCGGAAGTACTCCCATCAGAGGAGAAATACCAAGAAACTTTATGGGGCTTGTCACTTATTTTAATTCATTTTTTTTTCAATATATATCAAATTATTATTTTTTTAATTTACAACAAATAATTATTTTACAATACAATTTATTTATATATTATATACTCAATTCTACCGTTATTGAATAGATAAACTCTCAATAAATGTACTCCGAAACCGGCCATTCGAGAGTGTTCTTATATCCGTTTAGCTGATCGTAGATTATGAGCTCTTATCTAATTGATGAAGATATGAGAGCAACTTTCATAGATCTTATCAATTAAAAATTTAGTATTTGTTACTTCAATGATATCCCAAGAACAAGGCAACCTTGACCTGATGCTGGGGCATCTCCTGGAATCTGCAGAATACACAACTCCTTACCGACCAACAGAGACGCCGTGTTTAGCTCAGCTTATTGCAATGGCCAAATGGAACTGGTAAAACATAGACCAGTCGGGTATGGTTTTTAATTATATATGTAAGTATTACACAAGCTGTGCATCGTAAATTTATCAATATTGATAAGTATTATATATGTTATTTCAGGTATAAACTATCCGAGAGCCAAATTTAAACTTTGTTGTAAAAAATTGTCTTACCATAATATTTGTTATTCCAGATTGTGGCTGCAGTTTAATGATACGAAGAGCTGTGATAACACACACATTACAGATACATAGATACATAAATCCACATGTATACCACCCCTCTTTTGCGTCGGAGGTTAAAAATATAAAATAATCTGATAAAGAAGGTACCTAGTACCAATATTTATTTTCATAAAATATTATATCAGTCAGAACTTTGTAACCCAGAAATGTGTTTCTAATTGAAAGCTAAATTAAATCTAAATAATATGATCTACTGTTTACATCTATTTAGAATCTATTTACTCAGAAAAATTTCGAGGTGCTTTCTGGTCCCCATTTTTGATGTACAAAGATCGGCCAACCCATGAAATGGGATAAATAACTGTTCTGTGAACCCATCTTTTAAGTCAATGAACATTGAATATGCAACCATATCGTGCATGTTTGGAAATTATTTCTTTCAGACAATGATGCTGGCCAAAGCAACAAGTGTCCGATAGTAATTTTAAAATTCAAATGGTCAATTAATATAACGAATTTCTTATCATTTTAATTTTGTCAAATTGTATAAAGCAGATAATTAGTCGCCTCATTATGTAACATAAACGTTGGCACAATAGTCCATACTACATATTATATCATATCTTTGATCGCGATCATACTCAAATGAAAGGGATAGTGCTGTGATAAATATACCATACAGTTTATCCAGATGATGCATTTATGATGCAATATTATTGATGCTGTTATTGACTATTATTTGTTACATCCATGACCGCATGGGCTTAGTGAAGATGAAAATATAATATAACTGTAGCTTATTCTCGTGTCACAGTTTTCGTTGCCATACTCCTCCGAAACGGCTTGACCGATTTTGATGAAATTTTTTGTGCTTATCCGGTATCTATGAGAATCGGCCAACATCTATTTTTCATCCCCCTAAATGTTAGGGGTAGTCCACCCCTAAATTTTTAATTTTATTTTTTAGACAAAATTTTTAATTTCTATTTTTTTATGATACAACATACAAAAATACATACAATCCTCAATTTTCACCCTTCTACGATCAACCCTTATTTTTTAATAGCCATTTATTTATATGGCAAAACAACGTTTGCCGGGTCAGCTAGTATAATATAACTGTAGCTTATTTTTTAAAGTTTACTTATTCATTTATGTATTACGAATAATTTATTATTTAATTGAAAATTACTCATTATTTAATTTATAATTATTTTATTACTTTTATTGTAGATAACATTTTGGGGTCCTCAACTAGTAATTGAATATGTATTTTTCAGCCAGCGTGCTACATCTTAGGCCACATTTTTCAGCCAGCGTGCTACATCTTAGGCCACATTTTTCAGCCAGCGTGCTACATCTTAGGCCACATTTTTCAGCCAGCGTGCTACATCTTAGTCCACATTTTCACTTAACATAAGGTGAGATAGTGGTGCTGGCCTATGCTTATATATATATATTTTATATTATCATAATTATCCGCCATGTTCCGCCACTGCTGGACATAGGCCTCTCCTATATCACGCCACTGAGCTCGATCTTCAGCTATTCCTTTCCAACCGCTGCCAGCCAGCTTGTGTATATCATCACTCCATCGAGCTGGAGTAATGTAATAATGAGTATACTTAATTTAGGATTATAAAAACCAGCGAAATAAAGTAACATTTATTCATACAATAGAATGTATAGCTGTGTAGGCCATTTTGAGCGCGTTATTATTACGCCAGCATCTATTGAAGCTCATCGGGCACTGTTTCGCGCTTGCATCGACCTTCCATCTAGGTTAACGCACCTGCACTTTTACCATAGATCCTATAACTGCCTATTTATAAAGGTTACTGAGATTTATACGAAAGCCTAGGTATTATAAGTGTTGTGTACACAATGAGGGGTATTTTTGGACGACGGGCAGCGAATAGGCACCGCGTTACCAGTAGTGTGGTGGCAATCGTGCGCGCGACCCGGCTACGGTACCGCCGATCGTGTCGAGTGTAGTGATCAACCAGTGTAAGTGGAGTGCTTTTCTAATGCTTCGGTACAGTGCCTCGGTGCGGATAACAGAGCTAACCACGCAGCTGTGCTAACCAACTAACGCATGGTATAACTGTGTGGGATGGGTGTGGGTAGAGAAATTTGATAAGGCGATGGTTGGCCACTTTTGTATGCAGCGGCGGCGGACTATTTTTGAACGTGCGTCCACAGTCGGCGCTTTGGGCGCGCGGGCGGCGCTCGCGTCGTGTTTTAGGAGGTTGCTGTATAAATAGAACGATCAATGGCTTAGAAACGTGATCGCCGCTCTAAACTGCTTTATGTCAGATGAAACTGGATTTTTTCGAACTATACATAACTAGGACATATTAATCATGTTTATAAATGTCAACTACATCATGTACTCGTATGTAAAGTGATACAGGCAAAGTATTGCCACAGACATTTTATCCCGACATTTTTCACTGTATGACATTCGGTGATGTCTACAAAATGTCTGTATTTTTCCAGTAACCAGAGTGTTTTTTTTTGGCCGCAAAACTGGTGTCCAATAACACTCGAGATGTGATCTACCTATCACTATCACTATATATTATAAAACAAAGTTCCCCGCCGCGTTTGTCTGTCAATATGTATGTTTACGATGATCTCAAAAACGACTGAAAGGATTTTCATCTTATTCGATTTATCTATGAACAGAGTGATTTTGGAGGAAGTTATAGGTATATAATTTGTGAAGGTTTTGAGCTAACTGGTTGAAATATGTTGATGATTGTTAAAGATGTTAATTTACACTCAACGTAATAGGCTGATGTAAAAAGTGTAAGCTCTCAAATATATATGTACTCTACAATTTGTGCGCAGCCGGGGCGGGTCGCTAGTATGTCCTAAAATGTAAACTTTGCACCGATACTTCTGTTTACATACGCTACTTATGTGTGTCTATGAAATAGCTGCCTTAGATTGCATATCAATGCAATTAATTCGTCTTTGATATAAGAACATGTTATAAACCACATATAAAATATAAAGAATAACTACAAATGTAGGGCAGACAGATTAGAGAAAAAAAATGTCGTATGCCTTCAATTTCATGTTTTTATGCCGTTTTCTACCACTTGAAAGGCTTTTTTAATATGATCTGATAGTTAAAATACATCACCATTATCATAAGTAGCCGGTGTCAGTGCACTGCTGGACGTAAGCCTCTCCTATGACACGCCACTGAGCTCGATCTTCGGCTCTTCTTTTCCAGTCACTGCCCACCGCCTTGTGTATGTTGTCGTTACGTTACGTACGCTACGTTAGCCGATTCGCGGTCTCTACTCTAGGTTAAGTTTACCCCAACGGTTAAAATACAATACAAATACTCTTAATTGACACCGATCACAGAAAAGACCGCAACAACCCGCAAGCCCCGCATGGTGGTAGGACACTGTCTAGTGTCCGCCTGGCCAGCTACCACGCTTAAGTTAGAGAATCTGTTCCGGCAGCTATCCTTGAGAGCCAGTTCCCATTCTAGGCCTAGCGTACTTACATTCTTCGACCGCGTCATCACTTACCAATAGGTGAGATAGTGGTCAAACGCTAGCCTATAAGCTGTAAAAAAAAAACTATTTATTGACACCTATCACAGAGAAGACTTAAACTCGGACTTGACTAACCAAAATTACGATCAATAGGCGGTCTTATCGCTAAAAGCTATCTATTCCAGTTACAATTACAATTAATCAATCAATACAATCAATTAATAAAAGACTACAAACATAACCAATGTAATGAAGAGTCCAAAAAGTATTAAAACAACTATAAGACCCGAAAATCAGTAAAAGGATGAATTTCTTAACAGTTTAATCCACTTTGTTCAAATATTACTAAAAACATAAATAAAACAATAGCATTAAAAATCACCTGTTTATAGCTCCTTATCTTCAAAATACACCTATTTTTTAAAATAAATATAATAAAAACGTCTCAGTACAAAGAGCCATAGCAATAACTCTATGTCACATTTGACAACTGCCTTCATAGGCTAAAGATTGACATGGTATGTCAAAAATGACGTCTTAACACGGTCAGACCTTGAGTAGGTTAAAATAGACGTGTTAACCTAATTGCAAGTATTATTCGAATGTAAATACGATATGAAACATTTAGTTAGCTCACTGGAGTGAGATGGCGTCGTTAAATTATTAATATAACATCATATGCTAATATAATAAAGTGTCTTTAATACTGGACAGCCCGTTTTACGATATATTTTGACATTTTTGTGACTGAAATTTACATTTTGCGGTGCAATTCGCCGACTTGGCCTTCAATTTTAAAAGTAGATAATTTGTAATGAACATTGAACATCTGTTTACTTTATTTTATATACATGATATTTTAGTCTTGTTTAGTTTTCATTATTTTATTTCACTGACACTAAAAAGTAAAATTTGAAATATATATTGAAAAAACACGCTAGAATTATCGGGTGCACGCAAGCAAAGCCGCAAACAATAGCTTACAATATATATTTGTTTTTGAAATGTGCTAATTACCGCATTGTCACTTAACATCAGGTGAGATAGTGGTCAAACGCTTGCCTATACAGCATAAAAAAATAAAAAAATTAAGTGTTTTTATTTGAACCACTCCATAGGCATAGGGCGCCATATTCAATTTAGTGTGACATAATTTAGTTTATAGCCAGCGGATAATCAAGACGTTTCCACCGATGCCATACTTGTTAAATTATGATAAGAAGGTTAGATGTTATGAGAAAACAGATAAACGTACGTACATACATACCGATCAAAATCACAACCCTACTGTAGTCGGGTAAAAATATGAGAAACATTATTATACAAATTATTCGACATCAAAAATATACGTTTTATATTTTTTTTATATCATAATTATCTAATAAATATAAATTTATTGAAACACAAAAATTAAGTTTAAAATATATTCAACAATTCGAATTATATGGAAAGCAGTTACATTTACGTAGATCACAATAATAGGCAGTTGCACGTAGACCGTAGCAGTTCTACGAGACCTAGCTACGAGATACGCGGTGCTTCGTTGTGCTACACACTACGCGACAGTAATTAAATAAATTCACTTATTGTGTCACAATCAATGGGCGCTATTATTTTGCAAGTTTTGTCACATGTTGGTCACAAGATTCAAATTTTTTGTATAGTTATTCTGTACTTTTTTTAGACAATATCAGCTTAAAGATTTTGATATAATTCGTTGTAAATAAGCGTCTCTTCAACTATGTTTTGTAAAGCATTACTACTACTAATTAAAAATTAGTAAAGTAGTAAGTTTCTTATTTTAATTATATATTATTATAAATTTACTATTTATTCATAGCTTCAAAAAAACTGACGACAAAGCTGCTTTTCATAGCCCATACCACAAAACCTGAAGACGAAAGTCTTTAACGAGTGCGTCCTACCTGTTATTACTTACGGAGCCGAGACGTGGACACTGACGGTGCGACTAGTTCACCAACTCAAAGTCGCTCAGCGAGCTATGGAGAGGGCTATGCTCGGAGTTTCTCTGAAGGATCAAATTCGAAACGAAGTCATCCGTCAAAGAACCAAAGTTATCGCCACAGCTCAAAGGATCAGCTAGCTGAAATGGCAGTGGGCTGGTCACATCTGTCGTAGAACCGATAACCGTTGGGAGGTAGAGGAGTTCTAAAGTGGAGACCACGGCTCGGTAAACGTAGCGTAGGACGCCCTCCAGCTAGGTGGAGCGATGATACGGGCAGCTGGCAGGCAGCGGTTGGAAACGAATAGCTGAAGATCGGGCTCAGTGGCGTGCCACAGGAGAGGCCTATGTCCAGCAGTGGACGGAAATTGGCTGATAATGATGACGATGAAAGCTGCTAGAAACTTTACTTGTTGATGATAACAGAATACCTAATAGTAATGATTGAGGCAATTATTTTATAATGAAAGTTTCAGAGTAACTCAATCTCGCTAGCTGATTGTGAATACAGCTTCAATACTACGTAGAATGGCAATGCTAATATTTTACTCCATATGATGATGGCCCATTGGCGTAAGGGGTATAGATAATTTGACTTCTAAGCGGAAGGTTGTCGGTTCTAATCCTAGCACGGGTATTGGTCCACAAGTGGTAGAGCGTTATATTGATGTACCGCATGACTTGCTACCCTTGCTACCAACAAATACTTACCACTAGCAAGGAGAAATGTGCCGCATTATAAGTCATCCCAGTGGTTTTTAAGCTACGATCAAACATCCATAGATAGGTTACGTAAACAGATTATTATAACAATTTCACGTAGGTATTTAATCCGGATTTGTATAAAATTAAACGTTTGACGTAAATATTTAACAATTCAATTATAACGCAATGTCCCTTAATACGTATTAACCTGTTTTAACTTTTGTCATTGAGGTAGCTCTGCTGGTCATCTGCTCTGACTACAACAGCTTTGCCAAAATGTTGTGTGACTGCGCACGGCTCGATTTAGTTTTGGTTGATAAGTGTCGTACGCCATGTTAATTTTATTGGCTTCTATAAGATTTGCTCTACCAACCCGAATAACGGCGGAGTATCTGCCAAAGTAATGGTACTTCCCAAAATAGACATGTGTAAAGTTTTATTACTATGTATTTGTCATTTTGAGTACTGAGATTTCTGGGACGTAAGACTATAACACTAATTTTAACCTATAACCAAAACATTTTTTTTAATAAAATTTTGTTCAATCTTTAAATTTTGATAAATAAAAAAAATAAAAACATATTGGCAATTTCTAAGTTAAAGGTACGTAACAACAAGATGCGTGAAATCGTTAAACCATCAATGATTATTACTTGCATATATTTTTGAGATTGTCCTTTAGCATCCGAACTAGTTTTAATGAATGAAATAAATGTGCCAAAAACTAGTGAGTTTTTAACAGACAAATTGGTTAATAATATGTTCTTATCGTTTTAAGTGTCCTGTAAAATTACACTGTCTGTGTGACTCAATAGTATAGAGTAGAATATTAGTTAATAATATAGCTATTATTATTTATTATTAATTATTATTATTATATAATTATTATTAATTATATAGCTTTATTGCATTTATAAAATAATCTAGGGCACGACGGCTATTTAACAAGGTACAGTCGGCTTTATCGCTAAGCGGAGATCTTTATATAAGCTATATAAGTATTGTCTCTAATCACAGAGACATAATACTTTTATGGATATCTCAGGTTATCGTTGTGTCATATATGTTTCATCATAAAATACATCCTGAATTTAACGTTTCGAGTAAATCTTACGAATTCCCTAACTAGTTCAAATTAGTTCGACTTGAAAATTTTGTTCAAATGTTTAATGTATCTCGGTTTTCATATTATTGGATATCTTTTGTTAATTAATACCTTTCTTTCGAGTTGTTTAATAATCAGAAATTCTGGATATTTGGTTCTATTTAACTCACAGGAACATATTTTTCTTGACGAAGAAAATCTCCGCCGTGTTTCGGCAGCACACAGTCTTTGAGAGTTAGAGTATTCTAGGCCTAGCGTGTTCACCATATTTAAACTTATCATCGTTTACCACCAGGCGAGATAGTGGTCAAACGCTAGCATATAAGATAAAAAAAAGACTGAAAATTGCTTTCAACCACAAAGTAGAGCAACGCTGTTCCGGCCATTGCTCTCTTTGTATCACCCTATTTCTAAAAGTACCCGCGTGCTGACAGGATCAATCTGATGACGTCAGAGATCAGCTGACACCATCCGCGAAGTATTTAGGCCGGATTCAATAGGTATACAACTTCCTGAATGAAGATCTTATTTTACATGTAATACAGTACATTGAGTGAATATTTCTACATGTATGCGTCGTATAAGTCACAGATTATTCTTTACTAAGTTACACACAATCCAAAATGTCATCGTACCGACGGGGTTTGAACCCGCACCCTCCTGGGAAACATGTCCAGGTGCTCTGACCAATTAAGGATGGTCGGATTTGAAAACTGTAACGATTTGTGTGTGTTTTGATGATTAACTACGGAAAAAGGCGCCACTAATGCGTAATTGGTTAAAAATGCAATTCATTAATTTCGTTGTATCGATAGGATTGCACCGTGGCTTAATTGTTCAGAGCACTGGGCATATTTCCCAGAAGGGTGCGGGTTCGAATCCCGTCGGTACGATTGCATTTTTGATTGTGTGTAACAATGTACAAAAATAAAAAGTGTGTAACACTTCAAGAAACATAATAATTTTTCTTATCATATTTTTGAGGTTTGTTTTACTTTGTGGATGACCTCAGTGAAATTGCAGGATGAATGAGACTTAATTAATATCGGTTTAGGATGCAGTGCATTGACGCGCAAAATGTTGGCAATCCAGATTTTAAAAACTGGAAATTGCTCGTTATATTTATATATATTTATATAAAACTTTTTGTTAGGTTCGCCTCAAAAAACATCCTGGATTTCCGGTGAACGTAACCTTTGATATCTATAAAATAAAAAAGCTCTTTCTAACCGGATAAGATCATAGATTAAACGTGTCTAGTATTGAGAAAAAAAACAGTACTAACAATAATACAAGTAGAAATTGAGATTTCTACCTAGAGCTGATATTTACACTTTTTGTTCCCTTGCACAGAGATTTTTTTAAAAGTTTGAACTCAATTTAGTTAATGTAGTATATTAATGGCTATATTAAGTAATCAGCAAAATCTCCCCTCAGCCAAAATGCTGTTTCTGACTTAATATCAGCAGTCTAATTCCAGGCGCAGTCAAAACAATCTCATATCGTATTTCAGTAACACATGCTAACTAAACAACTCACAAATACCTCAGTTACGGTAATGAATAAATTAATAACAAACATTAAAACTGTTTGTTTAACTGAAGTATTCAGTAAACCGCCCGATCCTCAAGTTAACCTTCAAATCTAAACGCAAAAATAACCGTTAAACTACCGTCTATTCTCGTCTGATCGCAACTGAAGACCTTAGCATAAATATTTTTCACACAAGATTATCACCTGTCCTTTTCGCACTCAAGCGGAAACGTATCGCTGTCTCGCTCGAAATGGCTGGAAGCCAACGCCTCGTCATGTTACGAAATATGAAATTGTAAAAGTTGCAGTCGGTGGTTAGGTATGATTTATTTGTTTCAGAATAGGTGTTCTGAAACACACACAAATATTGCTTCCTTCCTTTTTTCTTTGTAAAAGATCAAACTAGAGTAAGTAATGAGTCATGAAAAAGACACATCCGCCGCAAATCAACGTAATTTCACAAACATATTTATCTTTCCTAACACTACACCTCATAACGTGAGAGTGTTGGTGCCGATACTCTAGGATGCTACAAAATAAATTATATTTTGAGTAGGTATGTGTTTCGTGAAAAATACAATTTGGATCTCAAGTTGCGAATGAACATATAAGTTCTAGGAACGCGTGCTACATCTCAAGTCAAAGTCACTCAATATCAGGCTCACGAACCTATTGCTTTCACAGATTAATTAAATGAAGCTAGCTAATTGCCCCTTCAACATAATAGTAAATAGATACATAAGTTTGTAGTATATGTTTATACATATCTATACTTGTATTTTGCACTGCACCACCGGCTTTCTGTGATTCAAAGGTTTTCTGAAATTTATATCATAGTTATTTGGTTCTTTGTATACTATTTTAAGTGTGCTGGTTTGCAATAATAGTATTCTATTATATACTAGATAAAGATTCTTTATTTGTTAAAAATATGCGTATCTATCTTCTATCTTCATCGTATATATATCTTATATCATATATATATATTATACTATCTTCATCTAATGCGGGATACACACAGGGCGAAATGGAAGGCGAACGACTGATGGCAGAAGACACATCTATACTGGCGTATAGCTCCAACTAAATTCCAAATAAATCCAAATCAAAAATCAATCAAAAGTCAAAAATCCAATCTAAATAAAAATTTAACGTTCGTTCTCGTTCTTTCGGCCCAGTGTATACCCCGCATAAGTTGAACTGCGATCCGTGAATGAAATCGAATTGCACGCTATTTCTTGCATCTACGAGTGCCAAATGTCGTCGTATAATAACTCACTACACTCGTTTTTTTTTCTCACAATCTGTGTCACATGTATTTACGTTCAGTTTTCAATAATAAGACAGAAGACATAACGAAGACATTTCAATGTGAACTTGGCTATAATGGCTCCTTGCAGTTCTTTCGGGTGACACCTAGCATTTAGCGAAATGAGCCAAGTGTCATACAAGAGATCAGAAATAGAAGTTATTGGCTATTAGCAATGGTATTTTCTATTCGAAGGGTAAAGGTACGGCCACACCGCGGCGTCCTGCGATCTGCGGGCGCGATCTCAGTACTTTTCAATTGTTTTCTGATCGCGTTTGGTGTGAACCAGTCGATACAAATACTACTGCGCTATCTGATTGCCGCCTAGATCGCGCACGCAGGATGCTGCGGTGTGTCCGTACCTTAAAAGTTTACAAGTGCATGAAGTCATAATATATGGAATTTGATCACATAACTTGGAACTATAAGGATTTAATCATAGATTTATAGCGTAGAAAAGCTTCATCTTAGATCTATTACTGAAAGAATATCTACTAGTCTAGTTGACGATATTTTTGTAAAATAACCCGTTGACAAGACTTTTCCGCTGACATACAATTTCACCGCTCTCAGTAAAGTACTGCTGTTGTTCATCGGTTTGTATGTATGTGACATAGTGATGTATAAAGTGTCTGTTTAACACCTCTCGCCAATAGCAATTCTCGAATATATTTACTTTAATTGTATAGCCGTGTGCATTTCCGGAACAATAAACAAACAATAAATAAATAGTACAGGGTACATGTCAATAGCACAGAATAATGAATAGCACAAGTATCAATAATAATAAGTAGATTAATTTTAGTCTAAGATACAACTATTGAACATTGTGTTGTAATAAACAATACTAAAAACTGAATACTGAATACAATGACGACTCAGCTTTAGCTCAGTATATTCTCAGTGCGAAGGGAAAATCAATTTGTTGTCTATACGTAAATGTAGTTAGGACTAAGGTTAAATATTTATTTTATATTTTTAATATCTATTTTGTTTTAAATATTTATTACATGTATTATTATTTTTTATTAGGGTTCCGTACCCAAAGGGTACCAACGGTACCCTATTACTGAGTCTTCTCTGTCCGTCCGTCCGTATGTCTGTCCACACATTACAGGGCTGTATCTCATTAACCATAATAGACATATACTTGAAATGTTCACGAAGAATGTATTACTAATAAAAACAGAATACAATTTAAAATAATGGGGTCCTCATACAAGAAACATGTTTTTTCAGGCGTTTTATGTTCGATCTTACAAATCGTAATAGATAGAGACTTGAAATTTGCTCATATTACAAGCATCAAATATAATTTCAAATATATAACATCAAATAATAAAAACTAAATTAAAATAATAAACTGGCCAAGTGCAAGTCGCACTCGCACTCGTAGGGTTCCGTACCACACTACAGTATTTTTTAAGATCGAGCCAAAAATACCACTATCATTTTTCGCCAGCAAAACATTATAATTAATAAACATTTTATTTTTTGTAACGCCATCTACCGTCTAACAAAGAAGTTAGGGATTGGCATTGGAATATAACGCCTTCTATGGACGTTATATTGAAATGCCGAAAAAAACACGTTTTTTGTATGGGGACCCCCTATTATTTTTAACTTTATTCTGTTTTTAGTATTTGTTGTTATAGCGGCAATAGAAAAACATCATCTGTGAAAATTTCAACTGTCTAACTATCACTGTTCATGAGATACAGCCTGGTGACAGACGGACAGACAGACAGACAGAAAGACAGACAGACAGACGGACAGCGGAGTCTTAGTAATAGGGTCCCGTTTCACCCTTTGGGTACGGAACCCTAAAAATTAAAGGGAGTTCTTATACAAAAAAAACTTATTTTGCCGGCAAAATCGGAATCCTACGTCTGCGAATCCGACACACACTTGGCCAGTTTATTAACTCACGGGTCTCCGTCCTTTTTTTTAGCAATAATGTAGCCGTAGCTAACATTATGATAACCATTTAATAACAAACGAGAAATTAAACGAACCATCACAAACTATTTACCAATTGCAAATACCTGCCAGAGGACATAATGTATTGGCTAACAATTCATACAAGCGTACCACATCATTGTTAATAATTAGTTCACTATTTTGTATGAAAAAGTTTATGAGTTTGGCACTCGCACAATACATTGTATGGATTAGTGTTTTGTCAGCTTGATAAGAACAGTGGAACGGATGGATGGATGGATGGATGGATTGGGATATCTGACTGATTGATGAGTTTTAAAAGAACAGATTAGGTAGTCGGAATGTAAAATCATATATAGATTATTGGACACTGAATAACGAAACAATCAACATCAATGTTATAAATGCGAAAGTCAATTTGTTTATTTGGTTGATTGGGACTTCTTCACGGTCAAACAGCTGGACCGATTTAGCTGAAATTTTGCACAGGAATAGCCTAGAATAAGATATATTAAATCAAAAAATCAAATGAGAGGATAATAAGACGGTGAGATGAAATGAGATAAGAGAAGATTTCTGTCGTGTCTTTATTAAGGTACGGCCATACCACAGCATCCTGCGTGCGCGATCTCGGCGGCGATCAGATACCGCAGTAGTATTTGTATCGACTGGTTCACACCAAACGCAATCTACGGCGATCAGAAAACGATTGAAAATCGGATCGTGAACGCGCACGCGGACGCAGGACACCGCGGTGTGGTCGTACTTTTAACAGTATTATGTCGGGTTTTGTCAAAATCCTCACATGTCCTCTTCCAGTTTTTTATTTTGTTTTTTTTTTTACTCCTTGAGGGGTCATTTTCACCATTACTGGTAATGGTAATGGTGAAAATGGTAATGGTGAAAATGGTAATGGTGAAAATGACCCCTAAAGGTTTTTCACCATTCGAAGATCATTGTTACCTTTCTGCATCCTTAGGCTCAAACCTTAATCTAGCTTTAGACCTTGATCTCATCGAGTTCCAGCATGATGGTCGATGTCATCCAATATGGAAGATGGTTTGGGATTAACCATGGTTGTTGGGGTTAACCATTTCCTTTTTCCGTTCCATTTCCAGACAAGCAAGATTCCATCTAACTAAGACTACATCGTCACTTAACATCAGGGGAGATAGTAATAAATTGTTTGTCTGCCAAGAATTTAAAAAAAAACCTTAAGACCTAAGGCTAAGTCATTATCCATTAAAGTCTAAGACAGGTGTGAAACTAAACACAAACTTGTAATAAAAGTCCTAATCCTTTTTATTTCCCATTTTATGAGGTGTTTGCGACAAACTGCGGTTTTATTAGTACACAATAAACTCATGTAATGTTCTTCTGTTGAGAGTTTAGTATTGCCAGTACCCTGTTTTACCACCTACTAAGATCTATTTATTGGAGCCATGTGGGAAATCAGTGAATAAGCACGTACTCGCCTATTCCTGGGATTACATAGCTTTCTCAAAGTCTTTAAACTTATATTACCTATTATATTGGTAAAAATATAATTAATAGATATTAACTGGTATATTATCTATATTATCGTAGCATGTGGAAAGAAGCAATCTCTGCCTACCCCAACGGGAAAAAGGCGTGATTGTATGTATGTATGTATGTATCTGGTATGATCTGGATTTATCAGCACCAATCAACACCAATATAATAAATGCGAGAGTCAGTTTCTATATTTGTTTGTTTGTTTGGGACTTGTTCACGGTTAAACGGCTGCACCGATTTAGCTGAAATTTTGTGCAGGGATATTTTATGTATTTTTTATGGTAAAACAAAGTAACAGGACAAGCACGACGCTCGCCTGATGGTAAGCGATGACGTACGTCTACCTAAAACAGATACAGCGGCATGCAAAATTCTGAACTGCCAGATTTTGCATGTCACTGCACTGCGATTGTTACCTTGAGACATTAAGATGTTGAGTCTCACATGCCCTGTAATTTCACTATTTGCACGGTTGGCAACCGCAAAATCACTCAACTTTAACGCATATAAATTAAAAACTGCTCTACTTTTTCACCGATATCCAATATATGAATACCCAATAATTAATATAATCAAATTGCCAAAAATAAGGTAGCAAGAAAACTTTTAGAACAGATACGACTCATGAGAACATTACGATACAGTGACACACTCGTTACATCTAATGCTATTTTAGGACTTCTTATGTATTGCCATAAATATACTTTGTAATTAAGTAGGTGTTAATCGGGGCATATCTAAGTTGTATTTAGATAATATAGATAGTTTAAAAACTAAAACAACCGACTTCCATGCCCTGCGTGCGAGTCAATTTCAGTAGCAAGTTTGAGACGTTTATCGTCATATCTCTGGAGATACTTGTCAGATCTTCATAAAATTACAATGGGACCATCTCGGAAACGTACCCTGATAAAAAAAATAATTTGAATCGGTTCACAATTTACGGAGAAATCGCGTAACATAAAAAAAAACATACAGACGAATTAAGAACCTCCTTCTTTTTGGAAGTCGGTTGAAAAAGGGAGTTAAATATTGATAGCGAATAGGTAGTAATTTTGTGAGCATGTTGGTTAATTTTAAGAGATTATTAAAAAGGCTATGTACATATTCTTTTTTTGTTTCAAAGGGTACCCTTTCCTGGTGGTCCCATTTAAATTTTAACGAAATTGGCCGAGCCGTTTTTAATATATCAACATTTGTATTACGACGCATTTACTTATCTCGACGACTTACTACTAACTACTGGCACAGATTGTGTAATAGTTACTACGTCTACTGGCTACTTTCGAAGTCGGTTCTTTTAGTTTTTTAAACGATCTTAAATTATTTGTTTTGTAATTTCACGAACGACCGACCGGTCCGACTTACTATCAAATTATACCCGAACAAACATAAAAAATATATATATATATATATATATACGGTCGAATTGAGAAACCTCCTCCTTTTTTTGAAGTCGGTTAAAAATGACATACTACCATCAATGAGAAAATCTGCTACTAATACCTTACGGTGCTCCGACAGTACACCCTGATAGGCCTAGCTTGTTAACCATCTTTGACCACATCATCGCTTAACACCAAGCGACATTGTGGTCAAACGCTAGCCTATAAGATATGAAAAAACAGCAGTTCTTATGAAACATCATGTATTGATATGTACATCTAGTATTATAAACTCAACTGGTGCAAAGAGATGTAGTGGCACAAGATATGGTACATTTAGGCGTTACGTGTGTGTATAACTGGGCCGCCCTAAACATAAGTCAAGTTTATTGTAGGTACAATTTTTAGTCTAGTACACTCACAGTTAAAAGTACTATTTCTTGTCGGATAGCTCATACCTCAATAATGCTTGATATTGAACAGATATCTCAGCGATACGTACGAAGTTCGGAGCGGCCACGATACAGCGCTCTACCTGTTTCTTAGATTTTTTTAATATCTTATAGGCTAGCGTTTGACCACTATCTCACCTGGTGGAAAACAATGATGTGGCAAAGATGGTAAACACGCTACACCTAGAATACTCTGACTTTCAAAGGCTGTGTGCTACCGCAAAACCGTAAAGTTATGACGGCTTATTTTCTCCTAGATGGTGGCTACTTTTGGGTACCAAGTCAGGCTGAACATCGATATGCTCCTTAGACGAACCACCTGTAGACGAATACCAGTGCTAGAATTTGAACCGGTTACCTCTCGTTTAGAAATTGAGCCATCCTTTACAAAGCTCTCAAAAATAGAAGAAAAAACAAAGCACCATGTTATTGTAACTTCTTGCAATGTACATTCAAATAATGTTTATAAAACAACGAGTCCAAACAGCTCTATCCATCACCGTTAGCAATTCACCGGTTGAAAAGTGACTTCGGTCGAGATCTTCGATCTTTCGTTACAGTCCAAACTCTCATTGTATCCGTGGGTGTGACGTATTGTTATTACAACTAAGTCTATTTCAGGATTGGACTCGATCATTTGCTATAAATATATCGCACTGATGGATGGGACGGTCTGCTGGTTTATAGACGAATGCAGGTGGCTGTAGAATGGAAGAGTTATTAGGTTTAGTGATGCACGGTTTTATGATGCAGATTTTATTTTTGGAGGAGTTTTGAGAGACATGCGAGCACTTCAAGATGAGTTTCAGTTGATCTGTATTATGGTTTCAAAATTTTATATAGATTAGAAAATCCCTCGATACGAACCAATTTCACTTGTAATATCATCTCGTGCCTACGATGCAAAATATTTATAACTATGTATGTTTAGATCGTAAAAGATTGAAGTTTATCACATGCCGGAAGATCAGTTAGAAAAAAGACCAAATATCTCTGTGGGTTTGTTTCAATCTAAATCTTTTATATATCTAGACTAAATATTATTTACAATACAAGCAATATATTATAATACAAGCTTATATTTTAACTTTTTATCATACGCCGCCCAGGAATGGAATGCCCTAGCTGTCTTCCGGTTATATTCAATTTAGGGGTATTCAAGCCTCGAGTGAATCGTATCTTCTAAGTAAGCGCATTACATCATCGATCACATCGTCACATGAGATCAGATGAGATGGTGGTCAGGCTCTAGCCTATTAAGAATTTAAAAAAATCGTTTGAAGCCATAAATAAAACAAAAAAAAAACATTTATAAAGTGGACATAGCTCCGGTTTCCAAGACGTGAAATGAGAACATGAGATCCGTCTAGTCGACAAACAAGAATGGACGAGAAAGGTACATTTTATATTTTTGGTTGAAAAGGTGAATGACTTTTGACTTCTTGTCCGAAAGTTCACTCTGCCTAGAGTATTAGGTTAATGTTAAAGAAATGAATTTGAAGAAAAATGTGACCAAAGTGCCTTGTGCAAATTTCTTTACATTAATTTATCTACTCGATCACGTTAAAGTAAACGCAGATTTGTATGGAAACTACAATAATACTAACGATGCACACTAGATGGAGCTTTTTAATTCTATACAAATCGCGCGATCGAGTAAGCAAACCAATCTAAAGGAACTCTCACTAGGCACACTGAGTATGAGAGAATTAACATCAATGTTTTAATGTTCAACGGGATTAGTCCAATGACTAATATGCCCTCTATTTTTAACCGACTTCACAAAAAAGGAGGAGGTTCTCAATTCGTCTGTATGTTTTTTTTTTTTTTGTGTGTATGTTACACGATTTCTCCGTCAATTGTGAACGGATTCAAATGATTCATTTTTTAATAGGTAGGATACGTTTCCGAGGTGGTCCCATTTTAATTTTATCGAGATCTGATAAGTATCTCCAGAGATATAGAGATAAATACCTCAAACATAGGAGAATGTACTGGTTTTAGTAGATGAGTCCCAAGAAGATTATACACAATGGAGGTTGCTATTGCATATATTTTTGAAGACTAAAAAATATGACCTTGAATAATGTTTCTACGTCTTTCTTCTCGTTGATTTTGGTTTTTGACAGATATTCTTACGGTAACTGTGAGCGAGATAGAAATAAAGGTGGGGATAATTAATATTTTTTATTTGTTTTTTTATCTTATAGGCTAGCGTTTGACCACTATCTCACCTGTTGCTAAGTGATGATGCGGTCGAAGATAGAGAAGTGGACTAGAATGGGAACTGGCTCTCAAGGATAGCTGCTTGAACACATTAGATGTTTGGCGACAGATTTTCTAACTTGAGGGTGGTAGCTGGCCAGGCGGATACTAGATATGTTATGCGGGGGTTGTTGGTTTCTTAACGATGTTTTCCTTCACCGGAGGGCAACTGTGAGAAGCGCACATATATTTTTCTATAGAAAAATTCATTGGTGAACGGCGGTTTGAACTCGGTACCACGGCATCAAAGCCGACTGTTCTCCCAATTACGCCACCGGGCCCTCAATAAATAATTATACATTAATAATTATAACAAATAATTATATATAAATATAAATAATTTGTCTTCACAGGAATGTTCTACCGGGCAAAGTCTTGTTAGGGTGCAAACTTTTTTAAACATACCTAAGATTTTTTGACATGACATGACGTTTGGCAAAGATGGCGGCCATTTCAGTCCCGCGACACTGCATACATTATTAAATAACTCAGAATTATGAACGTACTTTGTACCAACCAACACTGCAAAAAAATAATTTATAAGCATAATACCACAGATTATATAATAGTTACTACGTAAATAATATTTCCGTTGTTAGGTTGGCTACACAGTGCTTTCATAATTCGGGTTCCAACAATATAGGGAAGTGCCTCTTATAACGTAGTAGAGTGATTCAGTACTCTGTTGGCCATATGGCGGCAATTAATGTTAATAATCGCAAATAATACTTTTTAATATTCATTTTGGAATACAACTAGTCCGTGTTATAAAAGTATTTGGAATTATTGTAATAAAATAGACAATTAATTATCGTGTGTGTCAGATGCTTTAATTGCACAGGGCCATTTTGAACATTGTCCTTTGATACCTTGATGACATCATTATTACTAGTGAATATTTTCACTTTAGCGCGGCATTTAAAGTCAATTTTTTTAGGGCTCCGAACCCAAAGGGTACCAAATGAACACTTTCTGAGACTTTGTTGTCCTTTCGTCCGTCCGTCCGTCCGTCCGTCCGTGTGTCTATACATATGTGCGCACTTTACAGATCTGTATCTTCTTAACCGTTATAGGCACATACTTGAAATTTTCAAAAAGTATATATCCGTCAGTGTATAACGGCCCAGACACGAATTTTGATAGATGCATGTAATTTAATTAAAACTTGTTTTGCACTAAAAAGGGTAAAATAAGTTATTTTTCAAAAAAAAAAACCGACTTCATAACCACAAACAGGCACTCAAAAGCGAAAAATAAATTACTTAAAATTATTATATTCGCTACCCACTTATCTATTTGAAGTCGGTGCCAGCCAAGTCTATTGGATAGTAGATAGATACTATGCATGTAGTAGTAGTAAGTAGGTACATGTAGGTTAGTAAGTAGGTAGATACATGTAGGTATTATCTATCTACTACCTATTAGACTTGGCTGGCACCGACTTCAAATAGATAAGTGGGTAGCGCTTATAATAATTTTAAGTAATTTATTTTTCGCTTTTGAGTGCCTGTTTGTGGTTATGAAGTCGGTTTTTTTTTTTTTGAAAAATAACTTATCATTGAATACTTTGCCCTATATTTGAAGTTGGATCGTGATAGCTACGTTGTATAGATTGGACTAAAGTCAGTTGTCATGCGCCTCCTCTCACTGTCATTTCTATTTCCAGACAAGAACAAGACGTCTGTAGTGGAATACTACAGACCATCGACTTGAATTTAAGTGAGACAGTGGTCAACTGCTTACCTGTCTGGAATTTAAAAATTATTCACGTTTAAGTTACTTTTTTGTGATTGGAGGAGGTCTACGTCCAGCAGTGGACTGATACCGGCTGATTATGATGATGATGAAATTACTAAGAAATTATGGTACCAGAAATTCCACCACTAACAAAATACAAAGAAAAAATAAACATTTTCGACGAAAAATAGAGTAATTTTTAGAGTTCCGTAGCCGAATGGCAAAAAACGGAACCCTTATAAATTTGTCATATCTGTATGTCTGTCTGTGCGTCCGTATGTCACAGCCACTTTATTTCAAAACTATTAAGACTGCACAGTTGAAATTTGGTAGGTAGGTGTACTCTGTGAACCGCTTTACGATTTTGATACAAAAATATAAAATATTAAGGGAGGCTCCGTACATGGAACTGAATCCAAAAAAAATGTTTTCATCAATTCTATTCCTGCGGGGTGTCTATAGGTCCTTAAAAATGACATTGATGTTTCTAAAACCATTTTTTCTCAAAGTCAATCATTTGAAAGATCTAACCTTGCTCGTCTAAAGTGGTAAAAAGCGTGTCCTCCCTCCCCCTGTAACTTTTAAAGCAGGGGAGTGAAACATCTAAAAATAATATATAGATCTCAATAAAAACTTTCTGCGAAAATTGGTTTGAATGAGTTAGTTACAGTTACAGTCAGCAGTTTTTTTGAGATGATTTCGACCGCAAATGTAACTTTGTTTTTCATACAAACACTATGAAAAACAAAGTGAATTAAAAAAAAAAAAAAATTATAGTTATAAAATACTCTACTGTGTGACGGAACCCTACGAGTGCGAGTCCGACTCGCATTTGGCCAGTTTATTGCTTCTCAAGGAATAGAGACGTTTATTTTCAGTAAAAATCCTAATATTACAAATTTGTTTTTTTTAAAACTCATAAATCTGGCATCTTTTCCATGTCTTCTATATTATTTATAGAATACGTGTAGATATATTGCTTGTTTTCAAACAATTGCGATACGATATTGACACTTTTCTTCAGGTAAGATATAGGCCAAATGGTTGGTTTATCTGAGGGCCAAATGCATGTACTTACTAATGTAAGTACTTCAAATGTTCTAGATTGCATTAGCAATGGATATTTTAATTCACATGTGTCAACTGTCGAGTGCCAATCACGCACGGTGAGATCAGTCAACTGAGTGGGTTTATTGATATTTTCGAGAAAGAATGCTATCTATTTCCTGTTGCTTGTTTATTTGTAGACCATCGTTTATGTAAGTATATACTCACTCACACTGACTCAACACCACCGTGATTGACCACAGATGGCAGGAGCACGTTCCAAAGGTGGTAGGAACACAGTAAAAATAATATGTTCCGCCTGACTTTTTTTTGTAGCAATACCAAAAAATTGCTTATCACCATTAAGATCAAAATCTGCCGCCATAACCTTACGGTATTCCGGCAACACACAGCCCTTGAGAATTCAAGTATTCTAGGCTTACTATGTTCATCTTCTTCGACAACATCATCGCTTACCAGCAGGTGAGATAGTGGTCAAACGTTAGCTTATAAGAACTTCAAGCCTCTATGTTCGTTCTTCGTCGGTCAATACTAAACGTTGCATTATAGATATCAATTAAAATAAGTAGGTAGTTAGTTATAATTATCTCACGAGTTGCCAAATACCTACCTATTGAAATAGTTCAATAGTACAATGCCTAATCAGCGGGCCTATCACGAACTTTGCCAATTGATTATAAAATGAACTAAATGACGGGGACGTAGCTATGTAGGCTGTATAGGCCGTGAAAGGCCTGCAGTATCATAATCATCATCATAAGCCTGTGTCAGTCCACTGCTGGACGTAGGCCTCTCCCAAGATGCGCCACTGAGATCAGACACCGATCTTCGGCACTTCTCTCCACTCTAAGACAAGTCTACCCCAACGGTTATCAGTCCTGCGGCAGATATGACCACCCCACTGCCACTTCGGTTTACTAATCCGTTGAGCTATGTCGATAACTTTAGTTCTCTGCCCAATTACTTCGTTCCGGATTCATTTGCACATAATGCTTCTACATATTTCATTTATTTTACAATCTTGCAGAAATTTGCCAAGGTTCTTGCTTTATTCAAAACCTATAACTTCCGGCCGGCTTGTGAGTCGTAAAATCGTTAACCCAAATATTTCTTCCTGTTGCTAATCGTACGTACTCGTACTTACGTCGATACAAAAAATGTAGTAGGACTGCTTTCAGTAAAGCAGATTTTGAAGGTACTATATAGTAACTGTAGTCAAAGGTGGAAGGAGCATATTACATTGATGTTCTGCCTGACTTGTTACCAAAAAGTAGCTTACCACCCATCATCAAAGAGTAAATCTGCCGCTCTTACCTTAGGTTTTTCCGGCAGCGAACAGCCTTTGAGATTCAAAGTATTCAAGGCCTAGCGTGTTCACCATCTTCAACCACATCATCGCTTACCACCAGGCGAGATAGTGGTCAAACGCTAGCTTATCCTTATTTTTACATAGTATAAAACAAAGTCGCTACAGCTGTCTGTATGCTTAGATCGTTCAAACTACGTATCGGATTTTAATGCTGTTTTCAGCAATAGATAGAGTGATTCAAGAGGAAGTTTTAGGTTAATTAGGATTAAATGCGCGCAAAGCCGCGGGGTGCTGCTAGTCAGATATAAAACAAATAAAGAAAAACAAATAGGTACGTAGAAATCAAATAATATAAAGTCTGACATAATTTTAAGTCCACCATTCCGAACATCGCGACCATTAATAATAACCCTCAACATTAATCTCAACGTTAGAAGCAGTTGTTATTGACTAAACATATCATTAAAAAAAAAAAAAAACACGATCAGGTTCAACCTTTCGACCAACCTCTAGGTATTTTTCTAACGAATTAGCCCGATGTTTGTCCAAGTCTCAGACGAATGAGCGTAAACATCGGTTTAGTTGATACGTGTGATTTGGCAAGCAAGGTGTTACTGAGTGATGTTTGGAATCGGTGATTCATGCACTTACCACGACCGTTATGGATCACTGTGAGTGTATGTTGGAGGGTTAATTTAGGAACATTAAGATGTTATCGTAGTTGGATATTTTTCTGAGAATTACTTTAGTTACAGTATTTCTAACGCTTCGTTTCTAAATATATGGATAATAATATATAATATAGATAAAAATAAAGAAAATTTACTATATATATATATATCTCTTTCTACTTTCGCGATACGCGCGGCTATTCACAGCAGTTCACAATCATTCATTCTTTTACGAAAATCCCAATATTTTACGGGTTAAAAACGTTTTGAATGCAATTAGGAAATGCATGTAACTCTTATTGACATACATTTTTTTTTTGGATAATTACGTAAAATTTTAATTACCTGGTTTTTTACATACTCGGTATCAGAATCGAGCACTGAACACTGAACAACATCCTTCAGTATGTACAGTCTTATACCAGTCACCCAATATATGAATACCACAGAAATTTGAATAATACTGTATTTCATATTTCTGTGGATGTGACCGTGACCCACAGGAAATGCTACACATTCAGACACATATCGACGAAACACAGATACACACTCACTCACTCACAGGCATACACACATCATATCATATCATTTATTCCAGAACAAATTACAATTGTATTGGAAATTGTTACACAAAAAGAAAAATTGCATGCAAATAAAAATTGAAAATTAAGCAAATTAAAATAAATAAAAAGAAAACAAGACATTAAAAAGAAACAGAAAAATAAAAATTAATTACAAAAACAATCGAAGATAAAAAAATGTAATATAATAAAATTCAATGTCAGTCTTAATTTAAAATTTACCCTAAATCATTCACTGCATAGAAGAACGCCAAAACAAGAAAAAGTAGAACAATGTCAAGATAAATAATTAAAATATGTCAATTTATTACGTAGACGTAGTAGTCGTAGTTTATGATTCACAAGTAAAGGCCTTATTCACGATCCATCTTGCTGTACGTCCCGCCTAGGACATGCACGATGCACGATGCAAAAGTACCGTGAATAGGCTTGACGTACGTTCATAATTATTATTAATTGTTTGCTGGACTTGCATGACCAATTTTGAATCCAGCGAGCGCCCCCACCACCGTCAACGTCTTGCAGATGGACAGTGAATAACGCGGACGTGCAGAGCAGTCCAAGCAGTCCACCATCGTGCGTGCTTGATCGTGTATAGACTGGCTGTATAGCAGATTTAACATTTAAAGCTTGTGTCGCAAGGTGACAACACGTCAAAATGGATCGCGAAACACTTTCAAGGTTTATTGAAAAATATAAGTTCCACATATGTGAATTTTAAAATATTATTTTGTACATTTTTTTCATCCAAAATCTCTTGCTATTTTTTTCTTCTCATCTAATTCGTCCCATTTACTCTGTTCGCTTGATGCGCGCATGACAGTCAGTATGCTTCATCCAGCGCAGCAGCCTTGAGCTGAAGTACAGCCGGGATGGATCGTAAATAAGGCGCTCACAAACATGCAACAACAACACACGCACCCAAGGTCAAAGTAAATATTTTCAGATTTTTTTTTAAAGCCTCTACCTAATTTTGGATACTAAGTAAGCAAGCAACTAAGTAAAGATTATTTATATTATAATGTAGATAAGTTTGTATTTTAGATAAGTTTGAAACCTACAACCAAAATTATTAAGACAAAAAATAAACGTCACAAGAATGATTTTCTCAAAACCGTTTCAATTGACCCCAGGTTACCCTACTCACCAATATATTATGTACTAAAGTATAACTAAAGTATAACTAAAGTATATTATGTACTAAGGTTATGTACTAAACTATGTGTAAAACTATTCAAAAATAAATATACAGGTTGAATTTTTCAAGTTGGCGATTGTTCCTTATTAGTGACACTATCGGATGGTGTAATTATTACAGGTTGTGTTTTTTTTAAATCAACGGGTTCGATTCCTGCCTAGGAATTTTGCATTTTCACAAAAATCCAATGATGCAGTTTTAGTTTTCATCAAAATCGAGCCCGAGGCTTGCTTGAATATTTTTGGCTCTTCCGCATAGTTTCGGATTTGGCCTTCCTTTGGTAAATCAAAAATTCAACCTGTATATTAAACAAACTTAAAAAATGTTATGTGCAGACCCAAACCACTTTTAAAAATGATATTATTTTCGATCTATTAATTGCGAATTTGTCAAAAACCGTAACAAGAATCCAACAGGATGTTTAGTCCACTAAAACATGCGTTGGCGCCGAATTTTGATTAACCCACACAAATACTGAAATAGAATTCCTGTTACTGTCAATCCATTCATGCTTAATATGTACCTAATTTTCAATTGGAATCAACAAGAATGTTGTAGAAACAATTGCTGCTGGAAGTGGCTCAAAGTGTCCGCCATTTTGTTTACAGGAATCTCGAACGGAAACTGTTTACAACTGTTCTGTGTATCCAGATATTCTTGGAATATATATTTGATTATCTTGAGTTATTCTGCGAAGTCGATGTATAAATGTCTTAAAATATCTTATCTCTATGATATTTACTACCATACTTTTGTTATATCATAGGCTAGCGTTTGACCACTATCTTGCCTGATAGTAAGCGATGATGCAGTCAAAGATGGTAAATACGCTAGGCCTAGAATATTCTGACTCTCAAGGGTTATGTGCAGCCGTGAGGTTATGGCAGCAGACATTCTTCTTGATGTCAACGGATACCTTGTACAGTGAAATGAAAGAATTGTCAAAGTACTGGGTCTTTGAGTATACAGTTATTTATCTAAGAACTGGGTGGAGTGAATGGGTATTTGAAGTATAAAAGTGTCAGATAGCGCAAAGAGAGGCAATGTGTGAGATACTGGAAGACAAATTGTTCTTTAAGGTAGAGATGCGTAGACGGAATTAAAAGGATGCTGTAAGAATATGAGCAATCCGGTGTTTTTTTCTGAATTCAGATAGTATATGGACATATGTATGTATTTGCTCAAATCGAATATACCATAATACAATAATTTAAAATCGTTTCAACAACTATGAAAAGACCTCAGACTACCATAAAAAAGCAGACAGAGCCGTGCCTAACACCCGAGTGAACGCAAGTTCAGTAATACTAAATGCTTGAGTAATAAGTTTCCGCGCTCAGTCCGGCATAGTCAATAAGGCATGATTACTACGTAAGCAACGCTGCGAAGTAATACCGCACGGACGCGTCCGTCCCTGCTGCTGCTTGGTAGCAAACTGAGCGTGGAAGCGTATTACTCAAGCATTTAGTATTATTGAACTTGCGTTCACTCGGGTGTTAGGCACGGCTCCGTCTGCCTTTTTTATGGTAGTTTGAGGAAAAGACTTCAAATGCAGTGCTAGTCATTTTTAACCGACTTTACAAAAAAGGAGGAGGTTCTCAATTCGTCGGAATGTATGTTCACCAATTACTCGAACACGCGTGAACCGATTTCTAAAATTATTGTTTTGTTTAAAAGGGCATGATACTTTACAGGTGGTCCCATTTAAATTTCATCGAGATATGTTCAGTGTATCCAGAGATATGGAAATAAACATCTCTAAAATGGTACTGAAAATCAAAAGCACGGCATTTGAAGTCGGTTCTTTTAGTTTCTCAAACGATCTTAAATTATTAGTAGCAACTACATATTAGGCGATTAATTCCATCTCCAGTGATGCTTATCAGATCTCGATAAATTTACAATGATTTCATATCGGAATAAACTTTATCTTTGTTATTTATGTTTATTTATATTTACTTTATTATTTCGCAATAAAAATCGTGAAGTCGGTTGAATATACATAGGTACATAGATAACGGTCAAAAATATAACCTCCTCTCTTCCGCTAAAAACTAAAACTAGTAGGATAACAAGTGAATTATTGAAAAGTACAAAAAAGCCGATTGCATGAAAAAAATATATTTTGTTACATACTCACTATTGTTACATACAAATAGGAATGAAACCAAAATATCAAAAAACTTGCATTTATATTATTATTAGTGTGAAGTGTGATGTGATTTATTAGCATTTCCTATTCCAAACTCCAATAAAACATATAAGTTTTATATATATTAGTAATCACCGTTAAAAATTCTTTCTCATGTTGATACCACACTCGATGTATTTTGATAACATGATTTTTTTTAGATTAGTTTTTGGCGCCAATAGTCCTTAATTTTGTTTTTTTAGTTTTCATGTACCTAGTGTCAATGTCACGACTAAGAAGAATCTATTGACACCACTCAAATAATAATACTTAAATGTATAATTTAAAATCACCCTGACTGATTTGTATACGTATAATTTGTTCATTGAGACCATTTTAATAAGCCTGAACACGACATCTCAGACGAGGAGTTGAAGAGATTTCTGTAGATTCAAGGAGATGTCTCAGTATTAAGTCAAGTTAACCATATTCTTGCAATATCATTGAAGTAAAAGGTTACTAAATTTCAAAGTACTTAATACATTTGATTTGAGTAAAAATAAACTATGCCAAACCGTAGATGGGAGAAACAGTCAGCATCAGAGTGACGGGTATGTAGTGCGCAGAAGCGCCATTTGATTTTTTTTGACGACCGCGGTCAAGGGATCTGAAAGTTGCTATCGTAGTCTCATCAACCAAGAAAAGAGCTGATAAATATACCACTCAGGTGGCGGCTTTTACGTTAAGTTCTATTCTCGACACTCCGGAGGGCCGAGAATAGAACATAACCTAAAAGCCGCCACCTGAGTTTTTCATGCAACAAAGCTAAGAACACTCTCGATGAAAACACCTATCAAACAAAAAAAACTAAATCAAAATCGGTTCATCCGTTTTGGCGCTACGATGCCCCACGAGACACACACACACACACACAGATACACACGTCAAACTCATAACACCCCTTCTTTTTGCGTCGGGAGTTAAAATACGACAAGCCGTTTAGGCTCTAGGGCGTGTCACAGAAATATACATACATACATCCACTCGAAAAACATATCCCTCCTTCTTTCGCAGTCGGGTAAAAAGCTGGAATCTATTTAAAAAGATCTACTGTATTCTTATTATAATTTCGCAGTAGCTACCTTATATTTCTTAACATCATCAAACACTTCTGTACTAATTCTTTGTACACAGCAGTTGCCACAAAGCTTGTGCAAAACACCAGCTACATCAATGTCCGCACTAACATCAGTCATAACTCTACTAAAATACCCGTTGACAATTCTGTTGATTTATAGGTCACCTGATTCCATTTCCAGCTGCCAACGGGTTATATTAAGAATTAAAGAAAAATTTACAACATTATCTGATTTACGGTTTCAAATAAGCCACTTGTTTGTCAGAATAAAGTCGATAACAGCGATGTGAAGATGCTATTTTCTGACGTTCTTAAGTCGATCGAGTGTTGTACTTGATTTATGTGAAGAGGAGAGCGTTGAATGCTTGAGATTTATCAACGTTGGGAAGACAAACAAAATACAACTTATGTTTTTCATTTCATTTCATTTTATTCAATAACAATTTCTACATTATGTGTTAATTTCATTATGTTATATTCCTAATCATAGAACAAAAAATAATAATAATATTATTATTGTTTTTAAAGCCAACAGTATCTACGGTGGTTTTATATTCCTATATTGGTTAGGAATGAGGAATAACACCGATTAAATAATATGTGCTCCAGCTAGGTGGAGCGATGATATACGCAAGCTGGCTGGCAGCGATTGGAAACAAATAGCTGAAGATCGAGCTTAATGACGTGCCATAGTAGAGGCCTATGTCCAACAGTGGACGAATAATGGCTGTTAATGATGACGTTGATGATGATGAAATAATATGTTCGAAACATGTTTGCTAATTCTTTCTTTTCTCTGATGATTGCGTCGTTAATCTTATCAATAACTATGCGTGGAGTTTTGATATTATTAACATAAATAAATATATTCTAAATTCTAATATCAATTCATAATTGCGATACATACGTATCGTATCAATTAAATTCGTAGTACTTTCCAGTGCAAGCATTACGAGAACAGTATATCGATTTTCTGCCTGACTTGCTACCAAAAAGTAGCTTAAAGTAGCTTCAAGGAGAAAATTTGCCGCCATAACCTTACGGTGTTCCGGGAGCCAGAGTATTTTATGCCTAGCGTGTTCACCATCTTCGACCTCATCATCGCTTACCACCAGGTGAGATAGTGGTCCAACAAGGTGGACAAACTAGCCTATAAGATTATGAAAAGTAAGCTTGAAAGTAGTATTCGAAGCATTTTCTGCACTTTCCAGTGTATGCATTACGATTTTTTTAACCGACTTCACAAAAAAGGAGGAGGTTCTCAATTCGTCTGTATGTTTTTTTTTTTGTTTTTTTTTTTTGTGTGTATGTTACACGATTTCTCCGTCAATAGTGAACGGATCCAAATGATTATTTTTTTAATAGGTAGGATACGTTTCCGAGGTGGTCCCATTTTAATTTAATCGAGATCTGATAAGTATCTCCAGAGATATGGAGATAAATAACTCAAACATAAGAGAATGTACTGGTTTTAGTAGAAGAGTCCCAAGAAGATTATACACAATGGAGGTTGCTATTGGATATACTTTTGAAGACTAAAAAATATCACCTTGAATAATGTTTTTACATCTTTCTTCTCGTTGATTTTGGTTTTTGACAGATATTCTTACGGTAACTGTGCGAGATAGAAATATCTATCTACTACCTATTAGACTTGGCTGGCACCGACTTCAAATAGATAAGTGGGTAGCGCTTATAATAATTTTAAGTAATTTATTTTTCGCTTTTGAGTGCCTGTTTGTGATTATGAAGTCGGTTTTATTTTTTTTTGAAAAATAACTTTTTTTTTTTAATTCATTATGTTTTTATTGCACAAAGGTAACACATTAATACTATAGTCGCTAGATACCAAACTAGACGAATGACCGCCCGTATCTTGGGATCTAGTACCTCCCACGTTTAGGCACTTATATTGTACAAATTACATTTCCTAGGTGTTTTTTAAATATTATCTTAAGTATAATAAAGATGATATTAATATTATGAAAAATCGATTACATTTCATTTAGTTAAGGTATATAGATACATATAGTCATTTTATTGCACTAATATTAAAATATAAATAAATTCAAATAAAAGTACCTACAAATAACCTAATTGAATAAGAATTGCAGTCAAGATTCCATCAAGCTCTGGCCCCGAGCCCTATCCCAACAGGCGCATCAACAATACAGATCCTGAAAGACGTTAGAGCTGAGATCAGCGTCTATGTTCGGTGGAAAACACCTCTGCAAGTCTACGTCACTGAATGACGAGTCGGTTATCCAACCGTGGCTGCAGCTACCCACGCGCGTACCACCGTTCCGTCCTCGGCCGCAAGCCAACATTTTCATAGTTTAGTTACGATTTCGAAAACGACCCGACGCCTCCCGCCGCCGGCGACAACCGATTTCTCACGAAATTCACTTGATTTCGTCAAGTTCTCGATCGTCTCTTTAATTTGTGTGCTAGTGTTTTATTGACTTCAGTGCATAGTGACAATTTTGGATTTTAACCGTTTTTGGGTATGTGTATTTTAAAAAATTTAAATCTCCTTACAGTGCTTTTAATTTTCTATTGCAATTTCTATAACAAATGTTTAAACAGTAGATTAAACACAGGTAGGATACTTAATATTGTAAATTAACGGAATCTACGAGTAAGCCTTAGAACACTTCCAAGTCGCATATTTAAAGGGTTTAACTGCAATTGGATTCTTAAAATTTTTTTTTAACTTTTTGTTTTACTAGAAGTTGCAGTAAGAACGAATTATTAACAAAAATCAATATTAAACTCAAAATAAGCAAGTTTATCGAGAAAAAGTGATTAGGTAATCTGAGGAAGTTCATAGCATGCATGTTATAAAATTTCTCGTTTCTCGTCGGACTGAGATTTCGGGGGCCTTCGGCTACCAAAATAGACCGAGACGTTTCGTTCACTCTCGTGAAACTTTTTACATGGGACACCCACAAGCTTACACTTCACCTTGCGAATGTAGATGGCGCTGACCGACATCCCAGTGAGAGAGAAGTGAGTCACATTATGTGAATTACGAACACTTGCCTGGCCAAGAGTTGAGAGTGCTTTTAAATTTCAGCCAACTATGCTGCGTATGATATAATATGACTAGGTTTAGCCGATTGATTATTGATTACGATTATAGTATTCGTGTTTTGTATGACGATGCAGTCGATGCAGTGATGCTAACAGACAGATACATTCGTATAGATATATTTTAATGAACAGATGTTATATTAGTAGTTACTCTTTCATATTTTCATTATTATGCATTAATGAAAATCGGTATTAGGCCCAGTTTAAAAAAATTGAAATTATATCATTTACAAAAAACATAAAACGCATTTTTTAATTTTAATACCTACGTATTAATAAAATAAATAGTTTTAGTTTAAAATTGATGAAATAGGTGAAAAAAAATTATTACAGTATAAATATTCAATAGACGAAGCTAACAGATGCAAACAGGCAAGTTATCACTGCAATTTAAGAATCTACCTTCTAATTATATATAAAACAAAAAAATTGTTTCTACTTATGTCCGTAAAAAACTTTGAAGCCATCAAACCGATATGCCCCAAACTGGTTTTATTAGAAAGGCAATAAATAAAAGAGAATTGTTTTAGACCACTAAATACTGCATGTTAGACACATTCGGTCACATTCCTTTTTTATCGTAGTAGCACACACCGGGTATTTGCTAGTGTTTATATAAAGTCAAAAGTAGAGTAGTAGTTCAAGAACAGAATATAATATTAACTAAAATCAACGCTATTTTAACAGCTATAAATAATAAAGAAATAGCATTAGAAAATTAGGTCAGTAACGAATCGTTATAAACAATTATTATGATTGCTAGTGTCATAACGACATTAATTGTAATAACAAACATACATTGAATAGAATTTACTGCAACAGTTGGCAATGCAGGTTGTAATATTATGATTTAGAGTTAGAAGTCGTACAGAAATATTTTAAATATTTATAAACTAGTCTCACAATCTTAAGTTAAATTTCTAATTCCATCGTTTACCAGTATTATTTAAAAACCACGTTACGTATGGCAGGTCCCACAAGCCTCGAAAAAGGATCCCGGCAAACACGTACAGACTTGATATCGATATATTTCTAACTGAACGTATAAAATAATGTGTAAACCCTCAATTCATAGAAATATAAATAACGAACCTACATAAGAAATAATAGTGTATCTAACTTGCGTTTCGGGACTAGTGGCGACATCTTTTAAAATATTTATGTAGTTATTGATAATCAGCTCCAACATCTTGTTAACTTAATGAAAGGTGTTGGCCCAAATAGTTTGGAACTCTATTCAAACTACTATGTACTTTAATATATATAATATACTATATCCAAACTCTTCTGGTTCAGGGCAACATAATCAGGTTTTAAAGAGATCTAGCAAACATATTTGTCAGTCGCCTACCTGCTTCCCAACACTCTTTGAGAATACTCTTACGGTTTGGTATATGTTTGATATAGTTTTCTATATTATAGATCTGTCGTAGCTCGTATTATCAATAACAAGCTGAAGTGAAACCGTATAGTTTATTGCCAGAAACTTACCAAATTCTTGAAAGGTTTAAGCTAGCTAAAGTTTAATATAACCAGGTTTTATTTGTCTCTGTATAGATAAAGATGTTTTATCGATATTTGTTTTATAGAATAAAATGCAGATATATAGCTTTCTTGCTTGATTCTTTCATTCTCTATTTTCACTTCAGACCAGCTTTCCTCTTTTGAGACTGGTCTGTATTGTTGTTGTTTGTGATGTACATGTTATTGTTTGTGATGTATATCTGTTCCATCTCTTTCATGACTAGGTATACTCCTAGTATCGATTCCCTTAACTTAAAATCTTAAGAAAATATTTCGATGGACGAGAATATGAAATCCGAATCAAAAATGACATTCTATAACACGTTACTAGCACGTATGTAGGATGTAAAATTGGAGATCTATGTTAACACTATTCGTCTTTTTTTGCGCAGTTGGAACAGAATTTAAGTTATTCTCAATAATTTTTTGCCGTAAGTGTAGTGATAGTGAACGTTTTTTAAAATAAACTAGCCAAGTGCAAGTCGGACTCGCACTCGTAGGTTCCCGTAACAGTAGAGTATTTTATAACTTTGATTTTTCGCCACCAAACAATTAACTTTTTTTTTCATAGTTTGTATGAAAAACAAAGTTATCTCTGCGGTCGCTGTATCTCAAAAACTGCTGACTGCATCCCGTTCAAACCAATTATCTTTGTTAGTTTTTATTGAGATCTACAGCATATATTTTTTTAGATTTTTCACTCCTATACTTTAAAAGTTAGAGGGCGGGGGGGACACATTTTAGCACTCCAAAGTAGTAAAATGTGTGTGTGTCCCCCATTGACTTTGAGAAAAAATGGTTTCAGAAACTTCAATGTCATTTTTAAAGACTGATCTATAGACACGTATAGATTTGATGAAATAAATTTTTTTTAGTTTCAGTTTCATGTATGCGGAGCCCACCCCGCACGTATAGGTTTGATGAAAACAATTTTTTTTAGTTCCAGTTTCATGTATGCTATATAGCTTCAACAAGCTTCAACCTTCAACTGTGTAGTCCTAATAGTTTGGGAATAAAGTGGCTGTGACATACGGACGGACCGACAGACATGACGAATTTATAAGTGTTCCGTTTTTTGCCATTCGGCTACGGAACCGTAAAAACACAAGAAAGCGATAATAGCCCAAATAAAGAAAGATAAAGAAGTTTGTAATATACAGAATACAGATTCTGGACAAGGGTTGCTTTGTCATTATTTAAACTTGTAATAGAAATAACTCCACGTTTGTTATGAAAACACTATGACCAAACTATTCAACAAACAAGTTAATAACTTTTTGTAAGCAGCTTTCTGTAAGTCATCATTATCATATGAAAATTACGAATGATAATAATACATGCCAACCTAAATTCGATTATCCTACCATTTGCCGTTATGGAGTTCTAATCCCTACAGCCCGGCAACGTGTCAGCTTGTTCGTACTATAATATTACATCATCACCGAAGATACGAAAGTATACCAAATTTGAGTCCAATCCAATCCAGTAGTTTAGAAGTTATGAGGGAACAGATGACCATACATACCCTAATTAATTAACATTAAGGCGGCAATAGCCCAATGGATAAGGTGTCGGACTGGCGATCGAGAGATCGTGAGTTCGATCCCCACCCCACCCATTCCACTATTGACGTGAACCCACTCCAAACACAAGCATATTTAGCTTAGTTGGAGGGGTTAACAAGAATAATATAGTAGAGTCAATTTAATAGATCACATTTGACACTTGATCAAAATTCAACAACGTGACCTTGTAATGAGGGGCATATAAAATTGTTAATTATTTCAAAGTCAGAACTGCATAATTACTTAACATTTTTCAGTTACTAATACATATTTATTCTAATAATTATAAAATAAAGCGTTTTTATGTTTTACTTTGACTAATAATTCATTATAAACATAATAAACAATGTTTGTTCTAAAAAACTAAACGTCAGTACAAGGTTACGTCAGTGAACACTTTTTCTTTATAAACCCTAGGGATGCTACCCAAAAAATCAAAAGATTGTTCAGTCGGTATGCTGAATCGAATGCAATGATTACTTGTGAATGATGTTTAACTATAAAAATAACTACACTGTGATTGTAATTAACATATAATATTATTATTTGACTAAAAATATACAAAAATAATTGAATAGGAACTAAAATCAATAATAATTTGGGTTAAAAAACTACTAAACGTAAGATCCATAGGTACATTTGAGTATGTTTTTTTATTTTATTGGGCCATTTTCTATGAAGCTACATTCTAATCTATAAATACATATAAAATCGTTTAAATATGTACAATTTCCGATTTGTACAATTTGTATTAACGTGTCTTATCAATTTCATATTAACGCAAAACAAACAAGTAAATAACACTAAATAATGTAAATACTAATTGTATTTCTCATATAGAGCTGCCGGAAAATTGGTTATTTCGAATAACATCAAACTAAAATAATTCTTGTTTGTGTTGATGCGTATCGATTCATCAATTGAATCGATGTTTTTAAGCAAGTCACCTTACTATGAAGCTAAGACTGACAGATGTCAAATGTGATCTATTAAATTGACCCTACTATAGTACAGTCCGGCAAGTATAACTTGGCGTGCCTGTGCGCCACTGTGCTTTTACTTTGTACTTTGATAACAGTTTCTCTTAAACCACTTTTAATTACTTTTGGCATTATTGAACTATTTTAATGTAGCAGATTTATCAACAATAATGTCGCGGTAATCTCTCAAACGTCAAACTCACAGTTTCAATTAAAAGAATTAGTTCCAAAAAGCACCACCGCCAAGTTATACTTGTGGCACTGTAATGTGCAACCCACATTGCGAGTAATCTTTAAACAAAAAATTCCCACACACCGGTAAAAATATAGCCCTTCTTTTTGCTTCGCCGTAGTCGGATAATAGTAGCATTTGACGTTATGAATAAAGTTTATTTGAATAGAATAGAATATCATAATTTGACAATTTCGTGTGTGTTGGTTATAGTGTCGTTGTCTGTTGGTAGGGTATCTGACGTCACATTAAATTGAATATGGCGCACTCTAGGGGACACGAAAAAGAACTAATAAAATTATTTCACACCACCCCATCGTGTTTGGTATCATTGAATAGGGATTTTAAAATGAAGCTAGGGTTTGATACATCATATTTTTGTCAAGCCTAGGGTTTGCGAGGTATATCCCGTCGAAGTCAAGAAAACTATTTTTTTCGCCACGGCGTCGCAAAGAAGCAAAAGGGAGGGTTATGTGTTTGTTGATCGCTATGTATGTATGTAAGTATGTTGGCATATATGCATGTATACATTTGTGCAAAAACCCCGAAATACCTTAAATAAAAAATAAGCATATTCAATATGTATCGTGTATTATATAAACAACTTACTTGTAATAAATATTTTATTGTATTTTATACATATTCTTAGTGGTGCTCGGAGGATAGCCGTGGTTGTATGTAACCTACTGTAACAAAACAATACATTCTGCAAAGTAGCATACGACCACGGGTATCCACTGAACACCACTATGAATATGTATGAAATACAATAAAATATTTATGACGAGTAAGTATTTTATATAATACACGATACATATTGAATATTTTGTACATAGCGATCTCAGATGAGAATATTTTCTTGTTTCATACTTTTTAGAGCGTGATTTTTCATTAGTCGGGTTTTAGTTTATAAACTTTTAAAAAAAAATTTAATGTTAATGTTTGTATGTTATTCAACCACTCAAAAACGGCTGAGCACATTTTGATAAGTGCACAGATAGATTATAACCTTGATTAACAATTGCATACTTCTTATACCAGGGGTCTCATTCAGTATGACCATTTTAAAGTCTTACCGTGCCGTGTTACGTTATCTCCGCGTTATGGTATTCTCTATGCCAATTAAAACGCAGTAGGGTAAGGTTATGAGCGCGTTTTGAGCTGTCATAATATCATGACATATGAGGACATGTAACGCGCGCGTTTTGTATAATTTACCTATCGTGTGGCATACAGAATACAATTTTTCAATAACGTAACGTGGCGCGTTAAGGAACGCGTTATCTCATTGGTGATACTGAATAAGGCCCCTGTATATCTACACTAATATTATAAAGAGGAAAACTTTGTTTGTTTGGTTGTAATGAATAGGCACAAAAACTACTGTACCGTTTTTAAAAATTCTTTCACCATTCGAAAGCCACAGTATCCACGAGTAACATAGGCTAAATTTTATTTTGGAAAAAAATAGGGTTCCGTAAGATGTTTGGGTTTTAGCAAAACAACGTTTGCAGGGTCAGCTAGTGATAGATAAAGAAGAGCCGAAGATCGAGCTTAGTGTGGTATTTTGAGAGAGGCCTACGTCCAGCACTGGTAGGGACTTCCATCCTCTAATTAACCATGTTATGGTGGGCTAAGCTTTCAAAAATGCAATCAAAAATTGTATAGGCAACTTATGTACAGAAGATTACGTTGATATGATTCTTTTTGCCTCAGATCTAATCTAATAGAGACAATAACTGCTGATAAATGTAGTATAATTAGCACACCATCATAATATGCGTACCAATTGGTGTAAATTAGGTTAGTCAATGTTATCTAAAAGAGGTGCTTTCAACATTTAGACTGCTTGTTAGGAATAAAGTGTTTATCCTATTTTATTTATCTACGTAGACCCTTCATGTATAGCTGTGCTCCGCGGTTTTAAATGCGTTGACATCGTTTCTGTGAGATTATCGAGATACAAATTATTGATATGTGTTATTTTAAAGTCTAGGCTATCTACGTACCAAAGTTCTATACAAGCGGTTGAGGAGTTTTAGCGTGAAGAAGTAACAAACATACTTACACATTCACAAACCTTCTAAACATTTTAAACTTTTTGAAGTTATATTGAAGTTATACTTCTTTTGGCGCGATAGAGAAAAATGATGAGCGTGAATTTTTACGATGCGCGCGCACACCGACACCTAAATTCTACACCGTGAAGTTAGTTCTCGGTGGTACGATGCGCGCGCACACCGCCACCTAAATTCTACACCGTGAAGTTAGTTCTAGGTGGTATGATGCGCGCGCACACCGACACCTAAATTCTACACCGTGAAGTTAGTTCTAGGTAGTACGATGCGCGCGCACACCGACACCTAAATTCTACTCCGTGAAGTTAGTTCTAGGTGGTACGATGCGCGCGCACACCGACATCTAAATTCTACACCGTGAAGTTAGTTCTAGGTGGCATGACTATGCTCAAGTTGTATAATGTATAATTGTCATTTCGTAAGAACGTCATATTTAACGTCATATTTTTACGTTAATGAAACCTTTTTTATTTAAATAAAATCTTTTTGATTAATTTTAATATTTATCGTTAATCACTACTGCATTTTAGTTATTTTTTTCCATACGCCACAGAAGTATAACTTCTAACGCGTGTACATAAGTACACACACGTTTTTTATAATATGTATCGTATATATTAGTAGGATACTACTACTACAAATTATAAAATGATTATAAAACACCGACTATTATACTCAATACTGTTTGTTGTCGACTGTCTCGACCTAGGTTTCGTGCATGTCCGATGCACATCCTCGGGAGTTCACGCAGCGAGATTGCGACGAGCACTCGTTGTTATATATATATAGTTATTACATTATAAAATGTTTAAAATTTTAGGTGACAGATTAGATACAATATCAGATCGCTGACTTAGTGTTTTTCTTCAACAGAAACCTCCAAACGGGTGTGGAACTTCTACCGTAATGACCTGTAGCTAGCACCATGGGGGTATCTGACGACTTAGCCCCGAGTTTTACCCAGAAGCCGGCGCTCAGGCAGGAGGATGACGGCAATAAGCTCGTCTTCGAATGCCAGCTGCTGGCGTCTCCGAAACCGGAGATATCTTGGTACAGAAGCGATGAACTTCTCAAAGAAGACGGGAGGACTAAGTTCAAGTAAGTATTCTTTGCCTTAAAGAAAATGTTTTAGTTGACGTATCCGTAAGTACTATCCGTTTGTCAAGTAAAATTAATTTAAAAATATATATACAATATAGACTACTCCTAAAACTATAATACTAGACTATATAAAATCTAACAATTAAAAAAAACTGAATTAAGGTCGCTGTCCGCTGGCAGGGTATCCAAAAAGCTGACGACATTACCTCTTTGAATGGCAAGAATAAATCGTTGCCTGAGGTAAGCAAGTTATACTTCCAGGTGCAAGTTTGACTCGTACTTGGCCAGTTTATATTTCATTCATTATAGTCTATCGTTTGACTATCTTACCTATCTTTAATGTTAAGTGAAAATGTGGTCGACGATGTAGCACCCTTAGCTAGAAGATACCTTTACACTCGCGACTCGAAGACCCCTTGATGGTACCTTTCCGGAAATACTAACGACTTTACTTCGTATACCTTGTGAAAGTTTTTTACCTCTGATGTCACTAGTAATATATTCATCTATACCTGCAATTAAAGTATCAACAAAATGTTAAACCCTAAAAACCCAAGTGCCATAGAAATGACATCTACAAGGTTGTGTTCCATGAATGCCGCCAAGGTTGAAAAGCACATATCTGATTCACACCTGCAACCACTTATATCGTTTGCCACCTCATTCCCTCTCACCACTGCAATAACACTGACTGTTTCATCGTCAGGTTTAACGCCTTCATTAGGATGACCTCTTATATTTCCAACGTTATTAAAATCATTCTCAGTACCTACTCAGTACGTTTATAGGTCAACGTCCGTTATCACTTCGCTTTCCTCTACTATTTGTTGATCCGGTATCACCTTTGAAGTATTGAAGCCAAAGACATTTGCGATTGGATGACACACTTGGCACAGACGTTTATATTGGTGGTCTAACATTCAATGAAAAGAAATTCCGTTTCGATTCTTTAAGTCTTCATTAATTGTAGTGTCACCGAGTGGCGCTTTCCTTGTTACATTTTTGGTGTTTACCTTTGCAATAATTTGTTGCTATGGATTTTTATGTAGTTAATTCTCTTAGTAATACAATAAGTACCCTAAGCTTATATATTTGACACAATTTTATGTATTTTTAATAGAATATCTGCATTAATTATATATATTCGTTTGGTCTTTTTAAGATTTAATAACACCATTTTTTATCTCTTGAAAATGTAAAGGCAAGCTTGTAGAACATTTGTTCCACATCTTTTAGATCAAAGATTTCCACATTAAAGAACTCATAATTTAAGATTGTTTATCTCTGTTGTTATCTTTCTTTTATTCGGTTAATAGCATTCATAGTTGAGTCATTTTCAACTACATGGACGTCTTTATTGAAAAATTTTAAGAATTTAGCGGAGAACAATTTATATTTTCATTATTCAATTAACATTGAATGTCAAGACACCTGCCAAAATATGTCGACAATAATAGAAAACATCAAATGAATTAATCGTTCAAAAGAAAAGGATTCTAAATCATCTTTGAATAATAATTCTTTTCACAGAATTAATAGTTTTTCTACAAGTTCATCGACCTCAAATACCGAGTATTTATTTTCAACAACATAAAAATGTTAACAATGAAGAACATAAAATTAAACTGCTAAAGATATCAACTACTTCTACTTTGACATTTATTTGTGACAAAATTATTTTGTGACTCACGCTTGTCTAGGAATTTCGTGAATGTTTTTTTAAATCTGAATAATGGTCTTGCAATTCGTCCCTGGATTTTGAATTTTCTAGTCTTGAGTTGTTTTCACTTAATATTTTTTTGTGACTTCTTAAATTGTTACCAGTATCTCATCACCAGTTATCTCCGTCTACGACACAGTATCAACTCTTCTTTTCTATTCATTACAGCAAAATAAGTTCATTAATTGGCTACTTGAATCCAAACTTTGCATCAAATTATTCGTTTGACTATCATTAGGAACTCTTATCTATTAGATTGAAAACATTTTGAAATTTAAAATGTTAATATCGAGACCTGTGCCCCCGAAAACATCACTGAACTGCCTAACTCTAGACTAGTGGATGTGTCGCAGTTTTGATCCCATCACTCGATCTGATAATTATTGATATTATTACTATAATAATCATAAAACTCGACGTGATAGAGCAAGAAGAGGAAAAGATAGAAGAATGTAATCTAAAAAACCACGATAGTACATAGAAAACAAACAAAAACAGAAAAAAGACGTGCTTTTTAAAGTTTAGAAGGCACCGTCCTATCCTAAGTGAGCAGTTTCTTCAAACATCAAAATTTGACAAACAAAACAGAGATTTTCCACTGGCGGATTTTACAAAGAATATGTTAGACACTACCTTAAACTTGAACCTATAGCTTTAGAGTCGTTTTCAAACAAATATACACCGCAAACAGAAAGATAAAACTGACTAATAGCAAATACAGCTACAAACCCAATGCACAGACCAGTGCAGCAGATATCCAATGTTTTAGAGAGGCGATGGTTAAACGCATGATCTTGTCCTAACAGGCTGTCTCCGAAGCAGGTGATGTCAATCTGATCAAGATAGGTATTACTAAAAAACAGGCGTGTCTGTTCTCCGCCAAAAAAAGCCCATTCCATCTGACTTCTACTTTTCAAAATGTTCAAATCCGTACCATCATCATCATCATCAGCCGGTGTCAGTCCACTGCTGGACGTAGGCCTCTCCCAAGATGCGCCACTGAGCCCGATCTTCGGCTCTTCAAAAACGCATCCCTTGGGAGGGATATGCCTTAATCGCCACGCTGGGCAGGCGGGTTGGCGTTCCAAATCCGTACCGATAACTGAAAATCTCGACTGTCTCGGCATCTCGTTAAAACTTGTGAGTGAAAAAGTGTGCTCAACTTTGGATCCTACATTGAGTCCAAGGCCAAGTTGGCTTGAAAAAGGTTCTTGGTATTCTGGTATAGTAGGATAGTACCTACTTCACACCGGGACAGGTTCTCAATTTGTAACAAGCACAAGTCCGATCGTGCATGGAGTACTGGTCTCACCTCTGGGATGCAAATGGCTCCAGAGCTTTAAGCATAGCCGCTAAGATCGGTTTTTTATATGATACATTTCGAAGAGTGTGCCATCCAATTGCACGAATTAGTTCCGCCATTCTATTTCTTCAATCAGACAACCCGACGTAGCGATGTGTGCCTTCGCTTTATGGTAGATATTCCTTCTACCCGCATAAAACACTTTGCTTCATAAATTGTTAAACACAATCCAAAACTTCATCGCACCGACGGGACTCGAACCCGCACCCCCCGGATTACACGTCCAGGTTCTCTGCCAATTAAGCCACGGTTCGATACATCGATACGACGAAATTAGTGGATTGCATTTGTTAACCCAATTATGCATTGGTGGCTTGTGACTTTGCTTCATCATTTATCATACGTACTGCCAAGGAATGGAATTCATATCATTCATTCATCAAGGCGGATATCTGTGTTTCCCGGTAACTGCTACCCGGGATACTTTAAATCGCAAGTGGACAGGTATCTTCTAGGTAAGCTTGCCACATCGTCTATCGGATCGTCACCAACAAAACGCAAAACCAATGTTTGCGATTTATTTATTTTGGATATTTATTTTATTTTTGGATTTTAGTTATTACTTACTGTATTTGTATACCAATATTGAAACTTGTTTATTAACCTTTATGTTCTTCTTTAGGATCCAGAGCATCGCCAACAACAAGTTCTTGGTGGTGCTCGAGCTGGATGACGTGATCGAGACAGATGCAGGGCTCTACAAGGTCAAAGCTAAGAACAAGATGGGCGAGGTGGCCGCTTCCATCAATCTTAACTTTAGCCGTGAGAATTACTTTATCATTTCTTCTGCTTTTAGTGACTAAACGCCGGCTAATGTGAGGCACTACAATGTCTTTGTCAATTCATAAGCCGTGTATTTGTAGAGATTTTCGATTTGAAAGGCAAAGTGGCTGAACACAGACGGGTGTTATATCTGTCTAACATATCTGAATTTAAACAAAATAATGAAAGGGCTCGTAACAACGTGTTATGCTCACTATTTTTCATTGTATAAGGGAATAGGAAAAGCATAACGCTTACTTAATGCAATGACATCTATCTACAACATAAACTGTAACACGCAAAACTTTGTATTTGCAAAATTTCCGTCAGATCACTGCATTCGCTTGCTGCGTTGACACATTTATAGTAGGGTCAACTTAATAGATCACATTTGACATCTGTCAGTCTTAGCTTCATAGTAAAGTGACTTACTTAAAAGCATTGATTATGAACATCGTTAAGAAACCAAAAACCCCCGCATGGTGGTAGGACACTATCTAGTGTCCGCCTGGCCAGCTACCACCCTCAAGTTAGAAAATCTGTCGCCAAACATCTAATGTGTTCCGGCAGCTATCCTTGAGAGCCAGTTCCCATTCTAGGCCTAGCGTGCTTACCATCTTCGATCACATCATCACTTACCAACAGGTGAGATAGTGGTCAAACGCTAGCCTATAAGATATTATTTTTAAAAAAATGATTCAATTGATGAATCGATACGCATCAATACAACCAAGAATTATGTTAGTTTGATGTTATTCGAAATAACCAATTTTCCGGCAGCTCTAAATGAGAAATACAAATAGTATTGACATTATTCAGAGTTATTTACTTGTTTGTTTTGCGTTAATATGAAATTGATAAGACACGTTATTACAAATTATACAAATCGGAAATTGTACATATTTAAACGATTTTATATGTATTTATGGATTAGAATGTAGCTCCATAGAAAATGGCCCAATAAACTAAAAAACATGCTCAAATGTACCTATGGATCTAACGTTTAGTAGTTTATCTTTAGTTTTTTAACCCAAATTATTATTGGTTTTAGTTCCTATTCAATTATTTTTGTATTTTTTTGTGAAAAAACAATATTATGTATTAATTACAATCACAGCGTAGTTATTTTTATAGTTAAACATCCTTCACAAGTATTGCATTTGATTCAATGTATCGACTGATCAATCTTTTGTTTTTTTGGGTAGCAACCCTAGTGTTTATAAAGAAAAGGTGTTTACTGACGTAACCTTGTACTGACGTTTAGATTTAAAAAAAAAATTGTTTATTATGTTTAAAATGAATTATTAGTCAAAGTAAATCGTAAAAACGCTTTCTTTTGTAATTATTAGAATAAATATGTATTTGTAACTGAAAAATGTTAAGTAATTATGCAGTTTTGACTTCGAAATGATTAATAATTTTATGTGCCCTTCATTACAAGGTTACGTTGTTGAATTTTGATGAAGTGTCAAATGTGATCTATTGAATTGACTCTACTATAAATGTTAATTCTCACATGCTCCGTTATTTTACAGGACTCTTTGGCTCTTAAAACATGAAAATGATAATTTTGGCCGAATAAATATGTGGGGGTTCTCTCCGAAACAGACTAGCAGAAAGTAGAGCTTCTCAACACTGTCAACTTCTTTCTTCTGCTTTTAGTAATAAGACTTTGACTATGACAGTACCATATATTAATCAGTTATTCAAACCTGAAATAGTCAAGACTTTGGTGCATCCCTTTCTATCTATCATTGACTGATAAAATTATCAGTCAATGATAGATAGAATTTAATTTCAGTTTTTTTTATAATTTATAGGCTAGTGTTTGACCACTATCTCACCTATTGGTAAGTGATGATTCGGTCGAACATGGTAAGCACGCTAGGCCTAGAATGGGAACTGGCTCTCAAGTAAAAGTAAAATTATTTTTTCTAAAAATGTTTTGCCAAAATCGCACCACATATTAAAAGCATCAACAAAACACGTCATAATTTGGGCAAACACTTGTCAATAAAACAATAGTAATTTACCACCTTGCCAATAAAATGCCTTCGCAAATACCGGCATTAGTCATAGATAGAAATACAAATCTAAGAAAAAGTTAGTTTGAACCCACGCGAGGAATGAGCCAAGTCGTGCCTGTAGTCACGAATTCACAAGCATGCTGGCAAGAAAATGAATACCTGATGTATGACGAAGTTTAAATGACGCTAAGAAAATTGACGTAAATTAAGCTATCCAAATACTTTCAAACAATGAGGGTTGATCAATCATCGAAAAAAATCCTAACCAAATTTTGTTTTATAGTAGATAACAAATGAAGAACAATAATTATAAGCATACACTATTTTATTCCTAGATACAAATTTGCTAGCCAAAACGTCATTATGCATTAGACTTTTCCAGACTTTGGACTATCATCATTGACAAATAATAAAACAGCGATCTATAAGCTTGCAAAATGGTCTATTGTTGCTTTCAAAGCTTTTAGATTTTCTATTCTAGTGTATAATAACTTCCGGAACGCCTTGGCAACAATAAAAAAACAACGGTAATCAATTATAGATCTCTGACAGTTGTTTGTAACACATTTCAAGCAAATGTCTCTAATGATGAGTAAAAATGCAGAAATTTTTGCTAAGGCAATTAATACCCGCAAGGTTAAATCTTGTATCGCTATTAAATAAACAACTGGCGAAACTGAAACCACGAAACAAGCGCATGAATTCGGAAAACTTAGGTTTATTTTAGAAGTATCATTGCTCGAATTTAAATGTTTATGTCTGGAACGCGTTGGTAAATAACAAGGTGGATGTTAGAAGGATATGTGTTAGTTCTGTTTCTCTTATAAATTGGCTATCTGAAGTTTTATTTTCACGAAACTTGTTTGTGGTAGTATTTAAATATTTGCCTCGTTGTTATTCAAATGAAATGGTTTGCCTTATTTAAGTTCAACTCTACAATTTTAAGTCTCATAATTATTTTCATTATATATATACGACATAGGTATTATTCATTTAATATTTAATATCTACTGTAAAAAGTATTTTTCATTGTTTACTAGCTGTGCCCCGTGGCTTCGCTCGCGTTTAAAACTACTTTCATTCATTTAAAACTTTTATTTTTAAGAAACCTTTTCCTGACAATAACAAATACAACAAAAAAATAAGTACCGAAATCGGTAAAATTATTACCGATACCCCCTAAACGGACGATGCGAAAACTGAAATTTAACAAGAAGATACTTTATATCATAAAAATGAACATAGGCTACTTTTTGTAAAAATAAAAAATCATAGTTTTTACACATATCTTAAATAACTCAGATCACACAGATGTTGATTGACAGAGCTTTACAGCGATAATATTCTTGGTAGAGGGTATCAGCTAGTTTTTTTATATAGATTACGGTTAAAACAGTATTGTTCTAAAAATATAATAATAATTTTAATTACTTATTTATAAATCTTGGCTTTTAAAATTTTCAGCTGCTGATGAAGAAAAACAGAAGTGAGTATTAATTCAACCTTAAAATTTTAAATTTAGTATTCATTACAATCAAATCACTCAGTCAAGTCAGATACCGTATAAAAATCGTTAGGCATTTGAAAACTATAAAGGACTTAGTTATGATGCTTAGACTTGGAAAAAGTACTAAATCAGTCATTTCAAGGCCTATCATCATACTTTTTTCAAACTACACTCAAATAAAGGTTTATCTCACAATTTCTAGACAAGTGGACGGTAAAGCGCCAACGTTCGCGCGCAAGCCGGCCATCAGACAAGAGGATGATGGCAAAAGGCTCATATTTGAGTGCCGCATCGAAGCCGAGCCAGTTCCCGGCGTCTCCTGGTTCCACAATAATGTGGAAGTCAAAATGGACGCAAGGCATAAGGTAAATAATAATATTTAAATTCACTGTCTTCTTTCACTTTTCTAAATGCACCTCATTCTTTAGTATAATTGGTACAGGAAATTATGCCTTAGTGCATACCAACTTTATCAGGAGAAGTGTTTCTTGATTGATTTCAACACTAAATTAAGAGACTCTAATTTTATCTTAACTAAAAAAACCTTATTGATGTATGAATATTGATGAGGTTTCGATAATGACTTGGTATTTCCCATGAAATCCCATGAGCTACGTATATTCCCTGAGTATTTTCCATGAAGTACTCGTATGCTCAAGGGAAATCCTAATCTGACTCATTATAAGTATATTTATTTTAATAGAAAACGTTACACTTACTCTCAAAAAACCTTGCTTTTCTGTGTTATTCTACCAAAATGTGGCAGAATTCAAAACCTAACAATACAATATGTTTAGTTATAAGACACTACACAAGACAAAGCTTGAGAACGTTCTTGAAGCACTCAGAATATCTCAAGTAGCTGTTGAAAAGCATGAGTAAAGCTCAAATGACTCAGACTACCTTGAAGGTGCAAACGCGAAAATAACTGTTGCTAGTGTAGTTGTCCTATTTTAAAAGTGCTTCGAGATGGCCTTGACCCCAATACACTTGGCTAGTACGAATGCCAGGTGAGGACTATCTCGCACGATGACCTTTTGTCCTACTTCTGTCTTATAATTTTATATCACATGCTTTATATTTCAAATATTTCTGCCTGAAAATTTACTTGCGCTTTAGATTTACTATCGTACATTTTCTATGAGTAATGAGCCACAGTCTTTAGTAGCTATTTTTATGGTTGAAATTATATAATTATCTTTTATTTTAGAATTTACTGTCATCGTTCAATAATTTTAATAAATACGTATATAAATATCTACTCACTACGTTTTTTATTTCTTTTTACTATGATAATTTAATAGAATTAAATCAAATGAGATCAGTTAAATATTAGGGACAAATCAATTTAAATTCGACCAAAACTGTAATCGTAGGTAATTCAATCTTTAACAGTTTTAAATTTACATTCAAATATGAAAATAAATAATATTTAAGACAACTAATTTCTATTTCCAGACAACAGTGAGCAAGGATGGCAAATCATATTATGCCTCGCTGGAAATTAGCAACGTTACAGTAGAAGACGCTGGCAAATACCGTGTTACGGCAAAGAACGAGCTCGGCGAAAGTAACGCCACGATCAGCTTAAACTTCGACAGTAAGTCTTATAAAAACTCTAATTAAAATATTAAATATATATAAATAATGAAAATAATATACATAAAATCTATGATAATTTGAAATTGGCTTTAATATCGAAGCTGATTTTTAATAAACTATTAATATAGATTTTAAATACATAAAAGATAATACTTGTGATAAAAAATAAAAAAGCAAAAGGTTTAAATGTTAAATACACGCTTAAAGTTGTCTTAACCATAGCTGTTAATGTGTGATTTAATGCACTAGTTAGATGTAATAGTCACGTCTATACGTAGATATTGCGGCAAAGCTTGTGTTATCATCAACTAATTTAGTTACGCTACATAATACACTTATTTAATTAAATTTAAGATGTTTTCTTTGTTTATAATCTTCAGGAACATATACAGTTAAACTCAAATCACGCATACAACACACAATACACAACACAGAACATAATCATTATTAATTAATTATTATATTACTCATAGTTAATAATACTAATGCATGTTGTTCATCACTCTATTCTTTAACATTATCAATTAAATTCACATTACTATCTGTTATAATCCTAACTGCAACTAGGCTTCTAATAACACTCACCTTTGCAATTTGGTAGTTTGGTAGCAATTTCTGTGCTTTAGCAAATGCACAATAATGATATAACATCCTAACCAAGCAACTGTCATGCGTACCGTTTGTTAGACTGGACGTAGAATGAGGAAAATTATACACGAATAATCCAAAACTTTATTTATGTATCTATTCAATATCATATCTATTCTCTACTGCATTTCTAAATTAACTCTATTTGATTATTTGGCTGTGCATTTTGTACACGAAACTAAAAGAAAACATCTTAAAATTGGCAATCAAATTTTAACATGAGCTGCAAATCTTCGTATGTGTCATGACGTTTATGACGATAATAATATTTGATTGATTGGAATAGGCGACGAAGCGCCCGTACCTGAAGACTTTATCAAACCGACATTTACGGAGAGACCCGTCATCAGGCAATCGGATGATGGTACCAAAATCACGTTCGAATGTCGATGTGTTGGCAAACCGAAACCAACCATCACATGGTAAGAAGCATTTACATAGAACATTTTAAGCACTCGACTATAAAAGTATTAACATTATACTCAATGACACAGGTACCATGGAAAGAAATTAATTAAAGAAAGTAGTAGATACAAAATTACGTTAGAAGAGGATCAGACGTTATATCACATGGCGCGACTCGAAATCATAGGCGTAGAGAATTCGGACAGAGGAGAATATAGGGCTTTAGCGAAAAACAAACATGGTGAAGGCGTGGCAAAAATTAATCTGAACTTTGAAGGTGGCGGAAAACCAAAGTAAGAATGCAAAAATATATCTGTAATACGAATACTAAAAGTAGTGTTTGTTATTAAAACTTTTATCTTTTAAACAGAATACCCGATGGTAAAGCACCGAGGTTCCCTAAAAAGCCAACTATAAGGCAAGAGGGGGATGTGTTGATTATGGAATGTCAGCTCGAAGCGTATCCCGTTCCGGACATCACGTGGTTCCACGGTGACAAGGAGATAAGGGATGGAGCAAAAATGAAGATGTCTAGAAAAGCAATAGCAAAAGATACATTTAATTTAACTTTAGAAATTTTAAGTCCATCTAGAGAAGATGGTGGCAATTATAGATGTAACGCCTTCAACTTGTTTGGTGAGAGTAATGCAAATATTGCTCTCAATTTCCAAGGTAAAATATCATAGGATCTTATAACATATATATTCCTAACCCAAAATTAGCAAAATAAATTATAAAAAGTATTGTACGCATACAGTAGCAGTAAGCATGCAAAGCTTTCGGCTTTTGAGCTGCATGAAAGTTTTTTTAGAAGGTCTCAGTAATATAATTAAACATAATTACCTCTTTAGGTGGGGATGATGACAATGGTTTCGCTCCATCGTTTATTGAGAAACCCCGAATCATTCCCAACGAGGATGGCACACTCATCACAATGCGTTGTGTTTGCAAAGCCAAGCCGGCGGCTGAAGTCACGTGGTACCGAGGCACGACGGTTATCAATGCTAGCAGTAAGATCGAAATCAAATCAAAACTACTTGAAGAGGATGTATACGAGTTAATGTTGCTCTTAAGTAACCCGTCGGCAGCGGATGGTGGCGCTTACCGCTGTCACGTGAAGAATGAGTTTGGAGAGAGCAATGCGAACCTTAACCTAAACATCGAGGCTGAACCGGAACCAGAAGGTGAAGGTCCGACGTTCGTCGAAAAACCTACGATTCAGTCAAAAGATAATGGCAAATTAGTAATTATGGGATGCAAAGTGAAAGCTAGCCCAAAACCGACAATCGTGTGGTACCACGAGGGTAAAGAAATCAGAGAATCAACGAAAATTAAGACCAGGGTCGAAGTAAAAGAAGATATTTACACAATTATCTTAGAACTTATCGACCCTGGTATTGAAGACTCCGGATTGTATAAATGCAACATTAAAAATGAACTTGGAGAGCTCAATGCAAATCTTACGCTCAATATTGAAAGTAAGTTTAGAGGATACTCTTCCAAAAACGTTTTATTTGTATGTGCTTCATTTTAACAATCATTCATTTTTTTTTGTAGTCATTCCAGTTATCAAAGAGAAACCGAAGGTCATTAAGATAGTTAAAAAGAAGACTGTTATTGTTGAATGTAAAGTATTAAGTAAATTCGCACCATCCTGCACATGGTTCAAGGAAGCCAGTGCAGTAAAAGAAGACTCTAGGCACACTGTGCTTATTGAGCCTGTCAGAGAAGTAAGTACTACATTTTTTTTTGTTGAAAACCATAAATCCTTTCAATTATTACAAACATATACATTTTATAATTTCAGGGTGAGTTCACAGTCAAATTGGAAATTTCTAACGTATCACAAACAGACAAGGGATCCTACAAGCTCGTTGCTAAAAACGAGAAGGGTGAAGCAACATCGCAACTTGTTGAAATTACCGACATTCCTGAGGAGAAGGGAACAGCACCCCAAATCATCAAACACTTCAGGAGTTTGGTAAGGAACAACTATTCTATAGCAGAAATGTATTTATATTACCTGTCAATTGCCTGCAAAATAACAATTTAAATCTCATAATATGTAAATGTTTTAGGCAAGAAAAGAAAACGAGGAAGCTGAATTCGTGGCTGTCCTCAAGACATCAGACCAATCGTGCAGATGTACTTGGTACAAAAATTCAACCGTCATTCGAGAATCATCGGAAGTCAACACTTCATTCGACGGTACTAACGCAAGACTCATCATAAGAAAAGTTTCCTCCAAATATGTCGCCAATTACAAAGTGGTGATCAAGAACGAATTTGGAGAAGACGAGTCGAGTGCAGATTTAACACTTGTGGAAGAAAAGGTACGATTTATAAAAATTATTTATCCATCAAAATATCTATGCAACTCATAGAACTAGTCTGCCAAGTTCGTGTGTGACCTTCCTTGGGAAAGAAGGGTGTTGGCGGGGGGAAATATGCGTGACACTAGAAGAAGGCTAACACTTAGTATCTAAGATAAATATTGAGATAATTCGTAGCTATTTGAGACGACGGTAAATAGTTAGTAAACCCAATATATAACATTTATTGGTTAATTATGTTGTATATCAATCTAACTCTAATCAATTGAAACTCTCATGCTATTAAAAGCCAAAGAAAAATGTATAATCTTTTAAAAAAATAGTGTGGTTTTTATGAGCCCACGATAAAAGTGAAAGTTTTGTTTATGTGTAGCTAATATAGCTAGCTACAATGACAGCAGTTGACACGACACAGCGGAAGCGTCCGCCAAGCAAAGTACAGCTAGACCTAAATGTCATACATCATATCCACCAATCAGCACCGGATACATGCATTGGACGAAAAAATTTAAGGCGATTTTCATTTTAATATTAACTGAACAATACTAATATTATAAACTAGAAGTGTCCCGCGGCTTCGCCCGCGTTAAACCCTTCTTTTATTTACTTAAAACTTTTATTTTGTAAAAACGATTCTATCATTAAACACATCAAATAAGAATTAGCCAAATCGGTTCACCCGTTTTCATGTTATCGCGTGACTAAGGCAAATCGGGATTCATATTTATAAAACCCTAAAAACCTAAATTTACAGACTTTGTTACCTACCCCATTTCGAAAAATCCTACCACACGTACTTTATCCATCTTGTTTCGCCCATACAAACTTTGAATCCCCGTTCCGTATCCGGGAGGAATTTTCAGAAAATCATTTCTGAGCGAATACCTATACCTACGTCATAATAACTATCTGCATTCTGAATTTCAGCGCAATCCGAAACAATATTGATTTTTAGACTTTGTTAGCCCAGTTTATCCTCTTAGGGTGGCATTTTGAAGAAGTCTGAAACTCGTATTTATTATTTATTTACAGAAGTACTTGTGTAAAATGTCGAATAAAACGACTATCCAAACTTTGAAACCCCGCTTCATCCCCTTAAAGAGTGTATTTTGAAAAATTCTTTCTCAGAGGGAACTAACGTCGTAATAACTATCTGCATGCCAAATTTCAGCGGAATCCAAAACAATATTGATTTTCACACTTTGTTACCACATTTCACCCTCTTAGAGGTGGAATTTCAAAAAAACATGAAACACGTATTTACTAATTTTTTACTGGAGCACTTGTATGTAGTTTCGAATAGAAAATACTATCTAATCTTGTTTTTCCATACAAACTTTGAACCCCCGTTTCATCCGTGGAATTTTGAAAAAGCCTAAAACATGTATTTACTTATTTTTGTACTGAAGCACTTGTGTGAAGTTTCGAATAGAAAAAACTAATCTAATGTTGTTTCTCCATAGAAACTTTGAACCCCCGTTTCATCCCTTTAAGGGGTGAATTTTAGAAAATCCTTTCTTAGCTGATACTAACGTCATAATAACCACCTGTATGCCTAATTTCAGCGCAATCCAAAACAATATTGATTTTCAGACTTTGTTACCCCATTTCACCCTCTTAGGGGTGGAATTTCGAAAAAACCTTAAACACGTGTTTACTTATTTATGTCCTGAAGCACTTGTGTGAAGTTTCGAATAGAAAAGACTATCTAATAATGTTTCTCCATATAAACTTTGAACCCCCGTTTCATCCCCTTTAGGGGTGAAATTTGAAAAATCCTTTTTCAAAGGTAACTAACGTTGTAATAATTATCTGCATGCCAAGTTTTAGCGCAATCCCAAAAAATATTGATTTTCACACTTTGTTACCCCATTTCACCCTCTTAGGGGTGGAATTTCAAAAAAACCTGAAACACGTATTTATTTATTTTTGTACTGAAGCACTTGTGTGAAGTTTCGGATAGAAAAGACTATCTAATCTTGTTTCTCCATACAAACTTTGTACCCCCATTTCATCCCTTTAAGGGGTGAATTTCGAAAAATCCTTTCTTAGTACACCCCTACGTACTAAGACAAATATACCCTCCAAATTTCAAGTCTCTACGACTAGCGGTTTACGCTGTGCGTTGTCTGTCAGTGAGTCAGTATGTCAGGACAAAGATTCTTATAGTATTAGATGCGAAAATCAATTCCCGTTTCTTACATCTTCTCGGTTAAATAGCTCAATCTGATTTGCTTGAAATGTTGCACTGAGTTATACTAAGAATACGGTAGAACAGGAACTGTTTTATTATATTAATAAGGAGAAGCCGCCACAGATTGTAGTTAGCATTTTTTATAATAATTACGAGAGGTTATTTAGCGGCGGTTAAAAGATAAACGATGTCCTGTTCAATCATCGATTAATTTCTATTTTACATTCTTATTTATTTATCGTGTGTTCCATCGTCTTCGTAATTTTCGCAAGTTTTGAGTTAATATTCGTTCATTTTGTATAGGTGCATATTATATCTTTCGGTTTAATGTTGAATAGCCTTGATTGTGAGATTGATATTTCATGTTTTTATCTCAGTCATGAAGTAGTCGCTTAGATTAAAATGTTTATCTAGTCGTGGAAAATTGACTAATTCTCAAAACGCATTTGAGACAATTTATTGCGCCTCTTTGTTATTTAAGAAAGATGTTTGAAGAACGCTTATGAGTTATGATGTTGCACAAACGCCTGTCCATGTGCCACATGAGGTTTGCAAAGTTCGTCGTTATCATTTAAATACAGGGCAATGGTGCTACTTCTTGATGCCGTAATAAGAAACGCTCAGGACAGCAAGTCCTTACGGAATAAAGCACAATTTCTTTGTGGCCGGCACTTTGAGATTTGCACCAAAAATATATGAAGCTTGGATGATGGTCTTTTTTTGTAATCATCTATTGAAATTTGATCAAACTTTTCTAAGTTACTAAAAATCTTAAAAATAAATAAATGACACTGTCCAACTGCCAGACCTGCGCGTGCAGTTATATGAGTTTCCCTTCCCCAGAACAGCACCTGCCCCCGCTGATATCTTGAATGTTCGTCGACGTCTCTCTTTCTTAATAACGATCTCACACACTCTTGTCAGATTTCCCTTGGCCAAGGCAAATGCGGTCTACTATTACGTAATATGAGGGACCGATATTAGGTATATTATTTTATATATATTACCATCTTCGACCGCATCATCACTTACCAACAAGTGAGATAGTGGTCAAACGCTAGCCTATAAGATATTTAAAAAAATAGTCACGTAGTGACTAGTTTGAAATATACCTAGATCACCTATAGGATCATATATGACATGATACACAAGAATTAGGATCCACAAATAGACATATTTACTTACAATCATAACAAAACCACTCAAAGTAACTTATGAAAAATGTCTATTGAATACATTTAAACAGAAAAAGAAGAAAGAAGAAGAGGAAGAAGAGACAACTGTGATTGAAGAATCCGAAGAAGAAATGTCAATTGTAGAAGAAAAATCTATTATTGAAGAAAATCATGTTGAAGAAAGAAAGAAGGTTTGTTACTGACCAGACAAGAAGTTTATAAAAAATAATGCTTATTTACTGTTTCCACTTAAACACACCGCTAAAATTACTACAAAACTGCAATACATCTCGCTTATCCCCCGAATTGCAATATCATGCGTACTTATATATAACAACTACAGCATACAACTTGGCTTTACCTTAAACTTAAAATAATAATATGGTATATAGTGATGTCATATAATTGATATTGTGATATCTAATAATAAGTGTATTGTTAAAGGAACAAGAAGAAAAGAAAACTATCGAAGAAAAGACGGCTACCGCTAAAAAGGTAACCAAGAAAGAGGAAGTGAAAATTGAACAGAACAACGAAGAGGTATCTATTGAAGCTAAGAAAACCGAATCTAAAATGGAAGCAAAGAAGGTTAATTTTAAATTTAATATTAAAGTATAGTTTTTTAAATTATACTGTTTTTCGTATCTACTGCATGTGGTTATTCTTGTGGTTAATCTTATAACATCACCATAAATTACGAAATTCGGTAGAGTTGCTAAGATACTTTCAGTGGCAGTAAAACACCGAAATAATCAGAAGATGTCATTTCTAAAAATAACTTCTAAAGGATTATGTCTGTATCAATATGATTTTATAATACATGCTTTTGACCCTCTAAACCTCGTCTTTCTAGGTGGAATCTAAATTTGAGGAAGCAAAGAAAGCTGAGTTAGAGTTAGAGGAAACCAAAAAAGTCATGCAAAGAAAAGCTTCGAAGACAGAAGAGGAAAAGAAAGTTCTTCTTGAAAAATTAGAAAAAAAGAAACCTGAACCGGAAACTGAAAAGAAAATTGAAGGCATTCCAAAACTAAAGTCAGTTAAACCTAAAGAGGAACCGGTTGAAGAAAAGAAAGAAGCTGCTTCTACCAAAAAGACAGTGACAAAGAAAGTCGTAAAGAAAAAAGTTGATACAAAGAAAGCTGAGGTAAGTTTTTTAATATATTTTTCTAAAACATTTCCTGTTCACTGTATAGAAAAAGATGTACATAAATAAGTCGTTGTTAGTTATTATGTACACGTATCATTTATATTAGAAGCAGTACTCGTAGTAGGTGCTTCCCATGTAAGTTAACTTTATTTCAGTGGTACAAATAATACCAATTAAATTGATTTCTACTTAGAAGTGATAACGTTTTTATGTTGTGTGTTTTGTGATAACATTTTGTGGCTTATTTAGGACGAAATCGAGTTTGTCGACGATTATGAGCGACCTGTGTTGGAAAAATACGAAAGAATTACACCTACACCACTCGCCAAAAAACCAAAAGAAGAAGACACACTTAAGGTAAACATGCACTCACACACTGAAATACAGTATAATGTACACATATTGAGTATCTAATCGTAATTAAACAAAATATAAAACTGAATAAATATTAATCTATATAGGGAAAACGCGCTTCTATTGCGGAAAGCATAAGAAGTGAACAAGATAGCGAGGAAGAAATTTCTATCGCGTCCTCAGTGTCAGAGAAAAAGACTAAAGTTGATTTTAAGAGCAAGGTATGAAATGTTGATTAATTAAATCCTAATAATAGATTTTTAATATTCCATATCAGTTAATTCAAATATTTTAAACAACAATCTTAGGTTGACGAAGAAAAACCTGAACCAAGAAGGCTAAGTATCAAAAAAGGTCTTCCAAAGGCTGAAGAGCCTGTTGATGATTTAACTAAAGTAAAATTAAATAAGACTGCGACAAAATCAACTGAAGAAAAGCTTGAGGAGTCACAGGCTGCTAAAACTAAGAAGCCTATAAGAAAGCCGGAAGAAGAGAAAGAATATATAGATGACTATGAAAGACCAGACTTAGAGAAATATGACAAAATTACTCCAACTCCATCTGATAGAGTTAAAAAACAAAATGGCGTTGATCAGGTACCTACATTTTTACTACGTTGCGCTTTGAATATCTTACTACTTTTTCATGAAAATAAAGGATACCTTCTTATCAAATATTATATATTTTACAGTATTAAATGTATAATACTAAAACACTTACACTGTGAAATGTTTCATTTAGGCTACTCCTGAATTTGTCGACGATTATGAAAGACCAGAACTTGAAACTTACGAAAAATATGAACGTGCTCCTAGAGACAAACGTCCTAGTGATGCCCAGGTAACCAATCAAACACAAGTGAAAACTGTTAATGATATTTTTGTTTTTCAAAATAATAGCATTTATTGATAATAATTTATTTTGATAGGATGATGTAGACATGATGAAGGGCAAAGTTAAGCCTAAAGATAAGGAACCTGAACCGGAAATACCTACACTGCGTAAAAGATCTGTCACTAAAGATAAGGTACAATATAAATACCTTTTTATATTCTACTGAACGTAAAATAACAAAATAATTAATTTTTATAATATAATTAAAGGGAGAAGAACCTAAACCTGAAGATAAACCTAAAGCAAAGTCAACAAAAAAAGACGAGCCGGTTAAAAAACGACCATCTCTTAAAAAGAAAGAGGTACACTTTATACTGAATTTACATTTATTCTTCTAATTTAAATAAGAGTTTACGCTTAGGGTAACACAGTTTGATCTATCGGCACCAATATACTCGTATATGCACACACTTTCACGCACTTACAATTTAATTAAAATCACGGTAAGTATTAACTTTCAGCAATTGACACTTGATCAGTTTGTTAGTGCTTGGGCTGTTCGTATGGCAGGATCATGAAGCTTTGCTTTTCTATGTTTTGTGTATTTAGCTATAATTTAGGTTACACTCCAAACGGTAAGTGTTAAGTTCTTTACATTGGTAAATAGGAAGAGCAAGCATCTCATCATATCAAAATAAAGAAATTAATTTTATTTTTTTCGAAAATAATGTAACTCTACAACGTCTACAATAGCTATGACAAGGAATATATTTTGAATTAACACTTCTGGTTAATACATTCGGTCTTTTACTTACAATCCTTTAACATTCAGGTGGAGGTGGAGGAGTTTGTCGACGATTACGAGAGACCAGTTCTTGAGAAATATGAAAAAATTACACCAACACCCATTGAGAAAAAGAAAAAGGTATACACACGACATCTACTCACTTACTTACTTTACTGAACATAATATAGGACGATATTAAAATAATTCTGATTATTAGGATGATAAAAAACAAGAGGAAGATGCACCTACATCTGCCACGGCTAGACGTCGTTCTGTTAAGGAAAAAGAAAAAGACAAGCCAGAGGTAGGGTTTATTACAAAAACAATATTCATTAATTAATCCATTGGTATAATTATTATATTTATTTTTATTATATCTATAAATAAAATTTCTCAGCCAATGGACGTTGACGAAAGCGTCAGCTTATCTAAACCTAAGGTTCCGGTAAAGCCAGGACAGGAACCTGAAGACGTTTCTCTTACACACAAAACACCTGCTGAAATTATACCTACGGTTAGTGAACACGTAATTTATTGCATTTACCTTAACTTACTAGCATTTATAAATGAATTTAAGCTAATTACTTCAAATATTCTATAGGAAGATGAAGCGGAAGCAAAACTTAAAATAAAGAAACCAGAAATTGTTGAAGAGAAAACAGTTAAGAGACCCACCCCTAAAGACAAGGAACCCGAAAAGGTATTAGCGTAATCTCCTCAAAACTATATAAATAATGTGACTGACAAACAAAATAAGAATCAACAACAGCGCCTCAGCTATCGGATCCAAAATGTTTAGTTGATTCATAAAATTTCATTAAAATTGGTTGGGTAGTTTTGGAAATCAGCGTATAGTAAAATGGTGATTTTTGTACTCGTATTTATGTTGTATTTATGATGATTGAGGACTTGTTTAATGTAAAAAATTCAACCAATTGGATATTAAAAAACATTTTACAAAATTCGCAGATAGAACCATTTTTACCAACTGATGCAGTTGTGAGACGAAAATCGTCAACTCAAGTTTTGAATAGATTAGCTGTTCTTGTTAAGGTAACCTGGCAAAACCAGGTAGCTGTAAACTGCTAAATATATCAAATGCACAAAGAGCACAATCTTAAATCACGTTTTGTATCTTTAAGTCTGTATACACTATATACATAATACTCACACACACGCACATATACATATCTATACACAATATTTACACACGTTTTTCAAACACAAAACATTTTGGAAATGCAAATTTCTTCTGTCTCTTAATTAAATTAATTTGCCACGTATTTACACACGATTGTATGCAACACCCGTTTTATTCTATCTCTTACCTCTTTCTGTACATAATATATCTGTATTTCCTTGCGGGGTCAGGGAGAGGACACTGAAGAGTCTGTCAATATCTCGAAGCCTCGCACAAAAACAAGCACGACTGCTCCTGAAGAGGCCTCACTCACACAAAAGACTCCAGCAAAGAAAAAACCAACGGTATCTATTACTATCAATTCTTTTCTAATCATCTCAGCAAATACATTATTAAAAACAGTCAAAATGATTTCTTAATTTGTTTTGAATTTATCTTCAGACAGGAAAAGAAGCCGCTCAACTCAAAATCAAAAAGCCAGCTGTTGTCAAGAAGGGTGATGATGATGAGGTAGAAAAATATACGATTGGAATAAATTAACATTTAAAGCTGAGATAGTTAGAAGAGTGTTACTCTTACCTAACAAAATCACTATACACACGTAGATTAGAAAGCATGGACTTTCTAAGCAAATTTGACGCACATCCACACTAATCTAACAACCTGCACCTAAAACGTAAGCTTTAATAGAACGTCATGATAACGCTTTTATTGATCCTTAGGAACCACTGACAGTACAGGGTGGAAAGTTCGAGATGCCACAGCTAAAGAAAACCGTAAAGAAGGTCACAGAGAAGCCTAAAAAGGCTGAAGCTAGTTTAAGGGACTATTTATCGTACGATGGGGTAAACACTGTTTAAGCACTATCTGATGATGTCGTCCTTCTATCGCACAAACTTCCAGAATTTGCAAATTCAATGCACTTTTTTAGAATAGTGCCACTATTCACAATATATTCGCACACCTTCATAATTTCTGTATGCTCTTATCTGTCTTCAATCTTTATTACAAAACAACACGTATATACACTTTTGTTGCACACAAATACACTTTTTCTGCACCACTACGTCCTTGAATCTTGGAATCTGCAGTTCTTCGTTGTACATTTGGGAGGTTGAAAGTCGCATGCTGCCTGTTTTTCTGTTATAAATATTATTTTCTTTCAGAAATGTAGTTGCTGTTGCCTGATTTATGTTTTTATTTTCAGTGACTTCATCGAATAATTTGATATGAAAATCAATTGTTGACCATCTAACTCTTAATGACTATTAGAATTCCCATCATTTTAGGCAACTACATACTATCAGAACACAATTGAATATTTTTATGAAGAGACTTATGTACATAAAATATGTCTTGTTGTTTCCCTTGATGTCTATCAACCAGTTTTAAGACTGACCAAGTTTCTTGAATTTTATTACTATTCAAAACCGCGACCAAACATTTTAAATATTGCACATTACATTATTGCAAGCAGACCTATTTATTTAACTGAAGTACTAATCTAGATTATCAGTTATTACATCGAAAAGTCGTATCCAAAGATTTTGTGAGTCAACAGTTGATTTCTTTCTTAATTTATGGCATTTTATCATTGGTTCATTATTTTCCAGGTGGAATTGGACTTTGTTGACGACTATGAGAGGCCAGTTCTTGAAAAATATGAAAAGATCTCACCAACTCCTCTCGTCAAAGAAAAGAAGCAGAAAGAAGAAGTCAAGGTGAGAGATGTTACTACTTAAGTTCAATTTAAGTATTATAGGATTTTATAGGCCAATATTTGACTTTAAGCTCGCCATAAGACGAAACTTTAACTAGAAAGTCAACGATAAAGAACGTTTGCTTAAAAGATATAATTATTCACATAGATTTAAGCAATGTTATGAAGGGTATTTATAGAATGTATAAATGTTAACATTATGCCGACGTTTTTATTTATGTAAAGGCTGATTAGAGTTTTGTTGATAATGATATTTTAAGAATTACAATTATTAATGTTCAATGCCAGGTAGCTGCAATTGCCGTTGATAGAAGGGCACAACATCTTGAAATAACGGTAAAAACAAATGGGTGATTAAGCATGCACCTGTTACTGTGTAAATATACCTTATACAAAAACAATGAAACATGCAATTCCATAATTACATACATATAGAACAATTCAAAATAATATATAAACACACATTAGTAATGCAACATAGCTTTACAAAGAATGCAAATTGATATAGATATGAAAACGAATACCTGACATAATAAGTACTTAATGCACATTTCAAAAATTCACACAATACATTTAAAATATATAAAACTAGCTGTTACCCGCGGCTTCGCCCGCGTTATTTGTGTCTTTATGACCATTGAGGTCTAGATCGATGATCTCTTAGGCCAAGTCATCATAGATGACCCTCAAAGTCGAAATCAATATCCTCTATTATTAAAGTCATTAATCATTTTGGTTGGGTATACGAAGTTGTGCTGTTTGAATGTTTGACTCAACACAACAGTTCCTGAAACATTTCTTCTTACCCGCGGCTTCGCCCGCGTTATTTGTGTCTTTATGACCATTGAAGTCTAGATCGATGATCTCTTAGGCCAAGTCACCGTAGATGACTCTCGAAGTCGAACTCAAAGCGAAAATTTTTTACGACTTTTTATGACCCTGACAGTTTTTATGACCTACTAAGTCAAGACCGATGTCACAAAGGGTTAACTTGATATCCACTTATTTTAAGGTAAAAAATCATTATGATTGTTGAAGGTTGTACTGTTTCAATTTGTAAACTCGTTTTGATACATGTGGCTATTAAAATACAAAAAATAATGAAATATTACCTACAAAGCAGATAAAACAAAGGTTTGCGCGAGCGCAGTGAGCGCGAAAATTTTTAAGTCATTTTATGACCCTGACAGTTTTTATGACCTACTAAGTTAACACTGATGACGCAAAGGTTAAACTTGATATCCTCTTATTTTAAGGTTAATAATCATTATGATTATTGAAAGTTGTACTGTTTCAATTTAAAAACTCGTTTTGATGCATGTGGCTATTAAAATACAAAAAATAATGAAATATTACCTACAAAGCAGATAAAACAAAGGTTTGCGCGAGCGCAGCGAGCGCGAAAATTTTTAAGTCATTTTATGACCCTGACAGTTTTTATGACCTACTAAGTTAACACTGATGACGCAAAGGTTAAACTTAATATCCTCTTATTTTAAGGTTAATAATCATTATGATTATTGAAGGTTGTACTGTTTCAATTTATGGACTTGTTCTGATGCATGTGGCTATTAAAATACAAAAAATGCTAAAATATTACCCAGAACAAAGGTTTGCGCAAGCGCAGCGAGTGCGAAAATGTTTACGTCATTTTATGACCCTGACAGTTTTTATGACCATCTAAGTTAACACTGATGACATAAAGGTTAAACTTGATATCCACTTATTTTAAGGTAAAAAATCATTATGATTGTTGAAGGTTGTACTGTTTCAATTTGTAAACTCGTTTTGATACATGTGGCTATTAAAATACAAAAAATGCTGAAATATTATTTACAAAGTAGGTAAATGAAAGGTTTTCGCGAGCGCGAAAATGTTTACGTCATTTTATGACCCTGACCCAGTTTTTGTGCCCCACACTTAACTGCCGAAAAAATGTATTCTTTGCCCTTTAATGCCCTATTAAATGTATGTGTACAAAATTTCATCTGAATCGGTCAAGCCGTTTGGCCGAAAAGAGGCCACACATTTACAAAATTCTATAATAAAAATATAGACACCCGAAATTTCCACCCAAAAAAAAATATTCGTTGCCCTTCTATGTCTTTTTGATTGTCTGTGTACAAAATTTCAGCTTAAATGGTTAACCCGTTTGACCGAGAGTAGGACACACATTCACAAAGTTCAATTTAAAAATTCTTGGCACCTGGACTCGACTACCAGAAAAAAAGTATCCTATGTGATTCTATGCAATATGAACTGTTATATACATAAAATTTCAGCTGAATCGGTCAAGCTGTTTAGCTGATAAGAGGCCACACATTCACAAAATTCAATTATAAAAATCTAAACACTCAGACTCGATAGCCAAAAAAAAAGTATTCAATATCCTATTCTGCCCTATGACATGTATTCATACAAAATTTCAGGCAAATCGGTCAAGCCGTTTATTCGAGAAGAAGTCTTATATTTACAAAATTCAATTAAAAATATCTGGACCCCCTAACTCGATAGCCAAAAAAAAAGTATCCTATATCCTATTCTACCCTATGAACTGGCTTCATACTACATTTCAGGCAAATCGCTCAAGCCGTTTATTCGAGAAGAAGTCTTATATTTACAAAATTCAATTAAAAATATCTGGACCCCCTAACTCGATAGCCGAAAAAAAAGTATCCTATATCCTATTCTACCCTATGAACTGGCTTCATACTACATTTCAGGCAAATCGGTCAAGCCGTTTATTCGAGAAGAAGTCTTATATATACAAAATTCAATTAAAAATATCTGGACCCCCTAACTCGATAGCCGAAAAAAAAGTATCCTATATCCTATTCTACCCTATGAATTGGCTTCACACTACATTTCAGGCAAATCGGTCTAGCCGTTTATTCGAGAAGATATCTTATATTTACAAAATTCAATTAAAAATATTTGTACCACCTGACTCGATAGCCAGAAAAAAGTATTCTATATCCTATTCTACCCTATGAACTGTCTTCATACTACATTTCAGGCAAATCGGTCAAGCCGTTTATTTGAGAAGAGGTCTTATATTTACAAAATTCAATTAAAAATATCTGGACCCCCTGACTCGATAGCAAGAAAAAAAGTATTTCATATCCTATTTTGCCCTATGACATGTATTTATACAACATTTCAGGCAAATTGGTCAAGCCGTTTATTCGAGATGAAGTCTTATCTTGACAAAATTCAATTAAAAATATCTGGACCCCCCAACTCGATAGCCAAAAAAAAAGTATCCTATATCCTATTCTACCCTATGAACTGGCTTCATACTACATTTCAGGCAAATCGGTCAAGCCGTTTATTCAAGAAGAGATCTTATATTTACAAAATTCAATTAAAAATATTTGTACCACCTGACTCGATAGCCAGAAAAAAAGTATTCTATATCCTATTCTGCCCTATGACATGTATTCATACAAACTTTCAGGCAAATCGGTCAAGCCGTTTTTTCGAGAAGAAGTCTTATCTTTACAAAATTCAATTAAAAATATCTGGACCCCTTGACTCGATAGCAAGAAAAAAGTCTTCATTATTCTTTGCTTATTTTTTTCATTATGCCTTATGAACTGTCTTTATACAACATTTCGGGCAAATCGGTCAAGCCGATTATTCGAAAAGAGGTCCTTTAGTTACAAAATTCAATTAAGAATATCTGGACCCCCTGACTCGATAGCCAAAAAAAAAGTATCCTATATCCTATTCTGCCTTATGTTCTATCTTTGTACAAAATTTCAGCCAAATCGGTCAAGCCGTTTGACCGTGAAGAAGTCCCAAACAAACAAACAAACAAACAAACAAACAAATAAACAAACTGACTTTCGCATTTATAATATTGGTGTTGATTGGTGTTGATTTAAAGCAGAAACACTGACGCTCTTAAATTCTACCTACAACACAATCTTAAGAGTGTTTCCTAAAAATGTCCTATTACTTTCCTTTTGTTTCCTGAATCTTACTCAGTTTTCCCATCTGTATATTCATCATCATCATCAGCTCTTATGTATCCAATTTTGGACATAGGCCTCTATTTTATTGTGCCATTTTTCCGTTCCTGAACCACGCTTTTCGACGCTTGAACTTGAGTGCAGACTATTTCGTCAGCCCATCTGTATATTACCATCAAGAGAAATAATAACTGTACTGTCCACCTTGGAATTCCTTGTTTTTAATAAATATTTTTTTTTATATAAATGTGCTAATTTACCTATTCTGTGTTTATATAGACGGAGAGCCGTAGAACTTCAATTCAAAACAGCGAGGTTTGTAAAATACTAGAAAAGTTGTGCTTCCGCTTTATTTATTTATAAATGACACGTTACTACTGACAGCTAAGAGCAGTTCTATGTATTAATTAATAGTAGAAGTAATAGTATTATTGAAATGGAATTGTACTACACCTAAACAATAAAGGTGGAGATGTACCGTTGATATAGATTAATACTGCTATGAAAATATCTTCGAATATTTACTCAAGTTCTTAACTTGATTTTTTTTACTGTATTTTCATTGAGATATGAGAATAATTACTGTTGTTACGTCTACCAAAATTATAAAATAAATCATGAAAAAAAAAACTGATTCAGAATAAATTCTTGTTGTCAAACAACGAAAATGTATAACTACATACAAATCAACATTTTTTATGCAGAATAGGCAAGCGATAATCAAGATACTATGTGCTTTGATAGCTACAAAAATGTAATTGTACAAGAATTATTTTAATGTAATGTCATTGTTTTGTACAGACGAAAGAGGAAGTCAAGACAGAGAGCAGAAAGAGCTCCATCATTGAGAACAAAGCTGTCAAGGTAAGCAATAGAATATAGTAATTTATATAGTTGCATTGAATTTTTGAAAGAAATCAAAGAATATCAAATAACTAGTATATAAGTAAGGTAAAAGACTAATACTCAACTGAAAAATTACGCTCACAATTTTAGAAATTATTCCCATTTATCGAGTGCATGCAGAAAAAGCCGCGAGCAACAGCGATGTAAGCAAACGAGGACTTAATTCCAGCCGCCAGTTATTTTGATAACGATGATGATATTTACATAATTATTTTTTTCTCAGATCCAAAGTAAAATAGAGACAATAAAGTGTAAAAGAATTAAGTCAAACAAATTTTGTGTTTTATTAGCTTACAAAAGAAACTGCTGAAAGCAGAAAGTCTTCGGTGGCTTCTGTAGCTGAGCAACAAGAAGTTACAGCACTGAAAAAGACTGCTCTTAAGGTACGTTTTATTGTAGACAAAATTGTTTCATTAATATACGTGCCGAGTTGTTATGATACAGAAAACGATAGACAATTAAATAACGTTGAGTTACTGGACGCATTTAAATTGTTAGCAACAACAATATTTTAAACAACAAAATGTAAAAACAAACATTTGATGATCTTTACCGCGTGTTTACATCTGTCGTGTGTCGGATCCGATTTTTAATCTGGTTGTCATAACAAAATCGGGCTGATAAGAGTGAATAGCTTAAAATAAAATGTTTTGCCACTTGAATATCCGATAAAAAATCGGATCCGATATCCGACAGATGTGAACACGCGGTTAGCAGGTGGTTAGTAAAATGACATTTTAAATTGTACATACAGTAGGTTCCCACACTCATGTATGATGCTGGGTATGGCGAAGCATGAAAGTAAAATTAATGCTGTAAAATAGAGACGTTTGAGAAGTATGATTGGAGTGTCTCTAATGGATAAAGTGAAAACAGCGTGATAAAGGAATGTTGTTGTGTGGTAGAAGTATTGACAAAGATAGAGAAAGGGATGCTTAGATAGTTTGGATATCTAGAGAGGATAGATGAAGGATGATTGACGAAACAGATTTATGAGACGAGTGTAAATGGGCCAGCCGGTAGAGGCCAACCTAGGCGAACGTATCACGACCAGATCGAAGTCGCTTTAAAGAAAGGCCAAGTCAAAAGTACCTATAATCGGCGAGCATGTATGAAGGCGCTCACGAAAGTGGAAGAAGCAAAAGAGGTATGTCAGGATCGTAGCATGTGGAAAGAAGTCTCTGCCTATCCCATTTGTGACGTGATTTTATATATGTAAATTGTACTGCTAATATTTTAAATTACGTATATAATTTATTATTAAGTAAGTCTCATAACAACTCATACCTATATACCTACCCCTAAACGCAAAGCAAATCCTCAGAGCATAGACAGCAACTTTACAGTCACGTTGCCGTCCCTCATTGCAAATTGTAATGAGCTTGCAAATATACAAGGCTTTTAGAATTTTAGTGGACATTGTATATACCTACTTGCATAGTATAAACTACACAAAATACACTGTAGTCCATTAAGTTTTGGTTGATTTTAGACAAACACCTTGAAATATTATTTTAAATATCACTATTTGAGAAAAAAATGATTGAGAATGATGTTGTTTGCAGTAAAGAGCATAGAGCCATATTGTGCAGAAATAGGTGCGCATCCTTCTTACAGTGGTGAATTAAAATAGTATTTCAAATCAAACCGAATTTAGAAAAAAGCAAACCCCAATTTGACGCTTATTTGTATCCCTAATAACTTGATTTTTAGAGCCACATTAAAGAAGCTGAAGTCAAGGAAATGGAACAAGTGAAACTTAAGGTAAGTTCGATGTCAAACGCAAGTGCATGTAAAATGTTCAAAGTGAATACAAAATATATGTCCTCCTCTATAAAAAGAAACAATCTGTTGTATATACAACTTTTCAACTACCTACATTTTCAAATAATTAGTACATGTTTGAAAATTGCATAAGACAGTAAATAACTTTTATATTGTATACTTTATAACAAACTTTCAAATTAAATTTTCAAGGAAACCAAACTATGTTTAATCATTTATTTTAAGACTGAACATGTAAAATTTTTGTAAATAGGGTAAAGAGACAGAAGATGGGGTAAACGCAGAAACTGATAAGCCTACAGATAAAACATTACCTTGGCGACCTACGAAAACAGACACACAGGTATATACACACATACACGCACACACATTTATGCTTCACCATACCAAAAATATCACGATTTGAATTATAATATATAATATATATATAAAATATCAAAAGATTTAAATAATATTGCTTACGTTCAATCAATATAGGAAATATTTTAATGTTCTTAGGAAGCAACAGATAAAGTTGAACCGAAACGCAGAGAAAGTTTTGACAATATGATCAAAACTAAAACTGAACCGAAACGACGTCAAAGCAACATCGAGGTATGCATTTATAAACTTAATAATTCAGAAAAATTGTATCTAAAATATTAAAGTATAAATCATTCAAATTTATTGTTGGTACAGACTTCAGAGCATATTGAAGAAACTGAAGTTACTGAAAAAACAGAAACTAAAAGAAAACCGTCAATTGATAAACCAAAAGAACCACTTCGGCGAAGACCTAGTAAATCTAACGAGGTATTACGTATTTATATATAATCACTTATGTTCACACGTTCTTAAAGCATTGAAACCTTAATCATGTTGATTTTGCGTAGGACAATATCATGGAAACTGACGCTACAGATAAACCAGAAGTAAGGAGGAAGGTTTCATTCGATAAGTCTGCTGAACCAACATATGCTAAGCGCAAACCAAGCATGACTGAAGAGGTAGAATCATTAATTTCTATTTATAATGTTTATTCATGCCAATGAAACCAATTTCTTTTTACGTATGTTTTAAACAAAAATATTCAAACAGGACAAAGAAAATATGATGGATGTTGATGAGGAAATCGAACCAGAAGTAGAAATAAATAAGTCATCAGAGAAGCCTTCATATCCTTGGCGCAAGTCTAGCAAGGTTGAAGAGGTAGTTTGCTATTTTATTTTCATCTACATCGCATAGTTATTAGTAAACATTGCCATTAGTAGAAGTATTTGAAAAAATCCAACTAGCAAATTAGACGAATGAATCAATTAGTCCAATATTTTTGTTTTATAATATTATGAGAGTTTATGGCACTTAAGTGGTTGGTGGTATTTTAACAGGTCAAGAAAGAAACTAAATTAAAGGAAACTCCCAAAAGCGATGACACAGTTAAAGTCCAAAAACCAGAAGAGCCTAAAGTCCTTAAGAGAAAATCTAGCAAAACTGAGGAGGTATACCCAATACTTAATTGCCAAATTAATAATGTAAATTAAATTTGCAGACGATATTAATAGATTTGATTATTTTTATTAATATACAGGATAAAAAAGATACGCTATCAGACGTGAAAGAAAAACCAAAAGATGAAGAAAGTCTTACGGGCAAAAAATCGGTAGAACCCGAAAAAACTCAACATAAAACTGTCGAGGTATAGACTCCTATTATTTTCATTTAAAAATGTTTTGCAACTTGCTGTAGGACTTGTAAATTTTAATAATCAAATATCATACAGGTTAAAAAATCCCAAGAGATTGAGGTTACAGAAAGGCCTGAAAACCAGGTAAATCCAAAAGAGTCTGAATCTCAACCACGTAAACCATCTAAAACAGATGAGGTAACGTGAATAAATGTAATCAAATATGTTATGTTACAAACCTATATAGGTATATAACAGAGATAATTTTGAACAGGTTAAAAAAGATAAAGAACCAGAAGTGAAAGAAACTTTGAAGGGCAAAGAATCTTTACCTATTGACAAACCAGCTGATTCTAAATATCCCTGGCGACAACGTTCAAGTAAAACTGAGGTATCAATAATATTTCTTAACCTCATAAAAGGCATCAATCATATTTATTTTTGTATCAAAACAAATTATCAAAATCTATTCTTAATCATAATTATGTTTCTTAGGAGACAACGGTGATAAAGATCGAAAACGTGGAACCTGACGTAAAACCAAGTGTTGATGAAATATCAAAGGTATTAAATTAATTTTCATCTGCTGGTATATTCTAAACGTTTACAATGATTATAACATATCATGTTTTATTTCAATAGGAAATTGATGATTCTTCGAAACTAGAAGAGACATTAAAGCCTAAACAATCATCATTCTTCTTACGACGAAAGTCCTATGAGGTAACATTTATGGTATCTTGACCATTATTTACTACGTCTGTCTGAATAATGACATAAATTGAATATAAAATCACTTTTTATAGGAACCAGAAGAGGTCGAAGCTTGGCTGAATGAAATTTCAAAAGAGTTAGGCCAAAATGAACAGGTATTTTATATTTTATTCTTAATATGAAATAAATAAATGTTATATTAGACAATTTTGATTTATTGTTAGTAAAAATATTATTTAACACTTAAACCTTTTGTTAGGAGCCTGTTGATCATAAAACACATGACACACTCACACAACCTACATATCCATGGAGAAAACCACGAGCACAGGTACACATTACACTTCATTTAGACAAAGTTGTATAATAAAAGCATTTTTTTTTTCATATTATGCACGTATAAATCATACAGCAGCTAATTTTATTAAAAACTATCAGGTTCCAACGCCAAAAACACCAGAAGCTGATAAGATACAAGCTGAAGTGCCGTTTTCATGGCAAACCATTCCTGAAATACCTCAGGTAGCTAAAAATAATATTGATAAAGCTAAATTATAAAGCTATTTAACTGTTAATTACTGAAATTTTAAAGATTTTCTGAAATGCAATGATTTTATAATAGGCTGAACAAACGCCAGAACTAGAAGACAGTTTTAAACCAACACTACTTGAGGCACCTGATCCAGCTCCTTGGAGAAGAGCAAGGTCTCCCCAGGTACTAATACAAAAATACCAATGATACATTTTTATTTACCAACAAACTAAGCTAATTTTAACTATCGCAAGCATTCAAAAGCATCAGCAACATTATAATACACGCACACACAACATACAAACACACACTTACACTCAATTAACATCTACATAAGTAATTACACCAACATTTCACCACAACACAAAATCGCGCAACGCACACAAACGCACACTATTGAATGTCAGCTTTAAAGCTTTCAATCATCTACACACTCGTATGGTCGCCACTAAGTTTGAATTTGCCCTCTAGGCTGAACCAGAAAGCAAAGATAAACCAACAACGTTACAAATACCACAGCCTGCTTATCTCAGCATACCAAATGAGGTACACTGTACATTCGGCACTAGAATTGCACTACAGCACCAACTGCACATTTTCAGGAATTTTCAGCACCAGCTATTGGCACATGCACAAAAACTATTAGTTAAGCACTGTTAATATAACTCAAATTTTCAGTAGTTAGTTATAAGGGTTATTACACGATTTCAGGATTATGTTGTACTAGCTGTTACCCGCGGCTTCGCCCGCGTTATTGTGTCTTTATTACCTTTGAGGTCTAGATCAATGATCTCTTAGCCCAAGTCACCATAGATGACCCCAAAGTTGAACTTAATATCCTCTTTTGTTAAAATCATTAATCATTTTGGTTAGGTATACGAAGTTGTGCTGTTTAATTGTTTGACTCAACACAAAAGTTCCTGAAACATTTCTTACAAAGAAATTAAGGTAAATAGCTGTGCGAGCGAACATTTTTTATGATTTTTTATGACCCTGACAGTTTTATAACCTAACAATCAAGTCACTGTAGATGACTCTTAGGTCGAACTCGATATCGTCTATTGTTAAAGTCATTAATCATTACTTGGTAAACCTAAGCAAGGTTTACCAAGTTTTGCTGTTTAAGTATTTGAGTCAGTCTAATGTATGAGGCTGTTAAAACACGCTATTATATGCTATATAGCGTTACTACTGCGCAAGCGAAGCGAGCGCAAATTTTTTTTATGATCTTTTATGATCTTTTATGACCCTGACAGTTTTTATGATCTACTATGTCAACCCGATAACCCTAGGGTTTAACTTGATATCCACTTATTTTAAGGTAAATAATGATTATGATTATTGAAGGTTGAACTGTTTAAAATTATAAACTCGATTTGATGCTTGTGGCTATTTAAATACAAAAAATGATGAAATATTCCCTACAAAGAAGATAAAACAAATGCTGGCGCGAGCGTAGCGAGCGCTATCAATGCGCGAGCGAAGCGATGGTGAAAAATGTTTACGACTTTTTATGACCCTGACAGTTTTTATGACCTCCTAAGTCAACACCGGTACCACAAAGGTTAAACTTGATATCCACTAATTTTAAGATTAATAACTATTATGATTATTGAAGGTTGTACTGTTGTAATCTTCGAGCATTTACCAATTGAGAAGTTAACGCAAGGCGTTCCCCTCTGCTGGCCATATAGCCATTTTTGGCCACATGAGCGTGCGTAACTACGCTGTATTTTTAATACTGTGTGCGTGTTTCAAGCTAGTGTGCGGGATCGTTAAAGTGAGTGATTAGTGTGTGTGCAATGCGTGTTTACCTCGTCCCCAGTAAGTATCGGCAGAAAAAAATATTTGAGGATTACAACGTTAACATCTCCATTGGTAAATGCTCGAAGGTTTTAATTTATTACTCGTTTTGATGCATGTAGTTATTAATATACAAAATTTACTGAAATATTACCAACAAAGAAGATAAAACAAATGCTTGCGCGAGCGTAGCGAGCGCTATTACTGCGCGAGCGAAGCGAGCGCGAAAATTTTTTACGAACTTTTATGACTCTGACAGCTTTTATGACCTACTAAGTCAACACCGATAACCCTAGGGTTTAACTTGATATCCACTTATTTTAAGGTAAATAATGATTATGATTATTGAAGGTTGAACTGTTTAAAATTATAAACTCGTTTTGATTCATGTGGCTATTTAAATACAAAAAATGATGAAATATTCCCTACAAAGAAGATAAAACAAATGCTAGCGCGAGCGTAGCGAGCGCTATCAATGCGCGAGCGAAGCGATGGTGAAAAATGTTTACGACTTTTTATGACCCTGACAGTTTTTATGACCTCCTAAGTCAACACCGGTACCACAAAGGTTAAACTTGATATCCACTAATTTTAAGATTAATAACTATTATGATTATTGAAGGTTGTACTGTTTTAATCTTCGAGCATTTACCAATTGAGAAGTTAACGCAAGGCGTTCCTCTCTGCTGGCCATATTGCCATTTTTGGCCACATGAGCGTGCGTAACTACGCTGTATTTTTAATACTGTGTGCGTGTTTCAAGCTAGTGTGCGGGATCGTTAAAGTGAGTGATTAGTGTGTGTGCAATGCGTGTTTACCTCGTCCCCAGTAAGTATCGGCAGAAAAAAATGTTTGCGGATTACAACGTTAACATCTCCATTGGTAAATGCTCGAAGATTTTAATTTATTACTCGTTTTGATGCATGTAGTTATTAATATACAAAATTTAGTAAATATTACCAACAAAGAAGATAAAACAAATGCTTGCGCGAGCGCAGCGAGCGCGAAATTTTTTTACGTCCTTTTATGACCCTGACAGCTTTTATGACCTACTAAGTCAACGCCGTTAACCCTAACGTTAAACTTGATATCCACTTATTTTAAGGTTAATAATCTTTATCATTATTGAAGGTTGTACTGTTTAAATCTATGACTCGTTTTGATGCATGTGGCTATTAAAATACAAAAGAAGCTGAAATGTTTTCTACAAAGTAGATATAACAAATGCTCGCGCGAGCGGAGCGAGCGCTATAACTGCGCGAGCGAAGCGAGCGCGAAATATGTTTACTACTTTTTATGACCCTGACAGTTTTAATGACCTTCTATGTCAACACCGATAACACAAAGGTTTAACTTCATATCCACTTATTATAAGGTTAACAACAATAACGATTATTGAAGGTTGTACTGTTTTAATTTATGACTCGTTTTGATGCATGTGGTTATTAATATATAAAAGTTACTGAAATATTACCAACAAAGAAGGTTAAACAAATGCTTGCGCGAGCGAAGCGAGCGCAAAAAATGTTTATGGCTTTTTATGACCCTGACAGCTTTTATGACCTACTAAGTCAACACCGATAACCCTAAGGTTAAACTTGATATCCACTTATTTTAAGGTTAATAATCTTTATCATTATTGAAGGTTGTACTGTTTTAATCTATGACTCGTTTTGATGCATGTGGCTATTAAAATACAAAAGTAGCTGAAATGTTTTCTACAAAGTAGATATAACAAATGCTCGCGCGAGCGGAGCGAGCGCTATAACTGCGCGAATTTTGACGGTTTTTATGACCCTGACTGTTTTAGTTTTGATGACCTACTAAGTCAACACCTATGACCCTAAGGTTAAATGTGGCTGTTAACATGAATGTTTCTGAAATACTTCCCACAAAGCAGATAAAACACGTTGGGCAAGCAAAGCTATCGCGTAAATTTTAAAGGCACTCACATTTAATTGCCGAAAAAAGTATTCCTTGCCCTTTTATGCCCTATTATATACAACACTATTATTCTTTGTACAAAATTTCATCTGAATCGGTCAAGCCATCTGGCCGAAAAGAGGCCACACATTCACAAAATTCCATAATAAAAATCTAGACACCCGAAATTGCCAGCCAAAAAAAAGTATTCGTTGTCCTTCTATGTCTTATTGACTGTCTGTATACGAAATTTCAGCTAAAAAGGTTAAGCCGTTTGACCGAGAGTAGGCCACACATTTGCAAAACTGGGCACCTAGACTCGACAGCCGGAAAAAAAGTATCCGATATCCTATTCTTTCCTATGAACTGTCTTTATACAACATTTCAGGCAAATCGGTCAAGCCGTTTATTAGATAAGAGGTCTTATATTTACAAAATTCAATTTAAAATATCTGGACCCCCTGACTCGACAGCCAGAAAAAAAGTATCCTATATCCTATTCTGCCCTATGACATGTATTCATACAACATTTCAGGCAAATCGGTCAAGCCGTTTATTCGAGAAGAAGTCTTATATTTACAAAATTCAGTAAAAATATTTGGACCCCCTGACTCGACAGCCAGAAAAAAAGTGTTCTATATCTTATTCTACCCTATGAACTGTCTATATACAACATTTACCAGGCAAATCGGTCAAGCCGTTTATTCGAGAAGAGGTTTTATATTCACAAAATTCAATTTAAAATATCTGGACCCCCTGACTCGACAGCCAAAAAAAAAGTATCCTATGTCCTATTCAGCCCTATGACATGTATTCATACAAAATTTCAGGCAAATCGGTCAAGCCATTTATTCGAGAAGAAGTCTCATATTTACAAAATTCAATTCAAAATATCCGGACCCCCTGACTCGACAGCCAGAAAAAAAGTATCCTGTATCCTATTCTGCCCTATGACATGTATTCGTACAACATTGCAGGCAAATCGGTCTAGCCGTTTATTCGAGAAGAAGTCTCATATTTACAAAATTCAATTCAAAATATCCGGACCCCCTGACTCGACAGCCAGAAAAAAAGTATCCTGTATCCTATTCTGCCCTATGACATGTATTCGTACAACATTTCAGGCAAATCGGTCTAGCCGTTTATTCGAGAAGAAGTCTTATATTTACAAAATTCAGTTAAAAATATTTGGACCCCCTGACTCGACAGCCAGAAAAAAAGTGTCCTATATCTTATTCTACCCTATGAACTGTCTATATACTACATTTCAGGCAAATCGGTCAAGCCGTTTATTCGAGAAGAGGTTTTATATTTACAAAATTCAATTTAAAATATCTGGACCCCCTGACTCGACAGCCAAAAAAAAAGTATTCTATGTCCTATTCTGCCCTATGAAATGTATTCATACAAAATTTCAGGCAAATCGGTCAAGCCATTTATTCGAGAAGAAGTCTCATATTTACAAAATTCAATTTAAAATATCCGGACTCCCTGACTCGACAGCCAGAAAAAAAGTATTCTGTATCCTATTCTGCCCTATGACATGTATTCGTACAGCATTTCAGGCAAATCGGTCTAGCCGTTTATTCGAGAAGAAGTCTTATATTTACAAAATTCAGGTAAAAATATTTGGACCCCCTGACTCGACAGCCAGAAAAAAAGTGTCCTATATCTTATTCTACCCTATGAGCTGTCTATATACAACATTTCAGGCAAATCGGTCAAGCCGTTTATTCGAGAAGAGGTTTTATATTTACAAAATTCAATTTAAAATATCTGGACCCCCTGACTCGACAGCCAGAAAAAAAGTATCCTATATCCTATTCTACTCTATGACATGTATTCATAAAAAAATTCAGGCAAATCGGTCAAGCCATTTATTCGAGAAGAAGTCTCATATTTACAAAATTCAATTAAAAATATCTGGACCCCCTGACTCGATAGCCAAACAAAAAGTATCCTATATCCTATTCTGCCCTATGTACTATCTTTGTACAAAATTTCAGTCAAATCCGTCAAGCCGTTTGATCGTGAAGAAGTCCCAAACAAACAAACAAACAAACAAACAAACAAATAAACAAACTGACTTTCGCATTTATAATATTGGTGTTGATAAATGTATATAAGTTATATGTTGCACTTCTCAATAGCGTCAACGTATGCATAATATGACTGCACCTTATCTTAAGCCTTTTTGGTGTTCTCACGTTTCTTGCTTATGCTTTTGCTTCTCTAACTCCCTTCCCTCTCATGTGATATACTCTTTATCTAAGTACTTTGTGAATTATTGTTCTTGTACATATTTATTTTTACAGCTAAAGGTAAGTATGTTTTATGTTAAGTCATAATAAAGAAAGTTTAAGTAATGTCAATGAATATCTCAATATTTTTACATAAATCTAATAACATTTTCAGACACATTATTCGTTTATCTCAAATATGGTACGGTAATACGGTAGCTTTTGGTTTTAAATTAAGGGCCAGTTTCACCGGTTCCTAATAATGCGTTAGATAGTTATCTGACACATGACGCCATATAAAAGCTGTCAAAAATCTGTCAGATTTCTTCGTATTAGCGCTATCAGGAACCGGTAAAACTGACCCTTAGACTCAATGTTAAATAAAATGTCGACATAACGACAGTGGTATTATAATATGTGCCATATAGATTGGCACCAAAATGCGTTGACCTTTCATAGGTCTAGCAGCGGTGACAAACCTTTTATTACTGTGATTATAACTAGGTTTTCTTTTTATTTAGCGGTGTGTTCTAATCTTAATGTGACACTAAAATATCCAAAGTGTTTTTTCTGATACATTTATACATATTTATTTGAGTTGGAGTCTGCATTAATATATTGGGTTTAATGTAAGATTAATGTGTGTTGGAAAATAAATAAATAAATATATTCCATATAATTTATTTTATATTGTTGGTACATTTATATATAATTGCCAGTTAATTCTTGCCGAAATTAATTTATAAAATAAATTAATTTATTATTGCCGAAGGTGACGCATCTCTGTTGCCTGACGTAAAAAAATGGTCCAGGTAAAGTGACATAACTCGCGTTTTGTATAATTTCAGGAAGTAGTTTCGTAAGTATTATAATAACTGTTGCAATGGTTTTTTTTTAACGTCAAGTCAAATTACAAAAAGAGATGTTCGTTAAGAATCATTAAAATAAAGTATAACAAAGAACACTCTTAGCGCGTTAAAATCCCTTTTTACAATAAAAACGGATAAGAAATATCGAGATCATGAAAATACGACATTAAATATATCAAATGCGTTCTGGTAATATGTAGAATTGTAATAAACATCAATGATAAATAGATATTTTTGGTTTTGATTTTGGCAAAATTTTAAGTTACACTCATTTTTTCTAGCGGCTGACGAGAGGTCGATGCACTTTTGTGCAATCTATATGGCACGGCCATAGAATAAAATGCAACAAAAAAACGTGTTATAATTTTTATGTTAATTTTTTTATGTGTAAACTACACATAAAAAAATTAACGTGACAAAATAACATAATGACTTGAGATAATAATTACAGAAAGTGGCTGTCAAAGAAGAGAAGGTTGAAGAAGAAGCGAAGAAAGCTAAAGTTACCACAGTAAGGAAGAAGGCTGAGGAATTGCCAGAAATTCCTGATTATGATAGGCCAGAACTTGAGAAATTCGAAAAGCCTACCTTTACATCTACCACTAAAGATAAACCTGAAAAGGTGAGGCCTTATATTTAACTAAATGTAATGTGTACCTATTGTACGGGCTTAGAGCTATATAATTAAGGTACCATATATGATCAATGGTTAATTGTCTGGATATATAAAAGGCATACGCTACTGACTGACTAACTGACTGATCTATCAACATACAGCTCAAACCACTGAACGGATTGCACTGAAATTTGGCATGCAGATAGTTATTATGACGTAGGTATCCGCTAAGAGGACTTTCTTAAATTTATACCTTAAAGGTATGAAACGGGGGTTCAAAGTTTTTATGGCGAAACAAGATTAGATAGTCTTTTCATTCGAAACTTCACACAAGTTCTTCTGGTAATAAATATGTATATACGTGTTTCAGGCATTTTTGAAATTCCCTAAGAGGATGAAAATGGGGTAACAAAGTTTGAAAATCAATGTTTTTTCGGGATTAATAAAAATGAATCCCTATTTCCCTTGGTCACGCCATAACTTGAAAACAAGTGGACGTGGACCGATTTGGCTGATTTTCTTTTTTTATGTGTTTTTTATGAATGTAAGGTTTTTTTTTATCTTGAGTGCGGAGCGCTCGACGCCGCGTTCAGCCTTTTTGTAATTCCCATTTTTCAATAATAAATACATACTTAATTAATTAATGTCAATGTTACCAATACACATTTTCAACCGACATCCAAAAAGGAGGAGGTTCTCAATTCGTCTGATTTTTTGTATATATGTTACGCGATTACTATATCAATTGTGTACTGATTCAAATTATTCTATTTTTAATTGACAAGGTACGTACATTTCCGAGGTGGTCCCATTGCAAATTCATTGAGATCTGATTAGTATCTCCAGAGATATGACAATAAACGTCTCAAACTTGCTACTGAAACTGAATTGCAGAGCATGGAAGTGGGTTGTTTTAGTTTTTAAAATATCTAGACTATTTTGTTTCCAATATTAGTGCCAATTTGATAATTATAAAGTTGATGCCCTTAACATATACAATCCTTTTTTTAGCCAGTACCTAAGGTACCTGAAATCAAGGCACCTGAAGAGAAACTGGCTGCGCCTAAAATTGAAGTTAGCCGCGAAAAATCTCCAAAACCAGAGCTCCCAAGGAAACCCTCGTTGGTTCCTGGTGCACCAGCAAGACGTGGTTCCCTTATTCCTCCACCAGAGGAAATGGGAAGACGTCCATCACTTATCATCAGCGACGAGGTATGTATCATTGATTTTCTCATTGTGACTATTATAATTTATGAAGATTTTATTTTAAAAGAATATTTTACATCGACAACAAATGTCGTCCATTTCAGTAAAGGTATGAATAGATTTTTGATAATATTTTCAACTGTGCTGTCTACATGTAGAAAATAGATACATTACTTTGTTTTATATAAGAAACGTCAACATTTTGATCACATTATTGTTTTTAGAATAGTGATTCGATTTGAAGATTAAAAGGTTTTATTTATTAAGTCCTTGTTTACCGACAATGTGATGTAAAGAATTTTGGCGTAGTATTATATAATGTTGAACCTGTTAGCGTAGTAGACACCCCACTCTCTTAAGCCGAACCCATAACAGATTACCCTTTATAATTTCCCATGCGAAAAGTTGCAAATGATCATCTACACAAAGATGATGCTTCACACATTCCGCCACCGAGTGCTTATTAGTGACAAAACAAGTTTTTTTTACAATGGATTGAAGCTTAAACCCCTCAAACTCCCCGCTTTTAGACATATTCTAGCCACCACACTGCGGATACTGTAAAAACACCGTTTTAAATTATGTAGCTATATTAAGATCGTGCAAAACGTAATCCACAGGAGAATAGAAAACTAAGACCCGGTGAGGTGATCGAAGAGAAGAAGGTAAAAGCAAAAAATGCTAAGAACCACTATCTGAATGCTAAACGTTACGTTGCCGTGATAAATTTCTTAACCGTATCTGTAAACGGAACATTAATACATTTGCATCGGATGAGGTTTAAAACACTGTCGTAATCGTACTGGATAATCACATAATCATCATATTTTCTATAGCGAATATGTAATTATCCAGGGTCTTAAAAACGTTTTGTCGTCAAAAGCACAAAGCTACATTGCACACACTTGTGAAATAAATGCACACAGATAAACTGCACAGCTTGTAAGCACGTACGCACATAGAATAACGGTAACGGTGATTGGTGGTATCGACAAGGATTTGGCAGGAATGGTGTGTCAGCGAAAGCTTGTACTACACATCGTAATCCGGACACTAACATCAAAGATTAACATGAAGACGCGGCAGAATGTAATGTAATAACTCATGCACACGCCTGGTTAGGTCTGCACAAATAATGCGCACGATTCAAGATAGGGCACCGAGGTTCGGCAGCGGAGATGTAGGTAGGGACTCAGGATGATTAATTTTATACAGAGGGGTTATTATCAATATTTTTTAACAACAGGTCAACAAATTACGTCCTGGAGAAGTTTTAGACGAGAGAAAGGTGAGATCGAATGGGTCTGGACAGTTTTAGGTGGAAGCTGCTCGCTTTTGCAAAGCATTTTGTCTTTAGTTTTATTTTTTTCTTCTTTTGTACACATGACAACACGGACGACTATTGTTACGATTGGTTTTTAACTATACCTAATTTTGATTTTAATCTTGATGTAATTTCTGACAAATATACTTAACAAAGGTACACTTTGCATACTACAAACATAAACAATCACAGATATCACATTATTATTTCTGATATACCTACTTTTGTAATTTATCATTATTCTTCTCTACTGTGAATATTCCAAAACACGAGAGAAAAGTGATGTTCTTTGATACCTATTTCAACTTTGCTGTACCTTTAGATTCCCTTCAGTTCCTCCGAACATAAAAATCAATTGCTTTACCTTGACCTTTTACATTTAGACCTTCTTAGGGATTAGTCAGCCGCTTAGCCGACCAGTGGTGAAAATGTGACAATATCGCTGGAGTTTGGTTCTTTTTTTGTTAAGAAAGCCAATATAACCCCTTCTTAACTGTTTTTTTTTAGATTTCTTCGTATATTTTTTAATCAATTGGTTCTCTTATCAAAAGTGCTTCATAGTTGTCTATTAGAAGAGCTTACGTATTCAACTTTCAATTTTCAAATAACCAATTAAAATTTTTCGCTTCCTAAATCTCTAAATGGCACCTTTTAGTTTTATTCTTACTAAAATTACCAACAATATTAATGCCAATAGCCTTAACAAACTTATTTTTTAAAAGCTAGATTTTCAAAAAACGCTGTTTGCTACTGTTAAACATAAAACACAATTCTGACACACTCAACACACATAAACTGACACCAACAACACTATAATTGTTCACTACATTTGACATACATAGCACACACTCACACAATGTACAAAATTTACTTTTAATATATGCGCACAGATTAACAGAGAATGTTTTTACTAAAACTTTTATTTTTTTCAAAAAAGAAACGAGGTAGCAGACCGGGTGAAGTCGCGGATGAGGTATATAAGATGTGTGAAAATATATGTTTAGAAAATTATATGTTATAGAGAAAAATGTTTAGAAACGTGGCTAACATAGATTTTTTTCAAAGTGATTAATTCTCAAGTGAGTAAAAAAAGGAAATCAAGAGAAGAATATCTTTTAAAATATATCCAACTACATAACGGTACATTTTGTTATGTGATGGAATACGAATCTTCAAGGGTCTTACGAAAATATATTTATGTTCTCTAAATTTTAAAGAATAAACTAATATAAATAACTCTAGTGCCACTAACACCTTGTCATTCTAACATTCTTTAAAAAATAACAATAAACAAATGCTGCATGTTTCCAAGTAATTAAATGGAAAATAAAGAACTAATACCCTCGGAAATTTTAACAACCTAATAGTGAATCTTTTAATTTCACTGTTGTTGCTGAAATTTTTCATCTTAAAATTTTCTAACGCATAATATCAATGCTTCAGCACCAATTTACTAAACTGTATGTTCGATGTATTTATGATCATAAGAAATCCTTTTAAAAAGATATACATCTCTCATTACTGGTAATTTTGATCATAAATCTACAGCTCCGTATAAAGATGCCAAAAACAAACAGATATACTAAAGCACTGATAAAATATGTCATAAATAGTCATAATGGTACACAACAGTTTTGAAATATGTAAATACCAATTAGCATTCATCATAGTGCATTGAATATAGCAACCGAAAATAAACAAAGATAATCTATAATTAAATTACCAACAAATGAATTCAGATCTAGCGCCAAAATGTCTGTATCTATGACGCAAATACCTTATGAAAACACTAATAATAAGTGTCAACTCAAATGAGTCATTTGTACACTTAAGATATAATAAAAAAATAGAATCGTAAAAAGTAAAACCTCAAAGAAATACCTCTTGTATATTTAAATAATATAAAGGAAACTTCGAAAGAAAATCTGTGTCGTAAAATATACGAAACGTTATAAAACGGATATATAAAAGTGAAAAATAGAAAGAATAGAACTATTCACGTAGTTACTAATGAAATAAAATTAAAGTATACACCTGTTTTACTAAATGACGTTGAGATTGACGTAAGACTATTTTAATAAAATAAATGAACCGAAAGGGAATGCGAGCCAGGGAGAAGAGTAATGCATTGTTATGATTGATAGTTAATTTTATAAATATGACTTAAGAATTAGGCCAAGAGCGCAATCTTGAAACGTTCTCACCCTTAAATGCGACAGTGTTGCCAGGTAGAGTGAATTATGTCCGCTGCACTCTCTTGAATATGTAGATAAGCGTAAATGTGACAATGTAAGGCAACTGCGATCTATAAAACAAAAAATCTGAATTAATTATAATGAGCAACAATCGAACTAATCGAATGATAAAGAAACAAATACTATGAAATGTAAAACTATAAAGTTTACGTAATTTGAAATTTCATTTATAAAAAACAATAGATAAGAACAAAAGGAAGCACAGAGAGCAAAAGAAAAAGTAATCGCATATTAGACAACTAAATGGAATATATGTTTATTAATAAAACTTACATATGTAAAATACGTGAATATACATAAGGACGGTCCGTAAATAGAAATAATAGTGATTGACGCTGTGGACATTTAGGAGGGGTAGGAATACCTTATGTGCGCGTGGGCAGGCGACCGCTCTACTTGTGGGCTCGACGCCTGCACAGTCAAAAAAATGTTGGCAAGGGTGGACATATCACGTTATTGTCATCAGATTTATCACATCAACGACAGGTGCATCTCAAAACATATCCGGAAGATTGATAATGATTATTTAAATTGAAAGATACACTCCAAGACGCGTTTACGTTCACGTAGACAGATATATATTTTCTTGATAGATCCAAAACTGCCCTTGAAACAAAATTAAAGACAAAAAAATAATTATATGAAATACTCATACTATATTTTATACAAAAACATTAAACTATTGATTCAGTCGCAATCACACATTTAAATATCATTTTTTATGAATTTTTGATATGTTTCTTTTAAGTGTTATCACTATACACTTTATATTACGTCCCGTCGTCGTTACGATATAATTGTATATATACAATCCAAACCTTTAGCGTAACGTAATTAGAATCGTAATTAGAAATATTAGAAAGTAAGAATTTTTTTATAATATAACTATGTACAAAAAATTCTTACACTCTAATATTTCTAAGCTGATCGTATGTACCTACTGATATAGGCAGTTTTTCAACATACACAAAAAGTAATGATAACTAAAGGCATGAGTATTGGCAACCACCGCGACAAAAGAGTTATACACGCCATTTCCACTTTATTTGAAAATAAGTGATGTGTTATCGTATGACATATTGCTGACAATAAGAAGGCTAATTGCATTCTCGTCATCTATTGACCGCTTCATGACAGAGCTGTCGACACTACAAGCCAGAATTTTATCGACTTGTTAACAATGTAGTTATTCGTGGCGTTGTCTCCCTTGCCAACGATTAACTGAATGATCTACATTAACAACCAGGTGCCAATCAGTCTTTCGATCACCTTGCTCAAACCCTCAATGTGGTATAATTTATGAACGCAAAACACGCGGTCACTACTCTATCTTTTCAGACATAATCATTGAGTGCGACGTTTAAAAGATTGTTCTTGATGTCGATAACGATAACGCATTGCACGATACGAATCCTATTATCGTCAAGGAAATCCTTAGCGAAATATGTGAAGCAGATCGAAGTAATATCTAGAAAGACAGGTGTAGAATGTCCAGCATAACAAATTGATTATATCGACGAGATATAGGAAACTCTTCCTTGATCCAAAGCCAATAATATCGGGCAAATGCAGAAAATCTGTGTCGGCTCTCCATACGGAACTATATAAACACACCCAAGAACATGTTGCACGGATGGCTCACCTTAATCTGATAATTAATTGAATTGGTCTGCTGATTTGTGTTGTGCACAAATAGACGTCCGCTCCCCCCTCTCGTCACCCCCTCTATGTCGAGGCGTCCATGCTCGCGACCCCTTGGTTCAGTCTTTTGACATTCGCGCCCATTTTTAGATGGAACGAACCGCCCCAAATCGAAATTCTAAATCGACTTAAAAAATAAAACAAAAAAATTGTAAAACACTTAAAAATAATTATAAAGCATTTACCTTTTAAAACTAAACTGTGATTATGGGTAACTTGGTAAAATTGATGTATTTAAGAAAACTTTTTATTTCAAACTGTTGTGTAGAGCGTACGAGAAAATGTGATTAAATGATGAAACTGTGATATATCGAACTATAGTTTTAATATAAAGACATTAATTTTAAGTTACGTTTGATTGTGGCATCTTTGGTGGATAAATGTACTAACAAGAATGGCAGCGGTGGCTAAAGTAAACCTTGCCGTTCCTAAACTAGCGCCAGCAGCGGTAAGCTCAACTTTAAATTTTTGTGCATATTTGGATTTTCATCAATGGTGATAAAATACTAGGCATGCTGAAAACAAACTTCTGGTAACTAAATTAAATTATTGCCCGGTCTAATTTATTTTTATCCTATAGGCTAGTTTTTTGGCCACTATCTCACCTGTTAGTTAGTGAAGTAAAATATGGATATAATATTATATATTAATTACTAATCAAAGATCTTTAAGTTTATAGTTATCTCACCCGTGAACTGTAAGTGTATTTTTAGAATCCCAAATTCACAATTGGAACATTATTTTCTTCTGTTATTTATTTGAGAATAAAAATAACACAAAAATAACGTTTTACCGTATTTCAAACTTTTTTCACTTTTTTTGTGTGATAATGAATCGTCTACATGTGTGAATTTTGTCAAATATACAAACCGATTCAGCGTTGTAAATCACAGTTATGACAGTAACACTCGCGAAGCATTCATCAGGAAGTCCCAAATTCATTATCAGCCACTTGGCTAGGCCCATAATGGAACTTTACATTTATCATAACTGGCTAATATAACCTGTTATAATTCTCGGTCTATAATTATTTTACTGGTGTCTGGCGCTGGGATATATTTAATATTCTGTCTCTCAACATGAGTTATTTTAGATGTATCAAATTTTCGTAATTTATCTCGTCAGCTTTTATAGCTCTCTCTTAGTTTACTTTTAATCTCTTTCACCTGCCAAAAGTATTTTTATCACCTTTGACGATAACAATCTAGCCTACAACCACACTTTCTCACTTTTTCTTAGATGTGATTCTATTTTATTTTTTCGAATTTATTGCCCGAACTTTTATCAGAATTCTTTATGTTTGTTTAAATTTTGAAACATCTAACGGATTAATGTTTTGTAGAAAACTTTATGATTTACAGCATTTTTGATGTCCATAATGCAATATTTTCTTAAATTATTTGGTGATTAACATCTATGTTCCCATTGGTTGAAAAAGAAAATACTTATATTTCTATTGATAATATAGCGAAGAAAATCGGGAGATGCCAGGAGGCCTTCCGTTCAAGAGTTGGAGGATCTAATCAATAAGCCCTCCGTGCCACTCAAACCTCTTGGAAATGAAGGCCCACCGGTCATTGTTGACGTACAAGAGAGCTACTCTGCAGTTGAAGGTGAACTCACGATAATCAAAATTAAATGATATATATTTTGCATTTGCATTACACATGTTACATAATTTATTATTTTGTAGATCAAACTGGATATCTTACTGTACAAGTGGAAGGAAATCCGCCACCAACATTCAAGTTCTACAAGGGTGTTTCTGAAATCATTGAAGGAGGCCGTTTCAAGTTCGTCACAGATGGCGAAACCGGTCTTATAACTCTATGCATGAGAAAAGTTAAGCCCAATGATGAAGGGAAATACAAAATTGTTGTCAGCAACATCCATGGAGAAGACTCGGCTGAGATGCAGCTTTATGTATCTGGTAAGTCTATATATGTTTATTTAATGAACAAATTATGTTTTGCTAGATACAAATATCTATTGAATTTGTACAGACTCTAGTGGTATGGACTTCCGTGCTATGCTTAAGAAGAGAAAATACGCCAAATGGGGAGAAAAGAAAGATGACCCTGACTGGGGAGACCTCAAAGAAACCGATAAACCTATTCCGGCCCTGAAGCCAGTCGAAAAGGTAAGATTTGATTTTAATTGTCAAATACTGAATAGAATAATTATGGTGATATTAATTATATTGATAAATAAAATATATTAAAACAAACACGCCAGATAATGTAGATGTTACCATTTTAAAAATAAACAGTTGGTACAATCTATTACACCTACATAAAAAATGCAAAACATACTTGGCATTATAATAAGAAATAGATGTAACATCTACATTGTCTAGCGATCTATAAAAAGAATTTTATTAAACATGATTATAAATAAACGGACAGCTCCATCGGCCAATATTACGAACATATTAATATATTTTAGAAATGTGTTCAGTGAACTTTCATACATTCTGAGATATTATTATCTTATTCTATTAATTTTATGTGCCCTGTCATTTTATCAATGCTTCTTGCGGACCTGATCTATACTTAGCATGTAACATTGCTTTCACAATATAAACAGCATTAAAAATATATCTAAGTAATATTATTCGTATACATACTTTATAAGTCTTAAGCCGACCCCATATAAAAAGTATTGTTGCAATATTTCCTCATAACGTATAATTTTTCATATCTAAAAGTTTATATTATTATTTATCGTTGAATAGCTAACTCCTCTCTATATTATTCTTAGAAGTTTTATGCAAAATAGAAGAGCTTCAATAAGATTTCGTATGCATCATGACATTTGGTCTTTAGGGCTTAGAGACGGGGTATTACGAGGAAGACGGTTTCATAGTGGTCGTCTCCGAGGGAGTCGAGATGGGTAGATTCCCAGCTGACAAGCGCAGAAACTCTTCAAACTGGCACTGGATTAAGGTCATCGATATTTCCACCAATATCATCGTTCATTCCATTTTACATGTCCACTCTATCTTTCAATTTGTGATCGTCTGATGTTATTATTACTTTATGAAAAATAATTTTCCAACGAAAATATTCCAAGGACAAGAATATAAAAACTTCGTGTGTTGGTGAAAGTGATATGTCTTGTGTCAAAGCAATGTCTAAGTACGTCAAACATTGTCAATGTTTGTTGATGTGTTGAAGATTTTTCTTCCTAAATTGAATTAATATAATTTATAAGAAATGGCTGGATGGTTGCCTAAAAGAATATATAATTGGCTTCATGTTAGTAAAACTCATTAATATTTATCATCTAAGTTTAACAAGTGCATTAAATCGAAAACCAAACTAAATAGTTTCATCGTAGACATGGCTTCATTAAATTTTGCTTCTCACACACCGCTTTATAAAAAGTTACCTTACGAGTAACGAAGTATTATAAAATTCTAGGATATTTACGAAATAAGGAGACGTGTGTCTCTACCTGAAATAGTACCCGATTGGCCCAAATTGATGGAGGCTGTCAAAATAAAGGTTCGATAAAAGGACGAGATAAAAGTAAAAACTAAATTGAGATAGTTTTTGTCTTTTCAAAATGAAAATAATAAAAGTTACAAGACAACTTGCGAATCGAATTATATTTGATTACAAAAATTCTATTACAGCAAGTTCTAAGACATGGCACAGAAGAGAAAGTATTTTGAAAGGACTGAAATAATCTTTTAAATAATGACTGAATTAAAATCACGAATGATAAACTAAAACTAAAATAAGCCTCTGAAATTACCGTCGTCAACCCACACAACAATTATACTCATATATTTTAGTAATAACAAGCCTATCTAATCTAATGTACGAAGTACAATAATTTAATGGAATTTAAACATTTTTTTTTTGTCTTGACGACGGAATTTTCTGAGCGTTTTAAATAAAATATGCATTAAACTGGATTTTTAAAATAACTCACAGAGGTTTTGGTATCACCACTTCACGTTTCGTTAACTAGAACATGACTTTCAGGGAATGTAAGTGGAATGAATTTGATGACTAAGTGACTTTTCCTTTGGATTTTTGTCATTATTGTCAATTGCAGGTATATCTTTGACGACAGGTTGAGGAGCTTCTGTCACGTCATTATAATTAAAAATTTTGTTTCTTTCTTCATTTAATTCATCAATTTCAGCTGATGCATCCGATGTTTTGCAGATGTTGGAATTTTTTCGAAAAAAATTGTTGTTTTCCTTTCGTATCCCCCTTTTACCCATTTGAAGCTTATCTAAGCTATCTTAGATTTGATGTAGCAAAGAAATGTATAGATTAAAAGCTGAGGCAGATTATGTTGCAGCCGTAGAAAAAACTTTATTGAAGATTAAACTAAGAATAAACGGATATTTTATAGAGAACCCATAATAGAAGACCGTCACTAGCGGAACTGATCCCAGATTGGCCGGTCCTTCACTCGTTCAAAAGAGACGAGGTTTGACAATAAAGACAATGTCAATAGCCGGCACAGTGCATCTTGCAAGTGTATCACCAAAAGCAAATCTCGCACAAAATATGTTTCATGCTAGATACTTCAAACGGTTCAATTTCTAAGAAAAGCTCTTGTACGGATGTTTTTATAAATTACCTTATCTCACATGAAATACTCCTGTGAGATACGGTAGTACCTATTACAGATTTGTCAATATTATCATTTTTCTACTATATATCGGATGGTATCGGAAATTGAATAAAATTATTAAATGTTTAAAGATATTTGAACCCTATCTTGTAATAGTTACAAAAAAACAGTTCTTAGCCATCTCGTACCTTCCACTTTGTAGATCAAATTCCTTGTTAACAGGCATTAGAGCAATAGTTTCGATGAATTGAACTTTTTGAATTTCAGCAATGACGTCACCCGCTGGAAAATCTATAGATGGCACAACTTTTGAACTGTCTTTCGAATTCTTCTGTTCTTCTTCTATATCAAATTTCTGTGCACTTCTGCGTCCATAATATTAGTAGCACAAAGCACAGGCACAAATCAATGTCTAGGATATTGGATATTATTGATGTTAAATCCTTTCAAAAGTGATGAATTCTTAATATTGACATAAACTCGACATTACATTTTACAGTAATAAATTAATTCGTCATTTTTGTTTGGTCTGTTGTATATTACACCTGGTAACTATTATCTTATTATTGGTCACCATTGCACATCTCTTCTTCGATTTAAATTAAATTCCAATTTCTGTACATTAAGCATGGATTTCACCTTGACGATGAGAACATGGCTGTTGACCCTAACGCCTCGGTTCATATCATAGATTTTATTGTTTTCGTTGATTTGCACTTCGCGACCGTTGAATTAAGTAGATAAGAGAGGGAGTCCTTTACGGTCAGCACTTTCAGCTTTTTGTATGGACAGCACTTGTTTTTGTATGCACCCGATCAGTTTTTGTGTAAACAGGTATATTAATTGTCACTGGGTACCCGTTTCAGAAACAAGAGTCATTCTTGAAGCCCCTCGTAGATCAATTCGCAAAGGAAGGCAAGGATAGGAAGGTTGTATTCGAAGCTATCTTCACTAAGCCTAATTCTAAACCTAAATGGTTATTCCGCAAAGATGTAAGTATAATCATAACATTTCTATAGAATGAGATTATTCTGATTGACTAGGTATAGATACATGGTGGGTTTTATTTGGTTGTAGGAACTATTCCCAGGCAGCAAATATAAGATGACGAACGAGCAAGACTCGTACAAGCTGATCATTATGACTCCCAAAGTGGAAGATACCGGCAAGTATACCATCGAGATTGGTGGGGTCCATTGCACTGCGTTCTTGCAAGTTGATGAACCTGACCCGACATATACATTCACTAAGCCATTGAAGAAGAGCACCACTGGATACTACAAGCATGAAGTCACTCTTGAGTGTGCTGTTTCTAACAGTCTTGCTATAGTATCTTGGTGGAAGGGTGAAACTAAGCTGGAGGATGGAGAGGTATTCCAAATCTCCAAGGACTTGTCTGGCGTTTGCAGACTGCTTATCAAGAGTGCCACATACGAAGACAGTGCCAAATTTTCTTGTAAGCTTGAAAAACAGCCTGATAAGACCGAGACTGACGTTAAGATCGTAGGTTAGTATTGCACATGTTATTACTTTAAAATGCACTAATGTTTTTGAACATGACGCTAATATATTTGTTTCTTTCAGAATACCCCTACAAGTTTACCAAAGTGCTTAAATCGCAGCAAGCATTCGAGAAAGATACCATCACGCTGCTTTGCGAGCTCGATGATGCTGGTGGTGACGTGAAATGGTAAGATTACAAACTGATTTAAATTAAGCTTAATTGAGTGATGGAATGTTGTAGTCTAGAAACGACGATAGTGTGGCCACGTAGCAAACAGAAAAATTATTTAAATTGTTCTCTTAATTTGAATCTCTACGCTCAAAATCTCCCTGAAATAGGATCTTGTTTCAAAATTTCAACATCTAGATGTCTCCAGCATAGCGGCCACAGTGTAGTGACGCGCAAATTTCTTGCTATCGTGTTTTGCGTGAAACAATATCTGCTATAAACTGACGTCATTGTATAAGTCGATCGTGTAGCTCGTCTGTGAATGTTACAACATTACCACATTATTTTTACCATCTTATTTATACCCCGTTTATTGCGACTGTGTAGCCAAACATTCCACCGCAGCCTCTCTTTAATTTTCGATCTCCATTATCCATACCCTTCCAAAAAAAAGATATACAAATTTCAAAATTGTAATGACCAGGTATAAGAACAACGAGCCGTTAAAGACGGATAAGCGCATTGTGATCTCGAAGGAAGGACGCAAGCGTAAGGTCACAATCAAGGACGCGAAGGTCACAGATGCCGGTCATTTCAAGTGTGTCAGCAATGCGGATGAAACGACGTGCGAATTGATTGTCAATTGTAAGTACATCTTCAATTGTATCTCTATATGTTTCTGCTATGATTTAGATTTCAACAGAAGTAATCGAAAAAAGTATTAAAGCATAACCCTCCCTTTTGCTTCGCCGTGGTCGGGTAAAAACCTAGCTTAACTGAACATCATGCCAGAACTATGATTGGCAACGGCAACATTTCTTTATCATACAAATTGTTTTATTGAAGTAACAGCGTAATTATAGTTTATTTATTTATTTATTTATTTTTTTAACCAAAAGACACCTATTCTTACACAAATTATAGTACAATTTTATTTTTTAATTAAATGCGTTGTAACTAGGTATTAATAACAAGGAATGCACTGGCGCTTAAACTAGCCGTAGCTGTGCGATAATCATTATTAACAACACGTTTGAGATCCGTGTTGGCGTAAAGAGTAAGGGCTTGTTTTCTATTTAAGCGAGATGTCGCTGTTTTAAATTCTAGCAAGGGTCTACGACCACAGGTGGTAGGAGCATATTATACCGATGTTCCGCCTGACTTGCTACCAAAAAGCAGCTTACCACTATCAAAAGGCGGCAATAGCCCAATGGATAAGGTGTCGGACTGGCGATCGAAAGGTCGTGAATTCGATCCCCACCCCAACCATTGCACTATTGACGTGAACCCACTCCAGATACAAGCATGTTTAGCTTAGTTGGAGGGGTTAACAAGAATACTAGTAATGTGCAAACCACATTGCGAGTAATTAAAAAAAAAAAAAGGCGTCATGCCCTTGAGAGTTGAGAGTCAGTATTCTAGGCCTAGCGTGTTCACCATCCTCTACCACATCACCTCTTACCACCAGACGATATATCGACAATATATCGTCAATCGATTACCTATTTAGCAAAAAAGTCCTAATGTCAGTCAGTCAGTCGAAAATGAAATGTAAGTGCATGACAGCAGTTTTGATATAGGTACTTAGACTCTATTACACAGCGCAACTATATCCATCTACGTTTTACTGACTGAGATAAATATATTATTTGAATCGTCCAGATCGCTCTTTCATTTTTTTGTTCAACATTACAATACATATTTCTATCCTCAATTTTCAAGAAATAACGGAAAATCGACTGTTTTCATTCTAGTACATAGACTTCAAATGCACTTAGTCTATCTCGGTACATCAATGTCAGAAACAGAACTAAACTGGGCTAGGCATCGTAATATCCCATTGTCTGAAGTCTGGATGTTCTAGATTTGCTTTGCATAAATGCATCTTTTGAAATTTGAGCTGTAATCACTTATACTACCATTAGATAACGTCCCACGCTAGTCTTGTCTAGTTTGTACATCTTTTAATTTTATATAAATAAAAATAATATAAGTTTACGACTCATTGGTGATAATAGAGTTCGGATTCAGTTTAATAAAAACTCTTATTTGCTTTTAAAATGTAAAATGATTAAAATAGAATTCCAAATAAAATCGACATTCTAACGCGTGTGTGCAAAGTCGAGAAAATTGCCTAATGACTTCTTTTATTTATTGGCTCATTCTGAAAGCTACTCAGTGATAAAATCAGATCGTTGTCTCAATGATCGTACGAGACTTATTAAAACTTATGTAGGATAATGGGCACAGTGAAATGAAAATTCTGACACTCATAAGCCACTCTCTATAGTCTATAGCATCAGTTACTGGATGGCATCACCGTTTACGATATTATTTTATTAAGTACCCTCGTATTGTTTCAGACTTGAATCGCTTCAACAAAAAGTTGAAGGACACCGAAGCAATTGAGAGGGATAAGGTGGTTCTAGAGATAGAACTGCAAGACCAGACTGCTGAAGCTGTTTGGTCGTTCAACGGACAGCCTATTGTACCTAATGATAGGTAAGATGTTTTAAATAATCCTTTTTACTTAGCCTGGGTACAATCCTTTCTACTCAGCAAGGTTGGTGGTCAATGGTTCGACAAGACTTTCATCTCAATTCAATAAGTTGTATCCATTTTACACGTGCAAATTGTGGAAAGTGCTTTCGCTGCCGTTTTCACACATTAAGTCTTTCAAAGAGGGCGTTAAAAGAATCTTCACAAGGCAGCAACACGTGTATGACACAAGTGTTGCAAGTGTCCATAGGCGACGGTGACCACTTCCTATCTGATGGGCCGTATGCTTATTTGCTACCTTTTGCTCAGAATAAGGAATTGCTTAAACTAAGCAGGCATTAAAAGTGAGTTTGCGTCATTTGTTAACCCATTTTTTGTCATAACTGATAAATGTTATTATAAAAATGTATTTAATTTTTTTTATTTCTTAATCGTTAAAATTTCCATAAACCTTCAGAATTAATCTATCGTTACATAATCAAAATTTCCATTTTATTATATTATAGCAAATATATTGAAATTCTTCTTCGAAATACGCTTTCTTTTGGGGGGTTGCATTATTTACATTTTAAAATCTATTGTAACTACTATTTCTGACAAAAGATACTTAACATACCCGTTATAAGTATGTTTTTATCCAAGAACTATTCAAATCTTCGTGTTTATATGTATTCCTTTTTTCCAAGGATTGAGATCAAAAACCTGGGAGGTGGCAAGCACCAGCTCATCTTCAACAAGCTAGAGATGGAAGATGACGGCGAGATTCTCTGCGAGAGTGGCAAACTCAGCTCTTCCTGCAAGCTCACAGTCAAAAAGGGAGAGTCCAAGCCAGCCATCGAGTGCCCTGACGAGTTCTTTGGCCCAGCTGACAGACCTTTCGTTATTGAGGTGCCTTACAAAAGTAAGTCCAATGAACAACTTTTTTTTGTATGTATAGCTTTTAATCTACCGATACAAATCGGTGTCCTTATTTAGCTGTACACAGTTGTATAGTATATTAAAGGCGGCAATAGCCCAATGGATAGGGTGTCGGACTGGCGATCGAGAGGTTGTGAGTTCGATCCTCACCCCACCCATTGCACTATTGACGTGAATCCACTCCAGACACAAGCATATTTAGCTTAGTTGGAGGGGTTAACAAGAATACTAGTAATGTACAACCCACATTGCGAGTAAGCTTTTAAAAAAAGAAAAATAATAATAGTATCATCATTATAAATTGGTTACCTCCTGGGGTTGAAGGTAACCAATTCGTGTGGATGTATAGTAGGTACGGCAGAACTCTGGCATCCATTAAATGATTCGGAGTTTTTGTTCGAAAAAGTATAGCTGTATGTTACACTCGTTTTAGTTATATATATTATTACATATTACGTACGAGATTTGATAAGTATCTCCAGAAATATAGAAAGAAAAACGGCAACCTATCTTTTGATAATGTCTCACATAGGCAAAAGATGACGGTCTCATTAAAATTCTATCCCAGTTATATTACTAAGATGTATTGTTTGTTTACAGTTACTGGCACCCGACAGACGCCGATCGAAGCTAAGTTATGGAAAGACGGCAAGGCCTTACCCGCTAAAGAAGTCGAGGTCATCGTTGAGCAAGAAAAGATCCTGTTCAAGATGAAGAAGCCTGCCCGTGAACTATCAGGAAAATACCAAATTAAGGTTGCCAACGGTCAAGGTGAAGATAGCAAGGATGTCACTATCACCATGCAGTCTGTGCCATCCGCTCCTCAGAACGTGGAGGTCGCTGAAGTCTTCCAGACATCTTGCCTTGTTACATGGAAAACACCGCAAGACGAAGGTGGTTCGCCGATCGTCAAATACGTCATCGAAAGACAAGACTTGTCTCTTAAGGCTGGATGGGATAACGTGGCTGAAGTAGCCCAGGGTCAACCCTTAAAGTACAAGGTGGAGGACCTGGTTCCTAAGAAGACTTACAAGTTCAGGATCCGTGCTGTTAGCAAGATCGGCTCCAGTGAGCCTGGTCTTTTCGGCAAGCCCGTACTGGCTAAGGATCCTTGGGGTGAGTACCTCCCTTCTTAACTAAGCTCCTTACTATTTTTTTACCTGTAGATTAATTTTTGAAATTACTTTATCGTTCTTCATTGATTCATTCATCTTCTTTAGCTGTAGGGCTTTTGCTAATCAGTCTGAAATTCAAAATTTAAATCATCGTAACGAGCGCAGTGACGCTTCAATTTCTATAAATCAGGCTGTCTGTCTTAGTCAGCCATCATCGATTACCTTTAAACAAGCGTCGTGTTAGTCCTTGCCTTATATAATTGTTAAAAATATTTTTTACCAGATGAACCATCAAAGCCCAAGAAACTGGAACTTGTCGATTGGGACAAGGACCACGCAGATCTTAAATGGGAGAAGCCTGACAGCGATGGAGGAGCAGAAATTACTGGCTACGTTATCGAATACAAGGAGAAGTTCGGCAAGGACTGGGTGACTGGCAAGGAAGTCCCCGGGGATTGCTTGAAGGCAACTCAAGAAGGACTTAAGGAAGGATGCACTTACGAGTTCAGGGTCCGCGCTATCAACAAGGCTGGTCCTGGTGAACCTAGTGACAGCACTAAACCTATTGTTGCTAAGTGCAGATTTGGTAAGTCATATTTCTTTCTTTTGCTTTTACTTAATTTAGACTTTTTTTACTTAATTCTTTGCTAGTTTAATTTAAATCAAAAGGCGCACCGTTACTAATCATGTGCATGAATATTATTTGGCTCCTGAAATAAAAATGACATTAGCCAAAAAGAAAGTTTAACAAACATTATTTGCTAGGTTTTATTTTGCAATATTCATGTAAGCACCTTTTTGCAAAACCAAGAAGAAAAAATACAATATATTTTTTTTTTGTTTCGAATCTTTGTGTCATGTAGTTAAGCAAAGTCACGTATCGTTTTTTATATTATTTTTATCTTACACTTGTATGTTTTCTCTAGTCAAGCCATATATTGTTGGAGAGGGTCTCCAGAATATGATCATCAAGAAGGGCCAGGTCATCACCTTCGACATCAAGTACGGTGGTGAACCGGAACCGGAAGTCAAATGGATACACGGCGAGGAGGTATGTTCCGAAAAAATTATGAATACAAAATAACTTTGATTTCTTTTCTAGTATATTGATGAAGCATATTTTTTTTTACTTTCGAAGGAATTTGCCACAACATCATCACTTTAAAAAAAAATCAAGTGTATCTGTTTTATAATACCTAGATAATTGATATGAACTTTCATTTTACATTTTAATTCTACCTCTTTCTCTTCTGAGAAGGAGGAGTGAAGAGGAGGTAAATCATTATTACGATTGCAAATTTCAAGTTGAATTCAAAATTACTAATTTGGCATGATATTCAAAATTTTCATTTTGACATCAATCATCTCTATTGGATTTATTTTAATGTAATTGTTTTATTTTTCCAAAAAAGAAACGTGGAAAGCCGATTAAGGAGAAGGTTAGATGATTGAAACTAGATGTTCTCACACTATATGTTCTAAAACATTTTAATTTATTACTTTATTTTTTAATATAAGAAACACTTATGCGACTCTACATTCACAAAAATGTGCTAACAAAATTTACACACATTTTTCGAATTGAATCAATGAAAACGACGTTAAATGATATTTTAAAACTAGATTACAGAAATGCTTATAATTACAGTTTTATACACATCATTTTCTAGACGAGTCATGGATTCAATTTGAAAATGGGAAACACAACATTTCGCTTTGAACGCGACTGATTGATTGAAAAAAAATATGAAAAGGCGTGGTCTATAATTCAATTTTCAGTGTTGGTAAACATAAGGAATTTGAATCAACGTTATATCACGACTTTACGCTTTCAATGTTGTCACTACCAAAATTTATTTTTAATTGGCACGAGAAGAATGAATCAAAGACTAAATAAAAAATAAGGATAGCAAGAGTTCTCTTTTTCTAACGAGACAACTTTTTGGAGGTTGCTTCATGTAGAGGTGAATAATACCTAACGCGTGAGAAGAATACAAATGGGAGCATAAAATACTAGAAGTGTCTCTAGCTAGCAAATCAGGGCCCCTAGACAAAATCCAAATTCCTGTTTCCATTCACGCTAACGCAAGTTCAAAATGTATGGAATGACATATATGTTTCCGCAACAAAGATGTCATTCCCATACACTATACACTTGCGTTAGCGTGAATGGAAACAGGAAATTGTATTTTGTCTAGGGGCCCTGGAAACCGTTTTTTTTTTGTTCAGAAAACCTTTGGTTAGCTTAGCCTATTCATTTGTTGACTAATGCATCCAACTTCTTGATTTTGATAGCCTTGGTTTCGCTGCTACTAAAGTTTTTGTATAAGTCTCTTGACAGACACATAATATTTTTACTCCTTGATTCAACTTCTACTCTATTGACTCTACATCTATTCTTCAGTTTCTTTTCGTAGCTGAATGCCATTGAACTCATTAGGTGCACTCTTTAGGATCTAGAGGCACCTTAGCTACATTTTCTTCCAGAATATCTTCACTTGTGATAACACTGGCTAGTTGACTATAAGTCAATGATCGCCTATACATAACATTCTAACACTACGGCCGGTATATAAGGACGGTACTCAAACACAGATCCACTCCTAAGCATAGAAAGAAGTCAATTTGATTGAAATGAAATGAAATAAAATTATTTGACATAAACTAACAAAAATAATAATGTTAACATAAAACCATGTAAAAAAAATAAGTCTCTAAATGACTCTATAGAAAATGACTATAATGTATAATGTATAAATGCCTGGGGTTACACCTAGACGCTGGTTTTCAGCTAAGCTAAGATTGGTTAAATTCAATGTTCAAGGACAAATACTTGCCTGAGTATCGTTCTGTAATACCGGTTCTACGACTCCATGTGTCTGTACTATTTGGGATTGGGTCGTGAAAAGCTTGAGATCATCCATAAATTATTGTGATTGAAAAAGAACACCATAAAATAGTTGATGTAATCTCGGTGACATATAGACCAAGGGCATACTCGTAAAATGTATACTTACCTACTTAATAAATGTGGTGTCGATGAAGAGGTCGACTGTCGAATTGAAATTATTGTTTTATATTTCAAACCTAACAGAGAATAGACTCTAGGTATTATCCGTGCCTATTACATAAAATACTTACTACATTTTTTGATAACGGAAATGATATTTTAAAAGACCTAGTTGTTTCGAGAAACATATTTTGTTTATCTAGTATTCTATAGTATTTTATCTTTTAGGCAACTCAATATAATTTTTTGGTTGAGTACTTTACAAATAATTAAAAAACTATATTTCAGATGCGTATTATGATAAAGCGTTGCTTTAGTTATTGAAAATACGATTGAAATCATCAAAGTAAGCAAAACCTAATTCAAACTTGTCCAATCGTCAACTATCAAGTTTAGCCTATATTATTGTGTCGATCAAAATAAACCGTAATTTTAAAATCCATGAGGCTATGGAAAGTTCCAAAATTCTTCATCTTCGTCATCCAAAAATAAAGCGTTCTGACGATCTCAAGTGAACACCCCCAATCCCTGCCCTTCCATATTCTAACATTCCTTCTTATAACAGGAGATCAAGGACGATGGTGACCGTATCACCATTGATAAATACGAAAAGAACACAGTCCTCACCGTGCGGAAGACCACCAGACCTGACAGTGGAAAATACAAGCTGGTGCTGACCAACTCCTCAGGCACTTGCGAAAGCATCGCTGATGTTGTCGTACTTGGTATGTAATTTCTATTTGTGTGTGCTCAAAATAACTACATAAAAATATTCAAAAATAATGTTTTAAGCGACATCTAGTGTGTAATAGCAAATAAAAGTATTTATTGGCTGCTGACATCTATTCTGGAATAGCAGCGTTAATATTGGCTATAACTTTGTATGATGCTAGAAGTTTTATTGTAAAAATAACTTCCGTAACTGGATTATAGATGGCACTAATATAATATATCAATCTTTATTAGAAAATTTGTAGTAGTCCTGGAAAATCAGGATGATTTCGACAATCTACTACTAAAATAGAAATGACAAAGATACATTGTCAGTTTTAACAACGTACTTGATAATCACAAATATACCTACCTAAAATACCTGAAAAACTAAATAAAGATACATGATTATGAATTTCTTGCAGACAAACCAAACAGACCAAACGGTCCCATCGAAGTAACGGACATCCGTGCCGAGAAGGCGACCGTCAAATGGCAGAAGCCGGACGAATGGCAGGGTTCCGACATCACCGGGTACACTCTCGAGAAAATGGACATGGTATGAATATGAAACTTTAGTTCTTTAACTAGTTGTAATGTATGTAGGACGTAGGTACCGTATATGGCACATACATCAATGTTTGTCTGTGTAGCATTTATGATGAGGTTACATGACAAGATACAAATTAAATAGGTATTGTATGTGTGACATTCAAGTCTAAAAGATTTGCCACCTATCTAGCTAGCCGCTTGGTGAAACAAGTTAGCAGCAATCTGCCAAGTAGGTAGATAGGTGCCACCTACCTACTTACTAACTACTGAATATCAATCTTAGTTGCATGATATAAAAGAGGCATGTGATCTACAGCTGAAAACGAATACGATACGATTACAATAATAATGATGATGATGACGATGAAGTAAATATTTTAAGCTGCTAGAAAATAGAAAATTTAAGAATTATTTTTTTGCCAGGATACCGGCAACTGGGTACCCTGCGGTGAGACCGGTGCTGATCCTACAGAGTTCACGGTTAAGGGCTTGACCCCTAATCACAAGTACAAGTTCAGGGTTCGCGCTGTCAACAAAGAGGGTGAATCTGAACCTTTGGAGACGGACGGCTTTATCGTCGCTAAGAACCCGTACGGTGAGTAGACAAAATTTTATCAAAACCACATAGATCGATAACATTCTTTGTTGTGCCACCTCTTAATATAAGCATAACAAATAGTAGTATACACGTAATTATAGTGTTACAATAAGCGGCCTTATTGCTAATAGTGATTTCTTCCAAGCAAATATTATCAATCCTATTAGCATATTTAGTTATGGTAAATAATTGAGTTACTAACCATGTTCTCCAACCTTTTCCACAAAATTAAAGCGTATATTTTTGATTTGCTTACATGTCATGTCGAGGTTCTATGTACAAGGTTGGCAAATTAGAGTACAAATAAATAGGGGCGCCACTATTGCTATATACTAGTAACCCCGATAACAGAGAGAGTGGCGGTAAACTTTAAAATTACTTCTTTAGTGGAACTACGGATAGTCTTATTCTTGTTAAAACATCTTCAAGTCGCGTAGGTTACGGAAAATATTAAAATACTACTATTAAGTTGCACAAAATAACTTTGTTCATAAATTTTCAGTCACTGACCACAGTTAATATAGAAAATTTTATCACAGATTAGATTATTGCCAGACCAGAAAAAAAATAGTTCCGTTTCAAGACGTTTTTGCCAACCTGTATGTGCCAATATACAGTTTTTCAGCTGCAGGCTGCAACTCAACAAACATCCAACTAAGTCATTCGGCGGCATTACAGCCCTATGTAAATGAACCCTTAAAATGACTGAACGAACTGTCTATACCAAATTAAAGCTGTCAAGTCAATAGTGTCATCTGTCAATGTCTTGTCTTCTTTCTTAAAAATTGCGCGAAAAATATTATTTACAAACAAATAACCAAAACATTATTTCCAATAAGTTATCGACACTTTTCAATTCCTCAACGATGAACTTTATGTGCAGATCCGCCAAAAGCCCCAGGCAAGCCAGTAATCATAGATTACGACAACACATCGGCGACGTTGCAATGGGAGCCTCCGACCGACAACGGAGGCCGACCGGTGCTCGGCTATGTTATCGAGATGAAAGATAAATTCTCTCCTGATTGGATTGAGGTAAATTACCATATATATATATTTTTATATATATCGATGTAATTGACACACAGATGACCTACGCCCATCGGGTTCGCATATGGTATTGTAGGTCTCTGACTGACTCTAATTTTAGTATCTATATATTAATTGGGTTACTACAAGCTACGCCCGTGACTGCCCGCATTATGAAGTATAATATATCCTATTCTTCTATATTGGCTATCCCTGAACACAATTTTATCCAAATTGGTCAAGCTGTTTAGCTGTGAAAAGTTAACAAACAAACTGACTTTTGCATAAAAATACAAATTTTCTAAGTCGTAGCACACTCTAGTGTCCGCCTGGCCAGCTATCATTCTCAGGTTGTAAAATCTGTCACCAAACCAAACATCTAATGTGTTCCAACAACTATACAGAGAGCCAGTTCCCATTCTGGGTCTAGCGTGCTAACATCTTCAACCGCATCATCACTTCCTAACAGGTAAGATAGTGGTCAAACACTAGACTATACAATTATATAAATATCTAACTGGCTATGCGCTGGTCTATCACACCATCTCACTGTTTTGGGAAACCACTGGGTAGTCAATATTACCCACACCTCCGTAACCATATGCTAGATGTGACCAGTCCAGCTCGTAAGAGTCTGTACACTTTTTTAGCTAAATTATACATTACTAGAGGCACAGAGGAGTATATTACAAATGTAATATACTTTTCTGTAATATCTGATTTAATTTTAATAATTGTGTATACTGTAATGTTCTGTAATATCTTCTTGACATATACTCGTCTGTGCTAGGAGATAACTGGTGTGTGTGATACTACGCTAAATAAAAAAATTTGACCTGTGATACTACGCTAAAAAAAGAAATTTGACCTGTGATACTACGCTAATAAAGGAATTTGACCTGTGATACTACGCTAAAAAAAGAAATTTGAATGTGCCTAATGCATTATTTTAGTGGTCTAAACAATCTTCAAACCGGTTTTGAGCACTCTGGGTTTCAGCTGGGTTGTTTCTAAGTCTGTAATGAACATAGGGAGAAACATTTTATGTGTTTCATATTATGCATTATTCATAAAAACATGTATCAATCCTACAGGTTACAAAGACCAATGATACTAAGACAGAGTTCAAGGTGGAGGGACTAAAGGAGAAAATGGTATACCAATTCCGAGTGAAAGCTCACAACAAGGCTGGAGTCGGAGAAGCATCACCACCTACCGACAACCATCTATGCAAGCATAAGAACTGTGAGTTGTGATTTCTTATTTTTTATATCAAAAGAACACCTACAACTAAAGTGTGGCAAGAGTGTAAAGAGATACCCATATCTCTTTACGATCTCACAATAATTGTTACTGTGAACCCAAAAATAGTAGTCAGTCGGGAACATTTACAAAAACAAATCTATATTAGTTTATTTTACCATAAACACATTTACATGACCATTTCTTGCTATTCCAACACTAGAAAATGCCGTAATTTTGACACAACCATAACTGAATTAATAAAAGTCATGTATTTTTTGGTGAGAGAGCTCAGGATCCCAGGTGGTACATTTAATTTTCTTTTAAACTTATGTACTGCATAAAGTTTAATAATTGTGATTGTTTGTATTTGACAGTGAGGCCACGTATTGAGCGTGAGATGTTCAAGTCCATTATCATCAAGGCTGGCCGCACACACAAGTGGTCTGTCGATGTGATTGGTGAACCTCCACCAGAGATGACTTGGTAAGTTTCCTTTTTTAAACTGACTTCCAAAAACAGAGGAGGCTATCACTTCATCTGGTTTTTTTTATTATAGGATGGGTAAGTAATTTATCTATCATTTAAATTACTATTTTTATCAAATTCAAAATATCTTTATTGTTGAAACTGTGTACAAGTAGATGGAAATTCGTTACATGGTAGTATCAACAGTTTGCCCTTTTCAGGCTTACAATATTTTATATAGTATTTATGAATCTAATAACTATAAAAAAGTCCCGTAATCGCACTGTTGTATCGACTACCAACAGTGTTGAATATAAAACTGCCCTGTACGCGAAGAGTTTATTTGGAATGGCTCCAAAAATATTTAATAAAATCCCTAAAGAAATAAAAAGTTGTGTCGACCCCCATACATTTAAAAATAAACTGTCTGAATTCCTTACTGAAAATGCCTACTATTCACTTAATGAATTTTATGAAATTTAACTATAAACAATTTCTTTTTTTTTCATGACTGATTAATATTTATTTTAGTAAAATAGGTATCTATAAAATGTATAATTGACATTGCCTAATATAATCTTAATTTTAATTTGCATATTTGATACCCAATATTTGTATGCCTCAGTGGCTGATCACAGTATGTTCTTTTTGTAAACTACTATTCACACCATTTTATTACCTGTGTATCACAAATAAACAATTTGATTGATTGATTGATTGATATATGTAGTATCTTTTACTTTAGATCTACTTACATAATATTATTTACAAATAGGTATACTTAGTAAGAAATACTATGTTACTATAAATTGAAAAATAGATATCTAGAGTAACAAAATTTATTTTGATAAAACTCATTCAAGGTATAAAAGCCCTTAGTAAGCAACCAAGATTTTAATTGTAAGTTAAAATTGTGGATTTATTAACAATTTAATATTTAATGGTAGGTGGTTGTAAATCTTAATTGCAGTAAAATAAGAACTTTTGTGATATAATGTGTTATTAGCTTGGGGCAGTTGGGGCAGATAAATGTTATGTTTATATTTTGAGCGTAAAGTGTTCGAATGACTAGATTTAATTTCGAAGAAGAAGAAGAGTTAGTCTCATGAGTTAGTCTCCGCAAATCTCCACGGTGGTTTCATTATATACTTCATAAAGATCTAGTGAGTAGCTCCGAATATATAGAGCTAAATACTAACTCAAAGTTGTCACTGAAAATTGAAAATGTCAGATTTTATAATTTCACTATCAATCTTTATTATTTTTGTTGGAATGTGCTGAAAACTACAATGTAGTTCAAATTCACTGAAATTCATTAATCCTGAGTATATATACACTTAAATAACATTATGATAATAATTCTCAGCTTTATTGGTCTTCTACATTTGTTGCCTATCTCCACTACCTTAAATTTTAAGTTTTATTTAAATCACTGCCATCTATCAAAACTAGAGCTTATTGCGTCACACAGTCGACGAGTCGCGACTCGAATTACTCCACTCGGAACCACGAACTTGTACGCCAAGCACGCATGTAGTTCAAGCGCCCACTGCTACGAGGCGCTTTTTATTGAGCCACGTTTCGCTGCATCGCGGTGACGAGATTCTCCGAGATTTCGAGGGAGTCTCGCCGCGCAGTCTTCAAATCATACTTACCTGGCGTAGGGGACACCGTGATCAAGAAGGCGGTTCCCCCAGAGCGAGGCCCTTCCATTGCACTGCGGCTGGGTTGACCTCTGCGATTATCCCTAATGTGGATAACTCGGACGCGTAATTTTTGGTAGTGGGGACTGCGTACGCGCTGTCCCCCATATTGATGTTGATTACTACTGACTGTTGAAGAAGACATCCAGCAAAACATTGTCGCAATGTGTTGCTGGATGTATATAATCGATTATGTATTTGTACTTTATAGTGTACATGTTGTGATCACTAGCCATGGGTAACTCAACAAATATTATTGAACCGCTGATCAGATCACAGCTCACGCACTTGAACCGGAGCTGCGAGCCGGCTCACAGGTTAGCTCAATTCGTAGTTATACTCACGCGTGGTCGCTTGAGTCGCGACTCGCGACTCGAGTGCAGGCTCAAGCGAGCTGCGTTCACATACTATTTAATGTAGTAACGTTACTATTTAATGGTGTTATGAAACAGTTTTATAAAGCTGTAACCTTTGTATTGAATTTTGAAGTTTAGTTTGTTGTTTTATGAAATAAAATAAAACTAACGTTTTCTACTGCTTTTTGCCTAAGCTATCTCAATAAATATATTTATAGATTTTTTCTCATTTAGAGTAAAATACCCTATTGACAATTTAGCACTTACTATTGCGCTCCCCGAAACCCGAGTATTTAGTGTTCTGTCTGAGCTATTGCGTTGCGAGCCGTGACTGTGAGTGTGAGCCGTGAGCCGTCTAGTTTGCATTTGAGCTGCAGCTCAGTGACTCAAGTATCTGTGATCTGAATATTTGAACCGGCTCTGACCTGAGTTACACATGTCTAGAGATCACTCACTACTACATATTATTATAAAAGAAAAAAGTCCCCCCGCCGCGCCACGTCTGTCTGTTTTATGTGTATAATTCGTTAAGATCTTGTGTAAATTGGTTGAAATATGACGATGATTGATGAAGACGTTAATTCATACTCGATTAGACTCTAATGAGTAATGGCAAATAAATAATAATCTAAAAAACACGCTTAAACAAAAAAGTTGAAAATAGTTTTCAATAAATTTAAAATACGAATAGTGTGTGATTTACAAAAAGAATATATTATCATTGTAAAAAAAGCGTAGGGTGTTTGATGTCAATTGTTATAAATCTTTCATTGGCCAACTCCGCAGCCACACATGTAGGATTCCGACGATTATTTGACAGATGGTCAGACAGATGGACGGACAGACAGACATTGGTAAAAGTAAAGTCATTTTTAAAATATCTTAAAAAGCACCTGACACATCCAGAGTGTTAGGTAGTTATCAATTTGAGGGACCACAACATCCCCTTGTTTCACTCCTCTATGTAAGGCAAGTAAGGGGATATGTCGGCTGATATCTAACCGACTTCACAAAAAAGGAGTTTCTCAATTCGTCTGTTTTTTTTATGTTTCATCATCATCAGCCGGTATCAGTCCACTGCTGGATGTAGGCCTCTCCCAAGATGCGCGACAGAGCCCAATTAATAATAATATTTTTAATGTTTGTTACCTCAGAATGAACTCCGTCAAATCTTAACCGATTTTTAAAAAAAATGTTTGTTGACATATTATGCGTCCCTTTTGGTCCCATTCAAATTTTATCGAGATCTGATTATAATTTCCGGAGATATGGAGATAAACAATATAAACAACATTTGCATACCTTGACATGATTATGGCAACAGGCTATTTTGACTATCGCGGCATGTGAAGTCTGTTTTTTCGTTTTGTACGATCATATATTAGTATATACTTACTTAAACGGTCATAGTCATAGGTTATTTTCACGTCACGTGCTTTAAGTTCATTTAGGGCCAGTTTCACCGGTTCCTGATAGCTCTATTAGGAACTTATCTAACAGATTTTTGACAACTTTTATATGGCGTCATCTGTTAGATAACTATCTGACACATTATCAGGAACCGGTGAAACTGGCCCTTAGACTTGTAATAATATATAATAGTCGTAAACAAATAAAAAAATCTATAATTTCTTAGACAGTTAGAATACTTTGATTTGTTGCATAGAGATGTAGCAAGCTAATTAATTACACAGGATAATATAAATTATAAAGCAGCTAAGCGATAATTATCTGTGATTATTGTTTAGGCGATGATTAATAATGTTTCTTTTTAGGGTTCCGAAACTAAAGGGTACCAACGGAACCCTATTATAGGGGCTAGGTATAAAGTAAAAAATTAAAGGGGTTCCCCATACAAGAAACGTGTTTTTTCGGCGATTTTTGCTTAATCTTATGAACCGCAATAGAAAGAAACTTGAAATTTGTATATGTTATGTATTGCCGCTATAACTATAAATACTGAAAACAGAATAAAGTTAAAAATTAAAGGGCTCCCTATACAATAAACGTGTTTTTTCCTAGCGCTTTTCTCTTGAATTTACGAACTGTAATAGACACGACCTTTTTTTCAGAGTTATAGACACTTTACATTTTCACACAGTTGTCATATTACTATCATATCATATTGACTTGACAAAAAACATTAATGTTAAAACATAAATGTTATCAAAAGTTAATAAATTATTGTACTGTGGTACGGAACCCTACGACCACGGCCTACGACTTACGGTGTAAGTAAGTTCGAATTGCACTTGGCCAGTTTCTTTTATATTATATTATTTTATATTTGAGGGCCCGGTGGCGTAATCGGGAGAACGTTCGGCTTTGATGCCGAGGTACCGAGTTCAAACCGCCGTGCACCAAAGGATTTTTCTATCGAAAAATTTATGTGCGCTTCTCACAGTGGCCCTCCGGTGAAGGAAAAACATAGTTAAGAAACCAACAAAACCCCCGCATGGTGGTAGGACACTATCTAGTGTCCGCCTGGCCAGCTACCACCCTCAAGTTAGAAAATCTGTCACCAAACATCTGATGTGTTCCGGCAGCTATCCTTGAGAGCCAGTTCCCATTCTAGGCCTAGCGTGCTTACCATCTTCGACCGCATCATCACTTACCAACAGGTGAGATAGTGGTCAAACGCTAGCCTATAACGTATAAAAAAAAAAAAAATTGATTAGTACCATCTATTAGAAGTAGTCACACACTCGATGAGTAATAATTCGACTTGCACCACTCGGCACCCTGAGGAGCGTGTCAAGCATGCTTTTAGTTCAAGCGCCCACCGCTACGAGGCGCTTTTTATTGAGCCACGTTTCGCTGCATCGCGGTGACGAGATTCTCCGAGATTTCGAGGGAGTGTCGCCGCGCAGTCTTCAAATCATACTTACCTGGCGTAGGGGACACCGTGATCAAGAAGGCGGTTCCCCCAGAGCGAGGCCCTTCCATTGCACTGCGGCTGGGTTGACCTCTGCGATTATCCCTAATGTGGATAACTCGGACGCGTAATTTTTGGTAGTGGGGACTGCGTACGCGCTGTCCCCCATATTGATGTTGATTACTACTGACTGTTGAAGAAGACATCCAGCAAAACATTGTCGCAATGTTTTGCTGGATGTAATAATCAATCGTTCTCCGCCGCGCCGCGTCTATCTGGTTTATGGGTATAATTCGTTAAGATTTTGTGTAAATTGGTTGAAATATGACGATGATTGATGAAGACGTTAATTGCGACAAACTGATGCAAAAATGCAGGCATATATATGCTCTAGCCGTGCGAAGCCAGGGCGTGTCGCTAGTTACTTTACTTATAATTTAATAATTCGTTAATAAGTTGTAGTAAACATGTGTTGTGTTTTTATTATTTTATTATCAAACTTCAATGACAAAAATGAGTGAAAATCCTCAAATATACACAATTCTCAGTTCGACTGTATGTATTATTTAATGTCTGTTTACCCATTACTTCGTCAATTGTAGACCGATATTTTATTAAAAATGTACACTCTTCAGGGACGATGGATCACCTATTGTAAATTCGTCGATATCTGATGAGTATCTCCAGAGATATGGAGATAAATACCTCAAACATTCTACTACATCTGACTAGCGCCACATATAAAGTCGGTTTTTTTGTTTTTAAAAGATCTATGATGAACTTTATTATTATGCTATTACCTTGTTATAGCGGTCGTAGTAATTAATACACACTATGAAAACTCCAAGTGTCTAACTATTACAATTTATAGTTTACAAAATCGAGCAATAAACTTGAAAAAATAAATGTGTTTTGTGTGTTTATAATGTAACCCTCCTATTTTAAACTTTCTTTAATTTTGATTATATGTTATAAGAGCGGCCACAGTAATACAGGCATTGGAAGAAATTCAAGTGACTACCTATTCCTAGACAGCCCTGTGACAAACGGACGAACGGACAGCGAAATCTCAGTAATAGGGTGTCCCTTTGGCACCCTTGTGTACGAAATCCAATCAACTGGCCAAGTGCAAGTCGCACTCGCACTAGTAGAGTGCCGTAAGAATATTTCATAACTATCATTTTTCGTTAGCAAAAAATTTACTTTGTTTTTCATAGTAATTCTATGAAAAACAAAGTTATATTTGCGGTTTTGAAATGTGCTATATCTCAAAAACTACTGACTATATCTAAGTATATCAATTTTACGTTGGAAGTGTTTAAAACGATTTACTTACAGCATATACATTTTTTTTTCACTCTTATTTTAAAAATGTTACTACTACAGAAGTGTCTATCCTTCCAACGATGGACTTTGAGAATAAAATGTTTTAGGAACCTCGATGTCATTTTTAAGGATCTATCCATAGACAACCCCACCCCACACGTATAGGTTTTATGAACTTTTTTTTTTAGTTTTAATTCCATGTATTAATTTATTTTTTTAATTTTATTTATTCCCTTAAGCTTTTATTTTTTTATTTTTGTATAAAAATGGGAAAGCGATTCATAGAATACGTTTCTAATAATCATTCAACCTGAAATGCTCAGCACCTACCAAGTTTCAACTCTGTAGTCCTAATAGTTTCGGAATAAAATGGCAGTGACATACGGACGGATAGACAGACAGATATGACAAATCTATAAGGGTTCCGTTTTTTCCATTCGGCTAAGGAACCCTAAAAATGATACATTTTAGGTATTACGGAATTCACCTCGAACGAACGGAGTCTAACGAAATTAATTAATTTGTCACCAAATCTTAAAGTGTACAATAATATTGTACCTCTACATGCATTCTACTGAATTAATTTGTTTACTTAGGGTCAGTTTCACGGTTCCTGATAGCGCTAATGTAAAGAAATCTGACAGTTTTTAACAGCTTTTATATGGCGTCATGTTGTCAGATAACTATCTAACGCATTATCAGGAACCGGTGAAACTGGCTCTTAGTAAGTTTAGTATTATATAATATCTAGTAGAATGTTATATACACATTCATACAATCACGCCTTTTTCCGGCAGAGTCTATTTCTTTCCACATGTTACGTTACGAGCCTGACATACCTCTTTCGTTTTTTCCACTTTCATGAGCGCCTTCATACATGCTCGCCGTATAATGTATAATGTATATATACCTATTGTATATTGAATATCCGATATGGGTAGACTCACATTACCAGTTATATACAGTTGCAATGAAACCTAGCAGTTGTTTTTAAATTTTTAATAAAATTAAAAAATATATTATATATCATTTATTTTTTATAGTGAGTTAGATATGTCAATAAATGATTTCTGATTCTGAAATGCAGTCGAGTTATGTGTGGATGTTACTGGAGCCCTAGTTTTCAAGCTAAATGTAAGTTGTAATAACTCTTTGCCTAGGTATTCAGTATTCTAATTTCTCAATGTCCTCAGGTCTTGGCGTGAAGGCATTAAGCTTGTCAACACTGAGCGCATCAAGATCGAAAATAAGGAGTACCACACAGACTTCACCATTATTAACGCTGTGAGACGGGACACTGGAAAGTACACCTTAAGAGCTGAGAACTGCAACGGTTTCGACCAAGAAACCGTCGAATTGACCGTCCTTAGCAAGCCAAGCTCGCCTAAAGGTGGGTAAAATACTAGATTTTATGTTTTAATAACCGACTTCCAAAAAGGAGGACGTTCTCAATTCGTCTCTATGTTTTTTTTTGTATGTATGTTACGCGATTACTCCGTCAATTGTGAACCGATTCGAATGATTCTTTTTTTAATCGGTAGGGTACATTTCCGAGGTGGTCCCATTGCAATTTCATCGATAACTGATAAGTATCTCCAGAGATGTCAGAGAGTCTCAAACTTGCTACTGAAACTGACTCAAGGGCCATGGAAGTCGGTTGTTTTAGTTTCAAACTATCTTAATTGTTTTTTTGAGTGTTATTCTACACATTATATTTTTTGATACAATCTAAAATTTCGCTGTCCGGCGGGAAGTAGTAGTAAGCCGTGTGTAACTAGTAGGTTTAAAGCGCTTGGGCGAGTTACCCCAGGAGGCTCGGCTTAAAGTCCCATGTCCCCCCTGACGCCGACGGTGAAAATCGGGATTGTTATATGTTATGGTAAAATACTACCTACTTTTTAAATTATTAAACGTGGTGTGAGAACTACACAATATTATTATATGAAACGGTTGTACATTCACGCTTGTGGTAGACGTGGCTTGATGAAAGACATTAAATATGTCAGAATCTGGACGGAGCAATTTCGCTACTAATGAATACCTACTCGGGAGTACACTCGTTTCAAATGCTACTTTTATATGCTGTAAACTCTTCTAAAAACTATTTACTGTTTGACTTACTTATATTATATTGTGTTGTATTCAAACCATACCACCGGACACTGATTAACTTATTAGAAACTTATCTAACAAATAAAAAACAAATATATGACACTAGTTACTACGCACTACGCTAAAAAAGAAATGTGGCCGAATGTGCCTAATGCATTGTTATTGGAAGTGGTCTAAAATCATCTTCGCATTCACCTTTCCAATGCAACCGATATGGGGCACATCGAATGGATATGTCAAATTATCTGAAACTTTATAAGGAACCGGTGAAACTGGCTATAAATTTCGGACATCCTTTGGATGGACACTATTGATTCAATTAATTCAATTCATATCTTTTTTTTTAATCCCAGGTCCATTGGAAGTATCAGACATCCATGCTGAAGGCTGCAAGGTCCGCTGGGAGAAACCAGAAGATGATGGAGGTTCCCCAGTCAAGGAGTACGAGCTCGAGAAGATGGACCTCGCCACTGGCAAATGGGTGCGAGTGGGCAGGTACGAGTTTTACTTTTCCTTAGTTATTACCTGTCATAGTTGCCTTTTATGATTTCCTAGTCAGTCGAAACGTCATAAGAAATGGAGTTGCCTTTTATGAGTGCCTAGTCAGTTGAAAGGTCATAGGTAATGGAGTTGCCTTTTATGAGTACCTAGTCAAAAACAAAAAAAAAACGTCTTCAATGCCGCGCTCGTTATTTTCAGTAGCAATTTTGAGGTGTGTATCTCCATAGCTCTGGACATATTCATCACATCTAATCCGTGATCGCAATCCGTAATAAATATAGGGATAAATGGGAAATAAATATTGGGATCCCCACCCATTGGCACTATTGACGTGACTCCAGACAGAAGCATATTTAGCTTAGTTGGGGGGGTCAACAAGACTACTAGTAATGTGCAACCCATATTGCTAGTAAGCTTTATATTATATTAATATTAAATAATAAAAAGTGTGGTTTCTTTATGAAACCACGATGCGAGTGAAACTTTTGTTTATGTGTAGCTATAGTGGCTAGCTACTATGACAGCAGTTGACAAGACACAGCAGAACCGTCCGCCAATCACAGTTGGACCTAAATGTCATACATCATATCCACCAATCAGCACCGGTATATCACGCATGTCGCGACATGCGATAGATGGAAGAAAAAATTTAAGGCGATTTTATAAAACTTTTACTTTTCACTTTAAAATTACAAAAACAGTAATGCTCACAAAAACGCATAGACTATAAGTGTTTGTAATTTTGCAGAGTGGCGGGTGACAAGAAGCCGCTAGAAATGGACGTAACTGGTCTTGAACCCGGTCACCAGTACAAATTCCGCGTCACCGCTGTCAACGACGAGGGTGATTCCGAACCCCTCGAGACTGAAAAGGCTATACTTGCTAAGAATCCATTCGGTAAGTTAATTTATTGTTTTTTTTTTTATATATATCTTATAGGCTAGCGTTTGACCACTATCTCACCTGTTGGTTAGTGATGATGCTGTCGAAGGTGGTAAGCTCGCTAGGCTTAGAATGGTAACTGGCTCTCAAGGATAGCTGCCGGAACACATTAGATGTTTGGCGACAGATTTTCTAACTTGAGGGTGGTAGCTGGCCAGGCGGACACTAGATTGTATCCTGCCTATCATCACTTACTAACAGGTGAGATAGTGGTCAAACGCTAGCCTATAAGATATTTTTAAAAAATCAGCTCAATCGGATATTTATAGTAAGTGGATAAAAAGACTTGTCGTCGGAAAATTAGATTGCAAGTTACAAGTTTCATATGTATTATTTTTATATATACATCCTAAAGGCTAGGCATTTGATCGCTATCTCGCCTAGTGGTAAGCGATGATGCGGTCGAAGATGGTGAACACACTAGACCTAGAATACTCTTGACTTGGCCTGTATGCTGCCGGAACACAGATTATGACGGCATATTTTCTCCTTGATGGTGATAAACTACTTTTTGGTAACAAATCAGGCGGCACATCGATCAATATTTGACAGACAAACTTACACACACAATATGTTAATACAAAACTATTCGTTACAGATGTGTCCGGTAAGCCTGGCAACGTAAAGGTGGCTGACCACGACAACCAAAGCGCTGAGATCGCCTGGGATCCGCCTAAGGACGACGGTGGTGCACCCGTGCTTAAATACATCATTCAGAAGAAACCTAAAGGTGGAGACTGGGAGAATGCTGCTGAGGTAAGTTAAACTCTATTTTAAACCGACTTCCAATATGGATGACTTTTTAACCGACTTCACAAAAAAGGAGGAGGTTCTCAATTCGTTGGAATAGTTTTTTTAAATGTATGTTCACGATTACTCGAAGATGCCTCCCTGGTGGTCCCATTTAAATTTTTTTCACTGGATTGCATTGGAACGTTTTTTCTCTCACCAAGCGGCGCCGCCGAGTACGATGGTCCTGATGATAGCTTAGCTTAGATAGCTTTTTAGGGTTCTGTAGCCGAATGGCAAAAAACGGAACCCTTATAGATTCGTCATGTCTGTCTGTCTGTCTGTCTGTCTGTCTGTCTGTCTGTCCGTCCGTATGTCACAGCCATTTTATTCTGAAACTGTTAGTACTACAGAATTGAAACTTGGTAGGTAGATGTGTTCTGTGAACCGCTTTCCGATTTTTATACAAAAATAAAAAATATAAAAGCTTAAGGGGGGGCATCCCATACATGGAACTGAAACAAAAAAAAAAATTTCTTCAAACCTATACGTGTGGGGTCTGTGGATAGGTCTTCAAAAATGACATAGAGGTTTCTAAAATAATTTTTTCTCAAAGTCAATCATTTGAAAGATAGGCGCGTCTAAAGTGGTAAAATGTGTGCCCCCCCCCCCCCCCCCTCTAACTTTTAAAGTATGGGGGTGAAAAATCTAAAAAAAATATATGCTGTAGATCTCAATAAAAACTAACAACGAAAATTGGTTTGAACGAGATACAATCAGCAGTTTTAGAGATATGGCGACCGCAAAGATAACTTTGTTTTTCATACAAACACTATGAAAAACAAAGTTAATTTTGTAGTTGCGAAAAATCATAGTTATGGTATACTTAACTGTGTTACGAAACCCTACGAGTGCGAGTCCGACTTGCACTTGGCCAGTTTATTTATATACAGGGTGAATTTTTCAAGTAGGCGTGGATGGCCAAATTAAAAACTGAGAAATAGGGAAAAGTACTCAAAGGAGTCTCGGGCCCAATTTTGATGAAAACTAAAACTGCATTATTGGACTTTTGAAAAATCAATATTCCTAGCCCGGAGTCGAACCCGTCGGTTTTGAAAAAAACACATTCTGTATTATTACATACATACATCCAGTCACGCCTTTTTCCCGTTGGGGTAGGCAGAGACTTCTTTCCACATGTTACGATTCTGTCATACCTCTTACGCTTCTTCCACTTTCATGAGCGCCTTCATACATGCTCGCCGGTTATAGGTACTTTTGACTTGGCCTTTCTTTAAAACGTCTCCGATCTGGTCGTGATACGTTCGCCTAGGCCGGCCTCTACCGGCTGGCCCATTCACACTCGTCTCATAAATCTGTTTCGCCAGTCTTTCTATTATTACATCATTCGATAGTGTCGCTAATAAGGAACGAATTATGGGAAGCGTTGGCCCGAGACTCCTTAGTTAAGGCATTTATCGCTATTCCTCATTGTGTCTGAGTTGGCCATCCACGCGCACTTGAAAAATGCATCTGTATATATTTCATCATCATCAGCAGCATGTGCTAGTCCACTGCTGGACATATATGTAATTATGTAATATATATATATATATATATATATATATAATATGCATTTTTATGTGCAGTAAAATGACATTATTTAGTTTTAATAAACCTTCAACATTCTCCACGTGTTAATTAAGGATCCAACATCCTCAGGTCCCCGGAAACCAGACATCAGGCAAGGTGGAAGGTCTACCGGAAGGTGGGGAGTTCCAATTCCGAGTGGTGGCCGTCAACAAGGCTGGTAACTCGGAGCCTTCGGAACCTACCGACATGACTACTATCAGGCATAAGGCTTGTGAGTATTCTGTAACTTGCTTTTACTTTTTTTTTTGTTATGCAATACGACGCAAATGTTCGATACCCAACGATTCTGTTTTGTGGTGACTACTACAATACAATAATTTTCCACTAGTGGTCAGAGCATTATATTTCGATGTTCCGCCTGGTATAGGTAACCACCATTAACACCATCATGGAGAAAATCTGCCGCCATAACCTTACGGTGTTCCAGCAGCACGGAGTCTTTGAGAATCTGACCCTTTTAGGTCTAGCGTGTTCACCATCTTCGACCGCATCATCGCTTACCACCAGAGCAGAGAGTGGTTAAACGCTACGCTAGCCTATCAGTTATTATAATTAAAATACAATATCCTCATTTAAATGTGCAGCCTATGTTCATTAGTGGTCATATATAGCACTGGCAGGTTGTTAGACTAGGACACACTCCCTTCTAGGTTCCTTTCATTTGGGCCGTTTTAATGTATATAGCAATTACAGCTTTATGCTCGAAGCATATGGATTAAATTCGATCATTTATTTATAGTACATCCATGGTATAACTATAGATATGTACTGTATGCACCATAGACGTAATATAAAAGGATGGTGCACTGCAGATGTTTTGACAGGTTGTAAGGTTTGTAATTGCTTTGTAGGACAAAACGGCCCAATTGAAAGTCACCCGGGTGAGAGTCTGTCCTTGTCTAACAACCTGCTAGTGCTATATTTCTTCTATACTATCGGCCTTACTAATAAAAAATTGCCTATACATCCGTTAAACGGTTGTACAGTTGCACAATGAATAAACGCTAAACACGCGTCAATCCATTGTTTGACTAATAAACGTTGAATAGGCGGTGGGTATCTAAATAGACGTTTAACACTTTTTTCTTTTTCATCTGGCAACTATTAGTCATTTCGTTTAGAAACTGTTTTTGTCTCAAATAGTTCCGTAAATTAATTTTTCATAAAGTTTACTAATTATCAATATTAGTCTTGAAATTTTGTTTTGGTAATGCAATATTAATCAAACTACGTTGTTTTTGGAACTTTTTGTTGAAATTATTTGATATAATGGAAAATATTTTCTTTTAGTAGGAGTGAAAGACTTAAAACAAGTTTTAGAACGAATCACTCAAATTTACTGTTGTCCTCTGTCTACGTTGTTGACATTGTAGCCATGGAGACTAGCGGTCTCCATGGCTACAATATAAACATGATTGTAGCCATCTTTGAATAAATTGTCAATTTCCAAAGAGAATGTAATCACTGCGTTTAGTTTCTTCCACATAGCTTTTCGTAAACCTGTAATTTGTTTATAAAATGAAAAATCTGAATTGTTAAAAAAATGGATCTGCACGGTTTTCATAATGTTTTCGATTTTTTGTTTGCCTCCCCTATCTCCCAATGGTCAAATATGTCGAAATAATTTATGTAATCCATTTCAATGAGAACAAATCTAACACATACAAACTATCCTCAAATAACAGCATACTTTTTGAAGTTTGAAGAATCAAAACGTTTTTTCACAGAATACTAGACACAGATTCAATAATAGTTACTATGACTAGTCATGATTTCGATCAGCTGATAATAGAGAAATCCGCCATTTTAATCCTTTACACACTCGCTAAACTAGGGTCCCAGGCTGTTTAAGAAATGAATAGCCTCCTTTGATAATGGCACATCTGTATACCAGCTTTATTCAACGCTTACGTCAAAAATATTTTTATTGGTCAGCTTTTGTGGTATACAACGTGTATACAGAGTGAAAAAAACTTTATTAGTAAGGCCGTATATGTATAGTATATATATAAGTTGTCCATACAAAAGAAAGGGACAAACTCCGTTCAAGATCTTTCTCATTGGGGCCGGTTTACGCAGTCAAGTTTAATATTAAGTAGTAAGTCCGTGGTATGCACACATGAACATCAACAAATATCCTCAAACTAAAAATGTCTTATATTTCCAGTGAAACCTCGCATTGACCGCACCAACCTGAAGGCGTTGGCAGTACGAGCTGGTAAACCCATCTTCTTCGATGTGAATGTGAAGGGAGAACCTGCGCCCAAGGTGCAGTGGTTCCAGAAGTGGAAGGCCGATGAGAAGGAGGTCAGTTCTTATACAGATAAGCATTTAAGGAACCTCCTTAATAATAAGAATAGAATGATAATATATTGATTATTTATTGTACACCAATTAAACATAACCAAAAATATTTTATATAAAAACAATGGTTATCGATTTTTTTTTAATTCTAATTCTTATTGAGAAGACCTGCACTGACGTTCCGCTTGGGGTGTATTGTGCATTTCCTCTTGCCAGTGTCTATCCAAGCCATCCCAGCTCCTTGACGAAGCGTTATGGCAGCAACCTAAAGCCGTAGGTTACTGCCATAACGCTTCCAATGGTGATGGTGGTGTTGTATCGGTTAGTGAAGATGATGCTGTCAAATGTGTGTGTGTATGCCTGCTTGTTTGTGAACTTGGATGTAATGATAGTTCTAAAGCAGATGGTGATGATGATGATGATTGTAAATGTTGTTGCTGCTGCGACTGGTACTCTGCATCCGGGTCACGCTCATGCAACCCAGCTGTGGTTCTTATTTCGTTTAAGACGGGACAAACATTTTTTAAATTATCGCAAAGACGATAGTCAACCATAGCATGCTTGCCTACAAAATACCTGTTCACTCTTGACTTGAAGAGACCCAAGGAGCTTGGAGCGATCTCAACATTCCTCAGAAGAAACTAATATGATAATAATATTTAAGCCCCTAGTTTAATGGCTAGGGCCTCAAATAATAGGGAAACTACTAAATTAATATTTATTATGCATTTAAAGACAAAAAAAATATTCATAATGTAATGAAAATGTTACAAAAATATAACGGCAATGTTTTTATTTTAGATACTAAACTTACTTTAGATAATATTTGCAACAAAAATGTGAGTATACGTTCCGTTTCACATTACTTCATAATGTGAAACGGAACGTATTTTAAAATACCTATCAGCACATAAGTAGTATACATACTATATCTTAAATATAAAAATCAATTGCTGTTCGTTAGTCTCTCTAAAACTCGAGAACACTCGCTAAAATTTACTGATGGTGTGTATTGCAATGGCTGCTATAACATCAAATAATAAAAACTAAATTAAATTAAAAATTAAAGGTCCCCAGACAAGAAAGGTATTTTTCATGCAAATTTTGTTCGAAAAATCGAAACCCTGCGTGTACGGGTCCGACACGCACTTGGACAGTTTATTTATACTCGCGGTACCACGTTATATTACCGTGGCGGTACGAAGTTCGACGGGTCAGCTCTTATAATGTATAAGTCACAAGAAGAGCTGAAGATCGGGCTCAGTGGCGCATCTTGGGTGAGGCCTACGTCCAACAGTGGACTGATACCGGCTGATGATGATGATGATGTACTATATAAGTTTTTAGGTTTTCATAGTCACTGACACTATTTATAGAACTATCAACAGGATATTTACCATGATTTTTATTATTTATAAGTTTCCGATATTTCGGCTCTGTTGCAAGCGCCATGATCACGGATGAACTGTAAATTGCGGGTTGAAGTAATGTTTACGAGCAAACGAAATGGACTACCCACTTTCGTTCTCGTTTTGGGCTAATAATAAAAAAGATTATTAATATCCCGTTAATGGTTCTATTAATAGTATCCGTACTGTTTCATATAGAGCCTATATATCTATATATTACTCTTTTCACTTGTTTTAAAACAATGCTAACCTTGCCCACTTTTCATAGGTGACAGAAAACGTGATCAACGTCCCATACAATACGAAGCTGGATGTCAAGGAATCAGTCCGTGCCATGACCGGCACCTACAGGATCGTAGCCACCAACGAGCATGGTAAAGACGAGGCTGATGTTGAGATCACAGTACTGTCCTCGCCGAGCAAACCCGGCGGCCCGTTGAAGGTTGCCGATGTTACCAAGAACGGATGCAAGCTGTCCTGGAAGAAACCGGAAGATGATGGTGGTGAGTTGTAATCTATTCTTCTATTTTGTAATCTAGTATTTCTATTTAGTAAAATTTTAAATTCAGGCGTTTTATGAAATTCCATTCGTTGATGGGAAAATTTTCCCTTGTGACACCATTCTCGATTCCCCCCTTCTTCCCTCTGGCTCATTAACCAGACGTCAGGAGTTTTGGTATGCTCTTACCTTAAGCACCTTGAGCAACAAGGAATCGCTTTGGTTGTCACGTTGCTCTCATACTCTACACCACTTTATGGGCCATTCGTTGACTGGACGATTAAGTGTTTCATACCCAATTGAGAAATTATGATGATTTTATTATTTTCAATTTAACCGATCAAATAGATTGCAAAGATTCGCAGCATATAAATAAGTATTTCTGCCGGGCCGGCCCGTGACGGGAGAGGGGCGAACAAGGAGTACAAGTTAGACTCGCGCACTTAGGCTTCCGTACAAACTTGTCCAACTAGCTACAAGAACAAACTAACTTTGTAGTTCGATCCCTAGACGCTAGTCACGGTTAATGCGCCAATCGCAAATAATAAGTTTTTAATAGTAAACTCGCTTTTTGTTTGTTATTGAAGGCTCCGAATTAGAAGGTCTATAAAGGAAATTGTCATTGTTTGCGGAACGTCCACATATTAAAACGTCTATAAACCACAGACCTAGGTAACGTAGTGAATCCTAAGTCTGTGCTATGAACTTACATCAAATACCTGGGACTCGGTCTCTTTCAGCAGTGAAAACGTGTTAAACTTGTAAGTCAACCAACACGATCGAAAGATATGAGTGGCGCATATTTTGCGATTGTACAAAAGGGAATCAAAACCTACAAGATACTTCCCGATGAGCTCTCGAATCATGAAATCTATCAAGAAGGAAGGTCTTGCAGCACTTACAGGATTATCATTATTATGAGCCTGCACTGTCCCACTGCAGGGTAAAGGCCTCCCCCCTCCCTTTCTTCCACGTCTCGCGATTTTGGGCTGTTGTGGTCCAATTTTTCATGTGTCAGTCCAGATCGTCACGCCAACTTTGTTGAGGTCTACCACGTAGCCTTCGGCTTTTATTGGGATTCCTTAGTCCTAGTCCCTAACGAAGTCGAATTTAAGTCGAAAAAGTGAATTTTACGCCTTCTTGTCATTATAGTATCGTTAGCATAAAATAATGAAAAATATTATGCTTGTTTTTTGTCAAACTCGCAAATAGACTATGAAAAACATGAATCGTTTTTAATATAGAATACAAATGCTCAGTTATCCCGTCATTTGAATCATAATATACGCTGCGCGCGCGTGATTAGTGACAGCCTACTGGCGGATACCAGTGCCGGCACTGGTCGAAAGTGTAGGTATAAAGCGCTGTTTGTAGCTATGGGCGATTTAGGGAGGTCTGACAACACCTCGGAGCCGAGTGGCTGTCCTTGCCACACCGGGGGCACGACTGGCTTGGGTGCGCGGGTACACCGGGCCATGGCCATGTCTCAAATCTCAATCTCTTTGCATGCGGATATTAGTATTCTTTGTTCTATTCTACTCTGCTGGAAATCATTTGTATGTATATATCTTCTCTTGTATGTTGTTTTCTGGCAATAAACGATTTTATCTATACTCATATAGCAAACATTTGATTATAAATTCAAAAATAGTACCATAATGACAAACTACGAGGGTCATTCAATAAATACTTAGCCTACAAAAAGTAAACGAAAATTTTGGAAAAGTGGCAATTTATTTTTCAATATAGTCTCCTTTTAGTTCGATACACTTAGCCCAGCGATGCTCCAACTTTTTTAACCCGTCCGAAAAATAGTTTTTGTCAAACTCTGCAAAATAGGCCTCCGTGGCGGTGATGACCTCCTCCCATTTGATCCATATCTATTCCCGGCGAGAGATTTTTTCAGATTAGGAAACAGAAAGAAGTCACAAGGGGCCAAATCTGGAGAATACGGTGGATGGGGCAGCAATTCGTAGCGTAATTCGACCAATTTGGCCATGGCAACGGCAGACGCGTGAACCGGTGCGTTGTCGTGGTGAAACAGCACTTTTTTCTTAGCCAGATGGGGTCGTTTTTTCTTTAATTCGGCGTCAAATCGGCCCAATAAATCGGCATAGTAAAGCCCTGTAATTGTTTTACCCTTCTCGAGGTAATCGATGTAGATCACACCTTGTGAATCCCAGAAAACGGTGGCCATAACTTTTCCGGCCGATTTTACAGTTTTCGCCTTCTTTGGAGCACGTTCCCCGGTCTGGATCCATTGTTTTGATTACTCCTTGGTCTCTGGTGTGTACCAGTGGATCCAGGTTTCATCGACGGTCACAAAACGACGCAAAAACTCCGCTGCATTCCGCTTACACAGCGCCAAACACGTCTCCGATGTGCTCTCACGGTTGCACTTGTTTTCCGGTGTGAGTAAACGCGGCACCAATCGCGCCGACAGCTTTCTCATGCCGAGTTCCTCGTGAAGAATATGATGCACTATTCCTTCTGAAATGCCTACAGTCTCAGCTAGCTCCCGAACCTTCAATCGGCGATCTGCCAATACGAGATCATGGATTTTTTAAATTTTTTCCTCCGTAGCAGCTGTTTTCGGTGCACCTGGACGTGGTTCATCAAAAACCGACGTACGGCCACGTGCAAACTCGAACCAATTCTTGACGGTGGCCATCGATGGAGAAGAGTCACCGTACACAGCATCCAAGTGGTCTTTGATTTCGATGCGCGTTTTCCCTTCCAAAAATAGGAATCTAATCACCGAACGATTATTGCTCTTTTTCCATTTTTGTAAAACCGATCGATACGTTCGCTTCTGAATACTCAAAGGTTCGCTTCCATAAGTTGTCAAAATAAAACAAATGAAGGGATTGGAATGAAAATTTGAAAAAAGAATTAAAAAAGAATGTGCTATACTGTGGTAAAACTCTTTTGAAACTACAGCGCCCTCTGGCGATGAGGCTAGGTACTTATTGAATGCACCTCGTATGCATGTACAACTAAAAATAATTGCATTTTAACAATAAGTATATACAATACAATATTATTTTTACTGACGTTGATAAAATCAAAATCATCAAGCTTAATATTAATGTCACAATAAACAATGTATTACTAAATATATTGAAGTAGCATTGTGGCTTGTTTGTTAATTACAAGATACAGTTCACAAAACCTACACTAGGCAAAAATGCTTGCGCTGTAGGTTCTGTTACACCTTACTGCCTTTAAACCTGAAAATGGCCGTAGATGTAGAGGGAAATGCAGAGGAAGGCCCAAAAAGCGATAGCGAGATGATTTTGTTGTTTTTTTCAACAAGATTGGCAACAAACTGCATTGGATAGAGATAGGTAGAAAAAAATGAGGCAGACCTCTGCCCAGCAATAGAATCAAATAGGTTAAAGTTATTATAAGTATAACTCATTTAATATATTGAGTAATATCTGTCAAAGTTATTTAAGTATATAAATAATCTAATAATAAAAAGTTAATCAGATAGAGAAAAAAATTAATGAAACCAAAGCACACTAACGCCAGAAAGCAATTGGAGCGTGTAGATAAAAGTAGAACTAAATTTTTTGTGGGGTTAAAGAGCCATCTAGTGATTTTATATGGAAATTACGAAGGAATTTCATATCGGAATTTTAAAACGACTTCAAGCCTTATCGTGCATATATTTAAAGCTGCGTTTAGCGTGGTAGACACTTACGGTCTCGTTTAACACACGTAACTAGATGTCGGTAGTAAACGAGCCGGGTTCCGCTGAATCGCGGTGACGAGATTCTCCGCATACATCGGGTACCCTTCTAGTAACATTGTAAGGGCATCGCTTCTCGGCCTTTTGGCTAAGATCAAAGTGTAGTATCTGTTCTTTTCAGCTTAATATCTGAAAGTTCCCTCATTGAGGGACCAGTATATTAAACTGATTTTTTTAAGTCGACGGGATGTTCGGGGCTCGCTCCACTCCCGTCACGGGTCGGCCCGGCATTGCAGTGCCGCCGGGATCGGCCCACCGAAAATAATTATATAATTAAAGCCATATTACATGAGTACAGCATAGGCGCATATTATAAGTATTTAATTTTAATTAATATTCTTCATGATAAGATAGGACCAGACAAGGGTGTTTTATTAATTACTTAATTAGGAATGCGGTGACCCGCGTACACACCCCCGACACTCAGGCGAAGTTCCTGATATCCTATTTAAAACTAGATGTACCCTATATACCTATATACTATTTGTGTGCCAAACTTCATCCAAAGCCGCAATATCAGGAATCGGTGAAGATGGCCCCTTTAATTGATTTTGCCATCTTTGCGTCAAAGAACTCTAAAAGATATGCAATGTCTCGTCATTAAACTTTACTTTTTATTTGCAGGTAAACCTATAACCGGCTATGTAGTAGAGAAGCTGAACAAGGCAACCGGCCGCTGGGTGCCTGTGGGCAAGACTGACGACACTGAGATGGATATCAAGGGTCTTCAGGAAGGAGAGGAGTACGAGTTCAGGGTCAAGGCAGTCAACGAAGAGGGCGAGAGTGAACCTCTGAAGACTGATCACTCCATCATTGCTAAGAATCCTTATGGTCAGTAGAATTTTGCAAGTGTACTGCCCCCCTAGACAAAATCCAATTTCCGTTTCCATTCACGCTAACGCAACTGCAAAATGTATGGAATAATATTTATGTTTCTGCAACAAAGATGTCATTCCCATATATTTTGAAGTTGCGTTAGCGTGAATGGAAAAATAAATTAGATTTTAATCTAGGGGCCCAAAACTTTGTATTTTACCTACATTATGTTAATGTAAATATGTTAATTACTGCAGTTAATAGACAAGTTTTTTTTTTGTGGAGCGTACTCAAATTATGAGTATTTAATTGTGATTGATGATGGTTACATTATGGTTTAATTTTAATGTATTAAAAGTTCTTTTATTGTTACACTACACTTTATTAAAAACTAAATTACACAGTAAACTCAAGAATAATGTGTTACAATGGGCGGTCTTATGGCTAATAGTGATCTCTTCCAGACAACCTTAGGATGGAGAGGATAGAACATTAATGTCTAAAGACGGGGTGTATTTAATAATAACAATGAACGTTTATTGATGTATAAATAAATTTGAATTTAAATCTGCCTGCATAAGTAAAATCTACATCAGATGACAATGCAATTTTAAGGTACCATTACGAGCTGGTCTTATGATGTAGGTGGAAAGTGTCCATAGGAACTTTTTTAATATTTGACAAGCTAGCGTTTGACCACTATCTCTGACCTGATGGTAAGCAACGATTTGGTCGCAGATGGTTTCTCCTAAAATACACATATTAAACCAGTCGTGATTTGTCAAAAAGCTTTTATTAAAAGGTCTTATAAAATCCTTTAGGAAAAAGAAAATATGTCACCTGGTTTTTTTTTAATATCTTATAGGCTAGCGTTTGATCACTATCTATCCTGTTGGTAAGTGATGATGCGGTCGAAGATGGTAAGCTAGCTATTTCTAGAATGGGCACTGGCTCTCAAGGATAGCTACCGGAACACATTAGATGTTTGGCGACAGATTTTCTAACTTGTGGGTGGTAGCTGGCCAGGCGGGCACTAGATAGTGTCCTACCACCATGCGGGGGTTGTTGAATTCTTAATGATGTTTTTCCCTCACCGGAGGGCTACTGTGAAAAGCGCACATACATTTTTCTATAGAAAAATCCATTGGTGCACGGCGGGGATTGAACTCTGTACCTCTGGCATCAAAGCCGACCGTTCTCCAACTTACACCACTAGGCCCTCTATGACTATCCAATTGACAATGATGCAATCTACGATCTAGTACGCTTGCCTAGAAGATTTGATTTAAGTGTTTCTTTGTTTATAAACTTTGACATTGACCTTTATCAATAATTGATCTATATCCCACTATCCCATGTTTAGACATCCCGGGCAAGCCTTCTATCCCAACTCTGGAGGACTGGGACGTTGACCGGGTTGACCTCAAATGGGAGGCTCCTAAGAACAATGGTGGAGCTCCCATAACCGGATACATTATTGAGAAGAAGGAAAAATTCGGACAATGGACTGAGGCTCTTGTGACTACGGTATGTTTTTAAACTACGATAAACGACTTTTTTTTAAGTTTTATACTGGATATCCGCCATCTCATCTAATTTTATTTATATGTATATAGGTCTACGGATAAATTATAAGTCTAATTTAAATCAATCTCCAAGCCAATAATTTGTAACTTCGAAAGTGATTCTTATTTTGAATCTACGTCGTTTTTGGTTTGAAGGAGCGCCACTTTTTGTGTGGAATTTGTTCAGAATGATCCTTGTTGACTATTTATTCGTAGATATAGGTATATGAATATATTTTTATTTCATTAGGCTAGCGTTTGACTCACCTGTTGCTAAGTGACGATGCGGTCGAGGTACCACGCTAGGCCTAGAATGGGAACTGTCTCTCAAGGATAGCTACCGGAATAGATCGGATGTTTGTATTTAAGACATTTCATATATATTTAAACATTACCGGCCTTACTAATAAAGTTTTTTTCACTCTGTGTACACGTTGTATACCACAAAAGCTGACCAATAAAAATATTTTTGACGTAAGCGTTGGATAAAGTTGGTATACAGATGTGCCATTATCAAAGGAGGCTAATCATTTCTTAAACAGCCTGGGACCCTAGTTTAGCGAGTGTGTAAAGGATTAAAATGGCGGATTTCTCTATTATCAGCTGATCAAATTCATGTCTAGACATAGCAACTATGATTGAATCTGTGTCCAGTATTCTGTGAATAAACGTTTTGATTCTTCAAACTTCAAAAAGTATGCTGTTATTTGAGGATCGTTTGTATGTGTTAGATTTGTTCTCATTGAAATGGATTACATAAATTATTTCGACATATTTGACCATTGGGAGATAGAGGAGGCAAATAAAAAAAACGAAAACTTTATGAAGACCGTGCAGATCTATTTGTTTGAACAATTCAGATTTTCCATTTGAAATACAAATTACAGGTTTACGAAAAGCTATGTGGAACAAACTAAACGCAGTGATTACATTCTCTTTGGAAATTGACAATTTATTAAAAGAAGGCTACAATCATGTTTATATTGTATCCATGGAGACCGCTAGTCTCCATGGATACAATGTCAACAGCGTAGACAGAGGATAACAGTCAATTTGAATGTTTCGTTCTTAAATTTGTTTTAAGTCTTTTACTCCTACTAAAAGAAAATATTTTCATTATATCAACAAATTTCAACAAAAAGTTCTAAAAACAACGTAGTTTGATTAATATTGCATTCCTAAAACAAAATTTCATGTCTAATATTAATAATTAGTAAACTTTATGAAAAAATAATTTACGGAACTATTTAAGACGAAAACAGTTTCGAAACGAATTGACTAATAGTTGCCAGATGAAAAAGAAAAAAGTGTTAAACGTCTATGTAGATACCCACCGCCTATTCAACGTTTATTAGTCAAACTATGGATTGACGCGTGTTTAGCGCTCATTCACTGTGCAACTGTACAACCGTTTAACAGATGTATAGGCAAATTTTTATTAGTAAGGCCGTACAATTATATTGAAGAAGCGAAAGGGGTATGTCCGGATCGAAGCATGTGGAAAGAAGTAGTCTCTGCCTATCCCAACGGGAAAAAGGCGTGATTTTATGTATGTTTGTATGTACAATTATATTTGTTTACAACTTAATTCTCGACAGTATCGGCCTTACTAATAAAGTTTTTTTCACTCTGTACACACGTTGTATACCACAAAAGCTGACCAATAAAAATATTTTTGACGTAAGCCTTGGATAAAGTTGGTATACAGATGTGCCATTATCAAAGGAGGCTGTCCATTTCTTAAACAGCCTGGGACCCTAGTTTAGCGAGTGTGTTAAGGATTAAAATGGCGGATTTCTCTATTATCAGCTGATTGAAATCATGTCTAGAAAAGTAACTATTATTGAATCTGTGTCTAGTATTCTGTAAAAAAACGTTTTGATTCTTCAAACTTCAAAAAGTATGCTGTCATTTGAGGATCGTTTGCATGTGTTAGATTTGTTCTCATTGAAATGGATTACATAAATTATTTCGACATATTTGACCATTGGGAGATAGAAGAGGAAAATAAAAAAATCTAAAACATTATGAAGACCGTGCAGATCCATTATTTTGAACAATTCAGATTTTCCATTTTAAATACAAATAACGGGTTTACGAAAAGCTATGCGGAAGAAACTAAACGCAGTGATTACATTCTCTTTGCAAATTGACAGTTTATTCAAAGATGGCTACAATCATGTTTATATTGTAGCCATGGAGACCGCTAGTCTCCATGGCTACAATGTCAACAGCGTAGACAGAGGACAACAGTCAATTTGAGTGTTTCGTTCTAAAATTTGTTTTAATTTTTTCACTCCTACTAAAAGAAAATATTTTCTATTATGTCAACTAATTTCAATAAAAAGTTCCAAAAACAACGGAGTTTGATTAATATTGCATTCCTAAAATAACATTTCATGACTAATATTAATAATTAGTAAACTTTATGAAATAATAATTTACGGAACTATTTAAGACGAAAACAGTTTCTAAACGAATTGACTAATAGTTGCCAGATGAAAAATAAAAAAGTGTTAAACGTCTATGTAGATACCCACCTCCTATTCAACGTTTATTAGTCAAACAATAGATTGACGCGTGTTTAGCGCTTATTCTTTGTGCAACTGCACAACCGTTTAACAGACGTATAGGCAAATTTTTATTAGTAAGGCCGTATCCTTTTATTTTCGTCAAGTAAATATATTTTTTCTGCTTCCTGTTTCATATCAGACCATTTCCTTCATTATCAATATCATCACCATCCTTCTATACTAGTCCACTGCTGGACATCTAGGCCTCTCCAATCGCACACCCCTCAGCACGATCCTCGGCTAATCTCATCCAGTAATTCACAATTTCCTTACCTATACCTACCATACCCTATAGTATATATATATATGGCAAGTTTAATGTTTGTCAATTTAAATGTGTGTGTATTTCTAGACGCCAGAATGCAAAGCTCGAGTACCAGAGCTGAAGGAAGGCAACACGTACCAGTTCCGCGTGAGAGCCGTGAACAAGGCGGGCCCGGGTGAGCCGGGCGATGCCACGCAACCGCATGTTGCTAAGGCTAGGTTCTGTAAGTATCTATTAACATCATTTATGATCGTACAAAACGAAAAAAGCCACTTCACATGCCGCGATAGTCAATGTAGCCATTAGCCAGTATCATGTCATCAAGGTATACAATTGAGTTTGAGATGTGTATCTCCATATCTCCGGAGATGATTATCAGATCTCGATGAAATTTTAACGGGACCAAAAGGGAAGCATAAACTCTCAAACAAAAAAGGAATTTTTCAAATCGGTTAAGATTTAATTCTGAGGATCAAACATTGAAAAAAATATATATATATTTAAAAAAATACCGTCGAATTGAGAACCTCCCTTTTGTGAAGTTGATTAAAAACCGAAGAACTTCGATCACGTCATCACTATCAGATTTGTATGTTACGAATGTTACGATGGGATCGGATGAAACCCGGTCTTTGTCATCTTAATTTGCCAAAGTATGAAAAGCCGTCAAACAAACCAGAATAAACCAAATAGCAAGGAATCAAATTTGGCGGGAATATTATTTAAGTATCTTACATTAACTATAACAATCGTCAAAAATCAGTTAAACTCCATACAAAAACACCGGCAACAATATTTATATTTATTTACATACAGTGCATACGTCACTAAATTTTGATAAGTGTTTTAAAATACGTTCCATTTCACATAAAAAACTTAAAATGTTTTTTGATTATCTTTAACATTGCTATACCTCTTCTTTGGATATTTTGTATCATTTTAATTACTGAAATTAATTTTGTATCTTCCCTATTTTTAACTGACTTCCAAAAAGGAGGAGGCTCCCAATGCGACTGTATGTTTTTTTTGTATGTTTGTCACGGGATTACTCCGCCAATTATGAATTGATTTTGATAATTATTTTTTTGGTTTAGTAGGTCATACTCCAGAGGTGATCCTGTATAAATTTTATCGAAATTGATTTAGTGCTTTTAAAAATTCAACAAAAACATAAATATGTACTTACGAGTACATACATGGATGAAGTTTTGGTTTTTTGTAGTTCCCTTCAGCAGCCTTAAGCGTTTGAAGTCGTTTTTTTTGTTTTATAACCGATTTTAAATTATCTATATTATTATTTTATTTTTATGAAAAAAAAACAAAGCTTACTAGCAATCTGGGTTGCAAATTACTAGTAGTCTTGTTAACCCCTCCAACTAAGCTAAATATAATTGTGTCTGGAGTGGGTTCACGTCAATAGTGCAATAGATGGGTGGGGAAGATCAAGACCTCTAAATCGCTAGTCCGACACCTTATCCATTGGGCTATTGCTGCTTAAATTATTTTTTTATTGATGACATGTTTATTCCAGTGAAACCTCACATCAACCGCGACAAGATGCATGCGATCCGCATTCGCGCTGGCACCACGATCAAGTTCGACGTGGACATCCGAGGTGAACCTCCGCCGACCAAGACTTGGAGCTTCGCTGGGAAGGTTCGTGTTTTCTTTACTACACTCCGTACGTTTTCAGCACGACATTCATCATTCGAACCACAAAAAGTTAGGATTTAAGTTTTAAAACTACAAAAACCTACTTAACATGCCGCCCATAGCCGGTAGTCTCTACATGCATAGCGATGAATTTTGAGCAATATTCGTCGCTAAGAAAAGAGATGCAAATATACAACTGTCTAGCTGCATCTCCTTCTATATGACGTTTGCGATGACAGGACGCATCACTATCAACAGAAACGAGACTTCCACCCCATATTTCAGGAGCAAGTTTGAGATGTTCATCGCTATATCTCTGGAGATAATAATCAGTTCTTGATAATATATAAATAGACATATACACCTTGGAAATGAACTGCTAGTGAAAAAAAGACATTCAAATCAATGCACAATTAGCAAAGTGATCGCATAACAAACATACAAAAAATAAAAAAAAATAAAAAACAGATGTATTGAGAACCTCCTCCTTTTTGGAAGTCGGTCGTAAAATAGAACACATTGCCAGCTAACTTTTTACATGAGGTGATGTGAGGGTGGGTGGTCGAATGCTTGCTTATTTGCAATTGTTTATTATTTCTGATAAGTATCTCCATATGGATATGAAGATAAACACCTCAAACTTGGTACTGGAAATGACTAGCACGCCATTTGAAGTCTTTTTTTTTGTCAGATTGGCAAGTGCTTGACCACTATCTCACCTGATGTTAAGTGACGATGCTGTCGACGAGAATTATCGACAAAGTCGGTTTTTTTCCTTTTGTAAAAGAAATGTATTATTTTTTCAGTCTGTTTCAACTTATTGTTTTTTTTTTCAGACCGTTGAAGCGGGTCCAGGCATAAAGCTAGACAATGAAGATTACAACACAAAGCTGCAAATCTTCGAGTCTTCCTGGAAGAATACTGGAATTTACACGCTGAAGGCTGAGAATGAATCTGGAGTAGATGAGGCTACAGTGGAAGTTACTGTACTTGGTAAGTAGAAAAATGAACCTTATCAACACCAATATTATAAATGCGAAAGTCAGTTTGTTTGTTTGTTTGGGACTTCTTCACGGTTAAATGGCTTGACCGATTTGGCTGAAATTTCGTACAGAGATAGCCAATATAGTAAATTAGGACATAGGATAGTTTATAACGCGGGCGAAGCCGCGGGGCGCAGCTAGTAGACGATACATTGTACGGGAAAAGCAAATTAATGTTAGATCAAGATCTGCAACATCGCTTGGCTTCAAACGGCGAGTTTCTCCAATACTTGATTGTGATTTTTTGTTTTTTTGGACAGACAAAACACTTTACCACTAATTACGTGATATTAAGTGACGATGTCGTAGCAAACGTAGCGTAGGACGTCCTGTGCCCAGGTGGAGCGACGACATTCGCAAAGCGGTGGGCAGTGACTGGAAAAAAAGAGCTGAAGATCGGGCTCAGTGGCGTGTCTTGGGAGAGGCCTACGTCCAGCAGTGGACTAATACCGACTGGTGGTGATGATGGTGATGACAAAGTGGAACTATTACAACATTCCATTCAAGTCAGCCAAAGCTCACGCTACTACCAATGGATATAGTAGGATTAAAATGATCCTCGTGGGTGCCAAAGGATTGTTTTTGATGTGAAACTTATGTAGGCGCACGGTAAAATTTAACCGAAGTGACGTAGCATCACGTTCCGAACCGACCGAATCCAACCGAAGCGTCATATTGTATTTTATATTTATAAACGCCCTCTATTGTGGAACGGCGTAACTACGAAGACGTATTCGCTATTATTCGGGCATTCGTTCCTCGTAAGTTCAACAGATGGAGTTGTACAAAAAAAATTGTGAAATCATAGAATTCTATAGTGATGTTGAGAAATAAATTGAATGAACTTAATACTCGGAATTCTTACTCTGTTAAGGAAGCTTCACACTTTCTACGCACCCTTTTTAGGGTTCCGTAGCCGAATGGCAAAAAACGGAACCCTTATAGATTCGTCATGTCTGTCTGTCTGTCTGTCCCTCCGTATGTTCCATTTTATTCCGAAAGTGTGAGGACTACAGAAGTAAAAATTGGTTGGTAGATGTATTCTATGAACCGCTTTCCGATGTTTATACAAAAATAAAAAATATAAAAGTTTAAGGGGGGCATCCCATACATGGAACTGTAACAAAAAAAAATTTTTTTCTTCAAACCTATACGTGTTGTTTCTAAATTAGATGAAAGTAGTTTGTTCGCATTGTGTGAGTTTAAATTAAAGTCGATTACTTGTGTGGGACTTTTGTTAAACAGGTAATTTTGATATCTATGGATAGGTCTTCAAAAATTACATTGAGGTTCCTAAAATCATTTTTTCTCAAAGTCAATCATTTGAAAGATAGGCGCGTCTAAAGTGGTAAAATGTGTGTCACCCCCCTCTAACTTTGAAATGAGAGTGAAAAATTAAAAAAAAAATATCATGGAGATTTCAATAAAAACTAACAACGAAAATTGGTTTGAACGAGATACAGTCAGCAGTTTTAGAGATATGGCGACCGCAAAGATAACTTTGTTTTTATACAAACACTGTAAAAAACAAAGTTAATTTTGTAGTTGCGAAAAAGTATAGTTATGGAATACTTAACTGTGTTACGGAACCCTACGAGTGCGAGTCCGACTTGCACTTGGCCAGTTTATTGTTTTATTTTTCTTATATCTGATAGGCTAGCATTTGACCACTATCTCGCCTGATGGTAAGCGATGATTTAGAAGATTCACACGCAATATCTATAATAAGATCGTTTATAAACTAAAAAAGAACCGACTTCAATGCCGCGCTATTCATTTTCAGTACCAATTTTGAGGTGTTTATCTCAATACCTCTGGAGATACTTATCAGACCTCGATAAAATTACCATGGTACCACACTTGCGATATCTCCTTTCCAACAAACAAAGAATAATCAAAATCGGTTCAGAAACGACGAAGTTATCCGAGAACAAACATAAAAAAATATATATATATATAGACGGTCGAATTGAGAAACCTCCTCCTTTTTTTGAAGTCGGTTAAGAGCTGTCTGCTGCCGGAACACCGTAAAGTTATGGCGGCAGTTTTTGTCCTTGATGGTGCTAAGCTACTTATTGATGGCAAGTCATGCGGAACATCTATATAATGCTCCTGCCACCTGTGGTTAAACTTGTATTATAACTATTTTCCCTTTTCCAGACAAGCCCGGCAAGCCTGAAGGCCCTCTGGAAGTTTCCGACGTCCATGCTGACCATGTCAAACTAGCGTGGAAGAAACCGAAACACACTGGTGGATTACCTCTGTCTGCCTTTGTTGTCGAGAAGATGGACACCCTCACTGGAAAATGGACGCCAGCTGGTACTGTGGAGCCTGATACCACTGAAGCTACTGTCACTGGTAAGTGAATTTAGTACTTATTGTAAGGAGTTACATTTGGTTTTTGTTCAAGTGAAGTTAAAAAGACTGCGAAGTCTAGTATGAATTCATCAAAATATTTGGATATATGAAGGGTCATCATCAATATATGAGATTACAGTTTTTTTTAATCTCTTAAGGTGATGCGATATCCATATAAAAGTATAATTCACAAATATAAGTAGGTAAATGGAGCAAAAACTTGCACTAAAATCGCATGTCATCGTATGGAAAATTATATTTACCTACTATAGTGGTGCCAGATGAATAATGACCGCTGATGTTGACAGTAGTTAAAATTTATTTCAAACTTAGAATAGGTACAGCTGTATGATATTTATGTACGGGTACGTAGATAGATTTACATTCCAATTAATGGTTCCTGGAATGGGCTGCGGGGCTACCGCATTCCGTAACCTCCTAGCTAAAGCTTTTACTGAGGGCTGCGGGGCTACCGCTCAGAGCAAGCATTGACAAACGAGTGGACTGCGGGGCTATCGCACTCGTTGCCGTCTAGCGATCGAATGATTCCGTATTGCATGCGACCGTCTTATATAGCGAACGGGATGGTGACGGCTACGAAGAAATTATAAGTCGGTGAGCTTGGCGTCTCACAGTGTGCGTGCGTGTGTCCTTGTGAGGTCTCTGGAGGGCTAAGTTGACGCTTTCTTGATAGTGTTAAAATGTTGCATTATTACACTACATAATTTGATTTGAATTCATTGACTCTTTAACTAGTATGTCTGTGTTTCAGGAGCCAGTGGCTTCTCCCATTATATAAGTTACATAACTGAAACATGTCAATACGTTTATACTTTGCTATTGTAGTTTCTGTCACCTTTGTTCAACAACTTACCCAAATATCTCACCTTTAAGGTCTAGAAGCCGGTCACACGTACTAGTTCCGAGTTAAGGCTCTGTACGAGGAGGTTGTATTCGAACCTCTGGTCATTGTTGTTTCTGTCACGTTTCTTAAAAAACTTACTCAAATCTCTTTCTAGACCTAAGTCTAGAAGCCAGTCACACATACCAGTTCCGAGTTAGGACTCTGTACCAGGAGGGTGAATTCAAACCTCTGGTCATTGTTGTTTCTGTCACCTTTCTTCAAAAACTTACTCAAATCTCTTTCATCTTCAGGTCTAGAAGCCGGTCACACGTACCAGTTCCGAGTGAAGGCTCTGAACGAGGAGGGTGAATCCGAACCTCTGGACACAGACCACGGTATTCTGGCCAAGAACCCGTACGACGTGCCCGCCCCGCCTGGTCTGCCTGACATCGTGGACTGGGATGAGAAGTCTGCCAAGCTCAAGTGGGAACCACCTATCAGGGATAATGGAGCGCCTATCACTGGATATATCATCGAAGTTATGGATAGAGATCGTGGTGAATTTGTCAAGGTAATTCATCAATTTTTCAATTGACTTCCTTAAATGAGAAGGTTTTTTTTTACAAATAATATTCCAATATAATGGCAAATAATTAAAATAACAATCTAGTATTAAGACTAAAAAGTAATTTAAATTTAACCTAAACTGCTGATTAATGTTAATTGTCTCTATTAAACAGATAACTATCTAACGCTTTACCAGGAACCTGAATATTTCAAAAGGCTTTATAGCGCCTTTCACTGGATATAATTCATCAAAGTTACGGATAGAGATCGTGGTGATTTTGTCAAGGAAGGAGAAGGTGTATCGAAGATTAAACCTTATCTACATTGTAATAACGCTGAATGTCTCCCCAGGCGGCTGAAATCCAAGGCAACGTCTGTCAAGGAACAGTACCTAAGCTGGAAGAAGGCAACCAGTACCAATTCCGTATCCGCGCTTTGAACAAGGCGGGACAGTCGGAGCCTTCCGAAAACACCAACTGGCATACGGCTAAGCCGCGATTCTGTAAGTATTTTTTTATATCTTATACACTAGCGTTTGACCACTATCTCGCCTGGTGGTAAGTGATGATGTGGTCGAAGATGTTGAACACGCTAGGCCTAGAATGGTCTGACTGTCAAGCGCTATGTGCTGCTGGAACACCGTAAGTAAGTTTATGGCGGCAGAATTTTTCCTTATTTGGAATGTATTTCTATAGATATAGAGTTGACCATTGATTGTTTGATTAGGAACGAAATCAGAGTATTTTATTTGTACAGACGTAAATCTAGCAAAATATCGCTGGCAGGTGGAGTCGAGGATGGTAAACACGCTAGACCTAGAGAGGTCTGACTCTCAAGGGCTATGTGCTACCGGAACACCGCACAGTTATGGTGGCAGACTAGTAGAAACAAACATTGCTAGTACGCATTATTAAAAAAAAAAAAAAAACTGTATTCTCATTCTGATTGGATTTTATTTATCTCGAACCTCATGCCGGAAATCGGCGAACTTACTGTCAATGATTGGCCAATTGGTTAGTGAGACTGTCCACGAAAACGAATGTCGTGGGTTCGATTCCCACACGGGCCAATTCTTTGTGTGATCCACAAACGATTGTTCCGTTTGGCTTATACTAAATCTCTATTTTCTTCCCAGTGAAACCGCGCATCGACCGCACCAACCTTAACCCGTTGACGGTGAAGGCGGGACTCCCAGTCTCCCTGGACATCAAGGTGTTCGGAGAACCACCGGCGACCGTTACTTGGTTCTTCAAGGGAGAAGAGCTGAAGAACAGGTTAGTTGACATCACTTCTTATTGCCCTACCCTGACTTTTATTTGTTTATTTAGATTAATTCGCTCAGCTTTAGTGGGTAGTCAGCCTTAGAAGAGTTTCTTTCCTATCCTCCACAACTTTACAGTAAACATAATTTAAGATCGATTAAAAAACTAAAAGAACCGACTTCAAATGCCGCGCTAGTCATTTTCAGTACCAAGTTTGAGGTGTTTTTCTCCATATCTCTGAACATACATTAAAAAAGTAACCCCAGAATTGAAAACTTCCTTTTTTGTAAAGTTGGTTAATAAAAGAAACATTCGTAAAAATTTTATTCTGTACTGTAATAAACATTTCAAGCTGCCTTTTAGACCGCCTGCAGTTTTGTTGAATAGGAAAATAAATGTCACTAATGGTCGGTTTCTAAAGTACATTTATTGAGAGTTTATCTTTTTAATTGTACCGTTATTGAATAGATAAACTCAATAAGATAAATCAATAAATGTACTCCGAAATCGGCCATAATCCAGACTAATTTTGTAAAATGTTTGTAACTCTGTCACTCTGTCTGTTTGTTACCTAATCACACCTAAGCGGACGATCCGATCTCACTGAAATTTAACAAGGAGATACTTTATAGCACGAGGATGAACATAAGCTACTTTTTGTGAAAATAACATCATGATTTTTACACATAACTTAAATAACTCAGATCACAGAAATGTTGATTGACAGAGCTTTACAGTGATACTTTTTCTTGGTATACGTGAACTAAGTCGCGGGTATCAGCTAGTACCTTAATAAATTTAAAAATGTCTGTTTCACAGTGGCAGTGAGCTGGTCATATCTGCCGTAGGACCGATAACCGTTGGGGTAAACTGGTTCTAGAGTGGAGACCGCGAATCGGCAAACGTAGCGTAGGACGCCCTGTGACTAGGTGGTGCGACGACATTTGCAAAGCTGTGGGTAGTGACTGGAAACAAACAGCCCGAGATTAAGCTCAGTGGCTTGACTTGGGAGAGGCCTATGTCCAGCAGTGGACTGATGCCGGCTGATTTTGATGATGATGACGTGTTTCATCAATCATGCACTGTGTTTTCATCTTGAGTTTATTTGATACTTGTTTCTATCAGGGAGAACCTCGAGATCATCAATGTGGACTACAACACCAAGTTCCTGATGATGAAGACGAAGCGCGTCAACACCGGCAAATACGTGATCAAGGCTAAGAACGAGGTCGGTGAGGATGAGGCCGATATAGAGATCACTGTACTCGGTAAGTTTGTTACAAATATTTTTTTTGTCGTATGTCTATTCCAAGTTTAAAGAATTTTTCAGTGTTTAAGCAGTATTCATATACGCTCATTATACACGTTCCAAATTATAAAATAACTCATAATTAATAATATAAGTCCTAAAACATAGCTTAAAATCTTTATTTGGAGGTATGACGAATTTACACGTAATCGGTATATGGTAACTTGACATATTGACTCACAATATTTTAAGATCGTTCAAAAACTAAAGGAACCGACTTCAAATGCCGCACTAGCATAGAAAGGGAAAGTCAAAAAGAAAGAATGGAAAAAGAATAAAAGTGTTACGGCGCTAGTCATTTTCAGAAGCAATTTTAAGGTGTTCAGATTTATAGGAACCACCTAGGAAGTATACCTTTTCAAATAAAAGAAGAATTTTCCAAATCAGTCCAGGCGTTTTTGAGTAATCGGGGAACACACAAAAAATATTCCGACGAATAAAGGAACTCCTCCTTTGTTCAGTCGGTTAAAAAGGTACAATTTCGATAGTTACAGCAACATAATTTTACTATTATTCCGTCAATGCAACTGTAACATTATCTGCAGGCAAACCGACCAGGCCTCAAGGTCCGTTAGAAGTGGCTGACGTGACGAAGAACGGCTGCTCGCTATCATGGAAGAAGCCTGAAGACGACGGTGGTTCGCCCATCGAATACTACGAGATTGAAAAACTTGATCCGCTTACTGGTAAGTTTACCTATTGTAGCTTTAGTTCTCCGTTCTTTAGTTCGTACCGTTTTTCCGGTCTCCGACTATTTCATTCCAAGAAACTTGAACATCATGGCGTCCTGGTCATACTTGAGTATATGTCTATATTCATTACGTTTGCTCGCATTTAGCGGCTTGTTGTTTTTACCTAAATCTCTTCTTCTTATTTAATTGAAATTAAATATTTTTGTAAATTGTTAAACACAATCTAAAATTTCATCGTACCGACGGGACTTGAACCCGCAACCTCCGGAATGACATGTTCCGGTGCTTTGCCAATTAAGCACACGTCGGTACGATGAAATTTTGGATTGTGTTTAACAATTTACAAAAATATAAAGTGTGAAACACTTCAAAGAAACATAATATGAAATTAAATATGTTCTAGGTATGGGAAAAAACCTCGTTACTTAGCTAGTAATTTAGTCAGCTTCCAACATGCTTGCTAAAATCGCAGTAATATTTAATTTGTTCTAATTCGATTTTTCCATTATTTATTATTCTCTCAATTTCTATCGAAATTACGTTAAATCTGAAAAAAATAACGACAAGTTCCAAGCGGCAATAGCCCAATGGCAATGGCGTGGGCCTGGCGATCGAGAGGTCGTGAGTTCGATCCCCACCTACTCGACCCGAACCTACTCCAGACACCAAAAATTAAAATAAACAAGTTCATGATTATTAAATGACTAGCTGTGCCCCGCGGCTTCGCCTGCGTTAAAAACAACTTTTATTTATTTTAATTTTTTTTCGTAAGAAGCATCTCCTGACGATAAAAAACACAACAAAAAAGAATTAGCGAAATCGGTCCAGCCGTTCACGCGTGATGCCGTGACCAAGGGCAATTGGGATTAAATTTATATAAAAAGATTTCCATGTTTCTAGGACAATGGCTTCCATGCGGTACAGCCAAAGACACGAAGGCAAACATCACCGGCCTGCAAGAGGGCAAGCCTTACAAGTTCCGCGTGAAGGCTGTCAACAAGGAGGGCGAGTCTGAAGAGTTGGAAACTGACAAGCCGATCATCGCTAAGAATCCGTTCGGTAAGTTTCTACGAATTATTATGATTTATTGCAGACATCATACTTTTTTTACACCGAACTGGGTAGCAAGCAAGTTTTTTACATCACACTTTTCTATTTACTAATATTTTATTAAAATCAAAAACCACTCAAGAGCAGAACCCAAAATTAACTAACGAAAATGAGGAATAAATGGATTGTCGATTTATGCAATGAATAGCAGTAATCATCATCGAAATATGTGTTTTTGTAACATTTTGTTTTATTGTTATTTTATTATCAGTATTCAGTTTTTTATGATAGATTATTTATAATATATTCCAATTAAAAACAAATACATGTAACTTAACAGACGAGCCCGGCAAGCCTGGAAGGCCCGAGCCTCGCAACTGGGACAAGGACTTCGTGGAACTTGAATGGACACCGCCTAAGAGCGACGGTGGCGCCCCCATCACTGGATACATCGTGCAGAAGAGAGAGAAGGGTGGAAGGTAACTTTATCATGTTTTTACATCAGTTGGGGTTATAATGAGTGATTTTTCCGCTAGAGGCGCAAGTGTGCTATAGTGACCGTGAAATGTCAATTTCATTTTTTTTGTCAAGAATTTATCCCAAACTGACTTTGACATACAAATTTTGACATTTAATTATAACATATGTATTTCATGCTTTCTTTTGGGACTGCCGTAAGTATTTATATACTACTACAAATATACAGTCAAATATTTTATTCGGCTTCATAAAACATTGCTTGCAATGAAAGTAACTATTCAGTCGTGATTTGAAGACACCGGATTGTACTTACCGGGAAACACAGACACAGGCAAAGAATTCCATTCCTTGGCAGTATGCTATTACCTTATTCCATTACTTAGTATCAAATATAATCTATATATGCTTCAAAGTAGCTTACCACCGTCAAGAAGCAAATCTGCCGATATAGCGGTGTTCCGGCAGCACACAGAATCTTGAGAGTCAGAGTATTCTAGGCGTAGCGTGTTCAACATCTTCGACCACGTCATCGCTTACCACCAGGCGAGATAGTGGTCAAACGCTAGCCTATAAGATATAAAAAAATGTACTTGCAAAAGTTTCTCAAAATACCTATCTATTGTATATTAATACGTGAAGCGAAAACTTGTACCCTTTTTAAAGAAAATTGCGCGAACGGATGTACGTAAAATTTGACACAGTTAAAGTTTATATGGTATAGAAGTGTATAAAGCTATTTTCGACGTGATAACGTCTTATAAATCGATGCACGCCGGCTGCAAGCGAGAGCGCGGAACAAGCGTAGAGAGCCACGATCGTATGATGTTTTCACGTAAAATTATCATCCGGTAACCGAATTTACAGTCAACCAATTTTTTTTACATAAGATGCATTAGGAATACATTAAATAATTAAATTCATTGTATTCGAATTTCGACCACTATTTACGTAGACAGAGTATATTCAAATAGACCTGGCAATAAAATAACAATAATAATATGAGAAGAATAAAACTATACTATCACTAGGATGGGAGAGCGAGATGGGCAACAATTATTATTCCTTCTCTGCATATGCGATTTTATTGTTTGGAGCTAGCTCTCGGCTCCAGCTCTGCACCCATTGGCTTTCACCCGCTGTCATGTACTCGTATGAACCGACCAAATTACTTATAGATTTATAGATTTAAAAACGGAAATTTAACGTGACTTACGCTAAATTCCCGTTCCCGCTAGCTGGCATATATATATTTTTTAAACTCGCAATGTGGGTTGCACATTACTAGTATTCTTGTTAACCCCTCCACCTAAGCTAAATATGCTTGTGTCGGGAGTGGGTTCACGTCAATAGTGCAATGGGTGGGGTGGGATTCGAACTCACGACCTCTCGATTGCCAGTCCGACGCCCTATCCATTGGGCTATTGCCGCCTTAAATATGTATCACGTGTTCATCATTTTAGTCGGGTTATATCTCTATAGCTATTTCATTCGCATACACTAATGTCTTGTCTATTTAATATTCCGTCTACGACTACTTATAACTAAATATCCGACTATTCCACAGGTCTTGGCAAGACTGCATGCGCACTTCGGGCGACCGTCCGACCGCTAAGGTGACCGACGTAGAAGAGGGTCACGAGTATGAGTTCCGCGTGATCGCGGTCAACAAGGCGGGACAGGGCGAGCCGAGTGACGCTAGCAAGTCTGTCGTTGCTAAGCCACGATTCCGTAAGTTTTTTTTTAATCTGGTGCAAAAAAAGGCTTTGTAGCCATATGCGATAATGCCGTCCTGATATCATATAGTAATACTTAAATAGGCTACCGTCATATAGCGTTTAATCAATGTTTGCTAACTTAACTGATATATTCTTACTGGCATCCCAGCATGGATCTACTAATATAATGTTACAATCTCCAATTGTCATAGTTGGGAAAAGAACAGATCTCATATTAGTGTTCCGGGTACATTCCATAAACAAGCTAAAAAGCTATCCACTGGCCCACACGTCATACAATTTTGGGATGAGGCTTTGCCCATCATGAATTAAAACTTGTTGCCTGGAATGTGTCCCGATCCTAATCTTACTGCCGTTACAATCTCATTTCTGTTTAGGATGCAATTATCTATTCACGGTGAATTCAAGGGATGTGGTTGGATAGTCTTGATTTTTTGTCAAACAGAATGCGGGCGAAACGCTAAAGGCGTTAGGTTCATTTTATTGACCTAAAAAACCGCCTTGTTAGAAATTTGTACTGAATGCGACGCTGTGTCGTCGCGTAAGGTACCCCTTATCTGTGTGACGATATTGATATCTATCTCGGTGGTAGGTCGAGGTGCAGCTATTTGGCCGTATACTATCTTCCTGTTTAGTTCAACTTGAATAAACAGTGTTGCTCGGTTTTTATTGCGATTGCCAAAAAGCTTATTGAAGTTTTTGTTGAGTACATTTTCCTGACTAAAATAATGTTGTTTTTTTTCTGGACAGACAAGAATATGACAATTATCTCGATAATGTTAAATACCGATGTGTTCATGTTAGAGCACGCTTGTTTACAAGATACCTATTCACTCAAGACTAATACTTCTACTTACAAAATCTTCTCCCAACAGTGGCACCAAAGATCGACCGCAAGAATCTACAAAAGCGCAAGATCAAGGTCGGCCTTGACCTTAGATTCGACGCCGACGTTAAAGGTGAACCTGAACCAACGATCACCTGGACTTTCAAGGACACAGTACAGAAGTCCAGCGGCCGCTTGACTATCGAGAACAAGGAATATAACACCAAGTTCTTACTGACGAAGGTCACGAGAGAAGATTCTGGAAAGTACACGGTTACGGCGAAGAATGATTCTGGAACTGACACGGTTGATATTGAAGTTCAAGTTGTCAGCAAGCCGGCTAAGCCGAAAGGACCGCTCAAGGTTTGTTTATTTTAAGGTTTGCTATTTTGACTGACTTGATTGTTTCCTTGCAAGCCGCTCATTAACCGACTTCAAAATAGGAAGAGTTTCTATGTTCCACTATTTTTTTAAATTACTATTAGTATTACTACTAATAGTAATAAATTAGTAATATCACTATTATTACAATTACTCAAAGACGCTTGGACCGATTTGGAAAATTATTTTTTTGTTTGTAAGAGTATTCTTCCCAGGTGGTCCCATTTAAATTTAATCGAGATCTGACGAGTATCTCCAGAGATATGGAGATAAATACCTTAAACTTGGTGCTGAAAATGACTAGCGCGGCATCAGAAGTCGGTTCCTCTAGTTCTTTAAACAATCTTAAATTATTTTTCCTACGTACATTACTGGTGGAAAGGAACACTTAAGATTAAAGTTGGCCATTCACTAAGGGCAAGTAAGTAAATGTATGAAAGACTTTATCTGGTTGCAGATTTAAAATTGTATAATTCCAAGTTTGCAGGCGTAGTTGACAACTGTGTGATTGCCAATTGCTCCATAAGTACCTACATTTTACCTGACTTTACTATTCTGAAATTATTCTTATGTATTTATTTCCTTTAGGTATCAGATGTCAAAGCCGACGGCTGCAAGCTCAAATGGGAGCCACCAGAAGATGACGGCGGCGAGCCGGTCGAAGCATACGTGGTCGAACGTATGGACACCGAGTCTGGCCGATGGGTCCCAGTATGCACCACGAAGACACCCGAAGCTGACGTCACTGGACTCAACGAGGGCAAGGATTACATGTTCCGCGTGAAGGCGGTCAACCCTGAGGGAGAAAGTGAGCCTCTGGTTACTGAGACCGCTACTACCGCGAAGAATCCTTATGGTGAGTGCTTTAGAGTTCATTTTTGAGTGTTAATTACATAGTAGATTCCTTTGTTGGGAAACAATAGGTCCCTTATAGAAACTTGATAGAATTGAGGAAAATCCTCAAGAGATTCGGAGACGGTTTATTTTGCTTGAGCCAAGCAACTTTTGATGCGGCCGTCAAGCATTTTTCTCACTTCATACTCGATCGTTCGTTGTACAGGTAGGTAGCGTCGTCCGCCATGATGTATTATGTAATCTGTGGAAGTGGGCGTGCATGTCCGAATCCGAAACTATTGATTAACGGGGCCCGACTTTGATGAAAACTAAAAAATGCATCATTGGAATTTCAAAAATCAATATTCCTAGCCAGGAATTGAAATCGTTGATTTTGAAACAAAACACACTGTATTATACCATGCGACAGTGTAGCTAATAAGGAACGAATTACGGGAAGGCTATGTATCTATAATCATATCTATCTATCTATAATCTTATCTATCTATAATAACCTTCAAATTCCGTGACTCCAGGCGAGCCCGACCCACCTGGCAAGCCAGAGTTCAAGGACTGGAGCAAGGACCACGTGGACCTCAAGTGGGAGAAGCCCGCGAGCGACGGTGGCGCCCCCATCACCGCATACATCGTCGAGAAGAAGGATAGAGATACCGGCAAATGGGTGAAAGCTGCTGAGGTAAGAAATATAATATATTAGATGTGCCCGCGACTTCGTGCGCGTGGTATAGTGATTTGGATAGCATTTGAAATGATTATTTAGGCTAATTATTATACAAATAAGACACATATACGTATAAATACTGTATCGTAGTCTGCCCTCACGTGCCCCTATTTCCTATTGTTATTTTACACCCTTGAGGGTAAAACTTTTACAAACTTTGAATGTCATATTTATTTATATCGAATCAACAGCCTAAACAAAAAGTTTCAAGCTTCTAGCTCAAAAAAATGACAATATTTCCATACAACTTTTCATCTCCCCCTTTCAACACCTTACAACCCTTTTTTCGCATTAATAATTAGCCTGTGTCCTTTCTCAGGCTCTATACTATCTGTGTACCAAATTTCATTTAAATCCGTTCAGTATTTTTGGCATGAAAGCGCGACAGACAAACAGAGTTACTTCCGCATTTATAATATTAATGTAAGGATTAGGATTCTTAATGATTAGTCTCATTATTTTTATCTCTGAGCACTCATATAAGTTTCTTCTGTTGACGAAAGAATTTGCAATAACGTATTACACCCCCTAGTGTTGCAAGTTTTCATAGGTGACGTAACCATTTTTAATCAGGTAGGCTGTTTGCTTGATGATTCCGAAGTACAGCACAATGTTAACAAACAAACCATTTTACGTTCCCACTAAAATTCCACAGAAAGCCTCGAGTTCTGTAAAGTCCACATTTTTACTGAGGGTATTTTTTGGACTATACTATGACTTAAACTTGACTTGAACGTGACTTTCTCTCAACTTTACGTCTATGAAAACTTGAAATATTCTAATACGTCGACACTGGCTAAAGACTCTTATCGTGTCGAGCCAAACCAAAACTTAAAACACAACTATTTTATAGGTCCCTGGAAACAAGACGGAAGCTCGAGTTCCCGATCTTATCGAAGGGAAGACTTACCAGTTCCGAGTGAAAGCTGTGAACAAGGCTGGCCCGGGTAAACCTTCCACCGCCTCTGAGAATCTACTGGCTAAGGATAGGTTTGGTGAGTATTCATATTTTAACCGACTTCACAGAAAAGGATGGAGGCCAGGAGGTTTTAAATCCGTCTGTATTTTTTAGTTGCCTTGCCTGCGCGCCTATTATTTAACAGAATATCTGGGACTTTGCCTTAAAATGTAGATCTATTCGATGACTTATGAGTGTTTTTAATTTGTTGAATTGATTACAATTTATTTAATTCTTCATTCACAATTTGAACGAAGGAAAGGTTTCGAAGATTTATAGTAATGTAATTATAATTTTAAATAATAATAATTCATTTATTGACACTCTTAAAAAAATACATGCAGGTAACGTAACACATATGATAAACAAGACTTAAAAACATAGAGTTGGCTGAATGTTAAACCTGATTTTAGAGTACCTTTGGCGTCTAAACTAGTAATGAAACTGTGTTTCAGACACCAAAGCCTTCCATTGTAAAGATCTCATTTAAAGTAATAGTTGTGACCTATTTATACATTAAATTAATTATATATCGTACTTACACCTAAATAGTTGTACCTACGGAATAATTATTTATTTTTGGTGCACTGCAATGCCGAGGTAACCCGTGACGGAAGTAGATTGAGCCGCGAATATCCTGTCGGTTTAGTCTCTCAATGATGGAATTTTCAGGCTGAAAAGCGCAGATATGATATATTATTACACTTTGATTTTACCCGAAAGACTGCGAAGCGATGCCTGTGCAATCAATATAAGAACATACAAATTAACTGTAGAAATCACACACACAGTCGGGATGACAGTATTTGTTGAACGACATGCCTGGCCCAAAGTAACTACTACACATGTTCGACTTTAATAGGCACTTTCGATTCGGTTGTATTTGTTGATCGACAAAGCCGATCTCACCCGACTTTAATGTGTGGCTAGGCAGAGCACAAGATTCGTCTAGAATGCCGGAATATACACAAAATTGCCTCATTCACATGTCTAAATTTTAAAAAAATCTCAATTTTTTTTTGCTATTCTGCTTTTCGAGGCGGATACAATTTTTTTTTTAAATACTTTATAGGCTAACGTTTGACCACTATCTCACCTGTTGGTAAGTGATGATGCGGTCGAAGATAGATAGATAGAGAGATAGCACGCTAGGCCTAGAATGGGAACTGGCTCTCAAGGATAGCTGCCGAAACACATTAGATGTTTTGGTGACAGATTTTCTAACTTGAGGGTGGTAGCTGGCCAGGCGGACACTAGATAGTGTCCTACCACCATGCGGGGGTTGTTGGTTTCTTAACGACGTTTTCCTACACCGGAGGGCCACTGTGAGAAGCGCACATAATTTTTTCTATAGAAAAATCCATTGGTGCACGGCGGTTTTGAACTCGGTACCACGGCATCAAAGCCGACCGTTCTCCCGATTACGCCACCGGGCCCTCAAATCCAACAAATCAAAGATCATGAAGATCGGTCCAGCGGTTGTTGAGTTAAAAATGGTGTAAATAGCCGCAATAGCCCGCCTTTGTTTTATACATATACTTTATATATAGATATATTAAGCTATAGATGTATAAAGATTAAACTAAATTTAGAATTTAATTTTAGTCCTACAAAATACATTTATTTCATTTCGAAATATGACATGATCTATTGTAAAATCGAAGTTATGTTAAGTTGAATTACAATAAATCAAAACAAGATCTTTCACAATACCTTGACCCCAACGAACCCAATACATGATGACATGATTAAATTTTTTTAATAAAAACCCCTAGATGCTTTGTTATCAATTAAGTTAGTTTCAATTATGTCCGCGCGCCCGTTGCGCTCTTGCCTTAGTATTGCATACGAACAATTAGGCGTTCTCTTTAAAAAAAGGTAGTTATTTTCTGTTGTACACTACAATACAATCCCGTAGATGGCGCTATTATCAAATTGAAGTTTGAAGCGTGAATGCGCTATGTGTTACGTACGAACAATTAAAAATTATCAACTGTAAAGTTTGCAGCTGCACTAAGAGGACAATGGGGCGGCTCTCCATTTTGTAAAAAACTACAGTCGTTGTGACCTATATCGGTCATTACTAATTTTTTCCCACTGATGGGCAAAGGTCAAAAGTAATTCATCATAGAGTATCATAATAATATTGACGGTGACGCCGCAGGGGTGCTTGATATTATTTAATAAACCTTTGGGTTTTTGCCACTTAAGTACAATCTGAATTCCTTCAAACGAAGAGTAATTATAATGAGGTTTCTCTCTAATGAAAATAGGCGACACACCGGTAAAACCTTGTGTGTTATCGATGTTGATAGGCGGCGGTGACTACTTACCATCAGATGGGGCACCAGCTTGTTCGCCATTTGATATTAAAAATTCTTGATTTTCTTTATCTCTAGTTAGAACTCAGTAATTAAGATATCTCTAATGATAGCATAAAATAGAAATGTGGCAATACTATGTAGATATAACTATCGATAAAGTTGATACCTATAGTCATTACACTATTTTGAAACAATAGACTTTATAGTACTATTATTTCGTAGAGTAGATTTTCGTGATTGTTCATTTTGTCCATTCTGTATTTGTTCCTAAAATATCTTGAATTTTAATGTTGATACAAGGATTTATCAGATACAATAAATTTTATGACCATTGTCATAAAATATATCAAAAGCATTCCTTAGATTTTATGTTATATCATATGAATGACAAGATTTGCGGCATTTACATGTTGAAACGTGTGGATAAAAATATAAACTAAATATTCTGTTGTATTTAAGAGCCATCTGGTGGATTTTATACGGAAATTACGAAGGAATGTCATATCAGAATTTTAAAACAACTTCAAACCTTATCGTGCATATATTTAAAGTTGGTTTTAGCGTGGTAGACACTTACGGTCTCGTTTAACACACGTAACTAGATGTCGGTAGTAAACGAGCCGGGTTCCGCTGAATCGCGGTGACGAGATTCTCCGCATACATCGGGTACCCTTCTAGTAACATTGTATGGGTATCGCTTCTCGGCCTTTTGGCTAAGATCAAAGTGTAGTATCTGTTCTTTTCAGCTTAATATCTGAAAGTTCCCTCATTGAGGGACCAGTATATTAAACTGATTTTTTTAACTCGACGGGATGTTCGGGGCTCGCTCCACTCCCGTCACGGGTCGGCCCGGCATTGCAGTGCCGCCGGGATCGGCCCACCAGAAATATTTAAACATCGTCGTTTCTAGCTAGCAGCAGCCATAACCAGATTCGTTCACTTACTTAGTCAAAGGCCTCAACTGAGGCACGCCAACGAGCTCTGTCTTCAGCTCCTTTCTCCTTGTTTCCAACCGCAACCGCTACCAGCTTGCGTATATCGTCGCTCCACCTAGCTTATTAAACAAATAGTGAATTAGTGTTAGGGCGGACGTTACGTGACATTTAAATTTTAAATTCATTAGCAATCTGTATCTGCATTTTATGGCTAAATCCCAGATATCTGTTAAATAAACTAGATGCACCGTTACTCAGTCTCGGAGGAACATTTAGGTTAACATAATACACTAAAGCGAACGTGGAGTGCACTTTTCCATACAAATGTATTCCCCCGTTTCCTCCCTGCAAAATGCTTCTAGAGCAAAATTAGTTTCTATAGCATCAAGGTTTGTCATCAATTTGCAATTGGTTGGTCAAAAAAAGAAAATGATAGGAGCATACCTTGATTTTTTGTAGAAACAAATTTTGCTGAAGCATTTTCCAGGTAGGAAACGGTGAATACATTTGAAGACCATTGACAATTTCGAATGACCGTCTCTGGGGGACTTTAGAGCGATACTAAAGATCAGAATCAAGCTAATTGATTGGTTAATCAAGCGCGATTTAATCGATATAAAAGTACCGAATAATTATTTGTTTTAACTCGTATCGTACATCCTTAAGAAGTTCAAGAACAAAATTTGCCTGTTGTGAACCTGGATTTGCCTATTAAACATGCAATTTTTTTCATTAACTTTAATTTCTATGTCTTGTGATTTTCCATCCGATGAGGCAAGACGTTAACAATTTTAAAGGTTGATAACTTACGAGACGTAATTTGTTACAGCACCACCAAAGATCGACCGCACCAACATGCGTGACATCACGATCAAGGCTGGCAACCACATTAGGCTGGACGTCAAAGTCAGCGGTGAACCGGCACCAACCAAGACTTGGTAAGTTATTTCTACATCATTAGAGAAGGCTTCTGTGACGTGAGCATTTTTATAAGCTTTTATTTAGGTACCTGTCTTGTTTGATCAACTAACAGTTGGGGCAAAGTTAGCTTTATCTCAGCTCATTTTCTGAATGGTATACTTATGATAAGTTCTCCCTAGGTTCCACAACAAAGAACGTCTCTCATCACGAGACGACCTCACTGTCGACGTAGAAGACTACAAGACAAAGTTGTCTGTCGTCATCGCATCCCGCAAACACAGCGGCACTTACACTCTGAAGGCTGAAAACAGCAGCGGCAAGGACGAAGCCACCATACAGGTTAATGTGCTCGATGTACCGGCTAAACCTGAAGGACCACTAAAGGTAAGATTTAAACACTTATTGCTACTTTACGTTTAAGGATGGTATTCTGGTACTCGACTACCTATCCGTTCTTGGCACCAAGTTCACTTTGCTTTTTTTAATTCTTATAGGCTAGCGTTTGACCACTATCTCGCCTAGTGGTAAGCAATGACGTGGTCGAAGACGGCAAACACGGTAGGCCTAGAATACTCTGACTCTTAAGGTCTGTGTGCTGCCGGAACACCGTAAGGTTATGGCGGCATAATTTGTCCTTGATGGTGGTAAACTACTTTAAATTAGGAGTTCAGAAGGAACATCGAATATGCTCCTTGATCTGTGGACGAACACCTGTGCCACAGAACGGATAATAATACGTCTGTGCTTAGTTTAGAACCGGTAACCTCTCGTTTAGAAGTCAAGTTAGAAGTAAGATTAGTTAATAAGGCGCGATTTGACAAATCAAACGGCCTCATTCTACACTTAGAGAATATCCACGCTTGAAGACCGTTCTATAATACTCGACTAAGCCACTAAAAAGATTTTCAGGTACGTAAATCATTAGAGAGTAGCTACTGATTTATGTGTAAACTTCATGTGTATGATTTAGGGTTCTATTTACAACATAAACCACTATACAAGATCGACCGTCTTAATTCGGCTTCGTGAGTCTATAATAAAAGGCGAATAGTCGTATGTTCTCATCAAAGCGAGATAAATATGCGATTATTTTTTAACACAAGATTCCTTGATTGTCTGTCAAATGACGGTCTAAGATCATTCCAAAACTGCTACAAATATTCAACATATTTTTCTCTTATAGATTTCGGACGTGCACAAAGAAGGTTGCACGCTCAAATGGGCCCCGCCAACGGATGACGGTGGCGCCCCCATCGACCACTACCTCGTCGAAAAACTTGACACGGAGACTGGCAGGTGGATGCCGGCTCTTAAGACTAAAGATCCTAAGGTAAGACTTATGGTCAGTTCACATAGAGACGCGACGCAACGTGACGATGCGTGTGGTTTCGCACGGCGCAGCGCGACGCCGTATTATCTCAATGAAATGTGTACCTATTTGTGTAGTAAATAGAGTTCTATTTTGTATTACGCAGCTTTTCGCTGTGCCGCGTGGTGCAGCGCGATGCCGTGCGGCGCAGTGCTGAGTCCCTAAATATGCGCTTTTTGTCCGTCATAATGAAGTCGATCTCATTTTTGGTCATAGCGTCGGGGCTTTGCCACGTCCACTTCCTCTGGGGATCTTTCTGGAAGAAAGAGTTCATCAGAAAAAGCCCCTCTTTTTCTAGGAAGTTGACGAGCATTTACCCCTTATGATTTCTGCTTCCCAATCCGTGTGGTCCTACTACCGATTCGCCGCTTGTTTGTACTTCCGCTTTAGCGTTTATTATGATGATAATGATGTATTTTTCTTTATCACCAGGCCGAGATCGAGAACCTGGTGCCAGGTCACGAGTACAAGTTCCGCGTATCAGCCGTCAACAACGAGGGACAGTCGGAGCCTCTCGAGGGAGAACACTCTATCATTGCCAAGAATCCCTTCGGTGAGTCCATCTATATTAAAAAAAATACAATAATATATCAATAAGCATAAGTCTCGCAGAAATCAGAAAATTACTTGACCGATTTACATAGTATAATCGAATCAATTTTAGATGGACATCGTGATTATTTATTCTGTTAAAGAAAGCAATAGTCTATGAATACAATTTACAACTGGTTCTTATCCTCCAGACGAGCCCGACAAGCCCGGCACACCCGAGATCCTGGACTGGGACAAGGATCACGTAGACCTCAAATGGGAGAAGCCTTTCAAGGATGGAGGTGCTCCTATCACCGGATACATCATTGAGAAGAGGGAGGTTGGATCGCCCAAGTGGGTTAAGGCTTGTGAGGTGAGAAATGTTTTGTTTATTTTGAACCTTATTTTTATTGGTAAATAAAAATTATACAGTCAGTTCGTTTAGCATAGATATGAACCAATTCCGAAAAGTTTTTTGTGATAAAGGTAATAGAATAAGCACGACGCTCGCTTGATGGTAAGCGATGGCATCTACCTATTACAGATACAACGGCATGAACAATACTGGGTACCTAGCTAGAATTTTGCATGTCACTGCGCTGCGCCTGTTATCTCTTGACATAAAGGTGTTTTGTCTCATATGCCCTGTAATTTTATTGAACACTTTGTAGTATTTTGTAGTAATTGTCTACATGTTTTTCAAATGTCTTCGGAGATTACGTTTTATCTTAGTCATTTGCTGTCATAACTAATAAGATATTGTGGTAAAGATCTTCCCGCTTATATTTGCATACAGTTCGCCAAAGTACCTATCCCATCTAGCTTCAGAATTTCTCTGGACTCTGCTTATTTTCTTTTTGTACCATTATTAGGTCGGTCCCAACGACAACGAAAAAGCAACCGTACCGAACTTGGACGAAGGTACAGAATACGAGTTCAGAGTGCGTGCTGTGAACGAAGCAGGACCTTCTGAGCCTAGCGATGCCAGCAAGTCTGTCGTCTGCAAGCCTAGGAGACGTAAGTACATTGCATAGACTTAATATATTAAACTCGACGGCGAACTAAACCGAAAAACCGGCCCGCAAGAGACCGACCTTGAACGGAGTTTGTCCCTTTCTTTTGTATGGACCACATATATACATACTATACATATAGTATAGTACATATATAGCACTGGCAGGTTGTTGGACAAGGACACACTCCCACCTGGGTGCCATTTCGTTTGGGCCGTTTTGTTCTACAAAGCAAATACAACCTTATGTTTAGAGCACCATCTTTTTATAAATAGAGTCTATGGTATATTGATATTTTCTATGCTATCCTGGTGCTGGTTGAAAGAAGAATGATAGCTGAAAATTGAACTCAGCAGTATGCATTTAGAGAGGCCTAGCCCTATTCAAAGCAGAGGACTATTATAGGATGAGAATCATTAGACATTAAGGGCCAGTTTCACTGGTTCCTGGAACCCCTATTAGGAATTATTTGATACTTTTTATAGTGAAGATGTTTAATACCAAAAACTTATTATAAAACAGATAATGCACGTTCATATAAGACATTGGTACCGACACACATTGAGTCGAGAATTCTATGAAATCCAAACTAGGCTCGAGACCTGTATCTTGGATTTCCGAGTATAAGTACCTGGATGACCGCGATGATAGGGGCAAACTAAAATGCGACGTATGGGCTAAAATTAATGGTTTACGAGATATTTATAATAATTGCTCGTTTAAAAGGTATTATATTAGATTAGATAGAAATATATCTATTTCTTTTACAGTGGCACCAAAGATCGACCGCCGCAACCTCCGTACGATTAAGGTCCATGAGGGTGAGCCGATATCTCTTGACGTGAAGGTCACTGGAGAACCAGCTCCTGAGATCACCTGGACCCTGAATGGAAAGACTGTCACCAGTGGAAATGGATTGAAACGTAAGTTAATTATATAAGAGGGTTATGTTTTTAGATTTAGATGAGAACCCTGTTGGTGTAGACCGTAGAGCATAGATGGCTTAACTTCTAAGCGAGAGTTCGCTGGTTCAAATCCTAGCACGAGTGTGTTTCTACCGGTGGTAGGAGCATATTGTAAAGATGTTCCTTCTGACTTGCTACCAAAATGTAGCTTACCACCATAAATGAGAAAATCTATCGCCATAACCTTACGGTGTTTCGGCAGTGTACAGCCTTCGAGAGTCAGAGTATTCTAGGCCTAGGGTGGTTATTATCTTCGATCACATCATTGCTTACCACCAGGCGAGATAGTTGTCAAACTTTATTTCTAAATTATTATAAAGCTGAAAACCTTTATGTGTATGTCTGTTTTAAAACGCAATTCTCTGGAATTGACAGTCGGTTTTTTTTTATGATAGCTGGATTCATAAGGCTAGCTAGATATGCTGGCATTAGGCTACAAACTTTTGATAATTGTAAATTGGGTTCGAAGAAAAAGCGCATGGCTCATCTGCTAGTGACTTCTATTAACAACTTTGTTTAGTGACTTCTATTAACAACTTTTTTTTTTTACCGAGGCACTGTAAGTAGATTTTCCACTAATAAGGAGTGTTCTCAATTGAACTGTGTTTTTTTTTTATGTTTTTACCGTTGTTTTATGTCAGAAGTCCATCATTTACATCACACACATATAATATCTGATTCGGAAAATTCTTATATTTTTTGAGGGAGTATACTTCCTCTTACAATTGTTATTTCATTGAGATATGATGAATATCTCTAAAGATATGGAGATAAACACCTCAAATTTGGTGCTGAAAATGCCTAGCACGGCGTTGGAAGTCTGTTTTTTCCATTTTGTAAACGACCCTAAATTATTAAATAAATAGGTCACAATTGGTATGTCATGCAGTGCCATCTAATCATATTTTCCTTCCCCAGTGGTAGAACTACCAAACCTCAGCAAGTACCAGCACTCGAGTCCTCGTCGCAAGGATTCTGGTACATACAAGATTCAAGCCGTCAACAAGTATGGACAGGACACTGCAGAACTTGAGATTATTGTTACTTGTGAGTAATTTATTTATGTATACATTTACAATTAACAGTTTCGTCAAACTCGGGATCGCGTGTAGGGTAGCTTGTCTAAGCTTACGGACGCAGGAAGGCAACAATGACCTTCCCGTAGGTAACAATAAGCAGCGAAGCCTAGGTATATATTTTCGAAACCAATACATGTGAAAAAGACGCAAAAAGTTAATTAATTTAAGTAGCACTATTCAGTCTCATTTTATATCAAATCGTAGTTTTGTTCCTGCTGCTTATAGCGATGCAACTTAGACCGACTTATTGAATCTAAACATATATGAAAGGATGGGCACATTTGAATAAATAATGTGAACTAATTTTGACTTCATCGCACCATTTTAGTATGAACCACATAACTAAGGTAAATAAAATCTACAAAAGTGGTAGCTGAATAAATATTGAAGTTTTTGAAATAGCATTTGAAAAAAAAATATGACCTTTTTTTGTATTAGTCTCGCTAACTTTATGCAGTAACATTGGTCAGTGAGATTTTGATTTAAGTTTTCTTATTATAATGAAAGTAAAGTAACTCTTCGAGTAAAATAATAATACTACCATTCGTTAGGTCTATTATTTACCAACGTTCCCAAAAAAAATATTTCGCTGTAGCGTAAAGGGCTGAGCATAAAAAAAATTGTGGAACAAACAAGCGGAAAGCAAAAATATCATATCTCATAAACTATCCAAAATGGTAGAACATACATGAGGGATTCAATAGATGCGTAGTGAGGTACTCTACCATCCTGCTTCGAATTCTTCGTTTGATCTATCCGTACTGAATCATCCTTTATACCACTAGATGGCGCTGTTAAGCCATAAAACACGCTAACGTTTCATAGGGTATAATTTTTTTTCTGAAAGCGTTATTTGTCTGAGCAGCTGCTGAATGCAGAATCGCCACATATTTATAATATTTTTGTAAGAGCTCTGTTATGAGCTTTCTCTTTGTTTTATTTTACTTTACTCCTATAATGTTGTTGACATTGTTCTTGATGACCTTGACCATCAAGTCTCTTCTATAGCTTCAAGGTTGCCACAGAGTTTCAATTGATCCTTAATTCCTTAGACCTTTAGCTGTTCATTAAATATACTCTTTTTAACCGACTTCACCGACTGTATGTATTTTTCAATGTATGTTTACCGATAACTCGAAGATGCCTGAACCGATTTTGAAAATTCTTTTTTTATTTGAAACGGAGAAACTTCACAAGTGTTCCCATTTAAATTTCATCGAGATATGTTTAGTATTTTCAGAGATATGAAAAAAAACACTTCAAACTTAGTGCTGAAAATGACTAGCGCGACGTTTGAAGTCGGTTCTTTTAGTTTTTTAAATGATCTTAAATTATAACCCATACCGCTGATTTAAGTCTACATCCAGTTTCTGTCTTAAACTTTTCTGCCGGATGATATTAACTAGCTGAAATTATAAACATTTCCTCTTCTAGCCAAGCCCGACAAGCCAGAAGGACCTCTGGAAGTATCTGACATTCACAAAGACGGATGCAAGCTCAACTGGAAGCGTCCTAAAGACGACGGCGGCGAACCAATCGAGGCTTATCTCGTTGAGAAATACGACCCCGAAACTGGCGCCTGGGTGCCAGTCGGGAAAACACTTGGAAACGTTCCTGAGATGGAGGTTTGTACCTCAATTTGTATATTATTTATTGGTGTAGCTGTGAAAACAAGCCTTAAATCTTAGATAAAATAACTCAAATTTCAACTTGATTATGTTTATAAATGTAATGTAAAAGGTTCAAAACATAGAACATAGAAGTGAAATATAATTTTTTGTCAGCCAGTGATTCCTATTTGTTTTGATAAAGTATGCTTTTGTATTACAATTATTGTAGCTAAACGGCTCAGCAGCCGTACCAGGTTAGTGACTTTAGATAAGTAGCCTAAGTCTTTGCCTCTGTCTGTTCTGTATGATAATTATATCGCTTCCACTAACCCTAAAGGCCCATATAGACGGGAATAGTTTGTCGTCTCGAAGATACGATTATCAAAAGAATATAAAAGTTTCTTCGTCTAAACATTCACACCTCTCGCTCTTCCACTCTGGCGACAATTGCCTCGCAATTGAATATTGATAATGTCCTTCTTAACAAAATTTTAAAGCAATAATCGTATTTCGATTCTCGAACTCAAAATGGTTCAACCCGATTTGTAAGATACTCGTTTAAACTTGAAATAATGTCATACGAGATCATGTTTATACAAGTCTAGATTCTCGTAAGTAAATATTTTACTATAATTTCACTATGTAAACAGACGCAGGAAATTATCGCCTAGCCATTAGTTATTTGCGAATCTCTTATGACATATAATCGTAGGCGTGAATTTAGTTCATGTCGTATGTAAACAAGATGATACGATGATCTATGGCGATTATTGCTTGTGATAGTTGCGTACGATTTTTCGCCACGAAACGTGCGAGAAGCTCTTCCCGTCTAAATGGGCCTTAATTCCCAGAACAGTTCAAATGGACATTTTGTCTTTAACGAGGTTCGGGCTGATACAAGTGCCCAACCACTTTTAGAGAAAGATACGGTAGATTACGTGTTAATTGTTATGAATATTTATATTCTATACGTTTTATATGAAGGTTGACGGTTTGATCCCTGGGCACGAGTACAAGTTCCGTGTCAAGGCGCTGAACAAGGAAGGTGAATCTGAGCCTCTTGAGACCTTCGGCTCCATCGTCGCTAAGGATCCATTCAGTAAGTATACCTAACTTATATTTTTAAATAATTTATCATCATTTTTTTTTTATATAGAACTGGGCAGCACTTGAACACTATCTCACCAGATGTTAAGTGATGATGCGGTCGATCATCATCATCACCTTAATCATAATCAGCCGGTGTCAGTCCAGTGCCGGACCTAGGCCTCTCCCAAGATACGCATGGTGGTAGGACAATATCTAGTGTCAACCTGGCCAGCTACCACCGTCAAGTTAGAAAATCTGTTGCCAAACTTCTAATGTGTTCCGGCAGCTACCCTTGAGAGCCAGTTCCCTATCTAGGCCTAGTGTGCTTACCAAGCTGAGACAGGTAACAGGTAACGGTAACGGTAAGACAGGTAACAGGTGAGATAGTGGTCAAATGCTAGGCTATAAGATATAAATATGAAATATGAAATGATGATCGATAATACTCAAGAACTATAGTTCTACAAAACTATTTGCAACTGTATTTTGTTGGTAAATGCCTTTGCTGTCCTTCCAGCACATTATCCTCATTTATAATAGGTAACAGCTCCCGTGATGGTAAGCGCAGCTTTTACCAGACTTAGGCTGAGTTGCACCATCTTACGTTAACTATAACAAACGTCAAAAATCTGTCAAACTCCATATTAAAACACCGGTTAATAGTTATAGTTACGGTTAAAGTAAGATGGTGCAACTCAGCCTTAATATCGTCACTCAATATCAGGTGAGATAGTGCAATGGGTGGGGATGGAAGTCACTCACGACCTCTCGATCGATCGAGTAATTTGATTGGATACTGCTATATAATATCATCACGTTAATGTCTCTTTTCTAGCCGTCCCAGACGCTCCAACAGCACCGGTGCCGGACGACTGGTCGGCCAACCACGTGGACCTGAAATGGGAGGCTCCGATATCAGACGGAGGGTCTCCCATCATTGGATACATCATTGAGAAGAAGGACAAGTACTCACCGCTTTGGGAGAAGGCTGTGGAAACCCACACGCCTACACCCACTGCTACTGTGAATGGGTAAGTTTTATTGTGGTTAATAAAATAAGTACTAATAAGTAAAACGAAACCTGTACTTTTTAAACAACTTCAAAACAAAAAGGAGGTTGTTAATTCCTCAGAATCCTTTCAAAGTAAAACTTTTATTACATCGCCTCAAACTTTTTCGTCCCTCTATGGCATCTCACAAGTCGCATTACAGCCGGTGCTTTACCTTGATTGGTGGATATGATGAATGACATTTAGGCCTTGGCGGACGCTTCCGCAGCCATATGTGTATACATGTCAACTGCTGTCATAGTAGCTACCTACCATAGCTATACATAAACAAAAAGTTTCGTGGTTTCGTAAAACCACACCATTTTTTTTAATGTATGTTCTCCGAAAAGACGCAAGGACCGTTTTAAAAAAACCCTTTTTTTGTTTGAATTGGTATACTTCCTAGGTGGTCCCATTTAAATTTTATCGAGATTATGTTCGGTATCTCCAGAGATATGCAGATAAAAACTTAGTAATGAAAATGACTATCGCTGTATTTGATGCCGTTTCTTTTTTCGTTTTGTAAACGATCTGAAATTGTTTTTCAACCGACTTCCAAAAAGGAGGTTCTCAATTCGTCTATATGTTTTTTTTTCTATGTATGTTACGCGATTACTCCGTCAATTGTGAACCGATTTGAATGATTCTTTTTTATATATTTTATATTCGTACGTTTCCGAGGTGGTCCCATTGTAATTTCATCGAGATCTGATAAGTATCTCCAGAGATATGACGATAAATGTCTCAAACTTGCTACTGAAACTGACTCGCGCGGCATGGAAGTCGGTTGTTATAGTTTTTAAACTATCTTAATTATTTCACATTAGTTTGGCTAATTTACATTTTCTTTGACTCTTTTTCTCTCTCTTTCTTATAGCCTAATCGAAGGCAACGAGTACCAATTCCGCGTGATCGCGATCAACAAGGCCGGCCAGAGCAAGCCGTCAGATGCCAGCAAGAACTTCCTAGCCAAACCTAGGTTCTTGGCTCCTAAGATTGACAGACGTCATCTGCGTGACGTGACGCTTTCTGCTGGATCTACGCTGAAGCTGGAGGCTGCGATTACTGGGGAACCTGCGCCGGCTGTGGATTGGAGGTATGTTATATAGATTGATAGAGAGATAGATAGATGGGAAGATTGATAGTTTGATGGAAAGATTGATTGATAGATGGAAAGATTGATAGTTAGATGGAAAGATTAACGGTTATATGGAAATATTGATAGATGGAAAAAAATTATAGATAGATGGCAAGATAGATAGGAAAAGCTATATTTCATATTCTTTCAAATAAAAATAAAAATAAGGTACAACATACGGTAAACGTGTATCAATTGGCGGTCTTAGCGCTTAAAGCAATATCTTCCAGTCAAACTTCATCATCGTCATCAGCCTATACTTTTCCACTGCTGGAGATAGGCCTCTCCAGTTTCACGCCACTGAGCACGGCTACTCTCATCCAGCTCTTGCCAGCCACCTTGCGAATATCATCGCTCCACCTAGTCTGAGTTGGACATCCTACGCTACGTTTGTCAATTCGCAGTCTCCACAACTTATTAAAAATATATTTCTAAATATATTATCAGTGTAAAATGACAAAAATCTTAAAAGTTGAAACAAACTATCTAGAGGTCTTTAAGTCGCGAGTGAGTAGGTATCTTTCAGCCAAGCGTGCTGCATCGTCGACCGCATCATCACTTAACATCAGATGAGATAGTGGTCAAACGTTATACTTTAACATACATACAAAAATCACGCTTTTCTCCCGTTGGGGTAAGCAGAGACTACTTCTTGCCACGTGCTACGATCCTGACATACCTATTTTGCACTTTAATTAATAATAAACTTTTTATATATTTTTTTATTAATATTAAACTTTAATAATAAAAAGAAAGTTGTGCTTTGAATAATGAATGTATCATTTGTATTTTTTTCTATACATATTGGTTTGATCAAATAAACCGTTTGGCATTTGACATTTTCTAAACACCTGTCTCCATAACCTCTAATTTACACACCATAATTCCTCAACACAGATACCAGAACATGCCGCTCCGTCCATCCAAGGCGGTGACCATAGACAACCCAGACTACTTCACAAAGCTGGTCATCCGGCCGGTGAGGAGGGACGACTCTGGAGAGTACACCGTCACAGCCATGAACTCCAGCGGGAAAGACACCGTCACCATCAATGTTGTCGTCACTGATAAGCCGACTAAACCTGAGGGACCGCTACAGGTGAATACTATTATCAATACTAATGTAGAATAATTAATTTTAAATACAAATTAGGGGTCTTCAGGTTGCGAGGAAATAAGTATCTCTTGAGTAAGCACGCTACATCATCGACCGCGTCATCAGTTAAAATCAGGTCATGGAATTCCCTGCCTGAGTCTGCGTTTCCGATTAGATACAACTAAGGGGTCTTCGTCTCGAGTGAATAGGTATCTTTTGGGTAAGCGCGCTACATCATCGACCGCGTCGTCACTTAACATCAGGTGAGATAGTGCTCAAGCGCTACCCATTTTAGCATAAAAAAAAAAGTGAGATTGTGGTCAAGCGCATGTGGCTACCCGCATAAAAAATGTTATAAATTGGCAGTGACCGGCTTCGGCAGCGATAAAATTTTATGTGGTAATTCAGATCCACGAATTATTTTGTACCTTAAAAGACTTCGCTGCGTTTAGCCTCCACCGAAGTGGCTAGGAAAATGAAGATGTACTATTGGTTGATTATTTCTTCTCGCAACGCTTAGTTTGCTCGCCCAGCTCTAATGATACGCACTCATAAACTCAACTATTATAAACTTTATCGACTTGACTCAGCACGACTGCTTTTTTCGGCACAGGTTGCACGTTGGCAAGCTTCCAAGTTTTTGGCACTAGACCACATGTCATAGAAAGGCGAAATAAACATATCAAAACAAGAGCGAGATCAGATGCACAGGTCCTCTTGATTATGGCTGGAATACCATGCGGCCTGGTGGCTTTGTTCACGTCTATATTTTGCAGTGTTTGACGAACCTCAGCTTGACTGCTAAAATGCTAATGACACGAGATAAACAAGACTAACATCACTACATATTATAAAACAAAGTCCCCCGCCGCGTTTGTCGTTCCGTCTGTTTGCGTTAAACTCAAAAACTATTGAACAGATTTTTATGCGGTTTTCATCAAATAGACAGAGTGATTCATGAAGAAGGTTTATGTCTTTAATTTATCAAGGTTTTTTTGTAAATTTGTTAAAATATGACGATGATGTTGAAGATGAACGAAAAATATAGGCGTATATGCTCTACCCGAGCAAAGCTGGGACGGGTCGCTAGTAATGAACAAAAAAACCCATCTATATCTTATACTCCTTTTAATTCTAGATCTCGGATGTCCACAAAGAGGGCGCCACGCTCAAATGGAAGCGTCCCAAGGACGACGGTGGCGCCCCCATCGAATACTACCAAGTCGACAAACTGGATACTGAGACTGGATGCTGGGTGCCCTGCGCTAGGTCTGATGAACCTAGTGAGTACTATTTTACATTTATATTTCTACAAAAAAAAACCTTAATGTGATGGTAGTGAAGTCGAGCCTTCCAACGAAACCTATTGTAGGAAGATGATAAACAGGTCAACGTGATTTACTGCGTAAACTTCCAAGAAAGTGCATCGAACATGTACAAAACCTAGGTCGAGACAGTCAACAACAATCAGTAGTGAGTATAGTAGTCGGTAGTTTATAATCATGACAGGTATACAGTTTTAGAGTCACTATAAGTAATATCTAAACTAAAGGCTACTTCACTTTACGTATCGTGTCTATGAAGAGGTATTCCCCGAATAGAAATAAACCAAAAACGAAGTGATATTTTGCTGAACTACAAATTGAGAATGATTTATTTAGATTTTGTTGGATGAAATTTGAAATTGACTTATATATTAAAATCAATATTCAGACATACTATTAAATGGACTATTAAATGGTGTATAGCTATTTGCCCGGGCCTATCCAAAACTACTAAAAATATGTTTTCCTTTCTTTCGACATTGGGACTTGAAAACGAGCGATGTACGATATTTATCTGGTATCTGGTTGGGTTGGGTTAGACTCTAGCCCTAAAAAATACCAGATATATAACCTAACCTAACCGTTAAGTTCAACGGTAAATACAAAAGTAGTAATATCTATATCTTTTCCTGCAGAATGTGACGTCACAGGCCTGACCCCCGGCAAAGAGTACAGGTTCCGAGTATGCGCTGTGAACTCGGAGGGTGAATCTGAACCGCTCGACTCGGAACAGTCGATCGTCGCCAAGAATCCCTTCGACGAACCTGGTAAGTTGATGGTCAATTTTTTATGATTATACATGAGCGTAGTGTAGTTAGCCCTCCATCTAGATCAGTTCCCAACCTTCTTGTATGTGACCAGGGACCAGTTTAAGTTTATTAGTAGTAGCAGGGACCACAAAGTAAAAAGGAAATTGTATCAATCTAATTTTGTGTATAATTTAGTTTTTTAGACCTTTGCACTGCAGTGGGACAGAAGAGGCTAAAAAAAAATAGTTTGTTCTAATAAAATTTGTGAGCTGGCATCTTCTGTACAAGTTCTTTAATGGGGGGTGATATTTTTGCTTATTTATATAGCATAATTATTTTTTCGTTATTTTGAAATCTTTAGCGGCCTATATTTAAGTTACTAATACTTCCGAACTTAGTTTCTGCTTTTACTGAAATAAAATGTTCAAACATTTAGCAGAGGCAAGGCACAGCAAGCCCAAGTGTATCATAAATACCATCTTTTTTGTCCATTGTTGGACAAAGTTCTCTTTTTAAGCGTGGAGCTAATGTAGAGTGAGGCCATTTGATTGGTAAAATCACACACATTTAACCAATCAATGGCTCAATTCTATGCTAAGAGTGTGAGTGATTGAGTAGTAATAGACTCCAAGATACATACTTACCTTCTGAATCTTCCCAGGCGCGCCAGGCACACCATCAGTGACCGACTGGGACAAGGACCACGTAGACCTCAAGTGGACCCCACCCACAAGCGACGGTGGCGCCCCCATCGAGGGCTACATCGTTGAAAAGAAGGACAAGTTCGGCAACTGGGAGAAGGCTCTAGAAGTGCCCGCGGATAAGACCACCGCTACTGTTCCTGACTTGATCGAAGGACAGACTTATGAATTCAGGTTGGTTCTTTTAACTCAAAGTTCAAAGAGTTTATTCAGTATGGTAGGCATTGTGGTTGGCAACCATACTTTATGTTTTTTAATAGTCTGACGTCAACGATTGGATGACAGCTGAATGGCTCATTACTTTAGTACAATCGACGTTTACCATCAGTGTGTCAACCCACCAGTGGTCCATTTAGTAGCAACGAGATCGCGTATAGAACTAAGATACTAAGCTCACGGATTCTGGAAGATCAATGACCCGTGGGTGACAAGACGTGGATTAAACCATCAGGTCCAGCTAGGAAAGTGTATTGAACATAGAACCTTCCCCCCAGGGTCCGCGCGGTTAACAAGGCGGGTCCGGGTGAAGCCTCCGACAGCACCCACCCTATCGTGGCCAAGCCCAGGAACTTGGCGCCGAAGATCGACAGGACTAATCTGATCGATATCAAGATCAAGGTTGGACAGAAGTTCGGATTCGATGTTAAGGTTAGTGTCTTTTAAATCTATATCATCATCATCTTCGTCATCAACGTCTTTTTTTATGTCGTCTGACAGAATAATACAATTTATTCTTTTTTATGTTTTCAACTTGAGCATATTGGATATTTTTTTTACCGTTACTAAAAACTACCACGACAGCGTCCAGTTGACGTCGTAACGTCTTTTCAAGGTTCAATCGCTTATATATTTCAAACCATTTAAAGAAGACCGCACCCAAAGTATTCCTAACGCGGTAGGTAAAAAACAAACTATATCGGCATACTAAATATGTAGTTCCAACAGCATTTTTCATTATAATTTTAAATAACCCTACTCTTCCTTTATAACCTAAACACATACTTATCTGCTTCTAGGTCACCGGTGAACCAATGCCAGAAACCAAATGGTTCCTCGTGAAGAAGGAGGTGAAATCCTCTGGCGATATGAAAGTTCAACATTCAGACTACAACACCAAGTTGAACTGCAAGGCGGCTACTCGCGCCGATAGTGGCAGATACACTATTACAGCTGAAAATGTCAATGGCAAAGATGTCGCCGAAGTCGAGGTTATTGTGCTTAGTGTGCCGAGCCCGCCTGGAGGACCTCTTAAGGTTTGTATCTTTATTTCTAAGCGTATGGAAGTATGAAAGTGGCCTAAGCCGTGACTAAAAAAGTTCATAAAAACAACAGAATTTGAAAAAGCTGTAAAGAAGTTAAGTTTAGGATAAACAAATATACATATATACAAATAAAATATAATATAGGTAGTGGTCAAACGCTAGCCTATATGATAAAAAAAATGTCGAACTTATAAGAAGTCTTTACTACTAAACCCTCACTAGGTAATGACACCTGTGTCCATGGTACGAATTTTCATACCAAACTCTATATCATCGTACATCGAACAAATTTTGTATGAAAATCAGTTCAGCGCCTGGTTTTCACACTTCACTAAATGTAGACCAATCAGGGAGCCAGAATAAGTCGAAATCTATGTGAGATCTGTCAAAAGCGTTTACGATGAACTCTTAATAGGGTACTGCATGAAATCTGGATTGATGTTGTGGTTTCTAATGAAAATAGATGTGAATATACCGAAGCCATAATAAACTTGAAAACACCGGTTTTTTATTATAGTATCCATGTCATAGTTCAATCTTCAAAATTAGCAGTATTTTAATTCCACCTTCCATCTTTAGGTATCTGACGTTCATGCTAACGGCGCTAAATTGTCCTGGAACCCGCCAGCCGACGACGGCGGTCAACCCATAGAGAAGTACGTTGTAGAACGTATGGACGAGGCTACGGGCAGATGGGTGAACGCGGGTGAAACCGACGGACCGCAGACTAGCTTGGCCGTGGATGGATTGACACCTGGACACAAGTACAAGTTCAGAGTTCGGGCTGTTAACAGGTTTGTGTACTTATATTATTATGCTTTATTTGATAGACCAAATTACATTTAGTTAAGGTTGCAATGTAAATCAACGAAATTTTGGCGACTTTTTGATCAAATTTCTAATGGTAGGAACTCAATTTCTTCGATTAGTTATCAATTGATTTTAATTATATTTTTATAAGCATGATATGAGCCAGTCATTTTATGATCTGATGAGTATCTCTAATGGAAATGACCCACCCACCTTAAATTTGCTATTGAAAATACCGCGCCATGTAAAATCGCCAATTTCCTACTATGTGTCCGAAACTGTCACCGACATGTGACTTCAATTTGTCTCAATACTATCTTCAAATCAAATCATATTTCCAATATAGGCAAGGCAAATCCGAGCCCCTGACAACACCCCACGCGACCGAAGCCAAGAATCCATTCGACGTAGCTGGCAAGCCTGGCACGCCGAAGATACGCGACTTCGACCGAGACTTCGTCGAACTTGAATGGACCAGACCGGAGAAGGATGGTGGAGCTCCCATCACTGGATACGTTATTGAGAAGAAGGACAGATTTTCGCCAGATTGGGAGGAATGTGCTCAGGTTGGTTCTTTTATGTATTTTATTTTATGTGCGTTTCATACATATGTCCTATATTATAGAACGTTCTTAGCACGGAACGAACCCGAAAGCCGTAGCAGAATGATTGGTTAACTGGGCATGACTTAACCGATCAAATGGTCTTATTCTACCGAACGAATTGTTTGTTACTCAAGGAACAAACTGTGCTATTTTTAGCATGTATCTATTCTACTTCTTATAAAAAACGTTGCTTTCGCTTGTATCTATTCTACTTCTTATAAAAAACGTTGCTTTCGCTTGTTTTCACTTTCTGAATAAATGTTTCTCGTCGATTAAATAAATATGTTTCGAAGTTATATAAAGCAAAAAAAACGCTAGGAAGATACATTTTTCTCCAAAATAAAATAGAGCTAGCAATAATTTAGATTTCAATTCTAAAATTATATTTCTTTCAGATCGAGGGCGACGTAACAACCGGCAAAGTGCCCGACCTCATCGAGGGCAATACCTACGAGTTCCGCGTTCGAGCGGTCAACAAGGCCGGCAAAGGCGAACCTTCCGATGGAACAGCTCCCCACCTCGCCAGGCCGAAGAACCTGGCTCCGAAGATCGACAGGAACTTCATGTTCGACATCAAGGTCAAAGTGGGACAGAACTTCGAGTTGGACGTACCAGTTGCTGGTGAACCTACGCCTACGAAGGAATGGCTTCACGGAGATAACACAGTTCTTAACACAGATAGAGTGAAAATTGTCAACCAAGACCATGTCACCAATATTAGAGTCATCGACGCGAAACGCTCTGATACAGGCACTTACACGCTCAAAGCAAAGAATATCAACGGCACTGATACGGCCACAGTCAAGATAACCGTCATGGATGTGCCATTACCGCCAGAAGGCCCTCTCCGAGCTGATGATATCACAAAATCGGGCTGCACGCTTCGTTGGAGGCCACCTAAAGACGACGGTGGAGCTGAAATCACGCACTACGTCGTTGAGAAAATGGATCAAGAGAACCTCAGATGGATCCCAGCGGGTGAAGTCCAAGGTTGCAGCATGAGAATTGACCATCTCATTGAAGGTCACGATTACAACTTCCGCGTCCGTGCGGTCAATAAGCAAGGAGAGTCTCAGCCTCTTACTGGACACGAGCCGATCACTGCTAAGGATCCTTACGGAACCCCGGACAAACCCGGCACTCCAGTTGTTAAAGACTGGGACAAGGATCATATGGACATCGAATGGGTGCCGCCGAAGAAGGATGGCGGATCGCCTATTACTGGATATGTCATCGAGGCTAAGAAGAAGTACGGACCATGGGAGGTCGCCGCTACCGTACCCGGAAACAAGACCACAGCAACCATTCCGGGACTTACAGAAGGAGAGGAATACGAATTCCGCGTCATTGCTGTTAACAAGGCTGGTAATGGGGAACCTTCCGACGCGTCCACACCTCAAGTCGCTAAAGCACGCTTCTGTGCGCCAACATTCGATAAGATGCTTCTCGCCGACAAGACCGTCAAGGCGGGACAGAGGATCCAATACGAGATTCCGATGGAAGCGTCGCCGAAACCCACAGTCGAGTGGCAGATCAACGGCAAGGAGGTCAAACCCTCCGACAGGATCGACATCCAGATACTACACAATAGGGTCATTTTAGACATTCCATTCTCCGTCCGTTCCGACGGAGGCGTTTACAAGTTAACCCTGAAGAACGATCTCGGAATCTGCTCCGCCTCGGCCCAAGTGACCGTGTTGGACAAACCATCGAGACCCGAGAAGCCGCTTCTGGTATCCGATGTTACTAAAGATTCGTGCTCGCTTTCCTGGAAAGTACCCTTGGACGATGGTGGATCTCCGATCCTACACTACGTCATCGAGAAGATGGATCTAACGCGTGGAACTTGGTCCGATGCCGGTATGAGCACATACTTGTCTCACCAAGTGTCGCGCCTCATTCACATGAAAGAGTATCTATTCAGAGTCAGCGCGGTCAACGCGATCGGACAGTCCGAGCCCTTGGAATTGGGTAAGGCTATTGTTGCCAAGAACGAATTTGACGAGCCGTCCGCTCCCGGCAAACCTCAAGCCACCGACTGGAGCAAGGACCACGTGGACCTCGAATGGACCGCACCCAAGTCAGACGGAGGAGCTCCCATCACCGGCTACATCATCCAGAAGAAGGAGAAGGGAAGCCCGTACTGGGTGAACGCGGTTCACGTGCCACCGAGCAAGACGAAGGCGACTGTACCCGACCTCACCGAGGGACAAGATTACGAGTTCCGCGTGATCGCGGTCAACCAAGCCGGTCAGTCGGAGCCCAGCGAGCCGTCCGACGTCATCACGGCCAAGGACAGGTTCGTCGCGCCGAAGATCCTCACTCCGCTCAAGGAGATCCGCATCAAGGCCGGCCTTATCTACCACATGGATGTAGACTTCATCGGCGAGCCAACTCCCGAGGTGACGTGGACCTGCGACGGCAAGCCCGTCGCCACCAACGAGAGGACGACGGTCACCTCCGTCGGACACCACACTATTATTCACACGGTCAACTGCAAGCGGTCGGACGCCGGGAAATACCATCTCAAATTAAAGAACGACTCTGGCACCGACGAGGGCAGTTTCGAAGTCATAGTACTGGACGTGCCGGCGCCACCGGAACCGCCGTTCGTGTACGAAGAAATCACGGCACAATCGGTCACTCTGTCGTGGAAGCCGCCCAAGGACAATGGCGGTAGCGAACTGACTGCCTACGTGATCGAGAAGCGCGACCTGACTCACGGCGGAGGCTGGGTCCCGGCTGTAACCTACATCAACCCGAAACTGAACCACGCGACCGTGCCGCGTCTCGCTGAGGGCACCAAGTATGAGTTCAGGGTGTTCGCCGAGAACTTACAGGGTCGCTCTGAGCCACTCGTCACCGACAAGGCGATCGTCGCTAAGAACCAGTACACGGTCCCCGGAAAGCCGGGCAAGCCTGACCTCGTGTCGGCCGATAAGGACCACATTAAAATCAGGTGGTCGCAGCCTATCTCAAACGGTGGCTCCAACATCATCGGATACGATGTTGAGAGGAGGGACAAAGCCACCGGCCGGTGGATAAAGCTAAACAAGGACCCTGTCCGGAACAGCGAGTACGAGGACGACCGGGTACAGGAAGGTCACCAGTACGAATACCGGGTGTCGGCGGTGAACGCGGCCGGCCCCGGACAGCCTTCCGATCCTTCCAACATGTTCGTAGCCAAGCCGATGAAGGAGAAGCCGAAACTCCACCTCGACCATCTCATCGGAAAGAAGATCAAGGTCCGCGCGGGCGAGCCCATCAATGTCAACATTCCGATCTCAGGCGCTCCCACGCCGACCATCTCCTGGAGCAAGGGATCCGTGCCGCTCGTGCCCTCGTACAGACTCACCGCCGAAACCAAGAACGATGAGCACAAGCTATCCATCGAGAAGTCTACTCGGGACGACGCCGGCAAGTACACAATCACTGCGTCGAACGAACACGGAAAGGACTCGGCCGACATCGAGGTCATCGTCGTTGACAAGCCGGGAGTTCCGAAAGGCCCGCTTTCGGCCATCCCGGTCACGCACGACTCAGTCAGTCTCACGTGGCACCCGCCCACGGACGACGGCGGTAGCGAAATCACCGGCTACGTCGTTGAAGTCGCTGAATTCGGAGTCAACGACTGGCGCACGGTCGCCGGTTTCTGCCCGAAATGCTCGTTTACGGTCAAGAACCTTACCGAAGGCAAGAAGTACGTGTTCAGGGTACGCGCTGAGAATCTCTACGGAGTGTCCGATCCATTGGAAAGCAAGCCCACGTTGGCGAAGAGTCCGTTCGATGCGCCCGACGCGCCTGAGACGCCTAAGATCACCGGTTACAGCGGCAACAGCTGCTCGCTCGAGTGGCAGCCGCCCGCTAACTCTGGCGGCAAGCCCGTCACCGGGTACAACGTCGAGAAGAGAGAGCGCGGCGGAGAATGGGTCAAGGTCAACAACTACCCGACACCCAACCTCTGCTACACGGTCCCGGACCTACGCGAAGGAAACAAATACGAGTTCCGCGTCATCGCAGTCAACGAGGCCGGCCCGGGCAAGCCGAGCAAGCCCACAGAGCCGATCACTGCTGAGACTCAACGACTCAAGCCGAGCGCGCCCGAGGCACCCAAACCGGACCGCGTTTCGAAGGATGCCGTCACGCTATCCTGGCGCCCGCCGAAGAGCGACGGTGGAGCGAAGATCAAGGGCTACATCGTCCAACAGAAGGGCAAAGGCGACAAGGACTGGAAGGACGTCAACGACAAGCCGGTGCCGAACCTCATCTACACCGTGCCGAACCTCAAGGAGGGAGACGAGTACCAGTTCCGGGTCATCGCGGTCAACGACGTTGGCCGCTCGGACCCGAGCAAGCCGACTGCCGATATTACTATTGCCGAACAGCCGAACAAACCTTGCATGGACCTGGGCGGAGTCAGGGATATCACGGTGCGTGCCGGAGAAGACTTCTCCATCCACGTGCCGTACACTGGTTTCCCGCAGCCGACGGCGCAATGGTTCGCGGACGACAACCTGCTCGACGTCGAAGGAGATTCGAGAATATTCCAGAAGATCACGCCGGACAGCGCGTCCCTCGTGGTCAAAAACGCGAAGAGGTCGGACGGCGGCCAGTACCGCCTACAGCTCCGCAATCCTTCCGGCTACGACACCGCGACCATCAACGTGCGCGTACTGGACAGGCCGGGCAAACCCGAGAACCTCCGCGCAGATGAATTCGAGGGTGAAGCTCTCACGTTGTACTGGAACCCGCCGAAGGACAACGGTGGCGGCGAAATCACCAACTACGTTATCGAGAAGCGCGAAGCCCGCACGCCGAACTGGACCAAGGTATCCGGTTACGTCACTACTCCGTTCCTGCGCGTGAAGAACTTGGGCGTAGGGAAGAGCTACGACTTTAGGGTGATGGCCGAGAACCAGTACGGTCAATCGGATCCGGCGCAGACGACGGAGCCTATTCGCGCGAGACATCCGTTCGACCCGCCGGGAGCGCCAGGCGCGCCTCGGTCCGTCGAGACGAGCGAAACGTCTATTACCTTGACTTGGTCGAAGCCGCGTCACGACGGCGGCTCGCCTATTACGGGCTACATTCTTGAGAAACGTTTGATCACTGAGGACAAGTGGACAAAGGCTTCGCACGCACACATTCCTGATACTACCTACAAGGTGATGGGTTTGATCGAGAACCACGAGTATGAGTTCCGCGTGTCTGCGGTGAACGCGGCCGGACAAGGGCCGTGGTCGCAGAGCTCGGACGCTATCAGAGCGTGCGCTCCGCCCAACTCACCGAAGATCACGAGCGACCTCAGCCTGCGTGACATCACCGTCATCGCCGGTGAAGAGATCAAGATCACTGTGCCGTTTACTGGCAACCCTAGGCCTAAGGTGAGTCTTGATTCTGTATTGTTTTTGAAGAAGTAAATTGCTGTGGTTTTTATTAGAGAATGAATGCCTCCATTTCGACAATATGAAAGTCTAATTTTATGAGAACTCCTTATTTTCTTAAGATTTAAAATATAGCTCTGATTATGTCAAGCAGGGGATCGAGACGAAATACATTTTTTTTAAAGAAATCAATCTTTGATATATTTCATATGATTGTCTTTTCTTTTTGATTTATTAATCTAGATGCAGAGACACTTTTTCTTCAAACATAGCCCCAGAACCAACCACTAATCCACAATCGTCACTTTCCCAGGTATCGTGGATAGTAAACAACGACGATGTTTACCCGGACAGTCGCATCCGTTTCGTCACATCTGACGTGGACACAGTGTTCATCAACTCGAAGTCAAAGCGCTCTGACACCGGATCTTATACTATTCAGCTGGTGAACAATGAAGGCAGTGATAGTGCTACTTGCAGAGTAAGCTTTATTTATTTAAACATAACCTTTTAAAATAAGTATTTAGTCATTTTTTTTCTTAACCTGTTGTGTCGCTATATTTCTGTTGATCAGGATCAGTTTTCAACAATAAGGCCCCATCTAGGACTGGATTTTAAAGAATTTCTATATTTTCTACAGGTTCTGGTAGTGGACAAACCGTCCCCACCAGTGGGTCCATTGGAAGCATACGACATCACGCCTGACACTTGCACGTTGTCATGGAAACCACCGCTAGACGACGGAGGTTCACCTATCACCAACTATGTTGTTGAGAAGATGGATAACAATGGAGTAAGTTGATTTTCTCATAGTTTGTTGCAATTAGACAAGAATTTGACTAAACCATTTGATGGTAAGTGACGATAAGGTTGAGGACACAGCATACTTATTCAAAAGATACCTGGTTAGTGGAAAACCACTAGAGGCGCTGTACTGTTTTTCATACAAAATTTGTTCGATATACGATATCGAGTTTGGTATGAAAACTCGTACTAAGGGTACTGTAACATCCATCAATATATTAACAGTCATTCAACATGAAAATCGGATTTTTCTGCTGATAGGCTTGAGCTTATACTGTACCATCTATTTTAAAGTTATTTCACTCCACATTATTTTTCGTTTCATACAAAGAAAAAATTGACAAAAATATTAATAAATTGCCAAGAGACGCAATTGTATTATCGTCGAAATTTCAATCATTATTATATGCGAAATTCATACTATTATTGCATAATTTATCAATGCAAATATTTATTTGTTTGTTTGGGACTTCACGGTCAAAAGGCTGGACCGATTTAGCTGAAATTTTGCACAGGTTTGCTAGCCAGTATTATGGATTAGGTGATGTATAAACAATCATAGCTTACTATCTTTGTACACTAGTTTAGCATACCTAAATAAAACATGAAAGGTATGTGAATGAAGAGTAAGTGAAATCACTCCAAAAAGCTCACAAGTCACACATTGAATATTATTCACCAAACTCAATGCACCATAATTAATCCTTCTTTAATTTTCAGATCTGGGTGAAGATATCCTCGTTCGTCCGCAACTGCCATTACAACGTGATGGGTCTAGAACCCAACCACAAATACACATTCCGAGTTCGCGCCGAAAACCAATACGGAGTCTCTGATCCGTTGGCTATGGACGACTCCATTACTGCCAAAGTAAGACCTCTAGTAGATTAGTAGACCTCTAGTTGACCGGAACTACTCCGGACTACTCTGCTCAGCTTTCTTACCCTTGTCTTTTTTTATGATATACGGTAACAGGACAAGCACGACGCTCGCCTGATGGTAAGCGATGACGTCTACCTATAACAGATACAGCGGCATGCAAAATTCTGGCAGTCCAGAATATTGCATGTCACTGCACTGCGCCTGTTACCTTGAGACATAAAGATGTTGAGTCGTACATGCCTGTATTTTTCACTGGACACAGTACTGTATTTGTCTACTAGAAAAGAGCTGATGGTCTTCGAACGGCTGAACAGATTTCTTTAATCACAGCTAAGACCACTGCCGATCAAGTTTCCTATCAAACAGAAATACTATCTTAATTAAAACCGGTTCATTTGATCGTGAGCTACTATGCCACAGATACACAAAATCAAACTTACAACACCCTTATTTTTGCATCAGGGTAAAAAGCTTGCATTTTATCTCGATGTTTCTATCAAGTTATATTATTGAGTATTATTGATTGTATGTAGTAATAACTTGGGTGGGTGAATTGGGAAGTATTAGGCCCATCCAAAGTAGTTACGATAAATAATGAGAAAAAAAGGTGCATTGATTGGTTGTCACGAGAAAACTGATCTGAAAGTAAATTTGCCACAGGTGGTAGGAGACAGGTAAAGTCAGGCGGAACACATGATATACATGTGTTCCGCCTGACTTTCTACCAAAAAGTAGCTTGCACCATCAAGTAGAAAATCTGCCGCCATAACCTACGGTGTTCCGGCAGCACACAGCCCTTTACAGTCAGATTATTCTAGGCCTAACGGTTCAAAGTTCACAAGGCGAGATTAGTGGTCAAACGCTAGCCTATAAGATATATAAAAAAAGAATACTAGTTAGCGTGTTGTATATATATTTTTTTAGTTAATACTTACTAACGATTTACTTTCTCCCCCAGTTCCCATTCACAATCCCAGATGCGCCGGGCATGCCTCGCGTCACCGACTGGGACGGTTCCACAGCCACCGTCATTTGGGACAGGCCAAGGTCCGACGGAGGCGCTCGTATTCAAGGATACAAGATCGAGTTCAGAGACGTACAGGACGGAGTCTGGGCCGGTGCCGATTATCTTGTCAAGGACTGCAATTACCAGGTAATGTGGTGATTTGTATTGTGTTAAAAATGTCAATTTAAGGTAGTCGTAATTGGTATCGATCACTAGTAATATTTGTGGTTTTATGAATTACGATATTTTTAAAGACAATTGATTTTTTGGGTACTTTTTATTAATATATCTTATTGTCTTTACCCGTGGTAGAGTGTTTAAAAAAATCACAAATGTTTGAGCTTAGCTAAAGCGGAGGAAAGATTAGGTCAGTGAAATCGGGGTCTAACGTAACATTTGGATGATATTCATTCATCCTCGACCGCATCATCACTTAACAACAGGTGAGATAGTTGTCAAAACCTAGCCTATATGATATTAAAAATAAAAAACCGTTTAAGTCGAGTTGAACTTGCCCACCGAGGCTTCCGCTTAATTTTACGGCGGCAATAGCCCAATGGATAGGGTATCGGACTGGCGATCGAGAGGTCGTGAGTTCGATCCCCACCCCACCCATTGCACTATTGACGTGAACCCACGCTAGACACAAGCATATTTAGCTTAGTTGGAGGGGTTAACAAGAATACTAGTAATGTGTAACCCACTTTGCAAGTAACCTTTATAAAAAAAAAAATAATAAATTACTGCAGAATTTTAGTTAGCAAATTTATTGTGATCATGGTCACGGATTTCGCAAAGTTATCTAACTGATATCGTGATTTTCTAATCATCTATACTTAACTACCTAACCCATTTAGATTTACTACAAACTTTTTAATAAAATGCTGAATTTTTGTTCTGAACATTTTGAAGCTTCGTACTATTTGCCCTCTACAACCTCTTCACATAAACGTCCTTCCCCAGGCATACAACCTGGAACCAGGTCACGAGTACGAGTTCCGCGTGCGTGCAAAGAACGCGGCAGGGTTCAGTAAATACTCTGCCAGCTCGCAGAGGTTCCGAGTCCGGGCTAAACACGGCCCGCCTGGACCTCCGCAAGCGCCCAGAGTTGTACGCGTTGGAAGGAACTACGTGGACCTTTCATGGGATCCGCCTGCTACTGATGGTGGTAAGTTTCTATAAGTCACTTTTTCGATACGTTTTTATCGATTTCATCGCGCTTGATAAGCCGTTCAAATAGCTTAATTGTAAACCTTATCGCTCTATATTGCCAGCCCAAATTTCCTCCAACACAAATAATTGAGTAAACAAGAGACAATTTTTTTTTCAGATTCAGATATATATTTGCATAACTTTTAATTTAACCGTTACCTACTCAGTATCGATACTAAAAGTGCTTGGAATCGAAAGAAAAGTACATTCCTAGGAAGTTGAACAACAAACATTGCCTGGTGTGAAATCGGAATTGGTGATAGTGATAGAGCACTCTGTAGTTTCCGCCTGGCTAGCTCTCCCTCAAGTTGAAAGCTGCCGCCTAACATTAACGTGCTCTCATAGCTGTCCTTGGGAGCCAGTACCTATTCTATTCTAGGCCTAGCATGCTACCATCCTCAACCATATTGTTGCTTACCAACAAGTGATAATGGTCAAACGCTCTTGATCTTTTCTGCTGTGCTGTGATACCGCTGTCTAACTTGGCGAGGCCGATTTGCTGCCTGTATTTGAAAGGTACTTGAATGGAGCAGCATCAATTCAAATGGTGTCTCTTTTAACATGAACCAAGAACACCAAGGGTTTGAATCAGTGAAATTTGGATGACGCGTTGATATAATTGCGATATGTGTATTGGACTACAGTCAAATGGCCTCCGCCTTTGCCCTTTTCTATTTCCACAAATACGATTTCATGTTACTCAGTGGTCAAGTAATGCGTCTAAAATTAAAAATAATAATTTGCTGAAATTTTATCGCAGTTTGCTTACACATTATTACAATTCAATCGGTTCTTTAATCTAGCATTTTTTTTCTTAGGTGCTCGTGTAACCGGCTACGTAATTGAACGTCGCGACGTCGGCGGCTCCGTATGGTTGAAGTGCAACGACTACAACGTACAAGATACTACGTTCACCGCCATGAACCTCAATGAGAAGGCTGACTACGAGTTCAGGATCATCGCTATCAATGCTGCCGGTAGGTTTTGTTACAAACTAGCTGAATCAACAGACGTTGTCATGTCTACTTAATAAATATAATAAAATAAGCACAGTTTCTTTTTCTAATTTTGTTGACAACAGTAACCTTGTTTCTTTCAAAATATTTCAAAGCTTGATTTTCAGTGCAATATTAAATGCTTTAACGTTTATTTTTCAACCGATTTCCAAAGAGAGGAGGTCCTCAATTCGTCTGTATGTTTAGTTTGTATTTTTATTACGCGATCACTCCGCCTGTTGTGAACCGATTTCGATGATTATTTTTGTCGTAGGTAGGGTTTATCTTCGAGGTGGTCCCATTTAAATGCTATCAAGATCTGATAAGTATCTCAAGAGACACGACGGTAAACGTCTCAAGCTTGCTGAATTAAACTGACTCGCGCAGCATGGAAGTCTTTTTCTTTATTATTGTTACTCATTTTATTCAAGATACAGTTAAATTAAATCATCTTATTTTAAAATACGCATTGATCTCGGTTACAACCTCTATCGTCGATATGCTAGTGAATAGTTTTGTAATTTTTTTGTAGTGGTTGGGTAGGACTTCTGCTAGTCCGCCTGGGGACAACCACCACTTTGCCAATTAATTTTCAGCCGTGAAATAGGAATGTTTTTCGGTTGAAATGGCAAGGTGTCCAGTGAAATTACAGGGCATGTGAGACTCAACAGCTTTATGTCTCAACTAGTCTCAAGGTAACACGCGCAGTGCAGTGACATGCAAAATTCTGGCAGTTAAGAATTTTGCATGCCGCTGCATCTGTAATAGGTAGACGTCGTCGCTTACTATCAAGCATGCGTCGTGCTTGTTCATATTCACTTCGATAACATACTCGTATCATAACGTTCCAGTAAACTCCAATGTATTCCTAAATCTTCTTTTCCCAGGCAAATCCGACCCATCAACCTGCACAACGCCAGTCCGCACTGGCGAAGACATTGGAGGCACGAAGCCGGAATGGCTGAAGAAACTACCTCCGCACATGGCAGCACCGCTGGGCAGACCGTTCACTCTGGAGTGTGTCGCTACTGGCAACCCAGTACCTACTGGCAGATGGTTGAGAAACGGCAGGGATATTGTACTTGGTACTAGGTAAGGATATTAATAAATTTGTTTAAAGGATCTCTAATGAGAGTTAAGCGCTATCCACACATTTCCGGGTACCCGGCCCTCCGGTGTACCGTCAGGAGCGATGAAAAAATCGGTTACGTACAATTTGTACGAACTTGTTCACATAGCTCCGTGTCAGGCGTATCCGGATACACGAACGATACTAACACTGAAACGACCAACTCAGAAAACAGATAGCCCTGACCCGGAAATGTGTGGATATCCACATATAAGCATATAAGCTTTTTTTAAGAAGATATCTACATGGAAATAGTTCTGAAGGTATGCACTAAGCGCAATTGTTACAGCTAAGTTTTATAGTTTTATCATATTGTTACGTGCTGGGTATATAAAAATTCCAATTCGATTAGATATACGTTTATTTCCTCAAAACACTGGGTTAGCAACGAATACTTTGTGAAACAAAGTTCCAGAATAGTCGTTCTAATCGTCGTGTACAATGATCAGTTAATCCTTAACACACACTTAAGATCGTTGGTAGTTCACAACTTATTCACTGTTCGCTTTTAGAAGTTAACTATGTCGCGTAACTAGCGTATCTCTAAAGCGTGTATAATAGTAATACGTTCAATAACTACATTCAAAATCTGACCTTAACCACTTTGGTCTCTAAGTACTTGGGTATAAGGTTTAAATTTAATTACAAACTACATATGTTTATACGTGTCAAGTTGTCATTTATAAGACCCTACGCGTCGCGAGTACCTACGAACTGGAATGTTCTGAATAGTGCTATCTCGCTCTATTTCTAGAATTTGCCCGATTGTAACAATATCATCCTATTTTCAAAAGTCTAATCCTCCCGCCTTCTTCTAACAGGTTCATATCGGAATCTCGCGAGGGTACCCTCAGACTAAACATCCTGGAAGCCACCGACGCTGATGAAGGTGACTACACGTGCGAAGCTGTCAACAGCATCGGATACGTCTACTGCACTGGACATCTTAAGATTGGAAGTGAGTATTTGTTAAAAACAAAAAGAACCGACTCCAAATGCCGCGCTATTAATTTTCAGTACCAAGTTTGTGGTGTTTATTTCCATATCTCTGGAGATACTTATCAGATCTCGATGAAATTACAATGGTAATTTGGCCACCCTTGGGATATCTCATCTCCCACAAAAAAGAATCATCAAAATCGTTTCATAAACGACATAGTTATAGAGGTCGAATTCAGAAACCTCCTTTTTTAAGTCGGTTAAAAAGAGCTGGATAATACTGGTTTAGGACCTGTCTTCAGAACTGGCGAAATCTGAATATTCCGATTTTCGGAACTCGGTGATTATTATTACAGATATGGCTACTGTGTGGCAAGTGACCATGTGCTTAAAGATGTAGTATGCTAAAGATACTTGACACCCACTTGTCTTGAAAACATTCATATTAGGCCTTCGCCCACGGGGCTACAAATAAGTGACCGTATACAAGGTATATTACTACCCCCTAAACAAATTCGCTAATTTTCGCGCATAACGTCGACAGTGAGGCCTAAAGCTAGGCTGACACTGATCTTTCACAGGGCTAACTCAAAACAATTTACCAGCAACATTTATATTCCTCTGTGGTTTAATGATCTTCTGCGATGAAAATCAACGGACTTGTTAAGATTAGTGGAATATCCTCCTAATACTCTTTAAGCATTATCAAGGAATCACTTGTTGGCGAGCAGGAGATGTATTTGATTCACAATCAACCTAAACCATTTCTATCTCTTCCAGACCCACCGCGCATCACTCGTATGCCAGGCGATTTGCACCTTCCAGAGCATGACAACACAAAGATCAAAATCCTATACACAGGAGACCAGCCCGCCGACGTCACTCTCACCAAGGACGGCAAGACTGTCAAAGATGACTCTGCGCATCTTAAATACACCGTGTTCGATGACTACATACTTATATTCATTAAGGATATTTCTAAGGATGATATGGGTAAGTTCTCAATCATCGTGTCAAGCGATTTTCAACTTTGATAGCTCCGTTACAAAGATCAGCGTGCGACTGCTATTTTCTAGTACAGGAGCTAAGCGATTTCAGACAGATCAAAATGATCTTTTCTGTCTTTGTCAAAACTAGAATATTTTTAATTGGAATCATTTTCTTGTCTATTTGTTTTTAGTAAAAAAAACATTTATGTCGTTTACTTTTAAACACACATATCATTGCTTGAAACTTTATTTTGAGACGTATAATGCATGCAGTTGCCAAAAATGCAATGAGTGACAGAAACAATAAGTTTCATAGAGACACCACCCCATCTATTGGCATCTAAAGTAACTAAGATGGTTTTTATATCAGTTTCTTTAATTCCAGGCACTTACAAGTTAACCATCAAGAACAGTTCAGGCGAGACGTCAGACACGTTCTCGGTGACCGTCACCGGGCTGCCTGGACCTCCTCAAGGACCTCTGGAGAGCAGTGACGTGTCTCGTCACTCTTGCACCCTCGCATGGAAACCTCCCACCTACGACGGTGGAATGCCCGTTACACATTACGTCATCGAGAGGATCGATATCTCTGGTAATAATTTATGTACCTACGTTTTTTTTTAATTTTATCTATATTTTTTGGTAATGCTATTTTTCGTCTACCAACACAATAAGTTACGATACTGAAGTTAAGCTACTGATACAAGTTCATATGAGCCATAGGAGAGGCCTATGTCCAGCAGTGGACAGTAATTGGCTAAATTAAACGACGGGATAGCTATGATCAATTTGGGGCGTGAAAAGGGAGCTGTGAGCTAATCATGGTGTACGATGATAAATGTGCGCGGTTATAAAACATCTGGACAGTGGTTAATTTATACAGTTTCTCGGTATATGTATCGCTTTCTCTAATATTACGTATTGGTAACGAACGATCATAACTTGGAAAGGTCGAAAGAGCAACTCTAAATCATATCTTATAAATACTTCAATAAAATTTAAAAAATCCTGAAATAATTATAAATCTTTGCTCCAAAAATATATCTAGCCTCCTCGAAAAACTCTCACAAGTTAGAGTAAAATAAACCTTATTTCCAGGCACCGTATGGATCACAATCGCGTCCTCGGTACGTGACACCAAGTTCACAGTGCAAGGACTTACAGAGGGACAAGAATACAACTTTAGGATACACGCCGCTAATGAAAATGGAATCGGACCTGCGCTTGAAGGAGTTAATCCGATCAAGGTAAGATATAACAACAAAACAAATGTTTATATTTTGATTTTGGGCAGACAAGCATTTTACTACTAAACCTTGTCTATTATAAGATCATATAGTTAACAGATCACGTCCATGAAGATAGGTATTTATTTTTTCGGTAAAATCTTCTACATTAATGTTGTACTTCATAGACGGGTTCCGCCCCTTTAGTAAAGTACCAAGCATAAAGAACACCACAGACTATCGATAATCGGTTTGAAATAAAATCGAACAGTATATACACAGTAAGTACTTAATCGATTATTAAACATTATTATACATCACGCCATGCAACTATCGATTCTAAGTTCCATGAAAATAATCGATAATCGAATAAATGCATTAACGATTATATACTACCTCATCCATACAGTGCGCTGTCAAAAATATCCTCCTATATTAGACACAGCATAGGTATCTCACCTTATGTTGAGTGACGATGCGGTCCAAGGTGAAATCGTGCTTGTTTGGAAATAAAAGACGGCAAACCACATAGCCCTACTGTCTTAGCCCGTCCTCCGACTTTCTGGCACCGAATATCATATTGGTGCCCAGCCAATGGATTGAAGACATGTCTTTGTGCAGTAGATCGTTAGAGCACGCTTGAAGGTTACCACCAGTAGCCCACTGTTTAGAACAACAAATATATCAGGTGTACAATTAAGGTATATGGTCCTACGAACATTCAAAAATGTAACATCCCTCCCAGAGGTGATAACGATCCCCAAATCCCCAAAAGAAGTTGCCCCAAAATAGCCCAATGGCTAGGGCGTCGGGCTGGCGACTGAGAGATTGTAAATTCGATCCCCATCCATTGTAATATTGACGTGAAGCCACTCCAGACAGAATCCCACATAGCTCGTAAGCTTTTAAAAATAAAATTATCTCAGAACCACTCAGAGAACCGCTTCAATAGCTAAATTTCAGAAGATAATGTGGCTAAAAAGTACAATGTTTTTTTAGGCCAAGGCACCATTCGACCCGCCATCTGCTCCTGGAATTCCGAAGATCCTGGAAGTCGGAGGTGACTTCGTGCACCTCGAATGGGACAAACCTGAGAGCGATGGAGGCTCCAGGGTCCAGGGTAAGAGTAAAACTAGTTATTTTAGTAAAACTAGTCTACCTCTAGTTCCATTGATACATAGCACATTTTTTTCTATTCATCATCATCATCATCGGTCTATTTCGGTCATTTCGGTCTCTCCAGCGTAGTAGATCATTTAAGATCTTGTACTTGGATCCTAAAAATTACATCAACATTTTGACTTTGAACTGGTTACGGACCTCAATAATAACATAACATACCTACTTTATGATTAGTAGTTTACAAGCGGCAATAGCCCAGTGGCTAATCGAGGGATCGGGAGTTCGACCCCACACATTGCACTATTGATGTGAAGTTGTGAACCCACTCTAGACATAAGCATATGTATCTTAGTTGGATGGGGCTAACAGGACTACTAGTAATGTGCAACCGACAGTGCTAGTAACCTTTGATAAAAAACTATGCACAATCATCTGATTGAATATTTATAACGAAATTATATATTAGAATAACAACACAATAAAGAGCTGACGATTTCACTATGGCAAACCTTTTAAAGTTTACCATACACTTGCTAACCATGACCATCATTCCAGGCTACTGGGTAGACAAGCGCGAGGTTGGAGCCAGCACATGGCAGCGAGTGAACATCGCTCTCTGCCTGCCGAATCAGCTGAACTGCTCCAACTTGGTAGAAGGAAGACAGTACGAGTTCCGCGTGACAGCTGTCAATGAAGCCGGCCTGTCACCGGCCTCTACTGCCAGCCAGCAAGTCAAAGTACAAGATCCTAAGGGTAAGCATCTCAACATTATCATACATACATAAAATCACGCCTTTTTCCTGACATTGAACTTTTTTTTCTCAACATTAAACCTTATAAAAAAACACCACATACATATTATAAAACAAAGTCTCACGCCGCGTCTGATAAAGTTGCAAATAAACACATGCTAATATATTACTTTTCCCGTAGCCGCCACACCGCCAGAGATCGTGAAACCTCTGAAGAACGCTAACTGCATCCAGTACCACAACGCTAAGTTCTCGTGCACCATCACTGGCTCACCGAAGCCTGTCATCACGTGGTACAAGGGTTAGTATTTATTGATCACACAGTTGTCATTAATTTACACTCATCTTTAGGTCTCTCCTCTGAGAATAACTTGTCTCAAACAACTCTCTTCAAACTCAACCTCTAATTGTATCAGAGTAACGGGCGCTGTGCTTACGCACAACATAATGATCAGTTTATAATACTTATTTAGCATTTTATAGTATGTATTGTGAATTTCAATAATGTTTAGATTGGTATACGATAAAATTTAAAAAAAGTCACAAATATTGTAATATACATTCACCTAATTATTTACCTTTGTCATAAATAATTACGAATTAGCTCAAGATTTATCATAGGGAAACTTCGCTACGTGTATTGCCTTCTGCAAGTGTGAGTACGCGGTCACAAGAGCGCGATTTTCTTAGGCGCAAACTCTTCCTGCCAACACCCTTCATTCCCAAGAAAGGGCGCGCACGAACTTGTTGGACTATAGTTAAAACAAACATGTGAACAATATTTATCCTCAGGCGCTCGTGAGATAACCAACGGCCCGCGCTACCGCATCTGGAGCGAGGGTGACACGCACTACCTGACGGTGTCGGACGTGTTCGGAGAAGACGCCGATGAATACGTGTGCAGGGCTGTCAACAAGGCTGGAGTCAAGAGCACCAGGGCTGAGCTGCTGATTATGAGTAAGTTTTATTTTAGGCACGACATTTTTTTATTATAAAAATTCAAGGTCTTTTTAAACTTACCTATTGACTTCAAAAAATAGGGTGCGTAGAAAGCTACGCGTTGGAAGTAACACTTCCAAGTTCATATCTGACTTTAGTTTAATCCACATAGCAACTATCCCAACTCGTCTTCCAAACTGGTTTTTGTTCATACTCATTCTTTGAGACAACTTCTTGGAGTTATAAATAATAGCAACATAATGTTAGCATAAAGTTACTCTCTTATTTTTCGTTCAAATATTAGTATATTTTGCTCTCACATTATCGTAAAGATTGCTACAGGGGTATGAGCTGGCCGATCTAAATAATTTCCTTGTTATATCGACAATTCATCGCCAGTATTTATTACTGCATTCAACTAGATAACACTTCTTAGCCGACATTTCAAAAGACCAACGACTTCCATAACTATGCTCATGATTCCTGAAAATCGGCATACAGGTTTTTAAGTTCTATCTATGATTAAGGAAATCTAGACATTTGTGCTGAGACTGGCCTCTTTCAGCACCACAAATTGTATATTTTTACAACTTTATAAGCTTATGTTGTTGTTTTATATTTTTTGTAATTTCAGTAAGGTTTATATAATATTGTTATTTCTAACTAAACCTAAACTAACTTAACTTTACTCCACAGCCGCACCAAAACTGAACGTACCACCACGTTTCCGCGTCACTGCTTACTTCGACAAGGGCGAGAATGTGGTCATCAAGATTCCATTCACTGGTCACCCCGTGCCGAAGATCACGTGGGTGCGAGAGGGAGAAACCATCGAATCTGGATCGCATTACCATGTTGAGAGGAAGGGTAAGCGAATAACGAGCTTGTTACGTTAGGTTAAGGTTTTATTTAGTTATTGCATATTTTTTGAGTTAACCTTCTTTTTAATTGATTTTATAGATGTGGAAAGAGCTTTCTCCTGGCTATTTTCTGTGTAGAATTGATACCTATTTGATTTATAAGCTGTTGGTTCGTTGTTGTAAAAATAACTATTAATTCGACATTTTCAACCAATCGCTTGAAAGTTTTAAAGCTCACAATCCTGTGATTGGCTGAAACTAAAAAGGTCGCGATGTATTTATAGTCGATTTGTTTTGCATAATAAGCACTAAGCAAGCTTTAATCATGAAGAGTCTATGAGTAATCCATCGATATTGTTCTAAAAATATGAAACCTTTTACCTGTTACAACCAATCACAAACCTTAATTCTTCACAATAAAGTATCTTATACCCTGCATTTCTTACAGAACGTCACGCAATCTTGACAATCCGCGACGCCAGCAAACTCGACTCTGGACCATACAGGATCACCGCTGAAAACGAACTGGGACAGGACAACGCTGTCATCAACATTGAGATAAGCGGTAATGTAATTCAACAAACTCGCAACTTAAGTGGCAGTGGGCTGGTCATATCTAGCGGGAATACTGCATTGCTACAAATATAAACTTTTCGTAGTGCTTTTCAAAGTATCACCTAATAGTTTATCCTTACTTTTCGTATATTATATCTTCGTCAAATGATTCCAATAGCCTATATTCCTGTAGCCCGTTTTAAAGACTGATGGGACTGTGTAGATTAAATCGAATACAATAGTCTATAATACCACAGAGTTAAGCCTAGCCGTGTTCACCATCTTCGACCACATCATCACTTAGTACCACCTCCATTCTCTAGGCAAGATAGTGGTTAAACGTTAGCCAAAAAAATACGTATCAACTTACGCTTTGATACTTGTATGTACATGACAATTTTGAGTAAATAAATTCCAAATAAAGCGTGATGCAGTTCGTACAATTATTTATTTATATCAATACTTTAAATAGTCATTACAGTTGCCCAATTCGACCATTGAAGCTTATAAACTACTCAAATGAGGTGCTTAAGAGCTATATACATATTGAAATAGACAAAGTTATTATAGTTTATGCAAGGAGGATGCATACGTCTCCACATACGATATTGCCACTCTGCGAAATTCGTGTTCTCTTCAGGAAAATATGTCTAGATCCTGGTATTTGTGTACCACGGCGTTTATTATAGAAAATTACTTCAACTATCCTAACCCACCCTTATTTTCCAGACCGTCCGGACCCGCCCAGATTCCCAGCGGTGGACAACATCGGCGTGGACTCGCTGGCTCTCAGCTGGAAGGCTCCAGTCTGGGACGGAGGGTCAGACATCACCAACTATCTGGTCGAGAAACGAGAACATCCTATGACCAGCTGGATCAGAGTTGGTAACACGAGGTAAGTTTCTTTTGAAGTAGTTACTTTAATATGATAAGAAAGTGGTGCTGAGTCTGATGTTAACCCTTACTAATTTAATCTATTCTAGTCATATACGTAACTAGCAGCCCGCCCCGGCTTCGCACGGGTAGAACAAATATGCCTATAAAATTTGCATCAGTTTGTTGCATCGAATATAAAATATGGACATATTTAACAATCATCGTCATATTTCAACCAATTTACCTTAACGAATTATGCACCTAAACCTTCCTCATAAACACTCTGGCTATTGGTGAAAACCGCATGATAATCCGTTCAGAAGCTATTGCGATTATTGCGAACAGACAGACAGACGCAGTGATGGACTTTGTTTTATAATACTTACGTAGTGATATTGGACGGCCCTTAGGCGTAAAGGATAGTTACCCTGATTCTGACCCGACGGTCGTTGGTTCTAATCCTAGCTATATACATACCAATGAAAGTTTTATGTGCATTCATGAATAATGAGTTTTCGTACAGTGGTAGTGGGATCATTAAATCTACCAAAAAGTAGCTTACCACCAAGGAGAAAATCTGCCGCCTTAACCTTACGGCGTTCCCCGACGCAAAAAGTAGAGGTAATATACGCTTAACGTGTGTATCTGTGTGTCTGTCTGTAGAATCTTAGCACCTAACCGGATGAACCGACATGAAACATTGACCTGATGCTGGGACATCTCCTGGACTCTACAGAATACTCAAATCCTCACCAACTTACAGCTCAGATTTTAAATGTCGTGTTTAGAGTCATTGGAATGCTTTTAATGAAAAGATTAGGTATACATAGATCAGTCGGGGTGGTTTAAAATATTATATTATTATATATATAGATGAATATTATTTTATACAATAGATCATATGATTATACTATATTGACTTCAAATTGATTGTGATCGATGGGGATCTACAGCATAGCTAAGCTTATAATAATATTTTCGTAGTAACTATGACCTAATCTGTGATTTCAATGCAAATATTTTATTAATTTTGTGATGCGTGTATGTGAAATTCGTGATATCTTCTAGAGTTTTCATTTGAATTATGTACTGTAAGGGACAATTTAAATCTATAATATGTGGCCAAGCTAATTAACGTAATTATTTTAATAAGGATTAATATACTTGAAAATAGCCTTGGAAGTTATGTAACATTTTTTAACAAAAATTTTAAGATTAAAATGGTTACTGTGAGTCAACCTTAAGAGATAGACATATGCTGTCGCGGACTTTTTTGTAGGTCTTATTAAGTTGTATAACTCTTCCATAGAAAATATTCTTCTATCTATTTTCAATTGAGCAGCGTTCGTAAGAAACGTGTTTTTTCCACCGTTTTTTGCCGACTTAGGTTGCAAATTAGGTCTCCACAAATGTACCTTTGATTTAAACGGGATAATATATATCCTATTTTCATTCCGAAAGTCCATTCTATGTATTAGTGAAAGAATTTTGTAAATCGGTTCAGTAGTTTTTGAGCCAAATCATTACAAACATACAAAAATACAAATGTTCTCTCTTTATAATATTAGTATAGATATAAAAGGATGGTGCACTGCAGATGTTTTGACAAATTCAATTTAATCTATATACTTGAACAATAAGGTTGTAATTGCTTTGTAGAACAAACCGGCCCAATTAAGAGACACCAGGGTAGGATTGTGTCCTTGTCTAACAACCTGCTAGTCCTATATATGTTCTATACTATATGTATGGTCTATATATAAGTTGTAATACAAAAGAAAGGGACAAACTCCGTTCAAGGTCGGTCTCATGGGGGCCGGTTTACGCGATCAAGTTTAATATGTAGCAGGTCTGTGATTCTAATGTATCTAATCCCCCTTTTCCGCCAGGTTCACAACAATGGCAATCACAGGCCTGGTACCAGGCAAGCAGTACGAGTTCAGAGTGTACGCTGAGAACATCTACGGACGGTCAGAGCCCAGCGACACCACATCGCTCGTGCAGACCAAGGCTATCATCAAGAAGGAGTACAAGAAGAAGGAATACCCAGGTAATGTACTAGGATACTATAGACGGGAGACAGCTCCCATTCTAGGCCTAGCATTCGAACAGCCTCGACTATAACGTCACTTACCAACAAGTGAGATAGTTGACAAACTCTGGCCTGTCTAAAAAGGCCGGGCTTTGCGTCTAAAAAGAGTATAGGCATGATATTTTACATGTGATAAGACTTTTGCTTCAATTACTGTCATTGCAGCTACTTATCAGGATCCCAATTTTGTAAGCGAACCGTTGTATAGCAAACCATTCGCATTTTGCTGGCCGATTTTGACAGCGTTCGTCTGTAAGCCAATCACAACAGCGCTTTTTTGCTATGAGGACGACAAGTGTCGTTGGCCCAGCCTCTAGCATCTAGTCTGTCTGCTAGTCTCACATCGTTCCTTTAGATGATTTAGTGATCTATTGCTTCTCTATACGCAATACAAAAATGTAGAATAGTAACTGATAGTAATTCCGTTTCTCTGAAACAACTTCTATTCACGTACTTATAATTTGGCCACTAGTGACTGTTACAGCTTTACAGTTTTACCGGATGTCTCAAATATTGGTACTCAACTAACTATATTTGTACTCAAATTACTATATTTGTACTCGAATAACTATATTTGTACTCAAATAACTATATTTGTACTCAAATAACTATATTTGTACTCAAGTAACTATATTTGTTACAGTGGACGAATCAGGCAAACGTATCCGAACAAACGCAGACCACGGTCCAGTCAAGGACTACGACAGCTATGTATTCGACATTTACTCCAAATACGTACCACAGCCTGTCGACATCAACACCTGCTCTGTTTACGACAAATACGATATACTCGAGGAGATTGGTAAGTGTGGATGGAGAATTGAATTCAAATTTAAGTTCTTTGTGTACTAATCTATACCTAAGTTTCAAGTAGCCTATAATAAGCAATGAGAAAATAGACTTGAAAAATTGAGCCTTTTAAGCTTATTAAGCACAGAAAGATAATTTTTTCAAGTCCATTCTCATGCTCAAAGTAATTTATTTTCATCCACAATCTTACAAGTCAAATATTGCCGCATTTTACTTCTGTACTACTAGTACGGTGAGTTTACGAAAAAAGAATTGTTTATAAAATTAAAAAATATTTTGATTTTTGATTAAATATTTCATGTTCTACACAAAATATTATCATTATTTGTATCAAATATTTTAGTGATATGTATTAAGAATAACGCTCTATGAATTCCTTTTCAAATATCAAATCGGTAAAGTTTACAGACAAAGATGTCGATTCAAACTAAAGAAATGTATGGATATGATCTTTAGACATATCCATACATTTCATTCGGTTCCATAGTCGATATCGAAAATACTTGTTTTCAATTTATTTAGCCCTAGAATATATCAATATATTTTTGTAATTTTACTGAATAATAATATTTTTATCTTTTGATAATATTGCGCATGTTAAGTAACAGAACCTACTCGTAGAACTAAAACACACTCACGAAGTTGCTAGCAAAAGCATTAACATAGAATTACTAACATGGTCTAAATGTAAAAATAAGCTATATTGCCAGTACAGTAAAGGTGAATTTCGCAGGTGACTTCGTGAGAGCGTCTTCTAGAAGAAAGCCGACAGGTCTGTGTGTGAATAGATCGATGTAGTGCATCTCTCTCTGCATCTCTCTGTCTCACACGCATATTATTTTTTTTATTTGTAGGATAATATGCGCATGCGTTATATTATTTAGCTTTAATTTCAGGGTTTATGGAATATACTTTGTCAGTGCCAAAAAAAAAAAAACAAAAAATATAATACAAAAAGTTTCCAAAGACCCTTGCATTATATTTAGTATTTTAAATTATAATAAGTACACTTGTATTCATCAAACATTAAACCTAGTAGAATTTCACTTACATGTTGGCGCCAACTTTCGTGTAACCATAACTTACTCTGATTGGCTAGTTGTCGATATATTGAACACGTGACGTTTCTGATTGGCTAGTTAGCGTTAGCATTATTAATGCAAAATGAATTTCGGAATACAGGGTGTACCATCAGGTACATTATATACTGAGTTTAATGTTTGATAATATTATAATAATTAAATATTATTAAGTATTTATTATTACACTTTTTAAACACAATCATAAACTTTCAGTAGTACAATTATAGCACGGTTTTGAGCTTAATTATTTACTTTAAAAGTATATCTTATTTAATAATCAATATTAAAATTAAAAGAATTATTGGAATGCGCAGATAGATTTTAATTGGCACACTTTTACTATATAATTTGTTTTAAAAGTATTGTAGGTAAAATACTAGAAAAAAAATAGTAGCACCATCCTAACTATGTACTAAATTCTCAATATTATGCTCTATGGAAAACTACTCTGTTGATATAGAAGGGTTAAAAAAATTCACTAAAAAACACAAATAACAAATAACATAAATTTTCACTAGCAATTCAATCTATGATTCTGCACACTTTATACAACAAAAAATAGAGAAGACCTTTATTATGAAGGCTTTTTAATACAATACGAAGACCTTATCTTTGTTTAAATATATTATTTTACTATAAGCAACCTAGATTTTTTCGTACCTTTTTAAATACAGAACAATATCTCTTTCACTCTTCGAAAATCCAAGAAACATTGTTGCAATGCACATAGGTGCTTGTTCTCGAAACTCATATGCTGGTATTGCCTATAAAAAAATACGTCTTCCATGGTACAAAGAATCGTAGCTTGATGTAGTATTAGTACTAGTAACATAAACATAAAGGTGTTTTCTGTATAGCAAACAAAATCAAAAGGTTCAAACTAACTGTTGTAGGTACAGGCGCTTTCGGCGTAGTCCACCGATGCCGTGAAAGGGCCACTGGCAACATATTCGCGGCTAAATTCATTCCTGTCACCGGAGCTATGGAGAAGGAGCTAATCAAGAAGGAAATCGACATCATGAACCAACTTCATCACAGGAAGCTCATCAATCTACATGACGCCTTCGAAGACGATGATGAGATGGTGTTGATCTTTGAGTTGTAAGTATTTTTGTGTTTTTCATCGTTGGACCACGCTGTGCTGTCTAATATTGTATCGCGCTTGTTTTGAAACTGGCAGACTGTTGTATTTTGAGACCAGGCGCTGGACAACTGACGTTTATCAAATCCACATGGAGCATCGGTTTCAACACATCTTCCAAACCCTGCGGGCACCTATCCCCTTCGGTCACATATTTATAACTACTCAGGGATCCGGTGTAAGATTATGGACTAAGCCAACGGATGCAGGTGGGTAACAATGACCCACCATAACAGGACAAAGATTTGATCCAGTTTAGCATCAGTGTCTGATGGACTTGGAGTTGTCGACTGATATTTCATACGCAAGCATAATTTAAGATCGTTAACGAAACGAAACAACGACTTCAAATGCCGTGCTAGTCATTTTCAGTACCAAGTTTGCGGTATTTATCTTTATATGTCTGGAGATATTAATTATATCTCGATTAAATTACAGTGGGACCAAACGGGAAGTACACTCTCTCAAATAAAAAAAATCCAAATCAGTTCATAAGAGATGGAGTTCTGAGGTAACAAACAAAATATACAGCCGAGAATCTCCTCCTTTTTTGTGAAGTGGGTAAAAAAGCGAAATTGTCTGCAGATCCTATAAGTTGAGCCAGCTAATAGGGTTTTCGGGTGTACCTTATAATATTTTATATACTTCCCCTTACGGACATTTCTGACATAACAGATAAAAATATGTCTGGCACTCCTATAAAAAACCTATTAAATTGACTTCGGAATCTAACTCAACCTCATCTTGCAGCCTATCCGGCGGCGAGTTATTCGAGCGCATCACAGAGCCCGGCTACAACATGAGCGAAGCCGAAGCGGCTCACTACATGAGACAGATATGTGAGGGAGTGAGACACATGCACGAACAGAACATCATCCATCTCGACCTGAAGCCCGAAAATGTCATGTGTCAGACGAGGACTGGTACTGATGTTAAGGTAAGACATTTTTATAGGTACCGACTAAAAAATCCTACCGACTGCCCCAATACTTCTAGATCTACAAACGTTTACGTTTTATCTCATACCATAAAACGCTCAACTTACAATAGCAAACAAAGAGCACAAAAATAGTGACTAAACTCTCCCTATCTTTGTAGATCATCGACTTCGGTCTAGCGACAAAACTGGACCCGAACGAAGTGGTCAAAATATCGACTGGAACAGCCGAGTTTGCCGCGCCGGAGATCGTCGAACGCGAGCCAGTTGGCTTCTACACAGATATGTGGGCTGTGGGCGTGCTGTCTTATGTACTGTAAGTATCTTATACTGTTCATTATTTTCAATCAATTTCTTAATATGCTCGAAATGCTGGTAGCAATTCTATATTTATTAATTTGTTAATATTAAATGTAATTAAAAACATTTTATCTAAAAGAGCCTTAATAAACTTACCAGACAAAAGACAATGTCTGCGATGGAACATGCTAACCCATAGCTTAACTTGTCGATCATTTCAAAAACAAAGCTGTTGTTAACCATGCGCCGATGACACCGAATTGGTTGTCAACAAGTCAACCTAGATTGAAGGTCAAGAGCTGAAGAACAAACAAGCTGTGAACATGTCGGAAGAAATATGCCTTTTCGTGTGACATGTGGGCCTGTTTTTAGGGTTCCGTAGCCGAATGGCAAAAAACGGAACCCTTATAGATTCTTCATGTCTGTCTGTCTGTCTGTCTGTCTGTCTGTCCGTCCGTATGTCACAGCCATTTTATTCCGAAACTGTTAGGACTACAGAATTGAAAATTGGTAGGTAGATATAGTAGGTATTCTGTAAACAGCTTTCTGATTTTTATACAAAAATAAAAAATATAAAAGTTTAAGGGGGGGCATCCCATACATGGAACTGAAAAAAATTCTTCAAACCTATACGTGTGGGGTGTCTATGGATAGGTCTTTAAAAATGACATTGAGGTTCCTAAAATCATTTTTTCTCAAAGTCAATTATTTGAAAGATAGGCGCGTCTAAAGTGGTAAAATGTGTGTTTCCCCCCCTCTAACTTTTAAAGTAGGGGAGTGAAAAATCTAAAAAAAATATATGCTGTAGATCTCAATAAAAACTAATAACGAAAATTGGTTTGAACGAGATACATTCAGCAGTTTTAGAGATATGGCGACCGCAAAGATAACTTTGTTTTTCATACAAGCACTATGAAAAACAAAGTTAATTTTGTAGTTTCGAAAAATCATAGTTATGGAATATTTAACTGTGTTACGGAACCCTACGAGTACGAGTCCGACTTGCACTTGGCCAGTTTATTTTAGCTCTTATTCTTTATTCTCTACCTTCCGAATAACGCGATTAATAACACTATATAAATAAAGCTATTTATATATATTGGGTACATATTCATCATAAATAATTCTAACAAACTAAAACTACTTTACCATTCGGTAAAACCCTATTCCACTTTAAATAGCCAATATAATATTAGTAATTCCATCTTCCAGGCTCTCCGGTCTATCTCCGTTCGCGGGTAACAACGACATAGAAACCCTGAAGAACGTGAAAGCTTGTGACTGGGAGTTCGACGAAGAAGCGTTCACACACGTCTCTGAAGACGCTAAGGACTTCATCAGAAGACTGCTTGTTAAGAATAAGGAGTAAGTAATTGACTTTAGACAGTTCACTTACATTTAAAAAAAAACTATCTTTTTTTATTTTATCATCCTCGACTGTGGCATCACATACCAACAGGTGAGATAATAGTCAAACGCTATCGTATATGACATAAAAAAAACAGATTAATTGATATTTTGGAAATTGGTATAAATATATTAGCATAAATCTTCTGGTTCTGGCTTTGAAATACTTAAAATAATTCAACGTCTCTTTCAGTAAATGCTCAAAACTATTTAAAAAGGAGTAAACTCCATTATCATTTATATACTCATAGGCTAGCGTTTAACCGCTATCTAGTCTCGTGCTAAGCGATGATGTGGTCGAAGATGGTGTACACGCTAGGCTTAAAATACTCAGTACTGTGTGGTGCCGGAACACCGTAAGATTATGGCATTATTACCATCTGAACCTTCGTAATTACTAAAGATATTTCGTTTGAAACCAAGGTTTTTAAGCCAAAGGTCTTAACTAAAACATCTCCCATGATTTCAGAAAACGTCTGACTGCGCACGAGTGCCTCATGCACAGATGGCTGGCGGGAGATGGAGCCGCTAGCAGGACGACTGCAGTTAGCGCCAAGAAACTGCAAGAGATGCGGGATAGACTACGGCATAAATATGAGGTATGTCAAGCCAAAAGTCAAAGCATTTATTCAGTATATGGGCAAATTAAAAATCTGCACTTACACACGTCAAGAAACATTAAATAGATCGTATCAAGATAGTTTAAAAACTAAAACAATCGACTTCAATGAATTGACGGAGTAATCGCGTAACATACACAAAAAAAACATAGACGAATTGAGAACCTCCTTTGTTTTTGGAAGTCGGTTGATAATAATTATTCTAAATATAACAAAAACAAAATTTATTGCTTTGATAAAAAAAAAAAAACTAATGAGCCATTCAGCTTTCATATGGACTTCGAACTTCACACTTAAAACAAATGTTTAATTCCCCTGATTAATGTAGGGTTGCCAACCGTACTATTACGTGCAACCCCCAATGCATGTTTCAGTACTTCAGACAATTTTTATCAAAAAAATTGTAAAATAATGAAACAAAATAAATAAATGAAACGCAAACTAATCGCAGTACAAAACATATTCCGAATGGAACTGATTGTAATATTTGATTGATTGGAATATAGGGACTCTCCGTACAAGGTTTTACATTACATGAGATTTGTTGATGATATCAATTAAGTGACGTTAGGTGAAGATGGTGTCGTGATTCTCTGTCAGTGAAAAACGGTTGAGAGATACAGCCCTGGAAAAACTGACTGACTCAGTACACATATCCCAATCCGTATTGCGAACTGTCACTTTTCTATTAATTGAGTGGTGAAACTGGTCTGATATGAATGATGAATATGATCAATACATCAGTCCATTTCGTAAATTACTTCGTGCAAAGAGCAATCCATCATGGGTAATCCCAAACAAAATTCAAATATGAAAGAAAGTAGGCTTAGATGTCCATAGAAACATTATAGTTATGTACTACCTACTTTTTTATGAATAGTGTTTAAAAGACCATTTTTTTTCCAGAACTGGTCATCATTCAGGCTACCCATCGGCAGGCTGAGCGAATACAGCTCTCTGCGTAAACTTCTCATTGAGAAGTGGAAGATTTATGATGGACAGTTCGGTAAGTTATACCATATTAATATACTATTGGAAAATATTAAACTTACTCGTTTATTTCTTCTATTTTAGAGAGAGAGAGAGAGTGAGAGAGACAGTGTTTTGTATCGATAATTTTTTTAATACGTTATTAATTCTATAACAAGTAAACGTCGATATCTATATCGAAAATAGACTTTAATTGACCGCGATTAGTTGTTTGGTAAAGTTTCTTAATTTAAGGTGCTCAAAAAAGTGTTTCTTTACATCTCAATATCGCCGGTATTTATTAATATTATTTTTTCGATTCACGGACATAGTATCCAAATAAAGCATCGAACGCCATGCTGACTTTAGGCGACTTTATTTGTGATAGCTTTGTTTTCTGGGCAGTTTAAGTTATGTCAAAAATCTACTACCAGTGATCACCCATTTCGCAGCACATGGGAGTGTCATCTCGTGCAGAATTATGGACTGAACAGCCTGCAGGACACAAGTGTATTCATCCCTTTTAAAAATCTCAAATCACATCTACCAAGACTCTTAATAATTTCCTGCTTGTAATATAGTCTTACGAATCGACAAACGTACGTCCTGTGACAAGGTGGAGCGACTACATACGCAAAGCAGTGGGCAGTGACTGGTAAAGAAGTCATAAGGTTCATATTACACATTTCCTTCTTGTTTTTCAGACCGCAGACAAGCCGCCCCGCGCTTCGTGATCAAACCTCAATCAGCGTTCTGCTACGAAGGACAGTCAGTGAAGCTGTACTGTAGGATAATAGCGTGCGCCGCTCCCACCGTCACCTGGTCCCATAACAACCGCGAGCTGAGACAGTCTGTCAAGTTCATGAAACGGTATGTACCAGGTCCGACAGTATCTACATGCATAGCTATGAATTTCTAGCGATGATCGTCGCTAAGATAAGATCGTTTAAAAAAATAAAAGAACCATCTTCAAGTGCCGCGCTCTTAATTTTCAGTACCAAGTTTGAGGTGTATCTTAATACTAAGTGATATTATGTGAAGTTAAGTTATATTTCTTTTGAGTATTATACCTCGGGCATATATCATAGAAAAGGTTCAATACTTGTATGTAATATTCAGAGGTATGTATAACTCTGAATTCGAACTTTGTTTTATTGACAAAAGCGGAGTGCATCCCTGGCTAGGGATAACTCATATAGTTCATAGTTAATTTGTTAGACGTTTGTGAGGTCGTGAATTCGATCCCCATCCATTGCCCTATTGACGTGAACCACTCCAAACACAACCATATATAGCTTAGTTGTAGGGGTTAACAAGACTACTAGTAATGTGCAACCCACATTGCTATTAAGTTATTTTTTTTAAATAGCTTAATCAACCCTAGTTTAAGTGTGCGTATATACAAATCTTCTGTTTCCCCAACAGGTACGCCGGCGAAGACTACTACTTCATAATTAACCGCGCCAAGTTGGAGGACAGAGGAGAGTACATAATCAGGGCAGAGAACCACTATGGGTTCAGAGAGGAGGTCGTCTTCTTGAATGTACAACGTAAGTTTTATTACAGAATTTTATATTATTACTTGCGTTTTTTATACTTCAAAACAGCAACGTTATTCTCAAACCATTTGGTTGGATGTTCATTATTCTAACTGCAAAATGGAACACATTGCCATCCAACTTGTTTCTGAGTAGATGTAACTTAATCGAGAGTGAACACTTTCGATTAGACTCTTATGATTTGACCTATATGCTTCACCCTCGATAACATCGCTACTTTTCCATCGGGTGAGATTGTGGCCAAATGTTTGCTTATTCACACATATGCAATAAAAAAATGCGAAGCAGCAAATCAAAACATTCAAATATTTTCATGACATATTTATCTGGGACGAAAACTGAACAGTTAATATAGATGACCACAGAACATTTACAGTTACATTTATTAGTTAAACAATAAACGATATAGTCGCCAAAGAGCATTCAGCCATTTAGATGAAAATTAGTCTGAGAGCTGTCTGGCTTATTTTGAGAAGGTGTTTTAATTACATGATATTTAATTTAATATAATTTAAATTAATACATTTTATATACTATTTAAGAAAGTACTTGTAAAGTACTTAAACAAATTAAGAAAAAAATCACTAAAGATACAACGTTCAAATCATTAGACAAGAGACACTTTATTGTTAAGATTTAGCCTCTTTTAGAATTTACACAAAACAGTCAGGAAATCCAATAAGGGAATGAAGATGACCAGCAGATAGTTCACCACCACTTATAATATTCCAGATCCTGTCCTGTATCAATTAGGGCCTTCAGCCTAATAAATACGTCATAGACAGGTTTGGGTAGCCTTAAGCTGACGTCACGGTAACGTCAGCTTAAAAAGGAGGCTAAACTTTAAATTAAAAAGCAGAGACCCTAACAAAATAATATTTGTACGTAATTTAAGATCGTTTAAAAAACTAAAAGAACCGACTTCAAACGTCGCGCTAGTCATTTTCAGTACTAAGTTTGAGATGTTTAACACACACAAAAAAATACATACATAAAAAAAATATATACATACAATCGAACATAGAACCTCCTTCTTTTTAGAAGTCAGCTAAAAAAGATAATAAAAAAGATCGCAGCGCAACGTCATCATAGTAAGTCCATATCTCTACATTGATGGACATAAGCCGGTCCATAACCTGCTACTAAGCGTAGTTTTCTGAGAATATATTCCAGTTGATAGCTGATTTGTATGGCCATGTTTTATACACCTAAAAACGCCTGGAACTCACTATCAGCCATCATATTGGTGATAATCTCGTCTATTCCAACCTTTCATTTAGTTTAAAGCGAATGAAAACGCACCTATTTTTCTTTTTAATAACTGCTACAAACACCTTCTGAATATTGGTCATTAGCTCTAAGTCTAATAGATCAGATCATTAGTATAGAATTAGGTCACGAATGCACTAAATCTATTCGTAGATCGTAGCTAGCTTTTGTTTTTTGTTCTAGTACTTGTATTGAAAGACTAGTCTAGATCTGCCCTTCCGTATTGACGGTGTTGATGTTGAGTGAATTTTGTTAAAATTTGTTCGTGAGGGACTTGACAGGTAAAGTCAAAGCTGCAATCGGTTTAATTAGTTTAAGATTGTCTTCATTTTTATTTTTATGATTCGATACAAATAAGCATTTTGCTACGATCTCACCTAATGTAAAATGTCGATTCAATTTTATGGGACACGTGTTTACTTAAAGTGGAAAAAGTTTGTGACAAAAAGACCTGCCAGTCCAGTCCTTATAGCGTGACTGTCCCGACTCGTTGTACAAATCAAGCGTTGCTAAAATGAATTTTGATTATAGTATCTTAATATCAACATTGATAACGTTTTGTTTTCCATCCACTAAGGGCAGCTTTACATGTAATAGCGATTCATAATATAAATTGCTTGGAATATGTGTTGATTTTTTTGTATATCGTATAGGCGTTTGACCACAGTCTATTTACCTCTTGGTAACGGATGATACGGCTGAGAATGTTGACTGATTTTTTTGCGATACTATTATTTTAAGATAACTTTTCTCTTAATTAGTGTTATCTAAAATTTTCATTCTTGTACTTTATTATTTACAATCCAAATTAATGATATGTAGCATTCGAAACTTATTGTCGAGTGCTGCACATCCTCCCATACACCACCAATCCGTCATCCATAATGTCAGGAATCACTTCACTTCTTTTATATTCATATCTTTCCATCCGCATAGAACACTTTTTGTGTTGTTATTAACCGACTTCACAAAAAGGAGGAGGTTCTCAATTCGTCTGTATGTGTGTGTGTTACGCGATTACTCCGTTAATTGTGAACCGATTCGAATGATTCTTTTTGTAATCGATAGGGTACGTTTCTGATGTGGTCCCATTGTAATTTCATCGAGATCTGATAAGTATCTCCAGAGATATGACGATAAACGTCCCAAACTTGCTACTAAAATTGACTCGCGGGGCATTGAAGTCGGTTGTTTTAGTTTTTAAACTATCTTAATTATTTTCTCATTTGTGTTGGCTTCAGCTACATCAATATCTTCCGAAATACCGGGAATATTATCCTAGAACTAATAAAATAAAATAATTATAATAACGGTCATTTCTGTCTCAACAGCGGTACCAAAGGTCCAACGGCAGCACTTGCCCGAAGCGCCGCGTCGTCGCGAAGCGCTGCCCTACACGTTCTGGCAGGAATCATCAGAAACGGCGCCTCTATTCACGTTCCAACTCCGGCCTCGCGTCATGCAGGCCCGCGACACTTGCAAACTGCTCTGTTGTCTGAGTGGCAAGCCACCACCGTCTGTCAAATGGTAAGTCTTTTATCTATCTATTTTGCTAGCTCAGCTAAAGGATCTACGTTCCAAGTCCTCCAGGCTTCAATAATATATTGATACAACTGTTAAATCTGTGTTCTTGAACAACAGTAATTACACTAATGACTCTTTGAGCTGTAGACCTCGCGAGTCTCTTTGAATAACTTAAAACTGAATATATATGTATCACCGCTCACGTTAAAACAAAAATCCTTCAATTAAAAAGATAATATTACATACTTACAGATAAACAATTGGGGGCCCTTGTACTCCAATCCTACAGACACTGCCTTTACAAGGCCAAGAACAAGGCCTTTACAAATTGCAATCTAACAATGATAAATATTTCAGGTACAAGGACAAGCGCGAGCTGTCCAAATACGACTACTCCATGTCACACTCTGACGGCGTAGTAACATTAGAAATAATCGACTGTCAACCTAGCGACAGTGGAAAATACACCTGCATCGCTACCAACTGTCACGGCACTGACGAAACATCATGTGTTGTCATTGTTGAAGGTAAACTGACCTTAACTCTACTTTAATAAGGTCACATTTAGTCTAGCACCTATTGTTGAAGGTAAACAGACCTTGAGTCTACTGTAATACGGTCATATCTAGTGTAACGCCTATTGTTGAAGATAAGCTGACCTTAACTCTACTGCAAAAAAGTTACATCTAATGTAACACCTATTGTTGAAGGTAAACAGACCTTAACTCTACTGTAATACGGTCATATCTAGTGTAACGCCTATTGTTGAAGGTAAGCTGACCTTAACTCTACTGCAAAAAGGTTACATCTAATCTAACACCTATTGTTGAAGGTAAACAGATCCTAACTCTATTGTAATAAGGTCACATCTAGTCTAGCACCTTTTGTTAAATGTAAACTGACCTTAATTCTACTGTAATAAGGTCACATCTAGTCTAGCACCTATTACCTATTGGCCAGACATTATTATCAGTTTACTATGGCTTTATGGATCTAATCAGGTTCTAATCCTGGCGCCTTATGGATTACGAAGGATTATAAAAAGCAAGAAGTGTTAAACTAAACGGTCGTTTTGCAGGCGAGGTAACATCCCCCGAGCAACAACAAATGGTACACAACTTCCTACACTCGGGCGACAGGCGGTACATTGAGAAACCTCTGAAGCCTGCGCCGCCGCCCATCATCACTAAGACTAAGGTAACTCTTGAACTTATTACCATCATCATCACCACCATTATCATCAACAAAGTTATCTTACGGACTGACAACCGTTAGGGTAGACTGGTTCTAGAGGGAAGACCGCGAATCTACAAACCGCCACTGAGCTCGGTCTTCAGCTTGCTTATATCATCCCTCCATCTAGCTGTTAGTTTGAAGTCGCCTTGTAAAGACTGTGAGAATAAGAACGTGAGGCAAATGAGAAAGGACACGTTATACCAACATAATCTCCTCAACCCCTACCAGTCTGGTTTTCGTCCTGGCCTTTCACAGCACTTTCTCTGCACTTGTCAAAATCACAGATGATTTAGTGCATTGTGAAATGTTGTCAAATACATTATTCTTTTTAATATATTGTAGACTAGCGTTTGCCCACTATCTGGCCTGGTGGTAACTTGGTAAGCGATGATGTGGTTCAATTTGGTAAACACGCATGGTAAAAACACCTAGAATACATACATTTGGCATGGTGGTAGGACACTATCTAGTGTCCACCTGCCCAGCTACCGCTCTCAAGTTAAAAAAATGTGTACCGGCAGCTACCCTTGAGAGCTAGTTCCCATTCTAGGCTTAGCGTGCTACCATCCTCAACCGCATCATCACTTACCAACAGGTTAGACAGTGGTCAAACGCAAGCCTATCAGATACAAAAAAAAATACTCTGACTCGCAATTGTTCACGATCTTCGACCACATTATCAATCCGGTGATAAGCAACAGGCGAGATATTGGACAAACGGCTAACGTTTGTCCAATATCCGCCTGGTGCTTATCAGATATATAAAAAAATAAATTTTAGTTCTAATAACCCCCCTTTTCAACCGACTTCCAAAAAGAAGGAGGTTCTCAATTCGTCTGTATGTTTTTTTTTTTGTTTTTAAATTGACGGAGTAATCGCGTAACATACGAGTACATAATGTTATGCGATTACTCCGTCAATTCTGAACCGATTCGAATGATTCTTTTTTTAATCGGTAGGGTACATTCCCGAGGTGGTCCCATTGTTATTTCATCAAGATCCGATAAGTATCTCCAGAGATATAACGATGACGTTTCAAACTTGCTATTGAAACTGACTCGCGCGGCATGGAAGTCGGTTTTTTCAGTTTTTAATCTTAATTATTCCATTAACAGGTGACAATAGACCCGCCGACCAAATCCGGCCCTCGACCGAAGTTCTCCCCGCAGACGTCAGTGGACGCCAGCAAGAAGAAGTACGGAGCCAGGCTTGACTCCGACACCTCTTCGAGGTCGAGGAGTACTACTAAGGAATTAGTTTGTGAGTATCGTACGCTCACATGTTTTTTATGATGGACAGATAAGCACTTCAAAGTTCAAAGCATTTCTTCAGTATTTAGGCTGTATTATGTACACGTCTAAAATAACAAAATAAATTATATCAATTACCGTGTAAACGTCATAGCAAAAGCATAATTAATCTCTTTAAATAAAAAAGACACAAAAGCAATGAGCCATTCGTTGAAGTAAATGCGCGAGCGCTTTATCTCCACGAGCGAAGCGAGCGCTATATTTTTATAACTTTTAATCATCCTTTTTTAATTCTATGACCTTATAACTCACTGTTTACATGCACCTCCTCTATGTTACTACCCAACACGGGCTGGGATAGTTATTTCCAAATTATTACTTTACCCGTCCTCCAAACTTGGTGTACGTTATTAACGTTTCTTATTGTCTCTTCCAGTACCAGCATCAGACTCGACAATGTGCAAGCCATCATTCGCGAGAGCACTACCCGATGTGTTCGCGGCGAAGGACGGAACGCCACTGCTACTGTCGTGTTCAGTGCGCGGTGACCCCGACCCTAGGGTCGAGTGGTACAAGAACGGCAGGCCGCTCGTATCTAGCGAGGTAAGAAAAATAGAAAGATACATAGAATAAAGTGGCCGCGGAGTACAATCATCTAAACGCCATAAAAATTAAATAAAAGTTGCCAGTCATTGGCATAGTGTATTGTAGCATAAGCGATCTGAAGCGTAAGTCACATTGGGAGCGAAGCGAGAGAAAATAAAAGTTCATATCCGCTTCGCTTTACGGCGACGGATAAATAGATTTAAATAACATAGCACATTTATTTATACAAACCTATTTCTTAATACTAACCGACTTTAAAAATAGAGCAGATTCGCAATTTATTCGTTCTCCGTTATTTATTTATCGAATTGGAAAAATATGCTTTATTTGAGAATATATCTCCATAGACATGCTGATAAACACCTTAAACTTGGTGCTGAAAATGACTAGCGCGGCATTTGAAGTAGGTTTTTGTTGAATTCTAAACGATCTTAAATTATTAAACCTTGAATTTTGTCCCACAGGTTGTAGACCTTAAATACAAGAACGGCGTAGCATCACTGGCCATCAACGAGATATTCCCTGAAGACGAGGCTGAATATTCCCTGAAGGCCATTAACAGTCAAGGAGAGGTCGAGACCAAGTGCAAGGTCACCGTGAAGCGTGAGTATCTTTACCCGACACCACTAAAGAAAGATGCTAATTATTCGGTCGTATCTACTTAGCGTAAATTAAGTTTGCACCGAGACAATGTAACGTTGTGACTTATCCAACTGCTATCGCCTGACGGGAAAGCCATAACAGGCATCTTTAGGTTAGTCTGAAATAATGCTATTAGTATTTCTTTGTCAGGTCTGTCCACTTGCTACGACATTGCTTGCTAGGGGACATTGCAGTTTGTACATTTAGGGGGCAGATTAAAGTGGATAGACAGGAATATACCTTTTTTTTTTTTTTTTTTTTTTTTAAATAAAGATTACTCGCAATGTGGGTTGCACATTACTAGTATTCTTGTTAACCCCTCCAACTAAGCTAAATATGCTTGTGTCTGGAGAGGGTTCACGTCAATAGTGCAATGGGTGGGGTGGGATTCGAACTCACGACCTCTCGATTGCCAGTCCGACACCCTATCCATTGGGCTATTGCCGCTTTCATTACCTTAATTTCAGTCACAAATTGTTGATTTGATCACATTTTAATATGTTTCTGCAAATATAAATTCTAATGTCTCTATCGGCTTACGATTGTCTGTGTAAAATCGCTGCTTAGCGACAAGGCCGTCAATTAAAATACGTATCACCAGGCGCACATAAATGCGCTCTCGATGTATGGTAATACAGCTTTGCATCCACATTCATCATACGCACAGTGAAGGTATAGAATTCCCCGCCAGAGTCTGTGTTCCCTGTTTAGTACAATCCGGGGGTGTTCAAGTTAAAGTCAAATCAAGCTCTTAATCATTATTCTATGGTCAACTTGACATTATCTAGCACAAAAAGTAATGTTCTTATCTATACCTGTAGCTATGGACGGCTCAGCGGCGACTGCAGAGAAAGTAAAGACTGGGGACAAGCCACCGAGAATAGTCGACCACGCCACCTCACAGATTGTCACCGACGGAGACGCAGTCACGCTCTCGTGCAGGTATGTACACACATTATATTAACAGCTGGAATTGGTAATTGTTTTATTAATATATATGACGAGGCACGTACCCCACGATTGTTTTTATAAAGTGTTAGTTAGTAGTATAAAGTGTTAAAAGTGTGACGTCAGCAGTGCTGACGTCACACTTTTCTTCGTAGTCATGGTGACGATCACCCATAGTGGAAGACTTCAATTAAGTCTTTTGTTCAATATTAAGTAACTTTGTGGTTACAACATAAATATGAACAGTATTACTTATAAACATACATTGATCAATTGCTGAACTGCCTCTCAGCTGAGAAGCTCTCAAGGACTTGATCACTGCTCTACTTTTTTTCACTCATAAACGCTGATCAGCCGTTGTTTGGTTAAGACACCAAATATGATGCTCCATGTGCTGTTGGCACAGATGATAACCAAATTGATCGATTAAAGACCGATTCTAGCTCTTAAAACTTCATTTTTTTATCTGTAACGCCCCGTTGATTAGACAGTTCAAGAAATACCGCGAATTGAATGGCGCGAAATGCAGACCACAGTCAGTGGTGCCACCTTGGAATTTTTTTTAGGCGCTAAATCAAAAGTATATTATATTACGCCACAACACAACACGGTAATATGAACACTTCGCGACACAACAGACGGCGCTCCAACACACATCAATTTATAATATATATATATATGAACCTAGGTTTAAATTTCACCAGATTTTAGAAATTTGGATTTAAAAAAACCAGCCAAGTCGAGATGGACTTGTTCACCGAGGCTTCCGTACCACGACACAATTATCAAGTTAAAAAATAAAAAAGTTTAAAAAATACCATCAGAAGCCTTGAAAAAGCGCCAGTTCTGATGGGAAAAACACTAAGGTGGCAACACTGCACAGTCCGCACAACCGGCACAACATAAATCAGCTGATTGATCGTGATCGCCATCTTGCCTCTCAACTTTGATTACCGTTTATGACTGAAATTTTTCTTGTGCAATAGTTCAGCAATTGCTCAAAATTTGAGACACGTTTATAAGTAACACTGAACAAGTACATAGCAATGTCGAGAGCTCCGTACCGCTCGACGATCCGAGCTCGAATGGAGTGTCGGGCGGCCGTATTTACACCAACTTCAGGTCGTTGAGTTAACGTTAAAAATGTTTGCACGCTTAAAATGTTGCTATGAGCCTGAAGCGTAATTATAAATCATAAAATGAATTAAGAAATTATAATGAAGTGATTTTGGTAATAAATAATAAAGTAATTAAATTAAATTTTTTAATAATCTCAAATGAATTTATTCAACTTAAAATGCTCAAATAGACATTAAAATGAATTAATCTAACTCTTAATAATGATTTATTATTTATTGGGAGTGTAATAACGCCTTCGCGCCGATACGCCCATTCTGACAGGTGGTGCGCGCTCTGCACCAGCCTGAATATAGTCTGTCCTTCATCTGAAACAAAATGTTTTTCTTTGAGATTGGTATCTGTAGGTAACTTAGAGAACCCTCAGTGTAGCTCTACGAGAACCTCCGCCTAATCCACTAACATTAACAAATCTAAAAGATAAATAATGTTTACTTAAGCCACATGGTACCGGTGTGGCGTGAAGTAAAGGCAACATAAGTTACCTACAGATACCACTGTAGGTAACTTAAGGTTTTATATTTTACGTTCGCCAGGCCGACGCCTTAGCCCTGGGGCTATTGTCGCTTATAAATATCGATGTTCTGCCTGACTTGCTACCAAAAAGTAGCTTACCGCCAAAAAGAAAATCTGCCGCCATAAAATTACGGTGTTCTAGCAGCAAAAAGCCCTTGAGAGTCAGAGTATTTTAGATCATTTATAAACCGATTTGGTAAATTCAGGTTAGTCATTTGTTTAGTTTTTTATAACGGTCCTAATTATGTTTAACCGACTTCAAATAAAAGTTTCTCAATTCGACCGTATAATTTTTTTTAATGTTTATTCGCGGATAACTTCGTCGTTTATGAACCGATTGTGATGATTTTTTTTTTGTTGGAAAGGAAATATATAAGGGTGGTACCGTAGTAATTTTATCGAGATCTGATAAGTATATCCAGAGATATGGAGGTAAACACCTCAAACTTGGTATTGAAAATTAATAGCGCGTCATTTGAAGTCGGTTCTTTTAGTTTCTTAAACGATCTTATACACTACAGGGTTGGCTTCAGACGAGGAAATTCTTCAACGGTTGACACCACAGATATGACATATTTATACGCATTTAATTACTGCTTACATTCTATTATGACCAATTAAAAGCTTCTTATTTTTTTTTTATTAACTTATATTAACCATGTAACTACGACATAGTAGATTAATGTAAAAGCAGCAAAATCTTTTTACCAAGTCAAAGTTATTTAAACGATCTTATTGTAATTTCAGAATCACGGGCGCTGAACGCTTCGACGTTGTATGGCTACACAACAACAAGGAGATAAAGCCGTCGAAGGACTTCCAGTACTCTAGCGAGGCTAACATTCACAAGCTGCATATCGCTGAGATATTCCCTGAAGATGCCGGTTAGTACAAACTTACATATGAGCTGCCGTTAATAATTTTATACACAAAAAAACGACTACTTCTGTCAGTCAAAGGATAGGACGCACGTCAGTACCCTTAGTACAAGTCTTCATACCAAACTCGATATCGTATATCGAACAAATTTTGTATGAAAAACAGTACAGCGCCTCTAGTGGTTTTTATACTTCACTAAATTTAGACCAATCAGGGAGCCAGAATGGGTCGAAAACTAAGTGAGATCTGTCAAAAGTTCAAAACTCTTACAGAAGTGAAAACCGATTTTTACACCACCAACAGAATCTTCGTGGCTGTCTCTGACGATATTAGGGGTCCTGCGTTTAAGCGTTGGATCTTGTGTACATGGATCAGAACAAAAAAAGATTCACTAGTGCTTTGGCTTGTTTTTATATTTACTTGGCACCCATTTACAGTGTTCAAATTTTAGTTTGAAGAGTGTGCAATATGCAATTTTATTGTTTGAAATCGTTATTTATATCATAATAGTGAAACCTTAATATTTAGGGAAATTAACTTTTATCTTGGATTTGGTGTTTTTAACAACACAATGGGTGAACATTTTCTCTACAGTATATATTTTTTTCAAATACATGTTTTTGACACATTTTGTTTTTCATCTCAAGAATAGCACACTATTTATGTTGGGTTAATGTTTTGTTAAGAAATCTAGTAGTATTTCATTAGTTACGTCTTTTAATTTTTCGATTAGTTGTTTTTAATAAGTAAAAACAGTTTTAGCGCTTCCGCTTACGTCGATAGAAAATACGTTGCGCGTCATAGCTCTGTCCTTCTCACTCACGTGAAAAACGTTATAGTCATGCCGCTTGGCTATCTGCTCGACGTTATTGCACACTCTTGAGACAACTTTGGTTTTATTCCTGAAATAAGCCATTATTTTTATTATTACCCGAACGAGCGTTGCATACTCATGCCGCTTGGCTATCTGCTCGACGTTATTGCACACTCTTGAGACAACTTTGGTTTTATTCCTGAAATAAGCCATTATTTTTATTATTACCCGAACGAGCGTTGCATACTCATGCCGCTTGGCTATCTGCTCGACGTTATTGCACACTCTTGAGACAACTTTGGTTTTATTCCTGAAATAAGCCATTATTTTTATTATTACCCGAACGAGCGTTGCATACTCATGCCGCTTGGCTATCTGCTCGACGTTATTGCACACTCTTGAGACAACTTTGGTTTTATTCCTGAAATAAGCCATTATTTTTATTATTACCCGAACGAGCGTTGCATACTCATTCTCTCATTCAATACTCACAAAATAAAGTGCTCAGTGTTGGCTCCTTGACGGTGGTAAGCCATAGAATAATTAATAGAACAAGTATAGAAGAGGCACTCCCTGCGAGAAAAATGCGAGATTAAACCTAGTTACAACGTCGGTATCTTTCAAAATACGCTACACGCCTCAGATGCGACCTTGAATTTGCGCCACTAAATAAACTAATAGTAACTGGGAACCACGTGTTGCGCACCGTAAAATGCACCGTAAGTCCACGCTGTGAGAGTCTATATCACTCGATCAGCTCGCATGCGTCAGCTGTCTCTTACAGTAAGGTTGGGTGTTGTGAGAAAACAGATTGAATAGTAAAGAAAGGCGCGCGTGACACTACAGACAACTTGTAGCCGGCCGGCTGCCGCGTATCTACTAATATTGTCATAGCTACAGCGCCGAGTGCGACAGGCCTGGTCAAGCTTAACATTGCTCCTACCGCCTGAAGCTGTATTTTTTACCGATGAATATTGTTTCAGGAGTATACACATGCGAGGCATTCAACGACGCCGGCGAGTCGTTCTCGTCCTGCTCGCTCGTGGTGACCGTCCCGGGAGACACTCCCCTCACTCCCCAGTACAGCGCCTTCCCAGCGTCCACCACTCTAGCCTCCGGCGAGCCCGCTGTCTTCACCGCTGCATTGGATAAGGTATTGTATCACTAAATATTATTGAAGAAAGTCCCCCGCCACGACCGTCGTTTTTGACGTGACAACGTCTAATAAATCGATGAACGCCGGCTGCATGCATGCGAAAAAAAGTGTCCCGTTACGCTCCTTGTCCCGTTACGCTCATTGTCCCGTTACATTCATTGTCCCGTTACGCTCATTGTACGCATGCGCCGATTTCATCAATGTGTTGTTGTATGAATATGAATATGAACATGAACATCAATGATGTTTGTTATGACGTTGTCACGTTAAACTATCGTCCGTAAACCAACTTTACAGACAACCAATTTTTTTACAACGAACTGGGTAGAATTTGATCACTGTCTTACCTGATGTTAAGTGATGATGCGATCTATGATGGAGCGTGCTTACCCAGAAGATACCTATTCACTCGAGATTTGTAGACTCCCAATCGTGCTTATGTCTGTCTGTCTGTTCGCGATAAACTCAAAGTACTGAACGGTTTAATTATGTGCTTTCCACCAATTGACAGAACGATTCATGAGGAAGGTTCAGTTGTCATTATAATTATAATTTTAAGTCTTATCCATATTACACGTGTAATTAAGTCATTCTTACTTTATAACCTAGCTCATCAGAGAGCTTTATTGTACTCCCGAATAAAAGGCATACTATTGACACAAATATAAAAATACCATCTTATGTAACACAGTATTTACAATAAATATGTTTTCATTTTGTAAATTGGTTAAAATATGACGATGATTGTTGAAGTTATTAATCCATACTCGACGTTAGCTGATGCATAAGATGTAGCCATTTATTCTCTACCCATGCAAAGCCGAAGCTAATAGATAATATAAGTCAATATCAACCGTATAATGAGACTTCTTATGCCATTTCAAGTAGGCTGCACAGTATGGCAGGCAGGCATGACAGTAACCTTCATCGTGTTTTTTTTTGTCGCCACCTTTATCGACCATTGCCTCATCAAGCCTTTTTTTATATCTTATAGGCTAGAGTTTGACCACTATCTCACCTGTTGGTAAGTGAAGATGCCTACTGTATTCTCAGCTGCATTAGATTTAGGGCTTCATATTCTCCTCCGTTATTGACTATCAAAAGGAAGGACCTATATTTAGTATCGAATCTGTCAAGTAATGTTGCATATCCTAGGTATAATTACCCAAAAAAGAGGTTGTTACTGTAGTGTAACCAATAGAATATAAATTAAAATTGGTTTTGTAGTAAATTGTATCTAATTTCTAATTATAAATCTTAATTCTAAAAAAAAAAACAAATATTAACATATTCTTGTTATCCACAGCCACCACTCCAATTGCAATGGCTGAAGGACGGCAAGCCGATCGACGAGACCTCCTCTAGATATAGGTTCACAATGGAGGGCACATCCACCTACAGGCTAGAGATCGTCAAATCCACCTCCGACGACAACGGACAGTACCAAGCTAGAGCAGTTGGCTCCAAGGGAGACTCCCTCGCAGCCTTCTATCTCAACGTAGTCGACTAAACAGACTGACAAAACAATAAGGGACCCAAAAAGCTACCTTGCGGCACCCCTACAAAAATCTCTTTGAAAACTGGACTTTAAAAACGACTCTTCTTATACAATCCGGATTCTACACGTGTATATCGTAACTGATGAGGAAAAACGTTTTTTTATTTATAAAATATTAATTTATTATCTAGGATAAGTGTTACACCCTGTCGAATGCCTACGAGAAGTCTGGACGTCGATTGGCTCTCTAGTCACTTGTTTTATTTTATTTGACGAATTATATCCGTTGTTATACTTTTTCGTTTATTTATCGTCCTAACAGATATGCAGCTTCTTAAAATATAAGCTTGAGTTAATCAATGTTGCGATGGTATCGCTTCGGTAGTGTGAAGTCATCGTTTTGGGGATCTTTCGCTGCCACCACGGAGTTTCCCTCGAATGGTCGCTTTTCATCATCGAACGACACCCTTAATATTATTTTTTATATAAATTTAACTGTATTATTTAATTGTACATAATTTAATTTATATCATGTGACCGCGTAATTTATAAATAAATATGTATACTTAAAAATAAATAATCTTGTTTTATTTGAAATTATACTGTGTCCCGCTACACGTATTAGATCGTTGCATACGATAGAGGTGAATCTTACACATCTTACACGTATTCAATTAGAATTACCTCGACCACATCATCGCTTTTCCCCAGGCCAGTGCCTGGATTTCTCTCAAGTATTGTCAAAATGTATTGGGGCTGATTAAGTGCGACGCGGATCACGTATTCGGATATTCGCGACGGACGATGTAAAATCAGAGCGTTTAGTGATGCTTTGCGACACGGAGCTTCGCATCGCGAATGGAAATCGTTCCATGATGTAAAGTTTCATAAATATCTGCTAGATGGCGTTAAGATCTTTCATTGCCTACCTTGGTTAAAAAAATAGTAGACAGTACACAGTCGTTCTGAGGTCATAGGCCCTGTTTCCACCAAAGCGGAGAGAAGAGACGAGAGATGTGCTGCAAAGCTGGCAGGCTATTTCCACCAAAGCAGAGAGGAGATGCGCAGCGTAGAGATGGGAGCTGTGCGTAGCGGAGATGTGAGCTGTCAATCGAATGATGTTTTAGGGTGTGCGAGGCGCGGGTAGAAGGCAGCGGGAGACGGGGCGCGCGACCGCGGGTGCCGCCCGGCCGCCCGAGTGCCGACTACACACATCTCCGCTCTGCCGCGCCGCTTGTTCGCCAGCGGCACAAAATTCTATGGAAAAATTAGACACATATCCTCTCTGCTGGAACTTTTTCCACCAAAGCTAAGCGGAGAGGAGATGTGGAAGTTCACTTCTCTGACTTACAAACGATGCAAAATAACAAATCATCTTTACCCAACTTTCAGCTAAAAGTAATTCTTACTGGCAACATTATAAGTGCGTCTGTGTGTGTGACATGGCAAGTAAATACAGCGCAGTTCCGCAGACATAGCGAACTTTTCGGCCTAGATACTGAGCAAGCGTGGTTTGAAAACCTACTTTCTGTAGGTTATAATTCGATGGGTGAAAACGCGAAAACGCGAAAAACTTATGCAGTTTTTCGCGCTAGTCCATCACCCGCAGGTTTAGCTGAAAGTCTAGGTGTAACCCCAGGAATATGTGCTGAGTGGCGCCTTTTTGGCAACTCACATTAAATAGTTATTTTCTATAGAATCATTACTAAACTACAGCTAGTCGAAACACATATTATTTTTTTGTTTTTGTATCTGTTTAACTCTAAGGTTTTAGTTATGTTTACATATTATTTTTGAGAGTTTATGCCTAATAAACGATTTCAATTCATTTCATTTCAAGTTTTCTTAATATAGTGCATAAATACAAAACAAAATCGTGTTTCAAATTAAAGTAAACCTTATTTCGTTTTAACAAATGCGCGCGGGCTCATTACGAAGTTTGGCAGTGATTGAAATGAACGAAATTACATAAACGTGTCAATACAGCCTGTGTTTCGAGCACGAACTACTTGCGAAAAAGTATTCGTATCGTCTTCGACGTAAAAATGTATGAAATTTGTACAGCGCCCCTATCGTGCGTAAAAGTAACTAATATCGGCAGCACGAACGATTTAAATTTACTTTCGTATTGCAAACGTATCGTTACGTTAACGATACTTGAGATTTTATAAACAAATTGTGAGCATGAACTACTTAATTTTGACGTACGGTAAAGTAAATTTCGAAGGCTATCGAGCTTAGTCGAATCTTTTTTCACTAAGGATTTTCCGGTGAGAAAAGTTTCGAAACCTTGTTTAACTGCATAAAACATATTTTTGCGTGCATTAAAATGCAAATATCGCCCGCTTTATTATCTTCTTGCTTCAAGTTTACTTGAAATTAAGGGAATTGAACAAAAAAATGAACAATTACCATAATCACGCAGACTCGTCAATTAATTCATATAACTTTAATTCAATAAAACACTTTTCTCTGTGAAAATCTCTTTATTTAAGTATTAATAACAAAATAAATAATATTAATTGGTAAAAAAATCTTCCCTCGTAGTTAATCCTCCTTTAAGTTAATAAAACCTTAGTTCCAAGTTGACAAGCTACATCGTTGTGAGCCGTGGCTGTCAGGTTGTCTGCACGGATAAAGACAAGAGTAGAGTCTATTCTCCGTAGACAGAGAAAAGAATATACTGCGGGTAGCTCCGTCTCTTAACCCACGTGAAATAGGATATACTATGGAGTTATTTCATGTAACGGAAAAGGACAAAGCTATAATATGTCCCTCTCTCAGTGCGTGCCGGTTTTTATGCTACTAATCGAGATTTATTGAACTAAGTTCGACTAAAACGTGTTCAAACGTCGATGTTGATCTTGGATGCTTACTTGATTTCACCACCTCCCATCAGGCTCTATTTGATCACGTTTATCAAAACCAAGATTCCATGCTATTACGCACAATGGAACGTAAATGACGTCATAGAGCTGTAGATTGTTTTGGCATTGTCAAACTGACGAATTAATATTATCAAATTCGTTTCCGTGTCCGTGCATGTTATATATCTTTTGTGTTGTGTTGAATCGTGAATTTCGAAATTTAAATTGTAGGCCAAGGAATTAAAATATTTATAATTTTAATAACTAAATAACAAGACGACTCGTCTTGTTATGCCATCCACGGACACGGAAACGAACGCAGAAAATACGAGTGACAGTGGCTGTTAACAGTGTAAACGGGATCAAGAGCGCTAAACGTCCAAAATCGGTAGTTCAGAATAATTGATGTAACTGCGTTCAGTTTGTAGTGGTGAAATGTAAAATGCCATTTAATCTCAGTTAAACACGTAAATCAAATTCAAGTCGATGATGACCTGATCGCGTTTATATTCACTGGTGAAATCGGCCCTTAGCCGTTTTTAGCTTAACGAACTTTGACCTTTATTGCTATGTATCACTGGGTTCTAAATACATATATGGTTATGTTACAATATTTTATCTCATGTGGGCACGCTACCCAAATATCTTTATAGTTTTATTCCTCTACGCTATTCCCTGCGGCCCGCCGCCCACACCTCCGCTCCAGCGCGGGGACCGTCTGACATAGTAGGTACGTCTACACCTCAACGGTCCTACGCCTTCGCTGCGGCCAATGAAGGTAAACAAAATGCTGCCTCTTCCGGCCCTTCTACAAGAGTGGTGGCAAATCGGGACGATGGCGTCTTCAAGAAGGTGGAGAAGAAAAAGAAGGCGCCCATCCGAAACAAGTGCGGTACAGCACCGACAGGCCCGGCCCATCTTCTACGACCGGAGATACCCACGACGCCGCTGTACATTTCCCGCGGCCATTATACCATCACGGAGAAGGAGGTGGCGGAATATGTGAAACTGAAGACAAAGTTATCTCTGAGGGTGATAAAGCTGGAGTCGCGTCACAACGTCGACTTCGGTTCCTTCGTGGTGCGGGTTCCAGCTAAGTCCCTCGGAACGTATATGGCGGAGGAATTCTGGCCGAGGGGTGTCAAGTTTCGACGCTTTCGAGGTCGGATACCGGACACCATGACCGTACGTCACACGTCGTCGTGAATTTAACGTGTCTTATTTACTTGTATTTGTTTATTGTATATATGTTAGTCTCTAAGGTATGTATTAATATGGGCTAATTTTAAGATGCCTGAAATAAACACATTATTATTATTATACTCTTTATTCAATAATACATCACGGGCTGCTAATCACCCGGTCCTTTTGAAGGCATTGACGGAGCCGAAGCCAACGTCAAGAGGCCCTATACAATATAAAATTAAATAAAAATATGAATTGTGGATGGAGAGATGAATAACTATAAAAAGGAGATACATTAATTTATTATGGCTATGAATGTGTGCTGCTTGATGTCTGTTTTCTGGTCTATGGGATGAGGTACAGCACCCGCCAATTATGCCTTATTTCAAAATATGAAGGCGGGTGGTGACTTGCTATACACTGAATGGGCCCCCCATAAAGGCGGACCGTTAGGTCAGCGCCGAGGGCCAACATTGGCGTGGATAGCTAAGGGTGTTGAGGGGTGTGCTGCACTTTCACTAAACGCTACTAGCGGCTTTATGCCTTTAACACTTCCACCCTGGAGCTTAGGTCTTAGCTCTTGCGATTCCCACCACCGGCCGGCCGGTCAAGGCAAGCCGGGTGTCAGAGGGTCTCATTTAGCCCTCACGGGATAGGGGTCCGCGGTGTCGCCACTCACCGTCGGCTCGCCACAAAGCCGCCCCTGCGGGAATTATTATTATTCACGTTATTTATTTTCTTTCTTAGTTTTAGGTTTTTTTACAATAAAGATATCCAAACAAAAATAGAAAAAAATCATTACAAATAAACAATATTATAAAAAAACCTAAACCTAGAGTGCCGCCAGCAGCGGGGCAGGGCCCAAGCTACCAGTGGTTAGGGCTGCAGAGAGAGGAACCTCCTGACGATGCGTGCCGTGTCAAGAAGTACTGCCTTCTGTATCTGGCCCTTGATCCAGCCGTCTAGCGAGAGTCTCTTGAGATGTTGGTCGAGACTCTTCGCTATTAGGCCGTTCGCAGAAACGACTATTGGGACAATGCTAGTCGAATCAACATCCCACATGGCGGTAACCTCGAAAGACAAGTCAAGGTACTTGCTGATCTTGTCCTTTTCAGCCTTCACGAGGTTCTCGTCATGCGGGATGGTGATGTCAACTAACACTGCCCGCCGCTGGGACCGGTCGACTATCACGATATCAGGTTTATTGGCGACAATAGTCCTGTCCGTGATAACCGATCGGTCCCAATAGAGCAAAGCATGACCATTTTCAAGAACTGGCGCAGGTGCGTACTTATAGTACGGCACCTCAGACTCGACAAGGCCGTATTGAAGAGCAAGTTGCTGGTGGATGATCCTGGCTACGAGGTTATGTCTGTGCAAGTACTCGGAGTTAGCAAGATGAGAACAACCGGAAATGATATGTCTGAGTGACTCTCCGGGACGGCGGCATGCCCGACATATGTCGACCGTACCGTCCTTCATAATATATTTCCGGTAGTTGTTCGTCTTGATAACTTCGTCCGCAATTGCACAAACAAAACCTTCGGTTTCCCCAAAGAGGTCCCCGAATCGTAGCCAGTTCACCGACGCGAGCAGGTCCACATCGGGTCCCGTTAAGACTCGATAGAACCGGCCATGCAGCTCCTTGCTCTTCCATACGTCCTTGCGGTCCTCGGTGCTCAGCACCTGAGGCTTGCGCCAGTTCTCTTTGCCTAAGGACAGAGGGGTGAAAGTCTTGTCAACTGACACCACATCGCAATGCATCCCACACTCGTTGTTTAGGAAATATTCCCGGAGACTGCATACCTCACGGTTGTGGAGTGTCTTGGCATTTAAAAAGCCTCGACCACCCCATTTCCGTGGGATATACAGTCTCATAACAGACGAGCGTGGGTGAAGCATGCGATGTGATGTCAATTGCTTTCGAACTTTTCTATCCAGGGCGTCTAGTTCAGTCTGAGTCCACCTTAGTATGCCAAAGGTGTATATAAGTAGGGGCATAACCCAGCCGTTGAAGGCACGTACCTTGTTGCCTCCTGACAAAAGACTGTTAAGTACTTTTGTCAGGCGACCGAAGAAACGTTCCTTCACCGACTGTTTTATCCCCCCACTCTCGATACCCAATGACTCTGACATACCAAGGTATTTATAGGTGTCGGCTTCGGAGAGAGATCTGAAACTCATTGTATCAGAAAGTTGTAAATTCATTGAATTAACAACTTTCCCCCGCTGCACGTGCATGACCGCGCACTTATCTACACCAAACTCCATGTTGATGGCGTTGCTGAAAGTCTCAGTGACTTTCAATAACTCCATCAAATCATGGCGCTTCGGTGCAAAAAGTTTGAGGTCATCCATGTACAGCAAGTGTGAAATGACTTCACCCTCTCTCCTAAGCCGATAGCCTAGCCCTGAATCCTCTAATAATGTGCTTAGAGGATTTAGGGCTAGACAGAACCACATCGGACTCAGACTGTCACCCTGGAAGATGCCTCGCTCAATCCTTATAAAGTCCTGCGGACCAGAGAGACTGTCCCAACCACCCGGTTGACGAAGGACTGTGGTCCACTGCCTCATACAAGAACCTAGAAAAGACCTCAGAGTTGTATCAATTTTATACAACTCCAAGATCCTCTCCAGCCAGGTATGAGGCACTGAATCATAGGCCTTCTTGTAGTCAATCCAGGCGGTGGAGAGAGCACCTTTGTTCCGCCGGACTTGTTGGCAAATGGCCGTGTCGATGAGGAGGAGCTCCTTAGTACCACGGGACCCAACCTTACATCCATTCTGAGAGGGGGCCAAAATATTGTGCGCTACAATGTGCGAATTAATTTTAAACCTCAGAATAGATGTAAGAAGCTTGTACAGCGTTGGCAAGCATGTAATGGGTCTATAGTTCTTCGGTTCCGTGGTACTACCGGACTTGTGGAGCAGGAAGGTGACACCGGTTGTCATGAATGTTGGCAAGGAACCAACCTCGAGGGCTTGTTGGAATTGCGCCGCTAAGCAGTCGTGTGAGCATCGAATCCACTTTATCCAAAAGTTGTGTAATCCGTCCGGTCCTGGACTTTTCCAGTTCTGGGCCGTACGGATCGCACAACTAACGTCTTCGGGGCTAATACTAATAGCCCCCATGGATTCGATAGGCTCACACGCGCGCTCAACGACGCTCATCCAATCGCCCTCCGTGTGTTCGACGGGCACCGACCAGATACTACGCCAGAAGTTATTCATGGTAGTAGTATCCGGACACTGCTCATCATTCACACGTTGATTGGTTCCTTCCCAACCTCGGTATACCTTCCTTTGGTCACTTTGGAAGAGGCGATTTTGATAATAGCGATCTACACGCGCTCTATAGCGACGAATACGGTTTGCTAATGCATAAACTTTCTGCTTCAGAAAGTCAATGCGTTCCGTGACACAAGTAATGTAGTCCCGGGGTCTAATCCCGGTCCCAGCAAAGGCCTGATTCACGAAACGCATGACTCGGGGGCGATGATTACCCCCTCTGAAGCAGATCAACTTCGCAATAAGAGTCCTAAACATATTGATGCGACACTCGATTCGTTCTTGCCACGCAGGGATAGCGGGGCGTCGCGGTATTCGGTCAGCCGCGCAGTAAAGAATCGAGTGTGTATCAACTAATGTTTCACTAGTCTGCATATATGGGACTAGCAAAACGTTTAGGGCTCCCATTAACGCCAGGTTACGTTTATTCATTGGCAAACGTGGTAGTCGCGGCCTAGAGTCAGGAGTAGTGCGATACTCCAAAATCGCGTCTTCCAAAGCCCTCCTCAAATGCTCATTAGTCTGGGTACTTACGTTAGTATTCGTACAATCGTCTGCGTCTAGCGCGGCATCCGCCGGGGCAGACGTCGAAGCCGAGCCTGTCGGCCCCTGCGTCGACGACACACTGGGCGGGTCCCGCGCTAAAGCAGAAGTAGTAGGAATAATAGGTAACGCCTCCAGACGCAGCCGATCAAGCGCAGAGTCGTCCAACAGCTTGAGCCGCTGGATGGCCCGCACCTGATCCGATAGTCGTTGTGCGGTAACGGTGACGGCTGGTTCAAGGGCCTGAAACAGAGGCAGTATCCTATCGCGGTACGCGGTTAGGTTAGTTCCTCCCTCTGTAGCCCCATAGTAGGCGCGCATGCAGTTCTCATTTAAAGACTGGGTCCATCGCATGCGACGCGCTACACCACCGGTAGCGAGGGCCGGGCGCGGAGCAGAATGCCCCACAGGCCCCAAGCGTGCCGGTAGCGGTGGCCGTCCTCGTCGTCGCGTAGATGGTGGTGGCGGCGGCGGCGGCGTAGGCCCGTCGTCATCACTCGACGAGCTGCCCTCCGGGGGAGTGACAAACTCGTCTCCCGACGATGTGCTCGGAGATGATGCGGCGGGCGGAGGTGGTGGGTGCGCGCTTCTTGTCTCCGCTAGACATCTTCGAGATCTCGTTATCATTTTTTATCACTTTTATCGTAGTTATTTTGCTTGCACATTATTTTGGGTTTGTTGATATATGACATGATACGTCAAATGAGAAAAACGATGTAGATTAAATTAAATGTATACTGAATTTTGAACACTATTTTCTTGATGTAAGATTATTTGTTTATTGTATTTACTGTTTTTATGGTATAATCAAGGTTGAAATAGCAAAATTCACAAATAAAAGTAATATAAAAGAAAAAAAAAATCTAAAAGACGTCTCGTCTGAGCGGTGTCAATTTTTATTTTTTTTTATTTTTTATTTTTTATTATTATACTCTTTATTCAATTCACATCACGGGCTGCAAATCGCCCGGTCCTTTGGAAGGCATTGACGGAGCCGAAGCCAACGTCAAGAGGCCCTTTACAATATTAAATTAAATAAAAATATGATTTGTGGATGGAGACATTAAAAACTATAAAAAGATGGTACTATAATTTATTATGGCTATGAATGTGTGCTGCTTTATGACTGTTTTCTGGTCTATGGGATGAGGTACGGCACCCGCCAATTATGCCTCATTTCAAAATATTAAGGCGGGTGGTGACTAGCTATACACTGAATGGACCCCCCATAAAGGCGGACCGTTACGTCGGCGCCGAGGGGCAACATTGGCGTGGATAGCTAAGGGTGTTGAGAGGTGTGCTGCACTTTCACTAAACGCTACTAGCGGCTTTATGCCTTTAACACTTCCACCCTGGAGCTTTGGTCTTAGCTCTTGCGATTCCCACCACCGGCCGGCCGGTCAAGGCAAGCCGGGGGTCAGAGGGTCTCATTTAGCCCTCACGGGATAGGGGTCCGCGGTGTCGCCACTCACCGTCGGCTGGCCACAAAGCCGCCCCTGCGGGATTATTATTATTATTATACTCTTTATTCAATTCACATCACGGGCTGCAAATCGCCCGGTCCTTTGGAAGGCATTGACGGAGCCGAAGCCAACGTCAAGAGGCCCTTTACAATATTAAATTAAATAAAAATATGATTTGTGGATGGAGACATGAAAAACTATAAAAAGATGGTACTATAATTTATTATGGCTATGAATGTGTGCTGCTTGATGACTGTTTTCTGGTCTATGGGATGAGGTACGGCACCCGCCAATTATGCCTCATTTCAAAATATTAAGGCGAGTGGTGACTAGCTATACACTGAATGGACCCCCCATAAAGGCGGACCGTTATGTCGGCGCCGAGGGGCAACATTGGCGTGGATAGCTAAGGGTGTTGAGAGGTGTGCTGCACTTTCACTAAACGCTACTAGCGGCTTTATGCCTTTAACACTTCCACCCTGGAGCTTTGGTCTTAGCTCTTGCGATTCCCACCACCGGCCGGCCGGTCAAGGCAAGCCGGGGGTCAGAGGGTCTCATTTAGCCCTCACGGGATAGGGGTCCGCGGTGTCGCCACTCACCGTCGGCTCGCCACAAAGCCGCCCCTGCGGGATTATTATTATTATTATTATTATTATTCACGTTATTTATTTTCTTTCTTAGTTTTAGGTTTTTTTACAATAAAGATATCCAAACAAAAATATAAAAAAATCATTACAAATAAACAATATTATAAAAAAACCTAAACCTAGAGTGCCGCCAGCAGCGGGGCAGGGCCCAAGCTACCGGTGGTTAGGGCTGCAGAGAGAGGAACCTCCTGACGATGCGTGCCGTGTCAAGAAGTACCGCCTTCTGTATCTGACCCTTGATCCAGCCGTCTAGCGAGAGTCTCTTGAGATGTTGGTCGAGACTCTTCGCTATTAGGCCGTTCGCAGAAACGACTATTGGGACAATGCTAGTCGAATCAACATCCCACATGGCGGTAACCTCGAAAGACAAGTCAAGGTACTTGCTGATCTTGTCCTTTTCAGCCTTCACGAGGTTCTCGTCATGCGGGATGGTGATGTCAACTAACACTGCCCGCCGCTGGGACCGGTCGACTATCACGATATCAGGTTTATTGGCGACAATAGTCCTGTCCGTGATAACCGATCGGTCCCAATAGAGCAAAGCATGACCATTTTCAAGAACTGGCGCAGGTGCGTACTTATAGTACGGCACCTCAGACTCGACAAGGCCGTATTGAAGAGCAAGTTGCTGGTGGATGATCCTGGCTACGAGGTTATGTCTGTGCAAGTACTCGGAGTTAGCAAGATGAGAACAACCGGAAATTATATGTCTGAGTGACTCTCCGGGACGGCGGCATGCCCGACATATGTCGACCGTACCGTCCTTCATAATATATTTCCGGTAGTTGTTCGTCTTGATAACTTCGTCCGCAATTGCACAAACAAAACCTTCGGTTTCCCCAAAGAGGTCCCCGAATCGTAGCCAGTTCACCGACGCGAGCAGGTCCACATCGGGTCCCGTTAAGACTCGATAGAACCGGCCATGCAGCTCCTTGCTCTTCCATACGTCCTTGCGGTCCTCGGTGCTCAGCACCTGAGGCTTGCGCCAGTTCTCTTTGCCTAAGGACAGAGGGGTGAAAGTCTTGTCAACTGACACCACATCGCAATGCATCCCACACTCGTTGTTTAGGAAATATTCCCGGAGACTGCATACCTCACGGTTGTGGAGTGTCTTGGCATTTAAAAAGCCTCGACCACCCCATTTCCGTGGGATATACAGTCTCATAACAGACGAGCGTGGGTGAAGCATGCGATGTGATGTCAATTGCTTTCGAACTTTTCTATCCAGGGCGTCTAGTTCAGTCTGAGTCCACCTTAGTATGCCAAAGGTGTATATAAGTAGGGGCATAACCCAGCCGTTGAAGGCACGTACCTTGTTGCCTCCTGACAAAAGACTGTTAAGTACTTTTGTCAGGCGACCGAAGAAACGTTCCTTCACCGACTGTTTTATCCCCCCACTCTCGATACCCAATGACTCTGACATACCAAGGTATTTATAGGTGTCGGCTTCGGAGAGAGATCTGAAACTCATTGTATCAGAAAGTTGTAAATTCATTGAATTAACAACTTTCCCCCGCTGCACGTGCATGACCGCGCACTTATCTACACCAAACTCCATGTTGATGGCGTTGCTGAAAGTCTCAGTGACTTTCAATAACTCCATCAAATCATGGCGCTTCGGTGCAAAAAGTTTGAGGTCATCCATGTACAGCAAGTGTGAAATGACTTCACCCTCTCTCCTAAGCCGATAGCCTAGCCCTGAATCCTCTAATAATGTGCTTAGAGGATTTAGGGCTAGACAGAACCACAACGGACTCAGACTGTCACCCTGGAAGATGCCTCGCTCAATCCTTATAAAGTCCTGCGGACCAGAGAGACTGTCCCAACCACCCGGTTGACGAAGGACTGTGGTCCACTGCCTCATACAAGAACCTAGAAAAGACCTCAGAGTTGTATCAATTTTATACAACTCCAAGATCCTCTCCAGCCAGGTATGAGGCACTGAATCATAGGCCTTCTTGTAGTCAATCCAGGCGGTGGAGAGAGCACCTTTGTTCCACCGGACTTGTTGGCAAATGGCCGTGTCGATGAGGAGGAGCTCCTTAGTACCACGGGACCCAACCTTACATCCATTCTGAGAGGGGGCCAAAATATTGTGCGCTACAATGTGCGAATTAATTTTAAACCTCAGAATAGATGTAAGAAGCTTGTACAGCGTTGGCAAGCATGTAATGGGTCTATAGTTCTTCGGTTCCGTGGTACTACCGGACTTGTGGAGCAGGAAGGTGACACCGGTTGTCATGAATGTTGGCAAGGAACCAACCTCGAGGGCTTGTTGGAATTGCGCCGCTAAGCAGTCGTGTGAGCATCGAATCCACTTTATCCAAAAGTTGTGTAATCCGTCCGGTCCTGGACTTTTCCAGTTCTGGGCCGTACGGATCGCACAACTAACGTCTTCGGGGCTAATACTAATAGCCCCCATGGATTCGATAGGCTCACACGCGCGCTCAACGACGCTCATCCAATCGCCCTCCGTGTGTTCGACGGGCACCGACCAGATACTACGCCAGAAGTTATTCATGGTAGTAGTATCCGGACACTGCTCCTCATTCACACGTTGATTGGTTCCTTCCCAACCTCGGTATACCTTCCTTTGGTCACTTTGGAAGAGGCGATTTTGATAATAGCGATCTACACGCGCTCTATAGCGACGAATACGGTTTGCCAATGCATAAACTTTCTGCTTCAGAAAGTCAATGCGTTCCGTGACACAAGTCATGTAGTCCCGGGGTCTAATCCCGGTCCCAGCAAAGGCCTGATTCACGAAACTCATGACTCGGGGGCGATGATTACCCCCTCTGAAGCAGATCAACTTCGCAATAAGAGTCCTAAACATATTGATGCGACACTCGATTCGTTCTTGCCACGCAGGGATAGCGGGGCGTCGCGGTATTCGGTCAGTATCCGGAAACTTGACGCGAACAACGCGACACGCCGCTATAGCCGCGCAGTAAAGAATCGAGTGTGTATCAACTAATGTTTCACTAGTCTGCATATAAGGGACTAGCAAAACGTTTAGGGCTCCCATTAACGCCAGGTTACGTTTATTCATTGGCAAACGTGGTAGTCGCGGCCTAGAGTCAGGAGTAGTGCGATACTCCAAAATCGCGTCTTCCAAAGCCCTCCTCAAATGCTCATTAGTCTGGGTACTTACGTTAGTATTCGTACAATCGTCTGCGTCTAGCGCGGCATCCGCCGGGGCAGACGTCGAAGCCGAGCCTGTCGGCCCCTGCGTCGACGACACACTGGGCGGGTCCCACGCTAAAGCAGAAGTAGTAGGAATAATAGGTAACGCCTCCAGACGCAGCCGATCAAGCGCAGAGTCGTCCAACAGCTTGAGCCGCTGGATGGCCCGCACCTGATCCGATAGTCGTTGTGCGGTAACGGTGACGGCTGGTTCAAGGGCCTGAAACAGAGGTAGTATCCTATCGCGGTACGCGGTCAGGTTAGTTCCTCCCTCTGTAGCCCCGTAGTAGGCGCGCATGCAGTTCTCATTTAAAGACTGGGTCCATCGCATGCGACGCGCTACACCACCGGTAGCGAGGGCCGGGCGCGGAGCAGAATGCCCCACAGGCCCCAAGCGTGCCGGTAGCGGTGGCCGTCCTCGTCGTCGCGTAGATGGTGGTGGCGGCGGCGGCGGCGTAGGCCCGTCGTCATCACTCGACGAGCTGCCCTCCGGGGGAGTGACAAACTCGTCTCCCGACGATGTGCTCGGAGATGATGCGGCGGGCGGAGGTGGTGGGTGCGCGCTTCTTGTCTCCGCTAGACATCTTCGAGATCTCGTTATCATTTTTTATCACTTTTATCGTAGTTATTTTGCTTGCACATTATTTTGGGTTTGTTGATATATGACATGATACGTCAAATGAGAAAAACGATGTAGATTAAATTAAATGTATACTGAATTTTGAACACTATTTTCTTGATGTAAGATTATTTGTTTATTGTATTTACTGTTTTTATGGTATAATCAAGGTTGAAATAGCAAAATTCACAAATAAAAGTAATATAAAAGAAAAAAAATTCTAAAAGACGTCTCGTCTGAGCGGTGTCAAATTTTTTTTTTTTTTTTTTTTTTTTTTTTTTTTTTTTTTTTATTATTATTATACTCTTTATTCAATTCACATCACGGGCTGCAAATCGCCCGGTCCTTTGGAAGGCATTGACGGAGCCGAAGCCAACGTCAAGAGGCCCTTTACAATATTAAATAAAATAAAAATATGATTTGTGGATGGAGAGATGTAAAACTATAAAAAGATGGTACATTAATTTATTATGGCTATGAATATGTGCTGCTTGATGTCTGTTTTCTGGTCTATAGGATGAGGTACGGCACCCGCCAATTATGCCTCATTTCAAAATATTAAAGCGGGTGGTGACTCGCTATACACTGAATGGGCCCCCCATAAAGGCGGACCGTTATGTCGGCGCAGAGGGGCAACATTGGCGTGGATAGCTAAGGGTGTTGAGAGGTGTGCTGCACTTTCACTAAACGCTACTAGCGGCTACTATTTTATTATTATTATTATTATTATTTTACTTTATTTATTCTCTCCATCTAGGGAGGTAAGTTTGCACGGGCCAAAGCCAAGTGCTATGAAAGTGATAAAAATTTCCTCACAATCCTACAGGTATTTAATATTACTGCTTTTTGGAGAAGTTTGTAAATGTTTGTGTTTAAATCAAGCATTTCTAGATTACTGAGCAAATTTTTAGGTATGACTCCGGTCGTGGACAGTATGATGGGTATAGTTCTGACTGTACGAATTTGCCACTGTGTTTTTAGTTCGATGGATAAATCAGTATATTTGGCTATTTTTTATGAATGTGTCGTCTGTAGATTATGCGTGTTACATATTGCTATGTCGATTATGAGAGCAGCTTTGTTGATTTTATCTAAAACAGTTATATCTGGTCTATTGAAATGTATGGTCTTATCAGTAATTATGGTTCTGTCCCAATAAAGTTTGTATCGGTAATTTTCAATGACAGATTCAGGTTTATATTTGTAATATGGTACTTTGTCAGAAATAAGGTTGTAGGTAAAGGCTAGATTTTGATGGATGATCGCAGCTACCTGGTCGTGTCGATGTTTGTAATCTGTTTGGACTATTGCTTTACATGCTCCGGTAATGTGTTGTATGGTTTCAGAACAACTGCAACATCTCCTACATGTATCAGAAATGTTTGGTGCGCGTATTATGTACTTCTGGTAGTTTCGGGTATCAATCACTTGGTCTTGAATAGCCAGCATAAAAGCTTCAGTTTCAGGGAAGAGTTCACCACTTTGCAACCACGCGTTCGACGCTGTCATGTCGACATGTGCCTGTTGCAAGTCGTGGCGGTGTCTTCCATGTAAAGACTTCTGCTCCCATGCTGCTATTTTATCTTTAGGGTTAGTCACTATTTCGTTGCGTTGTAGGTTTGTGTTGGAGAGATTCAAAGGTGTAAATCGCTTATCATTTAGAGTTATTGCTTGATGTAAGGTTGATGTTTCAGCGCGGGTTATAAAGAATTCCCGAAGTGTTGATATTTGCTTATTGTGTAAATTAGTGATATCTATTATTCCTCTACCTCCCTCTGATCGTGGTAATGTCATTCGCTGGACACATGAGCGCGGGTGATGTTTGCGGTGGTTTGTCATTGATGTATTCACAATGCGTTGGAGCTTTTGCAGGTCAGTTTGTGTCCACGAAATAATGCCAAATGTGTATGTTAGTACAGGTATTGCAAATGTGTTAAGAGCTTTTACTAGATTGCGTCCGGTAAGTTGTGATTTTAGGATAGAGTTAAGCCTGTATCGGAATTTCCGTGTAACATCAGTTTTTGTTTGAGTGTGTGAAATTTGGTGAGCCTGTTGAAAACCTAAATATTTATAAAATGTGTTATGATCAAGTGACTCTATAGTTTCACCTGAATTGAGGGTGTATGGTTGAAGTTTGATTGTTTGATCTGCCATGGTGAATGTTTTACATTTGTCTATTCCAAATTGCATTTTTATATCATCCGAGAATTTTTGTGTAATATCTGCTAATCGATGTAGTGATTGGGTGTCATTACTATAAAGTTTAATGTCGTCCATGTACATGAGATGAGTAAGTGTTTGTGTGTTGTGATTATATGAGATGTTTAGGCCTGCTCCAGACTTATTTAATAATTGAGATAAAGGATTTAAGGCAAGACAAAACCACAAGGGGCTGAGAGCATCTCCTTGGAATATTCCGCGTTTTATTGCTATTTCTTCAGATTCCATAGATCCAGTGTTACTTTTAATTTTAAGTTTAGTTCGCCACTGCTGCATTGTGCATTCTAAAAATTTTATCAATGTGGGATGTATTTTATAGTGGTGGAGTATGTATAGTAACCAGCTGTGAGGTACAGAGTCATAGGCTTTCCGGTAGTCAATATACATAGTGTGAAGATCTTTTTTGTTCGCAAGTGCCTGTTTCATAGCTATTGAATCTATAATTAGTTGCTCCTTACACCCCTGACTGAATTTTCTGCAGCCTTTTTGTTCTTCAGCTAAAATATTATTTTTTCTTATGTGTTTATCAATTAGTTGTGATATACATGACGTCATTATTTTATAAATTGTTTGTAAACAGGTGATGGGACGGTATTTGGCTGGGTTGGAGACGTCATTGTCTTTAGGGATCATGTGTGTAATGCCTTGTGTTATGAAGTGTGGTGTTATATCAGGTGATTGAATGAATTCATTTATATGTTTATGAAGAATAGGGTGAGCTGCTGTAAATTTTTTGTACCAGTAATTGTGGATATGGTCTGAGCCAGGTGTCTTCCAGTTATGTGTTTTTTTTAATACGTCAATGAATACATCCACCGGCACATATTCAAATTCCATTTGATCACAGTTTTCTACTTGTTCATTATTTGAAAGTAGCTGTTCAGAGTTTTGGTTGTGACTGGTTTCATTTTCCCATATATGAGCCCAGAATGCGTGAAATGTTTCGGGTGATGGAAAAGATTGATCATTATTTGTGGTGTTTTGTGTCTGTGTAGTGATATTTCTGTAGAACTGCTTTTCGTTTGTATTAAATTGTATATTCTGTTGTTTTCTCAAAGTGCAGTTTGTAAATCTCCGGAGTCGGCTAGACGTAGCACTCAGTTTTTGTTTTAGACTATCTAAAAACTCGTTATCTGTTAAATTTGGTTCTTCGTATCTTGAGTGGGTTTTATATTTATGCTTGATGTATTGTATATTGGCTATAAGTGCACTGTTCCTAATACCTGCTATGTACTGTGTTAAGCGTCCTATATCTTTTCTAAGATGTTCTACCTTGAGTTGTAATCTCTTTTGCCATGCCGGTTTATAATTTCGCCGTTCCGGAGCAGGCATAGATATTTCTTTGATTTTGCTGCCATTACAGATTGCCGCAGTGTAGGCTGCAGAGTATATAATAGTTTGGTTAGTGATAAAATCATTATCAGATTTAAGGTGTCTTGGTAAAATATGAGTATTAAGATATTTAACAATATAAGAAAATTTCTTGGATGTGTTTTGTCTCGGTATGTAGGGTCTGCTAGTAGGATAAGAGTTTCGGTATTTACCATATATGGTGCTAAAGGTCTCACAAATTGTTTTATCTAGGTCTGGAGAGCTTCTGTGATTTAATGTAGTCCCATCATTATTATTTAAAGTCTGGTTATTTTGTGAATCCCTTGTGATACTAAAATTGTTACTATTGGTTAATGTACTATTTAGTGTTGCACTGTCCGTTAAGTTATATTCAGAATTACTTTCATTGTTGTTTTGGGTCTGAGCTGTGAGTTCTTGTTCAATCTCTAGTCTAATTGCCTGTAATTTTTCGTTTGAGATCAGTTTATTGTGTACAATTACTCGACGTTGGTCAGCGATGCGTTGTTCCGAAATGTGCGATAAGTTTGGGAATTTGCTTAAAATGGTCAAGTGCAATTGTTTACGGTATGCTGTCTTATTTCGTTCTAATTGTGTTATTCTATAGTATGTTTTTATGATTTCTTCGTTAACATCATCACTCCATCTCATCCTTGTTTGTGATGTTGGTTGGGGTGTATCATTCGTTTGAGTGTTGACGGTTAAATTTTGTTGGTTTGTGTCTCGTAAAAAATCTTCTTGTACGTTTTGTCTTATGTCATCTAACGTTTTGTCAGTTATTAGTTTGTTTCTTACAATGGCTCTGCGTTGATCACCTACTCTCTGTTTTGATACATCCATGTTTGGAAATTTTTCTGTAAATTTTTGATGAAGTTGATTTAGATAAGTTTTGGTATTGCTCTCGTTTTTGGTTATGATTAAGTAAGTGCGCCAGATGAATTCGTTCATTTCACTTGTCCATTTCTTTCGTGCGCGAGTTTTACTAGCAATGGGTGCAAGTTCTGGGGCTAGTGCCTCTTGCACAACATTATCTGGTATTGATAAACTGGAAGTGGGGCTGATTGAGTGAATGTGTCTTGTAAAAGACATTGGAGACGAGAGTGGCGAATCAAACAGAGTTTGCGTAGAAGATGGGGATGTCGGTGATATTTCGTGTCTTTGACCGTCGTCTATTATTTCCTCTTGTACTGTTGATGCATCTGATATCTGACATCGTCGTTGTGGTCTTAAATTGTATCTCTTGTTTTGTCCCATAGGCTTACTTATGGTCATATCATTATCCGTTTCAATAAAATGTTCATCGTCCTTATTCTTAGCGTTATTCGTTTGATGGTTAGAGATTCCCGCCCGGAGATTCTTATCTCCCCTGGAACCATGAGGTATCCGCTTACCATCATCGGCGTTCCTCATGGCACCCCCGGGCACTTGAGGAGTGGGCAAAGGCTTCATTATCATACCGTTAAATGGACGAGCTTAACTCTTCACAAACACGTCCAGAATGTGAGAGTGTACAGTAGACTACCTGACTGAGTCTGTGGGTGCCACCGTTGGTGTCCATGACACTCTTCCGCTACCACCCTAAACCACCATCCTGTACTGATGTTGGTTGTCCCACTAAAGCCTCATTAAGATCTATAACTCCTAGCGAGCCCTATAGTGGCCTATACCTTACTTTATTACTACCATCTTTTTCACCTAAATTCATCACTTTCATCTGGTTTCTACCTCTTCCTATCGTTCGCTCGCTCTCGTTCACAGACCTTTCTCTTCCTCTACTTCTGCTCCTTTCATTATTTGCCTACTTCATTATTACCTAATTCTTTCCTTCGCTTTTACTCTCCTTCGCTCTTACTTTCCTACTCTCTCTCTCTCTTCTTCCTCCTCCTCCTCCTCCTCCTTCTGACCTACCCTTAGCCGTTTAAGTTTCAAAAGTAAACGTTGCCCGCCCCCCACGTGGTCTGGTGTTCGACTCGGACGTTAGGTAGGATTGAGGGGGGCTTATTATTATTATTATTATCCGTGGTCGTCTGCTTGTAGGCTGTATGTCGAGTTTCTGTCATTTTGATCATATTTTTTCAATTTTTTTTAAACATCTTACAGGCAAGCGTTTGACAACTATCGCACCTGTTGGTAAGTGATGATGCGATCGAAGATGGTAAGCACGCCAGGCCTAGAATGGGAACTGGCTCTCAAGGATAGCTGCCGGAACACATTAGATGTTTGGCGACAGATTTTCTAACTTAATTAAGGGTGGTAGCTGGCCAGGCGGACACTAGATAGTGTCCTACGACCATGCGGGGGTTGTTGGTTTCTTAACGAGGTTTTTCCTTCATCTGAGGGCCACTGTGAGAAGCGCACATAAATTTTTCGATAGAAAAATCCATTGGTGCACGGCGGGGTTTGAACTCGGTACCTCTGGCATCAAAGCCAACCATTCTCCCGATTACGCCACCGGGCCCTCAAAAATGATCAATTTGGAGATAATCTGCCGCCATAACTTTAAGGTGTTCCGGCAGCACACAGCCCTTGAGAGTCAGAGTATTTTAGGCCTAGCGTGTTCCCATCCTCGACCACATCATCGCTTACCAGCAGGTGATATAGTTGCCAAACGCTAGCCCATAAGATATTTATAATAACCATTACAGTTCGTGTGTCGTGTGCCTCCTATACTATACTCATTAATTCGCTATCTAAATTATAGTAGACTAGCTGACCCTGCAAACGTTGTTTTGCTAAAACCCAAATATCTTACGGAACCCTATTTTTTTCCAAAATAAAATTTAGCCTATGTTACTCGTGGATACTGTGGCTTTAGAATGGTGAAAGATTTTTTAAAAACGGTCCAGTAGTTTTTGAGCCTATTCATTACAACCAAACAAACAAAGTTTTCCTCTTTATAATATTAGTATAGATACGTCATTAATTTAATATTTAATATTATTTAATATTTAATATTATTAAATATATTTATATTTAATATCTATCTAAGTGTACCTATTTTATCTATGTATCAATTTATTATTTATTTTTATTATTTTATTTATAAATATTTCGCATTTTTTTTCATCACCCGCAGGCTTGTCTGAAAATCAGCGTCCAGGTGTAAATCTAGACATAATGTGCTGAGACAAGCCTTTTTGACACCTAACATTGTTTCTTGTTTTTTCTCGTTTCATTGTTTTAGTAAGTATTTTAATGTGTTATGTCAAATAAATGATTTTTCTTTCTTTCTTTCTTTCTTTCATTACGTATCTACTATAATTTAGATAGCGAATTAACGCCTTGCTTATTTATCATAGCAACATAAAATATCATCTACTTATTTGAAATGTGCTTGTGATGTTGTCTTTCATTTGTTGCCCCTATCATTTTCTTTTTTTTACCAGCCAATTGCAAATATATATATATATATATATATATATGACCCTTCAAAAATCTTAAAGAGGTGATTAGAATGCGTATATTTCTTTTTGGAATTGGTTGGTCAAAAAAAGCAAATTATAGTAGCTACAGCAGACCTTAATTTTTTGTAGAAGCAAATTTTGCTCTAGCAGCATGTTCCAAGAAGGAAACGGGGGAATACATTGTATGGATAAGTACAACCCGCGTACCCTCTTAAGGATAGAACTTCCCTATAACTTCACATGGGTGTCTTCAAGACGACTTTTAGTTACGTAGTAGTAACTATTTATATATCTGTGCATGAGATCCCATGCACACTGCGAATAAATAAAGATGCAATGACCACCAACCAATAAGACTCTTGAAAATGGCGGGTAAACCATAATCAACAGGATTCTTATCTACTTATATTAGAGCAAGGGGGTTAACGTAAGGCTGACCGCGCCGACTGATTAATTTTGCGGGTGTCGTCAGTGCAATTAAGACTACATAAGATTACTTAAACCGCCAAGTAGGTACGTTGTTAGTGGTCCCCATTAGGTTCGCTCGAACATGGCGGCTAAGTGGCTAAGTATTCGTCATTTCATTCGTCGTTCTGAATATTTCGTCATCATCATCATCAACAGCCTGTGTCAGTCCACAGCTGGACGTAGGCCTGTCCCAAGATGCGCCACTGAGCCCGATCTTCGGCTCTTCTTTTCCAGTCACTGCCCACCGCTTTTCGTATGTCGTCGCTTGTACAGCCGAATTGCGTCCATTGTAGGTTGCGAGGGTCAGTTTGTTTTGGCGGCCTACCGTAGCTCGGGGATTCTTAGCACCCCCCTGCCCTGCCGTTACCGTGACCGCCGCCGTGGTCAGGAATAGCAGGGCGGCCGGGAACTAGGGGCGGCGGCTTTAAGTGACCTTCCATCTACTTTGCATCCCTTGGGAGGGATATGCAGCATATTCTCATTTGAGGGCATTAGCCTGCCCAGCGTGGCGATTAAGGCATATCATATGCCTTAATCGCCACGCTGGGCAGGCGGGTTGGCGATTGCAGGACGTAGCTTCTCGCACCGGTGACGCTGCTGCCCGTCACCGGCCTGTAGAATTTAGATACGTCATAGATATGAAATGGTTATACCGCCATTTGTCGCTCGCCAGAGCCCCGTCTGTTGGTCAGCAGGATGCACCACGGGCAGGTGAGCTTGGCTGGGAGCACCGAGGTCGTATTTGTGCTCCCTTACATCCCGAATAATTTGTCAGCAGGGTTAAAATATTTGGCAAATCACATTGCAACAAGTTGTTCCGACCCCTAAACCATATCCTAAACCATAAAATGGAAAGCTAGATGTGGCTAGAGTTTAAATAAAGATGTTACCAATGCAATATCGTATACAAACTGTTGCCGAATCTGTGTTCCAATCCAAGCATGACTCAGCAATAACTCATACATTCAAAACATGAATTCTTATTTCAAAATATGAAATCCTCCGAACGAGTTACAACTTTTTAATTTTTATTTTCCAATGGCGGCAAAGGCGCGATGAGTGAAATGACGTTGCGTTTTGTTACTCCTCTTTATTATGTAAAGCTATACTAAAAAAGTGCGTTTTGTTTTATCTCTTTGTGCTAGCATGTCGAATAATGAGGATGATTGTAGGATTATAGATTAATAGAAACTTTAATGTGATGGAGAAACGAGTGAGGCTTTGAATGGGCTGGGCTTTGTTCGAATGCGAGATGATTGTGCTGTGTTGATGTGAATAACATTACTTTATAATGACACCCGTTTATTAAAACTTTTACCTACCTATATTGTATTAACTTAAATGAAAGATGCTATATATTTACAAATGTGACATATTAGATATATCACACTAATTTAAAGTCTACTTAATACTAGGTAATTGAATTAACATAACACAAAACATATCACCGATAACAATCCAATTAGAAATCGGTTCTGATAAGCCCGCCCAATCAAGGAGCCCATAAAATTTGTATATCACACCCGATTCAGATTCTAAACCATAATAGACCGACTTTGAACGCCACTAAAATTAATAGTCAATAAAACGGTAGCGAGCTCTGGGATTCAGCCATTAACCCCTCTTCAAAATGCCATTACCAGAAAAAAATAAAACAAGTCAAATGAGAACAAAACGCATCGCATCTCCATTCCATATTTCAATATTTATCACGAGATCGTCCGTTTTCGAACAAAATTCAAAATTATTTTTTATATTTTTATCTGTGCTCGGTTCTTATTATAAATGAGGTTGACTGGCCGAATACATTTTTTAAAAATTATTCCGTTTTTGAATTTGTGGAGAAAGGATTGTTTGCGGTTGAGAATATGTGGATGCGGCGAGATCCGTGGGTTGGGATGTTTTGAAGATTTTTTACGAACTAACCTTTTTTTCTATTTGATTCAATCCATTAATTAGGGCCAATTCATTAATTAATCGTCCATGAATTATTCTTCTATTGTAGGTACTGATATGATATATTTCCAACTCCAAGCTAATTAGAATCTAGGTGTGTTGGATAAATGTGAATAGAAAAGATTGATGACATGCTCTTGCTTGATGGACCCCAGCCCAGCAGATATTTAGCGCCCTATATGACGTAAAAAAAATTATTATAAGTTTATTATTGCTAGCCAAGCCCGACTTTTAATTAGTTTGGTTAGTTCGGATCCATTCATTCAAAATTAAGTACCTAACAGTTTTTTTCTTTAGATTTCATTATGACAAAACCATGTTCATTTCAATCTTACTAAGCTGAGGAGACAAGAGACTGAGATCTTTCATGTCTTGAAAATTGTAGGTTATGTCTTCCTGAGATAATTTGTAAATTTAATCTATCTAAACGAAGTAGGTATGTAACATAACTTAACATAAGATTGGATGTAGCCGCAGCGTTCAAAAGTGAATAAATATTAATAATAACTGAAGTAATAATTATAAGGAAACCTTACATTACTCGGAGGTGAACGCGTTAGTTAATTTTTCCATAATTTTATTTGATGTGCAGACTTGAGATATCGAGATGCATGGAGTCGACAATTGGAAAAGTGTTGCGTATGCAAATTGGTCAAATCAGTACTAATACCTAGATATTAAAAATATATAATATAATATATATATACACACATCAACACTGTCTAGGGATATATTGTAAAAATTTCTTAAACTCATAAAATACTGGCCGGTTTAAAAATATTTTAATGTAAACTTATTTTATAAGTTTTAATGAATGATTCCAAATTTGAATTTAAAAATAAATTAAAAACAAAAGATTTGCGCGGCATAATTGTAGCGTAGTTCGAATGTTTTTATTTACCTTAAACCTAGTTTTTGGTATTTTTTGTTTCAAATTAAAGTTTTAATATAAATCATCGGTTAATTTCAAGTTTATGTAACTGTATGCATCATGCAGCGGCGGCGCCATTTAACGAGAGATTAGATGTTAAGGGCAGTAAGCATGCTTCAAGCTGGGGCTACTCAACGGAGTATAGCCGAGGAGATAAGATCAAGACAAAAGGTGATGTCAAGGTTGTGGTCACATTATCGTACCACTGGTGAAGTGGCTGAAAGGCACCTATGCGGGAAGCGCATAACCACCCAAAGACAGGACCGATTTTTGCAAGTGGCCGCGAGAAGACAACCTGACGTTACGGCTATGAAGTTGGTTCAAAGGCTCCAGTCAGAGCACCAGTTGCTTGTCAGTGACCAAACTGTGAGGAGAAGACTGCATGAGGCTAACCTTCATGCTCACAGGTCGCTTCGTACTCTAGCACTACGCAGAGGAAATCGCGGACGAAGATTAGAGTGGGCTCCAGAACATTTGCTCTGGAAAGATTACCAATGGTCTGTAGTGCTGTTTACCGATGAGTCCCGATTTGGTTTATATCCTGATTTAAGAAGAGTACGAGTATGGCGATCTCCTGGACGTGAGAAGCGACTGCAACACCCTCAGGAAGTCCATCCATACCACGGCGGAACAATTATTGTTTGGGTGGGTATTCATGTTGGTGGAAGAACAGATCTCGTTTGGATCAGAAACACCAAGACTGCAGAAAAATGCCGAAATCAGGAGCTAGCACCAATAATCTATCCTCATCGAATGCAAATAGGCCAAGCTTTCACGCTCATGCACGACAACGCCCGTCCGCACACTGCACGAGCGAGAGGTCACCAGTTGGCTACAGGAGCACGACGTGTCGGTCTTAGACTGGCTCGCGCAATCACCAGACCTAAACCCCATAGAGCACACGTGGGACATGCTCCAAAGACGGGTTTTGAGGAATTATCCTCCAAACGTTGCGACTGAAAAGCAACTTTTTTTGCATCTTAGCAGGACCTGGGACAATATCCCGCAGCAAGACTTTGATAACTTGATTCGAAGCATGAAAAACCGTTGCAGGACCGTGGTTAACGTCATGGGTGGTTTTACTGACTACTAATTATTTTGGGTAGTTACCCAAAATTAAGTTAAAGTTAAGCAAAATTATCAGGTTTTTTGCAGTTGCAAAAAACCTCATAATTTTGCTTTACTTTCACTTTTTCATTTAAAAGAAATTCATCTATAGGTTTACCATTATTTCACTTTTTGTCTTTATTTCATAAAAAAAATATTTACGCAAAACAAATAACTTTGTTTTAATCTAAGGCATAGTCTGATAAATGGGCTCTATAAAAATATATGCATGTTGTATGTTAGTAGTAATACATTTGCAAAAAATTGAGAAAATCTGAATATCCCTAGACAGTGTTGATGTGTGTATGTATATACGAGTATATATATATTTTAATATTATTGTTTATCGACATAGCTCAACGGATTAGCAAGCTGAAGTGGCAGTGGGCAGGTCATATCTGCCGCAGGACTGATAACCGTTGGGGTAGACTTGTCCTAGAGTGGAGACAGCGAATCGGCAAACGTAGCGTAGGACGTCCTGTGACTACCTAGTCACAGGACGTCGTCGGCGTCGCTCCACCTGGAGCGACGCCGACGACATTCGCAAAGCGGTGGGCAGTGACTGGAAAAGAAGAGCCGAAGACCGGGCTCAGTGGCGCATCTTGGGAGAGGCCTACCTCCAGCAGTGGACTGACACCGGCTGATGATGATGACCTAGATATTAATTATTATAAATCATTAAGTAGTTGTTACACATAAATAGTAGACCACTAACATACCTTCTCTATGGTAGGTATGCAAATACGCTCCACTATATATTCATGTTATACATATTATTTTTTACTATCTATAATATTTTAGGCTTACCTGTATACTTCTACGAATTTGTACTAAATTGTCACCCTACCGTCATCCTTTTCCAGACACGAAGCCATCATCATAACCCATAGGTATAATAACTTAAATTAACATCAGCTGATATCTCAGATAACAAAGAGGATTTTTTTTTATCTTTTATTTAAGCTAGCGTTTGACCACTATCTCGCCTGGTGGTATGTGATGATGTGGTCGAAGATGGAAAACACGCTAGGCCTAGAACACTCTGACGCACAAGGGCTGTCTGCTGCCAGAACACCATTATCATATGGCGGCAGATTTTCTCCTTGATAGTAGTAAGGTAGGTACTTTTTGAAAGCAAGTCAGGTGGAACATCTATAAACACTTAGAAGTCAAACCATCCATCTGTGCTTTACGCCAAAAGGACTCTCATCAACATTATATAGTCGAAAAAAAAACTGTCTCATCTATTCCACAGGTCCTCTGTCCGTACTCTCACAATACTTTATTACGTCGTTGTAGTTCGTTTATTTGCGCGATCTGATGGTACTGATTTAAAACGCATGTGTCTTCGGTTCGGCTGGCCGGGTGCGCTTTGTGATCCTTTAGTGTTGTCTGTTGGACTTGATCTTACAGTCTTGGACTTGATCTTGCTGTCAGGGCTTGGGTATTGAAATTACGAATTACTATATAATTAATATAATATTATTATTATAATATAATTTACAAATTACTATAAGTCATTAAGGTCTTCCTTAAGTCTGCTTACTGGTTGAAATTTAGAATCGTTTGGCACGAAAAAGGGGGAATGGAGGGGTGGAGGGGGTAGGTGAGGGTCCCCCTTTCACTACCCCACCACTCTCATTACAAGGTAATGCATAGTTTTTGAGTTATGATTTTTTTTGCAAAATCATAACCTCACTTGGTAAAAATTTAGAATCGTTTGGCACGAAAAAGGGAGGGTGAGATGATGGGGGGGTAAGGGAGGGTCCCCCTTTCCTTTTCCCACCACTTGCATTACAAGGTAATGCATAGTTTTAGAGCTATGCGTATTTTTGTAAAATCATAACCTCACTTTTTTGTAACACTTTGCTGATCAATATCACTGTTTTGTTGGATGTTTAACAGACTGTTTGCGCTTCGCCGGCCGCTGCCGCAGCACGCTCGCTTCGCTCGCTCGGCTCGCGCGTTGTGTTGTCGCAGTTTCAACCTAACCTAACCTAGTTTTTTTTCTAGTAGGTTGTTCTTATTAATTTAGTAGTGGTAAATAATATTACTAACATTTTTACTAAGTTATCTAGCCCTAAGGTTTAGTATATTTTTAGGTTAGATTTTGTTTATATCGTTTTCTTGTAAAATATGCATTACCATGTTATAAGAATGGTATTGTTACAATCAGGGACCTAACCTCTACCCATCCCCATTACATTTTATATCAAATTCATGCCAAACGATTCTAAATTCAACCAAAAATCCAAAATCAAACCCAACAAAAATAGGCATAACTCTAAAACTATGCATTACCTTGTAATGGGAGTGGTAGGGTAGTGAAGGTGGGACCCTCCCCTTCCCATTCCACTCCTCTACCCCCCCTTTTTCGTGCCAAACGATTCTAAATCCAACCCTGCTTACTTACTAAGTAATAATTGAAAAAGAAAAATTGTAAACCACACCCTATGTAAAAAACACCCTGTAGGGTGCAAAGCGTGTGTGACAGCTCTGATTCTTGTAATATTCAGGAATGGCGCGTATATAATTATAATAAAGTCGTATTTCTGTATGCTAATGTTTTTAGGGTTCCGAACCCAAAGGGTACCAACGGAACCCTATTACTGAGACTCCGCTGTCCGCCTGTCTGTCTGTCTGTCTGTCTGTCTGCCTGTCTGTCTGTCTGTCTGTCTGTCTGTCCGTCTGTCACCAGGCTGTATCTCATGAACCGTGATAGTTAGACGGTTGAAATTTTCACAGATGATGTATTTCTGTTGCCGCTATAACAACAAATACTAAGAACAGTACAAAGTAAAAAATTAAAGAAAAGTTTAAAAAAAGTTTTTTACGATAGCGCAGCGCCACCTATCTAGTTGCTAAGATGGCGCTATCGTCTTTACCTTAATCTGAATCTCGGAAGCGGCTCCAACGATTAAATAAAATTTAGTATACCTACAGGGGATTTCGGGGGCGATAAATCGATCTAGCTAGGAGTCATTTTCAGAAAATGTTGTTTTATTCGTGTTTTCAATAATCAACTTTATTGATAATCAACTTAAAATATGACTCTTCCCGACATCTATTGGCGAGTAGAAGTACTGTATCAGTAAAGCAGTTAGTTGCTCTCAATTAAAAAAAATAGTATTATTATTCGTCAATAGATGTCGGGAAGAGTCATATTTGTCTGTTTAAGTGGCAAAAAATACCGAGCAAAGCTCGGTCAACCAGATATTTAATAATATTAATTACTACAATTACTATTACTACTATATAATACTATTCTACCTTTGTGTTAACGTTTACTTAGTTGGTGTTAGAAGTTCGTTAGAAACTCGATAGATGGCGTTCGGAACCCTCCGTGTGCGGGACAAAGTCTGACTCGCACTTGGCCAGTTTTATTTTCTTCACCCAAGTTGTTTCCAAGCTGAGCAAAGGGTTGGGTATTTTTTTTAAACAGTTTTCTTAAATGAATTATACTTCTACTTCATCTACATCTATTCTATTTGAAACTTTTGAAAGGCGCCTCGTAAGATATATGGACTTAATTATATAGATACAGAAGAAGATATCGACTCAATTATATAGATACTCATCAAATTTAATATTAATTTACCTACCGCTAGATGTAGGTTCTCCTGTTGTACTGTGCACTGACCTTTACTAGTACTCTTTCTTGTCACTTTTGGAAGATTATCGCGCATCGATGATGATGCTAGACTGTAATTTTTCAGATACTAGATACTATAGAATCTTGACATTAGAACAGCCAAGACTTTTCCATTCTTAGCATGTCCCATCACTACGCTAACGTATCAACCACATCGATCATTTTAAGATTGCAGCTTCCACGTTCTCTATTCAAACGAAATAAAGTCTAATTTTACAATTAGATTGCTTAAATAACTTTGCATCACTTTGCAACAGTTTAAGTGAAGCAAAATGGTAAGTGCATATTTCTCAAATCATTCTTAAACCCTATTACAACAAAAATAGTGTTCAGTTTTGAATGTAAGTTTAGTTAATAAGTTATGGAAACACAAGAATCGAAGTAGATAGAGATTATTTGATATATTCGGAATGTAAATTACAGTAAATTATTTCAGTGCATTTTACTTTTGCTATTTTGTATTGGATTCGAGTTATATGTATAGTTAACGTGACCATTTATATTTTATGTCAGAGCGGGATATCTGCGAATCACTACATAGCATAGTATAAAACGAAGTCGCTATTTTTGTCTGTTTGTTTGTCTGTTTGTCTGTATGCTTAAATCTTTAAAATTACGCAACGGATTTTGATGCGGTTTTTTGTAATAGGTAGAGTGATTCAAGAGGAAGGTTTATATGTATAAACATTCCCGAAATTCCCATTTTAAACTACACTTAAACACATCAAACTACACTTAAATACATTTTAAACTATCGTTTGGTCTATTTGCAAAAGCGGGACAATTTTGGCCTTGCGGGGGACACCGGGACAGACTGCCTGAAAGCGGGATTGTCCCGCCCAAAGCGGGACGTATGGTCACGTTATGTATAGTCCTCCCTAGAGGCAGCCAATTGCTGTACCGCTTCTTAAATAATGAAGATAGAAATACTTCGATAGATAGAATAATAATTATGTAAGTTGTATCTATTATTATTTATGCTGTGATATAACTAAATTTTAACAACTTATAAATTATTTTTGTATTTATATAAGACTGTAATTTCACGGACCTTAGTCGAATGTTCTCGACCTAGGTTTCGAGCGAGTCCGTCGCTCTTCCTCGGGAGTGAGGTCACGCGGTGAAATCGCGATGATCACACCATTAGAGAAAATTCGACTAAAGATCACTGAATTACAGCCGGCATTAACAACCTTATAAATTAGTTTATTAAATGAACTAGCAGCCCGCCCCGGCTTCGCACGGGTAGAACATATGCCTACAAAATTTGCATCAGTTTGTTGCATCGAATATAAAATATGAACATATTTAACAACCATCGTCATATTTCATCCAATTTACACAAAACCTTAACGAATTATGCACTTAAACCTTCCTCATAAACACTCTGGCTATTGGTGAAAACCGCATGATAATCCGTTCAGTAGCTATTGAGATTATTGCGAACAGACAGACAGACGCAGTGATGAACTTTGTTTTATAATACTTACGTAGTGATATTGGACGGCCCTTTGGCGTAAAGGATAGTTACCCTGATTCTGACCCGACGGTCGTTGGTTCTAATCCTAGCTATATACCTACCAATGAAAGTTTTATGTGCATTCATGAATCATGAGTTTTTGTACAGTGGTAGTGGAATCATTAAATCTACCAAAAAGTAGCTTACCACCAAGGAGTACATCTGCCGCCGTAACCTTACGGCGTTCCCCAACGCAAAATGTAGGGGTAATATACGTTTAACGTGTGTATCTGTTTGTCTGTCTGTAGCATCTTAGCACCTAACCGGATGAACCGATTTTGTTTTTATTATTGATAGTTTTTTTTTTGTTTGATAGATGTCTTCATCGAGATTTTTCTTAGCTTTGATTCATGAAAATTCATTCAATCGTTATAAAATTATGAGCTTTTTTCTAGTTAATTGCGCTATGAAATCAACTTTCATAGGTCTGATCAATTCGAAAATCTTCTTCTTCAACGATATTGTAAGAACATGGAAGCCTCCTGAACTCTACAGAATACTCAAATCCTCACCAACTTACAGCTCAGATTTTAAATGTCGTGTTTAGAGTCATTGGAAAAAGCTATTATACATAGATCAGTCGGGGTGGTTTAAAATATTATATTATATTATTATATGTATAGTTGAATATTATTTTATACAATAGATCATATTATTATACTATTTTGACTTCAAATTAATTGTGATCGGTGGGGATCTACAGCATAGCTAAGCTTATAATAATATTTTCGTAGTAACTATGACCTAATCTGTGGTTTCACTGCAAATATTTTATTAATTTTGCGATGCGTGTTTGTGAAATTCGTGATATCTTCTAGAGTTTTCATTTGAATTATATACTGTAAAGAACAATTTTAATCTATAATATGTGGCCAAGCTAATTAACGTAATTATTTGGATAAGGATTAATACTATATACATGAAAATAGCCTTGGAAGTTATGTAATATTTTTTAACAAAAATTTTAAGATTAAAATGGTTACTGTGAGTTAACCTTAAGAGATAGACATATGCTGTCGCGGACTTTTTTGTAGGTCTTATTAAGTTGTACAACTCTTGCATAAAAAATATTCTTCTATCTATTTTCAATTAGGCAGCGTTCGTAAGAAACGTGTTTTTTCGACCGTTTTTTTGCCGACTTAGGTTTGCAAATTAGGTCTCCACGAATGTACCTTTGATTTAAATGAGATAATATATATAATATAGATAAGCCTATTTTCATTCCGAAAGTCCATTCTATGTATTAGTGAAAGAATTTTTTAAATCGGTTCAGTAGTTTTTGAGCTTACTCATTACAAACATACAAAAATACAAATGTTCTCTCTTTATAATATTAGTATAGATAGACCTGTGACCCGTGAACCTGCATGACTTTAAATTGGGCGAAATAAATGAATTAATATTGAAATAATAATAATAATCTAGATTCTAGAACAATTAAAAAGCAATCGTGTAATTTTCACATCATTCCTAAACAATTGTCAGCAAGTTTTTGATTGGTCAATGGTTCGAATCACGGCATAAGCCTACCACTGGTGGTTAGGTTACGATCAATGGCACATATAAAAAGCACACCTTCAGAAAAACAGGGCAACACAGGAATCATGGTTCAGACATCTTTTCTCTGTAAATAATATATAAGTTAAATTCTGGCAAGCTAGAGTTTTGTGTGCCACAGTATCTGTTATACAAAGAAGTAATTTATCACCTTTAGACGAGTTTCTTGCTCTGCCTAATGCTACCTTATTATCTGGATGGAATTAAGTAGAGATTTTACCACTTACCATTAAGTATTCGAGCTGATTGCTTAGATACTCTCATAAAAAAGTCAAAACTTTTAACCCTTTAACACACAAATTTCACCTCGTCCGTTGAACTCTATTGTCTCTGGCCACAAAGATCCCAAAAAGCGGGTTAAAAAACAAAAAAGTCCCAAATATCCCGTCATTGTACGGCTGTCATTGATCATTTTTCAAAATACCCACAAAATCGAGATCCAGTTTGTGATGAAAAGGGTATAAAATAATGGACGAGTTTTTTCGTTTTGAATTTGATTTTGAGACAAAAAATGGGGATCTGTCTGTACGAGTTTAAGATTTCACGATCAAAGTCACTTAGAATACGTTTATTTTATTTATTTTCTGTCTTATTATCCGACTTCCAAAAAAGACTAGGTTCTCAGTTCTTCTGTTTTTTTGGGTGTATATTATTCTCCTCATTAATTACAATTAATTAAAGATAATATTTTTTTTTTAAATAAGGAACCTGCATGACGTTTTAACCGACTTTACAAAAAGGAGGAGGTTCTCAATTCGACTGACCGGCCGTTCTCCTAATTACAAACACTTGACCAATTATAACGCGGTCTCAGAATCGTGCTAATAATAAAATGGGAGACTGCAATGAGACCGTACGGTAGGCCTCCGAGGCAGTGTTGTTGCAATAGTCGATAGTTTCGCTATCGATAGTTGACCTTGAAAGATAGTCGATAGATCGATAGTGCTATCGAAAATATCGAAATGCTGTAATATGATACTATCGATAGTATTGACAAAGTTCAATAGTATCGCCTAATTTTCTCTATCGATACTATAGATACTATTGATCTTGAGCAATAGTATTACTTACTTTTAACAATCGATACTAATCGATGGTATCTTCAAGGGTTGATAGTTTCGATAGAGCTATCGATAGTATGACTGATTTTCAAGGTCACAATAGTATCACGAAACTTTCGATAGACTATAGCTATAGCAACATCACTACTCCGAGGAAACAAAACTAGATAGGTAGAAATAAAATGTAATGCTCCCTAGCTTTAATTTAAAATGTATAGCTCAGGTCCAAATGTATGAGAACCCCGTTGGCGTACAGGATAAATGACTTGTAAGCGAGAGCTGCCACTGGTTCAAAACCAGAGAGCCAGTTCCCATTCTAGGCTTAACATCTTTACCGTCTTCGACTGCATCATCACTTACCAACAGGTGAGATAGTGGTCAAACGCTAGCCTAAGATATATATAAAAATATATATAAAAAAACCTAGCACGGCTGTTCGTCCACAGGTGTAGATTTTTATTTCACGGTTAAATAATTTAAAAATCGTGCTGCAATACCTACCACTAGACGTATACCACCATCATACATTGACATACAATTGTACATAGATAGCTGTTCTTAGTACTTACTTGTGTCACATACATTTTCGCGACAAACAAAGCACTGTCAAGAATTTAGTAGAAGCTAGACTAGTAACAAAACCACCGAAACATGTCCCAGGGCATAAATTAGTGCATCTAGATCCGTAGTCCTATAAATACGCCGAGCAATGACAAAGCTACGACGCAGCTTATGTTGTAGTTTGTATCGGTGATTTAGGTTGCAGTTGTTGCAGTAGGTTAAGTTGACATCTTTTGTTAAGGGGGGTACGATTTCGATACAAAAGTATAATACACAAATATGAGTATACACAAAAATGGAGGAAACAATTGCACTGAAATTACATCTATTGGTCTTATACAAAGAGCTGAAGTTGTTTACATATAATTTATCATCTTCGACGACATCATCGCTTACCACTAGGCGAGACAGTGGTCAAACGCTAGCCTGTAAGATATTAAATAAACTGGCCAAGTGCAAGTCGGACTCGCACTCGAAGAGTTCCATACCACACTACAATATCTAAAAAAACCCAAGCCTTCCGAGATGTGCGCGGTATTTTTTTAATGTCGGTGCCGTCTGTGCATTAAGGCAGGTGGTATTATGTACTTTAAACATTTATTGTGAAAACAGTATTAAATAAATAATTTCCTATGATTATGTCTGTTGTTTTCTTTAGCATAATGTGAAAAAAAAATGATTTGAACTAATTTGCGCTGTCTTAAGTCCCCTTATCTAATTTTCAACATTATTCATATAAAAAAATATATAAAAAATGTGAGAAAAGGCATTACAAAAGCATTAAATCAATTTCGCTATTTTCGGCTGTATCAACTTCAAAAACCGTTTTCTCATAAAAATTCCCCATCAAGTACCAACTTTTTTGTGTTATTTAAGGGGTTATATACAGTTAGAAGGCCGAAAAAAAGCGAAATTTCCAGGTTTTTTTTTGAGAAAACTTTTAAATTTATTAATCTAATAATTTGTACACATATTATGGTATCTTTTAACAGTATTTTAAGACTTAGTGTTAGTGAAAAAAAATATTTGGAAAGGAGCTACAGCTGAGCTCCGGAAGCTCCTCTCAAAAAGACATTTTGCGGTGACCACTATATCTCTGATCTGGATCATCTGAAATTAAAAAACCAAAAAGATTTCGTTAAAGTAATGTAAAATCCAGTAATTAATCGAAGGAATAAGCAAAATATTTTTTTTTGACAAAATGGCGTTTCTCATAGTAATCTAAGGAACCCATGAAGTTTTTAAAATTAACAGAAAATTATTCAGTCAGGGTTAAGTAGTTTTTATTTTGAGTTGAAATCACGTAAATATTTCTCTTAATCAGAAATGTTAGCTTGATGTTTTAATTCTGAGCTACTAGTAGATAAAATGTTGGTTTTTATTGTTTTTACAGACGAACACCAATATTAGCTATTATACTAATAAAGAAAATCTCAAAGAATCACTCAACAGAAAAAGTTATAGCTAAAACAGTCCAAAATTATAAATAAACTGGCCAATTGCAAGTCGGACTTGCACTTGTGTTCCGTACCACACTACAGTATTTTATTAGATCGAGCAAAAAATACCACTATCATTTTTCGCCAGCAAAAAATAATAATTAATAAACATTTTATTTCTTATAACGCCATCTAACGTCTTACAAAGGTGTTAGGGATCGACATTTCAATATAACGCCATCTATGGGACGTTTACCTAACTAAGCGTTCATAGATGGCGTGAAATGCCGAAAAAAACACTTCTTCAACTTTCTTGTATGGGGACCCTCTATTATTTTTAACTTTATTCTGTTTTTAGTATTTGTTGCTATAGCGGCAACAGAAATACATCATCTGTGAAAATGTCAACTGTCTAACTATCACGGTTTATAAGATACAGACTGGTGACAGACGGACAGACAGACAGACAGACGGACAGTGGAATCTTAGTAATAGGGTCCCGTTTTACCCTTTGGGTACGGAACCCTAAAAAACTGAAAATAAAACAAACCAATTCATATCTCGAAAACTACAAAAAATCTCGGAACATACATGAGGTCCAATCGATAGGTATTGGTGTCCTCAGACCACAGACCTTGCTCGTGCTTGTATAAGTTGCATCGGACAGCCTGTATATAACTATCGCAATAAATAATAATTCATTTGTAACCGCTAAATTAATAATTTGAATGTCTATTTGAGGATTTCAAGTTGTTTGAATTCATTAAGATTGTTGAAATATTTAATTTACTAACTTCATTATTTATTACCAAAATCACTTAATTATTATTATATATTATTTCTAAATTCGTTTTGTTATTTATAATTAAGCTTCAGGCTCATAGAAACTTTAAAAGCGTAAAAACATTTTAAACGTAAACTCAACGAGCTGAAGTTGGTATAAGTACGGCCGCCCGACGCTCCATAATTCGATGGAAGAAGAGGCACGGCACCGGTGGCGCACGCAACGGTGGAGGAGACGGCACCGACATCATTGATGGCCCCCGCCAATGAACCAGGACGCGCAACCAAAAAGAGGCCAACACGAAGAGCGCAAAAGAAGCCCGCAAAACCCAAAGAGGCCAATACAAACGCGACCGACACAGCCACAGCTCGAAAAGACTCCCTTGGGCAAACAATAGGAGTATTGAAGGAAATTTTGGAGGCCGTGCAAGCGGGCACAGATGCCGAAACTGCAACCCTGATGGGTTTAATGCGCATACTCAACACCAATAATGGGGGTACAAACTAGGTGCATATACTGGAACGCCCAATCGCTCGCGGGGAAGATAAAACTGCTGACCGTCTTCCTCCGCGAGCAAAATATTGATATTGCACTGGTCAGCGAGACTAAGCTAAAGGAAACGGAGAAAGTTAAAGTCCCGAACTATATTGTATACCGCAAGGACGAGAAAACAAAAGAAGGACGAGCCCACAGGGGACTAGCAGTGATGGTGCACCGCAGAGTCATCCACCAGCTCATCCCCCCGGAGGAGTTCCAATCATTCCAGGCGCTGGGAATCCTGGTGAACATCTCTGGAGAAAGAAGACGCCTATTCGCGTTCTACAAACCGCCGAAAGAGAAACTACAAACAAGCGAATTTAGGAAACTCATTTTGAACGAGGTGCCGACCATAGTAGCCGGAGACTACAGCTCTAAGCACACCCACTGGAACTCCTCCAAAATTGACCAAAACGGGAAAATACTATACGACGACGCGGTGCATCACCACTATGAAGTCATTGCACCAAACGAACCCACACACTACGTCACACAAACCGGAAGCTGTGACATCATAGACCTTGCGGCATACCAAGGACTCAAAACGCCCCCGACTCTCACGGCTCTAGTGGACCTACCCTCTGATCACAGGCCGGTACTGATGACCATGGACGAGACACCGACAAGAGTAACTCCAGTAAAGAAAAAGGCAAAGATAAACTGGGACATCTTTACGAAAACTGCCGAGGAAAATACCAGCAGCATCCCAATCACCAACCCGGATGAAGTAGAGAAAGCTGTACAAATGATTACGAACACCATTCAGACGTCCCTCGAATCAGCCACAGTAACCACCACGTCAGGAGGAAGGTTTGACCCACTCCCAACATGGATTAGGAGACTGATCGACGAAAAGAGGAACAAAAGAAAGGAATGGCAAAATACTCGCTGCCCAAGAATAAAGTCAGAACTAAATAACCTAATCGAAAAGGTAAAAGACGCCCTCACAAATGATGCTGTCCTTAAGTGGGAGGAACACATTGACAACATCGGAGACCATATCCCCTCAGTCCACAGACTTTGCAAGCGGATGTCACAGTCGGCCCAACCCACAAGACCACTCGTAGGCGAAGACGGACTCCTCAAGTTCGAAGCCAGAGACCGTGCAGAAATCTTCGCAAACTCCTTATCGAAGCAATTTACGCCCAACCCAGCGACCAAACCAGAACACGTTAAGGAGACTGAACAAAAGCTCATAACATATCTGACAACCGACGACGCAAATGAGGATGTCCCCTTCTTCAGTCCATCCAGAGTGAAGATTGCAATAAAAAGACTGAAAAACCGCAAAGCACCAGGCCTCGATAACATACCCAATGAAGCCCTGAAGAACATACCTCCGAAAACGGTCGCCGCACTAACAAGAGTCTACAACGGCATACTCCGCTGCGGCCATTTCCCCTCAAGCTGGAAAACTGGCAGGGTGGTGATGCTGCCCAAGCCCGGAAAGGATATTAAGAAGCCAGAAAGTTACCGGCCTATCACGCTGCTGAGCACACTGTCAAAATTATTTGAAAGGCTGCTCCTCTTCCTGATGGTGCCTCACATAACCCCGAGGAACGAGCAGTTTGGCTTCAGGGCCGAACACTCCACCACCCTCCAAGTAGCAAGAATAGTTAATGAAATGGTCACACGACATAACAAAAAGGAGTTCGTGGCGGCCGTTTTCCTTGATATGGAAAAAGCATTCGATAGGGTATGGCACGAGGGACTCTTATATAAATTGTCGACATCTCCGATGCCAAGAAGACTCGTCCAAGTCATCGCATCCTTTCTAAAAGAAAGAAGCTTCGTGGTCGCGGTAGAAGACACACTCTCAACAATGAAGCTAATAAAGGCCGGCGTCCCGCAGGGGAGCTGCCTATCACCAGTGTGCTACGCCTGGTACACTGATGACATACCAGTCGTCGGGCAGGCTCAGCTAGCCCTCTACGCGGATGACGCCGCCTACTTCACGAGCTCCATCAAACCCGCGCACGCAGTGAGAAAACTGCAGCCGACACTGGATGCCCTGCCAGAATGGCTCGATACATGGAGGATGTCAGTAAATGTGGGAAAAACCCAAGCAATCCTGACAGGAAATCATGCGCTTCCTCACAAACTACGCCTTAAAGGAGAAGAAATCCAGTGGGAGAAATCCGTCAAATACCTGGGAGTTAAGATCGACAGACGTCTCCTATTTAACGATCACCTAGAAGAAGTAATAGGAAAAGTGAAGATCGCAAGAGCAAAGCTGACAGCAGTATTAGCCTCCAAATTGCCACTCCGGACCAAGCTGATGATCTACAAGACCTACATAAGATCCCGTCTCACATACGCTGGTCCGGCGTGGCACATACACTTGTCTAAGACAAATAAGAAAAGACTGCAGGCGCAGGAGAACATCTGCCTAAGAAAAATTGTTGGTGCCCCGAGATACGTCCGTAACACCACAATCGCGAATGACCTAAAAATAGAAAGCATTGAAGAATTCATCAGAAGACTGGCGAAAAAGATGTTCATAAAGGCGGACGCATCCGGTCACCAACACATCAGAGGAATAGCCCCGCTGCACTCGCGGCCCCCCGATATCCCAGGCAAAACAAAAATGAAGCCCTATCTGCGAGAGATACTAAACAAAGCAGCCAATGACAATGAAGAAGACGGATCAGAGAAGAAGAAAGAAGAAGAAGAAGGAAGAGCTGTACAAGCGGTGGCCACTGTAGGGTGTGCTGACGGGTTCGCTGGGCCTCCCCGAACGGGGTCTCACCCGGCAGGGCCCTGTCGCCCCTACACATAGTGGCTCCTAGCTATACAGCTCAAGAAGACCAGGAGGGACAATAGTCCTGAACAAGAGACGCGTCTACAGTAGCAGACGCAGAAGAGCCAGGGGCATAGGGTAAAACCCTGAACCCCTTTCCCCACACCATAAGGTGTGAGCGGACAATAACGCCGTCCATAATTCATTCGAGCTCAGACCGTCGAGCGGTACGGAGCTCCTGATATTGCTGTGTACTTGTAATATTTATGTTGTAACCACATAAAGTTACTTGACATTTGAACAGAAGACTTTTTTTCAAGTCTTCCACTATGGGTGATCGTCACTTTGATGACAAGCGAAGAAAGTGACGTCAGCACTGCTGGCGTCACACTCTTTAAAAAACAATCGTAGAGTACCTCACTCGTCAACAGAAATGGGATTGGAACAAAATCCAATCCAAACCACTGCCTCATCAGCTCGTTCAGCACCTGATATGCTTGGGACTGTACACAACAAACTGATCCAGTGCCAGCTCCCAGTACCGTAGATACTTCAACTTGGACCTGCAATGTCTATGGGCGGGATGACGCCTCAACTCTTCATGGAAATGATGCAGACAATGCAAAACATGTCTGAGAACGTTCGGGCCCTGCGATGCCACGAACGGATGCACGCGTCTGACTTGTAGCACCCTTTCTTCTTGCATCGGGGGTTACAAAGCAACTACTGTTCTTGATTTCTATTATTTATTTTTATTAATTCTATTGCAGCGATTGCGAAGAAAGAAGCGTCCTCATCAGAGTTCAAACACCACTACGTCCAAACAAGCGTCCATGTTTTATGCGTAATAGTCGACCATCTCGGAGCTGTCAGATTTGTAAATCTTTGTCCACTGCTGGACATAGGCCTCACCTATGGCACGCCGCTCAGCTCAATTTTCAGCTCTTTGTTTCCAGCCGCTGCCAGCTTGTGCATATGCTCACTCCATCTGGCTGGAGAGCGACCTGCGCTGCGTTTGCCAAGCTTTGGTCTCCGCTCTGAAACGCGACTGACTCAGCGGTTGTCGGTTCTGCGACGGATGTGGCCGGCCCGCTGCCGCTTCGGCTTGCTGGTCCTTTCAGCTGTGTTAATGGTTTTGGTTCTCTGACAGATGACTTCGTTTTGGGTTCAATCCTTCGGGGAGGCTCCGGGCGTGGCCCTCTCCGTGACTCACTGAGCGACTCTGAATTGATGAGCCAGTCGCACTGTCGATGTCCACATATCGGCTCTATAAGTATCTTTCTGTATGTATCTTTCTGCGAGCTTTCTTCTCGAGCTTGTTTCTACCCAATTGCAAGATTGGCCCAAGGTAAACGTATTCGTGAACAACTTCGAGAGGAACTCCGTTTATTAGAGCAATCGGTCCGGGATTACATATTCGTTGAACATGATCTTGGGTCTTATCTAAGTTCATCCGGAGACCGATGCGCGCGAGGGTGGTTGGCATGTGTTGCAGGTCCTGCACGGTGTTGGACGTAATGGCGATGTCGTCTGCGGACCTCAGGTGTGAAAGGCGCTCGCCGATTGTATTTTTGCCCCATCCTTTTCAATTCGGCGTCTTGTAAAAAGACGTTTCATCAAAAATGTGAGTAATTTGATATTACCTCCTTATAACAATTAACACCAGCGAAAACCTACGAGACTCTCCGAGAAATCTATATATATATATATATAGTTATATATATATATATATATATATATATAGTTATATATATATATATATATATATATATATATATATATATATACTAAATATATATATACTATATTATTTATTGGGAGTAAAATAGAGCGTTCGCGCCAACACAGTCAACTTGTCCTCTATCTAAAAATTTTACCAGCCCGTTATATATGTTCGGGCTGATTTACTGAACGCTCTATTTTACTCCCAATAAATATATATATATATAACGGGATAATAGGCGTGACGAAAGATTTTGAAATCCTCTTCCGTAATGTGGGAACACATCTATACTAATATTATAAAGAGAGAACATTTGTATTTTTGTATTTTTGTATTTTTGTATGTTTGTAATGATTTGGCTCAAAAACTACTGGACCGATTAAAAAAATTCTTTCACTAATATATAGAATGGACTTTCGAAATGAAAATAGGCTATATATTATCCCGTTTAAATCAAAGGTACATTCGTGGAGACCTAATTTGCAACCTAAGTCGACTAAAAAACGGTCGAAAAAACACGTTTCTTACGAACGCTGCTCAATTGAAAATAGATAGAAGAATATTTTCTATGGCAGAGCTGTACAACTTAATAAGACCTACAAAAAAGTCCACGACAGCATATGTCTATCTATTTATCTATGTATATATCTCTTAAGGTTGACTCACAGTAACCATTTTAATCTTTAATTTTTTGTTAAAAAATATTACATAACTTCCAAGGCTATTTTCAAGTATATAGTATTAATCCTAATCCAAATAATTACGTTAATTAGCTTGGCCACATATTATAGATTAAAATGGTCCTTTACAGTATATAATTCAAATGAAAACTCTAGAAGATATCACGGATTTCACATACACGCATCGCAAAATTAATAAAATATCTGCAGTGAAACCACAGATTAGGTCATAGTTACTTCGAAAATATTATTATAAGCTTAGCGATGCTGTAGATGCTGTAGATCCCCACCGATCTTAATTAATTTGAAGTCAATATAGTATAATAATATATTTTTACTGTATAAAAAAAAATATCAATAATAAAATCAAAATCGGTTCATCCGGTTGGGTGCTAAGATGCTACAGACAGACACAGATACACACGTTAAACGTATAATACTCCTTCTTTGATCCCATGATTTGATTGATTTTGATTCAATGATCCCACTACTTCTGTACGAAAACCCATGATTCATGAATGCACATAAATCTTTCATGGGTAGGTATATAGCTAGGATTACAACCAACGACCGTCGGGTCAGAATCAGGGTAACTATCCTTTACGCCATAGGGCCGTCCAATATCACTACGTAAGTATTATATATCAAAGTCTATCACTGCGTCTGTCTGTCTGTTCGCAATAATCTCAATAGCAACGGATCATCACGCGGTTTTTACCAATAGCCAGAGTGTTTATGAGGAAGGTTTAGGTGCATAATTCGTTAAGGTTTGGTGTAAATTGGTTGAAATATGACGATGATTGTTAAATATGTTAATATTTTATATTTGATGCAACAAACAGATGCAAATTTTGTAGGCATATATGTTCTACCCGTGCAAAGCCTGGGCGGGCTGCTAGTTTATTATATTTCGGTAATATCAACGTAAGTTTAACGAAGTTTAAAGCAATTTTTCTTATAATTTTTCAATAGTGCGCAAAAACAGCTCACATGTGTCATGGAGGCTGTGAAGTCACGCAAGTGGTAATTGTTATATAATTTGTGACAATGATTACTATGATATTTAACCAAATTAAAAAAAAAGGTTTCTTAATTCAACCGTATATATATTTATATTATATACTAGCTGACCCGGCGAACTTCGTACCTCAAATATAAATAAACTGTTCAAGTGCGAGTCGGACCCGCACACGTAGGGATCCGATTGAATAATATTAGCCGGAAAATACGTTTCTTGTATGGGGACCCCTTATTTGATCTTATAGCAGCTATTGAAATGCATGAAATGTCATCAGGATGCGACAATGTATCCGAAATAGAGGCGCCCATGTTGAACATGAACTATAAAATAAGGAAAAGTTGTGTGAAACATTTAACAAATGACATTTCATGCTTTACCTATTGTTTTATTTTACTTTTTACTGTAAATTATCTTCTACACTGTCGCCTATAAAACTACTTTTTTCCACGAAATGTAATACAAACCCTAGATTGTTATACCTCGTTGGATAGCTAGATGAACCGTAGATATTTTAAAAAACATCTGCCGAACAAGTGCCATAACATTTTTTTAGATATTCCTTAGAGAAAAATAAACTTGCTAATATTTTTTTTAATTTCTTAACTTTCACTTGTCTACTACAGTCTATTCAACTAACTTATGCACTATTTTGATTATTAACGCGTTAATGCATCTTATCACACAAGTAAAAATGCAACAACAATAATAATAAGACACGTAAAAAAAAACACAAATCAATGTAGTAGGCTAAAAATCGGCAATTTAAAAAAAAAAATAAAAATATCTCGAAATCGTATATCTCGAAAAGGGTTAAGTAGGGTGGGGTGTTTCATAGAGAAATAAGTCAGAAATGACGGGTACTCCACGCCCTTCACGGATCTAGCACGAGTTCTCCTGTAACCCTGTGTATATACTTTTATATTATTTTTTTGAAGTCGGTTAAAAATCATGGTAATTATCCCGTTCAAATATCTTAGTGTGTAGTGCTAGTATCGGAGAGGTAAGGTAATGTGGTAAGTCCCGTACATCAGCCCGCTGATTCTCAATCATTCGAAAGCAAATTCGGAAACTGCCTTTCTTCCACTTGGATCTTTGCAATTCACAATGGATCGGTTACTTTTGATTTTTCAATTTGAAATAATAAGTGATTCTAATTGGAAAGGATTCCGCGACAAAATAGCTAATGGATTTATGAATATTCAAAGTTAAAAATGAAGCTTCCGCATCCGAATAGGTTTTCGAATAATTATTACTAATTAAAATAATTGCATAATATGATTCCACCTTTTCATTTTATTATCGGACATCCAGAGACACTAAAAGGCACCACCGATTTATGGTGGATATATCATCTACTCGAACCACAGTATAATGAATAGTACAAGCCCTAACGATGCGATTTGCATCTTCGTTCATCATACGAACCGCCAGGGGATGGAATACCTTGCCTGAGTTTGGTTTCCAGTTTAAATACAATATGGGGGTCTTCAAGTCGCGGGTGAATAGGTATCTTTTGGGTAAACGCGCTCCATCATCAACCGCATCATCACTTAACATCAGGTGAGATAGTGGTCAATAGCTACACAGTTCTATGTAAAAAAAACAGGGGGCTGTAGTAGTTGGGGCTTTTTTAAAACCCAATCGGTTTGCAACAAATTGGGATTTCAGTTCCGGAGTCCTGCGCCACGGGCTTTACCAATAGCGTCTTCCTGTTATGCTGGGGCCACACTGATGAGAAACGCCATTTATTATTGCGATAATTGACGTTTAACCGTAGTTTCGCTACGACTTATCGACATTATTTTACAACGATATTCATGCACATTACTGATTGACGCTAGGCGATAGCGTGAGTGAGAAACGGAGTATGGCCGCTTCAACGCATTTATTGTCTATATAAATCTATCGCAAAATATCTATTAACGCAATATTTATCATGATGATGGGCGTTGGCATTAGAGACAGTATTGTTATTTGATTTGATATAAGACCGCATCGACGCTTTGCATCTGATGGTGAAGAACTTGTAAAACAATTTACAATCTTCATATTTTTCTAACATTTTTTACATTTAAAATTTAAATAAATACCATTGCCAGTTGTTTAAACAAAGTTTAAAATTAGAAGAAACATTTTTTCGTATCTTACAAAAAGAAGACTTTTTGGAGATGCTGGGATTTGAACCCAGGACTTTCAGCATGCGAAGCAGACACTCTACCACTGAGTTACATCCCCGGTGACCATAAGCGGCGTAATAGTGAATGACATTCCATTTGTTTTGTGTGACCAAAAACGATTGGTAGGTGATATTTTTGTTTATTATCCGACTCCTACAAAAGAGGATTATCCTAATCCTCTGTAGGATTTTATTGTGTGTATATGTTAGGAAGGGAACTATATTATATCATAAATATATTACTGTTTTCAAATGATTGGGAACCAGGGGGCTGGACTTTCTTATTTTGAGAAACCTATTATGACAATCCACAGGAAATGCTATTTTTGTTTGCACTCACGGATTAATAAACTGCATCAAAGTTCAGGATTACTTTCGAATTAATTGAATGGTCCTTACCGAGTCCGTCAGTGTACAAATTTAAATTGAAACCTATAGTTTGGTTCGTTAACTTCATAACAGCGTGGTAACATTGTATACTAGAAATGACCATTCAATTAATTCGAAGGTAATCCTGAACTTTGATGCTGTATATTAGTCCGTGAGTGTATATTAATGTAATCAATGCAGTGACTGTATATATGATAATTCTTATATGTATTTATTTGACATAATTATTGGGTATGTTTAGTAATAATTTTATTTAGTAATAATTTATTAATTGTATTCTATAAAGCATGTGTACACCCACACGGGTAGAAAACTAATGTACCTATTTTAAGCATAACACCAGCTACTTTAATATTGTTATCATAGTTTTCTGACAAATAAACATTCATTCATTCATTCATTCATTCATTCATTCATTCATTCATATGATTCTTATTTAATTAATCGGAACAAAAACATTGTAATGACATTCATTTATGAAATTAGACGTGTGCATATAACTTTGCAGTGTCGATCTAGTTTACTTATAAATGTTAAATCTTTAATGTAACTTATAAATGTTAAAGTTTACTTTTTTGTTTTTATGATTTAAGGTAACAGGACAAGCATGACGCTCACCTGATGGTAAGCGATGACGTCTACATATTACAGATACAGTGACTTGCAAAGTTCTGGACTGCCAGAATTTTGCATGTCACTGCACTGCGCCTGTTACCTTGAGACATAAATTAAAGATGTTGCGTCTCACATGCCCATTTCACTGGACACCTTGCCATTTCATCCGAAAAATATTCCTATTTCACGGCTGAAAATTAATTGGCAAAGTGGTGGTACCGCCCCAGGCGGACTAGCAGAAGTCCTACCACTACAACTACTTATAAATGTTAAATTCTTTTAATGTAACTCGGAAAGCAGGGCGTCCAAGATACAGGGGTAGCCTAGTTTGGAGCCCACAGAATACCGAAATCCGATCTTCAGAAATCACCATAATCCATTAATTTATAAAAAATTAAATCTATTTAAGTCATAATTAAGCTAATTAAATATTAACCACACTTACTAAATAATCACTAACAATTTGTACACTTGCTGCATGGAATAAATGAATTAGGTATTATTGTGAATTATTTAAAACGTAAGTATATTTTGTACGCTGTGATGTGCACCTTGTAAATAAATAGATTGATGATTGAGTTTGCAAATGAGCATAACCCTACGGACTCTTATTTAAAAAATATGATTTATAATAAGTTAACCTACTGCATCAAAGGTAGGATTACACGAACAACAATGTTCGTGTATTTATAAGTGAAATATATCGTACAGAGCCACGATTGTACTGCCTTCACCCATACATATGAATTTTATGAATCGAAGGATACGGAACCCGTGGAGACGCCCTTCTCACTTTTAAAACTGTCCTGTGGTCTATACAGCATAATTTTTTTAAAAGTCATATCTCATAAACTATCCAAAATGGTAGAACATACATGGGGGTTCAATAGATGCGCAGTGAGGTCCTCTAGCACCCTGCTTCGTTTGATCCATCTGTGCTGAGTATATATATTGTTATTTTACAATAGTAAAATGTCATTTATTAACAGTCAACACAATGTTTTTTAGTGTCACCATTGTGCTCAAAACAGTCTACCATCAGTGTAGTCTCATGAAAATTTGATCTAGATCCTATAAATAAGATTAATATAAAATAAGATCTAGATCTAGATCCTATAAATAAGGATAATATAAAATAAGATTCCTCAGCATTGAGCCTCAGCCTCAATGCTCCTCAGAAAACACTCGCATATAAAATCGGGTCTTTTAAAAACTTTTTAATTGATTTTATTTCTAATTCAATCCATAACAATATTTCTCGCACGATTCGTCTGCACGGGCGCGCGCGCATCGGCGGGCCCTCGGCGACGGCCATCGATTTATGTCGATACTCGATAATTAAAAACAATCCGCCATTCCTTTTTGTTATACCTTTTCTCCCGTTTTTGTGCATCGCTCATTTGATTGTAATTCCTTTTTTAAAACGTTTTTTGGAATTTTTTTATTGTTCTTTAAGGCTATCTGTGCTTTCTGAGTTTTGTATCGAGATGTTTTAATTTATATTTTTATCTGCAATAAGATTCTTTGTTCGTTTGTCTGTTCATCGGTGGTTCGGATTTGCATTCCACGCTAATTGCTTTGGCTGTGGGAAGGCGACTTTTCTATACAGGTAGTTTTATTTTGATACTGCATTAATTTTGAAAAGATTTAGTTTGATTAATATAAGTTATGTTTCGTTATATTGAATGATCTACGTCAATAGATTTATAAAAAGTTGTTATTGCGATGTGTTTACATTATAATACCTATCTTATTTAATTTATGTGCAGAATAACTTTTCTAAACATTATAGTGTAAGCAAAATTAGAGTGATAACAAAGGATTTGATCTTTAGAAGTTAAATCAATGTTAGCTTGATTAAAACTTTTTTATTAGGTAGCTTAATCGAATATGTAACATTAAAACTAATAAAGAAGAAGCCACCGTAATAAATAAAAATATTGGCCAAAGGACTATAATGGAAACTGACATCCGCCATTTCGAGGTCAAAGACTAATGGCCTCATTTAAACGACCTCAGATAACGAACTCCATTGTCAAAACGACCTATATCAAAAGAAAAAAAATCAATATTGACCCCAAACAAAAAGAAATTTTGCACTTTTTTAAATTTAACACACAAAAAAGAGATCTAACAAAAAAGTCCAGGTGCAGCGAAAGGGTTTAATTGTATATCTATCTCGCTCTGCCGCAGTACATTTTATACCCGTCACTGTCGTTAACCCTTTGACGGAGGGTGTACTTTTTTGGGGTAAATCACGTATTTTCTTATTGATTTTTTTGACGTAATGAGATATTGTGTTTCGTTTCTTTGTTGAGTTTAAAGTTCGGTTTGGATTTAAAATGTTTTGTTGCGATGTAGCTCGCAGTTTAAATGATATATATTTATAGGAATATTTTGCTACCCTATTCGTATGGAATTATGGATGTCGGATAATTTGTGTAGTGTATTACTGAGATTTTAACTGTAAATTTAATATAAATGTCACGTTTTTTAAGAGAGCAGACAGAACCCAGAAGTTTCTTTTCTCCAATGTTAGTTCCTGGAAACTCAACAGATGGATTTCAAAATAAATGCAATGGTCTGACACTGACATACTGGATAAATCAAACTATAGTTATGTTTCTTTTTATTCGTTTTCGATTGATATCCGTTTTCATGTCTTTATTGACATTAATTTTAACCTGAAATAATGATCAGAAGCAGCCACATAGGTCTCTACACGGTGTTTACACATACATTTTCATACATCGATTTTTTTAAATAGGTGGCAAATAACATCTTTCTGCAAATAATTTGAGGGCCCGGTGGCGTAATCGGGAGAACAGTCGGCTTTGATGCCAGAGGTACCGAGTTCAAACCCCGCCGCGCATCAATGGATTTTTCTATCGAAAAATGTATTAGCACTTTTCATAGTGGATCTCCGGTGAAGGAAAAACATCGTTCAAAAACAAAAAAACCTCCGCATGGTGTTAGGACACTACCTAGAGTCCGCCTGGCCATCTACCACCCTCAAGTTAGAAAATCTGTCGCCAAACATCTAATATATACCGGCAGCTATCCTTGAGAGCCAGTTCCCATTCTTAGCCTAGCGTGCTTATCATCTTCAACTGCATCATCATTTACCAACAGGTGAGTAAGTGGTCAAACGCTAGACTATTAGATATAAATAATAATCGTTAGATGTAAAATGAGATTGATTAAAAGAAAGAAAGGCATTTGACCAAATTAATTTAGTATGGGACTATTAAAAATGTTTGCCCAAATGCCTTATCAATTGTTTTTATCAAATCTTTAGTAGGACTGCTAGTCCAACTGGGACAGTATCAATGCTTTGTCATGTAACCGGGCAATAGAGATTTTCGAAGTGAAGCTTAGCTTAGGCACACTGCGGTAAAATTTGACAGAAATGACGTAACGTCACGGTCCAAAGGCAGCGGAAGTGACGTAAGCGTCATGTTATATTTATAAACGCCCTCTATTGTACAACGGCGTAACTACGAAGACGTATTTGCTAAAGTTTAACAGATGGAGTTGTAAAAAAATAATTAGTGATGTTGAGAAATATTTAATGAACTAGAAAACATTTAGCTGTCTACGTACCCTCTTTTTTTTCAAAGGGCAAAGTGTCCAGTTCTAATTACAGGACATGTAAGACCTTGATCATATTGTAATATTAGTACACTTAATTTTTTTTTTCCGATTTCCAAAAATGAGGAGGTTATATGTTCGTCTGTATGAATGTATTTTTTTTTATGTTTAACTAGCGTTTGACCACTATCTCGCCTAGTGGTAAGCGATGGATATAGGGAGAGGATGGTGAAAACGCTAGTCCTAGATTATTCGAACTCTAAAGAGATGTGCTGCTGAATAGCTAACCACCGTCGTTAGCTACTTTTAACCAACTTCTAAAAAAAAAGGAGGAGGTTTCTCAATTTGATCGTATATTTATATATCTTTTTTATGTTTGTTCGCGGATAGCTTCGTCGTTTATGAACAGATTTATTTTTTTGTTGGAAAGGAGATATCTAAAGGGTGGTACCATAGAAATTTCATCGAGATATGATAAGTAGATACTTATCATAGACTTATCATACTATCTACTACTTATCATTAACTTATCTGGAGATCCAGAGATATGAAAATAAACACCTCATACTTGGTACTGAAAATTAATAGCGCGGCACTTGAAGTCGGTTCTTTTAGTTTTTTAAACGATCTTATTATCGGCAACTGTAATGCTGCAACCACCTGCGGACGAACACTCAAAAATCTTAGGATTTGAACCGTATCTGCCACAGTCTCTGTTGTCAGCAGACCTTATCACTTACCATCAAACGAGGATCTTGCTTTTACAACTTTGAGGGCTTTAAGCTAAGCTTTGAGGGCCCGGTGGCGTAATCGGGAGAACGGTTGGCTCAGCCAGAGGTACCGAGTTCAAACCGCCGTGCACCTATGGATTTTTCTTCCAAAAAAATTATGTGCGCTTTAATTCTAGGCCTAGCGTGCTTACTATCTTCGACCGCATCATCACTTACCAACAGGTGAGATAGTGGTCAAACGCTTGCCTATAAGATATATAAAAAAAAAACAATTTATAAATCTTGAGTAATATCCAACGAGCGATCCAACTAGGAAATTTAGACCTAAATTAAATGCTAAATAGTCTATTTAAAATTAGAACCACCTACATAATCCAATTATGTGTAACGGTCTTAAACGTGACATTTCGAAAAACCAATTGTCTTCTAGAACATTATAGTCATCTATAAAGCTGCGATCGCATTTGGCGTAAATATCGCTTGTTATTGTACAAAATTCGTCTCTAAATTTTTTTAATGTTGAATATTGCATTGTTGCTTTAGTTTGCAAAATTATTTTCTATTCTTTTTAAATGTTGAATGTTGCTATTTTTTTAACCGACATCAAAAAAAGGATGAGGATTTTCAATTCGACCGTATATGTTTTTTTTTGTTTGTTCGTGGATAACGTCGTCTTTTATGAACCGATTTTTATTATTCATTTTTAATTGGAAAGGAGATATCCCAAGTGTGATACCATGGTAATTTTATCGAGGTCTGATGAGACTCTCCAGAGATATGGAGATAAACACCTCAAAATTGGTACTGAAAATTAATAGCGCGGCATTGAAGTCGGTTCTTTTTAGTTTTTTAAACGATCTTATGTATTATTTAGTTTTTCTTATATTACACTAGCTGTACCCCGCGGTTTTGCCTGCGTTTAATCCTTTATTGCTGAAAATTGCATTAAAAATCATTGCGTATTTTAAAAGATCTAGGCGTACAGACAAAAGAACAGAAGCTCTTAGAAAATGCGCCTATCCTGTGGGAGAAAAGAGGCACATACTGAAAAAAAAAGAAAAAAGCGTGCAGACAGCGGGAGTTACTTTGTTTTATACATATGTTATATATATGTAATATATATAAGCAAATATTTGATCAATTTTTCACCTGATGTAAAGTGTCTATGTGATCGAGGGTAGTGGCATACTTGTCTAACAGAAATGTCCTGTTCATTCCCAACTTGACGACATCTAAGTTATAGTACTTAATAGTACATACACTAAAATATTTTTAAAACTACCTAACCTTTGTTTATAACAAACAAATAAACCTAATCAAAATCAATAAAAACTAAAATTTTGTCTACCGAACCATTGCCAGTAGGTAAAGTTCCCAAAATGCTGGCTGTATTCCCCCGTTGAATGGCGATGCTTAGTCTCTGAGCTAAATACATGCCAGCATTTTGGTGCCATGTCGTTTCAACCAGACGTGCGGAGAGATCTTTAAAAATGCTGTGTGCACCTGGTCCCCACGTTCCTAGAGTCTCAACCCCAAGAGGCACATAGGTAGCACCACAAGAGGCTAATAGGTAGCAGCTGTCTAAACTACTATATTTGCGCCTTTTGAGGTTCTCAGCTGCTTCTGCGGCCACACCAGCCTTTTTCTGTGTACCGGGAAGATGTGACGGTGCCAAAGTGTCGACGCAAGTAGCGTCCCATACCAAGGACCACCCCATCTTCCATGGTATTAATGTCATACCGTCAGGTCTTTTACCATCATCACGCATTAAGCCGTTTGGTTCTAAAACGGCTGCACAGTTGATGGTGGTAAAAGCCCAACGGATGATGTCATTAAGGCTAGAGTGACGAGAAATCCTGCCTGCACTCTTAATGCAGGAGAGACCGTGGTGACCAAGCCGGCTGACGGCACTACCGCACTGGCAGTGGTGTGGAGCAAAACACTGTACGCCCAAGCGAAGAGATGTAGATACTCTGAAAGATGAGGAATCAAGCAAAATTCCTGTATTAGGCGATGGAAGAGCCTGTAGCCACAAACCTTACATTATTTATAGATAGTTATAGTAACTGTACATAATGCATTATGCATTATTCTGTGGTTATAGGTACTCGGAAAAAGGTCAGTTGGTAATTTGTTCCATAGTTTAACAGTTCGAATGATAAACGTCGAACTTAAAAGTTTAGTGCGGCTTGTTGGGATATCATCCATGTATGGATGCCATTTATTAGTTTGTGCTGTTCAATTGTAAAAGGCTCCTACAAAAAAGTAGCTTACCAATACCAAGGCGAAAATCGGCCGCCATAACCTTACGGTGTTCCGGCACCACGCAGCCCTTGAGAGTCAGAGTATTCTAGGTCTAGCGTGTTCATCATCTTCGACCAGCTGTTGCCCGAAGTAGGAAATCAGTCAAGTCCATACTATAGTATGGACATTCATCGAAAAGAAATGAAAGGAAAACATGAGATTTGTGGGACTCAGTCAGTTTTTATCTAATTTATCCAGTTTGATAGTTCGTCGAAATCTTAGGAATGTAAGTGGTATGTAAATACCACTTAGATTTCGACGACATTTGCTTTAAATAATCGACTTCACAAAAAAGAGGAGGTTCTCAATTTGTCAGTTTTTTACATGAATGTTCACCGATTACTCAAAGACGCCTGAACCGATTTAGAAAATTATTTTTTTGTTTGACATACTTACTTCCCAGGAGATCCCACGAGATATGTTTATTATCTCCAGATAAGGAGATAAACATCTTAAACTTGGTACTGAAAATTACTAGCGCAACGTTTGAACACGGTTTTTTTTAGTTTTTTTTAAAATAATCTTAAATTATTGTCACTAACTTGACGCCTACGTCCAAAAACTAAAAAAAAATCCGGTAATTTTCTCACGTGATAAGGTCGTCGTATCTTAATTAATATAAATAGTAAATATTTTCGTTAAACATAGTAAACAAACAGAACATCTCAGTAGGTTCGCTTCAAAAACCATCTAGCGAGTGAAGTAGAACTAAATTTTATTTTATAAAAACAGTTCATTGAATCATGCAGTATCGCTCGACAATATTCTCGGCTATGGAAACATCGCTCTAGCATACTAACTTGACGCCTACGTCGAAAAACTAAAAAAATAATTAAATAGAATTGTAATTGTGTAATATGCGTCCGCCTCACATCTTCTGAACATCTGTTATTGTCAACACACCTGAGAAAAACACTACACCTCTCTCTCTTTCACACACCAAGAAAATGTATAGGTGTAAGGGAGACAGTGATAGAGACTTAGTACAGGCGAGATGGGGAAGTGACAAAAAACTCGTGCTTCCTGTGTCTTTCGTATCATTTGAAAAAGGAATAATGCTAGTACGTATAGAATATGCTAAGATGTCAGATGAATCAAATGTTTAATATTAATAATGTTTCGTAAGATATTAACTATATAGCGTTTGACCTCTTCTGCCACCTGTTGGTAAGTGACGATGTGGTCGAGATCGATAACACGTAAGAGCCGGAATGGGATATATTTAAGTATGTAGGTAAGCATTCGCTAATAAAATATATATTAACAAAAAAATATTTCGTGAGGTTAATTACCTACTGATTGATAATATTGTAGTATGACACAAGTAAGAATATTATTTATTTTTGTGACATCAAAGCCTAAAATACGCTATCAGGAAGTGCAGCCCTACACCCAAATAATAATGCAAGAGATGGTAGATCTGTCATTGTAAAAGAAAACTGGAAATATCATGAGGAGAACATATACGAAGAGGGAGAAACACAATACTAGTAATTTACGTATAAAGATTAGGTTAAAGTAAAATTACTTAATAGTCCTATTAGCTATATTTTAATATTAACTACTATGCTACGCTGATGTATTTTTTCAGCTATTCAACTATCTCTATGTAAAAACAAAATACTGACACTAGTGTTTTTTTACAATGAGATTAGCAGCACACAACGTTTGAGAGTCCAGGGAGTCCCAGACCATAGTAGACTTAGTAGTAGTGTTTACCCCATCTTGAAAAAATAAAATATTCATACACATTTTTAGCCCCTATTTTATAAAATAGGATAAGTATATAGGATATATCTTAAGATATTATTGGAATATTGTAGGGCATTTTTACACAGTTTCAAGTAAAATTGATAGAATAAAAAAAAATCTTATATGGTTATAAACCTCTTGTTTTACCATTCTAGGCGATAATTTTTTAAAACATTTGATTGCATTTGTTCATATCTGTATTCTGGAGTGCTTGTAGCACTGAATCACAAAACTTTTTAGTAATAAACAAAGTTTTGGAAATTTATATATTTGAAAAGAATAAAAATATTAGTATAATCTTGGTAAAATATTTAGATATTCAAATAAAGTTCAAAAAACAACTAGGAATAAAAAAAATCAACATATTTAAAATATAAAATAAAATATGTATGTTTCATCTCAGATTCTTGCATATACTTACCACCTTCACCTTGTATGAAGTTTTGACGTATTCCATACAATGTGGACTTTTTAACAATTCGAAAATAGAATGTTTTAACTTAACCCTTCCATATTTGACAAAAAAGAGATTTTTATATTTAGAACACGACGCGGTTGGAATTTGAATTTGGTTCTTTTCATATTCGAATTTAGAAAAAGTTTGAATATGAACTACTTACGGTAAGCTGACTATCGGAATTTTTTAGAAGTTGTGTCTGTTGGTATATTAGAAACATTATATTTACAAATAAAATTGATTATGTTTTGTTACTGGTTGTCATGTGTCGTTATTGTAACTTGTATGAATTTTTGTAAATTGTTTGTTAAACTTACACAATCCAAAATTTCATCGTACCGACAGGACTCAAACCCTCACCCCTCGGATAACTTGTCCAGGTGCTCTGACCAATTAAGCCACAGTCCAAGTATTCCACACATGTCAAGTATTCTGTAGAATCCAGAAGATGTGATCCAGAGGTACCGAGTTCAATGCCCGCCGTGCACCAATGGATTTTTATATCGAAATATTTATGTACGCTTTTCACAGTGGCCTTCCGGTGAAGGAAAAACATTGATAAGAAACCAACGAACCCCGCAAGGTGGTAGTACGCTATCTAGAGAAAGTTGCTCTCATGAACGGATTTTCTTAAAACAAAGCTAAGAACACAATACTTTCGATTAAGATACCTATTTAAAAAAAAAACTAAATATCTAAACTCAAATTCGATCCATCCACTTAGAAGCTACGATGATCAGAAAAAAATAAACATACGATGCCAGACGCTAGACAGATAAACACATACATAGATCCTCAGACACACAGATACACACATCAAACTCATTGCAACTCTTTTTAACCGACTTCACAAAAAAGAGGAGGTTCTCAATTCGTCGGAATCTTTTTTTTTATGTATGTTAACCGATTACTTGAAGATGCCTGAACCGATTTGGAAAATTCTTTCTTCTTCTTCTTTTGTTTCAAAAGGTACCCTGCCCAGGTGGTCCTATTTAAATTTTAACGAAATCGGCCAAGCCGTTTCTAATATATCAACATTTGTATTACGACGCATTTACTTATCTCGACGACTTACTACTGGCCCAGATTATGTAATAGTTACCCCGTCCACTGGCTACTTTGACTAGCGCGACGTTTGAAGTCGGTTCTTTTAGTTTATTAAATGATCTTAAATTATTGAGTCGGGGGTTCATAAGGAGATATAATATTGTTTTAGCCTCAAAGAAAAATAAAACATTTCCTAATCCGGTAACATTCCAAAACAAAACAATTAAAAAACGTTTCCCGCGCAAAATAACCGACATAGTTGTCAAACTGAGATATGTCACTTTTGTTTAAATTTCGAAAATTAATAACGACCCGCGCTCGTCGCATTTTTGGTCGTCCCTCAGTTTTAATTAGAAATATTTGGAGATTTAGCAATTTTTTTGCGAAATGGCTGCCGAAATAAAAATGTATGTTAGAGTAAAAGGGGGATATAGGACATAACCTCTCATAATAAAATAGACAAAAATTTCTTCATCATCTACTTGAAGACAAGCACATTTTAGACTAAATCATTACGATCGAAGTTAGAAATCATTTAACCAGAAAAATTAGAAAAGCAATACATTCATACAATAAAACTGGCCAAGTACGAGTCAGACTTTTGTCTCGCACACGGAGGGTTCCGAACCGCAGTATAATTTTGTAGTTAATAAGCATGTTTGGTATTGACACGGTAATATAATATAGGTAATATTTTACTTCGCTACTACAACGCCATCTAACGAACTTCTAACACCAACTAAGTGAACGTTAACACAAAGGTAGGTAATTAATATTATTTATTAATAAGTTAAACAATCGTTCATAGATACGCTATAGTAAAAATACGTTTACTTGTATGGGGACCCCCTTTAGTTTTTAACTTTGTTCTATTTTTAGTGTTTGTTGTTATAGCGGCAACGGAAATACATCATCTGTGAAAATTTCAACCGTCTAACTATCACGGTTCATGAGACAGACATACAGACGGACAGCGGAGTCTCAGTAATAGGGTTCCGTTGTGACCCTTTGGGTTCGAAACCCTAAAAATGACGTACCTAATTACATATTCATGTAATAGTAACTATAACTCGGGGTCTCTTCAAGTCGAAAGTGAACAGGTATCTTCTAGGCAAGCATGCTACACCCTCGATAACATCATCACTTTCCATCAGGAGAAATAGTGGGCAAATGCTTGACTAACTGCAAAAAAATGTAAAGCAGTACCTAATTAATAAAATTATAGCAAGTACCTAGTATAATAATATGTTTCTTGAAATGTTACACACTCAATATTTTTGTAAATTGTTATTACACAATCCAAAATTTCATCGTACCGATGGGACTGAAACCCGCACCCCCCCGGATAACATGTCCAGGTGCTCTGACCAATTAAGCCACAGTCCGATATATCGATATGACGAAATTAGTGGATTGCATTTTTAACCCAATTATGCAATGGTGGCTCCATCTATGATAACTTATTCGAAGTTAATCATTCGGAAGAAATCATTAGTTTTCAAATCTGACGAGAGTTGTTGCACTGCTTATATTTAAAATTATGTTTCCTGAAGTGTTACACGCTTAATATTTTTGTGAATTGTGGACATCTGGGGGTGCGGGTTCGAGTCCCGTCGTTAAGATGAAATTTTGGATTGTGTATAACAATTTACAAAAATATTCAGTGTTACACTTCAAGAAAAAATCTATTTAATTGAAGCAAGTACCTAGTAGTTTACAGTTTAGAGCATATTACTGCAAATTCTCAAGTGAAGTTTGTTGCTAGGCAATTTAGAAACGAAAGGCTGTACACGGAATGTACATGTATATGCTGTACATGAATTGGACCTAAATCAGTGTTACGTACTATATCCTTCGAGCATTTACCAATGGAGATGTGAACGCAACGCGTACCCCTCTGCTGGCCATATGGCCAGATGAGCGTGTGTAACTACGCTGTATTTTTAATACTGTGTGCATGTTTCAAGCTAGTGTGCGGGATCGTTAAAGTGAGTAATTTGTGTGTGTGCAATGTTTACCTAGTCCCCCGTAAGTATCGGCAGAAAAAATGTTTGCGGATTACAACGTCAACATCTCCATTGGTAAATGCTCGAAGACTATATCTCGTCTCATTGCTGTTTTGCAGGTGTGATCTTGGTAAAGATAGTCTGTCTGTAATGCGTAAGCTGAATTTTTTAAGAGAAATTTCTTCAGCCGCACTGTGGTAAAATTTGACGGAAGTGACGTAGCGTCACGGTCCGAAGGCAGCGGAAGTGACGTAAACGTCATGTTATATTTTATATTTATAAACGCCCTCTATTGCAGAACCGCGTTACTACGAAGACGTATTTGCTAAAGTTCAACAGATGGAGTTATACAAAACAATAATTAGTGATGTTGTGAAATAAATTGAATGAACTTAGAAGTTTACTACTAACGCATAGCTTACTACGCAGTACGAACCCTATTTTTTTAACCGACTTAACAAAAAAGGAGGAGGTTCTCAATTCGACTGTTTTTTTTTCGTTTGAGAGATTATGCCTCTCGTGTCGTCGTGTATCGAGGTATGACAATTATCTCAGGGGATATGGAGATAAACAATATAAACAAATTTGATACCTTGATGACATCATTATTACTAGTGGATATTTTCACTAACGCGGCATGTGAAGTCGGTTTTTTCGTTTTGAAACGATCTCAAATTATATTATTATTGTCTACATTTATGATATTGTATCAATATGTTTTATCACCTAAGATCTGTTAGCGGACCACCATTACCCGATTGTCCCCTACTTCGGCGACAAAGCCGAAATGCCGAGAGTTTTGCGTTTAGCGTTATTCCGAGTTTGGGTGCATTAGTGGCTAAGTATTTAATGAAAATAATAATTTATTTTATTTGCAGTTCTAGTCATACAGCTATTGTAATTACAATTTTGATGTGAATATTTATGATAATTCAAGTGCGCATAATATGTTTTCGTATATATATATATATATATATATATATATATATATATATATATATACGGTCGAATTGAGAAACCTCCTCCTTTTTTTTAAGTCGGTTACAAAATAACATAGATTGGCGCATTTTCCCCCAAACATAATACTTTTTATATAAACGATAATAAACCAGAAACTTTCAATTGTTTTTTATTGTAGGTACTGAAATGTTTAAATCATTTAAGATCATCATAAGCCATCATCATCAGCGTAATCATCATCATCAATATGCAAATGTCTGTTTGTAGATGTGTTTGCTTGTGACTTCTGGACGGTCAAAAGGCTCAACCTATTTGGCAAAATGTTTACCCACAGATAGCTAATAGGGTGGATTAGGAAATATCATACTTTAAACGCAGGCAAAACTGCGGGTCACTATATACCATAAGCGGACGGCTTTTAAATATCAATGTTTTCTCGATACCAGAGTCTATAGAGATATATTATTTAATAGGATATGCAGAGGATATTATAATATGTTAAACTTTTTTCGGCGTAGTATGACTGAAATGGAAATATTTAGAATATTTTTTATTAGTATTAAATATTATTTTCGAAAGCATACTTTATCTTAAACAACAATAGTTTCGTTACATTAAATAAATTAAAACGCTTGCATATATGTCAAAAAAATATACCTATAATATAACTTTTTCATATCCTGTAATACTACCCTAAAATTACACAAAAAGTATACTACTGCGCAAAGCCAAACGCACAAAAAAGTTACATTCAACACAATAAACATTCTTAATTTAAAAAGTAACAGAAAAGAGGATTTATGAATCAAACTTGTCATTAACCGTTATCTTTCATCGCGAAACAGCTGATGCAACCCTTTACGAAAGAAAACGTCACGAAAAGGGGTAGTTTAAAAAAAGTTACAACAGTGTAATATTTTGACAAAACTGCGGAGTCACGTTACAAGCCGGGTGTGGGATTATAAAAAATATATAAAAAAAAGGTTTTTGATGTAAGATGTTCTGTAATAATAATTGTAGTAATTTCAATGCAAGTTGCATGCAACTCTAATGTATATCAGATAAATATTTTATACAAATAATTTAACATCGTTTAAAAAACTATAAGAACCGACTTCAAAACGTCGCGCTAGTCAAAGTAGCCAGTAATTGTAGTAACTATTATATAATCTGTGCCAGTAGTTAGTAGCATGTTATCGAGGTATATATACAATGCATCGTAATACAAATGTTAATATCATTATGATATCATCGACCGCATCATCACTTAACATCAGGTGAGATAGTGGTCAAGTGCTATCCAGTTCTACGTACAATTTTTTTTATTAAAAACCGCATTATCGATTTCGTTAAAATTTATATGGGACTATCTGGGAACCCTTTGAAACAAAATAATAATTTTCCAAATCGGTTCAGGCATCTTCAAGTAATCGGTTAATAAGATTCCGACGAATTGAGAATCTTCTCCTTTTTTGTGAAGTCGGTTAATTGAAGTTTACAAGCGAACAGAAATTAAAATTGTAATAAGTGCAAATTTCTGCTAACCATTGAGGATATTTTCAGAGATATAGAGCGATAACTTAAAGATAAAAACAGGAAATTGACATTAAGATAATAAATGCAAAGTTTTCTTTTTTTCCTACTACAACACGGAGTTACCGTTTGCCCTGAAGCATTGATGCTATAGAGTTGACCACCAAAGCTTTAATGAAACAAGATCATCATAAACGTCATCAGTGGCCTATGTGATTTACAGAAAGCATGTTTTTAATATATTTTGTAATTTATTGTATATTTTGTTTTTAATAAAAGGTGGTACGATACTATGTTTGTGGTGTCCGCCTGGCTAACTACAACCCTCAAGTTGAAAAATCTGTCACCAAAACATCTAATGTGTTCCAGCAGCAATCCTTGGAGCCAGTTTCCATTCTAGGCCTAACATGCTACCTCGACCTATTCTCGACCGCATCATCACTTACCAACAAGTGAGATAGTGGTTAAACGCTAGCCAATACGATATACTTATAAAAGCAAAAATACAATATTATTCAACTTCCAATGCAATGTTTGTATGTACTATAATGTTGTACACATTTAGGTCAAAGCTATGGAGCTGAATTAGACGAACTTTCGCTTTTCATACGGAACTACTAATGTGTTAAATTATTTAACACATTAGTTAAGTTCTAATAACAATGCATTTTTAACCAACTTTCCAAGAAAAGGAGGAGGTTCTCATTTTTTAAATTTATTTTTTTACGTGTGTTACCTCAGAACTCCGTCAAATCTTAACCGATTAGTAAAATATTTATTGTTCGAGAGATTATGCTTCCTGTATGGTCCTGTTCAAATTTTATCGAGATCTTTTAATCATCTCCGGAGATATGGAGATAAAAATCTCAAACTAAATTGTATACCTTGATGACATGATACTGGCTATTTTAACTATCGCGGCATGTGATTGTGAAGTCGGTTTTTTTCCAACCGACTTCCAAAAACAAAGGAGGTACTCAATTCGTCTGTATGTTTTTTTTGTGTGTATGTTACGCGATTCCTCCGTCAATACTGAACCGATTCGAATGATTATTTTTTTTTTATCGGTAGGGTACGTTTCCTAGGTCCCATTGTAATTTCATCGAGATAGAAATATGACGATAAACTTGCTACTGAAAGTGACTCGCGGAGCATTGAATTCGGTTGTTTTAGTTTTATCTTAATCATCGTTTTGCACGATAATAAATTGTTCTGATACACATGTTCTGATTTTACACTACAGCAGGGCTAGCATGGCCTTATCCCCGGGGGAAAGACAACATTATTTTCCTGTTTTTCGCCACTGACAGGAGATCAACACAAACCCGAAGTTTAACCCCGAGTTTTGATTTTGTTTCGTATTAAAAAGTTAAAAAAAAAGAATTGATTAAAAGTCAACGGGCGTTTATAATTGTCGAAAAACTTTACTTATAATTTGCCTTCTTCACCAAACAAAACACGGATAGGTGGAAAGACAAAATAGTCCCCTTGCCATGCTAGCCCTGCAGGGTTGGCTTCAGACGAGGAAATCCTTCAACGGTCGACACCTCACGTATCAAATGTTGTATACGTGTTGACATTCTATTGAGGTACAGACACACCGCAGCGTCTTGCGTGCGCGATCTAGGCGGCGATCAGATAGCGCAGTAGTATTTGTACCGACTGGTTCACACCAAACGCGCTCAGAAAATTCAGAAAACAATTGAAAAGTACTGAGATCGCGCCCGCAGATCGCAGGACGCCGCGGTGTGGCCGTACCTTTATGATGACCAATTTAAAGCTTTTCTATATTAAAGTTTTTTTAAAGTTAATTTATATTAACCATGTAACTACTACAAAGTAGATTAATGTAAAAGCAGCAAGATCTTTTCACAAAGTCAGCAAATAGTCGGAGAAGCGCGTGGGCACGCGATAGCCACCCAACGTGCATATCTGAGACATGCTGATGATGCATTAAGCTGTCTGCGACTGACGCTAACTGTGGCCGCTACCAACTGTGTGTCTGCGACTGACGCTAACTGTGGCCGCTACCAACTGTGTGTCTGCGACTGACGTTAACTGTGGCCGCTACGAACTGTGTGAACGTACCAGATACGGATTATGTGTAACATTTTTTCTTTTTTTTTGCGATTAACCATGCCATAGAGGAGGCCAGCTTTGGACAAAGATAGGCCGATGATGATGTAAACTATTATTATGTACTTCTAAAATTAAAACTCAATTTAATAGATATATGTTCCAATGTTACTTTGTAGACACGTCGACGTAAATACAATTTGTGATTTTAGCGCAATAACTATTACGAATATCTTAATATGCTATCATTTTTACATAATATCCATGAAGTTTTGTATATTACATAACTATTTAACGGTGCAGGCTGACGCGTCACGTTTCTGAAAATGTCTTATTTTTGCCGCACGTGCCAATTAATTATGTTTGTTACTATTCAAACATAACATAAAACGGCTGGCCGGATTTGGACACAGAATATTACTTGGATTAGCAAATACGATAAAATAAAATAATTTTTCAACGTGGGCCAAGCAACGAGCACTGTTACTCATATTAACGTATAATATGAACATCATTTTTTAAAATAAATTTATTTGGCCAACAAACAATGTTACACTGAAATTTTAAATAGAAATAACTTATTAACAGATTACATTTGACACTTTATCAAATTTCAACAACGTAACCTTGTAACGGAGTGCACCCAAATTTTTATATATTATTACGTTGGAATTTTTTATTTACTAAACTATTTTTAGTAAACAATACATATTTATTGTAATAATATTGTAATTTACGTTATACTTTGACTAATAAACCATTCTTAACATAATAAACAAATTCTTTTCAATTCAATTAGTAATGTACAAGCAATTTATTGTATCAAGTACGTATATTTTGTGTTTTTAATTCACTTATGGAAGTTAGGACATTCTCATATAAATTGTTATAAACATGATTGGTGGTTTAAAAGAGTTATAAAATCTGCTACCATAATTAAGGTAAGGTGTTTCGGCAGTACATTATTCTCGACCACATCATCGCTATCAACCAAGTAAAGTCGTTCGTCGCAGGCGCCTTAAACACGAGAACTGTATATTTGTCACAACACAAGCATTTTATATTATTCATATTTGATTACATTCTATGATAATAATTAAGCTTAAATGTTTTACTGCTTTTGATTTTATTTAGTCACATTGTTTTTAATTTCTTCTTTTCCATTTGGTACGTTCCATTTTTTCTGATTTTATAACTCCATCTAAAATGTAATGAGATGAAAATATTAGGTACTAGCTGACCCGGCGAACTTCGTACCGTAAATATAAATATACTGTCCAAGTGCGAGTCGGACCCGCACACGCAGGGTTCCGATTGAACAATATTTTCCGGAAAAATACGTTTTTTTTTATTCATTTAATTTAATTTCGTTATTATTTGATCTTATAGCAGCCATTGTAATACACACATACCGTGAGTAAATTTAAAATCTCTGTCTATTAAGGTTTGTAAGATCGAGCATAAAAAGCCTCAATACGTTCTCATCCCCTTTATTATTTAATTTTATTTTGTTTTTATCGATTTTATACACAGACAGCGAATACCCATGTATGGAAGGGACATAATGACAACCATCAAAATATGTCAATACAATGACAAAAATGTCAGAATGAACCAACAATGACAACCTGGGACAACCATCAAAATACAAAATATTAAAATTTAAATACCTACGCGATAATACGAGTAATGTGGATATATTATTTTTTGATTCTAAACCTTTAATTTAATACGTGCTTGAAGTTTGAATTCGAGAGTGGAACAAAGTCTACCCTGTACCGAAGGGACGAACGTCAAATGTTTGACAGGAAAGGAGGTAGAACAGTTTATATGGGAAAATGAAATTGTTTTTACTATCTTCTTCGCAATTTTTCCATATTTTGTCACCGTTAAACTTTTACTGGACTACGACAAACATTTCAAAACCAAAATCAACTAAATCGGCCCAGCCGTTCCGGAGTTTCAGCGAGACTAACGAACTGCTGTTCGTTAGTCTCGGTAAAACTCCGGAACTCTTATATATATATATATATATATATATATATATATATATATATAGATCTCTTTAGACTTTTGTTATATCTAGACTCTTATATAGATCTCTTATATATAAAAATTAATAGCTATTGATTTTTTTATATAAGAGATCTAAAGAGGAAGTATCATAGAATCTATTATTCGCATAGTAGCTACAATTGGACACGAAATATAGAAAAATATATATTATATATACTAATTGTGCCCTGTGTGTGTAGCTTCACCTGTATTTAATAGTGCATAATATTTATCGTACGGGTAAATACAACTTATAAGCTGTATGCCCAACCTCATTCAAATTCCGCAAATTCGTTCTGCCGTTTTGCGTGATTGAAGAAACAAACATCTTAAACATTCATTATATTATAAAAAACTATCTATCTATAGCTCGTGTCTAGCTACATTACAAAGCATGCTTTTAACAACATACAAGATATAAACTATATTTAAGAAGTAAGTAAAAACAATAAGTAACTTCAAGTTGTGCAAGCGCAAATGCTCAAAACATCTTAAAATACGAATCTCATGTTCCATTCCTCGTTTTTATCGCGCTGCGATTGGCCCAATTTCTTTTTAATAAATCCATAATTTTGAATTAGGAATTCGTTTTTACCAGTTCGGACGGACGCGTCGCGTTTCCGAAAATGTCGCGTTTTTGCGGCGCGCGCCAATTTTCTGAAAATCCCGCCTCGCGACTTCTCACCGTAATTACACTTATTTCGATCGAATGCTTTTTTTCGAATCGTATATGGCCAGTGTTATTATCGTGTTTCTGAAATATTGACGGTGTTGCTACGCGTTTATTTTTCTCATAATATTTTATAAGTTGTAAGTATTTTTTGGGTTACCATGCTGCCGTAGGTGAGGCCTAAGTCCAGACAAAAACGGGTTGATGATGATGATGAACAACCGTGTTGCACTACATCATATCGCGCAAAAAGTAAAAGTCGTAGTCAACATTTAAAATGAGATAGATATTTCTAAATGAATAAATCGTCAAACCTATCAAAGCCTCTCACGAGATAAATGTATAAATTATTGATCATGCAACAGATCGACTTTTGTTTTATTGTTCACAAATTATTAAATTACTTACCCTGTTTACATATTTTGGTTAAAAAGGCCTGCAAGAAACAGTTTACGAAAAATCTTAAAAAAAAAACAGAATCCGTCGCGGTTCTATCTGACCCACCTGCTTTATCTCAGCTTGCACAATGAAAGGGCAAGCACAAAGAGCGACCCCTCGCCCTTAGATCATCGCCCTACGAAAAAAAACAACAAAAAACGGAAAGATGGCAAAGGTGTCTCAATTTTTGGCAAAAAAGTTCGCCAAGGTTAAGACCCATGGGAAAGAGTTAGGACTACCTTTTTCGCGCGTAGAATCTTCCGCGTTTACTTTTTTTTTTTTTCGGCTAACTGTTTAGCAAGGGTACCGTTCATTGTGACTATTTCGAAATTCGAATTCACCCCTTTTAGGAAGCAACAGATGATGCGAGACGCGTGAGATAGTTTTTTTACTACGATTTTTCGTAGTGATTTATAACTGTTTGCAGTAATTTGAGATTTTTATAGAATTTGCACCGTTGTGGGCGATCTTTACGCGGATTTATTAACGGTTTTTCGTATAATAGATGCTGCATCATTTATTTTTTTTGAGAACTTTTGTAATGTGGTAAGTTAGAAAAGATATTATATAAAGTATTTTAATTTTTGTATCTATGCTTAAAATATCCGAATTAAGTAAGTATCAAGTTTGTACGTAGGTTTTTTATTTTTATTTTTGATGTTATCAAATTTATTGTTCTTAAATATTGCGAGTTGTAGATATTTAATAGTTTCGCTACTTTTATATTCTCCTTTTATGGTGTCTTTCCTAGTGTCGTTTTTTATTCAATTATAATAATAAATTTACATAAGATTTTTTTACTTATATTATAAGATTGATTGTATTATACAAATAAGATTGATTTTGCATAAACGTGAAAGTTTGTGAGTTAGTTAGTATGTCTGCTATGTTTCGGACGGATTTAAAAAGGAGAGCTTATATTCTAAGTTAACACCTAGGCTATCTAGTACGCAACCAGTACAACATAAAATAAAAAAGTTTTCCTAAAAATAAAAAATCGTACTAAGGATATTACTACTATCCTAACTTACTGTATAACCTGCAATAGTTTGCAACTATTGATCCCGTATACAATACAAAAACGTCATAAAAAATATATTTGTATATATCCGAACTTCATTTTTTGCGTCCAATCAGTAAGTCATTGTCCACACGATCGCACCAAGATGCCCCTTTTTGACCAACGACAAAAAATAGAAAAGGTCACAGGGGTCATAAGTCACGTTCTTTAGCAAGAAAGGGTCATTTTATTGAAAAGAGGTCAGTCGCAGATTCCAGAATTGTGTGTTCTTTTTTTGAATAGAAATTCGATACGTGTGTGACCCTAGGTCAATTGGACGTATAATTGCATTGTCAAGAAAGTTTGTTCGGGTTCAAATGTGGTCAAATCAATAATGTTTCATTGGGAGCACTTTTCGAAATTCTTAAGGAATATTGTTATTGGATTGAATGGATTTCAATTGGCTTTTTTTTTGTAAGTTCTCGTATTTTCAATCGACTCCCTAAAAAGAAGAGGTTATAATTTTGTCTGTATGTTTTTTTTAAATATTTTACTAACGCGATTACACCGCCAATTGTGAACCGATTTGAATGATCACATTTGTCAAGTAGAGCTTCTCTCCAAGGTGATCCCATTAAATTTTTATCAATATCTAATGAGTGTCTCAAGAGATATGACGATAAACATCTCAAAATTTCCACTGAAACTAACTCGCGGGGAATATGAAGTCGGGGTTTTAGCTTTTAGTATATATTTTATATGGAATGAATGTATTAGATAGTTGCGCGAAGTGATTGGACTAAAGTCAGTTGTCCCGCGTCTCATCTTATTACTATCTTTCATTTCTGGGCAAGCAGGAATCCATCTTAGACCTCATCGACACTATAAGACATCAAGTGAGATAATGGTCACGTGCTTGTCTGGCATAAATATAAAGAAAATTCTAATAGTTCTTTTTGTGAGATTAAAAAGCTCTGATCTAACTTATATTATCTAACCTCTAATTAAGATCCATTTTTCACGTATAATATAACCTCGACTCACGGCTTCGACTCAAGCAACAAGTAAATACATTTTATTATAAAAACTCACGTTCATTTTAAACTTATAGATTTAAAAACAGGAATTTAACATGGCTGACATGCTACTTCCATTAACAGGAAACACCACAAGTTTTGTGAGGGACTCGCGACACTTTATGCAGCTCCTAGATGAAGTAACATTAGGTGAAGACGAACTGATGGTGAGCTTCGATGTCACGTCATTGTTCACGAACGTACCGGTAGAGGACACACTCAAAATTATAACGGATTTATTCCAGAGAGCTCTTATACCTATCGAGTACATGAACATAATAAAGTACATACTGACAAGTGGGTATTTTAAGTGGCGCGGTGAATTTTATATTCAGACGGAAGGTGTGGCCATGGGTTCTCCTATAGCTCCAGTAGTTGCGAATATTTTTATGGAGTGGTTCGAGACATCGGCACTACACGACATATCCTTTAGACCGAGATACTGGTGGCGATATGTGGATGACGTGTTTGCTATTTTACATAAGGACCATGTAACACCCTTATTAGAACATCTAAATAGCAAACATCCGACGATCACTTTCACTGTCGAACGAGAAATAGAGGGCGCGTTGCCGTTTCTTGACGTGTTACTCAAGCGACAACAGAATGGACATCTCTCACACACAGTGTACCGCAAGAGTACGCATACAGACCGGTACTTGAGAGCTGACTCCCATCACCATCCCGCCCATCTAGCGTCGTTGCCTCGGACACTTATCAACAGAGCGCTGAGATTATGTGACCCACAACATGTAGACACGGAACTCGCGCATGTGAAGGCAGTGTTAGAGGCAAACGGATACAGCTGGAAGCAGAGTAATCGGATTGCGAACAACTCCACAAAGTGCCGAATAACATCGGTTGAGAGAGCAGCAACGTAGCTACCATACGTCAAGGGGGTCACGGACAAAATTGGACACTTGTTACGCCGAAGATATAGCATCAAGACGATATTCCGCCCCCCCTCACGTGTCAGGCAATTGTTGCGCTCTCCAAAGGATAAGGATCCCCTAGGAGCTCCTGGGGTCTACGTCGTTCCTTGCGACTGTGGTGCAAGCTACGTAGGCGAGACCAGAAGAAACGTGTCCACAAGACTCAAAGAACACATTGCTTCCATGAAGAACGTGGACAGCGGTAGCTCGGCGGTTACAGAGCACGCTCTCACATCTGGGACGACGCACTACATCAGATTTGACAAGGCACGGATTTTGGCGCGTGAAAAGTACTTTGTACCCCGCAAAATCCGAGAAGCCATTGAGATCAGTCGTCGTCGTAACTTCAACAGAGACAGAGGGTGGTACCTGTCACATACGTGGAAAACCGTTCTTCATGGAAAGCACGTCACCAGTGGCAACAGTGAGGAGGACACCTTGAGTTCCGTCTGCCGGTTGGATGAGGTTTCGTCTGAAGTAAACAGCAGTGATGAAGACGAAGCCCTCCAACCTAATCCCGCGCCTCCACTATGTACACCGCATCATCACCCCCCACCAACACCACCACCGCCGCCGCCGCCGCCCGCTCCGTCCGCCCGCGCTGCACGAGCAGCGGCCCGCAGTGCGAGGTTGAACGCGTCGGCGAGCGCCCCGCACTCAAGATCCTGAAGAAGGCCTCCGGATGAGGCCGAAACATATGTCGATCGCTATATCGACATCGCGTAAGTCACGTTAAATTCCTGTTTTTAAATCTGTAAGTAAATAAATTACTAAGTAGGTATAGTATTTTTCCAAGACAATTTTAAACAAACTCTAAAATAATAGACACTTGATATAGATTCCGATAAATCATTATTATTGTTATATACCGGCTGTAATTCACGTACCTTTAGTCGAATTTTCTCGACCTAGGTTTCGAGCGAGTCAGTCGCTCTTCCTCGGGAGTGATAAATTATCGATCGGGAGAAATAAAGTTTCTGATAAATCAACTTAGAACTGAAGAAAAAAAAAATTAAAAACCAACAATCGAAAATACTCACACCAAATTAAGTACGAGTATAAAAGTACACCAAATAATTTGCATATGATTACTAAAAGTTGACATTAAATCATCTCAAAATAATGAAATAAGTAATCTCTGTAAAAAAACAAAATTTAATGCATATTAACTCTCTTTTTATACATTCGCGACGCCCCTGTTTTAAAAAATATATTTAAAAATAGAACTAGTATCTATTCCCACGATTCACCCCAATTTTAGGGTTATCTCGCGAGTGAACTTCAAAAGGAGATCACTTTAAAATAGTCCATCATTTTTTGTCAAAAGATTTTTATCGCAAAAAACCCTTGAAAATGGGAAAATGTGACCCCATTTCTTGATGAGGTCTCGACATTGTGAACTAGGTTTAACCCTGTGTGTATTTTGAAATCCGATCCGGTTGGGTTTTTTTTATCTGTATTGTTATTTTTTTTATATTTTAAATTTATTGATTGAGTTGAGGCTTGTGAGAAATTGGTAAAAAATGCTTAAAATATTAAATATTTCCAATAAACAAAAACATGTCGCTAATCGGTTTCGACATGATGTTTTGTACCAACCAGTTTGTAAGTTGGGTTGAGATAGTTATGTTCTATGTATTGGAACATTGGGAACAAAGAAAGTCGTTCGGCCTGGCGATCGAGAGGTTGTGAGTTCGATCCCCATCTATTGCACTATTGACGTGAACCCACTCCAGAGTGACACACGCATAATTATTTAGCTTAGTTGGAAGGGTTAACAAGAATACTAATAAGGTGCAACCCACATTACTGGTGAACATTTTTTTTTAAATAAAGGAAGTTACATAGCGCCTTATCTCACTGCCGTCATTCATTTCATAGACAATTTTCACGATTTGCACGATTCCATCTAAAGCTGAATACATAATCACATTGCATCAATGCGATCTAAAAAAATTGTAATACGTACTGTCAGGGTGTGAGTATAGAAAGAGTTAATATTTTTAAGAGTTGTTTCAAGGAAAATTACTAAATTAAAAAAAAAGAAAACTTTAATTAAAAAAAATATATAAGTATGTCAATGTTATGTCAATACAAGAAAATATATGCATTATAAAATAACCTATTGCAAAAAATAATAATGGTTTAAGTACATGGGACAATCGCTCCAATAAATGAATAGCTAAGAGAGTTCCATCCTAATGACCAAGACGATAAATTAAATTAATTATACCTACTAGCTGTCTCATTGTAATACTAACCATAAACAATATTACGACTTTTTAATTGTTGTCTTTGGAAATGACTTATTTGTTCTTAAGCTACAGTCCCACAAGTATAACTTGGCGGTGGTGGTTTTTCGAACTAATTCCGCTCTCTTGAAACTGTGAGTTTGACGTTTGAGAGATTACCGCGACATTATTGTTGATAAATCTGCTACATTAAAATAGTTCAATAATGCCAAAAGTAATTAAAAGTGGTTTAAGAGAAACTGTTATCAAAGTACAAAGTAAAAGCACAGTGGCGCACAGCCGCGCCAAGTTATACTGGCCGGACTGTATACTCTCGTTTAATTTTAAGCTACATTATAGGCAATGTAAAAAAATAATAATAATAATATAAAAATATAATACTTACATCTAACGCAACACACTCTGAACGTAAGCGGTTACCGTCGCCTATGGACAACTGCAACACCATGCGTGCTGTTGATGCGTTGCCAACGTTTGAGGAGTTTTTGGATACCCTATTGAAAAGCTCCCGTCCTATAATATAGCTAGACTAGCTGTTACCTGCGGCTTCGCCCGCGTTATTTGTGTCTTTATGAGCATTGAGGTCTAGATCGATGATCTCTTAGGCCAAGTCACCATAGATGACCCTTTAAGTCGAACTCAATATCCTGTATTGTTAAAGTCAACAATTTTTTTGGTTAGGTTAGTATACGAAGTTGTGCTGTTTAAATGTTTGACTCAACACAACAGTTCCTGAAACATTTCTTACAAAGAAAATAAGGTGAATAGCTGCGCGAGTGTAGCAAGCGTATTATTCGGCAAGTGAAAATTTTTTATGGCTTTTTATATCCCAGACAGTTTATTGATCTTATCATCAAGTCTATATAGATGACTCTTAAGTCGAACTCGATATCGTCTATTGTTAAAGTCATTAATCATTACTTGGCACTTGGTAAACCTAACCAAGGTTTACCAAGTTTTGCTGCTTAAGTATTTGAGTCAGTCTAATGTATGAGGCTGTTAAAACACGCTATTATATGCTATGTAGCGTTATTACTGCGCAAGCGAAGCGAGACATTTGTTTATGACTTTTTATGACCCTGAAAGTTTTATGACCTACTAAGTCGACACCGATGACCCTAAGGTTAAACTTGATATCCACTTATTTTAAGGTAAAAAATCATTATGAATATTAAAGGTTGTACTGTTTCAATTTATGAATCGTTTTGATGCATGTGGCTATTAAAATACAAAAGTTGCTGAAATGTTTCCTACAAAGTAGATATAACAAATGCTTGCGCAACCGGAGCGAGCGCTATTACTGCGCGAGCGTAGCAAGCCCTATCACTGCACGAGCGAAGCGAGTACGAAAAATATTTACGACTTTTTATGACCCTGACAGTTTTTATGACCTACTAAGTCAACACCGATGACACAATGGTTAAACTTGATATCCACTTATTTTAAGGTTAATAATTATTATGATTATTGAAGCTTGTACTGTTTCAATTTATAAACTCGTTTTGATGCATGTGGCTATTAAAATACAAAAACTGCAAAAATATTACCTACAAAGTAGATAAAAAAAAGGTTTGCGCGAGCGCAGCGAGCTCTATCAATGCGCGAGCGAAGCGAGCGCGAAAATGTTTACGTCATTTTATGACCCTGACAGTTTTTATGACCTACTAAGTCAAGACCGATGACCCTAAGGTTAAACTTGATACCCACTTATTTTAAAATAAAAAACCATTATGATTATTGAAGGTTGTACTGTTTCAATTCTTAAACTCGTTTTGATGCATGTGGCTATTAAAATACAAAAAATGCGGAAATATTACCTACAAAGTAGATAAAACAAAGGCTTGCGCGAGCGCAGCGAGCGCGAAAATTTTTATGTCATTTTATGACCCTGACAGTTTTTATGACCTACTAAGTCAACACCGATGACCCTAAGGTTAAACTTGATATCCACTTATTTTAAGGTAAAAAATCATTATGATTATTGAAGGTTGAACTGTTCCAATTTATGACATGTTTTGATGAATGTGGCTATTAAAATACAAAAGTTGCTGAAATGTTTCCTACAAAGTACATTTTACAAATGCTTGCACGACCGGAGCGGGCGCTATTACTGCGCGAGCGTAGTAAGCGCTATCACAGCGCGAGCGAAGCGAGCGCGAAAAATTTTTACGTCATTTTATGACCCTGACAGTTTTTATGACCTACTAAGTTAACACTGATGACACAAAGGTTAAACTTGATATCCACTTATTTTATGGTTAATAATCATTGTGATTCTTGAAGGTTGTACTGTTTTAATTTATGGCCTCGTTTTGATGCATGTGGCTATTAAAATACAAAAAAAATTTTGAAACATTACCGTCAAAGTAGATAAAACAAAGGTTTGCGCGAGCGCAGCGAGCGGTATTAATGCGCGAGCGAAGCGAGCGCGAAATTTTTTTTTGTCATTTTATGACCCTGACAGTTTTATGACCTACTAAGTCAACGCCGATGACCCTAAGGTTAATCTTGATATACACTTATTTCAAGGTAAAAAAATCATTATGATTATTGCAAGTTGTACTGTTCCAATTTATGTCATGTTTTGATGAATGTGGCTATTAAATTACAAAAGTTGCTGAAATATTTCCTACAATGTAGATATAACTAATGCTTGCACGACCGGAGCGAGCGCTATTACTGCGCGAGCGTAGTAAGCGCTATCACTTAAAACGAAACTGAAATCACGAAAAATTTTTACGACCTTTTATGACCCTGACCGTTTTCATGACCTACTAAGACAACACTGATGACACAGAGGTTAAACTTCATATCCACTTATTTTAAGGTTAATAATCATTTTGAAGGTTGTACTGTTTCAATTTATGGACTCGTTGTGGTGCATGTGGCTATTAATATACAAAAGTTGCTGAGATGTTTCCTACAAAGTAGACATAACAAATGCTTGCGAGACCGGAGCGAGCGCTATCACTGCGCGAGCGTAGCAAGCGCTATCACTGAGCGAGCGAAGCGAGTGCGAATCATTTTTACAACCTTCTGTGACCCTGACAGTTTTTATGACCTACTAAGTTAACACTGATGGCACAAAGGTTAAACTTGATAGCCACTTATTTTAAGGTTAAAATTCATAATGATTATTGAAGGTTGTACTATTTCAATTTATGGACTCGTTCTGATGCATGTGGCTATCAAAATACAAAAGTTGCTGAAATATTACCTACAAAGTAGATAAAACAAAAGTTTGCGTGAGCGCAGCGAGCCCTATCACTGCGCGAGCGAAGTGAGCGCGAAAATTTTTACGTTTTATGACCCTGACAGTTTTTATAACCTTTTTAGTCAATACCTATGTTAAAACACGAATGCTTTTGAAATACTTCCCACAAAGCAGATAAAACACGTTGGGCAAGCAAAGCCATAGCGTAAATTTTGATGACTTTTAATGACCCTGACAGTTTTATGGCCTAATTAAGGCACTTATTAAGTTTAGTCATTATCTATGAACCTAAGCTCAAACTTTTATGATTATGCAAACTCTATGTAAAGTTAAGAAAAAATATAGGCATCAACACTTAACTGCCGAAAAAAGTATTCCTTGCCCTATTATGCCCTATTTAATGTCTTTGTACAAAATTTCATCTGAATCGGTCAAGCCGTTTGGCCGAAAAGAGGCCACATATTTACAAAATTCCATAATAAGAATATAGACAACCGAAATTTCCACCCAAAAAAAAGTATTTGTTGCCCTTCTATGTCTTTTTGACTGCCTGTGTACAAAATTTCAGCTAAAATGTTTAACCCGTTTGACCGAGAGTAGGCCACACATTTACAAAGTTCAATTTAAAAATTCTAGACACCTGGACTCGACTGCCAGAAAAACAGTATCCTATGTGATTCTATGCTATACAAACTGTAATATGTATAAAATTTCAGCTGAATCGGTCAAGCTGTTTAGCTGATAAGAGGCCACACATTCACAAAATTCAATAAAAAAATCTAAACACTCAGACTCGATGGCCAAAAAAAAAGTATCCGATATCCTATTCTGCCCTATGAACTGTCTTTATACAACATTTCAGGCAAATCGGTCAAGCCGTTTATTCGAGAAGAGGTCTTATATTTACAAAATTCAATTTAAAAAATCTGGACCCCCTGACTCGATAGCCTAAAAATAAGTATCCCATATCCTATTCTACCCTATGAACTGTCTTTATACAACATTTCAGGCAAATCGGTCAAGCCGTTTATTCGAGAAGAGGTCTTATATTTACAAAATTCAATTAAAAATATCATGACCCCCTGACTCGATAGCGAAATAAAAAGTATTCTATATCCTATTCTGCCCTATGAAATATCTTTATACAACATGTCAGGCAAATCGGTCAAGCCGTGTATTTGAGAAGAGATCTTATATTTACAAAATACAATTAAAAATATTTGGACCCTCTGACTCGATAGCCAGAAAAAAAGTATTTTATATTCTTTTCTGCCTTATGAACTGTCTTCATACAACATTTCAGGCAAATCGGTGTAGCCGTTTATTCGAAAAGAGGTCCTTTAGTTACAAAATTCAATTTAAAATATCTGGACCCCCTGACTCGACAGCCAGAAAAAAAGTATCCTATATCCTATTCTGCCCTATGACATGTATACATAAAAAATTTCCGGCAAATCGGTCAAGCCTTTTATTCGAGAAGAAGTCTTATATTTACAAAGTTCAATTAAAAATATCTGAACCCCCTGACACGATAGCCAAAAAAAAAGTATCCCATATCCTATTCTACCATATAAACTGTCTTTATGCAACATTTCAGGCAAATCGGTCAAGCCGTTTATTCGAGAAGAGGTCTTATATTTACAAAATTCAATTAAAAGTATCTGGACCCCCTGACTCGATAGCCAAAAAATAAGTATCCCATATCCTATTCTACCCTATGAACTGTCTTTATACAACATTTCAGGCAAATCGGTCAAGCCGTTTATTCGAGAAGAGATCTTAAATTTACAAAATTCAATTAAAAATATCTGGACCCCCTGACTCGATAGCCAGAAAAAAAGTATTCTAAATCCTATTCTGCCCTATGAACTGTCTTTATACAACTTGTCAGGCAAATCGGTCAAGCCGTTTATTTGAGAAGAGATCTTATATTTACAAAATTCAATTAAAAATATTTGGACCTCCTGACTCGATAGCCAGAAAAAAAGTATCCTATATCCTATTCTGCCTTATGAACTGTCTTTATACAACATTTCAGGCAAATCGGTCAAGCCGTTTATTCGAAAAGAGGTCCTTTAGTTACAAAATTCAATTAAAAATATATAGACCCCCTGACTCGATAGCCAAAAAAAAAGTATCCTATATCCTATTCTACCTTATGTTCTATCTTTGTACAAAATTTCAGCCAAATCGGTCAAGCCGTTTGACCGTGAAGAAGTCCCAAACAAACAAACAAACAAACAAATAAACAAACTGACTTTCGCATTTATAATATTGGTGTTGATGGGAAGATCGCGGCGGGCAGATCACACCACATCTTACAGGTACGCGGTAAAAATCCTCGGTTAAAACGGGTAGCGAGAGACGTCCAGGTCTGTAAGATGTGAGGGTGAGCTTTTAGTCGTAAATAAAGGAATTTATTTAACTTGACTTACGTGATGTCGATATAGCGGTCGACATATGTGTCAGCTTTATTCGGAGGACTTTATTAGGATTGCGAGTGCGGGGCGTTCGCCAACGCGACGTGACCAGCCTCGCACAGTCGCACTATTTAAATTAATAAGTTTAAATAAACATGAGTTTTATAATAGTCTGAAGTTGTGGTTTACCTAGGTTTGAATAAAAGCTAAAATGTGTGAGTTATTTAGCTTATTACTCCTTTACATTGAAGTGACTGAATAAATCTGGATGAAATAAGGAACTACATATCCAGCGACTTAAGTAGGTTAACTTCCGATAAATCTTTATCCCGCAACACAGATCTTGATTAGGGATCAACAAACAGATGGTAAAAAATTTATGTTCCGCCTATCTTGATACTGAAAAGTTGCTTACCACCATCGAGGAGAAAATCTGCCACCATAACCTTACAGTATTTCGGTATATGGACTATCAAAGCAACCTTGTGGAGAGCCCACAAGGTAAAAGAATCAGAGGAAGACCACTAATACGATGGGAAGACGAAATAAAAAAAATAGCTGGCCCAAATTGGAGCCAAACAGCTCAAAATAGAGATGAATGGGTATCATTGGAGGAGGCCTTTACCCAACCATGGGGTTCTTGCTAAAAAAGGACCAACCAACCAACCAAGCAAACAATTAAATACCTATATAAAATTATTACATTAAAATATATAGTAAACATTTAGTTAAATACTGTAAAAAACTATAAAATTAAATAAAAAGTTAAAAATAAAATACCAATAACAATTGTTAAACTAACTCTAGATACATAAATAAGCATATAAGTATTAAGCAACTAACAAAAAATATAGTATAGGTAATGTAGCATAGGTATTTAGAATAAACAACATGTAAAGTAAGAAGAACAAATAAAGGCTTTTTATTATTTACTAGCTGGCCCGGCGAACTTCGTACCACCTAACAGACAATAAATGCCGTGTTACCTTTTAGATGAACTTGTTTTAGGCTTTTATGAATGTAATAAATGAATACAAAAGAGATATTAAGTTTATTAATGTATTATGGCAATCCATATATAGAATAAAAATTGGTAAAAATGGTTTTTGGAAATATAAACTTTTTTAAGCATACATTTCTGAACACACGCTTATTTGACAATCAATAAATATGTCAAACAATTATCATTACTGACAATATTTGACATTGTAAAAATCTAAATGACTTGAATTCACAAAAACTTAAAGAATTTTTACTTGACTTACTACTTGACACGGGCTAAATACACTAATCGTGTGGAGCCATAATTATACCAAAAAAAATACACGATAATCCGAATATTGTAATGCTATCCACACATGGGAAGAATTTTTATACTTGACACTGGCTAAATACACTAATCGTGTGGAGCTATAATTATACAAAAAAAAATACGGCGGGATAAACAATTGAACATCAAATAATCGGCAGTTTTTAAACCCAGGAACATTTTGGCAAAATATTTATTCTTATATAATTTTTTAGGTCAATTATTCATTGTTTTTAATACTTATTATCCTATTCCTGACAAAGACAATTCCAAAAATACAAAAATCATAAAAATTGGTCCACCCGTTCTTGAGTTATAAGTGTAGTAACTAACACGACTTTCTTTTATATATATAGATTTATTAATCGCGAGATGTGGAGACCAGGAGACCAGGCGAGATGTGGTCAAACGCTAGCCTGATTTAAAATACCGCTAGTACATTCAGTACATGGTCAGCTTTGATGCCAGAGGTACCGAGTCCAATGCATGCCGTGCACCAAAAGATTTTTCTATCGAAAAATGTATGTATGCTTTTTACAGTGGCCCTCCGGTGAAGGGAAAACATCGTTAAGAAACCCCCAACCCCCGCATGGTGGTAGGACACTATCTAGTGTCCTCCTGGCCAGCCACCACCCTCAAGTTAGAAAATCTGTCGCCAAACAACTAATGTGTTCCGGCAGCTATACTTGAGAGCCAGTTCCCATTCTAAGCCTAGCATGAAGACCATTTTCGACCGCATCATCACTTTGATCACGCGTTTGACCACTATGTCACCTATTAGCTATCCTATATGATATAAAAAAATCTCTTAGAAGGTGTTAAAGGAAGTTTTGCACGCCCGAAAGGCCAGAAGAAGTGGACCTTAACCTTATTATATGCTAAGTACAACTTTTGTTACCTTCTTTTTAAATGAAATAAATTATTTTGATGTGATTTGATTTGATTTGAAACTGTTAACAAAAAAAGTATATTTAATATATAAAATAAAATTATATTCTCGGTACTTTTACAGATATATTTGTTGCAGCTAGAAGTAACACTAAATTAAAATACCAGTACCTACGAAACAGAGCAACGGTAATAAAGACATTTATCCGCAAACGAATTCTACGAAAACATTTAGTCAAGACATGACATTCAACTTTTTCATAAAACAAGTAAGAAACGCTAAAAGCCTTATAAAATAGGTAACAAGAATTATTTATTGGTTGTGACACTAATAAGTAATAATAATTGGCAACTGTTCAAACTAGTTCTTGTGGACGAGTTACTAAGCCCGCGTAAGCGTCGCTTTTTTTTAAAATTTGGATTCGCGTTGAATTGTTTTTACGTTTTTAAGTCATACTAACTAGGTGTGCCCCGTGACTTCGCCCATTATAGATACATGATATATTGTAAAGTCTGTCAAAAATATCCCTTGTGTATCCAGTATGTCCTTGTGTAACTATCTGTGTATCTTTAACCGTTTTTAACTGACTTTAAAAAGATATATGACGATAAACATTTCAAACTTGCTACTGAAACTATTTCAATGTTTTTTTTTTATTGTAGATAAGCAAGCGTTTGACCAGTATCTCGCGGATGTTAAGTTTTTTTTTTTTTTTTTTATACGTTATAGGCTAGCGTTTGACCACTATCTCACCTGTTGGTAAGTGATGATGCGGTCGAAGATGGTAAGCACGCTAGGCCTAGAATGGGAACTGGCTCTCAAGGATAGCTGCCGGAACACATTAGATGTTTGGTGACAGATTTTCTAACTTGAGGGTGGTAGCTGGCCAGGCGGACACTAGATAGTGTCCTACCACCATGCAAAAAGTGAAGATGTGATCGACGATGCAGCACGCTTGCCTAGAAGATACCTGTTCACTCGCCACCACCTGTTCACACACCTTAATGGTGGTGCAATGGGGGATAAAAGTTCATGTCAAAAGTTCTTTAGTTCTATACTTATAGAAATTGGTGTTCGAGTAGTTTATCTATAGGTATATATAAAAGGCAAACGTTACTGACTGACTGATTGATTGACTAATCTATCAACACACAGCTTAAAACACTTAACGAATAGCGCTGTGGCACGTCATATTATCTATCCGATATTATGACGTAGGTATCTGATAAGGAAGGATTTTCCAAAATTCACCAATTAAACTTTAATTATTAAAAGGAAGAAACGGAGGGTCAAAGTTTGTATGGAAAAAGAAGATTAGATAGTCTTTTTTATTCGCAACTTCACAAAAGTAACTACTTCTGTAAGTAAATAAATAAATGCGTATTTCTGGTTTTCCCAAAAACTTTGTTACCCCATTTCACCCTCTTAGGGGTGGCCCCCTAAGAGGATGAAATGGGGTAACAAAGTTTGAAAATCAATATGGTTTTACAGGTTTCTATAAATTAGGTATTCCATATTTCTCTTGGTCACGACATAACTTGAAAACTTGAATGATTTGGTGAATTCTTTTTTTGATGTGTTTCTATGAAAAAAAGGTTTTTACGCAAGTAAAAAATTAAATAATTAATTTTAACGCAGGCGAAGCCGCGGGGCACTTAAAGTACTACAATAAGCGGTATTGCACACTATACGTAAATAAAGGAAACGGCATGCAACCGTAGCCGAATGGCAGCGCCGTCAAATCGTTGCAGCTACGAGCGGGAGTAACAACAGCGAGATACAAATGTTCATAGGCGATTAAAACTGCCCATCAGTAGGGCTATTCTATAAGCTAGTTTACGCATCTCGCAAGCGAAATCCGCGGTGAGATTTGAATTTCGTACTACGAAACTCAAATCGTAATTCGGTTGTAATACGGTTGAATTTCGTAATACGAAATTCAAATCTCACCGCTTGCGAGATGCGTAAACTAGCTCACAGACGCGTATGGCGTAGTGTGGGAATGGTCGGCTTTGACGCCAGAGGTAGCGGGTTCAAATCCCCGCCGGTAGCCAATGAATTATTTTATAGAAAAAATAGTGATATGATACTGTCTAGTGTCTGCCTGGCCAGCTAACGTCCTCAAGTTGAAAAATCTATCGCCTAACATATTGTATTGCGGCAGCTGTCCTTGAGATCCAGTTCCAATTAGTCATAGCGAGTTATCATCCTCGACCGCATCATCACTTAACAATAGGTGAGACAGTGGTCAAACGTTAGCCTTCCTATATAAAAACAAGTTGATGCCGCAACATACTCTGTTGTCAAAATCTTTGTCACAGTACCTAATTATATAAGTACGACTCTTTGGTACTACTACTATCGTATATCAAAGCATACTATTGTTATTAACCGACTTCACAAAAAAGGAGGAGGTTCTCAATTCGTCTGTATTTTTTTGTATATGTTACGCGATTACTCGTCGTCAATTCTGAACCGATTCGAATGATTCTTTTTGTAATCGGTAGGGTACGTTTCCGAGGTGGCCCCATTGTAATTTCATCTAGATCTGATAAATATCTCCAGAGATATGACGATAAACGTCTCAAACTTGCTACCAATGTGGATTGCACATTACAGTATTCTTGTTAACCGTTCCAACTAAGCTAAATATGCTTGTATCTGGAGTGGGTTCACGTTAACAGTGCGGGTGGGGATCGAACTCACGGCCCCTCGATCGCCAGTCCGACACCATAATATATACCACATTTATATTTTCCCTATTACTAAGTACTACAAAAATCATGGGTTGAGATGTTTTATTCGTATTTTGTATCATCGCCCTCTTCCAACCTCTGGTGATGCTGAATAAGTCGGTAAAATCCAACGGTATCAGTTATAGTTTCAAAAATTGATTAATTATTATTATTCTAAGCTCATGGATAAGTGCAATTAATAAGTACAATTTTGCATTAAGATTTAAGTAAATAACCATACATTTAAGTAAGTACCAGAATTTGTGATCAATCACAAAAAAATTGCAAACTCATTAAATAAAATCCTCTCAGATACATACCATCCATAATTTCACAAAATTATCGACTTAACTATCATAACTACAATGTTAGTAATAGGTATAAGAAATCAACGATGTATCGACAACTCGTCTAACAACTAAAAAAAACATCGATAGCTCCGAAATGGGAACAACGAACGCATCGAATTAACCATCTATAATAAGTAAATGCAAGATAATGTGAATACTCCGCGTATTCGAATGGAATCACAAGTACTATATCATTATTAATATACATCATACTACACTTTATCGATACAGCCTCGTTTCTTGGTAAAAAAGCTGATACGAGTACATCGTCTGCAATACTAAAAATAATTTCCAACGTTTAATACAAAAATCGTAATAATTAACTTCGTTACAGACCAATAAATTACAATACGAGAAAGAAATGCAACACGATTCAAGGATTATATGTGTGCGTGCGTGTTTATAGCACACATTGACAGCTATAGGGATGGGTAACACTGATCGATATTATTATGATTGATTGTTTTTATTTGTTGAACATTATAATTTTATGCTCAACCCGATCTATTTGAATAGAACTGCTTGTAAGAAGATTTTCAGTTTTGTAATAACTGAAATTCTGGGGAATGAGTCTGGTAAGTAATTCTAATGACCTATCAGTAAGTTAAAGGTAAATTAAAATATAAGTAACGAGCTTCTGAATTTTTTATGATAGAACAAATGTGAATATAAATAGGTTTAAGCTCAAATATTATATGAACATTTAATTTTTTTATACTTTAGTGATCTTTAGACAACACTTACCCTGATATTACCTCTGCAAAAAGTTGTCTTCAAACCGGTTAAAATATTGCCGCATTATAGCTAAATAACGTTGAAAGGTAGACTAAAAGACTAGAACGATTATATGCAATTATTCAATTATTTGAATAATCACTTTTGGTAGACCTTATTGAAGGAGTAGCGGATTTAACCATCTGTTGAGTTTGACAGTCGAGTTCGTAATGAAATGCGTGTAGAAACGAGCTAGATCCACTTCTCATGTTTAATTAATGTTGCACCAAACGTAACATGTTCTTAACACAAAAATATAAGCCTCCGAATCAATTAAATAATTAGAGTAACAAGCACATACTTTATTTAACACTAGCAGCCCGCCCCGGCTTCGCACGGGTAGAACATATATGCCTACAAAATTTGCATCAGTTTGTTGCATCAAATATAAAATTTTAACATATTTAACAATCATCGTCATATTTCAACCAATTTACACAAAACCTTAACGAATTATGCACTTAAACCTTCCTCATAAACACTCTGACTATTGGTAAAAACCGCATGATAATCCGTTCAGTAGCTATTGAGATTATTGCGAACAGACAGACAGACCTAGTGATGGACTTTGTTTTATAATACTTACGTAGTGATATTGGACGGCCCTTTGGCGTAAAGGATAGTTACCCTGATTCTGACCCGACGGTCGTTGGTTCTAATCCTAGCTATATACCTACCAATGAAAGTTTATGTGCATTCATGAATCATGGGTTTTCGTACAGAGGTAGTGGGATCATTAAATCTACAAATAATTAAGATAGTGTAACTAAAACAACCGACTTCAATGCCCCGCGAGTCAACTTCAGTAGCAAGTTTGAGACGTTTATCGTCATATCTCTGGAGATACTTATCACATCTCGATGAAATTACAATAAAACCACCTCGAAAACGTACCCTACCGATTACAAAAAGAATCATTCGAATCGGTACACAATTGACGGAGTAATCACGTAACATACACACACAAAAAAACATACAGACGAATTGAGAACCTCCTTATTTTTGGAAGTCGGTTGAAAAATAGCTTACCACCAAGGAGAACATCTGCCGCCGTAACCTTAACGTAACGAAAAAAGTAGGGGTTTGTACGTTTAACGTGTGTATCTGTGTGTCTGTCTGTAGCATCTTAGCACCCAACCGGATGAACCGATTTTGATTTTATTATTGATAGTTTTTTTTTGTTTGTAGATATCTTCATCGAGTGTTCTTAGCTTTGATTTATGTTATAACACTATGAGCTTTTTTCTAGTTAATTGCGCTATGAAATCAACTTTCATAGGTCTGATCAATTCGAGAATCTTCTTCTTCAACGGTATTGTAAGAACATGGAAGCATTGACCTGATGCTGGGACATCTCCTAGACTCTACAGAATACTCAAATCCTCACCAACTTACAGCTCAGATTCTAAATGACGTGTTTAGAGTCATTGGAACGCTTTTAATGAAAAGATTATTTATAAATCAGTCGGGGTGGTTTAAAATATTATATTATTATATAGGTATATAGATCATTATTATTTTATACAATAGATCATATTATTATACTATATTGAATTCAAATTGATTGTGATCGGTGGGGATCTACAGAATATCTAAGCTTTTATTAATATTTTCGTAGTAACTATGAACTAATCTGTGGTTACACTGCAAATATTTTATTAATTTTGCGACGCGTGTATGTGAAATTCGTGATATCTTCTAGAGTTTTCATTTGAATTACATACTGTAAAGAACAATTTTAATCTATAATATGTGGCCAAGCTAATTAACGTAATTATTTGGATAAGGATTAATACTATATACTTTAAAATAGCCTTGGAAGTTATGTAATATTTTTTAACAAAAAATTAAAGATTAAAATGGTTGCTGTGAGTCAACCTTAAGAGATAGACATATGCTGTTGCGGACTTTTTTGTAGGTCTTATTAAGTTGTACAACTCTTGCATAGAAAATATTCTTCCATCTATTTTCAATTGAGCAGCGTTCGTAAGAAACGTGTTTTTTCGACCGTTTTTTTGTCGACTTAGGTTGCAAATTAGGTCTCCACGAATGTACTTTTGATTTAAACGGGATAATATATAGCCTATTTTCATTTCGAAAGTCTATTCTATGTATAAGTGAAAGAATTTTTTAAATCGGTCCAGTAGTTTTTGAGCCAAATCATTACAAACATACAAAAATACAAAAATACAAAAATACAAAAATACAAAAATACAAAAATACAAAAATACAAATGTTCTCTCTTTATAATATTAGTATAGATAAAATGTTGCTACCAATTCTGTCTAAGTTTCGATTTCGAACTCCCTCGAATGCTCAACATTCTAATAGGTACTGCTTAGTATTGATAAGTTCCTAGTCAGTGTGTCGATTCCTTTTAAAATAACATCTTAGAACTGTAAAAGATGAAAACAAAACCTGAAAATTAGAGATGTTGTCATAAAATGCGATCTATCTAATGCAGGAATTTAATTCTAAAACGGTATGAAATAAGTAAAAAGAGATCAAAAGCATCGATCGGTATTTCTATGTCATTACAAATCGAATCCCATCACTATGCTCGGTCCGATCACAAATACATTCATATGATTTATTGTTAACACGAGTAACAACTCATGTGTGGAAAATATCATTCCCTTACACACACGCGCGCACGCACACACTCGCATTCGCAGATTATTATGCGGACGGGTGTATAGGACGTGAAACCTCGGAAAATGTTCGTTTTATGTTTTTAAAAAAGGAATTATTACTCGTTCCTTGTAAAGTTTAATTTTGTCAATCGTTCGGTTTTGTTTTTACTTTTAATTATGGCCAGGAATGTGGTGCGGTTTTGGCAGACTCGTAGATGGTTTGAAATTAGAGTGTTTAAATAAGTTGACGTAAATTGTTTTTGGTAAACGTTTGATGTTTGTTTTTTAAAAGGCTGCCGCGCCGCCATTTTACTTATACATTTCATACATAGCAAATTCATTACAAAGATTCGTAAGAATACTTACCAATAAAATATGGCTTGTATTTTCTCGTAAAATTATATACTTAGTAGTATTATTCTTGTATATCAGAAACTTAGTCGTTACTAATATAAGTAGGTAGGTACTACCTTTTTTGTTTCTGTTTTATAACTTGATGCAATGTTATAGGTACAAGTTTTACGAAAAGGTTTTTTTTAATACCTAAAAGGTGATCATATGGTAAACACGCTAGTCCTAGAATGGTCTAACTCTCAAAGTTATGGCGGAAGATTTTCTTGTTGATGGTGGTAAGCTACTTTTCGTTGGGCATGTCATTGTCTGTTCGCGATAAAAAAAACATCGACAAGAGAACGTCGTCCAAACACCATCCCTTTACAATACAATTTCTATCAAATTCCTCATAGATTTCTAAATACTAAATCGATAATACTCCACATCTTTAAATCGTAGGTAATCTTCGTATCAGAATCTTCATGTGAAAGTCAATTACCAAATTAATATGGGATAGATAGATAGTTAAAACTCTTTATTTGCACACCAAAAGAACAGAAACAATTTACAATATACATCTAATACTATAAGAATCTTTGTCCTGACATACTGACTGACTCACTGACTCACTGACTCACTGACTCACTGACAGACAACGCACAGCCTAAACCGCTGGTCGTAGAGACTTGAAATTTGGTGGGTATATTTGTCTTAGTACGTAAGGGTGTACTAAGAAAGGATTTTCCAAAATTCACCCCTTAAGGGGATGAAATGGGGGTTCAAAGTTTGTATGGAGAAACAAGATTAGATCGTCTTTTCTATCCGAAACTTCACATAAGTGCTTCAATAAAAAAATAAGTAAAGACGTGTTTCAGGTTTTTTTGGAATTCCACCCCTAAGAGGGTGAAATGGGGTAATAAAGTGTAAAATCAATATTGTTTCGGATTGCGCTGAAATTTGGCATGCAAATAGTTATTACGACGTTAGTTCCCACTGAGAAAGGATTTTCCAAAATTAACCCTCGAAGGGGATGAAACGGGGGTTCAAAGTTTGTATGGAGAAACAAGATTAGATAGTCTTTTCTATCTGAAACTCCACACAAGTGCTTCAGTAAAAATATAAGTAAACACGTGTTTCAGGTTTTTTTTAATTCCACCCCTAAGAGGGTGAAATTGGGTAATAAAGTGTGAAAATCAATATTGTTTCGGATTGCGCTGAAATTTGGCATGCAGATAGTTATTACGACGTTAGTTCCCACTGAGAAAGGATTTTCCAAAATTAACCCTCGAAGGGGATGAAACGGGGGTTCAAAGTTTGTATGGAGAAACAAGATTAGATAGTTTTTTCTATCTGAAACTCCACACAAGTGCTTCAGTAAAAAAATAAGTAAACACGTGTTTCAGGTTTTTTTTAATTCCACCCCTAAGAGGGTGAAATTGGGTAATAAAGTGTGAAAATCAATATTGTTTCGGATTGCGCTGAAATTTGGCATGCAGATAGTTATTACGACGTTAGTTCCCTCTGAGAAAGGATTTTCCAAAATTGACCCTCGAAGGGGATGAAACGGGGGTTCAAAGTTTGTATGGAGAAACAAGATTAGATAGTTTTTTCTACCCGAAACTCCACACAAGTGCTTCAGTAAAAAAATAAGTAAACACGTGTATCAGGTTTTTTTGAAATTCCACCCTTAAGAGGGTGAAATGGGGTAATAAAGTGTAAAATCAATATTGTTTCGGATTACGCTGAAATTTGGCATGCAGATAGTTATTACGACGTTAATTCCCTCTAAGAAAGGATTTTCCAAAATTAACCCTCTAAGGGGATGAAACGGGGGTTCAAAGTTTATATGGAGAAACAAGATTAGATAGGCTTTTCTATCCGAAACTTCACACAAGTGATTCAGTAAAAAAATAAGTAAACACGTGTTTCAGGTTTTTTTGTAATTCCACCCCTAAGAGGGAGAAATGGGGTAATAAAGTGTAAAATCAATATTGTTTCAGATTGCGCTGAAATTTGGCATGCAGATAGTTATTACGACGTTAGTTCCCTCTTTGAAAGGATTTCCCAAAATTAACCCTCGAAGGGGATGAAACGGGGGTTGAAAGTTTGTATGGAGAAACAAGATTAGATCGTCTTTTCTATCCGAAACTTCACATAAGTGCTTCAGTAAAAAAATAAGTAAAGACGTGTTTCAGGTTTTTTTGTAATTCCACCCCTAAGAGGGTGAAATGGGGTAATAAAGTGTAAAAATCAATATTGTTTCGGATTGCGCTGAAATTTGGCATGCAGATAGTTATTAATTACGACGTTAGTTCCCTCTGAGAAAGGTTTTCCAAAATTCATCCCTGAAGAGGATGAAGCGAGGGTTCAAAGTTTGTATGGAGAAACAAGAATTGATTGTCTCTTATATTCGAAACTTCACACAAGTAGTTTAGTAAATAAATGAGTAAATACGTGTTTCAGGCTTTTTGAAATTCTATTCCTAAAAGGGTGAAGTGGAGTAACAATGTCTGAAATCAATATTGTTTCGGATTGCGCTGATATTTTGCATCCAGATAGAAATTTTGACGTAGGTATCCGCTGAGAAAGGATTTTTCAAAATTCACTCTTCAAGGGATGAAGCGGGGGCTCAAATTTTGGATAGTCATTTTATTCGTCATTTCACACAAGTACTTCTGTAAATAAATAAGTAAATACGAGTTTCAGACTTTTTCAAAATGCCACCCTAAAAGAGTGAACTGGGGTAAAAAAGTCTGAAAATCAATATAGTTTCGGATTGCGCTTTATTGGGTTTTCGGGTTTTAAAAATGGTTTGTCTGATTTGTCTTAGTCACGCGATAACATGAAAACAGGTGAACCAATTTGGCTAATTTTTATTTGATGTCTTTAATGATAGAATCGTTTTTACAAAAGAAAAGTTTTAAGTAAATAAAAGGAGTTTTTAACGCGGGCGTAGCCGCGGGGGACTTCTAGTAATACTATAAGTAATGCAAAGGGCGGTCTTATCGCTTAAAGTGATTTCTACCAGACAACCGAAAAAAGTGTAAGTACGGGGATCAAATAGATAATAGGGATCTTTAGATAGTTCTGACTGCCAAAGCCGAAAGATCCCGATTGATGAAGTCTACGCTCCGACCGAACGTACTCCAAACTGTTGTTGGATCCGTAACATTACAATTCAAATCTGAAAATCGATTCGTTGCCTTAGAAACCACAGATGACGTCGACCAGAAACTCGAAGAAATGGTGGAAATCCTCAGGGATGAAGGGACGAAGTTTTGCGAGAGCAAGCGTGAGGGCAAAGAGTCCAAACTTTCGGCAGAAACACTTCGACTAATGGAAGAGAGAAGAACAGACCCTTTGTCAGCTTTCTCAATAAACCAGGTGCGCAACAAATCCATTAAGAAGCTGGTACGACAAGACCTCCGATCCTCTAACACGCTCTTGATTAAAGAATCAATTGAGCAGAATTGGGGGTCGAAAGTATTCGCCCAGCCTCTGGGTAGAAGCCACCTCACAAAGCTGACAACGTCAACGGGGAACGTCGTCGCATCCAAGTCGGAGATTCTGTCGGAAGTTGAAGACTTCTACGGCAAGCTCTACGCATCGCATGCTTCAAGGCCCGAACCAGATACTGAGGATTCTAGAGCCACCATAACCCGCCACTTCACAGAATACTTGCCCGAAGTCAGCCGAGATGAGATCGTGATGGCCCTTAAACAGCTCAAAAATGGAAAGACCCCAGGTGAAGACGGAATCACAACGGAGCTTCTAAAAGCTGTAGGAGCCCCAGCTGTAAGCCAGCTGCAACAGCTCTTCAATTCTGTTCTCTTCGCTGGGAGAACTCCACAGGCGTAGAACAGGAGCATGGTGGTTTTGTTTTTCAAAAAAGGAGACAAAACCCTCTTGAAAAACTACCGCCCAATTTCGCTTCAGAGCCATGTCTACTGTTTTCAAGGGTCATCACGAACCGTCTTGCGCGAAGACTCGACGAGTTCCGACCTCCGGAACAGGCCGGATTTCGAAGCGGTTACGGCACCATTGACCACATCCATATGGTGCGGTAGATTGCACAGAAGACCGAAGAGTACAATCGGCCCCTGTGCTTAGCATTTGTGGACTATGAGAAGGCCTTTGACTCAATCGAAACCTGGTCCGTTTTGGAGTCCTAGCAGCGTTGCCAAGTTGACTGGCGATATATTGAAGTGATGAGATGTCTGTATAATGCCGCAACGATGAGTGTGAAGTACAGAATCAGCGTACTAAACATATCCACCTGCGTCGAGGAGTGAGACAGGGGGACGTCATATCCCCGAAACTGTTCACTAACGCCTTGGAGGATATGTTTAAGACGCTGGACTGGAAAAATTGTGGCATCAACATCAACGGCAAGTTCATCTCTCACTTACGATTCGCAGATAACATCGTCATTACGGCAGAAACGCTGCAGGACTTACAAAGGATGTTGAATGGCCTAGCTGATCCTTCTCGTCGCGTCCGTCTCAGGATGAATTTGGATTAAACCAAAGTCATGTACAACGAGCACGTTGTTCCGGAACCGATTGCTGTAGATAGAATCCCACTCGAAGTAGTCGCTCAGTATATTTACCTAGGGCAGATGCTCCAACTAGGCAAACATAAGTTCGAAAAGGAAATCCAGAGAAGAATTCAGCTGGGCTGGGCAGCATTTGGAAAACTCCGTCGAGTCGACCAAAGTTGTAAAACTGTGACAAAAGTCTTTAGTCAGTGCGTCCTACCCGTCATGACATACGGAGCCGAGTCGTGGACACTCACGGTTCGACTCATCCACCAATTAAAAGTTGCTCAGCGAGCTATGGAAAGAGTTATGCTCGGTGTTTCTCTGTGGGATCGAATCCGGAACGAAGTAATTCGCCAGAGAACTAAAGTGATCGACATAGCTCAACGGATTAGCAAACTGAAGTGGCAGTGGGCTGGTCATATCTGCCGTAGGACCGATAACCGTTGGGGTAGACTGGTTCTAGAGTGGAGACCGCGAATCGGTAAACGTAGCGTAGGACGCCTTGTGACCAGGTGGAGCGATGACATTCGCAAACCGGTGGGCAGAGACTGGAAACAAAGAGCCGAACATCGGGCTCAGTGGCATGACTTGGGAGAGGCCTATGTCCAGCAGTAGACTGAAACCGGCTGATTATGATGATAATGATGACTGCTACAAACAAGATTGGATTGACTGTATTTGATCGTGTTTGGCGGCTTTTTCTGAATTTTCTCATGTATACTGCTAATATATCGCAAAGTTACAGTAATATCGTCGGTGTTATATGTCTATTTTTTCTTAATTTCAAAACATGGCATGCCTTATCCGTCTTATCCGCCTTTAAAGCTATCACTAGTAGTGAGTTAATCTTTCGAACTTTCGAACAAACAAATTCAACCCCATCTGATCGTGGTCGAATGCTAATTCCCAACCAAGTCTAGTCTAGTCGTCTAGTTGAAAAAGAAACAGCTAAAGAGAACAAAAATTTAACAGTCATTCGAATATCAAATAAATTCTAAATTCAATTTATCAAACAAAAGCATCAACATCGTTGTCGGCCAGTGCGCGTTGACGGACGCGCGGGGTTCGCGCGCAAAAATAACCGGTGACATTTCGCGCCGAAGGAATCAAACTATTTACTTGCGATTGTGTGCACTGAATAGTGGACATTATAGTTGATTAAAATGGATGATCGTTTTAGAATAGAGTACCAGGATATTTTGATTTTATATTTTAGTTTACTTTGAACTTACTTTTTTACGTAAGTAGACGACACAGATTATATTATTTTAGGGACCTTAACACGAAAAATGAATAATAATTTGAAAAAAAATCCGAATTCAAATGCCGCGATAGTCATTTTCAGTATAAAGTTTGAGGGGCTTATCTCCATATCTCTGGAAATACTTATCAAATCACGATAAAATTACAATGGCACCAAACGGAAAGCATACACACTCAAACAACGAGGAACAAAGAGGTAACAAACGTAAAAGGAAAAAGGCGCATTGAGAATATCCTTGTTTTTTGTAAAGTCTGTTAGAAAAGTTTTATAGTAATTAAAATTAACGATATGACAGAGATTTAGCTATACATGATGATGATGATGAGGTATATAAAATTAATTATTTAGCTACCAATGCAAACTGTTATTTTCTTTATGTATAAAGCGGAAAATATACTAAAAAGAATAAGTTTTTCACACAAAAAAGTTGCATTTAATAAAGGCAACAAATAAGTTTTGTGATATTTTTTTAAATTTTGCGAAATAGCTAAAATATTTAAAGGGATTTAAGGGAGGACAAATACCACCTCAGTGCTCCCAGCCAACCTCACCTGCCCGTGGTGCATCCTGCTGACCAACAAACGAGGCTTTGGCGACCAACAAATGGCGGTATAACCATTTCAAATTATGGCGTAGCTAAATACTACATACGTCCTGCGATCACCAACCCGCCTGCCCAGCGTGGCGATTAGGGCATATCCCTCCCAATGAGCCGAAAATTGGACTTAGTGGCGTATCTTGGGAGAGGCCTACGTCCAGCAGTGGACTGACACTGGCTGATTATGATGATGATATTTTTTTTACGTTTTCGACCCCCATATGTATGAATCGACAAAGAATCCATACTAATACAATATATATAAGACCTTTTGTATGCCAATTCAAATAAAATAAACTTGCGTTGCTCTGTAAACAAAGTTTTATTTGTTAGAATGTGCTTGTAAGTACTAAACTACGACATTAACATTACACAGTAATCTAAAACCTTACCTGTAAACAAAGAAACGACATTTAAAGTTTATTACTTATTTTTACTTTCACTGTTTATTTTAATTTAGATATTAATTGAGAAACATCGTAACATAATTTTTTTTTTTATTATGGCTCCACACGATTAGTGTATTTAGCCAGTGTCTAGTACTGAAATTCTTCAAGTTTTTATGAATTTAAATCGTACAGATGAGTCAGTTGTATTTCAGGTCAGTTTACATGTAAAAGTCTAGTCAAAGTCATACCTTCAGTAAATATGTGGTGTTTACTGAATATTTTCAGTGGAATTTTGGTGAGAACGCAAATAGCATGATTTTCAACATTGTGCTGTTTCCCTACACTCGCACTCATTCACCGGTACTTAATGGTTAATAATCCACATTTATTACACATTAATTCGCGGAAGAACACAAGTTTTAGGAAAAAATACAATGAGATCACACACACTTTTCCACGTTCCCGCCAAAACTCCATCGTAACATAATAATCTTTCATCGACACAGCCCCACAGACTAAGTTCACAGATTATAGCACACACAGAGAACTCAAAGAAAGTAGTAATTTCTTTACATCTCCCCCCTTTAAGAAAAGAAAATTAACAGGTTAAGTTTCTTTGAAAACAACAATGCTCTTCTTCCTTCTTCTTTATTTCATTCTTGATTCATACGTTATTGTATGCTTTTTTTATTACAGTTAGGAACTGTAATAGAACTTGGAATAAGTTTTGTAATATGAAAAAGGTTGGACTCTGTTTTCTTGTGACCTGTATCGATTATGTAAATCGATTTAGAATTTTTTGGGTTGGATCTTATATCGAGTCGCCTGAATTTGAGTAAACTGTGAATGTGGGGGGGTTGAGGGAGTTCTTACTAAGCACCCTGGAGCAAAACTTGCTGCCGGAGATGCGATAAAATATTTAATATTATTTTATCAAATTACGTAAAATCCTAGTACAGAACATACAAATGCGTACAACGAAACGTAATTTTCATTGATTTCTTATGAATTTCAGAATTGTCAAAGTGCGTGAAAAGAAACTAAGCCGCCAATTTGTTGACATTGACAGATGCTTCCTAAAAAAATGGCAGTAAGCAGTTACTTATTTGTATTAAAAATTTGTTATGTGTTTACTTATGGCCCTAAAGTAAAGGTTAGGTTATGTTAGAACAGTGACCACACATCGCGCGAGCTGAGCGAGCGTAGCGAGGAGCGTGCCGCAGCAGCGGCCGACGAAGCGCTAGAAAGTAAAATTATACAAATGTATGATGAAAATATTGAAATATAAATTTCAAAAAATAAAAAAACTACGCCTCCAGCATGGAAAAACAAGTGTGGGGGACTATTCTCAACTCCTCCTACCTCCCCCGACTATTCCTATCTTCCTATGAAGGCGACTTGATTCTAGATCTTTACCAATTTTCTTAATAATCCGAAATGGTCCAATTTTCAGTTCTTCTATATAATATTATAAAAACGTTTGTAACACTGTCACTCTGTCTGTTTTTTACCTATTCACGCTTCAACGGACGATCAGATCTTAATGAAATTTAACAAGGAGATACTTTATAGCACGAGGATGAACATTAGGCTAGTACATTCTTGGTGTACGTGAACGAAGTCGCGGGTATCAGCTAGATCTTTATAATTATGGGACGTAAAGGACAACAGACGAAATCATTTTTGCTCAAGCTGAAACGGAGACCATCTCTTCGTTCGGTCTACAAGACATAATAATATAAATATCAATTACCTATCAGAAAAAAAAATACTACGATTCGTCAACTATATTACCAGCTATAGACAAAGTATTCAATTAAACGTCATTCTCTATTTGTCTTTAATTTCAAAGGATAATATAAGTTACTTTGTAATTAGACCCTTAGTTACACGTACATTACATCTTTGTCATGATAATTATGTAAAAAATTGAAGCAACAATTATCAAAGTTTCAATTCTTATTAATCCTTATTAAATAAGGTCAAATATGGTTCTCTAGAAACAAGAACAAAATTCTTTGACGTTATTAAGTTAATCCACGACTTGAATCAATTTCAGGAAATTCACATGCAACTATTGCTTTTAATTTAATTTTTTTTCTATATCATATAGGCTAGCGTTTGACCACTATCTCACTTGTTGGTAAATGATGATGAGGTCGAGGATGGTAGCGCTCTAGGGTCTAGAATGGTAACTGGCTCTCAAGGATAGCTACCGGAAGTGCCGGAACACATTAGATGTTTGTGACTAATTTTCTAACTAGAGGGTGGTAGCTGGTCAGGCAGACACTAACAGTGTCCTACCACCATGCACATTTTATTTTATAATGAAGACGACGTTTTAGTTATATACTTAGTTAGACTATAAGAACGAATTTAAAACTCATTTAATGACTTTAAGGTGCGAATTACCTGTTACGTCTACTTCTACACCCAATAAAAAAAAACTACTTGTTTAAGTTATTTACGGTAACAAATGAGGTGCGTTCTAATTATGTTTTCTAAGAAGTGGAAGCGCCTAAAATGCATTTGTGCGATATAAACATGTGCTAATTTTAGACAAATTAGAATGGAGTTTTTTTTTATAGAATGGCGTAATGCATATTGATGAATTAGTCCCTGAAAAAAGTGTAAAAATATGGCTATTTGTGAATCTTCGTCTTTTTACAAAAATGTTCGTTAAGAACGCAAGTTCAAAGTGTTGTAGCTTAATAGTACACTAATAATGCTTAATTATCATTATTTTTGAAGCATAAGCATTAGAATCCCATTTAAAAAAGAATGCATGTAGATTACTCGTAGCACAGAATACTTAATAGTACTACGTACTCGTAGAGTAAAATTGGTTTCAAGTAGTAGTAAGTAGTAAGTAGTCTTTTGAAAGTATCTAAAAAAGGTCGTATTTTTTTGAATAAAGAACGTAGAGTTGGGATACAAAGATGTATTAATATTAAAAAATAATCGATGTATAAGTTATTCGATATGCATCGCGAACCGACTGGCGCCAGCAATTATTTTCTTATTATCTAAAACTGGACTTTTATAGCAATTATCATGGCTCATTGAGCATCTCAGGAATACGTGCATTCGATTCATAAAAAGACATTATTTTTTTACATTTATTGGCATACTTTGTTTAATTATATTTCGTTACTAATAATATTAATAAATTATTGTGATTGTCCGGTTAATAGTTATTTAGTATTATTGATGGTACGAATAGAACTCTATACGTTATCTCTATACGTTATATACATAGATAAATATCTCTGTAGGTACCAATGGAATTGAGAAAATATTAAGTTAACAATACGAATAAGATATAATATGAATACATTATCATAAATCTACCTATCCCAAGCAATCTCATCTTTAGATCGACAATGTAAACCGAATAATCACATAATTATAGCTATATCGTATGTATAGATAATTTTTCTAAAGGCACAAACGAGGCAGCGTGGCACCTTGTTGCTACAGCCACTGGTTATATCATCCCGCAAAAAATACCCACAAAAACTAACCTACGAGCTTAAAGCTTCGGTTCGGGCGAAGGTCAATCCGCGTATATCTAAATACGCTCCAATTCAATGGATCATAAAAAATCATAAAAAGTCCTCGGTCCTTACAGTTAACCCTAAAGTAAAGGACCAAAGGAAGGACCCTTTCTTACGTTTTGGCAGAAAAAACCCGCGGCCGAGATCGCGCCGAACGCGTTCGGTATTTGTGGCCGGGCGGCTGCAGCGCGCGGTCGCACCGATATCACGTAAACACCGATTCCAAATTCGAATTCCAGGAGCGCGGGAAAACTCGATCCCCAATATCAGACGCTATCCCGATTAAATATCGAATACTAAAGTTATTCCAGTTCCGACCGCGCAGAATCGATTTTCGATAACACTGTAACGCGCGTGTTTATTATTATGATTCTTACAAATTAAACCGCGTATTGTTTTAAATATTTCGACATTGTCGGAATTCTATTGTGTGATTCTTAATTGTTTAATGTTTTGCTTGAAATAGGGCTTTGTGGAGATGTATCCGAATAATGTAGTGATATAAACAATAGTTAATTTCGCGGAGGAGTCGTGCGTGGTTTTTATGAATGTTTTTGCGCGCGCGTGGTGGGGGTAGGGTGGGGCTTGAGTTGACTCGTCCCTCTACTAGCGAGTATTTTGATTTAGTTTCCGAGTCTTACGCAGATACGGCAATTTTTTCAGTCGCGTGTGTAAGGCGCGCGCGGCTGTCGGCATTTTCCGCGATTCGGCTATTTTTTTCGTTTCGATTTTTTCCCGCGCTCGGAACTTTTCTAGTTGAACTTTTTCTTTCAGATGTAAAAAACTTTTTTGTTTAAAACTGTGCTTCGTACTGTTTGTGTATTGTTTGTGCAAGTGACTCTGGATTTTGTGAATACAGAAGTGGCGAGTGTAGTTACAGACATTGTTTTCGCTTTGGATGTCCTAATTAAGGTAAGGTTCTGTTTTTTGTGTGTTTATATTTAGTAGGCACCTAGTTATACTTGCAACAAAATATTAATTTATTTGAATTGGTTTCCAAAAATAGGTTTGTAAGTGTAAGTATAATTCAAGTGTGAAAATTACGTTGTTTAATGATTTCCGAAACGTCAGTGGACTTTAGAAGACAACAACATAATAATTTTATTAGCCAAATATTACAATGTCACTTTAATCAATGCAATTAGGTATATCAGATTTTAATAATAGTGTAACTTATTAGGTACTAGGTACTACTTATTTATATTACTATACCTGAAAAGTAGCTATCAAAGTCAAAGCAATTTAAAAATAGAATTGAAACTATTCACAACATATTCTTCACAACATTTGAAATACGAATTCAACAAAATCACTCATACTTTATATACCTATATACCATTGGATAAAAAATAAAAGTTGACATTGAATTAAGAATTCGAAATACAAAAATGTGAAGCCCACCAAAGTGGGTACAGAAGTCAGAGATCGTCCGAAACCGTCATACAAGATAGACGTATTCAGATCCTATGATGAGATAGGAGTCCAGGGTCAAAGTAGAATCACGACCATAGACATGGAATACCAATACGAATAAGTTCCTTATTTTGCTATTATACTCGCGATTTTATTTTCAGAGATATTTTACTTCATAATTATTTTAAGAAGTCTGATTGCTGGATTTGTGGTACAGTATCTAAAATAATATTCATGGTTATTTGACAGTGGTAAAAATTGCTGTAGATACCTACAGCTTGTTTTTTGACACAGAATAATAAATAGTAAAACTTTGGTGTATCGATTGATCGATTGATTTTTAAGTATTTTTAACCGACTTAAAAAAAAGGAGGAGGTTTCTCAATTCGACCGTATAAATATATATTTATGTTTCTTCCCGGATAACTTCATCGTTTATGAACCGATTTTGATTATATTGTTTTTGTTAAAAAGCAGATATCCCAAGTGTGGTACCATGGTAATTTTATCGAGGTCTGATAAGTATCTCCAGAGATATGGAGATAAACACCTCAAAATTGGTACTGAAAATTAATAGCGCGACATTGAAGTCGGTTCTTTTTAGTTTTTTAAACGATCTTATTCAAATTTACGAACACGATAAAGCCAAATTTTGGCAAATTTGAATGCCAGTTTTAAATGTTTTGAACATTGTGTTCACAGATTGCATTCTTATAGTCAAGATAAAAATCTTTCATATACCGATAAAGTTGCTAGTCTACGATTTCAAAATAAGTTGTTCGTGGCACAATATAGTAATAGTTATTTTCAGTAAACTTTGCAATAATACATTTTTAGGGTTACGTACCTTTATACCTGTCCTGGAGGCACAAGGAACTTTTCTAAGTTCGTTATGTCCGTCTATGTGTCTCTGTCCGTTTGTCCGTTTCAAATTTTAAAGCCAAGCTATTCCAACTTTAACAAAACAAAACAGGAATTTACCAAATCGGTTTATAAACGACAGAGTTCTGAGATAACAAATATTAAAAAAAAACGAATTAAGCAAACTCGTCCTTTTTTAAGTCAGTTAAAAACTTAAAGTACTTTAACTAGATATTAAGTTCTACAATACTTAACTTTAATAATTTTGATTGCTTGCTAATAAAACAAAGTAAGAAAAAAACCCGCGGAATTTTATATTTCGCACAAACATTTTAAGTATAAAAAACTTTGACATCTTTCGGTGATTCTCAGAAAAATCCGCTGGCGTTTTAGGAAAACCAGTGTTAAGTGCTTGTTTTGTAATATATCTGCTATAATCTGATACCTGTGGCTTTGCTTGATAATTTATAATGATTTAATTTAGCTAAGAGGATTTTTCTCGCCTGGTGGTAAGCGATGATGTGTTAGAAGATGGTAAGCACGCCAAGCCTAGAATGCTCTGACTCTCAAGGTCTGTGTGTATGATGCCGGAACACCGTAAGGTTATGGTGGCTGATTTTCTCCTTGGTGGTAGTAAGCTGCTTTTTGGTAGCAAGTCATGCGGAACATCGATATAACTTTCTTCTACCAACTGTGAATATTTAATAATTATTAAGATATTGATTTCTTATCACAATCTGAAAAATGTAAGTAAAATATATTCATAACCAGTTATTTTATTAGTTTTAACCAACTGTGCAAGAACGGGGTTAAATTATCGATATTGACTTAAATATACACATCTTTTTTTGGTATTTTTTTTAGTCACGCTATTTTAGATTATTATTTTTTTATATAATCCCACACAAAAATACACGCTTCAATAATAAAGTACTTATAGAAATTTCAAAAAAAATTATAACAATAATATAGTTTTACACGTACTAGGTACATTAATGTTTTGTTTTTCGTGTATGAAAATCAAACAAACATTCAAACATTGGCATTTATAAAAGAATAAAATATGATAAAATAAAATAAGATAAAATACCCTATTAACTTTACTTTTAATAATAGTTTTACAAAGGCACAGACATATGACTATTAAATCATAGTAAAAATAACTAAAGTATCTAGTATTAGTTTCTTGTAGTACCTTTACGTAAAAAACAGCATTACAAATGTACAGACATGACAAAATTACCATTTAATCATGATATTCATGATACAAATAAATAATGTACCTATTATAAACTTTGATATATTAAAATCGTGTATTGCCTGTCGATTTGATCTTGATTACGTGGAAATTTTGTATGAATGGTTACTTATTACGTTTTTTGTTAGATTTCTAAGTTTAGATTTGGCATTTTCGACGTTAAAAGCTTGGCGTTGAGGTTTGCTGTTAGAGTTAATATTCTTTTGTTTTTGGCTATAGAAGATACACATTTTCTTCTTTACATTGTATAAAACAAAGACGCTCCCGCTATCTGTACGCTTAGATCTTTTAAACTACTTAACAGATTTTAACGCAATTTTCATCAATAGATAGAGTGATTCAAGGGGAAAGCTTATAATCAGGATTAAACGCAGCCAAAGCCGCGGTGTGCAGCTAGTATCATCATACATTGTAATCTACTGACTGTTGGTTATAGGCCTCGTTTCGCTCTTGCCACGCTTTATAATCCTGTCATTCTTTGCTGTCCTCAACCACATCCTTCCTTTCCAGCTTTACAACTACATATATAGAGTCTGATTATGGTAGGACTTCTTCTACTCAAAGTCAGTTCAAAGCCCAATGTGTATTTCACATTGGCCCTCCGGTAAAAGTCAAAATTCAAATGTCAAAGCATTAGGCAAAGGCAAATTAAAAATCTGCACTTACACACGTCAAATAACATTAAATAGATCATATCGATAATTATTATTCTAAATATAACAAAAACATAACTTATTGCTTTGAATTAAAAAAAAACTAAAGTAATGAGCCATTCAGCTTTCATCTAAACGTCAAACGTCACACTTAAAAAAAATGAATTCCCCTGATTAATGTAGGGTTGCCAACCGTACTATTACGTGCACCCCCAATGAATGTTTCAGTTCTTCACTGAAATAATGAAACACAATAAATAATAAAACGCAAACTAATTGCAGTACAAATCATATTCCGAATGGAACTGATTGTCCGTCTATCAGCTGCATACTACCAGCGTAATAGACAGCCCTAGATCTGCGAACAAAAGATGAAAACTGAAGACTGACTAATCTACTGGTGTTTCGGAAGTACATCAGAGAAAATACACCAAGAAACTCTATGAGCCTTAGTATGGCAGAGTGTGGTAGAGGTAGATATCGTTAAGAAAGTATTGTTTTATCTCTCTGGCTTTGTTAGCTTGCTAGTATTAGGCAAGCCTGTATCTATCTAGTAACGTAACGGCCTCTTTTTGGTAGTAAGACACTATCAAATGTCCGCCTGGCCCCACCTGGCCAGCTACCACCCTCAAGTTAGAAAATCTATCGCCAAACATCTACTGTGTTACGACAGCTATCCTTGAGAGCCAGTTCCCATTCTAGGCCTAGCGTGCTTACCATCTTCGACCGAATCATCACTTACCAACAGGTGACATAGTGGTCAAACGCTAGCCTATAAGATATTAAAAAAATATTTTAACGAATTAAGTACCTTTTGCGAATTTAGTCTTAATGTCATAAACGATCTGAAATTATATCATTAAGTTGCATAATTTATAATCTTGGCGTCCAGTCCAAATCCAATTGCAACGCTTGTTGAGAGATGTCTCTCTCAGCTTATAATTGGCTAATTGGACTTGCTCTACTTACTATAACCCATTAGTCATATTATTAATAAAATACCGACTATTAAAACTCAATAGTATTTTTGTCTACTGTCTCAACCTAGTTTTTGTAAATGTACGATGCACTTCCTCAAGGCGCTATTTTCTTTGGTCGCTTGAACGCACTTGCCGTACCGAATACTTTAAATTAAATTATGAAAAAAAAAGTGTGCTTTAGACGTTTTCATACCCCATCGCATACCGTACACTGTAAAAATAATTTGTTTTTTGCGCAATAGAAATTTAATGTAGTACACAAACAAACTAGGTATACTCGTATTAAGAACTAATTTCATAGGAACATATTTTATATTGCGATACTTAAATCCTTTCTTAGCGGATACTAACGTCACTATCTGTCAAATTTTAGTGCAATCAGAAACAATAATGATTTTTAGACGTTGTTACCTCACTTTTTCCACTCTTAGGGGTGCAATTTCGAAAGAGCCTGAAACACATGTTCACATATTTATATACAGAGGTACTTGTGTGAAGTTTCGAATAAAAAAGACTATCTAATCTTGTTTCTCCATACTAACTTTGAAACGCTCTTTCATTATTTACCCCTTAAGGGGTAAGGGGTGAATTTTGGAAAATACTTTCTTAGCAGATACCTAAGTCATAATGACTATCAGCGCAATCCGAAATAATATTGATTTTCAGACTTTGTAACCTCACTTCACCCACTTAAGGATGAAATCTCGAAAAAGCGCGAAACACGTATTTACTTGTACTTATGTGAAATTTCAAATAAATGTCTTATCTTATTTCTCCGTACAAACTTTGAAACCCCGTTTCATCCCCTTAAGTCTCCATTTCTTAGTCACCCTTACGTACTAAGACAAATATACCCTCCAACTTTCAAGTATCTACGACCAGCGGTTTTAGGCTATGAATGGTCTCTAAGTCAGTCAGTCAGTGAGTCAGTATTAGTAGTGGACAAAGATTCTTATAGTATTAGATAAGAAAATTATATGTTGCCGTGACCATAAATACTACACAGTCTTTGAAAATTTCCAGTGTCTATGTGTAATCGTAAAACACGTTTCTTGTATGTTATTTATTCTGTGGTATGGGATTTCGGGACCCCCTTCAATTTTAATTTAGATTTGGTTTTCATTATTTGCTGTTATAGCGGCCATAGTATCACATTTGTGTACACAGACAGTGTAGCCTCAGTAATAGGGTTCCGATGGCACGTTTTGGGTACGGAACCCTTAAAATACTGTAATATATTTTTCTCTAAATCAATTCTTCTAGATTTAGATATATTAACCTATAATAAAGATTTTTTACAAGCTTAACCTATTGAATTAATGATATTAGTTAAATTACAGGGCACAGTGCAGTGGCGCTCAAAATTCTGGCAATCCAAAGATTTGCTTGCTACAGTACCAAAAGGCGAGCATCATTTTTTAATTAATTTATTTGGTCCTACTGCTGGGAAAAGGTCTTCCCCATTTTTTTCCACCTATCTCTGCCGAACGCCGTTTATGTCAAGGTCTTTGTGAAAAACATCAAAATCTTCCCGCCACCGCTTTTTGGTCCTTCCTCTACGTCTCTTCGCTCTTATTGATACGTGTCCGATGCATATCACTTACCAACAGGTGAGATGTGAGATAGTGGTCAAACAATAGACCACATGTTATAAAAATAAACTGGCCAAGTGCAAGTCGGACTTGCACTCGTAGGGTTCCGATTCCGTACCACACTACAATATTTTATAAAATCGAGCAAAAAATTCTGAAAGAAATCACGTTTCTTGTAATAAATTGACAAATCGAATCGAATCGAAATAGGTTTTCATTTTCAGAAAATGTTGTTTTATCCCTGTTTTCAGGTAATGAAAAACTCCTACAATATAATTAGAATATGAAGGTAAATTTCGCCATTACTGCATTGTTACGATAGCTCGGTGGGAGATCGTTCGGATGGCGATCAGAAGGATCCCGGTTTGAGTCCAGACGTGATGATTAATTTTTCCAAGTTTGTTCTTTTGTAAGAAGACTATTTTGGGAGCTTATTGAGAGATTATTGGGAGCCAAAAAATTACATAAAACACGATTTACAAAGAAAAAATTGCTAGCAAAGCTCGGTCATCCAGATATTATTATATTATATTACCGTGCCTATTCCAAACAATTATTAAAACAGGAGCCGCGTCCTTATTCAGTACAACGCCATCTTACGAACACTAACGCCAACTAAGTGAAAGTAACACAAAGGTAATTAATATAACTAGTACAGTCAAATATTCATAGATAGCGTTATAGTAAAATGCCGAAAAACACTTTTCATGTATGGAGATCCCCTTTAATTTTTAACTTTATTCTGTTTTTAGTATTTGTTGTTATAGCGGCAACAGAAATACATTATCTGTGAAAATTTCAACTGTCTAACTATCACGGTTCATGAGATACAGCCTGGTGACAGACGGACAGACAGACAGACAGACAGACAGACGGACAGCGGAGTCTCAGTAATAGGGTTCCGTTGGTACTCTTTGGGTTCGGAACCCTAAAAAGACATGTAGGTAAGAATTTGACTCCAATTTAACATGACATGACCAAGACAATATTAACTATTATTTTAAATTAACTTTTTAACGTACCTAACTATATATAAAAATAAAATTAGTTTCATTACTCAATTGTTTATTGCAATTATGTTTAAAATATTATTTTTTAGATACTAAATTAAATGATCTCAAAGATTAATTGTTTATTGATTAATTAATTATTAAAAATGTTGCCGTAGCTACCATGTTTTTAAATGTATTAAAAACATGGTAGGTACGGCAACATTTTTAATTTACTGATAATTAAAAAACAGTTAACATGCCTGCTCGTCACTTTTATCATCTTTTTCATTCCGACATCCATAGGTATTCACAGATGTTATTTAGCTATTCATAAATCGGTCCAGCCATTTGACCGTGAAGAAGTCCAAACAAATACACAAACTGATTTTCGCATTTATAATATTGGTGTTGATATGGTAAAAAATAAAATTGACCATTTATCGCCTATCAAAACATTTTTTAGCTTTCATCACATACTATTTTTTTTCTCTCTTTGTATTATAAGTATGGATTATAGATAAAATAATTCTTATACAAAATATTTAATAGCAGTATTTTAGCTAAAATACATTTATAATTATGAATATTGTGAAGCTTCTGTTCAACCAGTAATTAGAAGCATTTATATGTATTATCTCTTTATAAAACCAATTTATATGTTCTCACGCGAATTAATTATTTTAATAGCAATTACATAGTCGGTTTCGGCATCTCTGTATTAAAAGACAAATGCGAAATTTATTTTATTCGTCGTTAATATTTTTTAATAAGTGAAAGTAAATAAAGCGTGTTAAAAATTTTGATTTCTAATAGAAATATCGAATTGAGATTGAATAATAATTTTAAGATCGTTTATAAAACGAAAAAAAACGACTTCAAATGCCGCGCTAGTCATTTTCAAGTACCAAATATGAGGTGTTTATCTCCATATCTCTGGGGATACTCATGAAAAAATTGAAATGAAATTAATTTTGATGAATTTTCCAGATCGGATTATAGACGGATTTCTTAGGATACATTCCAATTAAGAAAGAACCTTTAGCTTTTATAAAGCTGTTGATAAAATGGCAACCCTTTTAATAATTAAGCAATAGCAAACTTACTTTTCATTAAAAAGTATGTATGTATAATTGTACGTATATTATTTATATCTATGAAAAAAAAAATTCAATGTAACCCGAAATAGTGATTTGATTAAATGACAATTCGTCTTCCGAAGGCGTCCCGTCCTCAATAGAGCTTGGATAAGGTCGTTCGTTGTTCATTCGGTCATGCATACGGTCAGGATTTTGACCGGAAGCGTCCCTTATCAGGCCAACCGGCCGGAGGTGACGTCACAGGCCACGCGAACAATCAATGCGAACGTGATTGTTATATAAATAAAATACATTTTTCATTATTGTAAAACAACGAAACGGGAAATGTTTGAGTTTGCGTAAAATAAACAGTTTGTAAATGAAAATATGGCGGAGGAAGTTTTGATTGTTCTTAGAACGCACCGTTGCTATGTTCATTCATGTTAGGTCATTTATAAACATTATTATTCTTAATTTAAAACTGTTATATGATAACGTTGATCTAAATGAAAGGGTTTTCTATAATACCCTAGTTTCTGAACAAGGGTATTATAGAAAACCCATGAAAATTTATACTACCCTTTTAATAGTAAATTTGTAAACAACGTACTGTATACCTACATTAGAAACGGTTTTTGTATTGGAATAAAAAAACAACACGCAATTGTACCAATTTTATTTAAATCTAATTTATGTGTGATCAATGTAATCATCCAGTAGGACAGCCGTGATATTCGTTTTGAATGACGTCACATTTAATTTGAATACTAACGTTGTCATTTTCCGAATGTCACTGGTTATTCTTTTCCTTTGGTGATGTGCCTTCCAATAAAAAACACATTCCCTAATTTACCTCTACCATAAGTTAAAACTGTGAACAATGGTATTGACTCATGACAAGGATTAACAATGATTCATTCGAATTTCGAATATCGAAACTGTGTAAGTAACTGATTTCTATATTTGAAATCCGTTTTAAAAATATTTTTGATAAATAGACATGTTGTAAGTTTTAAGCTAGCTAAATTTTCATTTTTTTAATTTTAATGCTTGTATTTGGATCTGAGAAGTTTTAATTAATATTTTTTTTGTCAAAATGAATGTGTGCTCATAATAATATTATTTGAGATTATTATAGTCTTACGGATTTCTTATCTTGCGATAGTTAAGCTATTTGTTTATATAAATAGATAATTAAGCATTTAGATTCTGGTACAAAACATGCAATTTTTAGACGCAACGAAGCTTATGCTAAAATGCTCAAACAACGTAAATTAAATTTTACCAAAGAACAAAAAAGTCTTTAAAAAATGTCTGGCGGTTACATACCGTTTCTTATTGGATTCCTTGTATCATACGTATCGTTTACTTCCTTATCTGAAGGTAAATCATTTTTGGATCGTTCCTTTTTTAAATGTCACTGTGAAATTTTAACCGATTGTTTGTAAAAATACATAGTACCTAATAAGAATCTTTGTTCTGGGTGTGTAGATCTTATTCTCTAATACACACCAAAAAACAAATCATAAATAATTGGGTAATTATTAGAGTTGGGAAAAATGTTGGAAATGAGGAAAAACAATAACGAACAAGAACATGGATGGATTCGCTAAGAAGGGTAGGTTAGGTAGTTAAAGGGTAAGAAAATATATTTTTATTGGAGTATCTTTTTGGAATATAAAGGAATCCTTTAAAGATTATACCTCGTTGTCCGTCTGTCTATTACTCTTTATTAACCGACTTCACAAAAAATGAAGAGGTTCTCAATTCGATGGTATTTTATTTATTTTTTTTACCTAAGAACTCCGTCAAATATTAACCGATTCGAAAAATTATTATTTGTTTGAGAGATTATGCCTCCCGTTTGGTCACATTTAATTATTTAATATAATAATGTAATAATAAATGTTTATAGAGCAAAACTGCAAATTTTATGACACACTTTTGGATGTGCTTCAAGCATAAAACCTACCTAGGTAAAAAATATTGTGTACTAAAAAAATTAAACAGACTTAATTGAAAGAAACCTCATTAAAAAATTCGATGTCACTATAAATAAACCAAAATCGTCATATATAAGTTTCAAAAAATACTAAATAAAACGAGTAATCTACCATATAAGCCTAAATTGAACAAGTATCAACTATTAATTCATTATTTAGACATATATTCTCACACTAGCCGCCATTATAAAATACATTTGCAATATTACCGACATATTTGCAATGAACTCATCTGAAAAAGTCCACGACCGCAGTTTTAGACCATATCTGGCGAATACTAAGACAAGTGCCTGTCTGTCCATCACACCGACAACCCAATCCTTCTACGGACCATTTAACCAAGTTTACATTTAAAATAAGTAAGCAATTTATTTATTACTCGACTTTAATATCATACTAAAAAGGCAATAATTATCGTTCACGACCTTTTAAATAGTCCATGCGCGTTCGAAATATGAATTCTAAATAGTATTTATTTTGATTATCTGTCAGCGCCAACTCGAGTTTAGAACTCATTTGAATTATATCGATATAATCGAATTGATCGTTAATCAATGGACGATTAAAGTATTTAATCGAGAATAAATTCAATAAAAACTTGAAACTTGTAAGCAATATTATTGGAATAATTCGATTTTGTCTTCGCATAATTAACATAATAAACGAACACATTGCAAAATCGTGCATTCATGCTTACTCCTTCTTGTTGTATCTCCGTCTCTATCCACACGTGCAGTTCCCGTAAACCAATTAGTAGGCAATTCTCACTCTTTCTCCCCTCAGATAAGATCTGTTTTAGTTTGAGCAAACAAATTAAAGAATACAGCTGCTTTCTACACTTTTATCCTAATAAAGGCTTTAGTAAAGTCGAAACAAGGCCGAGAATTGTTCGACCACCAGTAATCAATGAGGCACTCGCGATGAAATGCGAAATGGATTATTTTTTCAAAAATGGAATTAAGAAGAGACAATAACGTTCATTGTTTTTAAAGATGGCGGCTCTGGGGCTGGCTCAAATATGAGATTATTACTTGTGCGTCTGGCTTATGATAATTTTATAGCTCGGAATGGCACAATAGCGAGTTCATTTTAATGCAAAATCGTAGTTGAATACGAAAACGGAAACATATCTCGTCATTCCGGTTACAAGCGGCATATTAGCAAAAACGTAACCTCTTTTGATCACAGGAAATAATTTATACTCTTTCTCTATGGAGATTAAAACATTCGAAGTTTGAACTTCATATTTAAAGCCGGCGTTTTTATTGGCTATTAATTTGACGTTTATAATCTACTACATCTTTCCAATTATGTAGTTAGGTTAGGTACATTACAAAGAAATAGGTAAATTAGAGATGCTTTACAAGTAGAGCTGATATAATAATGTCTAATAGTTTATATTTATAATTATATCTACTTACTACGATTTTAATTAAATATTTTAAAGCAGCTCTGCTTACGATACGATAGGTAATGTTCTCGATTTGGTGAACAACTTTATTCTTACGGTCATAAATTACTTTACATATTTGTTGCTGTGTACAGACATCTATCTATATTTGTAATGTTTTATAGATGGATCACTATTTACAAACAAGAAATGTTTTATAGCACTAAAACTGACAGATTTTATTACTATTTTACGATAGATAAAGGTTAGTCACTGAAGATTGGTCTTCAATTAAATGTAGGTAGAAAGAAGTAAACATATATTATTTTATGTGGCGAGCAAATTAATCTAAACTTGTACTATTATTTAATCTGTGTCTAAATTAATTACTTAAGTACTAAAACACTAATATAGGTAAATGAATATAACAAATCATTTTTATTTTTGTAAATACATAAAACTTACGTTCGTATTTACAAAAAAATTACAAGCATATTACAGGTATTTGTATATTTTAATATATCTAATATGGGCGTACTCTTTAAAAATTCGAATAAGTTAGTAGGTATTTATGAAATTCCACCCAGCGTAAGTAACACAGTTACAATCAAAATCAAAAATCAAAATGTTTCATTTGATTGTCTCATACCTATTAATTTTTAACATAATACAAACTACACAAGAAGTCTTTATTCATTTTAAAAAAATCCAGCCAGCTGCGTTATAGATTAGTGACGTGACGCGCGAGTTCCAGAAAGCTGAATAACTATCGTAACGAGTAATTTAAATAGATCGCTCCCTCAATTGGGGTTAATTCTCGCGTTTAAGGAATATCGTGGACGTTTAATTATGAGAACTTGAGTACGAGTGCGTGTTTGTCAGTAATTGATGTATTTTTTTTTACTATCTTAGAGCGTGTAATGATGTTGTAATTGGAGTAGATGACGTAATATGCTTTTATTATCATTTAATAACAATATTTATGTTTTTGTTAGTTACTTAATTATATGATAAGAGAGAAATACGAGTATTAATAATCCATTCGATTTAGGCCTAATTTCCTAAAGTTATCAATATTATTAGATAAAATTTGATTTTATTTACTTTTGTTTACCTATGACACATTTATAACACATTACTACTAGCATTGGCTATTGATATACCTACATTTTGTAATTGACAGGCAAAACTTTCACTGCCTACTTGTCGGTAATTTTAACAAATATTTAACCAAACTCTTTATTTTTTTAAACTGTCACAAAACTAAACTCTCCATCAAAACTAGTGCAGTCTCAAGAAAGCTCCAGTGAAGTGGAATCTGTCAGTCATAAATGTCATGATGATTCGCAAGCGAACGGCAATCAAGACAAACAAGCACTTTTTACATTTTTATGTGCCGTAATTGCTAAGTTCCTTTAAAATTTCAATAAAAACCAATTTACTAGCTATTTATCAGCTTGGAAACTTTCAAATCGGAACGGAAACCAGAATTCTAATGGTATAAAGAAGCACGTACTTACATCACTTTTCTACCGAATCGTGATCCGCTTTTTTTACTTCTAAAGAGCACATATTCAGATGTGTAATGACCAATCTCCGGGCGTCGAACAAAAAAACAAGAAAGAAGTATTAATGCAGTTACTAAACCGTCGAGCGCATGCTCTTGCGCATCCTTAACGCATTCATAATAAGAACAAGACGTTTCATTTTCAAACGGACGAATTACAAACACCATTCCATCTTCAAATGTTGCTTTCAGTTCATATTCAAATTTTGGATTGTTGAATGGATACATTGAAAGCATTTTGAATTGATCGTTTTTGGACTGTGACATTTAACAGCTCTTGGTCTATGTATTGGTTCAATTATAACATGTTTTAAATCATAATTCCGAGAAACTAAACAACACTTTAAGCAGACTTTGTTTTTCAGATAGTTATATTAAAATGTATTAATCATACAAATACTAGTTACTTCTAGTATTTCATAAACATGCCCGAAATAAGAGTCATCTATAATACTCTACTCTAGTTTCCAGAAATTGAGTCAGTGCAATTTTTTGTACCGTTACATCACTACTTGACACCAACAGGAAATTAGATGAATGCCGCGAACTCATTCAAATTTCGTACAACAACATTTTAAATGAAGAACGACAAGAAGTTTGCCATTCAATTGATAAATAATTAAGAAGAAATTTAAGAAATATTCCGATCAACAAATACGGAGGCGTTCTGGCATAATATACATTCGTTGTATATGTTTAATTAACTTCAAAACATATACGATACTTCATACTTCGAACTGGGGTCAATACTCTTAGAAAAAGTGGCCACCTTAACCTGAACCCTAGTAGCATGATCTACTGTCAAAAGTTCGATTCACAGTTACACTGGGCGGAAAGACGTGGTCACCCATCAATCAATGGGATCAGATCGAAACGAGCTTACAATATGATTTTAGAAGTTTGAGTAATATTTTATTCAAATTTTTTAGTTGATTGAATGTCTCGATTCTATGTAGGTTTTAACTCAAATCAAAGATTAATAATAACATTTGCAATTCAAATTAAAAACTCAAAATAGTAACAGTTACAAAAAAAACGAAAAACATGATTTGTGGCCAGTTGGATAGATATTCCAGCATTCCGTCTCACACGCCCGTCATAATCCATCTCGAGCTTCGATATTTGAATACGTTCGAATTTGGAACGCGCCAGTAATACGAACTTGCTCGTTTTTCAATTGCTTCACTAATATTTTGAATTTAGATCGTCTGTTCCGAGAGTTTCTTATTTTTTTTTAAATTGAGGCATGTTTGCGTACGTCTAGACGAGTAGACAGATAGAGCCGATGTTTTTTTTATTGGGCTATAAATTGTGTGCTATTGTGTTTTTGGTATGGTGATAGAGAAATCGCGATGGTTGATTTTTGCTTATTCAACACGCGTTTGTTGTTACGTAAGTGTGAGTGGAGGCACGCGCCAGCGCCACGTAGCGGCGATAAACCGCGGGGTGGCGGTGGAAGCTGTTATTTATTCTGTGGTAGTGACCGCCACATTCTTTTACACGAGCCTCATAGACAAACGTCCATTCATGGTAATGTCAAATGTGACGGAATTGCCCAGGCGTGAAATTATTTGGCACAATGGTGAAGAAGATTGAATTCACCGGAATAAATCTTATAATTTAAATAAAATTTAAATTATAGTTCATTATTTACGTAAAATGCGGAGATATGACACACAACAAATATTATTTGGTTTATTGTTGATAAGTATATTCTTAAATAAAGAAAACGAAATAAATTGAATTTAATTTAGTTTTTTTTTCACGCCACTCATGTTCAGTAATAAGTTTGAGGTGTTTGTCTCCATATCTCTAGAGATACTAATCAAACCTCGATTAAATTACATTGAGACTACCTCGAAAATGTACTCTACCAATCAAAAAAAGAATTATTCCAATCAGTTCAAAATTGACAAAATAATCGCCAAGCATACATTAAAAAAAATAGACAAATTGAAAACCTCCTCCTATTTTGGAAGTCTGTTGAAAATAACATCACTACTTGACACTAAACCTTTTTTTAGAATTTTGGATTTTTTTACATTTTAGTTTAGAATACCCACATTTTTATAGTTTTGTGGGCTACCACTGAACTATAATAGACGTCAGTGGTAGGCAACATGGCTAAGACAGAAGTACTGCAGCAAGACTAGCAAATACTAGTAAATAAAAATGATCTAACGTTCATTTTATCATTCCGCGAAGGCAATCTCAAAGCTACAGGATAATTTGCCTATGACCTCTCCAGCTAAATGTACTTATTTCTAACACATCATTACCCATCGTCACAGAATTGAAGAGAGACAATGCCGTATGAAGACCTGCGAGCACACAATTATGCCGACACGCCCTCTATTGTACGAGCTAAGCTTTAACCCGTGCTTAACGTGATAGGCTTCATGAAACGCCCTTTTTAAACTAGTGTTCCATTTTCGAATGCTCATGGACGGATTTTTTAAAATAACGTGTTCCGTTTTCGAATGCTCATGGCTCATGGCCTATAAAACCATGGTTAAAACCTTTTGGTGTATTTTGAATTTGGAATACAAGGAATATTATTGAACAGTGGGTTGATTTAAATATAATATGAATAATGGAAATACCCGTTATTATAAAGTTTGTTCTAATTTTGAATCGGTTCGTTTCCGATTCATATTTTTTTTACTAAGCTTGTAGCAATAATAAGTTTAATAAATATAAGTCATATTACCGTCGAATAATGTATTATTATGTAGTTTCAGCTTAGATGTTCTGCTCTGCAGCAATAACCATTCAACTCAAATCAGAATTTTAACAATTCAAATATACCTACTTTATATGTATTCCATTTCAATTACAAACAGTAAGCTTTTAATACAAAATAATAGCCCCATTTCGTTGAAGTACACGATTAAGTCGATAAAAACACTCGAAAAATTATTTCCAACACTCATTCCCTTTACGATTTCTTATCCGTAACTTAAAGCACTTAATCTAAAAATATGAATTACAACAATCGCTATGAAATATGAAGAACTAAAGTATTAAACATTCATCTGTCTGTTCAAAAACATTAATATAACTTTACTTATCTTTGTACGAAGCACTCAAAATATCTATTTTTAAGCCAAAACCAGCCTGTACTACTATGTAATATGTACAGTCAATATAAATTCAAAATATAAAAGGCGTAAGTTTCATCCATAAAATGTATACTTACGACGTTTTACAACTAAAACGTAAAATGTAAAATAAAAATTGTATCTGTGTTACGAAGGAAATGATTGATTTTATTGCTTTACGGATTCGTTTTAAAACACTTGTACGTGAAATTTAGAAAATTCCATTTGTTCGATGGATTCGAATTTGGAATGACGCAGATTGTTTTGCGCCGGAATAATAATTGCAATACGTTCCACGTATTGTTTATTTTGAGTGATGTTCCAACTGAATTGGAATTAAATTGGAATTTTCGAATTCAGAATATGATTGAAAAGTTTCATTTTACACTATTGTTATTAGTTTTGATAATAATGATATTAAAGTGATATATTATAGACGGTAACTGAAAGTATACTTACCGGAGCTTAATAACAATGTTTGCATTAGAACAAATACCTATTTTGTTACAGAGTTTAAAAATAGAATTATGTTTTTCACTTAAAAATCCGAACATATCGAAAAGTCATTAAAACCTTATTGGAAGGTGGTTTCATATTGCAGCCACCGTACCAACTTAATAAAACTAACTTTTCGCGCGGCTATTTCAAATTTTCTTTTTTTTAAATAATAAAGTTTAAAAGTCTAAACTGACAAGGAATCCTCATAAAACGATACAAAAACAAACGAACCGATCGAATTAGTCATGTTATTGGAACTTAGCGTCTGTTTCATCTCAAGACATCTGGTTTGTATGAGTTGTGTGTATGTGTATGACTCGAGTTAACGTTCATGGGAATTTTGATGGGTTTTATTGATTATGAGTTTGGGAAAGTCGGAGATAATGTTTTATTTTGAAGTTTTTGGATGAAGTTGATTGAGTTGTGATTAGGTATTTTGTTAGTTCTATTTCTACCAGTAATCTGTAAGGAGTTCGTTTTGATAGGCAGGTTTTAATTAAATTTTTATTGTAGTCGTTGCATATACTGTAAAAAAAAACTTAATCTAATTTGTGGAAACATTCGAGTGAATATAATTGATTTCGAAAAAAAACTTGAGACCTGCACGATTCCTGTTTAGTAATCGTAATTTTAGCATCGTAATTATCAGTATTTAAGTGTTTTTTTGATGTTAACAAAAGGATAAATATTAAGTTATTTTTACTAAACCACTAGAATATATACTAATAGAGAATATTACATAGGTAATACAAAAAATAGGTGAGAAACTTCAAAAAAACTTAAGCTCTCCTTAAAATTTTCCACCATGGCGTTCATTTGTTGCACGAATTTCGCACTTTTTCTCTCGATATTGAATTCAGAGCGTGGTGTATTTTGACCGTCGCGATTCTGGAATCTGACCGTTTTTAGCCCCATTCCGCGGTACCAAATTAAAAATGTAAGAATTCTCGCTTGCTAAGGAATTTATATTTTATTTCATTTGAATCCGCCATCTTTTGTTTCCGACGATTGGAATTCATATTTTTCTGTGTTTTGTTTACACGTCGTTTTATTGTTGGCGTTCTAACGACCGTGGACGGGTATTAATTATTTTCTTACTGGCTTTTGTGCCTGAATTCGGTTTGCTTCGACAAGTTTTGCTATTAACTTGAATGTGACTCAAAAAAGAAGTAGTCTCTGCCTACCCCAACGGGAAAAAGGCGTGATTGTATGTATGTTACTCAAATATAACAAGCCTGCTGCAGTCTTCATACCTTTTTTGGAATATTCTAATTCTGAGTTCTGACTGTCAGTCAGTTCCAATGGTGGAATTTTCCAATTCTAACTTGAATATTTTGAAGATGTTAAATTAGATTGTTGTTTAAATATAGAATTATAGCAGTGACGTTAAAATTCGTTTGTGAATCGTATATGTTATTGCATATATTTCTAATTTTGAACGTCTAGCACAATTTCTGTCATTTTTTTAAGTTCCATTATGGCTCCACACGATTAGTGTATTTAGCCAGTGTCAATTATTGAAATGTTTAAAGTTTTTATGAATTTTAGTCGTAGAGATGGGTCAACGTCACATTTCAGGTCAGTTTTCAAGTAAAAGTCTAGTCTAAGTCATACTTTCAGTAAAGATGTGGTGTTTACTGAAGATTTTCAGTGGAATTGTGGTGAGAACGCAAATATCATGTTTTTCAACATTGTGCTGTTTCCCTACACTCGCACACATTCACCGGCACTTAATGGTTAATAAACCACATTTATTACACATTAAACGGCGGAAGAACACGAGTTTTAGGAAAAAAATATAATGAGATCACACACACTTTTCCACGTTCCCGCCAAAACTCCCTGTCATTTATTACTTATTAATTGTTCTAACAGGAAATCATTCATCAAACAAATCCGCTTTTTTGTAACTGACAAAAAGTCTGATATTACTTTCGAATAGAAGATAAGAAGGCTTGATGAATCCGCTCGCCGAATTTTAAGACCATTAAAGACTTCATGAAATAATTTCGCTTTTAGAAACCCAATCACGAGTTTCATTAAAAATTCTGCAGTAAAATTTTTGGACGTTGAATCGTCAGTCGAGATTAGGTACGGTCGATTGCCACGCTATGCTATTAGACGCTACGTCGGTTGCGGACACGTAGATACGATCTTTTACCGAAAATATGTCTGTACGTATAGATAGAATAGTTATAAGTAAAATTGTTTTAAAAATTCTCATGGTACTTTTTGTATCTGTTACGAAACAAATTTAAGTGTTATGAAAAAGTTTTGGAAAAAAACTAAGTGTTAAATTATAGTGTGCAATTGTGCATTTATTACGTTACCCATTGCTTATTTTCTTGTTTTTTTTTTATTGATTTGATACTAATTACATGTTCGAAATATATATAAACAACCTTTATCATATTTAAGTACTCAAGATTTATTATTAAGATGTTATTGACAGATGGATACGGAACAATGTATTTCATTCACATCACTAATGACCACATCAATAGTTTGTGTTTTATCAACGCCATATCCATATTCAAGGGCTGGTTAGTATCGAAAATGTCACTAGTACTGCCACTCAAGTTTTGCAACAGTTGGACGGTACCTGGTACCACATACAAGTATTCAGTTACTCATCAATCTTAAATAGACGCAATCCATTGTTACCACGACATTTAGACCAACTTATAAATACCTACCTCACAGAATAACTAATAGTAAACAACTAATGTAGGTCTAAAATAATTAATACGCGTACTTTTGAAATAAAATTTGAAATTAGAATCGCGTCTTTCAATTGTCACTATAATAATTATAAATTATTCCAAATTCAAATAGATCACATTGGAATAGTCGCATTCTTAATTGCCGCGCTGGCATTTTGGCAGCTTGCTATTGGCCGATGCGTTTCGTTTCTCCTCTCGCTTTGTATTCGGATTTAGAAAACGCTATTTTGCTTTCTTTACGTTGAACGGTTATTGTGTGCAAATGTAATTGTTCCAAGCTGGTTATTGCTGTAAATATGAAAGGATAGTTTCGTCTCTGGTTGTAATATTGTCCGGGAAGTCAGCCGACGTTTAGAGCAAAAAAGACCTTACTGCCTACCTACTACAATATACCTAGGCTTGTAAGAAACATTTTCTTAAATTCATGATAACTCGCAAAAATTAAATCATTGTAATTCCAGCACAATTTTTTTAAATAAAAAATCCAAGCGTTTGATCTCAATCTGATTGACGATGAGATCTAAAATAAAACATGCTTCCCTATAATTGTATGTGTTTATAAAAGGCAATTACTTTACTTTTATTATTATGTAAAGTCTCTAAGATACTAAGCCAAAGATTCAAATGTCTGTCGTCATCCATACATCTTACGTCTGTCCAAGTTCCGTACAGTTGATACATCTCATTGGGTGTCCATAAAGTTGCGCCGACATCTCATGTTACAGTGACAGATGCTGTATCGACATTATTAGGGCTTACAATTGACGTTTTCAATTGTTTATGACATTCCTTTTTCAAATGGATTATACTGGTTTTAGGTAGTTGGAAGCAGTTTTCACATTTTTATTGTTTTTTAGGGATTTAGAATGTTGCATGATTCTGAATTTGAATTTGTAATAGGTAGGACGTTTTTAGTTTATTCTGTTGCGCTACCTAAGTACCTAGTGTTGTATTGTTATTCACTGTAGATACGTTTATGGTGCATTTTCATCTTTGAGTAAAAGTATTATAATTCATTTTGAAGAGTAATGTATCCAAAGATAGAGACAGGTATACCTTAGAGTACCTACATACTTGGGAATTAAACATGTGTTTTAAGTGTGACGTTCGACGTCTAGATGAAAGCTGATTGGCTCAATACTTTGTTTTTTTTTTTTGTAAATTCAAAGCATTAAGTTATGTTTCTGTTATATCTATAATAATTTTTATTGAATATGATCTATTTAATGTTATTTGACGTGTGTAAGGGCAAATTTTTAATTTGCCTATATACTGAATAAATGCTTTGACTTTTGACTTTCAGAGCCTGTAATTGTTTCCTTTCTAAAAAGCTTAGTTATCTCCTAATTAGGCACTTTAGACCTCGGATTTCAATTCATACAGTTGCATCGAGCTATTATTGTCAGGTTTTCACTCCACCTGCAATATATGTATTTTATAGTTTCTGAACAAACTGTAGAAAATCTAGACTTTATACAAAGATAGCAGAGTCCCATCAAAAACAACATGTAAGATGTCGGTCCCAATAAAAAACAAAAACTGTAACAATACGTCGTTTTCTATTCTCGCAATCGGATGACTCAATGTCACAATACATTGACGTATTTGTATGCATGTAAGTAACAATAATGGACGGAATGCAAGTAAACATTAATTGTATTTTGTGACCGCGAACGTTGCCAAATTACAGATTGCCAAATATAAACAAAAAGTATATTATGATTTATTATAGTGTATGAATGTTTATAAAATTTTGATATACAATAATATCAAAACTGCTTCCATTGCTTGATGTCTTGTTCAGTATATATTATTACGGCATTCGTAGTTTTATTGCCAAATATAGCAAAAAATATGACAGAGGAGTGTGACCTTTAAGTGTTATTTTTGTCATTTAAGGCTATACTGTATGTAATGGCATCATGTGTCACTTACGACATTAATAAATCCTAAATATTGAGTGACACCCAGTTCCCATTCTAGGCTTAGCGTCCTACCATCCTCGCCCGCATCATCGCTTACTAACAGGTGAGATAATGGTCAAACGCTAGACTATATGATATAAAAAACAAAATGCAGGTATGCTATTCCTTTCTCTGTCCAAACACTGTCAAAAAAATGGTCAATCAGTATTAAATTGATTTGTTATGTTTATAATGTTGATTTTATAATACGTTGGTACTGCTTAGCAAACTACAACTTAGTGTCCGAAAATCTAAGCATGTCATCTTGAAAAATGTTTTAGGAAAAAAATAGGTAGGTATACGTGAATTCCAATGTGCTGTTTTAATTTTTTTTATTACGGCTCCACACGATTTGTGTATTTAGCCAGTGTCAAGTATTGAAATTCTTCAAGTTTTTATGAATTTAAGTCGTAGAGAGATGGGTCAAAGTCACATTTCAGGTCAGTTTTCAAGTAAAAGTCTAGTCTAAATCATACCTTCAGTACAGATGTGGTGTTTACTGAAGATTTATTACACATTAACTCGCGGAAGAACACAATTTTTAGGAAAAAAGTACAATGCGATCACACACACTTTTCCACGTTCCCGCCAAAAACCTCTGTTTTACTTAAAAATAAAAAATAAAATTGTTCTAGTTTTAATAAACTTCAAAACTAGCCAATTTAGCACTACTTATTCATCGTCCTTGTCTACTATACCTATTGTTGACATCAAACGCAAATTCTCTACAAATCGAAATTTGGCAATACACTATTTTGGCAAACAATGCTGAACTCATTTACTGTTTACTTCATTCGTTTGACGTTTATTGTCTGTATATTGGCATACTTTTGAAATTCATTGTCGCCACATATTGTCGGTAATTCGAATTTCGAATGTTTCGAACAATTCATAATTCGAACGTTTGAGGCAAATTGAACTTTTCAATTCTATTTCTAATTTGACAGTGAATGCGCCTCAGTGGCGCTAATTCGTGATTTTTACAATATACGATTTTTTAACGATATTTACGAATTTTAATATTTTATTTATTAATTTAATATTATTGTTCTAAAATTGTTCTTATAAAGAAGAAGAAATCCACATTCGTTTAAACGATATACACAAAATTACACTCAAAATATTCATAAGTTTATTTTTATTATAGTGTTATTAAGTTTACCAAGAATTTGTTCTTAAAGTTTGCAGGTGGAACATCGTTAGATATTTCATATGAAATGCTATTATATTATCTAAGGTGTCACGATGAGCCGTAACAGACAAATGTTCATTAAAATCGTCTGCGTTGACTTATAAATAAACACCTTCTTCTTGGTAATATTGTAATTATTTCTCGTTACTGAGCCCGTGTTGAACTTTAAGTGTGGATTAACATAGCTAAGTATAGCTTTATTAATAATATTTAATATTCTTTTAGTTAAAATATTATTAAATGACATAAATGGTTGCAATTTTATTGTCGGATCGGAAATGTTCTCCTTACTGAGCTTGTGCCCCCTGTTTTTAATGCTCTTTTTTAGTACTTATTTCATTAAAAATGCAATACAGACAAATTGAATATTAAATATATTTATTTTTGAAATGTATTATACATAGTTATAAATATTGATATACGGGACATGATAATTGCGCTTGAAAAATTAATGATTATTTAACTCGACGTTTCAACCAAGTTGCATTGATCGTGGTCTCGAGACGACTGTTCAAATCGCGAATGTTTAAAGTTTGTAAATGTGTTATTATACATTTTTAAAACATAGCTCAGACAAAACCTAACACTTAAAAGTTCAACTATAAAATAATTTTACATACGTTCTACCATAGGGTAATAGGTACACACTTATTTGACAGTGTAATAAAAAAAACGGACATAAAAAATTTCAAATAAAAATCCTTTTACCAAATTCAAATTTCTCAAGCCGCAACCAACTTAGTGTTATTTCAAAGGAAGTGTACAACGTTCCTAAAGAGAACGCAGACAACATTTTGAATTTAAATCCCGAACAATCCCAGATAATAACGCACTAGAATTAAATCTATCTAAACTGTTGCGTCTCGAAATAGGGCACGTTTGCCACAATTATTTTAGCTCGAGTCTTTCAGAAAATTGGCATGCGTTTGAGATCTTTTGCCGTTGGTATTCGGTTGGGAAACCGTTGTAACAACGACCAGTTTACTCAGATCTGCCGATTGTATGACACTTATAAACAATTACAGAACAACGATAGCTCAAGTAAGACTGGTTCGAATACTTCTAATGTATAAATATAGTGCCCTGATATGCGAATAATAGGTACCTATTATAGTACCTATCATTGCGTTCGATGTCCCATCTCTACTTTTGTACGTTTATTTTTATGCAACTTGATTACCTACTTTTAACTGTTGTATTTTACTGTCAAATTAGATTTGTTAAATTACGTAAGTAGGTACATGTTTTATTTATGTAAATAATGTACAGCAATATTTTTGTTCAAAACCCAAAAACTGTAAATTACAGATTGTTTTGTTGTTCGTTGTCTATCGTGCGATTGTTGCTTGATGACTAAATACAATTGGCATATTTATACCTTTCGAAAAAACTTATCACAATTTCTATAAACGAAAAATATTACAAAAAATTAAGTATTCAATTCCAAAATAAAATCATTTGCTTTTAAAACAACAATTAAAGCCTTTCACACGTTCAAATCAAAATAATACATAGCTACTATATATATAGCTACGTATATAATGTAATTTATTTTACAATATCGTATCACAAGAGGAAATTGAACAGAAAAAAAACATCGACAAACGCCGCGCGCTGAAAATTTACATTTGTAATCCTGGCCATTAATGTCTACAATAAACTGCATTGACATGCTATAGAGCAAGACAACGCCATCGCGGTGAAAAGAGACCGGTGATAAGAAAGATTCCCGCCAGACACAATAGCGACGCGTGCGCGGCCAGAGCGAGACACGCGTATACAGATGGACAAGGACAGATATACTTTCAATAGTGTCGCGATACAATAATAGTCGCGTGTGGATTTTATGCGTTTGCGAAAAACGCATTCAGATTTATTGCCTCGCCTTTCCGCATCTATACCTATTTTTAATAATACATTTTGTGAGGCTTTTATGATTTTAAATAATTATTTTCTTATAACAAGCATATTTTACGGCAAATTCTGTCATTGTAATATATTTAATATAGTGTATTTTTTGACAGTTTCCAATAAAAAATAGATAGGTAGTCGTTTTATGGTAGGTGCACGAATGTGGCTATTGCACTTTTATAGGTATTATCAAAATTTCACCGATGAGTTGCAAAGAAGCTACAAAAAAAGCAGTTCTCTATAGGCTTTAAATTGATATCTCCTATTTTTAATTGGAAATATTGTAACCGTCGAAAATAATTGCAATATAATTTTACAATAAGTAGGTACTAGAGTAGGTACTTACACTTACCTACACATAGATTGAGTTTTATTACGCGAAAATAACTTTATACTAATTTTGTTGATAAGAGTTATTCAATTCAAATTTAAATCTTTGAATGATCTTTGAATATCGGAACTAAGATTTAATAATTCTTTATTGATTATCGGGGAGTTCTCGCAGAAGACTCGAGAATTTCTTGCAATCGACAATCGACCATTACAAAAAACTTAAGTACGTACAAAGAACCAAGAAAAATAAAACCTAAATACACAATTGAACATAATTTTTTTTAAAGCAATTCATTAAGAAATTATATATAATATCCAAATTGATATCGATTTACATATTTCAATAATAATTGAAATAACCACTGAGAAATTCATCACAAAAAATGTAAGGGCTTCACATTAGTATATTTTATTTAATAAGTATTTTTCCACAAACTTCTCAACAAATTATTCCAAATTCAATTCTCCACTGAAATTAAGTTCCTAAAAGCTTATAACTCAAGAATCAATTCAAAACGAATAAAAATTATTAAAAGTGATCTATTTAATAGACAAACTGCATAATGAAATAACAGAGTATGCGACAGGTGCGTCCCTGCGCGTTGTGCGAATACAAGAAACAGCGATTAAAATGAAATACGCACGTTGATAATTAATTATTGTAAACTATTCTTGGCGAAATATTGACGTTATTTATGCGTCTGGATTGTGGAACCGGGATTGTGTTAGACACGTTAATGTGGATGTAACAAAACACTAAGGAAACTTCTTAACTAAGGGCCCTGCTACACGATTTGATTGTCAATCCAAACTTTGAGGTTATTGCGTGTGAATTTTCCAACAGAAACAGGAGTGTACTACGGGGTCCGTGTAATGTAATTAATATTTAGCGATTTATTTGAAACTGACATTGACATATTATGCCATTTGACATTTCATCATACATTTTATAGCTTTAATGACAACTGTCATAAGGACCATTTTACTCAGTGGCACCACCTGGTAAGCACGGTAACCTCCATTATGGATTAGAAGATTGTGACTGCTTTCCTTCTTACTAAAGGTAGTAGGTATCTTTATGTAGTGCACGTAAAGCTTCTATATTGCGATTTTTTTAGTAGCACAAACATTTTCACTGTTGGTGGTAGGCTTCTGCCGTGGTTAAAACCACCTACAGAACAAAGATATTTCGCCAATTGGTTTGCCGAGTTTCAATATGATGTTTGGTGCTTGGAAGACTGGTTGGAATAGTTGCTATAGAAATTGAAATAAAGTCATACACGCCTCATCTTATTACCGTCTTTTTTTTCCGGAAAATTTTATTTCATCTTAGACCACATTGTCATTTTACATTAAGTGGGATAGTAGTCAAGTGCGTGTCTGGAATAAAAAAATAATTTTCCTACATCGATTTCAACTACAACAGCATAGTTTTACAAGGCATTGTAACAAAGGAAATATAGAGTAGTTTTTTATTTTATTTTTAGTTTTATTATGGCTCCACACGATTAGTGTATTTAGCCAGTGTCAAGTATTGAAATTCTTCAAGTTTTTATGATTTTCAGTCGTAGAGATGGGTCAAAGTCTCATTTCAGGTCAGTTTTCAAGTAAAAGTCTAGTCGAAGTTATACCTTCAGTAAAGATGTGGAGTTTACTGAAGATTTTCAGTAGAATTTTGGTGAGAACGCAAATAGCATGTTTTTCAACATTGTGCTGTTTCTCTACACTCGCACACATTCACCGGCACTTAATGGTTAATAATCCACATTTATTATGCATTAACTCGCGGAAGAACACAAATTTTACGAAAAAACACAATGAGATCACACACACGTTCCCGCCAAAACTCCGAGGATAGAACGTTAGTTATTAGATTAACAGATATCGTTCGAACGCGCAATGGATTTGAAAATTGAATGCCAGTTTTGAATTTGAAAATTAATTGCTTTAACGACATTTTCAAGCGTTGACGATTGCGTCAATATTCCTAATTTTAAGTGTTGTATAATGATTTGTATTCCATCTTTAAAATTTAGGTAGATTAGCGCTTTGCCACTATTTCACACAAATGTTACGTGACGATTCAAGATGGATTCGTGACAGAAGGTAGTGTGACGAGACGCTTAAATCCACCGGCTTTAGTACAGTCTAAAGAAAACAAAATCTTGCTTCGATATTTTCTCATTCCGGACAGAGAAGCACTTGACTGCTTCATGTTAAGTGTCAATGCGATCTGAGAACTAATTGAAAATAGAAATTATATTCCATTTTCAGCATTGATACGACAGCACAACTGACTTTAGGTCAAATCCACATAGCAGCCATGATGCCGGAACACCGTAAGGTTTTGGCGGCAGATTTTCTTCTTGATGGTGGTTTTTGGTAGCAAGTTAGGTAGAAAATTGATATAATGCTACCACCAATTAAAATTAAACCACATACAATGAATAATAGCATATTTAGGCGATACGAATCCTAAACGCTCATTCAAAATTATTTATTCGTTGTCACAGCGATTTGGCGAATATTAAAATAATGTATTTGTTTCACACACTGTTCTGTCAACACATGTTTTGCCAAAATATAACAAAGTTATTATCATCCCTATTTTAGTACCAATAGAGCCTAAAACGTTTTTTTACATAGATTTGACTCATGTCTATGTTCGAATTTTAAATGCTGAGCGATTTTCAACTATCAGGTTCTTGTTTTAAAGTCCCACTAAAGATTCAACACATCTCTAGTCTGAAGTCTAAGATTTCAAAGGACTTTCAGCTTTAATACGCATAATTTTGAAGTCGTTTTTAGCTTGAGGTAAAATACTAGAGAAATGAGCGACATTCTGGTAACGAAGTGTTTAGAGGTGTTTATTGTTGATCATAAAGGAGAGTTTACAACTGTTTTATGAAGTGCTGGTAAATGGTAATCCTTTATTGCTTAATACAGTGTGCTATGTCTTAGTATTTGATATGTTTGCTCTAATAATGTATTATTTGAGTTTGTCATGCACTTGACCGTGGTCTCCCTACATATAAAATTGCGATGAAGTCGAATCTACTCTTAGACCTCTGTAAGACATCGCGGTGGAATCTTTAATCGATGCTATGTGTGCTGTTATGTTTAGACCGAAGTTTAACAGCTTTAATATAAGTAGTAGAAAATAATAAATAAACTTATTTAGTTTTATCAAAATATTGTTTAGCTACTATACTATTACATAAAAAAAAATTGTATCAATCGCTACAAGCGTCACAATTCTACATTTCGCGCGTATCAAAAATGACAACTGTTCAAAAAAAGAACTCATTAATCTTCCAAATACCGTTCAAAATAAGAACATCTGTACGTTTTCTCAAAGGCTTAGAACGTTACGTATTATGATATGTCATGATTTCGACTGTACTTCCTGTAATGTAAGGAAGCAAGTATCAAACTATTGCATCGTTTGATGTACATTGCTTGCTCAGTTTTTTTAACATTCTTTAATTAATTTAAATAAAGAGCCGAGTTTACTTAGTGCTTTTTTGGTAAAATTATTATCTCGTAGAATGTTTTGATTTTTCAAATATTTTTTTCATAAATTACTTAAAAAGAAGGGTCAGATATTTAGACGACAATGTATTGTATGATGATCTAGTTTTTTTTAAATTATTACAATGTTAAATAAAAAATACATTTAAACGTTTTATTTACCAAGATTTTTAACCAATTTATCTCAACACAAAAATTAAAATGCGAAAGTAAGTTGGTATATTTATATATTACCTCTTCAAAATCAAACAGCTAGACCGATTTGGCTGAAATTATGCACAGCGTTATACTGCATGGTAGAATACTTTTAGACGCGGGTGAAGGTGGGGGTGCAGCTCTAGTTTTATTATATCCACATTTAGCTAAGCTAAGTACTAGTAAGTTAAAAAAAAAGTACTGATGTAAAAGCAATAATATAATTGTAGCAGCAATGTAAAGCATCCAATGCGATATCTCTTCAATTCTTAACCAGACCACATGTGAATGTACGCGGACGTTCACCCGCTTTTTTTTCTCTTTTTTTACTTTTTTACTAAAACGGATCCTTTTTCGGTCGGTTTATAATTTTTTATTCGATAATAATTGTGAAGAGTTTGGAAACTAATTCTGGTTAATTAGTTATTGTTGTTTTGTCGTAATAAAATGAATTTTTAGGGAAATTTTATTGTTGGTATAGCAGTTTTCTTTTTTTGTGCGTGCGCGTTGATGTCTTTTAAATGATATAAAAAAAAAAGACTTTTTAATAAATAAAAAAATGTTTTACCTGTTGTAATTAACGTAACTCTAAATATAATATGTATATGTATGTATTGTATTATTATATTTACTTAGTGTATTTGTGTATGTATATGTGTGTGTGTATATTTATATATATATAAATATGTATGTATATATATTTATATAGATCTATAATGTTATATGTAAGTGTATTTGTTCTTGTATGGATATCATTATCTAGTATTTTGACTATATTTGTATGTAGGTTTATGTAAAATAATATTATGACTTATCTTATTTTGTCAAAGGTATTGTATGCCACCGACCGCTTATTTTCAAAACTAGCTCCTGTCCATCCAAAGGTTGTCTGGTAGAGATCGCTCTGAGCGATAAGACCGCCCATTGTCACACCTAATTAGTTTTTCCTTGTCTTAGATTATAATGTGTTGATTGGTATGCAATAAAGTAATCATCTATCTATCTATCTAATTATAACTAAATTGCAATTTTGTAGAATTTACAGTAAATTAACACCTTATGAAGTATTTAATACCCAAGGAAAAATATCCAAATGGTTAATATTATTTATTTTAATGAGATAAAAAAAACTTTATTTTTTTTAATATATAGGCTAGCGTATGACCACATCTCATCTTTTGGTAAATGATGATGCGGTCTAAGATGGTAAACACACTAGGCCCAGACTGGGCTAATTTTAACTGATTTCTATTTCAACTTATACTCAACACCAATGAATAAAATACAATTTTAAAAAATACAGAAGGACACTCTATTAATAAAATAACAATACAATACCCAACAAAAAGCCCTACGAAATCCTTAACCCATTCAATTCAAAAAATTAATTCGCCTCCACGCTACCCGCATATGTCAAAGAACTAAAAATATATCTAAAACTCAAAACCCCATTCACAAAGGATTTAAAATACACCCACATAAAACCCTCTCCCTAGTTAAAACTACCAAAAATATTAAAATAGTCAAAAGAGTTAAAATATAGAAACGAGTTAAAAATAAAATGAAGGGTAAAAACTTAATCCCAAAACTAACACAGCTGAACGGAAATTAAAATATATTATTATTTTGGGAAGAATTGAATCTTTTATATTTTATTTGGAAAGTAATTTCTATGCTACTGTGTTTGCTACTACATATCATCAAAGCAATATAATTATTATATTGAATATGTATGTTGCTTTGAATATGTGTATTCTGTGCCGATTTGATTTGGTAACTCAGCTAATCGGCAAAGAATACTTACAAAGAATTACTTCTCTTTAATTTTTTTTAAGTATCACTTCTAGTTTTAGTCTCAGACCACGTTTCTTACTTTATGGTTTTAATGCATTTAAACTCTTATCAAATAGTTTAAACTTTCAGTGATTACTTGTAGTAGATATAGATTTACTTAGCAGTCATACGTAACTAAACAGTAAAAATAATCAAATTCTGTACCATATCCCAACTCGTTGTCCAAAAAGGAAATGATATAAAACCTTATTTAAGTTTCGTTCAAAAATTCCACATTTCGTTGTTGTATTGTATAATAGTGGCAAAGGGAGCGCCATGACGAAAGCAATTTAAAAATGGAAGGGTTTCACTTTTAGTTCCAATTTTAAAAAATGAACCCGCGACGAGTGATTTGACGATTCAGACGGATTGTAAAATGAATCTTGTTATGCGGTAGAGAACAATTTTTCTTATTTTGTTTATTTTTTTTTAATTATTTTGTTTTGTATTGTGTGAAAATGTTAAGTGCGTAAAGAGAAGCTGATAGTGTTACAAAAAAAAATATTTGTTGTTTTTGTGGCTTTAACAACCAATATATACGAAATAGAAATTTTTGACATTTAAGCGATAATGTTGGACATTAATTTCAATATTGACATTGATGGATTAGTTTATTTTTCATTTTGACATTGACATTGACATTTTACTGTAATCATTTTTTAATTTTGTTAGTGTAATCATATTGAGTGATTTGAATTAGTTAGAATTGTTAGAATTGTTTTGAATTAGTACAAAAAATAACTAAAAAAGAACAGAAAGATTTTCACACCCGAAAGGGTAGAATAAGTGAAACTATGTAATTAGATAAGTACCTTGTATTACCTTGTTCTAAAGCAAATACATTATTTGATTGATTGATTGGGTACAATAGCGTGAACTAATCTTGAAGATGCAGAACAATAATCAGGATAATTACAGCTAAGCATTTATGTTATGTAAATTTGTAATTTAAGTACTGCTGCTCTAATCCATTTAAATATTCCGTTCCGTAATGTAAAACTAATCGAAAGTCGTTCATATGATGAAACTAATTTTAAATCTCCAAAAATGTCTGGATACGTTCTCATCCACTTGAACACGTTAAAATACTTCAAGTATAATGTTACTTCAAGTTGGAGTAAATTCTCTCGTATGCATAAACCCTTCTCTGGGAATAATGCTCACGCACACATCGCCGCGGCCGCAGATGTTGATTCCATAAAATAATATTTCATGTAAAGCACCAACCGCCCGACCGAGGGCGGAAGGATTGCGTTCTATTTTTAAATTTTTATATTTCGAACCAATTTGAAGAAACTTACTTCTATCTTTACTGCTTGTTTTTTAAGTGCTTTGATACGTGATGGTTGTTATGTGATGGATTAGCTTGAAAAAAAGTACAAAAAGGCACTTTGTAAAAGTAAATTATAAAGAGGTATAAAATAATTAAAATTAGTAAAATAGCTAAGAGCTATAAAAATGACACGCCCAGTTAAAATGTGTGCAATTTATTCAAGACGGATTTAATTAGATACATTCTGAAGATTGATTACATTTCGTAAAAGTAAAAGTACCTATCTAGTAGCATTTTATTAACTGCACGCTTATTGCATACTACTTACGTTACAAAATGTCAAGTAAATTGACCTCTAAAGATTTGAACATATCACTCGTGACTTGACCATTCGTCAATTAAAAAGGACTCGATATTGAGAGAAATAAATAAATCTTGATTCAAAGAAATAAAAAATCAATTTTAAAAAACTCCGTTCCGAAGTAAAGAATGTTGTGTACAATCTCGGTTCGGACAAAAAAGTGACAACGAATTAAAAAAAAAGAAACGAAACACGGCCAAAGAACAGATTATCAGCGCTAAAAGGGTTGCTCCCGCTCTTTTCTCTTTTGTTCCTTCCAAATTCAAACTCCGCATCCGTACAAGGAGCGAATGCGAATTCTATTTTTGAATATTCTACCGAGAATTTTTAATTAATGCCGCTGGTCCGCGCTCGTATTTTTTAAAATTCGTATTCGAATGTTTTAAATCGAGTTCGATATTCAATTTTTGCGTTCGATTTCTGAATGTTTTTATTTATGTTGTGCGATAATGACGTTTCGAGTTTAAGTGCTTTATTTCGATTGGAGATTTTATTCGTTTATTCGGATGTTTCTTGAAGGTTAGTGTGTGATTAATGGTGCAGATATTTGGAGTGGGTTTTAAGCGAAATATGGGATTTAATGATGTTACGTCTGATTTCTATAACATGTGTTTTATTTAGAGCGAAACTTTACTGGAATTATGTCGCATAGATTTAAAGACTAGTACAAAGTTTGTAAGTGTATAATCGAATGAATCGATTGAAATCACTCGAGTAAGACATCACTAAAATAGAAAAGCGAAAAGTATTGTAGATTCAAGTAAAATGTAGAGGCAAACGGACTGAACGAATTAGCAACATTTTGCCATTTTTAGGGTTCCGTACCCAAAGGGTAAAACAGGACCCTATTACTAAGACTCCGCTGTCCGTCTGTCTGTCTGTCTGTCTGTCTGTCTGTCTGTCTGTCCGTCTGTCACCAGGCTGTTGAAATTTTCGCAGATGATGTATTTCTGTTGCCGCTATAACAACAAATACTAAAAACAGAATAAAGTTAAAAATAATAGAGGGTCCTCATACAAGAAACGTGTTTTTTTCGGCATTTCACGCCATCTATGAACGCTTAGTTAGGTAAACGTCCCATAGATGGCGCTATATTGAAATGTTGATCCCTAACACCTTTGTTAGACGTTAAATGGCGTTATAAGAAGTAAAATGTTTATTAATTATTATTTTTTGCTGGCGAAAAATGATAGTGGTATTTTTTGCGCTCGATCTTATAAAATACTGTAGTGTGGTACGGAACCCTACGAGTGCGAGTCTGACTTGCACTTGGCCAGTTTATTTTATACTATTGAGATATTAGCAAAAGCTAGTCGTTTATAAATTTAGGTAGGTAACAATGTTTAGAGTTTTCGTTGCGTGGGCGCGACTATAGGCGGTCTCTGTGACATATTAATGCTTCTACGCAGATAAGAAGTTATCGATTACCTCTCAAATTTGAAAGGTTTACTTATAATCTGATATTTTTAAAGGTCATTTACATTTTTTGTTGTTTAGTATAATAGATTGCGTAACGAAACGTAACGTAAGGATACTAATCTTAAATATTAAATGCTAACTTAACATTCATAATTGAAAAGTACACAATATATAAATGTTACAAAAAAGTACACTTAAATCGACGAAAATGTAGAACGTAGGCCTTTACAATTGACTTCGCAACTTGTCGATGTTAGCGTAAACCCTTACACATATTTGGTCGACGTTGAGTATCAATAACAGTTTGAAATAACAAATATTAGCAAAAAAAAAATCAATCGAATTAAAAACTTTTCCTTCTTTGAAATCAGTTCGAAAACGTAACATTCTCATTTTGAGAATCTAAGTGCAGCTTACCACTATCAAGGAGAAAATTTTCCGTCATAACCTTACGGTGTTCCGGTAGCACAGTCTTTGAGAGTCAGACCATTCTAGGTCTAGCGTAGTGGTTCCCAACCTTCTTGTGACACGGGACCAGTTTATATCTATTATTAGTAGCAGGGGCCACAAAGTTAAATGGTAAACTGTATCAATCTAATTTTTAGAAGATAATTTGGTTTTTGTAAAAGAGACATTGCACTGTATTAGGACAGAACAGGCTGAGATTTTTTTTTGTATCAATAAAATTTGTAACCTGGCATCTTCTGTACAAGTTCTTGATTGAGGTGATATTATTGCTCATTTATGTTAATACCATAATTTTTGTTACGTCTTGAAATCTTTTGCGGGCCATATTTAAGTTCTTACGGACCACCGGTGGTGCGTGGACCACTGGTTGGGAACCACTGGTCTAGCGTGTTCACCATCCTCGACCACATCATTGCTTACCACTAGACTATATAGTGGTCAAACGCTATCGCAGATATAAAAAACCTTTTTGGATGAAGTTGGTTATAAAGTTTACGCAAAAGACTTTCTTATTGTATTAAAAAGAGGTGTCAAAGTGACTTCGATGATCGTAAAACCAAGTTGCACTCAATAAGTGACCAATAAGTCGCAGTAATGGAATTCTTGACGCATCATATGCGATCGGAATATAAAGTCGATGACCGCTTTACTCATAATTTAACACTAGTGCTGTAATGTACCTCTTTGACCGACTTCAAAAAAAGGAGGAGGTTCTCAATTCTACTGCTTTTATTAAAATTTTTATATTTGTTACCTCAGTACTCCGTCAAATCTTAACCGATTTAAAACATAATTTTTTTGATTATGCTTCCCATTTGGTCTCATTTAAGTTTAATCGAGATCTGATATTCATCTCCGGAGATATGGAGATAAACAATATAAATACATTTGTATACCTTGATGATATGATACTGGCTACTGGCGACTTTGACTATCGAGGTATGTGACGTCGGTTTTTTCCACAGGCTTTTTAGTTTTGTACGATCATACATTATGTAACATATGAGGTAACAGGACAAGCACGACGCTCACCTGATAGTAAGCGATGACGTCTACCTATACAGACACAGGAACATACAAAATTCTAGATAGATAGTTTTGCACGGTATTGCATTGTACCTGTTTTGCACCTTGAGACATAAATATGTTAAATCTCACATGCCTTGTAATTTAACTGGACACTTTGCCATTTGAATCGAAAAACATTCATGTTTTACGGCTGAATAATTGACAAGGTGGTGTTACCACCCTAGGCGAATTCAAAAAAATCCCACCACACCACTACAATATTTCATATTTATATTTCCAGACCCACAGGTCCAAACGAACTTTGGGGGGTGAAAAAAAGTGAAACAGACGTATAAGTCTTTAGACAAAAGTACACTCGTTTTTACATTTACGGAACCATTTACGGACTTTGGGATGGAATACGCTAAAACATAAGAAAACTTGATAAAAGCATACCTAAAACCAATAAAAAAAAACCGAATCAAACTTCTAGCCCCATCACTAAAACCAATCGATGACTAACAACTAGCATTAAGTCATACTTTTAATAACACGTTAGATCGATCGTATAATAGCTTCACTTAATACATATTCCATTTTCGAAAATATTTGAACCGTCATGCTCTTCTTTTGTAACCGGCCAGTGCTATCTGATTTAAAATTGGAACGTTCGATCTTTCTTATTCGAAATTTGAATTTGGAACTTAATTACGTGCAGGCGTGTGTTAATTTGTTTAATTGAACCGATAAATGGCTCTATACTGTTTTTATTTTCATTTTTGTCATACTTTAAAACAGCTGCAGATTTTCTTTTCTCGCCTGATGGTAAGCGTAATGCCAAACCAACTGTAGACAGACACCCAAAAATGCACATAGAAAAATCCAATGGTGCATAATCTGTTTTTTGTGTCTAGGATTTGAACCAGTGACCTCCGGGTCCGGGACAACGGACCGTCAACATTTCTTATTTGGATAATTTTATTTAAAAATGGTACATTTAATCTTCCTGACTGACATTAAAAAACAAATCAATGTCTATCTATATAATAAGCTAAATCAAATTGATATATTACTTTAATAACTAAATATTTTTATTTTTACAGGTACATATAAATGGCTCAGCAAAAAATCAGCGACTTAATCTACCTACTTCTAAATTTCAAGAGAGTCGCTCACAGTCCTACTAATATTATAAATGCGAAAGATCGTAAGTAATAATGGATGATTGTTACTCTAACGGTGGCGAAGCCGTGGGACGCAGATAGTATATAAATATATGATGTGTATGTAGACGAAGTTAAGTTTGTAGTTTATTCTAGTTTGCCTTTTAGTTAGAACAATAACGCCTACAAGTTTGCACGGAACCTTCGGTGCGCAAATCTAACTCGCACTTGGACACTTTTTTTATTGGCTTCATAGACTCTCTACATTATGGCCATTTCCCAACTTCTTTATTTAAAAAGTAGTGATGCCATAAAACTTCCAATTTTAAAAACTGTCCCCTCACATGCAATGTTATTAATCTCTCTCCCTAAAGTTTATTTAAAAATGGAAAGCTAAGCGTATTCAGTTATAATTGATGATGGTGAACGCACCCCTTTCATAATCTCGTTGAGAGTTTATTGCTTAAAAATATAGATAAAACACATATAACACATGGATATCAACATTTTAATTGCAATATATTAAAATTTAAATCAATACGGTTTATTGCGGAATTGTGGTAAGTATAGATGATGGAGATATTCATCGTAGTACACCATTGCACACCATTTTTACGAATGCTATGCAACGGTTTGTCTGTATAGGCTACCAAAGGAAATCATAGCCTACTATAGGAAACCAGAGAGATGGCCAACTTATCTCAGGCATGTTGACAAATTTTCAAAAAGTGGATAATTATTACAACAAATATCATATTTTTTCTAAAAATAAATATGTTATATGATATACATGATGATAAATATGATGCTAATGAGTTGAAAAAAAAAATTAGGTTTAAAAATCACGTTAAAAGCTTTGAAGTGTCAGGCGAGAGTTCGAATAAATCAGGTGTAAAGCACTAGATGTAACACAAAACAATTTTGATTTTTATTTACTGTCGTCATGTTTATTATGTTAATAATACTCACCACAATGACTAACTTAACTAGGACACTGTCTAGTGGCCTCGTGGCTAGCTACCACCCTAAAGTTAGAAAATCTGTCGCTAAACATCTATTTTCAACCAACTTTCAAAAACAAAGGAGGTTTGTTTGGTATGTTATGCGATTACTCCGTCAATTCTGAACCGATTTGAATGATTCTTTTTGTTACTGGTAGGGTTTCGAGGTTCTCCCATTGTAATTTCATCGAGATCTGATAAGTATCTCCAGAGATATGACGATAAACGTCTCAAACTTACTATTGAAATTGACTCGCGGGGCATTGAAGTCTGTTGTTTTAGTTTTTAAACTATCTTAATTATAAAGTACTTAAGTTCCGGCAGTTGTCCTAGAGAGCCATTCAGATTCAGATTTACAGATCCCACTAGACGCAGCGCGCTACCATCCTCGACCACATCATAGCTCGCTAATCAATATGTGAGACAGTAGTCAAACGCTAGCCTATATGTTTAAAAAATATTATTATTTCAGTCTCACTACGCCAATGAGAGAGAGAGAAAGGAGCTTGCTGCTTTACAAAATATAGCATCTCGTTTACACAATCGAAGTAAGAATGAAATAAGACTGTTCTAGACCTTTCAGTAGGTCCCTAGACACCGGGATCAAAAGCTAGTTAAAAATCCATATTATGACGGACGCACCCCTTTTATAATCTCATTGTCGTACGTATATAGCAAAATATAGATAAAATCTATACACGTGAGGGGTCATTTTGTAGGCAGCAGATTTAACGACATTCAAAAGGGATTGAAATTTTTATGTGAGCGATATTCATAAACGCATTTAAGCTAAACTAAAAAAAACTATTTTCTAAATTTTGTATTCGATTTGTGTTAACATTTTAGAAATTAAATAGACAGTTAAGTACCGTATTATGATGAGTTTATAAAAATAAACGTCCAAGTTGTGTTAATAAATCTTTTAATGCTGAAACTTCTTACATTTTAAATTTAGATATCGAATAGGAATAGAATTCTTGCTGAATCTACTTGTAGAAATTAAAATATTACAAACCTATGGTTAGTTTTGGAAAGTTACAAATGTTACAATATTCATATTTAAATTCGTATTTCAAAACCCAACAATAATTAACATTTAAAGAGTTAATTAGTTCTTAAAACTTGGACCAGAGATAACAAAAAACCTACTACATTTAAATACAAATTTAAAATTAAACTAAAAACTTATTTTTGGAAACATGCCGTTGCCGGCCAGTAACATCCCGACATTATGATCGATCGCCAAAAAAGGTTTAAAACTTTTAAGGTTTTACGAACGCGATAAAAGCCTTCAATTTCGGAATTCCTCAAACATTTTTAAGGAGCTTTAAAACTTTAATTAGACTATATATACGTTTATTACAATCGAATGTATATTTAAATTTATAAATATAATTACTTCGGGATGCCATATAAAAAAAAATATTGTTTTTGTCTGTTGAAACAAAGAATCAGTAATTCGTATGAAGTGACTTGCGTTTAGTTGCTCCTTTGTCTGTCCATCTGCATTCACAAAACGATGTATTTAATTTTTTTTTGTTTCTCAACATAATTGTCGTTTAATTGCGTTTTAGATTAGACCGTAGATTGCGGCAGCAACAATGTTCTAAGGTTTAATTTGAAAATGGAAGCGATTCTGATTGGTCAGCGGCGTTTCTGACACTGGCTTGTAATGATCTCCTTATAGAGAAGAAAGGCGTTATTCGAAGTTTAAATTTTTTAAGCAGTCGTGTTAGTTATTCTTTATTTAATTGTGCAGTCAAGCGTGAAGTTATAAAATATTAAAAATTATGGAATTTTGGTTCGGGTAATTCGTCGAACCCATAATTTCAGTATTGCAACAAAGTCTAAAAACGTAAGAACTCTTGAATTATTTATGAACAGCTTCGTACTTCTTCATACAAAAGACGTTTTTGGGTATAAATACATCGGAAACGCCTTTTATATGGCATTAACATTATTTATGCGGACGAGACGAAATATTTTGGGAGAAAGTCGCAATCGGGAATGTGAATGTCGAATATTTTGTTTAAAAATATATGTTCTTTAAGGAATATTAACGCAATAAATATTACGTGCGTTTGTAGCCATCCTTTGAACATGTTTAATTCAGTTGACTAATTTTATTTTTAAATTACTTAACAAAACATAACAAAAACATTCTTGATATTCAATAAATAGTTAGCATTAGATTTTACTACATCCGGCATTTAATAAAAAATAGTGACGGATTCTGCACCATAGAGGTTACTACCCTAACTGGAACATGCAACGTTTCTGGACTTGACTGACTTATGTGATTTCACCTCGACTCAACACTGGCTTGATACACTAATCGTGTAAATCCTTAATGAAATTAAAAAACACACAATTATGTGTGTTTTTTATCCGAATTGAATCCGAATTTGAATTTATGAAATTAATTATAATTTCATAAATTCAAATTCGGAACATCAGCCGTCAACAAATGCCCCTTGATTGGCGGTAAGTGCCGTCATATTCTATAAGATCGAGGCCGCTCTGATTCCAATTCGAGACCAAATCCGTACCAATTGTGGCACGGTTTTATCAATAAAAATAAAAATCCTCGAGGAAGTCACCAATTCCAACCATGAATAGGGCACGTACGTAGAAATTTAAACTTTATTTTGTACGTAATAAAGTTTGTTTTTGTAGGTAGATTGTTGTTATTTGTATAGTTATGATAGATTGTGAAATCAATTAAATTAGTGCTCCGTAGCATGGGGTCCGTTTTATTAGTAGTGATAGGTATGTGGGGCATGTCTGTTTTATGTTTGCAATGTTTTTTTATGTACCGTTTTTCAATTGTTTATGGATTCAATAATTTACTGAAGCTTATCCCAATTGATGATGTAGGTACATAAAACTGAGCTTTTAATATCATTAAGTAGGAACAAAAATTACAATACAAACTTGAATAAGTAGTTTCAATTTCGAATAGAAACTGCGGGTAAAAAAAATGAGAAATCTTATATTTTTCAAAACATCAATATATTTGTGGATAAATAATTAATAAAGAGCTATATATAGTTAACAAAACATTGTTTCGAAACTTCTCGAGTCCTTCTAATCATAATAACAGTTACAAAACAAAATATTTGTATTCATAACCCGCGGGTGAGTATTCTGTCATAATCATAACGACCCCGAATTGATCACAAAGCAGTTTAGAAACAATCCAATTCAGTTTTCCATATGTAATGACGCCAAAAACGGCGTAGAAAGTAAGTAATAATAATTTTAAACACCACGGAATATTTTCTCTGCGACGTGAGCGGGAATCGATCCCAGGACCTGCATACTGATGACCTCAGTTATTGCAAGTTTTGGACGCGCATAAATTTCCACGAATGAACGTAATATACGTTGTAGAATTTTTGTGTAATTTTATTTGCATAGATGTCGTATCTCTTTTTAACCGACTTCCAAAAAGAAGGAGCTTCTCAACGCTAGACGGTTACTCCGTCAATTGTGAACCGATTCGAATGAATATTCTATATATATATAATTAATTTTAAATCGGTAGGGTACATTTTCGAGGTTGTCCCATTGTAATTTCATCGAGATCTGATAAGTATTTCGAGAGATATGACGATAAACGTCTCGGACTCGCTACTGAAACTGACTCGCGGGGCATAAAAGTCGGTTGTTTTAGTTTTTAAACTATCTTAATTATTGTTTCTTAATGCTAAGACATTGGAACATACATAGTACCGTTAAGATGTACTTAGTAGGTACCATAAACATCGTTCGTCATTGGTCGAATCTTTATTTTTTATAAGCAACTAGAAGTGTCCCGCGGCTTCGCCCGCGTTAAAAACTTCTTTTATTTACTTAAAACTTTTTTTTGTAAAAACGATTCTATCAATAAAGACATCAAAAAAGAATTAGCCAAATAGGTTCACCCGTTTTCATGTTATCGCGTGACTAAGGTAATTAGGGATTCATATTTATAAAACAGAAAAACCCAAAGTTTCAGACTTTGTTGCCTACCCCATTTCGAAAAATCCTACAACACGTACTTTATCTCATCTTGTTTCGCCATACAAACTTTGATTCCCCGTTCCGTATACGGGAGGAATTTTTAGAAAATCTTTTCTGAGCGGATACTTGCGTCATAATAACTATCTGCATTCTAAATTTCAGCGCAATCCGAAACAATATTGATTTTTAGACTTTGTTACCCCAGTTAATCCTGTTAGGGTGGCATTTTGAAAAAGTCTGAAACTCGTATTTACTTATTTATTTACAGAAGTACTTGTGTGAAATGTCGAATAAAATGACAATCCAAACTTTGAACCCCCGCTTCATCCCCTTGAAGAGTGAATTTTGAAAAAATGTCAAAATAACTATCTCCATGCCAAATGTCAGCGCAATCCGAAACAATATTGATTTCAGACTTCGTTACCCCTCTTCACCCTTTTAGGGGTGGAATTTCGAAAGAGCATGTAACACGTATTTACTTACTTAAGTACTTGTGTTAAGTTACAAATATAAAAGACTATCTAATCTTGTTTCTCCATACAAACTTTGAACCCCCGTTTCATCCCCTTCAGGGGTGAATTTTGGAAAATACTTTCTCAGAAGGATCTAACTTCGTAATAACTATCTGCATGCCAAATTTCAGCGTAATCCGAAACAATATTGATTTTCACACTTTGATACCCCCCATTTCACCCTCTTAGGGGTGGATAAAAAAAAACTGAAACATTTATTTACTAATTTTTTTACTTGAGCATTTGTATGAAGTTTCGAATAGAAAAGACTATCTAATCTTGTTTCTCCATACAAACTTTGAACCCCGTTTCATCCCCTTCAGGGGTGAATTTTGAAAAATCCTTTTTCAGAGGTAACTAACGTTGTAATAACTATCTGCATGCCAAATTTCAGCGCAATCCGAAACAATATTGATTTTCACACTTTGTTACCCCCCATTTCACCCACTTAGGGGTGTAATTAAAAAAAACCTGAAACACGTATTTACTTTTTTTTTTACTGAAGCACTTGTATAAAGTTTCGAATAGAAAATACTATCTAATCTTGTTTCTCCATACAAACTTTGAACCCCCGTTTCATCCCTTTCAGGGGTGAATTTTGGAAAATACTTTCTCAAAGGAAACTTCCTTTGTAATAAGTATCTGCATGCCAAATTTCAGCGCAATCCGAAACAATATTGATTTTCACACTTTGATACCCCCATTTCACCCTCTTAGGGGTGGATAAAAAAAAACTGAAACATTTATTTACTAATTTTTTTACTTGAGCATTTGTATGAAGTTTCGAATAGAAAAGTCTATCTAATCTTGTTTCTCCATACAAACTTTGAACCCCGTTTCATCCCCTTCAGGGGTGAATTTTGAAAAATCCTTTTTCAGAGGTAACTAACGTTGTAATAACTATCTGCATGTCAAATGTCAGCGCAATCCGAAAAAATATTGATTTTCATATTTTGTTACCCCATTTCACCCTGTTAGGGGTGGAATTTAAAAAAAACCTGAAACACATATTTACTTATTTTTGTACTGAAGCACTTGTGTGAAGTTTCGGATAGAAAAGACTATCTAATCTTGTTTCTCCATACAAACTTTGAACCCCCATTTCATCCCCTTAAGGGGTGAATTTTGAAAAATCCTTTCTTAGTACACCCCTACGTACTAAGACAAATATACTCTCCAAATTTCAAGTCTCTGCGACCAGCGGTTTAGGCTGTGCGTTGTCTGTCAGTGAGTCAGTATGTCAGGACAAAGATTCTTATAGTATTAGATAAGTATTTAAGTCCATCAACATCAATATTATGAATGGGAGCATATTTGTTTGTTTGTACCTCCTTCGACTCTTTCTCTTTCAAGCTGCTGAACCGATTTGGCTGAAACTTGGACAAGGAATATTTAATAGCTGATAGAATAGGACATAAGATGCTTTTTGACGCGGGCAAAGCTGCGAAGCGCAGCTAGTATGTATTTAACATCTTACTACTTTACATTGCAACGAAAAAAAATGTATAAGGTAGGTACTCTGCAAGGAATTAACCTAAGTACTCCAAAATTATGTTTAAAATCCGTCGAAACGTAAGTCAGTACAATAAATAGTTCACTTAAAATTCCAAACACATAATTTTAGAATAAAGACATGTTCTAACTACTTTTGACTATTATAGCAAGCGTCCGTTATCGGCTACAACTGAGGATTAAAAAAAACGGATGGTGGTACGTGCGTTCCGATTTTTTTTATATGGTCAAGTGGCTTATCGCAATTTGTTCTGTGTTCAGTGTGTTTAATTTTCGTGATCAGCCACACACATTAGTTTAAATTAGTACATTTCGACGAACGAATACTAATATTAGGCTGTAAGCTTTAAACTTTCGCGATCTGAACACATAGTTATACATATTAAAATAAGGAACTTATCGGTTTCCTCGTAGCCACGATCAGTGCAACCTGGTCGAAAATTATATATAAATATATATAAATAAATAAATTTAATGTTTTTGCGTGTGACAAGTCCGGTATTTTAATATTTATAATAATAAGCTTAATATTAGATATAATGTTAAATTCATTTTTTACTTAATTTTTACCATACATGTACAACTATGATTACTTCTGGAAAATTTTGTTACTATGAAAGTTAGTATTTAACTTTTGAATTATCAATGTTCTTGTAACTAATTCAAATAAAATTAAAGACTCACAGCTATTTGTCGCAGCCTGTCAAGCATTTTCATATAATTTAGCCATTTTCCTGCTCTTTTTGGCGCTTTAACTATAAGGAAAAGGAAGTAGTACATTGTTTTCAACACAGTCATATGAAGATGTATTGGTGAATTGTACAATCCACCAATAGAACTGCCGGAACATGTCACTCGAATCGAACAATACGTACAACAACCTGTCGGCGTCATTAAATCAGCATACCTCGTCACGGCACGCGTATGCCTATATTTTATTAGTCAATAAAAAAAGAAACCACATTATGGACACCTATTCTGTCGCCATATTGCCTAGCCATTGTGAAACTTCATCGTAACCTGCATATTAAGGACTAAGTATGAGCGAAAACGGGAAACAATCGGCCAGTACCATATTCGTTTGAATATGGAACTATTTAAAATTTCGAATCCGTTGCGTTATCGCTGATACGTGTTGGCGTTTTCCGATTGTTCTTTTTAGGGTTCCGCGAAGGGCCTAGGTGAGGGGTTATTGTGTTATCGAGGCTACAGGGCTTTTAAACTTTATCAACGCCAATATTATAAATGCGAAAGTCAGTCTGTTTATTTGTTTGTTTGGGACTTCTTCACGGTAAAACGGCTGGACCGATTTAGCTAAAATTGTATACAGGGCTTGTCAGTACTATGGATTAGGCTAAAGGATAAGTTTTAACGCGGGCTAAGTTACGGGGTGCAGCTATAATTATAAATGCCAACGTCAGTTTGTAATCTAATCTAATATTTGTTTGAGATTTTTTTCCGTCTAACGGCTGGACCGAATTGTTCAAATTTTGCATGTGAATATGCAATATGGGGGTAACTTTTTATGAGTCCATAGTTGGTATTGTAAAAAAAAAATCTACAGTAAAATTAATAGTCATTATGTAGTAGCATTACAGCATAATAGATTCTACTTTATCAACAACTTAATAACAAGTTTTTGAAAACCTTTTCGCACAAAAAGAAAAATTTGAATGATTTGTTTAACTTTGTAAAGTTGAGCAAGAACTTGATGTTTCTTGCTCAAGATCAATATAACATCAGCAACACTTCTAAATTCGTCACATGTGAAAAAAGTAATTCGACAGAACTTTGTTGCATGGAATCTCGCCTCTCGGCTCAATTTACGGATTGATATTTCTTTTCTCCACCGTTTATGGTATAAAAGTCCTAACATTTTCCATAAAAGCCTGTGTAATGTGAGTTGTATAAAAAAGATGTATCGATGATGATGTCTAATGTATACGATTTTGTTGCAATCCTCAGAATAAGTACGTCGTATGAATTCTTTAAATTCGAAATTCAAATTATGCGCGCCTTTTCTTTTGTGTACAACAAGAAAATTTTACAATTGTATGAAATTGCGTGTAAAATAAATGTTTGATGTCCCAAAATATGACCCTGCACTTATTTGGCAGAAACGCTCTCATTGTATTTTTTCCTAAAAATTGTGTTCATGTGGATTATTAACCACTTGCTGTGCCATGCGGCTTCGCCCGCGTAATAAGATAATTTGCTCAGGGATAGCCAGTATTATGGATATAGGATACTTTATAACGCAGGGCACAACTAATTTACAAAATTTGATAACTGACCAAACTCATTCAAAAGTTCGACAAAAAAGGAGCCAGAGAAATTATTATTTAAAAACGCTACAACTTTGTATCACCCAAACGTTCGGGCATTGATCTCAAACTATCTGACAAAAACATGCAAAACTTTTCTCCCTATTTTTGAAACAGTGTCAAATTTTCATCCAGCGTCCACTTGCAACCCTTCTAAATAATAAAAAAAAAAAAACTAAAAATAGAGAACGGAGGGGAGTTTAAAATCGTTATTATAATCTTGGACGCCATTTTTGGGGACATTGGGCTATTGGGGACGCGCCCTTCAATTTAAATCTTTTTTTACAAAAACCCCTTTGATGTTTATGCATTTTGGCAATATCTCTCGGCCCGATGGGCGACATTTGGCCGTTTTGAGGATTTACTTGATGCATATTTGAGATTAAAAAATTTAATAATTTTTTTGTGCGTCAAATGGATGGACTAGGGAATAAAATTGGCTGTGAAATACATTTCCAAAATATTGTAACAATACATTACAGCAATATTTGATTTGCGCAGTGCAACATCTCTCGTCGGATTTGAAAACTGTAATGATTTCTTCCAAATGATTAACTTACGTAATAAGTAGTCATAGATGGCGCCACCAATGCATAATTGGGTTAACAAATGCAATCCACTAATTTCGTCGTATCGATGGATCGAACCGTGGCTTAATTGGCAGAGCACCTGGACGTGTAATCCGGGGGGTGCGGGTTCGAGTACCGTCGGTACGATGAAATTTTGGATTGTGTTTAACAATTTACAACAATACATTCAGTAATATTAAATTATAAAATCTTACAGCGACAACAATTGAAGCTATTAGTGTGTTAAAAGAAAGAAAATGTATTTATTTTATTTTTAATGCGCTTATAGGTCTACATATAAGTATGTAGGTATATAAAATCTTACTAATTTCAATTTTCTTTTATTGTATACAGTATGACACAAGACGAATTTTACTACAAATAAAATTGGTTAAAATATATATGAAACTTGTTTGTTATTGAATCACGCGAAAAAGGCTTAATGTATTTGGATGCTATTTAGCACATAGGAAATATATAATATGGATGAACGCATAGATTGTTTTTTAAAATAACTTTACCTGCGTGTGAAGCCACGAGGCACAGCTAGTTAATTAATAAGCCTGTAGCGATTTTGTAATATGTACTTAGAAGTTTATTTTTTGTAGATAGCTGTACCTGCAATGACAAGATTTTCTTGTTTTACCAACTCGTAAATAAACTTGGAACAATGTTGCCCTCATGCTATTAATCAAACTCATTTTAAAAAAGTCGTGTGGGAAAAACAGTACCAACTGACATTCCAAATTCGAATGAATCTGAAAGCCCGTTTGAAAAGAGAATGAGATTTGAAAATAGAACACGCCATTAGGAGTGAATACAATAGTCTCATTGGTCGATTTGAAAAAGGAACAATTTGTTAAACGTCAAATATGAACTTTTTATTTGAGGTGTAATGAAACACTCGCTGTGATGTGGAGATCTTAAGCTTTTTGTATGGAAGCGCTCGTTTTTCATTTTGTTTTGTATGGAATGGATACATAATGAAAGTGTACTTGTTTGTTTGAAATTGACTCATGCAACTACGATTTCGAAATATTTGGTACATTTTTTGTACTATTAACTTTAATTTAAAGATTGTTAAACATTTAGCAAAATCATATATATATATATATATATATATATATATTATACCTATCGAAAATTGAGTAAATCGGGTGAATCTACTTCCATTAAATTTTCTTACTCGTTCGCTGCTGAAAACACACACCGTGCGTTTTTTCGATTTTTTGTATCGGAAGTAAAATTAAAAAAAATATATAATACATGTTTATTTTAAATTATTTTTTCACAAGGGGTGCGTGTGAACTTCTGCTGTTGGATTTTAGTTTTTATTTTATGCCACACCTAAGAAAAAAAAAGTAATTTAAAAAATGAAAAAATATACGAAAAAGTGCCACAGTCAAAGTGTCTCAGTTAGTCACATTTTTGAATACAAAATTACTGTAAGAACCGTTTATTATAAGCCAGCGTAATTTTTAAGTAGTAAAAATTTAAAATGGTATTCGAGAGTGGAGCCGCGGGCGACAGCACTATTATGTTATCTAGAATCGAATCGTGTATTAATTACATATAAGTCAATTATAATGTAACGCGGATATACTTTGTTTAGGTATTTAAAATGAATTATTATGTCTGAACGAGTCGGATTAATTTTACTTTGACAAAGTTCCTGGATACTTAAATTTTTATTGTTGTTAAAAACATTAAGTTTTTATAGGGCAATTATTATCCATGAACTCAGTTTTTTTTTAAATTTTAATACATTAAATGCAAGTAAGACTAAAAAGATGACCATAGTCGACATGCGAGATGAAAAATACATCAAAATATATTAACTAAAATTATAAAACTAAAAAAGTTTGATTGAATATGTAAGTACTTACTTTTTGTTACAGTTTTGCAAGAACAGCTATAAATTAAAATTAAATTAATCTGAATACATCATTAGTCATTACGTATGAAATATTCTCCAAACAAAAATGATACCAAGAAATTATAACAATTAATTAACCGTTAAATAAAATTAAAGATTCCACCGACGAAAAATGAAACAAAAGAACAAAGAATAATGAGTACGCAGACGATACACTCCGCGTTTTTGCCACATCTACCTACGCGCGTGCATTCAATTATATCCCGTCATACTTTCTATCTCAAAAACGTTTATCGCCGATCGCAGACAACACCAATGACATGGAACTATCAATATTTCTAATAACTTTCAAAAACAAAGTATATTATTTTCTGGTCGGTTTCTGGCCGGCTATATTAATCATTGGAACGAATTTCCGTGCCATGTCATACAGAGTTCGTTTATTAAAAATGTGACGTATCAAGATCAACATCTCATAGACCGAGATAGTGATACTTTAAATATGAACGAGCGAAAGGGACGGATGCGTGCTGACATTTCAACGGGTCATCAACCCTACATGCGTCCCGCTCTAACGAGAATTTGAAGATTTGATTTGAATTGTTCCTAATTTGAAATATTGGCTCGTTCGATTCGATTTTTTCTTTTTTTTTATAAAGTTTCACATGGTTTATTAAAATTTATTTCTAATAGATATGCTGTTATGAAGCTTCCGTTTGATGTTTTAATGGTTAAAGTCATAAAATGAATAAATGGTGTAGCGTTGTACAATTTTGTTATTTTAGAGATTAATGAAGAGTAATAAATACCGTTGGATGTTAAGCGGCTATCTTGTTATGTTTTTTTATGGGTTGCTAAGTTGTGTTTACGGGTGTACGTGTTTTTAGTAGACTATTTCCTTCTCTAATTGTTTAATTTGATGTTAGATGTAAGATGTTATTTATTTGCGGATTTAATTCACTTTATAACTTTTGGCTTTATGTTATTGTAATTTAGAACGAAAGCTTCATTTTACACACTCAAATTACAAAACCATTTATTTATTTGACACAATTGAACAAAAATATACTTTTTACTAAATAAATCCATCTTAAAGGTTTTCTCTATCAAGCGAAAACTTAAAAAAAAATCTTATTATCACTCTTAATAATTGTCACTCGCACTCCACACAAACTACAAAACCAAAACAAGAACATATAACTATTGAATTAATCTTAAGCATTTAAAACATAATCCTTTTTACTCTGAATCATACAAATTCAAGCTCGAATCAAAACGAGAGCACAAGTTTTAAACAAAATATGCTTTCAAAATCTTACCTGGCTACAATCCTTTAAAGGAATGTTATCCTATTGTCTGCGTGAAACACATAAGTTATAAAAAATATATATATTAACTTACTTTCGGTGGGCATAACAGTTCACCAATTTGCCCATCCAGGTTCTTATAATTGCAGAAAATAAAAATACTGTAATAAAATATTTTACAGATCTTCGTTACAACTTACACAAAACGGATGAAAAAGTTTCATCATAATATATAACTTAGTAGTTATAAAACCACTTTGCGAAATTCTTGCTTTGCACAATGAAATAGATGCAGATGACAGTGTTGGTGTGCCATTACATTAAGAAAACAAAGCTATATCTATATATTACCTTTAGATTAAATACCTATATGAAAATGTGTTTAATCATTAATTTCTCCGGTAATTGGAGGAGTGCACGCACGCAAAAAGCTGAAGTTTCTCCGAATCCGGCCGAAGTATTGAAGTGTACCGATCAGCAAGCCGAATTTATACGTTCGTAAAATTCTTTTGTCAAATTTACGTCGGAGTTCCGGATAAAGTGGGCGGGATTCTTTACCGAAATCATCGTTCGTTTTTATCATACGATTATTAAGTCGGTAACGACTAGGTTATTTTATATTGCGGCCGCTCTTTTTCCCGATAAATATTGTTTCGATTTTTGAACTAGAGATGTTAATATATAGGTATGTTCAACTCATTTTAATTCATAATGTATTTTAGTCACTTGGAACATATTTTTACATAGACCTGAAATGTATTATAGACGATGATCAGTTCGGTTGTGTCATATATAAGTCTCTTACTTACTATATAAAGATATAGATTTTTTCTAATGGTATCTTTACATATATCTTTAATTTTGGAGTAGTAAAACATGCGGCGCCGACTTTAGAAACTGCCGATAGAAGTGAAAACAAAGTTACTTGTGAATTGTATCGTCGAGATACATAGTAAACATATAGCTTAAGGGGAGCGTGCGGTGACGATGACGCGAGAGTCGCGCTTTTTGTTCACCCAAAAGTACACATATATACACAGTACATATACATGTAGCGCATGGAAAGCGTTCGGTAAAGATGACGCGAGTTCCATGATTTTTCTTCACCCAAAAAGTGCTCGACGCGCCCAAAGAAATTTTTACTTCAAAAATCAAAAACTATCCATTCCACTAATGCAACAATATGCAATTTACTCCCAGTAATTATTATCACATTAATTTGTAATATTTTATTATTATCGACGCAGACCAAGAGCTCATTTGTTTCGGTAATAAAAATACCTGATAGAAAATCAGCAACCGAGAACCTGATAACGGATCACCGAAATCGTTCCGATATGATAGAACCAACCGTCTACTGTAAACGCATTCATCATTTATCGCAACGTAATATCGGCTACTTGGACAGTCCAGTTTTCTATTCATTAGTCCAATGTTCCGTGGAGGGGCACCGTGCTGCAATGACCTGAAATTCGGTAACCGCCTTTACATTAATAATTACTTCTCAAAATAATGCTAACTTTGATCCACGACTTTGATAAGGTACGGTCGGCATAACAACTAGCATCTTGGGACGGAGTGAGGGAGAAGTATGGCGCTTGGTATTGGAATATATGAAATTAGTTTGATTTACCTGTATTATTCGAAATAGATACTGTAAAGAATTTCAATTGACATTTATAATTAGAATATAGTTTTTTCCGTTAGATTTGCTTTTGTCATAATATTTTTTTATGCATGAATGTACTTGACTGTATTTAAAAATAATATTCTATGCTCATTTTTTGTTTTTTTTTTAAATATTTTTTTTATTTACTGTCTATTATAAAACACTTATTAAAAGTATGTCGTTGTCAGAAGTGTGTCTACTGATTACGTCCATGACAGTCACACCACACAGTGCTTCAATCAATACGTCAGATTGCTTTTCCAAACGAGTTCGGCTTCTGTTGTTTTCTCTGTAACTGTTATTATTATACTCTGTGGTATTAAGGCTTTAGTACTGTAAAGCTTCCTTCAGATTTGACTAAGTTCGCCGCTTACAGTTAGCTGTGAATGTTGGATAAAATACATAATAATATTAATAATGGACGAATATTTTAAAGAGCATCTAAAGTGCACACACTTATTGAAAAACGATCTCAATTTGTGATGTTAGCTGGGTATTTTTTTCGCTGAGTTGGTCAAATGTATTCTTATATAATTTAAAATGAATAAAAATTATGTTTCTGTTATTTTAATAACAAACAGGCATATAATATTAACTCACAAAGAAATAATAGCAATACATTGCACTCTACGAATACGCTAGTTGATTTTAATAGGTACTAATATATGTAGTAACATATATTTAATTTATTACTTAAAAAAAAAATGTGAGCTTTGCTGAAAAAAATATGTGAGCATTTTCTTAAAAAACCATTATAGACAATCGTTTGATCATCTTAATCAGTGTTATGCAGAGTACAAACCGGGCTGAATAGAAGAAAGACAATACATTTATTTAGCTAAGCAACACAAAAACAAGAAAATATGAATGAATATAATAAACGAGAACAAACATTGAATAGAGGAAGATGGAGGTAAATGCCTGTATAGAATCTTAGCGTCTTCTTATATTGCGATTCGTTCGCTGTCGTTCTCTTGTACCCGCCAGCCATTAAAAGTAACGATAGCCATTAAAAGTAAGATGCTACACGCTTGCCTAAAAGTTACTCGAAGTAACATAATTATCACCGAGCGTAATATGAACGTAGCCTTACATATTCTATGGTATTGCGTCAGTTAATTAATTTCGTGCGGTGTCAGGATCGATCATAGAGGATTTAGGTAGCGTTTGATCTGATATTGTGTTTGTTGACGGGACAGAAGACATCTGTACCTACCAGTTCTGGTGTAATGCTTTTAATTTCTTGATATAGACACTTTGATTTATCTTGTTCAAGTTTTTTGGGCTTCGACACAAATTATTATTGATTTAAGGTTGCTTTTATTTAAGAAATGTTTCTTGTCACTACGCAAGCAATAAAATAAAATTCCATTAAATACACGCCCTCTTGAAAAATTCATCCTGTATATATATATATTTTTAGTGCACTGTTTATCAACTTACAACAAACTGTAAAAGTTACATTGCTGTTTATGTTATATTTAAGAATGCTTTAAAGAAATTTAAGTCACTAGATTCTGCGACACAGGATATCCTAGTGCAGGATCTAGGGATTTAATTATTAGAAAATACTTAAGTGTTTCTTAGAATTAGACTAAGTAACTAAACGTTGTAAATGTTGCTATTACAACTATAAATATAAATAAATAAATAAAATGTATTGGACTTTGGTGTCACTCCAAAAATAATGCAAACATGTCAAAAAGCTACTTATCAAAAACGTTTTAGCTTTAACCAGCCTATATATATAATTATATATATAAAAATAATGCTGAATTATTAGGTAAATAATTAAATATTATTAGAGCAGAATATCTAGTAGCCATAGTTGGTATCGTTGTGGAAGAACTTGAATGTGTGTGTGACATTAAAAGTTATTAAAAAGCAAAATATTATATAATAAGTTTAATAACTTATAATATTTTGATTTTTAATATTTTCAGTTGCGCAGAAGCAGTTTCGATTAGCAAAGCATATTGAATATTGTTGATGGTTAGGTTAGGTTAGGGTTTATGGACAGTTAAATAAAAAAGTAAATTTTAAGAAATCGCTCAACATCGATCATCGATTTTAATTGATTACCGAAAATGTAGAAAATACCTATACTACGAAATAATTTAAGATACATTACAAAATGTTAGAACAAACGATATCAAAACGATTCGAAGTATCAAGTTGTGTTTATCTCGCTATCTCTTGAGATACTTATCAGATCTCGATGAAATTATAAAGAGGTCACTTTGGAAATGTACCCTACCAATAAAAAAAGAGTAATTCGAATCGGTTTACAATTGGCGGAGTAATCGCGTAACAAACATACACAAAAAACATACAGACGAAATGAGAACCTCCTTTTCGGAATTCGGTTGAAAATAATACTTAATATTGTGCTCAGTACAAACATACATTTCTCAAACATTACAATAATTGTACACAATAACTTAATTCCGAGAAAACATTGATTGATAGAGCTATAATACCGCCAACGTAGATTTTTTGTATCAAAGAATTTAGTTGACCTCTACGTCTGTATAAAAAGTAGTGTAAACAATCAGTAAGACATAAAACAATCAATCATAATATATTTATTTGAAACTAACGATTTTACCTAGTTATAATTCAAAACCCTCATAATGATTACCGAAAATGTAGAAAATATGAGTAACATCAAATATTATGTTTCTTTGAAGTGTGACACACTTTATATTTTTGTAAATTGTTAAACACAATCCAAAATTTCATCGTACCGACGGGACTTGAACCCGCTTGCTTTGCCAATTAAGCCATAGTTCGATATATCGTTACGACGAAATTAGTGGATTGCATTTTTTTACCCAATTATGCATTGGTGGCATCATCTATGACTACTTATTTTGAAAGTTAATCATTCGAAAGAAATAATTACAGTTTTAAAGCACCTGGACATGTTATCCAGGAGGTTGCGGGTTCAAATCCCGTCGGTACGATGAGTAACATCATTTAAAACCAAATTTTAGTATGTTTCTTTACACACCTTATATATTATTATTGTTATATACCGGCTGTAATTCACGTACCATTAGTCGAATTTTCTCGACCTAGGTTTCGAGCGAGTCAGTCGCTCTTCCTCGGGAGTGAGGTCACGCGGTGAGATCGCGATCTCGTCGAGAAAATTCGACTAAAGGTACGTGAATTATAGCCTGTATATAACAATAATAATGTTACAAATTCACGATAACTTTATACATTATTTATTTTTGCCACAAATGCATAATTAGTCAAATTGTATTCCATGAGTTTCGTTGTATTGATAGGATCGTACTGTGGCTTAATTGGTTAGAGCACCAGGGCATGTTTCCCAGGAGGGTGCAGGTTTGAATACCGTCGATACGATAAAATTTTGGATTGTGTGTATCAATGTACAAAAAAATAAACAGTTGAATTGAGAACTTGTTTTTTTATTGAAGTCGGTAAAAAATCTTTCAAGACGAGTTGGTTCATTGAGCTATACCTTTTACTACCTACTACATAGATATCATCGGTTGTGATAGTGTTGTTACACAGAATAAATCATAGTGGTTGTTATGAGGATTGGACAAACGTTGGTTGTCAAGAGCATCGTCTTACTGCTGTTTTTTTGTAGTAACATGGATGTATTTAAATTCTTCATATTTTTGTGAATTCAAGTCATAAAGATGGGTCGAAGTAACATTTTAGGTTTAGTTAAAGTCATAGTCTAGTCCAAATCATACCCTTAGTAAAGATGTGGACTTTACTGAAGATTTTCAGTGGAATTTTGGTGAGAATTCAAATAGCATGCTTTTCAACATTGTGCTGATTCCCTACACTCGCACACATTCACCGGTACTTAATGGTTAATAATCCACATTTATTACACATTAACACGCGGAAGACCGCAATTTTTAGAAAAACATATAAGAGCACACACACTTTTTCACGTTCCCACCAAAACCCCTACTGCTGTCTTCTACTTTCAGACAAGCAAGATACAACCATATTAGACAATAAATGTAATAATGGTTAAGTGCTTATCTGTCTTAAAAAAAACTGTAATATTTTTTTGCTATCCGTACTTATCCGAACCATAAATTAACTCTAAAGCCAAAACAAACAGATATTTTTGTCAACTACATCGCGATAATGGCCAATAAAGAACTTTATCGCAATTATAAGCTTAACAATTCTATAAATATCAGAGCACACGATTCTAAACTGATTTACATAACGTATTGGTGCAATTAAAACGGTTCAGTTACATAAAGTCGATCGGTTAGCATTAAAAAAAAGCCTCTTTTTGTACAAGGTTTTTGGCGTATGTATTGTATGGCGCAGGCAAAGGACTTTCTATGCACGGAAATTAGCATGAAAAATTCTCAACAAAATGTCAAAAAGTCTATGTGTAAGTATAGACTAGGTGAGAAACTCGTATTTGAATAATTAAGATAGTTTTAAAACTAAAACAACCGACTTCCATGCCCCGCAAGTCAGTCTCAGTAGCAAGTTTGAGACGTTTATCATCATATCTCTGGAGATACTTATCAAATCCTAATGAAATTACAATGGAACCACCTCGAAAATGTACCCTACCGATTAAAAAAATAATCATTCGAATTGGTTCAAAATTAACGGAGTAATCGGACGCATACAAAAATCGCATACAGACGAATTGAGAACCTCGTCCTTTTTAGAAGTCAATTGAAAAAAGAAAAAAAAACTAACTTTAAATGCCGCGTTTTAGATTGAGGTATCTCCATATATCATCACCATCAAATTATCCATATCTCGATATAAACAGAAAAGTTTCAAACAAATAAATCTTACTCCGTTAATAAATGACGTAGTCGTAGACATGAGGTACTAAACAAACATAAAAAAAAACAAAAAATAATGTTTTGAAGCAGTTGAAACTTAAATAATTTCGTCTTGACAAAAAGCGAAACACACACCAATTTTTCTTACAGCTGTATTACCATACTCTATTTATTCTTGCTACATACAAAATTAAATGTATAATTATGCTAACTTGCGTACCCGCAGGCGTTTACGGTACATCTGAACCAAATGTACCTACGTCAGATATTAGAAACTTTTTGATGGAAAACTGTTATTAACCAACCATTATTGGATAAGTTTTTTTACGATTTTTGTGTACGGAGATTAAGCGTCTGGTTTATGTTGTAATATTTTTTTGTTTTTGGTTGATAGAATGATGTGTTTGTTTTAGATTTATTACGTTCATAATTGTTAAAGTTATTTTCCTTTAGTATTCTGTGTTCACTCTCAGTTGATAAAACTATGTAACTACTTGCAGTAACAAAAACATTATAAATGCTTAAGTCAGTTTAATTTAATTTACTCATTTTACTAGCATTCTATTTTAACGCGTGCCATACCAATGGGCGCAACTAGTGCAATATATTACGTTAATAGTTTGTAACTAACTGTAAATCTATACATTTTTAAAATGTATTTTTTTTGTCAAATTTTTTGAATCATTTTTTGAACGTTTTATTATTTTCTTATACTGTACAACATGCCAATTTTTTATTTATTTTTAATATATTTTTTTTACGTTATATTTTCTTTATATCTTCTTTTGTAATGTCATACAGATAGAACTATTAACGTATTAAGTTATTAAGACTACTTAAAAAATATTACCTCATCAATATTCCACCACAAACATCTATCTTACCATGAGTATCATTTTTAAATCTCAATGTAAACATAAAAATACGTAATTCTTCATATTTTAAGTGTTTGCCATGTTCTTAGCTTTCGAGAGTAAAATATACGTGCTTTGATTAAAAACAACATCGTAAGTATACTTCAGAGATTATTTGTTTTTCTCAATGCTTTTGTTAAAAATCTATCAATAATAAAATGTTTTGTTAACTGGCGTCCCCTTTTCTGGATGTAGGATTTATGAGAGACGATTTTTTAATGCAAATTTTATTGATTATAGTAGGCAAATTTAGGTTCTTGCGCGAACGTGATTTGCATTTGTATGTCTGTTTTTTGTTTTAATAATCTTTTGTACTTGTGTATAGACAAGAAACAATTCTGAATTTAAAAAAGCGATTCTTTAAAAAGTTTCTATCTACCTAATTTAACGGCATCCCTTGCAATTTTGTTGTTTCCTTTTTCTTATTTAATTTAAAATCTACTCACTGAACTACAATTTTAGCGGTTAGTGAATGTGCTCTTATACTTTATTATTATACTTCCGTTATTAAAAGTATTGACTTCCGTTCTTTCTTAGACTAGTTCGAGTTAGATACAGAATAGGTATATTTAACTACAATCCTAAGCAACTATCTATGTAGGTATGTATTCCACATCTTACACAATTACCTTTTTTCTAAACACTTAACAACTTTTTACGATACCAAATGGCGACCTACCCGGCAATCAAGATTACATAAAAATAGAAAACGAAACAGGATTTCAAATATCGAACACTTAAAAAAACAATCGCCCGCATTATTATCAGATGTAACTGGCCACTCTCCGATCGAATCGAACCTCAGGAATTCGAATTTCAAAAAGTAATGATTGATTGTCAACCAATGACAATCGTGCTTATTCAAATTCTATTTAGATTTGAATTTTGAACTGGTTCCTGTCGCCTGTCTGTGCTTATTACCATAGGAAAAATACAATGAGCACTTATTATAATGTTGGTACATGAACATATTTTATTTTATCACTTTTAGGCTTCAAACGTTTGATTCTTTCTTCCACTTTCATCAGTTTTATTAGCTAACTAGTTAACTTTAGTAACACAGTTCATTCTGCAACAATATAACTTTCAATATTTATTACTTATAGGAATCAGTGAGCCTTGCAGGAAAGTAACCCAATATTACTTACAAGCCATTCAACTCGACGCTTAAAAAGCCATATGTTTATCTTAAATGTGCGTTAGTGTGCGTACGCGCCGCTGTGGGTGTGAGTATGTAATTAAAGTATGAAAATAGTCATATTCGTTTTGAAGTGTTTTCTCTATAAAACGTTCAAGTGCCTGGGAATGGTTAATGTCAATGACCCCAATTTTTCCCCCTTACATCTATAGTAATAAAAACTGTAACTCCGCTGTCCGTATGCATGATGTTTTACAAAAATGCAATTGTCTAAAGATTGCGTCGTTTTTAGGGATCCGTACCCAAAGGGTAAAACGGGACCCTATTACTAAGACTCCGCTGTCCGTCTGTCTATCTGTCTGTCTGTCTGTCTGTCTGTCCGTCTGTCACCAGGCTGTATCTCATGAACCGTGATAGTTGGACAGTCGAAATTTTGACAGATGATGTATTTCTGTTGCCGCTATAACAACAAATACTAAAAACAGAATAAAGTTAGAAATAATAGAGGGAGATACAAGGAACGTGTTTTTTTCTGCATTTTACGCCATCTATGTACGCTTAGTTTGGTAAACGTACCATAGATGGCGTTATATTAAAATGTCGATCCCTAACACCTTTGTTAGACGTTAGATGGCGTTATAAGAAATAAAATGTTTATTTATTATTATTTTTTGCTGGCGAAAAAGAATAGTGGTATTTTTTGCTCGATCTTATAAAATACTGTAGTGTGGTACGGAACCCTACGAGTGCGAGTCCGAATTGCACTTGGCCAGTTTATTTGTTTTTATATTGTAAGTCTTTACCTAAATTTGTTTATAAATACGAAAATTGCAAGGTAAACCTTTAAAACATTGCTTTATTTATCTTAATGGAGCTTTTAGCCCTTCTTAGTTTTCTTTTTTTCTAAATATAATTTATTTGATATCGGATATTAAATTACATTAATTAAACTCTATCGAAGACGTTATTAATAATTTCAGATAGTAATTAAAATGAACTTACTTAAATGCTTAACATACATGCAAAACCTTTATAAAACGAACGCAGTCGCGGTCTATAGGTAGTGTGTTATACTAACGGCGCTGTTTACCAGCAGCGTCTGTTTTTGGTATTCCTTTTTTGAAATTTCAAATCTACAAAAGAACGTTTCTAGGAATATTGATGTTACAGTTACATTTACATTTTTGTATTTACAGTTACATTTTTAAATTTTCAACTTAACAAATAAGTTGATTAGTCGATCTGTAACAGATTTATTAGAACTTAATAATTTTATTTTTTTATTTTTTATTATCTGTGATTATAGCAGAATATGATTAAGTACGTATAGAAAAATGATGTCCTAACGAAGGTATCGGTGATTTGTAATTTTTTTTACTAGTTTTTTGCTGTAAGAACACTTTACACGAACAAAAATACTCTTGAATCTCATACCAAATCCTCAATCAAAATCAAAAATTTTATCTTTGATTACGAATATTTTATTGTATCAATATTTAACTTGTCGAAGGATGTTAAATATTGTCGATTTTGTGCATTTTATTTTCTCGATTGATAATCACTATCAAAGATGCGAACTAATTTTGTCTGTTTGAATTAAACAAATTACTGTATTGCTACGATCTGAAAGGTCAAATGTCACAATATCTTGTTAGTGTACATTGTGTGGCGCGGTTATAATTTATCATTTTGATTTGTACAATCTTTACCGGCTACTATTTTTGATAACATTGTTTTTTATTTGTATCCGTTCAAAGCCTCGTCTATTTTAAACAAGTAGCATAACGGTTTTAGTTTCTTATACACTTTTGCATGTTACTTTGATAATTTGCTACAAACAATTTGAACTTGAATTACTCTACGGTCAAATAAATATGTAATTACAAAAATGTACACATACATTTATATCAATATCATTCGTAGATTTTTTACACAACCCTACAATTTTAGGTAGGTAGTCTGTTTGCCACGTTTCGAAATTACGAACTGAACTGTCGAGAGTCTATTAATCATAGCCTGATCCAAAACTGTCGGTTTGCTTAAAAATTGCGTTCGAAAGTCTAATGTGATGTGACGTCTGTGCCCGTAGGTGATAATTATCTTGAGTACTTTTTCTTACTATGGTTATACATTTCCTTTAAAATATAATTTGTACTCTAGTGTAACGGAGATGTTGTTTAAACCAAAACATCTTATACTTAATTAATGACATTTTAATTAATAATAAAAACATTGTTGAGTTTAAAACTACTCACATATAATAAAAGCCTTGTTATCCTTATATATATATTATATAGCCTATGTTAAGTTATCGTCAACAATATATTCAACTTTGACCTTTTCACATTCAAACGGAATCAATGTATTTTGTTAAGTGAACAAAATCAGTTAAGTGTTTCTTCGTTCAACGCCCAACACTATTCTTTTTTTTAAATAACCACTTTTGCGAACCACGGTAATAGAAAATATTAATTGAATCTATAATATAAAATTGGAATAACGTGTTCTATATTTTAATTTCGCGCTTTTTACTTATTTGAATTCCGAATCGTGTGTTCTATTGTGTTGTTAAAACGGAATTGCAAACATTGCGTATGTAATTACGTCCAATATATCGTGACCTGCTTTAGATAGACGTTTGTTTTGTAACAGAGACCTGTACCAATTGGTCACGTGCTTAGCAAAATTCTTTAATTTTATTGATCGTATTAGATAAAACAAGTAAAGCAACCAGTTTAATATGAATTACACAATGTAAATGGTCAATAGTGTTTGAATATTACACAATCCGGCCTCAATTTGCCATGATTTTTAGTAAACAAGATTTTTATTAACGAATTAAGGCAATAAAAATGGCGGATAACTCTTAAAATACCATCCGTTTGATATTTGATGTTGATTTCGACTAATTGATGCTTGAATTTAGTGGTGGAGTCGTAAAACGTAAAAGTTGTTTTTACATACGTTTGCGAAGTCTCGCAATAGTCTAAATTTTAGTAGGTAAGTAGGAAATTGTTTTTTTTTTCACTTCGAATGCTCGCAAAATGCATTAATTGCCTTGCCTATAAGAATATTAGAAACCTAATTTTTCCAAGAAACCATTTTTAAATAATGGAGGCAACTTTCCGCCACTTTTATGATTAAAAAACAAACAATTGTCAATCAAATCACGCTTTCACACAGATTCAATAACGAATTCACAGTTATTGTTATAACCAGTAGCAGCGAATGTATGCCTCTAGGAATGTGTGTGTGTGTGTTTGTCTGCAATCGACCGTACGTGCACAGAGTCACAATAAATATTTTTATATACTTTTTGACAGTAACTAAAGCTCTGACAATATGTTTACAGAAGAAACTCAATAAAAGAATTGATATTTATTCAGAATAAATACGTCTTGGTAAAAAAGGTTTTATTACTATTCGGGAAAGCAAAAAAAAAACAAAATGTTGTGTTGAGTAAAGCTGCCAATTTGTGGCAAAAAATAATTCTACGTTTATAATTATACCATACATGGCAATGCAAAATCAAGCATAATACTTGTCAGATTCGAACACCATTATAGCTAAGCGTGAAATATGAAAATTCAAATTAAGAATCAATTGAATTAAGAACTCTACCTCATCTCCTAAAGACAGATTTCATTACAGGCTGTTTTAAACCTCCTTGCTAGAGGCTTCGCATTGCTTGTCAACTGTTTCATCACACATTTATTAGGATGTAGATGCTTACGCTTTCTTCCAATACCCTTAGTAATACGGTAGCCGTCACGGTAGCGTTAGTTAAAGTGCAAGCGACCTTAGCTACTGCGGTCTTAGTTATCGATAGAACACACCGGAAATTTATGAATTTAAATTAGAAAGTGTTAGGAATTTAATGACTACAATTCTAAGTAAAAACGAAGCGACGTCTTCCTGGTGATCTGTTATATAAATATTGAATAGTTTATTGTCAGACCATAGACAATTTTGTTTTTAATCGGTTACGCTTCCTTTTCCCCTTTTTACATTTATATTGGTTTTGTTTTATGATTGGTTTTATGTACGACTATATACGTTGTATTTTGTTTTATTTTTAATGAAATAATTGCATAAAACATAAGAATCAATTTAGATGAAGAGTTACTTGGAATTGGGTAGGTATACATGCCTTTATTTAATTCAAAGAATAAAAAACTCACGTGTATAATCACATAACTTTCACGTGATTACAACAAAGAACAAACGTTAGTAACGAAGTTAATAAAGAGCTACTTATAATTATGAGCCTAAAAAACTAGCATTCGCATCCCTATTCCTCAATTCAAATTTAAATGAGTTCCATTTTCAAAGTCAGGGCTACAACAATCAGAATCACACAGCTAAGATACTTCAGAACTAATATCGCACTTACATAACCTAACCGTTAGCAACTTATGCCTAATTAGGCTGCACATGACAGCTACAAGGCGTGGCTACATATAACTATAGATAGTGACATACGGACGCACAGACGGTAATTCCCCTTTGTATGCAAAACAGTGAATTATCTAGGCTCGAAATTGTTATCTCGAAACTCGCTTGGAATTTCTTCATCTCTTGTTTATAGTGCGGCCAGTATTCCGTGAGCTGTCAGATTTTAATTTGGAAATATTTTTAATAGGTATTTACAAAACAGTACAAATTAGTCTTCATTGCAAAAAAATAATTTCATTTAAGACTCACTAATAAAATATATAGGTACATAATTGATGCACGGGAATTCAGAACAGATTTTTTAAACGATTCTAAACGAACAGATTTTCTTCTTAAAATATAGAGGCTACAATTGGGCGTGTCTGTAGTCATAAAATTACCTACACGTTATAGCGGCCCAACTACACCACTCTAAATACAATATGACTATGAAATAAAACATGTCTACAAAATTAATCATAAATCTTTCGTTTCGTCATGTTGGTACCTCTTACTTTCTTTTATATCAGGAACAATTAGAAATGCGAGCATTGTCGCTAATGTTGATTGTTGTACCGGTTTTATTTTACAATGTTGCTTAACTGGCGCAAATTAGAATAGGCGTAGAGGTTAAAATTAAGATACAAATTGATATTAAATACATACAACTAGGCCTTTGCAGAAGTTTTATAAATATTTGTCATTAAAGAAAAATGTTTTCAGTGTACTATATACAAAAATGTGATATTTTTTTTTACTTTCTGTCGAAAAGCTAAAAATCATTGACAAAAGTAAATAATATGATTCTAATTTTACAATATTAAAACTTGTTAAGTTAAATTATCACCAGAAACATTTTATTTAAACACTGCATGCGCGTTGGTTTAACATTGCGTTAGATTAATGTACCTAATTCTTTCTAAGTAGATTTAGTCGTCGTGTGTGGTGAAACGAATCAGTGCGATGTCGGATCTGTGCAATAATCTGTGATAGCTGATGGATGGATACTATTGTCTATGATTCCGGCCAGTTTTATTTCAGCTAGTTTTAAATGTCTCAATCGGGTTTGCTGATGAAACTTTTTGGATGTAATGTAAAGCATTATTCAGACCGAACTCTTTTGCTTAATTTCGACTGTATGTATATTTGTTGTATTAACAAAGTTTTTAGTGTTAATATGCATGATGTATGCATGCAGAAATTGTCTTTTATTTTAAAGGCTGAGTTAACGAATTGTGTGGCATAATAATTCAAATATTTTATAAACTATGTAATTTGGGCTTTTATTGAAGTAAACTACTATTAAACTACTAAAATAACTTAACAATAGTAGGTAAATTCATATCTAGGTTTAGTCATTGATCCGCCGGCACATTAAAATTTGTTTTGCTTTTGCGTCGTCGGTCTCAAGTGAACTATAAATAAAACTAAACCAAACAAGCGATGATATTTTGTTTCGACTAAATATTTATGAAAGATCTTAATGAGTGAGGCTTTTGTACCAAATAAAAGCGGCATAAGCTGAGAATAGTGTGGATAGACTTTTGTGGCAACGCACAGGTTTTATATTTAACCAACCTGTTATTTTTTATTCCATAGTTTAGTACCAGCAATTATGATTGTAACGGTAAATATGATACTATACAATTTTTTGCATATATTCAATACTTTATACATATCCTAATTACACTAGATAAGTATCTACCTACCTATATACACAAACGGTGTTAAGCCTCTAGGTACATACGAACGAATAGTTCAAGCACTTAGGTTTTCTCTCCATCAATCAATGATGACAGAAACAATTTGAGTTCTTGAGTTAACAGAACTCGAACATATGCAAATAAAAATAATGTAATACCTACTTCCATGTTTAGTTTTTAACATAACTACAAATAAATTGTTGTGTCTATGGAAAAAAGGCGCTCAATGACAGATCACATTAGAGGTGTCACCGTGAACAGAAAAACGCGCGAAACCTACGTGCTAAGTAGCAGTTAGCAGGTCGCAGACACGACGTTAATATTAAAAACATTAGTTTTCCACCTACTGCAGCCATTTTCCTGCCACCGAAGGCCGGATTGACAGACGGACATGTTGTAATGCGCTTCACTGTGTCGCTGTGCATTGAATTATAATCAAATTTAATATAACAATAACGTTTTTGCATTACGTATTCATTTGGTACCATATTGTGGCACCCACTTACCTAGTAACGGATGTGCCTACGCGGTTTTTTTTTTAAACGCCATTTTGAAAATTTTGTAAAAAATCGTGCGTATAATTTACATATGCATATTTAAATTTATTTTAATTATGATATGTTATATGTTATGAATATCTTATAAGCTAGCGTTTTCGAAGTCGAAGTCTTATTTAATTTGGCTTTCCCTTACAATTTTGGCATAAATATTGAAAAATAAAATAAATGCAACATAATAAATTACTAGTTATTGTCGGCTAATCATTTTTGTATTATGATTGGCTTATTAATAATATTGATAAATTCAGGCAGTTTGAGTTTTTTTTAGTCAATTAGAGTTATTATGGTTGTCTTTCAATCGTCCCTAAAATTATCATATTGTAACTTAAGTACGATACTTTATTATGTTTATTCAAAATATATCGAATATGAGGTCAAATTGTTGTATTGAATCCGACCCTGGACAGTTTGAGTACTAATCAAATCGTGATATCCTAATACTTACCGATTCGATGTTTCATGACGACTTTAATCGACTTGAGATTCAGATGCAGATATTTTTTCTTCGAATGGGGTATATTATACACTTTTTCAATTGGAATTACATTTTTATTCGAATGTAGAAATAACGCTCCACCCACGTGCTTACTACCCTATTTATTAACCAAATATCGATGGCAATAAATAAAGTTGATTTTGTGAATGTTAATTAAACTTTATTATTTTTATTCAATTTTAATACAAAAATTAATTGATAACGCATTGTCATATTCAATTTCATTAGTACTCGAGAATGAGGTAGTAGGAGTATAGTAATAATCCACCAGTTCAAAGCGTTAATAAGGTGGTCAACAGATTTAGCGTACCCTCACTTGTCTATGTAAGGTACTTACGTACCTATGTAAGTACCAGCGATAAGAATGATGTAAGAACGATATAAGATATCTGGGAAAATATCAGATCTACTTTACTTCGTATGACGATGTGATATAATATTTTTTTTTTTATTGACAAATGTATTATGCTACTAATTACTAACTGGAAAAAGCCTCAACTCTACTCTACTTCATTATGAAGAATGAACGCCGCGTTCCAATTTCAATTTTCGAATTAAATCCATATATTCGTTGTCACACTTTTAGCTCTTTAAACGTCATCTATTTAAAAAGATACTCTACCATAGACTTAATAAAGTTTATATTAAATCGACATTAGTAATGTATTAAGACAAGGAGTTATTCAAAGCTGTATTAACATGGAGTGGGCTTCTCGGAAAGTAAAGGTCTGTTAGGTGTTACAATAACAATTTTTGCTGCTTACATTTAAGTGTTGAGTTACAAGATTAATTTATTCGAAGATTTGTGCGTAGGATACTTTTGGAATGTAGTGATGGGCATATTGTTAATACTAGGTGGTCTTAGGGTTTAGGGTGCATAGTAACAAAAAAAAGATACAATATTCATGATTTAATTTTGATTCTGTCAAACTTCATTGCAGAAAGCTGCGTTCAGAGCTTTATGAAGATAATTATTTAAATACTATTTTCGTATAATTAATACATTTAAAATCTAAAAATAATATTTTTATATGTATTAGATAATAAATAACGCATTATAATAAACTTAATAAGATGTCAGATTTATAATACATATTTAATAAAAAGAAGTTATTGTTTATGATATTTGACACGGTCTACAAACGGTAAAGGAATTTGTGCAATGTGTCGACTTTGTTATTGTAAGATAAGACGGCAGACGGAATAATGCAGAGTTCGCGTCTGGAACAAATGTTTTATTAGTATAATTTTTGTATGATCTTCAATGTGAGGATTTTCTTGGAATAAAAAATTCTGCAGCTTTAGCAATTTAGTTCTGGAATGAAACATCTGTCATATTAATTATAAATAGTCCATACTTAGTTCCATGTTTATTTATTGTTTTTTTCTTAATAATACTAATTATTATAATATAAATAAGAAACCAGCTTTTTCTTTTCAATTCTACCAAAGAAACTAAACCCAGCTTCTTATTTAAATAATTCATAAAACTAATTTACCCAAACGCCAAAAATATTAATAATCACAGGAACATAAAACATTTCCCGGACAATAAAAAAGCCAACGTCAATTTGGTAACGAATAAAAAACGATCGAACACAATTTACATCTCCTAATAAATCTTAAACCATTCGAAATACAAAAGAAAAAAAATCTCAAAGGTAGTAGTCGAACCGAAAAAGGAATTAAAATTCAAATAAAAGAAGGTATTCCTTAAGATAATGCTTATTCATTCCACATTTAAAATCAAATTTTCAAATAAAGAACTCGCGGCGGACGATCGAGTGCGTGGGATGACAGAGATGGGAAATACCGCGATTTGGTACGGAAGAGGGAGACGGATAGTTTATTATGATTGACAGCTGAGAACGGTTAGCCTTGAAATATTTGAAACATTATAATATTATAAAGTACACTATCTCTGTAGAGCATGCGCGCAAAGCGGACATTAATTTTAATCATGCAAAATGACATCTGGCTTTCTGCCGTATTATAACTGCCGATTATAACATAATCTTGGGTATAAACTAATAATAATATGATAAAAGTTTCGTTAGGTCTTAGTTATAAAAACTGTGGTTATAGTATCGTTTGAATACGCATTGAAAATGATGGCAGAGAAAAGAGTGCAACAGAGACTAAGAGAGTCATACGTGTACACAATTATATATTTTTAATGAAGCTTATGAGATAAGAATTTATGAGCTTTATACATTCTATTTTATTTCGTTTATTGATATTGATTAAGAAAGAAAAAATCTATTACAATTTATAAAATACAACTCCCCATACAACTTACTTCAGAACAAATTACAGTTTTAATTAGAATAGATGTTGGTGCTAGCTTCAAAACGAAATCAAGCTTTTCCGTAATCGTTCTTCTAATTCTACAAATGTCCAATTCGCTCGCGAGCATCTCTCATTACCGCATGTATAATGACGGACGACTAGATATACGTTTTTAGGAACGTCGAGTTTCTCCGGAACACGTTTTAAATCATAATTCGAACGCTTTTGAATTTAGAACGTTGACTTTTTATATTTTTTAGATAAAGCTGCCAGTGATGTAAGAATGATGTGGTCTGGTCGGTATAGAGTTAGGCTGCGTTCATACTATGCAGACTAATTGTTTTATAAAAATGTAGTATATTGTTTCACAGACACAGAAAATAAGTAGTATCTTTATCAAAATAAAACTTGAACGCTGATTTGAAAAGTTACACGCGCATCGTCTAAAACTGCGATATTATATTATCAAGACCGTGTGCGTGCATATATGATACTAGCAACCCGCCCCGGCTTCGCACGGGTAGAACATATATGCCTACAAAATTTGCATCAGTTTGTTGCATCGAATATAAAATATAAACATATTTAACAACCATCGTCATATTTCATCCAATTTACACAAAACCTTAACGAATTATGCACCTAAACCTTCCTCATAAACACTCTGGCTATTGGTGAAAACCGCATGATAATCCGTTCAGTAGCTATTGAGATTATTGCAAACAGACAGACAGACGCAGTGATGGACTTTGTTTTATAATACTTACGTATTGATATTGGACGGCCCTTTGGCGTAAAGGATAGTTACCCTGATTCTGACCCGACGGTCGTTGGTTCTAATCCTGGCTATATACCTACCAATGAAAGTTTTATGTGCATTCATGAATCATGAGTTTTCGTACAGTGGTAGTGGAATCATTAAAATGTACCAAAAAGTAGCTTACCACCAAGGAGTACATCTGCCGCCGTAACCTTACGGCGTTCCCCGACGCAAAATGTAGGGGTAATATTACGTTTAACGTGTGTATCTGTGTGTCTGTCTGTAGCATCTTAGCACCTAACCGGATGAACCGATTTTGTTTTTATTATTGATAGTTTTTTTTTGTTTGATAGATGTCTTCATCGAGAGTTTTCTTAGCTTTGATTCATGAAAATTCGTTCAATCGTTATAAAATTATGAGCTTTTTTCTAGTTAATTGCGCTATGAAATCAACTTTCATAGGTCTGATCAATTCGAAAATCTTCTTCTTCAACGATATTGTAAGAACATGGAAGCCTCCTGGACTCTACAGAATACTCAAATCCTCACCAACTTACAGCTCAGATTTTAAATGTCGTGTTTAGAGTCATTGGAAAAAGCTATTATACATAGATCAGTCGGGGTGGTTTAAAATATTATATTACATTATTATATATATAGATGAATATTATTTTATACAATAGATCATATTATTATACTATATTGACTTCAAATTGATTGTGATCGGTGGGGATCTACAGCATCGCTAAGCTTATAATAATATTTTTTTAGTAACTATGACCTAATCTGTGGTTTCACTGCAAATATTTTATTAATTTTGCGATGCGTGTTTGTGAAATTCGTGATATCTTCTAGAGTTTTCATTTGAATTATATACTGTACAGGACAATTTTAATCTATAATATGTGGCCAAGCTAATTAACGTAATTATTTGGACAAGGATTAATACTATATACTTGAAAATAGCCTTGGAAGTTATGTAATATTTTTGAACAAAAATTTTAAGATTAAAATGGTAACTGTGAGTCAACCTTAAGAGATAGACATATGCCGTCGCGGACTTTTTTGTAGGTCTTATTAAGTTGTACAACTCTTGCATAGAAAATATTCTTCTATCTATTTTCAATTAAGCAGCGTTCGTAAGAAACGTGTTTTTACGACCGTTTATTTGCCGACTTAGGTTGCAAATTAGGTCTCCACGAATGTACCTTTGATTTAAACGGGATAATATATAGCCTATTTTCATTCCGAAAGTCCATTCTATGTATAAGTGAAAGAATTTTTTAAATCGGTTCAGTAGTTTTTGAGCTTACTCATTACAAACATACAAAAATACAAAAATACAAAAATACAAAAATACAAATGTTCTCTCTTTATAATATTAGTATAGATATAGATAGTACGTTGCTCATCGAACGAAGCGAACTTAACGCCCAATATGAACTAAGTCGGTTCATTCGTATCGTATTACCTAAACGCTTTTAAGTCTGAAGCATTTAGAATTGTTACGATGTATCGAGATTTGTGTTTTATTTTGGGTAGTTTTGGTTAAACAATTGACTTAAATAGTTATGGCATAAAAAAGAAAAAAAAATGTAGTGAAATATATATTAGTTGTTACAATAATCACTATATTTTATAATCATTTATTATAATTAATAGACATGAATTCAAATGTATATTAAACTAATTTTCATACTTAAAACTAACATTTTTGTATTTTCTATTCAACGACTTATAATAATTACCTAATGACAACATCAAAATTAAATAAACCACAAATATTATATCTAAACTATAAAAAAGAATTACTAAGTAGAGAATTAGCAGTTACTAGATTAAATAAACTTTGACAATATTTAAATAATTTTATATTTCTAAACCCTAGAAAATGTAAGATATAAGTGTATCGAGCGCATATTCCATGGACCAACTATAATTTAGCCGGAAATTATTTAATTACTATGTATGTACTATTTCAACGATTTATGAATTGTACTTGGTGCTTTGATCATACAAAAACATAACAATAGTAAGTTAGTGCTTAAATAAAGTCTAAATAATAATCATTTTTAATATAACAGAATAAATATGTTCTTTATGTAATTGTTATAAAAAGATCACATAAATATATTTTTAAGTAGATTATAATGTTATGTATAATTGTATTATATTTTAAAATGACAATAAGCGAAAATAGAAAATAAATAAATACAAAAAAATAAATATTTAAAATCATATTTTTTATTACTCAGGAATCAGTAAAACACGATCCATCTTTTTTGAAGTTTGCATATTTTCCAATGGTGGTAGAAGCATTATATCGATGTTCCGTCTCACTTGCTACTAAAAAGTAGATTACCACTATCATGCTTAAAATATACTGACATAAACTTACGGTGTTTCGTCAGTACACAGCCCTTGAGATTCAGTCCATTCTAGGCCTAGCGTGTTCCCCGTGCGAGATAGTGGTTAAACGCTAGCCTATTAGATTTAGATTTTTTTTTTTAGATTTTAGCCATTTAAGATCGTTTACAAAACGATGAAAACAATTTTCCCTAGTAATTTACAGTACCAAGTTTGAGGCGTTTATTTCTACATCTCTGAAAATATTCATCAGATCTCCATGAAATTATAATATAATTCAAGGGAAAGTATACACTCCCACACAAAAAAATATTTTTCAAATTAGTTATTAAGTTATATAGTTCTGAGATAAAAACAGTCGAATTGAGAACTGCCTCGTTTTTGAAGTCGGTGAAAATCTATCGACGATAAATTATATAATTGTTAAATACTAAATATTTAAGTACACACCAATTAGTCGGTCTATAATATATGATAAGGTAATGCTAATTACGTATTTTATAAATAGAATGCGGATCTTACACCAAAACCGTGCAAATCCGTAACAGATAAAGCTAACCAAATGTAAAAAACAACTAGCTACTTGTTATGACATTAATAGCCGAGAAAGCTTGCGAACTTCCGCTAACTAACCATGCTACGAAACTCGTAGTGCCACTACGACATTCGTAGCAGTTTCTACAATACTACAATATAATTCCCTTTTACAACAAAAAATGTTTTTTCGTCGTAGCAAGTAAAAGTGTACATTAAAAAAACCATTCACAGAAAAAAAGCCGACTCCAAAAACCAGGTCTAAAATTTCATTCACATTTTGGAAGCGATCGCGGCATTCGATATTTGAATATTCAAATCTGACGTTAATAGTTTTTATTGGTGAGTTTACGGCCTATAATGATAACTTGTTGGATACGCGCCTTTGAGTTATCGAGCGGCTTCCGTGACTTCGATTTTCAAATTCTCATGAATTCGATTTCTATGAAGACGCTTTGCTTGAACTATAGAACATAAATACTTAACATGAACTCTATTCCTTTTCAATAGAGACTATCATAGATGCACACGTTATAACTTGATACGCTCTACGTATACAAGGGTATGATGTCGAACAATTAGTGTTTGATTTTGTTTTTCTTATTTGATGACTGATAAATCGATTCAATTTGTATTTTTATCGATGTTTAATTTCTTAATTCATTATAAGTTTGTGTGCGTCGTTAAAGATAATATAACATTGCTGCTTCTTATAAAACATACAGATTAGGTGTAGATTTTTCAATGATTCAAAAATGTGTAATATATATTAGGTTATTTAAAATAGAAGGGAGCCAAGTAGCACGTTAACAGTTATAGCCATTAGCCGCGAGCAAAACCTATCAGATATAATAAATCGATATCATAATTAAATTAGTTCGAGATCATGCGTGGGTGCAACTCTATTATTTCTTATCTGTTTTCCACACATAAGTGATTCCGAAATCGGCAAGTTTTGTTTTTTAATTTATTATAGCTAGAGGCAATTTTTTACTTCACATAGTAATAATTATGTATTTTAATTCAAAACAAGTGTGTAGGTTGTTATAAAATTATCGCTCTTTTATCGAAATATTTAATTTTCTATAAATAGTGATGCGTGTATTTTGCGTTCTATTAATAATAAAACGTCTAAGTTTCCTTTATGTATCGGATAGGATAGCATTTGATGACTTTCTTGCCCCGTGGTAAGCGATGATTTGGTCGAAGATGGTGAACACGCTGGGCCTGCAATGGTACTGCTTTTTTAAAAATCCTTACTAGCTATGTGGGGCACATTATTAGTATTATTTTTTACCCTTCCAATTTAGCTAAATATGCTTGTGTCTGGAGTGGATTCACGTAAATAGTGCAATGGGTGGGGATCGAACTCACGACCTCTAGATCGCCAGGCCGACGACACGTTAGTCATTGGGCAATTGCCACTTTTTTATTACTTAAGTATTTATTAAAAAATAATAAATAAAACATATTTGATAATATATTACTTATGCTCTATATATCTCTATGCGTTATATTTATTATACGTTTTTATTAGCTTTACTTAATTAACTACCAAACAATGTAATAAAATCTCAGAAATCAATTTTCTTATCCACTGATCTATTTGTTGTATCGAAACGAAACTTTGTATGTATGTGTAGTTAGGATGACAAAATTATAATGGCACTTTTTAGTGGCTACATTGAAGCCCCTCAAAGTTGAGCTTATTTGATTCGTTTGACTAGTCCTATAAATTGAATAGTCCAAAAGATAGATTAGGCTTAGTAACAAGGGTCTGATAATGGAGCCAGGAGTTTTTCTTTTTTCATTTCAAGCGTGTTTTATCCGGTTTCATAAGCTTTAACGTTTTTTGCGTTTTGCAACAAGAATGTGTCATTTTATACGTCACGTATTTAAGACTTTTGCAAGATACTTTCAAACATTACAACCTTGAAATGTATTTAAAGAATGTTTGCAACAAAACTCTTTTGTATTTTACTAGCAACAAAATGCATTGTCTAATAATTAAAATAGTAATTGAACTATTTTATAGCACATTGGTGCCAAAGGTCGAGCACGATACGCAATTTAAAAAAAACTTTAAAGCGGTTAAAATGTTATGAAACCTTGATTTGAAAGCTTTTAAAAAGTTAAGTCTATTGTCTATGTTCAGATGAAGAGTTACACAACAATCTGGAGCAACAATAATTGTCTTTTATAAGACTTGTATAAAATGAAGTGTTTAGATAATTGATTTAAACATATATACATTTTGGTTGGTATTGAACCTTTTTAGGTTTTTACGCTATTTAATTTATCTTAACCAATATTAAAAATGTGAAAGTCAGTTTGTATATTTTGTGTTTGTGACTCTTTCACATTAAACGGCTCGACTGATCTTACTGAAATTTTTCACATGGATAGTCGATAAGGTAAAATAGAACATAGGAACAATAGGCTACTTTAAAGCAGATGAAGCCGTGGGTGTAGCTAGTTATTGTATAAAAACATCCATAAAAATGTATATATGTCTATGTAATATGAAAGGCAACAAATAATTTCATTTCGGAATAATTTTATTCATCTCTTTCTAACTTCAAATGTGAGAGTAGTTCAACAATAGTCACAGTAAATTGACCTAGTGAACTTAAATAAAGTCATGCAAATGCATGTATGCATGTATTTTAATTTTATGTTGCAAATGTATTAGATTAAATTCTTTTTACTTCTTAATAATACAATATTATAATTAAATTGATAACTGGAACTCATTACTTATAAATCAATGACATCATACACTAAAGGGTTAGATTATATCCTTAACACGTACAACGTCCTTAAGGGACTTAAGAACCTCCATAAACGCGAGCCTCACCAAAAACGGTGCAGCCTTGGCCGGAACAATGTCCAATAATAATAAAATCGTGACATTTGCGCGTAAGGACTGTTAATAATAAAATAATGAAATACTCATCCAATATGGCGGCTGATGAGCTAAATAATAAATCGATGATGTACGGTAAATCGATTTAGGTAACTGTATTTCGTGAATATTTGATACTTTTGTATGAAATAGTATGTGTACAATAAAGAATGTTTGTATTGTATTGTTACGTACCAACTAAAACTTCCAAAAAAAGAAAAACTTATAGTGTCTTTACAGTCACATTGAACTATTTCATTACAGACATACATTATTACATTCTATAAATTAATCGATACAATATCGATTAAAAAACACACATTACGTAAATGAAATCACAAAAATCGATTTAAGATCTCACTGTCACATTCAATACCTACTCAACTAGGTCAGCCCAAACAAATTATATTAATTCAGATTGTAATATCGATAATTCCCATCACTAGTTGTCACATAGAGATGTCATATCACAACCACATCGACACGGTCCGACAACTGACATGTCACATACTTAGAGCAGAGAGAAAGCGGCAGATTTCTATAAGTATCTCTGTAATTTAATTTTAAATGATTTCATAACAAATCATTACCTATTTTGAAAATTCTATTGGAATATTTGAATGAGTAGGGTAAAAGGACCAAATATTGTCACTGGTGCAGTATAAGCACCCGAATTTTAAATCATTGTGCATGAATTTTGCATTTCCTGGTACCTTCAATATACGTTTAATTAATTCCTGCTTTTAATATTTACTTGGAAATGTAAGGTTGACGCACTATACAACACTTATAGTTTTGATTTGAAACTCAGGTACCACTAACTAGACAAACATTATACCTAAGCTATACTATGGTACTATATTTGTTAATATATGGCGTTTAAACCACAGATAAAGTAAAAATCATTGAAAAACGCCTAATATGATTCAATAACTATTTATTGGAGACAACTACAAATCTTCAAGAGGTATAGATAGGGCTCTAGGTAGAGACTAAAAATTATTCGTCCGTTTGTTACCTCTAGGCAAGTGAAATCAGGAGGCACAGTTATACAAAATATATCTCATTAATAAGTACATTTAATTATTATTTTGAATGTACGAATTTTGTCGAAATCATTCTAGATTCTTATTATTAAGATTTATCCAAGTCGCCATTACCTACAAGCTATAATCATCATAATTAATAGAACAAGCTCAGAGTAATATATATTTACATCATAATACGAAACTGTACAACCAATCAGCCGTAACATTTTATATGTTTATACCACATTTTACAAGATACGAGCCAACCTATACTTAATGATATAACCAGACATTGACGAAACAGTTTTTTGTGAAGTTTAACTCGAACATGTGCTGTGTTATTAGATCATTCACTTATTAATATAAAAACCGGAGACAAAACCGGATGGTCACCAAAAAATATGTTTGTCACACCCTATTAAATGCAATTAGGCATGAGCGAAGCCATTGCTCTTAAAAAGTTACGAATTAAAAAGTTGACGCTCGAAATTCAAAAGTAGAGTAAAATGCACGATTTTGTGACGTTCCACTTCACGCTATCGATATCTATAGTTTATAATGAGTACAGCAACGAAGGCCGTATCTTTGTATTAGTTTTTAATGAGTAATTGTACACCCAAACCACGTTACCAATTTCGACATGAATACGAGTTTTTTCTCGCCCCGCTCGGAGCAATCTCGTTTTCTCGAAAATAGATCTAATATGTTGAATATAATTAATTTCATACCGAGACGGTTGATCGATGCGTGATACTTGTGGAACTTTTTTGGTATAATTATTTTTAAATTACCGTGTATTACGTCAGTTCAAATAGAAACGGAACGGTTTTTTAATGTGAATTAGTTTTACGCAAAATTTTCGTGTTTTTAAAGATTTTTTCGGCGTCCGAGATTCGACTTCCATTTCATTATAAAAGTAATCTGTTGTAATAATATGGAATTAATGAAACTAGATTTTTATTACTCAACGTGTATTTTATTTTCGTAATATGTAATTTTACTCAATTTTGGTAGAAACCCGTTTGGCCGTTAACGTTTGCTCATTTTAGTTTTTTTGTTTCAGATGCACAACAACTGGCTGATATTGAAGACTGATTAAAATATTTATTAACGCAACTAGGAAATGATCAATCCATGAAGCATCAAAACAGGTGAGGAACTAAGTACCTACATAAGTAAATACAATAATAAGTATCTACTTATGTAACCCGTTACAACTACGTACCTTTTTATTACAAGCTTTTCTTTAGTTTTCACTTGGCCCAAATATGCACAATTTGAGCGCCATCAAACTCCGGGGTAGGTAAAATTATTTATATAAATCAGATGACAATACAATGTTATGGTTCCATCGATCTCGTCTGATGATGGAGCCGAAAGGTGACCTCAGGAACTCCTATATTGCTCATAATAAACCCGCCGTGTTTGAGCTCCTTGGATTTGACTTGACTTACTCTGATTCTAGAGGATGTAAAGCTTGTTTTTAAAAAGGTTTGATTATTACTCGTTATTAGGTAATTTTTAAGATTCAATATATTATTGTATATGTATTGTTTTAATTTTTTAATAAGGTTATTTTAGCGGCTAAGGTCGATACTACAGAACGATACTCAAGCACCGATCTTATCTTAGCGTAGAATGAAGCCATTTGATTGGTCACATCGCGTCTAGATAACAAATAAAATGGCTTTATGCATGCTGAGAGAAGGTCGATCGAGGAGTAGACTTAAGTATTGTCTTGTACTATTTACCATTCATATTTTGTAGTATTGTTCTAAAATACCGACCTCAGTTTGTTATTCAAACGTAAAATTTGAAGATTAATCAATAAATAGTTAAATTTTTTTGAACACACGTTTTTGTAACCACGTTATCATGTGTAATGAAAAGTACTTATGGTAACAATACGTACCAGCCTAAATTCGACTCTTACCAATTTGCTATTGCGGAGTTTTTACCCTACACCATGCCCTATCATCAGTTCAGCTTGCTTGTTGTTGTTATTGTTACCGAAGATACGCAAGTATACCAAATTTTAGTCCTATCAGGAAGGTCCTACGTCAGGAATTGTTTTTATTTGAGCTTCCCAGATTTGACTCACACAAACATACATACATACATAAATACTAACCCGGCATGTTAAATAAAAGCTTGTAAAAATATGTTACGATTTTTCATCAACAGTTTATAATTTTACTTCTAAAAGCGGATGCTGCAATGTAGCCCAAAAAAAATAAACTGCTGATATGTATTTACAATAGCACCAATTACACAAATACTTTATTATTTCCAAACAATGAAGAGAATATTTAAATTCAAAACATTCCACAGTATTCAGCTAATCTTATTGTCAACAAAAGACTATTGTTTCTTCTCAACACATTGTTTCAATTTAAATCGAAAATGATTCACTGTTATGATTGGACACTAAACTGTGTTGAGTTAATTTTGATTGTTTATAAGTTTTATATTAAACTGGGCGTTGTTTTGCAGGACGGACTCGTTTCAGGTAGCGGTTGAAAGAGTCCAGATTTTGCGATGACTACTGCAATGGCCGCTCATCAGGAAACGATACACGAAAGACTCCAACCGGCTACAGAAGAACCTATATTTCTGCATCATGGCGCCACGTGGCCTGAACCTTCGGACCACCAGGAAGATCATAGCACCGACTTGTCACCTTACTACAACATGCCTAAAAGGAATAAAAGAAAGAATTTCAAACCGAGATGCGCTCCGAACGCGACTGCATTCTCCGATGAATCTAACGGAGAGAACTGTGACGAGTCAGGAAGCCCCGTCAACGGGAATGATAGAACAACTCCCGATCAAGTTGATGATGAGAAGGATGAGGCCTACGCGAAAATTGGAGTTAAGAACTTCAGCCTCCTCAAAGGAGGAGCGGTCGACCTCAGCCGGCGGTTGAGTACCGACTCCAACGAAAACATAGACTCGAATTACCAAAATAGGTTACCTGAAGACAAGAAGCTGGATTCGTTCCAGCGCTCGTACATCCACAGCTTACAGGACTCGGACAGGGACCGTACAGTCTTAAACTTTAGTAGTTTACAAAATAAGACATTCTGTGCCAAAAATCCTTTCGCCATATCGCAGTTAATTAAGACAAATTCCCCTCCGAGAAGAAGGGATTCAGAATCTGACGATGAGGGTAAAGGTCAGGATATAAATGCTAACGAGAGATTAGAAGGCCAAGAGCCAATGGAAGTCTCTGGAACTCCTCAGAATGGAGACGCATCGAACGCTACTAACAGAATCTTAAGAGATTATGCTATGAATACAATGAAGGAACTATTAGGAATTTATGGCCTTTCATCGAATGAAGTAGCTGACGCCATAACTGGACAGATCAGAGCTTTGGAAGCACTACAAGGTGGGCTCATTACGTATTAATAAATTCAAACATACATAAACTAAAGTGATAATTTTATAAGCATATCAAATAGCGATAACTTAGATTAATAGTGTTTGGACAAATAAGCTGATTTTATGGCGGTTTTTATCTGTATGTGATTTATGTTACGCATCTACGAACTGGTCAATTTCAGTTCCTATTAATTTTCACGCTAGAACATGCAATGTGATTTTAATTACATTGTTTTCTTTTTACTGTCGGACGACCACCTCAGTTCGGGATGTGTTAAAGACTGAAAATCAGCCTCGCAAATTCAATTTCCTGCTCTACAATTCTGACTTTTTTATAACATATTTATGCTTGAGTTTGACCACTATCTCATCTGTTGGTAAGTGACGATGTGATTGAGGATGGAAGTGTGCTATGCTTAGAATGGGAACTGGCTTTCAAGGTCAGCTGTCAGAATACACTGTCAGATGTTTAGTGACAGATTTTCCAGCTTGTATTTTGTTTTGATTGGCAATAAATGTACACTAGCTTTTAATATTTAAATGCCTATTACTGTTTATTTCAACTAGTATTTACAAATGGTACATATATAAATGTATACATATTTAAATGGTTTATGTTTTTAGGCAAGCCGTTTACGCAGTTGCCTTTGAGTCTGAAGCGAAGACATGATTCAGTGATAGAAGATGAAACTGATAGGAGTCTGAGGAGATCGTCTTCAGCTACTGAAGATGAGGGTTCTACTAATATAACTCCTCCGAAGACGCCTGATAATGATATTGAAACTCAGAGGTAATTCAACAATTCAAACCTGTAAATATATTTCTAGATATTTTGGAGGTTGCTATAATTACCGACGAGAGGTTCTTGTTACAATGTTACCCACCTTTATCCGTAAACTTTAATTCTAAATGCAATGCCTGGTTGAAAAACGACGACAAACGATATTATCTGCGATTTTATTAACAGATGCATTTGCTTTGTCGTTTAACATCTTAAAATTAGAACTCAATATATAAAAAATACTTCATATACATAATATTCATACTAATTAAAGGGATAGGATAGGATAATTGGATGGTAGTAGTAGTTAACTCCGCGTCTGTACACAAGCCTAAAATCATTATAACTTTACAGACAAAGAGCGCTCCAAATTATAAACCAGCAGTCGATGAGGCTGTTCAACAGGTCCCAAGGTCAAGAGGAAGATGGCAGCGGCTCTGATGATGGAGAACAGACTCTGGATCTTTCTGTTTCTAGAGACGACGGACAGGTAAGGAATCGTATATTATTATATTTTTATTTTTTTAATCCTATAGGGTTAAACCACTATCTCACCTATTGGTAAGTGATGATGCGTTTGAAGATGGTAAGCACGAAAGTAATAAAAATAACAATACTAGAGAAAGTTGAGTTTCAGAGTGCGATAGAACCAGATTCATTAAATGAAAGAGTTGATTCTAAGATGGTAAGAAAGCCTGAGCACAAATCCTTAATCCTTAATTAAACGATTTTTTTAGGTACAAAAAACGAAAAATATGCCTAATAAACAAAACGCGTGAAAACTATTTCCTAATTTTGTTGCCATACGCACTTTCTGTGGCTGAGATTGTTCTGCGTATAGCTTAACGTGGAGGTGTCAGGTTCGAATCTTATTGAGCGGCTGCTTTTTGGGCGGATACTTTATTGAGCTGCCTATGTAATTTTTTATTTAGTTTGAACCCCTGTATTCCAGTCTAACTTGGACTTGACTAATTGTAGTAAAGAGCTTGTAAGTTACATAGCTGAAATAATTTTAAAAGGCTTTATGATATCTCAAATTAACAATTATAAAAAAAAATCACGTATAGAAAATTAAACAAAGAATTGCTAGTATTGTATCATGTAGTATGTTGTGTTACATGGTTACGATAGAAAAAGAGCATGTAGATTAATATATCCCCATCTCTTTCTCTCCATCTCTCATATCTACTGTTGTCCGTTTCGCACTTTTCTGCTACCAATCGGCATGGATTCAACGTACGAGTACCTCCTAAACTCATAACATGCACTTATTTGGTGGAACAAATTGATCAGATAGATTAATGATAATATGGCTGTTTTAGTTAAAGATAATTAATCAATTTGTTTTGGCTAATAGCGAGGGCTATTGAGTAGGCGGATAACTGACTTAGATAATGATGGTGATCCAAAAATGCCAAAGAATACGTAGGTATCTATCTTTTCTTGATAAAAACATGAGATTTTAAAATCGTTTTAAAAATTAAATACTGACCTTTCGAGTCATTTTCTTTAGCAAGTTTGAAGTGCTTATCTCCCCCACATCTCTGAAAATATTCATCAAGTTTTGATAACATTTATACAAGTATAATAAGCAAGTTGATACCTAAAACCTGACTAAGTACTGAAAAGTCACGTTCTAATTTTAGAAATTATTCCCGACTAGCTGTTACCTGCGGCTTCGCCCGCGTTATTTGTGTGTTTAAGAGCATTGAGGTCTAGATCGATGATCTCTTAGGCCAAGTCACCATAGATGACCCTTAAAGTCGAACTCAATATCCTGTATTGTTAAAGTCATAAATTTTTTGGTTAGGTTAGTATACGAAGTTGTGCTGTTTAAATGTTTGACTCAACACAACAGTTCCTGAAACATTTCTTACAAAGAAAATAAGGTGAATAGCTGCGCGAGCGTAGCAAGCGCTATTATTGGGCAAGTGACATTTTTTTATGGCTTTTTATATCCCTGACAGTTTAATGATCTAATCATCAAGTCTATATAGATGACTCTTAAGTCGAACTCGATATCGTCTATTGTTAAAGTCATTAATCATTACTTGGCACTTGGTAAACCTAACCAAGGTTTACCAAGTTTTGCTGTTTAAGTATTTGAGTCAGTCTAATGTATGAGGCTGTTAAAACACGCTATTATATGCTATGTAGCGTTATTACTGCGCAAGCGAAGCGAGACATTTGTTTATGACTTTTTATGACCATGAAAGTTTTATGACCTACTAAGTCAACACCGATGACCCTAAGGTTAAACTTAATATCCACTTATTTTAAGGTAAAAATTATTATGATTATTGAAGGTTGAACTGTTCCAATTTATGACATGTTTTGATGAATGTGGCTATTAAAATACAAAAGTTGCTGAAATGTTTCCTACAAAGTACATTTTACAAATGCTTGCACGACCGGAGCGAGCGCTATTACTGCGCGAGCGTAGTAAGCGCTATCACAGCGCGAGCGAAGCGAGCGCGAAAAATTTTTACGTCATTTTATGACCCTGACAGTTTTTATGACCTACTAAGTCAACACCGATGACCCTAAGGTTAAACTTGATATCCACTTATTTTAAGGTAAAAATCATTATGATTATTGAAGGTTGAACTGTTCCAATTTATGACATGTTTTGATGAATGTGGCTATTAAAATACAAAAGTTGCTGAAATGTTTCCTACAAAGTACATTTTACAAATGCTTGCACGACCGGAGCGAGCGCTATTACTCCGCGAGCGTAGTAAGCGCTATCGAAGCGCGAGCGAAGCGAGCGCGAAAAATGTTAACGTCATTTTATGCACCTGACAGTTTTTATGACCTACTAAGTTAATACTGATGACACAAAGGTTAAACTTGATATCCACTTATTTTATGGTTATTAATCATTGTGATTATTGAAGGTTGTACTATTTCAATTTATGGCCTCGTTTTGATGCATGTGGCTATTAAAATACAAAAAAAATGTTGAAACATTACCTTCAAAGTAGATAAAGCAAAGGTTCGCGCGAGCGCAGCGAGCGCTATCAATGCGCGAGCGAAGCGAGCGCGAAAATTTTTTTTTGTCATTTTATGACCCTGACAGTTTTATGACCTACTAAGTCAACGCCGATGACCCTAAGGTTAATCTTGATATACACTTATTTCAAGGTAAAAAAATCATTATGATTATTGTAAGTTGTACTGTTCCAATTTATGTCATGTTTTGATGAATGTGGCTATTAAATTACAAAAGTTGCTGAAATATTTCCTACAATGTAGATATAACTAATGCTTGCACGACCGGAGCGAGCGCTATTACTGCGCGAGCGTAGTAAGCGCTATCACTTAAAACGAAACTGAAATCACGAAAAATTTTTACGACCTTTTATGACCCTGACCGTTTTCATGACCTACTAAGACAACACTGATGACACAGAGGTTAAACTTCATATCCACTTATTTTAAGGTTAATAATCATTATGTTTATTGAAGGTTGTACTGTTTCAATTTATGGACTCGTTGTGATGCATGTGGCTATTAATATACAAAAGTTGCTGAAATGTTTCCTACAAAGTAGACATAACAAATGCTTGCGAGACCGGAGCGAGCGCTATCACTGCGCGAGCGTAGCAAGCGCTATCACTGAGCGAGCGAAGCGAGCGCGAATCATTTTTACAACCTTCTGTGACCCTGACAGTTTTTATGACCTACTAAGTTAACACTGATGGCACAAAGGTTAAACTTGATATCCACTTATTTTAAGGTTAAAATTCATAATGATTATTGAAGGTTGTACTATTTCAATTTATGGTCTCGTTCTGATGCATGTGGCTATCAAAATACAAAAGTTGCTGAAATATTACCTACAAAGTAGATAAAACAAAGGTTTGCGTGAGCGCATCGAGCGCTATCACTGCGCGAGCGAAGTGAGCGCGAAATTTTTTACGTTTTATGACCCTGACAGTTTTTATAACCTACTTAGTCAATACCTATGTTAAAACACGAATGCTTTTGAAATACTTCCCACAAAGCAGATAAAACACGATGGGCAAGCAAAGCCATCGCGTAAATTGTGATGACTTTTAATGACCCTGACAGTTTTATGGCCTAATTAAGGCACTTATTAAGTTTAGTCATTATCTATGAACCTAAGCTCAAACTTTTATGATTATGCAAACTCTATGTAAAGTTAAGAAAAAATATAGGCACCAACACTTAACTGCCGAAAAAAGTATTCCTTGCCCTTTTATGCCCTATTTAATGTCTTTGTACAAAATTTCATCTGAATCGGTCAAGCCGTTTGGCCGAAAAGAGGCCACATATTTACAAAATTCCATAATAAAAATATAGACAACTGAAATTTCGACCCAAAAAATAAGTATTTGTTGCCCTTCTATGTCTTTTTGACTGCCTGTGTACAAAATTTCAGCTTAAATGTTTAACCCGTTTGACCGAGAGTAGGCCACACATTTACAAAGTTCAATTTAAAAATTTTAGACACCTGGACTCGACTGCCAGAAAAAAAGTATCCTATGTGATTCTATGCTATACAAACTGTAATATGTATAAAATTTCAGCTGAATCGGTCAAGCTGATTAGCTGATAAGAGGCCACACATTCACAAAATTCAATAAAAAAAATCTAAACACTCAGACTCGATGGCCAAAAAAAAAGTATCCGATATCCTATTCTGCCTTATGAACTGTCTTTATACAAAATTTCAGGCAAATCGATCAAGCCGTTTATTCGAGAAGAGGTCTTATATTTACAAAATTCAATTAAAAAAATCTGGACCCCCTGACTCGATAGCCTAAAAAAAAGTATCCCATATCCTATTCTAACCTATGAACTGTCTTTATACAACATGTCAGGCAAATCGGTCAAGCCGTTTATTCGAGAAGAGGTCTTATATTTACAAAATTCAATTAAAAATATCTGGACCCCCTGACTCGATAGCGAAATAAAAAGTATTCTATATCCTATTCTGCCCTATGAACTGTCTTTATACAACATGTCAGGCAAAACGGTCAAGCCGTGTATTTGAGAAGAGATCTTATATTTACAAAATACAATTAAAAATATTTGGACCCTCTGACTCGATAGCCAGAAAAAAAGTATTTTATATTCTTTTCTGCCTTATGAACTGTCTTCATACAACATTTCAGGCAAATCGGTGTAGCCGTTTATTCGAAAAGAGGTCCTTTAGTTACAAAATTCAATTTAAAATATCTGGACCCCCTGACTCGACAGCCAGAAAAAAAGTATCCTATATCCTATTCTGCCCTATGAACTGTCTTTATGCAACATTTCAGGCAAATCGGTCAAGCCGTTTATTCGAGAAGAGATCTTATATTTACAAAATTCAATTAAAAATATCTGGACCCCCTGACTCGATAGCCAGAAAAAAAGTATCCTATATCCTATTCTGCCTTATGAACTGTCTTTATACAACATTTCAGGCAAATCGGTCAAGCCGTTTATTCGAAAAGAGGTCCTTTAGTTACAAAATTCAATTAAAAATATCTGGACCCCCTGACTCGATAGCCGGAAAAAAAGTATTCTAAATCCTATTCTGCCCTATGAACTGTCTTTATACAACTTGTCAGGCAAATCGGTCAAGCCGTTTATTTGAGAAGAGATCGTATATTTACAAAATTCAATTAAAAATATTTGGACCTCCTGACTCGATAGCCAGAAAAAATGTATCCTATATCCTATTCTGCCTTATGAACTGTCTTTATACAACATTTCAGGCAAATCGGTCAAGCCGTTTATTCGAAAAGAGGTCCTTTAGTTACAAAATTCAATTAAAAATATCTGGACCCCCTGACTCGATAGCTAAAAAAAAAGTATCCTATATCCTATTCTGCCTTATGTTCTATCTTTGTACAAAATTTCAGCCCAATCGGTCAAGCCGTTTGACCGTGAAGAAGTCCCAAACAAACAAACAAACAAACAAACAAACAAATAAACAAACTGACTTTCGCATTTATAATATTGGTGTTGATTATCGGGTGCAACTGCGAGTATCCGTCAAACGGACAAACAAAATAAAATGGTAAATTGATAACTTTTTACATATTAGGTGTATTAGACAAGCGTTTGAACACTATGTTACTTGATGGTAAAAAGATGCGGTTTATGATGTAGCATGCTTGCCTAGAATTAGGGATTGCTATCCGGCGTCATTTTCAGTCCGGCCGGATCCGACTGGATTCCCAATATTCCCATCGATCCGGCCGGAACCGGTCGGTCTGAAAATGACGCCGGAAATTGATCAAATCAGGATGATTTTCACTTTTCGTTTCAAAATGAACATTTAGTAAGTTAATCAAGTCTCATTGTACTTAATAAAGGTAGTTTATAAACAAATAAAACATATACCAGTATAAAATCAACTTTATTTCTGATCCTAAGTTAAGATTAGACAACGAGCAAATAATTAAAATCTAGTAGTGTAGGTAACTAGTATAATTTTAACAATGTAACAAGTAGCTTAGTCTTCCTGATTCGAAATTTCACTTTCACATATAGATCAATTATTTTAGTAGGTAACAAAAATTAAAAAAAATAATAATTACTTACTTATACAACAGCTCTATTATTTTGCCACAAATTACTAGTACTATTACTACTGATACTTACTATTACTACTTGTAAACGTTTAATGATGCCGGATCCGCCGGATTGCCGGATACGGTTTTCCGGATTGCAATCCCTACCTAGAGTGTACCCGTTTACTCGCAATTTCACACTTCCTTCGTTTTGAAAGAAAAAAAAATGTGTGTCTACTCTCTATCTCACTCTTATGTATCACACGGGGATAAAAATAAAACCGAAGTAAAGGAACTTAAATATCTTCAGAGCAATATTCTACGTTGGAATATCCATTTGGAGGGGGATTAATCTTTTTGGCTTCGACACATGTAAAACTCGTTGCTAAGCACACCGGCAAATCTGTCATTGTCATAACTAAAACCATAGATCAATTTCAAATTAAAAAAACAATCAATCTTGCAAACAATCACGAACTCACGAAATGTTTGAGTCTGCGTGCGTGAAGCAAGCCCTGGGGCGGGTAGTAGTCAAGTCTATTAAATATTATGTAGGCACATTGCAATTGTATGTTTGATCTTTATCTGGTTTGTGGTCTTATAATATGACTCGAGAATATTTCTATTTTTCTTATACATTTTTATCTGATTATTAACCAACTCCAAATAAAAAGGAGGTTCGCAGATCGATTGATTTTTCTTCTGTACTCGGAAAATCAGGCATCTATTGACCAATTTCAATAAAATATTTTTAGTTCAAAAGGATTTATGTACGATTAGTTGAAGTTGGTTTCATAAAAAAAATATCGAGATCTTGAACGAAACGAAACAGAAACAGCTAGGCTATTCTGTAAGCAATCTCGACAGCGGAATCCGCGGTGAGATTCGAATTTCGTACCACGAAATTCAATCGTATCACGTTAGTAATACGGTTGAATTTCGTAGTACGAAATTCGAATCTCACCGCGGATTCCGCTGTCGAGATAGCTTACAGCATAACCTAGCTGCTTCTCATTCGCATCGGATGTTTGCAATTGATAATGCTGCGATCGAAAACTTTTGATACTTCAATTCTAAAAAAATCTGCGATTCTTATCGGAAAGACTTCCGTGACCAATTAGTTTTTTTTTATTTCTTCGGATTAATATATATTCGAAATTCAAAAAGACACTTCCGAATTTAAATGTAGCTATTTTTCATAATTATTAGAAAACAATTTCGGACTTGAAAACTCAAACTCTTTCTACTTGGATCTTTGCAATTTACAATGGTTTAATCAGAAACTATGGACATTTCAATCAGACAAATGTATGATCCTAGATGAAAAGGTTTTCGTGGCTCACGGATTATTTCAAAATGTAGGCTTCAGAATTCAAATGTATTCGATGTCTTCAGATACATATATGAAAATAACTACCCCAAGCCTGCTACATAATCTCACGCGGAGAAAAAACAATAGGGATGTTGCCTGGGTTGAAAAATAGTAATTCTAATTAGTCTGTCAGTTGGATTATCATAAAAATAATGGACACGTATTTTTTTATTTTATAAATCAATAGAAATTGACAAAGATAAAGAGCGTCAAAGTTCGGGAGTGGGGCTCGTGACGTCACTAACCGCTAGAAAGTAGTTCACTTTTTAGCGGTTTATGACGTCACGCGGAATTTCAACGCTCTATATCTAATTCATTTTTTTGTTTAATTAAAAATAAAAATATATTTTCAATACTTTTTGATAATGTCACTGACGGACTAAAAAATTTTTTACGTATACTAGCCTATTGCGTAAAGTTTCACGCGAACAAAGTCTTGGGGAAAACATGTTCTAAATTATCTTACAGCTTTATATCTTTACAATACATTGTATATCCAATTAAAATAACTCTTGTATCTTTAGGAACAATCGACGACCTCGAGCGCTGGCAACAGCGTGTCGGAGTTCGACCAACACAACCTTATGAGGAAGAATTTGGAGGACTTTGCTAATTTACAAATGCAGGTACATACATTTTTATACTTATAACTACATAAATATTTATATATTTATCTGCATGGTGGTAGGACACTGTATATGGCTGCCGAGAAGATTATTTTCAGGAGTTTGCATCCCCTTCATCAAGATATGGAAATAGACTAGCGGATCCGGCAGACGTTGTCCTGCCCGATCGCAGCGCCACCTATATGGGGTCCAATTGTGAATCTAAGCCATCTATGGACTAACTCAAACATACACACCAAAATTCATCTAAATCGGTCCAGCCGTTTAGAAGGAGTTCAGTGACATACACACGTACAGTAGAATTATATATTAAAGAAGATATAACTACTCTTTATTGTTCACAATGAGAAACGCGAAATTAAGCTATTTGTACATGCTCAGTATCAACAGGAACAGATTAGAGCAGGCCACTGAATTTGGTTTTTATTCGAATGGTGAATTGATAAGAAATACTCCTTTTCTGCCCCCTGATTCGTAATCATTTGAAAACCTATTCGTATTCGGAAGCTTCATTTTTAATTATGAATATGAATGAATGCGTGAGTTATTATGTCGCGGAAACCTTCCAATTAGAACCACTGAGTTTTTCGAATTTAAAATGTCAAAAGTAACCGATCGGAGCATTGTGAATTTCAAAGATCCAAGTCGAAGTAAAGGCAGTTTCCAAATTCGAATTTGGTTTTGAATGATTGAGAATATACCGGCAGATAATATACTAAAAATATACCTAATAACTTATTAATACGTTTTTATTTTTAGGGTTTCTTCCAAAAACAGTCACCGATAGACGGCGAAGATTCACAAGAGAGAAAACTGCAGGCAAGCGGTAAGTAACTTTTCAATTATTTTAAAATTATTAAACAACAACAATAAATTATTAACATTTAAGATCGTTTACAAAAAGAAAAAAACGACTTCAAATGCTGCTAGTTATTTTCAGTACCAAGTTCGGGGTGTTTATCTCTATATGTTACTTTGTTCTGTTGTTGTCCTGTAACGTGACGTTTCCGACCGGCATCACCGGAAGACCAGTGTTGGTCATTTGATAGACAATTATTTGCCACCACTTTGCCAATCTGTTATAGGTAGACGTCTTCGCTTACCATCAGGCGAGCGTCGTGCTTGTCCTGTTTCCTTTTAACATAAAAAAAAATAAGCTGAGGTTCCAGCCGTTCAGTGACACTCTTGTATCTCTATGTACAATACAATACAATACAATACAAAAACTCTTTATGGTATACCAACATAAATAATACAAGGAAACATTTAAACAAACATAATAACTATTAGGTTACAATGGGCGGTCTTATTGCTAACAGCAATTTCTACCAGACAACCTTTGGATGGACAGAAATACAGGAAGTAATAGACGGTGGTGTACAATAAATAAAATAAAAAAAGTTCATAATAAAATTAACGATATAACATATAACGATAATAATAAACCTAAATATATGTATGTATCTTTAATTTATATATTATATATACATAATATCCATATATAAAAAACATATACACATTATAAAATAGCGATAAATACCGTAAATATATAATAAATAGTAAATATAACTTACATACACGTACACATCATAATAATAAATAAATATTATATTATGAGTGACAAATAATGATTTATATTTATATGTACATCAATTTTTTCTACTTTAATTTTGTACTATTTTATGATATAAGTATCACTTATAAACTTTTTCACTTTTACTTCCATATCTCTGGAGATACTCATCAGATTTCGATGAAATTTAAATGGATCACCTGGACCCTGTCAAAAAAAAAAAAATCTAAATCAGTCCAGGCGTCAGATTAATCAGTGAACATACATTAAAAAAAGATTCCGACGAATTAAGAACCTCCTCCTTTTTTGAAGTCGGTTTTAAAATGTGTAAGACTTCATAGTTTTCGAATTGTAAATGTTAAACATATATTACGTAATTCTGGAAACCTTACCCCAGTGACACGTTTCCAAGTCTGTCGTGTTCTTAGTACAAAACTAATTATCACAGTAATTAGCTGTAGTTAGAATCCAGACTGCACTCGCATCTTAACTGGCTTCCACTAATATTGCATGTACTAACACAATAACTGTACTTGAACATTTTTATTCAGTTTTTATCTCAAATCGGTTGTTAATCGGTGAAGTTGGTTACACGACAATTTTAATCGATTAATTATTGTAATTGATTCGATTGTTAAACTTCTTTTTTTATTTTAATTATACAATATTTTAATCTAGAGTGGCTAGAAACTGAATTAATTTAATTTGTTTTAAGTAAACAAGTGACTGCATAGTTTGTTAAGACGCGTTCACATCAAGCGAATTGGGGAAGCGTTAAGTCCATGAAAAATGTGCAATTCTAAATATAATGGAGTCAATATTTTTTTTAAATAAAATTTCGTCTAGATTTTAAATAATTATATTTTGTGTGGCAGTGTTGAGCACATTTTGATGCAATTTTTTACTTACATAGGTAGCCTAATAATTTACGGGTAAGGTTAAAAAACAATTAACAAATATTTCTCACAAGTTATTCCCCGCAACAGCTTCTCCGAGTGTAAATTCACGTTATAATTATGCTATTTGTGTGCCAATTTTCATCATCATCCGTCCAGCAGTTATTGCATGAACGAGAAACAAACATCCGTTCATCAATAGCAACAGCCCAAAGGCTAAGGCGTTGGCCTGGCGATCGAGAGGTCATGAGTTCGATCCCCATCCGTTGCACTATTGATGTGAACCCACATCAGACACAATAATATTTAGCTTAGTTGGAAGGATTAACAAGACTACCAGTAATGTGCAACCCACATTGCTAGTAAGCTTTAAAAAAATCCAGCTCAAACTTTAGCGTTTATAATATTAGTAGGATAGTTTAATAAACACCACAAAAAGAGAACACACGAATCTCTCTCTTTATTTCCGCAAAAATAGACGATGAATAGACACGCCAACCGCGAAAATATCTACATTCGCGTTTGCACCGCGAGTGTGGAGCGGGCATTAAGCAAGCAAGTCAACAATAACAAGTTTTACGACGCTCAGGAGCGTCCGTTCGTCAGCAATTGGTTGAATTCGCTCCATTGAAGCAGATTGCCGAGGTTTCTGCAATTACCGGGGGACCGTAGGGAACAACTTTATTTTTGTTGTTTGATTCTATTTTTAAAACACGACACGTGTACGGGACCCTTTATTAAGCGAGAATTAAACGGGACTCAAGATCTAATGACCTTAGTTATAAAGGTCACTTAGACGTGAATTGATTTTATTTATTTTGTTTCATTATGGCTTCATACGATTAGTGTATTTAGCCAGTGTCAAGTATTAAAATTCTTTAAGTTTTTGTGAGTTCAAGTCTTAGAGATGGGTCAAAGTCACATTTCAGGTCAAGTTGAACTCATAGTCTAGTCCAAGTCATACCATCAGTAAAAATGTGGACCGACCTTAGGGTACTGAAGATTTTTAGTGGAATTTTGTAGAGAATTCAAATTGCATGTTAATAATCAACATTGTGTTGTTTCTTTTACGTTCCCGCCAAAACTTATCCTGAATTCATTTTATTTGGGTTTATACCTCTCGTCACGTTAAATTATTTCAGTCAGTAAAAGACATATCAGTTTAATCATTAATTAGTTAAACTACCGTTTGTCAGTAATAGTGTAGTCTAAAGTGTTTTGGAGGACCGATTAGGATAGTCACTTAACATCAGGCGATATAGTGATGAAGTGTTTATTGGTACGGAATAATAATAAAGATAAAGATTTAAAATTGTGATGATAAAATAATTTAAGATAATTAATAACAAAAAAAAAACGATCACGTGCCGCGCGATCAGTTTCAGTAGCAAGTTTGAGATGTTCATCTCCATATCTCAATTAACTCCTCAATGTCTCTATACATCAGATCTCAATTAATCGTATAATGAGACCACCTTAGAGATGTACGCTACCGATGAAAAATATAATAATTCGAATCGGTTCACAACTCGCAGAGTTATCGCGTAACAAACATACAAATGAAAAAAAAAACGTACAGACGAATTCAGATCCACCTCCGTTGTAACCGACTTTCAAAAAGGAGGAGTATTTATGTTTTTTTAATGTATGTTCATTGATATTTTCGCCTATTGTTAACCGAATAAAAAAAAACATTTAGTTCGAAAGGGAATACATATAAGAAGAAGAATATATATAAGATATATAATAATATATAATAAATAAAAATAGATATAAGAAGAAGAAAGATACTCTCGAGGTGGTCCCATTGTAATTTCATCGAGATCCGATAAGTATCTCCAGAAATATGACGATAAACGTCTCAAATTTGCTACTGAAACTGACTCGCGCAGCATGGAAGTCGGTTGCTTTAGTTATTTTAACGATATGAATTCTTGGATTGAAAAAAAGCTGGAATGATAATGCTGATGATAAGTACGATAGAAATAGGGCTGCAACTACTACTAAGTGCTACTACTAATACCGATTACAAAGCCAAAAAACTCCGGGTCATCGCTCACCTCTCCCAATATTTAACCAGAATCGGTAATTAACCAAGAAATAACCGATCTTTGAATAAATTAGCCATCCGCTACTTTTCACAGGCACGTGCAAAGAATGCACTGTTTTGTGGAGTTACAAGCAACTAGTTGGTTAACTTACTAATTTAAATTATGTTTAAATAGTATCTCATTATTGGTGCGTTTACCCTGGTTTCATAGGCCTGTCTGTATATGGATAGCTAAAATTTACTTACGAGAATCAGCGATTAAAAAGTTTCAGGTTGGGTAAGAAACTTTTTATTCGCTGATTCTGCTAAAACACGTTTTAGATTTTGTTTTTTTGTTACATGGCATCGCAAAACTCGAATGGGTGAACCGATTTTTTTTTTATTTTTTATTTACAGAATTTGTACTTATTATACTATTTATTTATTTATTATTATAATAATATTTTAATATTATGTATTATTTCAAACGTCATCTGCAATTTAGTAGCATACAAATATTTAAAATCTAGTTTTCGTTTTGGCGTGGTAAAAACTTTACTACAATTGATGTATTATGATAATGATTATAGATAACATTAACAAAAACGTGATTGAAATATTTATATACATTTAATAATTAGTTAAGTATGTTTTTTACAAAACGCAGAAAATGGCAATCTTAAAAAATATTGAGGATACCTACTGCGAACATATTAAGATGCTAATGTTTTTAATAATAGTAATTAAAAATCTTATAAACGCTCCTATTATAAGCTAGTAAAGCTTATAATAACTTTAAATAATATGCAAATTAACTATAAAATAACATAATCATCAATCAATACGTATTCGTGAAAACAAATTTAAACATAATTCAAACAACGGTTAAGTTAACACCAGCCTTAATATTCAAAACATCGTAGCTACACTACCAGATTAGAGCCCATAAGAACGGTTTTATTACATTTTAACCGACAACAAATCGAGTTGTTAAAATAGAGTCATTCGAATAGAAACCTAATTAACGATACAACGTAATCGATTAATTTATCGAATCGGACAGAAATCTCTCTACCAAATTAGAACATATAACGAAGACTATTATTACATATTTTTATTAAAACGGTTTTTGTTGAGAAGAAATTGTAATGGTAGGGTTCCGTTCCGTCGAATATTAAACTGTAGTGTTTAAAAAGTAGTCGACTTGTTTGTATATAATAACATTTTTTCAGACTTTTATTTTTCTTTAACTTAACGATTGATTCTGCAACAATAACAAATGTAAATATTTTATTATTTTTTAATTATTGTTTCACTGTAGGACAAAAGCATCCTTCCTTTACTCTATTGCCTTTGGTGTTTAGCTTTAATTAAGTTATAACTGCAATAGGAGACTAACTCGTCCTGTTATCACCACTTGGGCCTGCCACGACATCTTTGTCGTCAAAAAATTTTTTTTATAGTTTTCACATTTGAAGAGGCAGGACATAAGATACATCATTTTGTAGCTGATGCCGAGACGTAACTAGTTTAATAATATTAATTATAATAACTACCGTTTCCTTTGCACACCGACAGAACCCCAACTCCAACTCTCACAAACACAAACTGTAATCGATGTAATACTGATAAATATCCAGAATCGCACCGTATAGTACCAAATATCGGAGGAGGCCGTTAAATTATAGCAATTAACAGATTCCACGTGAATTATAACTCCATAGCCTCGGGACCATCACGCTCTAATAAAACAGAGACATTAATATTTAAATCGATATATTGAAGAGAAAATAGAATAAGGCTCTATTGAAACGGTCTGGAGCGAGAATAGTAGATGTGTTTTGTAAAACAGTGACATAACATATAAATCGATGCGTTGAAGAGAAAATGTAATAAGGCTCCGTTTAGACGAGATTGGTTTGGTTCTGTGTAAGTTTTGTTTCGCATATTTTGTTTTGAAAAAATAACAAAGATGTATATTTTTAGTTAGTCATATTTTTTTTTGTTATTATTGTAGACAGGCAAGTTGTTAATCAAAGTTTTTCTTGATTTTTTAATATATTATTATACTTGGAAGTTTGTAAGGTCTCTACATACGGTCTCTACATAGTGAAATAAAACGTTAGAGCACTAAGTTTTTGCCTTTCTTAAACTAATGTATGTATGTATAGAATTGTAGATAATATTTTGGAAAAACGTCTTAGGTATAGGTACTTTAATTATTATATTTTGATATGTTTGTTTCGGAGAGGCTTATGTTCAGCAGTAGACCAATACAAGCTAATTTGAATGATGATGCATTAACAACACACAACGCAATCTCGCCAAATTCAATCTATCCAATCATCTTGCCATAATAATACAAAATAATGTTTACATATGAAAATACATGCAAGATGTAGCCAGTCCAGTTTCTATTTTGTAGCCAGTCGAGTCTCGCTCTGTAGCCAGTCCAGTCTCTAGTCTGTAACCAGCCTTTCCGATTTCTATCAGACAATCGGCGTGTCACTTCATAATTTATATTCTGCGCTCGTGAGCTTTAATATTTATAGCCAAAATTGGGAGTTGAAATGCCAAAATAATCTTATTGCTTTAATAATGCTTTATTTTATTGCCACGTTAAGCTTTAACTTACCGATGAGGTTATTTTGTTTTTTTTTCTGAGCTTATTTATGCTGTTTGTCTCTATCGGTTTTTACAGCTTTACGGGGTTGGGTTAGAATGGGTGAAAGTTGTGATGTGATATACTTGTACCATATCACAACCATCGGTTTTTTAGGACTAGGTATTTAAGGCAATTAGCTCGAAGAGCAAAGAAACTGCCATAGTGATGGTACCACCCTAAACGGACTAGCAAAAGTCCCTATCCTATAAAAAGTAACTAGTCTACAAAAAGAACATTTCTCAAAAAAAATTGGATAAATTCGTAGGTATAACAAAGATACATATTATATCTTACCTGAACCACTAGTCTTTCAAATGAGTAGTTCTTCAGAAAGAAAGAAAGGAAGGAAGCCATATTCCATTCAAGGCCTAGCTCGTTACCCAACAGGTGAGACAGTGGTCATAGGTAGATATGGTGTTACTACACTTTATATTTTTGTAATTGTTATAGTATATGCAATCCAAAATTTCACCGTACCTCCTGGGACACATGCCCGGTGAAGTACCGATTCAGCTACGGTACCATCCTATCGATACCTTCGAGTTCGATTCCCGTCGATACGTTGAACTTTTGTATTGTATATAACAATGTATAGGTATATCGTTCGAAGAACTACACAAGATGGACAGTCAAGTCAAACCATAGACATAAAAATAGGTCACCAACTAGACACGTAGTCTGTCGTAACAGGAGTCGCACGGCAATAAAGCACAAATCACGAACCGGACGCGAGCACACACACAACTGCTGCTCTATTACACGACAACTGGGAAACGGGATGCGGAGGGGAACAGCTGTGGGTGAACTGGGATTTGATAGATCAGGTAATGGGCCACTGGGAATGGAAGAAACTCTACCTATGAAGAACTATGTCAATATAATTATATTGCAATACGAAACTTTTCGCGCTTCTCGTGACCACACGGTCTCTCGGACGGATCTAAAATCACAATCGATGTCTATTATCTTCATCAATATTATTAATGAGATCTTTTTTTTTTGTTCGTGACATTTTCACTGCTAAATAGCTTGATCGAGTTCTAATTTTCATAGAAATACACTGCTAGTGCAATGACACTTTCTTATTGTCCTCTGTGTAGATTTTTGTATTTACGCCCCAAAAAGTAAAAAAGTATTCTGTCCTTTTTAGCTTACTTGTGAAGCTATGAAGAAATATAATAAAAAATTACATTAGCCTTTATAATATTGGTGTACAGAAAGTCATTGTCATCATCATAATCAGCCGGTGTCAGCCCACTACACACGTAGGCCTCTCTTAAGATACGCCACTGAGCACAATTTTCAGCTCTCCTTTTCCGCTTTGCGTTTATCGCCACACCAAATGACAAATGACGTCGTCGTCGACGATGATCGTAAAATTACGTCGTAGTCCTACGCTACGTTTGCCGATTCGCGTTCTCCGCTCTAGGACATGCCTACCCCAAGCAACGGTTATCAGTCCTGCGGCAGATATGACCAGCCCACTGTCACTTCAGTTTGTTAATTCGTTTATCTTCGTTTGTTTCGTTCCTGATTCAATGCCGCAGAGAAACACCGAGCATAACTCTCTGAGTGAATTTAAATTGGTGGAGTAGTCGAAATATGAGTGTCTAGTCTCGGGTCCGTATGTCATCACAAGTACCCGTTCGCAATAAAGCGAACATCACTAAAATAATACATTAGGCACACTCAGTCCATTCATGAAGTCGATTTTCGACTTCATGAATGGACTGGATGGTTTCGACCCATATTTTTTTTATTTGAACAAAATATATATCTTACTCGTATTTTAGCGCAGTAACATACGCCAAGTATCCGCTAGTATGCTATATAATTAAGATAGTTTAAATACTAAAACAACCGAATGGAATGTCCCGCGAGTCAATTTCAGTAGCAACTTTGAGAGGTATATCGTCATATCTCTGGAGATACTTATCAGATCTCGATGAAATAACAACGAGACCACCTCGAAAATATACCCTACCGATTACAAAAATAATTATTCAAATCAGTTCACAATTTGATGGAGTAATCCTGTAACATACACACAAAAAAATCCTTCTCCTTCTTTTTGGAAGACGGTTTAAAAGCATAATAATGTTAAGATTATTATTAGTCAGTATAATGTAAGTTAGACCAAGAACCGTCGATTCTAAGAACGAAATCCTTTCCTCGATCGTCAGGGCTGATAGGATGTAGTCCAGTCCAAACAGTACCCCATTCAGCACATGTGCACGAATCAACGTCTTTTGTTAATTAACTTCGACTGCGACTGCATATCCTTTCTGTTATTGGACAGGAAAAACTGTGGAAAGGATTTGTGCTAAGTAAATTTGTTGGATGAACATTTTATGAGACTGTTATTACGTCACTGTGGTTATATTGATAGTTTCTATAGGTTTTTAACTCAGCACAATGACATTATTTATGATTATTTGTGTTATGTTAAAGTTAAATTTGTCAATGTTAAAGCTGAAAGCCACGTTTACGCAAAGAACAAACTACTATCTATATTGTGTCAAAAATTAATTTTACTTAATATTGAAACATTAATTGAAAAATAATTATGACAAATCGGTTTGAAAATGTATTCCGACATAATTACCACAACGGTAACCGATTTGTAAATTTTGTAATCTAAATAAATAAAAATTATTTACGTCTATACTTAAATACACTTACTTATTTCAGTCATTCAGGATTCTTTCTATCAGATAGTAAAACGTAATATGTTTTTTTTTTACCTGCTCTACCGCCATCTTTAACAATATCTTTTTGCATAAACCGTATCTTATATTCGCCGATGATATTAATTTATTCCGCGCAAACTATAAACCTTCAGGGTCACGGGCGAAAAGAAAAAAAAACATCACACCTCCACGGATTTAATGTGCGTATAATTTCTTTGTGGCACCGCGCTGAATATGAGCAGACGTCATAAAACATGCATTTCTTCGTTGCGTGTGCGCAGTGCACACATGCGAAAGTACGGTTGTGTGTGTAAGCTTTTATACGGTGATAAAGTTAGGCTGGTCGTGCAGAGATGGAAGCATTTCCGATGTACAATGTTTTGGTACGATTGATTAAAAATCAAATGTTTCAGATTGCTGTGCACTGAACTTTTTTTTACTATATTATATTGGCTAGCGTTTGCTCAAATAGTTGGCAAACGCATGGTGGTAAGCGATGACGTGGTGGAAACTAGTGAACCAATAAGCTATAAAAGTTTTTGTTGTACAGATTTTGTTGTTAGAGGTCATGTCAAGGTTCTGTGATTTTGAACTGTTACGCTTTTGTGCTTAAAGCAATAACTATTCAATATACCTGCAATGTTCGTCTGTTGAAAGCTAATTATTAAATGATATATGTATAGTTAGTATAGATAAATATTGTTAATAAGATAGTCCCGGTATAATACAATATATTTGTTTGATTCTTATTAATCGACAAATAAATTAGTACTTAGTAGTATTCGTTCACTTTACGTAGGTAGTCGAAATCCCGGGCGCAATCTAGTACTAGTCATTACATAAAGATCAGAGCTTTTATAGCGTTGCATCGCTTTCACTCTCCTGCTACCTTTATCACACACACACACAAACTTGATCACAATAACTCAATCGCTACACACGCAACTTTGCATATTCATTTCTCGCATTTTGTATCTTTGTATAAAATTATAATGCATTATGGGACCTCGGCGCGCCGTAGCCGACGTTTTTGTTATAAAAGCCAGTTATAAATGTATAAGATAAGTATAGCTATTGTTGAATACAAGCCTTAGGATCTAAACCAACGAGATTTGGGTTAAATGTGTATTTTTATCTTATAAACTAGCGTTTGACTTCTATCTCACCTGATGGAAAGCAATGATGTGGGTGAAGATGAACACGCTAGACCTAGAATACTGTCAAGGGCTGTGTGCTGCCGGAACACCGTAAGGTTATGGCGGCAGATTTTCTCCTTAATGGTGGGAAGCTACTTTTTGATAGCAAGTCGGGCTTGTCCATCTATATAAGTATTACTCTTTACAGTAATTTTTTTTAAGGCCCATTTTGGCTTAAAGGATAGTTGTGTTGACTTCTAAGCAAGAGGTCGCCGGTTCTAGCGCGGTTCGTCCTAAAGTGGTAGGAGCATATTATATTAAAGTTCCGCCTGACTTACTACCAAAAAGTAGCTTCCCACCATAAAAGAGAAAATCTGCCGCCATAACATTATGGTGTTCCAACAGCACACAGCCCTTGAGAGAGAGTATTCTACACTTAGCCGATGCATCATCGTCGACCACATCATCGCTTACCACCGAGATAGTGGTCAAACGCTAGCCTGTCTTGAATAAAAAAAAATCTCTGCTCCGATATCATCTAAATCTAAATATTCCTTCACTAAGCAATCTCTGTGGGTTTTTACCATCATTTACATATTAGGATAGTTTACATATTAGGAATACTTTTCCAACAATTATGGTCAGAGAACGTATCAAAATGTCACGTATGTTTCTACATAATAGCATAATCAACTGATATTATGGAATTCTATGTTACCTTTTCTGCGAATGTTGCTAGAAAAACTATAATATCTATTACAGGATAAATATGTTGAGAATAAGTACTGTAATAATATTTGATTTGATGAAAATGTTAGCTGTGTTGTATTTTGCTTTTAAACTTTGCAGTCTCAAAAAGAATCGACTTAATCATTCAATTCTATTGGTAGATTCTATTGGTCTTTATTTCTATTGGTCTTTACTTGTTTGCTTGGGGTACCACTATATTAACTAAAACAAATAAACTGGCCAAGTGCAAGTTGAACTCGCACTCGTAGGGTTCCGTAACACAGTAAAGTATTCTATAACTATGATATTTCGCAACTACAAAATTACATACAAACCCTATGAAAAACAAAGTTATCTTTGCGGTCGCCATATCTCAAAAACTGCTTACTGTATCTCGTTCAAACCAATTTTCGTTGTTAGTTTTTATTGAGATCTACAGCATATATTTTTTTTAGATTTTTCACTCCAATACTTTAAAAGTTAGAGAGGGGACACACATTTTACCACTTTAGACGCGCCTATCTTTCAAATGACTGACTTTGAGAGAAAATGATTTTAGGAACCTTAATGTCATTTTTAAAGACCTATCCATAGACATTCCACACGTATAAGTTTGAAGAAAAATTTGGGGATGCCCCCCCTTAAACTATTATATTTTTTATTTTTGTATAAAAATCGGAAAGCGGTTTACAGAATACATCTATTTACTAAGTTTCAATTCTGTAGTCTTAACAGTTTCGGAATAAAATGGCTGTGACACACGGACGGACAGACAGACAGACAGACAGACAGATATGACGAATCTATAAGGGTTCCGTTTTTTGCCATTCGGCTACAGAACCCTAAAAAGTGTGTCGGTTTCAAGGTAAAAAAAGTGTCCAGCGAAATTACAAAGGCATTTGATACTCAATATCTTAATTATTGTAACTTTCGTAATGCAGTAACGTGAAAAAAATCTTAAAACCTAAGATGTTGGGCCAGTTTTTCGTTAATAGGCTTAACGTATTTTCTATCAAGCAAGCGTTGTGCTTGTCCTCGTGCCTATAATTCTATCCTGTCCTTTCCTATCCTGATTATTATTATAATGGAAAACGGTTTTATTTTCAACAAGGCTTAGATCATGGTCGGTAACTTGTGACATTCGCAAGATACTCTCGTTGATCAGAACGACAAACATTATTCAAAAGGCAAACAGCTACAGTCGCCACCTTTTGTATGTTACCCATCGCATTGTTAGAATTTTCTATTTCTAACATGACGTTTGAAATTTAACTCTCTACTTCTTCTATTTCATACTTCCTTAGTATTTTATAACTCATTCAGAATCTTGCGTAATTCGTCTTGAATAAAAATAGCAGTAGAAACATGTAAAAGTTATTTTAATTGATGCTTTTTCGTTTACACTTTTTTAAATCTTCGAATGACATCTACATTGTCAAAAAAATTTTTTAATCATTATTTACAATACTTTCATGATTTATCTTCTTAATTGTTTGTCGTTACTTAATGAAGCTCAAAGCATCGTTTATTTGTATTTTTCAAGTGCGTTGTAGTAAAATAATTGACTCATATTTTTCGGTAAATCATTAGTCAAAACGTACTGAGCAATAATAAACACCTAATTAATATCAGAAATGATATAAAACACAGTTATGGATATCATAAGAATGCTGTTATTCCATAACTAACTAAAGCTACAAGAACTAAGGACCAAGTGACGATTAAATGAATTATTAAAAGTTAATTATCATAAAACTGGACAGTAAACACAAAACTTAAATCGAGATTATCATCTAAAATCGATAACGAATCCAATAAAACACTACATAATCGAGTTACTGCAGGATATCACCTGCTATACAGACAAAAGAAAATCGATTCGAAAAAAGATATCGATGCATTAATCCTTATAATCGAGAATCGAGGCCTATAATCGATCGGGCCTGCCTCGCGTCTATCCATCATTCCTATGTACTTTTTCTTTTTCTCTGCTTCGTAATTAGTGTCCTTCTATCCATAGATGGGCCACCTAGTTTGTCCATAGTACTTGAAGGTAAAAAGCCTACAGTATAGACAGAACTAACGAGAGAAGCAAAAACATCCAATTGTATTCTGTTTACACATGTTAAGGAATATGATGATGATGATATTGAAGAAAAAGCTTTCCTTTTGCAATCGCACACTATCAAATAGCCTCCTATTTGGTAGTAGACTGAAATAATTGATGAGTATAAATATGAATCGATTTACATAAAAAAATTCAATGAGCATCGTGAAAGAATTCATACAACTTACAAAAACTTTACACAATAAATACACAATAAATATAAAACACGGACAATGTTCTTAAACTTTCCATTAATTACAACCATGTCTCAGTAAAAGCTTTCGCTCTAATTGACTGAAGTCCAAAAACGACTTACAGAACATCAGACAAGAAGGCAGAGCAAAAACTAAACAAGTTGATGTAGAATAATTCAGTCAACTACACAGAAAGCAATGATTTGGTTAAAGTTAAATAAGTATTTGGTATAAAAGAAGTTAATAAACGTATACATAAATATGTACATACATATAATAAACAATATATAATACAATAAACATTCAATAAACATATACAAGTCAGATTATAATTATTATCTGTAAGGTAAACGTCATCTTTTACATCAGGCGAGCGTCATGCGTGAAAAACCCTCAATCGCATCATCACTTACCAACAGGTGAGATAGTAGTCGTAGTAATGCTAGCCTATATGATATAATAATTTTAAAAAAAGTGGTGAGAATGTAAAATACATTTATAAACAGTAATCATCCTCTAAATATGGTACATTTTTGAATTTATATGGAATGATAATAGTCAAATAACTACAACTATAAATCAAACAGACTGAGTTTCAGACGTACTTTTACTCAATACTCAATACATTATTGCTTTTTTTTAAATTAATAGTCTAAACATTACAACGGTAACAAAATTGGCAATACCGTAAAATGATATGGAATGATAGAGAAGAAGTAAGTAAGTAAAAAGTTGAGATAATTACCGTTTGAATCAGACGCCGATCACTGTAAAACTGACAAGCCAATCAAGCAACAAAGAAACAATACAGGTCCATAATGAATTGCCATCGGTACACGTAATGCCTGCGATCGGTACATCTAGATGCCTTATCGATGGATGGGCTGATTTGATCTACGCATGCGTTTGCTCATAATTATCTCCCTCTTTCATCCGCCGACTCTTTACGATCGCTGTTGCCGTGTAAACGTCTTCAAATCATATCTATAGTAATTAATGGACGACATACCTTATTACGGACGATTAACTACACAGCACACAAAGAGAGTAATTACAAGCAGCTAATAAGTCAATTTAAAATTCCGCAACTTCACCGTTACACAAATCTAACAACCATAAAAAGTGGACCAAAAAACGACGCCTTGAGGAACACCAAATTCGTATTCAAATTCATGTCAAGAGTTTGAAATTTTAAGAAAGGAAGTTTTTAAAAATAATCACTTCGGATGATCAAGGAAAATAATTATGCTTTGGAAATATACTTCCTCGTGTGAATGTATTGAACTAAAATGAGACGCGTCACCTTAACAAATGCTCCACGAAGATCCGATGATAAACATGCAAAACTATGAAAAAACTTTTGTGCTCGCACAGGAAAACGTTAAAAACATAATTTTAGATCTCGGTAACAATGCGTCAAAGAATAAAACTAGACGTCGCTTCTTATCTGTAGGTACATCTCAAATCGAAATATTGTAATAAAAAGAACGTACAAACAAAACACATATTCCTGAGACCCGCATGAACGGTTAATATTCAATTCACAGTCATAATTCCAGGACATAGAGGTCACTGTTTGGTATAAATGATCGTTTCAACAGCAATAATATCTGGTACTTACATTGACGTAATGCTACACGGAATGATATGATTCATCTTGTTACAAATTGGGATATGAGATTCAAATTTTTATTCAATTAGATATGCAGGAACTATGTATTGTCGAGTTGAATAACACGTTTCATATCTGTGGATGGATATATGAATTCTTGTTTGTCAGCTATACTTTTTGTTTGTTATATCCTCCTAAACACGTCGTTAAATTGATAATAAGTTCAAGAATTGTAAGTAGATGCTGGTATACATAAGAAGTTGTGTGTCAATAGCCAAGATCTTTGTCCGTACATACACCCATCGGCCCCGCCTCATTACCTCCTCAATACGATACAGCCTCACTTTAATATACTATTACCTCCACCAGCTTAATCTGATCTCTCGTTTCAATAAAAACATTAATAAAGTAATCAACATCACATATCAAACTACATTGGTCGCTTACGTGTGCCTCAGTTCCAGTTTTGCCGTTGAATAGTTTTGAGTTTTCCTTAGCCGTTTCTACATAGGGTTTGATATTGTTTAACAGAGCCTTTTAAAGCGGCAATTTGCAATACGTCCTACACGAATTGGTATGTGTAGTAACCGCATTTACATTTTAGACATACTTGCGAGAGTAAATGTCAATTTAGATGGAAGACGAGTGCTCATGCAAGAAATTGATGCAGTTATTGAACCCGCGCTCGATGACGGACCAATTGTCGATGAAACAATGGAATTATTAATGAAACGGGTCTATCAAAAATTGATATTACTTTCCAATCGTTATAAATACTCTTTATTGTGTTCTATGTATTGTTGGGGCCAGTCTTGAATGTAATAGTCATGTGAAAATATTTTTAAACATTTACTCGTCGCTGTCCACGATTGATTTGGTAATCATTAATTAGTAAACGTGAGCAATGGTAGTTAGTTATTCAATACTCATTCAAAATGTAGTACACTTATTTGACAAAGACGAACTTGCTTCTCAAAACATCGGACCCTACTTTCGAAACCAAGATCCGTTTATCTAAATCTTAAGTGACATTCAATTACAATTAGTCATAGACTTGTAAATGAATTCAAAAAAGTCATTTTGGACTGACATTTACTCGTTTTTCGCTTAACATAAATGCCAGGCGGGATTATATGAATTCCCAAGGAATATCAAAGCTGTCTTGAGAGAATTTTAAATCGTGTGAAATAAATCGTATATGTCGTTTTTTATCTCGCACACTTATGCCTTTTTGCCATCTCTTGTCTTTTTGTTTTGCGATCTCTTATTTCTGTTATAGATACGGATTTATGATATCGGAGAATAATTTAGGAACGTTTTTGAAAATAGCTTTTATGCTGGCGATATTATGGAATTCTTTGGTTGTACTTGCAATTTAAATAGGGTGAGCCAATGTTGCTTTTAGAATACGAATGAGAGTTTAAGATATTCAAACGGGTTACTGAGGTGCGAGGAAAGGTCATTTGAATACTAGGACTTATACATTACTTTATAATCTGTTACCACTTTGCAAATTTACATCTGACAATTATTTTGATGCTATTTTATACTATACTACCCTGTACCCGATGATTGATGATCAAGTATGATCTAATCAACCTTAATCCTCTATCCTTTATTTACTTTTTATCGATGTAGTTGATGCATCTACAATTTATTCATAAGCGTCCGTTCGTCAACTATCGGAAACTCGGAATTTATAGCTGATAAAGATCACACACAAGTATTGTTCCATCATAATGCACTCGAAGGAAGTTACACCCAAATCTTCGAATCATAAATCCCGATACTAAGAACTTTCGTCGGTCACAACGCGCGGTTCCATTCACTGGTCCCGAAAACCCATTATGTAGAACATTATCATGTTATATGAAATGAAACAGTAAACACTGTAGCTTCAAAAGCGTCTCTCAGTCTGCATTGAGTAAAAAAAAATGCAAAGCAGTTCGAAACAAACCAAAATCAGAGTTTACAATAAAAATGATACGAGAATTTGTAAATGTCTTATAATAACATTGATAGCGGTACTAATTCTAAATTAAATATGATTAAAAAAATAAAAAAAAACATCGGAAACATAATTACAATTCATTTGTGTAATTTACAGCGTCATCCCTTTATGGTGCCCTGTAGCTCGTGATATAACAACGCAAGTTCTAACAATTGAATTTAAAATGAAGTCGAGCTGTTTATCAATCTAGACTTAAAGATGAAACGCCTTTACTATATTGTATAGTAAACCTTCACGCCAGACACAATTTCAAAATGTGACATCATGACATTTATTTTTCTACAACAAATATCATTGTCAATGTCATTCCTATATAGTTGCGTTTTGTCGTGAACGCTAACAGAATTTACATTTTGTCTAAAGAGGGCAGAGCTGCTTTTGATGTAGCTACAGACATTGTGTTTCCTTAAGTTGCTTTACTGTTTGTATACGCCATTCAGACATTACTGGGTCCCCATTGTTTCGGCTGAATGGGCCGGCACAATATCTTACGAAATTTCCTAAAAACCACCTTAGTATTATAACCTTCATTATGCTGATATCAGATTCCCTTCAATCCATTGTCTTTTTATTCGCCCGGCATTTTCGTAAATTCTTTTAAATCAACTGGATTTAGGATCGATATCCTATGATCATCATTTGCCTAATTTGTTGGGATTCTTTGATAATTTGTGTCATCAGACTGAATTTGTAGTTTGTTCATATTCTGCTCAATCAACTGATATTCCGCGAGCATAATTGTAATCAGATTTTGTTGTCACTGCAATGTTTTCCATATTTTTTGTTGTTCGTATCTTTTGATACTTCTTTGACTTTATTAGTTAATCGTCTTGATATATCCCTTTCTAGAATCAACCATTTAGTTTCGTAAATAGAGAAGTTTATTCTCATTTTTAGGTAGCATTTTCCTACACACTGTTTAATAAGTTTTTTAGATTGAATACTTCCTTAAACACAATCTCCACAACATACTTTATGATCTCATTTACTTCTAATACATTTTCGGCCTTGCATTATTATAACTATTATTATAACTGGTATCTAGTTTCTATCGTTATATCATAAATTAGAGGTAATAATCACGATTTCCCCCACGTTTGTAATAATACGTGCTTTTTATAAAAAAGTATAATACATTCGCACTTGTTAAATCGTGAGCTATTATAATTTGAGAATGTTGCCAAACTCAATATATAATATTACAGCTTGTGGTCTACCCACGCTGTGCAAGAGCATGGAATATGTTTGTGTGATGTGTTTGGTGAACTTTGTTTGGAAGAAGAGTTGTAATAATTGCGCTATAGGAATAATACTAAAGCAAGTGATTCAATGCCTCATCTTACTACTTTCTTTCACGTACATCAAAAAACATTTTTTTTTAAATAAGATTCCTAGGAATTTGGATTGCTTATTATAATATTATTATTGAGACATCTTAGACCGCATTTATTCAAGTGCTTCTGATGGACTTAGCCGGATCAATTTCTCCACATTATTTTCTGTTTAACAAATATTACCAACGTTTGCAATCATTTTCTTACCGGCCTTGGCACCATGTAGTTGGGATAATCCACCTAAAAACTACAGTCCAACATCTCATTCAGCCTTTGAATTTTCCCAACATTTTCGTAAAATTTCCCCAACCTGGCCACACCAAATCTCTTTCATTAATAACGACGAAGCTCCATTACCAGCATCACGATACAAAGCAAGACTTACATAACATATGAAATTATCACGCGTATACCAACGTCCATTGTTACGGCTAATCTACATAAGTATAGGTATTAATACGTCTTTCAAAAACGATTTTGTGAAAAGAGGTATTTCGTCATGACGGCACGGCGCGGATTAGAAGCTACGTGGGGACGAAGTGGGTAGATGAATAAGTAAATTAAGTATTTAAATAGTTTTAGGACGTTAGCTTCTCCACGTGGAATAGTACCAATACTATGTCAGATCGGAACGTCCAATGAAGTTACAGAGCCTATGAGACGTCTAACAACCGTATTCACAAACAATATTATGAAGTCTCACAGATCTCGCTGCCGCATAGGGTCATTCAAACCAATATAATTATTGACAATACTAAGTTAGAGTGAATTCCACCCGGGTTTGTTATTTTGTTGTCAGTTGCTGCAATAGAGGATCTCAATTCATTTATTTTGTTTTTTACTTTTTAGATTGTGTTTTAGAACTCGGTCATTTATCAACCGATCTAGAATATATGTTTTTAGAGAGATTAGATGAAATTCTATGAACGTTAAGGATTTAATTTAATTTGATTACGGGGTTTTAGGAATAACCGAAATATAGGAAAACTCCGTAAAGATCTACAGATAGACTTATTAGTAAATTGATTGATTGACTCATTAAAAGCACTTATATAATGTATTATTCAATATTATTTTCCCGCAAACATAATCTGAGAAAATCTGACTCACGTCTTGTTTAAAAGTGGGTTTGTGTTTGAGACAATGTTAAGTTTTTAATCGCTATCAAACGCTCACATAAATCTGCTTTTTTCAATACAATAGACTTGTACGGAGATCAACGTAGAGATAGGTAGAAAAGTGGATCGCTTACAATTTTTATTTATTTTCGAAGACTGAAATCATGTTCAGAGCGGTATAACGATAAATGTTTTTAACTCCTAATTTTTTTTAAATTCCACTCGAAGAAGGCAATGTCAAATTTTCCGTACCATAATGTTTTCAGTTGTTCAGTTCTTGTTCGAATTATTATTATTTTTCTACTATATGTTATAAATATTAATAATAGTGGACTTATTTAAAAAAAAAAAACAATTATTTAAAAATTTACTTAAAACATGAATTTTATTTAACTTGATGTTTCGACCAAGTTGCATTGATCGTGGTCACGAGACGACTGAGAGCGATAAGTGCCGTAGTTTTAATATTTATAACTATGCGTTTAAATCGTGATAGTTTTAAGCTTACTATCTCCACCTACTTTATATATATATATATATATATATATATATTTTATATTTTTTAAGTATTTCACTACAGTCTCACTTGATGGAAAGTGACGATTTGATGGAGGATGTAAGCACCCTTGCGACCTATTACGAACACTTGAAAACAAAACTTACCAAAATCGGTGAAGCCAAGTGATGTTATGACCCACGAACAGTATTTATATATTAACATTTTTTATACACAGATAGACCACTCAGATACAAATAAAATGTGTGGGGAAAACCTAAACAGTAATTCTTTATTGTTTAGGTTTTCCCCAGTTGACATTTTGATTGTTTTAATTTGGCCCGTGGTGACTCAAATTCATATTTTCAAACGTGATACATATTTAGGTGAGTTATAGTAAAGTTATTGTAAGTAATTAATGAATATACATTATCGATATTGTTTATGCATGTCTAAACTATGCATTCAAAATCAGAGTTCCTAGTGAAACTCGCACTAGGCAGTTAGCTAAGTAAGTAAATAAATATTTATTTACTCGATTACGTGAAAGTAGATGCATAAATTGGTAAAAACTTAATTTATTAATAAACTAACTGGCACTAGACACTGCTCGTAACGTTACAGGATAAAACAATTGATCTAAATCAAATTGCTTTCTGACATTAAAATGTATTCTAAATGAGGTTTAAAATTATTGTACTTACAATCAATCCCAAATTTTGAATAATATTATATAAACGATACAATAAGTAACCCACGAGAGAGAATCACACAAACACTTTCGTGATGTGATGTACATTCGAAGTCAATGATCACTCACAATAGAGTGGAGTGACTAGGAGAAAACATTGATTAATTATCATAATAATTTATTTGATACTCCAAAATCTGAGATGTGGTTACATAACCTGTTTAAGGGACATGGCACACGACGGTCTTTTTCACGCGCGTTTACACCGCAACTCTACATAAAAAGTAGTTCCATAATATTAAACTATGTTTAAATGCAAATAGATTTGCATTTCAACTGATTTTATAATCAATTAAATGTCCCACTTATTAAAAATTAAAAAAAATCACAATATCGAATGTGATTTTTTGTAGCAACCCTGGTATCCACCCGAAACGCCGTGTAAGTACTTTAGACGCATATCACACAACATTTCATTGAAAAGGCTCTTCCGTCGGATTAGCACACTTATCGTTATAAATTGCGTTGGTTTAGTTACGCTTTGTAAATTAACAAACTGCCGTTCAATGTATAGCCATCCTAAACTCTGGCTTTACAACGTGGTAAATGCATACGTAGCTCAATCAGATGCGGCGCTCGCGTAGCAATCGTAGCACGCTATACATATAATATACATACTCGTACATATTTGTAAAGACTAGCGTAGCACAGTAAACCCATGCATTGTAAGTCAAAATGCATGGGTTTACTGTGCTACGCTATTCTTTACTTTGACACACTGAGCCACGTATTTTTACTACTATTTATCCTTACGTAACCATCAGCCGTAGAAGTACTAAACGACGCTTACATTTTTATCGTTTAAAAACCTTTATAATTAAGACAAATAAATCATAAACTAAAGTACCTACCAAGGTGTCGATTTTGATGATGCTATAACTAAAATTAACTAAAGTAAACAGCACTAAAATAGTGCTATCTTTATCTCCCCTCTCAAGTTGAATAGAGACAGACAGAGTGAGATTTTTAGCGCAGTCAAATAAATTTTTACTACAGAATCGGATCTATTGTTTGCGTGAATTAAACTTAAAAGAGTCAACTAACAAAATCCAAACAATACTGAATTTGAATGGAAAAATACTCATCATCGTAATGAAATCGATGCCTCAACAGTATGTTACCAAAACAATACGATAACGTAAACGTAGGTCATAACGTAACACAATACATCTTAACGTAAACTCAGAAACGGATGGGAACAAGAAACTGACTTGGAAGTTTTAAAATAATTCCAAATGTTGAAAACAGTTACATTGTTTGAAGATGATGCATGTGGATTGGTGTTTTAATACTGCTAGAAGTGACTGTGTAATTATTTTTGAGTTTCTGAAAATATAGGTGCGTAGGCCTGTCGCCGTATAAATTTGTAGTTTATAGCAGAGAATTGCTGGTTCGTGAAAAACCATTACGTCAGTGTATATTAATATATTTATTTGTGTTTGTGTATATAAAGCCTGTCTGGACTCTTATACTACCTAGTAAACTTCCAATAGGTTAATTAATCCAACTTTAATGTTAGACATAATCTTAGCTGGCAAAGAATTTTAGTTCGTATACCAACATATAATTTATATAATCTAATTAATAATCATAATAAATATCTAATTGATAATCATTTGCGATTTTATTATTGCTGCGGATATCTACAGATTAATCGAATACTCAAGTAATAATTAAGAGCCGAAGATCGAGCTCAGTGGCGTGTCTTGGGAGCCTATGTCCAGCAGTGGACTAATACCAGCTAATGATGATGATTAATCAAATACTTGTGTCGGTGCTAATTCGATTTTTACTTTACTAAACTATTTAGATATTACTAAAACTCTTGCCATCCATGTGTTACTTTAGAGCTAAGACGACGATAGCACTATTTTTATAGCCTTGAAGTTTTATTAATAACAATATCTTTACCACCGTGTCACTTCTAGTCCATTATAGTTCTACTTTCTTGGATGATGCATGGCGGTGATTTGACTGTTCGAACAAAAGAATCGAGTTTGACGGAAAAGGAATGATGTTTCGTTAGCTATGATTGTTTTGGTTTATTAACATAAGGCTCGTGGGGAAAGAATTGGAGCAAAACAATGAAATACAATGAGAGGTTTTGAGAGAAAATATAAATAATTTTACCATCTATGGGTTAGTCGAGTCAATGATTGATTTTTTTGGAAATCGTGCAACGATTGTTGATGTTTTAAAGAAGTGTTTGTGAATATACGTTTAGTTAAGTCAGTTGAACTGTTTTACCTAAAATACATTATAGAATTATATATAGTACAAAAACTTTACAATACATTGTTATTTTACATCATGCCAATATTATAAAAGTTATTTTTTTTATATTATTAGGGTTTGACCACTATCTAACTATCTCTGTTGGTAAGTAATGACGCAGTCGAGGATTATAGCACGCCAGGCTTAGAATGGGAACTGGCTTTCAAGGATAGTTAAGTTAGTTTAGTCTTAAGTCCTTTCGAAATCTGAATGAAATTTTATTTATTTTATTTTAATTTGTTACAGGTCTTCTATCAGCATTGAATCATCTGGATCAGGCAAGAAAGAACTCACTACAAACTACAGTTGACTACTCAAGATACGTAAAAAGGTAAATTCTTAAAACAATACCTCATAGACAACTAGTAGCCAAAAATCCTTGTAGACCTTTTACTAGTCCACCTGAGTTCGTACCACTACTGTCAGTTATTCAAATGTGGCACTTGACGCTTGCCATCAGTCAATTAAATAAGTAAATCTCAAAGAAAATCGTGTTCCTATCATCGATGTAAAAAGGTAGATGCGGTACTCACTCTTATGCCACGTAAACATTATAGAACTAGAAACAACTACATGAAAACACGAGATTTTAATGTCGAGCTTGATGTGCATGAAGAACAGAGGAAGGCATTGTTGCTAATTATATATATAGATCTGCGATAATTGCACTTGTAATTCTGTACGTGCTACATAAACGCCAGTTCTATTGAGACTAAGGTGAAATTAGGTTCCCGAACCTAATTCATACGGTCCAGCAGTGGACTAATACCAGCTAATGATGATGATTAATCAAATACTTGCCAAATAAGTGTCGGTGCCAATTCGATTTTTGTAAATTGATAAACACAATCCAAAATTTCATCGTACCAACGGGACTTGAACCCGCAAAATTCGATTTTTACTTTAACTAAACTATTTAGATATTACTAAAACTCTTGCCATCCATGTGTTACTTTAGAGCTAATATCTTATCTCCCTTTTTTAATATATATATATATAGATACATATATATATATATATATATATATATATATATATATATATATATATATATATATATATATATATATATATATTAAAAAAGGGAGATAAGATATTAGCTCTAAAGAATTAAGAAAGATATTAGCTCTTATATATATATATATATATATATATATATATATATATATATATATATATATATCTATATATATATATATATATATCTATATATATATATCTATGGTTCCTATCAACCATCTTTTTTGTACGTAGTTATATATATATGTAAAAAAATCATTTTTTGTTCAAACTAGTTCACGTTTTTGTATCGTATTTTATGTTAATATTTTTCCTTGTATGAAAGCAGTCTATAGTCAAAATAAGATTAATAAATATAGTATTCATAACTGAATACGGTCAGATGCATTGACCCTGCTCTTTATAATTTGGTATTTATACATTCTTAAGCAGCTTTGCATCTAATAATAGCCTACTTACTTTCATATTAGATGCCTTGTCATTCAATACGGATATTTTATCAGTAAAGCCTATAAAGTAATAAATAGCATAGCCTCACATACATTGCAATTGAAACCTTGAGTCTGGTTTTAGAAACTCTATATTGCTAGTACAACAGGATTCGAGTTAATGAAGTCAGACGAAATGTCAATAAATTGTTTTGTACGTACTCGATTATTACAACATAAACATTTTAAATTGCAAATTTTCTCCCTCCATCTCTCTTTTTCCGCATTGTTTCGATGCTTATATCATATTTGACATCCTTATAATGGCACTTGCCATATCAAAAAGACGTCCAACATTTGCCAATCCACAATCTTAAAAAACTTGTACTTTTTATATCTTACAGGCTAGCGTTTGATCACTATCTTATCTGGTGGTAAGCGATGATGTGGTCAAAGATGGCGAACACGGCCTATTAAGGCCTAGCGTCGACTTACTCTAACTCTGACTGTCTTTCTAGAACTATAGGTACCTAAGGAAAATTTTGGCAATACGTTTATTTGAACTAGTCGTTGGTCGCAGGGGACTAAAAATAAAGATATAAAATATTGACCTTTTTTTTATTTCTAGGTACAGTTCTACTCTGGAATGCGGATCGTCGTACTGCAAAGATCTCGGCTACCGAGAACACTTCCACTGTATGGACTGCACAGCCAGGGTCTTCTGTAAGAAAGAAGAGATGATCAGGCATTTCAAGGTAGGTACATCTAAGAAGGTTTAAGGCGATTTTACTTACATTGACTTTACATTTTTTCACTTTGTTCGAGTGGTCTGATGATGCTTGATTTCAAAAATTAAGATGAGCTCTGGAAAACTTGGAGTTTCTTTCTAATGGTAATTGCTAATACTTAACTGAAAGGGGTTCAGACAGGATAATCCAATCTTTTTTTGACCGACTACTAAGATGACGTATCCAAATCGATGGTTTTTCTTAGATTAGGTAGACCATGCTTAACATTTTACATAGTATTTAGGTAATTAAAGTCAGATTTGGTTGTTCCTTTTTTGTTTGATTGGGATTTTTATTTTAATCATTTTGAAATCTACAGATATGTCGAGCTTAATTGTTGCCGCAGAGATGTTGTTAACTTAGAACGCCAAATGTCTTCGTCAATTTTTTAAATATCTTAAAGGCTAGTTTGACCACAATCTCACCTGTTGGTAAGTGATGATGCGGTCTAGAATGAATTACGTTTTTAAAATAATCAATATGATTCTATTAATCTCTTGGAATTCGATGCCCATCACCAATTCAGCCGTATGCTTTTCTTCCACAGTGGCACAAGAAACGTGACGAGTCTCTAGCCCACGGCTTCATGAGATATTCTCCTCTTGACGATTGCTCAGAAAGGTTTTCCGACTGTCCTCACAACAGGAGTCAAACCCACTACCACTGTATCCAAGATGGTTGTGACAAGGTAAGACATTGTAATGTTTGTTTGTTTGTACATTTTTAATTGCACAAAAATGAGTACAAAAGTAGGACTTAATGCTAAAAACATTTTCTACCAATCATCGAGCAGCGGCGGCGAAAATTGTAGGGCGTGTTAGATGGAATCACTCAGAGTGATTCAGACAGAATGTTAGCTAGGTTCTGAAATAATAGCTAACACTATGATAGCTATTATATAGTTACATAATAATTTTAATACAATGCTGAAACTTGTATTTGATAGAAAATAGGTGTATGGTATTAGAAACGGTGTATTCTTAATACAGGGACTATACCTACTTTGTTTTCAGACATTATTGTCTAATGCTAGTCCATCTAAGGTGGTAAAGTATACCATCATTCTGTCAGCTTTGATAGTTCAAAAGAGATGTTTTTTTCAGTTTGAAAGTCAAATTGTCCATTGAAATTACTACTTTAAATGATTTTATTAGGTGTCTAGGCTTTTCTTTAGGCATCACCAAAAAAATCCTTGAAACCTAGGAGAAAATTGCGACACTTCAACAGTGAAATTGACGTGCTACAATTGATCTACAATTCTATCGTGAATCTGATATAAGTACATTAATAATCTAATTATTTATGTCTTCTAAGAATGATGATGTACGAGTAATGATCTGTTCTATGAATATTACTTTGCCTATCGCAGTTTCGTATGAATTGGTGGTCCAGATTCTAAGACTGATAATTGTTTAGCTTACATTCATCATACATCATCATACATCAAGATCAATTCTGTGAAATGTAAACAACATGTAGGTAGATTCTTATAAGATGTTTACAAGCCAATATTATTAATTGTGAATAATAACGCTTTCAAGTGGATAATAATTTTACTATAATTTCGGAACATGACAAAAAATAAATCGAATAATGAATTTGGTCAAGTTATGATTATCCTTTATATCCATGGTTACAAGACAACCACGACTCATGCCTTTTTCACTTACTATCAGTAAGTGAAGATTTCTATAATTGAAATTCTAGATTGCTTGAATGTTTTGCGGCATTGTAGCCGTTATAATATGACATCAACAGCATCCTTATGTCTCACATGCCTTAAAATTTCACTGTAAAATTTGACCAGTTAACGGAAAAACTTTTCCCAAAATTTCACAGTTCTTTAACTGATAAAATTTTGGTACTACCCTAGAAAGACTAGCAGAAGTCCTGATGTTGCAAACTTGAAAACAAAGGCCATTGAAATTCTTTAAATTTCCAACTTCTCTTCTAGGTGTATATATCAACTTCAGACGTGCAGATGCACGCCAACTACCATCGCAAGGACTCCGCCATCCTTCAGGAGGGCTTCCAAAGGTTCAGGGCTACTGAGAACTGTGCTGCTCCTCATTGTGTCTTTGCTGGTCAGAGGACCACCCACTTCCACTGCAGGAGACCAGGCTGTACATATACTTTTAAGAATAAGGCTGATATGGGTAAGTTGCTTATTTTTACTTTTTATCATATGTTATAGGCTAGAGTTTGACCACTATCTTGCTGATATATATAACTAAAGATGGTAAAGCGATGATGTGGTCGAGAATGGTAAACATACTAGGCCTAGAATTGTCTGACTCTCAAGGGCTTTGCTGCTGGAACGCCGTAATATTTTGGCGACAGATTATCTCCTTGATGGTGGTAAGTTATTTTTTGGTTGCAAGTCAGGCGCAACAGTGATTTAATTAATAATATATACCCTACCACTTGTAAACAAATACTATGCATCTTTTGCCGTCTTCTATATTTTGTAAACGTTAGTTCTGCTTGAACATGTAATATTTTTAATTTTATTATACCTTAACAATGTTTTTTGCAACATGTAAGTACCTACATACTAATGAATTAACTACTTATGATATAAGTTTGTCTGACCACAGTCAGACAAACTCAATTTAAAATGTCACCTAATGTACTCACCCGAATCGTTATTCATTTTATACAATCTTTTAGTCACTTAATTTTGTGCTCTTTAGAAATTTCATAAAAATTTCCCAAAACTGTTATTTAAAGAATGCACATGAATCATTCGTCATTTCCAATTATATCAAACATCGTAAACATCTAAACAACATCTTCACAGAAAAGCACAAGACCTACCACATAAAAGACGAGGCTCTTTCCAAGGATGGCTTCAAGAAGTATATGAAGAACGAAGCTTGCCCATACAGAGACTGTCGGTTCAGTAGGACTTGCAATCATATCCACTGCATCCGTCCTCACTGCAACTACGTCCTTCACTCGAGCAGTCAGATTTTTACCCATAAGCGAAAACACGAGAGGAAAGAACAGGAAATGACTTTCGGGTAAGAATTTTGCGACTTTTACTTTTGTTTTATCATCATCATCACTATCATCAGTAGGTAATATTCGTGAATAAGCTTATTTCTAAGAGGATATAGATAAGTTGTGAACTTATTTCTTGCCTGATGGTAAACTTTATTGCTTGCCTTAATATTCTAGATTCAGACAATCTAAATTGATGGTTTACTATACTCAAAACTTACTAGAGTAGTTACCGTCACTATGTGAGATCTGGGATTGTTTTATAAGATTTCGATTAAATTATGTTCTGTACTGCCATAGTCAGTAATGACTAAACCTTTCTAACCCTAACAAAATATTCCTTCAACTAAACGTAATAGCTTATTTTTGCGTTTGAAGAGTAGCATTAAATTTTTCTGATTCTTCAATTCAGTTATACATGATTTTAAGTGTTTATATTTGTTTATACCAGGCTTCCAACCTCAGTGATTCAAAGCGCGTTGATGCAGCAAGGCGCTGACCTCAGCATGTACTCCCCAGGTGGAAATTTTCATGATGACGACATGTCCAATCCTATGATGGACTCTGAGTATCCTTACGTGAGTTTTATTTTTGCGTGTTTCACTTTCTACTTGACCAGATCAAAATAGAAAAAAGATTTATTTATGCTTATGGAAAAGTCGCAATCATACTTTTGCTACCTATTACATTGGTAATTCTATTCTAACTGACTTTGATGTAAATGTATCCACAGAACCCCTCAATGATGGAGGAAGTATCTCGAAAGTATATCGAGACCTTCAATGGAAGCAAAGAGGCTGATGAAAAGTGCAGCAAATGTAGCGCTTTAAACAAGCACTACCACTGCTTGGCTGAGGGTTGCAAGATGGCTCATAGGTAAGACACCATAACAGCAACATAGAATTTAGATTTTTGTTTAACTCTAAAAATTTTTATATAGATATTTTTGCGGACCATTTCGAGGTCGTATTGATTTTGGACAGCATTTCATTCTTTAGAGATATTAAATTATAATTGTGTTTTTTCTTTTAGCTGCAACACCACAATGATTAAACATGTGATGGAACACGAGCAACAAAACCAAGTAACGGAGGCTTACTTCATCACTTACACTAGACACAGCCCATGCGGTAACTCTGCCTGCCAACATATAAGAGACATTACACATTATCATTGTACTTGGGTAAGTTTATAAATGTTTTTTTTCCATCTATTTTTATTTTATCAGCAAGCATTTGATTACGTAATGCTCTGATGGTTAGTGACTCAAAAATTGAAAAGCGTTAGGTGACTACTTAATTGGCATTGCCTTCAGTAAAATCTTCATACGCAAAGAATCTGTCTATCAAAATAACTATATCAAGATCAACTTTAATAAAATTATATTTATGTTAACATTTTTGATTTTCCAGGAAAATTGTGGTGCCGTGATCCTCTCATCCGAAGAACATCCATTCAGACGTTTGGAGCATCATCGCCAACATGCAATCTTGAGCCCTATGTCTCCAAACTTAGCGGCTAGATTTGCTCCCAGCTTCACTCCTCAACTGACAGCGCAGTTGCACCCCAACATGGCCGCTCAGCTAGGCCAAGTACCGAATTTGCCAAACCTGCCTCCAAACTTAGCGCAGTTGGCTCAAATGGCTCCAAGTTTGACTTCTCAATTGACACCAAATCTTCAAGCTCAGTTAAGCCTTGGACCCAATCCCAATGCAGCACCAACGCATCACGTGAATCCATCAAGTTCTTTGGATGAAATGTTCAGCAGGAAAAGGGGAAGACCTCCTAAAAACCGTGTTGTGGAAGTCTGGACTGACAACGTAAGTATCTTGAGTATCACTCAAAATAACTATAAACAAAATGGCAATTTCCCTAATTCGAAATTGTTTTCAGATAACTCCGCAAGCTATTTTTACGTCATTCAAGCTACCGAAGTGCAATCAGTTACCACCAGTAATTCCGTCTCCTGTGTTAACTACAGTTGAAGAGTTTCCAGTAAGCAAAGTTCAATTACTATTTTTTTCAAATTTTCAATTAGAAGAGAAAGGTAGCAAATCATCTTGTGTATTTTGCAGAACTTAACTTACTTGGCTTATCTATACTTCAACTCTTTACTCGCTTCTCTATTTAGTTATCTTTGCCTAAAAGACAATGTGTTTTTCTTTCAGCGTATCAGATTCCAATACTTTGATGTCTTTACAAGCCCTGATACTTGCTCGTCATCATACCCCACCTGCCAACTAAGAATGACAAGGCTGCACTTACATTGCATCAACTGCAGTTTCTCATCAGAAACCCATACTATCATGGATACCCATATGAGAGAATCTCACTCTATAAGCCCGCTACTCGAAGGCTTTGATTATTTCACCTCTTTCGATCAATGCGGAAGCAAAAGCTGTTTCAAGAATCAATTGAGGTCTCATTTTCACTGCGCTCAAGATAATAGCTGCCCAGCAATTTTGACCCAGTACTCAGCTGTAGCCACCCACAAACATGGTCGAGCAACCCCAATTATTAAAACTGAGGAACATGAAAAGAGTTTTGAGGAAGCCAAAGATTATTCTTTAAAGGAAAGAGCTTCAGCTGATAGCATTGGATCGGGTAAAGACCAGCATGATTTCCCAACAAATTTCTCCATCAAGAGGGAGTTTGATAGAGAACAAGATAATGTTTCGGGTGAGTATTCTTCCATCATAACTCAGTTTTTTTGTATTCAAAATTCCATAAAATGTTATTGAAAGTTTGATTGAATACGATCATATCATCAAAGTATGTATTATTATTTTTATTTCACGATGACTAATTCTTAACCTCGATATATTCCAGTAGTAAAAGCGGCAGGAACCTTCTATCCGTCCTCTCATCTCCGAAGCAATACCTCATCACCTCGAAGTATCTACGATGCCTCTCCATCCAAGGACTTGAAACTCCGAATGGAACTTGACAAAAGGACTTACGAAGCTCCAAAGATGTCAAGTCCAACTATACCTCCATCGTGCCATGATCAAAGCTGTCCTTTGAATAAGAACGCAGGAGGCATGAACCTGCATTATCACTGCCCTCATTGCAGCCAGGCTTATGTGGATTTGAAGCTATTATTTAGTCACATGGTTAAGAAACATAGCAATTCTATGGAGCCTGGACCGGTCGGACTAGCTGCGACTAAGGTAAAAAAAACCAGTCCTAATGTATGTTTATGAAAAATCTACATATTAATATTTTTTTTATTACCTATTCATGGATCCAAAAAAATAAAATTAAAAATTAAAATAAAGTTAAAATTATACATAAAAAAATATGGAGGTAAGAATTGTCTCTATAGAAACAAATATCTTTCAGGAGACTTTGGAGCGGGAGTACCCAGAGATTTCGATCCTACCATCAACCGCGTCATCATCATCAACTAGTCAAGCACCATCGCCTGGTCATAGACCTACAAATCCCGCTGATCAGGTAACTTTAACTTAACTGATGAGCTATATTCTATTGCCACAACGTTTAACAGAACCTAATTAGCAAACCTAGGTTTTAACGAGAAACGATTAACGATATTTTTTAAGCAAACTCCTTATCTCCAAATATTAAAAAATATCGTGATTCTTTGTGAGCCTAAACTAGGCATGATGCCTGTATCTTGAGGCTTGGGTTTTGTTTTACTTAAAGATTCATCCATGATTTCTTCATTTTCATGTTACTTTATAACACCAATTATTGCGACAATGTACTTACCTATATTATGGGAAGTGTTTTGTTTTACATTCTAATCATCTTCTAGCCTCTTGCTTATTACTTTAACTTCTTCATCTACAGGTCCAAGCGGTTCAGAGCCTACTCCTCCAACAATACCTCGCGGGAGGAAGGAAGGCAAACCTTCAAGAACAGCTGAAGATGCAGCAGCAGTATACAGCCTCGTTAGCTGGTCTTCCGGGGTTGGCACAAGTTGCTCTCTTCTCTCAGGGGTAAGTTTTTAAGCAGTTGTATATTTGTTACTAGTTGCGCTGCTGTTTCGCCCGCGTTAAAAGTTTCCTGTGTCTTAGTCCACTTTATTTGCTATCGTTATACTAAATTTTACGCAAAGCGGTGGGCAGTGACTGGAAGAGAAGAGCCGAAGATCGGCCTCAGTGGTGCATCCAGGGAGAGGCCTACGTCCAGCAGTGGACTGACACAGGCTGATGATGATGATGATGATAATAAATTTCATCTTAACTGGTTGGTCCGTTCGTACGTGAAGAGGTGACAAACAAAATAAATACGACATTTTTTTTCGCATTTATAAAATGTATAGCTCTGTAAACTACGTGTATAATGTATTTCTGTCATATTTTTTAATTTTTCTTTACAATAAGCTTTGCCATTGTACCTACATCCTTATAGTATAAATCTTTAATTTTATTTTCTGCCACTGACATTTAAATCACCATTTTACAACGTCAGATTTAATTTTGTTACTAGCTTTCCTAACGTCATTATTTTTGTTTCAGAGGTAATCCCTTCCCTCTCTACCCACCGATGCTGTATCCTCCAGAATTACTGCTGGAACAGAGTCTCCTCCAGGGTCATCTACCACCCGGATTAGATAAAGAGGCTGAAATCATGGCTAAAACGTAAGTTCTAAAGCTTTACTATCATAAAGTTCTCTTCATAACACAAACATTGACTCACCTTGATTAAAATTTAAAAAATCTGAACTATTTCAATTCCCAATTGTTTAAGCCGATTAAGGATTTATAGTAGACCGCGTAGTTTTAGCGTAACTATTTTGATGCTCTTCTTAATTCTTAGTCGATAATAGCCCAAAAGCGGCTACTAGAAGTCAAGACGACGGACCAAAATTGGTCAGTTAAATTTAGGCCACCAGTGGCAGTTATTTGATCCATCATTTTCCCTTTCACAGCCGACGCACCCATACGACCAGGGGACCTCATATGCGGGTATTGAAGGACGAGCCGATACCTGAAGGGTACTTGCGCTTCCGGTTCAATGAGGATTGCGCCTATCCTCATTGTGGATATAGGTAAGTTACAATTTTTAGGGTTGCGTACCCAAAGGGTAAAACGGGACCCTATTACTAAGACTCCGCTGTCCGTTTGTCTGTCTGTCTGTCTGTCTGTCTGTCTGTCTGTCTGTCTGTCTGTCTGTCCGTCTGTCCGTCTGTCACCAAGCTGTATCTCATGAACCGTGATAGTTAGACAGTTGAAATTTTCACAGATGATGTATTTCTGTTGCCGCTATAGCAACAAATACTAAAAACAGAATAAAGTTAAAAATAATAGAGGGTCCCTATACAAGAAACGTGTTTTTCTCGGCATTTCACGCCATCTATGAACGCTTAGTTAGGTAAACGTCCCATAGACGGCGTTATATTGAAATGTCGATCCCTAACACCTTTGTTAGACGTAAGATGGCGTTATAAGAAATAAAATGTTTATTAATTATTATTTTTTGCTGGCGAAAAATGATAATGGTATTTTTTGCTCGATCTTATAAAATACTGTAGTGTGGTACGGAACCCTACTAGTGCGAGTCCGACTTGCACTTGGCCAGTTTATTTATTTATACATACTAAAAGCTCTAGCATTTGACCACTATCTCGCCTGGTGGTAAGCGAAGATGTGATCGAAGAAGGTGAACACGCTAGGTCTAGAATACTCTGACTCTCAAGGGTTGTGTGCTGCCGGAACACCGTTTGAATATATTTAATGTTTCTTATTTTTTCAGGGAACACCAAACTCACTTCCATTGTACGAGAAAGGATTGCGGTTACTCATTCTGTGACAAAACAAGATTTGTTCAACATACGGCTCGACATGAACGGTAAGATATTATAAAGTATCAACTATCATACATTTTGTAAGCTATCAATTTTGACCAACAAATTAAAGATCTTTTACAAAACGAAAAAAAAACAATTTTAAATGCCACAGTAGTCATTTTCAGTATCAAATTTGACGTGTTTATCTTCATATCTTTGGATTTACCGATCAGATCTTGATAAAATTACAATGGGACAACCAGGATAGAATAAATTACGCAGTTTTGGTGTAACTTAAAGACAGAAAAAAATTAGTAGAATTGAGAGTCTCCTCCTTTTTAGTGAACCAAGTCAGTTAAAAAGATAGACAGCAATATTGTGATCTGTAAACACTCAAGTTGCATTAAAAAAACAAAAGACAAATTAATGTTTTTCATTACAGAAATTATTAGAAGTCTTTATACTTGAGATTTCATTATATTTTCAGATTGGATACTCTGATGGGTGGAGATTTCCAGCAGTACCGCGCTAACGTTTACTGCCAACGACCTGATTGTCCTCATGCTAGTACATTTAGTAAGTGTTTTATTATTATTATTCAATAGACTATACAGTTCTTTAAAGACATTTTTCTTACATTTGACTTTTCTCTATCATAATTCATCATGAGTGATGTCTTCATCTCATCATGAAGCTCTTGTAGGTTTATATTAGGTTCACCCCTACAGTGATAAGATTTTAGTTTTGTTGTTAGAATCTTATTTCTAAACTAAAACCTTTAAGGTATTATGAATATTTAGCTCTTCATCATTGTTCAGTGATACTAGTTCCCATCAAACTGCAAAATCATACTGAAGAGTGAAATTTGGTAGTGCAAAATCCTGGAAAAAGTTTCAAGGTTCAGGTTTTTCTGGATTTTGCGACTTTGAAAGGCGTTTCTTCGTACCAAGGAAAATATGGAAGAGGAGATCTAAATAAAATGTTCTTTTCCAACAGATACAGGGCAGAACAAGGCGTCCCACTTCCACTGCCTCAAATGTGAGTTTGTATGCACCGACACAAACAAGGTAGTGGCCCATAGACGTCAGCATCAAAAACTTGACTCCATCCAAGCGGCTGGCTTCGATAAATTCCCTCCTAGTAAAGGTAATCATCATTTTTTTTATATAATAAAACGGGTTTATTTCACATGAAATAAAGTATACAAACGTTGTCAAAAATATAATATAAGACCATCTTATTTCGCCATTTAATGACATGTGAAAGAAAAGTTTTTGAAATTTAAGTTTTTGGATTTCTGAAAATCTTTGTAAAAACTTGTTTATTTTTTAAACTGATATTGAGAATCTAACAATGTGGCCTTAAACCCTTGAAACGTTTTGACTTTTAAAGTAAAGAAATCAAAAGCAATATATTTTTTCTATTTATAAAATTAGTAAAGATTGCAAGTAAAACTTTGAGAGCATACATGCATATAAATGTTATGTTTACTAAAATCATGACTCGTAATAAACACTATTTTTAATTTTTCAGGTTGCGGTTATGAGCCTCAATGCATCCATAGCAAGAAGCAAACCCACTACCACTGCCTTCAATGCGGTTTCGCCGTCCTCGGCCTGTCTCAGATGACGTCACACAAATACAAACATCAAGACCTCGGACCTTCCACCAGTGGTACCAACTGACCGTAAACATTTAGGGTAGTTTTTAAAAAATAGTAGAAATGGAGGGTAGTTGAAAAATGTATTGTTGAAAATGCAGGGTAGTACGAAAAATGGAGTGTAGTGAAAATAGTGTGCTATTTTTAAAATGGACTGTAGTGCGAAATATTGCGTTTGGTTTTTGAGCAATGAACAATGTTTAAAAGGAAGCAAATTTGAATATGTTTGTATTTATTCATTTTGGATAAAACAATTTGGTTTCGAAGGCGGAAGTTTTAGGATGTGACAATAAAAACCCGGAATTGACAAGAAATATTTTGGTAGTTATTAAACGATTAATCATGTTAAAATATGTACCTACTAAGAATGTAGGCTAATCTACTTTAGTAGATATCTTTAAAATGCAATTGTCCCTCAAGATTGTGCCTTAGATGCAAGTAGTTTTGGACCTGAATATTTGTGGCAAATGTGTGTGCCAAATGAATAGTAGAATAGATGTTAAATTGTTGAAAATTTGTCGATATTTATGACTTATGACAATGCATAGTTTTGTAGCGCGTTTTAGAAGTTTAAAAGTGCGGTCGACTTTGTATTTGAGCGTGTAGTAGATGCATGATTGATTTAAGTGTGTATTTCCTATTCCTGACCAACTTAGATTGTAGTTTATTAAAAATATATTTATTAATTTTCCCCATATAAAAGACATTTTTACGAATAGTATTATTAATATAGATTTCGTGAAAAAATACAAAATAAGGCAATAATTGGGTTAAGAACACCATTTTGTGCCTGGGAATAAAAAGTCGAGACAATATCACGTTCTGTCATAATTTTTCATTTAACATTTGGTTTAAGAATCATTTATGTAAATAATTACCCAAAATTCTATGTCATCAATGTAGATACATAATAATTTCCCGACTATAGTTAAGAGTAAAAATTATGACAGAACGACGTAGTTTTACAATCAAAAAATATATCTAACAAAACATATTTAAAGTGTCAATTCTATAACAAAAACACGTTGTAAATAAGAGTAGATTATATAACATTATATGTTAATAAAATTGTAATTGTTACAAAAATATAAATTGGTAAAAATATTGTATAAAAATTGATTAGGTTTAAAATCAAGTGCTAATTTGTGATTCATGAGGTAGCCATAAAATCGCCATAACTCCTTTTGTAGAAGATATTTTGACAATCAGTATTAGTAACCGTAAATCCTTCAAAAATGAACCTTTGCATTCCTTATATTTGATTCCTGGCGTCCGATAGCCATTTAGTTATTAGAATAATGTTCGGTATCAACCAAAACAATAGTGTAACATAAACTTTGCAGAAAAAAGGTAGAACAAATACCATGTACCATGTAGGTAAGTACCATGAACATGGTAAAACAATAAATCTACCGTGAGCATGGCAGAACAATAAATCTACCGTGAAAATAGTAGAACAATGAAACTACCTTTTTAAAAGCTGCTGAATTTAATCTACCCTACAAAAGGGAGATCGTCTGTTTTGTAACCAAACTTCCATACCCTATTCCTAGAGTGTATCAGTATTTTGTAGCATAAGATCTGTCCAATTGTTCCTATTACGTCATTTTCTACACTTAATTGTAAATTTTTATTTATGACAATGGTTCATTTACATTTTCATTGTTTCATTTAACATGTCAAAAATGGGGTAAACTAAAATTTAAAATGGGGTAAGTTACACTGTATGACTATATATAAAAAAGTGTTATAAAAATATATTTGTCAAGATTAGTTACTAACGAATTTATTGGAATCAAAAAATATAAAATTGTGTCATATTTAAGTATTTGCGTATTTTTAATTTAATTTAAAATGCACACACCTTTTTCTCCTAAACATCCTAACTTGTTCTGTATTTTCACGTTTATACAGAATAATTTAGATTTATTTTCCTTTCTGTATCTTTATTTATTTTTATTAAAAATATAGATCCGTGCCATAAAGTCATTAGTCACACTTATTTTAATTTTGAATACATTTTAGACTATCTTCTTCTTCTTCTTCAATCTTTCTACATTTTCTTTTCTTCAACAATTTCAACAGTTAATTTGAGTTTGCAATAATTTATTTATTTTCTTTATTGGTTGTTACAATCTTTGTTTTTGTTGTTTAATTTTACGTTCAATGTTTTTATTTCGTACTCATTACTCTCTTTCACGATCTTTTCATTAAATTTAATTAAACATATTTGTGTATATTAATTAGCTTTAAATTTAGTCTTCATAATTAAATTATTTGCTATCCCATCCAGTATTTGCGCAATTATACAAAAATGGAGTGTTATTGTAAAACTTTTTCTTATATTTGATTTTGTAGAGTAAAATTATATTCTTAGTGCTGGAATCTTTTATTATGATTGTGTTGAGATTACAATTGGTATTCGATCATAGTTTAGTGTTGTTTACCTCATGAGTTCTAGAAATAAAACGAGACTATCCTTATAATTTGGTGATTTCATTTCAAACCCTTAACATTAACCTTAACAAAATTAGTCCGCAGGTCTGTAGCTACTGACTGTATAATATCTATTGTTAACTTGCTCAGGCACAGGTTACTGCTGACTCGGCGAACTTTGTACCGCGAATATAAACTGTCCAAGTGCGAGTCAGACGCAAGGTTCCGATTGAACAATATTTGCCGGAAAAATACGTTTCTTGTATGGGTACCCCCTTTAATTTTTAATTTAATTAAGTTTTTATTATTTGATCTTGCAGCCATTGCAATACACACCATGAGTAAATTTCAAGTCTTTATATATTAAGGTTTGTAAGATCGAGCATAAAGAGCCTCAAAAACACATTTCTTGTATGGGGATCCCCTTTATTATTTTATTTTATTTTGTTTTTATCGGTTTTTATACACAAATAGTGAATACCCATGTATGGAAGCGCCATAATGACAGCCATCAAAATATGTCAATATAATGACAAAAATGTCTGAATGAACCAACAATGACAACCTGTGACAACCATCAAAAAAAAATTCAAAATTTAAATTTAAATTTAAATGCCTACGCGATAATCTGAGTAATGTGGATTTGTTGTGTTGTCGATTCAAAACTCTTAATTTAATACGTGCTTCAAATTTCTATTCGACAGTGCAACAGATTCTACCCTACCGTACCAAAGGGACGAACGTCAAATGTTTGACAGGAATGTAGGTAGAACAGTTTATATGGGAAAAATGAAATGGTTGTTTTTTACTATCTTCCCCGAAATTTTTCCTATATTTCTCTCCGTTTAAACCTTCCCTGGACTACGACAAACATTTCAAAACCAAAATCAGCTAAATGAGCCCAGCCGTTTTCGAGTTTTAGCGAGACTAACGAACAGCAATTGATTTTTATACATAAGAAGAAGAATAGAGCAGTAGGCAGATATTTTTATCAAATAAATAAATAAATCAATAAAAAATTTAACATCCCTTCATTCTACTACAAATACGCTTTACATGCTTACTACTTTGTTAATTTCTAATCAGAGGGCCCAGCGGTGTAGTGGGAGAATGGTCGCTTTGACGCCGGAGGTACCGAGTTCAATCCCCGCCGTGCACCAATGGATTTTTCTATCGAAAAATGTATGTGCGCTTTTCACAGAGGCTCTCTGGTGAAGGAAAAACATCGTTAAGAAACCCCCAACCCCCGCATGGTGGTTAGCTATCTAGTGTTCGCCTGGCCAGCTCGCCGCTGGCCAGGCTTCGCTTCGCTGGCTCAATTTAGGCAATCTGTCGCCAAAATATCTGATGTTTGTTAGCTATCCTTGAGAGCCAGTTCCCATTCTATGCCTAGCATGCTTACTAGCTTCGACCGCATCATCACTTATCAACAGGTGAGATAGTGGTCAAACGCTAACCTATAACTAAAATTATTTAAAATTTTCATCTGCAGAAGTCGCCTCTTTGGCATTGGCAACCCCCAATTAAATCCATAGTTTTTGTTTCCTTAAACCTATAAAATGAATGAGAAAGGCAAAGAATCGAAGCAGATATTATTAGTAGAAATAAGACTGACTGAATTCTGAGGGTAGTAAAAAAACTGGTTTTAGTTACCTATTACAAAGGCAAGCAGAAGTTAAATATAGTTAGAAGTTACTCTATCTTCTACAGGCCCGTAGATATCATTTTAAGATAAATGAAATAAAAACTAGCGTCTAAGATAAATCTAAAAAAGTTCTTCGTATAGGTTTATCTATGACTAGTTTTTAAAAGACAAGTAGTCAAATAGGCGATAGGCTTAACGTAACTTTATGATCTCCTCCTACTAACTTTCATTACTTATGCGGCATTGGAGCGCCACAACATTCCGTGCGCCATGTTGAAACAATCGCACGGGGCCGTTCCTTCAATAAAAAAAATTAGACACCACAACTCATTGTGGTACACGTAGCTCTCTACGTGTACACATATATATGTACATTTACGTAGCTTTTGTTACATAGCTCAAAGGGTTATATTTACCCTACACCAATAGCAACAAAAAAATCAAGGAAGAAATAAAAATCCAAAATATTAAAGTAATATTTATGTAACAAAACAAGTATCCTAGAAGTCGTACTGCGACACAATGATGATGATCCTGGCCACAGCACTGCCAGCGAACTGCCCGTGCGTGTACAGAGACATTGTCAGCTCCAACTCTGCCACTTGTGGACCTTCCAGTGAGCAGAGCAAGGAAATGGCGCAGATGTTGCCTGATGGACGCATGCTGGAAACAAAAATGTATTTTTAAACGACTTCAAAAAAGGAGGTTTCTCAAATCGACCTTATTCAATTCGCAAAACGGGCTGCAAATTTCCCGGTCCTTTGGAAGGCATTGACGGAGCCGAAGCCAACGTCAAGAGGCCCTTTACAATATTAAATTAAATAAAAATATGATTTGTGTATGGAGAGATTAAAAACTATAAAAAAAGATGGTACATTAATTTATTATGGCTATGAATGTGTGCTGCTTGATGTCTGTTTTCTGGTCTATGGGATGAGGTACGGCACCCGCCAATTATGCCTCATTTCGAAATATTAAGGCGGGTGGTGACTTGCTATAAACTGAATGGGCCCCCCATAAAGGCGGACCGTTATGTCGGCGCCGAGGGGCAACATTGGCGTGGATAGCTAATATTATTATATTATTATTATTATACACTTTATTTATTATTTATTCTTAGGTATAGGTTTTATTACAATAAAATTATCAACACAACAATATAAAATCATTATAAAATAAACAATATTATAAAAAAACCTAAACCTAGAGTGCCGCCGGAAGCGGGGCAGGACCCAAGCTACCGGTGGTTAGGACTGCAGAGAGAGGAACCTCCTGACGATGCGTGCCGTGTCAAGAAGTACCGCTTTCTGTATCTGACCCTTGATCCAGCCGTCTACCGAGAGTCTCTTGAGATGTTGGTCGAGACTCTTCGCTATAAGGCCTTATTATTATTATTTTTGTTTGTTCGCAGATAACTTCGTGGTTTATGAACAGATTTTGACGATTCTTTATTGGTTGGAAAGAAGATATCCCTAGAATAGTACCATAATAATTTCATTGAGATCTGATAAGTATCTCCAGAGATATAAAAACTAGAGAGGTAAAAACCTCAAAATTGGTACTGAAAATTAATAGCGCGGCATTTGAAATCGGTTCTTTTTGTTTCTTAAACGATTTTATTGAAGTGAAGATTCTTTAGGTGCACTGGGGTAAAATTTAACGGATGTGACGTAGCGTCACGGTCCGAATCAACGGAAGTGACGTAGGCGTCATGTTATATTTTATATTTATTACGCCCTTTATTTTACAACGGCGTAACTACGAAGACGTAATCGCTATCACTCAGGCATTCATCCCGCTAAGTTTATATTGATGTTGAGAAATAAATTAAATGAATATGGAAATTTCGTTCAAGTATCTGCAGAGATAAACATCTCAAAATTGGTCCTGAAAATGAATAGCGCGGCATTGAAGTCGGTTCTTTTTTAGTTTTTAAACGATATTATTAATGATAAAAGGTAATAGGATGCACGACGCTGCCTGATGGTAAGTAATGAGTAGACGTCTACCTATTACTTTTATTTTATTAACCTTATTTATTTTTCAAGTCACTGCAAAGCGCCTATTACCCGCAGACATGAAGATGTTAAGTCTTGCATACCCTATAATTTCACTGGACACATTTCCATTCAAACCGAAAAACATTCCGCCGCAGGCGGACTAGCAGAAGTCCTACCATTACTGTTTTTTTACAGTTTTTTATTAAATTTAACTCTTAAGTCATCATCATCATCATCATCAGCCTATTATATACTATATAGTCCACTGACAAACATAAGCCTCTCAAACTGCACGCTACTGAGAAGAATTCTCGGATACTCTCATCTAGCTCTTGTCAGCTCTCTCTTGCTACTCTTAGGCTAAGTTGCATCATCTTACTTTAACTATAGCAAACGTCAAAAATCTGTCAAAATACTACATCTGTCAAAATAATACAAAAATACCGTTTAATAGTTATAGTTACGGTTAAAGTCAGATGGTGCAACCACCTTGCTATGATCATTGCTCCACCTAGTCTGAGGGCTTCCTACGCTACGATTGCTGATGATAGACACCACACTAAGAAAGGAAATTCTTCTTGTAGTACTCAATAAAGCAATATAAAACTTGACGTCATAGTCAAATCCTTTAAAGTAGTTCTACGAGCCCGATTTAAAGATACATACAAACTATTGACGACGGACGGATGTACAACATACACACTCATAGTTTAAACTCAAGTAGCGATATTATTTTATGTTTACAGCCTTGTTTGCATAGGTATATATTGACAAGTCGCGTTGTGATGTATACAATATGTATTATAACTTTGAAATATAATTTCGATATTTTTTTAACTAAAAATTTTCTGAAAGCACTTACTCGAAACATCTGAGATCAGCGGGCGTGACCCCTGGCGAGGCCTGAACGCTCACCATCCGCAGCTCGAAGCTGACCACCGAGTCCATCCACGAGGGACCGTGCATCGTGAACAAATCCACCTGGGGACATTCACATATTAAAATTTGGTTTTATCCACTTAAGAACCTGATGAACCTAATGGAAAATTTTGAAGGAGGTCTATGCCACGAGACACGTTGAACTGCGTGACATCATATAAAACCATGTATCATAAAATTTACCTAAACATTGTCACTTAGTCCAGAATAAATGGCTTATTATTATTATTATACTTGGGGCAATAACATTACCATATGGTCTTTTCATTTAGTTTAGAGGCCTTATACTAATATACTGGAGAAAATATCAACTCAGCTCATTACCGTCAAGCTTAGATCTGGTCCTAAAACTAAGATAATATAACTATGTAAAGCATAAAACCATATAACGGATTTAATATATGAATACATAACAACAACAGTCTGAGAGTAGGTATAATGAGAATATCTACATGCATAGTTTTTTAACAAGAATAGTCTAAAAACAAAAAACTACTCAGTCATTTTCAGTACCAAGCTTGAGGTGTTTATCTCCACATCTCCTCGGAACTCAACAGATCTTCTAAATGGACCATTTCGCATTTAACTTTACAGCGTTATTTTGACTTCTCTAGCTATAAGGAAATTAAATTCAAGATTCGAGACTTGTCCTGATCTGCGTAGTAGTAACTGTAGGTCATCATCATCATCATAATCAGCCTGTGTCAGTCCACTGCTGGACGTAGGCCTCTCCCAAGATACGCCACTGAGCCCGATCTTCTGCTCATTGGGAGGGATATGCCCTAATCGCCACGATGGGCAGGCGGGTTGGCGATCGACTGAAGGTACCTCAGCTATATGCTAAAAAGAGGATATTTCCATAATAGGTACTCACGCTCCCTGAAGGTAGGAAGATGTTGGCGACGAAGGTGATGAAGTTGTAGCTGTAACTGCTGGGCTGCTGCAGACACGACATGTCTGACACTCGACATGACTGTGTGATGCGGGCACAACGACTGGAAACGACAACACACATTGACAACTTACACATTTTCACGTTTTACACGGCGTTTTGGTGGGAACGTGAAAGGCTCCTGTGTCTTCAATGTGTTTTTTCCAAAATCTTTTATTCTTCCGCGAGTTAATGTGTAATAAATGTGTGTTATTAACCATTATGTGCCGGCGAATGTATGGGAGTAAAGGAAATGGGAAGGGCCGAGTTGAAAACATGCCATCTTACATTCACGTCAAAATTTCACTGAAATTCTTCAGTTTCTTATCGTTACTGACTAAAGGTATGATTTGGACTGAACTATGATTTAAACTTGACTTGAATGTGACTTTGATGTCGAATAGAAAATGTCCACCTTGCTTTTTTCGCTATTTTTCATTACTATTTTCATTTTCAAAACTAGCAATATCTTGGACTGCATCATCACTTTACATCGGGTGAGTATAAAATATAAAATATATATATAAAAACATATTAAACTCAATCAGTAGTACATAATAACCGGCCAAGTGCGGCAACTGCTAAACTGATAAAGTTATCTCAACCGCTATAATATTCCTTTAAAGTTCATGAAATGCGCTATTATCACGAATTTTCCCAGATTTTTCAAACCAGCAGTTTAGCTTTTAGAGGGGGGGGGGGGGGGGGGACGCTTTACTGGAACAAAAATTTGCACTTTAAAGTTTAATATTTCGTAAATGGAGCATTCAATCGAAAAATAGTATTACCAACCCTTATGTAATTTTAAAAGACCTATTCAACCATACCTCACACGATGGGGTAGACGATGAAATAAAAAAAAACACCCCCCATTTCTCATATAGGGGAGCTACCCTAAAAAAAATATTTTTCACAATTTTATTTCAGCACTTTGTTGGTGTAATATATATACATACCCCCACAAAATTACAGCTTTCAGTATTAACGGTTTCTTAGCAAAACCTCGGACAGACAGACAGACAGACAGACAGACAGACGGACATGACGAAACTATAAGGGTTCCTTGTCAGGACTACGGAACCCTAAAAAGGTAGCTAACACCTTAAAAAGCGACGATGCGGAAAATTATGCCCGGATTGTACTACTCCTTGCAAAACAAAGTCACCGGTTAAGACTTCCATTATATATTATGTTTCTTTGAAGTGTTTCACACTTTATATTTTTGTAAATTGTTAAACACAATCCAAAATTTCATCGTACCGACGGGACTTGAACCCGCAACCTCCGGAATAACATGTTCCGGTGCTTTTGCCAATTAAGCCACGGTGCGAAGTATCGTTACGACGAAATTAGTGGATTGCATTTGTTAACCCAATTATGCATTGGTGGCGCCATCTATGACTACTTATTACGTAAGTTAATCATTCGGAAGAATACATTACAGTTTTCAAATCCGACGAGAGATGTTGCACTGCGTAAATCAAATATTATGTTTCTTTGAAGTGTTTCACACTTTATATTTTTGTAAATTGTTAAACACAATCCAAAATTTCATCGTCCCGACGGGACTTGAACCCGCAACCTCCGGAATAACATGTTCCGGTGCTTTTGCCAATTAAGCCACGGTGCGAAGTATCGTTACGACGAAATTAGTGGATTGCATTTGTTAACCCAATTATGCATTGGTGGCGCCATCTATGACTACTTATTACGTAAGTTAATCATTCGGAAGAATACATTACAGTTTTCAAATCCGACGAGAGATGTTGCACTGCGTAAATCAAATATTATGTTTCTTTGAAGTGTTTCACACTTTATATTTTTGTAAATTGTTAAACACAATCCAAAATTTCATCGTACCGACGGGACTTGAACCCGCAACCTCCGGAATAACATGTTCCGGTGCTTTTGCCAATTAAGCCACGGTGCGAAGTATCGTTACGACGAAATTAGTGGATTGCATTTGTTAACCCAATTATGCATTGGTGGCGCCATCTATGATTAACTTACGTAATAAGTAGTCATAGATGGCGCCACCAATGCATAATTGGGTTAACAAATGCAATCCACTAATTTCGTCGTAACGATACTTCGCACCGTGGCTTAATTGACCTAAGACTTCCATTCCTTCACACTTCCAAAGTTGTAAACACTTTTAATCTAATAAATGAGCATAATAGCATTTTTTTAAATATCTTATAGGCTAGCGTTTGACCACTATCTCACCTGTTGGTAAGTGATGATGCGGTCGAAGATGGTAAGCACGCTAGGCCTAGAATGGGAACTGGCTCTCAAGGATAGCTGCCGGAACACATTAGATGTTTGGTGATAGATTTTCTAACTTGAGGGTGGTAGCTGGCCAGCCGGACACTAGATAGTGTCCTACCACCATGCGGGGGTTGTAATAACAACCCCCACATAGGAAAACGCATAAGAAAACATTCTTAACGATGTTTTTCCTTCACCGGAGGGCCACTGTGAAAAGCGCACATACATTTTTCGAGAGAAAAATCCATTGGTGCACGGCGGTATGAACTCGGTACCTCTGGCATCAAAGCCAACCGTTCTCCCGATTGCGCCACCGGGCCCTCAAAGCATAAGTTGATACTAGCTTTGTTGAAAAAGGTCGGAAATGAAGGACCAAGATGAACACTCACTGTTTAGCCTCAAGTCGGTATCCTGCGGGACAGTCGATTCGGTGACAGTGGTAGCTACCGCGTGTGTTCTGACACACGTAGCCAGGGTCCGAGGTACGGGCGCAGGGGGCCTCGCGGGTCTCGCACTCGTCGATATCTGGACAAAATTGGTTATTTTGAGTTAATCATCTTTTGAAAAAAATTGTTAGGTATTGATCACTATCTCGCCTGGTGGTAAGCGATGATGTGGTCAAAGATGGTGAACACGCTAAGGCCTAGAATGGTCTGACTCTTGAGAGTCCTTGAGGGCTACATGCTGCAGGAACACCGTAGCAGATTTTATCAAGTAGAAAATTTGCTGCCATAACCTAACGGTGTTTGCTCGAGAATTAATAAGTTACTAGGCCCATCGTGTTTCCCATCTTTGACCACATTATTGCTTACCTCTAGACGATATAGTGGTGAAACGCTAGCCTATAAGAAATAAAAGTAAAAAAATATCCCGGAGATACCTATTTACCTGACTTGAAGGTACCACAGACTCAAGCATGGCCTTCAATTCGGCACGTATGATAACATAAGAAAATTTCTAAATGCGTACTTTTGATGTTTCATCAGAGACTAAACAGCGGAAAAATTGTGAGAATCATTTACACCACTTTATATTTTTGTACATTGTTACACACAATCCAAAATATCATCGTACTGACGGGATTCGAAGAATATATTAAAATATAATTAGTTGGTTACAGCGCCTGGGCATATTTCCCAAGAAGTGTGGGTTCGAATCCAGTCGGTACGATGACATTTTGGATTGTGTGTATCAATGTACATTCAATAGACGTAAAGAAAGATTTTGAAATCCTCTTGTGGGAACACATTTACTATTCACGAAAAATACCTTTATTTCGGTAATTAACTTAAGTTTAACGAAGTTTAAAGCAATTTTTCTAATATTTTTACAATAGTGCGCAAAAACAGGTCTCATGTGTCATAGCGTCGGTTTTGACGTCACGCATAGGTTAATTACATACTTAACTATTATATAATCTGTGACAATGAATACACATGGGTTTTCCAAAATTTAATAACATTTTCAAGAAAACCTCATAAGAGGACATAGGCGTGACGTCATGCGCTGTGATTGGTGTTTCAATCAAAATGGCCGATTGCAGTATTTTACTGTTTTATTTGTTATATTGAAAATCTTAATAATCTCAAATTTTTATATAAAACTAAACTAGTGTTTTAAATTGTTTTAATATGTATTTTCCTAAGACGGAAAAAGAAGTCCAGCCACCGAACAACGCACTAAGGCCGGTTTCGTAAACGTGTGTGTTGCCATGCAGTATAAACTTATTACCCTAATACATTATTGTCTATGTACTGAATGAATGGATAAGTAAATAGATAAGTTAGCAATTTTTTTAAGTGTATGCCTTACTTTTAAGAGTACTATAAGTATGTTTTCATCCCATCTATTCAAAAAACAATGGTTGGTTCCTCGATAAGTGCGCGCTGAATAGAGCTTTTCTGCCCTAGGACGGGAAAGTGTTCTTTATATTATTTTTTAAATCTTATAGGCTAGCGTTTGACCACTATCTCACCCGTTGGAAAGTGATGATTCGGTCGAAGATAATATCATTTTTGGCTTATGAATGTTCTTTTATAGTGCCCTGTCTAAGGCGGTTTAATGAAATTCCGTGATATTTCCTGACATCACTTAACATTTTATAACATAACATGACATGACATTTTATGACATTTCATGTCATTTCGTGACAATTCGTAACATTTCATAAAATTTCATGATATTTCGTAACATTTCATGACATTTTTGTGAAAATGGTGACATTTCATAAAATTGCATGCCGTCTCATGATATTTTGTAACATTTCATGACATTTTATACATTTCATGACATATCGTGACATTTGGTGTTTTTTAATGAAATTTCACGACGTTTCGTCGCAAAATATCATGAAATGTAACGAAATGTCATGAATTGTCACTTAATGTTATGAAATATCATGAAATATCACGAAAAGTCATAAAATGTCATGAAATGTCAAGAAATGCCACAAAATGTCATAAAATGTCACAAAATATCATGAAATGGTACAAAATGTGTAAAATGTCCCGAAATATCACAAAATGTCAGAAAATGTGACGAAACGTCACGAATGTCACGAAATGTCATGAAGTGTATCGAAATGTCATATAATATCATGAAATTTAATGAAATGTCACGTTATGCCATGAAATGTCACGTATGTCATGGTATGTCACGAAATGTCATATTATATTTAATCACCCTCACTTGAACAATAACAGGTATTTATATCAGGTTAGAGCGCCAGGGCATGTTTCTCAGTTGGCGCGGGTTTGAATCCCGTCATAATCCGTGTATGGTATATAAAATTATTATTAAACTAAACTTAAATTAAGACTATGACTTCCTAAAATGTGATATACCCCTATGTTAAGTATTACTTTAGGTTTTTTTTCACGATTTACAATTAGTGTATTTAGCCAGTATTGACACTGGCTAAATACATCTAATCGTCTGGAACCATAATGAAAATATAGAACAAAATAACTTACTCAATAAACGGGGACTATCGTGACCCTTATTAGTGGCAACACTTGTGAGGTTTTTTTTATTCCAAGCTGTCATAATAATTACTACAATTGATTTATGAAAAATGTGGATTTTTATGTTTATTTACGTATGAAATGTGATTCCATCCTGCTATTTATTTTTCGAAGATTGGTTTTTACACCCTTTCACAAAACAATTCAGCATTTTTTTCCATAACAATGTAAATTATTAAAACATGACACCCCGCGCGCCGGAATAGCTCGACTGACAAGGTAAGGTGTTATTTCGTTATATGCGTGTGTGTGTTACTGTGTATGTGCACGGCGAGGTGTAATTTTACCGGCCTCAGTGCGTTGTTCGGCGGGCCTCGGTCTAGACTTTTAGTCAGAGGTATTTTCCCCTAAAATCATCAAATCTTCGATTTTTTTGATACTGTCGTCATGCCTATTATGATGATGTTTATATACCAATACAGCTCCTGAGGTCCTCAGACAGCCGGTACCCCTGTGGACACGAGCACCGGTAGCTGCCCGGCTCGTTGACGCACTCCCCACCACACAGCTTGCCTCGCAGCCGCACTGATGTCCACTCCTTGCATTCATCCACGTCTTCACACGTCCTGGATAACAATAATTTATAATTTAAGATCGTTTACAAAACAAACAAAAAAACCGACTTCATATGCCGCGATAGTCAAAATAGCCAGTAGTATCATGTCGTCAAGGTATACACATATGTATGTGTATGTATGTATATATATATATATGCATATGTAATCAGGATATGTGAGGTGTTTGAGATGTTTATATCTATACAGATATCCCCGGAGACAATTGTCATACTTCGATAAAATTTGAATGGAATCAATCGGGCGGCATAATCTCTTAAACGAAAAAAGAATTTTTGAAATCGGTCAAGATTTGACGGAGTTCTGAGGTAATAAACATAAAAAAACAGTCGAATTGAGAACACCTCTTTTTTGTGAAGTCGGTTGAAAGGAGGATTTGATGTCACCTTGTTGTACCTATCTATCTTAATACTCAATAGTTAAGTTGCATATGTAAATCTAAATCTAAAAGGCTATACCACACAGAAAGCAGTTAGGTAAGCTTAATATTCTCGTAGATAAAAATGGCTATATTAATTATTTTTAATATTTTATTAATATTTCATGTAATGATTACCCGCTATATATTACTTAATCCTACCCTCGACAAAAATCTGACTTCGAGCAACGGAGTGCACTGAAAACCAGCCCTGCGGTGTATCTGGGCAGAGCAGTGCTTAGCCCCTTAGTACGAGTTTTCATCGTAAACGCTTTTGACAGATCTCACACAGTTTTCGACTTATTCTGGCTCCCTGATTGGTCTAAATTTAGTGGAGTGTAGTAACTACTAGAGGCGCTGTACTGTTTTTCATACAAAATTTGTTCGATATATGATATCGAGTTTGGTATGAAAACTCGTACTAAGGGCACTGAGTGTATTCCGATTGTCAAAACTATATTTATAGATTTAAAACGGGAATTTAACGTTACTTACGCGATGTCGATATAGCGATCGACATATGTTTCGGCCTCATCCGCACTGAGGAGTGCGAGGCTGAACGCGTCGGCGAGCGCCCCGCACTCAAGATCCTGAAAAAGACCTCCGGATGAGGCCGAAACATATGTCGATCGCTATATCGACATCGCGTAAGTCACGATAAATTCCCGTCTTAAATCTATAAGTTTAAAATGAACGTGAGTTTTTATAATAAAACTATATTTTGTGATACATTTGTGATCTCTTTTTGTTCTGACAATATTTTTTTAAATCTTTTATATATTTATTTTTTATTTACTTGAATAACTTTAAATAACATGTTTAACAGCATTACATTTTATACTACTTTTATACATTGGCTTTGCTTGCGAAATGTGCTCCATGTTACTAACTGATAAATTGATAATGTAACAATATGATAAGTGATTTTTTTATCGGTCCAATAGTTTATTACTTGATCCATTACAAACAAACATACAGAAAACTTTTATTTTCTCTTTATAATATTAGTTTAGTATATAATGATTCAACTTCAGTAGCGCACGGGGAGCAAGAGTAATAGAACTATGCATTAATGGCCGTATTCATAAACATTTTGAGGACGCATGTCCAGTGTCATTCAAACCAATTCATTAATGTATTGGTTTGAATTAGACCGCGTTCGGGAGCATAGTGTCGTTTGTGAATCCGTATTCAAGAATTCACGCGAAGTAAGACATTTAACGTAACGTTATGATGTCAGATTAATTAAGTCTTCTGTTTGACGAAACCTTTAGAAAGTATATAAAAAAAGGCCTTCTAAAGTTTAGAGTATCATACTACAGTATAATACCAATGAGCCTTAGATCAAATACAATATAGACCAATATTTTACTCTCTAATATGATAAATAGCAAATCTATTATACATTTTCTCTTTTTAACCGACTTACAAAAAAGGAGATTTATTATTTTATTTTTTTATGTTTGTTCACGGATAACTTCGTCGTTTATGAACTGATTTTGAATACTCTTTTTTGTTGGAAAGGAGATATCCCTAGAATGGTACCATGGTAATTACATTGAGATCTGATAAGCATCTTATGAGATCGTACTGAAAATGAATGGCGCGGCATTTGGAGTCGGTTATTTTAGTTTTTTAAACGATCTTACAATGCGGTGAATTAATTCTAAATGTGGATTTAAAATAATGACAACAGCAGTTCCAACCTAAATGATACGATGCTGTCTCAGTGGATTGCGTTGGTCGCCCTAACGATGTACTAACATTTTGTGTAAGTATGCGATTCTCATAAGATAACATTCCTTATAAAATGGTAGCTTTTGCAATGATTAGGTTCTGAAAACTTATAAGAGACAAGGACTCTTATAAGTATAGTAGTGTAGGACGCTCTTCAGCTAGATAGAACGATGACATACGTAAACTGGCTGGCAGCGGTTAGAAACGAATAGCTGAAGATCGAGCTCAGTGGCGTGCCATAGGAGAGGCCTATGTCCAGCAGTGGACGGTAATTGGCTGATAATAATGATGATAATAGGAAACAAAGTTATGCCCAAGGCATACATACATTACATTAGATGTCTAAAAAAGTAAAGCTAAGTATTAGCGATAAGATTTCCCATTGTAACACTTTAGATTTTGCTTTAAAATTAGCTGTTGATGTGTGGCAATAAAGAGTTTAACTATATATCTATCTAATACAAGTTGATGGGTGGTTGATAATAAAAACAAATTATGGCAAAATTTACATTCCGATACCGGGAATCGAACCCGAGCCTCCTGGGTGAGAGCCAGGTATCCTAGCCACTAGACCATATCGGATTCTGCTGAAGTAGCTAAAAATTCTGTACTATTTTGAAGTTTCAGTGAGCTATTCTTATAGTTTGACTGGCTCTTCGCTTGAGATCTTGAATTTCTGTTTTTGCTGATCGACTCATCTATTTCTGCTCCACCATTTGCTATAGGAGTATTTTTGGGGGACCTTGCGAAAGTCAAAGCATTTATTCAGTATATGAGCAAATTAAAAATCTGCAATTACACACGTCAAAGAACATTAAATAGATCATATCTATAATAATATAAAACAAAAACATAAATTATTGCTTTGAATTAAAAAAAAAAAAAAAAAGTAACGAGCCATTCAGCTTTAATCTAGACGTCGAACGTCACACTTAAAACAAATGTTTAATTCCCCTGATTAATGTAGGGTTGCTAACCGTACTATTACGTGCACCTCTAATGCATGTTTGAGTACTTTCAGTAGAGTTCATTTCAGTCATTCACTTTTAGAGTCAGATTTGTTTGCAAATTATAATGTTATCTATTATGCACCCTAGATGGCGGTTATTAATTCCGTAAAAAACTTAGTTTACGTTATAGTTATCGAGTAAGTAAACCAATTTAAAGAAAGTCGCACTCGACACTCTGAGCTGGCCATAAATTCTTATGTGAATGAAATGACAATCCAATATTATGATACCGTCAAGCTGATCTGCAGGGTTATTCTCAATCATTCGTAAGCAAATTCGGATTCGGAAACTGTCTCTCCTTCGACTTGAATCTAAAATTCACAATCCTCCGATCGGTTACTTTTGATATTTCAATTAGAAAAAATCTGTGATTCTTAATGAAAAGGTTTCTACGACAAAATAGCTCACGGATTTATTAATATTCATAAATAAAAATGAAGCTTCCGAATCCGAATAGTTTTCGAATAATTGAGAATCAGGGGGATGATGTGTATGGACCGGTTATCACTGAAAGCAAGTGGTAGGACAGTTGAACATGAGCTACAAAAATGATGGCGAAGGTTGAAATATAAAGTTTTGTTTTGATAATTAAGATTTGGTTAAGTCTTACTATTGATGCACAATGATGCTCAGTATAATTTAGTGGTAGAACGTGTATTATCTAAAATTTTTAAGCCTGTAGATTCGGGTGATATCACTTCGCAATAATTAATCATTATTTCAAAATTTTTTGGATAAAAATTGTCTAAAGTACTCAAACATGCATTAGAGGTGCACGTAATAGTACGGTTAGCAACCCTACATTAATCAGGGGAATTAAACATTTGTTTTAAGTGTGACGTTCGACGTCTAGATTAAAGCTGAATGGCTCGTTACTTTTTTTTTTTTTTTTTAATTCAAAGCAATAATTTATGTTTTTGTTTTATATTATTATAGATATGATCTATTTAATGTTCTTTGACGTGTGTAATTGCAGATTTTTAATTTATTCAGTATATGAGCAAATTAAAAATCTGCAATTACACACGTCAAAGAACATTAAATAGATCATATCTATAATAATATAAAACAAAAACATAAATTATTGCTTTGAATTAAAAAAAAAAAAAAAAAGTAACGAGCCATTCAGCTTTAATCTAGACGTCGAACGTCACACTTAAAACAAATGTTTAATTCCCCTGATTAATGTAGGGTTGCTAACCGTACTATTACGTGCACCTCTAATGCATGTTTGAGTACTTTAGACAATTTTTATCCAAAAAATTTTGAAATAATGATTAATTATTGCGAAGTGATATCACCCGAATCTACAGGCTTAAAAATTTTAGATAATACACGTTCTACCACTAAATTATACTGAGCATCATTGTGCATCAATAGTAAGACTTAACCAAATCTTAATTATCAAAACAAAACTTTATATTTCAACCTTCGCCATCATTTTTGTAGCTCATGTTCAACTGTCCTACCACTTGCTTTCAGTGATAACCGGTCCATACACATCATCCCCCTGATTCTCAATTATTCGAAAACTATTCGGATTCGGAAGCTTCATTTTTATTTATGAATATTAATAAATCCGTGAGCTATTTTGTCGTAGAAACCTTTTCATTAAGAATCACAGATTTTTTCTAATTGAAATATCAAAAGTAACCGATCGGAGGACTGTGAATTTTAGATTCAAGTCGAAGGAGAGACAGTTTCCGAATCCGAATTTGCTTACGAATGATTGAGAATAACCCTGCAGATCAGCTTGACGGTATCATAATATTGGATTGTCATTTCATTCACATAAGAATTTATGGCCAGCTCAGAGTGTCGAGTGCGACTTTCTTTAAATTGGTTTACTTACTCGATAACTATAACGTAAACTAAGTTTTTTACGGAATTAATAACCGCCATCTAGGGTGCATAATAGATAACATTATAATTTGCAAACAAATCTGCGTTTACATCGTGATCGAGTAATGAAAAAAATCTAAAGAAACTCGTACTAGGCACTCAAAGTGGTTGAAAAAATGGTCTACAATTTTGACAGAAAAAAATCACACAAAAATGACAAGAGCATTTAAAAAAACTACGGGTTGCACTCCGGGAGTGCCGGTAGAAGTGAAAACTTAAACATTAACGTTGTGCATTTGGTCTACTCTCCCTCCGTGTTACGAATTTTCGATCAGGTCACGTGGACTGACGCGAGGTCCTGACGCGAGTTTATCATTTTTACCCATCCCAACGAGTCCACAACGCCGCTAAAGAAGCTTTCAATTCAAAAGTCACCTGTTATCACTTCCCAGTCTGTAACCCCTTTTGCAGTAGCACCTAAAGCTTCCCCAAGCGTTGGCACATCCCTGGTGGCACACCTCCGGACTCTCGGAGCACTCGTCCACATCCACGCACACCTTGTCATTGGAAGGTGCGTTACGGAACCCTTCACTGCACTTGCAGCGGTAGGAACCAACCGTGTTGATACATTCAGAGTTATAGGAACAGGGCTGAAAAGAGAGGGTAAATATTAGATACCCGTTGCCAATGACACATAAAATTGGTATTTGACCTGGTTTTTAGTGACATGCGTTCTAAGATCTTGGTGGTCTGGAAATAGAGACGACCGTGTGTGATTAAAACTTTTGTAAACAAACTTTCAGGTTTCAAATATTACTACTTATTTATTATGCTTAACCCATCTTAATGATATTTTAACAACAAAATAGCGCTTAAAAACTAAAATAACCGACTTCGAATGCCGCGCTATTAATGTTCAGTACCAAGTTTAAGGTGTTTATCTCCATATCTCTGGAGATTCTTATCAGATCTCGATGAAATTACAACAGTACCACCCTTGGGATATCTCCTTTCCAACAAAAAACTAATCAAAATCGGTTCATAAATTCATAAAGGACGAAGTTATCCGCGAACAAACATAAAAAAAATAATATATATACGATCGAATTGAGAAACCTCCTCTTTTTTTTGAAGTCGGTTAAAAAGAGAATGACCACTCGTATAGGCAAGAAGTAAGCTTCCACTGTACCTGATCTTTAATATCACAGAACAAGGAGTTCGTCAAATTCTACCAAGAATTCCTATACGTCTGCTTCAAAGGATGTGCGATGACGAGATCTTTACCTTCTGCTTAGTTCTATTATATAGATACTGGCAATTACAGAATCCTGAATACGGCTACTAATTGTAGAAGCAAGGTTGGTAAAAAGTGGAGGAATACGGTCCCTGTTTACCGAGACGAGTAGTGTCAGTCAAGAAATTATACATTAAAAGTTAATAATAGAATATAGTAACCTACATTTCCATGTGTGCATTCGTCGATATCAGCACATTCGTTTTGTCCAAGCAGGCGATGACCAGCTGGACACTGACACGAATAACCACCGTAGAAGTTCTCACAGCGCTGCTCAGGACCACATTCGGTCGTATTACGGGCACACTCGTCGATGTCTGAATAAAAGTAAAATAGACTTGTGCAATATAACACAATAAAATAATCCTGTCTGTTACTTACATTACACTCTTACTAAGTCATAGGTAGTAAAAAGAAATATTAAATTGACAACTAATACAACTTTTTTGTTATATTAGACTGTTGATACAGTCCAATTTCGCTAATACAAAACGTGTATCAGGAAGGAATTGTATCGGCCCAATGGTAGTCTCAAGGTACTCCGTCATTTTACTTCACAACTGATTTTATGTTTCATAGATAATGTTCAATTCTAGTGATTGTCAAAAAATGTATACTGTGTATATCCTATATGTCTTTCTCCAATCTTTTACAATTTATCTCATAACATAGAGACAAATACAGTATCAAACGCTTGCGTTAAATCTAGGAACATTTACTATTGAAAATTAATAAAAGTTGTAAATGAGAAACAACTAACCATAACACCGTCTATCGGAGGTAAGTCGGTACCCCCAAGGACATGCAGTCATGACTGAACCGTCATGAGGATCCCGAGTGTAAGTTGGTCGGGGAGACCATGGGCCTCTTTGACCATACTGTGCACCCACTGTGATCACGTTGCTACCAGGGTCGGAGGGTAGACGGGGTGATGGTTGCACTGGCACTGTAAGATAGGATAGAAAATTTAAAAAAATCAAAAACATACTTTGACACCACCACCGACTATAAAAAAACGACAAAAAAACATTGAAGCAACGCATTAAAATCTGAATTGATTTAAATAAATAGTTTGAGTTATTCTCATAACGTTAATCAGGATCACCTCATTTTTAAAGCATCAAACATATTTACATTATTTACAAAGCAGAGAGGCCAAATTATAATAATGCATATTAATGCTCAGCTTTTTGGTGGATTTACCACTCATATCTTCAGCATGCTCTTTGCTCCTTTAGACCTACCTGGCCCTCTAGTCAAAATCCAATTTCTGTTTTCTTCACGCTAACGCAGCTTCAAAATGTATGGGAATGATGACTTTGTTGAGGAGAATCAATGTGATTCCCATGTTTTAACTTGCGTTAACGTGAATGGATACAGAAATTGATTTTGTGTAGATGGGCTGTTCTGGTACAATCCGTTGCCAAAAGGTATTTTAAATAAATGTTCTCTTACCAATTATTCTCATGCCATGCTTCAAGCTACAAAACATCTTACCGTAAGTAGGTTTCTCGTTCTCAGCCCGACACCTTTGCCCACACACACATTTGAACCCACCGTCAATGTTCACACAGTCTTCTTCGGGAGCACACGTGTCCTGGCGAAGCGCACACTCGTCGATATCTGACAAATAACAAGTGTTTAGTACCTATATTTCAAAGTAATTTGAACTTTAATTGGTAATTGAATATGATGACCATGTCGTGAAAAATTTACCATGTCTACTGTAAGGAAAGGCAGAATAAGACTTCTACTACCTAAAACTCAACAGCCAGCGTGATCTAAAACCCTAAACGGCACACAAACGGTGTTCCGTGATTGTTAAAGTCAGGACTTATCCCGTTTTGCGAAATTGGCTTTAACAATCACTTTCCCTTAGCAAAGTAGAATAAAAAGAAGTTGGTAACTGAAAGCAGCTCACGCTCGTAATTATCAGCACGAAGTAGGCTGCTGTGCTACTGCAATAGATAGTATAAATACTATATTACTAATTTTACGTTAATCTTTACTTTTTGTGTGTGTTGGTCTATCTTAAATTTATCTCTGGATGCTAAAAACCTTTTGTGTATTAACACGTACTATGTAAATTTCAACTAGGCAACAACAAAAAGTAAGATACCCTATAACACATTTTAGCATTTCTAGTCTTATATGTGAAGATACACAAAAAAAATTTAATTAATGATTAATATAATAATGAATTATAAATATATAAACTTCTCTCTACTGGCACTTCTTACAATCCAAATTATATAATGGATCTTACCAGCACACCTCCGCTGAATGGTATCATACTTGTACCCAAGTTCGCAGTTCTGGGATGGGTACCGACCACCGCGGGACACGGGGGGACGGTACGGGGTGTAGGGCCTCACAGGTGTAGTGGACACTAGAACACAAGAAATATTTTCAGTATCTCAGACCTCATTTAACTGATCTACGATCTGATATCTGAGTATATCTGTGCTCTTAGATCGACAGATTGACAGTTTAGGGATAAAACCTAAACTGTCAGACAAAGTTCCGTTTCATAGTCATTACAATTGCATAGCCGGAAGCAAATCATTCCGTAAATACTGCAAGCGTGCTTTTGAATTAATGGATAAGATACTATAGGTATAAAAGTTTACATATACCTACGACCAATTAAAAACATTCACAAAAGGGTAGTAATTGGAAAAGAACAGATATGTTTGCATCTTTGCGAATTAAAGTAAAGCACTCTAATGAGTATTTAACTGATTAGAGTGCTTTAATGCGCAAACGAGACATAAAAGACGTTAAACGTAAGACGTAGGACAAAAATGAGTCTGCAAACCGTCCTTTCTATATGTTTTTCATCGCGAGACTTTCTCACATTTTGTATGAAAGTCAATTTAAAAGACACCACGTCTTCGCCTCACATCAGCACAACTCAGGTTTGCGACTAAGCTGTGCCGTATGGAATGTTTTAGGCAGGTTATGATGATGATAAATCTCACCAGCAGTGGTGCTCTCGATGGTGGTCTTCTCAGTAGCTACAGTGGTGACGACAGCGCACCACCCGTCGTCTCCTCTCACAAAACCTGCTATACACTCGCACGTGTACCCGCCTGCTCTATTCACGCACTTCTCCAGACTGCCACACACGTGACGGCCGTTTTTGCATTCGTCAATGTCTGTTGAGGGGGAAATATGAGGAATAAATGTTATACAGTGTGGAAATTAAACTCAGGCCCTGGAGGGAAACTACTTTAAATCCTTAAGCTGGCTCATTTTACTTAAAGGAGACATTCCTTTATTTTTGAAAAGAAACAAATCTGCATTAAAAGATTTCTTAAAACTCGCTTGCTTCGCCCGGGACTCGAACCAACTAAAATTAAAAAATATAAACACTCTTTATTTTATTATACTAATCGGTAGTATTAATATTCAGGATAAAGTTTCTCTAAAAAATGTTTAGTTACTGTTCACTTTTAACAAGTAAAAGACACGTAACAGTTCTGTTATCTCTCCAACACTCAAAGACTTCGTATGAAGTACACGCTTGCTAATTTATCGTTAAGTACCTTGTTGAAATCTTCGATAAGAAAATTGTTCAATGGTGGTAATACCTCTATGCACATTTCCTTCTTACATGATCCGAGGCGTTAAGTGGAGAAGTTTAAAAATGGAACGTTTGACTTTGTTTGCAATGCGGGACAATAATTTTAAAATTGGAACGATTTTTATCAACTGATTTTATTTAAGTAGTGTTGCTTTCCTTACGTAATTAAATTATCTCATAATGGCGTATCAAGAACAATTCGAGTTATTAGAAGCTTACTTTGTTTGCAACAAGAGCTACGATTTAGCTCTGCAGTGGTATCGCGAGAAGTATCCAGACAGAGAACTACCATCTAGAAAAGTTTTGTCTCGAATTGTGAATAATTTACTGACCGTTGGAAGTTTTAAAAAGAAGACTGGACGCCCACAGCAACAAAATTAGGACTATAGCGATGTTGAGTTAAACATTTTGACATACTTCGAGTGTTACCCGAAGGCTTCAAGCAGGGAAGCTGCTCAAGAGATAGGCATCAACCATACTTATAGTATACTTAAAGTTCTGAAAAAATACAAGTACAAATGTTATCGTAATGGGCGATTGGTGCAGAAACTACATCCCGGAGATAGTGACAGGAGATTACAGTTTTGTGAAAATATTCAAACAGAAATAGCCCGCAACCCAAATTTCTTGGACTGTATTGTATGGTCTGACGAAACAAATTTTAGTAATAATGGAATGTATAACAGACATAACAATCATTATTGGTCTCGTCAAAATCCATTCCGTGTCCGTGAAACGAACAATCAGGTCAGATTTTCGTTTAATGTTTGGTGTGGAATCAAAAGTAACATGGTTGTTTTGATGCACATTTACGAAGGACATCTGAATGCAGCAAAATACATTGAAATATTGGAGCTTTTACAAAATCAATTAAACCTTCTGCCAGAAGAGGAACGAAATAATATCATTTTTCAACAAGATGGTGCACCTGCCCACAACAGCAGAATTGCCAGGGCGTACCTTAATGAAAATTTCAATGCCTGGATAGGTACAAACGGGACGATTAGATGGCCTGCAAGAAGTCCAGACCTGACGCCCATAGACTTCTTTTTATGGGGTCATGTAAAAAATGTTGTTTATGAAACTTGCTATGAAACCGTTCAAGAGCTAAGGATTGCGATAGAAAATGTTATTAGGGGCATACACCACAACACTTTGCTGAAGGCTACAAGAAATGAATTTCAACGGCGACTAATGTTGTGTAGCCGGAACGACGGGGCTCATTTCGAACAATTTATCAGTTAAATAATTTAAGTGTTACAAAATTGATAGTAAAATAAAGTTGATGTTAGATTTAACGATTATTTTTATTTTTAAGACCTAATGTTTGTTACAGAAACTTTATCCTGAATATTAATACTACCGATTAGTATATTAAAATAAAGAGTGTTTATTTTTTTTAATTTTAGTTGGTACGAGTCCCGGGCGAAGCAAGCGAGTTTTAAAAAATCTTTTAATGCAGATTTGTTTCTTTTCAAAAATAAAGGAATGTCTCCTTTAAGTAAAATGAGCTAGCTTAAGGATTTAAAGTAGTTTCCCTCCAGGGCCTGAGTTTAATTTCCACACTGTATATCTTTTAAAATTGTTTAAATGGATATGAAGATAACACTTAGTTAGAACTTGGGTAAATACTAGCGCGGCATTTGAAGTTGTTTGGTTGTGTTTGTAAACGATTTTAAATCATCCTGCCCACGATCTCAGGTTATGGAAAGAGAAGATACGATGACGCAATGTAACATGTAATAATTGAAAACAATATTATTATTAAAATATTTCGTGTCATGCATGCACTTTTTATCGTCACCGCTTGAAGTTTAGTTTAGATCTGTTATATTATGTTTCTTTCAAGTGTTACACACTTTATATTTTTGTAAATTGTGAATGGCTTAATTGGCAAAGCACCTGGACATGTTATCCAGGAGGTTGCGGGTTCAAGTCCCGTCGGTACGATGAAATTTTGGATTATGTTTAACAATTCAGATCTGTTATGCCTAGAAGTGACATAAAATAACGATGTGGCCAAAATCCGGGGCCCTCAACGTCGTCCCACTGCCTTCTTCCAATATGGAATATAGGAAGCAAGATTCCATCTTAGACCACATCGTCACTCATATAGATGAGATAGTTGTTAAGGACTTGTTTTTTTATATCTTATAGGCTAGCATTTGAGCACTATCTCACCTGTTGGTAAGTGATGATGCGGTCGAAGATGGTAAGCACGCTAGGCCTATAATGGGAACTGGCTCTCAAGGATAGCTGCCAGAACACAGTAGATGTTTGGCAACAGATTTTCTAACTTGTGGGTGGTAACTGGCCAGGCGGACACTATTTTGGTTTCTTAACGATGTTTTTTCTTCACCGGGGGGCTACTGTGATAAGCGCACATACATTTTTCGATAGAAAAATCCATGTGTGCACGGCGATTTGAACTCGGTACCTCTGGCATCAAAGCCAATCGTTCTCCTGATTACGCCACCGGGCCCGCATAGCCCTCATAGCCTCCGTGTAGCCAGGCATAAATACAAATAAAGTTAAGGCATTCATCTTTCTAAGTCAAAGACAACTAGAATCTTCTTTTACTTCCGTTATACTGTTTAATGTTAATTTAGAAGTTTTTAGAATTTCTTTAAAAATGTTGGTCTTTAACTTACCCACGCAATTACCATTGACATCGCTCTCGTAGCCATTCAAACAATTCACCTCCCTTGGATCCAATGGTTTATTCACAATGATTCCTTTTTCTGTAAATAAAATATTTCATAATTTAGATCTATGTATACAGGCAGATAGACAATCGTGTTATGTATTCGTTAATGTCCGACTTTCAATTAATAGTAAACATTTCAAAGCACTTGAAATTGAAAGCAATTTGTCCAAACAATACCTAGTTCAGAAATAATAAATGTTTGAACGCTAATTTTTGGTATTACAAGCTTATTTAAACATAAACTTACGTAGTAAGCTTAAGCTTAAGCTAGTACATATGTTTAAATTAACTCTTTGTGTTTAAACACAAGAAGTTTTCATTATCTACACTAGTTTGACATTAATACCCAAACTAGGATAACCTGTGTGATGGCGTATCAATGCTGCCTTGCCAGACAACACCAAGTAATCGAAATAAGAAGTTAACTCAAGATTTTATTAGCACTACTTAAACATAATAACATCGTACTAAACTAAGTACTACTGAATGTGGTCTGTGTATGTGTGTGTGTGTGCGTAAAACTTACCAACACAGTTACCAGAAGCATCTTTCTCGAATCCATATAGACAATGAACCTCATTGGGGTCAAAAGGATCATCGACTGAGTTGCTCCTTTCGGTGGTCGTTACTGTAGTAGGTTCAGCCCTCGGAGTTGTTGGTCGTCGAGTGGGATAGGTCGGTTGTCGAGTAGGATAGGTCGGTTGTCGAGTAGGATAGGTTGGTCTTCGGTAATCAGGCCACGTTGGCCTGCTCGGATAAGTAGGCGTAGTAGGGCGTTCTGTCACTCGCGTCCCATAAGGATCGTAGTACGGTCGCCTGTTTTCTGGCGGGTATTCTACTGAGGGCTTATAGTCTGGTTTATCTTCAGGTTTGGTTGGAATCGGATCTGGTTTTGGAGTTTGTGGCGGGCTTTGTGTCGTAGTTGTAGTTGTAGAAGACGTAGTGTAATATCTTCTAGGATATGTCGGCCTAGTTGCTCGTGTGGTTGTTGATGTTGTGGTCATTCTAGTTGTTGTACTAGGAGGTTTAGGAGTGGTAATTGGTGTAGGTGGGTATGTCGGTCTTGTATAAGTGGGTCGAGGGGGTGGGGTTGGTCGTGGTTCTAACGTTGGTCTGGCTGGTGGAGTCGGTTTGGGTGTTGTACTCGGCGTGGTTGGGACAACATTAGGAACAGGATTTGTGTCGTCTGTCGTATTTTCTTCGCTGTAATTATAAAGAATGGGGATTATAAAATCAGATGTGCTGTTAGTTTCGCGTGAAATTCGTCTCTTTATAACATAGAAAATCTAGACAAAAGAATTATGATGTAACTACAAAAAATGTGATATTGTCATCTGCTAGACAAAACTACAAATAATGTAACGAAAAATTATTTATATTATTAACTAGCAGCCCGCCCCGGCTTCGCACGGGTAGAACATATATGCCTACGAAATTTGCATCAGTTTGTTGCATCGAATATAAAATATTAACATATTTAACAATCGTCATATTTCAACCAATTTACACAAAACCTTAACGAATTATGCACCTAAGACCTAAACCTTCCTCATAAACACTCTGGCTATTGGTGAAAACCGCATGATAATCCGTTCAGAAGCTATTGAGATTATTGCGAACAGACAGACAGACAGACAGACGCAGTGATGGACATTGTTTTATAATACTCACGTTGTGATATTGGACGGCCCTTTGGCGTAAAGGATAGTTACCCTGATTCTGACCCGAGGGTCGTTGGTTCTAATCCTAGCTACATACCTACCAATGAAAGTTTTATGTGCATTCATGAATCATGGGTTTTCGTGGGATCATTAAATCTACCAATAATTAAGACAGTTTAAAAACTAAAACAACTGACTTCAATGCCCCGCGAGTCAATTTCAGTAGCAAGTTTGAGACGTTTATCATCATATCTCTGAAGATACTTATCACATCTCAATGAAATTACAATGGGACCACCTCGAAAACGTACCCTACCAATTACAAAAATAATCATTCGAATCGGTTCACAATTGACGGGGTAATCGCGTAACATACACACACAAAAAAAAAGAAAAAAAAAGAAACATACAGACGAAATTGAGGACTTCCTTCTTTTTGGAAGTCGGTTGAAAAGTAGCTTACTACCAAGGAGAACATCTGCCGCCGTAACCTTACGGCGTTTCCCGACGCAAAAAGTAGGGGTATTATACGTTTAACGTGTGTATCTGTGTGTCTGTCTGTAGCATCTTAGCACCAAACCGGTTGAACCGATTTTGATTTAAAGTAGAGGTATTATACGTTTAACGTGTGTATCTGTGTGTCTGTCTGTAGCATCTTAGCACCCAACCGGATGAACCGATTTTGATTTTATTATTGATAGTTTTTTTTTTTATAGATGTCTTCATCGAGAGTGTTCTTAGCTTTGATTCAAGAAAATTCGTTCAATCGTTATAAAACTATAAGCTTTAATCAACTTTCATAGGTCTGATCAATTCGAAAATCTTCTTCTTCAACGATATTGTAAGATTATGGAAGCATTGACCTGATGCTGGGACATCTCCTGTACTCTACAGAATACTCAAATCCACACCAACTTAAGCTCAGATATTAAATGTCGTGTTTAGAGTCATTGGAATGCTTTTATTGAAAAGATTATACATCGATCAGTCGGAGTGGTTAAACAATAGAATTTTATACAGTAAAAATATATTATTATACTATATTGACTTCAAATTGATTGTGATCGGTGGGGATCTACAGCATCGCTAAGCTTATAATAATATTTTCGCAGTAACTATGACCTAATCTGTGGTTTCACTGCAGATATTTTATTAATTTTGCGATGTGTGTATGTGAAATCCGTGATATCTTCTAGAGTTTTCTTTTGAATTATATACTGTAAAGGACAATTTTAATCTAAAATATGTGGCCAAGCTAATTAACGTAATTATTTGGATAAGGATTAATACTATATACTTGAAAATAAACATATAAAATAACAAAAAATTTAAGATTAAAATGGTTACTGTGAGTCAACCTTAAGAGATAGACATATGCTGTCGCGGACTTTTTTGTAGGTCTTATTAAGTTGTACAACTCGTCTATAGAAAATATTCTTCCATCTGTTTTCAATTGAGCAGCGTTCGTAAGAAACGTGTTTTTTCGACCGATTTTTGTCGACTTAGGTTGCAAATTAGGTCTCCACGAATGTACCTTTGATTTAAACGGGATAATATATAGCCTATTTTCATTTCGAAAGTCCATTCTATATATTAGTGAAAGAATTTTTTAAATCGGTCCAGTAGTTTTTGAGCCAAATCATTACAAACATACAAAACTACAAATGTTCTCTCTTTATAATATTAGTATAGATTAGCTGCGCCTCGCGGCTTTCTCCGCATTTAATCCTGGTTATAAACTTTTCTCTTGAATTACTTTATCTATAACTGAAAATTGCATTTAAATCCGTTGTATAGTTTAAAAGATCTAAGAGTACAGAAAGCGGGAGCGACTTTGTTTTATACTATGTAAAGAAGTCGCGCTATCTCGCTTTATCAATGCTCTATCGCCGCTTGTTCATTATGCAGATGCTGATAGTGGATTAAATACAACACAAATATTTTACTAGTATAAAATATAAAATAAAGGTAAATAAGTATAAACAAGACGCTTCCAACGACACCTCATTTGTCAAATTATGATAAGTAGTTCAGAAGTTATGAAGGAACAGATGAACATAAATACATACATACCCACATACCTGTCAAAAACATAACCCTCCCTTTAGCTTAGCCGCAGTCGGGTAATTAAAGCTTCGCCGTAGTCGGGTAATAAATATTCGTAATACGGTTGAATTTCGTAATACGAAATTCAAATCTCACCTCGGATTCCGCTGTCGAGATAGCTTACAAAATAGCCTAGCTGATGAGATGACTATTTTTCCCTTTTTAGGGTTCCGTAGCCGAATGGCAAAAAACGGAACCCTTATAGATTCGTCATGTCTGTCTGTCTGTCTGTCCGTCCGTATGTCACAGCCATTTTATTCCGAAACTGTTAAGACTACACAATTAAAACTTAATACATAGATGTATTCTGTAAACCACTTTTCGATTTTTATATAAAAATATAAAAGTTTATGGGGGCATCCCATACATGAAATTGAAACCAAAAAATAAATTTTTCTTTAAACCTATACGTGTGGGATGTCTATGAATAGGTCTTTAAAAATGACATTGAGGTTTCTAAGATCATTTTTTCTCAAAGTCAATCATTTGAAAGATAGGCGCGTCTAAAGTGGTAAAATGTGTGTCCCCCCCCCCCCCCTCTAACTTTTAAAGTATGGCAGTGAAAAATCTAAAAAAAAATACATGCTGTAGAACTCAATAAAAACTAACAACGAAAATTGGTTTGAATGAGATACAGTCAGCAGTTTCTAAGATATAGCGACCGCAAGTATAACTTTGTTTTTCATACAAACACTATGAAAAACAAAGTTATTTTTTTAGTTGCGAAAAATTATAGTTATAGAATACTTTACTGTGTTACGGAACCCTACGAGTGCGAGTCCGACTTGCACTTGGCCAGTTTATTTTATCAAGTTCCTTCTTTGGTGAGTAAAACTATTAATGGGAGCCAAAAGAAATCCAAAAAACTCGATTTAACAAAAAAAAAACATACATACAAAGCTCGGTAAACCAGATATTGTATCATATAGGCTAGCGTTTGACCACTATCTCACCACCTTATTTTTACCTGGAGTCATAGTAAACATAGTCATAGAGCGGTGGTGCTGTGCTGGTGGAGGTGGTAGGAGGTCGGCGCGTGCAGACGAACGATCCCAGCTCGTTCAAGCAGTGGAGACCTGTACCGCAGTTGTCCAGCTTCTGGTCGCATTCGTTGATATCTGGTGAAATATGAGTAGGAAGTTAGCAAGAAGGTATATGATGGTATTTGGTTTGCAATTCAAAGACACGTTACTCGGCAAAAGATGCCATCGACCCATTCTTTATTTGACAGCAAATTCTTGTGTCTCTGTTTTTAACCCCCGACACAAAAAAAGGAGTGTTATAAGTTTGACGTGTGTATCTGTCTATCTGTGGCATCATATCGCCCAAACGGTTGATAGAAAGGTGTTTTAATTGAGAGTATTCTTATTATATATTTTCATGAAAATCCGTTCAGCCGTTTTAAGACAATGAGCTTTTTTCTAGTTGTTGATGCTATGAGACCAACTTTCATAGGTCCGATCAATTCGAAATACAGTATTCTTTTACTTAAACAATATTGTAAGAACTTTTTTTTTTATATATTAGGATACAAGTATTGTATCGCCTACTCATACTACAATCTAGCCTAGGTAGGCTAATAAGTAATTTAAATCTATCATAAACTTATACATTTACATAAACAAAGAATGTGCCCATCAGCATTTTTTTATTGTCTCTATTGTTAAGGTGAAGACACATTGTTATCGTGTTCTTTATGCATAGCACTTACACTATATTGCACTAAGGTTCACTATACACTATCACTAAACTAATTCGAACGGTTTAGTTCTTTTAAGTCTTCTATATCTGTGAGGTCGAGGAGTTGTATTGCCTCGACATTCACGTGATGGTGAAGCCTTCGTTCCTGAGCTTCTGTGCATTTTTTGATGGTGCTGGCGACAACCTCTATGTGAAGGTCCCGATGGAGGTCATCATTGCATATATACCAGGGTGCTCCAACCATTCCCCTCAGTACTTTATTTTGGAATCTCTGTATGATGGTAATGTTGCTTTGTTTGATGCAGCCCCATAGCTGCGCACCATAAGTCCAGACGGGCATAAGGACTTGTTTGTATATATGATTTAGATTTAGATAAAGCTGTTATAGGAATATGTAATTGAATAATAACAATATAATTATACATGTACAGTACTCATCATTTACTCATATGATGAGAATTACTGATAATCCAAATTGTGAGTGTAGTGGGACTGTTGAGGATATCCATCATATACTTATGGAATGTGTAAAGGGTGCAAATGAACGTGAATCACTCATAAGAAAGTTCAATATTAATAAAAAAATATAGGTATACATATTAATATGTTAGCATCACCCGCGTGTGATGCTGCCAGATTTTTGTATGATATTGTTAGGCATCATAACTCTTAAGCTGAATTTTATGTTTAGGGAATGATGGGGCTGGCATACCATTTGGCAAAAGTCCCTAATAATTTGTAGATTAAAAAAAAATGTACAGTAAGCGCCTAGACAAAAAGTATACAGAAGAGTGCTACCGAAAGGGTTCCCAAGATACAGGATATGCCTAGTTTGGGACCCGCCGATAAATGTCGATGTTGCTTTTTGTGTAGCTAATACAATTTCTTCTTTATAATTGGTTCTGCGAGCATCTTTATGTAAATTGTTTACCTGTGAAATAAACTATTTGTATATAAGAATTATGTTCTGTATTGATAGTTGGGATTGTTTTCCAAGCAACCAATGCATGTTCTTATAGCGGAGGTCTAATTCATCTCTTTTTAGGGTTCCGTACCCAAAGGGTAAAACGGGACCCTATTACTAAGACTCCGCTGTCCGTCTGTCTGTCTGTCTGTCTGTCTGTCCGTCTGTCACCAGGCTATAGCTCATTAACCGTGATAGTTAGACAGTTGAAATGTTCACAGATGGTGTATTTCTGTTGCCGCTAGAACAACAAATACTAAAAACAAAATAAAGTTAAAAATTAAAGGGGTCCCCATACAAAGAACGTGTAATTAAACGCCATCTATCTAATTAGTTTCGGCAAAATGACATAGATGGCGCTAGTAAACGAGCCCCGTCTTTCTAGATCGCGACCAAACCAAATATTCTTGTTACTATCATTTAATCAAATATATGAGATTGAAACTTTGTTATGTTTCGTATTGTACGGAACCCTCCCTAAGTGTGCGATAAAAGACGCGATGCTGACTGGCACTTGGCCAGTTTTATTTTCTTGACATGGGCTTTCCAACGTAATTTCGTATCAAGCGTCATGCCTAAATATTTGGCTGTATTCTCATATGGTACTTTATTACCATTGAGAAAGACTTACTTTTCTTTGTTTTATTTTATTTTTTTAATTGTAAGAACATTTACCTGATACTGGGACATCTCCTGGAATCTGCCGCATACTTTACTTCTCACAAACTAACACCAGAGATGTCGTGTTTAAGGTCATTGAAATGGTCTCAATGAACAGATTACACATAGATCAGTCGGGAGTGGTTTTAAATTATAAATGTATGTACTATAAATATATACCATCTATTTTGCTTAAGAACTGTCCAATTTAGCTCAGTTACAATAGAATTGGCACCAACGTCACCCTATTTATACATTTCGTGAATACTGACCAACGCAAGAGCCCGAGGCAGAGTCGAGCTCGAAGCCATTCTTGCATCTGCACTCGTGCCCACCGAACGTGTTGATGCAGTTCTGAAACTGATCGCAGAGGTGAGAGCCCTCGCGACATTCGTCTATGTCTGCGAAGGAGAAGTAAGTTATAAGTTAGTTATATTGGTTTCGTATGAAAATCTTGATAAGATAAATCAAACAAATTCAATGCTTCAAGTAAGGTAACAAATTTCTGGAAAATCCAGCTCGAAGACAAGCAAGCGTATCATAATTTCTAATTGCAGGTTATCAAGACGATTTTGACGATTTTTTTTAATATGTTCATAGGCTAGCGTTTTGACCACTATCTCACATGATGCTGCTTGATCATGTTGTAAGCGATTATGTGATTAAAGAAGGTTAAAACGCTAGGCCTAAAATACTCTGACTCTCAAGGGCTGTGTGCTGCCGGAACACCGTAAAGTTATGGCGGTAGATTATCTCCCTGATAAGCCGCCTCTTGGTAGCAATAAATGCCATCACCTGTGAACAAACACCCAGGCTAGGACTTGAACCGGCGACCTCTCGCCCAGAACTCAAGCCAACTTTCCTTTACGCCAACGGGGCTCAAAATTATGGGCATAATAAAATGTCGTAATGAGGTTCGCATGTAACCAATGCTTACCTTCACATACTTTGCCGCCGGGCCTCAATCGTGTCCCTTCTTGACACGTTTTGGTAGCCAACCTGCAACAAATTATTTTTGTTATTACTTTTTTTTTTTTGTTTATTACTTGATCTTATTGATCAACACGTAGATATTCCCTGAATGTAGGATTCTATCGCAGGCACAAAAAGATCCGTGACAAAAAGAACCCTTCAATACAATGGCATAAATAAATAAAATTAAAAAGACTGAGAGTCCAGCCTAATTTTATAAAGTGATAATGGCGCTGTACGGAGTGAGTCGGGAGGCCGACTCTTCTGTGCTTTTCATGTGGCGACGCGTCTCCACTCGTGGCTTGTCAGCTCAATCCGCCTCAACTCACCACGATCATCTCTCTCCGCGATCATGCGCTCTCCCTTATACTTGCGCCTCTCTGGTTTCGGAGTATTCGATTTCTCACATCTGCCAGCTAGGCTATTCTGTAAGCTATCTCGACAGCGGAATCCGCGGTGAGATTCGAATTTCATACTATACAATTCAATCGTATCACGTTCGTAATACGGTTGAATTTTGTAATACGAAATTCAAATCTTACCGCGGATTCCGCTTTCTAGATAGCTTACAGAATAGCCCTACAGGCGTCCTACGACGGCTCATTTGTTTTTTAACATAATGACTAAAATAATTGAAATCATACTTCGGTAGTTGGCTGATCTTCGACTTGCAGTTGTAAGCACCCGGCAGGTTCACGCAGACTTCATTCTTCTTGCAGACTTCGTTGCTTTCCTCGCACTCGTCGATGTCTGTCAGATGCAGTATAATATAAGTATTTACCCTTAAAGGTTCAATGTCATACATGTCAAATGTTTATTATAGGTATAGTAATTACAGCAGCAGCAGTGGCTGTTCTGCATTTTACTTCAATATTTTAATGAGATACATTTAAGCAATTTGATTAATTGATATTACCAAGAATATTTGGTTTGGTCGCGATCTAGAAAGACAGGGCTCGTTTACTAGCGTCATCTATGTCATTTACCGAAACTAATTAGATAGATGGCGCTTAAAAACACGTTTTTTTGTATGGGGACCCCCTTTAATTTTTAGCTTTAATTTGTTTTTAGTATTTTTTGTTCTAGCGGCAACAGAAATACACCATCTGTGAAATTTTCAACTGTCTAACTATCACGGTTAATGAGCTATAGCCTGGTGACAGACGGACAGACAGACAGACAGACAGACAGACAGACAGACAGACAGGCAGACAGATAGACAGACAGACAGACAGACAGACAGACGGACAGCGGAGTCTTAGTAATAGGGTCCCGTACCTTTTACCCTTTTACCCTTTGGGTACGGAACCCGAATAAAAATGATATACGCAAGCTGGCTGGCAGCGTTTAGAAACAAAGAGCTGAAGATCGAGTTCAGGCGCATGCCATAGGTGAGGCCATCAATGTCCAACAGTTTACAAATACTGACTGTTAATAATGATGATGATGTCAGCCAAAAGAGGATTAACATTTTAGTTATTCCATAAGTTGATTTATTTTTCGACTAAAATTGTGTTTGAGATCCGAGTCAAAGGGAAGCTGCACTTTTCGAATCCGAATTCGTTTTCGTATGTTTGTGGATATCCATGCTGATCCTTGATTTAAGTTAAGCCTAAAAGGAATCTAATCTTACCTTCACAGATACCAGTGGCAGCGTTGACCTTGAACCCTGGCGAGCAGCGCTTGGAGACGTGATCCTGGCAGAAGAAGCTGCCGTGCGTGTTGATGCAGTGTTGGGAGAGACGTTGACAGTCGTCCGTAGTCTCGGTGCATTCGTCGATGTCTGACGATAATCACATTTGTCAGGATAGGAATTTTACCAATGTCTTCAAATACACTCACCGACTCATAAACTGCATCAAAGTTCAGGATTACTTTCGAATTAATTGAATGGTCCTATCCGAGTCCGTCAGTGTACAAATTTAAATTGAAACGGTCTATAGTTTGGTTCGTTAACTTCATAACAGCGTAGTATCATATCATTAAGTGTATGAGTGTATACTAGAAAGGACCATTCAATTAATTCGAAAGTAATCCTGAACTTTGATGCAGTTTATTAGTCCGTCAGTGTATATGGAAAGTAAATAATTGTCGGTAAATTGCGGGTCATATTACTGACATCATATAGGTGCATTAGGAACGTAAAAGTATTTCTAATATTATCCAATGTGAATGTAAGTATCTGGTCCCTACACCAATTTCTTTAGCTTCAGGTTGATTAAAGGTCTCAGAACACTACTTGATTCATCGAAAATAATCTAAAAATAGTGCTATTCGATAAGGATGAGACTATATGAGTTATTTGGTCAATAAAATCTTGACATCTCTATTTTCTTACTGCTTCACTAATCTACATCTCTATTTTACTTCTTAGGTGAATCCAACGTCTGAAGTAAAAAAGACAAGAGTTTTATTGACCAAATATCTCACCTAGTGTAAAAAGAGCTTTGAATATGTAATTACAATAACATGAACATTATATATTTTTTAAATATATTATGACCAAGATTCTCGTCTGATAGCTGCAATGATATGGGTACATTAGGTACCAAAAACGTTTAAAGCGGCATAAGCACCTAAGAATTGCGCTAGGGCCCTGAGCCATAATGGCAGAACATACCACAACACCTCATGAACCCCACTGTCTAGGTATCTTCGGGTAAGCGTCCTTCACAATGGACCATGCGGTAACTTAACATCAGATGAGATAATGGTCACAAAATACATGCCTATTATACATATAAGAAATCTTAAATTTCAAAAAACAGTAGCTTTAACATAATTCCAGTCAAAAAGATCACTGGATAAGCTTCCAGTGAACCTACTCACCTAGACATTCATCATCAACCCCTGCCCTGAACCCTGGTGGGCAGATATCAGTCTTTGGTTCTGTATCGACGATAGGTTCAGTGACTGGCTTCGTATCACCAGGAACAGCTTCCTCGAAGGGCTTCCCTGGCTTCCCGCCACACTTGTAGCCTCCTATGGTGTTCTCACAGAGGTACTTTGGGCAGGGAGGTCGAGGTAGTTGGCATTCGTTGATGTCTAGAATATATATGAGACGTAATTTTTTTTATTATAACTGAATGTGGATGGATGTAAGAAATTTAAAAGACCATAGAAAAGATAGATGAATGTATGGATAGTGTAAGGAATGATATTAAAGAGAGAGGAGTAACAGATGACACGGTAACCATAGGCTAAATTGAGTAATGGTTTATCTATTCAATTTTAATTTTATTCTTTTCTCAATTTTGCTAACCTTTAACAGGGCCCAGTGCCAATTAGGAGAAAGTTCGGCTTTGATGCCAGAGGAACCGAGTTCAATCCCCGCCCTGCACCAATGATTTTTTCCAAATCTCGCATAAATTTTTCTATAGAAAAATGTATGTGCGCTTTTTACAGTGCCAACATACTCCGCATGGTAGTAGGACACCATCTAGTGTCCACCTGGCCAGCGAGGCCATTGAGGGTGGAAACCCTCAAATTAGAAAATCAGTCGCCAAATATCTAATGTGTTCCGGCAGCTATCCTTGAGAGCCAGTTCCCATTTTAGGCCTAGCGTGCCTACCATCTTCGCCCGCATCATCACTTACCAACAAGTGAGATAGTCATCAAACGCTAGCTTATAAGACATTAAAAAAATTAAAAATTATGATAACAGCAATGCAAACATTTTCTAAAATATTATAACGATAATGTTACAAGCATAATCATAGTATTTTTTTTTATCTCAAACTGTGCAAGCGGTTGCCCGCTATCTCACCTGATGGGAAGTGACGACGCGGTCGAGGATGGAGCACGCTTGCTGAGTAAAAATCTATTCACTATAGACTCTTTAACGTTGCAGTGGAACTTACCATCGCAAACCTGGTTGCCGACGTTCCTCTTGAACCCTGGAGGGCAGCTCAGCCCCACATCTCGTTTCTTGATGGGCACGCACTTGAAAGCTCCGGGTACATTGTGGCACACTGTGTCGTCAGCTGTACACAGGTCGTCCAATGCTTCAGCGCATTCGTTTATGTCTGCAAGATGTTCTGTATGTAAATGTAAAATGTAGTACTTGGTTTAATTGTCGGTAAATTGCGGGTCATATACTTACTAACATCGGATAAATAGGCAATTTCAATCAAATTCTTTAGCTTCAGGTTAATCTGAGGGGTTAACAAGAATACTAGTAATATGCAACCCACATTGCTAGTAAGGTTTAAGAAAAATCAAAGGGTATCAGAACTCTACTTGATTCATCAAGATAGTACTAAAAATAGTGCTATGCGATAAAGATATATTTAGTCAAAAAACTGGTGACTTCTCTATTTTCTTACTACTTCATAGGCTACAGAGGTGGAGGTGATTTTATTGAAAGGAGCATCTAGACGGCGCTTAAGAAGGTTGCACAGTTTTCATGGTATATATTGGCTAATATTTTTTTCTTTGCGATCCTGCATAGCGCAAACTATATATTTCGCGATGTTAGATCCAGATGCACATGATTCGTCATCATACATCTCAAAAATGGAACTCTTTACATTTCGGATTAATTAAGGATCTTCTTACCTAGACAAGACTTCTTATCAGGCTGCAGACGGAACCCCTCACGACATGAGCACCGAACCACTCCGCCCTCATCATCACAGTTATGTTCACATCCGCTGCTGATGCAGGATGCCTTCGGTTTCTTCTTGACTGTTGTCGTTTCTACTGGCTTCGGTGTAGTTGTCGGCTTCGGTGTAGTTGTCGGCTTCTGTGTAGTTGACGGCTTCTGTGCTGCCTCCTAGAACAAACAATGTGTAGAGATATTACTATATAAAAAGAGTTTTGTTCATAAAATTGATCTACTTTCACGTCCATCGTCATCATCATCATCATCAGCTAATTTTCATCCACTGCTGGACCTAGGCCTCACTATTTTTACGTCTATATAAAATCCAAATCCATCTATTTATCTATACTTATTATACTACTACACTTATATAATAATGAGCGAACATTTGTATTTCTGTATGTTTGTAACGATGAGTTGTTCCAAATACGTTTTGAATCAATTAGGAAACCGCATCGATTTGCATCAAATAAAGTTAGTGCAAAAAGCCCATGTATGACCCTTTATGTGTCTATTTGAAATGTGGTGAAATGAAAAGAAATCCTCCATTATACATACCAAGCAGCACTGATAGTATGCGTTCTTCCTCATAGCAGAACTGGGGCTAATCTCTTCGAAAGCTGGCGAACTGCCGCACCCTTCCATCCCCTGCGACTCCCCGGTTATGCGCCCGAACGAACACTCCTCGCAACACGTCTGAAACATATGTAGAACTAAGTACCCCGTGGCTTCGCTACATTTACTTCAAATGTTTCTTTTGGAAAACCTTTCTATCACAATAAAATCGTTTAAAAAACTAAAAATAACCGACTTCAATGCCACGCTATTAATTTTCAGTACCAATTTTGAGGTGTTTATCTCCATATCTCTGGAGATACTTATCAGACCTCGATGAAATTACCATGGTACCACACACTTGGGATATCTCCTTTTGAACAAAAAAAGAATCATTAAAATCGGTTCATAAACAATGATGTTATCCGCGAACAAAAATAAAAAAATATATATACGGTTGAATTGAAAAACCTCCTTCTTTTTTTGAAGTCGGTTAAAAACACTTAAAAAATAAACAATAAATATTGTATAAATGAATACAAACTTTGAAGCCCTGTTTCGTCCCCTTAAGGGTGAATTTAGGAAAATCCTTTTTTAGGGGATACCCACGTCATATTAAGATAGATCAGTCAGTCAGTCAGTCGATAACGTTTGCCTTTTTTACTTTTTAGGTATATCCACAAGAAGAAGAAGAAAATACAATTTTTAAATTATTGGTTGGTTGTTTGTATTCTCTTGTTGTAGTTCAACGATCTCGAATTTTTTATTATCTTATAGGCTAGCGTTTGACCACTATCTCACCTTGGTGGGTGAGTGAGTGACGCGGTCGAGGATGGTAGAACGCTAGGCATAGAATATGGGAACTGTGGCAGTCAAGGACTGCTGCTGGACCACTCTAGATGTTTGGCGACAGATTTTCCGACTGGAGGCTAGTAACTGGCCAGGCGTAGACTAGACAGTGTCCTTTTTAATTATTTTATACTTTTGCACACAAAACTTGTACACGGAGGACTTAATACTAGAATAGCATTTTCTACCAGTCATCCTGGAGGTGCAGAGAAGATGGTAGCGGTGCAGTGAAAGAAGAACAGTAATATCGTTTAAAAACTAAAAAAGAACCGACTTCAATGCCGCGCTATTCATTTTAAGTACCAATTTCGAGATGTTTATCTCAATATCTCTGGAGATACTTATCAGACCTCAATTAAATTACCATGGTAGCTCATTTGGGATTCTCCTTTCGAACAAAAAAAGAATAATCAAAATCGGTTCATAAACGACGAAGTTATCCGCGAACAAACATAATAATTATTTTTTTTTTAATTAAAAAAACGGTCGAATTGAGAAACCTTTTTTTGAAGTCGGTTAAAAAGAGGCGATTATTCCATAATAAATAGAACATATAAATATTCATAATTATTACACTAGGTACTTAGTTTCTAATATATAACATACAAATAAATACCAAGTGTCAAATTATACAATTACATACAGAAATAAAATTAATAAACATATATATATATATATATATATATATATATATATATAAATCTATATATATAAAAGAAAGTCGTGTTAGTTACTACACTTATAACTCAAGAACGGCTGAACCAATTATTATGAATTTTGTATATTTGGTATCGTCTTTGTCAGGAATAGGATAATAAGTATTAAAAACAATGAATAATTGACCTAAAAAAAATTATATAAGAAAAAAATATTTTGCCAAAATGGTCCTGGGTTTCAAAACTGCCAATCATTTGATGTTCAATTGTTTATCCCGTCATCCATACTGCCTAACATCATGCCGGAACTTGGTGAACAAATTAGCAACATGTCTTTTACCCGTGGGTGGTTAGAGCCATGGTCGAACCCTACCACATGTAGTCAACTATTTAGCACCATTCAGGGATGACGTGAAGGGTAGTTTAAGGTCTAAGATAAGCTTACGGACACAGGAAGGCAACAATGACCTTCCCGTAGGCAGTAATAGTTTTACAAAAATCTGCGAAATCTACATATTTTAAGAACATGTAAAAGAGACGTTAAAAGTTAATTAATAGTAGCGCCACTCAGTCTCATTTTATATCAAATCTATTTTTTTTCTGCTGCATCTAGCGATCAACTTATACCTACTTATTGTACCTAAACATCTATGAAAGCATGGGCAAATTTGAAGTTATAATGTGAACTAATTTTGACTTCATCGCAGCTTTTTAATATGAATCACATAGTTTAGGTAAATAAAATTTGCAGAGATTGTAGCTAGATAAATACTGAAGTTTTTTTAAATAGGTATGAAAAAAAAATATTATGTGATTTTTTTTTGTATTGGCAAAATCGCAAATCGCAAACTTTATGCAGTAGCGTTGATCAATGAAATTTTTGTAACTTTTTCTATTATTATGAAAGTATTTACTATTTGAGTAATATAATAATAATACTATTTGTTAGGTCTATTATTAACCTACGATCGAATTATTGCCCTAGCGAGCAGAAAAAAAAATGTACTATGCGTAAACTTGTAAATGGTGATTAGACGTTGTGTATTTAGATTGTTTTACCTGTAAGTTTCCCGAATATATTAGGATACAATATTATCAAAGAGCAATTTGGTAAAATTTCTTATAAAAGTGTTCACGAGTTTTTAACTTAAATATTGCTTGCCTAATTTCCACAGGTAGCTCATTCCAAAGCTTTACAGCCTTTACGGAGGAGTTTTCTAAAAAGGAAGAAGAGTGGTTAGGAATAGATAAAATCAAATTATCATCGGACCTAAGATGACGTTCGTGGGTATCGCAGAGATATTTAAACCCTACTTGCAGATATTTAGGACAGTTTGGATCGATGATTCTAGATTATAAGTACTTTTTTTTATATGTCTGTGATGAAAATACCTTGCCAATTACGGTACTGGGAGCGCCGCACTTCCTACTCGGCGCAAGCTTCATGCCGGCTTCACAATCATCTTTTTTTCTGAAATTATAAAAAAATCTATATTAAACCCTCAGACTATCCAGACGGAGCCGTGCCTAACACCCGCAGAAACTTATTCTTCGAACTTGCGTTCACACGGGTGTTAGGCACGGCTCCGTCTGGATGATAGTCTGAGATTAAACCCTATTTCTCTTGGTCACGGCATTGAAGTGAAACAACAGCACAGATTACTATTTGTGTCAAACAACAGCTTGCTGGATATCAACTGAACCTTTATTTCTAGGTAGGTAGAATGCACATTTATATGAAGTACCGTCAATATACACACATCAACACTGTCTAGGGATATTCTGATTTTCTCAATTTTTTCCAAACGTGTTACAACTAACATACAACATGTATATATTTTTATAGAGCCTATTTATCACACTATGCTTTAGAATAAAACAAAGTTATTTATTTTGCGTAAATATTTTTTTTATGAAATAAAGACAAAAAGTGAAATAATGGTAAACCTAAAGATGAATTTCTTTTTCAGAAAAAAGTGAAAGTAAAGCGGAATTATTAGGTTCTTTGCAGTTACCCGAAAAACTAGTAGTCAGTAAAACCACCCATGACGTTAATCACGGTCCTGCAACGGTTTTTCATGCTTCGAATCAAGTTATCAAAGTTTGCTGCGGTATATTGTCCCAGGTCCTGCTAAGATGCAAAAAAAGTTGCTTTTCAGTCGCAACGTTTGGAGGAAAATTCCTCTAAGCCCTTCTTTGGAGCATGTCCCACGCGTGCTCTATGGGGTTTAGGTCTGGTGATTGCGCGGGCCAGTCTAAGACCGACACGTCGTGCTCCTGTAGCCAGCTGGTGACCACTCGCGCAGTGTGCGGACGAGTGTTGTCGTGCATGAGCGTGAAAGTTTGCCCATTTGCATTCGATGAGGATAGATTATTGGTGCTAGCTCCTGATTTCGATATTTTTCTGCAGTCATGGTGTTTCTGATCCAAACGAGGTCTTTTCTTCCACCAACACGAATACCCGCCCAAACCATAATTGTTCCGCCGTTGCATGGATGGACTTCCTGAGGGTGTTGCAGAAGCTTCTCACGTCCAGGAGCTCGCGATACACGTACTCTTCGTAAATCAGGATAAAAACCGAATCGGGACTCATCGGTAGACAGCACTACAGACTATTGGTTATCTTCCTAGAGCAAATGTTCTGGAGCCCTCTCTAATCTTCGTCCGCGATTTCCTCTGCGTAGTGCTAGAGTACGAAGCGGCCTGCGAGCATGAAGGTTAGCCTCATGCAATCTTCTCCTCACAATTTGGTCACTAACAAGCAACTGGTACTCTGACTAGAGCATTTGAACCAACTGCATGGCCGTCACATTAAGTTGTCTTCTCGCGGCCACTTGCAAAAATCGATTCTGTCTTTGGGTGGTTATGCCCTTTCCGCCTAGGTGCCTTTCAGCCACTTCACCAGTGGTACGATAATGTGACCAAAACCTTGATATCACGTTTTGTCATGTTCCAATCTCCTCGGCTATACTCCGTTGAGTAGCCCCAGCTTGAAGCATGCTTACTGCCCCTAACATCTCGTCTCTCGTTAAATGGCGCCGCTGCATGATGCATACAGGTACATAAATTCGAAATTAACCGATGATTTTTATTAAAACTTTAATTTGAAACAAAAAAAATACCAAAAACTAGGTTAGGTAAATAAAAACATTCGAACTTCGCTACAGTTATGCCGCGCAAATCTTTTGTTATAAATTTATTTTTCAAATTCAAATTTCGAATCATTCATTAAGACCTACACAATAAGCTTACATTAAAATATTTTTACAAATTTACAAATTTATACAAACAAGACATTTTTACAAATTATCCCTAGACAGTGTTGATGTGTGTATATTATAAAACACATATATATTATAAACAATGATATATTACAGGCATCACGCGTGCACACATCACACGTATTTTCAGGGAAGTGTTCTTATAAAATAAAGTTTTAAATAAATAAGAGTATACGCAACTGCGTGGCACAGCTATTTCCTTATAAATGTTCGTACTATAATCAGCATACATACGTACAGCGTACATAATAGCATACGTATTGGAATATGTTGTATTTGCTTCACAAATCTCCTTTTTAACCGACTTCAAAAAAAGGAGGATGTTTCTCAATTCGACCGTATATATATATATTTTTTAATGTTTGTTCGCGGATAACTTCGTCGTTTATGAACCGATTTTGATTATTATTTTTTTGTAGGAAAGAAGATATCCCAAGTGTGCTACCATGGTAATTTTATCGAGGTCTGATAAGTATCTCCAGAGATATATACCAGAGATAGCTACCAGAGATATATAATAGTTGTGTGGGTGGGGCGCATGAAAGTACGCGATCCCGTAATTTTGTGATTTAAAAATAGTAAAATGGCTCCGAAAGCTGCCGACACATCTCTAAAAGAATTGACCAAGGTCGTTACCGATCTGGGTAGTAAGATTGAATCAATGGATGGACGCATCATATGTCTTACATCGATTATTTCAAACCAAGGAGACGTAATTCAAGTTAAAGAGATTGTGGAATTAAAAATGATAATTGAGGGTAGAAAATCACAGTCGATGATGTCACCAGAACCTACGAACTTAACCCCGCTAACTCCGCCTGCACCGAGACGACAACTGCGAAAGGCTCGCCAACACACTGCGAACACTGTGTCGCTAAAACCTGCGAAACTGTACGCGAACACGGTAAAGGAGATCGTTGTTGGAAAGCAACCCGCTGAATTGACACAGATGACAAAGACAGCAACAATCGTACCCGAGACTCGCCGATCAGAGCCAAATCCACCGGGTGCGTCATTAGTAAATAGTGATGGGAACGCAAATGTTATTCCGGACTCGAATGATGATTGTGTAGTATCCGTTCCTACCGAAGAAAAATGGAATAAAGTCGAACGAAAGCGACAATCTAAGAAATCCAAGAAGATTATTACTTGGTCTGGAAAAGCTGATGACGAACTCCAGACCGTAGAAAAAATGAAGCATGTTCAGGCTTGGTCCTTTAAACCGGATACCACATCACAGAACGTACTCAAATATTTAAATAAAATCAAGCCATGTGATAAGTATGTTGTTGAGAAACGGGAGATAAAATCTGAAAAGCATGCTGCATTCGTAATAAGTTTTCTGGAAAGTCTTTACGCTTTGATCAGTTCGCCGAATACGTGGCCACCTCTAGTGAAGGTATCGGACTGGTTTCTCGTCCGCCGCCGCAGCGAGCAGGGCACCAGCGCCCACGGCGGTCGCGAGGATCTGCGAGGACTATTGTAGTATGCCACCAGAATGTCGCCTCGATTGATAAGAAAACACAAAAGTTAGAGGTTTTATTACGAAGCGAGTTAAAGTGCGACATTCTTGCCATCACAGAGCATTGGTTGACGGAGCCGAGATTGAAGTGTGTAGAGATAGATGGATTTAAATTAGTTTCATCATACTGTAGAAAAAAGATCAAACATGGAGGATCGTGTTTATACGTTAGTGACGGTATTAAATGTGTCGAAAATGTCGATCTGTCGTTGCTGTCAGTTGAACAAAGTATTGAAATCTCAGCTATAGACCTATTAAAATATAATATGACGATAATTTGCATTTATAGAACAAATTTAATTACTAATGTAGAATTTTTAAATAAATTAGAAATATTATTAAAAAGAATTGTAGACGTGAATTATCAGTGCGTTATCGTTGGTGATTTCAACATTAACATGTTAGGCTAATTAGATAATGATTCAAAGTGCCTATTAGATTTGTTGTCGGCCCATGGTATGAGCGGCGAGGTGGACTTTCCGACCAGGATAACCGCGAACACGTCGACATGTTTAGACCACGTATACTCCAACCTGCCTGCCGACAATACGCAAAAAAGAAACTTAACGAGTTGACGCGTCGGTTCTCAATCATGGCATCCAAGGCACACAGGACCACATCTCTGACAGCTGCTGCAGCACTGGCGCGCATAATACCGTTGGACTTAAGAGCCCTAGAAAACCATGCTCTGTATATGGCTAAAAAAGGGGAATCATTATCACAGCTGCCGGGTCTAACTCTTCAAGCACGCTCGAGTCCATTTCAACTCAAACATCCCGCCTTAAGGAGAGTATACACATTTCAGCACATTGAAAGTCAGACAGAGCTAAACAACATCAAAAACGACTTCCCTAATATATTTACTGATGGGAGTAAAATTGAGGGGAAGGTCGGAGGCGCTCTGTCTGCATGGATCAATGGTACTGAAAAAAGAAAGGCTACATTCAGGTTGGGAAACTTTTGTAGCGTTTACCAGGCTGAGCTCTTCGCGATCCTAAAGGCACTAGAGCCTATGCAGAAGTTCTCAGCTTTTAATAAGGCAAATATATTGAGTGACTCTAGATCGGCTCTTGAATCAATTACCGACAACTGCACCGTAAACCCCAATGCCGTCAACATACGAAAAATTTTGGACGACATTTATGACAGCGGAGGGATGGCCGTATTGTTTTGGATCAGGGCTCATGATGGTATACCGGGCAATGAACGCGCGGATGAACTCGCCAAAAAAGCGGCGCTCCACAATAAGACAGCCCCAATCTTTGACGACTTTCCACTGTCCTGTGCTAAGCGTCTTCTTAGAGACTCCACTCTTACGGCTTGGGAAGACCGTTACACACAAGCAATGACAGGGTCGACTACGAAAAAATTCTTCCCGAGTCCTAAGACTGCGTATAAGACCCTCGGAAGAATAATCATGACCAACCTCAGAGCTCAAGTTTATACCGGCCATGGCGGGTTTAGAACCTATACCGCTTTAAACTCGTGGACAACCCATTTTGTCTCTGCGACGATGAGACCCCTGAGACGGTCGAGCACATTCTTTTGGAATGTCCTAGATTTGGCAGAGACCGGTTTGAATGCGAGGCCAGGATGGGAATACCACTAGTTGCGGAAAATCTTGTGCAGGCAACCAATGAACCCGAATGCCGAGACCACTTCTTAGCTTTTGCCGAAAAATCTGTTAGGCAAGCAGCAAGAGCAAACGGATCAACTGTATAGGTGTAAATCAACTGTATATGTGCTAATAAGTAATAAATAAACAATACGCACTTAATAATTGAAAACACATAATGCATACTTGACAATAATTATGATAACACATAGTAAACAAATTCATTATATAATAGAGCGTATGTGTACAGTTAGAACAAATGTACTTGATATACAGTGTACAGTTAGAAGAAATGTACTTTATATACATAAGAATTTAATACGCACACTATAATTATAAGATTGTAATGATGTATTCGTTAAATTTATATTAGATTAATAAACTGTGTAATCTCATGCAATATGTAAACAAAAGAGCCTGCTGTAGGATGCTGAAGAATTCAGAAAAACACGTTATTAGTTAAGTTAAGTTATTAGGTAAGTTAAGTTAAGTTAAAAAAAAAAAAAAACAGAAATAGTTATAATAATAAAAAAAAAAGAACAGGATATAATGGTGCTGCAAAAGCAAAAGCAGCAGGTAAGCCCAGAGGGAGGGGGTTTTAGTCAGTAGAAGTCTGACATAATCGCAGCGACCATTCTGCGGTATCACATGAGGATTTCCCCCTCCCGCTTGAAAAAAAAAAAAAAAAAAACGTGAGCGCGGCACCTGTCACCACACACCTCAGTGATCACCTGGCGGTGAAATGTGAGGTGGTGCGGCAGCATCGTCGATTCCAGCCGCCGCCTAGGTACGTTAGGAAGTTTTCGCGGTCTAATCAAGACAATTTTGTAGCGGCTCTGGCAAGCGTTGACTGGTACGAGATAGGAATAATATCAGATTATAAAAATGCCTTTCAAAAATCGAATACGGTTGTAAATGTAATTAGAAACAAGTTCGATATCTGTTTTCCTCTTAAGAAAACATGCCTGAGGAAGAAAAATAATTTAACGTGGGTGACGTCGGAAGTGAAGGATATGAAAAGCCTACTGTTTGAAATTAACGAAATCAGTAAATTTAGTCCCGATAAGAATATGATTGCCATAATAATTGCGAACATTAACAAACAATATGACACGCTATTGACCGATAGTAAGTGTAACTATTACTCGAATTTAATAAATTCAAGTAGTAACGCATCAAAATCTATGTGGAACATAGTAAATAAAGAAAGAGGCAAGAACAACACTCTCTTTCTGGACTTCACGGACATTTTAAGGAAAAACGACGGTTCAAAATTTGAAACTAAAAAGAATGCGATAGATGCCTGATAGGTTCCTGAGTGCTGCGGGTGCGCACCGCGCTGAGTTCGGCGCGCGCGCTTGCTGACCGCTCATTTAGGTTTCGTAGGTTTACTGCTGACGAAGTTCACCGCATAGTTATGACCCGCATCCCGCCCAAGATGTCGAAAGATATATACGGAGTTACCATGAAACTGTTAAGGACTGCTATAGTTCCGTTAGCCCCTGCACTAACCGCCCTGTACAACACCTGCTTGAAGGAGGGGTCGTTTCCGGCCCCTCTAAAAATCAGCAAGGTGTCACCGCTATACAAAGGCAAAGGCAAACGATCCAGCATTGACAGCTATAGGCCGGTCTCAATAATACCCGCGATCGCAAAAGTTTTTGAGAATGGTCTGAGTTCCCGACTCCTAGAATACCTATACGAGACGAACGCTCTGTCAGATAGGCAATACGCCTACCGCGAGGGGAGATCGACGACGTCATTGGCTCGTGAGGTGGTACGCCGCGTTGTTGCAGCTCGTGAGGCCAAGCTACAGGTGGCCATCCTCTGCTGTGATCTGTCGAAAGCGTTTGACGTCGCTGACCATACTATTCTAGCAACAAAACTGCAGCATTACGGTGTGACCGGCGCCTCCTACGCACTATTGACGGACCTTATGGAAGGTCGATCTCAAATAGTTGTTGGATGTGGAGGAACTGAGAAATCAGACCCCCTTGGCTCAGTGATGGGAGTGGCTCAGGGGTCATCTGTTTCAAATATTCTGTTTTCACTTTTATTAAACGACCTTCCTGATGCTATTAAAGTAGTTGAAGTTTTTATGTACGCAGATGATGTGGCCGCTGTTGTCACGGCGTCAACGGAGAGATCTCCTCGAGCGGAACTTGAATAACACAACCGCGCACCTATCTGAATGATTCGATGCCAATGGGCTCGCACTGAATCTGAACAAGACTCATTTTGTCAGTTTCAGCCTCTCAGGCAGGTCACAGCGTCCGCTTGTTGTGAACGTAAATGGAGCATTGATTCAGCAGGTAGGTTCTACTGCTTTCCTAGGTTTCTACATAGATCGAAGTTTGAAGTGGGATAATCACATAAACGACGTATGTGGAAGACTAGGGAGCGCATGCTTTGCATTGAACCGAGTCGCTCGAGTGGTACCGACCAAGGTAGTGCGTGCGTGTTATTTTGCAACCGTGCACTCACAGTTGCAATACGGTGCGGAGCTGTGGGCTCGGGCCGCGGACTGGGAGCGCACCTTCCGCCTTCAGAAGCGTGCGGTGCGATCCATGGCACGCATACCGATAGACATCTCCGCCCGTCCCTACTTCGGCAGTCTGGGTATCCTCACGTTGCCCTCCATCCTGATTTATCAGGTGGCGGTCCACGTGAGGACGAACCTTGACTGCTTTAGTAAACGCAGCTCAATGCATTCGTATAACACTCGTGGGAAAAACAAGCTATTGAGTGTATCGCGGTCCCTAGAGAAGTCCTCCAAGTTGACTCATGTCATGGGTCCGGATGATCTACAACAAATTGCCAGTAAACATTACCGCCGCAAATAGCCTGCCTAGCTTCAAATTCAAATTGAAACGTTGGCTTATCCATCAAACATTTTATTCTTTTAATGAATTTACTGACAATAAATTTTAATTGACATTAAATTATCTAATATCTTTATGTAATTATTGTAATAATTAATTATTATTATTCATTATTATATATTGTTATTGTAACACTTGTTTACAACTTATTGTAAGCTAATATGGGTACAACATTGTACTAATAATTGTATTTAGTTAAAAAAGACGTGTAAATTTGACGACTTACGAATAAATGAATATGAATATGAATATGATAAGGAGATAAACACCTCAAAATTGATACTAAAAATTAATAGCACGGCATTGAAGTCGGTTCTTTATAGTTTTTTAAACGATCTTATGTATATCAGCGTGAGCCCCGTTGGCGTAAAGGATAGATGACTTGCCTTCTAAGCAAGAGGTCGCCGGTTCAAAGCACGGGCACACAAATGGTAGGAGCATATTATAGGTATGCATCGATATTCTGCCTAACTTTCTACCAAAAAGTAGCTTACCATCATCGAGGAGAAAATCTACCGCCATAACCTTACGATGTTCCGGCACTTACGGCAGCACACAGCCCTTGAGAGTCAGAGAATTCTAGGCCTAGCGTGTTCACCATCTTCTACTACATAATTATCATCACGTACCAGACGATTTAGTGGTCAAATTTTGGCCCCTAGGATATAAATAAACTGGCCAAGTGAGAGGCGGACTCGAACACGTAGGGTTCCGATGAACAAATTTGCCAAATTTTGAAGCAAATATCAAGTCTATAGAGACTTTAGGTACGTGTGCACATAACAGTTATCTGTTAAACGGCCTACACACGTACCTAAAATCGGAGGCGATATCGGGACGGTGGCGGGGAGGACCCTAGATCGTACCATAAATCGCCTCGTGTATATAGGCAAATCGTACCCGATTTTTATTGTTTACCCTAAAAGCGGCTACACACGACCCTAAAGTCACTGGCGATATCGGGACAGCGGTAGTGGGGATGAAATCGGCTACTCTCTACACACGTCCCTGCCAGTGAGTACGAAACCGACCGTGCAGCAGACTGCTCGTTGTTCCGAGATACCGTCGACACTCACAAAAGAGCAGAAAATAGGCATTGTTGTGGCACTTACTACGGTGCCCCCTAAGCAGAGACGAAAAAGGAAGACCTGGGTTAAAAATTGGTTGATGAAACGTCATGAACTTAGCCACATGAACGTGATGAGACATTTAGAATCAGATGATTACAGAAACTTTTTAAGAATGGATTTTGAGTGTTTTGAAGAGCTCCTTAATATGGTGACACCATTAATACAGAAACAGGATACCGTAATGCGAGAATCCATAAGTCCCAGAGAACGACTTACAGTTACTTTACGTTTCCTAGCAACTGGACAAATCTATGAAGATTTAAAATTCAGTGCCATAATATCGCCGCAACTTATGTCCATAATGATTCCAGAGACATGTTCTGCTATCTATAAATGTTTGAAACACTTCATTAAGGTAAGTAGACTGAATTCTTATAGAATAATTAAAACATCCATTTAAAAGCATTATTTTATTTATTTATATTAAGCAAAAAAAGTACAAAATAAGTAATATTATACATTTGGTTTATTATTAAAGATCAAAAAGTCTTTCATGTCTGTGCCAGTTCTTCTTTGAACTGTTGTGTCACTAAATGTACAGTTTGGAAATTCAGTGGTTAAGATCTATGTTGGTCGACGATGAATGTGTCGAGTTAGGAATGGTAGGATTTATTTATTCTGTGGAAGGTTGTTCAAATGTATAATGTGGGATAGACTGTGGAAATGGTTGTACAGTGTAGATATGCTGTGGAGATGCTTGAGGGGATTGATATTGTGTAGATGTTTGAGGGGATGGTTGTACCGCATACTGTAGAGATGGTTGAGGGGATGGTTGTACCGCATACTGTGGAGATGGCTGAGGGGATGGTTGTACCGCATACTGTGGCGATGGTTGAGGGGACGGTTGTCCAGATATTGTTGAAATGGTTGCGGCGATGTATTTGTCATCGAAGAGTTAGAGGAATAATGAAAGTAGCGATGTGGAATGCGAGGATGTAATACTGTGTGTTGTGGAGACAAAGTGATAATAGATTCGTCTGTCAATTTGCCAAGTTTTCCGTAAAATAGGGCTTCATTGATAATTTTTTGGGCAATTACTTGTTGATGGGTACTCAGATTTTTTAATTGAACGCCTATTGACTTTCCTATTATCTCCCAGTCATCTTCTTGTTGAGTCATTAGTTTCTGAGCAGCATCAAGCAGGTTTTCTTGTTTACTTTGTATGGACATTTTCTGCATCTTGGGCTGTGAACTTTTTTGGAGTCCGCGGGCACTTCTTTATAAGACATATTTCTGTTTATATTCTTTTATATTCTTTTTATCACATATTTCTGTATTTATAATTTGTGTCGATGATGTCGATGCTGATGTCTCTGGTGAGCTTCGATTCTGTAATAAAACGTTCACTTTACTTTCTGTTTCAGATGCCTGCTACGCAAAGTGAATGGAAAGATAATGCTAAAATGTTTGAAGACAAGTGGAACTTCGATTACTGTATTGGTGCGATAGATGGCAAACATATATCCATAGAAAAACCACCGGGGAGTGGCACGTTATTCTATAACTACAGAGGCTTTTTTAGTATAGTTCTGTTCGCCATAGTAAATGCAAATTATGAGTTTATGTGCGTACACACTGGCATTAACGGAAGCGTCTCTGATGGCGGAGTCATACAACATACATCACTGTATAGTAAATTAATGACAGATAAGTTACATCTACCACCATCGTGTACGTTACGGGGAACAAATATTTCAGTCCCATATACGTTTTTGGGAGACTCAGCATTCGGAATTAATAGACACATTATGAAGCCATACCCATTTAAGAACATAACTCACGAGAAAAGGATTTTCAACTACAGATTATCACGAGCGAGGAGAGTAGTTGAAAACGCATTTGGAATCTTAGCAGCACGTTTTAGAATATTTCGTCAAAGAATAAGTGTGCACATTGATAATGTCGACAAAATTGTGCTCGCTTGTTGTGCCTTACATAATTATTTAAGAACAAAGTCAAAAAATTATATCACAAACACATGTGTCAATACTGAGAATATCAACAATTCTACTTTTAATTGGCGGATGGTGAATGGCGAGAAGAAACCACAGGACTAGTATCTCTGGCACAAATAAGTGAAAAAGAGCGCAATAATGAAGGCAACAACGTGCGTAATAAATTTACAACTTATTTCAATGGACACGGCAGAGTTTCTTTTCAGGAGGATATGTTGAGAGTAGTTCCTACATAAATATTGTGTGTTTAAGTGTATCTCACAAATAAAACATCAGTTTATGAATTAAATACAATTTTTTCTTACTTCATCAAAAGTATCCGTACCAGGTCGGCATGGCTCCGTCGTCCCCTCTAGGAATTGGAAGAGGGGGTAATACCACAACGCTGGTACATAGATTTCATTAGACCCCGATCCTGTTTGCTTGGAAGCATTCACCTGAAACACATGAATTGAGATGTAGGTACCTACCAAAAAACCCGACTGCTAGCTAACGTTAAAAATTGATTGAGCGCGTAAGTGGAGGTAGCTCTTTTTAATATAATTATATAATCTTAGATCGCACAGATTCTACATGATCTTACCTTTCTCAGCTCTCTTCCATACGTAGTACGCATATTCTCAAGTTTTTTCTTGAAGTCAGCCAGCGATGTGTTTTTGCCGATCTCTTCATTATAAACTTGCAATAGCATTTTGAATGCCTCCTGTCTCATGTCGCGGTTGAAATAATCTTTATGTTTTTTATCCCACAAATATGGTAAATCCTTGAATAGATCGATAGCTTTGGTCCACGCTTCTCGATATTTCTCCTTCGCCATGTTTTCGCGCGAAACAATTATAGCCGCAAGTACTTCGTATCGTCGCGACACTCAAGCGCAGACTGCGTAGAAATCAGTCCTGATTTCGCTACACACGTCCTGACAACGCTCCCTAGACGATAATTGTCCCTAAATCGTGAGCTCGCCCGGAGCGATTTAGGGACGATAAAAATCGGGTAGGATTTGCCTACACACGAGGCGATTTATGACACGATCTAGAGTCCTCCCCACCACTGTCCCGATATTGCCAGTGATTTTAGGGTCGTGTGTAGCCGCTTTAACTCCTAAAATCGCTTCGGGAGAGCTCACAATTTAGGGACGATTATTTAGCGTTATAGCGGCTACACACGACCCTAAAATCACTGGCAATATCGGGACAGTGGTGGGGAGGACCCTAGATCGTGTCATAAATCGCCTCGTGTGTAGGCAAATCCTACCCGATTTTTATTGTTTACCCTAACTCTAAAATCGCTTCGGGCGAGCTCACGATTTAGGGACGACGCCGGGTCGTCTAGGGAGCGTTGTCGGCACGTGTGTAGCGAAATCGGGACTGATTTTGTTGTTTTGAGAGTGTCGGCGGCATCTCGGATCAACGAGCACTCTGTAGCACGGTCGGTACGTTACTGACTGGTAGGGACGTGTGTAGAGTAGTAGCCGATTTCATCCCCACCACCACTGCCCCGATATCGCCACCGATTTTCGGGCCGTGTGTAGGCCGTTTTACACGATTTAGCGTTGTCGGCACGTGTGTAGCGAAATCGGGACTGATTTTTAACCGACTTCCAAAAAAAGGGGTATATATATGTCGCAGAGCATAGACTAGAGCGACATTTTTGTAGGGTAGATTGGAACGTCAAGTCGATTTGACTTGGGTGTGTTTGGAAGTTGAGGTAGACAACATTGTGAGCTGTCAAAGGAAATAAAATGTCAACGTCAAGACGAGCAAATTGTCAATGTAAATATTAAGAGCTGTCATCTTGTCAAACTTACTTTTGAGCAGGGACAAAGAGAATATAATACTAGGGCATCTGAATGGAGACATCGACTGGAACGGACGTGTTGTCAACCTCTTCCCAACCTCACTGCGTTCCAAAAGCAATCCAGTTACATCTTACCCATCTAATTACATTTTGCGATTATTGTAACTTAAATCGACGTAATTACGGCACCTGAATGTACAACGTGTTTGATTCTGGACATCCACGTCACCAATGATGAACAAAGCGCAGACTAGTGATGTACGCCCACACACCCCTTCGTTATATATATATGTATATATTTATATTTGTTCGCGGATAACTTCGTCGTTTATGAACCGATTTTTCTGATTATTTTTTTGTTGGAAAGGAAATATCCCAAGAATGGTACCATAGTAATTTCATCGAGATCTGATTGGTATCTCCAGATATATGGAGAAAAACACCTCAAACTGGGTACTGAAAATTACGTATTACGGTTACGTACTGACTGGCAGGGAGGTGTGTAGAGAAGTAGCCGATTTCATCCCCACCATCACTGTCCCGATATCGCCTTTGATTTTAGGGACGTGTGTAGGTCGTTTTACGGCTTTTAAGATCGAGAATAAAACGCCTGAAAAAAACACGTTTCGTGTGTGGCCTTTTATTTCTAATTTTATTCTATTTTTAGTATTTGTTGTTATAGCGACTATAGTAATACAGTAATACATATTTTGTGAATATTTTATGCTTCATAAAATCAAGCAAAAAATACACCGAAAAACACGTTTCTTGCAGACCCCCTTCAATATATGTTGTTAAATGGCCCATAGTATTACATACTTTGTGAAAATTCAAGTACCTCTACCTATTACGGTTGAGGAGATCCTGCCCTGTGAAAGGCGGACGGACGGACAGACAGTGAAGTCTCAGTAATAGGGTTCCTTTGGTACCCTTTGGGTACGGAACCCTGAAAAACCAGACGCGAAAGTCTTTTTGACGACGTAATCTTTTTATTCTTGTGCTTATTTCTAGCTGACTCTACAGACGTAATCCACCACAAATTTCAATAAAGTCTGGAAAAGACGTGGACACTTACGGTACGACTGATCTACCAATTATTGAAGATATAATAGGAATTTTCTTCGAAGATCGAATTGGAAATGAAGTCATCTGACAGAAAATTGAGGTAACCGAAATAGCTCAGAGAAGTGGCAGTTGGTGGGTCATATTTGCCGCAGAACCGATGACCAATGGGGTGGTGTTCAAGAGTGGACCGCGTCTCAGCAAACGCAGCGTAGGACGCCCTATAGTTAGGTGAAGCGACGATATTCAAAAGGTTGCTGGTAGCGTTTAGAGAAGAACAGCTATGGCATGCTATAGGAGCGGCTATTATCCAGCATTAGACTAATACAGGGTGATAATGATGATGATGACGAGGCTAATAAAAACGTGTTAAAGAAAGTAAATCACTGACTTAAACTGCTGTTCGCAGCAGCTCAGTATCGCAGCTTTACAGGTGACGAGCTGGCTGGAGTCGATCTCCGCAGGTGGGGGGGATTCTCCGCAAGCAGCCACTGATGATGACGTCATCGCCAGACCCTCGGCGTAGTTGCAGCATGTCTCTGTCACTTCTGTTACCTCCTCTGATGATAGACCTGGTAAGATCATAAAGTAATGTTAATGGAAGTTGCATCTAGAATAAACTGTTGAAGACTAAAAGTATGACCTAGAATGACGTCAAATCAAGCTTTTGCTCTATAGACGTTTTATATGTGGATGGAGCACTACCGGCCGGAAAGAGAAGGAACTTAACGGAGTTTGTCCCTTTCTTTCGTTTGGACAACATATATATACTATACGTATAGTATAGTACAGATATATAATAGCACTGGCAAGTTGTTAGATAAGAAAATAGTAGTTTGATGTACATAGTAATTAACAGCCTTATGTTGAGAGCATACGAATCAAATTGAATTTGTCAAAAAATCTGCTGTGCACCAAACTTTCCTTATATTTTAAATCCATGTTTTGTTCCTTTCTTCAAGTTGATTATAGTATTTGCCAAATATTCCAGGCTGTTCTGAAGGTACGTGTGAGCGGGGTAGAAACAAAAACGGGATTGAATTAATTTGTCTTCACACAAAATTCTACCTTGCAAGCCAGTTAGGGTTAAACCTTTTTTCACTAACCTAATGAGGGTAAAGTCACACATTATATAATAGTTACTACGTAAGTAAAAGAAAGGAGTTACCATCTTCATTGGCAGTCAAACTGAACAATTATATGACTAAATGTAAATTATAATAGTTTAAGAAAACGGCTACTGGAACTAGAACGGCGCGCCAGTACCGGTAGAGGGTTATGATAATGATTAACTGATAAACATCGAAATGCAGTTGATTCACTAAATAAACTTGCCAAGTGCGAGTCAGACTCGCGCGCGAAGAGTTCAGTTATTGTCATCATCAGCATATCTCTGTCCACAGCTGTACATCTATGGCCTACATCGCCTATAGCACGCCAGTTATTTCAATCTTCAGCTCTTTAGCTAGAGGATTTTTAGCGGGCAGGTGAGGTTGGCTGGGAGCACTGAGATGACATTCACAGCTCTCTTACATCCCATTTCATTGTGGCTTTCGTACCACCGTACAATATTTAATAACAAAGGCCAAACAATGCCCATAAACACTGTTCTCGTATGTAGACCATTTCATGTTTCTACCTATTTTAGTTCACAAAATACAGCCCTGTGACAGATGGACGGATGGACGGATGGACGGATGAACGGATGAACGGATGAACGGATGGACGGATGGATGGACAGTGGATTCTCAGTAGCAGTAGCAGTCCTTGGGTACGTATTTACGGAACCCGCAATCCGCAATATCCATCACGTTTTCTTTTGGATATAGTTAGGATTTTATGATAGTGATTTTTGCAATGCGTAGGCATAGGCGTAATTTAATTGCGCTAAAACGCTTATTCGCTTATTTTTATTACACTCAATAAATTATAAACTTTATGTTGCTTGCTCTATCTATTATGCTTATTATCTCAACTTCTCGACACTATTCTTACCACAGAAATATTACTTATCTATACTTCTATACTAATATTATAAAGAGAGAACATTTGTATTTTTTGTATTTTTGTATGTTTGTAATGAGTAAGCTCAAAAACTACTGAACCGATTTAAAAAATTCTTTCACTTATACATAGAATGGACTTTCGGAATGAAAATAAGCTATATATTATCCCGTTTAAATCAAAGGTACATTCGTGGAGACCTAATTTGCAACCAAAGTCGATTAAAAAACGATCGAAAAAACACGTTTCTTACTAACGCTGCTCAATTGATAAAAGATAGAAGAATATTGTCTATAGAAGAGTTGTACAACTTAATAAGACCTACAAAAAAGTCCGCGACAGCATATGTCTATCTCTTAAGGTTGACTCACAGTAACCATTTTAATCTTAAAATTTTTGTTAAAAAATATTACATAACTTCCAAGGCTATTTTCAAGTATATAGTATTAATCCTTATCCAAATAATTACGTTAATTAGCTTGGCCACATATTATAGATTAAAATTGTCCTTTACAGTATATAATTTAAATGAAAACTCTAGAAGATATCACAAATTTCACAAACACGCATCGCAAAATTAATAAAATATTTGCAGTGAAACCACAGATTAGGTCATAGTTACTACGAAAATATTATTATAAGCTTAGCTATGCTGTAGATCCCCACCGATCACAATCAATTTGAAGTCAATATAGTATACAAATATGATCTACTAGCTGTTACCTGCGGCTTCGCCCGCGTTATTTGTGTCTTTATGAGCATTGAGGTCTAGATCGATGATCTCTTAGGCCAAGTCACCATAGATGACCCTTAAAGTCGAACTCAATATCCTGTATTGTTAAAGTCATACATTTTTTTGGTTAGGTTAGTATACGAAGTTGTGCTGTTTAAATGTTTGACTCAACACAACAGTTCCTGAAACATTTCTTACAAAGAAAATAAGGTGAATAGCTGCGCGAGCGTAGCAAGCGCTATTATTGGGCAAGTGAACATTTTTTATGGCTTTTTATATCCCTGACAGTTTAATGATCTAATCATCAAGTCTATATAGATGACTCTTAAGTCGAACTCGATATCGTCTATTGTTAAAGTCATTAATCATTACTTGGCACTTGGTAAACCTAACCAAGGTTTACCAAGTTTTGCTGTTTAAGTATTTGAGTCAGTCTAATGGATGAGGCTGTTAAAACACGCTATTATATGCTATGTAGCGTTATTACTGCGCGAGCGAAGCGAGCGCGAAAATGTTTATGGCATTTTATGACCCTGACAGTTTTTATGACCTAATAAGTCAACACCGATGACCCTAAGGTTAAACTTGATATCCACTTATTTTAAGGTAAAAAATCATTATGAATATTATAGGTTGTACTGTTTCAATTTATGAATCGTTTTGATGCATGTGGCTATTAAAATACAAAAGTTGCTGAAATGTTTCCTACAAAGTAGATATAACAAATGCTTGCGCAACCGGAGCGAGCGCTATAACTGCGCGAGCGTAGCAAGCTCTATCACTGCACGAGCGAAGCGAGCACGAAACATATTTACGACTTTTTATGACCCTGACAGTTTTTATGACCTACTAAGTCAACACCGATGACACAATGGTTAAACTTGATATCCACTTATTTTAAGGTTAATAATTATTATGATTATTGAAGGTTGTACTGTTTCAATTTATAAACTCGTTTTGATTCATGTGGCTATTAAAATACAAAAACTGCAAAAATATTACCTACAAAGTAGATAAAACAAAGGTTTGCGCGAGCGCAGCGAGCTCTATCAATGCGCAAACGAAGCGAACGCGAAAATGTTTACGTCATTTTATGACCCTGACAGTTTTTATGACCTACTAATTCAACACCGATGACCCTAAGGTTAAACTTGATATCCACTTATTTTAAGGTAAAAATCATTATGATTATTGAAGGTTGAACTGTTCCAATTTATGACATGTTTTGATGAATGTGGCTATTAAAATACAAAAAATGCGGAAATATTACCTACAAAGTAGATAAAACAAAGGTTTGCGTGAGCGCATCGAGCGCTATAACTGCGCGAGCGAAGTGAGCGCGAAAATTTTTACGTTTTATGACCCTGACAGTTTTTATAACCTACTTAGTCAATACCTATGTTAAAACACAAATGCTTTTGAAATACTTCCCACAAAGCAGATAAAACACGTTGGGCAAGCAAAGCCATCGCGTAAATTTTGATGACTTTTAATGACCCTGACAGTTTTATGGCCTACTAAGTCAACGCCGATGACCCTAAGGTTAATCTTGATAAACACTTATTTCAAGGTAAAAAAAATCATTATGATTATTGCAAGTTGTACTGTTCCAATTTATGTCATGTTTTGATGAATGTGGCTATTAAATTACAAAAGTTGCTGAAATATTTCCTACAATGTAGATATAACTAATGCTTGCACGACCGGAGCGAGTGCTATTAATGCGCGAGCGTAGTAAGCGCTATCACTTAAAACGAAACTGAAATCACGAAAAAATTTTACGACCTTTTATGACCCTGACCGTTTTCATGACCTACTAAGACAACACTGATGACACAGAGGTTAAACTTCATATCCACTTATTTTAAGGTTAATAATCATTATGTTTATTGAAGGTTGTACTGTTTCAATTTATGGACTCGTTGTGATGCATGTGGCTATTAATATACAACAGTTGCTGAAATTTTTCCTACAAAGTAGACATAACAAATACTTGCGAGACCGGAGCGAGCGCTATCACTGCGCGAGCGTAGCAAGCGCTATCACTGAGCGAGCGAAGCGAGCGCGAATCATTTTTACAACCTTCTGTGACCCTGACAGTTTTTATGACCTACTAAGTTAACACTGATGGCACAAAGGTTAAACTTGATATCCACTTATTTTAAGGTTTAAATTCATAATGATTATTGAAGGTTGTACTATTTCAATGTATGGACTCGTTCTGATGCATGTGGCTATCAAAATACAAAAGTTGCTGAAATATTACCTACAAAGTAGATAAAACAAAGATTTGCGTGAGCGCATCGAGCGCTATCACTGCGCGAGCGAAGTGAGCGCGAAAATTTTTACGTTTTATGACCCTGACAGTTTTTATAACCTACTTAGTCAATACCTATGTTAAAACACGAATGCTTTTGAATTACTTCCCACAAAGCAGATAAAACACGTTGGGCAAGCAAAGCCATCGCGTAAATTTTGATGACTTTTAATGACCCTGACAGTTTTATGGCCTAATTAAGGCACTTATTAAGTTTAGTCATTATCTATGAACCTAAGCTCAAACTTTTATGATTATGCAAACTCTATGTAAAGTTAAGAAAAAATATAGGCACCAACACTTAACTGCCGAAAAAAGTATTCCTTGCCCTTTTATGCCCTATTTAATGTCTTTGTACAACATTTCATCTGAATCGGTCAAGCCGTTTGGCCGAAAAGAGGCCACATATTTACAAAATTCCATAATAAAAATATAGACAACCGAAATTTCCACCCAAAAAAAAAGTATTTGTTGCCCTTCTATGTCTTGTAGACTGCCTGTGTACAAAATTTCAGCTTAAATGTTTAACCCGTTTGGCCACACGTTTACAAAGTTCAATTTAAAAATTCTAGACACCTGGACTCGACTGCCAGAAAAAAAGTATCCTATGTGATTCTATGCTATACAAACTGTAATATGTATAAAATTTCAGCTGAATCGGTCAAGCTGTTTAGCTGATAAGAGGCCACACATTCACAAAATTCAATAAAAAAAATCTAAACACTCAGACTCGATGGCCAAAAAAAAAGTATCCGATATCCTATTCTGCCCTATGAACTGTCTTTATACAACATTTCAGGCAAATCGGTCAAGCCGTTTATTCGAGAAGAGGTCTTATATTTACAAAATTCAATTAAAAATATCTGGACCCCCTGACTCGATAGCCTAAAAAAAGTATCCCATATCCTATTCTACCCTATGAACTGTCTTTATACAACATTTCAGGCAAATCGGTCAAGCCGTTTATTCGAGAAGAGGTCTTATATTTACAAAATTCAATTAAAAATATCTGGACCCCCTGACTCGATAGCGAAATAAAAAGAATTCTATATCCTATTCTGCCCTATGAACTGTCTTTATACAACATGTCAGGCAAATCGGTCAAGCCGTGTATTTGAGAAGAGATCTTATATTTACAAAATACAATTAAAAATATTTGGACCCTCTGACTCGATAGCCAGAAAAAAGTATTTTATATTCTTTTCTGCCATATGAACTGTCTTCATACAACATTTCAGGCAAATCGGTGTAGCCGTTTATTCGAAAAGAGGTCCTTTAGTTACAAAATTCAATTTAAAATATCTGGACCCCCTGACTCGACAGCCAGAAAAAAAGTATCCTATATCCTATGCTGCCCTATGACATGTATACATATAAAATTTCCGGCAAATCGGTCAAGCCTTTTATTCGAGAAGAAGTCTTATATTTACAAAGTTCAATTAAAAATATCTGAACCCCCTGACTCGATAGCCAAAAAAAAAGCATCCCATATCCTATTCTACCATATGAACTGTCTTTATGCAACATTTCAGGCAAATCGGTCAAGCCGTTTATTCGAGAAGAGGTCTTATATTTACAAAATTCAATTAAAAATATCTGGACCCCCTGACTCGATAGCCAAAAAATAAGTATCCCATATCCTATTCTACTCTATGAACTGTCTTAATACAACATTTCAGGCAAATCGGTCAAACCGTTTATTCGAGAAGAGGTCTTATATTTACAAAATTCAATTAAAAATATCTGGACCCCCTGACTCGATAGCCAGAAAAAAAGTATTCTAAACCCTATTCTGCCCTATGAACTGTCTTTATACAACTTGTCAGGCAAATCGGTCAATACGTTTATTCGAAAAGAGGTCCTTTAGTTACAAAATTCAATTCAAAATATCTGGACAACTGACTCGATAGCCAAAAAAAAAGTATCCTATATCCTATTCTGCCTTATGTTCTATCTTTGTACAAAATTTCAGCCAAATCGGTCAAGCCGTTTGACCGTGAAGAAGTCCCAAACAAACAAACAAACAAATAAACAAACTGACTTTCGCATTTATAATATTGGTGTTGATTGGTGTTGCTTGTATAAAATAATATTCATCTATATATATAATAATATAAAATAATATTTTAAACCACCCCGACTGATCAATGTATAATAGCTTTTTCCAATGACTCTAAACACGACATTTAAAATCTGAGCTGTAAGTTGGTGAGGATTTGAGTATTCTGTAGAGTCCAGGAGGCTTCCATGTTCTTACAATATCGTTGAAGAAGAAGATTTTCGAATTGATCAGACCTATGAAAGTTGATTCCATAGCGCAATTAACTAGAAAAAAGCTCATAATTTTATAACGATTGAACGAATTTTCATGAATCAAAGCTGAGAAAACTCTCGATGAAGACATCTATCAAACAAAAAAAAACTATCAATAATAAAAACAAAATCGGTTCATCCGGTTAGGTGCTAAGACAGTTACAGACAGACACACAGATACACACGTTAAACGTATATTACCCTGCTGCTTTTTGGTAGATTTAATGATTCCACTACCACTGTACGAAAACTCATGATTCATGAATGCACATAAAACTTTCATTGGTAGGTATATAGCTAGGATTAGAACCAACGACCGTCGGGTCAGAATCAGGGTAACTATCCTTTACGCCAAAGGGACGTCCAATATCAATACGTAAGTATTATAAAACAAAGTTCATCACTGCGTCTGTCTGTCTGTTCGCAATAATCTCAATAGCTACTGAACGGATTATCATGCGGTTTTCACCAATAGCCAGAGTGTTTATGAGGAAGGTTTAGGTGCATAATTCGTTAAGGTTTTGTGTAAATTGGATGAAATATGACGATGGTTGTTAAATATGTTCATATTTTATATTCGATGCAACAAACTGATGCAAATTTTGTAGGCATATATGTTCTACCCGTGCGAAGCCGGGGCGGGCTGCTAGTTATTAATATTTCTGTGATTCTTGAGGTCTAAGAGACTGTAAAAAAATAAGTGGAAATGTTTTTTAAGTTGCTTTTACAAAAAAGGGACCAAAGAGTTTGAAATAAGCTTAAACAACTTTTGTTAAAATCAAGTACTTTTTTTTAAACATTGCACTTAGTGAAATCGAAATCGATCTGAGAGATATGATCAGCGGACAGCAACAATTTGTTCTTTACATATTTTCCACATTCGGTAAATTAATAACAATAAGTAAGTGCTCCTATAAATAATTTAAAACTAGGGTAATTACAACATTGTGTGATGTATTGAAATAGAAAATAAATTTTAGTCATTAATTTTCCAAGCAAATGTGGCAGCGTACGCAATAAGGGTTCTGTAGAAAGACAACTATATGACTATATGAAACGACATAAAAATCTGCTTTTTAGAACGTCGTTCCATGGAATCGTTCATTTCCAATCCATGCTCATATATCCTCCATGCAGCGAATCTAAGTGAATCCGTGCATAACATTTACTTGGATTCACTTATATAAATATAGGTAAGCGAATCCAAGGTCTGTGGCTAATATAATGCATAAAGACACACACCGGCGCACGGTATAGCAGGACATTTCGAATTTGAGATAATACATTCGTTTTTATCAGAATTCTGATATCCTCTCGCTACTTTATAGTATAATCTGAATATCAATACTCAATCGTTTATTGCTATTATATGTAACAAATATTCCTTAAAGCTGTCACAAAAGTTTAGCTTTTAGATGAAATAGGCTGTGTCAAGACTCCGCTGTCCGTCCGTCTGTCTGTCTGTCTGTCACCAGGCTGTAGGCACATAGACCGTGATAGTTAGAAAGTGAAAATGTTCACAGATTATGTATTTCTGAAGCCGCTATAACAAAAAAGACTAAAAACAGAATAAAATAAATATTTAAGGAGGATCCATTATACAACAGATATTATTTTTTGCCGTTTTTATAGATAATGGTGCAGAACCCTTTGTGCGCGAGTCTGACTCGCAGTTGGTCGGTTTTTAATTAAATTAATGTTGTCCTATATTACGTTTATCATGTTTATTGATAGCAATAATATCAATAATATCAATATCAATAATCAATAAAGAGGTTTGTATTGAATTTGTACGAATCTAATGGTTTTAGACATATTAATATAGAATATAGAAAGGGAGGTCATCGAGGAGGATTTGCTGCCGGCCAGCGAACGTCGGTATGCTATGTAAAGCGCCCTACTCACACATCTGCCGCAGGGGCAATCTAGGGTGTAGGGGTGGGGATGACCCTTAATTGCATCCTTAATTGTGATGTGTGTAGGCATGCAGGGGCAATTTGGAGGATTGGCCCTGCGGCAGGGCGGCAGGGGCGCGAGACCAACCTTGATCCCTAAGTCGTCCCCGCCGTCGCTGCGTGTGTAGCGCGATTGGGGTAATTTCTCAGTCAGTTTGTCAGTCTCTGTCACACGGAGTGCACGTACAATATTAGCAGTATCTCCTTTTCCTTTTACTTTTGAGGTAGCACCACAGAAAGCGCCAAGGCTACTCCAATCTTTTGATTGTTCGATAATACGGGTGCCATTCTCAATACGCGTGCTCAGCTCAGCTACTCTGGAACACTGCCCGGCTGACGGCAGGCACGTGTGTAGAGATACTCCCGATATCGCCACAACCGCCATGCACCCTAGATTGCCCCCGCGGCATGTGTGTGAGTAGCGCCCTTAAACCTTCCTATCATGTTACCAATAGATTCGTTCAAATTTACAAATGCCTTGCCGTCCACCAATGCACACTAGCCTTAATGAATTTTAAAAACTTTAAAAGCGGCAATAGCCCAATGGTTAGGGTGTCGGACTGGCGATCGAGAGGTCGTGAGTTTGATCCCCACCCCACCCATTGCACTATTGACGTGAACCCACTCCAGACACAAGCATATTTAGCTTAGTTGGAGGGGTTAACAAGAATACTAGTAATGTGCAACCCACATTGCGAGTAATCTTTTTAAAAATAAAAAAAAATGAATCATTCTGCCAGTCGGTCAGTCTGGTCGATACGTAAAAAACATAATATGGTTTTGTTATTTAAAATGCTTTTCCAGGGTTTTCTTTGTGTTGAATATACGGTATACGATACCCCAAAATGTTAAAACAATGTATTATTTTACCGTGATGACAGTAATAATTTACCTACCAACAAATACTCACGTGCATAGCTCAATTCAATTTTTGTTGCAAGATACAAGTAAAATTCAATAAGAATGCTAAACAACAATACATATAGAAATCACGAAGTTAAATTAGGTTTAGGTTTAAAATTTCTGGTGACTCTACGCTCGCTGTGTGGATATTACCCTAAATCTTGCTCCTCAAAAATACTAAGCTCAATTTTATTAGTGTACTGTGTTGTATTTCACATTATTTTGATGATAACAGAGTTAACTATCTCAGCAAAGATTTTGAGGGCTATTGGATATGGTCGTCTTGTTTTAGCCTGTGATATATTTTATAATGTTTGTTTAAGCTCGTTTAATAAAACGCATTGTTTGATATACATTTGCAGAACTTTTAGGTATAAATATGATTTGAAAGAGCCGATTATAGTAGCTTGTATCGTCCTTCTTAAAAATACATTAGATGTTATATTTTCCAACGTAGTGTATAAATTGGATTTGATACAGACTGTATTCTATTGCATATTGAGTACCCTTATGTTAATTAGTCGTTTACCTACAAACTTGATGTTCCGATTATTGTACATGGAAGCTATAGAAATAAATAATACGTTTTGTTCTTCTCTCTACCTTAATGCAAATAAAAACGATGTTGCCCTGAGTATTTTGATGTTTAGGAAGGATTATAGAGACCTAATTGATAGTTTGAGGAGATGTAAGTCGCGATTTAATCGAGTCTTGGTAAGTTTTTATATACCTACAGTAACATTTTAGTGTATATAAGGTCCTGCGCATACCGGTGGACGGGAATTCCTTTGTTTCGCATAATTTTTTATTCCTAATTTACTTAGGCATAACGGGATACGCAAAATTTTAAATGGCATAATAGTACTATAGCATTATTTCTTTTGGAATATTGTAAGAATAAGCACGGCGGACGTCATCGCAGGGCATTTTGAATTTGCCCACGTAAAGGAGACTGGCACAATGTCCGTTTGACTCACTTCGAATGGTCAATGGACTCGAGTTGTGAATTTGTAGATATTTGGATGTTAAGATGCGTATTTTGAGGCTATATAAAGGCGGCAATAGCCCAATGGATAAGGTGTCGAACTGGCGATCGAGAGGTCGTGAGTTATGTCCCCACCCCATCCATTGCACTATTGACGTGAACCCACTCCAGACACAAGCATATTTAGCTTAGTTGGAGGGGTTAACAAGAATACTAGTAATGTGCAACCCACATTGCGAGTAATCTTTTATCGTAAATAATATATAAATAAATAAATAATATATATGATGATAAAACATGTTGATGATGATGAAGTTTATATATATATATAAACGTCATCATTTAGCCATGTCTTAAATATATACATATATATAAGACATGGCTAAATGATGAAGTTTTAATGAAATCTCCTTGGGCTAAAAAAATTGCGCGATCCACGAATGTAAGGAACGTTAACATTGATTGATATGTCTTTCCTCAAAATTATGTCTAGACCAAGAATATTGCTATATACTTATTATATAACATATTCTAGACCTAGCGTGCTCATCATCTTCGACCACATTATCGCTTACCACCGGGCGATATAGTGGTCAAATGCAAGCTTATAAGATATTTTAAAAATGTACTCAATAGGGGTTGCGAGTACAATAAACTCTTGAAGACAAAACATATGAGGGCCCGGTGATGTAAGTGGGAGAATGGCTTTGATGCCAGAGGTACCGAGTTCAATACCCGCCGTCCACCAATGGATTTTTCTATCGAAAAATGTATGTGCGCTTTTCACAGTGGCCCTCCAGTGAAGGAAAAACATCGTTAAGAAACGAACAACCCCCGCATGGTGGTAGGACACTATCTTGTGTCCGTCTGGCCAGCTACCACCCTCAATAGAAATTTTGTCGCCAAACATCTGATGTGTTCCGGCAGCTATCCTTGAGAGCCAGTTCCCATTCTAGGTCTAGCGTACTTACCATCTTCGACCGCATCATCACTTACCAACAGGGTGAGATAGTGGTCAAACGCTAGCCTATAAGATATTTAAAAAACATGATTCCAAATATGTTTTTGCTCTATTCTACTGAATACTGAGAAATAAGCATATATCTGTGTTTCATTCCTGTTTACGCCATAGGTATTCATTCTGGTCGAATTTTGCCAATCTCTTTTGTATTATCCAATGGTTACAATATTTGTACTATTATTTATTGTGTGACAATATATAGATTCCAAAGGCCAACGCTCATCGGCGGAAGGCAAAGCAGGTCATCGAGAAGGATTTGTCCCTAGCCAGCGAACTTTGAAATTTATATATTGTTGTTATTACCTACGAAGAAAATAGACTTATATTTTCTGCGTACAGGTTGGCAAAATAGAGTAGAAATAAATAGGGGCGCCATTATTGCTATATACTAGTAACCCCGATAGCAGAGAGAGTAGCGGTAAACTTTAAAATTACTTCTTTAGTGGAACTACGGATAGTCTTATTCATGTTAAAACATCTTTAAGTCGCGTAGGTTACGGAAAATATTAAAATACTACTATTAAGTTGCACAAAAAAACTTTGTTCATACTTTTTCAGTCACTGACCACAGTTAACATACAAAATTTTATTACAGATTAGATTATTGCCAGGCCAGAAAAAAAATAGTTCCGTTTCAAGACGTTTTTGCCAACCTTTATGTTATTGTATAGATACGTCCAATTTACGATGTCAAATTTAAAATACTCTGCCCCGCCGTCCACCTAAGTGTGATTGCATTAATTGTAGGTCGTAGAAAAAATGAAGTAGACACATAGCTTGAGAACCTCATTCACAATCTAAAGGAAAACATTTTGAGTAGGCTAATCGTCGGTTAATGTTATGAGCAACGGTATCAATGCATTTTATTCATTGTTTCAGATGGCGAATATTGTATTCATTTTTTTTAAGATATTAACAACTGCATATAGTTTCCTTGCCTTGTACGATATACTTCCAAGGGTAAGGCGCAAATTAATATTTTATGCCGACCTCCAAAAAGGAGGAGGTTTTCAATTCGTCTGTAGGTTTTTTTATTTTTTTGTATGTATATTACGCGATTACTCCGTCAATTGTGAACCTATTCTAATAATTATATTTTTAATTGGTAAGGTACATTTCCAACGTGGTCCCATTGTTATGTCGTGGAGATCTGATAAGTATCTCCAGAGATATGAAGATAAACGTCTTAAACTTGCTATTGGAAACTGACTCGCGCGACATGGAAGTCGGTTGTTTTTGTTTTTCACCGACTTCACAAAAAAGGAGGGTGTTCTCAATTCCGCAATTTTTTTTTCAATGTTTGTTACCTCAGAACTCCGTCAAATCTTAACCGATTTAAAACATTATTTTTTTTGTTTGAGTGATTATGCTTCCCTTTTGGTCCGATTCAAATTTTATCGAGCTATGACAATAGGGAATATGCATGATTTTTAAAAATATTTTTAATTCACTGATTACATCCATTTGACCGCGAATCGGCAAACGTAGCGTAGGACGTCCTGTGACCAGGTGGAGCGACGACATACGCAAAGCGGTGGGCAGTGACTGGAAGAGAAGAGCCGAAGATCGGGCTCAGTGGCGCATCTTGGGAGAGGCCTATGTCCAGCAGTGGACTGATACAGGCTGATGATGATGATGATGATCCATTTAACACAGTAAAAAAATGAAATAATACTGAAAGTGTTCAAATTAAGCTACAAAATATAGTTTTAGCATTGAAAAAATATGAGGTATCTAAAACGCTGCCAAATTTTCGCGCGCCTTTGTGACGTCACTGTGCACCACACGGTCTCCACAGATTAAATCTTTTTATTAGAAATAGTACGTATTCGTACAACAGTGCATAGTATTTCTATGAAAAAGATTTAATCTGTAGAGACCGTGTCGTTCCCTGTGACGTCACTTTCTAATTGACAAGTGGTGATGTGTTTTTCAAATTAAAATTTCCCACGCTTTTTTTGCATTTTTAACCGACTTCTAAAAAAAGGAGGAGGTTCTCAATTCGTCTGTGTTTTTTTTTTTTTTTTAATCATATAATATTTTAACACATTTAACAGTATTTTATTTATAAAAAAAATGTTTAACAAACAACACCAGAACAATAATGATTCGGAAATAAATGATTTTAAGTAAATGTATACTACATGCATATTCCCTGTTATCTCCGGAGACATATAAGCAAATTTGATACCTTGAACGACATGATTATGACTAGTGGATATTTTCACTATCGCGGTATGTGAAGTCGGGTTTTTCGTTAAAATATTTATTAAAATATCTTTATTATTTCATTATTATATCCACTTGCAATCTTCACCCGTAGTTTTGTGTATCTTGTTTCAGATATTATATATATCAATTTCTTGGGCATGTGAAATCGCTCTCGCAGTCGTTATAACATTATTATTGCCTGCGATTTACATAGAGTTGACTGTAAACAAGATGACACAAATAAAACTGAGTTTATTGAATCAGCTCTTAAAAGTACAAGGTAAGAGATGGAAACTGAATGTTGAAGAGAAATTTTCTTTTTAATCGACTTCAAAAAAAGGAGGAGGTTTCTCAATTCGACCGTATATATATATATATTATAATATATATATATTTTTAATATTTGTTCGCGGATAAATTCGTCGTTTATGAACCGATTTTGATTATTATTTTTTTGTTCGAAAAGAGATATCCCAAGTGTGGTACCATGGTAATTTTATCGAGGTCTGATAAGTATCTCCAGAGATATTGAGATAAACATCTCAAAATTGGTACTGAAAATGAATAGCACGGCATTGAAGTCGGTTCTTTTTTAGTTTTTAAACGATATTATATAACACAGCCCGCACTTTACGTACGCTTTTCCGTGACTTAAATAGTCGATTATTGCACGACGTCTACTTTAGCAACTTCACGCCGTGCAATAAACTTCTATTTGACGGAAAATAAAGTGCGGGTTTATGTCACACTGACAGCTATAATATAATATACGATACTCGTGACTTAAGTAGTCTATTATTGCACGGCGTGAAGTTATACGCCGTGCAATAATAGACTACTTAAGTCACATGTATCTTAACATACAATAGGCGCACTGGGGTTTTCACGCGGTGGGGTGGTCACGCACGCAAAAATTACCGGAAGTAACGTAGCGTCACGATCCGAATGAACGGAAGTTACGTACGCGAAAATATTTCAATCAATGCATAGAAAGTTTCACTTTTAACACGTAGCTTTCTATGCACTACCTTTTTAGGTTTCCGTAGCCGAATGGCAAAAAATGGAACCCTTATAGATTCATCATTTCTGTCTGTCTGTCTGTCTGTCCGCATGTCACAGCCACTTTATTTTTTGAATTATGGCTTAGTAAGAATATTTTCCAATTCGGGCACAGATTATGTTGTATGATTAGTTACTATTCGGGCAAGCCCATCCCATACAATTTTTTTTATTGACCGATAAGCACTTGACCGCGATCTCACCTGATGTTGAGTGAAGATGCAGTTTTTCATGGCTTCGTGCTTGTCTAGAAATGAAAGATTACATTGAGACGAGGTGTGACTGGTGTCTAGTGCACATCAATCCACAGAGCGCAACTATTCCAAACCTTCTTTCATAGTGGCTGTCACTGAACATCATACCGGAACTCGGCGAACTGATTGCAGGTCTTCATAGCTCGTCCTAGTTGGAATAAACCTCAAAGTAGCGTTTAGTCTTTCATGTAGCAATATAGACTTTCGCATAATGTCTTTTTTTGGCTTCCGTACCTAAAGCATGCATACGTAGTATTATTATCTTTTCTACGCTTAGAGGGTACCAAAGGAACCTAATTTCTCTGAGACTTCGCTGTCCGTCCGTCCGTCTGTCCGTCCGTATGTCCGCTTTCGCAGGGCTGTATCTTCTTAACCGTAATAGGTGTTTTTGTGGTAAAAGGTAACAGGCCAAGCACGACGCTCGCCTGATGGTAAGCAATGACGTCTACGTATAACAGATACAGTGGCATGCAACATTCTGAACTGCCAGAATTTTGCTTGTCACTGCACTGCGCCTGTTACCTTGAGACATAAAGAGTGAGACTCATATGCCCCGCAATTTCATTGGACACCTTGCCATTTCAACCGAAAAAAAATCCTATTTCACGGCTGAATATTAAGTGGCAAAGTGGTGGTACCGCCCCAGGCGGACTAGCAGAAGTCCTACCACTACAAAAATCTATATCTATGGCCCGCATACGTTTGGTTTGCTGCATCTCAGGCTTGGATTTTAAACCTGGCATAAATAAGTAGTGGAAATTTTCATAATTCTTTTACTTTCATTTTTCAGAAAAGTCCATGAGAAAATCAATCTATGATACCCTAGAGATGTTTGAAAATATTCCAGTACAATACGACATCTGGCCGCACTTCTCGCTTGGTCTGAGTTTGTTTTATAGTTACGTTTTACTCTGCGTCACTTATATGATAGCAATATTACAATTTGTATTTTAGTTACCGCCAGTTTCACTGGGTTACGATAATGTTTCAGATAGTTAGTTATTCAGACAGATTATACAAGTTATAATTTTATTTGACTAATATATTCTTAATAGGCTAACAGAAACCTAATAAGTTATTTTTCAAAAAAAATAAAACCGACTTCATAACCACAAACAGGCACTCAAAAGCGAAAAATAAATTACTTAAAATTATTATAAGCGCTACCCACTTATCTATTTGAAGTCGGTGCCAGCCAAGTCTAATAGGTAGTAGATAGATAAATCCCTACATGTATCTACCTACTTACTAACCTACATGTACCTACTTACTACTACTACATGCATAGTATATTATAGATAGTAGATAGCTACTATCCAATAGACTAAGCTGGCACCGACTTCAAATAGATAAGTGGGTAGCGCTTATAATAATTTTAAGTAATTTATTTTTCGCTTTTGAGTGCCTGTTTGTGGTTATGAAGTCGGTTTTATTTTTTTTGAAAAATAACTTATTTTACCCTTTTTAGTGCAAAACAAGTTTTAATTAAATTACATGCATCTATTAAATTTCGTGTTTGGGCCGTTATACACTGACGGATATATACTTTTTGAACATTTCAAGTATTTACCTATAACGGTTAAGAAGATACAGATCTGTAAAGTGCGCACATATAGACACACGGACGGACGGACGGACGGACGAACAGACAACAAAGTCTCAGAAAGTGTTCATTTGGTAGCCTTTGGTTTCGGAACCCTAAAAAAATTGACTTTAAATGCCGCGCTAAAGTGAAAATATTCACTAGTAATAATGATGTCATCAAGGTATCAAAGGACAATGTTCAAAATGGCCCTGTGCAATTAAAGCATCTGACACACACGATAATTAATTGTCTATTTTATTACAATAATTCCAAATACTTTTATAACACGGACTAGTTGTATTCCAAAATGAATATTAAAAAGTATTATTTGCGATTATTAACATTAATTGCCGCCATATGGCCAACAGAGTACTGAATCACTCTACTGCGTTATAAGAGGACTTCCCTATATTGTTGAAACCCGAATTATGAAAGCACTGTGTAGCCAACCTAAAAACGGAAAGTATTATTTACGAAGTAACTATTATATAATCTGTGGTATTATGCTTATAAATTATTTTTTTGCAGCGTTGGTTGGTACAAAGTACGTTCATAATTTTGAGTTATTTAATAATGTATTCAGTGTCGCGGGACTGAAATGGCCGCCATCTTCGCCAAACGTCATGTCATGTCAAAAAATCTTAGGTATGTTTAAAAAAGTTTGCACCCTAAGAAGACTTTGCCCGGTAGAACATTCCTGTGAAGACAAATTATTTATATTTATATATAATTATTAATATATAATTATTTATTGAGGGCCCGGTGGCGTAATAGGGAGAACAGTCGGCTTTGATACCGTGGTACCGAGTTCAAACCGCCGTGCACCAATGAATTTTTCTATCGAAAAATATATGTGCGCTTCTCACAGTTGCCCTCCGGTGAAGGAAAACATCGTTAAGAAACCAACAACCCCCGCATGGTGGTAGGACATATCTAGTGTCCGCCTGGCCAGCTACCACCCTCAAGTTAGAAAATCTGTCGCCAAACATCTAATGTGTTCAAGCAGTTATCCTTGAGAGCCAGCTCCCATTCTAGTCCACTTCTCTATCTTCGACCGCATCATCACTTAGCAACAGGTGAGATAGTGGTCAAACGCTAGCCTATAAGATACAAAAAAATTAAAAAATATTAATTATCCCCACCTTTATTTCTATCTCGCTCACAGTTACCGTAAGAATATCTGTCAAAAACCAAAATCAACGAGAAGAAAAATGTAAAAACATTATTCAAGGTCATATTTTTTAGTCTTTAAAAATGTATGCAATAGCAACCTCTATTGTGTATAATCTTCTTGGGACTCTTCTACTAAAACCAGTATATTCTCCTATGTTTGAGGTATTTATCTCCATATCTCTGGAGATACTCATCAGATCTCGATAAAATTAAAATGGGACCACCTCGGAAACGTATCCTACCTATTAAAAAAAGAATCATTTGAATCCGTTCACAATTGACGGAGAAATCGCGTAACATACAAACAAAAAAAAAAAAAAAAAAAAACATACAGACGAATTGAGAACCTCCTCCTTTTTTGTGAAGTCGGTTAAAAACTAGGCTCTAGGGTCATCATTTGAAACTAGATGGCGTTGTACATCCATAAAACACGCTTATGTTTGGTGCACGGGTTTGGAGGTGTTTTAATTGTAATCGTATGTTACGATTTGGATGAAATTTTGCACATTTTTTAAAATGCGTCTTCTATCAATTAGGTAAAAAGACGTCTAATTAATTACAATAAGATCTTTTAAAAACTAAAAATAACTGACTTCAATGCCGCGCTATTAATTTTCACTAATTTTCTGTACCAATTTTGAGGTGTTAATCTCCATATCTCTGGAGATACTTATCAGACCTCGATAAAATTACCCTGGTACCACACTTGGGACATTTTCTTTCCAACAAAAAAATAATAATCAAAATCGGTTCATAAACGACGAAGTTATCTGCGAACAAACATAAAAAAATAAAATATATACGGTCGAATTGAGAAACCTCCTCTTTTATTTGAAGTCGTTTAAAAAGAATAATTGCTAATAATAAATGCTAGGATAAGTTTAATTTAATGTACTCTATTTATATTGTAAGAAAAAGTAAAACGTTAATACATTTGTAATTTAATTAAAGCGTTACAGATATTTTTGTGGATTCAATTAGATTAGTCGTTTTTGTAAGAATTTGTTTTGTTAGAGTATTTTGACTGCAAGAATAGAATCATGTCTTCTACTCAGAATAGATATACGGTGAAGTAGAATAGCTACCAATTAGAATGAAACAACTTAATATTATTTATTCTAATGTAATTTAGTTAAAAGTGTATTCGTCCCATGTTATACTTATTTTGTAGTTAAATAGGTACTTATTTATGAAGCATAAATGTCCGTAATATTATTGCACGAGGTGTTCATTTAAAAATGGGTATGCAATTAACACGTCTGTCTCTAAGGTAATTATACTTTTGTAAGCACGTAACAATGTAATAGTAGTTAATGCACCATAAATAAATAAAGCCGTGTTTGTTTAGTAAAAGTGCAGCGCAGCTTATAAGTAAAACTATACTAATATGTTAGTGCCGTGAGGTATAGAAAGAACTTCACACTAAAATAAATAAGACTACTAATAAAAGGCACTAACATATTAATATAGTTTTACTTATTTTTTTAATCAAAAATAATCTCAGTGTTAGCACAATCTAAGAACTTACTTTTGTATAATGTGGTGTGTCATTAATGGTCTAAAATAAATTAAAAGTTAAAAAACTATTTAATAAGAAGCTATTATTAAAATTAACTTAGAAGTAAAAAAATATGTTAAATCTGTAATAGGTATAATAAAGCACTTAACTCATTGCGAGGTATTCGTATTACTTACATCCATAAATAGGCGGTAGGTATATAGATAGATTTGTACTACGAACGTAAGTATAATTAATATAGACGTTTTCCCAATATAAAATACACACAGAAATATTAATAACTAGCTGTTACCTGCGGCTTCGCCCGCGTTATTTGTGTCTTTATGAGCATTGAGGTCTAGATCTATGATCTCTTAGGCCAAGTCACCATAGATGACCCTTAAAGTCGAACTCAATATCCTGTATTGTTAAAGTCATAAATTTTTTTGGTTAGGTTAGTATACGAAGTTGTGCTGTTTAAATGTTTGACTCAACACAACAGTTCCTGAAACATTTCTTACAAAGAAAATAAGGTGAATAGCTGCGCGAGCGTAGCAAGCGCTATTATTGGGCAAGTGAAATTTTTTTATGGCTTTTTATATCCCTGACAGTTTAATGATCTAATCATCAAGTCTATATAGATGACTCTTAAGTCGAACTCGATATCGTCTATTGTTAAAGTCATTAATCATTACTTGGCACTTGGTAAACCTAACCAAGGTTTACCAAGTTTTGCTGTTTAAGTTTTTGAGTCAGTCTAATGTATGAGGCTGTTAAAACACGCTATTATATGCTATGTAGCGTTATTACTGCGCAAGCGAAGCGAGACATTTGTTTATGACTTTTTATGACCCTGAAAGTTTTATGACCTACTAAGTCGACACCGATGACCCTAAGGTTAAACTTGATATCCACTTATTTTAAGGTAAAAAATCATTATGAATATTAAAGGTTGTACTGTTTCAATTTATGAATCGTTTTGATGCATGTGGCTATTAAAATACAAAAGTTGCTGAAATGTTTCCTACAAAGTAGATATAACAAATGCTTGCGCAACTGGAGCGAGCGCTATTACTGCGCGAGCGTAGCAAGCCCTATCACTGCACGAGCGAAGCGAGCACGAAAAATATTTACGACTTTTTATGACCCTGACAGTTTTTATGACCTACTAAGTCAACACCGATGACACAATGGTTAAACTTGATATCCACTTATTTTAAGGTTAATAATTATTATGATTATTGAAGGTTGTACTGTTTCAATTTATAAACTCGTTTTGATGCATGTGGCTATTAAAATACAAAAACTGCAAAAATATTACCTACAAAGTAGATAAAACAAAGGTTTGCTCGAGCGCAGCGAGCTCTACCAATGCGCGAGCGAAGCGAGCGCGAAAATGTTTACGTCATTTTATGACCCTGACAGTTTTTATGACCTACTAAGTCAAGACCGATGACCCTAAGGTTAAACTTGATATCCACTTATTTTAAGGTAAAAATCATTATGATTATTGAAGGTTGAACTGTTCCAATTTATGAATCGTTTTGATGAATGTGGCTATTAAAATACAAAAGTTGCTGAAATGTTTCCTACAAAGTACATTTTACAAATGCTTGCACGACCGGAGCGAGCGCTATTACTGCGCGAGCGTAGTAAGCGCTATCACAGCGCGACTGGAGCGAGCGCGAAAAATTTTTACGTCATTTTATGACCCTGACAGTTTTTATGACCTACTAAGTTAACACTGATGACACAAAGGTTAAACTTGATATCCACTTATTTTATGGTTAATAATCATTGTGATTCTTGAAGGTTGTACTGTTTCAATTTATGGCCTCGTTTTGATGCATGTGGCTATTAAAATACAAAAAAAATGTTGAAACATTACCTTCAAAGTAGATAAAACAAAGGTTTGCGCGAGCGCAGCGAGCGCTATCCATGCGCGAGCGAAGCGAGCGCGTAAATTTTATTTGTCATTTTATGACCCTGACAGTTTTATGACCTACTAAGTCAACGCCGATGACCCTAAGGTTAATCTTGATGTACACTTATTTCAAGGTAAAAAAATCATTATGATTATTGCAAGTTGTACTGTTCCAATTTATGTCATGTTTTGATGAATGTGGCTATTAAATTACAAAAGTTGCTGAAATATTTCCTACAATGTAGATATAACTAATGCTTGCACGACCGGAGCGAGTGCTATTACTGCGCGAGCGTAGTAAGCGCTATCACTTAAAACGAAACTGAAATCACGAAAAATGTTTACGACCTTTTATGACCCTGACCGTTTTCATGACCTACTAAGACAACACTGATGACACAGAGGTTAAACTTCATATCCACTTATTTTAAGGTTAATAATCATTATGTTTATTGAAGGTTGTACTGTTTCAATTTATGGACTCGTTGTGATGCATGTGGCTATTAATATACAAAAGTTGCTGAAATGTTTCCTACAAAGTAGACATAACAAATGCTTGCGAGACCGGAGCGAGCGCTATCACTGCGCGAGCGTAGCAAGCGCTATCACTGAGCGAGCGAAGCGAGCGCGAATCATTTTTACAACCTTCTGTGACCCTGACAGTTTTTATGACCTACTAAGTTAACACTGATGGCACAAAGGTTAAACTTGATATCCACTTATTTTAAGGTTAAAATTCATAATGATTATTGAAGGTTGTACTATTTCAATTTATGGACTCGTTCTGATGCATGTGGCTATCAAAATACAAAAGTTGCTGAAATATTACCTATAAAGTAGATAAAACAAAGGTTTGCGTGAGCGCAGCGAGCGCTATCACTGCGCGAGCGAAGTGAGCGCGAAAATTTTTACGTTTTATGACCCTGACAGTTTTTATAACATACTAAGTCAATACCTATGTTAAAACACGAATGCTTTTGAATTACTTCCCACAAAGCAGATATAACACGTTGGGCAAGCAAAGCCATCGCGTAAATTTTGATGACTTTTAATGACCCTGACAGTTTTATGGCCTAATTAAGGCACTTATTAAGTTTAGTCATTATCTATGAACCTAAGCTCAAACTTTTATGATTATGCAAACTCTATGTAAAGTTAAGAAAAAATATAGGCACCAACACTTAACTGCCGAAAAAAGTATTCCTTGCCCTTTTATGCCCTATTTAATGTCTTTGTACAAAATTTCATCTGAATCGGTCAAGCCGTTTGGCCGAAAAGAGGCCACATATTTACAAAATTCCATAATAAAAATATAGACAACCGAATTTTCCACCCAAAAAAAAAGTATTTTTTGCCCTTCTATGTCTTGTAGACTGCCTGTGTACAAAATTTCAGCTTAAATGTTTAACCCGTTTGACCGAAAGTAGGCCACACATTTACAAAGTTCAATTTAAAAATTCTAGACACCTGGACTCGACTGCCAGAAAAAAAGTATCCTATGTGATTCTATGCTATACAAACTGTAATATGTATTAAATTTCAGCTGAATCGGTCAAGCTGTTTAGCTGATAAGTGGCCACACATTCACAAAATTCAATAAAAAAAATATAATCACTCAGACTCGATGGCCAAAAAAAAAGTATCCGATATCCTATTCTGCCCTATGAATTGTCTTTATACAACATTTCAGGCAAATCGGTCAAGCCGTTTATTCGAGAAGAGGTCTTATATTTACAAAATTCAATTTAAAAAATCTGGACCCCCTGACTCGATAGCCTAAAAAAAAGTATCCCATATCCTATTCTACCCTATGAACTGTCTTTATACAACATTTCAGGCAAATCGGTCAAGCCGTTTATTCGAGAAGAGGTCTTATATTTACAAAATTCAATTAAAAATATCTGGACCCCCTGACTCGATAGCCAAAAAATAAGTATCCCATATCCTATTCTACCCTATGAACTGTCTTAATACAACATTTCAGGCAAATCGGTCAAGCCGTTTATTCGAGAAGAGGTCTTATATTTACAAAATTCAATTAAAAATATCTGGACCCCCTGACTCGATAAAGCCAGAAAAAAAGTATTCTAAATCCTATTCTGCCCTATGAACTGTCTTTATACAACTTGTCAGGCAAATCGGTCAAGCCGTTTATTTGAGAAGAGATCTTATATTTACAAAATTCAATTAAAAATATTTGGACCTCCTGACTCGATAGCCAGAAAAAATGTATCCTATATCCTATTCTGCCTTATGAACTGTCTTTATACAACATTTCAGGCAAATCGGTCAAGCCGTTTATTTGAAAAGAGTTCCTTTAGTTACAAAGTTCAATTAAAAATATCTGGACCGCCTGACTTGATAGCCAAAAAAAAAGTATCCTATATCCTATTCTGCCTTATGTTCTATCTTTGTACAACATTTCAGCCAAATCGGTCAAGCCGTTTGACCGTGAAGAAGTCCCAAACAAACAAACAAACAAATAAACAAACTGACTTTCGCATTTATAATATTGGTGTTGATTGGTGTTGATGTTGATAATGTCGCGGTAATCTCTCAAACGTCAAGCTTACAGTTTCAATTAAAAGAATTAGTTCCAAAAAAGACCACCGCCAAGTTTTACTTGTGGCACAATGTGTAAACAATAGTGCCCATGCCACAGAGTAAATAAAAGGACAAGTAGCCATGCCCTCAAATTAATTATTAATTATTGTCCTACTCGTAATTAGACTGATGCATCGACGTAACTGACATGGAATCCCGAATCCGTTCCTGATTCCCACTGGGAGATACTCCAACGAGATTGATTATTGCACTACATCACTTACTCAGCCGCAAAATAGTAATGCGAGATGGACGAAACTATCGAATATCCGTCAAGTCGATTTGTATATTTTTGGTCTTACAACATTTTAGATTTACCTATAATAATTGTATATAAAAACATTATTAATAATGTGTGTATTATAAATGTGTAATTGTTAATATTCAGACAGCGACGGCTAAATTCCGATTTTAGGGTTCCGAACCCAAAGGTACCAACGGAACCCTATTACTGAGACTCCGCTGTCCATCTGTCTGTCTGCCTGTCTGTCTGTCTGTCTGTCTGTCTGTCTATCTGTCTGTCTGTCTGTCTGTCTGTCTGTCTGTCTGTCTGTCTGTGTCTGTCCGTGATAGTTAGACAATTGAAATTTTAAAAACAGAATAAAGTTAAAAATTAAAGGGGGTCTCCATGAATACATGAAACGTGTTTTTCGGCATTTTACTATAACGCCATCTATGAATGTTTGACTGTATTAATTATATTAATTACCTATGTGATAACTTTCAATTAGTTGGCGTTAAGTGTTCGTAAGATGGCGTTGTACTGAATAAGCACGCGGCTCCTATTTTAATAATTGCTTGGAATTGACACGGTAATATAATATAATAATATCTGGATGACCGAGCTTTGCTCGCAATTTTTAGGGTTCCGTACCCAAAGGGTAAAACGGGACCCTATTACTAAGACTCCGCTGTCCGTCTGTCTGTCTGTCTGTCTGTCTGTCTGTCTATCTGTCTGTCTGTCTGTCTGTCTGTCTGTCCGTCTGTCACCAGGCTGTATCTCATGAACCGTGATAGTTAGACAGTTGACATTTTCACAGATGATGTATTTCTGTTGCCGCTATAACAACAAATACTAAAAACAGAATAAAGTTAAAAATAATAGAGGGTCTCCATACAAGAAACGTGTTTTTTGCGGCATTTCTCGCCATCTGTGAACGCTTAGTTAGGTAAACGTCCCATAGATGGCGTTATATTGAAATGTCGATCCCTAACACCTTTGTTAGACGTTAGATGGCGTTATAAGAAGTAAAATGTTTATTAATTATTATTTTTTGCTGGCGAAAAATGATAGTGGTATTTTTTGCTCGATCTTATAAAATACTGTAGTGTGGTACGGAACCCTACGAGTGCGAGTCTGACTTGCACTTGGCCAGTTTTTGTTTTTTTTGGTTATTCGTGTTTTATGTAATTTTTTAGCTTCCAATAATAGTCTTCTTACAAAAGAACAAACTTGGAAAAATTCGTCATCTCGTCTGCACTCGAACCGGGGTCTTTCTGATCGCCATTTACTTATTGTCATATATGTATAAAAAAAACCCCAAAAATCCGCATATATTTATGGACACATAGATACTAACTCTGAGTTGCACCATCTAACTTTAACTATAAAAAACGTCAAAAATCTGTCAAACTCCATACAAAAACACCGGTTAATAGTTATAGTTACGGTTAAATTAAGATGGTGCAACTCAGAGTAAATATTACAAAATAAAAATCTCATAAGCACTCCATTCATGGACGCCCCATGGACGTCCATGTATGCATTGAAATATTAAAGTTTTCAATCGAAACATTGTGAATTGCAAAGATCCGAGTTCATGGGAGGCATTTTTCAAATCCCATTGTATTTACAAAATATTGTAAATAGCCAAGCTGAACTGGTAGTACTTGCTTTACTAGCGAAAAGATGCATATATTCCTGTCTGCATCTATCTATTTGCATCAGTTTTTTGCGTCGCGTCTTTAACAATAATCGTCTTACTTCAACCAATTTACACAAAACCTCAACGATTTATACACATAAACCTTCGTCATAAATCACTCTGTATATTGGTGATGTACAAGCCGCATGAATATCCGTTGAGCAGTTTTTGAGTTTATCGTGAACAGACAGACATACAGATAGATGGACGTGGCGGGGGACTTTGTTTGTTGTTTTATAATATGTAGTGATGAAGTTGGTGCGACCCAGATAAAATAACTCCAAAAATATTATCCTCTATGCCGCTATATACATTTGTTGAAATGAGAAACAATAATAATATATAGATTTTACTTACGATACAGTTGATAAAGGTTTAAGCATAATAAAAAAATATTAAAAAGAACATTTACTTACCTATGGTTCCGTACCTCAAAAAGAAAAAAGGGAAGTCTTTAGGATCACTTTGTTGACTGTCTCTCTGTCTATCCGTCTGTCAATACCCTTTTTCACAGGAACGCGCAGAGGTCAGAGGAGATCAAGTTTTGAGGGCCCGGTGGCGTAATCGGGAGAACGGTCGGCTTTGATGCCAGAGGTACCGAGTTCAAAACCCCACCGTGCACCAATGGATTTTTCAATCGAAAAATGTTGTGCGCCTTTCACAGTGGCCCTCCGGTGAAGGAAAAACATCGCTAAGAAACCAACAACCCCTGCATGGTGGTAGGACACTATCTAGCGTCCGCCTGGCCAGCTACCAACCTCAAGTTAGGAAATCTGTCGCCAAAACATCTAATGTGTTCCGGCAGCTATCCTTGAGAGACAGTTCCCATTCTAGGCCTAGCGTGCTTACCATCTTCGACCGCATCATCACTTACCAGCAGGCGAGATAGTGGTCAAACGCTAGGTTATTTATTAGATACAAAAAGTTGAAACTTATATCAAATACTTGGGTCTTTGCCTCAATGGTCTCTTTCAGCTTTAAAAAAATTAAACGTGTAAGTCAACGCGATCAAAGATATAGCCTAGAAGAATGACATTTGGCACGAAGCAAGGTCTTAGAACCGTCTTGCGCGAAGACTCGACGAGTTTCAACCTCCGGAACAGGCCGGATTTCGAAGCGGTTGCGGCACCATAGACCACATCCACACGGTGCGGCAGATTGTACAGAAGACCGAAGAGTACAATCGGCCCCTGTGCTTAGCGTTTGTGGACTATAAATAAATAATAAATAAATAAATAAATTTTAATTTATTGCAACCAATTTACAGTCATAGTTTACAGAGTTCTCGTATTACACACATAAGTAGGTAAAAGTAAAAATGGAATCAATGACACATACATTCAATAATTCATAAATATACCTACATCTAAAAAGTTTAAACTAAAAATTTAAAATCATCATCAATTCGATATAACATTAAGTTTTAAATAAAATAATTTGATAAAATTGCATAATTAAAGTCAAATCAAATCAGAAATAATTTCAAATAATAAAAAAAAAAAATTAAATACGAGTACGTTCATGTCAAAAATTTAAAATAAAATTTTATTTTATCAAAATGTCAGTCGGCTTTAAAATAATCTTGAAATTTTAACAGTTTTATCTTATTTAGTAAGAGTAATTATTTTAACTTGGTGACATGTATCATGTAGCAATGGTTAATATAGGCGCAGTCAAATCTGTCATACAATACCTTCAGGATACTGCTAGGGCTGGCCCGAACCCTCCGCGCTAGGGATGTGCACCGTTTTCGCATTATCGTATAAAAACAATCAACACGTGCATTAGCGAACATACCCGACGCACTGCAGTATCGAGGCAACCGTAACAATACCCTAAAAGCGTTATTGTACTGAACGCGTAGGGCATTGTACTGTTTCTGAGTATAGTTCACCCATAGGCTGCTCGTGTAGAAGGACGTACAAAAGGCCCTGAACAGAGTAATTTTGACGTCCCGAGCAAACCTGCGAGCTATCATATTAGCTCGTACAGACAATGCCCTTCTCTCTCTCTCCATGTCAATGTCATCTTTTAGGTCAGAGGTTATCATGTGTCCTAAGTATTTGAACTGTTCTACCTTTTTAAGACATATGCCATTCAGTTTGACGGCTGGTATTGTTTCCAAACTATTGCCTCTGGCCTGAAAGACCATGTATTCACTCTTTTCCGAGTTATACAGTAGTCCGTGACTGAGAACGTATCTTTCACATATTCCAATCAGTTTGGAAAGCCCACAAACCGAGGCGCTGAGCAGCACCATGTCGTCTGCATAACTAATGTTATTGAAAGCAACACTGTCAATATGGCAGCCAACATGTGTGCTGCTGAGCTCCTCAATCAGTGCATTCACATACAGGTTGAAGAGCTTGGGTGAGGTCAACCCCCCTTGCCTCACCCCGCACTCCAACCTGTATGAGTCCGAATATGCTCCCGACCATCGAACAACGTTTACTTGGTTCCGGTACCAATATTTTAATATGTTTACTTGATCTTCAGGCATTGATGTTTTGTCAAGTTTTTGCCAAAGAATGTCATATGACACCAAGTCAAACGCTTTCGAGAGGTCGAGGTAGCACGCAAAAATGGGCGTCTTTCGTTCAGTGTAATACTTGACAGTCTGCTTTAAACACAATATAGCTGTTTCTGTAGATAATCCTGATCTAAATCCAAATTGATTGTCATGAATTTTTATATATTTATCGAGCTGTGTGTTTAGCAGACTGTCAAGCACTTTTAACACAACAGTGGCCAGTGAAATTGGCCTATAATTAGCCTTGTCACTTATGTCTCCAGTTCTGTTTTTGACTACTGGCACCACTACAGTTTTTAGCATTTCGGATGGTAGATACGCGTGTCCTAAGCATAAGTTATAAAACATTGCTAAAGCTCGAGGCAGGTGAACACCAGCATATTTAAGATGTTCTATGCTTAGATCATCATGGCCAGGTGATTTTCCTCGTGACATTGAGAATATTACTTTCCTGACGTCCTTGGCAGTGAATCTAACACTAACTTCCTGGCCGTCAATTTCCCTCTCGCACCCTGACTGAGATGGTCCCAATGGTGATTTTACAGTAAAGTGATTCATGAACGTATTAGCTATACCGTTAAGTTCACTAATTTCGTTAATGCTTGCAGGTAGGCCGGGCTTATCGTTTAACTTGTTGGTACATTTCCAAAAGTTCGAAAAATCTTGCTCAGAGTGATGTGATGCGAGGATGTCCATTTTTATTTGTTTATTATTATTCTGACACCATTTTAAGCGTAATTTAAAAATTCTGCGGCTTTCTTGCATCTCACTCCAAACAAGACCCGACCTTGGTTTTCCGCACCATACCCACTGAGTAAACTTACACCTGGCCTCCCTGTGAGCTTCACTCACATACTTGTTCCAACCTATAACAGGACTATGAGAAGGCCTTTGACTCAATCGAAACCTGGTCTGTTCTCGAGTCCTTGCAGCGTTGCCAAGTCGACTGGCGATATATCGAAGTGATGAGATGTCTATATAATGCCGCAACGATGACTGTACAAGTACAGAACCAGCGAACTAAACATGTCCACCTGCGTCGAGGAGTGAGACAGGGGGACGTCATATCCCCGAAACTGTTCACTAACGCCTTGGAAGATATGTTTAAGACGCTGGACTGGAAAGATCATGGCATTAACATCAACGGCAGGTACATCTCTCACTTACGATTCGCAGATGACATCGTCATTGTGGTAGAGACGCTGCAGGACCTACAAAGGATGTTGAATGGCCTAGCTGATTCTTCTCGTAGCATCGGTCTCCGGATGAATTTGGATAAAACCAAAGTCATGTACAATGAGCACGATGTTCCGGAACCGATTGCCGTAGATGGAATCCCACTCGAAGTTGTCACTAAGCATGTATGTTTACCTAGGGCAGACGCTCCAACTAGGCAAACATAACTTCGAGAAGGAAATCCAGAGAAGAATTCAGCTGGGCTGGGCAGCATTCGGAAAACTCCGTCGAGTCTTCTCGACGCCTATGATGCTTATGAACTAAAGTTATCGACATAGCTCAACGGATTAGCAAGCTGAAGTGGCAGTGGGCTGGTCATATCTGCCGCAGGACTGATAACCGTTGGGGTAGACTTGTCCTAGAGTGGAGACCGTGAATCGGCAAACGTAGCGTAGGACGTCCTGTGACCAGGTGGAGCGACGACATACGCAAAGCGGTGGGCAGTGACTGGAAGAGAAGAGCCGAAGATCGGGCTCAGTGGCGCATCTTGGGAGAGTCCTACGTCCAGCAGTGGACTGATATAGGCTGATGATGATGATGATAAGGTCTTACAGTACCTTATAAAGGAGAACATCTCAAACCCGCAAATATATCATTTATTATGTATAACAAATTTATTATTTGCGGTTGGTGCATTAACCGTGTCTAAGCATCGGTCTAGGCCTCGAACTGCAAAGTTAAGTTTGTCCTTTAACTCAGTTTGACAAGTGTGTACGGAACCCTCGGTGCGCGAGTCCGACTCGTCCATACAAACATACATTTAAGGCGATACACATACTACCCCGCGCCACGCTGCGGGGTGCGTGACGACGGAGCTAGGCGTGCAAGTGAGCGAGTGCAGATCTGCATCATTGTGCAGATTTTTCCGCATTGCGAACAAAAAAAAATAAAACTAGCTAAGGCGAGTTGGACTCGCCCACCGAGGCTTCCTTACCAACTTCTCAGACTAGGTTAAGGCACAAACTTCACTTTGTAGTTCGGTCAACTACGTATAAAATAAATCACACAATAGCAAAATTTTATTCATTTACCTTATTAAAGGTTACTTACAATTAAGCTAGACCCCTAAATTGTATGAGCGCTCATATAACTCAGAGGCCTATCTTAACTGGCATAAACTATGTATGTATGGGGACACCCTTTAATTTTTAACTTTTTTTTATTTTTCGAACTTTTTCCTTTACTTGTGCTGTAAGACCTTGCTTTTCACCAAAGTTGACAATTCTAGGTCAACCGGAAGTACCCTATAGGTTTTCCACCCAAAACCTCCCGTTGACCTAGAATCATGAAATTTTGCAAGAAGCAAGGTCTTACAACACAAATAAAGGAAAATTCCAAAAAATAAACAAGTTGAAAATTAAGGTACATTTTGGTACCTTTTCGCGAAAATCTAAATTTGCCCATATCTTTTTATCGTGTTGACTCAGAACTTTGATTTTTATACACCTAATAGGGACTATATAGACTTCAGTATCTGGTGTAAATTTCAACTTGCTAGGTCCACCCGTTCCTGAGAAAATCGGTGGTGACACACGGACGGACAGACAGTCAAGAAAGTGATCTTATTAGAGTTCCTTTTTTTACTTTTTGAGATACGGAACCCAAACAACACGAGTGGGTGTGTGTTTCTCCGCATGTTGACGCGTGATCTGCAACACCGCGCGTGAATGCGTGTTCAGTGTGTTGTACTACGCGTGTTTTCTATACAAACACAGATACATGCAAACAACAGTAAAGTATTCAGTTCAGTAAAGTCCACATCTTTACTGAGGGTATGACTTGGACTAGACTTTGACTAGAGACTTGACCTGAAACGTGACTTTTTTTTTTTTTTTTTTAGTTTTATTATGGCTTCACACGATTAGTGTATTTAGCCAGTGTCAAGTAATGAAATTCTTCAAGTTTTTATTAATTTTAGTCATAGAGATGGATCAAAGTCACATTTCAGGTCAGTTTTCAAGAAAAAGTCTAGTCTAAGTCATACCTTCAGTAAAGATGTGGTGTTTACTGAATATTTTCAGTGGAATTTTGGTGAGAACGCAAATAGCATGTTTTACAACATTGTGCAGTTTCCCTACACTCGCACACAATCACCGGCACTTAATGGTTAATAATCCACATTTATTACACATTAACACGCGGAAGAACACAAGTTTTAGGAAAAAATACAATGATATCACACACACTTTTCCACGTTCCCGCCAAAACTCCAACGTGACTTGGACCCATCACAAAAATTTTAAGAATTTTAATACTTGACACTGGCTAAATACACTCATCGTGTTGAGCCATAATAAAACTAAAAACAAAACAACGAAAGACCACGTACAGTCCGGCAAGTATAACTTGGCGCGGCTGTGCGCCACTGTGCTTTTACTTTGTACTTTGATAACAGTTTCTCTTAAACCGCTTTTAATTACTTTTGGCATTATTGAACTATTTTAACGTAGCAGGTTTATTAACAATAATGTCGCGGTAATCTTTCAAACGTCAAACTCACAGTTTCAAGAGAGCGGAATTAGTTCCAAAAACCACCACCGCCAAGTTATACTTGTGGGACTGTCCTCCCGCATTACGCTGCTTGATGCGGTGCAGTGTGAGAATCGCCTAAGGAAGTCATAATCCACTACTTCATGACCAGAAGTAGGTGAATGGAATTATTCAATACAATGTAGATAGACTGTGAACCACGTAGGTGAATCGTGTAGGAGTGCCTGTCATCGTAACAACAATGTACGCATTGAAGGTAAAATGTGAGTGATATAAGTAACATCGGGATTACACACCTTACACACATCCTCTTACAAATCCAGAGACCTAGAATTAATTACGTAGTAAATTCTAGGTCTGTTTACAAATCACAAACTCACTTTTTACAATCCATACACCCTCTGACACTCACTTTCACATTTAATACACCTAGAGGATTCACCTTCACACAAAATGTCATTCATACATGTCAAATAAAAAAAACGGTTTAATTTTAGTTTTGTTTATACGTTTAGATATCTTAGTATAAGATGTTAATGCATACAATTGTTTTGTAAGTACGGCTAACTGCTAAACTTCGGGGGAGAGCGCTATATACTGAAACACAGATATATAAGCCTATCTCAGCAGCAGATACTCAAGAATGAAAATGATCATAATAGCCTCACAATTTCTAGTATAGTTATTGTACCAATTTTTCGAAATAAACGATTTATTTATTTATTCTTAGACCATTTAATAGAATAAACTCCTAAACTGTAATAGGTAGACAATTGAAATTTTCACAAAGTATGTAATATGTATTACTGTGGCCGTTATAACAATAAATATATATATAACGTATAACATGTAATATAAAACTATTATTGAGATCTAGCCCTTTTATTAAAAACGTATCTCGGTTTTAGTGTTATTTTTAAGCCCGATGTCTCTACACGGCGGAAAAATACAATATGTGACCCAAATAGGTTTTATGACGTAATATGATCTAGTTCTATAGTATTTCTACTTATTACAAGCTTTTATTTAATTTGCCGTTAGTTGGTATGTATGTATGTGTGGGTCAAATCTTGGAAGCTAAATTAGAACCACTTCCTAAAGTTCACAAATTTGATCCATGCGGAATAGCACTACAAAAAAACTTACACTTTTATCATTACTAACACATAAGAATCCTTCTCGCCAAATATGAAAGAAATCTCCAAAAATATATCTAAGTTCGCAGAGCAAAATTTCAGTCCTACAAATACAAATACAAATACAAATAATCTTTATTGACATAATTTCTGGTACATGTGTTTTGAATCCATAGGCTCCCGAACTAGTCAAGCTGTGTTTCAGTCCTATAAAGAGATAGATAGATAGATAGAATATGCTTTATCGCACTTAAATATCTTAGAATTACGTACAATAATGATTACACTTACAGTACAATCAGCGGCCTTATCGCTAATTAGCGATCTCTTCCAGGCAATCGTGGGCTGATTTGAGACACATTTATATCATACAGATGGTAGGTGTGCATAAGAAGCAGCAATTTATTATTATTTAAAATGATTAACTACAAATAAAATAGTACATGTAAAATTAATAACTACATAGCACATATACATTATAACATTCTAATTTCTACATACCATAAAAATAGATACCTTAGAATAGATAATACAGTATGTACGAGGATACTTACCCTGATACCCATTAAAGGGTACCTACACCAAAAGGTTGAGGCCACAAAACGGCCAAAAACCTGGCCACAAAGGCAGATAAGCAAAATGAAAGATACAGATGATCCGTTAAGCTCCCTAACCCTAATCCCAGGCCTGCTTATGTTAATTAAACTACGGGTCGGATAGCTTTAAAATAATATTATTCCTTTGTTTGCTAATCGGCCTTTTAATTAAAATTTAATAATTAGTGGTCCCCATTTTGCGCTTATGTAACCAGTTTAGTGTCTGCAGAATTTTTAGGAATTCAGCGTATATAAAGGCAAATCTTTCTCGCAATTTTTATTTTTGTGCGTTGCGGGATTTTCTGGCTACGGAAAACATTCAGCGAGGTGTTAAAAGGGTCTTAGTATAAAAATATTTAATTATATTGTAATACGAGACTTATCGCGCTATAAACATTATTTTATTTACCTCGACGTATCGTTCGAGTTGCATTGACCGTGGTCACGAGAAGACTGACTATTTTTTAGCGCGATAATTTCCATATTACGCGAGCATAAAACGCGAGAGTTTAAAGTTTACCATAATAATATTGTAAGTATAATATTATAGTCTGTTATTAACTGCTGCTGGTAATAATGTCTATTCATATCATATGAATTATTAATATCTTTGTGAATTCAACGTTATGGTTTAAAAAATTCTCAATTTAGGCACAATATGCTCCGTGTTTAAAAGGCCAATTAGTGTTTAAAAGCCCCTACAAATAGGTAAATACAAACATACAGCTTTCAACGCACAAAGGGCCGCTTGTAAATTGGATTTTTCTCAGAAGGCTTTCCTGTATTCATACAAAATCCCACATTAATAACTAACGAAGAAAAAGTTAAAATATTTTTTTTTAATCTTTTGCTACTTACATATTTGTAGATTATTTTAACAAAAGGTTAATTTTGAATATTGCTCCATATAGGACTGTTTTCAACCGACTTCCCAAAAAGAAGGAGGTTCTCAATTCGTCCGTATGTTTTTTTTTTTGTGTATGGTACCCGATTACTCCGTCAATTATGAACCAATTTGAATTATTCTTTTTTTAATCGGTAGGGTTCGTTTTTGAGGTGGTCCCATTATAATTTCATCGAGATTTGATGAGTATCTCCAGAGATATGACGATAAACGTCTCAAACTTGCTACTGAAACTGACTCGAGTGGAATGGTAGTCGGTTGTTTTAGTCTAAAATCTCTATCTTAATTATATAGATAATGATACAAAATATTGTAATGTATTAGAAACTATAATCCATAAAATATAGCTTGATCTCTGTGACAGCTGTCAGAAAAATCACGCCTATGAAGTACATTCCGGCAAGTATAACTTTGCGCGGCTGTGCGCCACTGTGCTTTTACTTTGAACTTTGATAACAGTTTCTCTTAAACCATTTTTAATTACTTTTGGCATTATTGAACTATTTTAATGTAGCAGATTTATCAACAATAATGTCGCGGTAATCTCTCAAACGGCAAACTCACAGTTTCAAGAGAGCGGAATTAGTTCCAAAAACCACCACCGCCAAGTTATACTTGTGGGACTGTACTAAATTTCTTAATAGTACAGTCCGTACCTGTCAATGTCATACTTTATGGGCATGCCGATTAGTGATGGGCGACGAATGATCGCGACCACAGAGTTTTAGATAGAGTTTTATTTAAAATATCGATAGTTTATACTAACGATATTTTAAATAAAACTTAATTTATAAATTTTTATATATGTAATTAAATTAAAGCCAATTGTATGTTACATTAGCATCGATAATAGTGAAAAACGTCGATAAATACTATCGTAACATAATTATAATTTATTTAATTAATATTATTTACATGTTATATACTATATCTTAAATGTAGTAGTTGTAGGTGAGAAATTTAATTTTATTTACTTACGTAAAATCCAATTTCTCACCTACAACTACTCATTCGATTTCATTACAACATTGTTTGATAATCGATTTTTTCCACCACTATCCCAACTCTAAAAATGTCAATCTTCTATGTAAATGTCACTGTCGCAGAGATCAAGATCAAGCAATCTGTTATGCAGTATAGTGACCCGCCTCTAGTTGTCAGTTGGCTTGATTTTTTTTTAACACTTATTGTAATATTTCAACAAAACAGTATTAAACTATAGGCACGTGTATACCAACCTCTTGAAGCGCTCTATCTATTGATGAGAATTGCCTCAAAATCCGTAGCGTAGTTTAAAAGATCTAAGTATGTATGTATGTTAAAAGATCGTCGTATTATATGTAGTAGAGATAAGCCGGAGATTTTTTTTTGCAGTTTTCGCAGGATTTAGGCGCAAGTCGGACAGAAAAGACAAGGTTCAGATGGGACTAAGGATGTGACGCAGACGTGGTTTTTTTAAATTATTATATAGACTAGCTGTTACCTGCGGCTTCACCCGCGTTATTTGTGTCTTTATGAGCATTGAAGTCTAGATCGATGATCTCTTAGGCCAAGTCACCATAGATGACCCTTAAAGTCGAACTCAATATCCTGTATTGTTAAAGTCATAATTTTTTTTGGTTAGGTTAGTATACGAAATTGTGCTGTTTAAATGTTTGACTCAACACAACAGTTCCTGAAACATTTCTTACAAAGAAAATAAGGTGAATAGCTGCGCGAGCGTAGCAAGCGCTATCACTGAGCGAGCGAAGCGAGCGCGAATCATTTTTACAACCTTCTGTGACCCTGACAGTTTTTATGACCTACTAAGTCAACACTGATGGCACAAAGGTTAAACTTGATATCCACTTATTTTAAGGTTAAAATTTATAATGATTATTGAAGGTTGTACTATTTCAATTTATGGACTCGTTCTGATGCATGTGGCTATCAAAATACAAAAGTTGCTGAAATATTACCTACAAAGTAGATAAAACAAAGGTTTGCGTGAGCGCAGCGAGCGCTATCACTGCGCGAGCGAAGTGAGCGCGAAAATTTTTACGTTTTATGACCCTGACAGTTTTTATAACATACTTAGTCAATACCTATGTTAAAACACGAATGCTTTTGAATTACTTCCCACAAAGCAGATAAAACACGTTGGGCAAGCAAAGCCATCGCGTAAATTTTGATGACTTTTAATGACCCTGACAGTTTTATGGCCTAATTAAGACACTTATTAAGTTTAGTCATTATCTATGAACCTAAGCTCAAACTTTTATGATTATGCAAACTCTATGTAAAGTTAAGAAAAAATATAGGCACCAACACTTAACTGCCGAAAAAGTATTCCTTGCCCTTTTATGCCCTATTTAATGTCTTTGTACAAAATTTCATCTGAATCGGTCAAGCCGTTTGGCCGAAAAGAGGCCACATATTTACAAAATTCCATAATAAAAATATAGACAACCGAAATTTCCACCCAAAAAAAAAGTATTTGTTGCCCTTCTATGTCTTTTAGACTGCCTGTGTACAAAATTTCAGCTTAAATGTTTAACCCGTTTGACCGAGAGTAGGCCACACATTTACAAAGTTCAATTTAAAAATTCTAGACACCTGGACTCGACTGCCAGAAAAAAAGTATCCTATGTGATTCTATGCTATACAAACTGTAATATGTATTAAATTTCAGCTGAATCGGTCAAGCTGTTTAGCTGATAAGAGGCCACACATTCACAAAATTCAATAAAAAAAATCTAAACACTCAGACTCGATGGCCAAAAAAAAAGTATCCGATATCCTATTCTGCTCTATGAATTGTCTTTATACAACATTTCAGGCAAATCGGTCAAGCCGTTTATTCGAGAAGAGGTCTTATATTTACAAAATTCAATTAAAAAAATCTGGACCCCCTGACTCGATAGCCTAAAAAAAAGTATCCCATATCGTATTCTACCCTATGAACTGTCTTTATACAACATTTCAGGCAAATCGGTCAAGCCGTTTATTCGAGAAGAGGTCTTATATTTACAAAATTCAATTAAAAATATCTGGACCCCCTGACTCGATAGCCAAAAAATAAGTATCCCATATCCTATTCTACCCTATGAACTGTCTTAATACAACATTTCAGGCAAATTGGTCAAGCCGTTTATTCGAGAAGAGGTCTTATATTTACAAAATTCAATTAAAAATATCTGGACCCCCTGACTCGATAGCCAGAAAAAAAGTATTCTAAATCCTATTCTGCCCTATGAACTGTCTTTATACAACTTGTCAGGCAAATCGGTCAAGCCGTTTATTTGAGAAGAGATCTTATATTTACAAAATTCAATTAAAAATATTTGGACCTCCTGACTCGATAGCCAGAAAAAATGTATCCTATATCCTATTCTGCCTTATGAACTGTCTTTATACAACATTTCAGGCAAATCGGTCAAGCCGTTTATTTGAAAAGAGTTCCTTTAGTTACAAAATTCAATTAAAAATATCTGGACCCCCTGACTTGATAGCCAAAAAAAAAGTATCCTATATCCTATTCTGCCTTATGTTCTATCTTTGTACAACATTTCAGCCAAATCGGTCAAGCCGTTTGACCGTGAAGAAGTCCCAAACAAACAAACAAACAAATAAACAAACTGACTTTCGCATTTATAATATTGGTGTTGATTGGTGTTGATTGGTGTTGATTAGCGTTTGACCATGGCACCATCTCACCTGTTGGTAAGTGATGATGCGGTCGAGGATGATAGCACGCTAGGCCTAGAATGGGAACTATAAATTAGTCTTATAAATGGACTGCATACAAAATGTAAGGAAGTCTCGCGAATTATATAGAAAGGACCGGCAGAGACGCATCTTTGTCCTACGTTTTTTATTATCTGATAGGCTGGCGTTTGACCATTATCTCGCCTGGTGGTAGGCGATGATGTGATCGAAGATAGTGAACACGCTAGATCTAGAATGCTCTGACTTTCAAGAGCTGTGTGCTGTTGGAAAACTGTAAGGTTATGACGGCAGGTTTTCACCTTGATTTTGGTAACAAGACAGGCGGAACATCCATATAAGTAATTGCTCCTACCACCGTATAAACCGTCTTACGTCTTACAATTCTTTAATAAAAAGAACTAAATTGGTAGACATCGGGTTCCGTACAACTAAACTGAAATGGCAGGGCTGGATACGTTGCGAGATGTTGTGATGGCAGATGGAGTAAGTCCCTTACAGAATGGAGGCCTCGCGTAGGAAAACGAAGCCGCGGCAGACCAATACAGAGGTGGGTCGACGACATCGAAAAGTACGTAGAAAGGACCTGGACAAGAGTAGCTCAGAACAGAGATGAGTCTGAGTGGCGTGAGTGGGCGCTAATAAGCAAACAATGATGATGATGATGTTTTAAATCGGGGCTTAAGCTATTCTAATTCTAAGTTTCATCAAAATCCGTCGATTCGTCCGTCCGGCCGATCACGCCAATAAAAACTTTCGCAATTAATTAAATTTGGAAATAAAATATTTAAACTAGATAACTATCATTGCAAAACTATTTAGTTACTCAGCTACCAACTACCTACTTTTTGATTAGAACAACAAATCTACTGTAGGCAGTGTACCGCTAAGTTTATCTTCGCGATAATAGAGGCGATGCTTTAACGAAAACATTTGATAACAGAGACGTATCACTTACTAGAATGTACTAAGTTATATCCCATTCATATTAATGTAATTATTTTTTAACCTCCGACGCAAAAACGTAGGTGTTATAAGTTTTGTGTGTATGTTTGTGGCATCGTAACTCCCAAACGGATAAACCGATATTGATTTAGTTTTGAAAGGTGGTGGTTTTTTAGGCTAAGGTCCAGATGTTTGAAGATCATCGGCTCTATTTAATGAGGGTATGAAAGCCACGTTTACAGATCTGATCGATTCAAAATATGGTATTCTGTTACTTCAGTAATGCTGCAAGAACATGGTAATGGTAAACCTTTACCTGCTGAATTTTACTAGCTAGATAGCACACAATCCAGCGAGATTATTTCGGCTCTGATTATTCGTCAGGATTTAAAATGAGGTCATTTTATAACCATAGACGGATGGTGCACTGCGAATGATTTGACAAGTTCAATTTAATCCGTAAGGTTGTAGAACAAAACGGGCTAATTGAGAGACTCCCGGGTGGGAGTGTGTCCTTGTCTAGCAACCTGCTAGTGCTATATACGTTCTATACTATATGTATAGTATATATATATAGTATATATATATATATATATATATATATATAAATATATATATATATATATATAAGTTGTCCATACAAAAGAAAGGGACAAACTCCGTTCAAGGTAGGTCTCATGGGGGCCCGTGTACGCAGTCAAGTTTAATATTAAGTAGCAGGTCTGTGCATATAACTTAACTTATAACTTAAATTTATAAAATTATTAATCGAAATGGCATAGTTTCGGTTTTCCAGTTCTATCAACTACCGCAATACAAGGCAAGCTCTAATTACTTGGCAAGCATTATTTGCTTAGTGTTAATTAATAGATTATACACTTGTAGAGCTTCCATGGGTTCAAATGACCGGGTTAAATGTGTGACGTCATCAGTTTGCCGGTTACTACCACTGTTTCCTTAACTTTTGTTTGTAACTTAGTTCTTAACCCCTTTAAAGATTTTAGTTAACTTGCTTTGGATAATAAAATAATATGCAACCACTTTTGAACCACTTGTTGGTATACTGGTCCGATTTTGTTATTTAGCATACTTATTAAGTAATTTTGGTGACAATGCAATATTATGGTACCATTGAACTCATCTCATGATGAACCAGAATGTAGGAACTAGAACTCCCTGACGACATACGGTAGGACAGGACAGTGAAATAGTAATCAAGGAGAAATCTGCCGCCATGACCTTACGGTGATCCGGCAGCACACAGTTCTGAGGGGTGTACGTTACCCCAGCAAGAAAGTATCTCCTACAATAATATGAGTGGGATGTATAAATAGTGCTTGGTATGCTGTAAAAGTGCGCCGATAAAAAAAATTGTGCGTCTTGTCGTTGTGGAAAAAAACGGAAAAAACGATTCCTGCTGGGGTAACGTTGTTCCAGCAAGAAAATTCTAAACGAATGATCGGAGAGAGAAGTACTGTGCATGGGTAGAGAGCTTATATTTGTGCTAGAATATGCACCGAAAATATAATTTGTGCGTCTTCAGGTTTTTGAGATATTTTGCATTTCCTGCTGGAATAACGTTTTGCAAAATCGTGTATCTCTTAACCATTTTATGTGCGCTTGTGGAATAAACATACACGAGTAGCTCTTAATTTGTGCTAATTTGTGACAGAATTAGATTTATGAAAATATTTATAATTTCCAAGTAATAGCGCTTTTTATGAATTCGGAAAAAAATTCGTACGTACACTTCTGAGAGACAGAGTATTCTAGGCTTAGCGTGATTGTTATCTTCAGCCACATCATTACTTACCACCAGACGATATATTTGGTCAAACACTAGCCTATAAAATAAAATAAAATATGTTTTACATAAAATCTATTTGGTCTGGGCCTAACTGTAGTTGTAGAACTTCTGATAGTCCGCCTGGGGAGATACCGCCACTTTGCCCATTAATTCAGCCGTGGAATAGGTATGTTTTTTGGTTCGAATGGCTAACACTAGGGAAATTACAGGGCATGCATCTTTTTATCTCGAAGTAACAGGCACAGTGCATGCAAAATGATGGCTATCCAGAATTTTGCAAGGCGCTGTATCTGTAATAGGTAAGTAGACGTCATCGTTTACCATCAGGCGAGCGGTATGCTCGTCCTGTACCTTTGAATAATACTACCCTGTATCTTACACATAGAACAAATAAGCACGCAAAAACTAAACAGTCACTTTGCCATATATTATCTCCAATGAGGTAATATACTAAGTCCACATTCGTTATTATATTAATGCATGTTTATTCGATATCTACATAAAAACTATAAAAATAAGGTAAAATTCATTACCATATATTGGTGAAAATTATAACAAACAATTTGTAAGTAACTCATGTATTAAGAAAGAACTACAAATCTAGAAACAAAAGCTTTAAAATTTAATAGAACTGAAATTTCTTCTCCTTTAAAATGTAAACAATGGTAGACGTAATATCATAAAAAAACTTGTTCCTGTGTGTGTTTCTTTGAATAACTAGCTAATGTTATTTTTTAAAACAATGTATCTCAAGTAACTGGTCGGTCCGGCAGAACATGTGAGGTATTTTCATTTCGGCTTCTTGTAATTTGTCGTGCCTAGTTAATCTTGCGTCTTGAGTGACCAACATTCCGGAAGTAAGTTACTGCGGGACTTATGACTACGGTTGTTATGACGTTCTATTTTTTTTTTTATCAACCGACTTTAAAAAAGGAGGAGGTATGCAATTCGTGTTTAAGTCGCTATTTAATTTTATTTTTTATTTATTTTACCGATTCGTTACCTGTGTTACTGCCAGTCACTACCAGTAGTAACACGGTTTTTAATATCATAAAACTGTACTATGAACCTCTTTTTGGGAGTGATTTGTCATATCACAGCAATGACAAAATAAACTGTTTTAAGTTAAATATATTAATCAGAGGCTATAATAACTACATATAATATGCGTGCTAAAATTGAATACCTAAACTGAACACACAAGAATAACCAATACGACGCCGGAAACAGAAAAATCTTAAAGTCATGACGTACGTTAATATTTAAACAAGTGCGAACGAAATAAAAAAAATATAAGACTGTATGAAAAACAGCATACTTTATATTTTACTACAGTTAAATTGTAAAACTTATAAATAATCTACTTACCATTGACCAAACGTCCAGCAACAAGACACAACACAAGCAATTGAAACTTCATATTGATTTCACACTTACACTCACTGTAAAGTTTAAGTAAGTTAAGTTTTCATTTTTAGAGAAGTTTTCTCGCGGACCAGTAGAGTCGTGAAGCGACCTAACTCACGGGTCAGACAAGACGCCACTGATAAGAATTCTGCGCATGTCCAAAGTATGTTACATACTGCTGTATGTATGTACTAGAGGCCATAGTTCAAATGAGAAAATCTAAATAGGTTAGAAATTAATGTTGTTATTCGGAAACATAATTTTCCGAACGTTTCAAGCGTAAATGGGAAAATTAAACTAATTGATTGTTTAAAAGATCTAAGAAAAAAGTGTTTCAAAATTTGAAAAGTTAAGAATATCTCTTAAAGGTAATTTTCTACGATAAAATTAAAGAATTAAATACGTTTAGGTACTTAAGTGGTCTTTTATCAGCTGTTTCTATTAATTGAAAGTTATTTCGCATTCTCTTTTCAACCATATATTCAATTTCGTGTATGTGATTAAATGATCCCAACTATTATGATATGTTATGTAAGTTCGGTGAACAAATATTATGGATCTATCAAGCTGATCTGATGATGAAGCCGGGATGTAGAGACTCTCTGGCAGCAAATGGTAGGACTGTAGAATTTGGGCTAGTACGATTTCATTGAGCACCTACTTTCCTGATACTTCGCATTACTTAGTGTCTGTAGTGTGTGAAGCAATTTTGACGTGAACCCATACCAGATACAAGCATATTTAGCTTAGTTGGAGGGAACAAGATAACTTTTAAAAAAATAATTACGAATCTTTTACATAGAGCTTAATCTAAAAAAATTAAAGTAATATCTCCCGGCATCCGAATGATGCTGAAGTAAATGGTCGATCACAATATCATCACAATCAGCCGGTATCAGTCCACTGTTGGACATGGACTCTCCCAAAACACGCCACATTATCTACAACTACAAACGACAAAGTTAAAAATTAAAGAAAAGTTTTAAAAAAGGTTTTTACGATAGCGCAGCGCCATCTACCTAGCATCAAGGATGGCGCTATCGTCGTTACCTTAATCTGAATCTCGGAAGCGGCTCGAACGATTAAATAAAATTTAGTACACCTACAGGGGATTTCGGGGGCGATAAATCGATCTAGCTAGGAGTCATTTTCAGAAAATTTTGTTTTATTCGTGTTTTCAATAATCAACTTTATTGATAATCAACTTAAAATATGACTCTTACCGACATCTATTGGCGAGTAGAAGTACTGTGTCAGTAAAGCAATTAAGGCCCATTTAGACGGGGATAGTTTCTCGTACGTTTCCTTACGAGAAACCATACGCTACTATCACAAGCACTAATCGCTATAACACAATCGTATCAAAATGTTTACATACAGGCAAGAACTAAAATCTCGCCTACGATTATGTCATACGAGATACGCATATGACTTATCGCTAGGCGATAATTGCCTATGTTTGTTTACACAACAAAAGTATAGTAAGCAGATTCTTGCTTATGAGACTCGACTTGTATAAACAAGATCTCGTATGAAATTTTTCAAGTTCATACGAGTATCGTACAAATCGGATTGAACGGTTTTGAGTGCGAGAATCGAAATACGAGAAAATTCTGTTCAGACCGACACTATCAATATTCTATTGCGAGTCAATTGTCGCCAGAGTGGAAGAGCGAGAGGTGTGAATGTTTAGACATATAATCAACATCAACACCAATATTATAAATGCGAAAGTCAGTTTGTTTATTTGTTTGTTTGTTTGTTTGTTTGTTTGTTTGGGACTTCTTCACGGTCAAACGGCTTGACCGATTTGGCTGAAATTTTGTACAAAGATAGAACATAAGGCAGAATAGGATATAGGATACTTTTTTTTTGGCTATCGAGTCAGGGGGTCCAGATATTTTTAATTGAATTTTGTAACTAAAGGACCTCTTTTCGAATAAACGGCTTGACCGATTAGCCTGAAATGTTGTATAAAGACAGTTCATAAGGCAGAATAGGATATAGGATACATTTTTTCTGGCTATCGAGTCAGGAGGTCCAAATATTTTTAATTGAATTTTGTAAATATACGATCTCTTCTCAAATAAACGGCTTGACCGATTTGCCTGACAAGTTGTATAAAGACAGTTCATAGGGCAGAATAGGATTTAGAATACTTTTTTTCTGGCTATCGAGTCAGGGGGTCCAGATATTTTTAATTGAATTTTGTAACTAAAGGACCTCTTTTCGAATAAACGGCTTGACCGATTTGCCTGAAATGTTGTATAAAGACAGTTCATAAGGCAGAAAAGAATATAAAATACTTTTTTTCTGGCTATCGAGTCAGAGGGTCCAAATATTTTTAATTGTATTTTGTAAATATAAGATCTCTTCTCAAATACACGGCTTGACCGTTTTGCCTGACATGTTGTATAAAGACAGTTCATAGGGCAGAATAGGATATAGAATACTTTTTATTTCGCTATCGAGTCAGGGGGTCCAGATATTTTTAATTGAATTTTGTAAATATAAGACCTCTTCTCGAATAAACGGCTTGACCGATTTGCCTGAAATGTTGTATAAAGACAGTTCATAGGGTAGAATAGGATATGGGATACTTTTTTTTAGGCTATCGAGTCAGGGGGTCCAAATATTTTTAATTGAATTTTGTAAATATACGATCTCTTCTCAAATAAACGGCTTGACCGATTTGCCTGACAAGTTGTATAAAGACACTTCATAGGGCAGAATAGGATTTAGAATACTTTTTTTCTGGCTATCGAGTCAGGGGGTCCAGATATTTTTAATTGAATTTTGTAACTAAAGAACCTCTTTTCGAATAAACGGCTTGACCGATTTGCCTGAAATGTTGTATAAAGACAGTTCATAAGGCAGAAAAGAATATAAAATACTTTTTTTCTGGCTATCGAGTCAGAGGGTCCAAATATTTTTAATTGTATTTTGTAAATATAAGATCTCTTCTCAAATACACGGCTTGACCGTTTTGCCTGACATGTTGTATAAAGACAGTTCATAGGGCAGAATAGGATATAGAATACTTTTTATTTCGCTATCGAGTCAGGGGGTCCAGATATTTTTAATTGAATTTTGTAAATATAAGACCTCTTCTCGAATAAACGGCTTGACCGATTTGCCTGAAATGTTGTATAAAGACAGTTCATAGGGTAGAATAGGATATGGGATACTTTTTTTTAGGCTATCGAGTCAGGGGGTCCAAATATTTTTAATTGAATTTTGTAAATATACGATCTCTTCTCAAATAAACGGCTTGACCGATTTGCCTGACAAGTTGTATAAAGACACTTCATAGGGCAGAATAAGATTTAGAATACTTTTTTTCTAGCTATCGAGTCAGGGGGTCCAGATATTTTTAATTGAATTTTGTAACTAAAGGACCTCTTTTCGAATAAACGGCTTGACCGATTTGCCTGAAATGTTGTATAAAGACAGTTCATAAGGCAGAATAGGATATAGGATACTTTTTTTTTGGCTATCGAGTCAGGGGGTCCAAATATTTTTAATTGAATTTTGTAACTAAAGGACCTCTTTTCGAATAAACGGCTTGACCGATTCGCCTAAAATGTTGTATAAAGACAGTTCATAAGGCAGAATAGGATATAGGATACTTTTTTTTTGGCTATCGAGTCAGGGGGTCCAGATATTTTTAATTGAATTTTGTAACTAAAGGACCTCTTTTCGAATAAACGACTTGACCGATTTGCCTGAAATGTTGTATAAAGACAGTTCATAAGGCAGAATAGGATATAGGATACATTTTTTCTGGCTATCGAGTCAGGAGGTCCAAATATTTTTAATTGAATTTTGTAAATATACGATCTCTTCTCAAATAAACGGCTTGACCGATTTGCCTGACAAGTTGTATAAAGACAGTTCATAGGGCAGAATAGGATTTAGAATACTTTTTTTCTGGCTATCGAGTCAGGGGGTCCAGATATTTTTAATTGAATTTTGTAACTAAAGGACCTCTTTTCGAATAAACGGCTTGACCGATTTGCCTGAAATGTTATATAAAGACAGTTCATAAGGCAGAAAAGAATATAAAATACTTTTTTTCTGGCTATCGAGTCAGAGGGTCCAAATATTTTTAATTGTATTTTGTAAATATAAGATCTCTTCTCAAATACACGGCTTTACCGTTTTGCCTGACATGTTGTATAAAGACAGTTCATAGGGCAGAATAGGATATAGAATACTTTTTATTTCGCTATCGAGTCAGGGGGTCCAGATATTTTTAATTGAATTTTGTAAATATAAGACCTCTTCTCGAATAAACGGCTTGACCGATTTGCCTGAAATGTTGTATAAAGACAGTTCATAGGGTAGAATAGGATATGGGATACTTTTTTTTAGGCTATCGAGTCAGGGGGTCCAAATATTTTTAATTGAATTTTGTAAATATACGATCTCTTCTCAAATAAACGGCTTGACCGATTTGCCTGACAAGTTGTATAAAGACACTTCATAGGGCAGAATAGGATTTAGAATACTTTTTTTCTGGCTATCGAGTCAGGGGGTCCAGATATTTTTAATTGAATTTTGTAACTAAAGGACCTCTTTTCGAATAAACGGCTTGACCAATTTGCCTGAAATGTTGTATAAAGACAGTTCATAAGGCAGAATAGGATATAGGATACTTTTTTTTTGGCTATCGAGTCAGGGGGTCCAAATATTTTTAATTGAATTTTGTAACTAAAGGACCTCTTTTCGAATAAACGGCTTGACCGATTTGCCTGAAATGTTGTATAAAGACAGTTCATAAGGCAGAATAGGATATAGGATACATTTTTTCTGGCTATCGAGTCAGGAGGTCCAAATATTTTTAATTGAATTTTGTAAATATACGATCTCTTCTCAAATAAACGGCTTGACCGATTTGCCTGACAAGTTGTATAAAGATAGTTCATAGGGCAGAATAGGATTTAGAATACTTTTTTTCTGGCTATCGAGTCAGGGGGTCCAGATATTTTTAATTGAATTTTGTAACTAAAGGACCTCTTTTCGAATAAACGGCTTGACCGATTTGCCTGAAATGTTGTATAAAGACAGTTCATAAGGCAGAATAGGATATAGGATACATTTTTTCTGGCTATCGAGTCAGGAGGTCCAAATATTTTTAATTGAATTTTGTAAATATACGATCTCTTCTCAAATAAACGGCTTGACCGATTTGCCTGACAAGTTGTATAAAGACAGTTCATAGGGCAGAATAGGATTTAGAATACTTTTTTTCTGGCTATCGAGTCAGGGGGTCCAGATATTTTAAATTGAATGTTGTAACTAAAGGACCTCTTTTCGAATAAACGGCTACACCGATTTGCCTGAAATGTTGTATGAAGACAGTTCATAAGGCAGAAAAGAATATAAAATACTTTTTTTCTGGCTATCGAGTCAGAGGGTCCAAATATTTTTAATTGTATTTTGTAAATATAAGATCTCTTCTCAAATACACGGCTTGACCGATTTGCCTGAAATGTTGTATAAAGACAGTTCATAGGGTAGAATAGGATATGGGATACTTTTTTTAGGCTATCGAGTCAGGGGATCCAGATTTTTTTAATTGAATTTTGTAAATATAAGACCTCTTCTCGAATAAACGGCTTGATCGATTTGCCTGAAATGTTGTATAAAGACAGTTCATAGGGCAGAATAGGATATCGGATACTTTTTTTTAGGCTATCGAGTCAGGGGGTCCAGATTTTTTTAATTGAATTTTGTAAATGTGTGGCCTCTTATCAGCTAATCAGCTTGACCGATTCAGCTGAAATTTTATACATATTACAGTTTGTATAGCATAGAATCACATAGGATTCTTTATTTCTGGCAGTCGAGTCCAGGTGTCTAAAATTTTTAAATTGAACTTTGTAAATGTGTGGCCTACTCTCGGTCACTCGGGTTAAACATTTAAGCTGAAATTTTGTACACAGGCAGTCAAAAAGATATAGAAGGGCAACAAATACTTTTTTTTTGGGTCGAAATTTCAGTTGTCTATATTTTTATTATGGAATTTTGTAAATATGTGGCCTCTTTTCGGCCAAACGGCTTGACCGATTCAGATGAAATTTTGTACAAAGACATTAAATAGGGCATAAAAGGGCAAGGAATACTTTTTTCGGCAGTTAAGTGTTGGTGCCTATATTTTTTCTTAACTTTACATAGAGTTTGCATAATCATAAAAGTTTGAGCTTAGGTTCATAGATAATGACTAAACTTAATAAGTGCCTTAATTAGGCCATAAAACTGTCAGGGTCATTAAAAGTCATCACAATTTACGCGATGGCTTTGCTTGCCCATCGTGTTTTATCTGCTTTGTGGGAAGTATTTCAAAAGCATTCGTGTTTTAACATAGGTATTGACTAAGTAGGTTATAAAAACTGTCAGGGTCATAAAACGTAAAAAATTTCGCGCTCACTTCGCTCGCGCAGTGATAGCGCTCGATGCGCTCACGCAAACCTTTGTTTTATCTACTTTGTAGGTAATATTTCAGCAACTTTTGTATTTTGATAGTCACATGCATCAGAACGAGTCCATAAATTGAAATAGTACAACCTTCAATAATCATTATGAATTTTAACCTTAAAATAAGTGGATATCAAGTTTAACCTTTGTGCCATCAGTGTTAACTTAGTAGGTCATAAAAACTGTCAGGGTCACAGAAGGTTGTAAAAATGATTTGCGCTCGCTTCGCTCGCTCAGTGATAGCGCTTGCTACGCTCGCGCAGTGATAGCGCTCGCTCCGGTCTCGCAAGCATTTGTTATGCCTACTTTGTAGGAAACATTTCAGCAACTTTTGTATATTAATAGCCACATGCATCAAAACGAGGCCATAAATTGAAACAGTACAACCTTCAATAATCACAATGATTATTAACCATAAAATAAGTGGATATCAAGTTTAACCTTTGTGTCATCAGTATTAACTTAGTAGGTCATAAAAACTGTCAGGGTCATAAAATGACGTTAAAATTTTTCGCGCTCGCTTCGCTCGCGCTGTGATAGCGCTTACTACGCTCGCGGAGTAATAGCGCTCGCTCCGGTCGTGCAAGCATTTGTAAAATGTACTTTGTAGGAAACATTTCAGCAACTTTTGTATTTTAATAGCCACATTCATCAAAACATGTCATAAATTGGAACAGTTCAACCTTCAATAATCATAATGATTTTTACCTTAAAATAAGTGGATATCAAGTTAAACCTTAGGGTCATCGGTGTTGACTTAGTAGGTCATAAAAACTGTCAGGGTCATAAAATGACATAAACATTTTCGCGCTCGCTTCGCTCGCGCATTGATAACGCTCGCTGCGCTCGCGCAAGCCTTTGTTTTATCTACTTTGTAGGTAATATTTCCGCATTTTTTGTATTTTAATAGCCACATGCATCAAAACGAGTTTAAGAATTGAAACAGTACAACCTTCAATAATCATAATGGTTTTTACTTTAAAATAAGTGGGTATCAAGTTTTACCTTAGGGTCATCGGCGTTGACTTAGTAGGTCATAAAACTGTCAGGGTCATAAAATGACAAAAAAAATTTTCGCGCTCGCTTCGCTCGCGCATTGATAGCGCTCGCTGCGCTCGCGCGAACCTTTGTTTTATCTACTTTGAAGGTAATGTTTCAACATATTTTTTTTGTATTTTAATAGCCACATGCATCAAAACGAGGCCATAAATTGAAACAGTACAACCTTCAATAATCACAATGATTATTAACCATAAAATAAGTGGATATCAAGTTTAACCTTTGTGTCATCAGTGTTAACTTAGTAGGTCATAAAAACTGTCAAGGTCATAAAATGACGTAAAAATTTTTCGCGCTCGCTTCGCTCGCACTGTGATAGCGCTTACTACGCTCGCGCAGTAATTGCGCTCGCTCCGGTCGTGCAAGCATTTGTAAAATGTACTTTGTAGGAAACATTTCAGCAACTTTTGTATTTTAATAGCCACATTCATCAAAACATGTCATAAATTGGAACAGTTCAACCTTCAATAATCATAATGATTTTTACCTTAAAATAAGTGGATATTAAGTTTAACCTTAGGGTCATCGGTGTCGACTTAGTAGGTCATAAAACTTTCAGGGTCATAAAAAGTCATTAACAAATGTCTCGCTTCGCTTGCGCAGTAATGACGCTACATAGCATATAATAGCGTGTTTTAATAGCCTCATACATTAGACTGACTCAAATACTTAAACAGCAAAACTTGGTTAACCTTGGTCAGGTTTACTAAGTGCCAAGTAATGATTAATGACTTTAACAATAGACGATATCGAGTTCGACTTAAGAGTCATCTATATAGACTTGATGATTAGATCATTAAACTGTCAGGGATATAAAAAGCCATAAAAAAATTTCACTTGCCCAATAATAGCGCTTGCTACGCTCGCGCAGCTATTCACCTTATTTTCTTTGTAAGAAATGTTTCAGGAACTGTTGTGTTGAGTCAAACATTTAAACAGCACAACTTCGTATACTAACCTAACCAAAAAAAATTATGACTTTAACAATACAGGATATTGAGTTCGACTTTAAGGGTCATCTATGGTGACTTGGCCTAAGAGATCATCGATCTAGACCTCAATGCTCTTAAAGACACAAATAACGCGGGCGAAGCCGCAGGTAACAGCTAGTCTTCTTTATATTCCTTCGATAATCGTATCTTTGAGACGAGAAGATTTATTCTACTTTGGTGAAATCAGGTCTTAGTTGGCGTTAGTGTTCGTAAGATGGCGTTGTACTGAATAAGGAAATGTTTTAATAATTGTTTGGATTTGACACGGTAATATAATATAATAATATCTGGATGGCCGAGCTTTGCTAGCAATTGTTTTTTTTGTAAATCGTGTTTTATGTAATTTTTTGGCTCCCAATAATAGTCTTCTTACAAAAGAACAAACTTGGAAAAATTAATCATCACGTCCGGACTCGAACCGAGATCCTTTTGATCGCCATCCGAACGATCTCCCACCGAGCTATCGTAACAATGTAGCAATGGCGAAATTTACCTTCATATTCTAATTATATTGTAGGAGTTTTTCATTACCTGAAAACAGGGATAAATCAACTTTTTCTGAAAATGAAAACCTAGCTAGATCGATTTGTCAATTTATTACAAGAAACGTGATTTCTTTCAGCATTTTTTGCTCGATTTTATAAAATATTGTAGTGTGGTACGGAATCGGAACCCTACGAGTGCAAGTCCGACTTGCACTTGGCCAGTTTATTTAATGTATGTTACTAATAATCAGTACTCAGTTGTTCAATAACCGATTTAGAAAATTATTTTTTTGTTTGATAGAGTATGCTTTCCGTTGGACCACCCATTGTAATTTTACCGAGGTCTGATTAGTATCTCCGGAGATAAATACAACAAACTTAGTACTGAAAATGAGTAGCGCCTTGTACTATTCATTATTCTGTGGCAGCGCGGATTTGAAGTCGATTTCTTCCGATATTAAGTTATTTGTCCCATGAGTTCAACCGTGCTTTATTTACAACCTTTATACAACCAAACAACCGACTTCCAAAAAGAAGGAGGTTCTCAATTCGTCTGTATGCTTTTAAATTATTTATTTGTATATATGTTACGCGATTACTCCGTTAATTGTGAACCGATTCGAATGTTTTTTTTATCGGTGGGGTACATTCCCGATGGTCCCATTGAATTTAATTGAGGACATGGTAGTCGGTTGTTTTAGTTTTTAAACTATCTTAATTATAGTTTCAAATTATCTCAATTATTAAGAGTTGAACTACTGGGACAAACTAGTGGAACTCACGAGGGCTGACTTCAGTTTTTAAGGTACCTAACCATAACTTAGCTTTGTGAATCACTTTTGAAGTCGGATACAAATGAGTTCGTATTTCTCGGAAAGATGGTCCCAGTTCTGTTATCTTAGGACATCAGACGTGAGGCTTCGATCAAACACTTCGACCTGTGGGCTCTAGTGACCCCAATACATTTGTAGTTGGGTATACACGTGCGAAAATAAACTGTGTAGTTTTGGAATCACATGTTTGGGAGCAATGTGTCCAGTGAAAACACAGACTTAGCGAGACTCAACTGTTATTAAAGATGTCGATATGTAACGGGAGAAGTAGAATGCCACGAAAAGTTTTAAAAAAAATAGCAACGTCCGATAAATATCATCGGTAATGTCATCAGTTACCGTCAGGCGAGCTTCGTGCTTGGCTTGATACATCATCATCATCATCAGTCAGTTTTTGTCCGGCTGGACATAGGCCTCTCCTATGACTTAATAAGTATCAAGCCATAGGAGAGGCCAATTAATTTTGTTGCCTTGAATTAAGTAATTCACCGAGAATCAGGAACTGTTTCTTCGAGATGGTGTTTGCCAGATTGATACCCAAAGTATCTTGTCATCATCATCATTATCAGCCGGTATCAGTCCACAGCTGGACATAGGCCTCCCCCAAGACACGCCACTGAGCCTGGTCTTCGGCTCTTTGCTTCCAGTACACAAGTATCTTGTATTTTTTTCTTATAGACAATAATAAGAAAGCTAATAATAGGTATCATCCAGACTATCTTAGCAGCCTAGATATTGTGGTAACCTTGCAGATAACAACCTACGTCTGCGCCGGGCACTCGTAGTTGCTCATCTAATTGGCACTTCATGAATATAAAGGTGAAACACGTTGTTAAGGGAAGGAAACTCTAGGAGCCAATAATTTAATAGTAGGTATAACGCATAGATTCAGCGGTATCGCACACTATACGTAAAGGAACCGGAACGTCACCGTAATGCAAGCGCCAGCTACCACCCTCAAGTTAGAAAATCTGTCGCCAAACATCTAACGTGTTCCGGCAGCATCCTTGAGAGCTAGTTCCCATTCTAGGCCTAGCGTGCTTACCATCTTCGACCGCATCATCACTTACCAACAAGTGAGATAGTGGTCAAACGCTAGCCTATAAGATATAAAAAAACCGGTAACGCCGCGCTTTCGGCAAGGCTGAACCTGAGGAAATGGCAGGGTATTTTCCACCTCAACAACCTTATGTATACTCACTTAAAAATATGTTTACTGAATAGAACTATGACTTAAAAATATGTTTACTGAATAGAACCTGTACAAAGGGGCTATATTAGTACTCCCAATTTCAAGGATTCGTTTCACTGTATATAAAGCACATACGCTTAACACTTAACCATCGGCCTGCTCATTTAGTCTTCCAGAAAACATCGTTCCCCCCTTTAACACAAAAATGGGAGCGACATCGTGTAAAGTAATGTAGCACAAGATGTAAATTGGCCGGTGGCGGAGGCATTGGGTCAAGTGCGGGTGATAACGGCCGCTTGCCCAATCTGGGGTGGAATGTGCCAGATAAACAGATCATGATATGCTTGCAATAAACATAATAATAATATACATCTAGGATTTTGGTTTATTCCGGACAAACTAGCACTGGACCTCATGTATGTGTTTTTTAGGGTTCCGTACCTCAATAGGATAAAAGTAAAAAACCCTTAATAGATCTCTCCATCTGTACGTCTGTCAAAATCCTTTTCCTCAGGAATGCGTAGAGATGCATTCAATGCGTTGAATGCGTTGAAATTTATATCAATTAATTTACGGACACACTGCGGCTTCATGTGTGCGCGATCTAGGCGGCGATCAGATAGCGCAGTAGTATTTGTATCGACTAGTTCACACCAAACGTGATCAGAAAACAATTGAAATGTACTGAGATCGCGCTTGCAGATCGCAGGACGCCGCGGCATGTCCGTACCGTACCTTTACTTAGTTAGATGGTCTCTTTTAGCTGTGAAAAAATCCAACTTGTAAGTCAATGCAATCAAAAGATATGACCGTTTATATTCGCATTTTCCGCATTTCACAAGGGCATCAAAACCTATAGGGTACTTTGACCTGGAATGACCCTGAAAACCGTAAATATGTAGCATTAAGCTAATTTGGTGTGCGGTTACAACTCGCACTTGTCCAGTTTTTTTAATGCTAAGGCAAGCGATTGACCACTATCTCACCTGATGTTAAGATTGTTAAGTGACGATGTGGTTCAGCACACTTGCTTAGAAGATACTTATTCAGTCGCGACTTGAAGACCCCCCCCCAGATGGTAGTTGTCGGGAAACACAGACTCAGACAAGGAGTTCTATTCTTTGTATGATGCAGTGCGTATGGTGAATGTAGAACTAAATCGCTTCTTCCGCATTTCAGGTACACAGCGTCTCGTCTTACTTCCGTCTTTTTATTTCAAAGCAGACAACCACGATACCATTTAAGACCACTGCAACCCATCGTCACTTAGCATCAGCTGAGATAGTGGTCGAACGCTTATTCTGTTTAGCATATAAAATCCTACCCAATATAAAGATAATTAGGATAGTTTAAAAACTAAAACAACCGACATTCATGTCCCGCGAGTCAGTTTCAGTATCAAGTTTGAGACGTTTATCGCCATATCTCTAGAGATGCTTTTCAGATCTCGATGAAATTACAATGGGACCATTTCGAAAATGTACCCTACCGATTAAAAAAAGAATCATTCGAATCGGTTTAAGATTGACGGAGTAATCGTGTAACATACATACAAAAAAAAACATACAGACGAATTGAGAAGCTCCGAGGTAGTGGGTTAAAAAGTTCAACCATTAAAATATATTCATTAAAAGCGTTATTTGTGAATAACGATTTTAATAACGACTGTAAAAACAATTTGAATAACTATAGTAAAAACCGCGAGATCTTAAGTAAGTTTTTGAAGTGAAAGAAGTGAAAAACTTCTTTAGCGGCGTTGTGAACTTTTTGGGATGGGTAAAAAATGTCAAACTCGCGTCAGGACCTCGCGTCAGGACACATGACCTGCTCGAAAATTCGTAAGACGGAGGGAGAGTAGAAACTTTTTTGGGATGGGTAAAAAATGTTAAACTCGCGTCAGGAAAATTCGTAAAAATCGCGACAATTCGTAAGACCGAGGGAGAGTACATCAAATGCACAACATTAATCTTCAAGTTTTCACTTCTGCCGGCACTCCCGGAGTGCAACCCGTTGTTTTTTTTTTGTGAGATTTTGTGAGGTGAGGTTCTTAAATCCATATCTTAAGAGATTGATAAAATTTACTAAATGTGGCAGTTGTGGCCCCCTACTACAGAATATTTAAAATCAGTTTATTTTCAGAAAAAATCTTGAGGTGTTCATTTGTTGTTATATCTCCGGATATCATATACAACAGTTTTATATACAATTCACAGAATGCTTTTTGTTTAATTAATTAAACACACATCTATTTACAGCGATCACTTATTTCTAAGAATTGATAATAGTGTTGTGAATTCAAAACACAGATAAAGAGGGACTGACAGCTATAAAATCGGTACGGTATTTTCAACTGTCTTCCAAAAAGGAGGAAGTTCTCAATTCGTCTGTATGTTTTTTTAAAATTTTTACTGATTTGAATGTATCTTTTTTCATAGGTAGTGTTAATCTCCAAGGTGATCCCATTTAAATGTTATTGAGATCTGATAAGTATCTCCAGATATATGACGATATACGTTTTAAACTTGCTACTGAAAATGACCTGCGCGGCATGGAAGTCGGGCATTTTGATTTCATTCATTAATTTTCAAGTAATTGTCATCCACGCAGTGTAATTTATGACTCTTCTCCTGGGCACAGAATAATTAATAGTACAAGTATCCTCGGTAATATTAACCTCACATGCGCCCATAGACTTGTTATTACGTTTTAAAACCTAGCGTGTAGGCCAGTTAACTACTTATTTCTTGCATTTTAAGGTTCGTATCCAAAGGGTGCCAATAGGACCTGTACCTGTACCTTTTGAACCGTAATAGGTAAAGTCTTGAACAAAGTGTAAGTGTGTATTACTGTGGCCGCTATAATAAAAAATAACAAAAACGAAATAATGTTTCAAATATTAGTAAGTCCTTAAACAAGAAAGGTGTATAATTTTACGACATTTTTGGTTGATATATGGTGGTACAGGACGCCAGTGGTGTGTGAGTCCGAATTGCACTTGGACGGTTTATTATTTTTACTATTATTAAGCCGGTTATATAATCCTTGGTAAAGCAGTAGTACTTAACCTACAAATTACTTATTGCATTATTCAAAGTAAGAACTTAGTGTACAATATAGCTGCTCATCTTCAGCTTTATAGGTACTACTCGTATCTTGTTACAAATGTCTGCAATTATTAATACGATGCTTAGATAGGGGATTTACTGCATTGAAGATGAAAATACCTACTTTTTAGGGTTCCGTACCCAAAGGGTAAAACGGGACCCTATTACTAAGACTTCGCTGTCCTGCTGCCTGTCTGTCTGTCTGTCCGTCTGTGTAATATACTAAAAACAAAATAAAGTTAAAAATTAAAGGGGATCCCCATACTTAAAACGTTTTTTTTAGTGAAACGCCATCTATGAAGGTCTAGGTGTCATCTGGGTGTTAACAACTCCTTCGTGTTTGTTAAGCTAACAACCTTTTTAATTAGTTTCGGCAAAAGGACATAGATGGTTCTAGTAAACGAAGCCCCGTTTTTCTAGATCGCGGTGTCGAGATTCTCCGTGAACTCGTATACCAATCAAAAAGTTCTGAAACTCTGTTATGTTTCGTATTGTACTGTAGTACGGAACTCTCCCTAAGTAAGTGTGCGATGCGAGACGCGACTCTGACTTGGCCAGTTTTATTTGTCTTAGCGCAAGGTTGACCAGAAGCTAAAGCTTATTAACTTATCATACATATATAGTGTCTATGGATTACCTTATTATATAGGAATAATATATTTTTTAGGCTAGCGTTTTGACTATGATCTTACCTGGTGGTAAGCCATGATGAGGTCGAAGATGATGAACACGTTAGACCTAGAATACTGTGAACACTCTGACTCTCTAGAGCTGTGTGCTGCCGAAACACCAGAAGGTTATGGTGGCAGATCCTTGATGGTGGTAAGCTACTTTTTTGGTAGCAAGTCAGGCGGAATATCGATATAATATGCACCTACCACCTGTGTATGATAATAATATATCTATAAATAATGTACTTCAGCTAGTGGATTTTCACATTTAAAATAAAGCAAGAAAAAAAAATTATGCAGCATTCCTAAGTTACAGAAGATAATATGAAAATATTTGACATCTTGGCAAAATATTACGAACCACCATAGCACAGCTGCTTTCAGAGGTAGTTTCCGGTACGCCGCATCGAAATGTTGGAATAATATTCCACCACCACTGAGAAACTTGCAATATATTCAAGGATTTCGTATAAAATTAAGACTGTTTCTTTGTACTCATCAAAAAGAACAGGAAACCTTACTACACGACACAAGTACAATTTGAGACTTTACATAACCAAATAACAATAGCTAATTCGTACTATATATACCTTATATAACATAATACAGAATATTTTAGAAATACTAAACTTACTGCTAGTTTTCGTTAACTATGCTATTTTATTAAATTGTTTTATTTTACTTAAAGTAAAAATTTAAACTTTTTTCTAATCGTTACCAGACTTTATATGCATATGTAGCGTGTGTCAGAGGTGAGAACCTCCGTGATGTCACTTTACCCAACCACGGACCCAACGGAAGACTAGCGTTGGTCATGTCGGTCATGACCAACATTATGAATGAATGAATGAATGAAAACACTTTATTACACATAAAATAAAACAAGACAAAAAAAGAATACATAACTAAAAGTACACACGGCGGTCTTATCGCTAAATAGCGATCTCTTCCAGACAACCGTCATTATGCTGAGGTGGGTCCTATTTTGCACCAAATAACCTTTGATAAATTAATATATAAGTTGGTAATTAACTAGTTAATTGTAATTCATGCAAAATAAATATATATTCTTTCTTTCTTTCAAAAACGAATTAAAAATAAAATAAAAAAGGTATGCAATTTGAGGTGCTGAAACAGACCAGTCTCAGCACAAATGTACAGATTTATTTGGATCATAGAACCTAAATAAAACTGGCCAAGTGCGAGTCAGACTTTTGTCTCTCACGCGGAGGGTTCCGAACCGCAGTATAATAATATATAAGTATAATATTATATTATACTAGAAGTGCCCCGCGGCTTCGCCCGCGTTAAAAACTTCTTTTATTTACTTAAAACTTTTCTTTTGTAAAAACAATTCTATCATTAATTACATGAAATAAGAATTAGCCAATTCGGTTCACCCTTTTTCATGTTATCGCGTGACTAAGGCAATTCGGGATTCATATTTAAAACCGAAATACCCAAATTATCAGACTTTGTTACCTACCCCATTTCAAAAATCCTACAACACGTACTTTATCTCATCTTATTTCGCCATTTTTACCAACTTAGAATCCCCGTTCAGTATCCGGAAGGAATTTTTGAAGAAAATCCCTTCTGAGCGGATACCTACGTCATAATAACTATCTGCATTCTAAATTTCAGCGCAATCCGAAACAATATTGATTTTTGGACTTTGTTACCCCACTTCACCCGTTTAGGGGTGGAATTACGAAAGAGCCTGAAACACGTATTTACCTACTTAAGTACTTCTGTTATGTTTCAAATATAAAAGACTATCTAATCTTGTTTCTCCATACAAACTTTGAACCCCCGTTTCATGTTCCCCTTTAGGAGTGAATTTTGGAAAATCCTTTGTCAGAGGGAACTAACGTCATAATAACTATCTGCATTCTAAATTTCAGCGTAATCCGAAACAATATTGATTTTTAGACTTTGTTACCCCATCCCACCCTTCGAATAGAAAAGACTGTCTAATCTTGTTTCTCCATACAAACTTTGAACCCCCGTTTCATCCCCTTCAGGGGTGAATTTTGGAGAATCCTTTCTCAGGGGGCACTTACGTCGTAATACCTATCTGCATGCCAAATTTTAGCGCAATCCGAAACAATATTGATTTTCTCACTTTGTTACCCCATTTTACCCTCTTAGGGGTGTAATTAAAAAAAAACCTGAAACACGCATTTACTTATTTTTTTTACTGGAGCACAGTATGAAGTTTCGAATATAAAATACTATCTAATCTTGTGTCTCCATACAAACTTTGAACCCCCGTTTCATCCCCTTCAGGGGTGAATTTTGGAAACTCCTTTCTCAGAGGGCTTTTACATCGTAATAACTATCTGCATGCCAAATTTTAAGTGTAATCCGAAACAATATTGATTTTCACACTTTTGTTACCCCATTTCACCCTCATAGATGTGTAATTTAAAAAAAAATTGAAACACGTATTTACTTATTTTTTTACTGGAGCACTTGTGTGAAGTTTCGGATAGAAAAGACTATCTAATCTTGTTTCTCCATACAAACTTTGAACCCCCATTTCATCCCTTTAAGGGGTGAATGTTGAAAAATTCTTTCTTAGTACACCCCTACGTACTAAGACAAATATACCCTCCAAATTTCAAGTCTCTACGACCAGCGGTTTAGGCTGTGCGTTGTCTGTCAGTGAGTCAGTCAGTCAGTCAGTCAGTCAGTATGTCAGGACAAAGATTCTTATAGTATTAGATTACCGTGTCAATACCAAACATGCTTATTAACTACAACGCCATCTAACTAATATCTAACGAACTTCTAACACCCACTAAGTGAACGTTAGTGTAGCGCCACATCTGCGGAACGTACGGCGCCGAACCTTCCGCTAAATACGCTCGTAGTGTATTTCAAGTTATCTATGACACATCAGTCGAAATTACGCCGCGTTCTGCGTAGTGAGTATTGAAGGTTCGGCGCCGTACGTTCCGCAGATGTGGCGCTACACTTAACACAAAGGTAGGTAATTAATATTATTTATTAATAAGTTTCACAGATGGCGCTATAGTAAAAACACGTTTTTTGAATGAGGACCTCCTTTAATTTTTAACTTTGTTCTGTTTTTAGTATTTGTTGTTATAGCGGCAACAGAAATACATCATCTGTGAAAGTTTCAACCGTCTAACTTTCAAGGTTCATGAAATACAGCCTGGTGACAGACGGACAGATAGATAGACTGACAGACAGATAAATATAATACAAATACAAATAATCTTTACTGACATAATTTCTGGTACATGTGTTTTGAATCCATAGGCTCCCGAACTAGAAAAGCTGTGTTTCAGGAGCCAGTGGCTTCTCCCATTCTATTAATCTAAGTAAATTATGTTCTATGTAAAAGTAAATTAACAACATTTTAATTTAAAGTTAGAATCTAAACTTAGTTTAATACTGTATTCTTAGCGACCAGAAGTGAAAAAGGCTAAAAAAAAGAAACACTATCACAATACCCACAGCTATATAATACCACAGAACCTCAACATAATAACAATTACATAATGTGTCTAAGCTAACAACATAACCATTACGTCCGCACAGTACGACAGCCACACGAAGACTGAGTCCTGATACCCGCTCGCTGTCCGTTTTTATACTATCGACCCCAGTCGCAGCGTGAGGGTAGTTGGAAATCTTCTAACAAGGCCTCTCCTGACAGCGGGACGTTCTCGACCGCTTCATCAGCCACCTGGTTCCCAGCATCAGCATCTGCATCGGTTTGCTCAACCTAGCGTGGCATCACGCGCGTAACCGCACAGTGGCGCGATCAGCAACTGCAGGTCAAGCTCGGTGCAGAGTTCAGCACCACGCGCGTCCTCGGGCAGTGGCGCAACCGACGACAGCATCGCGCTTCAGCGCGCTGCCCCACGTGGAGCTCAGCATGAAGCTCGGCACGCGAGCACCAGCGCGCAACAAAGCACGCACAGCATGGCGCGTACTCACGCAGTGGCATGACTGTCACTTTAAGGAGAGCGCGCACCGGCACGCCTCGGACGGTGCGCAGTCGCGCTGCAGGGAGCGCGCACCAGCACGCCTCGGACGGCGCGCAGTCGCAGTTAGACCTAAATGTCATACATCATATCCACCAATCAGCACCGGCTGTAATCATGTCCAGCTATCAGCACCGGCTATAATCATGTCCAGCAATCAGCACAGGTCCATCATGCATGTCGCGACATGCGATAGATGGACGAAAAAAATCGAGGCGATGTAATAAAAGATGACTTAAAATTCAAGTATCAAAATTGTTTGTTATTGTGGTTTGGAGTTCAGGCACACAGAGATAATATTGATGATGTAGTGTGCCGTCCATGTTACGTAGTTCCAGCGATCGTGTAGATTTTGACTTGCTGTCAAATGAATGCGCGCGCTCTTAATGGATGTAAGGGTACTTTTTGGTATCCTTTTTTTTAAGTCAGACGGAACATTGTTATAACATGCGCCAACAGACCTGTGGAAAAAGATGGCAAGATGCACATATAAATTAGTGTAGATCGGGAGATCTCCTGTCATCGTCGTCTTCATGAACCAGTAGCTCTCACCAGACATTATCGTCACGACTTATTATAATCGACATGATTCCATATTGAACTGAATGAAGGAGCAAACGACGACATACGCAAAGCGGTGGGCAGTGACTGGAAAAGAAGAGCCGAAGATCGGGCTCAGTGGCGCACCTTGGGAGAGGCCTACGTCCAGCAGTGGACTGACATCGGCTGATAATGATGATAATGAAGGAGCAAACGATCGCGTTGCCGTCTTAAAAATACTATCATTTGATAAAGATCACTGAATGTAGTTAAGGTACGGACACACCACAGCTTACTGCGTGCGCGATCTAGGCGGCGATCAGATAGCGCAGTAGTATTTGTACGGACTGGTTCACACCAAACGCGATCAGAAAACTATTGAAAAGTATTGGGATCGCGCCCGCAGATCGCAGGACGCCGCGGTGTGGCCGTACTTTTACTAACAAAACGAAGCCGAGGGTAGACAATAAATGAAAAAAAAAAAATGATATATTTATGTATTTATTTTCGCTACTTTATTTGTGTGGGCGCCAAATGTATGTATGTACATAGCTATATTCGGTTCTCCATTCAGAACACAAAACCATTTTAATTACATACATATAAATACATAGTTAACACGTGTAAAATATTTACTAAAATAAATAACTTTGTACATAAAAAAAATAATGTTCTGAAGCTATTTTTAACTAACCCCCTGTTTAAATGAATTATTATGTCTGTTAAATATAAAAATAATATTTTACGCAGTCTTACTTATTTCAGAATATAAAAAACTATGAACTGTATACAATACATAGTGAATAATTCAGCATTTTTTCTTGGTACTGGATACTGAATTTAAATACTTTTTAGTGAATATTAATTAAATCTTAGTCGTCAATGTTTTTCATTCACAAATTGTTGCTTGTGTATTATGGTCTTACTTAAGTTATTTTTCTACAACACACTTTTCTCATTTCCGCACACTTTTATTGACCTTTCCATAGATTTCTGGGAAAGCTTCCTTGCAGTATGGCAAGGTGTCCCTCACCTTGTCATAGAGGGTGTGGTCAAACATTCGACGGAACTCCTCGCGTGTGGTGTATGTATCAGCGTAAAGCATTTGGAAGCCATCGTTGTCAGATACAAATTTCTCCACGCGGCGTGTTGATGACACCTGCAAAGTTACATAGTTAACCGGTGATACACGGTACATATATTATTTACAATTTGTACCTATGTGATATTTTATTATAATTAGAATTACTAGAGAATTTTAGAATTACTCAAGGAACATACATGATGAAGCTCATAGCTTAATACATTTTTTTGGGTTATCTATGGGAGCGATGCAAAACTTCCTCCACTATTACCGTCGAGCGAGATTCTGATTCCGTTTCTGAATCATCATCAGCCTATGCTAGTCCGATGCTTTTTTAAAAATATATTATAGCCTAGCGTTTGACCACTATCTCACCTGTTGGTAAGTGATGATGCGGTCGAAGATAGTAAGCACGCTAGGCCTAGAATGGAAACTGGCTCTCAAGGATAGCTGCCGGAACACATTAGATGTTTGGCGACAGATTTTCTAAGTTGAGGGTGGTAGCTGGCCAGGCGGACAATAGATAGTATCCTACCACCACGCAAGCCATGCTGAACATATGCCTCGCCAACGGTATGCTACTTGGCTACTCTCATCCAGCTCTTGATATCCACTTTACGAAGATCATTGCTCCAGCTCTTCGAGCATTGGTGAATGCTCGAAGCTCCAGCTAGTCTAGGGGAATCCAAAGCTACGCTTGCCGATCCGCGTTCTCCACAAAATAATTCGTTTACCCTATCGATTATAAGGTTTTCAGCTGATATGGCTGGCCTGCCACTTTATCTTGATAATCCGGTGAGCTATGTCGATGACTTTTGTTCTCTGTCGGATCAACTCGTTCCCAATAAGAAAAGAAATAAGAGAGTGCTACTGTACTCCGACCGTCATGCCTGACTCATCAGTCTAATACCATCAAAAAACTCTCTAACTATAATAGTCTCTAATCCTTAATACTTACAGTCTCAAATCCTTTAGCTTTCGGCACTCCATAGACTCCGATATCGACAAACATCTGCTCATCAGCAGACTCTGTCGGATCAACTCGTTCCCAATAAGAAAAAAAAATAAGAGAGTGCTACTGTACTCCGACCGCCATGCCTGACTCATCAGTCTAATACCATCAAAAAACTCTCTAACTATAATAGTCTCTAATCCTTAATACTTACAGTCTCAAATCCTTTAGCTTTCGGCACTCCATAGACTCCGATATCGACAAACATCTGCTCATCAGCAGACTCTGTCGGATCAACTCGTTCCCAATAAGAAAAAAAAAAAAGAGAGTGCTACTGTACTCCGACCGTCATGCCTGACTCATCAGTCTAATACCATCAAAAAACTCTCTAACTATAATAGTCTCTAATCCTTAATACTTACAGTCTCAAATCCTTTAGCTTTCGGCACTCCATAGACTCCGATATCGACAAACATCTGCTCATCAGCAGACTCTGTCGGATCAACTCGTTCCCAATAAGAAAAAAAAAAAAGAGAGTGCTACTGTACTCCGACCGTCATGCCTGACTCATCAGTCTAATACCATCAAAAAACTCTCTAACTATAATAGTCTCTAATCCTTAATACTTACAGTCTCAAATCCTTTAGCTTTCGGCACTCCATAGACTCCGATATCGACAAACATCTGCTCATCAGCAGACTTGATCTTTAGCTGGCCAGGGGTGTTGAACAGTTTGAACGGACATAACCATATTGGGTACACCTGGAATGTATTATTATTTATCAGATTAGCATAATTCATTTTAAGGCCTGCGCAGACGAGAGACAACTTTTTCTCGGAAAATGTTTTCTCCGTCAAAATAGATAGTTTAGAACTGAACGAGCGCATTAAATCCACGGTGAGTTCCATTCGAAACGAACTGAAATAAAAATAAACTGGCCAAGTGCAAGTCGGACTCGCACTCGTAGGGTTCCGTAACACAGTTAAGTATTCCAAAACTATGATTTTTCGCAACTACAAAATTAACTTTGTTTTTCATAGTGTTTGTATGAAAAACAAAGTTATCTTTGCGGTCGCCATATCTCCAAAACTGCTGACTGTATCTCGTTCAAACCAATTTTCGTTGTTAGTTTTTATTAAGATCTACAGCATATATTTTCTTTAGATTTTTCAGTCCCATACTTTAAAAGTTAGAGGGGGGGACACACATTTTACCACTTTAGACGCGCCTATTTTTCAAATGATTAACTTTGAGAAAAAATGATTTTAGAAACCTCAATGTCATTTTTGAAGACCTATCCATAAACACCCCACACGTATAGATTTGAGGAAACATTTTTTTTTTGTTTCTGTTCCATGTTTGGGATGCCCCCCCCTTAAACTTTTATATTTTTTATTTTTGTATAAAAATCGAAAAGCGGTTTACAGAATACATCTACCTACCAAGTTTCAATTCTGTAGTCCTAACAGTTTCTGAATAAAATGGCTGTGACATACGGACGGACAGACAGACAGATAGACATGACGAATTTATAAGGGTTCCGTTTTTTGCCATTCGGCTACGGAACCCTAAAAATGATCGTATTTTCTTTGGAAACGCCTTCTACTTCAAGTTAATCACAACACAGCGTCATCGTAGAATATCACTTTAACGTTTATTATACATACTAGCTGTTACCTGCGGCTTCGCCCGCGTTATTTGTGTCTTTATGAGCATTGAGGTCTAGATCGATGATCTCTTAGGCCAAGTCACCATAGATGACCCTTAAAGTCGAACTCAATATCCTGTATTGTTAAAGTCATAAATTTTTTTGGTTAGGTTAGTATACGAAGTTGTGCTGTTTAAATGTTTGACTCAACACAACAGTTCCTGAAACATTTCTTACAATGAAAATAAGGTGAATAGCTGCGCGAGCGTAGCAAGCGCTATTATTGGGCAAGTGAAATTTTTTTATGGCTTTTTATATCACTGACAGTTTAATGATCTAATCATCAAGTCTATATAGATGACTCTTAAGTCGAACTCGATATCGTCTATTGTTAAAGTCATTAATCATTACTTGGTACTTGGTAAACCTAACCAAGGTTTACCAAGTTTTGCTGTTTAACTATTTGAGTCAGTCTAATGTATGAGGCTGTTAAAACACGCTATTATATGCTATGTAGCGTTATTACTGCGCAAGCGAAGCGAGACATTTGTTTATGACTTTTTATGACCCTGAAAGTTTTATGACCTACTAAGTCGACACCGATGACCCTAAGGTTAAACTTGATATCCACTTATTTTAAGGTAAAAAATCATTATGAATATTAAAGGTTGTACTGTTTCAATTTACGAATCGTTTTGATGCATGTGGCTATTAAAATACAAAAGTTGCTGAAATGTTTCCTACAAAGTAGATATAACAAATGCTTGCGCAACCGGAGCGAGCGCTATTACTGCGCGAGCGTAGCAAGCCCTATCACTGCACGAGCAAAGCGAGCACGAAAAATATTTACGACTTTTTATGACCCTGACAGTTTTTATGACCTACTAAGTCAACACCGATGACACAATGGTTAATCTTGATATCCACTTATTTTAAGGTTAATAATTATTATGATTATTGAAGGTTGTACTGTTTCAATTTATAAACTCGTTTTGATGCATGTGGCTATTAAAATACGAAAACTGCAAAAATATTACCTACAAAGTAGATAAAACAAAGGTTTGCGCGAGCGTAGCGAGCTCTATCAATGCGCGAGCGAAGCGAGCGCGAAAATGTTTACGTCATTTTATGACCCTGACAGTTTTTATGACCTACGAAGTCAAGACCGATGACCCTAAGGTTAAACTTGATACCCACTTATTTTAAAGTAAAAAACCATTATGATTATTGAAGGTTGTACTGTTTCAATTCTTAAACTCGTTTTGATGCATGTGGCTATTAAAATACAAAAAATGCGGAAATATTACCTACAAAGTAGATAAAACAAAGGCTTGCGCGAGCGCAGCGAGCGCTATCAATGCGCGAGCGAAGCGAGCGCGAAAATTTTTATATCATTTTATGACCCTGACAGTTTTTATGACCTACTAAGTCAACACCGATGACCCTAAGGTTAAACTTGATATCCACTTATTTTAAGGTAAAAATCATTATGATTATTGAAGGTTGAACTGTTCCAATTTATGACATGTTTTGATGAATGTGGCTATTAAAATACAAAAGTTGCTGAAATATTTCATACAATGTAGATATAACTAATGCTTGCACGACCGGAGCGAGCGCTGTTACTGCGCGAGCGTAGTAAGCGCTATCACAGCGCGAGCGAAGCGAGCGCGAAAAATTTTTACGTCATTTTATGACCCTGACAGTTTTTATGACCTACTAAGTCAAGACCGATGACCCTAAGGTTAAACTTGATACCCACTTATTTTAAAGTAAAAAACCATTATGATTATTGAAGGTTGTACTGTTTCAATTCTTAAACCCGTTTTGATGCATGTGGCTATTAAAATACAAAAACTGCAAAAATATTACCTACAAAGTAGATAAAACAAAAGTTTGCGCGAGCGCAGCGAGCTCTATCAATGCGCGAGCGAAGCGAGCGCGAAAATGTTTACGTCACTTTATGACCCTGACAGTTTTTATGACCTACTAAGTCAAGACCGCTGACACAATGGTTAATCTTGATATCCACTTATTTTAAGGTTAATAATTATTATGATTATTGAAGGTTGTACTGTTTCAATTTATAAACTCGTTTTGATGCATGTGGCTATTAAAATACAAAAACTGCAAAAATATTACCTACAAAGTAGATAAAACAAAGGTTTGCGCGAGCGCAGCGAGCTCTATCAATGCGCGAGCGAAGCGAGCGCGAAAATGTTAACGTCATTTTATGACCCTGACAGTTTTTATGACCTACTAAGTCAAGACCGATGACCCTAAGGTTAAACTTGATACCCACTTATTTTAAAGTAAAAAACCATTATGATTATTGAAGGTTGTACTGTTTCAATTCTTAAGCTCGTTTTGATGCATGTGGCTATTAAAATACAAAAAATGCGGAAATATTACCTACAAAGTAGATAAAACAAAGGCTTGCGCGAGCGCAGCGAGCGCTATTAAAGCGCGAGCGAAGCGAGCGCGAAAATTTTTATGTCATTTTATGACCCTGACAGTTTTTATGACCTACTAAGTCAACACCGATGACCCTAAGGTTAAACTTGATATCCACTTATTTTAAGGTAAAAATCATTATGATTATTGACGGTTGAACTGTTCCAATTTATGACATGTTTTGATGAATGTGGCTACTAAAATACAAAAGTTGCTGAAATGTTTCCTACAAAGTACATTTTACAAATGCTTGCACGACCGGAGCGAGCGCTGTTACTGCGCGAGCGTAGTAAGCGCTATCAGAGCGCGAGCGAAGCGAGCGCGAAAAATTTTTACGTCATTTTATGACCCTGACAGTTTTTATGTTACTACCTACTAAGTTAACACTGATGACACAAAGGTTAAACTTGATATCCACTTATTTTATGGTTAATAATCATTGTGATTATTGAAGGTTGTACTGTTTCAATTTATGGCCTCGTTTTGATGCATGTGGCTATTAAAATACAAAAAAAATGTTGAAACATTACCTTCAAAGTAGATAAAACAAAGGTTTGCGCGAGCGCAGCGAGCGCTATCAATGCGCGAGCGAAGCGAGCGCGAAAATTTTTTTTGTCATTTTATGACCCTGACAGTTTTATGACCTACTAAGTCAACGCCGTTGACCCTAAGGTTAATGTTGATATACACTTATTTCAAGGTACAAAAATCATTATGTTTATTGCCAGTTGTACTGTTCCAATTTATGTCATGTTTTGATGAATGTAGCTATTAAATTACAAAAGTTGCTGAAATATTTCATACAATGTAGATATAACTAATGCTTGCACGACCGGAGCGAGCGCTATTACTGCGCGAGCGTAGTAAGCGCTATCACTTAAAACGAAACTGTAATCACGAAAAATTTTTACGACCTTTTATGACCCTGACCGTTTTCATGACCTACTAAGACAACACTGATGACACAGAGGTTAAACTTCATATCCACTTATTTTAAGGTTAATAATCATTATGTTTATTGAAGGTTGTACTGTTTCAATTTATGGACTCGTTGTGATGCATGTGGCTATTAATATACAAAAGTTGCTGAAATGTTTCCTACAAAGTAGACATAACAAATGCTTGCACGACCGGAGCGAGCGCTGTTACTGCGCGAGCGTAGTAAGCGCTAAGAAAAATTTTTACGTCATTTTATGACCCTGACAGTTTTTATGACCTACTAAGTCAAGACCGATGACCCTAAGGTTAAACTTGATACCCACTTATTTTAAAGTAAAAATCCATTATGATTATTGAAGGTTGTACTGTTTCAATTCTTAAACTCGTTCTGATGCATGTGGCTATCAAAATACAAAAGTTGCTGAAATATTACCTACAAAGTAGATAAAACAAAGGTTTGCGTGAGCGCAGCGAGCGCTATCACTGCGCGAGCGAAGTGAGAACGAATATTTTTACGTTTTATGACCCTGACAGTTTTTATAACCTACTTAGTCAATACCTATGTTAAAACACGAATGTTTTTGAAATACTTCCCACAAAGCAGATAAAACACGTTGGGCAAGCAAAGCCATCGCGTAAATTTTGATGACTTTTAATGACCCTGACAGTTTTATGGCCTAATCAAGGCACTTATTAAGTTTAGTCATTATCTATGAACCTAAGCTCAAACTTTTATGATTATGCAAACTCTATGTAAAGTTAAGAAAAAATATAGGCACCAACACTTAACTGCCGAAAAAAGTATTCCTTGCCTTTTTATGCCCTATTTAATGTCTTTGTACAAAATTTCATCTGAATCGGTCAAGCCGTTTGGCTGAAAAGAGGCCACATATTTACAAAATTCCATAATAAAAATATAGACAACCGTAATTTCCACCCAAAAAAAAAGTATTTGTTGCCCTTCTATGTCTTTTTGACTGCCTGTGAACAAAATTTCAGCTTAATTGTTTAACCCGTTTGACCGAGAGTAGGCCACACATCTACAAAGTTCAATTTAAAAATTCTAGACACCTGGACTCGACTGCCAGAAAAAAAGTATCCTATGTGATTCTATGCTATACAAACTGTAATATGTATAAAATTTCAGCTGAATCGGTCAAGCTGTTTAGCTGATAAGAGGCCACACATTCACAAAATTCAATAAAAATAATCTAAACACTCAGACTCGATGGCCAAACAAAAGTATCCGATATCCTATTCTGCCCTATGAACTGTCTTTATACAACATTTCAGGCAAATCGGTCAAGCCGTTTATTCGAGAAGAGGTCTTATATTTACAAAATTCAATTAAAAATATCTGGACCCCCTGACTCGATAGCGAAATAAAAAGTATTCTATATCCTATTCTGCCCTATGAACTGTCTTTATACAAAATGTCATGCAAATCGGTCAAGCCGTGTATTTGAGAAGAGATCTTATATTTACAAAATACAATTAAATATATTTGGACCCTCTGACTCGATAGCCAGAAAAAAAGTATTTTATATTCTTTTCTGCCTTATGAACTGTCTTCATACAACATTTCAGGCAAATCGGTGTAGCCGTTTATTCGAAAAGAGGTGCTGCTATAGTTACAAAATTCAATTTAAAATATCTGGACCCCCTGACTCGGCAGCCAGAAAAAAAGTATCCTATATCCTATTTTGCCCTATGACATGTATACATATAAAATTTCCGGCAAATCGGTCAAGCCTTTTATTCGAGAAGAAGTCTTATATTTACAAAGTTCAATTAAAAATATCTGAACCCCCTGACTCGATAGCCAAAAAAAAAGTATCCCATATCCTATGCTACCATATGAACTGTCTTAATACAACATTTCAGGCAAATCGGTCAAGCCGTTTATTCGAGAAGAGGTCTTATATTTACAAAATTCAATTAAAAATATCTGGACCCTCTGACTCGATAGCCAGAAAAAAAGTATTCTAAATCCTATTCTGCCCTATGAACTGTCTTTGTACAACTTGTCAGGCAAATCGGTCAAGCCGTTTATTTGAGAAGAGATCTTATATTTACAAAATTCAATTAAAAATATTTGGACCTCCTGACTCGATAGCCAGAAAAAAAGTATTCTATATCCTATTCTGCCTTATGAACTGTCTTTATACAACATTTCAGGCAAATCGGTCAAGCCGTTTATTCGAAAAGAGGTCCTTTAGTTACAAAATTAAATCAAAAATATCTAGACCCCCTGACTCGATAGCCAAAAAAAAAGTATCCTATATCCTATTCTGCCTTATGTTCTATCTTTGTACAAAATTTCAGCCAAATCGGTCAAGCCGTTTGACCGTGAAGAAGTCCCAAACAAACAAACAAACAAACAAATAAACAAACTGACTTTCGCATTTATAATATTGGTGTTGATTAGTAGGAAAGGATTTAATCTAGCGCCGATGAATAGGAAATTGCCAAAAATACTCTAGTTTAAAAGATCTTAGCGTACAGAGCCCAGAGAGAGGGACAGGTGGCGAGAAGCGACTTTGTTTTATACTAGTACAAAAATATAATGTAGTAGATAACACAATAAGTATTTTTATTGAATGTGAGAGAAAATTCGTATAAAACGCTTATTCATTATCGATGCTCTTACCTCAAATTCATTATGAAACAATTCAATGGCAGAATCGAGTCTGTCAATGGGAACCAACATGTCTTGTATGACGTGTGCTCGCTCGTACAGCTTGCCCACAGCTTCCGGTTGTGTGAGCTTCAGCAGAGACACTTCCGGTGGCATCAGCCACCCGAACAGCAGGCGGAAGATCGGGTTGTTGCCGAAGGGGACGATGTCCTGAACAATTGCAATTGTTTAATAACCGCTATAATGTGTATTTGTTCGATTCTGGAGAGTTTTGTTTTGGTTGATTGTTTTATTTGTTTGAATTTTCGACAGGTGCTAGGAGTTTATTATACTTGACTTGCTACCAAAAAGTAGCTTAACATCATCAAGAAGAAATCTGCCACAATAACCTTATGGTGTTCCGGCAGCATACAGCCCTTGAGAGTCGTACCATTCTAGGCCTAGCGTGTTAACCATCTTCGATCACATAATCGTTTACCACCAGGTGGCAATTAAACATGTATCTTCGCCTAGTATCTAAAAATAAATTGTTGTTAATTTTATAGTAGGTATATAAGTATATACTATAATCAACAGGTATCAATATCATCAACACGTGTTGATGAATGACGTCGTCGTCGAGGATGGTACACGCTAGGCATTGAATGTCAACTGGCTCTGAATATTCTTTTGTAACTTAATAACATTTTAAAATTTGAGGCGTTTTTGCTGCTCCAGAATAGATGCATAAATCTATACATGTCCACAATTGGTTCAGTCGGTGACTGTGGGTCATATTAATTACTAGTTTTACTATAATTTTCTGAAAAATCGACTAGTCCATGCGGAAATTTTGACAGTTTTTCATCGCTGAATATTATAATAAATAATTATCAATTCAAATCAATATCTAGTTACTACCATATTTTATGTTTGAAATGATTCATTCAAAAGATAAGATTTATTGCTCAATTTTTAGTAACAACAGCTTTCCCATTTCGGGCGTTCAACATAAAATTTAAAGTATTATAACTTAAATTAACTAACAATAGGTAGGTATGTAAATATCAAATCATTGTTACTTATCTACTATATAACTAATTAGTACTAAATAATTTACTACTAACAGTACCAACATGTATCTATTCTAAAGGATTATCTGCATACCTGAAGTTCCCAGAATAAGCTCCTAGTGTGTCGATGGTAGTAGTCTCTGAGTGGGAGGTACTCCACGGCTGTTCGCTTCCTCTTCAAGTGACGCTCCACTTGTTTGAAGAACCACTCCGCATGCCAGTCACCGATGCGGTTCAGCTGGAACAATTCAACACAATTATTAGATAATAAGGTTTATTTAAACAGTGAGCAGTGACTGGAACCGAAGAGCCGAAGATTGGGCTCAGTGGCGTGCCCCGGGTAGAGGCATATGTATAGCAGTGGACTGATACCGGCTGATCATAATGATGATGATTTAAACAGGCCTATTTTAGTGGTCAGCAAATTGCAGCAATCTGTAAAGGTTATGAGATCGGTGATCTTATTTGCCACACCACATGTTTCTTGTGTCTACAAGATTTAAAATAAATTGTTACGCCGTTGTCAGATCGAACACGATCATCAGAGCATTCAACAAGTCAGCGCAGCTTATTAAGCCCCTGTTATCATCTTTACCCAACGCGTTTAGTTGTTTGCATTACATACTCTTTCTGTCTCTCTCTCTCTCTCTCGAGCCCATACACCACATCTCTCAGCACATGCACGTCGTGTGCTTGGAGTAAAATCATATTTTAAAGAAACCGTGCGGGTAATTTTTAAAACAACAAAATTAACTTTTTCTGCATATGGGCACCAATACTTCTTACGTCAGCCAGTTAACTAACATAGTGCTTGGCTACACCTTTAGCGTGAACCATTGCGTGAATCAGTCAATATAATAAGGATTAGGTTCTTTTCATCCCTCCCACCTGGTCCATCCTATTTCCTAACTAATTTCCTAAGCATCCCTGTCTCTTTTAAGTCCAAAAAAGCCTTAACTGGTGTGAGTTCTTTTTTTAATACAACTTTTAAAGCACTTTGGTACTAATTGAGGGCCCAGTGCTGTCGTGGGAGAATGGTCGGCTTTGACGCCAGAGGTACCGAGTTCAATCCCCGCCGTGCACCAATGGATTTTTCTATTGAAAAATGTATATGCGCTTTTCACAGTGGCCCACCGGTAAAGGAAAAACATCGTTGAAAAACCCCAACCCCCACATGGTGGTAGGACACTATCTAGTGTCCACCTGGCCAGCTACCACCCTCAAGTTAGAAAATCTGTCGCCAAACACCTAATACCTAATACCAACAACGGCCCCCAGTTCCCGGTCGCCCCGCTATTCCTGACCAAGGCGGCGGTTACGGTAACGGCGGGGCAGGGGGTGCTAAGAATCCCCGGGCGACGGAAGGCCGCCAAAACCGACTGACCCTGGCTACATTTAACGGACGCACGCTACGGCTCGATACACACTTGGCACTTCTGGAGGAAGAGCTGAAAAACATAAGATGGCATATTCTGGGATTATGTGAAGTCCGAAGAGAGGGGGAGGACACCGTTACCCTAGAATCAGGCCATCTTATGTATTTCAGAGAGGGAGAACAACCATCCCAAGGTGGCGTCGGGTTCTTGGTCCATAGGATCCTCTCTGATAACGTTTTAGAAATCTCCAGTGTGTCGACAAGGGTAGCGTATCTTGTGATTAAACTCACCGAGAGGTATAACCTCAAGGTTATCCAAGTATACGCACCGACTTCGGCACACTCGGACGATGAAGTGGAGGAAATGTACGAGGACATTTCCAAAGCCTTGCACAGAACCCAAAAGGCCCACTTCAACGTTGTCATGGGGGATCTCAACGCAAAAGTGGGAGTACAAACAAGCGGCGAATCGGTAGTAGGACCACACGGATTGGGAAGCAGAAATCATAGGGGGCAAATGCTCGTCAACTTCCTAGAAAAAGAGGGGCTTTTTCTGATGAACTCTTTCTTCCAGAAAAATCCCCAGCGGAAGTGGACGTGGCAAAGCCCCGACGCTATGACCAAAAATGAGATCGACTTCATTATGACGGACAAAAAGCGCATATTTAGGGATGTCTCAGTGATCACTAGGTTTAAAACCGGCAGTGATCACCGACTAGTCCGAGGCTCTCTAGATATTGACTGCAAACTTGAACGTGTTCGTCTAATGAAGTCCACGCTCCGACCCAATATGCTACAATCCGTGGTCGGGTCTGAAACGTTCCAGCTGAAACTGGAAAACCGATTTGCTGCACTGGAAACCACAATTGACGTTGACCAGGATCTCGACCATGTGGTGGACATCCTCAGGGAGGAAGGGACAAAATTCTGTGAGACGCGAGGTGCTGGCAAGAAGTCCAAGCTTTCAGAGGAATCTCTGCAGCTAATACAAAAGCGACGTGATAACCCTGCAGTCACTTCGTCAGATCAACGGACCCTAAATAAAAAGATTTTTAAATTGGTACGACGTGACCTCCGGAGCTCCAACACACGCTCAATTAAAGAAGCGATCGAGCAAAACCGGGGGTCAAAAGTCTTTGTCCAACAGCTGGGCCGAAGCCATCTGACGAAGTTGACCACTTCTAGCGGGAGTGTCGTCGCTTCTAAGCCGGAGATTCTTAGGGAAGTAAAAGACTTCTACAGCCAATTATACACCTCACAAGCGTCCCTTCCCCAACCCGGCATCGAGGATCCTAGAGCCACTCTGACCCGCCACTACACCGAAGATTTGCCAGAAATCAGCCTAGATGAAATTGTGATGGCTCTCAGGCAGCTTAAAAACGTAAAAGCCCCCGGAGAGGATGGAATTACAACGGAGCTCTTAAAAGCCGGTGGAACTCCTACGCTACTACAGCTTCAGCGTATTTTCAATTCCGTCCTCTTTTCGGGGAGAACTCCGAAGACATGGAGTAAGAGTGTGGTTGTTATGTTCTTCAAAAAGGGAGACAAAACCCTTTTGAAGAACTATCGACCTATCTCGCTCTTAAGCCATGTCTATAAGTTGTTTTCTAGAGTCATCACAAATCGTCTCGCGCGTAGGCTCGACGAATTTCAACCCCCCGAGCAGGCTGGGTTTCGAGGAGGATACGGCACCATAGACCACATCCACACAGTGCGGCAGGTTATACAGAAGACTGAAGAGTATAACCAGCCCCTGTGCTTAGCGTTTGTGGACTATGAGAAAGCCTTTGACTCCATTGAAACCTGGTCTGTTCTGGAGTCTCTGCAACGGTGCCAAGTCGATTGGCGATACGTCCAAGTGTTGAGAGGTCTATATGACACCGCAACTATGACCGTCCAAGTACAAAATCAGCAGACTGAACATATCCACTTACATCGAGGAGTTAGACAAGGAGACGTTATTTCCCCCAAATTATTCACAAACGCTCTAGAGGATATGTTCAAAACGCTGAACTGGAAAGGACGGGGCATAAATGTCAATGGCAATTACCTCTCACACTTGAGATTTGCGGACGACATCGTCATCATGGCTGAAACCGTGCAGGACCTGCAATACATGCTGACCACCCTCGCTGATTCTTCTGCGCGCATCGGTCTCCGGATGAACTTGGATAAGACCAAGATCATGTTCAACGAACATGTTATTCCGGAACCGATTGCCTTAAATGGAGTCCCTCTCGAAGTTGTTGACGAATATGTCTACCTTGGGCAAATCTTGCAATTGGGCAGAAACAATTTCGAGAAGGAAGCTCGCAGAAGGATACAGCTTGGATGGGCAGCATTCGGAAAACTTCGTCGAGTCTTTACATCGCCCATACCACAAAGCCTGAAGACGAAAGTCTTTAACGAGTGCGTCCTTCCTGTTATTACCTACGGAGCCGAGACGTGGACACTGACAGTGCGACTAGTTCACCAATTCAAAGTCGCTCAGCGAGCTATGGAGAGGGCTATGCTCGGAGTTTCTCTGAAGGATCGAATTCGAAACGAAGTCATCCGTCAGAGAACCAAAGTAATCGATATAGCTCAGAGGATTAGCAAGCTGAAATGGCAGTGGGCCGGTCACATCTGTCGCAGAACCGATAACCGTTGGGGTAAACGAGTTCTAGAGTGGAGACCACGGCTCGGCAAACGGTAGTGTGGGACGCCCTCCAACTAGATGGAGCGATGATATACGCAAGCTGGCTGGCAGCGGTTGGAAACGAATAGCTGAAGATCGAGCTCAGTGGCATGCCATGGGAGAGGCCTATGTCCAGCAGTGGACGGAAATTGGCTGATAATGATGATGATGATGAACACCTAATGTGTTCCAACAGCTTTCCTTGAGAGCCAGTTCCCATTCTAGGCCTACCGTGCTACCATTCTCGACCGCGTCATCACTTACCAACAAGTGAGATAGTGGTCAAACACTAGCCTATATGATATAAATAAACTAGTATTCCTACCAGTCAATTTCAATAAGCTTGGGTACCAATACGAACCTTACCATCTCTCCCGACCTGATCCGCCATGTCCCCTAACATAAGCACTCCTGTCTCCTTGGAGTACATCAGAGCTTCAACGAATTGGTGTGGGTGCTTCTTGAGCGATTCCTCTCGAAACCTCTTCGATAGCTGCTCTAAACTTGTGAATGGGTGATATTGCATGCGAACGTAACTGGAAAGTGGAAAGGAAATTTCATTACTCTTCAAAATAATGTTTTATTGCTCAGATCCAGGTGTACAGTTTACACTAACTCTCTTAATGCGTTGGTAAGGGCAAAATGCTGTCATTTCACTATAGAGCAGCGTCTACCTCTCACCTCCAGCATAATAAGCTTAAAATATTTTCCACAAATTTTAGTGTTATCAGCTAAGGATAGCACAGAATCGAGAATATGGTAAAAAAATAAATATATATATATATACGGTCGAATTGAGATACCTCCTCCTCTTTTTGAAGTCGGTTAAAATACTTAAAAACCTTTAACCGACTTCATATGCTCCATGCTTTGCCATGGCGTTTTTTTCCATCTGCGATAACTTGATAAAATCAATTTGAGACCGAGGAAAAAATGAATAAATTACCTGAATCCTGGTGGTACCTAAACATATTTATTTACTTACTTAGGTAACTTGGAGAGAAATTACATTTTTTACACAAATAAACTCTCGTCCTATACGCATAAACCTTCTCCGATCGAAAAAAATAGGCTTAATTTTTCTGATCAGCCGGTTTTAAGAACTGAAAATGATTCAAGACTGGCCAGTTAGCTAGGTTAGTGAGCCTGTCCATGAAACTGAAAGACGTGGGGTACAATTCCCACACGGGACAATTCTTAGTGTGATCCACAAACAATAGGAGAGTCTTTTTTTTTTATACGTTATAGGCTAGCGTTTGACCACTATCTCACCTGTTGGTAAGTGATGATGCGGTCGAAGATGGTAAGCACGCTAGGCCTAGAATGGGAACTGGCTCTCAAGGATAGCTGCCGGAACACATTAGATGTTTGGTGACAGATTTTCTAACTTGAGGGTGGTAGCTGGCCAGGCGGACACCAGATAGTGTCCTACCACCATGCGGAGGTTGTTGGTTTCTTAACGATGTTTTTCCTTCACCGGAGGGCCACTGTGAAGAGCGCACATAAATTTTTCGATAGAATAATCCAATGATGCACGGCGGTTTGAACTCGGTACCTCTGGCATCAAAGGCAAGCGTTCTCCCGATAGCGCCACCGGGCCCTCAAAAGTGTCTGAGTGTAATTGTTTCACTAATTTGTATGTTTGTAAAGTCCCCCGCGATATAGGGTTTCAGAGGGCGTGGAGTAATCCTTAAAACAATAAAACCGGCCAAGTCAAGTTGGACTCGCCCACCGAGGATTCCGTATTCCGTACCAACGTTGATTGGATCCAATTTAGCTAGACCTCTAAATTGTATGAGCTCTTATATAACTCAAAGGCCTATCTTAATAGGCATAAACTATGTATGTATGGGGACATCATTTAATTTTCAACTTTTTTATTTTTTAGATTTTTTCCATTATTGGTGCTGTAAGACTTTGCTTGCCAAATTTCATGATTCTAGGTCAACGGGAAGTACCCTATAGGTTTTCGACCCAAAACCTATAGGGTACTTCCGGTTGACCTATAATTGTCAATTTTGGTTAAAAGCAAGGTGTAACAGCACAAGTAAAGGAAAAATTCCAAAAAATAAAAGTTGATAATTAAGGTATATTTTGGTACTTTTTTAACGTTTTCGCGAAAATCTAAATTTGCCTATATCTTTTTATCGTGTTGACTCAGGACCTTGATTTTTACACACCTAATAAGACTATAGAAATCAGTATCTGGTATAAATTTCAACTTGCTAGGTCCACCCGTTCCTGAGAAAATCGGTGGTGACTTGCCGACAGACAGACAGACGGACAACAAAGTGATCTTATAAGGGTTCCTTCTTTTTTTAACTTTTGATGACTTACGGCTTAGCTTCAATAATTTTGATGACGACTGATGTTAAGAACCCGAAGGTTCCATATGACCATGGAACCGCGTAGTAAAGGTCGGGCTTTTCATCCTGAAAATACATAAATTGTATTAAATAATTGGAACATAATACATATTTCAAGGGACACTTGAAAATGCCGTGCATTTTTAGGTAGAAGTGTATGGCTTATATTAGTTTTATAACTAAAACAAAAGATTTAAAACCATCATTCCATTTTATAAGACAGCGTATGGACATGAGTAAACTAACATTTTATTCACACACACATTCAAACGTTAAAACGGGACCCTATTACTAAGACTCCACTGTCCGTCTGTCTGTCTGTCTGTCTGTCTGTCTGTCTGTCTGTCTGTCTGTCTGTCTGTCTGTCTGTCCGTCTGTCACCAGGCTGTATCTCATGAACCGTGATAATGAGACGGTTGAAATTTTCACAGATGATGTATTTCTGTTGCCGCTATAACAACAAATACTAAAAACAGAATACAGTTAAAAATTATAGAGGGTCCACATACAAGATACGTGTTTTTTTCGGCATTTCACGCCATCTATGAACGCTTAGATAGGTAAACGTCCCATAGATGGCGTTATATTGAAATGTCGATCCCTAACACCTTTGTTAGACGTTAGATGGCGTTATAAGAAATAAAATGTTTATTAATTATTATTTTTTGCTGGCGAAAAATGATAGTGGTATTTTTTGCTTGATCTTATAAAATACTGTAGTGTGGTACGGAACTCTACGAGTGCGAGTCCGACTTGCACTTGGCCAGTTTATTTTATGTTTGTTACCTCAGAAACTCGTCATTTATTAACAGATTTTGAAAAATATTTTTTGTTTGAGAGAATATGCATCCCGTTTGGTCCCGTATACATTTATCGAGATCTGATAATTATCTGCAGAGATATGTGGATAAGCTCCTCAAACTTAATACTGAAAATGACTAGCGCGGCATTGAAGTCAGTTTTTTTTTTCGTTTGTAAACGATCTTAAATTATTTACTGCGGATAGACAATGCAGACTGGGATAACGATAACCACCAACCACTCCATGATAAATAACATTATGATACATAACATGATGGTCTTGATACATGATAAATAACATTATGGTCTTCTCAGCATTATACTTGTCGAAGTATAATAAGATACTTGTATGAAGTTACGAACGCTGGGCAACCGTCTTGAATCCAATCCACGCACAACATTCCCAACATCTCCCACTAGACGTCTAAAATACGGTGACTTGTCTGAGGCATACCTTACTGCAAGTAACAACAGATCCATCAGCTAACACCAGCTCATACTGCACACAGATATTCTGGAACAGTCCGTGGACGTGTGAAGACGTCTCCACTCCGGTGCCCATCACCAGACCTCCCACTGTCAGCTGGTCTAACTCTGGGAGCACTGGCAGAGCTAGACCAAGCGGTTCCAAGGTTCGGGATAGCTGGCCCATTGTCACTAGAGGCTCGCAACGGACTGTCTGAAAAAATATATAGTAGAATGTTCAACCGACTTCACAAAAAAAGAGGAGGTTCTCAATACGACTGTATTCTTTTTTATGTTTGTTACCACAGAACTCCGACAAATCTTAACTGATTTGAATTTTTTTTTGTTTGAAAGATTATGCCTCCCGTTTGATCCCATTCAAACGTGATCGAGATCTGACAAATAACTCCGGAGAAATGGAGATAAACAATATAAGCAAATTTGTATACTTTGATGACATGCTTATATTAGGTACTGGCTGCTTTAACTTTCGCAGCATGTGAAGTCGGTTTTTTTCGTTTTGTAAACGTTATTAAATTTTATGTAGTGAATTGAAAGATAGAAATGAGAGTTTGAGAGCTTTGTTTGCGTAAAGGATAGTGACTTGACTTCTAACTTGACTTCTGACTTCTTGACTTGACTAAGCGAGAGGTCATAGGTTCAAATCCTAGTACGGGTGTTTGTGCATTTGTGGTATGAGCATATTGATGTTTCGCCTGAAATCCGAAATCTGCCGCTATAAGCTGTCAGTGTTCCGGCAGCACACAGTCCTGAGTCCACAGCACAAAGTCAGACTATTCTAGCCCTAGCGGGTTAACCATCATCGACCACACCATCGCTTACCACCAGGCGATAATTTTACGAAGAGTTATGTTGGCAGATTTCCTCTTTGATAGTGATAAGCTACTTTTTGTAGCAAGTCAATCGGAACATCGATAATGCTCCTGCCACCTATGACGTACTAGGATTGTACTAGGATTTGAACAGGAACCTCTTGCATCAGGTCAATCCATATGTCACTTATGCCAACGGCCGTCATTTCTATATTTTTTTTCTCAGCCTATTTTGCCCCACTGCAAGGCAATCTCATTCTAGATATTTTATCACATAAACTGATTAAAAATGTTGTGCAAATTAGTTTTGACATATTTTGTTATATGTAATTCGCCTGCAAATGATTGGCTTCTTTGTTCTCGCTATAACATTGTGGCTACAAATTTCTTACAACGAAATATAAATTCATTTTACACAAATCTGAATTTTGCTGAGAAACATTGACGTTACCTTAAAAAAAATATCATTGTTGATCTCCCAAGTCACTGCTGTATGAATAATTTTATTAATTTTATTCAAAATTAATTCAAAATTTGTGACGGTCTACAGTAGGTTTCTTACAACACAAAACCTATTTTCGACTTTCATAAAACGTTGTCTTCTTTTGTAACATACTAGATGTGCCCAGTGGCTTCTCCCGCATTAAAAAGTTTACGCGTTTGTTCAATATGTCACCTATTGGTAAAGGACAAAGTGGTCCAAGATGGTAGCACGCTGAAAATCAGATCAGAAAATCAGATTCTAACGTATCCACTTTCAATAACAAAGAAAAGTATGCTGCTATGTTACCTATCTTTGCTAGTATGTTACCTACCAATGTTGCTATGTTATTTACCTATGCTGCTATGCTACCTACATTTGCTGGTATTTTACCTACATACGCTGCTATGTTACCTACCTTTGCTGGTATGTTACGTATCTATGCTGCTATGTTACCTACCTATGCTGCTGCGTTACCAACCTATGCTGCTATGCTACCTACCTATGCCGCTTCCCTTTATAAAGTTTATAAAAAAGCACTAACCATGTTATCAGTATCAACTTCCAGCACATCGACGAGGTCTATCTTGATATTGGTGAAGGTCTTCTTGTAGAGACTCTGTCGGAAGGACATGGTCTGCCAGGTGGGGCGAGCAGTGCACAGCCGGGTGGAACGGTCGCCGGAAAGCCATTCTTTCACCTGTGCATTATAGTTTTAAGTTATACCTACCACACAAGTCTTGAAATGTTGTATTATTCTATTTGGTTTGTCATTTTGGGTCGTTCTCATTGTCACCTACGGGATGTCATTGTTCCTGCTTGCTCAACACCAAACACCAAATATTTAAACTAGGCCACAGAATAAATAATAGTCGATCGAGCCATTCATATGTTCTGAATGGACTAATATACACTGGTACTAATATATGGTGGACTAATATACAATGGTAACCAGGACAGAACAGTGTCGGTCAAGCAGTAGGTTAGGTAGTACTAATCCGTTAATTAAAAAAAAATTAAAAAGACGGTAATATCATCCAAACATACCTTCAGAAACTAATCCCTACATAATTTTGTAAATCGCATAATCGCACGTTCTTTACGTAATATCGATAAAAATCACTTCTGTACTATCTACGACATAAAGATAAATACTTATGAACGTGTACACGTTATATTGTCGAGAACTGAATTAGGCTTTTTTTAAACACACTATCACAATCTCGCGCGAGAGACCGCTCGTTGTAATTAAAAGGTACATTAAGTTGTTTGTTAGCTATGTTACTATATGCTACATAACCAATATCTCACCTGTTGGTAAGTCATCACTTATGTACTAGTTAGGGCACTAGTAGTACATTTAGGATAGTACCTATCACGCTAGTCCTAGAGTGGGAACTGCACAGAAATATGAATAATAAGGTATTGGAACTGGCTCTCTTACGATGCTCTCTTAAGTAGTATGCATATAGTCATGCTTGTAAAGAAATTGACAATACGGCAGTGAGACAAAGTGTAAGACAGTCGACTCTAGGTCTATCTACATAGTGCAACTAACCAAACAACATCTCGGCAACACGGTGAACTGATTCGAGCTAGGCCTGCCTGCCTACGAGTGGGTGACACTGACCCCCATTTGAATTACGATGTCATGACTCCCCATATAATGAGAGGGTCAATATCACGTACATACACAATGTTCATTGTTTTTATAAGTAAGAAGTTTTACATCAAACAAAATGGGTGAATTGATACCACATTTGAATGGGAGGAGGTAGGTAAATGTGACCCGTATGTTGTTGTTGTTGTAACACTTTTAGTTTATATAAGACAAATTTATTGCGGCTTTGTTTTACTTTCTTATACTTATCAAGAAAAGAAAGAAAAAGCTGAAAGAAGAACAGAAAAAATTATAAGAAAGTCGCAAAGCTTGTGTCCTAGCGATCCTATACAAAACAAAATAAAAGCGGCCAAGTGCGAGTTGGACAAACTTAGCTTTGCAGGTCGAGCCCTAGACCGATGCCTAGACACTGTTAATGCACCAACCGCAAATAATAACTTTGTAATAGTAAATTAGCTTTTTTTTGTTATTTTACTATTTACATATTTACGGTTTTCAGTTTCGAGTATTTTCCTATATAAGTGCTTCAAGACTGCTTCTTGCCAAATTTCATAATTCTAGGTTAACGGGAAGTATATGTTTTGATTCCCTTTTGAAATCGCAAAATATGCAAAATAATACTACTTAAACGGTCATACTTTTTGATCGCGTTCGCTTACAAGATTCATTTTTTCACAGCTGGAAGATACCGTAGACTGAGTATTGATACCGTTACGCGTTCCTGAGAAAAGGGATCTTAACAGACGGACAGATGGATAGATGGACAGACAGGCAGACGGACAACAAAGTGATCCTATAAGGGTTCCTTTTTTCCTTTTAAGGTACGGGTCCCTAAAAACGCTCAGATCAACCATTCTATAAGGCCTTCTATTGACCAGATGATCGAGTGGTTATAGTTACACTGTATACAAAACCGAAAGTCATGCGTTCGTTTCCCACATGGCACACGGGACCGATTCACAGATCATAAGTGTGCCAAGTCTTGTAAATGTTCGGGATTGCAAGTATTCGTGATTTGTATTTTTGTAAAGTTGCCCACGACCATAGAATAAATAATATGACACGACACAGAGATTTACGAGTGCGGGGAGTAGACTTTTGAAAAAGAAAAAGAAAGACCCACCTGCCTCTGAACTTCCTTGACCTTCTTATCATGGAACTTGGGCGCGGAGTTCATCTTGAAGACGATGTAGTTCCTGATAGTAGACCAGACCTTCCACAGCATGGAGAGAGGCAGCAGGGTGGTGATCACGATCACCCAGCGGTACTCCACCAGAATATACTCTGTTAGTGTCTCTGTCTGCATTGTGCTGGTCTGGAACTTGATGGAATATCAAGTAAGTTTAGGAGCAACAATAACCGACCCTAATTTTATTTATTTATTTACTAGCTGTGCCCGCGACTTCGTCCGCGTGGAATAGTCTTTTGGTAGCATTAACTAATAAGACACATACGTATCCCAACTACACCGCACCCTACCACGCCACGCTAATCCCCCCTTCCCCGCTCACTCCCACTTCCCCTCCCATCCCCCTTCCCCTCACTTCCACCTCCCCTCCCCCTCCCCTCACTCCCACACCCCTTTCATTAAAATCGGTTCAGTGGTTTTGGCGTGAAAGTGAGACAGACAGACAGAGTTAAGGTGAAAACGCACTAGAGCGGCGCAGCGGCGGAGAGGCGCGTCGCGGCGGCGGAGCGGCGCGGCCAGAAAAATATTCTTTCCACTGTTTCCTAAGAAATAAGAAGCACTACAGTAGCACTGCAGCGAAGCGGTGCGGCGCGTACTGTAGTGCGTTTTATTTCTTAGGAAACAGTGGAAAGAATATTTTTTTGGCCGCGCCGCTCCGCCGCCGCGACGCGCCTCCGCCGCTGCGCCGCTCTAGTGCGTTTTCACCTCTACTGTCGCATTTATAATATTAGTAAGGATTTACTAGCAGCGCCTCAAGGTTTCACTCGCGTAGTTTCCGTTCCCGTCATGTTACTCGGTGACAATGTAGCTTTCCATATGTGATAGAATTTTCGAGATCGGTCCAGTAGTTTTTGAGTTAAGTTGTAACAAACAAACAAAAACCAAATCTTTCCTTTTTACCCACGACGGAACGGAGACGGTATGCGTTTGGGGTGAGAGGATGTTTGTATGTGCAAATTCATGATGCCATTTTTAGGGTTCCGTAGCCGAATGGCAAAAAACAGAACCCTTATAAATTCGCCATGTCTGTCTGTCTGTCTGTTTATCTGTCCGTCCGTATGTCACAGCCATTTTATTCCGAAACTATTAGGACTACAGAATTGAAACTTGGTAAGTAGATGTATTCTGTGAACCGCTTTCCGATTTTTATACAAAAATTAAAAAATATAAACGTTTAAGGGGGGGTATCCCATACATGAAACTGAAACAAAAAAAAATTTTGGGGTGTCTATGGACAGGTCTTTAAAAATGACATTGAGGTTCCTAAAATCATTTTTTCGCAATGTCAATCATTTAAAAGATAGGCGCGTCTAAAGTGGTGAAAAATGTAAGTGAGTGAAAAATCTAGAAAAAATATATTCTGTAGATCTCAATAAAAACTTTCAACGAAAATTGGTTTGAACGAGATACAGTCAGCCGTTTTTGAGATAGAGCGACCGCAAAGATAACTTTATTTTTCATACAAACACTATGAAAAACAAAGTTAATTTTGTAGTTGCGAAAAATCATAGTTATAGAATACTCTACTGTGTTACGGAACCCTACGAGTGCGAGTCCGACTTGCGCCAAGTGCAGTTTATTCTTTAAAACTACTAGTCCGATTTTGATGCAGTTTTCAGTTATGGGTTCGGGTTTGATTGGTGCATGTTTTTAAATAAGTGTTACGGTGACAACTGACCAGGGGGCGCTGCAGCAAACATTGTTTGTGCGAATCCATGTTGCCATTTATATAATGTTAGTTTAGAATAGTTTAGATTAGGTACATGTTACAGCTATAAAACAAACATTTTTAATAACATTTGTTGATAAATTTGACTGATTCTGTAAAAGTTAAACATACAACAACAAGCATACTTCATACATTTATAGCGTTTGTAACTTGTATTGAAAAGTTAAATTATAAAACATTAACGCAATAATAAATTCTAGTGATCCTTATTTTATAAATTAATTCTATTACAATATTTTTGGTCCGATTATAAAATAAATTCAATAACTTTAGAAATAAAGTCGTACTCGATTCGCTAGTTTAGTTAGAACACGTCATACTCCGACAGTATAAAGTCAATCATTTGATAAGCACGTCTAAAATGTGTCTAAAGTGGTAAAATGTGTGTCCCCCCTCTAACTTTTAAAGTATGGGAGTGAAAAATCTAAAAAAATATATGCTGTAGATCTCAATAAAAACTAACAACGAAAATTGATTTTCAGAACGAGATACAGGCAGTTTTTGAGATATAGCGACCGCAAAGATAACTTTGTTTTTCATACAAACTCTTTGAAAAACAAAGTTAATCCTTTGTTGGCGAAAAATTAAAGTTATAAAATACTCTACTGTTACGGAGCCCTACAAGTGCGAGTCTGACTTGCACTTTATTATAATATTAGTAAGGAAGTATGTATTAGTCTGGATATGATGAGTTGATGACACAGGATGAGAAGAAATCGGTAATTTACCCTTAGCCTGTTTTTATTTATCTCGATGGTTTTTTATGATATATATACGCTCGCATGATGGTAAGCGATGACGTTTGACCTTACCAGATACTGTGGCAAGTAAAACTCAAAATCGCCAGAACTTTGCTCATCAGCGCACTGCGCTGAGATATTACCTTGAGATATTAAGGCCATTTTCACCGGTGTCAGATATAAATAAGATAGTTTAAAAACTAAAAGAACCGACTTCTAATGGAACTGAAACAGAGATATGACGATAAACGTCTCAAACTTGGTACCTACTGAAACTGACTCGCGGGGCATGGAAGACGACCAAGTTTGAAACGTTTATCGTCATATGTCTGGAAATACTTATCAGATCTCAGTGAAATTACAATGGGATCACTTCGGAAATATACCCTACCGATTAAAAATAATAATAATTTGAATCGGTTCACAATTGCCGGAGTAATCGCGTAACATACACACAAAAAACATCAGACGAATTGAGAACCTCCTCTTTTTTGGAAGTTGGTTGAAAAATATATATTTTTAGATAGTTAGACATTAACGCCATATAAAAGTGGTCGTTTATCTGGATGGTTCGATTTGAAGATTTCGTGAGCCCCGTTGACATAAAGGATAGATGGCTCGTAAAGGACAGATGGCTTGACTTCTAAGCGAGAGGTCGCCTGTTCAAATCCTAGCACGGGTATTCGTACACAGGTGTTCCACCTGACTTGCTACCAGAAAGTAGCTTACCACCATCAGGGAGAAAATATGCCGCCATAACCTTATGGAGTTACCACAGCCCTTGAGAGACCAAAGTATTCTAGGCCTAGCGTGTTCACCATCTTCAACGACATCATCGGCGCTAGCTTTTAATATATGTAAAAAAATATAAATTCCTAATAGGCTATGAGGGACTTTAAGGGCCAATTTCACCGGTTTCTGATAGCCCTATTATTAGGAACTTGTCTGTCAGATTTTTGACAGCTTTTATATGGCATCATCTGATTGAAAAACCGGTGAAACTGGCCCTAACTCTACCAAGATGCTGTGAAACTAATGCTAAGCCGCGAGTGACACAATAGGTAGGTAACAGAGAAATATTAATAAGTACCTTTTTATTACTATTTCTGTGGTAAGTTACTACATTTTATAGGATTAATCTCGAATTCTCGACTGGAACCGAGGGGGTGTGTAAAATAACTCGTTACGGGCTCGTTTATGGTTCCATTGTTAACAAGTCGTGAACGGACACCGTTTGCCACCTCCTCCCACTTTTTCACTACCGGCTCGTTTACCCACTGTCAGTGCACTAAATCTTTCATGCTATATTTTGAGACCCTTTTTAACATCCGACGCAAAAAACAGGGTGTTCTAAATCTGACGTGTGTATCTGTGTGCCTGTCTGTCTGTGGTGACATTGTACCCCCAAATAGATAGATACATTAGTTTTAGTTACTTTTTTGTTTGAACGGAGAATGTTTTAGCTATAGGATTCAAGAAAATTGTTCAGACGAGATCTGTAGCCGTTTTCTAGTTGAACAGAGAAAATTTAACAGGTTTGATCGATTCGTAATTTAGTATCCTGTTCCTTAAATTATATGTCAAGAACATGGTAACCTAGACTGGGACATCTTCTGGAATCTGAAGACACAACTCCTCACCAACTGAGGGCCCGGTGGCGTAATCGGCAGAACGGTCGGTTGGATGACAGAGGTACCGAGTTCAAACCGCCGTGCACCAATGGATTTTTCTATAGAAAAATGTATGTGCGCTTTTCACAGTGGCCCTCCGATGAAGGAAAAACATCAACAACTCCCGCATGGTGGTAGGACACTATCCAGTGTCCACCTGGCCAGCTACCACCCTCAAGTTACAAAGTCTGTCACCAAAACATCTAATGTGTTCCGGCAGCTATCCTTGCGTAGTTGCATAGAATGGGAACTGGCTTCCCATTCTGCTTACCATCTTCGACCGCATCATCACTTACCAACAGATGAAATAGTGGTCAAACGCTAGCTAGTAAGATATAAAAAAATATATACTTAGGGACCATCCTTAGAGTACGTCACACCGGTCACACGTTAAGGGGGAGAGAGGGGGTCGACAAAGTGTGACATTATGTCATAAGGGGTGGGAGCGGTCTTAAGTTATGTAACGTCACATTTCAAAATAATAATTTAAATTAATATTAAAAATAATACTGACAGCAGTGTTAAAATGCCAAATTTGAACTATTCACGAAAAACTTAAAAACATTTCCTACTCTTGTGTGGGCATAAGGTTTAAATTGTTTTGTTGGAACTGCTGCTGGGATTAAACATTTCTAGATGTACAATTGTAAAATATGTAACGTCACACTTCTCACAAATGTGATCAACTGTGACAAGGACCTGTCCTTTTGTCCTTGTTTAGGGTTCCGTAGTCCTGACAAGGAACCCTTATATATTTACAATTACAGGTTTTTTTTTCTTTTAAAGATTACTCGCAATGTGGGTTGCACATTACTAATATTCTTGTTAACCCCTCCAACTAAGCTAAATATGCTTGTGTCGAGTGGGTTCACGTCAATAGTGCAATGGGTGGGGTGGGGGGATCGAACTCACGACCTCTCGATCGCCAGTCCGACACCTTATCCATTGGGTTATTGCCGCCTGCCTTATAGTGTCGTCATGTCTGTCTGTCTGTCTGTCTGTCTGTCCGAGGTTTTGCTAAGAGACCGTTAATACTAGAAAGCTGTAATTTTGTGGGGGTATCTATATAAATTACGCCGACAAAATGCTGAAATAAAATTGTGAAAAATATTTTTTTTAGGGTAGCTCTCCTATATGAGAAGTGGGGATGAATTTTTTTTTCATCGTCTACCCCATCGTGTGGGTTATCGTTGAATAGATCTTTTAAAATGACTTAAGGGTTGCTTATACCATTTTTCAATTAAATGCTCCATTTACGAAATATTAATCTTTAAAGTGCAAATTTTTGTTCCAGTAGGGCGTCCCCCCCCCCCCCCTCTAAAAGCTAAACTGCTGGCTCGAAAAACTGGAAAAATTTGTTATAATAGCGCATTTCATGAACTTTAAAGGAAAACTATTGCGGTTAAGATAACTTTATTAGTTTAGCAGTAATAGTCGTTGAACTTGGGTGTTGGATAATTTTGTACCAAATACAAAATCTATACTAATATTATAAAGAGAGAACATTTGTATTTTTGTATTTTTGTATGTTTGTAATGAGTAAGCTCAAAAACTACTGAACCGATTTAAAAAATTCTTTCACTAATACATAGAATGGACTTTCGGAATGAAAATAGGCTATATATTATCCCGTTTAAATCAAAGGTACATTCGTGGAGACCTAATTTGCAACCTAAGTCGGCAAATAAACGGTCGAAAAAACACGTTTCTTACGAACGCTGCTTAATTGAAAATAGATAGAAGAATATTTTCTATGCAAGAGTTGTACAACTTGATAAGACCTACAAAAAAGTCCCCGACAGCATATGTCTATCTCTTAAGGTTGACTCACAGTAACCATTTTAATCTTAAAACTTTTGTTAAAAAATATTACATAACTTCCAAGGCTATTTTCAAGTATATAGTATTAATCCTTATCCAAATAATGACGTTAATTAGCTTGGCCACATATTATAGATTAAAATTGTCCTTTACAGTATATAATTCAAATGAAAACTCTAGAAGATATCACGAATTTCACAAACACGCATCGCAAATTTAATAAAATATTTGCAGTGAAACCACAGATTAGGTCATAGTTACTGCGAAAATATTATTATAAGCTTAGCTATGCTGTAGATCCCCACCGATCACAATCAATTTGAAGTGAATATAGTATAATAATATAATCTATTGTATAAAATAATATTCATCTATATATATAATAATATAATATAGTATATATTATATTATTATATATAAGTATGGGGTATAGTCCCCCCCCTCCGTGGCTGAGTAAATTAGTGCTCCGTAATTTTATTTGTTTTGTGCCATAAAATGGCACAGAAATCCAAAGATGTTAGCATCCGCGATTTATATAAGATAGTTGAGTTATTAGTGACCAAAGTGGACTCTCTGGAGACAAAGATTGATCAGCAATCAATCGAAATTGTGAAACTTTTATCATCGAAGCAAGAATCGGCTAACGCACAAACTACCCGTAAGTCGATAACTAATCTACCGTTGAGTGTGAATACGGCTACAGCGCTACAGCGCCACCCACCTCGTACCGCCCGATTAAACGCAACCGCTGCAATCGCTGAACTGGGTAATGCCGCTTCAAGAAAGAACGGGAAAACAACTTTGAAGGAGCAATTTACGGTAGGTGCGAGCGAGAAGCCTAACACATTGACTGCGTCTGTTACTACGAATACATTGACGTCCGTGACAACTCCAAGTCAACTGTCACAACTGACAGCCGCGGCGATGACATCACGGCGGGCTACTACATCGGAAGTTCTATCAGATGTTGAAAATAGTAGCGAGCCATGGCAAATTGTTTCTCCCCGAGGACGACGTAATTTTAAGCAACGAGCACCTCGGCCGCGACCTGTTGTAATAGGTAGCGGTAATAAGGATAATCACGGTATACGAGCTGCAGAGAAAATGTCGTACATTCAAGCCTGGCAATTCAATGCCGATACAACAACAGAGCAAGTTCTTAATTTCTTAAATAATATAGTGAAGGCAGACTACTACGTTGAAAAACGGGAACTAAAAACAGATAAGCACGCATCGTTCATCGTCGGTATGCCAGATAGTTTATACGCGCAAGTAACAGCGCCAACTTTATGGCCACAAGGAATACGTTTCGCAAACTGGTTTTTTCGCAACCGCTTGCACTCGCAGACCACGGGGAAGTGAGACAGAGAGGTAACACACCATTCAATGGACCTGCGCCTACGTTGTCGATAATAGGCGCGAATAGTAATAGCAAAGACACTTCGGTATTGAATAAACGGACGGAATTCTCTTTGAGACTTTGTTTACAAAATATTCAATCACTGAACTCTAAGACAAAAAAACTTGAAGTTTTATTGAAAAATGAATTTAAGTGTGATATTTTAGCTTTGACTGAGCATTGGCTCTCAACAAATGACATACATTCGATATATTTAAATGAATTTATTTTAGTCTCTAAATATTGTCGTTCCCACTTAAAACATGGTGGATCATGTATTTATATTAAATCAAATATAAAGGCTATGCAAATTGACGAATTATGTAATTTGAGTGTAGAACAATATTGCGAAATATCGGCTATTAATCTAATTGACATGAAATTAATTATAATTTGTATTTATAGAAGTAATTTAACGCGAATCAATGATTTTATTTCAATATTTGACACTTTACTTACAAAAGTTAATGAAATGAACTCCGAGTGTATTATTGTTGGTGACATTAATATAAACAGCCTGACAAGAAGCCTGGAGCATAAAAATCTAATCTTTCAAAAAACAAGTTCATCAGACAAGAACATGGATTACATCCAATATACTAAGCACAAAATCATTATTATTCGAATGCATAAAATTAAAACATAAATTTCCCAAGAATAATCAATTACAAAATAAAATAGATGAACTTAGTACAATTTATAATAACCAATTGCGATCAGAAAGAACACATTACTATTCAAATATGATAGCTAAAAGTAATTGTACTATCAAAACGTTGTGGCGAATAGTTAATACTGAAACCGGTAAAAATTCCGCGTCGAAAGTTGATTTTACGGATACTATAACAAAGTCTGTTTTATATAAACAACTATCAAAAAAAGACGTAGTGAATATTATGAATAAAAATTTTATAACTGCCGCTAAACAATGTGGGGCCCCTGCCGCCAACTCGGATCGTGTCATTGCGATGTTACGCGCAGCATCCGCACCGGTAGATTGTTCACTGAGAATGCGTCGATTTACCCCAAAAGAAATACAAAAAATAATTAAAAGTCGCATTGCAAGAATATCAGATTTTCTAAGAACAACTCAGTCACTCTCAGACCGTCAATTCGCATATCGTGAAGGGCGATCCACTACGATGTTGGCTAGAGAAGTGGTATGCCGAATATTACGGGCACGAGAACAAAAGCTGGAGGTCGCGGTCCTTTTCTGCGACCTCTCAAAAGCTTTCGATGTCGCAGACCACAACACTCTAGCAACCAAACTTACCCTTTTTGGCATATCGGGTCCCGCACTTGAACTCATAATAAGTTTCATGACCGATAGGACGCAATATGTCTTTGGAGATAAGGGCAGAATCAGATCTGAGGGTATGACAAATGACATTGGCGTACCACAAGGTTCCTCGCTTTCTAACTTAGCTTTTTCCCTCCTACTGAACGATCTGCCAAGGGCTACTGCAGAGGGAGAAGTATTCATGTATGCCGATGATGTGGCGGCCATAGTAACGAGTACTTCTATGGAGACATTAGAACGACGACTTAACATCGTAGCGTCTGACCTTCTGTTGTGGTTTAAGGACAACGGCCTGAAACTCAACTTGACTAAAACACAGTTTATGATCTTTGATCTTTCAGGCCGCTCACGACGTCCGCTAGTAGTCGAACCTGAGGGAGAGGCTATTGTTCAGGTCAAAACAGCTCTATTTTTAGGCTTCCAAATGGACTCGACACTAACGTGGGAGTCTCATATCGATAAGCTGTGCGGAAAGCTTAGCGGAGCCTGTTTCGCACTAAGTAGGGTCGCGTCTACCCTTCCAGAAGGGGTTGTTCGCACTTGCTACTTTGCTAGCGTACAGTCTCTTCTGACGTATGGGACAGAATTCTGGGGACGTGCTTCTGAATGGCTTCGCATATTTCGATTACAAAAGCGAGCCGTCAGGACTATGGCACACATCCCTCAAGATGAATCGGCTAGACCGTCCTTTTCCAGATTGAAAATACTAACCCTCCCTTGCCTCCTCATACTTCACGTTGGGCTGTACGTTCGGCACAACTTAGAGTTATACACGAGGAGAGGAGACTCGCACGGGTACCGTACTAGAAACGCCCATAAACTCGAGAGTATCCCGCGGAGGCTTGCAAAGACAGCGAAAACACTTCACGTGATAGGACCTGATGTCTATAATAGACTACCTGATGATGTAACTGATGCTCCAGGCTTCGGCTCATTTAAAAGAAAATTAAAATGTTGGCTCATAGAGCGCGCATTTTACTCTTATGAGGAGTTCATTGAATGGAACAGAAACGTAGTTCTCAAATGAACACAGTACTCATCATAATATGTAACTAATATTATTATTTTTAACTCATTTATTCTGCTTTAAGCAACATGTTATTATACGAAATTTTTATTGTATCAAAATCAGGATATCTATACTTTGATATAGGTATCAACTTTATTGTAAAACATTTGGACCTGTAATCAACACCAATAATATAAATGCGAAAGTCAGTTTGTTTATTTGTTTGTTTGTTTGTTTGTTTGTTTGTTTGGGACTTCTTCACGGTCAAACGGCTTGACCGATTTGGCTGAAATTTTGTACAAAGATAGTACATAGGGCAGAATAGGATATAGGATACTTCTTTTATGGCTATCGAGTCAGGGGGTCCAGATATTTTTAATTTAATTTTGTAAATATAAGACTTCTTCTCGAATAAACGGCTTGACCGATTTGCCTGAAATTTTGTGTGAATATATGTCATAGGGCAGAATAGAATATAGGATACTTTTTTTCTGGATGTCGAGTCAGGGGGTCCAGCTATTTTTAATTGAATTTTGTAAATATAAGACATCTTATCGAATAAACGGCTTGACCGATTTGCCTGAAATTTTGTGTGAATAGATGTCATAGAGCAGAATAGAATATAGGATACTTTTTTTCTGGCTGTCGAGTCAGGGGGTCCAAATATTTTTAATTGAATTTTGTAAATATAAGACCACTTCTCGAATAAACGGCTTGACCAAATAGCCTGACATGTTGTATAAAGACAGTTCATAGGGCAGAATAGGATATAGAAAACTTTTTTTCTGGCTATCAAGTCAGGGGGTCCAATTATTTTTAACGGAATTTTGTAAATATAAGACATCTTCTCGAATAAACGGCTTGACCGATTTGCCTGAAATTTTGTGTGAATACATTTCATAGAGCAGAATAGAATATAGGATACTTTTTTTTTGGCTGTCGAGTCAGGGGGTCCAGATATTTTTAATTGAATTTTGTAAATATAAGACTTCTTCTCGAATAAACGGCTTGACCGATTTGCCTGAAATTTTGTGTGAATATGTCATAGGGCAGAATAGAATATAGGACACTTTTTTTCTGGATGTCGAGTCAGGGGGTCCAGATATTTTTAATTGAATTTTGTAAATATAAGACTTCTTATCGAATAAACGGCTTGACCGATTTGCCTGAAATTTTGTGTGAATAGATGTCATAGAGCAGAATAGAATATAGGATACTTTTTTTCTGGCTGTCGAGTCAGGAGGTCCAAATATTTTTAATTGAATTTTGTAAATATAAGACCACTTCTCGAATAAACGGCTTGACCAAATAGCCTGACATGTTGTATAAAGACAGTTCATAGGGCAGAATAGTATATAGAAAACTTTTTTTCTGGCTATCAAGTCAGGGGGTCCAATTATTTTTAACGGAATTTTGTAAATATAAGACATCTTCTCGATTAAACGGCTTGACCGATTTGCCTGAAATTTTGTGTGAATACATTTCATAGGGCAGAATAGAATATAGGATACTTTTTTTTTGGCTGTCGAGTCAGGGGGTCCAGATATTTTTAATTGAATTTTGTAAATATAAGACCACTTCTCGAATAAACGGCTTGACCAAATAGCCTGACATGTTGTATAAAGACAGTTCATAGGGCAGAATAGGATATAGAAAACTTTTTTTCTGGCTATCAAGTCAGGGGGTCCAATTATTTTTAACGGAATTTTGTAAATATAAGACATCTTCTCGATTAAACGGCTTGACCGATTTGCCTGAAATTTTGTGTGAATAGATGTCATAGGGCAGAATAGAATATAGGATACTTTTTTTTTGGCTGTCGAGTCAGGGGGTCCAGATATTTTTAATTGAATTTTGTAAATATAAGACATCTTCTCGAATAAACGGCTTGACCGATTTGTCTGACATGTTGTGTAAAGACAGTTCATGGGGCAGAATAGGATATAGAATACTTTTTTTCTGGCTGTCGAGTCAGGGGGTCTAGATATTTTTAATTGAATTTTGTAAATATAAGACCTCTTCTCGAATAAACGGCTTGACCGATTTGCCTGACATGTTGTATAAAGACATTCATAGGGCAGAATAGGATATAGAAAACTTTTTTTCTGGATATCAAGTCAGGGGGTCCAAATATTTTTAATTGAATTTTGTAAATATAAGACTTCTTATCGAATAAACGGCTTGACCGATTTGTCTGACATGTTGTGTAAAGACAGTTCATGGGGCAGAATAGGATATAGGATACTTTTTTTTTGGCTTTCGAGTCAGGGGGTCCAGATATTTTTAATTAAATTTTGTAAATTTAAGACCTCTTCTCGAATAAACGGCTTGACCAAATTGCCTGAAATGTTGTATAAAGACAGTTCATAGGGCAGAATAGGATATCGGATACTATTTTTTGTCCATCGAGTCTGAATGTTTAGATTTTTTTATTGAATTTTGTGAATGTGTGTCCTCTTATCAGCTAAACGGCTTGACCGATTCAGCTGAAATTTTGTACATATTACAGTTTATATTGCATAGAATCACATAGGATACTTTTTTTCTGGCAGTCGAGTCCAGGTGTCCATAATTTTTAAATTGAAGTTTGTAAATGTGTGGCCTACTCTCGGTCGAACGGGTTAACCATTTAAGCTGAAATTTTGTACACAGACAGTCAAAAAGACATAGAAGGGCAACGAATACTTTTTTTGGGTGGAAATTTCGGTTGTCTATATTTTTATTATGGAATTTTGTAAATGTGTGGCCTCTTTTTGGCCAAACGGCTTGACCGATTCAGATGAAATTTTGTACAAAGTCATTTAATAGGGCATAAAAGGGCAAAGAATACTTTTTTTCGGCAGTTAAGTGTGGGTGCCTATATTTTTTGTTATCTTTACATAGAGTTTGCATAATTATAAATGTTTGACCTTAGGTTTATAGATTATGATGACTAAACTAAATAAGTGCTTTAATTAGGCCATACAACTGTCAGAGTCATTAAAAGTCATCAAAATTTACGCGATGGCTTTGCTTGCCCAACGTGTTTTATCTGCTATGTGGGAAGTATTTCAAAAGCAATCGTGTTTTAACAGCCACATTTAACCTTAGGGTCATCGGTGTTGACTTAGTAGGTTATAAAAACTGTCAGGGTCATAAAACGAAAAAATTTTTTGCGCTCACTTCGCTCGCGCAGTGATAGCGTTCGCTGGCGCTGCGCTCGCGCAATAATTTGTTTGATTTACTTTGTAGGTAATATTTCAGCAACTTTTTTATTTTAATAGCCACATGCATCAGAACGAGTCCATAAATTAAAACAGTACAATCTTCAATAATCATAATGATTTTTAACCTTTAATAAGTAGATATCAAGTTTAACCTTTGTGTCATCAGTGTTAACTTAGTAGGTCATAAAAACTGTCAGGGTCATAAAAGGTCGTAAACTTTTTTGCACTCGCTTCGCTCGCGCAATGATAGCGCTTGCTTCGCTCGCGCAGTGATAGCGCACGCTCCGGTCTCGCAGCATTTGTTATATCTACTTTGTAGGAAACATTTCAGCAACTTTTGTATATTAATAGCCACATGCATCAGAACGAGTCCATAAATTAAAACAGTACAACCTTCATATATTAATATAATAATATAATTCAATAATCATATTGAATATTAACCTTAAAATAAGTGGATATGAAGTTAACCTCTGTGTCATCAGTGTTGACTTAGTAGGTCATGAAAACTGTCAGGGTCACAAAAGGTCGTAGAAATTTTTCGTGATTTCAGTTTCGTTTTCAGTGATAGCGCTTACTACGCTCGCGCAGTAATAGCGCTCGCTCCGGTCGTGCAAGCATTAGTTATATCTACTTTGTAGGATACATTTCAGCAATTATTGTATTTAAATAGCCACATTCATCAAAACATGACATAAATTGGAACAGTACAGACTTCAATAATCATAATGATTTTACCTTAAAATAAGTGGATATCAAGTTTAACCTTAGGGTCATCGGTGTTGACTTAGTAGGTCATAAAAACTGTCAGGGTCATAAAATGACGTAAGAATTTTCGCGCTCGCTTCGCTCGCGCATTGATAGCTCTCGCTGAGCTCGCGCAAACCTTTGTTTTATCTACTTTGTAGGTAATATTTCAGCATTTTTTTGTATTTTAATAGCCACATGCATCAAAACGAGTTTATAATTGACACAGTACAACCTTCAATAATCATAATGAATTTTTACCTTAAAATAAGTGGATATCAAGTTAAACCTTTGTGTCATCAGTGTTAACTTAGAAGGGCATAAACACTGTCAGGTTCATAAAAGGTCGTAAACATTTTTCGCGCTCGCTACGCTCGCGCAGTGATAGCGCTCACAAGCATTTGTTATATGTACTTTGTTGGATACATTTCAGCATATTTTGTATTTTATTAGCCACATTCATCAAAACATGTCATAAATTGGAACAGTATAACCCTTAATAATTATAAAGATTTTTACCTTAAAATAAGTGGATATCAAGTTTAAACCTTAGGGTCATCGGTGTTGACTTAGAAGGTCAAAAAACCTGTAAGGGTCATAAAATGACGTAAAAATTAGTACTGATTTTGATCAAAAATTTTATGTAGTCAGTTTATTTATAATCGATTTTCCAGTGTCAGCCACTTAGATGACATCTTTTTGACTCTTAATATTAATATGTTTATACAATTGTTCGCGCTCGCTTCGCTCGCGCATTGATAGCTTTCGCTACGCTCGCGCAAACCTTTGTTTTATCTACTTTGTAAGTAATTTTTCAGCATTTTTGTATTTTAATAGCCACATGCATCAAAACGAGTTTATAAATTGAACAAAACCTTCAATAATCATAATGAATTTTTACCTTAAAATATGTGGGGTTATCGGTCTTAGGGTCATCGGTCTTGACTCAGTAGGTCATAAAAACTGTCAGGGTTATAAAATGACGTAAGAATTTTCGCGCTCGCTGCGCTCGCGCAAACCTTTGTTTTATCTACTTTGTAAGTAATTTTTCAGCATTTTTTGTATTTTAATAGCCACATGTATCAAAACGAGTTTATAAATTGAAACAGAGCCTTCATTAATCATAATGAATTTTTACCTTAAAATAAGTGGGGTTATCGGTCTTAATCGGTCTTGACTTAGTAGGTCATAAAAACTGTCAGGGCCATAAAATGATGTAAAAATTTTCGCGCTCGCTTCGCTCGCGCATTGATAGCGCTCGCTGCGCTCGCGCAAACCTTTGTTTTATCTACTTTGTAAGTAATTTTTCAGCATTTTTTGTATTTTAATAGCCACATGTATCAAAATGAGTTTATAAATTGAAACAGTACAACCTTCAATAATCATAATGAATTTTTACCTTAAAATAAGTGGATATCAAGTTTAACCCTAGGGTCATCGGTGTTGATTTAGTAGGTTATAAAAACTGTCAGGGTCATATAACGACGTAAAAATTTTCGCGCTCGCGTTTTTTGCTCGCGCATTGATAGCGCTCGCTGGTAAACCTTGGTTAGGTTTACCAAGTACCAAGTAATGATTAATGACTTCAACAATAGACGATATCGAGTTCGACCCAAGAGTCATCTATATTGACTTGATGATTAGGTCATTGAACTGTCAGGGTTATAAAAAGCCATTAAAAAATTTCACTCGCCCAATAATAGCGCTTGCTACGCTCGCGCAGCTATTTACCTTATTTTCTTTGTAACAAATGTTTTAGGAACTGTTGTATTGAGTGAAACATTTAAACAGCACAATTTCGTATACTTACCTAACCAAAATGATTAATGACTTCAACAATAGAGGATATTGAGTTCGACTTTGAGAGTCACCTATGGTGATTTGGCCTAAGAGATCATCGATCTAGACCTCAATGGTCATAATGACACAAATAACGCGGGCGAAGCCGCGGGTAACAGCTAGTATTAATTATAAATAAATGACTATGAACTATGACTATAACTATGAACTATAATATAATATTTTAAACCACCCCGACTGATCTGTGTATAATAGCTTTTTCCAATGACTCTCAACACGACATTTAAAATCTGAGCTGTAAGTTGGTGAGGATTTGAGTATTCTGTAGAGTCCAGGAGTCTTCCATGTTCTTACAATATCGTTGAAGAAGAAGATTTTCGAATTGATCAGACCTATGAAAGTTGATTTCATAGCGCAATTAACTAGAAAAAAGCTCATAATTTTATAACGATTGAACGAATTTTCATGAATCAAAGCTAAGAAAACTCTCGATGAAGACATCTATCAAACAAAAAAAAACTATCAATAATAAAAACAAAATCGGTTCATCCGGTTAGGTACTAAGATGCTACAGACAGACACACAAATACACACGTTAAACGTATATTACCCCCTACATTTTGCGTCGGGGAACGCCGTAAGGTTACGGCGGCAGATGTACTCCTTGGTGGTAAGCTACTTTTTGGTAGATTTAATTATTCCACTACCACTGTACGCAAACTCATGATTCATTAATGGACATAAAACTTTCATTGGTAGGTATATAGCTATATATACTAGGATTAGAACCAACGACTGTCGGTTCAGAATCAGGGTAACTATCCTTTACGCCAAAGGGCCGTCCAATATCAATACGTAAGTATTATAAAACAAAGTTCATCACTGCGTCTGTCAGTCTGTTCGCAATAATCTCAATAGCTACTGAACGGATTATCATGCGGTTTTCACCAATAGCCAGAGTGTTCATGAGGAAGGTTTAGGTGCATAATTCGTTAAGGTTTTGTGTAAATTGGATGAAATATGACGATGGTTGTTAAATATGTTCATATTTTATATTCGATGCAACAAACTGATGCAAATTTTGTAGGCATATATGTTCTACCCGTGCGAACCCGGGGCGGGCTGCTAGTCTTATTATAAAAACTCACGTTCATTTTAAACTTATAGATTTAAAAAATGGGAATTTAACGTGACTTACGCGATGTCGATATAGCGATCGACATATGTTTCGGCCACGTCACCAGTGGCAACAGTGAGGAGGACACCTTGAGTTCCGTCTGCCGGTTGGATGAGATTTCGTCTGAAGAAAACAGCAGTGATGAAGACGAAGCCCTCCAACCTAATCCCGCGCCTCCACTATGTACACCGCATCATCACCCCCCACCAACACAACCACCGCCGCCGCCGCCGCCCGCTCCGTCCGCCCGCGCTGCACGAGCAGCGGCCCGCAGTGCGAGGCTGAACGCGTCGGCGAGCGCCCCGCACTCAAGATCCTGATGAAGGCCTCCGGATGAGGCCGAAACATATGTCGATCGCTATATCGACATCGCGTAAGTCACGTTAAATTCCCGTTTTTAGGGTTCCGTAGCCGAATGGCAAAAAACGGAACCCTTATAGATTCGTCATGTCTGTCTGTCTGTCTGTCTGTCTGTCTGTCCGTCCGTATGTCACAGCCATTTTATTCCAAAACTGTTAGGACTACAGAATTGAAACTTGGTAGGTAGATGTATTCTGTGAACCGCTTCCCGATATTTATACAAAAATAAAAAATATAAAAGTTTAAGGGGGGGCATCCCATACATGGAACTGAAACAAAAAAAAAATTCTTCAAACCTATACGTGTGGGATGTCTATGGATAGGTCTTCAAAAATGACATTAAGGTACCTAAAATCATTTTTTCTCAAAGTCAATCATTTGAAAGATAGGCGCGTCCTAAGTGGTAAAATGTGTGTCCCCCCCCTCTAACTTTTAAAGTATGGGAGTGAAAAATCAAAAAAATATATATGCTGTAGATCTCAATAAAAACTAACAACGAAAATTAGTTTGAACGAGATACAGTCAGCAGTTTTTGAGATATGGCGACCGCAAAGATAACTTTGTTTTTCATACAAACACTATAAAAAACAAAGTTAATTTTGTAGTTGCGAAAAATCATAGTTATGGAATACTTGACTGTGTTACGGAACCCTACGAGTGCGAGTCCGACTTGCACTTGGCCAGTTTTATTATATTTTGAATATATTATTTATCAGTATACGTAGCCTGTTCTTTAATTTTACTTAATTAACTGTATTTGCTTCGTTTCTATCAACTGAGAGCCCTGTTGGTGTAGCCGTAAAGAATGATGGCTTGAAGTGTAAGCGAGAGGTTACAGGTTCGAATCCTAGCACGGGTATATTCTTCCACACGTTTTATATCAATGAGGTATGAGATAATAAGTGGTAGAGCAGGTAGTGATCTAATAAGTAACACTGTAGGTATCAAACGGTCAATACGTTGTTTTATGACTTAAATGAATATAAATAACTATAAAATTTAACATTAATAACTTGTATAACTTAATTTCATTGACATTTGTGTCATTCTTGTAATTTATTTCTGACATTTTATAATTCTTAATTCAATTAATGTATTAAATTACAATATTATTTAATTATTATTTATACTCATTGAATTATTATTTTCGTATCGTGATTAATAAAATTTAAATTCTGTTGCACACCACTATTGTGGTAGAATGTAAGAGACACTAATTTTATGTACTTAATAACAACCTGTACTACATTCTGGCAAAAAATGTATTTCATTTTATTTCAATACTGTCCATAGAATGTGATAACAATTTATCAGTTAATCACCTTGTGTAGGAGCGCAGGTGTTATGTCGATGGCCTAATCTGTCAGCAATAATTTAGAGCCTTCAATATGAAGACCTATTTTAAAAAAATCGACGTATAATTTATGTGGACATCGCTCTATCTAACAGACTACAAACAAGGAGGAGGTTCTCAATTCGTCTGTTTTTAGGGTTCCGTATCTCAAAAGGTAAAAAAAGGAACCCTTATAAGATCACTTTATTGTCCGTCTGTCTGTCTGTCCGTCTGCCCGTGTGTCACCACCGATTTTTTTACGTTCGTTACCTCAGGACTCCGGCATTTATTAACCGATTTTGATTGTTTTTGCAGGACAATATATTTATATATATTATATACTAGCAGCCCGCCCCGGCTTCGCACGGGTGGAACAATTATGCATACAAAATTTGCATCAGTTTGTTGCATCGAATATAAAATATTAACATATTTAACAATCATCGTCATATTTCAACCAATTTACACAAAAACCTTAACGAATTATGCACCTAAACCTTCCTCATGAACACTCTGGCTATTGGTGAAAACCGCATGATAATCCGTTCAGTAGCTATTGAGATTATTGCGAACAGACTGACAGAGGCAGTGATGGCCTTTATTTTATAATACTTACGTAGTGATATTGGACGGCCCTTTGGAGTAAAGGATAGTTACCCTGATTCTGACCCGACGGTCGTCGGTTCTAATCCTAGGTATATACCTACCAATGAATGTTTTATGTGCATTCATGAATCATGGGTTTTCGTACAGAGGTAGTGGGATCATTAAATCTACCAAAACTGGCCAAGTGCAAGTCGGACTCGCACTCTTAGGGTTTTATAACTGTAATTTTTCGCCACCAAAAAATTAACTTTGTGTTTAATAGTTTGTTTTAAGTTTTTATTGAAATCTACAGAATATACGAGTATTTTTACGTTATATATATATATATATACGTTAGAGAGGGGGGGGGTACACATTTTACCACTTTAGACGCGCCTATCTTTTAACTGATTGACTTTGAGAAAAAAATGATTTTGAGAACCTCAATGTCATTTTTAAAGACCTATTGATAGACACCCCACATGTCTAGGTTTGAAGATTTTTTTTTGTTTCAGTTCTATGTATGGGATGCCCCCCATAAACTTTCAAATTTTTTATTTTTGTATAAAAATCGGAAAGCGGTTCACAGAATACATCTACATTTTCAATTCTGTAGTATTTATAGTTTCGGAATAAAATGGCTGTGACCTACGGACGGACAGACAGACAGACAGACATGACGAATCTATTAGGGTTCCGTTTTTTGCCATTCAGCTACAGAACCCTAAAAAGTAGCTTACCACCAAGGAGAACATCTGCCGCCGTAACCTTACGGCGTTCTCCGACACAAAAAGTAGGGGTATTATACGTTTAACGTGTGTTATCTGTCTGTCTGTCTGTCTGTAGCATCTTAGCACCCAACCGGATGAATCGATTTTGATTTTAATATTGATAGTTTTTTTTTTTCATAGAAAATATTCTTCTATCTATTTTCAATTGACGTGTGTTTTCGACCGTTTTTTTTGTCGACTTAGGTTGCAAATTAGGTCTCCACGAATGTACCTTTGATTTAAACGGGATAATATATAGCCTATTTTCATTTCGAAAGTCCATTCTATATAATTAGTAAAAGAATTTTTTAAATCGGTCCAGTAGTTTTTGAGCCAAATCATTACAAACATACAAAAATACAAAAGTTCTCTCTTTATAATATTAGTATAGATACGAGTATATATGGGACCCAACAGGAAGTATAATGTATTATATATTTATATATATATAAAGATAAAGATAAGATAAAGATATTTATTACAAATTACAGGATTTTTTGGGGGGTGGGGGGGGTCATGCGCTAGATTTCCCCGCCGGGCCCGATGTCCCAAGTGTCACGGTAGTTCAGATATTTTTTTTTTGTTTTTTTTAAACCCCCCGAAATCTTGTCTTTAAATCGTCATAACTTTTTTGTGTGTGGTTATAATACCACAAAATAAACTATGCTTGTATTCTACAATGTTTTCTTATTCTAAATAAATCATTACCTGTTACGATTAATATCAACAAAAAAACTTCTGAGCTTTCAAAGTGGTAAATCGGTGTAAATGTTATGAAAAGTGACAACTTCTAAATTCATTAAAAAAAAACTAAAAGTCATTTTGAAATTAGCTTTCTTTTAAAAAGTTCTTTAGTTATTAGCCTTTCCAACGATATGCTACATGGCAGAAATAATACATCAGGGGTCGACCTAAGAGATACTTCGTTGCTTAGGGTCATGATAATGAAAATACGTTTTTTTGTGTTATCTTGTTTTTATTACATTAAAATTACAACATTTGCTTAAATTGGCCGCCTCCACACCTTATGCATGCACGACACCTTTTTCTGATTTCTGTGGTAGTGACTTTTTACCTGCTGCTGGTTAATCCGCGTTGACTGGTTTCATTGTTCAAACCAGTTACATTGTTAGAGTGCGTGTTCAGCCCTGGGCTCTGGCAAACGAATCTTAATTTGACCACCTTACGAACGATTTCTTAGGTCATGTAGCATATCGTTGGAAAGGCTAATAACTAAAGAACTTTTTAAAAGAAAGCTAATTTCAAAATGACTTTTAGTTTTTTTTTCAATGAATTTAGAAGTTGTCACTTTTCATAACATTTACACCGATTTACCACTTTGAAAGCTCATAAGTTTTTTTGTTGATATTAATCGTAACAGGTAATGATTTATTTAGAATAAGAAAACATTGTAGAATACAAGCATAGTTTATTTTGTGGTATTATAACCACACACAAAAAAGTTATGACGATTTAAAGACAAGATTTCGGGGGGTTTAAAAAAAACTTAAAAAAAAAATATCTAAACTACCGTGACACTAAGAACATCGGGCCCGGCGGGGAAATCTAGCGCATGACCCCCCCCCCCCCCCCAAAATCCTGTCGGTCCATGTACCAAACACCCTGTATTATTATCACTTGACTAAGATTTAATTTCATAGAGTTATAACACTAAGTCATTTATCAGTGGACCCCAAACTAGGCTAAGCCTGTATCTTGGGTGCCCAATATATTACCAGGTGAGAAAAACTCATAGAGTACGAGTTCGCTACTATCATCTGTACATGTTTCCATTTTTGTTTTGTTTGAGAATGCTCATAGACACGAGTATTACTAGTTCCCGATTATGTTTAGACATTCTGCTGAAAGTTTTTATAATATATATGTAATTTTGTATAGTTACTTACATCTTGCATTTTTACCATTAATAAATTATTTCTTGTAAGAGTTAACATGAAGAGTATTAAAATCTAAATCTAAAATCTAAATTATTGAAAAGTTTTATTTATTAAGCTTAATTATTAATTTATTTAAATTATGAAAATTGATAATGATTATTATATTATATAGTTATTATTATTGGCATTGATTAAAATTCTTATATTTATATTAGCTCACTATCACTATTTAGTACATACATATGCAAAATATAAAATTTCTAGGCATTAGTGTTGTACGTGTGATTTTGCGTGCGTGCGTGCGTGTGTGTGTGTGTGTGTGTGTGTGTGTGTGTGTGTGTGTGTGTGTGTGTGTGTGTGTGTGTGTGTGTGTGTGTGTGTGTGTGTATGTGTGTGTGTGTGTGTATGTGTCAGTGTATGTGAGAAGGGAGTGTAGTTGCATTTTCAGATCACGATGTATTTAATAGAGTAACATCCTAAAAGATACCTTCTTTGACAAGTCTGTTTCGTTGTAGTTGAGAGCCAGCAGCCATCTTTTGACCTTGGACTTTGATTCAGCATATGTGCAGGTTTTGATGTTAATTTCTTTGTTGACAGCATTATATGCGTAGATAAGTGCGTATTTTGGAAGTCGTCGTGCAAAAGCAGTTCTGAGTCTGGGCAGTGATTGTTGTGGTGGGCGTTTCCTTCTACTTATGCCTGTTTGTTCGATATGAGGTTTTGAGAAGCGTTTGTCTATCGCTCGCGAAATATAAAGCTGGCCAATAGTTAAGACTGAGGTTTCTTTGTAGAGTTCTTCAGTTGGAAATCTTCGAGGTTTTCCTGTCATAACTTTCAGAAGAGCTCGTTGCGCACGTTCAAGCTCAATTAAGTGGGTTTTTGCAGCTCCACCCCACACGCTGATACAGTACTGGAGGAGGGATTGGCAGTGTTTTGTAGACGAGTTTTCTAACTTCTAGGGATGCTGCTGTACGAAGAGATTTCATAATATAGATGAGTCTGCGAGTCCGTTTTGATAACTGAGTGATGTGTTTTTTAAAAGATAGTTGTTGGTCGACAGATATTTTACATGTTGGACTCTTTCAATACGTTGACACGTGCATGATATTCGAGCCGGGTCGTAACTGGTAGGCTGATTGCAATCTGCATTGTGTAGTCGAAGGCACGCCAAGTTAGGACTGGTGGCTCGCGTGATGTGAAAAGCAATTAAGGCCGTTTTGCTGACATTCAGAGTGAGTAAGTTTGCATCTAGCCAGTGTGCTAGGAGTGACAACTTTCAGATGCACGTGTAGTAGTTTCCTAGTCTTTACCACGGGAAATTGCCACCGTGTCGTCGGCGTAACATATAAGCTCCGCGTTTGGGATGTTGATCCTGAGGATATCGTCCATGTAGACAGTGAACAGGGTTGGTGCAAGGATGCTGCCCTGTGGGACTCCAAAGTTGATGTTCACTTTGTCGCTGGTGTGATTAGCTACTCTGACACACTGCTGCCTGTTTGAAAGATAGCTTGTGAACTAACTGAGGGCACAACCCCTTATGCCAAGGCATTCGAGTTTCCTTAGCAAGAGAGCGGAAGAAACTGTGTCAAATGCCTTGGCAAGATCGAGAAATACACCTATGCATTTCTGCCCACTATCCAAGTAAGATGACACCTTTTCTGTCAGAAGTTCAACAGCACCTTCAGTTGATTGCCCTCTTCTGAAGCCGTATTGCCGGTCGGATAAGAGATTGTACTTTTCTAAGTAATCCATTAGCCTTCTGTTTACAACCTTTTCTAAAATGACGATATACAGTAGCGAAATTGGCCTGTAGTTGTTAGGATCAGACTTGGGTCCACCTTTGTGTATAGGCGTGACAATGGCGGTCTTCCACTACTCAGGGAAAACTCCTGTCTCCATACTCAAGTTGCATATGAATGTCAGAGGCTCCAGGATAGCTATATATCTCTAGCATATTTTAACAAGCGTGGCGTGATAGAATCAATACCTGCGGCGCTATCAATTTTTAGATCAGTAATGATTCTACTTAATTCCATGTGATCTACAGGAGCCAAATATAGAGAATTTGTTTGTCTGCTGTTTGAAGTAATTCTATGGCAAAGGGAGTCCTGCGTCTCTCCTAATCTGTTAAGAATAGAAGACGCCAGGTTTACTCCCACATCAGCAAAGTGTGTATTGCACATGTTTAGAGAAGTCTGCGGGTCTCTATCCAGGTGCAGCAGTTCGTGATTATCGTTATTTCGGGGCGGAAAGTGACAGATATCTTTAATGGTTTTCCATAATTGTTTCGGATCTTTGTGATTTTGTGCTAATTTTTGACTCTCATATTCCGATTTACGTTTATGCAGTAAGTCATTGCAGAAATTCTTGTATCGCGTAAAGGTTTTCTTTAGTAGGTTGTTATTGGGTGACAGTCTCAGTTTCAAGTGGAGGCTGTCTCGGTGACGCATGGCCCTGAGTATGCCCGGCGTGATCCACGGTTTGAGGGAGAACTGTGATCGACTCGATTTATATTTAATTGTATGTTTTCCTACCGTAAGACTGACAATTTGACTGAATTCTTTTACCGCATCGTTGACATTTTTAGCAGATAAAACTTGGGACCAGTTAATTTTACTTAGTTCCATCGCTATTTCTGTATAGTTCGTTTTTGTTAATAATCTATTGCGCACCTTTGGTTTCGGTATTTTTGATGACAAACCAATTATTACTAGGTCATGGTCTGTGATACTGCTCTTGCAGACTATGCCGATAGCCTTGTCTTTGGTTTTTATATAACCGTGATCGAGGCATGCTGTTCCTCTTGTGGGGTTGGTTATTGCCGATAGAAAGCCAAGCTCAGCCATTAAGTGTTGGTAAGACTGGTTGTCAGAACTGGGGTTTTCGTCCAGTAGGTTAATATTCATATCGCCAGTAACTACTAGCATTTTTGTGGTTTTCAGGTTACTAAGCGTAGATTCACGTGAGTTCAAAAAACAATCTAAGTTCATTACTGATGGAGACCTGTATATACCAATTACTTTCATTGATTGAGCTATATTAACCACCAGACAGTTTGCGTCTTCAACATCAGGTTCTACAGCTGTTGCTGACCAGGAATTTTTAACGTATACTGTCACTCCACCGCACTTATTTATCATTTTCTTGGTAGTGAAAGCATTAAATCCAGGCACTTGGTATGTTAGCGAGGACTCCTGCAACCAGCATTCTGGGAGCACTATTACATCAAAGTTAATAGAAAAACGCTTTAAGGTCGTTAGCAGTGGCAGGAAGTTTCGTTGGATACTTCTTATATTACACGTTAAGACTTTGAATTCGTATGATGATATGTGTGTTGTACAAAGTTCTGGTGTATTCAGTGTGCGGCACTTAATCTCGAGGGTTTTATCTATATCATTGTAGACGACCTGCTTACCCATTGTCATATATAAACCTCGTGGTTGAAGATAAAGTTCTATAGATTGTGCGTGCCGCCTTCGTAGACCAAACCTGAGATGAGATGTGTTTTTTCGGAACAAATGTAAACAATGCTAGGATTTCTTGGTTCAATTCTGTACTAATACAAATACAGATACGAAATATACGAAAGATAAAAGTACGAGCGTAGTTATTTGTGTGTTTTAGGAGTATGGGAGTGTTTGTTATGTATTGATGTTGTAAATGTAGTGTAGATTTATGGTGTGTTTGATGTCTTGGAAGAAAAGAGGTCAGCCCTCTGTATTGCCATTGTTTGCGGTATTCAGTAAAATAGACAGTTATTAGACAAATGTTACTTAAACAAAAACATAACAGGATCAAATACACAATTAAGTTTCCGTTACACCCAGAGTTTGCTTTGTTCTTGGTCTTAGTTCTGAGCAGGTTCCGTTGCTCGGTGTGCTTTAAATGGTTGAAGCTGGTCCAGGTCCGCGGAGGTCCTGATTGGAATAGGAATAGGAAAGACAACAAGGAACACAAGCTGTTCCTTCTTGTCGCCGTACGTGGATTCTTCCTTTGTTAACCCAGCAGAAACGATATCCAAGTTCCTTGGCGCGAAGTCTGGCGTTACGAAATAACAACCTGTTTGCCTTAGAGAGGTGTTCGTTAATGTAGACGTTACGCGTTGGGCCCAGTAAGTCGAGATCTGCGGTAGTGATGACCATGTGTCTTCGTGTTTTAGCAGCTTTAAGGAACTCATCGCGTCTGGCTTTCCTAATAAGACGAACGATAATTGGACGGGGCGAGCCTGAAGTGTTCCTGTTACCTGAGCTTCCAGCGCGCATAACCCAATCAATGTCACTTTCCGGGATGTTGATGCCAACTTTCGTTGCTGTGACCATGACGATGTGCTCCAGGTTTTCATTGGAGGTCTCATTAATTCCAAGAATTTCTAGTTCATTTGACAGTGGGTTTTGGCCTAGCTGGTTTAGTTGTACCTCCAAATCTTGGATAGTAGTCTGGAGTGAATTGATAACATTTGTGAAGTTATTTCCTTCTAAGGTTTTTATTCTGCCCTCGAAATCATCCAATCTGGAGTTGCACTTACTGATGCCTTCAGTCAGAGCTAAAAGACAGGTTTTAATTTCAGCCATATCAATACGCAGAAGGCGCAGTTCGTTTGTGACTGGGTCGCACTCAAAGTCTTCCCGCTCGTTCCCGTTTGGTGAAGAAAGTGCCATACGTTTTTGCGCTCTAGTTGTAGCACTTGTACTCGAGGCGTCGGGCGCAGCGGAAATCCGGATTGGGGTATTGATATTGCCGCTTTTTGGCTCACCAGATTTACATGCAGGACAGATCCAGTCACGTAATTTAGCTATGTTTGACGAACCCGCATTGACACATATAGGGTGATAAGGTGCTTTGCAGCATGTGCATGTTAATATTCTCGTCGAGCCAATTACGTCTTTACAAGCGGCACAGGTTACGTCCATTGTATAAGTATTTAGTCTGCCTCTTATCAAAGCTACGACCGACCACCGCGTAAACTAATGCCGTTAGAAACCGGTAGCTAGTGCGGGCAGCGCCTGTGCGAGTGAGAGGGCGCGATGTCTAGTAGCCGCCGTGCTAGTAGGACCGGTCACTGGTCAGCTGAGTCATACGTTGCGCCGATGCACGAGTCTTCTAATATTATTTGCCAGTTTAGTATGTTTTCGTGGTGATATATAGGTAAGAAAACTCAGTGTTATTTTAGCAAGTGTACCTTCATCATCAGCCTGTATCAGTCCACTGCTGGACATAGGCCTCTCCCAAGATGCGCCACTGAGCCCGATCTTCGGCTCTTCTCTTCCAGTCACTGCCCATCGCTTTGCGTATGTCGTCGCTCCACCTGGTCACAGGACGTCCTACGCTACGTTTGCCGATTCGCGGTCTCCACTCTAGGACAAGTCTGCCCCAACGGTTATCAGTCCTGCGGCAGATATGACCAGCCCACTGCCACTTCAGCTTGCTAATCCGTTGAGCTATGTCGATAACTTTAGTTCTCTGGCGAATTACTTCGTTCCGGATTCGATCCCGCAGAGAAATACCGAGCATAGCTCTCTCCATAGCTCGCTGAGCGACTTTAAACTGGTGGACCAGTCGGACTGTGAGTGTCCACGTCTCGGCTCCGTATGTCATCACAGGTAGGACGCACTGGTTAAAGACTTTTGTCTTTAGACACTGTGGTATAGGCGACGAGAAGACTCGACGGAGTTTTCCGAATGCTGCCCAGCCCAGCTGAATTCTTCTCTGGATTTCCTTCTCGAAGTTATGTTTGCCTAGTTGGAGCGTTTGCCCTAGGTAAACATACTTAGTGACAACTTCGAGTGGGATTCCATCTACGGCAATCGGTTCCGGAACAACGTGCTCGTTGTACATGACTTTAGTTTTGTCCAAATTCATCCGGAGACCGATGCTACGAGAAGAATCAGCTAGGCCATTCAACATCCTTTGTAGGTCCTGCAGCGTCTCTGCCATAATGACGATGTCATCTGCGAATCGTAAGTGAGAGATGTACTTGCCGTTGATGTTAATGCCACGATCTTTCCAGTCCAGCGTCTTAAACATATCCTCCAAGGCGTTAGTGAACAGTTTCGGGGATATGACGTCCCCCTGTCTCACTCCTCGACGCAGGTGGACATGTTTAGTTCGCTGGTTCTGTACTTGTACAGTCATCGTTGCGGCATTATATAGACATCTCATCACTTCGATATATCGCCAGTCGACTTGGCAACGCTGCAATGACTCGAGAACAGACCAGGTTTCGATTGAGTCAAAGGCCTTCTCATAGTCCACAAATGCTAAGCACAGGGGCCGATTGTACTCTTCGGTCTTCTGTACAATCTGCCGCACCGTGTGGATGTGGTCTATGGTGCCGTAACCGCTTCGAAACCCGGCTTGTTCCGGAGGTTGAAACTCGTCGAGTCTTCGCGCAAGACGGTTCGTGATGACCCTTGAAAACAGCTTGTAGACATGGCTCAGAAGCGAAATCGGGCGATAGTTTTTCAATAGGGTTTTGTCTCCTTTTTTGAAAAACAAAACCACCATGCTTCTGTTCCATGCCTGTGGAGTTCTCCCAGTAAAAAGAACGGAATTAAATAGCTGCTGAAGCTGTTGAACTGCTGGAGCTCCTCCGGCTTTTAAAAGCTCCGTTGTGATTCCGTCTTCTCCTGGGGCTTTTCCATTTTTGAGTTGTTTAAGGGCCATCACGATTTCGTCTCGGCTAATTTCGGGCAGATCTTCTGTGAAGTGGCGGGTTAAGGTGGCTCTAGAATCCTCAGTATCGGGTTCGGGCCTTGAAGCATGCGATGCGTAGAGCTTGCCGTAGAAGTCTTCAACTTCCGACAGAATCTCCGGTTTGGATGCGACGACGTTCCCCGTTGACGTTGTCAGCTTTGTGAGGTGGCTTCTACCCAGAGGCTGGACGAACACTTTCGACCCCCGATTCTGCTCAATTGATTCTTTAATCAAGAGCGTGTTAGAGGATCGGAGGTCGCGTCGTACCAGCTTCTTTATGGATTTGTTGCGCACCAGGTTAGTTGACAAAGCTGACAAAGGGTCTGTTCGTCTCTCTTCCATTAGCCGAAGTGTTTCTGCCGAGAGTTTGGACTTTTTGCCCGTACGCTTGCTCTCGCAAAACTTCGTCCCTTCATCCCTGAGGATTTCCACCACTTCTTCGAGTTTCTGGTCTACGTCATCTGTGGTTTCCAAGGCAGCGAATCGATTTTCCAATTTTAATTGGAATGTTTCGGACCCAACAACGGTTTGGAGTAGGTTCGGACGGAGCGTAGACTTCATCAATCGGAATCTCTCGGCTTTAAAGTCGATATCCAGAGTGCCTCGTACCAGTCGGTGATCACTTCCAGTATTAAACCTAGTGATCACTAAGACGTCTCTGAATATGCGCCGTTTGTCCGTAATGATGAAGTCAATCTCGTTTTTAGTCACAAAGTCGGGGCTTTGCCACGTCCATTTCCTTTGGGGCTGTTTCTTGAAGAACGAGTTCATCAAGAAAAGCCCCTCTCTCTCGAGGAAATTGACGAGCATTTGTCCCCTGTGATTCCTACTCCCAAATCCGTGTGGTCCTATAGACGATTCGCCGCAAGTTTGTACTCCCACTTTGGCGTTAAAGTCTCCCATGACAACGTTGTAGTGAGCTTTGGAGGTGGTGTGTAAAGCTCTGGAGATATCTTCATACATGCTCTCCACCTCATCATCCAAGTGTGTCGAGGTCGGTGCGTAGACCTGGATAACCTTGAGGCTGTACCTCTTGGTTAACTTAATTATGAGGTACGCTACCCTGTTCGACACACTGGAGATTTCTACAACGTTGTCACTGAGAACCTTGTTGACCAGAAACCCGACGCCGCCTTGGGATGGCTGATCTCCTTCTCTGTAGTACATAAGATGGCCCGATTCTAAGGTTATGGTGTCCTCTCCCTGTCTTCGGACTTCACATAGCCCCAGTATGTGCCATCTTATGTGTTTCAGCTTCTCCTCCAGCTGCGCCAGATGATCGTCCAGCCGAATCGTGCGTCCATTATAGGTTGCGAGGGTCAGTTTTTTCTGGCGGCCTACCGTAGCCCGGGGATTCTTAGCACCCCCTGCCCTGCCGTTACCGTGACCGCCGCCGTGGTCAGGAATAGCAGGGCGGCCGGGAACTGGGGGCCTTGGCTTTAGGTGTCCTTCCATAATTTTCCATAGTTTTTTGCATCCCTTGGGAGGGATATGCCCTAATCGCCACGCTGGGCAGGCGTGTTGGCGATCGCAGGACGTAGCTTCTCGCACCGGTGACGCTGCTGCCCGTCACCGGCCTGTAGAATTTAGCTACGCCATAGATATAAAATGGTTATACCGCCATTTGTCGGTCGCCAGAGCCCCGTCTGTTGGTCAGCAGGATGCACCACGGGCAGGTGAGGTTGGCTGGGAGCACCGAGGTCGTATTTGTGCTCCCTTACATCCCTTGTGTACCTAAGTGTACCTTGTGGGCGATGATTGTCTCCTTGTGTTGATGTAAGTTCCAAGTAGAAACGTGCACTATTTACCACAACTTAACATTTATTTGTCGGAGCAAAACGTAAACAAGTACAGACTGTAGCGCGCACCTCCTCCAATTGAGTAATATATATATATATATATATATATATATAAATATATATATATATATATTTATATATATTTACTATATATGTACATTATACTTTCTGTTTGGTCCCATTCTAAATCCATCGAGATCTAATAAGTAAATCCAGACATATGGACATAAACACCTGAAACTTGGTACTGATAATTAATATGGTTTAAAAACGAAAACAACCAACTTCTATGTCCCGCGAGTCAATTTCAGTAGCAAGTTTGAGACGTTTATCGTCATATCTCTAGAGATACTTATCAGATCTCGATGAAATTACAATGGGACCACGTCGAAAACGTACCCTACCGATTAAAAAAAAATCATTCAAATAGGTTCACAATTGCCGGTATAATCGCGTAACATACACATGAAAAAATCATCATACGTATTAAGAACCTCGTTCTTTTTTTTTGTTGAAAATGACTAGCGCGGCATTTGAAGTCGGTGTTTCAGGGTTCCGTACCTATAGTCCTTTTTAACCGACTTCAAAAAAGGAGGAGGTTACTCGATTCATTTATTTTATGTTATATTTTATGTTTGTTCGCGGATAACTTCGTCGTTTATGAACCGATTTTGATTATTATTTTTTTGTTAGAAAGGAGATATCCCAAGTGAGGTACCATGGTAATTTTATTGAGGTTTGATGAGTATCTCTAGAGATATGGAGATAAACACTTCAAAATTGGTACTAAAAATTAATAGCGCGGCATTAAAGTCGGTTGTTTTTAGTTTTTTAAACGATCTTATCATCCATTGGGTACCACTATAGACTACAGAGGTACCTGATTTCGAGGTATTTGATATTCGATAACAATACGCGTTCCTGAGAAAAAGGGCTTTGACAGACTGACAGAGGGACAAAGACAGACAGACGGACAACAAATTAATCCTATAAGGATTCCGTTATAGGATTAATTTTTTATCCGTCTCTTATCTTCTTAACTTAGGTTTTGACGATTGTAATAAGTGTACCTAGTCGTATAGTTACTTTAACCATAGCTTTAATTACAATAGATTATTTTGATATTGAATTAAAACTCTTGCCTATAAAAAAAAACTTTACATACCTTTAAAATTCACACAAAAAACGTCTTTCTCACTTCATAGCTGATAAAAAACTATGGAATCGTGCCGAAACTAGCGCGGGCAGATTGTGCCTCCAATGGGTACAAAGTATTATGCTGAACTGCCTCAGAAGCGGCCACTGGAAAATCAGCGCTGATTAGATGATAACTCACCGATCCTTATTTACAATTCTTTAGATTAATGCCATCTATTGATACGGAAAATGATTATTACACAAACTGACCGAAAGGTATATTTTTGCAGGCTGGTTCCTTTTTCAATACATCCTGTTAAATTTTATAATTGTAAAGAAATCAAACTAGATGGCGCTGTCCACTTTTGTTACAGCTGGTGAGCTGGTAGTAGTAGCACAGTTTTACAATCCATTGTAAAACTGTGGTAGTAGCACAGAATAATGAATAGTTGGTAGTAGTCAGATTTATTGATTTTTAGAGATGGGACCTTAAGAGCATGTACCCCGTAACTCTTCGGCTGTATCGCAGAATAAATAATATGTAGTATTGCTGTAGCTACAGTAAAACGCATAGATCTAGGATTTCAATAAACTTAGTGAAATCTTAGATCTGTGATAGAACGTAAAACGTTCTGAAGAGACTGCTATTTGACTTCTTCTCACAGAATTTGAAAGAAATATACAGTCAGCTAGAAAATGGTCAATTGCCCTACACAATTATATTTTTGTTATCTACCATTCAATACGCTTTTTATTTGGATCAAAATATCACTTTAATAGACCGACTAAAGTTAGGGTTTAAAAAAAAACAAACTAAAAAAGTTAGAGATAAGAGATCGGTATTAACTTCTCCCATAAACTTTCTAGGAGACCGTAAGTTAGCTAGGTATAAGTAAAAGTACCTACCCTTACAGGCCAATCAAAACATCTAACCATTAGCTTGTTTTATTATTTATTCTGTGCTTCAGTGTACCTACACGGCGAAAATCTGCTATAAATGTGTGAGCTGAGTTTCTGTGTCTGTGGCCAAAACTATTCTTTTATTTCTAGTTACGCCCCACGGCGCACGGGTTTGCCACCGTATCCTACGTCCTATTCTACTGAACCGGCCTACTGGCTATCTTTGTGCAAAATTTTAGTCAAATCGGTCTAGCCGTATGGGAATAGATAGAAGGAGTAACTTTTGCATTTTATATATTATATATTATATTATTTTATATATTACTAGTTGTACCCCTCGCGGCGGGGCTTCGCTTGCCTTTATAATTTGTGATCGTACAAAACGAAAAAACAGACTTCACATGCCGCGATAGTGAAAATATCCACTAGCCATAAGCATGTCATCGAGGTATCAAATTTGTTTATATTGTTTATCCTCATATCTCCAGAGATGGTTATCAGATCTCGATAAAAAAAACATACAGACGAATTGAGAACCTCCTCCTTTTTGTTAAGCCGGTTTAAAAAACGGGAGGTATATTCTCTCAAACAAAAAAAAGGATCTTTCAAATCGGTTAAAAAGTACAAGTTATTGTTTTAGTCTATTCTGGTCTATTATAGTTACTTACCTTAGTTTGTAGGTATATCATGGCATGCAAAATTAGAAAGCAAAGATTTGTTATATACTACATTCATAACTTATAAGTATGTTTAACTTAACTATTTAATCACATTTGCAATAAAGCAATGAAATTATATCACAATAAAATAATACAACAAGTTTGTATTCCATTATCAATATAATTAAAAACAAATGCAGTAGGTACCTATTCAACACCCTCTGTACCTAGGCTATAAGTGTGTAGGGAAATTACTTCAATGATACCAAAACCCCAATATTACAGCACCATTGTTTCTACATTTATAATTAACATACCAAAATTACCAAAATTTTAAAGAGCACAATATATACAAAACAATCAAAGCCTAAAACAACACAATCAAAGTTTAGATTTGTTTTTAGCTCCAACATGAGAAACCGGAATAACTGTATCTTGCTTCATGACCACTTCTCTCGGCGCTGATATCACCAACGCACCGCACGGTGTCAACCTGGACTGAAGATGTTCCAAGCGGCATCCTTCAGGCAGTCTATACTTCCTCACGAAATGTCTAGAAATATACCCGTACTCATCCTTCTTTTCATCATGCCTTCCTTCGACAATCACTAAGTCATCAGACGTTTTCACGGTTATCTCTTCGGGAGTAAAGTCCTTTACGTTTAACTCGATCTCATATCTGTCCTTGTGGGTCTTTAAAGTGTTATCTTGTCTCCAAGGAAAGTTCTCCAACCAATCTATAGATCTCAGAACAACCTCGTCACCGAAAATTGTAGGAGTATGCACCGTTGGTAAACTTATCATTGTTCTTTAGATTCCACTAATTTCTAGAATCATCAATGCTAACTACGTCGATTTACGAGTCTTTGGTTTTAATTTGAGCACAAGGTCACAGGCGCAGGTAGATAAATATTGACAAAACTTGACTGTCAACTTAGTTTTAAAGTATTGGCACAGATGGCGTTTCGGTAGATAGAGGTTATCAGCTGTTATCGAGTTCCGACGTCAGAGAAAAGGCTGTTTAGAATAAGCGGGGCGGAGGCGACACGACGTGGAAACGACGTGCCATAAGGTACCCTTTTATATACATAAATAACTAGGTGCCACTTATGTGGCTGATGCATTTACGATTACTATTTAAATTACAACAGACAACCACGAGAATACTGTTAGTAAGTAGTCACCACCACCTTTTCAAAATATCTAAACTGTAGACTGTTGTTGTAATAGACGTGGGCCCTGAAAGACTCTTGAAGTGACTCACATATAGGCTGTTTTTTTGTTGTTGCTGTAAGCGATAATATAGTGTGGTAGGTAATTATCTAACCTTCTACAGGAAAAAATGAAATTAGGTATAATTATATTTTTATATCAATAATTTTCAATATTAACTATTAACAGATAACATACTAGTATGTTCATCACGTTACGCTGGAGTTAAAAGTATATTAACCTCACAAACATTATCCCTGCCTAAAGATTTAACCAAAACAAAGCCAAGTATCAAGTGTATCAAGCAAGTTAGTAGGTAAGGTATACAAGTGAGTAGTGACGTATATTTTATTTGCTGGCCGCGGGGATTTCTTATTCATCAACACTATAGGTACCTACCTAATATTTAATGTCTTGAAAATCCGGAATATATTTTTGATTCGATGAAATATTAATCAAGTAAGTTGGGCCTATTTAGTTTAACACATTGATATTATTTTCTGTAGATATGAAACTTACCTACAAGCCGATGTGCCGCTAATACTTAGTATAACATTGTAACTTGACCCAGAACGATAACACCTTTTCTGGAAACGACAGTATATGAATAACTTTTAAAAGTTAGTGCTATTATCCTGAAATAATGTCAAAAAACAAAGTAGCTATTGTAACAGGAGCAAATAAAGGACTCGGCTTTTATATAGTAAAAGGGCTTTGCGAGAAATATGATGGAAAAGTGTACTTAACATCCCGTGACGAAGAAAGGGGTATGAAAGCTGTTCAAGAATTACAGAAACTAGGATTGAGTCCTGTATATCATCAACTTGATGTAACGGATAATGCTAGTATAGAGAAATTTATGAATCGTATCAGAAATGAGAATGAAGAAATCGATGCGTTAGTCAATAATGCTGGGATATTATTTCTAAAGGATGCAACTGAATCTAAAGCAGTTCGAGCAGAACAAACTGTGCTTGTCAATTTCTTTTCCGTTGTAAATCTCACTGAAGCAGCATTGCCAATAACAAAAGATGGTGCAAGAATAGTAACAATATCAAGTTCTTCTGGACACCTCTCAAGAATACCTTCAGAAATTCTGAGGAAGAAGTTCAGTTCGGATTTGAGTTTGGAAAAATTGAAGGAGCTTATGAACGATTATGTGAAAGCAGTTAAGAAGAGTGAAGATATGAGCGCGGGATGGGGAGATTCGGAATATGTCGTGTCGAAAGTTGGTGTCAACGCTTATACTTTTATGCTGCATAGAAGACTAAGTTCTAGAGGTGGGCATACGTGTATATAAATTATATATATATATATATATATATATATATATATTTGTAATTAACTATATGAATGTTCGTGAATTTATTCTAATTTATCCATAATAACTTTTTTTAATACCGTATATAGCCTAGCGTTTGACCAATATCTCACCTGTTGGCATGTGATAATGCGGTCGAGAATGGTAGCACGCTAGGCCTAGAATGGGAACTGGCTGTCAAGGATAGCTGCCGGAACACATTAGATGTTTTGGCGACAGATTTTCTAACTTGAGGGTGGTAGTTAATTTTAAACTTTCGCGATTTACACACAATTATATTGTAATACGGGACTTATTGCGCTAAAAATAAGTAAATAAAATTGTTTTTAGCGCGATAAGTCCCATATTACAATATAATTGAGGGTGGTAGCTGGCCAGGCGGACACATGGCAGTGTCCTACCACCGTGGGTAGGTTGGGGGTTTCTTGACGATGTTTTTCCTTCACCAAAGGACCACTGTGAAGTGGCAAGTGTGAAGTGGGAAGTGGCAAGATGGCAGCTAGACGAGGCTCTGGGCAACCGACGTATGACCAATTGTTTAACACTGAAAATTATGAAGCTCCAGCAAAACTGTGAAAGGCATTATTACTGAATGTCGCTTCTGTTTATTTATTAATAACATTTATATAACTGACAGAGCGATGGTACCGCATCAAATTGACGAGTAGTAAGTTCAACCACACTATAAAATATACTGACACGACACCACAGATTATATAATAGTTACTTCGACACCCTTTTTTCAAATGGTGCAGAGCTACTTCGTAATTATTCTAATCACTGTGCTCATACACACATAGGGTCATTCAAACGAAGTACATACTTTACTAATAATGTATTATGTAAAGTACTTGGTTTGAATGACCCTTTCACCACTATGCGTTGGTCAAATTCTTGATTACGGGTGACATCGTGTTTTCCCTACTTTCATAGCTACTTTAATAATACATACCGTTTTACAGGCATCAAAGTCAACTGCGTGCATCCCGGTTACGTGATGTCGGATATGACCCGAGGCGCCGGTACAGTGTCGCCCGAGGCGGCAGCGGAGATTCCTGTCACCTTAGCGCTTCGCCCTAACTTCAGTGGACAATTCATATGGCATAATGGCACCAAAGTGCCTTGGGACGGTGCTGACCCGAGAGGGTACATTGATGGCAAGAATTAAGCATGTGTAGACACTACCCAGCTTTGTCTCTGTAGAAGTGTCTTTTAGCGATACATGCTTCATTTTAATGATCAGCTAACCAGACGATTGCGCAGATATTCTAATATTTTAAAAACGTGTGTAACGTTACTCGTCTGTTTGTTACCTAATCACGCCTAAACGGACGATCCGATCTTACTGAAATACTTTATTGCATGAGGATGAACATAGGCTTCTAAATTATTGACGTGAACGAATCCGAAGGTATCAGCTACTGAGTTATATAAATGTCTGATTTTATGATTTAGGCAGATTTGGTTCATCTATTCCCAATTGTTACTAGCATGTTTGTCACCGATGATATGTGGAGAAAATGGTTTTCGACTTGTCACCAGTGGTGACAAAATTAGTAGTGACAACTGGGAATAGACGGTATTTGGTCCTTCGAGCCAATTTATTTGGTTAATGTTGTTCTACGAATGCTCGCTATCTACTCATACTGATTTTGTTCTTTTTGTTTTTATATACAGTCGAATTCCATCTAAACGACTTGTTAGTTTTTGTGTTTATTTCAGTATCGTTTCTAATTTCATGCTTAGTCATTCGAAAAACTATATAAACCTGACCACAGCAAAATTCTTTTTTTAAATATTTTTTTATTAACCCATTGTTATTTATTTTGCCCTTTTGTTAATAACCCATATAGAAAAGTGTACCTAAAATGTATAACTGATGAAGGTGTATCATTAAAAGAATGGATGTATAATAATTCTTGCTTTAATTTAATGATTTTCTTCGTGATTAATGTCTCAATAAGGTACAAATGGAACAGCGAATTTGTTGGCATCTCAGTTTAATATAGAAAATATAATTTGTCATAACAGGGATATGATTCTAGTGAATATATGATCAAATAACGAATATACATATAACATGAACAGCGTGAAAAATAGAACGAGAAAATGGAAAAAAAACCAACAGAAAATTATGATAAGACGAGGGGACCGAACCGAATAGAGACCGTAGAGAAAAATAAATAAACTTTTCTTTTAAATAAAACAAATAGGTTAATTTATTTTACAAATTCCTTTGTTATCGTATTTCTCTCGTTTAAAATATGCTCTTCTTAATACAAAGATTTATCGATCACATCACCAATGGAAAGTGAAAATATGCAGTGTGGGGTTTACTTGGCGTCGATGCATTCGGCGGGGTGTTGGGAGGGCTTGGCGGGGGCGAAGCCGGGGGGTAGGGGGATGGAGTTGTAGGGGGTGCTCCACGACAGTTTCTGGGGGTGTTGTTGTTGCCAGTGCGCCGGCAGAGGGTGCTTGGTGCCGTTGGGCTGAACGCCGAGCTGGTTGAAGCGGGCGAATAATTCTTGCTGCTGCTGCGTCAAGGGGCTGGGCTGTGGTGGAGCGCCTTTAGAGAAGTTGACAGCCATGATGGCCGGGTCCATCTGAGTCCAGTCGCTGAACATCGGGCTGGAGCTTGTGCTGTTCATGTAACCTGGAACCAACGAGATGCTCTTCAAATTTTTGGTGAATCAACAAGCATTCGGTCACACGTTAATAAAATACAGTATCGGTCGCTTTTCTTTCAAGAGGTAACATTATGGTATAATGATCGCTTTTGCAGACGGAACATTAACAATATTGTCAGAAAGGCGTCGATCGATGTGTGATTTTTATGGTCATTCTCACCCACCCCACGGGTTATTGCGCTTACCCATAGGAGCCCGTAATCATCATCATCAAAATCAGCCAGTGTCAGTCCACTGCTGGACGTAGGCTTCTCCCGAGATACGCCACTGAGAGCCCGATATTCTGCTCATTGGGAGGGATAAGGAGTCCACAAGCTTAGCTCCTAATTGTAAATGTGATCCATGGTTAGGTCAAGTGGTAACACTTGTAGTGAGACTTAAGCTGAGGCTCGAACCAGCCTATCGCCTATCGGAGCCGTCAAGATATTAAGTGCCAGCCAGTTTGAAAGATATGTTAATAAGAGAGTTGAACTCTGTTGAATGAGAAAATGTCATTTATCTAACGCCACACTGCTCTCTTTCACTTCCAGCACGGCTAGCATGGCCTTATCCCCGGGGGAAAGACAAAATTATTTCCCTGTTTTTCACCACTGACAGGAGATCAACACAACAATTTAAACGCTTGCTGAAGTTTAACCCCGAGTTTTGATTTTGTTTCATATTAAAAAGTTAATAAAAAGAATTGATGAAAAGTCAGCGGGCGTTTATAATTGTCGAAAAACTTTACTTATAATTTACCTTCTCCACCAAACAAAACACGGATAGGTGGAAGGACAAAATAGTACCCTTGCCATGCTAGCCCTGCAGAGAAGAACGATACCATCTTGGATAGCATGATAATGCGTCTTTATTTTTAAGAGAATAGGTTCCTATTCTATGCCTAGCGAGCTTGCTATCCTCGACCACATCATCACTTAGCTATTGGTGAGATAGTGGTCAAACGCTAGCCTATACGATATAAAAAATCTTATGATAATGACTTGCATATTATGTTTCTTTGAAGTGTCTCACACTTTATATTTATATATATTTCCGTGGCTTAATTGGCAGAGCACCTGGACGTGTAATCCGGGGAAGTGTAATGTAATTGTGTTTAACGACTTGCATATTATTAAGATTTATTACTGAAATATGAATTATTTTATTGATGACTTTCATGATGAATAAAAATTAAAGATTATTTTATTTATAACATCAGTAAGTAATAAATATTATAAACATCGACAATTTTTTTTACCAAAAAGAAGGTTCTCCATTCGATTTTTTTTTTTTTTGTTTGCTAACTCAGAACTCCGTCATTTATTAACCGATTTAGAAAATTACTTTTTTGCTTGAGAGAATATACTTTGGTCCCAATTGTACAATTCATCGAGATTTGATACGTGTCTCCAGAGATTAGGAGATAAACATCTCAAACTTGGTACTGAAAATGACGCTGCACCCGTCATTTTCAGTCAAGTTGGTTTTATAGTTTTCAACCGACTTCAAAAAGAAGGAGGTTCTCAATTCGTCGTGTTTTTTTCTTTCTTTTTTGTGTGTACATTAAGCGATTACTCCGTCAATTGTGAACCGATTTGAATGATTCTTTTTAATCTTTTTTCTCCGCTAAACGGAGCCCATTTCTACTGGCCTCCTACTTTCCGGGATGTGTCCGTTCCGATAAGTAACAATCTCGAGCTTCTTGGCATCTCTTTGACACCAACTCTCAATTTCGGCTCTTATATTGAGTCTAGAGCCCAGCTAACCTCAAAAAAGCTTGGCATTTTGGCTAAGGTGAGACGGTACTTCACACCGGGACAGTTGCTTAATCTTTACCAAGCACAAGTCCGGTCGTGTATGGAGTACTGTTCTTCTTGTACCTGTGGGATGGTTCTGCCAAATACCAGCTGGAGACACTGGAAGCTATTGAGAGGAGAGCCAAGAAACTCATAAGCGACGACCTACTAGTAAGCAAGAGACTCCAGAGTCTCGCGCATCGCTGCAAAGTCGCTTGCTTATCGGTTTTCTATCGAATACATTTCGGAGAGTGTGCAATGGAACTGCATGATTTGATTCCACCATCCCCATTTTATAATCGGACATCCAGAGACACTAAAAGGCGCCACCGATTTATGGTGGATATACAATCTACCCGAACGAAGCGATTTGCTTCTTCGTTCATCATACGAACCGCCAAAGAATGGAATACTCTGCCTGAGTCTGTGTTTCCGGTTAAGTACAATATGGGGGTCTTCAAATCGCGAGTGAATAGGTATCTTCTGGGTAAGCACGCTCCATCATCGATCGCATCATCACTTAACATCAGGTGAGATAGTGATCAAGTGCTACCCAGTTCGGTATAAAAAATAAAAATAAAAAAAATCGGTAGGATACGTTTCCGAGGTGGTCCCATTTTAACTTCATCGAGATCTGATAAGTATATCCAGAGTTATGACGATAAACGTTTCAAACTTGCTACTTGACTCGCGGGGCATTGAAGTCGGTTGTTTTAGTTTTTAAACTAGCTTAATTATTTAAACAACTTTTTTTTTAAATATTTCGTACAGACAATACGCAATGAGGTTAGAAACGAAATTCTTCCTGCTAAACGATTGTGCTTTAGCAGACAAGTGCTACCTACCTCAACAAAATATCTCACAAGATAGTGCGTTAAAATAAATATGATGTAGTACCAAACAATACCTTGATGGTGAGAATGTGGCCGCGGCGCGCCGACACCGAACGAGTTCACGTGGTTGAACCCAGGGGGCGCCATGCGCGTGCGACGTACGCGATCCATGTTGTCACTGCAACCAGTTCACATTTCAATCATCATTGTAAATTGTAACCTTCCTGCGTCGGTAGGATTTTTTACAAGCACGACGCTCGCCTGATGCACACCCCGGACACTCGACTAAATATCCATACAAACTAGCGTTTTAACGACCGACACTGTGACACCGACACAGACACTACACACATGTCGTTTTTCTACAGGCGCAATTGTGTGCGTGAAGTCTAAGGATGTCACCTTAAGAACCTACTTCATTTTGAAGTCGGTTTAGACTTGCTAGCCAGTACTTCACTATGGTTTCAAAAGTACATAGATAATACAATTTACTCATTTACTCAACGCTAATTATTAAAATTATTCAGAAAGTTTGTATTCAATCATTTTAAAACTAAGGTTTATTTACGCACGAGTATATCGTTGTTTCATTTATGAAGATGAATTCTAAAATACGAATATATAGTTAGGTATACAAATTAAGTGTATTAGAAATTATATATATTATATAAAAATTACGTAAATTTGAACCTCCTGTGTCTACCTAGTCCCACAGAAATATTCCAAATATTATTATTAATATTTCTGTTTTATATTCATACATGTATGAAGTTGATGTTCTTCTCCTTGTGAGGTAGTATAGTTCTGTAGTCGCGCGCGTATGGCGTCCTTGCTCAGACTGGCGCCTCGACAGATCAGAATCGGTGGCGAGGTGAGGTAGCCCGGATTGGTGGGGGGAACAGAGTGTCCGTTCTATACGTAGTATTATTATCTTTTCTATGCCTGATGGTAAGCGATGACGTCTAGCTATTACAGATACAGCGGCATGCAAAATTTAGCTCACAGCTTATTCTCCAATGGGTGGCCACTAGTGATAGCATGGTGGTAAGACAGTGGTGGTAGGACATGGTGATAAGACATGGTGGTAAGACAGTGTCCACCTGGCCAGCTACCACGGTAAGTTGGAAAATCTATCGTCAAACATAAACATCTAATGTGTTCGTCCACAGGTAGTAGAAGCATTATATCGATGTTCTGCCTGACTTGCTACCAATAGCTTACCACCATCAAGGTAAAAATCTGCCGTCATAACCTTACGGTGTTCCGGCAGCACACAGTCTTGAGATTGAGTCAAGTGTACCCTTAGTATGAGTTTTCATAGTAAACGCTTTGACAGATCTCACATAGTTTTCGACTTATGCTGGCTCCCTGATTGGTCTAAATTTAGTGAAGCGTGAAAACCACTAGAGGCGCTGTACTGTTTTTCATACAAAATTTGTTCGATATACGATATCGAATTTGGTATGAAAACTTGTACTGTACTGACCACTCTAGGCGAGATAATGGTCAAATGCTAGCCTACCAAATATAAAAAGAAATTCACGATACACTTAACAATCAGAGATGTTATTGTATATACCAATCAGCAATATTTGCATATTATAATAAACTTCAGCAACTTTCCTGTCTCCTGATTCGATTCCTGATCAGTGTCTTTGGAAGTGTGAAAAAAACACTAAGCATATTTACCCGCTAGAGACTTGATTCTGCAACATCTCATTCTCCATGAGTTCTGCGAATGCTTTCTGGGTCTCCTTGAATGGATCGAAGTCGAGGTCATCGTCGCCGTCGCCCGCGGCGCGGTGACCGCCGCTTTCATTCGCACGCACCGCGTTCATTCTGTAATATTATGGTGCACTTTACTTTAAATAGTGCCTCAGATGCTAGTCAGGCAATGGGCGTTTTCACATTGGACGATAACTGTAAATACACGAAAACGGAACGATATTGTCAGACTGGTAGTTTGATACAATCTCTACTAAAAGCTTTCACACTATGTTGTTGTAGTCAATGTTATCGTCGCCGACTGATTGTCGTGCCGATATTGGATAACGACACAGTGCGGGGTGAAGCAGGATCGCATGGGCACTTGTTCACTGCTGCCATTATTACCTTGAATATTATAACAATTTTAGAATCGCGTGGTTACTTTTGCTAGCGCAATGCGACTAACCGCACTACAAGCTGTTGGTTATATCGTGTCACGATATTGTTCCGATATCGTCAGACGATATCATTGTCGTCCGAGCTGACGAGTGTCGGTGTCATTATCGTCGCAGTGTGCGCCCAATGTATCGTAGAGATACAATTGTAAACCACGCCATAGGCAGATGAAAGTTCTTTGACTTTGCTAACAAAACATCAAAATTTGCCCATCACAAAGAGGCATAACAAAGACAAGTGTCATATTTCCACTTATCACAATTGTCTTTCGTATCTAAATGGAGATAACGTAATCCACGTCGCTATGGGTAAGAAGTTAAGGAGCCATTGTTTTATTTGTTTAGTTTTTGCTTACTTTGTTCATGTATTTAAACCTATTGATGAGTGTAAATAAAGTAGTGTATGAAACTGCACATAACTAGGTATTGAAACACTGGTGTGATACTATTACTATAAAAACAGTCGTGTTTTAATGCCCCTCATTATGCAACAGTTCATAAACTACTATTTTGGCAAGTTTAGAACAATGTACAAAAATATAAAGTGACACTTCAAGAAACATAATTAGTTTAGAAATATTTGAAAGTGAGACGGTCGTGCATCTTGGTCTCGGAGCACAAGTCTGTAGGTTGTCTCGCTCGTCAGACAGGTGTTTGAGTGAGAGAGAAACATACCTATGTTTGTGCTCCATTTCTAATCGCTCCGCACTGAGCATGTTCTGTGGGAAGTGGTCGCGATATCTGGTGCGCTCGTCGACTGGCGCTCTATTTAGCTGTTGTCTCATTTGTTGCGCTTTGTGGAAGTCCGTGAAGAATTTGCCCATGTTCTCTGCTAGATATCTGCCTTCACTCTGTAAATATATTCACGATATATAATTATTATATGGCGGTGGATTAGAAGGAATAGATCTGCTATGTCTTATCATGGTCATTTTTGTAGTAGAAAGGCAGAAACGTGAGAGCTATAGTACTTCAATCACTCCCACGGTGCCAAAAATAATTAATGCGCTAAGCGACGACCTACTATTAAGCAAGAGACTCGAGTCTCTCGCGCATCTCCGCAAAGTCGCTTACTTATCGGTTTTTTATTGGATACATTTCGGAGAACGTGCAATGGAACTGTATTATTTGATTCCGCCACCCCTATTTTATAATCAGACATCCAGAGATACTTAAAGGCGCCACCGATTTGTGGTGAATATACCTTTACCCGAACGAAGCGCTTTGCTCCTTCGTTCATAATACGAACCGCCAAGGAATGGAATACCCTGCCTGAGTCTGTGTTTCCGGTAAAATACAATATGGGGGTCGTTAAATCGCGAGTGAATAGATATCTTCTAAGTAAGCACGCTCCATCATCGATCGCATCATCACTTAACATCAGGTGTGATAGTGATCAAGTGCTACCCAGTTCGGTGTAAAAAAGGGTGTACGTTACTAATAAATAAAAAATGTCTACATTTATTTAAAAAAGCATTAGAAGAAATGAAAACCATACTTACATTTGCCTGTGTGTCATATCCATTAGCTAGTGTCTGTGGCATCTGTGATTGATTCTGTAACATTTGTTGATGAAGCAGGAACCCGCCTCCCAGCGAGTTAGCCATGCCACTCGTCAGATTACCCGACAAGCTACCAGCCGCCATATTCATTGAACTACCTCCCATGGAATTTGATGCCATCGAGTTGTCTACACGCATACCGAATGGAAGCATATTTGGATTTGGGTGGAAATTAGCACCTGTCGAGAAAACATTACATATTTCTTGTTTATCATTATTATCAATCTATATACTAAGAAACAACACACTTCAAAAACACGTTGCAAATTGTAGAGACCTTAACATTTCCTGCAATGCTTTTTTTATGGATTAATGCTATTGGCATCTACCAGCTTTTATGCTGCGCCCAAACTACCTTACAATCTACCGCCCGCTTACCGCAATAATAATGGAATTAAATAACTGCCGAAATTACCGCGTTAAGTGGTGTTTATACTAGGAGTTTACCTAGATATGACATTACTGTCATAAGCCATTTTGGTTGACATTGTAAACTTATGGCCATAGATCGTGGCTACACCTATTCGTTGTTTCAATTATAGCCATAATGATTGTCATATCACGGTAGTGTGGCCCCAGCATTACAGCTTCACTATAAACCCATTGTTGGTTTCTGTCACATGCTTTCTAGTATTAGAAATATAGCCTAAATATTATATAGTTCTTAATGCCACAATGCGAGATAATTTGTGATATTTGAAATAAAGTCACCTAAAGGACAATATCCACTTTTTTAAGGCCTCCAGGCTATCTATTATCAATATACCACGGCAGTCTTTGGTCGCGATAGATTACGACATCTAGTCTAGATAAATGATACCGATACAAAAAAAAAAGAACAAAACAAACGAGGAGAAATTTACATATGCAAAAGGATGAGCAAGCTCGAATGGCAATGGTCTGGCCACATTATACGCTGAACCGAAGTTTCCTAGACCTTGTTTATGGTAAACGCAAACGAGTTTCAAGATTGGATGTACAAAGAAGCGTATGACGTGTTTTTGATTCTATGAAAACAAATCTAAACCAAATAATAAAAGAAAACCACAAGAAATGACGATAAAACAACTTTTGGTACAAATCTTTTTCCAACCTAAAAAACACTAATTATATTCCTGTGTAGGTAACATATTATTAATTTATTATTCCAAGTGTATTTAACCAAATGTATACTGAATTACACAAATACATATAACAATTGAGTCAAAGGCTTATAGTATTATATTTGGTTTTAATTTAACTTCAGCTTTATTATAAAAGCTAAGTGTGTGTATTGTCAAATTCGTAAAATTGATACTTAAAAAGAAGAAACCATATCTTACCATATAAACCATATATATATAAGGTATCTTCAATATTTGGTTCTAAAATACAACTAAACACAGAAAGCCCACTTTGTATGAGCCTCCAGGGCATTTATTACCTGAACTATTTGTTCAGTCTTACATCAACATTGCCATTAAACCACAAAAACAATAATCAACTTTCAAGATTCTTAGAAAAATCTCAATTTTAACAGACTTCAAGAAAAGGAGGAGGTTTCTCAATTCGACTTTATATATTATAGTTAGTATGGATTATCAGGATCGTAGCATGTGGAAAGAAGTAGTATCTGCCTACCCCAACGGGAAAAAGGCGTGATTGTATGTATATTTTAAATCACTGATTGCTACATCAAAACCAAAAAGCACTAGACATAAATAAACCATTTCCAGAATACTTTCTCTTGTGAGAATATTTGTAAGAATGTAGTATTAGAATAATTAAATCGCATTGGCACTCAAAACTTTATAAACACATTTGTCTCATACTAATGAAGTCATATTACAATTAAATTCTCAACTATTTTAGAGCTATTATCACAGAAATCACTTTCTTAAAACAATTTTTATAATTTTCCTTTGATAAAATATAATTCTTTGGCTCACTCGTTCAGACTTTTGTATCATTATAATCACAGTATCAAAGCCTTATAATATAAAAGCACACAACCGCAAACATGACAAAGACGGCCACCTTACCTAATAATTCGCTAGCCGACTCGAGCCCTATACTAGACGAGGGCATATAATGTTTAGGCTCGATAACACTGTGCTGTCTCGCTAACATTTCATTCTGTCTCATCAACATTTCGCTCTGACTACGATCTCTGATCAATAAATCTTTCTGGTTAATTTGTCTATCTAAGTATCCCATATCCCGGTCTAGCAAGCCGTAGCCGTTGAGGAGCGGGCTCTTTATGTGTGGAAGCATGTGGTTGTTGTCGACCAGCCCGGCTAACATCTCTCTATGCCTTGCCATCATCATGACGTCATTGTTAGCGTCGTTCAGTAAATCGTGCGTGGAGTCGTCTTCTAATAGGCTGTGATCGCTGCTATCGAGTAAGTCATGATTCTCTAATAAGCTATGTCTATCCGATTCCAATTCGTCCAATTCGTTAGTGAGATAATGCGTTTCGTTTTCGAACACCGACGCGTTCTGTGTGCTATTGCTGTAAATCTTGGTTTCCTCGAGTTTATCGCTGTCTTCGTTGCTACTATTGCTGGTTTTTTTCGATTTGTCCTTCTTCTTCTGTGAGTTTGTGCCGTTTTGATTGTTTCTGTTGGTTTTCGTGTCCGTGTGTTTGGTTTTAGATTGAACCTGTACTTGTGGTTGTAGTTGTGTGGGACTGGACGATTCTGTTGATGATGATGACGAGACGGATGATGTGCCGTTTTCTTGTGACTTGACTGTAAACAGAATAAATATACAGTTTAAGTATTTTTAGAGTAGTTCCAGGAAACATTTATGTTGGCAATTTTTTACTAACCTCAAATCATGCTCTTGTAACTAAATTATGAATTTATTTTATTAACTTTTGACAAGTAATTTTTTAGTGTATATATTTTAGTCTGCCACGGCCATATCTAGGGGAGGGGGCATTGTGGGGCAATGCCCTACCTTGAAATGACAAAGCCCTACCTTAAATTGTTTGTTATAAAAAATAGTTAACCATAAGTTAAAAAATAGTTAACCATAGTTTGGGTTTGGGATTAAAAAAATTGTAGCGATAGGTATCTAAACTTTTCCGAACATACTACAGTTTGTGACATTCATTTCATATTATAATAATTCTTTGCTCTGTGTATAGATGGCATTTGAAGCGCCATTACATGAAGCGATGGGTCTATTTAATTATAATATCTGTGATGCAGAGGGGATTCCCCATACCATAGATTGCTATATGGGCTATATTGCAATCTATGGTACGGAGAATCCCCTTTTAAACTAAAATAAACATAAACTAGAGATTGATTACAGTGGAGTAGCGTGGTTTCATGGTCCCGGGTGGCACACGAAAAGGGGGGCAGCATGCCGCGATTTATGAAGTAAAAAATAAAAAAATCATTTTTCAAGCTCAAAATCGCGCCTCGCGCTGACACAAGCCGAACCGCACAGGCGTTTTGGCAAAGTTTTCAGTGTTCAGATTCAGTTGTTTTCTTACCCTTAATGAAACGCATAAAAGCTGTCCGCGTGACTTTCGTTTCAGCTTAATTATGAAAAATTTCGCGCTCGCTTACTACTATTTTCAGTCATATTACTGCATAGCGTAAAAATGTTTTTTTTTAGGATCATTACATGAAATGTCGTGCTCGCTACGCTCGCGTACTGAATTCACCTTACCTTATCATCTGTTGCTGACTAAGTTGATTTACGGGAAATTGTTGCCATACATTATACATATGTTTACATAGCATGATTTTTTACTTATTACTTGTAACTTTAACAAATTGAATTTAATTGAAAAACATATTTTAGGTTTTAAATTTTTATACCTAATTCAGGGGGCGGCAAAATTTGCCTCAGCCCCGGACGGCACAATCCCACGCTACGCCACTGATTGATTATGATTATTTGTAGCAGCTAGCAGCGTTGCAAAACCTACCGATTTTTCGGTAGATTTACCGAATTTGAAAATGTTTTGCCGAAATAAATAAAAAAATACCGATTTATGGCAGTTTAATTGTTTACTTCCGCCCTCCCTGTAACCAATACATAATAATAAATACTCAAATTCGACTCTAGCTACAGCCCTGTATTCTGCCATTATCAACTAAGTTACTTTAGTATTTTGAAATGTTTCTTATTCAATCACGAAAAAATTACTAACGAATTTGCATAAAATTTGGTACACATATAGTTTATATCCTGGATTAACATATGGAATACTTTTTAACAGTACTCTATAAGGTAGGCGAAGTTGTGGGGCATAGCTAGCTAGAGCTAGCAGATCTTTCAACCAGTAACGTGCTTAATAAATGAGCGGCTTGCGAGGAAACAATCCACCAATAATACCATCAATCATGTCAAAAATAATAAAATGTTAAAGAAAATGAAGTTATATTATTGGTTGATTGTTTCCTTGCAAGCCACAAATTTTCCTTGCTCAGCTTTTGTGGGTTGTCAGTCTAAACCTCGTCAGAAATCTTTAAAATGTTTATGTTAAAAAAGACGACCAGATCGGTGACGTTTTAAAGAAAGGCCAAGTCAAAAGTATCTGTAACCGGCGAGCATGTATGAAGACGCTCATGTTGGAAGAAGCGAATGAGGTATATAGATCAGTTAAGTAACTAATATGACATTTTTTGTAATTATAATTTATTGTAAGAATTTTATGAATTTGCAGTTTATTTTATGAAAATAGTGATTTGTTGTAACATTTGATAATATGGGCATTGCCTGAAATAAACGGATTTTATTATTAATATCTGTTAATTACCCCAACGGGAAAAAGGCGTCATTTTCAACCGACTTCCAAAAAGGAGGAGGTTCAAGATTCGTCTTTTTTTGTATGTATATTACGCGATTACTCCGTCTTGTGAACCGATTCGAATGACTCTTTTATTAATCAGTAGGGTCTGAAATCTGACAAGTATCTGCAGAGATATGACGATAAACGTCTCAAACTTGCTACTGAAACTGCCTCGCGCGGCATGGAAGTCGGTTGTTTTAGTTTTTAAACTCTCTTTATTATATGTATGTGTGCATATAAAAACGATACCTTCAAAAGGCACCTAGTATATGACATTAGAGTGATATGTTAACTAGATACTGACCCTGTGACATTTGTGGTTTGGGACTGGGTTGTTTTCTGGCCGGACTTTCGCTGGGTGGTGAGGATCCGAGGCTGGGCCACGCCTCCTTGCCATTACTAGTGCCTGCATTACCATTACTGCTGCTACCGTTCTGTTCTTTCTTACATCTGAAATTAAATGTGAGGGATTTTATCATAATCATTCCTATGCCCAGTACAGGGTGAATGTATTTTAATGCTAAAAATATAAAGACAATTACGACGCTAAGTCGCTAACCTACTTGAAAGCTATGACGTCTGACTATAGATAGATACGCAAAACTTTATATTGAGTGAATTTTAAGCAATGCACGCGTTTGAGTCAATTAGATGTAAATTTCCAGTGATTTTACTGGTTTACAGGGATGGGGAACTACATTACAAATTTGTTTTATTGATAGCATGGTTTCCATAGGTATATAATGGTGAGTATAGACTAGAGCATTTCTAGTAACAGGACATCAAGCATTTGCTGTTAACTCAAACCACACTTCGAACATGACGCTCGATGTTTTGTTACAACCAGACTGTCAAAACCAACAAGCGTTTTGTTGTAACACTATATCGAGCAGTCACGGCCGCTTTTCAACAAAGAGTGTACCACAGATATATATATACATAGATAACACCAATGTATGTACTTCCCGTGTCCGAACCCGGCCAAAGCGGCCAGGTTGGCCGCCGCTACTTACAGTCCGCGCGCGTCTGTTGTTGTAGCCGGACGGCCGCAAAAACTACAAAAATGCCTCGTTGCGTGATAATTAACTGCAACAGCTCAAACATTTCAAGCCCTCAAAGGCAAGGACATATTTCCCATCACAGGTAAGTTATTTTAAAATTATATTATGCGTCAGTTCATTTTAAAACAAATTTTAAAGTATTCCAAGCTGTGATTCCAAGAATATACCTTAAGTAACTATAGATTAGCGTTAAGTAAAACTATTTACATTACATTGCTGCGTTTGCTTTGATTGTTTGATCTAACGTTGTGAGTTAAGGAGACGATGAATATCGGAACAAGCGATACTCTCGCGATCGCTTCAACTTCGTAGTACAGGCAATTTCTCATTCGTCTGTCAAATCTCGCGACTAGTGTTGTTCGTTCTACAACATATATCAAGAACCGATTTTACTCGATATCGAACAGACGAATGATAAAAGCACAGTTTTACAATCATACAGTTTGGAATCGAATGTACTTGCTCAGAGCAACGGCGGGGCACTCGCGGGGAGGCGGGCGGCGCGGACCGCGACCCACAATCTCGCTTAGTTTGTGGGATCGATCGTTGGAGCAGACGCTACCGTGACATTTCAGTAGTCGAGTTTGGTTTTTACCCGACTACGGTCTAGCAAAAGGGAGGGTTACTATTTTTGACCGGTATTAGTGTATGTATGTATATAATATACATGTGTACACATTACGCACTTTACATACTTACAATGTACGTATATATTATTATGTAGGTATGTATGTATTAGAGATGCGCCTAGTACTCGTTTACTACTTGGTTTTCGGTACATTCGGTGTTTATTAGTACTCGTAGTCGGCCGAGTAACACGGTTGACAACAGTTACCTACTCAACATTACTGAACACAAACAATCGGTAAGTACCTAACCTATACTTATGTCAAACTTCTATACAAAACAATTACCTTTCTTCTTATTTTTAACCGACTTCTCTAAAAAAGTGACGAGGTTCTCAATTCGACTGTATTTTTTAAAATGTTTGTTACCTAAGAACTCCGTCAAATCTTAACCGCTTTGAAAAAATATTTTTTTGTTTGAGAGATTATGCCTCCCGTTTGGTCCCATTCAAATGTTATCGAGTTATGACATCTCCACAAAAGAGATGGAGATAATTGTATGCAAATTTGTGTATACTTAGATGACACGATTATAACTAGCCAGTACTTCGCGGCATGTGAAGTCGGTTTTCTTTCGTTGTAAACGATCTTAAATCGTGCCGTGTAAGATTTACCTACAGCCGAAAACAAGAGAACGGATAGCGAATACATGACGGTGGGGGTGCGGGCGGCGAGGTACCGCGCGCTCGCGGATGGCACGGCGGAACATGACATGTACAAACTTGTTTTGGCGCCCCTAAGGATGTGTGTAAGGTAGCGATCTGCGTATATTTATTTTAATTTTTAACTCATTTATCATTATCTAGTGTCCGCCTGGCCAGCTACCACCCTTAAGTTAGAAAATCTGTCGCCAAACATTTAATTTCTAATGTGTTCCGGCAGCTATCCATGAGAACCAGTTCCCATTCAAGGTGCTTACCATCTTCGACCGCATATCACTTACCAACAGATGAGATAGTGGTCAAACGCTAGCCTATAAGATGTAAAAAAAAAAAAAAATAATAATTCTATATTTAATAATTTCGTTTAATATCATTCGTCAGTCTATATCATCCGTCTGTTTATATCATTCGTCTGTCAGAAAATCGATGTCATTCATGTTAATCGATGCGTGATTTTTAGGTTACCAAAAACTACTGTTTCTTACTAGGCATATAATATGCTAATACCTGGTGTTTCTAAGAAATATCAACAAATATATTTTTGTCAACTTACTTGAGATTATGCAAAGGTATCCAAAAGCGTCAATAGAATGAAACCGTTGAAAAGCGCGGTGAGCGCGACTTCTCACATTAAAACTACTCGGCGTACTGTACTAGTAATTACTGGCGTGGTTGGCGAAGACGAGCGAGTGAGACCACACATATAAAATCTATGAGTTTAAGCGAGACAATCACGGCGGCGGTTCCAGTTGAATCGTTGGAAACGTAGCGGAGCGGAGCGGCGTTGGCGGCATCGGTTTCTTTAAGTCGCTTTGAATTTCCCATCACTAAATTTCGTCTATGACGTCACAGTAGGTGTTAAAAAGTTGGCACGCTCTGTTTCAATACAAATCTAGATACTTGCGTTATCTATGTATATATATATCTGTGGAGTGTACGCAAGGTAGAAAGAAATGCTGTAAAGGTAAATGCCGCCTCGCCGTAAGCATTACGTCGAACGCAGCGTCGAGCATTCGCAAGAACGTTACATAACATCGAAATGCATTTAGGAAACCAAGCATTTGCTTGTATTGTACCATTCGTAAGAACGTTAAATTACATTGCAATGCTCTAGCAAATGCTCTAGCCAGACTATACTCCCTCAAGTGTGATATTACTATGTTAAAGCATGCTGTGCATGTTAGTGTATAATATATGTAACAATGCCTACTTACAAAATATACGTCTTGATTTTGAAAACTAGCGAGAGGTTAAATTAATAATAGAATTAAAATTTTGACCGACATTTAACAGAAGTGGAATCGCTATAAACTTTCAATTGCGTTTTACGGCCATTGGCAGTTTTTTTTTAAATTTGTTTTTATTCACAAAAATAAAATGTTTACTGTACATAATATACTTTTCATAAACAATATACACTTTGTAATTATGATACGTATTTTTCACATAATTCTTTGTACACATTTGAAGAACAGGTTCTAGCCTCTAACTAGGCCAAATTGTACCATATTAACAATAGGCTAAGTTGTATTTCTGCGCAACATTCCCAAAGTGCATAAATTGAAAGTCACTTGCTCATGAAACACAGTTACACTAGTTCGGGAGCCTATGGATTCAATAATTTCAAAGTACACTAAATTTATTTATTATTATTATATAATTAAAGTCAATTTAGAATACGACTTGTGTTGTATAATCGGTACTTACTTAGAGGAATTGACTACGTTAATATGTGACGATGTGACCACTGTTGTCGGTATAAAGTTCGATTGATTACCTGGAACAGATACAAATATTATAATTACATGTTACTTGTAAGTAAATTATAAGTGTGTATAAAGTTAATTGAATATTAAATTGTAGCTTACCATCTTTTGAACTGCTCTTGGTTTCACTCGCACTAGAATTACCTGTAAATACAGAAAATAAAATAAAATATACGTAAATAAATAAAAAGCTATTGCTATTATTGTATGTATTGTACCTATTTCCTTCGTGTGCAAATCTGGTCTACATACATTACATACATATATAAAATTATATATATATTTACGTAGGCAGATATATTTATAGCAGATATATTTCCCGTTTACGTAGGCAGAGACTACTTCTTTCATGTTACGATCCTGACATACCTCTTTACGAATCTGGCGTGTTAAGTAGAACAAATATCTAACGTGTTCCGGCAGCTATCCTTGAGAGCCAGTTCTCATTCTAGGCCTAGCGTGCTTACCATCTTCGACTGCATCATCACTTAACAACAGGCGAGATAGTGGTCAAACGCTAGCCTATAAAATATATATTTTTTTAAATGATGAGAGAGTGTGTTTACCTGATCCATTGTTCTTTTCGTGCTGTTTGTCCCGTTGCGAGGCGGCCAGTTGATTGTGGAGCTTCCGTTCGTACACTTGATGCAGCCCTGCGTGCATCTCTTCTTTCGTGAACGACGCTTTTGGATCACCTGGTGAACAAACATTGTTTATATCTTTACAATAAGTTGGTAAAGTAATCCATAGCTGCCGACTCGGCTCAATGCTAAGAGGGTAGGAAGGCCTTTGCCCAGCTGTGGGACATTAACTGCTCGAAATAAAAGATCGTTTAAAAAAACTAAAAGAACCGACATCAAATGCCGCGCTATTAATTTTCAGTATCAAGTTTGAGGTGTTTATCTACATATATCTGGAGACTAATCAGATCTCGATGAAATTACTATGGTACCAGCCGTGGGGTATCTCCTTTCCAAAAAAAAATAATTATCAAAATCGGTTCATAAACGACAAAGTTATCCGCGAATAAACATAAAAAAAACAATTACATTATTATATAAAATTATTATTTGTAGTTTGTCGACTTATTCTGGCTCCCTGATTGGTCTACATTAAGTGAAGTGTGAAAACCACTGAAAGTCTGAAGGTAAAAGGTGCATGTCACTGCACTGCACTTGTTACCTTGAGACAAAAAGATGTGAATTCTTCCATTCTAGGCCTACATAGGCCTAAATAGTGGTCAAAAGCTAGCCTATATGATATAAAAAAATTAAAAAGTCTCACATGCCCTGTAATTTTTTTTAATTGTAGATAAGCAAGCATTGACCACTATCTCACCGGATTTTATATGAAGATGTGATTGACGATGTAGCACGCTTGCCTAGAAGATACTTGTTCACTCGCGATTTAAGGACCCCCGGATTACTTTCATTAGATTAATTTCACTGGACACTTTATCTAAAACACTTTAATTCGAATGCAATGGCTACGAGTGCCTTCAAGCTTCAAACACTAACCTAAATCGTGTAGATACATGCAGTCGGGCTTCGGACAGGGCTGGTTCTTCATAAAATTGGCGCAGTACTTGGTGGTCCCTAACGAGCCCTTCAGCACGCGGCCGTCGAGCGTCACGTTGTTGACCCCCTGGATGGCTCGCAGAGCGTCCGCCGGCGACACGTAGGTCACGTAGGCCGATGCGGACGGACCCTGCAACAACTGCTCATTAGTGATAACCCTGCTTCTTTATAGGTTTGGGCTTATGCTACCACAGAGGGACTATAGCCCGGCAAACTCGTGCGCGACTGTCGTGGCGGTGACGAGGTAGCGCGTCATTCTAGCACACGGCTATACACGCTTCCCTTCCCCGCTACACCACCCGCTACCCGCTGACATCTTGGGTACCTCGTCCCCGCCACCGTCTCTCACCCCGCGGGACGGTCGCGCACGAGATTGCCGGGCTATAATGCCCGGTTCCTATAACATAAGAACGGATCGTTTTGCTTACGTTCGGTTAAATTGGACACAAGAATGTTTACGTCTCGTGTCAAATTTAACCGATCGGAAGCAAAAAAATCCGTTTGTATGTTATAGGAACCAGGCATGAAACATCATTGTCACCCACGACAGGGTTAGGCTTCGTTCAAACCGGATTTACCGGGTGGTCCGGCGGATTTAACAGGTCTGTAAAACTGCCGGGAGAGCTAGTTGGCTATAGAATTTAAATGAAGATGTTCACATTATATCGGATCCGGCAAAAACACAGAGCTCGGCATTTTAACCGAGCGTTTTGTCACTGCAAACACCCGGACCGGAGTAACTCGTTCAGAGTTTGCGCCGGTATCTATGTCCCCCGCTCGCCCCGCCAGTGCTCCACTCGCGTAATTTCCGGCTTCGCAGATAAGTACTTGACTATTCGATTTCGTTGTGAGATCCGGTTTAATGTGAACTCTATTTTCCGGGAGCCGATTTCCAGCAAATATGCCGGTCCGGCGTAGTGGGAACCTGGCCTTACTGTTACCATGCTATATTATTTTTTATTTTCTTATTAGTGATAACCCAGCTTCTTTATAGGTTGGGGCTTATGCAATCACAGAGGGACTAAATCATCATTGTCACCTACTGCAGGGTTAGGCCCAGCGCACACCGCGGGAAGCGCAAAGTCGTGCATTTGAAGACAACAGTTTAAAATAAACTTTAACTAGCTTGACATAGAGCCCTTGAGAGCCGCGCCTGGAACAGTAGCTCGCATGTTCATGTGGTCACGGGCGAATTCATTCTTGGTTGTTTTTTTTATGGTAAAATGTAACAAGACAAGCAGGACGCTCGCCTGATGGTAAGCAATGACGTCTACCTATTACAGATACAGCAGCATGCAAAATTCTGGCAGTCCAGAATTTTGCATGTCACTGCACAGCGCCTGTTAACTTGAGCTGTTGAGTCTCACATGCCCTGTTATTTCACTGGACACCTTGCCATTTCAACCGAAAAACATTTCTATTTCACGGCTGAAAATTAATTGGCAAAGTGGTGGTATCGCCCCAGGCGGACTAGCAAAAGTCCTACCACTACCGAATATACAATTATTGACTGTATGTCAAGGTAGTTAAGGTTTATATTGAATTCTTGTCTTCAAATGCGCTACGCCTCGCTTCTAGCGGTGTTCACTGGGACTTACTGTTACCATTCTAGTTGTAGACTAACGGCCGTTTTATATTTGTCGGTTACATCTAGAATCTAGACCGGAATCCTGCACATCATCAAAATAGGAGCTAAATAAATGGCCACTGATGGTAGGTTTCAACCGTAGGTAGGTATAAATAATATATAATAAATGACGGAGATGTGAGCATTAACAACACTCATGGTGTTGCAGTAGTTCATAGGCGACGGTAACCGCTTACGATCAGCACATGAGTAAAGAAGGAACAGAGACAAAGCTTCATACAACTGCGCTGTGACGATGACGTAGACGCACGTGAGTGCGTGAGCACCAGCGGCCTGTGTGCCGCCTGTCACGTACGGAGTGAAACCGGTTTATAGTGGCTCGGCTGGTGTTTTAACTCAGGGCTGTCGCTCGCGACGCGTCACGTTATATTATATTATTTTTCATCCCATCTATTCGAAAAGTGATGGTTGGTTCCTCGATAAGTGCGCGCAAAGTAGGTCGTTTTCGCCCTAGAGTGGGAAAGTGATTTTTTAATTTTTGGCTTATGAATGTTCTTTTATAGTGGCCTGTCTAAGGAGATTCAATGAAATTCCTCGATATTTCATAACATTACATGACATTTTGTGACATTTTATGACATATCTGCATAACATTTCGTGACATCTCATGATCATGATCGACATACATCGTTGTCGACAATGATGAAGCTTGAAAAATAAAAAAAAAACAGGTCATGTTTACTTGAAGGAGGATTTTATTACGATGAAGATTTTTCTTGTTTTTTTTTTGTAGCAACCCTACAAGAATAGGTAAAGATTTTGTCCGTTCCTTAGAAGGTTTGTCTCTGTTCCTTCTTTACTCATGTACCATCAGGCGGGCTGTTTGCTTGTTTGCCTACCATTACACAAAATAATTTATAATCGTACAAAACGATAATTTAAGATCGATTACAAAAAGAAAAATTCGAATTCACATGCCGCTATAGAGAAAATATCCACTAGTCATGAAGATGTCGTCAAGGTATAACATTTATTTATATTGTTTATCTCCATATCTCCGGAGATGATTGACATAGGTCGATTAAATTTAAATGGGACCAAACGGGAGGCATAATCTCTCAAACAAAAAAAAATATTTCAAATTGGTTGACGGAGTTCTAAGGTAACAAACATTTTAAAAAAATACAGTCGAATTCAGAACCTCCTCCATTTTTTGTGGTCGGTTAAAAATATCAAACTATAATAGGGAGATGGTAGTAAGACGACTGTGTAGTGAACTTTCTAGAATAATTTAAATCCAATATGCCTAAACGTATGTTTACTTCTTGTAAGTACTTGATAAGTAAACATGGCCTATAATAGCGTTGATAGCGATTTGACCCTTCATTGTTGTAGAATACAAAGCAACCTCTTTTACAAATTTGTTTACTATAAACGTCTTACTTATGCGTTCATCATTTATAAATAGTTATTTATGGTAAGTTGGTTTTTACAAACGAGTAGACGAATGTAAGCTCGAGACGAAGTCGAGGGTCTATAGTCACGAGTTTGTTAAAACCAATATCCGCACGTGTGTCATACAACGTTTTTCAGCACATTTGTGAGAATAGACCACAATTGGTTATAAAACAAACATAAATCATGTAATCAAAAAGTCGAAACAATCTTTGACGTTTCTAATATGAAAATGGCGCGAAATTGCAAATGGCGCCACGTGGAGTAAATATTAGAACTACATGTTTCGTCTCATTTACTCTTTAGTATTTCAAGTGAGACAAACGTATTAAGCAAAAGCATTAATTTTAATTTTTTTTATTGACTATAAGGTCCCGCTGCTGGACAAATGTTCCCGCATAGCTTTCCATGACTCTCACTTCAGGGCTATGTCCGTCCATCCATCCCATTTGATTGCTAGATAGACGGTGTTAAAGATAGGTTCAGTTAATGGATGAGAATTACTCACCTGTGAGCCTGCATACGTCGTACTTTGGTTTATAACTACTTTGTGAATTTTGCCATATTTGCCAAAGTACTCCTGCCGTTTTAATATCTGAAAAAGAAAATACACATTTAGATAGCTGTATTCAGACCTACATTACTTAAATGGGTTCTAGGCTCTGCCATCTGCCATTTAGCCATTTAAGAAGCCCTATGTTCAGTAGTGGACTGGAATTACACGCCACATATGACGAGCATGATCCTCGGCTACTAATCCCACTCTTACCAGCCACCATGCGAAATTTATCGCTCCATTTAGTCCACGGACACTGATGATGTTCTCCTATTTCGTACTGTATGTACATTTATCGACCTGGCATTACAATAACAATAATAATATGAGAAGGATAAAACTATACAATCACTAGAGCGAGACGGACAACAATTTTTTATCCTTCTCTGTATATGCGATTTTATTGTTTGGCTCCAGCTCTGGCTCCAGCTCTAGTGGCGCTCATTGGTTTTCACCCGCTGTCATGTATGACACGACCAGTTCGCGGAGGTACTTGTAGTTTCATAGCTACAGCGCGGAGTGCGACAGGCCTACGACCAAATTACGTTGTTGTATTATTATATTACAAATTATGCTATTTGATCGCTTACGCTAATGTCTAGTCTATTTAATATTCAGTCTACGATTCAAACACATTTTAACTTAACAACATGTCAATACGCCATGGAAAGTGTGTCATACACACATTATGTAGATAGTACGCCACCGCCACTGCAGCGTATTGTTTACAGGGTTCGAGGACATATACATCTATGGATATATATCAAGATATATATCCGATATACATCAATCACATCGGGTTCGTTTTTAAAAATATATATCAATATGGTTTTTTTTAAATAATATATTGCAATATAAAAATGGTTTAAAAAAAATATTATTTAGTAATTTTTAGCGTTTGATACTTTATCTACTATTTCTACTTCCTATTTTATGTTTTTTAGTTTATTTTGCCTTATTTAAAAGATTTTATGTTTTGGTTTAATTTGTCTCATTTTAAGTACCTAAATAAATAAAACATTAAACATTATAGTTTTTATTTTGATAATTTAGTATGTTTATGTAACACATATGCAAATAGTATTCATAATAAATACAATAAAATAATAATATGGCTTTCATACAAAATTGATATATATCAAACTTGATATACGAGGGTCATTCAATAAATACTTAGCCTACAAAAAGTAAACGAAAATTTTGGAAAAGTGGCAATTTATTTTTCAACATAGTCTCCTTTTAGTTCGATACACTTAGCCCAGCGATGCTCCAACTTTTTTAACCCGTCCGAAAAATAGTTTTTGTCAAACTCTGCAAAATAGGCCTCCGTGGCGGCGATGACCTCCTCATTTGATCCATATCTATTCCCGGCGAGATATTTTTTCAAATTAGGAAACAGACAGAAGTCACAAGGGGCCAAATCTGGAGAATACGGTGGATGGGGCAGCAATTCGTAGCGTAATTCGACCAATTTGGCCATGGCAACGGCAGACGTGTGAACCGGTGCGTTGTCGTGGTGAAACAGCACTTTTTTCTTAGCCAGATGGGGTCGTTTTTTCTTTAATTCGGCGTCGAATCGGCCCAATAAATCGGCATAGTAAAGCCCTGTAATTGTTTTACCCTTCTCGAGGTAATCGATGTAGATCACACCTTGTGAATCCCAGAAAACGGTGGCCATAACTTTTCCGGCCGATTTTACAGTTTTCGCCTTCTTTGGAGCACGTTCCCCGGTCTGGATCCATTGTTTTGATTGCTCCTTGGTCTCTGGTGTGTACCAGTGGATCCAGGTTTCATCGACGGTCACAAAACTACGCAAAAACTCCGCTGGATTCCGCTTAAACAGCGCCAAACACGTCTCCAATGTGGTCTCACTGTTGCACTTGTTTTCCGGTGTGAGTAAACGCGGCACCCATCGCGCCGACAGTTTTCTCATGCCGAGTTCCTCGTGAAGAATATGATGCACTGTTCCTTCTGAAATGCCTACAGTCTCAGCTAGCTCCCGAACCTTCAATCGGCGATCTGCCAATACGAGATCATGGATTTTTTTAATTTTTTCCTCCGTAGCAGCTGTTTTCGGTGCACCTGGACGTGGTTCATCAAAAACCGACGTACGGCCACGTACAAACTCGTTGAACCAATTCTTGACGGTGGCCATCGATGGAGAAGAGTCACCGTACACAGCATCCAAGCGCTCTTTGATTTCGATGCGCGTTTTCCCTTCCAAAAATAGGAATCGAATCACCGAACGATATTGCTCTTTTTCCATTTTTGTAAAACCGATCGATACGTTCGCTTCCATAAGTTGTCAAAATAAAACAAATGAAGGAATTGGAATGAAAATTTGAAAAAAGAATTAAAAAAGAATGTGCTACACTGTGGTAAAACTCTTTTGAAACTACAGCGCCCTCTGGCGATGAGGCTAGGTACTTATTGAATGCACCTCGTATATCATAAATATCCGATATTTTGATATTTATAATAAATATCGGATATTTTCGAACCCTGATTGTTTATCAACACATATGTACACAGATACATACCTCGGGGTCTGCGAGACGCACGGGCAATCCTACCACGAACACGAGGTTGTTCTGAACGACGCGAACGTTCGCGAGCGCTCGCCGAGACTCCAGCGTCTTGTTCCGCCGCTTCTGCTCGCGAGCTTTCTTCTCCGTCTTTATCGCTGCCACCTGAACAAATACATTCCATTAAATCTTTTAAAAATAACGTCGTAAGTCTACTAAAGACTTCTATAGATGGGATTGATCTTTCTATTCTATGTTTTGAACCCTTTATTTATAGGAACGCACCGAACGCACAACCCTAGGGTGTAAAGGCCGGTTTACATTATTCGAGTCTTTAGGGAAGTGCTTTAGTAGAAACATGCAAACGTTACTCGCTTTCGTAAGTCTACTTGCCTTTCAACTAGAATCAAAAAGTTTTAAGCTATATGCAGTGTCGGACAAATAGTAGTATTAAAAACAAAAGAATATTCTAGATGTTTTCAAAAGATTTCGTGGTAACGCTCATCAAGATCCCATATCTTGATGGGACTACACAAAGCAGTATTGCGCAGTTTCCTTAAAAAGCTTTAGGATATGGTATGTAAGGTTTCGACCGATCGATTCAATTAGTTTCGCACGAGCTGGGAAATATTGAATGACGCGATAATTAATTGTGATTAGATAATTTACTCGGCGTCAGTTTTAGCTACGGTACCTTTGAAAAATCTCGATATTGCCTTCTAACTTAAGCTATTCTAATTTTTATCTTCATCACCGTTTAATTCAACATTTAAAATACTAAGATCGTAAGGTTATCTTTACCGCCTAATGCTTATCGATACACATACGATGTCAAAGACAAGTTCTATAGGGCATTCCTTTAATTGCTTCTTTTATCGATAAATTACAGACGTAAATATAGCGCCGACATATCGGGAACTCATAATTTTAACTCATAAGTATCATAAGTATCATAACTCATAAGTTTTTAAATACTTGGTTAATTTAATAGTCCCTTCTAATGTCTTTCTGGAACATTAGAAAATGAGTACATACATTTTTTCTATAGAAAAGCTCGCCAAGTGCAAGTCGTACTCGCACTCGTAGGGTTCCGTAACAGTAGAGTTATAGAGGGGGAGGGACACACATTATACCACTTTAGACGTGCCTGCCTATCTTTCAAATAATTGACTTTGAAAAAAAATGGTTTTAGGAACCTTAGTGTCATTTTTTAAGGCCTATCTATAGACACCCCGCACGTATAGGTTTTTTTTTTTTTTAGTTTCAGTTTCATGTATACTTAATTTATATTTTTTATTTATGTATAAAATTCGTGTAGCGGTTTACAGAATAAACCTACCTACCAAGTTTCAACTGTGTAGACTTAATAGTTTCGGAATAAAGTGGCTGTGAAATACGTACGGACAGACATACATGACGAATCTTTAAGGGTTCCGTTTTTTGCCATTCGGCTACGGAACCCTAAAAAACCCTTAATGTGCACGGCAGGATTTGACCTCTGGCGTCATAGCCCACTATTCTCCTAATGCACCACTTGACCCTAAAATGAGTCTTGGGTAGTAGAGATTTATTTAACCTTAAAATGGGTCTTGGGTAGTAGAGATTTATGTTACCTTTAAAATGAGTCTTGGGTAGTACAGATTTATGTTACCTTAAAAATGGGTCTTGGGTAGTAGACATGTATGTTACCCTAAAATGGGTCTTGGGTAGTAGAGATTTATGTTACTTTAAAATGGGTCTTAGTAGAGTTTTACGTTACCTGCTCTTGACTGAGCGGAGTGAAGTCTGCAGGGTTCTCCGGGTAAGCCTTCCGACAAGCGGGACACAGCCCGTTCTCGCCCTCCCGAATACGGTTCCAGCAAAACCGGCATATCTGAAATACGTGAGGATCTTTTGATACCGAAGATAGTATAATCTTCTAATATCTTAGAAGAAATAAAATTTATAAGAAGACATTTTTATTTAATCTATAATTCAATATAATTATTTTATGATATTACTGGCTCCTAGGACAGTTTTTTAATAGCTATATATATATATATAAAAGAAAGTCGTGTTAGTTACTATACTTATAACTCAAGAACGGCTGCACCAATCTTTATGATTTTTGTATTTTTGGAATTGTCTTTGTCAGGAATAGGATAATAAGTATTAAAAACAATGAATAATTGCCCAAAAAAAATTATATAAAATAAAATAATTGCCAAACCGTTCCTGGGTTGAAAAGTCTGTGTGATCTCATTGTATTTTTTCCTAAAACTTGTGTTCTTCCGCGAGTTAATGTGTAATAAATGTGGATTATTAACCATTAAGTGCCGGTGAATGTGTGCGAGTGTAGGGAAACAGTATAATAATGAAAAACATGCTATTTGCGTTCTCACCAAAATTCCACTGAAAATCTTTAGTAAACACCACATCTTTACTGAAGGTATGACTTAGACTACACTTTTACTTGAAAACTGAGCAGAAATGTGACTTTAACCCATCTAAGAATTTTAATACTTGACACTGGCTAAATACACTAATCGTGTGGAGCTATAATGAAACTTAAAGAAAAAAATGTATGCTTACAAGCAATCAAGACAATAATAATCAATGCCTAATCAATTTTATATTTTGTCAGAATGTAGGTAAATACAGAGATATGCAAGAATGTGATAGCCAATTTATGAGTGCCGTATGTATACCGTTTTATCCATAAGGCAAAAAAATATTAGACAGTTATCCATGAAGTAAGTATACTTATTAACATTGTTTCATTGCATCATGTCTTGATGACACGCGGTTGTAGTACTTGATTGTTGTATTTTTATTCTATTTCTGTATTGCCATAACTTTGATTATTTACTTGATAATCAAAGTGCCATAATACATTACTAAACTTAATATCTCTTTTGTATTACGTTTATAAAGCCTAAATTAAGTTCATCTAAAAGGTAACACGACATTCATTGTCTGTTAGGTGGTACGAAGTTCGCTGGGCCAACTAGTATATAATAAAAGTTAAAACAGGTTTCATGCGTTTTCACCAATACACAGTGATTCATGAGGAAGGTTTAAGTGTATAATTTGTTAAGGTTTTGTTTAAATTTCTCGAAATATAACGATGATTGTCAAAGATGTTAATTCATACTCGACGCAACAAATTGATGCAAATAATGTAGGCATATATGCTCTAGCCGTGCAAAGCCGGGGCGGGTCGCTAGTACTATATAAGAGAAGAGATGTACATACTTGGTAACCACATGTGCACGGGTAGAAGTGGAGATCGTCCACCTCCAAGGGTTCCATACACAGCGGACATTCCACCTGCAACACAAAATGTACATACATCAATCTAGGTCATTGATTTTTATTATATTTTATCTACCTCATAAACTATCTATGGTCATAGCACATCAGATCTACTTGACACCAACTGGAATCCAAGTATAATGAAATGTAAACTTTATTTAAATATTAAATCAAATCTTAATGATAGTCATTTTGTTAACTCAAGCGGGTGGCCAGATGAAAACCATTTTATGAGCGCAAAAGACTTGGTAACACTGGCAAAAAGAATTTTCACCGATTTTCCTGAATACTATGATTTATTCTCTGAACAATATTTGACATATAACGATATTGTACAAAAAAAATAAAAATCTTTTACGTTTCCATGATATTGGAGTTGATGGTCTAAAGACAGGTCATACAAGTGCTGGTGGTTATGGCATTATAGCATCTGCAAAACGGTGTATATGGTCAAACGCTTAATTATCCAGTATAAAAAAAATAAAAAATAAATATTTTGCTGCACACAGTACAATTTCCAAAAGGAAAATGTTAGGTCCTGGGGTTCAACAGAAGACTCAAAATTATTAATAGTCTGTCATAATCTGTCAAAAAACCCATATTTTCTTTTCATTCGTTTTTCATTTTTATTGATCTCTGTCCATATCGCTTTAATTCTTAGTAATTCCAACATTTGTAATTTTCGACGACTTTTACTTAAATAATTGGGATAGTTTAAAAACTAAAACAACCGACTTCCATGCCCCGCGCGTATATTTCAACAGCAAGTTTGAGACGTTTATCGTCATATCTCTGGAGATACTTAAAATATCTCTATGAAATTACAATGGGACCACGTCGGAAACGTGCCCTACCGATTAAAAAAAAAATATTCGAGTCGGTTCACAATTGACGGATAACATACATACAAAAAAAAACAAAAATAAAAAAACATACAGACGAATTGAGAATCTCCTTCTTTTTGGAAGTCGGTTGATAAATAATAAATATCATTGCTGAAAAATAATAACCAAAGATTCGCTTTGACGTTTTTGACAGTGACATCTCAGAACATTCCCATCAAAAGCCACCTAGAGAGCGTAGTCGAACTATGTATTTTTTTTATAATAAAAAGCTGCTCATTGAAATGTGATCTTCATATCTTGCCCCATTAGGTACCATTTCTTCATTCAAATGAGAAACATTCCACGAGTCGAATTTACAGTAAATGTTGCTTCTTTCAATTCAATATTGTACGTTAGCTTGCATTTTGAACGTTCAAATTTGAATGATTTGCAGTGAGTCAAGTTGGTGATGAGTCATTATGTAAGTATCTATTCTGTATTACAGATTACAGATGGATTCGCCAGTTCCGAAGATGGATTAGACTATCGCCAGCAGCGCTATGTGGATTGGACTATCGCCTGGACAGCTACTACCCTCAAGATGAAAATCTGTCGCCAAAACATCTAGTGTGTTCCGGCAGCTGTCCTTGAGAGCTAGTTCCCATTCTAGGCCTAGCGTGCTACCATCCTCGACCGCATCATCGCTTATCATCAGGCAAATTAGTGGTTAAGCGCTAGAATATCAGATATAAAAAAGACTTGGCATTGAAGAGGTATGTCAAGTAGAGGACTAAAATGGGCTGATAATGATTCAATATAAATCTTTTAAATCTATTATCGTTTTTTAGATGATGTTGAAGATGGTGATAGTAATGACGATGATACTTATAAATAGTATAGAAAAATAAAAAAAACAGCATACATTTACCAGCTCTTCTCCACTCTGATTCAGTACTGACATCCTAGATCCTAGAGCGAGCGATAAAACTCTTCAGTTACACTAGATGGCGCTCTACTGTAACCTGAAAATAAAGAAGATACACTGTTAATACAAAATTAAAATACCTATAAGACAAATACATCGAGACTATTCTTCTGCTAGTCTGCCTGGGACAATAGTTCTTTGTCAGATATATTTTACCGAGCAAAAGATTATTCTTCAGTTAAAGGACACAGTAAGTAGTCAATTAATTTACAGGGGATATGAGAATTGTCCTCTAGAAGAGGCTTATGTCCAGCAGTGGACGGAAATTGGCTGATAATAATGATGAGAATAGACATCTAAATTGTCTCACGTATACATGTGGTGTTGCAAAGTTCAATTTTGTATGACACGGTATCTGTAATAGAAGTAATAATTGCTTCCTATCAGGCGAGCATTTTGCTTATCCTATCTTATATGTACCTCAAAATAAATCATGTCTGCCCTTCTATATTTAATCATATCCCCAAGAATAGATTTTTTTTCAAAAATAAATTGCCTATTTAGGTACAGAATAAATAATAGTACAATATAGGTTTAAACGAGTCTTTTTTCACCAAAATTAATGCTTCGGAATCAGTCACCTACTCAGATACTTACATAGGCCAAAAAATAATTAGGACTTATTCTAAATAAAACATTGGGGATGGAACAAGACTTATAATCACAACCGATATTAAAAATTGCGAATGTCAGCTATTTGTTGTCTCTACATCAACCAAATGTTTTAGCGTAGGGATAAGTTACATTACAAAATAGAACTTACAAATGTATTGTTTAGTATAGAGGCAAAGCTGCGGGGTACAACCAGTTTTCTACATCATCACATCTAATATTACAAAATATGAAAAATGGTGATTTTTTGTTAAGTATTTTAGGATACATATCGTAGGATACAAGTTCTCATAAACTCGCTGGTAACAACGCAAAGGTAGCACGACTTGTTAGGATATGTATAAACTAGAAAATAAACAACCAAGTGCGAGTCGGGATTAGCAAATCGCACACGAAGGGTTCCATACTCCTGTAGAATAAAAGTAAAAAGGTCTAGCAAAAATACCGAACACGCTTTCTATACTAAAACTCCTAAACTTTTTATTATTCTATTGATATATGATACTAGAAGTTCCCTGCGGCTTCACCCGCGTTAAAAACTCCTTTTATTTACTTAAAACTTTTCTTTTGTAAAAACGATTCTATCATTAAAGACATCAAGTATGAATTAGCCAAATCGGTTCACCCGTTTTCATGTTATCGCGTGACTAAGCCAATCGGGATTCATATTTATAAAACCCGAAAAACCCAAGATTTCATACTTTGTTACCTACCCCATTTCGAAAAATCCTACAACACGTACTTACTTATTTATTTACAGAAGTACTTATGTGTAAAGTTTCGAATAAAACAGACTATCTCATCTTGTTTCGCCATACAAACTTTGAATCCCCGCGAGGATTTTCAAAAAAATCCTCCAGTATATATATTTTTTTTTATTTAGGATTTTTTTGAAAATCCTTTCTGGGCGGGTACCTACGTCATAATAACTATCTGCATTCTAAATTTCAGCGCAATCCGAAACAATATTGATTTTAAGACTTTGTTACCACAGTCTCTTAGGGTGGCATTTTGAAAAAGTCTGAAACTCGTATTTACTTATTTATATACAGAAGTACTTGAGTGTAATGACGAATAAAATGACTATTCAAACTTTGTGTCCCCGCTCCATCCTTTGAAAAGTGAGTTTTGAAAAATCCTTTCTTAGCGGATTACCTACGTCAAAATAACTATCTGCATGCCACCAAATTTCAGCGCAATCCTAAACAATATTGATTTCAGACTTTTTTACCCCATTTCACCCTCTTTGGGGTGGAATTTCGAAAAAACCTGAAACATGTATTTTATTATTTATTTACTTTAGTACTTGTGTGAAGTTTCGAATAAAAAAGACTATCCAATCTTGTTTCTCCATACAAACTTTGAACCCCCATTTCGGGGATGAAATTAAGTAAGGGGTAAATTAATTAAGGGGTGAATTTTGGAAAATCCTTTCTTAGTACACCCTTACGTACTAAGACAAATATACCGTCCAAATTTGAAGTCTCTACGACCAGCGGTTCAGGCTGGGCGTTGAAATATTCTTATAGTATTAGATAGATAGCTCTAACAATGAAACGCTACCGGGGGGTGGCTTAATTGTATTACTAACGCCATCTAGAGAACGTTAATACAAAGTGAAAAAAAAAACTTCCGGAAAAACACGTTTCTTGTATGGGGACTTTAATTATTAACTTTATTTTGTTCTTATTATTTGTCTTGTTGTTATGACAGTCACAATACACGACTATACATTATTTGCAAAAAAATTCAAATGTCTACGTCTAACGATTCAGAAGATACAGTCTTAATGACAGACGGACGGACAGTAGGGTCTCAGTAATATGGTCCCGTTGACACCCTTTGGTACGAAACCCTAAAAACAGGCTTGAGGTCAAGTCGCATATTATAACTATTAAGTGATAATGATATCTATTAGTAAACATATCATAATAGGAGAAATTTAAGCTGAAAAATTGCAAAATTAATGCAGTGGTTTTATCTATCTATACTAATATTATCAAGAGAGAACATTTGTATTTTTATGTTTGTATTGATTTGACTCAAAAACTACTGGACCATTTAAAAAATTCTTTCACTAATTTATAGAATGGACTTTCGGAATGAAAATAGGCTATATATTATTCCGTTTAAATCATAGGCACATCCGTGGAGACCTATTTTGCAACCTAAGTCGACAATAAAACGGTCGAGAAAACACGTTTTTTGCTAACGCTGCTCAATTGATAATAGATGGAAGAATAGTCAAAAGTCAAAAGTCAAAGCATACTACAGAGAAGGAGATCAGCCATCCCAAGGCGGCGTCGGGTTTCTGGTCAACAAGGTTCTCAGTGACAACGTTGCAGAAATCTCCAGTGTGTCGACCAGGGTAGCGTACCTCATAATTAAGTTAACCAAGAGGTACAGCCTCAAGGTTATCCAGGTCTACGCACCGACCTCGACACACTTGGATGATGAGGTGGAGAGCATGTATGAAGATATCTCCAGAGCTTTACACACCACCTCCAAGGCTCACTACAACGTTGTCATGGGAGACTTTAACGCCAAAGTGGGAGTACAAACTTGCGGCGAATCGTCAATAGGACCACACGGATTTGGGAGTAGGAATCACAGGGGACAAATGCTCGTCAATTTCCTCGAGAGGGAGGGGCTTTTCTTGATGAACTCGTTCTTCAAGAAACAGCCCCAAAGGAAATGGACGTGGCAAAGCCCCGACTTTGTGACTAAAAACGAGATTGACTTCATCATTACGGACAAACGGCGCATATTCAGAGACGTCTCAGTGATCACTAGGTTTAATACTGGAAGTGATCACCGACTGGTACGAGGCACTCTGGATATCGACTTTAAAGCCGAGAGATTCCGATTGATGAAGTCTACGCTCCGTCCGAACCTACTCCAAACCGTTGTTGGGTCCGAAACATTCCAATTAAAATTGGAAAATCGATTCGCTGCCTTGGAAACCACAGATGACGTAGACCAGAAACTCGAAGAAGTGGTGGAAATCCTCAGGGATGAAGGGACGAAGTTTTGCGAGAGCAAGCGTACGGGCAAAAAGTCCAAACTCTCGGCAGAAACACTTCGGCTAATGGAAGAGAGACGAACAGACCCTTTGTCAGCTTTGTCAACTAACCTGGTGCGCAACAAATCCATAAAGAAGCTGGTACGACGCGACCTCCGATCCTCTAACACGCTCTTGATTAAAGAATCAATTGAGCAGAATCGGGGGTCGAAAGTGTTCGTCCAGCCTCTGGGTAGAAGCCACCTCACAAAGCTGACAACGTCAACGGGGAACGTCGTCGCATCCAAGCCGGAGATTCTGTCGGAAGTCGAAGACTTCTACGGCAAGCTCTACGCATCGCATGCTTCAAGGCCCGAACCCGATACTGAGGATTCTAGAGCCACCTTAACCCGCCACTTCACAGAAGATCTGCCCGAAATTAGCCGAGACGAAATCGTGATAGCCCTTAAACAACTCAAAAATGGAAAAGCCCCAGGAGAAGACGGAATCACAACGGAGCTTTTAAAAGCCGGAGGAGCTCCAGCAGTTCAACAGCTTCAGCAGCTATTTAATTCCGTTCTTTTTACTGGGAGAACTCCACAGGCATGGAACAGATGCATGGTGGTTTTGTTTTTCAAAAAAGGAGACAAAACCCTATTGAAAAACTATCGCCCGATTTCGCTTCTGAGCCATGTCTACAAGCTGTTTTCAAGGGTCATCACGAACCGTCTTGCGCGAAGACTCGACGAGTTTCAACCTCCGGAACAGGCCGGGTTTCGAAGCGGTTACGGCACCATAGACCACATCCACACGGTGCGGCAGATTGTACAGAAGACCGAAGAGTACAATCGGCCCCTGTGCTTAGCATTTGTGGACTATGAGAAGGCCTTTGACTCAATCGAAACCTGGTCTGTTCTCGAGTCCTTGCAGCGTTGCCAAGTCGACTGGCGATATATCGAAGTGATGAGATGTCTATATAATGCCGCAACGATGACTGTACAAGTACAGAACCAGCGAACTAAACATGTCCACCTGCGTCGAGGAGTGAGACAGGGGGACGTCATATCCCCGAAACTGTTCACTAACGCCTTGGAGGATATGTTTAAGACGCTGGACTGGAAAGATCGTGGCATTAACATCAACGGCAGGTACATCTCTCACTTACGATTCTCAGATGACATCGTCATTATGGCAGAGACGCTGCAGGACCTACAAAGGATGTTGAATGGCCTAGCTGATTCTTCTCGTAGCATCGGTCTCCGGATGAATTTGGACAAAACCAAAGTCATGTACAACGAGCACGTTGTTCCGGAACTGATTGCCGTAGATGGAATCCCACTCGAAGTTGTCACTAAGTATGTTTACCTAGGGCAAACGCTCCAACTAGGCAAACATAACTTCGAGAAGGAAATCCAGAGAAGAATTCAGCTGGGCTGGGCAGCATTCGGAAAACTCCGTCGAGTCTTCTCGTCGCCGATACCACAGTGTCTAAAGACAAAAGTCTTTAACCAGTGCGTCCTACCTGTGATGACATACGGAGCCGAGACGTGGACACTCACAGTCCGACTGGTCCACCAGTTTAAAGTCGCTCAGCGAGCTATGGAGAGAGCTATGCTCGGTATTTCTCTGCGGGATCGAATCCGGAACGAAGTAATTCGCCAGAGAACTAAAGTTATCGACATAGCTCAACGGATTAGCAAGCTGAAGTGGCAGTGGGCTGGTCATATCTGCCGCAGGACTGATAACCGTTGGGGCAGACATGTCCTAGAGTGGAGACCGCGAATCGGCAAACGTAGCGTAGGACGTCCTGTGACCAGGTGGAGCGACGACATACGCAAAGCGGTGGGCAGTGACTGGAAGAGAAGAGCCGAAGATCGGGCTCAGTAGCGCATCTTGGGAGAGGCCTATGTCCAGCAGTGGACTGATACAGGCTGATGATGATGATGATGATGATGGGCAAATTAAAAATTTGCACTTACACACGTCAAATTACATTAAATAGATCATATTCAATAAAAAAATATTATAGATATAACAAAAACATAACTTATTGCTTTGAATTTACAAAAAAAAACAAAGGTCATTCAGTTTTCATCTAGACGTCGAACGTCACACTTAAAACACATGTTTAATTCCCCTGATAATTGTAGGGTTGCCAACCGTACTATTACGTGCACCCGCAACCCAGTGCATGTTTCAGTACTTCACACAATTTTGATCCAAAAAATTGTGAAATAATGAAATATAATAAATAAATAAAACGCAGACTAATTGCAGTACAAATCATATTCCGAATGGAACTGATTGTCCGTCTATCATCCGTGCGTCTAGTATCTATGGAAGAGTTGTACAACTTAATAAGACTAAATAATAAGATAAAATAAGTCCGCGATAGCATATGTCTATCTCTTAAGGTTACCTTACAGTAACCATTTTAATCTTTAATTTTTTAATCAAAAACATTACATAACTTCCAAGGCTATTTACTAATATATCGTATTTATCCAAATAATGACGTTATTTACCTTGGTCACATATTATAGATTATGATTGTCCTTTACAGTATATAATTTAAATGAACACTTTAGGAGATATCACAGATTCAAAATTATTCGCCACGAAAAATAATAAAATATTTGCAGCGAAACCACAGATTAGACCACAGTTACGGCTGTAAATTGAAAAGTGGTCACTGACCATAGCTAAAACCGTTCTAAACCGGTTTATTCAACGAAACCTATAGATCTTGAGAAAATCAATTGGCATATTACCTAGGATTATAACCAGCGACCGTCGGGTTAGAAGTTAAGACAACTATCCTTTACGCTAACAGACCGTCCAATATTATGTATCAATTTCACCCGTGCGAAGCCGGGGCGGGCTGCTAGTAGGGATATATAGAGCGAAGTTAAAATTTAAGTACTCTTCCCCCCACTCCCGGGCGGCAGACGGCGTAGGAGACTCTTCAGACTTTTCAAACAACTGCATTAATTTTGCCAATTTTTCCATACGTTGCTATCTAAAATGCTTAAACTATTATTTGTTCTTATTTTGTTGCCTGTAAATTGAACGATGTAAGTCAGAAGTCTAAAAACACACACTGTACCTAATAGGCACTTATAATTTTAATATCCTATATTGTATATGATACAAAGTATCCTTTTATTATTTTTACAGTTGCGTTAACATTATTTACGACTTGCAAATGAAGACCTAGGCAAGATGAAATGTTTAAGAGTCACGTATAGTTCAAGTATATTTCCCTATTTACGTCATCTGGGTCTTGTTAATTTTAGAACTTCAAGGGACTTTCCATATTTTGTGTTTCATTACTTCACAATTTTGATACTTTGTCTGAAGTTCTGAAACATAGGGGTGCTTGGTAATACGGTTGACAACCCTAGTTTAATATTTTTTAGTCGTCTGACGTCGACTATTTATTGACGATGAAAGCGGAATGGCTTATTAGTTTTATTTTATTTTTAATTCAAAACTTTTATTCGCTTTATTTTATGACACGTTTAAGTGTGTATTTTGATACTGTTATAGACACATACTGTCATAGTGCAAATTCTATATGGCTAATTAAACTAAATTTGAAAGCACTGAAAATCATTAATAAGAAGAGAACACATTTTATTGATCACTACGAAACATTTATTATGTACTTTTTTAAACATCTAATACCGTCAACAGGTGGTCTTATCGCTTAAATCGTATTTTTCGTACAAGATCAAATTGTAACCCGTTCATTTTGAATACATTACATTGAACCAAATCTAAACTTCAAATACAAATTATTTCGGTCAGATATTAAAATGATAACGATATTTTAGTTTTTGGCAGATTTCCAGACAATATAATATCGCTTAAAATGGAACGCATACCGTGATATAAACCACTGCTTTAATTTAACTATTATAAGGAATTGTTTTTATGAATAAACTCATGTTCATTCATAATTTCTTACTTATAAGACGTAGGAAAATAAATTGGCCAAGTGCTAGTCGGAATCGCACACGTAGGATTCCGTACCACAGCATATTAAATAAGGTTAAACTTAAGTTGTCAAAAAACGTTTCTTGGATGGGGACACCCTTAATTAGGGTTCCGTAGCCGAATGGCAAAAAACGGAACCCTTATAGATTTGTCATGTCTGTCTGTCTGTCCGTCCGTATGTCACAGCCATTTTATTCCGAAACTGTTAGGACTACAGAATTGAAACTTGGTAGGTAGATTTATTCTGTAAAACTGCTTTCCGATTTTTATACAAAAATAAAACATATAAAAGTTTAAGAGGGGGCATCCCATACTTGGAACTGAAACAAAAAAAAAAATTCTTCAAACCTATACGTGTCTATGGATAGGTCTTCAAAAATGACATTGATGTTTCTAAAATTTTTTTTCTCAAAGTCAATCATTTGAAAGATAGGCGCGTCTAAAGTGGTAAAATGTGTGTCCCCCCCCCCCCCCTCTAACTTTTAAAGTATGGGAATGAAAAATATAAAAAAAAATTATGCTGTAGATCTCAAAAAAAACTAACAACGAAAATTGATTTGAACAAGATACAGTCAGCAGTTTTTGAGATATGGCGACCGCAAAGATAACTTTGTTTTTCATACAAACACTATGAAAAACAAAGTTATTTTTTTAGTTGTGAAAAATCATAGTTATAGAACACTTTACTGTGTTACGGAACCCTACGAGTGCGAGTCCGACTTGCAATTGGCCAGTTTTTTTTTACTTTATTTGGTTGATAGTATTTGATTTTACAGCGGCCATAGTGTGAAACTTTTGTGAAACGTTCACATGAAAATTTCAAGTATCTACCTACCTATTACGGTTTAAAAGATACAGCGATTTGGCAGACAGACAGACACTATACACACTTATTAATTGTATCAAACATAATAAATAAACTACCTTTCAACGCATCAACGACCTTTCAAAATCTTCATTTTTCAAATTGTGCCATTAGGTGCAAAACAACTTTTTTGTCTCGTCTGAATGCGCAAAAGGTTAAATGCATTGACCGAACAATTTTAGTAATATCTAACTACACGCGCAAGGATTGTATTTTATGAGATAAGATAGATAGATAGATAAACTCTTTATTGTAAACCAAAAGAACTTAAAGTTAAAGTAACAATAAAACAAAAATCGGTTTTACAATCGGCGGTCTTATCGCATAAAGCGATTTCTTCCAGACAACCTAATTACGGATTGGTTATAATACACAGAGTGTTGGCGAATAACGTAAAATTACTAGCAAAAGAAAAATCATAGCAAACAAATCAATTCCTAATATGATATAACTACATTTATAAACATCTAAAAGAGTATATATAATAAAAAGTAAAGATATAGTAAAGAGTATATATAATGTATATAATAAGCGCAGATACAAAAAGATTATGTGCCAATCATATATCGTGTCAATGGTTGACTACCTTTTAGAGACTCTGCCTTTGCTATACCACAATACTTACTTATACTAAATTATTTAAGATGAAAAAAAACCGACTTCAAATGCCGCGCTAGTAATTTTCAGTATTAGGTTTGAGGTGTTTATCTCCATATCTCTGGAGATACTCATCATATCTCTATGAAAGTACAATGGGAACATCTTGGAAATGTACCCTACCAATTAAATAACCATCCGAATCGGTTTACAATTGTAGGAGTAATCGCGTACATAAAAAAAAAATTAAAAAATAAACTGGCCAAGTGCAAGTCGGACTCGTAGGGTTCCGTACCACACTACAGTATTTTATAATATCGAGCAAAAAATACCACTATCATTTTTCGCTAGCAAAATAATAAGTAATAAACATTTTTTTTCTTATAACGCCATCTAACGTCTAACAAAGGTGTTAGGGATCGACATTTCAATATAACGCCATCGGAACCCTAAAAAGTGTTGAGAACCTCGTCCTTTTTGGACGTCGGTTAAAAAATGTGACTCCACCACAAGAATATTTATTGGTAATAGGCTGTACCGCTGTATCTCCCTGTCTATATGGCTGCTACTTGCATCTCCCTCTCTACAGCATAATAATACTAAAATAATAAATATATTTTCAGACCGAATAGTCTCTTTTTTCAACTGACTTCCAAAAAAGAGGAAGTTCTCAATTCATCTGTATGAATTTTTTTCTATTACGCGATTACTCCGTCAATTGTGAACCAATTGGAATGATTTCCAAGGTGGTCCGGATCTTGATAGATTTTTTACATTTAGATTTTATAGTTAGATCTTTTATATATATATACATGGATTTTTTTATATTAGATGGTGTCTTGATAGATTTTTTTTTACTGCACTGAATTTGCCTTCATTGCACAATTGTTATTAAATTATTGTTTAAACAAATGCAAAGATACTTATATTGTATTGTTGCAATCAAATATTATAACTGAACAAATTATTGTTGTATTAAAAACAATGTGCATAGTAATGTGTATAGTAATTCCAGCGGTGCAAGCATCATTAATTTAGTTAAAATAGGGTTGTCACCTATTAAAACCTACCAATAATATAATAAATGCGAATATTTTTTAACCGACTTCAAAAAAAGGAGGAGGTTTCTCCTCACTGAATCACAATTTTATTGATCTTATATAAGTCTTTACATATGGGAAATTATATTTACCTACATTATTTGATTTTCTATTGAAGAAATTACGCATTACATTCTTATATTTATCTTACTTCTTATTGTTGACGACAGACAAAATATTTACTGATTAATTTATGTGACTTAGTGGCCGTAAATGGTATATAGATCTTGTCCGGCAATATTCATGAATGGTGAGGGAAGAAATCGAATGAAAGATAGACTACAAACCGACGCACACAACGCAGCAACACATTCTTTTTTATTTGTTTAAGAAATTACGCAGGAAGCCTATAAAGATCAACTTATTTTACCGTCCCATCACACCCAATCACAAAATTGCAACAAAATTATTCGAACACTTTCCTTTACTTATTTTTTTGCTGCTTTGATACCTGACAAGTGATAACCCTAGCTGAATGCAATGTTTGATAACGTAAGTGAGGGCAATCACTTGTGATGAGACTTATGTAATGTTAGAAAGGCGAATGCAAAGGTCACATACTTTTAGTTTTCGCGTACCATCGAACAAGTAGCTAAGTAGGACTAATAAATACATTTTTTACGAAATAAGGCTATAAGCTTTTTTTATGTGATGGAGCATAACGAACTTAAAGTTCCACAAGGTGATATACAGGGTGCGGATTTCATATGGTCCAAACAAAAACCAGCAATGGAGGACTGCAAGGGACTACCCAAAGAACCCCCCATGTATGTTCCGCTTCTTGTCGTAGCCGTAGGAAATTTGGCAGGCAAGCATCTTTGATTATTTTTCTCAAAAACTAGAGTGGAGACCGCGAATCGGCAAACGTAGCGTAGGACATCCTGTGACTGACCAGGTGGAGTGAAGATATACGCAAAGCGGTGGGCAGAGACTGGAAAAAGCAGAGACGAAGATCGGGCTCAATAGCATATCTTGGGAGAGGCCTATGTTCAGCAGTGGACTGACACTGGCTGACGATGATGAATTTGATTGAATAATATGAAAGATATTGAATAATAGTCAAATTCACGTAAACAAAACGTACTAGCTTCAACTTTCCTACCATTCAGTGTTCCAGTCCTTACTTACCGGCTACATTAATTATCACATCAGCTCGATGGTACCATAATACTGCATTGACACTGAACTTTCTAATATATGCCTTTCAGCGCAATCAGATAGTTATCGAATATGGTATGCAAATATTGAAGTAGACAATTTACGTACATACAAACATTGCATATTAAATAAAATAAAAACTTGTAATAATAATAAAATCGCAAACAATTCAGCATGCCATCGATTATCATAATATGCACCAATAAAAGAATTACTTGGTAATTTGTTACATTCCATGCTAATTTTATGCATCGTAAATAAGCAAGAAAATGTTCTATTGTTTCAAACAAATAGTACACATTTCTTGGAATTACTTTAGAAACACAAAAGATTTTTATATTTAAGTATAAAACCGATTTTTTTTTTTTAAAGACCATATTACAAAATTCATTGAAAAAATAAAAACACTTGATATAACTTTGAGGAACCAAATAGATATAGATAATTTTAATTCATTGTGGGGGAGCCAATCTGTCCCTTTGGATGTATGTACTATTAAAGTAATAAATAAAGTTATTGCAGCTTTAGCTGCTTTATGAAGCAAAGTAGAGTTGCTGACAAAAAGTGTATAGTGGAAAACGGTTTTATTGATGCAGAGTTAGATAGATTGACACAGATTATTTTCTTACACAAAGGTACACTGCTGTCCTAATAAATCTCTATCACATCACACATTTCATTACAATTTCGTTAATAATATTTCTCAATATTTTCAGCTGTTTTACTGCGACTAATATGTAAGATAATAGAAACATTCGTAATAATAAAATTATAGTATAGTTTCATATTTATAATTATTAATATCTGACTACATAAACACCTGAATCTATCAATAACAAATTAATTGTTAATTATTCAATAAGTGTTCCAATAGCAATCAACAAATTAGAAGCACATGTATTTTGTTTTTAAACAAACGTAACTATGCAAACATAACTTATCATTAAGTCACTTTTATCTAGAGGTAATACTTTTATATATCATTGATAAGATACCTACCCTTTGATTTATCGCATTTGATATTTGTTCAAAACATAACTTAATTAGGTTCTAATTGTTTAGAGTTACATTTTTAGGGTTCCGTAGCCGAATGGCAAAATACGGAAACCTTATTGATGCGTCATGTCTGTCTGTCTGTCCGTCCGTCTGTATGTCACAGCCACTTTATTCCGAAACTTTTAGGACTACACAGTTGAAACTTGGTAGGGAGATGAATTCTATAGACCGCTTTACGATTATTATAAAATAAGTAAAAAAAAATAAAGATGAAGGGGGGGGACCCATACATGGAAATGAAACTAAAAAAATTATTCATCTCATCAACCTTACATGCGGGATGTCTATAGAAAGGTCTTTAAAAAATAACAGTATGGTTCCTAAAACAATATTTTATCAAAATCAATTGTTTGAATGGTAGACACTTCTAAAGTGGTAAAATAGATCTCAATAAACACTTACAAAGAAAATTGGTTCAAACGAGATATAGTCGGCAGTTGTTGAGATATAGCAACCGCAAATATAACTTTGTTTTTTATACAAACACTATAAACAACAAATTAATTTTTTTGCTGGCGCAAAATTGTAGTCATAAAATACTCTGTGTTACGGAACCCTACGAGTCCGACTTGCACTTGGCCAGTTTATTATTGGATATTTTCATAATTAAAAGGGGATTACAACTTAGAATTTAATTGCAAATAGTTAAGCACAATCGGCTTAAATATTAGCGGCTACATTCTGCTAAGAGTGTGATTTGGATTTGTCATAAGTAAAGAAAAAATGTCAAATAAACACTCTTAAATTCCAAATAGTCCAGGGTAGTAAGTAGTCAGCAATCCGGTAGATTCCTTTAAATATCAGTGTACAGAATCCATTGCACATTTGTTTGTTTTTTAATTTCTACCAGTTAAGCAGGACCTTTTCAAATAAATGAAAAGAATGATTATTCTACAAAAAATAGAGTTAAAATTATTAATAAAATTCATTGAATTAAATTGAAATTCCCGTACTATATTCCCGTATGTAATATTTAATTTGTGGAAAATTCTAGAATTGGTACTTAATTTTAAAGTGTTTTTAACATACAAGGTTACATTAGGACAATGAAATCTGAGATAAGGAACTTTCTTGTAATATGTTTTGTTATCTCTATTTTTATAAGTCTAGGTCACTTCATCAAGCAAAATATTTTGTTAGGCTTATTTTGTTTTATTGCCTGTATATTGGTAAGTCACATTTTATTATAGTTTAAAATGTGTGCTCTTATAATTTCTATTCAAAATTTATTTAACTCACAATCATAGTGATCAGATCACCTATTATTTCTACTACATACTTGGATACAATTTTGTCATGAACCATTACAAAAATTATTAAGAGCCTAAGTTCGAATCTTATGTTGGGGAATGATGATGACAATTTTACATAGGTATATTTTAGTATTAAAATTATTTTTAAGTTTCTTAAAGCATTTTACTCTATACTACTAAGGAGCAATAAGCACTGTACTGATATCTGGCTAATAGTGTATTGTATATTTCACACTAAAAGGGGTATTATTCCACACTGAATCAGAGTCCCTAGATAAGGGTGGGCATTGCCCCTAATTAGAAAGGTTCATCATTACACTAAAAATCCCAACTCTAAAAATGTCAATCTTCTATGTAAATGTCACTGTCGCAGAGATCAAGCTATCTTTTATGCAGTATAGATTAGACTGTTCTAACATCAAGTGAATAAATAATTGATAAACTCAAATCTTTTTAGAGTAAAATAAAAATATTTTAATTGTGTACATATAATAATAATAATAATAATCCCGCAGGGGCGGCTTTGTGGCGAGCCGACGGTGAGTGGCGACACCGCGGACCCCTATCCCGTGAGGGCTAAATGAGACCCTCTGACCCCCGGCTTGCCTTGACCGGCCGGCCGGTGGTGGGAATCGCAAGAGCTAAGACCAAAGCTCCAGGGTGGAAGTGTTAAAGGCATAAAGCCGCTAGTAGCGTTTAGTGAAAGTGCAGCACACCTCTCAACACCCTTAGCTATCCACGCCAATGTTGCCCCTCGGCGCCGACATAACGGTCCGCCTTTATGGGGGGTCCATTCAGTGTATAGCTAGTCACCACTCGCCTTAATATTTTGAAATGAGGCATAATTGGCGGGTGCTGTACCTCATCCCATAGACCAGAAAACAGTCATCAAGCAGCACACATTCATAGCCATAATAAATTATAGTACCATCTTTTTATAGTTTTTCATGTCTCCATCCACAAATCATATTTTTATTTAATTTAATATTGTAAAGGGCCTCTTGACGTTGGCTTCGGCTCCGTCAATGCCTTCCAAAGGACCGGGCGATTTGCAGCCCGTGATGTGAATTGAATAAAGAGTATAATAATAATATTTATTTATTTCGGAAAAGGCAAACATTACAAATTAAAGTTTAAAAACACCTGACACCTAAACTAGGCTCGAAACCCGTGTTTTAAGTGCCAGGACTCTAGTTAGGGACTACATAGTTTATATAGTATGTTTTATTGTGTAATACTTTAACTTCCCCCTGAAGATAGATTATTAAAATACTCCGTCTATCTACCTACAATGAGCAAAGCAGTGTATTAAGATAATTTTTCCTCATTCATTAACTACTAGCTGTTACCTGCGGCTTCGCCCGCGTTATTTGTGTCTTTATGAGCATTGAGGTCTAGATCGATGATCTCTTAGGCCAAGTCACCATAGATGACCCTTAAAGTCGAACTCAATATCCTGTATTGTTAAAGTCATAAATTTTTTTGGTTAGGTTAGTATACGAAGTTGTGCTGTTTAAATGTTTGACTCAACACAACAGTTCCTGAAACATTTCTTACAATGAAAATAAGGTGAATAGCTGCGCGAGCGTAGCAAGCGCTATTATTGGGCAAGTGAAATTTTTTTATGGCTTTTTATATCACTGACAGTTTAATGATCTAATCATCAAGTCTATATAGATGACTCTTAAGTCGAACTCGATATCGTCTATTGTTAAAGTCATTAATCATTACTTGGTACTTGGTAAACCTAACCAAGGTTTACCAAGTTTTGCTGTTTAACTATTTGAGTCAGTCTAATGTATGAGGCTGTTAAAACACGCTATTATATGCTATGTAGCGTTATTACTGCGCAAGCGAAGCGAGACATTTGTTTATGACTTTTTATGACCCTGAAAGTTTTATGACCTACTAAGTCGACACCGATGACCCTAAGGTTAAACTTGATATCCACTTATTTTAAGGTAAAAAATCATTATGAATATTAAAGGTTGTACTGTTTCAATTTACGAATCGTTTTGATGCATGTGGCTATTAAAATACAAAAGTTGCTGAAATGTTTCCTACAAAGTAGATATAACAAATGCTTGCGCAACCGGAGCGAGCGCTATTACTGCGCGAGCGTAGCAAGCCCTATCACTGCACGAGCGAAGCGAGCACGAAAAATATTTACGACTTTTTATGACCCTGACAGTTTTTATGACCTACTAAGTCAACACCGATGACACAATGGTTAATCTTGATATCCACTTATTTTAAGGTTAATAATTATTATGATTATTGAAGGTTGTACTGTTTCAATTTATAAACTCGTTTTGATGCATGTGGCTATTAAAATACGAAAACTGCAAAAATATTACCTACAAAGTAGATAAAACAAAGGTTTGCGCAAGCGTAGCGAGCTCTATCAATGCGCGAGCGAAGCGAGCGCGAAAATGTTTACGTCATTTTATGACCCTGACAGTTTTTATGACCTACGAAGTCAAGACCGATGACCCTAAGGTTAAACTTGATACCCACTTATTTTAAAGTAAAAAACCATTATGATTATTGAAGGTTGTACTGTTTCAATTCTTAAACTCGTTTTGATGCATGTGGCTATTAAAATACAAAAAATGCGGAAATATTACCTACAAAGTAGATAAAACAAAGGCCTGCGCGAGCGCAGCGAGCGCTATCAATGCGCGAGCGAAGCGAGCGCGAAAATTTTTATATCATTTTATGACCCTGACAGTTTTTATGACCTACTAAGTCAACACCGATGACCCTAAGGTTAAACTTGATATCCACTTATTTTAAGGTAAAAATCATTATGATTATTGAAGGTTGAACTGTTCCAATTTATGACATGTTTTGATGAATGTGGCTATTAAAATACAAAAGTTGCTGAAATATTTCATACAATGTAGATATAACTAATGCTTGCACGACCGGAGCGAGCGCTGTTACTGCGCGAGCGTAGTAAGCGCTATCACAGCGCGAGCGAAGCGAGCGCGAAAAATTTTTACGTCATTTTATGACCCTGATAGTTTTTATGACCTACTAAGTCAAGACCGATGACCCTAAGGTTAAACTTGATACCCACTTATTTTAAAGTAAAAAACCATTATGATTATTGAAGGTTGTACTGTTTCAATTCTTAAACCCGTTTTGATGCATGTGGCTATTAAAATACAAAAACTGCAAAAATATTACCTACAAAGTAGATAAAACAAAAGTTTGCGCGAGCGCAGCGAGCTCTATCAATGCGCGAGCGAAGCGAGCGCGAAAATGTTTACGTCACTTTATGACCCTGACAGTTTTTATGACCTACTAAGTCAAGACCGCTGACACAATGGTTAATCTTGATATCCACTTATTTTAAGGTTAATAATTATTATGATTATTGAAGGTTGTACTGTTTCAATTTATAAACTCGTTTTGATGCATGTGGCTATTAAAATACAAAAACTGCAAAAATATTACCTACAAAGTAGATAAAACAAAGGTTTGCGCGAGCGCAGCGAGCTCTATCAATGCGCGAGCGAAGCGAGCGCGAAAATGTTAACGTCATTTTATGACCCTGACAGTTTTTATGACCTACTAAGTCAAGACCGATGACCCTAAGGTTAAACTTGATACCCACTTATTTTAAAGTAAAAAACCATTATGATTATTGAAGGTTGTACTGTTTCAATTCTTAAGCTCGTTTTGATGCATGTGGCTATTAAAATACAAAAAATGCGGAAATATTACCTACAAAGTAGATAAAACAAAGGCTTGCGCGAGCGCAGCGAGCGCTATTAAAGCGCGAGCGAAGCGAGCGCGAAAATTTTTATGTCATTTTATGACCCTGACAGTTTTTATGACCTACTAAGTCAACACCGATGACCCTAAGGTTAAACTTGATATCCACTTATTTTAAGGTAAAAATCATTATGATTATTGACGGTTGAACTGTTCCAATTTATGACATGTTTTGATGAATGTGGCTACTAAAATACAAAAGTTGCTGAAATGTTTCCTACAAAGTACATTTTACAAATGCTTGCACGACCGGAGCGAGCGCTGTTACTGCGCGAGCGTAGTAAGCGCTATCAGAGCGCGAGCGAAGCGAGCGCGAAAAATTTTTACGTCATTTTATGACCCTGACAGTTTTTATGTTACTACCTACTAAGTTAACACTGATGACACAAAGGTTAAACTTGATATCCACTTATTTTATGGTTAATAATCATTGTGATTATTGAAGGTTGTACTGTTTCAATTTATGGCCTCGTTTTGATGCATGTGGCTATTAAAATACAAAAAAAATGTTGAAACATTACCTTCAAAGTAGATAAAACAAAGGTTTGCGCGAGCGCAGCGAGCGCTATCAATGCGCGAGCGAAGCGAGCGCGAAAATTTTTTTTGTCATTTTATGACCCTGACAGTTTTATGACCTACTAAGTCAACGCCGTTGACCCTAAGGTTAATGTTGATATACACTTATTTCAAGGTACAAAAATCATTATGTTTATTGCCAGTTGTACTGTTCCAATTTATGTCATGTTTTGATGAATGTAGCTATTAAATTACAAAAGTTGCTGAAATATTTCATACAATGTAGATATAACTAATGCTTGCACGACCGGAGCGAGCGCTATTACTGCGCGAGCGTAGTAAGCGCTATCACTTAAAACGAAACTGTAATCACGAAAAATTTTTACGACCTTTTATGACCCTGACCGTTTTCATGACCTACTAAGACAACACTGATGACACAGAGGTTAAACTTCATATCCACTTATTTTAAGGTTAATAATCATTATGTTTATTGAAGGTTGTACTGTTTCAATTTATGGACTCGTTGTGATGCATGTGGCTATTAATATACAAAAGTTGCTGAAATGTTTCCTACAAAGTAGACATAACAAATGCTTGCACGACCGGAGCGAGCGCTGTTACTGCGCGAGCGTAGTAAGCGCTAAGAAAAATTTTTACGTCATTTTATGACCCTGACAGTTTTTATGACCTACTAAGTCAAGACCGATGACCCTAAGGTTAAACTTGATACCCACTTATTTTAAAGTAAAAAACCATTATGATTATTGAAGGTTGTACTGTTTCAATTCTTAAACTCGTTCTGATGCATGTGGCTATCAAAATACAAAAGTTGCTGAAATATTACCTACAAAGTAGATAAAACAAAGGTTTGCGTGAGCGCAGCGAGCGCTATCACTGCGCGAGCGAAGTGAGAACGAATATTTTTACGTTTTATGACCCTGACAGTTTTTATAACCTACTTAGTCAATACCTATGTTAAAACACGAATGTTTTTGAAATACTTCCCACAAAGCAGATAAAACACGTTGGGCAAGCAAAGCCATCGCGTAAATTTTGATGACTTTTAATGACCCTGACAGTTTTATGGCCTAATCAAGGCACTTATTAAGTTTAGTCATTATCTATGAACCTAAGCTCAAACTTTTATGATTATGCAAACTCTATGTAAAGTTAAGAAAAAATATAGGCACCAACACTTAACTGCCGAAAAAAGTATTCCTTGCCTTTTTATGCCCTATTTAATGTCTTTGTACAAAATTTCATCTGAATCGGTCAAGCCGTTTGGCTGAAAAGAGGCCACATATTTACAAAATTCCATAATAAAAATATAGACAACCGTAATTTCCACCCAAAAAAAAAGTATTTGTTGCCCTTCTATGTCTTTTTGACTGCCTGTGAACAAAATTTCAGCTTAATTGTTTAACCCGTTTGACCGAGAGTAGGCCACACATCTACAAAGTTCAATTTAAAAATTCTAGACACCTGGACTCGACTGCCAGAAAAAAAGTATCCTATGTGATTCTATGCTATACAAACTGTAATATGTATAAAATTTCAGCTGAATCGGTCAAGCTGTTTAGCTGATAAGAGGCCACACATTCACAAAATTCAATAAAAATAATCTAAACACTCAGACTCGATGGCCAAACAAAAGTATCCGATATCCTATTCTGCCCTATGAACTGTCTTTATACAACATTTCAGGCAAATCGGTCAAGCCGTTTATTCGAGAAGAGGTCTTATATTTACAAAATTCAATTAAAAATATCTGGACCCCCTGACTCGATAGCGAAATAAAAAGTATTCTATATCCTATTCTGCCCTATGAACTGTCTTTATACAAAATGTCATGCAAATCGGTCAAGCCGTGTATTTGAGAAGAGATCTTATATTTACAAAATACAATTAAATATATTTGGACCCTCTGACTCGATAGCCAGAAAAAAAGTATTTTATATTCTTTTCTGCCTTATGAACTGTCTTCATACAACATTTCAGGCAAATCGGTGTAGCCGTTTATTCGAAAAGAGGTGCTGCTATAGTTACAAAATTCAATTTAAAATATCTGGACCCCCTGACTCGGCAGCCAGAAAAAAAGTATCCTATATCCTATTTTGCCCTATGACATGTATACATATAAAATTTCCGGCAAATCGGTCAAGCCTTTTATTCGAGAAGAAGTCTTATATTTACAAAGTTCAATTAAAAATATCTGAACCCCCTGACTCGATAGCCAAAAAAAAAGTATCCCATATCCTATGCTACCATATGAACTGTCTTAATACAACATTTCAGGCAAATCGGTCAAGCCGTTTATTCGAGAAGAGGTCTTATATTTACAAAATTCAATTAAAAATATCTGGACCCTCTGACTCGATAGCCAGAAAAAAAGTATTCTAAATCCTATTCTGCCCTATGAACTGTCTTTGTACAACTTGTCAGGCAAATCGGTCAAGCCGTTTATTTGAGAAGAGATCTTATATTTACAAAATTCAATTAAAAATATTTGGACCTCCTGACTCGATAGCCAGAAAAAAAGTATTCTATATCCTATTCTGCCTTATGAACTGTCTTTATACAACATTTCAGGCAAATCGGTCAAGCCGTTTATTCGAAAAGAGGTCCTTTAGTTACAAAATTAAATCAAAAATATCTAGACCCCCTGACTCGATAGCCAAAAAAAAAGTATCCTATATCCTATTCTGCCTTATGTTCTATCTTTGTACAAAATTTCAGCCAAATCGGTCAAGCCGTTTGACCGTGAAGAAGTCCCAAACAAACAAACAAACAAACAAACAAACAAATAAACAAACTGACTTTCGCATTTATAATATTGGTGTTGATTGGCATCTAATAATTTTTGTATTATCCTCTTTAAGGAATTATCCTTGATCTAATAATCTATCTATAAAAAATCTAATGATTTCTTATACATCAGATCATCAAAATATTTTTCTTGCAGTTTCCAGTATTATACCAGTTTACACCATCACCAAACACCCTTTGTTTTTAAATCATTCCACACTTACTTATGTTGTCTGAAACCTATTGCTTAAGGTGATAAGCTTGCCAATTGTACCACCAAATAAGAATATTTTTATTATCAGATTGAAAGTTATTTTTGGTATAGAATAACGGGTTATTATTTTCGATTTTATATTACAACTAGCAGCGCATAACGGTTTTACCCACTTAGTTCCTATTCCCGTGAGAATATGGGGATAAAATATAGCTTGTTACTCGCTGATAATGTAGCTTTCTATAAGTGAAAGAATTTTCGAAATTGGTTCAGTATAAGATAATTGTAGAAACCATATGTTTTTTGGAAGTTGTATTATTTTTAGGAAACAGGTTCATACAAACCTTTTGCAGTTATAATCCTTAGAGTATAAATCAACTGTATTGATAAGAATAAGAAGAAGGAATAGTAAGTTTGCAATAATTAACTAGCAGAATTACTAGTGTTCATCCCGTTTAGTTTAATAGTAAGTATGCAATAATTAACTAGCAGAATTACTAGTGTTCATCCTGTTTAGTATATTTACTAGTGTTCATCCCGTTTAGTTTAATAGTAAGTATGCAATAATTAACTAGCAGAATTACTAGTGTTCATCCTGTTTAGTATATTTACTAGTGTTCATCCCGTTTAGTTTAATAGTAAGTATGCAATAATTAACTAGCAGAATTACTAGTGTTCATCCCGTTTAGTATATTCACTAGTGTTCATCCCGTTTAGTTTAATAGTAAGTATGCAATAATTGACTAGCAGAATTACTAGTGTTCATCCCGTTTAGTATATTTACTAGTGTTCATCCCGTTTAGTTTAATAGTAAGTATGCAATAATTGACTAGCAGAATTACTAGTGTTCATCCCGTTTAGTATATTTACTAGTGTTCATCCCGTTTAGTTTAATAGTAAGTATGCAATAATTGACTAGCAGAATTACTAGTGTTCATCCCGTTTAGTATATTTACTAGTGTTCATCCCGTTTAGTTTAATAGTAAGTATGCAATAATTGACTAGCAGAATTACTAGTGTTCATCCCGTTTAGATAATTTTAATATTTCATAATATTCAAATATTTTTTAGCAGAAACTACCTAAGCCTGTTTGTTTAGTTTTAATGAAATTTGATATCACAGAGTTATAAAGCCTATACCTATGTAGTACATACATTGTAATATAAATATATAAACAATTATTGGTTAAAATAATGTGTATAAACATTTGCCCCAAACAAGATTAGAACTATTACTATAAAAACAGGGCTGGGATAAACATCAACTCAGCGACAGAGCTACTGATCAGAAAATATTTTACAGATATGATAATAATAAACAAATTGTCATATTGATTGATAACTTTTTATTGCACAATGCATGGATAGCACCTTGAAAAAAATGCCAAATTTTTATTATATGAACATGTAGTTATTGGCTACAATTATATCACCAATTTTTGGAGTTCAGAGTGTTTTATTTATATTAACTATTACTTTTAACTTTAGTGTTAAACAAAATGTTGTATGTAAGATATGAAGTTGACATTATGTGAACTTAACATTTCTTAACAACATTGTGCAAGTTTTAGAAGGTAAGTGCACCAATGTATCTGTTGCAGTATAAGGAGAAAAAACTGGTTTATTTAATTTTAAGTTAAGAGTAACACCTTTTTTTTTCTTTGTTTATCAACAGAAGCTACAAACCACATGAATCTCTCTAATTAAGAATTCAAAGGCTTTCTCTGTGCCCATTAATGTAATAGATACAAATTATGGGTTTGTTTTTGATGTTTTATGGCTACACTTAAACCAGATTTGGACAATAATGCTCTTAAGAAATATTATTATGGTGACGAGGAAAATTCTAAAAATTGTCACAAAAAACAGCGAGTTCTAGAAACAATGTTTTGTTGTTGTATATTATCAATGTAATTGCAATGTTTTGTTTTAATATAAACAAACCCTAATGTACTAAATTAGTTAGTCACAATCACTTGAGGCACCAATACATATGTGCCACTTATAACAGCCCAATTCTGTGAATTAGGTGAATGGAAATTTGTACTCAAGCAATGTAAAATATCATAGTTGTTATTACAATATAATTACTTCTTTGTTAAATAAATGATTCATCTGAGTACTTAGGTAATTTAATAAGTACATAATAGAAGGTGGCTACCAAAGAAATATTTTATTTTAAGAGTTTTTGTTAGGTAGTTTTTGAAAGGGTTTGGTCACAGTTCAAGTTAAATCTATCATGTAAACAGCGAATATTGGTCGCTTACAATAAGTGTAGGAGCGATAATGGATCGCAACAATGAATGACTCAACCCAGGTTTGACAAGTTCACATTTTGACATTTTCACCAAGAAAAACATCTCAAGCCACTGATCCACCGTAATCAGAAAACCGTTTCCAACCCCCATCTTACAGCAAATAATCAAAATAACATGCTTAAAAACACGGAAAACAGTTTACGTTGCATATTATGTACCTACTCGCGTAACTAGATGTATGCCCGTCAGCTGCCATTCAAGAGTATGTGGCAAAAGTCAAACTTTCATTTCGTACAAGGATACACTAAAAATACATTATAAACACTTCACTTTCAGATTCGCGATTATGGAAAAGTTTATTCTACAGTTTCATCACACGATTCCATTTTAGGGCAAGAAATTAAAATCGATGTTTACCTTACGTCTTCTCTCAATGCAAATCTTTTCTTTGCAGATCCGAGACTGCTAACCCTTCCGCTAGAGTCGAAGATGAATCTTTTTCAATGGACCTATTGTGCGGTTCACGATTCAATTTAAAGAAAAATGCAAAGCTGAAATAAATACAACTGTCCCGAGAATATTTTCTGCGAGTTACTATACATTTGTTTTATAAAATGGCCTAATCTTTTACATTACAAGATTCCGTTCTGTGATGCCATAGACAACACTTGTCTACATTTTCATTTGATTTGGATTACCTACATAAATTTGTTTTCATTGATGTCGAAAAAGCTATTTTTAGTCACTATTTTTGTAAAATCTACTGCAAAAACCGGCAATGTGATGCAGAAATTGATTCGAAACAATACGTATGAATTGAATTAATACAAACATTATGTATGATACATTCCGAAACAGAAATTAAATTAAAAAACTGGTAAGTCGGACTCGCTTTCGAAGGGTTCCGTAACGCAGTAATGTACTTATAACTATCATGTTTCGCCAACAAATAATATCGTTTAAAAACTAAAAAACAACCGACTTCAATGCCGCGCTATTCATTTTCAGTACCAATTTTGAAATGATTATCTCAATATCTCTGGAGATACTTATCATACCTCGATAAAATTACCATGGTACCACACTTGGGATATCTCCTTTCGAACAAAAAAAGAATAATCGAAATCGGTTCATAAACGACGAAGTTATCCGCGAACAAACATAAAAAAAAAAAAAAAAAAAAAAAAAAATATATATACGGTCGAATTGAGAAACCTCCTCCTTTTTTTGAAGTCGGTTAAAAATAACTTTGTATGAAAAACAAAGTTATATTTGCGGTTTTGAACTTGCTATATCTCAAAAACTGCTGAATATATCTCGTTCAAACCAATTTTCGTTGATAGTATGTATTGAGATCTAAAGCATATATTTTTTTATAGATTTATCAATCCCTTCTTTAATAGTTAGAGAGAGGGGGAAGGAAGATACAGATTTTATCACATTAGAATTGTCTATATTTCAAACAAGTGACTTTGAGAAAAAAATAGTGTGAGGAACCTCAATATTATTTTAAAAGATCTATCTATAGACCCTCACGTATAGGTTTGATAAAAAAAAGATTTCCGTTCCATGTATGGGGAGCCCCCCTTAGTCTTTTATTTTTGTATAATAATCGTAAAGTGGTTCATAGAATACATCTATCTACTAAGTTTCAACTGTTTAGTCGTAATAGTTTCGGAATAAAGTTGCTGTGACATACGCACGGACAGACATACAAACAGAGATGACGAATCTACAAGGGTTTTATTTTTTGCCATTCGGCTACGGAACCCTAAAAAGGCCTGGTTAAGGGGCTGTAGAGGGAGATGCTACTCTATTGTGAACTCTGTAATACTCTGTATAGCTTCATATTTAATTTGTACTCGCTTTGAGCTTCATCTGTTTCGCGATCGCCAGTTGACGATGAAATTGAATATCGTAGAGAGCCCTATAATGTGTTGCCATTGTTGTAAGTATTACCATAAACAATATACAATTCCAACCAATCACACTACAGAGAGAGATGACAGTTACTATAAATAAACCAATTGGAGGCGTTTGCTAATTTGTATATCTTCTTGCCAAGTTGTCACAACTGTCATCGATCAGATATATTGTTGTAGTAATACTTCTTATATGAGCTATTAAAACTCTCTATAGTTTAGTTTATCTTTAGTGTCAGTGATACAATTATATTTGGAATATATAGTGTCTGTCAGTCTTTATGAAGAGCTTAGAAAATAAACATTCTACACATTACATAATATATTTTTTCTTCCATTTCCTTGGTTATTAAATTCCAACACGTTATCAGCACGAAATGGATTAAAGTGTTTTTTTGTAAACCAATAGTGTAATAAATAAAAAATATTTTTGGGTCATTTTTTCGTTTGGTGAAAAATCGATTTGAAAAATGTCGAGAGGTGATTCTCTTGGAAGTCGGTGCTCGACATCTTCTGCAATGCCATCGCTTCTCCTATGTGGTAGAGAAGGATATTCTTCGTGGAAATTTAAGATGAGGAACTTCCTTATACATGAGGATTTATGGGCAACTATTAGTGGCTACGACAATGAAGATCAATCGACTGAACAAGTTCGAAACAGAAATGACCAGAAGGCTCTTGCAAAAATATGTCTAACTGTAGACGGCTCTGCGATTACGCATATAAGATGTTCAAAGACTGCCTGTGAAGCTTGGAAAGCATTAGAGAATGCTTATGAAGATAAAGGTATGGGCAGGAGATTGACTTTAGAGCGAAAGCTGTATAGGCTCTCTCTAGATGGGTTTGATAATATAGAGCTATATATCAACGCTGTATTGAGTACAGCACAAGATTTGGCTGACATCGGTAAAGTAATAGAAGATACTTCGATTGCTGCGATTTTGTTAGGTGGACTCACTTCCAGATATGATCCCCTAATAATGGCTTTGGAAAACAGCAATGTGGAAGTAAGTACCGAGCTTGTCAAAAGAAAGTTGTTGAATGAGATGTCAAAGATTGACTCCACACAAAATGATGCAGCTTTGCAGTCAAATAATCGATCAAATGTTTTTAAACATAAACTGAAAAAGAAGAATTCAATTATTTGTTATGAATGCAAAAAACCTGGACACAAACGGCCTGACTGTCCTCTACTAATGAAAGTGAAATGTTCATCAGAAAAGGAGACTTCTTTCACCGCTCTAGGTACGTCTTTGAGTCCCGAGAAAGATAAATGGTTCATTGACTCAGGTGCCTCAAAGCATATGACTCCGAGACAAGATTGGTTTCAGAACTTAAAACCATTAGAAGGTGGCACAGTAACAGTTGCCAATGGTGAGAAGATCGAATGTGGTGGAACTGGTGACATTACTATACAAACTACTGGTGTAGTAGACTGCATAAAGGATGTAGCGTATGTACCTGATTTGAAAAGTAATCTAATTTCTGTCAAGAAGGTTGTAGACAAAGGTTTTGTTGTAGTTTTTGATAAAAATGGATGTAACTTTTATAAAGGTAATGATTTTTCTGTTAAAGGTGAGGTGATACTGCATGGTTCAGCTAGTGGTGGACTGTACACTCTTGACTGTACAACTAATTCCCTCCAAAATATGGCGTACGATGTGCACTCTGACTCGTTAAATAGGTACCAGTTATGGCACAAACGGTTAGGACACTTATGTCGCATTGGTATGCATCAGTTGAAAAACGCTCAAGTAGGTATCGATTACACCGAAGTAGATAAATCGAGTTGTATTGCCTGTGTCGAAGGTAAGCAGGCGAGAAAACCATTCAAGAAGCTGGCATATACAAGAGCTACATCATTATTAGAATTAGTCCACTCGGATTTATGTGGACCAATGTCAGTAGAATCATTTCAAGGAAATAGGTATGTTTTACTTTTTATAGATGATTTTACACGTAAGATTTATCCTTACTTTATTGCTTCGAAAGCACAAGTGAAAGAAAAGTTTTGCGATTTTCAAACATTACTTGAAAAGCAAACTGGGGCTCAAATAAAAACTTTGAGAACCGACTGTGGTACAGAGTTTGTTAACAAGGAGCTAGAGGATTATTTATCGTTGAAGGGAGTGATTCACCAGACCACGGTGCCATATAGTCCTCAGCAGAATGGCGTTGCTGAACGTACTAATCGTTCCATTGTGGAAAAAGCACGTTCAATGCTTTCTGAGAGTTCGCTGTCGAAGGCCTATTGGGAAGACGCTTTTAAAGTTGCAGTATATTTGAAAAATAGGTCGCCGCATCGTGCTCTAGATAGAAAAACACCATTTGAAAAGTGGAACGGTCACAAAGGTGATTTGAGCCATTTGCGTGTGTTTGGATGTAAAGCACTCATACAAGTACCCGCTTGTCAACGAAAGAAGTTGGATATGAAGGCAAAGGAGGTAACATTTGTAGGATATACAGAAGATCCAAATAGTTACTACTTTAGGGAGTCTTCGTTCCCTAGGCGATTATTGAAATCCCGAGATGTAACATTCTTCGAAGATTGTTTCATATCACTGAAAGGTAATGTAGTAAACTCTGAACCTGTAGTGGAATCTATGAGACCACAACCTATCATCTTAATGGACGACAGGGATAAGGAACAGGAATGTATGATACCGTCATCCATGTCCTTAGTAGACGACAGGGATGAAGTATGTCAAGAGTATAATTCGGTAAGTAGTGACAACTACAATAGTGCTGAGTCAGAAGGTCCTGCAAGTCCAGAAGAAGAAGAGGAAACGAAACAAAGGTATCCGACTAGGAGTCGTAAACAGCCTGATTTTTATACCAGTATGGTATCAGCTGACGACATGAATGAGCCGAAGAGTTATTTGGAAGCGGTTAATGCTGATGATGCTGATGAATGGCATTCAGCAATGACTAATGAATATAACTCGCTCATAAAATTGAAGACGTGGAAATTAGTAGACAAACCTGATGGAAATAAAAAGGTTATTCCTTGCAAATGGGTTTACAGAATAAAGCGAGATGCTGACGGTAATATTATGAAGCACAAAGCGAGACTTGTAGTAAAAGGTTTCAAGCAGGTAGAAGGTATCGACTATAACGAAACTTTTGCTCCAGTAATTCGGCATTCTTCACTCCGTGCATTATTTGCTTTAGCTGCAGAATTGGACCTGAAAATGAGACATTTAGACGTTGACACCGCTTTTCTCAATGGAGATCTTGAAGAGGAAGTATATATGGAACAACCTCAAGGTTTTGTGGAGAAGAGTCAAGAAGGTAAAGTTTGTCTGCTACAAAAATCCTTATACGGGCTAAAACAAGCCCCCAGAGCATGGAACATCATGTTAGATAGAACTTTGATAAATTTGGGTTTCATAAAAACTCCTTCGGAACCATGCGTATACAAAAAACTTTTTGGTCAAGAATTGGTTATAGTTGCTATTTATGTTGATGACATGATTGTCTTTCATAAAAGTGACATGACATTTCAAAAAGTGAAAGGTGAATTATCAAATAAATTTGCGCTAAAAGATCTGGGCGATCTTAATTATTATTTAGGCTTAAATATAGCCCGAAAAGATGGTCAGATAAAGGTAAATCAAAAAACATTTATTACCAATCTGCTGAAAAGGTTTGGTATGGATAGTTGTAAGACTGTAGATACTCCATCAAGTCTCAAAAAGTTGAGTGTTGGAACCGGTGATGAGTCTTTTCCGTACCAAAATCTCATCGGATCGTTAATGTTCCTTGCGGTGAACACTCGTCCTGACATAGCATTTGTTACTAGCTATTTGAGTCAGTTCAATACGAAGTTCAATAAGGAACATTGGACCGCTGCAAAAAGGGTCTTGCAATATTTGAAAGGTACGATAAATTATGCCCTGAATTACAGAAAATCGGGGCAATATCTACAAGGTTATGCAGATGCAGATTGGGCAAATTGCCCATCTGATCGAAGGAGCTATACTGGATATTTCTTTGAATTGGGAAGTGCACCGATAGCATGGCAATCAAAGAAACAGCCGACAGTGGCGCTGTCATCTACGGAGGCGGAATACATGGCGCTGACTGCTGCAGCTAAGGAAGCCAGTTATCTCAGAAGATTTATTTACGAGTTGTGTGGTAAGTCTGATATCGTTATAATAAATAACGACAGTCAGAGTGCACAGAGTTTAGTAATCAACCCCGTGCACCACGAGCGTACCAAACATATCGATACTAAATATCATTTTATAAGGGAAAAAGTATCAGAAGGTATCATTACTTTAAAATATGTGAGGTCAGATGAAATGCACGCTGATGTGTTTACAAAACCATTAGGTCGCATTGCACATTACAAGTGTTTGTCAGGTTTAAGTTTAATTTGACCTTGCTCATTTTTTTTTTGATACCTATACTTTTTTTTTTTAGAGAATTTTAATTGAGGGAGGATGTTGTAGTAATACTTCTTATATGAGCTATTAAAACTCTCTATAGTTTATCTTTAGTGTCAGTGATACAATTATTGGATTGATATAGAACAAACTGACCCTCGCAACGTACAATGGACGCACGATTCGGCTGGACGATCATCTGGCGCAGCTAGAGGAGGAGCTGAAACACATAAGATGGCACATTCTGGGGTTATGTGAAGTCCGAAGACAGGGAGAGAACACCATAACCTTAGAATCGGGCCATCTTATGTACTACAGAGAAGGAGATCAGCCATCCCAAGGCGGCGTCGGGTTTCTGGTCAACAAGGTTCTCAGTGACAACGTTGTAGAAATCTCCAGTGTGTCGACCAGGGTAGCGTACCTCATAATTAAGTTAACCAAGAGGTACAGCCTCAAGGTTATCCAGGTCTACGCACCGACCTCGACACACTTGGATGATGAGGTGGAGAGCATGTATGAAGATATCTCCAGAGCTTTACACACCACCTCCAAGGCTCACTACAACGTTGTCATGGGAGACTTTAACGCCAAAGTGGGAGTACAAACTTGCGGCGAATCGTCTATAGGACCACACGGATTTGGGAGTAGGAATCACAGGGGACAAATGCTCGTCAATTTCCTCGAGAGAGAGGGGCTTTTCTTGATGAACTCGTTCTTCAAGAAACAGCCCCAAAGGAAATGGACGTGGCAAAGCCCCGACTTTGTGACTAAAAACGAGATTGACTTCATCATTACGGACAAACGGCGCATATTCAGAGACGTCTCAGTGATCACTAGGTTTAATACTGGAAGTGATCACCGACTTGTACGAGGCACTCTGGATATCGACTTTAAAGCCGAGAGATTCCGATTGATGAAGTCTACGCTCCGTCCGAACCTACTCCAAACCGTTGTTGGGTCCGAAACATTCCAATTAAAATTGGAAAATCGATTCGCTGCCTTGGAAACCACAGATGACGTAGACCAGAAACTCGAAGAAGTGGTGGAAATCCTCAGGGATGAAGGGACGAAGTTTTGCGAGAGCAAGCGTACGGGCAAAAAGTCCAAACTCTCGGCAGAAACACTTCGGCTAATGGAAGAGAGACGAACAGACCCTTTGTCAGCTTTGTCAACTAACCTGGTGCGCAACAAATCCATAAAGAAACTGGTACGACGCGACCTCCGATCCTCTAACATGCTCTTGATTAAAGAATCAATTGAGCAGAATCGGGGGTCGAAAGTGTTCGTCCAGCCTCTGGGTAGAAGCCACCTCACAAAGCTGACAACGGCAACGGGGAACATCGTCGCATCCAAGCCGGAGATTCTGTCGGAAGTTGAAGACTTCTACGGCAAGCTCTACGCATCGCATGCTTCAAGGCCCGAACCCGATACTGAGGATTCTAGAGCCACCTTAACCCGCCACTTCACAGAAGATCTGCCCGAAATTAGCCGAGACGAAATCGTGATGGCCCTTAAACAACTCAAAAATGGAAAAGCCCCAGGAGAAGACGGAATCACAACGGAGCTTTTAAAAGCCGGAGGAGCTCCAGCAGTTCAACAGCTGCAGCAGCTATTTAATTCCGTTCTTTTTACTGGGAGAACTCCACAGGCATGGAACAGAAGCATGGTGGTTTTGTTTTTCAAAAAAGGAGACAAAACCCTATTGAAAAACTATCGCCCGATTTCGCTTCTGAGCCATGTCTACAAGCTGTTTTCAAGGGTCATCACGAACCGTCTTGCGCGAAGACTCGACGAGTTTCAACCTCCGGAACAGGCCGGGTTTCGAAGCGGTTACGGCACCATAGACCACATCCACACGGTGCGGCAGATTGTACAGAAGACCGAAGAGTATAATCGGCCCCTGTGCTTAGCATTTGTGGACTATGAGAAGGCCTTTGACTCAATCGAAACCTGGTCTGTTCTCGAGTCCTTGCAGCGTTGCCAAGTCGACTGGCGATATATCGAAGTGATGAGATGTCTATATAATGCCGCAACGATGACTGTACAAGTACAGAACCAGCGAACTAAACATGTCCACCTGCGTCGAGGAGTGAGACAGGGGGACGTCATATCCCCGAAACTGTTCACTAACGCCTTGGAGGATATGTTTAAGACGCTGGACTGGAAAGATCGTGGCATTAACATCAACGGCAGGTACATCTCTCACTTACGATTCGCAGATGACATCGTCATTATGGCAGAGACGCTGCAGGACCTACAAAGGATGTTGAATGGCCTAGCTGATTCTTCTCGTAGCATCGGTCTCCGGATGAATCTGGACAAAACCAAAGTCATGTACAACGAGCACGTTGTTCCGGAACCGATTGCCGTAGATGGAATCCCACTCGAAGTTGTCACTAAGTATGTTTACCTAGGGCAAACGCTCCAACTAGGAAAACATAACTTCGAGAAGGAAATCCAGAGAAGAATTCAGCTGGGCTGGGCAGCATTCGGAAAACTCCGTCGAGTCTTCTCGTCGCCTATACCACAGTGTCTAAAAACAAAAGTCTTTAACCAGTGCGTCCTACCTGTGATGACATACGGAGCCGAGACGTGGACACTCACAGTCCGACTGGTCCACCAGTTTAAAGTCGCTCAGCGAGCTATGGAGAGAGCTATGCTCGGTATTTCTCTGCGGGATCGAATCCGGAACGAAGTAATTCGCCAGAGAACTAAAGTTATCGACATAGCTCAACGGATTAGCAAGCTGAAGTGGCAGTGGGCTGGTCATATCTGCCGCAGGACTGATAACCGTTGGGGCAGACTTGTCCTAGAGTGGAGACCGCGAATCGGCAAACGTAGCGTAGGACGTCCTGTGACCAGGTGGAGCGACGACATACGCAAAGCGGTGGGCAGTGACTGGAAGAGAAGAGCCGAAGATCGGGCTCAGTGGCGCATCTTGGGAGAGGCCTATGTCCAGCAGTGGACTGATACAGGCTGACGATGATGATACAATTATATTTGGAATATATAGTGTCTGTCAGTCTTTATGAAGAGCTTAGAAAATAAACATTCTACACATTACATAATATATTTTTTCTTCCATTTCCTTGGTTATTAAATTCCAACATATATGGCAACTTTACTACACCGATGACACATTCGATGTCATGCGCAAATCGATATGGTAATGATCATGGAGACTAAAGCGCTGGATACACTGCTGCAGTCCTGTCACAGAGTACCTTGTATAATATGAGTCCTGTGCTGCAGTCTGCGGTCAGCCTGCGGTCATGTCGCGGGTAGTTGTGATGTATAAAAAACAATGAGATTGTCCACACTCTATCGTTTGTTCGACGCTTTAGTTTACATTGCGAATGATCATCGAATGATACGGAATGATGTTATATTTTTTAGTTTTATTATAACACTACATGGTTAGTGTATTTAGCCAGTGGCAATGAGTCAATGTATTAGAATAGTTCAAGTTTTCGTAGATTTTGTCGAATCAAAGTCACATTCTAGTCAAGTTAAGTCATACCCTCAGTAAAGACTATTGCAGGCTTTCAGTGGAGTTTTGATGTGAACGTAAAATTGCATGTTATTCAACACTAGCAGCGCTCCGCGGTTTCACCCACGTAGTTCCCGTTCCATTGAGAATCATTATCTTCCTACCCTTTTCCCACTTAAGTGGAGTCGGTGCAACGTATGTCGTTATCTTCCATTGGGATCTATCCGTAATCATTTCCGCATCCACTCCTTTTAAATGCATATATTCCATCCACACTTTCTTAGGTCTTCCTCTTCCTTTGTAGCCGTCCACTTTCATGTCCATTGCCTTTCTAGTCACTTGGACTTTACTTCTTCTCATAAAATATCCACGCTAGGCTAGCCTATTGCTTCTTAACTTTTCTGTCAATGTTCCCGTAAGAATAGGTAGGTACGGGGATAAAATACAGCTTATGTTATTTGCTTATAATGTAGGTACCATTAGTGGAAGAATTTTTGAAATCGGTGCAATGGTTCTTGAGTTTAGGTACATTGTTAAAATGGAACAATGTATCTAAACTCAAGAACCATTGGACGAGCCAAACATAGAACTCTAATAAATGTTTAATACGCTGGACTGGAATGATTGCGGCATCAACATTAACGGCAAGTATCTACATCTCTCACTTACCATTCGCAGATGACATCGTCATTATAGCAGAGACCAACCAACAAAGGATGTTGAATGGCCTGGCTGATTCTTCTCGTCGCATCGGTCTCCGGATGAATTTGGATAAAACCAAAGTCAACGAGCACGTTGTTCCGGGACCGATTGCCGTAGATGGAATCCCACTCGAAGTTGTTATGCAGTATGTTTACCTAGGGCAGACGCTCCAACTAGGCAAACACAACTTCGAGAAGGAAATCCAGAGAAGAATTCAGCTAGGCTGGGCAGCGTTCGGAAAACTCCGTAGAATCTTCTCGCCATATATACCGCAGTGTCTAAAGATTAAAGTCTTTAACCAGTGCGTCTTACCTTTTTAACCGACTTCAAAAAAAGGAGGAGGTTTCTCAATTCGACCGTATATATATATTTTTTTATGTTTTTTCGCGGATAACTTCGTCGTTTATGAACCGATTTTGATTATTCTTTTTTTGTTCAAAAGGAGATATCCCAAGTGTGGTACCATGGTAATCTTATCGAGGTCTGATAAGTATCTCCAGAGATATTGAGATAAACATCTCAAAATTGGTACTGAAAATGAATAGCGCGGCATTTAAGTCGGTTCTTTTTTAGTTTTTATAAACGATATAATCTTTAATATCTTATAGGCTAGCGTTTGACCACTATCTCACTTGTTGGTAAGTGATGATGCGGTCGAAGATGGTAAGCACGCTAGGCCTAGAATGGGAACTGGCTCTCAAGGATAGCTGCCGGAACACATTGGATGTTTTGGTGACAGATTTTCTAACTGGGGAGTGGTAGCTGGCCAGGCGGACACTAGATAGTGTCGTACCACCGTGTGATGACATACGGAGCCGAGACATGGACACTCACAGTTCGACTGGTCCACCAATTTGAAGTCGCTCAGTGGGCTATGGAGAGAGCTATGCTCGGTATTTCTCTGCGTGATCGAATCCGGAACGCAGTAATTCGCCATAGAACTAAAGTTATCGACATAGCTCAACGGATTAGTAAAGTGAAGTGGCAGTGGGCTGGTCATATCTGCCGCAGGACTGATAACCGTTGGGGTCGACTTGTCCTAGAGTGGAGACCGCGAATCGGCAAACGTTGCGTAGGACGCGCTGGGACTAGGTGGAGCGACGACATTTGCGAAGCGGTGGGCAGTGACTGGAAACAAAGAGCCGAAGATCGGGCTCAATGGCGTGTCTTGGGGAGGCCTACGTCCAGCAGTGGACTAATACCGGCTGATAATGATGATGAACTCTAATTTTCTGAAAATATAATATAGCTAGCCTACGATAATCAGTAAAGATGTAGCTTTCTAATGGTGAAAGAATCTTTTAAATCGGTCGTATAGTTTTTGAATTAAATCGTAATAAACAAACAAACAAAAAATCAAATCTTTCCTCTTTATAATATTAGTTTAGATTCGTGCTGTTCTTTACACTCGCAAAGATTCAACGGTATTTAAGTGGGAACGCGGGGTGCATTTTTCCATACAAATGTATTCCCCATTTTCCTCCTTGGATAATGCTTCTAGAGCAAAGTTTTTTCTACGAAAAAAGCTGCACTATAGCAAGACCCCTGTCAATTTTTTAACCGACTTCACAAAAAAGGAGGAGGTTCTCAATTCGGCTGTATGTTTTTGAAGTTATACTTCTTTTGGCGCGATAGAGAAAAATGATGAGAGTAAATTTTTACGATGCGCGCGCACCGACACCTAAATTTAACATCGTGAAGTTAGTTCTAGGTGGCATGACTATGTTCAAGTTGTATATGTCATATTTAACGTCATATTTTTACGTTAATAAAACCTTTTTTATTTAAATAAACCTTTTTGATTAATTTTAATGTTTATCGTTAATTACTACTGCATTTTAGTTTTTTTTTCATACGCCACAGAAGTATAACTTCTAACGCGTATACATAAGTACACACAATCTTTTTTTTTTGTGTGTGTATGTTACGCGATTACTCCGTCAATTGTGAACGCATTCAAATGATTCTTTTTTTAATAGGTATGGTACGTTTCCGAGGTGGTCCCATTTTAATTTTATCAAGATACTAATCAGTAGTATCTTCAGAGATATGGAGATAAATATCTCAAACATAGGAGAATGTACTGGTTTTAGAAGAAGAGTCCCAAGAAGATTATACACAATGGAGGTTGCTATTGCATATAAGTACTTTTGAAGACTAAAAATATGACCTAAAATATGTAAAAACATTATTTAAATGATTTTACATCTTTCTTCACGTTGATTTTGGTTTTTAACCCTCGACGCAAAACGAAGGAGTATTATAAGTTTGACGTGTGTATCTGTGTGTCTGTCATCGTGGCATCGTAGCGCCCAAACGGATGAACCGATTTTGATTTAGTTTGTTTTGTTTGATAGATGTCTCCGTCGAGAGTGTTGTGTGTGTGAGTTCTTAGCTTTATTTCATGAAAATCTGTTCAGCCGTTTAAATATTATTAGAAACTCATAAGCGACGACCTACTAGTAAGCCAGAGACTCCAGAGTCTCGCGCATCGCCGCAAAGTCGCTTGCTTATCGGTTTTCTATCGGATACATTTCAGAGAGTGTGCAATGGAACTGCATGATTTGATTCCACCATCCCCATTTTATAATCGGACATCCAGACACTAAAAGGCGCCACCGATTTATGGTGGATATACCATCTACCCGAACGAAGCGATTTGCTTCTTCGTTCATCATACGAACCACCAAGGAATGGAATACTCTGCCTGAGTCTGTGTTTCCGGTTAAGTACAATATGGGGGTCTTCAAATCGCGAGTGAATAGGTATCTTCTGGGTAAGCACGCTCCATCATCGATCGCATCATCACTTAACATCAGGTGAGATAGTGACCAAGTGCTAACCAGTTCTGTATAAAAAAAAAAGCTCTTTTTTGGTTAAAAAAACTACGATAGCAACTTTCGTAAGCTCGTAGTCCTTTGACCGCGGACGTCAAAAAATTAAAATGGCGCTGTATCTATTTATTATCTTGTTACTTCAAAGATATTGCAAAAATATGGTAAGCTTGATCTAATTCTGAGACATCTCCTTGGAATTGTCTCAATGTACAAAGTTATACATATGCTTTGATTATAAACTCGGATTACATATTCAAATCAGTCGGGGGTGGTTTTAATTTTTATTCGGCCATATCAGTCCCGCCCGCGACACTGCATACATAAATAACTCAGAATTATGATCGTACTTTGTACCAACCAACACTGCAAAAAAAATTATAAGCATAATACACAGATTATATAATAGTTACTTCGTAAATAATATTTTCCGTTGTTAGGTTGGCTACACAGTGCTTTCATAATTCGGGTATTAACAATGTAAGGAAGTTACGAACTCTTATAACGTAGTAGAGTGATTCAGACTGTGTGGGCCATATGGCGGCAATTAATGTTAATAATCGCAAATAATACTTTTTAATATTCATTTTGGAATACAACTAGTCCGTAATATAAAAGTATTTGGAATAATTGCAATAAAATAGACAATTAATTATCGTGTGTGTCAGATGCTTTTATTGCACAGGGCCATTTTGGACATTGTCCTTTGATACCTTGATGACATCATTATGACTAGTGAATATTTTCACTAGCGCGGCATTTTAGGGTTCCGAACCCAAAGGGTACCAAATGAACACTTTCTGAGACTTTGTTGTCCGTTCGTCCGTCCATCCGTCCGTCCGTGTGTCTATATGTGCGCACTTTACAGATGTACCTTCTTAACCATAATAGGTACATACTTGAAATTTCCACAAAATATATATCCGTCAGTGTACGGCCCAGACACGAAATTTTATAGATGCATGTAATTTAATTAAAACTTGTTTTGCACTACAAAGGGTAAAATAAAAACTTTTTCAAAAACAATAAAACCGACTTCATTACCACAAACAGGCACTCAAAAGCGAAAACTAAATTACTTAATATAATTATTATAAGCACTACCCACTTATCTATTTGAAGTCGGTGCCACCCAAGTCTAATAGGTAGTAGATAGATACTACCTACATGTATCTACCTACTTACTACTACTACATACATAGTATCTATCTACTATCCAATCTATATATAGTCGACTAGCGGGCACTTCGAAATATACACACTTGACGATGTCTGGTAGGTTCTCCTTTTTAGGGTTCCGCACTCAAAGGGTACCAAAGGAACCCTATTACATACTAAGACTTGGCGGTGTAATCGCGTAACATAGACACAAAAAATAAATAAAAAATCATAGACAAATTGAGAACCTCCTCCGTTTTGAGAAAATTTAACTCAGTAATTTTATTTATTCATTGGTAATGTCGCATATCTCTAAGGCACTGGACCTCCTAACATTGCCGCTAATGGTAGCAGATGATTTTTGACAGATGAGGGTAACAATTACTTTAGTTAAAATAGTTAATTAATGTTAAACGATATCAAATAAAACATGTGTTTACAAGCATATTATATATTTTTTTTAATAATAATTAAGAATAAATTCTTACATCACGAGTTATAAAATAAATACATTTATTGCCTTAAATTAAGTCCAAAAGTACTCTGTACAATTATTGTTAGCGATGTACAAACGAGAACGAATAGTAAAAATTATTCAAAAACAAATAAAAATTAAAAAAAGGACCTTATCATGAAGTCAGTAGGTTTCCATACTCTCAGTGTGACATAACTACGAACAACTTAACAAATTGTGTCTGAATCACAACCAATAGTTTGCATTATTCTCTTAATTATTAATATTACACAAACTATTTTATATCATTGCTCTTCGCTTACCCTAAAACAAGAACCATTCTTTACCTTACGCTAATATAATTACATTTAAATTAAGTCTATCTAACGCTAGCGGGTGTTACTGGAGTGTTGTATTCTCATTGTATCCATGCCCTAACCTCGAGATCCTTATACGACGGACTGTGCGACCTATCCCTACAATAAATATAATATTGCTTTGGTATTCAACCAGTATTATTGCGGTTCTTGAGATGCGGGAATAAATACCGTCACAGGTTATTGTGACGCAGTAACCAATGTTACGTTATAATATAAATAAGGCAATCGTTCGGAGACTATACGATATATATATACGTCTAAGTAAGTATCGAGATATGACCGCACAGTGTCGCACGAGATCAGTTCACATTGCATCTATTCGGATGCCACGCTGGCTACACGTCGCTCATCGCTTAACAAAGAAGGCATCTCCTATCCAAGGCCACTGTGAGACTCACAATGCGCTTCCTAGCCTACGTATCGATATGCCCTATCACTAACGAATTAAATTAAATTGTAGCGCGCCGCTTCCGGCTTGTTCGTACAGAATTACATAAGACAATAAATTAAATAAAGACGGTTTAAAATATCACGAAATTAAATTCACGTGGCAAATAATATGGCATCAGATATTTTAAGTACTTTTATTCAAGTGAGACTCGAGAGTCGCTCGAGCCGCCTCTACTCGCGCACTGGAAGACAGAACATGTTCAGATCGAGATTGAATCGGTCGAGCTCGATCGACGCCGCCGCCCGAAGGACCAATTCTAATAATGAATTACAACTAAACGGACGAAACGATCCGACCGCACGGAACCGCGGGCTCGATCGGACGAGATCGCGTTTAAAACACAGGTTCGGGCTCCGTTAATTTCAAAATTGACTAGATAACTGCGTGCATAGGAATCGTCGTATAAAAATAGCTAAGTAAAGGAACCGATACACTGAAATTCCGGCGCGTAAAAAAACGTTTCTAACCTAAATTATTGCCATAAGCGAAGATTTTACGTCTAACACTGTACTTTTAAATTATGTAAAAGTTCACAACAACACTCTTCTAACCTTCGGACGATCTGTACAGGGTCGACGGACCGCGCTCGACGCGAACTGTCCTCGCCTTCACCGCTCCCAGGACGATCTCCGAACGTCAACATTACAAACGTCACCTTCGAATACTACACCGTCCGCGACAAGATAGCAAGGTCCCGTGTGATCGAGCGGGAGTTGAGCGGGTGCGAGCGAGAGGCCGTCGGCGGGTCGGGTCTAGCCAAGCGGGGCGCGGGATCACTTGGACGGCTGGTAGGGCGGGTAGGGCGGGTGCGGCTGGGCGGCGCGCGACCCCGTCGCGTACAGCTGCTGCTGGAAGTTGTGAAACTGCGCCGCGTACGTCGGGTCCTGCGTCGACGGCACCGGGAACCCTTGACCCTTGAAACCTTGCGCGGGACCCATGGACGGCGGCAGCGGTTGTCCGGCCCCGCGGCCTGCCATAGGGCCCTTCATACCTCCTCTGAACGGCGGGCCGCACGGAGGTCCGCCCGTGAAAGGGTCCATTTTAGGCGGAGAACCGAAGCCCTGCGGGTAATGGTGGGGCATGCGGATCATCGGAGCTCTCATCACCCCCCGCATGCCGCCCTCCATGTCGATACCGCGCGGGGGGTAGTAAGGCACGCCGCCCTGGAAACATAAATGTAACTTTTAGACTATTGCATAAATAAAAGCAAAGGATGAAATACTGTCGACTTAGTATAAAAGAAACATTGGAAAGGGATAAAAACTCTAAAAACTCAGGCTATACCAGTCCACAGCTGGAGATATGTCTCTCCAAATACACGCCGCTGTATACGATCCAAGGCTACTCTCATTCAGCCACCACAAAGCTTATCGGTTCTTTGTATCTGATATTGCCGGCCCACTGCCACTTCAGTTTGATAATCTGCTTAACTATTTCTATGACTTTAGTCATCTGTCAGATCAACTCGTTCCAGTTTCGACCCTTCAGAGAAACACCGAACATAGCCTTCGAATAACTTATGGAACTTATTCTTTAACTCCTTGCCTGAGTCTGTGTTTCCATAAAGATACCATCTGGGGGTTTTCAAGTCGCGAGTGAATAGGTATCTTCTAGCCAAGCGTACTACATCAGACCACATCGTCACTTAACATCAGGTGAGATAGTGGTCAAACGCTAACTTATAATGAGCAAGGCAATATAGGAGTTGTGCAATGCGTCTAAAATAAGCGACCATGCAATCTAAATGCGCGGTTAAGATTAACGTAAGGGCCAATATAGGTTCGAATTTTAGCTGCAGTAAAATGCGAAAGCCAGTTTGTATATTTGTTTGGGACTTCTTCACGGTCAAAAGGCTGGACAGATTTAGCTGAAACTTTGCACAGGGATAACCAGTATTATGGATTAGGCTATAGGATATTTTTTTAAACGCAGCGAAGCCGCGGGGCACTAGCCTAATATAATTCTCAGTTGTAATTACCTTTCCCTCCATCTGCATAGGATTAGTGACGCGTTGCAGAAAGTCTAACGAGGGCGGCCCGCGCGGCCCCGAGTTGCACGCCATCTGCGGCCTCGTCGGTAAATACTGGATCGTATTGGGCGCACTCGCCTTCACTTGTACATTGGCTCCGTTGAAGGGCGGCATTTTGCCGCCCATTCTAGGGCCGAGCATCGCCGCGTCTCCCATAGGTCCCATTGGACCCCCGCCCATGTTGCCGCCCATTTTGGGACTGAGGTTCATGTCTGGGGGGAAGTCCCCTCCTCCCATCATGCTGTCCATGGGGCCGCCCATTCCTGGTCCGCCCATGTTGTCCATGTGGCAACCTGGAATTGCAATATACTCGTATGTTGTACTGTTGTGTAAATTTGTTATTATTACTTCTACATTTCACGTTTTTACATAGACAGACTTGATACAATTGATTTTACACGTAAAACTTTGTGAAGACGAATCATTACCATGATCAAAAACTCCCCATCAACTTCCTAAATGCTAAGACTTCGTTTTACAATTCACACCACACACGTTTATACTGTCGATTATTTTAGAGCAAATTTAGAGCACCATTTACGAAATCTCAGAAAAAAATTACAGTCAACAAGGAAATGGGCTGTTTACCCAAATATGTTTTTGATGTTATTCGATCCGCTATCTCATAAAAATCAAAACATTATTGGACCGGTGCAGGATTGGGTACTAGGAAAGTCAGACATCGCATACATCTTTTCCACACTAAACAGAAATTCTAACATTATAAATTTGAAAGTTTGTAGGGGTGTAAGTTAGATGTATATTTGTGTTTCTTTAACGCTGAAACAGCTGAACGGATAAAGATGACATTTGCTACAGTGCCTGAATGAAGATGGTGACCGCTTACCTTCAGGTGGGCCGTTTGCTTGTTTGCTACCTTTATCATAAAAAAAATAAACAAATACATTTTTGAAAAACCACATAGGGCAAATATTGGTCTAGAAACTTATTTTAACTTAGTTTTATAACTTATATTGTAGTGGTAGGACTTCTGCTAGTCTAGTCCGCCTGGGGCGGTTCCATCACTTTGTCATTTAATTTACAGCCGTAAAATAGGAATGTTTTTAGGTTGAAATAGCAACGTGTCCAGTGAAATTACAGGGCATCTGAGACTCAACATCTTTACGTCTCAAGGTAACAGGCGCAGTGCAGTAATAGGTACTGTATCTGTAATAGGTAGACGTCATCGCTTACCATCAGGCGAGCGTCGTGCTTGTCCTGTTAGCTTGTATCATAAAAAAAAAGAAACTCACCTAAATCATTCATCATCATATGCGGATGTCCATGTGGATGCATAGAGTGATGGTGCTGCATGTGATGGGGCCCCGACCCGAAGGGTCCCATACCGCCCCCGTTGGGGCCCATGGGACCCCCGGCGGGGCCCCCGCCGCCGCCGACCGTGTTCGTCAACTGTTGCGACATTTGAGCTAACGACGAGATGGGGTCGAAGGAAGAGGTGGCGGGGCCCATGGGACCCCCGGGGCCTTGGTTAGGGTTGATGGGGATATTGTCCGGCCGATTCATACTGCAGGGCCCCGGGAATGGACCGGGTAAACTCGTGCTATTAGGCCCGCCTGACAATGTCGTCTGGAAAAAGAATTACCGATATCATTCATAAATGTATTCCAAATTTCTTTTATATAGCAGTATAAAAATGTGCTAATCAAAGCGGTGGGCAGTGACTGGTAGAGAAGAGCCGAAGATCGTGCTCAGTGGCGCATCTTGGGAGAGGCCTATGTCCAGCAGTATACTGACTCCGGCTGATTATGATGATGATGATGAATCAGAATAGTTCATTTTCTTGTTTAATTCCTTTTAAATCGAATCAAAGTGACGTCACAACATATCACATTGTCATACAAACATCCATATTATAGTAGAGTCAATTTAATAGATCACATTTGACACTTCATCATAATTCAACAACGTAACCTTGTGATGAAGGGCACATAAAATTATTAATTATTTCAAAGTCAGAACTGCATAATTACTTAACATTTTTCAGTTACAAATACATATTTATTCTAATAATTACAAAAGAAAGCGTTTCTACGATTTACTTTGACTAATAATTCATTTTAAACATAATAAACAATTTTTGTTTTAAAACTCTAAACGTCAGTCAGTACAAGGTTACGTCAGTGAACACTTTTTCTTTATAAACACTAGGGATGCTACCCAAAAAATCAAAAGATTGATCAGTCGATAGGTTGAATCAAATGCAATGATTAAGGATGTTTAACGATAAAAATGACTACACTGTGATTGTAATTAACACATTATATTGTTCTTTGACTAAAAAATACAAAAATAATTGAATAGGAACTAAAATCAATAATAATTTGGGTTAAAAAAACTAACGATAAACAACTAAACGTTAGATCCATAAATACATATAAAATCGTTATATGTACAATTTCCGATTTGTATAATTTGTATTAACGTGTCTTATCAATTTCATATTAACGCAAAACAAACAAGTAAATAACACTGAATAACGTCAATACTAATTGTATTTCTCATTTAGAGCTGCCGGAAAATTCAAAGGCGACAGTACTACTGCTCTTGTTGGCTCCACCATATAATCTGTCTATAGACACCTATATTTATCTCTTAAACCCCATTATTCTCGACATCGAGTTGTCGATGCTAGAGGTGGTGTTTGCTATGGAGCCGCTGGTGGTGACAGTACTGATCTTGTTGGCTCCACCATATAATCTGTCTATAGACACCTATATTTATCTGTTAAACCCCATTATTCTCTGACATCGAGTTGTCGATGCTAGAGGTGGTGTTTGCTATGGAGCCGCTGGTGGTGACAGTACTGATCTTGTTGGCTCCACCATATAATCTGTCTATAGACACCTATATTTATCTGTTAAACCCCATTATTCTCTGACATCGAGTTGTCGATGCTAGAGGTGGTGTTTGCTATGGAGCCGCTGGTGGTGACAGTACTGATCTTGTTGGCTCCACCATATAATCTGTCAATAGACACCTATATTTATCTGTTAAACCCCATTATTCTCTGACATCGAGTTGTCGATGCTAGAGGTGGTGTTTGCTATGGTGCCGCTGGTGGTGACAGTACTGATCTTGTTGGCTCCACCATATAATCTGTCTATAGACACCTATATTTATCTGTTAAACCCCATTATTCTCTGACATCGAGTTGTCGATGCTAGAGGTGGTGTTTGCTATGGAGCCGCTGGTGGTGACAGTACTGATCTTGTTGGCTCCACCATGTAATCTGTCTATAGACACCTATATTTATCTGTTAAACCCCATTATTCTCTGACATCGAGTTGTCGATGCTAGAGGTGGTGTTTGCTATGGAGCCGCTGGTGGTGACAGTACTGATCTTGTTGGCTCCACCATATAATCTGTCTATAGACACCTATATTTATCTGTTAAACCCCATTATTCTCTGACATCGAGTTGTCGATGCTAGAGGTGGTGTTTGCTATGGAGCCGCTGGTGGTGACAGTACTGATCTTGTTGGCTCCACCATATAATCTGTCTATAGACACCTATATTTATCTGTTAAACCCCATTATTCTCTGACATCGAGTTGTCGATGCTAGAGGTGGTGTTTGCTATGGAGCCGCTGGTGGTGACAGTACTGATCTTGTTGGCTCCACCATATAATCTGTCTATAGACACCTATATTTATCTGTTAAACCCCATTATTCCCTGACATCGAGCTGTCGATGCTAGAGGTGGTGTTTGCTATGGAGCCGCTGGTGGTGACAGTACTGATCTTGTTGGCTCTACCATATAATCTGTCTATAGACACCTATATTTATCTCTTAAACCCCATTATTCTCTGACATCGAGTTGTCGATGCTAGAGGTGGTGTTTGCTATGGAGCCGCTGGTGGTGACAGTACTGATCTTGTTGGCTCCACCATATAATCTGTCTATAGACACCTATATTTATCTCTTAAACACCATTATTCTCTGACATCGAGTTGTCGATGCTAGAGGTGGTGTTTGCTATGGAGCCGCTGGTGGTGACAGTACTGATCTTGTTGGCTCTACCATATAATCTGTCTATAGACACCTATATTTATCTGTTAAACCCCATTATTCTCTGACATCGAGTTGTCGATGCTAGAGGTGGTGTTTGCTATGGAGCCGCTGGTGGTGACAGTACTGATCTTGTTGGCTCCACCATATAATCTGTCAATAGACACCTATATTTATCTGTTAAACCCCATTATTCTCTGACATCGAGTTGTCGATGCTAGAGGTGGTGTTTGCTATGGTGCCGCTGGTGGTGACAGTACTGATCTTGTTGGCTCCACCATATAATCTGTCTATAGACACCTATATTTATCTCTTAAACCCCATTATTCTCTGACATCGAGTTGTCGATGCTAGAGGTGGTGTTTGCTATGGAGCCGCTGGTGGTGACAGTACTGATCTTGTTGGCTCCACCATATAATCTGCCAATAGACACCTATATTTATCTGTTAAACCCCATTATTCTCTGACATCGAGTTGTCATGCTAGAGGTGGTGTTTGCTATGGAGCCGCTGGTGGTGACAGTACTGATCTTGTTGGCTCCTCCATATAATCTGTCTATAGACACCTATATTTATCTCTTAAACCCCATTAATCTCTGACATCGAGTTGTCGATGCTAGAGGTGGTGTTTGCTATGGAGCCGCTGGTGGTGACAGTACTGATCTTGTTGGCTCAACCATATAATCTATCTACAGACACCTATATTTATCTGACATACCTCATTGTTTCCTGACATAGAGTCATCCATGCCAGAGGTGGTATTGGAAACGGAGCCGCTGGAGGTGACAGAACAGCTGCTTTTGTTGGATCCACAATATGATATTTATTTTATAGTGGTAGGACTTCTGCTAGTCCGCCTGGGGCTTCATGGCTGACAATTAATTGACAAAGTGGTGGTACCGCACCACTTTGCCAATTAATTTTCAACCGAAAAACGTTCCTATTTCAGGAACGTTTTTCGGTTGAAATGGCAAGGTGTCCAGTGAAATTACAGGGCATGTGAGACTCAACATCTTTATGTCTCAAGGTAACAGGCGCAGTGTAGTGACATGCAAATTTGTGGACTGCCAGAATTTTGCATGTCGCTGTATCTGTAATAGGTAGACGTCATCGCTTACCATCAGGCGAGCGTCGTGCTAGTCCTTGCTTTGTTACCTTTTACCATAAAAAAAAGATTGTCTATCTGCGAATAAAATATTTTATTCGTAGCTGTCTATAGACACCTATATTTATCTGACAAACCTCATTGTTCCCTGACATAGAGTCATCCATGCTAGAGGTGGTGTTAGCAACGGAGCCGCTGGAGGCGACAGAACAGCTGCTCTTGTTGGCTCCACCACAAGACGCGGCGGACGATGAAGGTGCGTAAGGTCCTTGGTTGAGGCTCGACTCCCGTTGGGGCGTTTTTGACGCGCCGTCTTGACTTGACCGGTTTGATGAGGGACTTGGTCGGGATTTCTCGTCTGTGACAAAATATTTTATATCAATAAATCTGAGGTATGTTTTCAACCGACTTTCAAAAAGGAGGAGGTTCTCAATTGCTATATGCTTTTTTATTTTTTTTTGTATGTATGTTACGCGATTACTCCGTCAATTGTGAACCGATTCGAATTATTCTTTTTTTAACCGGTAGAGTACATTTCCGAGGTGGTCCCATTGCAATTTCATCGAGATCTGATAAGTATCTCCAGATATATAACGATAAACGTCTCAAACTTGCTACTGAAACTGCCTCGCGGGGCATGGAAGTAGGTTGTTTTAGTTTTTAAACTATTTTATTATTTGATTTGAAGGACAAGGTTACATGTAATAAGGTTCTATTAGGGTCTAATGCAATACAAGACATTTTTTATAATTTTTATTTTATAATTACTACGCTAGAATGAGACACATTTTGGTATGCAAATAATACTAATTCTAGAATGAACATAACAAACTTGAGGAGTTTGGAAGACGCGTTGAGACAGTTGTGCTGTGTGGAATGGACCAATTTATCTTCTAGGTAAGCATGCTACATCATCAATCGCACCGTCACTTAACATCAGGTGAGATAGTAGTCAAACGTAACTAATATAAATAAAACATCAATAGTCCAGTGCCTCGTCTCACTTGCAGATTCGAAGATTTCCAATTCCAGACAATCACGATACTAGCTTAGACTGCATCATCAGTTAACGTCTGGTGAGATAGTGGTCAAGTACTTGACTGTATAAAAAAACCAATATATTTCTATTAAAATTGTCAGCATCGCTACCTGTGCTGAAAAAGAATAGAAAAATAGTAAAATATTTAGTTTACCTTGACCACACTGCGCCCCTTTAGGTGTCTGCGGGTTGTTGAACCCTGGACTCTGTTCCATAGAGAATCTTCCCGCTCGCTGCTCCGATAGCGAAGAGTGAGGCTCGGGCGTTCCCGGCATCATTCTGCGATAACATATGATGGTTGAGATCGAGAGTCAATTATTATTATTATTAATAGCCCTATGTGTCCCATTATTGGGCAAAGGCCTCCCCCATGACTTCCACGCATCACTATCCTGTGCTATTGTAGACCAGTATTCGCTAAAGGCGTCGAGCTCATCTTGCCATCTTCTACGTGGTCTGCTGTAGAGTAAATTACCTATAGTAAACCAATAATAAATACGCAATGCGGTGGACAGTCACTGGAAAGGAAGAGCCGAAGATCGGGCTCAGGGGCGTTTCTTGGGAGAGGCCTACGTCCAGCAGTGGACTGACACCAGATGATTATGATGATGATGATGAAACCAATAACATTGTTATGCATGTTTATCTTTATATATTATCTGTATTAAGTGGTAAGAATATCTTCCTGTGGGTAGTCAGATTTTGACTACCCACAGGAAGATATTCTTCTTATTAAACGTTTAACGTATTATACTTAGGCCAGTTTCAGCGGTACCTGATAAAGTTTCAGATAGTTATCTGACATGTGATTGGGTTTCCCAGTAACTATAACCTGGGGGTATTCAAATCGCGAGTGAACAGGTATCTTCTAGGTAAGCGTGCTACATCATCGATCGCATCGTCACTTAACATCAGGTGAGATAGTGGTTAAACGCTTACCAATATAGTATAAAAAAAATATATGACGCCATATTAAAGTTGTCAAAAATCTATCAGATAAGTTCCCAATAGGCACATCAGGACCCGGTGAAACTGGTCCTTATTCGATCCTCGGTTACCTTAATCCAGCTCTTGCTAAGAAAGATCATCGCTCTGGTAAGAAAGCGTCCCACGCTTTCCATTTCACGGTTTTCTAGGATCGTCGTCATTGAATTCTACAAGCAGGAATATAAGGAGTAAACTAAATAATTGAAACTTACCCAGCAGGTGACTTTTGATTCGAACTCGACTGTGGTGTTTGCCCCCCACTATTCGATGGTGGGCCGTTGTCTTTCAACGACGTATTCGGCTGTTTTTGTATCGTTAACTCTTGACCTGTCCATACCAAAATAACAATAAAATAACCAACAATAACCCAACGACACTGGTGAAACGACGTAGAGTGAAGAAACTGAATTAGCCATAGAGTATGAAATATGTTAGCACATTTTCACCAACCACCACCAAAAATGAAAGTACGAAATAAAATTTACTATGAAACATAGAACAAATGATGCGAAAAATTCAAACAATGTTTTCAAACGTTACTTGGTTTTGCTAAGAGACTGTCGAATAGGTTTTTGTATTATTATAGGTTTTACCAATTTAGAATCAATGTTCTAACTAAGTTTCGGAAAATTCAATCGAACTGAATTTATATAATACAAATTCAAATTGATATCTGGCTTTTGTCATGACACATAAAACGGTTGAAATCTGTTTTACGTGTAAATGGAGTGTGTGTGTTTAAATGGAGTGACAAAGCAATCGTATTAAACAATGTGAAGAGTTAATGCGACAATCTCTCAGCCCAAATAATTTAAAACACACTGAAAAGCTAAATTCAAAGAAAATTTAAATAGACATAAAGCAAAAAACATTAAAATTACTTAGAAATAAGCCAGGGGTTACACTTGTAAGTTTTCAAGATTAGTATGGTTTTAGGCGTCATGCATTCGCAACGTGTACGCATTCTACGGGCGCATACACAAATTTGTACGTATATTTATATGTCTGTCTTCTTGTTTCTGACAAGTGTAATCCCGGCGTGATGTTTCTCTCTGTCGTTACCTTCAAACTGGTTGAGATAGGATATTTGCTGCGGCGACGGCACGGGCATCAAACTCGGTTCCTTTCCGTGCGAGCTGGCTTGTTGGTTCTTTTGCTGTTGGGCGGCCAAGCATTGGAGCGTGCGGACAAACACTCCATCGTCTAGCTTCTCTAGAATCTCTATTTCGGCCAAAGTTCGGTCCAATCATGCCATGGTAACCAACATTTCGTCCATTGCCAGATTTAAATTTATCGACGTTATTTCACACGATGGGATTTGAAGCGTCAAGCGTTTTGCGAGGGAGGGGAAGGAAAACAAAAATACGCATTACAACTACAGAAAACAAAATAAATTAACTACTTTAAATAAATTTAAAAATAAAAAAGGTAAAAATTCGTCGTGGTTGGGAAAATGTCTAACACAGATAATATAGATTTCATGCTTCTACTTCTATGGCTTCTGTGTTATGTGCATGCGTTAATTTAACTTACCGAGTACCTGCGTTATGTTATAAATTAAACTATGAATTTAAAGGACTATTCAATTTACAACTTAGCCACAGAGGGGTTCAGAAGTTGGAAACTTTTAAAAATGCACCAACGACTTCTTTTAATTTTCTGTCTATGGTTATTTAAGATCTTTTTACTTTTAATATTTAGAGTATTTTGCATGTCCAGAAATTGTTGTATTGCAAATAAGGGTAATGTAAAAGCGTTCCTTATCTGATTTTAATATTATCTATATTTATTTGTTTTCAATCTACACGATTTCATTCTAACCGTTATAGGTGTCTATTTTTATAGATTAAATAACTGGCTTTCGAGATTTAAAATTCATATTAAATTATATATATTATATTATATATATATAATTAATATTATATATATATAATTCATATTATATATATATAATTCATATTTAAAAAATAATAATTATTAAGTCAATTTAAACGGTATTTTAAACTGTCTTCAAAAAAGAAGGATGTTTATAATTTTTATGTATTTTTATGTGTTCGGGCTCTGTCATGACACGAATTTGCATATGAATTATTTTTTGTTCGAAAACGTTTATTCCGAAATGGTCTCATTTAAATTTCATAAAGGTCTAATCAGTATCTCCAGAGATATAAAGACGAACACCTCAAATTTGGTCCTGAAAATTACTAGTTCAGTAACTACTTCAGTAGTTTTTTTATTTAACGATTTTTTTTTTCTTTTACTTGATAACTTACTAGTCCTCAAGACGCGAGTGCTGTTTATATTGTGCCAATAAGCCTAGAGAGAGAGAGAGAGAGGGAGAGAGAGAGAGAGTTCCCTATATCGTCCTTTGAATTCACACCGTGTTAATAACTAGCTATACAAGTGGTACCGACCTGGCGCGTCCTGTTTAGGCCCCTGCTTGCAATGCGCCGGACTATTGAGCCCGGAGCCTGCTCGCGACGCTTCCGCCGACATCGACATTTGTACAGATCCGTGGCCGGGGGATTGTGTTGCTGGAAAGTTTAACATTATTTTATACAAGGCGACTTGACCACAGCTTCGACTACGTTTAACTGAGAGATGACATTTTTTTAAAATCTTTCCTTAGAGCTTTCTTCATAGTATGCAAGGAATTAAAAAATTTCACAATCTGCCTAATTTCCACATAGAAAGGTCACTCGAAGGTATTAACGACTTTAAGACCAAGATTTTACCATCGCACCTTTCGCCATAGACAACAAGCTCATCTACAAAATGTTATCGAGACTTGGACCTCGCACACATTTCGATTCAAGCCGTCATTTCTCCCGTACACCTGTAAAATGTGGAACCAGCTGCCGTCTGTTGTTTTCCCGCAGAGCTAGAACATGGGAGTATTTTAAAAGGGGCGTTAAAATAATCTTGGCAGGTCGGCAACGCATGAGTGCCACCCCCTAATGTTGAAAGTGTTCAAGGGCGACGGTGACCAGAGATGGGCCGTTTGCTTGTTTGCTACCTTATATCATAAAAAAAGACAGATATGGCCAAGGACGAATTTATATAAAACCGTCGAAAGGCCCTGCATACGCTCGTATATAAACAACTTAATGGGGAAAGAACAACGCACGTAAATAAGAACGCACTAAAGAGCTTAATAGCTAAGCTGTACGAGTAGAAAATTGCAGTAGCTGTTACTACTGTTACTAAAATCTGTCAACACGTGTTACGTTGGCACTCGTCGCGGTCTTGTGACTCTGTGGTCGGCGCATTTTCACTGCTCTATGATAAGTTATTGATTCCTGTACGAACGTAGCATAGTGTGAAATGCGGGACGCGCGGGCGGAGCCGTTCCCTAGTCCCTCAAGATGATGTCAATCTATAATATGCGTATTGCGCAGCCATACGCGCTAACTTCAAAGGGTTCATTCAGTTTTGCGCGGCCTATGGTGTTATCAAAGAAGATCGATTGAATTTTCGCGGGCGGGCGTGTGGCCTTTTCGAGTCCCTCAAGTGACACTTTGTAAGAATATAATGTTTGAATAATTTCACGCTGAAACTTCTCGCCACTTCGCTAATAGACGCTTCCATTTCAATGTGAATTGAGTCTTAAGCGATCAAGCGTTTTCACACGATCCTTAAAGGGATCATCACAAGGAGGACCGCAGCGTTATCTATGCATAGACTGAAAAACGTAGATGAATAGTTTAATATTTACCTATAGGCACAGAGGCGGAACGGTGAAGAGGCGAGGCACCGTATGGAGGGGGAGGTAAGCAACCCCCTCTTTCTGAGCAGGGGGATTTTACTTGTGTACCTGAAAGTAATAATAAAACACATTAAAGACACTGTAATCACAATACTTGACTATATTAATTGCTTAGGAATTTAATTTCACAAAATAGTTTAAATTATGTATTTGTGGTGTTGGTAAAAGTGTGGCATAATGTCTGTCTTTTTGTGTCCTAGCAACACCACAGAAGGTAGGTAGACAGATGTCAAAAGATGGGGATATTAGTAAACAGATAATAAACTTAAAATAAAGCTTGTAGGGTACTCACTCAATTCATTATCCATAGCCTTAGGGTCGTCAAAGAATTGGTGGTGAATTTTCTGCCAGTCAATATCCGCGGCGGGGCTTTTAGGGCTTCGTAGGCCGCCCTTATGTAGCGCTCCGCACACGCCAGGGCCTAGCCCGCCGGGGTCGCCTGGACCCATCTGAGAGTAACGAAGGGTTAACTTAAGTTACGTTACTAAGGTCCGATTAGAGTTGTGATGGGAATGTGAAACAAAGGTGCTCTTTGTATTATTTCCTAAAACTTCTACTTACTTTCGTGAGTTTAATGTGCTTGTTATAAATGTAGATGATAAACCGTTAAATATCCTTCAGTGTGTAATAGTGTTGGGAAACAGCACAAAGTTTTGTGTTCGCGTCGGCCGAACATTATATAACTCTCGGCACTAATTTAAACTTTCGACCTTCACACGCGCACAAGACAATTTTAGCTCTAACTTCTTATCTTAATCTTTTCTTATCTAAATTAAACATAATTTTAGATCTGTTTAGCGTGTTAGTCGTCCATTACATGGTAGGTAATTCGTCATTCAAAACCAAAAGTCGTTCAATGGTTGCTCATGCAGCAAATCAAAGTAAGTAAATATCGGTCAGTCACCGTCAGTCACCCCATTATACGATCAGTTTTCCATCAGTCACAGCCGTGACTGTGAACAAACTGATAGTAAAGCCTATCGTTTAATGGACGCCTTAGAGGAGCGCGGCTTTGAAGCGCTGGAGGATGCTCACGCGCGGCTGTGATTGGTCCATCAGTGACAGTTTGGTTCCCGCGCTGTCATCTCGTGACTGATACAGTGCATGCCACTGCATGCGTCTATTATCTTGGGACACAAAGCTGTTGAGTCTCACATGCCCTGTAATTTTACTATTCCTATTTCACGGCTGAAAATCAATAGCAAAGTAGTGGTACCGCCCCAGGCGGCCTAGCTGCTACTACTACTACTACTAGCAGAAGTCCTACCACTACAAGAAGGTAACAAACACATAGCGCCCTCTGCCGGATAAGCTTTCAGCCCGCATTTAGGCTCGCGCCTCTAGATCTGTACCGGGGAGTATACTTACATTTCTGCTCCGATATTCGTCACAGGGACCAGTGGGACCGGGGTGGTGGTCGGGTCCACAGTCTCCCAGCATGCCGCCCAACATGCCGTCTATCATGATCCCGCCTGCAACACGAGCTAATTGTGAACAGAAAGGACACTGTTTATTAATTGGCACTATTTGATTTCTGTAAAAGACTACACACTGTTATCAACCAAGCTTTTAAATTAAACCATCAAATTTCATCAATCACTAATGGGCGTGACAAAGACGAGCGTGTTTCTCAGAAAAAATATAAAATTTGATGGTTTGTACGCGTGGTTGACAACTACATATATGGTTGCTTCTTAAATATTGGACATCCTACGAAATTCATTTCGTGGCCATTTAAAAGTAAATTTGTTTTAAAGTTGTAGTGACTTTTTAGGGTTCCATAGTCCTAACAAGGAACCCTTATAGTTTCGTCATGTCCGTCTGTCTGTCTGTCTGTCCGAGGTTTTGCTAAGAGACCGTTAATGCTAGAAAGCTGTAATTTTGGAGGATATGTATATAAATTACGCCGACAAAGTGGTGAAATAAAATTTTAATAAATATTTTTTTAGGGTAGCTCCCTTATATGAGAAGTGGGGATGAATTTTTTTTCGTCGTCTACTCCTTCGTGTGGGGTATTGTTAAATAGGTCTTTTAAAATGATTTAAGGGTTGCTAATAATCGATTGAATGCTCCAGTTACGAAATATTAAACTTTAAAGTGTAATTAATTAATTATTGTTCTAGTAGGGCGTCCCCCCCCCCTAAAAGCTAAACGGCTGGCTTGAAAAATCTGGAAAAATTCGTGATAATAGTGCATTTTATGAACTTTAAGGGAAAACTATAGCGGTAAAGATAACTTTATTAGTTTAGCAGTAATAGTCGTTGAACTTAGGTGTTGGATAGTTTTGTACCAAATACAAAATCCTTAGAATAAATCCTTTAAAGTGACAAAGACGAAGTACCTAGTTGCTTGTTTATAACGGGTAAGGACTTGCATTGAATAACGGGCTACTACGGAACCCTACACTGCGCGTGGCCCGACACGCACTTGGCCGGTTATAATTTTTATTGATGTCCTTTTTTCAATCGGACAGTCATCTGATTGTCCGATTGCTGATGGACACCACCGCTATATGGTGGACGATCCATCTACCCGCACTTAGCTTTATGCTTCGACTTTCACTGCTGCGAAGAAATTGAATTCTTTGCCTGTGTCTGTGTTTCCCGATAAGTCCAATCCAAATTGCGAGTGAAAAAATCTAGAAAAGCATGCTACATGGTAGATCGCATCGTTACTTTACATCAGGTGATACAGCGGTCAAACGATTGACATATAACATAGAAAAAACAAACAGAGAAGCAGTTGATTATATCAATTATTCAATAATAATTGATATAATCAACTGCTCCTCGCGTCATCACATAACATCAATATGTTATGTGATGACGCGGTCTAAGGTATTATATACTTGTCTACAGTTGCAGCAGTGCTGTTGAGAGCAGCAAAACGCTGGATAACCGAATATTTGATCCACAAAGAGAAAGCGAAACTAACTCAATCTCAACCCGTCTTCTGAGGAGTTAATGTATGATCAGAGTTCCAGCTATGAGCAGATTGTATGATACAAATAGCTTAACATGCTCAAGAATCCATCAAGGTTGACACAGGATTTCAACTTATATTTTTAGACAAGTTTGGCTTAGGCGTCACATAGTTACTGGTCTCTACCCAGTCGATTTTAGTGGCTACAAAGAGATATACAATAAAAGTAAAATAATAGCTCACCGTTCATGGCGTTCATATTAGGCCCCGGCATCATTCTGGGTCCCATGTGAGGTCCGCCCATCATGCACGGTTTAGGGCCTCCCCCCATTCCACCCATTGGATTAGGCATGCGCTGGAAAAACAACATTAATATGAACAATGGAAAGGCACGGGTAGTACGGTGTCTCGAAATCTATTTTTTTCTCTATCGACGCCACTTTTTAAAAGCGAAAGTCTCGTCAGTTCACGGTCAAACGGCTCGACCAATTTCGCTGAAATGTTGCACAGGGATAACCAATATAGTAGAATAGGACAGAATGCTTTGTAACGCGGTTGAAGCCGCAGGGTGCAGCTAGTTGCTGTTTATAGGCCACCTCTGCGTATAACGTTTTTTTTTTCAAAGCGCTAAATTATGCTTACGCTAAACTTAAACTAAATTGATATGAATCTACATTTTATATTTTAAACATACACTCATGCTGTCGTATACATTTTTTAAAAGTGTGTGTATTTTTTCGGAATCATTCATTTTTTAACCGTCTCATGAACTACATTATTACGTGATTCGCAAATACATTACGTGGTTACAGAGAAAAAAAATCCTTCAGTTAGTTCATTTTATGGTAATAAATGTAATAATATAACAATATTATCATACAAAATTTGAAATATTAAAATAACTCAAAATGAACTTACCCCCATTGGCCCTCCACACCCTCTTCCCATATGCATATCCGTGCACATGCCGCCCTTCATATCGGGTCCTCCACAGGGACCTCTGATTCCTTTCATGCCGCAGGGTCCCATCGGCCCCATGGGACCATTCGGGCCCATGCCACCCATCATCGGTCCGTTTGGACCCATCATGCCGTTAGGTCCCATAGATCCGTGCCCACCCATGCCCATCCCGCTCATTCCTCCCATGCCTGGACCCATCGGCCCTCCCATGGGGCCATTTGGACCCATAGGTCCGCCTCCCATCGGTCCATTGGGTCCCATAGGTCCCGACATGGTGCAACTAGGTGAGTTCATGCTGTTCGACATGGATACCATAGGTCCGTTAGGTCCGGGTCCCATGGGTCCGTTAGGCCCCATAGACATGGGTGGGAAGGGCATGTTCATATTGGCTGTGGAGTTGGGAGGGTTGATGTCGTTCTGTTGGGGGTTGTCCGGGCCCTGGTTGGGGTTGTTGCCCCCGCTTTCTGGGAACAACATTTGTTGCATTTTGCGTATCGTTGCCAGTTGCTCTTCACGGTGCGCGCGCTGTTGTGGGGTTAAGTTTTCGTCGGGGATTTTTACTCCTGGAAATAGATAAGACGATTTTCGAATACTTTCCGATGGCAATATAATAATATGCTTTTATTAAGTAGCAAGATAAACATCCGTTACCTATTGTATCTTAAGATACACTGACAGATACAAATATGTTATTTATGTTATTCTACTTAACACGGCAAAAGGAGAGATTATGGTTTTAAATAGGCTACTAAAACCAAACTGTTTATATTTACGTACGTTACCCACGCGTCTAAACTACTATAATAAATGAAGTGTTAAGTCAATCAATATTTGTTTGCTTAGGCGGCTTTTCAACTGACTTCCAAAAAGACGGAGGTTCTCAATTCGTATGTATGTTTTATTATGTATGTTACGCGATTACTCTGTCAATTATAAACCGATTCGAATGATTCTTTTTTAATCGGTAGCGTACTTTTTCGAGGTGGTCTCATTGTAATTTCATCGACATCTAATAAGTATATCTAGAGATATGACGATAAACATCTCAAACTTGCTACTGAAATTGACTCACACACGGCTTATGATGGATGGTTTTAGTTTTTAAACTATCTTAATTATAGTTTTCATATTGTGTTACCTTTAGGCCCGCCCTGGCAGGGCTGGTCGGAACCGTCGGCGTTGGAGGCCGAGTCCTGCGACGGAGCGCCCGCCTCGGAGCACGCGGGCATCTGCCCCGCGCCGTTAGGCATTCCGTTCGACATTACTGAGGGGTTTTTCTGGAAACATTAAACATCATTCTATTTGCTTTCTATGATATTCTACTATGTTATACTTCCTACTAATATTATAAAGGTAGGCTCATACTTTTATGTTAGTACTACTAGCTAGTGTACTGAAGCTATTGAGAGGAGAGTCAAGCCAAGAAGCTCATCAACGACGAACAACTAGTAGGTAAAAAACTCCAGAGTCTCGAGCATCGTCGCAAGGTCGCTCGCTTGTCGGTTTTTTATCGCATTCATTTCGGAGAGTGTGCATCGGAACTTCATATTCATATTCATTTATTACTTCATTTGGGTACATTGTACACTTATCAACGTTAAGAAAATAAAATAGAAACGTATTAAAAATAACAAAAGATAATAGAAATTAAAAATTTATAAATATATTCATAAAATTATATTACATTGAACACGGAACAATGCACTATTAGTGTGAAGCCATAATTTGATTCCGCCATCCCCATTCTATAATCGGACATCCAAGGATACAAAGAGGCGCCACCGCTTCATGGTAGATATACCATCAACGCGTACAAAGCGATTCGCCTCTTCTTTCATCATACGTACTGCCAAGGAATGGAATGGAATTCTCTGCCCGAGTCCGTGTTTCCGATTAGATACAACTTAGGGGTTTTCAAGTCGCGAGTGAAGGTATCTCTTTGGTTAGTGCGCTACATCATCGGCCGCATCGTCACTTAACATCAGGTGAGATAGTAGTCAAGAGCTATAGATCTTCTACGATAACATGACCCGCCCCTCCAAAATTAAAAAACGTTTGAAAGTATTTACAACGCACCACCACGCATGTGTGCGTACTGGTACTACCGGTTCCGCGACATTGCTTACATAATTAAATACCTCCTAATTATGACCATACTTTGTACCAACCAACACTCCAAAAAAAGTTTCTATGAAATTTATAAGCAATACTTTATGTTAAGTTAGGACGGCTACAAAGTACGTTCATAATTCGTATCAACAATGTAGGGAAGTGCCTACTCTTATAACGTAGTACAACATAATTACAACTACATAGAAACTCTTTCGTAAGGATGTGACTACACACATTAAAACAGTAATTTGGAGGGGCGGGCCATGTTACCGTAGAAGATCTCTACCTATTTTCGCATAAAAAAAAATAAAAATAAATAAAGGCGAAAGTTTGTGTGTATGTTTTTTACTTCTTCACGCTAGAACTAATAAACCAATTGAGCCGAAATTGGGTATGTAGATAGCCTGGACCCTGAAATAACACATGGTGCTTCTTATCCCGACATTCCCGCGGGAACGATGTCTACGTGGGTAAAACCGCGGGGCACAGCTAGTACACTGGCTAGTAGTACTTACATAAAAATATGTGCCTACATTTATAGGATAGCGTTTGACCACTATCTCACTTGTTTGTAGTTAAATGACGATGCGGTCGAGGATGGTAGCACGCTAGGCCTAGAATGGGAACTGGCTCTCATTTCTATGAATTTAATTAGCATTTCATTCATATAATCATCAGCAGCCTGTGTTAATCTATAACTGTACCATAATATCCATAATAGGTCTCTACTAAAAAACGTCACACGGCTCGGTCTTCGGCTTTCTGCATTCAGCATTTCGCAAGTTTTCTATAATTTCCCTCTACTGGGCAAAGGTATCTTCCATCTAGTAGTCTTACATCTAATACTCAAATACTCATTTATTGGTAATTTTTTTCACAAATTATCTTTCTGGTACATTTTTCGTCATTCTATTTTCATATACAGATAGATATTTTAGATTCGGTAAGCGCTCTTTTGTTCCCTACACGTGAAAATTTGGAATATGCGAGAAAACTCTGCAGCATGGCCATGAAATGACACGAAAGGATACAGAATCTTCAAAGAAGCGTCAAATATCTTGACATATCAGCAACACACGAGTAATACCACGACATTCCCGAGTATTGCAAATAATTATAGGTGACGGTAACCACTTTCCAGCAGGTTGCTTGTTTGCTATATCATAAAAAGGAAGGGAAAAAGACATAAATAATTTAACTTACGGTGTCCCAGGGCATTTCACCATCAGCACCGAGGCCGTCCATGACACCACAGGACGGGGTGCCCCCTGGAAACCCATCCATCCCCATTCCCGGCCCCATTTGTCCCATCTGGCCCTTCATCATCATCATCTGACTTTGGGGCCCGCCCATTCTGTTAGGCATCATGTTTGGACCCATATGGCCCATCCCGCCGTGACCCATAGGGCCCATATTGGGTCCCATTGGGCCGCCCATCATGTGCCCCATTTGGTTAGGGCCACCCATCATGTTAGGCCCTCCTCGCATCCCACCTCGCGTCTTCGCCATCGCGAGGTTGTTCAGCCATTGGGCTGGGCTCTGTTTGTTGAATTGGCCCATTTTCAGCGGGTGTTTCTGGAATTTTAATGTGTGGTCAGTTTTGCAGTTGCAGTATAAACATTATTACACATACATTACTAAAAAGATATTTATTAAATGAAACAAAGAAAAGGCAGACAAAGTAAACTAAACAAGTCGAATGAAACGCGCAAAATTATCTCAATTTAGAGTTTTGCGTGGCACAGTCCAGCTTGATCTGTTACAGGCAGATGTCATCACATAAATCATCAGGTTTTCCTTGTTCTGTTACTACCAGTTTCGCTTCATATTACCTTCTAAAGTAAAAATAAAACTCACCTCCAAATACTTCTTAGTACCGGGCTGTGCGCAGTGGTACGATATGATGGAGTGATGGTGACCAGATATGACCGCCTCAGCTCCCTTGTTGGCCAGCAGGGTCGAGAATACGAAGATCTGGCTCTGCTGCTGGCGGGAACACATGCTAGCGTTTAGTTGGCGATTTGGGATATAACGTACTGGTGGCGACATCTAGTTACAAAGCATTAGCTAACGCGATTAGCTGGTGATTTGGGATATAACCAAGTCCTGCTTATATTATAAATGCTAAATGATAAGTAAAGAGATCAAATTTGAAGATGTTTGATGATGAAGCAAGTGCATCTGGTTATAACACCGCGGAAAATATCGTTTGATCTCATACATTTACACAATATTCCAAGCATATTGCACGCCATTTAGATGCTTTTATAATTCAGTTAAGTTGGTGAGTATGGATTGTTGGGATGGATGTTTGTTACTCTTTCACGCAAAAAGGGCTGAATTGGATGAAATCGGCATAAGTACAGATACTTTTTGACCTGGATTTATACAGGATATTTTAAAACGCGAGCAATACCGCCGGACGTAGCACGATGGTAAATTAAATCCAGGACATGTAATATTAAAATCATCATAGTTACCTCCATGCTGCCAGCTTGTTTGCTGATCACATTCGAGGGTAGGGTTTGAGCCTCGCTGGAGGACATGGGGCCCATAGACACTCCGGGGCCCATGGGGCCCGCGCCACCCATGCGGCAAGCCATAGATTCAGGCCCACCGTTGGGGTTGCGGCAGTTTTGATTGCCGTCCTATAAATAGAACATTGGCTTTTGAATTTATCAATTGCCATATTCGAGATGGAAAGAAGCGCAACAAAGGTTTAGTTATGCACGTGCGTAAAGTGTAATGAGACGTTTTCATTTTTGAAAGGCATCTGTCGAGTCTCCAGACACTAACACGCACAATAACACTTTAGTTAGACAATCAGTAAAATCTACATCTTAGGGTTGGACTTGGACTGAACTATGACTCCAACTTGACCTGAAATGTGTTTTTGAATCGACTTGACGACACGAATTTACAAAAACTTGAACAATGTTTATACTTTGACACTGGCTAAATAAACTTATCGTGTGGTGCCAAAGCGAAACAATAAATGTTGCAAGCTTAATTTAATAATTACACACTAGTCTGATAAGATATATTTTGTGATTGCCACTTGAAATCATAGTCACTATCGGCGAGCCAAGAAAAAGTAACTTATCAATTTATAGTCGAAAGATAAGTTAATTGCATTAATTTTAGTTACCTGTAAGTTTCCCGAGGAGCCTCTTAGGCCAGTCTGTGGGTCAAGTATGTCGTTAGAGTCTGATGACAGGCGCTCCGATTTCAGGGACCCTGGCCCGCCTAGCTCGCAATTTGGTGATTTTGTGGGGTCACCTGCAGTGATACAAAACACATTATTTTAATTTTATCTACTCATTGCAAAAAAACTCAATCCAATGAAGCTACATTGGATAAGGTTCTTTTCTGTTAATGTCGATAAGTTTTTATTTATATAGATCTTTTTTTTTTAGATCCAACCAGCAACCAACCTCAAAAGGATATTTGCTGCTGCTGTGTCGATACCTAAAAGGGCTGAAGACTTATAGAGCTTGAAGACTAGCCGCAGGTGCTGTTGAATCTTGATCCTATCAACTCAAGATGGATTTGGTATAAATTTCTTCGCCGGTTAGCTTGTGTTGTCTCAAAGCATTAAGCTTTGGGGTATGATTTACTCCGTTTTTTTTTTTAAGAAGCTTACTAGCAATGTGGGTTGCACATTACTAGTAGTCCTGTTAACCCCTCGCAACTAAGCTAAGTATGCTTGTGTCTGGAGTGGGTTCACGTCAATAGTGCAATGGGTGGGGAATTGGGGACCGAACTAACAACCTCTCGATCGCCAGGCTGAGACCTTAGCTATTGCCGCTCCAATGGTTAAACTTACCATCACTATCCATGAGGCCGTCTATCTCAGTCTTGATACCATCTACTCCCAGCTCGGCATTACTGTCGTCGCCGGATTGACTGTGTGGTTCCATCTTCACTCTGTGTTGTGGTTCGTCCGGCTCTTTCTTCAGCGCCGCAGGGGTTGGGAGAGACGCAGATGGGGGTCGGGAGCCGTGGCCTGAAAACGGTTATAGTATAATAAAAAAAATCATGAAAAATGCTCTCAATACGACGGTATTTTTTTAATGTTTGTTACCTCGTCAAATCTTAACCGATTTGAGAAAATATTTTTTGATTGAGAGATTATGCTTCCCTTTCGGTCCCATTCAAATTTTATCGAGATCTGGTAATCATCTCCGGAGATACGGAAATAAATAATATAAACAAATTTGTATACCTTGATGACATGATACTGGCTACTTTGACTATCGCGGCATGTGAAGTCGGTTTTTTCCTTTTGTAAAATAAATATAATAAATATATAAACTATTTTATATGGTGGATATGTAAGCGCTGGATCACTCTGTGATAAGTAACGACGTGATCTAAGATGAAACATGATAGCCTAGAAGATGCCTAGTTACTCAACTACAACTTTTTGAACACTGGATTTTACTTCAAACAAAAACTATATTGGCAAGGAAATCCATTGCTTTTTTTAAAAAAAAAAAAGCTTACTAGCAAAAATAAAGTCCAGTTGGCGTAGCCTAGTACTTCACAATTTTACAAATGGCTAAAGTTTCGATATTATGATAACTACTTACTTAAGATAGAAGAATAGTACTTCCTTATTTTCTAAGCAAACATGCTTATTTACCCTATATTCTTTCTATACATGATAATTTTCTTCAATGAAGTTTGTTTACTAATGTTTTACTGAAATAGTTACAATTTAAAGTGGATGCCAATATGAATATAATAATGGTATCCAAACATACGGTCCCAGATAAGAAGTGAATTTAATCGATGACACGCACGGGCGCTACTCTGTTAGCTTTCACCGCGGCATAACTATTACAGAGTGTGAAACCAATCAATGGATTTGTGTAATTATTGATTTATGAACTTAGACACGACTTCTATACTAGACGATTTGAACCGACTTCAAAAATTGTGGTTTCTCCGTTTTGACCGCATATATATATATATATATATATATATATATACTATGTTGGTTCGCGGATAACTTCGTCGTTTATAAACCGATTTTGATGAATTTTTTTTTGTTGGAAAGGAGATATTCCAAGAGTGGTACCATTGTAATTTCATCGGGATCTGATAAGTATCTCCGGTATACAGATAAACACCTCAAAATTGGTACTGAAAATTAATAGCGCGGCATTGAAGTCGGTTCTTTTAGTTTTTTAAACGATCTTATTAAACGAACTTATTATATGTTTATAGGCTAGCCATTGACTACTATAAGATGCTCCTACGACCCGTGGACGAACACCCGAGCTACGATTTCAATCGGCGACCTATAGCTTAAAGTCAAGCCATCTATAATCCTTTACGCCAACAGGGCTTTAAACTTTATTCTACAAATCGAAATTAAATATTTTTTAACCTACTTCCTAAAAAAAAGGAGGTTCTCAATCCGTCTGTATGTTTTTTTTATCTGATAAGTATCTCCAGAGATATGTCGATAAACGTCTCAAACTTGCCACTGAAACTGACTCGCGCGGCATGGAAGTCGGTTTTTTAGTTTTTAAAATATCTTCTAATACTATAAGAATCTTTGTCCTGACATACTGACTGAGTGACAGACTGACAGACAACGCACAGTCTAAACCACTGGTCGTAGAGACCTTACTTTTGGAGGGTATATTTATCTTAGTGCGTAAGGGTACAGCCCTTACGCACTAAGATAAATATACCCTCCAAATACTATACTTTACGATAGTACTAAGAAAGGATTTTCCAAAATTCACCCTTTAAGGGGATGAAACGGGGGTTCAAAGTTTGTATGGAGAAACGAGATTAGATAGTCTTTTCTGTTCGAAACTTCGCACAAGTACTTCAGTAAATAAATAAGTATTTCAGGCTTTTTCGAAATGTCACCCCTAAAAGGGAAGTGGGGTAACAAAGTCTGAATATTGTGATTCTGATATATCAATATTGTTTCGGATTGCGCTGAAATTTGGCATGCAGATAGTTATTTTGACGTAGGTATCCGCTAAGAAAGAATTTTTCAAAATTCACGGGGGTTCATCAGCGGGGTTTCAAATTTTGGCTAGTCATTTTATTCGACATTTCACACAAGTACTGTTCTGTAAATAAATAAGTAAATACGATTTCAGGCTTTTTCAAAATGCCACCCTAAGAAGGTGAAGTGGGTAACAAAGTCTGAAAATAAATAGTTTCGGATTGCGCTGAAATTTAGAATGCAGATAGTTATTATGACGTAGGTATCCGCTTAGAAAGGATTTTATAAAAATTCCCCCCAGATATAACTTATTATTTTTCATTATATGTATAAACTTATAGATTTACTTAAGTACTTCCGTAAATAAATAAGTAAATACGTGTTGCAGGATTTTTGCAAGGGGTTGGTAAAAAGTTTAAAAATCAATATAGTCTATATATACCGATTTGGCTTTTACTTCTTTGATTGTCTTTTATGATAGAATGTTTTTTTTTTACAAAATATGAGTTTTAAGTAAATAAAAGAAGTCTTTAACGCGGGCGAAGCCGCGGGGCTATCTAGTCTTATATTATTCATGGTTGAATAACCGATAATGAGGGGGAACAGGCCCAGGCGGACTAACAGAAGTCCTGCCACTAAGAAAGTATAGGGACCAAGACCACCAAGACCACCAAGACATCAAAATAATACAGATGGAATGACAAACAGACGGGCAGACGGAGAAAATGAAATTACAAGGGTTCCGTAGTAACTACAAAATACCCTTATAAATTCACAATCTAAAAAACATGAACAATTTTATTATTAGTATTATGAGCTAAAATTAACATGGTTTAGAGGTCAGTGTATTGAACTACTGAGCCAGTAACAATTGCCATTTTTCTCATATTTAACTAAATAATCACGCTCAAGGTGACTTGTTCACTATTTGTATTATCATTTTGACCATGAATATTTCATAATTACATGGCGATTTGTTGCTATTAAGTATACATACATACATGAGTGTAATACTTGTATATGTGACTAGCAGCCCGCCCCGGCTTCGCACGGGTAGAACATATATGCCTACAAAATTTACATCAGTTTGTTGCATCAAATATAAAATATTAACATATTTAACAATCATCGTCATATTTCAACCAATTTACACAAAACCTTAACGAATTATGTACCTAAACCTTCCTCATGAACACTCTGGCTATTGGTGAAAACCACATGATAATCCGTTCAGTAGCTATTGAGATTATTGCGAACAGACAGACAGACGCAGTGATACTTTGTTTTATAATACTTACGTAGTGATATTGGACGGCCCTTTGGCGTAAAGGATAGTTACCCTGATTCTGACCCGACGGTCGTTAGTTCTAATCCTAGCTATATACCTACCAATGAAAGTTTTATGTGCATTCATGAATCATGGGTTTTCGTACAGAGGTTGTGGGATCATGGAATCAAAATCAATCAAATCATGGGATCAAAGAAGGGGAGAAATACGTTTAACGTGTGTATCTGTCTGTCTGTCTGTAGCATCTTAGCACCCAACCAGATGAACTGATTTTGATTTTATTATTGATTTTTTTTTTGTTTGATAGATGTCTTCATCGCGAGTGTTCTTAGCTTTGATTCATGAAAATTCGTTCAATCATTATAAAACTATGAGCTTTTTTCTAGTTAATTGCGCTATGAAATCAACTTTCATAGGTCTGATCAATTCGAAAATCTTCTTCTTCAACGATATTGTAAGAACATGGAAGCATTGACCTGATGCTGGGACATCTCCTGTACTCAATACTCAAATCCACACCAACTTACAGCTCAGATTTTAAATGTCGTGTTTAGAGTCATTGGAATGCTTTTATTGAAAAGATTAGATCAGTCGGGGTGGTTTATATATAGATCATAACTATATTATACAATAGAATTTTATACAGTAAAAATATATTATTATACTATGTTGACTTCAAATTGATTGTGATAGGTGGGGATCTACAGCATCGCTAAGCTTATAATAATATTTTCTAAGTAACTATGAGCTAATCTGTGGTGTCACTGCAGATATTTTTTTAATTTTGCGATGCGTGTATGTGAAATCCGTGATATCTTCTAGAGTTTTCATTTGAATTATATACTGTAAAGGACCATTTTAATCTATAATATGTGGCCAAGCTAATTAACGTAATTATTTGGATAAGGATTAATACTATATACTTGAAAATAGCCTTGGAAGTTATGTAATATTTTTTAACAAAAAATTAAAGATTAAAATGGTTACTGTGAGTCAACCTTAAGAGATATATACATAGATAGATAGATAGATAGACATATGCTGTCGTGGACTTTTTTGTAGGTCTTATTAAGTTGTACAGCTCTGCCATAGAAAATATTCTTCTATCTATTTTCAATTGAGCAGCGTTCGTAAGAAACGTGTTTTTTCGACCGTTTTTTAGTCGACTTAGGTTGCAAATTAGGTCTCCACGATTGTACCTTTGATTTAAACGGGATAATATACAGCCTATTTTCATTCCGAAAGTCCATTCTGTGTATTAGTGAAAGAATTTTTTAAATCGGTTCAGTAGTTTTTGAGCCAAATCATTACAAACATACAAAAATACAAATGTTCTCTCTTTATAATATTAGTATAGATGTATGCTTCGTATAGGCACTGTCACTTCCTATCGTGTGACTGAGATGGCCAAGTGCTTCTCTCTCTGAAAACAAACTTACCAGGCTCTGCAGGATCATTAGGCTCGTCTTTGAGGCGGGCTCCGCCGCCTTTCTCCTTCTCCTTTATCATACCCCTGCGTGCCTTCGCCAACTTGACTGAAAGTACAAATAAAACATGTAAGTTTTAATAAGTTCAAATCCTAGCGTGTCCAAGGGTGATAGAAGCATATTATATTGATGTTCCGCCTAACTTGCTACCAAAAAAGTAACTTACCACCATCAAGGAGAAAATCTGGCGCCATAACCTTATGGTATTCCTGCAGGCGTAACGGTTTCACTATCTTCGACCACATCATTGCTTACCACCAGGCAAGATAGTTGACCACTATTTAACCTTTGTGATATAAATAAAATATGTATATAGTACCAGGCTAATGATAGAATGTGGGTGAGTAGGTATGTTATTGTGAGAATATGGAAGACGGGATGGAATAAGTGCGCTCTGAGCATTTGTCGCGATTATACATACATACAATCACGCCTTTTTCCCGTTGGGGTAGGCAGAGACTACTTCTTTCCACATGCTACGATCCTGACATACCTCTTTCGCTTCTTCCACATTCATGAGCGCCTTCATACATGCCCGCCGGTTATAAGTACTTTTTACTTGGCCTTTCTTTAAAACGTTTCCGATCTGGTCGTGATACGTTCGCCTAGGTCGGCCTCTACCGGCTGCCCCATTCACACTCGTCTCATAAATCTGTTTCGTCAGTCTTTCTTCATCCATCCTCTCTAGATGTCGAAACCATCTAAGCATCCCTTTCTCAATCTTTGTCACTACATCTTCTACCACACTTATATATATTATTATACTTCGCGATTATAGTGAGGTGTTTGATGGACGCAACATTGGGTCTTCAAATCGCGAGTGAACAGGTACTTACTAGGTAAGCGTGCTACATCGTCGACCGCATTGTCACTTATCAAACTCAAACACTTGTCAAACGCTTGCCTATACAGCATAAAAAAAAAAAAAAACATAATGCCGTTGGCGCAGCAGCTCATCCAGCTTAAGAAATATCTATATATCAATATAGACATGACTTGACGCCTCAAATAAAGATTTAAATGTACATACATCATCATTCAACATCAAGGGAGATAGTCAAACCAAACACTTGACAGGTAAAATGAAAACATTGTTGTATGAAATGCAGCTAGTAGAGATTTTGTCTACATAATGACAAATATATCCCTGGTTCCCATACATTTGGGATTTAATCAAAGTGTAATGGAGATAGTTTAAAAACGAATTAACCGGCTTCACTGAGGGATACCCCATAAAAGGACATATGAGCACACAGCCAGAGATAGAAACAACTGGTGGAAACTGGTAGAGGAGGCCAAGACGTAGGGATGTAGCCAAGATGTAGGGTTGAAGCACCACAGGAAGTAAGTAAGAAGTAAGTAAACCGACTTCAGTTCAGTCAGTTTCAGCAACAATTTTAAGATGTTTATCCTCATATCACTGGAGAAACTCAACAGATCTCAATGAATCGTATAATTGGACCTCTGTGATGATATTATACCCTACCAATGAAAAAAATAATCATTCAAATCGGTTCTGAATTGGCAGAGTAACCGTGTAATAAACATACAGATGAATTGAAGAAGTCGGTTGAAAAGACAAAATACTGGAAGAGAGTCGCCACAGACTATAGATAAGGATAGAGGTGGCTGAGCCTGAAGGGTCCATGGAATAAAGGAAAATTCGCAAATGAACTCATTCGAAAATTGCATAGGAAACAAAGATGTTGTTTAAGAAAAAGGTTTCTTTCGATGTAGACTGGTTCTGTGGATTTGTTGAACAGTATGTCAGCATTCATCGCTGGGTGTTTTTTTTAGATAAAATCATCAACTTTTTCTTTAATGGCTTTTGCAGTGTTGCCATAATTTTGTCAATGTAGGGTGAAGTTGTATGCCAAGGTTAATTTGTTTGATCTCTGTAGGAAATTGTGGTGAATTTGTTTGATTTCTCTAGGAAATTATGGTGAAATTGTTTGTTTCTACAGGTAATTTAAGTTACTTTTAATTATACAGGCAATTAAGGTATATTTTGTTTGATATCTGCATGTAATTAAGGTGAATATGTTTGATTTTAATTAAGGTGAATTTGTTTGATTTCTGCAAGTACTGCAGAACAGTCAGTCACCTTAACTACCTGCCACTATCAAACAAAATCACCTAAAGCCTAACCTAATAGGTGATTTGTTTGATAGTGGCAGTGAATTTGTTTAAACTTTGTAGGAAATTGTGGTGAATTTGTTTGTTGTTACAGGTAATTTAGATGATTTTTAATTAATATAGGTAATTAATGCAATTTTGTTTGATTTTGGCAGGTAACTAACGTGAATTCGTTTGACTTCTGCAAGTAAATAATGTCAATTTGTTTCTTCTATAGGTAGATCTATGCACTATGTATTATAATTGAGTACTAGTTATATTTTTTTCTATTTGAATGTTAATATCTGATTTACCAAGCTTTGCTCAGTATTGTATGTATATATATTTTTTTGTTAAATGATTTTTTTGGATTTCTTTTGGCTCCCATTAATAATTTTACTCACAAAAGAAGGGAAAAAAAATGAAATAGAAAACTAAAAAGGGAAAAATAGTCCTCATCCCTCCTCCTCGGGACCTCCCGAACCCCATCCAATCAATCTTCCACCGAGCTATCATAACGTTTTCAAATGAGTCTAAATTACCCTTTGTATTCTAATGATATTGTAGCAGTTGCTCAGTGCTGCCAAAACATCAAATGTGTTCCAGCAGCTATCCTTGAGAGCCAGTTCCCATTCTAGGCCTAGCGTGCTTACCATCTTTGACCGCATCATCACTTACCAACAGGTGAGATAGTGGTCAAAGGCTAACCTATAAGATATATTATATATAAAAAAAAAGCTTGGGGTATCTGTCATAACTGTCATAAGTATCTAGTTACAAGCCAACATTATTACTTACCATCAGGCTATCGTCTTTGTAGTCAGTCACATGTTAAAACTGCAACACTACTGTGATTTAATATATATGGTTATGTATATGTGTATTTAATATTATATATACATATATATGTATTTATATTAATATACTATAATTTTAGTAGTTTATTTTGTGTATTATTATTATATATTTTTTTTTCTGCCATCATTAATTTGTATTGTACGCTACCCCCAATTTTTGTTTGTATTCTTCTTTTCCATGCCAAGGTTGTCTGGAAGAAATTGCTTTATGCAATAAGACCGCCGATTGTATTGCCTCATTATTCTACTGTCTTTCATCACATAGTATGTACAATTTGTAATTTCTTTGGTGATCAATAAAGAGTTTTTGTATTGTATTGTATTGTAGTCCTATTACCTCGCAAAAATAAATTGATTGTGATGTTAAGGTCTATTTATAAACTATTTGAATTGTTATTGTTATATGAAGATAGATTGACGAAACAAATTTTATAGCACAGTGTGACCTAAACCCGCACTTTACGCAGGCTTTTCCGTGACTTAAATAGTCGATTATTGCACGACGTTTTGACGAACTCGACTTGCAATAATCTTCTATTTGACGGAGAAGCGTAGTTAGCGTAAAGTGCGGGTTTATGTCACACTGACAGCTATAAAATAATATACGATACTCGTGACTTAAGTTGTCTATTATTGCACGGCGTGAAGTTAGCACCCAAGCGCAACGAGGGTGCTACGCCGTGACCCGCCATAGACTACTTAGGTCACACGTATCGTAATATCATATATGAGACTAGAAGTGCCTCGCGGCTTCGCCCGCGTTAAAAACTTCTTTTATTTACTGAAAACTTTTCTTTTCTAAAAACGATTCTATCATTAAAGACATCAAATAAGAATAAGCCAAATCGGTTCACCCGATTCATATTTATAAAACCCGAGAAACCCAAATGTTCAGACTTAACAAAGTCTGAACATTTGGGTTTTTGGAGTAGGTAAAAACCTACTCCATTTCGAAAAATCCTACAACATGTACTTTATCTCATCTTGTTTCGCCATAAAAACTTTGAATCCCCGTTCCGTAACCGGGAGGAATTTTTAGAAAATCCCTTCTGAGCGGATACCTACGTCATAAGTATCTGCATTCTTAATTTCAGCACAATCCGAAACAATATTGATTTTTAGACTTTGTTATCATCTTAGGGTGGAAATAAGAAAAAATCTGAAACACGTATTTACTTATTTATTTGCAGAAGTGTACTTGTGTGAAATGTCGAATAAAATGTCTATCCAAACTTTGAACTCCCGCTTCATCCTCCCCCAGAGTGAATTTTGAAAAATTCTTTCTTAGCGGATACCTAAGTCAAAATAATTATCTGCATGCCAAATTTCAGCGCAATCTGAAACAATATTGATTTCATACTTTGTTACCCCACTTTACCCTTTTAGGGGTGGAGTTTCGAAAGAGCCTGAAACACGTATTTACTTACTTAAGTACTTGTGTTAAGTTTCGAATAGAAAAAACTATCTAATCTTGTTTCTCCATACATACTTTGAACCCCCATTTCATCCCCTTAAGGGGTGAATTTTAGAAAATCATTTCTCAGAGGGAACTAACGTCGTAATAACTATCTGCATGCCAAATATTTATATTTATTTTCAGACTTTGGTATCCCATTTCACCCTCTTAGGGGTGGAATTTCAATAAAACCTGCAACATTATTACTTATTTTTTCATTGTAGCACTTGTGTGAAGTTTCGAATAGAAAATACTATCTAATCTTGTTTCTCCATACAAACTTTGAACCCTCATTTTATCCCCTAATGGGGTGAATTTTGGAAAATCCTTTCTTAGTACATCTTTACGTACTAAGACAAATATACGCTCCAAATTTCAAGTCTCTACGACCAGCGGTTTAGGCTGTGCGTTGTCTTACAGTCAGTCAGTATGTCAGGACAAAGATTCTTATAGTATTAGATGAGTGTGAATAGGCCTACTGGTGGAAGCCGACCTAAGCAAACGTATCATGACCACATTGGATACGTTTTAATGAAAGGCCAAGTGAAAAGTACCTGTACCTACTGGAGAGCATGTATGAAGGTGCTCATGAAAGTGGAAGAAGCAAAAGAAGTATTTCAGGATCGTAGCATGTGGAAAGAAGTAGTCTCTGCCTACCCCAATGGGAAAAAGGCGTGATTGTATGTGTCTATTGTTTTTATAGCACAGAAGAAAGATTGCTGCAGGAAGTATTATCCACACTTCAAATTAAAACAGTATTTATGTCATATATATTTTATATAATTACATACTGTAGTCTTTTAATACCTGTGAGAATCCATAGTTTTCCTTATAAAGTTCTGTTATTAGGGAAAATCATAAAATTATATTTTTTCTGAGACTATTACACTGAAACTGATGCAGATTTTTAAATGTTTTTATAAGCTAGAATTAATTTTTAATTTACCTCAAATAATTATAACTACAGTAGGCTAATTTGCTAAATTGTAGTAACAATTAAAAGCCAGTTTAGGGGGTTCACCTTCTATCAAAGACCTAAATTAAGTAGACTGAGTTTGAAAATTATGATTATAAATTACTGACTATTATACTCACTACCATTATTCTTTCTTTTTTTACAAGTTTTATCTATACTTCACAGCAAATTTATTTGTCCGTCACAAATCTTGAGATTGATTTTAGAGCGACTTCCAGGGGTTCGATTGAGCTGGAGTTTTGCAGACATGTGTAAATCGCGTGACAATGCAACATTATGATGACATGTTGCTGATGTGATGATGGAGCTGGAAGGTGGCCAAAGGAACTCATACCCTACACATGTTATACCCGTTGTGTTTGGGCTCGTTGGACTTGTCTTGACTTACTCTGGTCATAGGTTATTTAAAAGCGATTAAAAAGGTTTATTAAAATATTACTTGTTCATTTTAAACTGACTTTTTTAGATTTTTTTTCTGAGACAATTTGAATCGAGGGGCGTGCTTGACTTTACAAACATACAAATCACAGATACAATTACACTCAGACTTATAACAACAGTCTGAATCACACACAAAATTATCCCATGTGGGTACCCACAACGGGTTCGATTTCCACATGGGATGGGGATGGGATGATCTTTAGTTTCGTGACAAAGCTCACTAACCACTACATCAACTGGCCAGCTTATTATTGTAGACTGTCTCTACTTTTTCAGAGCTTACACTGCAAGATTTGAGATAAAGATGTGTGTGAATGATGTTGTCTCAACTCAAGGTAACAGGCGCAGTACAGGGACATGCAAAATTTCAGCAGTCCAGAATTTTGCATCCCGCTGTATCTGTAATAGGTAGACATCATTGCTTACCATCAGGCGAGCGTCGTGCTTTCCTCTTACCTTATATCATAAAACAAAAAACCAGCAAATCAATCTGTTTTAGTCATTATGTTACAGACATGAAATTGTTGCTTAGCTTTTTCTTTTTATATCATAAAGGCAGGTGAGATAGTTTGACCACTATATCATCTGTTGATAATTGACTATGTGGTTGAGCATGGTATCACGCTAGGCCTAGAATGGGAACTGTGTGTTTTCTTACAGATCAATATTATGTTGACAAGATTGTTCAGTAGATTATCATTGCCATCTTTTAATTCACTTTACAGACAACCACTTTTCTTTAGATTACATCATCATTGGGATTGATAGAGATCAAGTGCTTGTCTGTCTTCAATAAAAAAATCATAATAATGCAATTTGCCAATGATCATGCTTGAAATGGGTTTAAGAAGTGATGATAGCTACAAAAATTACTTGCTTGCTTTAAAGTGGTTTGAGAACTTATAGAATTAAGGCTTTATAGTAGGATTTATTTTTAAGCATATTACATATACAGGTAGATCTAATATATAAAATTCTCGTGTCACAGTTTTCGTTGCCATACTCCTCCGAAACGGCTTGACCGATTTTGATGAAATTTTTTGTGCTTATCCGGTATCTATAAGAATAGGCCAACATCTATTTTTCATCCCCCTAAATGTTAGGGGTAGTCCACCCCTACATTTTTTTTTTTATTTTTTAGACAAAATTTTTAATTTCTATTTTTTTATGATACAACATACAAAAATACATACAATCCTCAATTTTCACCCTTCTACGATCAACCCTTATTTTTTAATAGCCATTTATTTATATGGCAAAACAACGTTTGCCGGGTCAGCTAGTATTATTATAATACCAGAGAACCATGCTGTTCAACTATACTTCTGTTAGGTTTATAATTTGTCTGTTCGTAGAATGGAAATAATGGTGTAGCAATACATTTATTACAAAGAACTGCATTAGCAGAGAAAGAAACTTAATAAAATAAAAATAAAAATAATTTAATAATTAAATTAAAAATGAATAATAAAAAACTTGATATGAAAAGTTGTAAATTGCATCATCGCTTAACATAGGGGAGATAGAGGTGAAGAGCTACACAGTTTGGTGAAAAAAAAAGACTACGCTCTAAAGTAATTTTGTTATTGCAGTTTTGTCACTCTATTCTCTTTATCCGGTGAGTAAAAGTAAACTACTAGTTTAAATTTTTATTCTTTATTATAGTGTTTCCATCTTTAAAAGTGTGATTTTAATAATGCACTGACATCATGCTTGGACAGCATATTTGGCCATGATAACTGACTAAATGAGCTCTAAAGACAATAAAGAGAATTAAAGAATGTCATTACATCCCTATTCTACTCTTTATTGAACATAGTATTAAAATAAAACTTAGATAATAAGTTTAACAAGAGGCGATCATGTAGCTGAGAGTGATCTTTATCAAACAACCTTTGGTAGATTTGTATAAACATATTACAGTATTTTTTTAAATTTTGATTTAGGATTTATCTGGCTTAATATTATTTTAATTTTTTTAATCCAATTGAAAATCATTCAGACAGATTAAGGAAGCATTATCATGGGTAAAGCCACCCATAATACTACTGTAGAGAGTAATAGTCTACGAGTGAACAGGTATCTTCTTGGCAAGCATGTTACACCTTTGATTACATTGTCACTTTCTTTAACGTGAGATGGTGGACCTCTAAATGGTGACTTTACTTAATATGTGATTAGATTGAATGGTTAGCTATTTCGCAGGAATTATTATTAAACACTGAATTTATTAACTTGTGAAAATTATAACCAACTATTAGATGACTATGAGCATACAGTACACAAGTAACAATAAAAACTTGGTATTTTTCAATGATACGGTTTTCTATATCTCTATCTACGGTTCTTGCATTTATACAATACTAGCTGTTACCTGCGGCTTCGCCCGCGTTATTTGTGTCTTTATGAGCATTGAGGTCTAGATCGATGATCTCTTAGGCCAAGTCACCATAGATGACCCTTAAAGTCGAACTCAATATCCTGTATTGTTAAAGTCATAAATTTTTTTGGTTAGGTTAGTATACGAAGTTGTGCTGTTTAAATGTTTGACTCAACACAACAGTTCCTGAAACATTTCTTACAATGAAAATAAGGTGAATAGCTGCGCGAGCGTAGCAAGCGCTATTATTGGGCAAGTGAAATTTTTTTATGGCTTTTTATATCACTGACAGTTTAATGATCTAATCATCAAGTCTATATAGATGACTCTTAAGTCGAACTCGATATCGTCTATTGTTAAAGTCATTAATCATTACTTGGTACTTGGTAAACCTAACCAAGGTTTACCAAGTTTTGCTGTTTAACTATTTGAGTCAGTCTAATGTATGAGGCTGTTAAAACACGCTATTATATGCTATGTAGCGTTATTACTGCGCAAGCGAAGCGAGACATTTGTTTATGACTTTTTATGACCCTGAAAGTTTTATGACCTACTAAGTCGACACCGATGACCCTAAGGTTAAACTTGATATCCACTTATTTTAAGGTAAAAAATCATTATGAATATTAAAGGTTGTACTGTTTCAATTTACGAATCGTTTTGATGCATGTGGCTATTAAAATACAAAAGTTGCTGAAATGTTTCCTACAAAGTAGATATAACAAATGCTTGCGCAACCGGAGCGAGCGCTATTACTGCGCGAGCGTAGCAAGCCCTATCACTGCACGAGCGAAGCGAGCACGAAAAATATTTACGACTTTTTATGACCCTGACAGTTTTTATGACCTACTAAGTCAACACCGATGACACAATGGTTAATCTTGATATCCACTTATTTTAAGGTTAATAATTATTATGATTATTGAAGGTTGTACTGTTTCAATTTATAAACTCGTTTTGATGCATGTGGCTATTAAAATACGAAAACTGCAAAAATATTACCTACAAAGTAGATAAAACAAAGGTTTGCGCGAGCGTAGCGAGCTCTATCAATGCGCGAGCGAAGCGAGCGCGAAAATGTTTACGTCATTTTATGACCCTGACAGTTTTTATGACCTACGAAGTCAAGACCGATGACCCTAAGGTTAAACTTGATACCCACTTATTTTAAAGTAAAAAACCATTATGATTATTGAAGGTTGTACTGTTTCAATTCTTAAACTCGTTTTGATGCATGTGGCTATTAAAATACAAAAAATGCGGAAATATTACCTACAAAGTAGATAAAACAAAGGCCTGCGCGAGCGCAGCGAGCGCTATCAATGCGCGAGCGAAGCGAGCGCGAAAATTTTTATATCATTTTATGACCCTGACAGTTTTTATGACCTACTAAGTCAACACCGATGACCCTAAGGTTAAACTTGATATCCACTTATTTTAAGGTAAAAATCATTATGATTATTGAAGGTTGAACTGTTCCAATTTATGACATGTTTTGATGAATGTGGCTATTAAAATACAAAAGTTGCTGAAATATTTCATACAATGTAGATATAACTAATGCTTGCACGACCGGAGCGAGCGCTGTTACTGCGCGAGCGTAGTAAGCGCTATCACAGCGCGAGCGAAGCGAGCGCGAAAAATTTTTACGTCATTTTATGACCCTGACAGTTTTTATGACCTACTAAGTCAAGACCGATGACCCTAAGGTTAAACTTGATACCCACTTATTTTAAAGTAAAAAACCATTATGATTATTGAAGGTTGTACTGTTTCAATTCTTAAACCCGTTTTGATGCATGTGGCTATTAAAATACAAAAACTGCAAAAATATTACCTACAAAGTAGATAAAACAAAAGTTTGCGCGAGCGCAGCGAGCTCTATCAATGCGCGAGCGAAGCGAGCGCGAAAATGTTTACGTCACTTTATGACCCTGACAGTTTTTATGACCTACTAAGTCAAGACCGCTGACACAATGGTTAATCTTGATATCCACTTATTTTAAGGTTAATAATTATTATGATTATTGAAGGTTGTACTGTTTCAATTTATAAACTCGTTTTGATGCATGTGGCTATTAAAATACAAAAACTGCAAAAATATTACCTACAAAGTAGATAAAACAAAGGTTTGCGCGAGCGCAGCGAGCTCTATCAATGCGCGAGCGAAGCGAGCGCGAAAATGTTAACGTCATTTTATGACCCTGACAGTTTTTATGACCTACTAAGTCAAGACCGATGACCCTAAGGTTAAACTTGATACCCACTTATTTTAAAGTAAAAAACCATTATGATTATTGAAGGTTGTACTGTTTCAATTCTTAAGCTCGTTTTGATGCATGTGGCTATTAAAATACAAAAAATGCGGAAATATTACCTACAAAGTAGATAAAACAAAGGCTTGCGCGAGCGCAGCGAGCGCGAAAATTTTTATGTCATTTTATGACCCTGACAGTTTTTATGACCTACTAAGTCAACACCGATGACCCTAAGGTTAAACTTGATATCCACTTATTTTAAGGTAAAAATCATTATGATTATTGACGGTTGAACTGTTCCAATTTATGACATGTTTTGATGAATGTGGCTATTAAAATACAAAAGTTGCTGAAATGTTTCCTACAAAGTACATTTTACAAATGCTTGCACGACCGGAGCGAGCGCTGTTACTGCGCGAGCGTAGTAAGCGCTATCAGAGCGCGAGCGAAGCGAGCGCGAAAAATTTTTACGTCATTTTATGACCCTGACAGTTTTTATGTTACTACCTACTAAGTTAACACTGATGACACAAAGGTTAAACTTGATATCCACTTATTTTATGGTTAATAATCATTGTGATTATTGAAGGTTGTACTGTTTCAATTTATGGCCTCGTTTTGATGCATGTGGCTATTAAAATACAAAAAAAATGTTGAAACATTACCTTCAAAGTAGATAAAACAAAGGTTTGCGCGAGCGCAGCGAGCGCTATCAATGCGCGAGCGAAGCGAGCGCGAAAATTTTTTTTGTCATTTTATGACCCTGACAGTTTTATGACCTACTAAGTCAACGCCGTTGACCCTAAGGTTAATGTTGATATACACTTATTTCAAGGTACAAAAATCATTATGTTTATTGCCAGTTGTACTGTTCCAATTTATGTCATGTTTTGATGAATGTAGCTATTAAATTACAAAAGTTGCTGAAATATTTCATACAATGTAGATATAACTAATGCTTGCACGACCGGAGCGAGCGCTATTACTGCGCGAGCGTAGTAAGCGCTATCACTTAAAACGAAACTGTAATCACGAAAAATTTTTACGACCTTTTATGATCCTGACCGTTTTCATGACCTACTAAGACAACACTGATGACACAGAGGTTAAACTTCATATCCACTTATTTTAAGGTTAATAATCATTATGTTTATTGAAGGTTGTACTGTTTCAATTTATGGACTCGTTGTGATGCATGTGGCTATTAATATACAAAAGTTGCTGAAATGTTTCCTACAAAGTAGACATAACAAATGCTTGCACGACCGGAGCGAGCGCTGTTACTGCGCGAGCGTAGTAAGCGCTAAGAAAAATTTTTACGTCATTTTATGACCCTGACAGTTTTTATGACCTACTAAGTCAAGACCGATGACCCTAAGGTTAAACTTGATACCCACTTATTTTAAAGTAAAAAACCATTATGATTATTGAAGGTTGTACTGTTTCAATTCTTAAACTCGTTCTGATGCATGTGGCTATCAAAATACAAAAGTTGCTGAAATATTACCTACAAAGTAGATAAAACAAAGGTTTGCGTGAGCGCAGCGAGCGCTATCACTGCGCGAGCGAAGTGAGAACGAATATTTTTACGTTTTATGACCCTGACAGTTTTTATAACCTACTTAGTCAATACCTATGTTAAAACACGAATGTTTTTGAAATACTTCCCACAAAGCAGATAAAACACGTTGGGCAAGCAAAGCCATCGCGTAAATTTTGATGACTTTTAATGACCCTGACAGTTTTATGGCCTAATCAAGGCACTTATTAAGTTTAGTCATTATCTATGAACCTAAGCTCAAACTTTTATGATTATGCAAACTCTATGTAAAGTTAAGAAAAAATATAGGCACCAACACTTAACTGCCGAAAAAAGTATTCCTTGCCTTTTTATGCCCTATTTAATGTCTTTGTACAAAATTTCATCTGAATCGGTCAAGCCGTTTGGCTGAAAAGAGGCCACATATTTACAAAATTCCATAATAAAAATATAGACAACCGTAATTTCCACCCAAAAAAAAAGTATTTGTTGCCCTTCTATGTCTTTTTGACTGCCTGTGAACAAAATTTCAGCTTAATTGTGTAACCCGTTTGACCGAGAGTAGGCCACACATCTACAAAGTTCAATTTAAAAATTCTAGACACCTGGACTCGACTGCCAGAAAAAAAGTATCCTATGTGATTCTATGCTATACAAACTGTAATATGTATAAAATTTCAGCTGAATCGGTCAAGCTGTTTAGCTGATAAGAGGCCACACATTCACAAAATTCAATAAAAATAATCTAAACACTCAGACTCGATGGCCAAACAAAAGTATCCGATATCCTATTCTGCCCTATGAACTGTCTTTATACAACATTTCAGGCAAATCGGTCAAGCCGTTTATTCGAGAAGAGGTCTTATATTTACAAAATTCAATTAAAAATATCTGGACCCCCTGACTCGATAGCGAAATAAAATTATTCTATATCCTATTCTGCCCTATGAACTGTCTTTATACAAAATGTCATGCAAATCGGTCAAGCCGTGTATTTGAGAAGAGATCTTATATTTACAAAATACAATTAAATATATTTGGACCCTCTGACTCGATAGCCAGAAAAAAAGTATTTTATATTCTTTTCTGCCTTATGAACTGTCTTCATACAACATTTCAGGCAAATCGGTGTAGCCGTTTATTCGAAAAGAGGTGCTGCTATAGTTACAAAATTCAATTTAAAATATCTGGACCCCCTGACTCGGCAGCCAGAAAAAAAGTATCCTATATCCTATTTTGCCCTATGACATGTATACATATAAAATTTCCGGCAAATCGGTCAAGCCTTTTATTCGAGAAGAAGTCTTATATTTACAAAGTTCAATTAAAAATATCTGAACCCCCTGACTCGATAGCCAAAAAAAAAGTATCCCATATCCTATGCTACCATATGAACTGTCTTAATACAACATTTCAGGCAAATCGGTCAAGCCGTTTATTCGAGAAGAGGTCTTATATTTACAAAATTCAATTAAAAATATCTGGACCCTCTGACTCGATAGCCAGAAAAAAAGTATTCTAAATCCTATTCTGCCCTATGAACTGTCTTTGTACAACTTGTCAGGCAAATCGGTCAAGCCGTTTATTTGAGAAGAGATCTTATATTTACAAAATTCAATTAAAAATATTTGGACCTCCTGACTCGATAGCCAGAAAAAAAGTATTCTATATCCTATTCTGCCTTATGAACTGTCTTTATACAACATTTCAGGCAAATCGGTCAAGCCGTTTATTCGAAAAGAGGTCCTTTAGTTACAAAATTAAATCAAAAATATCTAGACCCCCTGACTCGATAGCCAAAAAAAAAGTATCCTATATCCTATTCTGCCTTATGTTCTATCTTTGTACAAAATTTCAGCCAAATCGGTCAAGCCGTTTGACCGTGAAGAAGTCCCAAACAAACAAACAAACAAACAAACAAACAAATAAACAAACTGACTTTCGCATTTATAATATTGGTGTTGATAGATTTTTAGATATAAAATTTGAAGATAAACTATTCAAGAACAATAAAACTCAGTTTAAGACCTTCAACAGTTCAATACCAATAAAAATTTTGAGAAAATAATTAGTGTTTAATCTGCTATTAAATTCTTTATGTTTTTTTAATACCTATCCTAAAAGTCAGCCTAGAACTGCAGTTTTGGTCTTACTATCAATAGAAATACTTTTGGTTAGCGAAGTAAATACAAAATACTTATTCATAAGCAATAAATTGGCATGAGAGCTTTCGATCATGTACTTTTAAGAACATAAAATAGTAATAGTTCTTATTTTGACTAAATTCAGGCTTAAAGCAGAGGTTTTCTTGTATATTTACTACATGAGCATAGTATAATGTTCATAAATTAGAAGAAACCATGGCAACAACATTGCTGTAGCCATACAATAAAAAGTTTTTATTGTTGGTGCAAAAATACCTACTCCCAGACATTTAGTCAAGTATGTTACATAAACTGCAAATAAAGTTCTGCTATCCCTTTCATTTATAGAGACTACTGAGACATGAAATTAAAATCACTTACAGCTCATTTACATAAAATTATTGAAGACTCCAAAACATCCCTGAATAAATTAACATTCTATTGCAGTACCACATAAAACACTTTTATAGGGTTTTCTTTCAGTGAGGAGCACTGCAAAGTGCATAGTTTTGAATGAAAGGTGCTTGTAGTAGTAGTGTACAACCGAGACATGTGATCTTCATTCACATAAACATCATGTTGTGTATACACAACTAATCCAAGGTACGTTTTCGTCACTAGCACAATAATTGGCAGATGTCCCACAAATCCACAGAACGGCACTTCATTACAAGACTGTCATTATGCTGCACCAAATGATCGGGATTATTATAAATAGAGGACCAAAAACCTTGGCGGTGGAGGGACGCAGCAGCCGCGCGCTCGACCCGTCCGCGGCGCCAGGTGGTCCCGACCACTCGTCAACACCGAATTTGCACCAAAACTAACGTTTATAACCAAGTTTTCTTAAAAATTCCTGAGCTGAACTCCATACATAAACAATGAGATAGGTCGGGTGTAGCTTTAGACAGCGCGCACACCGTACGCACGTTTACTATGGCCGTTTTATTGCCTTTCCTGCGACGTACCAACCGAACGACACAACCGGAGAAAGCGTCTAACATTATTTTATATCATTCGTGTGATCTAATTAAGGTTTAACGATGGGTATGCAGCGAGAAACAAAAAATCGGGATCGCTGACATTTTTGTTTATGGTACATCGACAAGATCCTGAATCCACAAATAGCAATAAAACGTACACGATTACCGCCTCACGACGGATTCACTAGCACTTGATAACACAAAACACTGCGTTTCTTTACATTTATGTAAGTCTCATCGTCAAAATAAATCTGGTTTTATTTAAAAATTCTTTCTATCAGCATTTAACACAAATCACCACGCACACACAACACAACATCTACATATAGGTGCACAACACTAGCGATGGGAGATTATCATATCATTAGCATAATGGTTAGTCGATTTCAACTGGTATTTTATCGATTAATGTTAAGTGGCTGATTGAATAACATAACGCTCTTTCTTATAGTAAAATGGTATCCAACTGCTTTTAATTATGATTTTAATAAGCGTTTCATTTCAGTGTATATAAATGTTTTAGTGTTTATTTGTAGTGAGTAATATTACATATAGTATTGTATTATATCGTTATTATTATTACATAGTATAAAACAAAGTAGCAACAACAAATAATTAAATATAATAAGATCGTTTAAAAAACTAAAAATAACCGACTTCAATGCCACGCTATTAATTTTCAGTACCAATTTTGAGGTGTTTATCTCCATATCTCTGGAGATACTTATCAGACCTCGATAAAATTACCATGGTACTACACTTGGAATATCTCCTTTCCAACAAAATAAGACAAACCAAAATCGGTTCATAAACGAGGAAACGTATCCGCGAACAAACAAATATATATATATATATATATATATATATATTTACGGTCGAATTGAGAAACCTCCTCCTTTTTTTAAGTCGGTTAAAAAAAACAAAATAACAACGAATTATAGTGCTGTTTTCTTCTATAGGAGTGAATAGAATAAAATAGTTTTTTTTATTGTTTCACTATGTAGGTAGTATGTACAAGATGGTCTTAAAAGTATATCGTACTAAAGTTATCCCGTTTGGGCTTGAAGTTCGGTTATTCAAGAAGTGATTAAAGTTTTAGGGACCTGAGAGGTCTCCCGTATACTCCAAGGGACAAGGGAGATCCCAGGTTCCCGTTGCTGCTAGTTGCATGCCTTCTATGTAACCGGTTATTTCCGGTATGAATAATAATTCATACACCGGTTACACCTTCTATTGAAGGCACCACGTAGTCCAGGAGTTTACTCGGCTAGGCTAGGCTACCTTATTAATAAGTTAAGAGTTACTTATCTCCGAGCTTGCGCAGCGCTGGTCGATTTCTGGATTTAATATAACATCACGACACGTTTTGTGTGAGGACATATTAATTAAACCATTTTGGTGTATAGTAATTTTATTTATTCAATTCTTTATACAAATACACATGAGCTTTTAAAGATCGGAATGGGAGGACTCTACTAGTCTAGTCCTCTTTCATCATCCCTTTGAAAAACCAAATATAATTAGTTTTGTTTGCAACAATCTTATTACAAGGTCACATATATACTAACAAGAAATTTTCACCATTGACAACATCGGCCATTGACTATTCTAAGTTCAAATTTTACTATTGCTAGAAATGTGTAGAGTCTGTATAGCCCAAAACACGGCTGAATACAGAATCGCCACAAAGTGATTCAAGAGGGAGGTTTATAATTAGGATTAAATCAAATCAAATATATTTATTTGTCAGTTTGTGGTAAAATGATACAAATTTATTTATAATCAGCACAATCAACCTTTTTGTAGTGTACAAATATTTCATAAGTACCTACCTTAAATCAAATTTAATTGCTTAATAATTATTACACACAACACAATCCAAAATTAATTAATATTTATTATCTTATTGTGTGTAACACTTAAAAAACATAATGCATGCTTCTAAACGTAGGCGAAGCTGCGAGGCGCAGCTAGTTACATTTATAAAATGTTTAAAGAGTTTATTTTTTTATTTGTGTAAAATTGTTTTATGGTACCTACTGTATATACGATTGTTAGTATTCAAAGGAACAATAAAAATATTGAATGATTACAAAAATATTTAAATTGTGCATGATTCTAATTAGCCGAAACAAACGTTCGTATAAACATACTTAAAACATTATTATTCTCAGTTCTTGCTCCAATGCAAATTGTTTAATCCATCGTTTAATCTATTTCTGTCACATCGAGAAGTAGGCCAAAAAAGTTATTTAGCAATATTATACAATTTAATATAACGTATTATATATAAAATATTTAAAAAACATAATATTCAACACGCTTCCACTTATTTGTTGTACATAAAAAATAGACACGATATAAATTACATAACATTTAAAATCGATACGCCGATTATAATATATCGATTTTAATTGTTTTATTACAGTTCCTAACTACATCACTAGTCGTCACACTTGAAATATCTGTTTCGGATACAAGCATGTATGGTATGATTGAGCTTAGATTCGCTCGGATACAAAACCTACAAGGTCTACAGATAATCTACAGATATTTTAAGGTCTAAAGACTGATTCACACTGTGGCAGAGTCGGAAACAAGAAGAAGCTCAGAACATGTTTATAAAAATGTTCCCGTGAGTTTTGTGGCAGTGACATTTACATAAATAAATTTACAGATCGACGATTGCCCACTATCCTATACGTAGTATCTCCTTAGTAGTACGTGATCCTATCTTGGAAGTACTTGCAACATTCTGTATAGTGAAGTGAACCGTTTCTGTGTGCCCGGAAGCTCTTATATCTAGGATATTTCACCTAAGAGATTCATTTTATTTAAAACTTATAAACGCTAAATAAAATAAAAAACAACTTCTGAGCACAATTTGGAAAGAAAGAAAATATATTTATTCAGCATTACACAAGAGTAAAAAAATTAAATTAAATTAAAAAATAAACATCGGGTTAACATGAGATCTAATAACTGAAATGTCTAATTACAAAAATAATGTGTTGCTGAAAAGGCCCATCTCAGCACAAATGTTAGGGTAGATGTCTACCCGAACGCTGATCTTCCGATAGGCCTAAAGCGGGTGTTGAACAAACGCAAAAATTAGATAGCCAGGATAAATTTAAAATCAATCAATTTAATTTAAAAGGTATTAAATCAACATAAGAATAAAATAATAATAATAGTCATAAAATAAATAAAAATACTTAAATACAATAATGAGATATTAAATACTTCAATAATATTAGAGATACGCTATGAAACAATATACAAATAATACACTACAACAGTTACTTACTAATTTTGTCGGCTTGAACGAAACTAACTTTGAAATACGTAAAATAGGTGTATGAATTCCTTTTGCCATTCATGATTATTCTTAAATGATAGACACATCTATGTTGATATTATCATGGTTCCTTTGCTTCGCCACTAAAAATTAATTTATAAACTAAATTAATTAACTAAATTAGTTTAACCTTAAATAAATTTAAAGTCTTCAGGCTCCTAATTGGAAGTGGAATGTTGTTCCAGCATTTAGTAGCAGAGTATCGAAAGGAACCCCGGAAGCCGACTATTCGATGTTGCTGTGTGGACTGTTGTTGAGAGATATGGCGAACCGAGCATGACCTGCCAGCGGCGATCCAATCGAGTTTGTTATGGAGATACAGAGGGTTTTTGAAGTTGATTACACCAAAAAGAAGACAAGCGAGGTGGAGTTTCCGTCGAGACTTCATCTTTAATGCATAGTGCTTGTTAAGGAAGGGAGTAACGTGACTTCTAGCTGGGATGTTGAAGCAGAATCTGGCACAGGCGTTCTGCACTCTCTGTACCAAATGCTGTGTTCTAGACAGTAGCCGGGGGCCATATATTGTGTCAGCATAATTGAGTTTTGAAAGCACTAGTGTTTCTATAAGTTGTGCTTGGAGGTCTTCACTCAAAAATGGTCTGATTTTGTAAAGCATCTTTAATCTGTAGAAACAATTTCTGACTGACTCCGCTATATGCTCTTCAAATCGTAAATGTGCATCAACTTTTAATCCAAGATTGCGTACTACGTACACACGCTCGACTTTTTCACCCATGAGAAACAGTTCAACATCATTAGGGAGCAGAGAGATCTGATGTTTACTACCTAGTAACATACATTTTGTTTTTGTAGGATTAAGTAAAATGCATTTATTTTTTGACCAATTTACTATTTCATTTAAGTCTTCTGTAAGTTTGTGTAATGCGATGTTGAAATCTCTTGGTTCACAGTCAATATATATTTGTATGTTATCTGCGTAGATGTGAAATTTAGAATGATGTATGCATTTGATTATGTCAGCACTGTATAGTATAAATAAGATTGGTCCTAAAATTGAGCCTTGTGGCACGCCCCTTTTTATTTCTGTTGATAAAGATTTTAAAGTTTGCCCAGACAATTGTTACAGCTCAACATATTGGTTCCGGTTACTTAAATAGCTATTGAACCAATTTAGAGCCTTTGTGTCAAAACCATAGTAATGTAATTTGGCAAGCAACAGAGGAATATTTATGGCGTCAAATGCGCGGGAAAAATCTAGCAAAACTAATAATGTACACTTGCCCTTATCTTGAGAGTTCAGAATATTGTCTGTAACATCTATTAAAGCAGTTGATGTGTGTGATTGAATTCAGAAGAGGCAGAAGCCTCTTCTGAATTTCTTGCCGCCTATGCCTAATGCCTCTTCTGACTGCACCTATGGTAGAATCTTGTTTTCTTCTAGGTAGCTAGTCAGTTGCTCACATATAACCTTTTCAATTATTTTGGATAAGCAGGGTAAGATACTAATGGGCCTATGATCTTTAAGCTCATTAGGGTTGTTTATTTTAGGCAAAGTTCGCACTTTAGCCGTTTTCCAAACGTCTGGGAAGGAACTGTTAATTATTGAGGTATTTATAAGGGAAGTAATGGTATCATGGAATTCGGGAGTGTTAATAGTAACATATTTAATATGTCACGTATGTATATACATGTATATACATGTCAAGTAATGAGGTCACATCCCTCTGCGTTAGACTTAAGATTTTTCAGAATTTTGTATATACTATCGGAAGTTATAGTTTTAATAGAAAATATGTTTTTGTTATTATATTTGATGCTCAAACATACACATAAAACTGATACTCAAACATATCAATATGACGTCACGGTATTATAATATATCAGTAATGTGACTCGGCCCTGTCCTTGAAATCAATACAAGCGTGGCACGCGGCACACGGTTCGTTCGTCACTGCGGCGCATTTGCAGATGACATTTTATTGTGAGCGGGGTACCGAGTGCGTACCGAACTCGAGGCGCGTAGTAACGACTCGCTTTCCGACCGTTTGTATGGAGTCACAGTACTGATATATTATATTACCGTGACGACGTTGTCTTTCAGTCAGTGTGTTCAGTGCTTTATTACTTACATAAAAAAGCGTTTTCGTCATCATGGGCACTGAGAGAAAGTTTCTTATCCAATATTTAAAAAAATCCCTTGTCTATGATTTGTATGTGCAGACAATGTGGCCAGTGCATAAAAAAAATAGCATTTTGCGATATTTTTATAAGGTTATCATGTCTTTAGTTGCACTACAATGGCACCTCAAATGGTTTACGCAGCGACCGCCTAAGTGACGCCCTGGGTAAACGAATGCGTATACATGTCACGCGACTCGAATGTTTTGACTCAACCTTCAACATAAAATTATTGTGTATGTATAAATTGTATCAAGTGGTGCTATTTTTTGTGGCATAGCGTCACAACAATATAATGAAAGACTTTTATTTTTGAAGAGAAACTTCTTATGCGACATCTAACAAGGTTACGTTAAACGTTTTACGCTACCATGGAGGGGGTATGAAAGCACTGTTGCGTTAAACGTTCAACTTTTCATTTCACTTCTTCCGCGCGGAGGGACTTACGGTAATTTTTTATTTTTTATATCTTATAGGCTAGCGTTTGACCATTATCTCACAAGTTGTTAAGTGATTATGCGATCGACGATGGTAAGCACGCCCGGCCTAGAATGGGAACTGGCTCCCAAGGATAGCTGCCGGAACACATTAGATGTTTGGTGACAGATGTTCTAACTTGAGGGTGGTAGCTGGCCAGGCGGACACTAGATAGTGTCCTACCACCACGCAGGGGTTGTTGGTTTCTTAACGATGTTTCTCCTTCACCGGAGGGCCACTGTAAACAGCGCACATATTTTTTTCTATAGAAAAAAGCCATTGGTGCACGGCGGGTTTGAACTTGGTACCTCTGGCATTAAAGCCGGCCGTTCTCCCGATTACGCCACCGGGCCCTCAACTGACCTGGCTACTAGGCATAACTGCTTCGAATTTATTTCTATGAAATTAGTTTCAATTCACTGCAAGTGCAATGCAGCGTTGCTTGTAATGATGAATTTTCATTATAAAAAAGAATATTTACGGTGAAGAAGAAAATTTTCAGCTCTCTGTCAGTTATTAGCAAAATTAAAACTTTAGCTTGTCTTTGCTTATGCTTGATTTTTACATTTCCACGCAAAACAATAATATATTTTGCTAATTTTCATTCTGCGTAATATGTATGTAATAGTTGGTAATGTAAGAACCATAAGGTTCAGCGAGCACAGCGGTTGCAGTGTGTTTATTCTACCGCACGCATATTCTGTGAAGTATGAAGTGTCATAGGAGTGCGCGCATTGCGACGAATTTTTTTAGTATACCAACCTACTGTTTAGAGTCAGTAAAAAAAGAGAACCGTCGTGGCCGTACGATGAACTAACATTCAAAGGTAAGGAAGGAAGGGTTATACCGTGGTATATACCTACCTAGTACCACCCGATAATGATAAGAGTAGACCGTACCTACTAAGGTTTCAAACATTTTTAGTCGTATTGGCAATGACAAAGCAATGTAGTCAAGGCAACAAAAACAGTACATTAGAACCATCAACACGCGCGCTCTCAATTTCTACAAAGGTTCTTTTTTGGCTCAGACTCTATTCTATCTTGTGGTGGAAAAAACGCACCACAACGCGCTTAGCTAAAAATTCTTATAATAAAATAAAATTCATATCGAAATAAAAACTATATAAAACTCATTTATATAGTATTGAATTTACTAATTACTGGCCGAGTACCGAAAAATTCTTGATTCTGTCAAAAATGTCAATATAGAAATGAAATGAGTTCTGATAATGTTTTCTGAAAACACTATCATAATTCTATGAGCGTAGCGTGCTTCTCTGCAGCTTTTAGTTCATATGCTCTGGCAACACTGCATTAAGCACGGCGGTGGACGGTGGTAGTTGAGTGAGTGAGTGAAGTGAAGTGAAGAGAAGGGAGGAGGGACGATTTCGCTTAATTCGCTTCGTGTCGCCTAAATTTTAATTCTATGAGGATTTGTGATACATTATTTTACGTGGATTGAAATAAGTGAAGTTATTTGGTGCTTTACTCTTGTGAATGTGTGTCAAAAACACGAATCCTGGCATTGTTTATCGCCAAAGATTCCGACCGCTCCCTAGACGTAGAATTGAATAGTAAGTACGTCAGTTCAGTCAGTCGCGTATTTTTCATGCCTGTTTGTACTACATACTCGCATATCTAGACGCCGTAATAGTATAAGCTGTTGGAAAGTGTATTTGCACGGGAAACTGATGGTGTAAAAACTATCTCACGGTTCATTTATGAAGTGATTGTGGTGTTAGTGCATTCATAAAGTTTGTAGCCATTTTCGGTGAGTATCTCTTCATTTTGCTTTTACGTTCCGTTGTTATGTGTCTTACGTGATGATAAGTGCCCGACGAGGTGATTTGTGTGATTTGATTTCTGTTCGACATCAAATTATATTTACTTTAGCACATATTGTGTTGGGCATATTGGGAGGACCCATGCTTGACACACTGTCCTAAAAACATTGTTGAGCATGTTTTATTATCAGTATGTGTATGATTCCCACAATCAAATCGTATTATTAAAAACAATCTAACAGTCACTAACAGATCTTGCTAGATTTAAGTTTCTGCAAAAATTAAGATGTAAGAATTACAAATAATTGCTAGAACATGTTTTGGTTAATAAACTTAATAATATCCTTCAATTTTTTTTTTATCGTATTTACTTATATGTAAACTTATGTAAATATGGGAAGTCTCAAAACATGGCAGCATCGAAATTCTAATTATCAGTAATTAAGCAATCTCAGTCCAGAATCGAAACTTCATATGAAAGATCATATGCCTACATAACCTTTTGATATTGACATTGTTTTGTAAGACATAAATATGTAATACGTAGGTACACCGTAACACCAAAATGAGTTCTATGCTGTAATTGTGACATATTAGATTTCGAGTCTTATATTTTAAAAGGGAAGGAAGAAAGCTGCACTTACAGTGGCTTGTTTCAGTGGCCATAATAATACACTGAAAATTGAGAGTGTCATATCTATAACCGTTCAAAGATAGTGCAAACAATGACTTAAATAAAACCGGCTAAGTCGAGTTGGACTCGCCCACCAAGGCTTCCGTACCAACCAATTAAGCTAGACCTCTAAATTGTATCAGCACTCATATAACTCTGAGCTCTACCTAAATTGGCGCAAACTATGTATGTATGGGGATGCTTTAATTTTCAACTTTATTTATTTTTTGGAATTTTTCCTTAATTTGTGCTGTAAGACCTTGCTTCTTGCAAAATTTCATGATTCTAGGTCAACGGGAAGTACCCTATAGGTTTTCGACCCAAAACCTAACAAGTTTTCGCGAAAATCTAAATTTGCCCATATCTTTTTATTTTGTTGATTCAAGACCTTGATTTTTATACACCCAATAGGGACTATAGACCTCAGTATCAGGTATAAATTTCAACTTGCTAGGTCCACCCGTTCCTGAGAAAATCAGACGGACAGACAGAGGGACAAGAAAGTGATCTTATAAGGGTTCCTTTTTTTTGCCTTTTGAGGTTCAGAACTCTAAAAACATGTATGGGAATCTCCATGAACCCATTTCAGACAAGCATATTTAGCTTGGTTGGAGGGGTTAACAAGAAGACTAGTAATGTGCATTGCTAGTAAGCTTTTAAAAAAAAGTTAGAATTTTATTAAGTTTTTATTATATTTTGTTAATACATAATATTTTGTCTCAATTTCAAGTGTCTACTAAATGGTTAAAGAGATACAGTCCTCTGATAGACAGACGGACGGAGAGCAAAGTATCAGTAATAGGGTACTGCTGGTACCCTTTAGGCCTAGCGTGCTTACCATCTTTGACCGCATCATCAAATCAGATAAAATTAAAAATCAACATCAAAATCAACAAATAAAAATCAGAAATATAAAAAAAAAATCTTGAAAATAAATGCATGCTTGCATCAGGCTACAAACATAACAAAGTTTTCGACATCCTCCTCCTCCGGAACACTTTTTTGTATCATACTGTATTCTAAGTACTTAGTATCTACTATGTATACATACTTATGTATGACATTGAATGAACCCTTCAATGGACAATTCTTTATGAATGGAGTGAGTTCAGCACTGTTACGCATGTTTGCACACCAAATAAGCATCCATGAAACAGAATATTGTTGTTTAGATAGGTAGTTAACTGTAGTTATAGACCTGTTTTTCTGTTGTGTTCTGTTCTGTTGTTAAGAAAAGAAAACTCAGCTGATAAATGCACTTCAATATAGCCTGAAGCAAAAATGGAGGTGGGCAGGACATGTAGCGAGATACAGTGACAAGAGGTGGACAATCCAAGTAACTAAATGGCCAGGGCCGGTAGGCAAGAGGAGCGTTGGCAGGTAAAGGAAAACATGGGCAGATGACATAATAGAAATAGCAGGAAAGGGCTGGATTAAAGAGGTGATAGAACGAGACAAATGGCAAAAGATAGAGGAGGCTTTTACCCGAAAAGGATCATGCAAAAATTAAAAACAACCAACTTACCAAGACCAAAAATTTAATTCAATTTTGCATGGGAAACACAAGCTTAATAATAAAAAATGATATTAATTATAGACCTTTTAGTGTAGAGATTTCAAAACTGACACTGATACATTATACAGCTAATAAAACTAGCCAAGTCGAGTTGGACTTGCCCACCGAGGCTTCCGTACCAACTTCGCAGACTAGGTTAAAGGACAAACTTAACTTTGTGGTTCGATCCATAGAAAATGTATTGCACCAACTATATATATTAAGTTTGTTTTAGTAAATTATATTTTTTTAATTATTAAACTCTATTTTTACAGTTTTCAGATTTTTTTCTATATAAGTGGTTTAAGACCTTACTTTTTGGCAAAATTTCATAATTCTAGGTCAACAGGAAGGACCCTATAGGTTTTGATTCCCATGTGATATCGCAAAATATGCGACATGAACGGTCATATCTTTTGATAGAGTTGACTAACAATTTTTATTTAGACAGACAGACTGACAACAAAGTGATCCTATATGGGTTCCTTTTTTTTCCTTTTAAGGTGCGGAACCCTAAAAACAGAAGAAGAACGCAAAAACTTGAAGCCGCAGTTATGGACTTTGCTAAGACAGATATTAATAAAATATTAAAAAATCCTTTTCATCAATTTTGTTTATCAATTTAGTCTAGGATTTTTGATAGTCTGCCTTATTAAGTAAAAAACTGCCAAAGTGGTGGGGATACCACCACTGTGGCAGTTTTTTACTTCAACAAAATAGTTCCACTACACTTGACAGGTGGCTTTTGCGCTGGGATGTTTACATGACTTTTTTGTTTTGTTTTTTAATTACATCCTTGAGAGCCAGTTCCCATTCTAGGCTTAGAGTGCTTACCATCTACCACTGCATTATCACTTACCAACAGGTGAGATAGTGGTCAAACGCTGGCCTATAAGATATAAGAAAAAAGATTTACAATGTCAGACCCTTGGATTAATTTTGAAAGCCATCTGTTGAGTCTCCAGAATTCTGGCAAGACTGTTTTACTCAGGAACGCCCCGAGGTCTACTGTCTCTTTCAGCTGTGAAAAAATCAAAATTGTTAATCAATGCAATCAAATGATATGACCGTTTGTGTTGCATATTTTGTGATTTAACAAGAGAATAAAAACCAATACTTCCGTTCAATCTTGAAATTTGGCGAAAAGCATGTCAAGGAATAAATGTAAAAACCGTAAATATGTATTTTAATAAAGAAAAAATAAGCGTGTCTCAGCATCGGTCTAGGGATCGAACTATTAAGAATATCGATAAATTCAGTTTGCGATTTAACCTAGTTTAACAAGTTTTACGGAATCCTCAGTGCGCGAGTCCATCTCGCACTTGACTTTTTGTATAGAAAACATCTCATAATATGTCCAGTATAATAATAAGCTAGCCATCGCCAAATATCATGTAGAATTTGCAATAGGGCCAAACGGGAAGTATACCGTCAAGCAAAAAGATTTTTCCAAATCGGGAAATAAATGACGAAGAAAGTTAGCTTAAGCATAATGAAGGTGGCAATAGTCCAATTGATAGGGTGTCGGACTGGCGATCGAGAGGTCGTGAGTTCGAACCCCACCCCACCCATTGCACTATTGACGTGAACCCACTCCAGGCACAAGCATATTTAGCTTAGTGGGAGGGGTTAACAACTAGTAAATGTGCAACCCACATTGCGAGTAATCTTTTTTATAAAAAAAAAGTCTTACAGCACAAATGAAGGAAAAATTCCAAAAAATAAAAAAAGTTGAAAATTAAAGGTTTGTCCCCCTACATAAATTGTTTCGCCAATTAAGATCTAATAGGCCTCTGAGTTATATGAGCGCTCATACAATTTACAGGTCTAGCTTAATTGGTACCACCCAATGTTGGTACGGAAGCCTCGGTGGGCAAGTCGAACTCGACTCGGCCGGTCTCTTTAACATATTTTGTCCCACTGCTGGGTAAAGGTCTCCCCCCATATCCTTCCACAAATATCTCTCCAGGGCAATGTCTGTCCAGTGCCCACTATTTCGTTACGCCACCTCTTTCGTGGTTGACCACGTTGTCGCCGACCATCTGTGGGGCTGGGGACCCAATCATTAACGATTTTCGCCGACCTTGCTGGATGGCTTATTGCTTAAAAAATACGCTTGGTGAGATTTGAACCCGGTGACCCCTGCCATGCGCTCACAAAATGACCTATCAGAGTGTTTGGATGTAGATTCGGCTCAATTTTAATACTTCAATTGATTTATTGATTCTTCCCTTCCAGACAGAAATCTGAGTGATTAAAAGGTTTCGATTTAACCTAAAATAAGAATATCCAAAGGCAAACTATCACTAATTGCGGTCTACCACCGAAACCTTAATTACAGTATCTGGGAATATCTTAACGCCCAAAAATTTGCTATTAGAACACTTGCAGTCCACGCAAGGACCGTAATCATCTCATAAATATTTAGAATCGCCTCCGCGGCCCGACTCTTGAGTTAATTGCCGAGGCAATTAGCTCCTTTAGGCTGTATTCACAATAGCTACTGTTACATTGTCTGCCGGCCGATTTTAAGCCGCATGCTCGCTTGCCGCTGCAACGCGGTCTATATCGGCTAACTGCCATCATCAATTCATCAGCACTGTTCGATCTTATTGCGGTACATACGTACATGTTTCGCTAATAAGACTATGTTTTTCAAATGGGTTTTTGTCTAGTGTTTTACCTTGTCACGTGCGATTGTGCCGTTCACCTGCATTTCCGACCACATAATCTACGTTTTCTCTCTCTTCAAAATTTTCTCCTTAGTGAGCTAGTGGTTCCACATCTCGTCGCTGTATCTCGCCTTATATCTTCTCCTTTAAGTTTCCGTTTGAAACTTATTAATTTCGGCATAATGTTGCTAAAGGTCACTTACTACTACGATTTTTCCAATATATTATGATAAAAGAATAATCTTGAAATAACCAACAATGTTCTTTGGAACACCCCATTAAAAAAAACAAGATCTAAGACTAACTCATTGAATCAACCAACCAACTTTCGACTTTATTACGCGAGTGGTCGCCGGGCTTTTACACGTAAATCTTTTTGCATACAGTCGGTGTCACCATAATATTTATCATTAATATCTTCTATTCAGTATTCACCACATTTTTCAGTCTCTTTCTACAGCCATTTTATGTGCTTGTGTCCTTCTATTGCAGTGTAACAAGACCCTAATGTAAAAACAGCCTAAGGTGGTGTGAATGCACCTAACATCCACCACGTTACTCCTGTAGATTAACAATGGACAATTATTTGCTTTCTTTTATTACGAGCCCACTTACATAAATGCGGACGAATTAAAAATGCGAGGAGGACATAATAGCGTTCAAGATGGTCTGAACTGAAATAAAGTTCGTGGATATTTTTATCGGTAGCAAACCTACGCTTTACGCCTACAGCGACGTCATACGCAATAATAACCGTTTTTGTATTAAAATTAGACTTATTAATTAAGATTAGACTTGCTACCAAAAAATAGCTATACCACCACCAAAGAAAACATCTGCCGCCATAAGCTTACGGTGTTCCGGTAGCACCTTGCCCTTGAGAGTCAAAGTATTCTAGGTCTAGCGTGTTCACTATCTTCGACCACATAATCGCTTACCACCAAGCAAGATAGTGGTTAAAGGCTAGCCTATAAATATTTAAAAAAATACCTGATGAGGCCTTACTTCACCTTAATCATTCTTAGTTCAATCGTATTAACCGTTTTACGTACATCGTCGCTCCACCTAGTCACCGGATGTCCTACGCTACGTTTGCCGATTCGCTGTCTCCACTCTAGGTCAAGTATACCTCAACGGTTATCAATCCTGCGGTAGATATGACCAGCCCATTGCTTCACGGATTAATGTAAAATGCAAAATTAGTTTTCCGAATTCTAATGTTTCTGATTTTAATTTTAATTTAGAATACCAATGCTGGTCTTTCAAGTGTCCAGGCGACGCACAATCAGATATTATGCTTATTTGCTACTTAAATTTTATATATAAAAAAAAAAACATAATTAAGAAGAACAGAAAGTAATTAAACCCATTTTCATCCATCACTAAGCTAAAACAGCATTTCTATTTGCAGGTACACGTCAGTCGCGATAATGGCATTATTTTTTAATACATTACCGCGCCATTAGGGCTATCTGCTGCGGATAGAGATGATAACACCGCCGCAGTCATGGACGGAGTGAAGAAAATACATTCTGGTACATTGTATCGGTGAGTAATAGATATATTAGGACATGCATCATCCTCCTCTGTAGTGTGTTATAGAGCTTGATCGCCGATTGCGACGTAAGCCTTTCGTTTCCTATCGCTTCTTAAATATTATGTCGATTATACGAAACAATATCACATCAATATATCGTAGTCTACTCTATCGTGACGTCATTCTTTCTGATTTGCGTTCAGCATATCATGGCGGTTTCTGATTTTTACAAGATGGTTTTTATTTTTGCTAATTGCTGGCAGAAATGGGAGAAGCACTAAAACTGAGATAGGTTTACTTCTTTACTAGTTCTATTGTTAAGTAGCTACTATATCGAAATGCACCTTAGTTAGCGCATAACTATCCGCCAAAATACCAATATATCCTCTACATGTGAATGTCAAGATTGAATAGGTCATACCGAGCGAGCGTAATCCGGGATCCAATCATTCGAAAAAAGTCAGGTGATACGTACCGGCCTAACGTAGTCTATTGGATATGATAAGAAAGGGCTTACCTTTCTTGATTTGATTTTCTAACTTAGACGGCTGTATTAAGGTCTCATTTCTCTTATCCGTGGTGTTAATCTCGGTAATTCATTAACAGTAGATTTAGGAGAACGTGTATTTATTACTTTACCTTTAGCAGAGAGACGAGTTTTAAACTAAGAGTAAAATTATCCGCAAATTTGACTGTCTTCGTCTCCCTGCCATTAAATTTTAGTGTCTACGTTATTGCGTAAAATTAGGTAGGTAAGTCCGTACCTAATAAAGTATCTGACCCAAATCTAGATATCCAGAAAATGTCCTGAATGTAGAGGCAAATTATCAAAGCATAGTTACTCAGAAATAATGTCATTCTTGTATATAGGGAATTTCGGCAGCTTGATAAAAAGTACACCAGAAAGAAAGCTTCATTATACTCTTCGAAAAATGTATGCGAACTTGCCTATACTATGTATTTCAGACAGCTCCTCTGATGCAACTAACCTAAATACACTATACTCAACCTGACACCTACAATTCCATAGATCGATACATTATATAATAGATGTCTCATTTCAATAGATTCGATTCGTATTCAAAGCGTGTCACAAGTTGGTCTACGCCACTATCTCGCCTGCCTGCTAGACTTGAGTACCGTTGGCAAAAAAATGTATGAATATGTAAGATAAGTTGTGATGCCATTATTTTCTAGCTGTTTTGGATGTATTTGATGTTTTTCCCGCTGCAAAGCTTATATAGTTTGCCACTTTGCGGGGCTAAGCCTTAGAGTACGCATACTTTCATAGGAAAGTCTTAGAATGTATATGAGTTACGTTAGGCCACGCATATTAAAGAACAGTTTAATCACTTCGCATGCGGCTCACTATCTACGGATCAGACATATCGCCGAATTTAATAAACGAAATAAAAGACACAGATATAGTAGCATCACTCTCATTTCTTTCATGATCGCCATTCATATGTCAGAAATACTCAAGATGTGTTGTTTTCTATTGCTACGCACATGGCTACTAGATACTACGCGATTGTATACTGCTTGCTACGCAGGCGACGCATTACAACTCTTTCATATTCTCGTACGTGTTGTGACTACGCATGTTACGCGTATCATTCAGCATATTTCATTTCATACTCAACAAAACTATGTGCACATCTTAGCTAAGGTTACGTAGTAACTATAGTAATCGGTGGCTGAGGCTTCTGCTTACGTGTAATAATGTAATCGTGCGGATCGTAATAATCGTGCGGAGATACCTATACGAAATACGAAGCAAAACTTATATATCTTTCCTATTAACTATTCCACACTTTCTAGAATGATGTTATTTCTAAAAACAAAGTTTTCTACCTAAAATCACAAACTTTCATTCGTTACACTTTCAAATTAAAATGTTGTAACTTTCATTAAAAAATGTTCATCTCGCCACTAAGGGTCGGCGCACACGGGCCACCGGCCACAAGCCGCCACCGGCATATTTCCTATAGTTTTCATACATTTTATATGGACTCGCCGCACACGGTGACGCCGGTGGCCGCCACACGCTACATGATAAAATGTTTGAAAACTATAGGAAATATGCCGGTGGCGGCGTTTTGTGGTTGTGGCCCGTGGCCCGTGTGCGGGGATCCTAAAACATTTTAATTGTTTAAAACTACAATGTCGAGTCGGGTCGTAAATACCATTTTTTACAAGAGCATTGTGATGACAACGAAAGTTGGTCGTTTTTATACCGAAAAGCAATTGAACAATGCTCGGAAAAAGTCCCCTGAGAGTGCTCAACGATCTACTGACTCAAGATCTAATTAAAGATATACCAATCATGTGGAGACTTACGAGTACGACGAATTATTTTTTTTTACGTCGGAGTGCTCTTGAATTGGTTTTATTTGGTTTACGTATTTGTTTGTTTACACGCTTTGTTTGTCTTGTGTTAGCTGATGTCAATTGGCATTTGAAAATGGTTTTCAACCGACTTCCCAAAAAGAAGGAGGTTCTCAATTCGTCTGTATGTTTTTTTTCTGTGTATGTTACGCGATTTCTCCGTCAATTGTGAACCGATTTGAATGATTATTTTTTTAATCGGTAGGGTTCGTGTCCGAAGTGGTCCCATTGTAATTTCATTGAGATCTGATGAGTATCTCCAGAGATATGACGATAAACGTCTCAAACCTGCTACTGAAACTGACTCGCGCGGCATGGAAGTCGGTTGTTTTAGTTTTTAACCTATCTTAATTATTTCAACCTCATATTCAACCTTTAACTGCTGGAAGTCTTTTACTATGTCACAGAATAAAAATAGTACAAGTAACTATGTTTATTGTCACGGTAATATAATAAATATTATAATAATAATAATATTACCGTGATAGTTCCCAATTTCTGAGAGGTACTAAAACACTAAATAAATTATTAGGGCCAGTTTTACTAGTTCCTGATAGTGATAGCTCTATTAGGAACTTATCTGGCAGATTTTTGACAGCTTTTATATGGCGCCACATCTTAGATAACTATCTGAAACATTATCAGACATCGGGGAAACTGGCTCCTAAATTTTTTGTATATTAAAAGAGTGATTTGTGACTCCGTCATAAGAGCATCAAAATGATATACTCGGAACTAAACTAGACCATATTCTAGCGTTTCTGGCGTACTTGATGGTTTTTTTTATGGTTAAAGGTAACAGGACAAGCACGACGCTTCCCTGGTAAGCGATGACGACTGCATATTACAGATACAGCTACATGAAAAATAAATTCTGGACTAGCAGAAATTTGCATGTCACTGCACTGCGCCTGTTACCTTGAGACATAAAGATGTTGAGTCTCACATGCCCTGTAATTTCACTGGACACCTTGCCATTTCAACCGAAAAACATTTCTATTTCACGGCTGAAAATGAATTGGCAAAGTGGTGGTACCGCCCCAGGCGGACTAGCAGAAGTCCCTACCACTACAAAAAATTGCTAAGGTTGTAAGCTACTTTTTGGTAGCAAATCAGGCGGAACATATACCATATACCTCATGCCCTACCTACCACTTCTGGACTTTCTGTCCGTTATAAAAAATCGCAGATACGTGCTCATAATTATTACTGATTAATTTCCGTATTTTCTCATTATCATTATTCTGCCATTAGTACGTAAAGATATTTCGGGGTTGTCCATACAAACGTGTTGATGCTGAGAGCTAGTTAGCACTAAGGATAGTTTTAATTACGTGTCGACTTTCCTGAATACCCGGCTTTTCAGTTTCCGGGATATTTCGGTACTTTGTACATACACGACGGGAAATTGTGAAATTCGCGCAGATAGGATTTGCATGTTGCATTTGTGTTAAGTTAGATACATTTATGTAGACATACATGTGTATAGTTACGTTAAGGTATTCAGAATAACTATACTTAGTACTTTATAGAAATGAATATAGTCAGAAATGCCGTCAGTAAAATAAAATCCCCAATTGCGCATTCCATGTTACAGCTATTGGTGTTAGACGAGAGATCTGCCTGTCTAGCTAAAAAAAATAATCTGGCTACATGATTAGCCCAGAGCTAGCGACCTAATACCCCTAGGTCGCTGTGAAGGGCTTTACCCAGTTTAAAATAATTAAAAGTATGGGAAAAGTTATTAAAAGTATATATAATATACGTAATAATAATACAAAGCGTTAAGAGCAAGACCAGACACCCCAATTAGATTATAGAATACGTCTATAAGGTTAAAAGATTTATAATAAAAAAGTGTAACTACACAAATTAAATTGGCCGCCGAAATATTTCGTGATAGCCTTTCCCCACAGGGACTTACGAGGCAAGTAACGTAAATATTACATGAAACAACCTGCCAAATTGTACGATGGATTTATTTGGTTACATGACTCGATTAGGTAAGTTACCTAGCCAAGACTAGAAGTAATGATATTTTTAACCGAATTCACAAAAAAGAAGGAGGTTCTCAATTCGACTGTTTTTTATGTTTGTTACCTCATAACTCCGACAAATCTTAAGCGATTTAAAAAAATATTTTTTTGTTTGAGAGATTATGCCTCCCGTTGGGGAATGGGACCACCCATTCAAATTAGTGATCTAATAATCATCTCCGGAGATATGGAGGTAAACAAATTTGTATACCTTAATTACATGATTATGGCTAGTGGCTATTTTGACTATCGCGGCATGAGAAGTAGGTTTTTTTGTTATTTTTAGGGTTTCGTGCCCAAAGGGTAAAACGGGACCCTATTACTAAGACTCCGCTATCCGTCTGTCTGTCTGTCTGTCAGTCTGTCTGTCTGTCCGTCTGTCACCAGGATGTATCTCATGAACCGTGATAGTTAGACAGTTGAAATTTTCACAGATGATGTATTTCTGTTGCCGCTATAACAAATACTAAAAACAGAATAAAGTTAAAGATAAGAGAGGGTCCCCATACAAGAAACGTGTTTTTTTCGGCATTTCACGCCATCTATGAACGCTTAGTTAGGTAAACGTCCCATAGATGGCGTTATATTGAAATGTCGATCCCTACCACCTTTGTTAGACGTTAGATGTAGCGTTAAAGAACCAAAATGTTTATTAATTATTATTTTTTGCTGGCGAAAAATTATGGTGGTATTTTTTGCTCGATCTTATAAAATACTGTAGTGTGGTACGGAACCCTACGAGTGCGAGTCCAACTTGCACTTGGTCAGTTTATTATATCTTATAGGCTAACATTTTACCGTTATCTCGCCTAGTGGCGAGCGTTGATATGGTCGAAGATGGTGAACACGCTAGGCCTAGAATACTCTGACTCTCAAGAGCTATGTGCTGCCGGAACACCGTAAGGTTATGGCGGCAGATTTTTTCTTTGATGGTGATAAGCTACTTTTTGGTAGGAAGTCAGGCGGAACATCGATATATTATATTTAATATGCTCCTTCCCACCTGTGGACGAACACCCAAGATAGGATTTGAACGGGCGACCTCTCGCTTAGAAGTTAAGCCATTCTATCCTTTACGCCGTCGCGGGGCTCTCAATTGTGACTAGGAAACTTTTATACATTATTTTTTTTTGCCAGGTGCGTCCCACTCTGGGCAAAGGACTCCCTTTCCTCCATCCACACATTGCGGTTTATTGATTTTTGGGGTTTCGTACGTAAAGGATGCCAACAGGACCTTATAACCACTGTCCTATAACCTATAACCTCTGTTCTGTGCTATTACTGAGACTCCGCTGTTCGTCCGTTTGTTTATATTAATGTTCAGTATTAAGTTTGAGGTGTTTATCTCCATATCTCTAAAGATACTAATCCGATCTCGATGAATTTACAATGGGACCACCTCAGAAGTATTATCTTTTGAATAAAAAATAATTTTTAAACTCAGTCCACAATTGTATGTATTTAAATAGCGTATTTAATTGACAGAGAAATCGGGAGCATACATAAAAAAACATACATACAAACGATAGTGTATTACAACAATACTATGTGAATATGTAACATTTTCATGTTCCCGTAAAAATTATGATGGTATTTTAAAATGATGTATTTTGAAACCCACAAAAACTATTCGACATGTTAAAGTTCATAACACCTAAAACGATTTCGGCTTATCCAATTATTGCATCAGATTTAAAAATAGTCCCACATTGATTCGTAGACAACCACAATGGTCTATTGTGCATAGCGTCGCATTGTGTATGCAAATGGGTAAAAACAATAACTGACTGGTTACTGGTCAGATAGGTCGTCCCATTTAGAAGTACACTGGCCCTTCCGAAGCATGACTTGTGAATGAGATGGGTGCAAACGCAGCGATGGTTGAGTTACCTATGCGATGTTATGGATTGAAGTATTATGGTTCAATTTACTTACTAAAGCGATAAGATGTAATCTTTGTAGGAGACATATACCTTGCTTTAAATATTGCCTTGAAAGTTACCTAAGTATAACACAGAATAAATAATAGTTACATAAGTTATTTTCTGTTACGCTTTTTTGAAATAGGTTGTGGATAGATAGTTTTGGGGTTTTAGCACAGATTAAATTATAGTTACTTAATATTCACAGGCATTTTCAACTGACAACCAAACAAGAGGAGGTTCTCAATTCGTCTATATGTTTTTTTCTTTTGTATATTTATTTGTTACGCGATTACACCGCCAAATGTAAACATAATTATAATTTGAGTGATTCTTCAATATTCCTATTATTATTGTCATTTGAATGATTCTTCCAAGGTGGTCCCATTTAAATTTTATCAAGATCTGATAAGTATCTCAATAGATATGGCGACAAACATCTCAAATTTACTACTGAGCTACTGAAAATGACGCGCGTGGCATATGAAGTCGGTGTTTTAGTTTCTAATTCTGCCTCAGGCTTCATAACTTCTTTACATGTACCACACCAAAAATATGAATCGGATCAGAATAATTTGTTAGGGTTACAGTAGTCTAACAAAAAAGAAATTCACAGATGACTTCGTACTCTTACAATTGCCAATACGAACTCAGATTGAAAATGTTGTCTTCTTACAAAAAGCCTTTTGATTTAATCAGTTTTCAAGCTCTTACTCACACAAAAGCACGACTTCATTTTTTTAGACGTATGGTCAAGTGCATGCTACCAATAAAAAAAAAACACCTATGCCGCATCTACCAGGAGAACATTCTTCACTTCTCCGAAGGTTAATTGACAGTAAGAGCTTAAACAACTTGCCCATTAGTAGTAGCAGCTTATTATTAATCAACGCAAGAAAACTATTTCTAAGTGTTTGTCCCTGACATAAGGAAGTAATGTGGTTAACGGTTCTGGTGGCTTATCCAAGATGAACGTGCAGTTTGATTACTTATCTTAACGTTTGTAAGTTGGATGACGTTGCCTCGATCACATCTAGAGTTGCCTAGTTGCTTTCTTAGCGCAGCATTATTGTATAAGAATTGTTTATTTTGAAAGAAAAATGTTGCAATGAAATTGAATAAGAAGTTCAAGAGTGTTTGCTGCTAAGATCATCACCGATGTTTTGGCATTCTGCGCTCTCCATTGAAGGTCAGGGTGTTACCATATCAATAAATCGCTCGTCGATCGATGCTCGATCGCTGCCCCTGCGATTGGTGAGAAGCACTCGGCCTATACGAAACACGCAGTAGATTAGATAGGAACTGTCGATCGACGTCGACTGATTTCATTGGACCTAGCCGTATTCGAAGAAGTACTTTGTTTTATTGTAGACATGATATTAGCACTTGAAATTTATCTTGAACCTAATTGTAAAATACAAAGGTATCTAGAGGAACAGAACGCCTTTTTCTAGAAATGGAAGACAAAGCCTATTCGTCACAAATGCAACTAAATTACGAACGATCTGCAAAACTAGCTGCCTTGGATATGATATTATCTCGGAACCTGTAAAACTGATAGCCGAAATGTCTTTGGTCGGTGATGTACGGCCCACTCCAGGTCGTTCAATGCTGTATGTGCTTTTGATTAAGTTGAAATATTTTATGAGAGTTCACAAAGGATGGCGGAAGTATGGTTCCCGAGCGCTGTGCACCAAACTTTGCCATTCAAAATGTTGTACTGCATTAGTTATGAACACATTTAGCGTCAGTCAAATGAGTTCTTCGTTTTGTCATTATGTTCCAGAAATAGTATGTATCATACATATGATAAATAGTATGTATCACACATATGGAGAGAGAGGGCGCTGCAGCGCAACAGTAAACATCTTTTCTGTGTTCATTTTGTTCAAAAAATGTATAATTCTTGTAATAATGTGCTAAATTCAGTGAAAAGTAATTAGAAGTAATAATAAACTCATCTGAATTAAAGAAACCGTATATATATAAACGAAAGTGCATACAAATTGTGAAAACAGTAATAAAATTATCCTCACAATATTTTTCTCGGAAGTGAACTGTAAATGTCTATTATACTGGAATAACTATTATAATCTCATAGAACAAAGGGTATGAAACATAATTACATTTATTACAAAGCATAGAAACAGAAAGCTAATCAACTAAAAAATAACAGTGAGAAAAGTAACCTAAAATTCACATCAATAGACGCTAAATCATCCAGTTGTTTTTTATAAGTTAAAGCGACATCTGATGTAAACTACAAGAACTACATAACACACAGATTGTCACCGCTTACCGTACCTTTGATCTATAACGTGATCTATAGTCAAAATTAATACCGCAAGTCACCGCAAGAGGGCAGAAAAATAAATTAAAAATAAATATTACCTACATGAAAATGGAACAAATTACTGAGATTTTAAAAATACTGCAAACTAAAATAGAAGAACAAGGAAAGGAACTAAAAGAAATGAAAGAGAGTATCCCAAAAAGTATAAATAAAAATATAGATGAAAAATTTATGATACTGGAAGCCAGACAGCAGCAGTTAGAAAAAATTGCTAAAGAACAAGAACAAAAAATACAGAGATTGGACAGAATTGCAAGAAGGAAAAACCTGATTTTTTTCGGAGTGGAAGAGACGGATAATGGTTACTTTAGCTTGCAAAGTAAAATTTTAGATATAATAAATATCAATATGAAAGTGGATTGCCATAGAACTGATATAGAATATGTTACACGCATGGGGAAAAAATCTGAAAAAATTAGACCCATAATTGTTACCTTTACTATAATGGGTAAAAAAATAGAACTACTCCAAAATAAAAAAATGCTACAAGGTACTACCTCTTATTATATTAAAGAAGATTATCCCACTGAAGTTCTCGAGGAGAGAAAGAAGCTAAGTATGCAGTTGCAAAAAGAAAGAGATCAAGGGAATAGAGCATACATTAAATACAATAAAATTGTAATTGTACCAGTAGGTCATAATAAACAGATTCAAGAACATCAAGACCGGAAAAAGAGAATTTTATCCCAGTCACCGGAAATTGCAACTGCATTAAACTGTAAAAAACAAAATGCTGCCGTGAACCCTACTAAGAAAAATAAAATAGATCAATACCTAACAAGAAATAACGGCACAAATGCAGAAATCAATTCTTCTATATATCAAACAATGGAAAATTCTCAGAGCTCCAACAAATAACATAAAACAGCGGCCTCTCTCTACGTCCCCCAATACGGCTGGTCACCGCGGGGGTCACAGACCACGACCCTCCACTTCACGTACACTTCACTTCACGTACACTTCACTTCACGTCACGTTCACTATATGTTTTTAAATACAATTCTCGATCACTACTATCGCATGTAAGCTCAAGAGCTCAAACTAAAGAATCAACATTTAAGCACGATATCATTGGGCTGGCCGAGATCATATGCATAGGATGTATAGCATAGATAGAAGATGACGATGACCATATATTATGTTACGAATCTACTTATTAATTTGGATTAATTATGTATGATTCATGAAAAAGCTAAAAATAACAAAATGTGAAGAAAAAAATGGAGGAGGCCTTTACTCGATAGAGAGGTCCTTAATATGTAAAGAAAAGAAAAGAAAGAAATACAATAAAATGAAAAAATAAAAAGAGAAGAAGAAATGCACTACTAAATTGTTCTAGCAATTATATATACATACATATATTTCTCTTTAAAAAAATAATTAATTAAATGATAATATTATGCATGAAAAAAAGAAAAAAAAAAAAGTTAAATTTATATCAATTTAATTCATATAAGAATTTAATGTTTATATTAAAATGAATTGTGAAGTTTTATTAAGGAATAAATATGGCTATAATAATAATAATAATAATCACACATATGATAACAAGCAGCAAACAGACGCGACGCTTCGAAGTCTAATCTATAATACTGGCTATCCTTGTACGAAATTTCATCTAACTTGGTCCAGTCGTTTGACCGTGAAGAAGTCCCAAGCAAACAAATAAACCAACTGACTTTTGCATTTATAATATTGGTGTTGACGACAGATGTGATAGATAAACTCATTATTTCCACATCAAAGATACAAACATATATAACATACACAGATTAAATGTAAAGTTTTACAATGTGCGGTTGTATGGCTAATAGCGATCTCTTCCAGGCATAATTCAATATCTAGCATCAGCATTTCTCAGCAGAATAGCATCTGCTTACCTACCTTGACTTGAATGAGACTATTTCTGTGTTCATATTCTGCTAAAAACCTCCAATAATATCCAAACCATACCCGTCCTACATTTAAGACACGAATTACATCCCAGGCACTTACAGCTTCTCTCCACATCAATACTTACCATAAAAATAACAGATCTCCAGAATCTGCCATTCGCATTGATATTGACGTGATGACGAGGGATGCCTCGGTAATACAACACCTTGGGGGAAGCCGATACCGCATAGATGCGATAGTTTCGCAGATATAATATTATCGGCGAAACCTTCTTCTCCGATATTTGCTGAATGTTGATAACATTAATCTAATACGATGTGACTGAAGTATTCTGAAGACTATTATTTATAGGATAATTTATGTTGATTTAATGTTTACACATTAGATTACAATAGATATGAAGAGTGTCATATTAATCGGTTTAATCCGTCCTAATTTGTGGTCGTATTGCTTAAAGCTTGCTTAAATTTTACCCTGGCTTGACCAGCCAGGGTAAAATTTTATATGAGAATATTTTTAAAGTTCATCATTTTGGTACCTACATAATCCTTTCTCCTTCAAGCTTTAATACTTATTGCCTTTTCTTCTTTATTTAGTCGTTCAAGAAGCTTTTACATTAGTATTATAAGTTGGGATTGAAGTGAGGTGCCTGTTTGTTACCATTATTGATTTTACGAAGTGTCATAATAACGGCTGGGCAGCATTCGGAAAACTCCGTCGAGTCTTTTCATCGCCTATACCGCAGTGTCTAAAGACAAAAGTCTTTAACCAGTGCGTCCTACCTGTACTGACATACGGAGCCGAGACGTGGACACTCACAGTTCGACTGGTCCACCAGTTTAATAATCGCTCAGCGAGCTATGGAGAGAGCTATGCTCGGTATTTCTCTGCGGGAACGAATCCGGAACGAAGTAATTCGCCAGAGAACTAAAGTTATCGACATAGCTCAACGGATTAGCAAGCTGAAGTGGCAGTGGGCTGGTCATATCTGCCGCAGGACTGATAACCGTTTTGGGTAGACTTGTCCTAGAGTGTGAGCAGTGAATGGAAGAGAAGAGCCGAAGATCGGGCTCAGTGGCGCATCTTGGGAGAGGCCTACGTCCAGCAGTGGACTGACACAGGCTGGTGCTGATAATAACTGTAATATTATGGGAAATTTTACATAGCACAAATAACACTTTTTTTTTACCCTTATAGAATCCACTGTTAGGCAAAGGTCTCCCCCATTTTTTTCCACCTTCCTCCTAATATTCATCCAATATCGTTTGTGGCCATTATTTGTAAAATACATCGAAATCTCGCCACCGCGTTTTGGGCCTTCCTCTACCTCGACGGCCGTCTTCAGGCACCCATAGCGTAAAAATTTTAGCTCATTTGTCGGAATGCATCCGACGAGTATCAAAACCCATCGTTATATTTTAAAGTTTGATTGTGATGAAGAGCAATCCTATAGATTGTAGATTGCTAGAAAAACACCCCATTTCCGACTGCTGCTTATGTTTGCATGTATCATAACGATTCCCACCCCAATAACGCCAGATTATAATATACCATACCAAACATATACGTAGAGCTATTAAGTATTCTTCTCAGCTAAACCTTCAAACGTGACACCTATACAGTTGGAAAGAAGTCGAACGCCCGATTTGTGACTGGAATCAAATACTTATCCGAAGGTCCTTACTCCTTGGAATCACTGGCCTCCAGACATAGTTCAGCGCGGGAATTGAACCTTCGTCCTTTTGCGTTTAAAGAGTGTATTCACCTGGTAACGTACAGCCTGTAGAGGTCGCCTACCGACCAGTCTGTTGTCTGTAATTCTATATACAGGGTGGTTTGCACACCCCGGGTAAAAATATGTATTTTGTGGTCTCAAAAACTAAAAGGCGGGTAAAATTGTAGATAAATAAAATAACATGTTCTAAAATAAACAATTTTATTGAACCAGTTTTTTTATCGCATACTGTCTTAAGTGTTTGGCCGCTAACTCACCTGATGATGAAAGTTAGCACGGATTCAGCTGTTTTAAAATTTACTTGAATACTTATGATAAAAAAAACTTTGGTTCTGATATGAATATATCAGAACCAAAGTTTTTATTAACCTTGTGTTAAAGGTTATCAATATTAAACATCTCATGTTTTTTTTGTTGTTCGTTATTTCTTTCGGTAATTTTCTTTATTGTTTGAAATTTATCTCAACCTGTATATTCTGAACATTTTATCAAAAATTGGTGTCTAGGTTCACGCATGATACGAAAGGATTTTTAAGTACCTACTACGGCCACAATAAATAATAGTACAAGCTTCATTATAAAGATAGATAGATAGATTAACTCTTTATTGTAAATCAAAAGAACTTAAACTTAAAGTAACAATAAAACAAAAATCGGTTTTACAATCTAAAGATTAGGTATTAAAGCTAAAAGGGTGTGTAGGACATCACTTGACGAAAGGCGTACGAACGTCATTGTAAGCTATTTACCGACTACATCATACAGTTGCTAACCATTAGTATCGATACAAGTCTAGGACTAACTAACTCTTCCTAGCTATTTTGAATTCTGGGCAGCTATTAGTTCTAATCCTATATATAGCTAAGCACTAACACTAAACTAAACACTTATTTTATATCTAATCTTTGACACATTTTATATCATATCATACAAACATTAAAAAGTTTTTTTAGCTTCCTAAAAGAGCAAGAGACACCAAGAGAGCTTGAACCTAAAAGACTTTATATTCTCAAGAATTTCGACATTTTTGCTGCATAGTTGCTAACGAGCTACAAGTCGTTTCTGTCCTAGGTTAGTCCCAACTTTGTACAATTTCCCCCTTTTTTTACATTTAAGTAGCGTAGAGTAGAGGAGCACGCAAAGCGAAAAACCTATTAATTTACCCGTTACCGTAGCTATAGCAGGTTATTGGCAAGCTTCTTTAAACCGCAAAATAAATTACGCCTTGATATTGGTTTTGTTCCATTGTATTTCTTACGTATTATTATCGTTTTCGACCGCATTTCCTAGACGCTGATTGTGTATGTTTCTATTACTCATGTATTAAACAGATTTAATATTTATTGAAGACTGCATAGTTTAAGATTACAATGTAAAAAAATATAAAGTATGTAACACTTAAAGACACAATATTAGTTTAAGATTGTTTAAAAAATAAAATAAAACAAACCGGCTCCAAATGCTACGCCATTGTCAGTACCAAGTGTGAGGTGCTTATCTCCATATCTCTGACAATACTGATCAGATCTACGCCATTTTAAGTAAAGCCTCTTTCGAACAAATATAATTTTGCACATCCGTCTTATACTATGGGTACGACGGAGTTATGCTCGGACATACATAGAAATACATAAAAAACGTAGCGTAACGTAGGGTGTGTAGTAGCTGTGGGAGTGCCTGGGAAACAAAGACCTGAAGATTGGGCTCAGTGGCATGACTTGGGAGAGGCCTATGTCCAGCAGTGGACTGATACTGGCTGATTATGATAATAATGATGACACATAAACGAAAAAATATTAACATCCGAATTGAGAACCTCCTCCTTTTTGTAGTCGTTAAAAAATATTTTAGTTTTATTTATTCCTCCCCCATCTATCCAAACTGTGTCTCGCGAAATATCTACATTGCCATAATTTTGCACATAATTTGGTAATAATCGAAATTTAGTAAAAAATTAATTCATACAAATTAGCAACCCAATTCATAAATCTAAAGTGATGGATAAATTGTCTAAATCTTAAGATGTTCAGAGTTCTACTAACTTTGCTTTTAATATCGAGCAAATAAACTATTTTACTTGTAACACTGATAATAACAACTGGAATAAATGTCTTCTCCGCCAAGAGGGACATCTATTGTCATTATTTTATTAGAACAGCATTTCTTTCAACGCCTCACAATTATTCTTACAGTCTCATAAAATGCTTTTATGCACATGTAAAGCGGAAATGAAAAGACAAAGCATCTCATTTAACTTTAAAATAGAAGTTAGATGGCGAAGTCTGTACAAAAGCAGAAAACAAATTAGTTCCTGCCAGAAATTCCGTTTCTGTTTGAAACTAAAAAGTTCAAGTTTTAGAATCTGTTCAAAACATGTGCAGTTTTCAGAAAGAACACAAGTATCGCTAGAAACTCGCTATACTTACACTATCATGTGAGACTTCAACAGGTCTTGAATAAATAAAACCTTCCGGCTTACGAGAACGGAGATTGTTCAAACAAAAATCTTTTGTGAGTTTTAAATTACCGTTTCAGATATGTTATGTATATAGTCTGTGCAAAAAGAGAATCGTCGTAGGAATTGAGGTCGCGTCGGTCGTCGGTCGTTTTAATTAACTGTTTTTGTTGCATGGATAACACTGCTGTCATTAAAAGTACGACTAATAATGTTTGATACTTACTAGGTACCTAGTTTTATCATTATCGTGTGCTACTAGGTAGGTATATACCTTCCATCCTTACCTTTGAATGTTAGTTCATCGTAACGCCACAACGGTTCTCTTTTTGCACAGACTATAAGGATGGATCGGTGAAATAAAAATACGCAACGCGCAAGGACTACGGTTGCAAGAATTGAGATTAAAAATAGCCCTGTTGGTTTCAGCGAAGTCCCTTGCGAGTGATGTGCAGACACAGTAAGGGTATTTTATTAACTTGTTTCTTTTTGCGCTGACCGTTGTGAACCGTTATTGAACGTGGCAAAATGCTAAGTAGCTGAGCCTAGATTTTTGGCAACGCTTTCCTTCCAGCCCCCTGATTCTCAATCATTCGAAAACCTCTTCGGATTCAGAAACTGCCACCCCTTTGACTCAGACCTTTGCAATTCAAAATGCTCTAATTCATATCTTCTGTTATTTCAACTCGAAAAAATCAGTGATTGTAATCGGAAAGTTTTCGCACACGGAATAATAAATATTAGAAATTCAAAATGACGCTTCCGTATTCGAATGTATCCAATAGAAATGAGAATGACTATGCAGATCTTTGTTTCTTTCATTTTCAACGGACTAGAGAATTAAATAATTCTTACCGACAATATCCCAAGTAGGACGACGTAGCATACTCCAAAGCATAATTCATAATTCAAATATCTCTTCAACATCTGATTTTATATGTGATACAAGTAGCAAAGATAGGAAATTCCCTAACTACTTACTAAGTATTGGGCACCAATAGTCCGTTACCAAAAAACTATTTCGTCTCTTACTGCTATATATATCCTAAACCCGCAAAATGTGGCGATTCGATGGACGTTTTATTCTCTAAACGTTGTCTTTCAATACGTCCCGTTCTGTCCACATTTGGCTATGTTCCGACTCCCGGAGGATATCGTTCGTTTCAATTGAAATTGCTACCAAATTCCTCCGGGGACAATCATTTTTAGAAGCTTTTGAATTTCTACTAAATGCTGTAACATTTCATTGCCTTAAGCTTAAATAGATGTCGACACGGTTATATAATATTACCGTGACTTTGATGACTCTGCAATATTTTGCAAAGAAGGCTGGAATCAGGGATTTGGAATATAATAGTCAATAATTATGAGTCCTTTTGTTGCTAGTTTCATGTAAATTGAGAAGCCAAAATTTATTTTTATATATCTCCCAGGTTTGACTATCGGTTGACCACATTATCTCGCCTGGTTGTAACCAATAATGGGGTTTGAAGTATAGGCCTAAAATACTTAAACTTTACGAATCTTTCTTTCGTCCGTAGCGTTTAACTTCGTGCTAGCAAAAATCCGTACGTTTTCGCTAGTACGAATCATTTCTTCCAATGAATTTACCAAAAATAAAGTCGAAACTCACAAAATGATATCAGATTATTCCTCAAACAAATCCAATAAAATTCCGGAAAGTTACCACTCTGGGTAAGTAAAAGCAGACAAGAATTTTGCATAATATAGTTTCAAAGCCATGAATCCGCTTCTCTACGACCAAATTAGAAACGAACATAATGCTGCAGTAAGTTTAATAAACAGATAGAGTTATAATATACATTGTTCAAACATAGTGGCTTCTTGTTTGTCTGGTGGTTTTTGAAAACGTTACCTAAAGTTTTACAAATCCAATTTCTGTTGACGTTCATACCAAACGCAACTACAAAATGTATGGAAAGGAAAATGACAAAAAAGTGTCATTTCCATGTTTTTTATGAAGTTGTGTTTGGGTGACGCACTATTATTACCCGACTGCGCGACGCAAAGGAGAGGTAATGTGTTTATCAGTCTATATATGTATGTAGTTATGTATGTATGTATGTATGTTTGTTCCTTTGTGGCACACTAGAGACCTAACGCGTGGGCCGACTTTGATAATTGGCACGTCAATAGATTCGCCATGCTAGCGCGAGTGTCAACGAAAACATAAAAAATAAAAAAATTCAAAATGGCGGATTTCAGACGCCAAAATTTGGGGTTCAAAAAAATTTTTTTTTTTTCATTTTTTTTCAAAACCTATCGAGTGGGGTATCGAATTAAAGGTCTTAAAATGGAGATTCAAAATATATTTATAACAAATAATTTATGATCGTACAAATCGAAAAAAAAAACGATTTAACATGCCGCGTTAGTCACTTTCAGTAACAAGTTTGCGGTGCATATCTCTGAAGTTACTTATCAGATCTCAATAAAATTACAATGAGACAAAACGAAAATCGTATTAACTCAAACGAAAAAAGAATTTTCCAAATCGGTTAAGAATTGATGGAGTCCTGAGGTAACAAACAACCTCTTCCTTTTGGTATAGTCGTTTAATAGTACAACTGTAAAGTAAGTAAGCTTAAAAAGCAATAACCTATCTATTTCACGCATTTCGGTTTTTTGTTCAGATTACGGAATTTGCCGTCCTTTACTTAACTAAAAAGTGTAAAATAAAACATTAAATTAAAAAATCAAAAAACCCGACTGCGCAAAAAGTGAAGTGTTAAAAAACGAACTGAAAAGAAAAAACAAGTAAGTCTAGTAGCTTAGACTTCTGTTTAGGGATATCAAAAAACTATACCATTTAAATTCTTTCTCGGTCGATACACTCATAAAATAAATTATACATTGTTATATGGAATGTAGAGACTTTAACAGTCGGGACACATTAATGGCTTAACGAATGGGGATTAATGTGTCCCGCAAACTAAACCCGTAAACTACTAGAATTACTTGTTTTTTTCTTTTCAGTTCGTTTTTTAACACTTCACTTTTTGCGCAGTCGGGTTTTTTGATTTTTTAATTTAATGTTTTATTTATTATGTGGTGACGCTAATTTTCATTGATTTTTCTCTAGCCCCCAGGCCAGCCACCCTTTTTTATTAATTTTTATTTATTGTATATCTTATAGGCTAGCGTTTGACCACTATCTAACCTGTTAGTAAGTGATTATGCGGTCGAAGATGGTAAGCACGCTAGGCCTAGAATGAAAACTGGCTCTCAAAGATAGCTGCCGAAACACAGATGTTTGGTGACAAATTTTCTAACTTGAGGGTGGTAGCTGGCCAGGCGGACACTAGATAGTGTCCTACCACCATGCGGGTGTTGTTGGTTTTGTTAACGATGGTTTTCCTTCACCGGAGGGCCACTGTGAAAAGCGCTCATACATTTATCTATAGAAAAATCCATTGACGCACGGCGGTTTGAACTCAGTACCTCTGGCATCAAAGCCAACCGTTCTCCCGTTTACGCCACCGGGCCCACAAAACCATAAAAATATCTTACACTTCGCATTATTTGGGGTACCACTAACTACACAAAACTTCATTAAACATTATCCTTGTCTCATTGACACGTTTCTTCGTCCTACAGTTTAGTTCTTTACTACATATTATAAAATTAAGTCCCACGTCTGTCTGTCTGTTCGCGATAAACTCAAATACTATTAAACGGATTTTGCTGTTTTCACCAGTAGACAGCGTGATTCGCGAGGAAGGTTTAGGTGTATAACTCGTTAATGTATTGTGTAAATTAGTTGAAATATAACGATGATTGTTGAAGATGTCAATTCATACTCGACGCAACAAGCTGATGCAAAAAATGTAGGCATATATGCTCTACCCATGTGAAGCGGGGTCGGGTCGCTAGTATATTTATAGCAGTATAAAATATGGTTTTACGAGGGTCATTCAACAAGTACTTAGCCTCATCGCCCAATGGCACTGCGATTACAAAAAAAAATTACCATAGTACAGTGCAATGTTTTTGAAGCCTATTGTCAAAGTTTTAAACAATGACCTCTATTAGTTTTGTTTTAATAGCCTTTGAAAGCGAACGTGTCGGTCAGTTTAACAAAAATGGAAAAAGAGCAGTATCGTTCGGTGATTCGATTTTTATTTTTAGAAGGGAAAACGCGCAGTGAAATTAAAAATCGCTTGGATGCTGTGTACAGTGACTCTTCTCCTTCGATGGCAACCGTCAAGAATTGGTTTAACGATTTTGCTCGTGGCCGCAAGTCGGTTTTTGATGAGCCACGCCTAGGTGCCCCGAAAACGGCTACTACGGAGGAAAACATAAAAAAAATCCACGATCTCGTGTTGGCAGACCGCCGATTTAAGGTTCGCGAGATAGCTGACACTGTGGGCATTGCAGAAGGAACGGTGCATCATATTCTCCACGAAGAACTGGGCATGAGAAAGCTGTCAGCGCGATGGGTGCCGCGTTTGCTCACACTGGACAACAACCACGACAACGCGCCGGCTCACACCTCTGCCGTCGCCATGGCCAAATTATTCGAATTGCGCTACGAATTGCTGCCCCATCCACCTTACTCTCCAGACTTGGCCCCCTGTGACTTCTTTTTGTTTCCAAACCTGAAAAAGTCACTCGCCGGAAAAAGATTTGGGTCGAATGAGGAGGTCATCACCGCCACGGAGGCCTATTTTGCAGACTTCAGGAAAACGTATTTTTTAGACGGGTTAAAAAAGTTGGAGCATCGCTGGGCCAAGTGTATTGAGTTAAAAGGAGATTATGTAGAAAAATAAATCGGCACTTTTCGAAAATTTTCGTTTTTCTTTTGTAGGCTAAGTATTTATTGAACGACCCTCGTAGATGATTATTTATTATAAAGTCTAATTAAAATCATAAAACGGTCAACTAAAGAAACAAAGTCACGTTTCATTTGAGGGCTCTAAATTGGTTTTAAGTTGTTAATTAAAATAAATAAATTAAATGCGGGTGTTTCCCTTGAGTTGATGGGCTAATTGCTAAACAATGTAATTATAACACCCCGCGTACAGGCCGAGTAATTGATAATGAATGTAGCTCTGTGGGTTATGGTCACCCTGATTTTTACTTAGTCCTTCAAGTTAGATTCGTTAGTTATTAGTTAGATCTTGACAGCATAAAGCATCATAAAAAACATAGTTCCAGTGTCTAACTATCGCCAGTAATAGTTAATATTATTGTTTTACTTTACGAAATTGTCTTCTACCTGCCATACAAGTCACTCTTATGGTGGCATGCGCTTACATGATTATTCACGTCACACCAAAAGTTATTTTTAACGGAAATGTCACCTAAGCAATTTTGAGTCGGCGCTAAACAAGCAAATTAATTAATTACGTAAAGCGCGATGCGCGGCGTAGGCGCGGCGCGACACGCCCGTTCGCCGGAAAATGCCGAGTGTTGACGAAGTTATGTCACCGATACAGCAACCCGAACGGGCACCACATATAGTAATCTGTGACGGCTCGTGATTGGCACACACGTGAGGGCACACGTCGTGTCTAGTGGTCGTGCATCTCTACTTAGCCTTTAGGGCCTGGGAAAGCGCATTTTTTGGAATGTTAAATCTTAATGTTCATCGCTGGAGATTTTACGTTGCATTGTTAATTTGATTTCGTTATTTCTTTAAATTAACGGTTATTTATCGATATTCGCTTGTTGATTGTTTGGCGCCGACTCAAAATTGCTTAGGTATACATACTTACATTAATTAAGGAACTTAGTTATTAAGTTTAGTTAAAACCTCAAAACCATTACAAAAATATATACTAGGTATATTAACAGTAGTTTAAGAAATTAAACTTTAACTTAAAATTTAAATAACAAAGGTTTATTATTTTTTGCTTTTCAGTTTTTTCGGAGGTTTAATTTTATTATCTGTGATGCAAAGTTTAATTTCTTTTGTGATAACAGTCCTTACTGGAAACACCACCCCAACATCGTCATTCTATAGACATTTCACGAACAAATTGAACAGAATCCTTACAATTCCAGAAGGACGCTATCAACGGCCAATAAATCAATCCCAAGGTTCCATAAGACTTCCATTGGAGCTACTGTATGGACTTCTAAGCCATTACAATCGACGATTTTGGGTTGAATTCGTTTAAGTCTGAAGATTTGTGGTTGTACTCGTATGTCTATTTCTCAGAGTGCAGCTCTCAAGAAAAGAAACAGCTGCAAATCAATTGATAGCATTCATTTTCGCTTTGTTTAGTTTAAAATTGCTGCGGAATTGCTTTGCGAAGCATTACAGCAATTTTATGAATACGACTATTCAACTAGTGCGCTTGGCATTTAAGAAATAAGGATGAACTTCAGTTCAAAAATTGGTGAACTTCTGTTATAATTGTGGTTTGGTTATGCGCCTGTTATTATGGTATATGCCAATCTGTCCACCAAATATATCCAGCTACTAGTTAGAAAAAAAAACTAAATTTTCTATAAAATAACTAGCTTTTTGTGGAACATACATGGGACTTCTTTGGGAAGCCCTTTAGACCCTACCATCGATGGTTTTCGTTTGGATCATATAAAACCAAACGGCCTGTATATAGAAATATTTCACATTTATAATATTAGTGGGATGTCATAGGCAGACATTAAATTAAGTGCGTTGTCTACCGAACGAAAAATATTATAATATCTATAGATATAAAGTATGCCTAAAACTACGGGCATACGTATCTGGCTCTTTTGTCTACCCTAGTTTAAACAAAAGGTCAAAGGTATAAACAACGTAATATTCACAAACAGTAATTTTCTGTAAAATAGTCCAGAACCTCGTAGTAATGTTCAAACGCGGTTAACATGGACGGCCTTGTCCGATGTGTATTTTATTTCTAATTCAACCAGGTGTAGAGGGTGGGCATTGTCGGATTTAGTCATTGTTTACGAATTCACGCCTCACTGGCTAACGTGAATCCACCTTAGAGTTTCACACAGTCTATTTTTGAAACTGGTAACAGTAGCAGTGGTTGCTTTTACCTAGAAGTGACCAGTTAAACATGAATCGAATGATGGGGAAATTAAGTGTAGAATCTAGTCTACTTATTGGTTAATAGATTTCTCAAATATACACGAACTCTCCACGACAATATTAAATTTTATAGACCACAGTCTAACATCTATGAAGATAACTCAACGTTTGTTTTACCTGAATCCATAGATTGGATAATAATAACCAATTTTCAACTCGTGAGACGCTACATGTACTACATTCGGCTAACATTTCCCTAGATCCGTTAAAGAAAAGACTGTCAAAAGACCCCGATTAACCAATTGTTTTAATATCCTTTAATTAACCTTTTAAAACCTGCTAACTAGCTGTGTCCCCTCTGTTTGTTTTCTGTGTAGTCTCCGGTAAACTACACCGGCACACGCGATGTCTGTACTGGGTGTAATATTAGCTCACTGCTAAATTAGATTTACTGTCTAGGAAGACAAAGTTATCGCAGCTATGGCGAAAATTTCACCAGACCCTGGGATATTGTGGATTTATTTTTTGAACTTTTATTATTGGCTTTCGAACTTGGAGCTGCGTTTGGCGGAAGAATCGATTGAGGATATATGAGGAAAAGAAACGCAGGTTCTGCAACTGGGCTATTTGAGAGTTCTCAGATCATTTACTGTGGGTATTTTACATCTTTTTTTGTGCTAAATTATTTACGAACTCCGTCAACAACTAAATCGTGCTTTATGTGAAGACAACAATAATTTATTGCATCAAGGGGCGCGGACTAGGTTAAAGACAATGATTAGATTACCAATTACGAAACAGCTCTGCGCTAACTTAATTTATACTCGCTTATAATCTAAAATCGATAAAAAATTAAGACGTTTGCCAGAAAATAAAAACACGTTCCCTCAAATAGCTAATATCAGCTATTATGTTACTATTACCCAATTGGGGTTAGCACTGAATATTGCATGACCATATCCTTGAAGCATAGTGGTACGAGAGCAGCATGCCAAGTGGCCAGCTTTGCAATCGATACTTACTCGATGCTGTTTGCAAACACACGGCTAATTCTGATAAAAGTTGTTAGTTATAGAATCGGTTCATAAACGACGAAGGTATTCGCGAGCAATCATAAAAAAATATGTACGATAAAACTGAGAAATCTCCTCCTTTTTTTAAATTTGGTTAAAAGTAAAGTCCTCCGCCGCGTCTGTCTGTCTGCCTCTGTTCGCAATAAACTCAAAAACTACTGAACGGATTTTCATGTGGTTTTCAATAATAGACAGAGTAATTTATGAGGAAGGTTTAGGTGTATAATTCGTCAAGGTTTTGTGTCAATTGGTTGAAATATGACGACGATATTTGAAGATGTTAATTCATACTCTACGCAACAAGCTGAAGCAAAAATTGAAGGCATATTTGTGCAACCAGTTTGAAGCCGGGGCGAGTCGCTATGCATGGAAGGAATGATAATGTCCAATAATCTCCACAATGAAACGGATTATTGTAGAGTAAATTAAATACAAGTATAAAACTCTAAAATTCGTGTGTCAGTCTTTCAATTGGGTCTTATAATCTTACCTTTGAAAATCTCTTTGCACAAAAACACCGTTACACGAACAAACCTTAAACTCTAACGGAGCTAAACAAAGCATATAATGAATCTTGTTCTAACAAAAACTTAGAAAAATGTTAAATAAAAATTCACGTTCCTTAAAAGTGGCTCAACTTTGAGGATTTGTTAGCTTGGTATTCTTGAGAAAATTGCCTTTTCTTAAAATTATTTGTGTTTACTTTTCATTATTACTCATCGTTACGTTACAATTAGTACTCGTACGTAACAAGTGGTTTTTGAACTTTTCATTTTGTACATGTAATTTTGTAATTTTGAAAGTTTTGATACCTGAATTTTTGAATGAGTCCAGTGGGATATCTAAAAATTAAAATATTTAGGGCCAGTTTCACTGGTTCCTGATAGCGCTAATATGAAGAAATCTGACAGATTTTTGACAGCTTTTGTATGGCGTCATGTGTCAGATAACTATCTAACGCATTATCAGGAACCGGTGAAACTGACCCTTACTGTGATATGTCCGTAGTCAAATAGTAATCACTAATTAAATTGAACTACGGTAATATTCCCGCGTTAAAAAGTATCCTGGTCTAATCCATAATGGCATCCTGATTCCTGGCTATCTCTGAGCAAAATTTCAACCTAATCGATTCAGCCTTTTGACAGTGAAGAAGTCCCAAACAAACAAATTTACAAACTGAATTTAGTATGTATAACATTGGTGTTCATTTTCTAATGCCAGGATTTAATACTTTGTGTATTTTTGTCCTTTTGTGTGACAAGAACCCCGGTGAATTTTAATGGAGCCCTTTATTTAAATAACAACTAGATTGAGCTAAAACTTATTACTCAAGAATTTATGAAGAATTTAGTATTACTGAACTTGCGGTCACTCGGGTGTTCGGCACGAATCTGTCCGCCTTTTTTATGATAGTCTGAGGTTGATACTATTTGCATTATTCGAGTATCAATGCTTATCGAAATTATAATAACTGACCCATTTCTGTAGGTTCCATTCTATCATATCCACTCCATTAATATATATCCTCATGTGCCTACTAATTTCAATCAAGAGATACACATCTATTATCGCCAATAATACCTTTCTCATTAACTATACATGGTTTTAGAGCGACGCGCCCGCTGCAGACAGTCTGTTGCGCATTTAGAACCTGCTTCTCTGTCATTATCAATTTCAAATGCTAAAACAAAATTAGCTAATGACATGAATTGCTGATATAATAATAATGAAGTTTACTTAAGCGAATTTCTTTTCTTGCTGAGCAGTAAGGATGGTGTTTAAAATCAACTTGCGTCTACGTTTCGTCCCTTAGGTTTTGCAATTGTCACGCTTATTTTATGTATTATATTATTATTTACGTTTTCTATTATATTATTATTTACGTTGTCTATTATAGTATTATTTACGTTTTCTATAACATCTTTTTCATGATCATCATCGTCGTCAACCACTATCTCACGTATTTTAGGCTTATTGACAATAAGCATCTTTTATTCTACACAGTCCCGACTTGTATGTACGAGTACTTCTTATATACACTTGTTTTTATCAAAAACCAATGTACTATGGTTGATGCCGAAAATAGTCGTAGTGGTAGGTAACTCGATTAATAATGTTTTTCTATGAACATATGATACGATACAAACAAACAATAAAAACTCAAACAAGGACAACTGATACGGCCTGACCACAAACAAAGAGCATTGTTTAAACAAGAACAACTACCTATCTCATACAATATTAAGTGAAGATGAGGGAATATTGCGGGGGTGTTTTAAAAGTTGTTGTGGAGTGAAGATTCCGAAATTAGATTGCAGTGTCTGAATGAACACAGAAAATGTGCGGTTTGAGCAGTATCCTAACTTTTTTCAGTTGGTCATCACTTGTGGTGGAGTCAGTGCAACTAATAACAAATTATCCTCTAATTTGTATATTATTAAGATCTTATTGTACACGTTGTCATTCATCAAACGACGATGAAATACAAACAGCTTCAAAGCTACTACGGCTACAAATACAAAAAAATAATTTTTTTTTGCCATTAGAGGTGACTACATATATTGCAAAGTTTTCAAAATGTTTGTGATGACACACAATTATATCTGGGACACCGAGTCTTCAGTGATAAAATCGGAATCACGTATAGAATCGGAACTGCTGAATATTATGTCTCTGACGTGTACGACCTTGCGCCATTGAGCTAGTTCAACACACGTTTTCATTTGCGTTTTATGGTTTACGTGATATTGGCTACTGATGAGATTCTTCACAAAAGCCACGCCTACACAATTAATTAAAAGGATGATAAAATTGAGTTCCAGGAATCAAATAAAATTTAAATTAGTAACGTTTGTTCTGTTACTAACATCTTTTACAAGCAAAAAATGAAATAAACTAGTATTCTAGTTAAGGTAAGGATACATTTCAGATGATGAGTACATTGAATCTTAGAGGACAATCCCCGTTTTTGGGCTATCCTAAACAAGCTATAATAATTAAGATAGTTTAAAAACTAAAACAAGCGACTTCAATGCCCCGCGCGTCAATTCCAGTAGCAAGTTTGAGACGTTCATCGTCATATCTATGGCTATTATCAGATCTCGATGAAATTACAATGGGACCTCGGAAACGTACCCTGCCGATTACAAAAATAATGATTCGAATCGGTTCATCACTGACGGAGTAATCGGGTAACATACACAAAAAAATATATATATTTATATTATATATTGTAAATTGTTAAACACAATAAAGTGTGTAACACTTCAAAGAAACATAATATTTGTATAAAATATTGTTTAAAAAACTGTTTAATACATTAATGTCCTAGGAAATGTGTAAAATTCCTAGGAATTGTATATAATTCCAGTATCGGATTAGGAAATGTATAAAAATAATGCTTTGTGTAATAAAACACGTTGTTAAAATCAGAATAATCACTTGTTGAGACAACAACGACAACCTTTTTTTTTAACAACAGTCCCCTAACCTAACCCCGCGTACCCACTGATATCTCAAATATTTTACATTTCCGATTGCTATTTAGGAAATGTATAAATTTCCTAGGAAATGTGTCTAATATAATTCGTTTTACACATTTCCGTGCGATTTTAGAAATTACATACATTTCCTAGAAATTGTATACAATAACGGATTACATACATTTCCGGTAACATATATACATACAAATTGAGAACCTCCTTTTTAGGAAGTCGGTTGAAAAAACCAATAATGTGAATAAATCTCATTTATTGTAAAATTTTAATGGTTTCTGTAAAGATCTACAATGTGACATCTGTCCGCGGCAAAAGCAAAGCACGCTTACCTAGAAGATGCATTACGATTTATTAATTCGCATCGTCAAGACCCATAGATAAATGACACTAATGGGGAAATACCTTTAGAAAAGTAAAAAAGTAATACTTTAGATACTGTTTACCTTTTCATTCTATATTCTGAATAAGGAGTTGGGAAGTTCTCCGCAAGGCTGGTTCGGAGACGCCTCAGATCTGATCATCGATTTTAAGAAAAAAGTTTACTAAGACGAGGCTTTGCGGATAACATCGAATTTAGATTGTCTGATGGAGTTATACTAAGGTTTATATGAAGAAAATCTTGTTGGAATAGGTATTTGTTTCCCGGGTAAGTGCCAGGGGTCTTCAACTTGCGGCGTAAGTGGAATGTACATATTGTTACTTGTACTATTCATTATTCTGTGATATTGTGTAATACGTTTCTGCAACTTTTATTTGTCTTGCGAACAGACAATCGCTTCTTCACTATCTCACGGTGAAGTGACTTTGCGATCTAAAATGGTATCGTGCTTGTCCAGAATGGAAGACTGCATTGAGTCGATCCCGTAAGACCCTTGAAGTGGTCAAAAGACCTATTCAACATAAATAAACTGGCCAAATTCAAGTCGAACTCGCACTCGTAGGGTTCCGTAACACAGTAAAGTATTCTATAACTATGATTTTTCGCAACTAAAAAATAACTTTGTTTTTCATAGTGTTTGTATGAAAAACAAAGTTATCTTTGCGGTCGCCATATCTCAAAAACTGCTGACTGTATCTCGTTCAAACCAATTTTCGTTGTTAGTTTTATTGAGATCTACAGCATATATTTGTTTTAGATTTTTCACTCCCATACTTTAAAAGTTAGAGGGGGACACACATTTTACCACTTTAGACGCGCCTTTCTTTCAAATGATTGACTTTGAGAAAAAAATATTTTAGGAACCTCATTTTTAATGAATGTCATTTTTAAAGACCTATCCATAGACCCCACACGTATAGGTTTCAAGCAAAACATTTTTTTTTGTTTCAGTTCCATGTATGGGATGGGATGTTTACCTTAAACTTTTATATTTTTATTTTGGTATAAAAATCGGAAAGCGGTTTACAGAATACATCTACCTACTAAGTTTCAATTCTGTAGTCCTAACAGTTTCGGAATAAAATGGCTGTGACATACGGATGGACAGACAGACAGACAGACATCACGAATCTATAAGGGTTCCGTATTTTGCCATTCGGCTACGGAACCCTAAAAAGGAACATAAGAAATTAAGATTAAGATAAGATAAATTTATAAAACCTATTTCACATGCCGAGCGAGTCAGTTTCAGTAGCAAGTTTGAGATGTTTATCTCCATATCTCTGGAGAGAGATACCCTTCAGATCTCAATGAATCGTATAAATTAAAGGGAGACCTGCCAATGAAAAAAAGAATCATTCGAATCGGTTCTTAATTGGCGGCGTAATCGCGTAACAAACATACAAAAAAACATACAGATGAATTGAGAACCTTCTGCTTTTTTGAAGTTGAAAAAAGGGTTTTAGAAGAGAACTGGCGCAGGGCGAGGTAGGCGTTATTGATCTTGGTATATCGAAATTTAATGATTCACGATGTGATTCACGCAAGGTTTTAAAATTTCCTGGTAGGACGTTGCGTTGACCAGTGTATTAAACTTACTGAATTTCTATATAGGTTTTATAGATAACTAGATATATAACCCTCAGGCCAAATGATTTAGAAACTTTGGAACATAAATTAAGAAATTAGAATATTTACACCAAATACATATTAACGTAATGTTTGTATTGTAGTCTAGTATTCTTGAAATCAAAGTTGTACTTGACAAAGGATTACGTGGATTTTTACTTTCAATAATTAAACTAGTTTAAAAACTAAAACAACCGACATCCATGCCCCGCGAGTCAGTTACAGTAGCAAGTTTGAGAAATGTATCGTCACATCTCTAGAGATACTTATCAGATCTCGGTGAAATTACAATGGACCACCTCGGAAATATACCCTCCGATTAAAAAAAGAATCATTCGAATCGGTTCACAATTGACGGAGTAATCGCGTAACATATATAAAAAAACATACAGACGAATTGAGAACCTCCTCCTTTTTGGAAGTCGGTTGAAAGGGTGTACCAATATACTTTTAATCAATTACTTCTAAACTTTTATATAAAAGTCGAATGCAATAAGTTAATCGGAAAGAGAGACATAAATGTTAGTCAATATGTGCAATGCTTTTCAGTCAATAGCATAATAAAACTGTTATGGTTTTAAATAACTATTGATATTGAACCAATGAACCAATGAAACTAAAACATGATTGCCCTCATTTTGAAAAGTTATTGCAAATTACATTGCATGTTTTTGCTATATACGAGTCCTTATCATATCGAACGGGTTTATCGGTGGCTGATAAAGGCTCTATATCTTCACTGACGTAAAAGCAGTCTAATAAAATAATGCCCCACGGCCACATACTAACTTCTAACTAGGATTCAGAGCCCTCTGGGATTTGGGGAGTGAACTAACTAAGTACGGTCCCCATGACTAGACACATAGCAAAATATTTGTGCTGCTTTTGCTATACTATTGGTGGAAGAAGTAAGATTTGCTTCAAATGAAAATTTAAATCTGCTGTGGAATGTTTTTGTTGATTGACTTTAGAAGTTGTTAGATTATTCAACCGACTTCCAAAAAGGAGGAGGCTCTCAATTCGACGTGAACCGATTCGAATGATTCTTTTTTTAATTGTTATGGTACATTTTCAAGATCCCATTGTAATATCATCGAGATTTGATAAGTTTCTCCAGAGATATGACGATAAACGTCTCAAACTTGCTACTGAAACTGACTCGCGCGGCGTGGAAGTTTGTTGTTTTAGTTTTTAAACTATCTTAATATACATTTTATCGGAGCTCTAAGTGATGATTTTATTCACAGTCAAGACGCACGAGAAACATTTTCTAGACGCAGAAGTGGGAATGAATTTGAAAGGACCATCTGTACTCAATAAGTCTCTTTATTACACCTTTATATTACGACACGTACGTGTCGCCTCTACGTGCAAACGAAGCGAAATTAAAAATAATTTAATAAATATCTTCTGCAATGAATTTTTCATTTGTTATATCACGAGTGCCTGTGACAAATGGGTCCTCGGAATAACTTGAACTGTGGCTGACCTTTCGTATTTTTTCCTTTTAATAAAGGCCGAGGAAAAAAGATAAGAGGCGGCCCCGTGGACGACTGGGGTCCTCATGACGTCACACCTTGAAGAATGCACTGGCGGATTCTGATGGGTCGGTTATCCGATCACTTCAAGGATTTACGACCTTGGGGCTTGCTTGGGTTACTCTTGGCTGGTACGAGTTTTGTAAAGAGTTAAGAGAGCACTTTTGAAGCTGTATGAATTTTCGGGCGTTTTTTATGACGATGTGGAGAAAGGACGAAGTTTGTGTAAATATGGAACTCGTTATTTTATTTCTAAAGCTAATGTGTACTTCGTAGGTTTCAACGAAAGTTTGGAAAATTTATAATTATTACTTCGGGCATATTATATACTGCCCTAGAAACTGTTGAGTTTCTTGGCAACAACATGACCATATTAAGAGGAATATGTAAAGTTCGTCTTAGCGCCTCAATTTCGCGCGTAATAAGACACATTTCTTAACTTCACAACTTCAAAACATTCTCTGTATACCTCGAAACATCTACCACGTTCAGCCTTAACACTACACATAAGGGTTGATTTAGCTCGACGACTTTTTCGTACAGTGTACGCAAGACGAGACCAATATCAGTAGCATTGAAAATCAGCTAGCTTCTTCTGTTACGTAGTAACTAAATTACTAATCTATGGCATTATCTTGACTTGGAGAGTATCTTCTTCAATATTGAGAGGTCGAGAGTTTGATCATGACCAATAGAAAGAAAGAAAAGAAGAAAAAATGAATTTATTCAGCTTAACCTTATTTACCTATTCGTGTGTACCTACGTGTGTTGCTGAATAGGTTATATTTTTGCGCAAAAGTCCAGTATTTTTAATATAATTATTTTCTTAAAACATTTGTATAAAATCGCAAATGTTTTATACAGTAGAGTTTTTTTTACTGGAAGCAAACTGTAAATTATTTATTCAGGTGCCGCACGCACTTAGGATAATCCGCCGTAGACATTATAATTATGTATCTCCTTTATTGAGAAGAGCGACGGATTTGCCCAGAATTCAGCCAACTTTTCAACCGACATCTAAATAGGAGGAGGTTCTCAATTCGTTTGTATTTTTTAATCCTATGTTACGCGATTACTTCGTCAATTCTAAACAGATTCGAATGATTATTTTTTAATCGGTAGGGTACATTTCCGAGGTAGTTCATTGTAATTTATCGAGATCTGATAAGTATCTTGATAGATATGACGATAAACGTCTCAAACTTGCTATTGAAACTGACTCGCGGGGCATAGAAGTCGGTTGTTTTAGTTTTTAAACTATCTTAAATACCTGGCAGCTATGCAGACATTATACCCATTCAAATTTACCTCCTAATCTTAGACATACGAGTATTAAAGCTCGAGTTCTTCATCTGTATGTGAAAGACAAAACAATCCCGACTTTTCAGTAGCTATATAAACCATGCTGCTATAGCTGCCTTATACAGAGTGATGTAGCGGGTGGTAGCGGGACGTCACGTCCACTGCATGCGCAACCCTAAATTACATTCGCACACAACTCCACAATTAGCGCTCCGTCGCATGGTGTACTGCGCTTACGGTACCTATAGTAAGGGGACGTTCACACTTACTGGCAAAGACTAGTACTGAACTGGTAGTTAGCTAACTTCCAAGACTTGGAGCAACCGTATAAAATGTGTTGCAAGGTGGAGTGATAATTTGTCTAAAAGTGGCTAGCTGGACCAAGATTCGCAGACTATCAGATCAAGCATAGACTGCCTTTGCTACAATCCACGCTTGTTTTGCAGCTCTCTGCGTCCTGAAGAGTGGAAACCCGCAAGATTTTCTCGTGTAAATACTCCAGTGTCCATCGAGCTTGAGAAATAGTGATCAAGTCGCCAGCTTTTTTCTTCCTCTTGATTTTCCATGTAGAATCGAGTAACTGCAGAATAATTTGACGGCGAGTGTGTGTGAAAGAACGAGTGTTATTATTAATAATTATAATTAACAAGTTTAAGTACAATTCGGGTGTGTTTAAATCGCGAGTGGACAGGTATCTTCTAGGCAAGCGTCGTCGATCACATCGTCTTACATCAGGTGAGATAGTAGTCAAATGCTTGCTTATCTTCTATTAAAAGAAAGTAAGTGAACGGGGCTATGGTATGTCAATAGGTATTAGACGTGTGTAACTCAGGAGTGATTAACTAAAAAGAGTTATATCTCCTTAAACCAAAGATTATATCCGTATATCTTACATTTCACCACCATCTCTTTAACTCTTTTATATCCTTCAACGCAACAACTTATTTCGCGGAGTTAGAGTAAGCGGGATGTAACCATATACTCGTAACATACCATGCGTTAAAAAGAGAGCGTAAAAGAGTTAGAATAAGGGAGATGTAAACATATAACAATCTATGTGATACAAAGGGAGCGTATCGTCACAGAGTTATTAGGGATATAGATATATAAAAGATATATACATATCTTTTGTTCAAAATGATACGTAACTATCTTTTCTCTTTAAGGATATGGTTTGCACATGGCTAATAAATATGGATGGAAAGGGTTCACGTCCTTCACGTGCCTAAGCTTTCTTTCTGTCTTTCGTTGAGACGGAAATCAATTCCTGATTGCCAAATAGTGCTATTAGGTATTATTCATATTCTATGGCACTAGACGATGACAGTTAAAATGAGAATGTGATTTTTCACATACTCAGACTAATCTCTAAAGTAGTCTGAGTTCACATATTGAACATTACCCGAGAGGTTTTGGTAGAGCTAAAAAGGATGATTCCAAATTTATTGACATTACCTGATGGCTGATGGCTAACAGTGTTCCAAATAGTAAGTCGATCATTGCCTCGCTCTGCCCACGCTAATATGAAGTACGTTACATCATATTAAGACCACTCAGTACGGAATTCAGGGGAATTATGATTAGGAGATAACTCAAATGACCTATGAAAGGTCACAGAAGTCCTGCGTTAACTGCGTTTACTGGTTCTCATAGATAGATCTTAAATTTTTTTTTGAATCTATGAGCACTAGTAAATTGCAGTTATTTGGAATTATCTCATTTTAACCGACTTCACAAAAAAGGTGGAGGTTCTCAGGTGGCCCGTATTTTTTATTTTTGGAACATAAAACCTAATCTTTGAAAAAATACGATGTATATATATTTTTTTGTAAAATTACCTCAGAACTCCATAATTTCTTAACCGATTAGGAATTTTGTTTTTGTTTGAGAGAGTACTATGCTTTCCGTTTGGTCCCATTGTAATTTTATCGAGATATCTCCATAGATATGGAGATAAACAAATTAATACTGAATATGCACTAGCGTGGCATTTGAAGTCTGTATTTTTCGTTTGACGATCCTAAGTTATTCATAATACTAAAGTACCCTCACATACAGAATGCTACTGCGGTCCGCATGTAGTGGTCCCGGTTGTTTGCAAGTACAGCAATCGTAAGCCATGTCAGAGTTCTTGAGGTGGTCTATAACCTCTTGAAAATAGAGCTGGCCAGTCAGCCTATACGAACTCATACGTAAGTAGTACTAGTACAAGCCAAGTAGTCTAGCGCTTCTGCTTTTTATTTTACTAGATGTGGAAGAAATATCTTATACTTGTATGTGGTCTGTACTATACTTGACTTGAAAATGTGCTATGTGTAAAACTTATTTATGTGTACAACAAGTAGGAAGTTTTAATGAAACATCACTAGAAAAAATATCAGTAGCCGAATATTGATGCTTTGTCGCTTTTCAAGAGTTGGTTGCGATCTGATCAAATACTCCATTTCATAAAACTAGCATAGAAGATCTTTAAGAATAAAACCTTGTCTTTTACCCCAAATACAGCTAAGCCGATAATAGGTAATGATTTTATCAGTTTCTTTATGTATGTTCCTCATAACCTTTAAACTGATCTGTAGTCGGTTTTTCACTACGTAAAACTTGTACTGTTAATTGTTCTGTGGTAAAACTAACCTCACACATAATTATAAATTATTTGAATGCATAACGAACTGCAATACGGCCGCAACATGCCATGCACACTAAGTACTAAGGTCGAATGTGATTAAGCGATGACCAATGGCCTGATTGATAGGTAGCCCCTCACGTGTCTAAGTACCAAGATTATCGCCAAGCCATACCGTTATTATATACGTACTTGTACTCAGTAACTAGTACATTTATCTGTAACAGTGCGTACAGTAATAAGTAAGTACCATAATATGGTTGTTAACTTGAGTCATTGGACGCAACTTACTACCTGGCTCGTTTAGGTATAGGGTTTTTAGGGTTCCGTAGCCGAATGGCAAAAAACGGAACCCTTATAGATTCGTCATGTCTGTCTGTCTGTCTATCTGTCTGTCCGTCCGTATGTCACAGCCATTTTATTCCGAAACTGTTAGGACTACAGAATTGAAACTTGGTAGGTAGATGTATTCTGTGAACAGCTTTTTGATTTTTATACAAAAATAAAAAATATATAAGTTTAAGGGGGGGCATCCCATACATGGAACTGAAACAAAAAAAATTTTTTTTCTTCAAACCTATACGTGTGGGGTGGGGTGGGGTGTCTATGGATAGGTCTTCAAAAATGACATTGAGGTTTCTAAAATAATTTTTTCTCAAAGTCAATCATTTGAAACATAGGCGCGTCTAAAGTGGTAAAATTTGTGTCCCCCCCCCTCTAACTTTTAAAGTATGGGAGTAAAAAAACTATACGCTGTAGATCTCAATAAAAACTAACAACGAAAATTGGTTTGAACGAGATACAGTCAGCAGTTTTAGAGATATGGCGACCACAAAGATAACTTTGTTTTTCATACAAACACTATGAAAAACAAAGTTAATTTTGTAGTTGCGAAAAATCATAGGTATGGAATACTTAACGGTGTTACGGAACCCTACGAGTGCGAGTCCGACTTGCACTTGGCCAGTTTATTTCTATGGTAAATTCATGGTTTCCTGTAAGCTATCTATCTAGTGCGGCTGTAACTACTATTCCGCTCATTACTGTTACGCTCCTTAAATGGATAAGCTATCAAAAATAACTATAGTCGTCAAACAGTATGTGTTCTGACGTTATGTATGTTCTTTGTATGCCATTGGTAATACGGGTTGAAACAGCGCAGTGTAGTCATTAGTCCAACGTCTCAATGCTATCTACTTTTAAGGCAACCACTACTGCCATTCTTAGACTGTAACGTCATTTTATGCCTCCTACAACCCTTGCAAAAACACTAGGCAAATTGTAATATCTCTAGTTAGCATAAGATACTTTACAGAAGAAGGAATTCCTGGAGTGTTTTTTTTTATTTTTTATGCGAAAATGGGTATTGCTTGACCATTATCTCACCTGATGTTAAGTGACAATGCGGTCGATGATGTAGCGCGCTTAACCAAGAGATACCTTCATTCGCGACTTGAAGACCCTATGTTGTATCTAATCGAAAACACTGACTCGGGCAGGGAATTCCATTCCTTGGCAGTACGTATGATGAAAGTAGAAGCGAATCGCTTTGTACGCGTAAATGGTATATCTACCATGAAGCGGTGGCGCTTCTTAGTATCCCTGCTTGTCCGATTATAGAATGGAGATGGCGGAATCAAATTATGAAGTTCCTATGCACACTCTCCGAAATGAATCCGATAAAAAACCGACAAGCAAGCGACCTTGCGACGATGCTCAAGACTCTGGAGTCTTTTGCTTACTAGTTGGTTGTCGTTGATGAGCTTCTTGGCTCTCCTCTCAATAGCTTCCAGTGTCTGCAGCTGGTATTTGGCAGAACTATCCCAGAGGTGAGAAACAGTACTCCATACACGACCAGACTTGTGCTTGGTAGAGATTGAGCAACTGTCCCGGTGTGAAGTATTGTCTCACCTTAGACAAAATTCCAAGCTTTTTGGAGGCTATCTGGGCTTTTGACTCAATACGAGACGAAATTAAGAGTTGGTGTTAATGAGATGCCAAGAAGCTCAAGTTGGTCATTTATCGGCACGGACACATCCCTGAAAGTAGGAGCCAGTTGAAATGGACTCCGTTTGGCGGAGAAAAGACACGCCGAGGTTTTAGAAGCATTAAACTTAACCAGATTGGCATCGCCCCTATCGGAGACTGCCTTCAATAAAAAGTTTAAGCGCTGAACCATCGCTTGTCTATGAGACTAGATTTAGAGTGTAATACAACAATTGTGTAATACAACCATGAGATAGAAAAAAAAAACTTTACAAACGAACATATTAAAGATATTTTTGTAAATTGTTAAAACCAATCCAAAATTTCATCGTACCGACGGGTAATCCGCGGGGTGCGGGGTCGAGTCCCATCGGTACGATGAAATTTTGGATTGTGTTTAACAATTTACAAAAATATAAAGTGTGTGACACTTCAAAGAAACATAATATTAAAGATATGTATAAAGATACGATCAACCAAAAAGAAAAACATAATACAATAATCAGCCTACATCAGTTCACAGGCCTGGATATAGGCCTCTCTCAATATGCGCCACTCTCAATACGAGCCTGAAAGAAAAAACAAAGTAGACTTAATTAAATAAATTGAAAAGAAATGTAAGAGGACAGCAGAAAAGCTAAAGCAGCTACGCATCTGTACCAGCATTTTTCCTTATCAATTGCGGTGGTGAAACCACAAGAGGTTTGCTGAAAAAATTAAAGCAAGGACAAAAGCAGACATTCTACCTTATCTGTTGCTATATAGTTTTGTTTTAGGCTTGGTCTAGAGAAGCGAGTATTTGGGCTACTTTTTACACATTCGACCCTATTTTTCATGATGTATAAAATTCGTAACAGCTCTGACGTCAAAGGTCCTTTGCTCGTCTCACTTCTTGTGAGTGTGTCGCTGCCACTACATAGTGTAGTGCAGAACAACCAGTATGGATTACACCTACACACCAAAATTGTGACTTGTCACATCTAATTCTTGTTATATAATATATATATGGTGGCCCTGGTGGGAAATCGGGCGGTCCCGATACCAGAAGACCCCGGTTCGAGTCCAGATGAGATGATTATGTTTTTCCCGTTTATTCAAGTTCCTTCTTTTTAGAGCCAAAAAAATTCCGTAAAACACGATTTACAAAAATGAATAAACATCCAGGTACTTTATTAATAGAAAGTTTGCTTTATCAACACAAGTAAATAAAGAGTCTCTAGCACAGAATAATTAATAGTACACGAGGTACCTCTAGTGACAATTATACGACCTTTAATGAAAAGAAATTTAAATTTATTATCATTTAATAATGAGAAGAAAAAAGGGAAGAGCCCCTTATTCAACATTCAATTAATTTTACTTCAACCGGTTTCGTAATTTGACTGTTCATTTGGTTTTGGTGGTTAGAGACACTAGCCACGAAACAGAAAGTCGTTGGTTCGATTCCCACTAGGAATTATTATTTGGTTTCAACCCCATGTATTCAATCCTTAGTATTATTCAGTACACTTGCTAAGAATATTCTTTTACTATTTATTGCATCGAATCTGCATTAGTTTAGTTAGATGTTATCACCGTTTACTGCTTAGGGGTCTATGAGTATATATTGCCTTACTGTTTCTGTCATTATACTGCGAACGCCTGAGACCAACATCGTACAATCTCGTCCACAACGTGCAATTTCTCAAAGTGTCCCTTTTCGCAATTTTACTTGCACAAAATCTATTTCCATTTCCTGAACTTTTACTCTATCGCGCAGCAAATCTATTTTAAATGATAGTATTCCTATTTCAGATCTGTGGATAAGTTGGTATTTGTCCTAATATTCAACGCTGAGTTTTGCGACTAAAATCTCAGCTTCTCAAAATCTTTGTAGGAATGTATTTTTATTTTTCATCCCATCTGATAAAAGTCATAATGAAAAACGATGTTTGTCCGGAAATTCCAGACGGCAGTGAAACGAGTGGCCGGATTTCTGAATTCTAAGTCTTTCCTTTTCACGTGGCGTAATTTTTCATGAAGTTGTTTTTTTATATCTGATAAGCTAGCGTTTGACCACTATCTTGCCTGGTAGTAAGCGATGATATGGTCGAGGATAGTGAATTAACTGGGCCTAGAATAGTCTGATTCTCAAGGGATGTGCTGCTGAAACACCGTATGGTTATTGCGGCAGATTTTCTCCTTGATGGTGATTGGTTAAGCCACTTACTGATAACAAGTCAAGTTAAGTGACAAGTCAGGCGGATCATCTATCTATATAATGCCATCCATCCCATCCTACCATCTGTGGAGATATTTGTCCAAAAATGTTGCCTTTCTTTCTCTACAGATTAATATAAGTAGTATGTTTGTTTAATGTAGAAGGTAACATGCCAAGTAAAACGCTTATTTAATGGTTAACGATGACGTTTACCTATTACAGTACCCGTAGTACGAGTTTTCATACCAAACTCGATATCGTATATCGAACAAATTTTGTATGAAAAACCGTACAGCGCCTCTAGTGGTTACTACACTTCACTAAATTTAGACCAATCAGAGAGCCAGAATAAGTCGAAAACTATGGGAGATCTGTCAAAAGCGTTTACGATAAAAACTCGTACTAGGGGTACAGATACTGTGGGACGCAACGAAATACTTTACTGCCAAAGTATAGCGCATTACCCATTACTACGTAGTACTATTAATTATTCTGTGCCATTACATTGAAACATTAATTTGTTAAGTCTCACATGCCCTGCAATTTAATCGACATTGTGATCATGGCTATAAGTACAAGGTCTATCCTAGTCGACTTCTGACGTTACGACGTGATTCTTGACAAGAGACTGACTTTAATCCACTTCACTAACTCAATGCAACTCCGCCACCTCTTTCCTCCCCGTTTAAAAATAGCCAGACGTTCTATAGGATATATACGCCCGTCTTAGAAGCGTTTAATTAAAAATGTAGGTGATTATGGGTCAGTACTCTAGCGGTCTCTTTCATACCAGCGGAAAGCGCCGCTCGAAGTTATGCTGGCAATTTCCTGGACCCTGTAATAGGTAAGTTGGTATAATCAAGTGACAACTTCAGTTAGTGGAACATGGTGGAATTCTAAAACGATTAATGCTTGCGAGACGTTGAGTTAAGAAAACTTGGGATACGCGGTTTGTGTTTTCGATTTTAAGTTGTAGTGATTTTTAAAGAACATTTTAAGGTAACGTTACAGGAAACATGCAAAAAAATCCCTAACATAAGACATATTTTGACAATCTATTACAGTATTAGCATAGAATAATGAATAGTACAAGTATTAGTAATAGAGTTTTGGAAGAATAATCAAAAAGTGTGTGTGCTCTCATTGTATTTTTTCCTGCAACTTGTGTTCTTAAATCTTCAATCAAACATTACGTGCCGGTGAATGTGCGAGAGTATACTCTAGGGACACAGTACAATGTTGACAAACATGCTATTTGCGTTCACACCTAAATAACTCTGAAAATCTTCAGTTTATTATATACTAACGACCCGCCCCGGCTTTGCACGGGCTATGTACCTAAACTCATGAGCAATGTTTACATTGCTCATGAATCACTCTGCCTATTGGTGAAATCGCCAAGAAAATCCGTTCTGTAGTTTTTGCGTTTATCGCGAACAGTCGTACAGACAGACGCGGCGAGAGACTTTTTTATAATATGTAGTGATTTGTTTTATATTCATATACATAGTTATTATACTTATTATAATATATTCTAGTTCCTTTGACAAAAAATATCGATCGTTCCGAAAAATATACGAGAAGGAAAGAGTGAGACACTCGTTCCAATTAAAAATATTGACTTGTGATCTCTAAACATCTAGTTCTAACATCTTAATACAAAAATACTTCTTAAAGAAACATACTGTATACGGATTGTAACGCTCCAGCTTCAATTTAATAAAGATAACAAGTTGTGACTCAGTTTGCAACGCTGACAACGTTCAAACTGAATCAACGTAGTTTGTAACAATGCATTACCGTGATTGGAAGTTGGTGGGTATCCTGTCGTGCAGCAGGGTCCTTCACATATTATATTAGCTTATAATAGTTAAATATTAGCATTAGAACTGCGGTATATTTGACAGAATGGATATTGATGTAGAGGTCAGTTGAAATGTAGCTGAAAGCTTCGCTGGTGAAAATAAGCTCACTGTCACTGGAGGCAGATTGCAGCGGTGTTTAATTGAACACTTGAACGTTCTCTTAGCCGAAGCGAAGATGTGCTCCGTGACCGAAAAGGCATGCCAAGAAAGAGAAGACTGGAGACAATTCGGGTTTCAGAATCATGTGCTTTCAACTCCACACAAAGCATTAAATAACTCTCCCAATCTTCTGGAATGGATTTTGCCGACGTGTCTTACTTTGGTGGGATTAGAAGCCATGGTTAAATGGTCAGAGCCATACATGTTTTCGCCCTTTATCATTTCCCAGGAATCAATCACGTATATTTTTATGCTAAACTTATGAGCATAGATACGATTGAATGGAAAGAAACTGGAAGGGACCTTCAAATTAATTGTTTTTAAGAATTTAAAATTATTTAAAAAAACACTTCAAATGCCGCGCTATTAGTTTTAATTAGTTAGTTTAAGGTGTTTATCTCCTCCATATCTCTGGAGGTACTCATCAGATCTCGATGAATTTACAATAAGACCAGCCCCCTGATTTTCAATCATTCGAAAACCTATCGGATTCGGAAGCGTCATATTGTATTTCGAATATTTATTATTCCGTGAGCTATTTGCTCGCGGAAACCTTTCCGATTACAATCACTGATTTTATAGAGTTGAAATATCAAAAGTTGCGGATTAGAACATTGTAAATTGCAAAGATCCGAGTCGAAGGACAGGCAGTTTCCGAATCCGAATTTGCTTTCGAATGATTGAGAGTCAGGGTGCAGGATAAGATAGGAGTATACTCTTTAAAAAGTTTACTCTTTAAAAAGACAGTTTTTGTCTACAATAGGCATGACGACAGTATCAAAAAAGCGACGATTTAATGATTTTAGAGGAAAATACATATTAAAAAAAATTAAAACACTAGTTTAGTTTTATATAAAAAATTGAGATTATTAAGATTTTCAATAAAATAAAACATTAAAATACTGCAATCGGCCATTTTGAAATCACAGCGCATGACGTCACGCTTAGGTCCTCTGATATGAGGTTTTCTTGAAAATGTTATTACATTTAGGAAAACCCATATGTATCCATTGTCACAGATTATATAATACTACCTTAAGTATGTCATTAACCTATGCGTGACGTCACAGCCGACGCCATGACATGAGCTGTTTTCGCGCACTATTGAAAAAATATTAGAAAAATTGCTTTAAACTTCGTTAAACTTAAGTTTATTACCGAAATAAAGGTGTTTTCGTTAATAGTAAATGTGTTCCCACATTACGGAAGAGGATTTCAAAATCTTTCGTCACGCCTATTGACAGAGAAATCAACATTATAAAAAATACATTATAAAAAAAATACATACGAAAAAACTGAGAACCTCATATTTTTGAAGTCGGTTAAAAATTACTATTCCTCTGCAATAATATCCAACTCTGTGTACATTTGAATGGAATCATCTAAAACAATCTGTTTCGCCCGCAAAGCTTCTGCCACCAAGTGAAGTGACATTCGCCAAACTATTCTAATTCAGCAATAGTTTGCACTTAAACAGTAGCTGAAGTTTGCTACCTATAGGTACTTCCGGCTATTCCATGAAGTTTGTATGTAGCCTTAGGGCTTCGGCTAAAGCGGTTAAAGATCTCGTTGTAGTTAAATGTAAAACAGCAACTCTTACTCAGAAATTATGGCAACTCAAAGGTGAAATTAAAAACTTGTAAGTGAGAAAGAAGTACCTCTGTTTATTCGCCAGCAAAAGTAACACGGCTTTTATTTAAATTCTGGATTGTTAAGCGTTTGACCAAAGTTAATGATGAGGCCTAGGAAGGATGTAGCACGCTTACCTAGCCTAGTACCTACATACTCACTCGCAACTTAAAAACTTCTAGATTCCGGAAACACCTGTGTGTTCAAGGCAAGGCAAGAAAGTCTACTTCTTGACAGTACATATGATGAATGTGGAAGCAAATCGCTTCGTGGAATGGAATGTGGAATCCACCATATGTTGCGGTGACGCATATACATAGTACTTCTGGTTTTCTGACTGAAAAAGAGGATGGAGGCACTCGCTTGTGGAGTTGGTAGCACACTCTTAGATATATATCCGATAAAATAATACTTAAATTTAAAATTTAAACCACCCCCGATCGATTTATTCATAATGTGTTTATCGATCGAGACCATTCCGATCAGCCCGAACTCGACATCTCTGCTGTAAGTTGTTGAGGAGTTGAGTATTCTGCAGATTCCTTATTAGATGTCCAGCATCAGGTCAACGGTACGGTACCAAGTTCTTACAATATCGTTGAAGTAAGAGTATACCGAATTTCTAATTGATCAGAACTACAATAGTTTAGTTCATAGCGTCATCATCTAGAAAAATGATTATAATCTTCAAACGGCTGAACGGATATTCATGAATCAAAGCTAAGAACACTCGATTAAAACACCTATAATATATATCATACAAAAAAAATTTATGGGCGCTACGATGCAAAAAACAGACACACATACACACGTCAAACTTATAACACCTCTTCTTTTTTCGTCGGGAGTTAAAAATACTGACAAAGAACTTTGCGGCGATGTTTAAGGGTTTTTCAATAATCAACCATTAAAATACAATTTATTATCGGTTAGTAGGGCAGTGCCTAGTGAAATTATGATGTTTCAAGAAAAATAATTTTCGATACTGATTGGGCATGATGTTGCTTATACAAAGGTGGAAATATAAATCGAGGTGCGAGGTGCGAGGTGAACCTTAGAAGAAAAAATGTAGTTTTCATCTACAAGAAAATGTTATGTAAATACTTAGCGCTCAAAGCTTTACAATTTTCTAAGAATTCACTTAGAAGTTAAAGGTATTGCGGCTGTAATACAGCTTCCGCAGCTTTCCTGAAAGTTTTGTACTTTGGTTACGTCGACGTCTAAAATTAGAGTAGCGTTAAAGCTTACGCTGCTTTACCTAGGACGAAACAATGCGTTTAAGCTAGAAGCAGATTTAGCGGTATCGCACACTATACTTGTAGTATTATTTATTATGTGACTATACGTAAAGGAAAGGATCAGATCAGAGAAAGGATTAGCAGCGCCGGAAAATCTACGTGGCTAGGTGACGCCGTAATTTAGGCAAGACTTTACCTGGGGAAATGGCAGCGCATATTCAATCTTGACAACCTTTATGTCCATTTCGTAAACTTTTTTAATGACAAGCCCGCAAAATAATTTTGTACAACTCCGCGTCGCGTGGACGACGGGCCGCAAGCGCGGCGACCGCGCTTGTCCCGTGGTGAGCGAATACGTTTCGATAATTACGATGTATCTGCGGCAAACCAAGCTTATAAATAACTACAAAGCCACTTTACGGCACACCATATAATAAGAAATACAAACTTTGCTCCAGCATCTCATATTATTAAATATTTCAATTTAATAGCTATGTCGAAATGTTTTAAGGTCAAAGAAAGAACCTTTTTATTAGTTGTATTTGTCAGACTGGCGGCTAACTGTAAAATATTTGCCAAAGCCATATACAACCAAGTATATTTATTAGATCGCCCTGAGCCCAAATATTTGTGATGAAATTGTAAGAGAAATAATTATAAGTAACTTCCCTGTAACAAGGGTTGAACGCTGAAACAGGAAATACAATTACTATTTTCGATTTCTACAGGTTAATGGCTGGCATATTAAATCCTTTGCGATGGTATTGACAAATAAGTACCAAAAACATAATTTTACTATTACCTACTAATAATCCACTTGAGCAGCAGTTACGCCCAAAATTCTGGCACTTCCACTTTTGAGTCCACTTTTGAATGTAGCATTTTGGACGAAATCTATTGAAGCGCTATCAATCACTAGGACACCAACCGGTAGAAGAGCAAGCAGTCGCACTCCCAAAAAAATTACAGCTGCACGGTTGGTAGCCCAGCTTGGTAGCGAATCACTCGCTGGTAACGCAACCGTGATGTCCTAGTGGAATATGGCCCTTAGCATCAGGCAAGTATCTTGCCTACTCTTACAACTCTGATCTGACTCAAGGGCTGTGTGCTGCAGGAACACCGTAAGGTTATGGCGGCAGATTTACTTTTGGAAGGTGGTAAGCTACTTTTCGGTAGCAAGCGAAATATCGATATAAAAAAATGCTCCCGCCAATTTGGCTCTCATTCTATGCTATGCAACCCTTTGCGATCTTATTGATTCTATTTTCTACGGTACTCAAACCAAACAATTTTCTTACATTATTATTTTCCTTTATTTTCCTATCACAATACAACCAACGCCACAGCTTACGCACTAGTACGATACCGTAACCGCTTAACTAATTACGACGTAATTGTTTAACAAGTTTATTCAAACAAATTAGTGATCGTTTTAGTACACAATGCCATTAGCTATGGAATGCTGGGCCTAATTTTTATTGTAATTTTGGACATGAACGTTTCAAACGTTTGGACAATTTTAATGAGGCGATATGAATATAGTTAGTCTAGTTGTTAGTTAGCTGGTCGTGTAATGTATCCACATCATATTTTGTAAATGTATTAGGAATTTGTGACGTAATAAGTAGTAGACCAAAAAATGGAAAGTGCCAGTCTGGATCGCGAACATCGTTTTTAGGGTTCCGTACCCAAAGGGTAAAACGGGACCCTATTACTAAGACTCCGCTGTCCGTCTGTCTCTCTGTCTGTCTGCCTGACACCAGGCTGTATCTCATGAACCGTGATAGTTAGACAGTTGAAATTTTCACAGATGATGTATATCTGAATAAATATCATATAATCATTATAATAAATATAAATAAAGTATAACATAGAACACTCTTAGCGCGTTAAAATCCCTTTTTACAATAAAAACGGATCATAAATATCGAGATCATGCAAATGCGACATTAAATATATCAAACGTATTCTAGGAACATGTAGACTATTAATAAACATCAATGATAAAAAGATATTTTTGGTTTTGATTTTGGCAAAATTTTAAGTTACACTCATTTTTTCTTAGCGGCTGACGAGAGGTCGATGCACTTTTGTGCCAATCTATATGGCAAGGACCATAGTAATTCGCTTACCAAGGAACGGCATTGAAGTTTTATTTATACATAGATTTTCTAAAAATAATCCAGAAGTTTCTAATCGGAAATTTATTCAAGTCATGAGCATTGTCCCCATTAGCCAAAAAGTCCATTATACAGAAATCTTCCTTGGAAATTTGGCTGTCCATTAGCTAAAACTAGACCAACATCCGTTTTGTAGTTAGTGAGATTTCCTTTATCTCGTAGGCGAACGAGAACGATTTCACAGAACGCTGAATATTGTATTCTGTGTGATTTTAATGGACCGGATAATTTTTATAGGATCTATATTTCTACAGGCTATTAGAGGAGTACATTTTTCGCAACATGCTTTTAAGTTTAGTTTGTAGATTTGTATAAAATCATTTTGTGTGGGCTTGGTTTTCTTTTTAATAGAATTAACCGTATCATATATAAAAAAAAAAAAATTATTTAGGACGTGATCGTCCTAAAGTATAAATCCTAAAGTAGCCTAAAGTATTTTACACATTTTATGTTATAATTTTAAATGTCTAATTTATTTATTGTAGCGTGTGTAATGTCTGATACAAAAATAAATAACTTATTACTGTATTTTCACCGTACGAGTGCGATCTCACACCTCACACATGGTGGAAATCGACCATTGTCAACACGACAGTATAGAGATTGTCGATTTGGGAACCTTAGGTGTAGGCAATCCAATCGTGCATACTTCCTTTAAATAACGTAGTAACATAGAATACATAGGCATAGAAACATAACAGTGCTTTATATACGCAGTACTATTAATTATTCTGTGCTTTAGACAACCAACCACAGGTGGGCATGCTACGTACGCGGGCTACAGCTACGAAGCTGCGTGCCTTCTGTCAAGATGCGTGGCTTTCTATTGCTATGCATGTATAATGTGCTACGGCTATGTAATGTAAAGCTACGTTGACGACCACATAGCTACATTCAGAGGCTAACATAACTGAGTATTGTGGTAGATGATATTCTATACAATTATTTTCATGCTTTGCTACTCTACAACAGGTTTATGTGGCCCGTGACATTCTGTTGTGTAGAAGATTTTATAACAATGAATCAAATCTTCTGCATAGATTTCTACATTAACCTCCGAATGGTCCGAATGGTCTTTTCAATATATATGTATAACAGCACCCATGGTGTCGCAGTTGTTGATAGGTGACGGTAACCGCTTACCATCAGGCGGGCTGTCTGCTTGTGTGCCTACCATAACATAAAAAAATGTGTAGAGAAAAAAAACACGAAACCGGATCAGTCACCAGGATCAGCAGCGCCGACACATCGCCGCGGCTGAGGCTAGTTGACGCCGCGCTTACGGCAAGGCGTCGGCGCGCTTACGGCAAGGCGTCGGTGCGCTTACGGCAAGCGGGTTAAGCCGTTAACTGGGGAAATGGCTGCGTATGTTCTACCTTGAAAACTTTAATGGCTAATTTCACCTAAATAAAATCAAACAAATCCTATTCGTGTGCACTGAGCATCACATATATTGCACTTCTGAGAAGCAATTGTTTTATGTAGCTCAGACGCTATAAGAATACTTAAGCCCTTGTACACGTTTTACGGCGAGAAATATATTTGTCTAAAGGCGATGTAAGACCGCTCAAGCTGTCGCAATATCCAAAGAATGCCGGCGGTTGTGACACGGAATACCTAAATAACTGCGACACAGCCAACACATGACGGGATTTGATAGATGAAGACTTAAATGGCAATTTACGAATAAAGAGTAAAATCTAGTATTAAAGGGAAAACTTAGGTCGAATGTTTGATATTCTTAGAGACTTACAGAATATATCATACAAATACTTACAACACAACGGCGCCTTTTATTGACCAAGCGAGGGCGAAGCTTCGCTGTTTCAGCTTTGGCAAAAATGCTTTCGTGTGTCCGTCCGTTGTCCGTCCTTTCTCCTCTCGACTTGGATCATTGCAATTCATGATGCTCCTATCGGTTACTTTTTATATTTCAATTCGAAAAAATCAGTGATTCTAATTGGAAAGGTTTCCGCGACAAAATATCTCACGGATTTATCAATATTTAAAATTAAAAATGCAGCTTCCGAATCCGAATAGCTTTTCGAATTATTGAGAATCAGGGGGCAGGTCTCATTTCTCAACCGATTTTCGTAAAATTTTGTGAGCAGGTTCGATAATAATATGCAATTTTATTGTCGATTCAGTTTTTGGTAATTTTTCAAAATGGCGGGCATATGGGGGTTGAAAATGTAAAAGAAAATAAATCATATTTCAGCTATTTCGAAAAATTTCATAAAACTTTTAATATTTTGTCGGAACATTTGTTTCGTCCGATTAACTCAAAGGGGTCGGGGGTGTCTTTTTATTTAATGGATATTGTTTTAAGGTGTGCGTTGAACATTTGTTCAGTTTTATGCTATGCAAAGTCAGACGCTCATAGAGTTACAGAGGCGGAGGCGGCTCCAATAGTTTAAAACTTGAAGACTTGAAGACTTAAAAATAAACGTCACTATTATCTTGCCATCTTATACCGCAAAATACACCAAAGGGACTCAAAAGAACAGCCAAAACAAACACACATCCCACAATAAAAGGATTCACCATTGGACTGCGAAGGATTCTCCTAAATATAGGATTATCTCGAGCTCACCCCGGTCCGTCTTTAGTCCATCAGAGAAGAGTGCATCTAAATAATACAGCTTTGCATAACAAAGTGCTTTAGTTTGGTCTATAAAATACACTATATTTATGGCTGAGAATCAAGCTTCCCCTTGTACGTATAATTTCGGCAGTAGGTATTAGGATACCTCCAATCTTTAAGGCGTAACGATTTTCCTTCGCAGTTGAGAATATGCCAAAAGCTTGCGCAAGCCGCTTTAGATTTAATTAAAAGGTTTTAGTTGGGATTTATTATTACAGTAAACAAGATACTCGTTGAAATCGGAAGGTTTAATCAAGTCGGCTTAAAAAGTTCAGTTTTTTCATTGTCTTCTTTATTGTGTTCTCTTGGAGATTTGATCGCTTAATGCTTTTGGAAATAAACGGGGTCATTTCCGCTCAAATTGTTTTATCAAACAATTAGACTATTAGCATTTCTGGGGCGTTTGGGGACGTTACGAGTGGGTTGTCGTTTATGTTTCTTCAATTTATGATGTTATCTTAATCTTTCTTATACGAATGTATAGAATACTTACTATTCAAAACATCGCCTCCTTATTCCTTTCTTAGGTACTCTTACTTTTACTGTATCTTACTAGCTACTACCCGCGACTTCTTTCACCTACACCAAGAATTTTATCAATTTAAAGCTTTGTCGAAGTAAGACCTAAATAAACTTGAATGATTATCATGATTTTATTTTTACAAAAAGTAGCCTATGTTCATACTTATGCTATAAAGAATCTCTTTGTTAAATTTCAGTGAGATCGGTTCGTCCGTTTAGGCGTGATTAGGTAACAAACAGACATTATAATATTACTCTGGATAGGCAGGCTAGCGTTGACTACTATATCGCCTGGCGAAAAGGCGATGATGTGGTTGAAGATGTTGAACACGCTAGGCCCAGAATACTCTGACTCTCAAGGGCTGTTAGCTGCCGGGACACGTAAGGTTTTGGCGGCAGATTTTCTCCTTGATGGTCGTAAGCTACTTTTAGTAGCTAGTCAGGCGGAACATCGATATAATATGGTCCTACCACGTGTGGACGAACACCCGTGCAAGGATTTGAACCGGCGCCCTCACGCTTAGAAGTCAAGCGATCTGTCCTTGACGCCACCGTGACTTCGTAACATCTTGCGAACTGCTTTTCAAGATTAAACATTTCGGCAGTCTACTCCAGATCACTGAACTCAATTACCTTTTATACTGGCATGTCCGCGAATTTTAAAGTCTTATTGCAATACTTCTGAACACTTGTACGTGAGTGTCACTTGACGTAACTTGACCCGCGGACGACTCAGCACTTCTTGTGAATCAAAACTTTACTAATTTTGCTTCCCTAGTGCTGCTCAGCACTGTTCACATCTTGCACTGAGTGCTTTCTCTATTGATCTATGTTTTTATCGTTTTGTGTATCGTGGATTTGCAATAATATGTGCTTTGTTGTATATTGGGAAGACATCAAAAGCTATTCAAGATGAATTCACGTAAGAATTGGGACGTTTGTGATGCAGGTCTTAGAATGGAAATAGAGATTTTATTGGACAGCTTCTATCTACATAATCGTATGATGACATAGTTTTTAGGGTTCTGTACCCAAAGGGTAAAACGGGACCCTGTTACTAAGACTCCGCTGTCCATCTGTCTGGCTGTCTGTCTGTCTCTCTGTCTGTCCGTCTGTCACCAGGCTGTATCTCATGAACCGTGATAGACGATTGAAATTTTCACAGATGATGTATTTCTGTTGCCGCTATAACAACAAATACTAAAAACAGAATGAAGTTAAAAATAATAGAGGGTCCCCATAAAAGAAACGTGTTTTTTTGGCATTTCACGCCATCTATGAACGCTTAGTTAGGTAAACGTCCCATAGATGGCGTTATATTGAAATGTCGAACCTAACACCTTTGTTAGACGTTAGATGGCGTTATAAGAAATAAAATGTTTATTAATTATTATTTTTTGCTGGCGAAAAATGATAGTGGTATTTTTTGCTCGATCTTATAAAATACTGTAGTGTGGTATATGGAACCCTACTAGTGCGAGTCCGACTTGCACTTGGCCAGTTTATTTCATTCACTTCACTCAAGTCATTGCACTCTTTTTGGCTACTTTATATTGGCCTCTCATTTTGGATAACATTAAATCGCCTCATCTCTTTGCCTTCCGAATTCGTAAGTCACTCCAATAATTGAGATGTTCAGTTAAAAAAATTACAAACAACAAAATAGAGGCATAGTTTTGCAATCTCTCCAAAAAATACCCCTAATTTTGCTACAGTCCACTACGGTCGGGACAGGTTGTCGTTTACAAATGGAAAGAGCAATGTTGTTGATAAGTCGTGTAACATTGGATGCACATTAAAGTGCCCTGTCATATTAGTGCGATAGGAACCGAGCGCTGGTAATGGTTTTGCTATTTACTTGCATGAAAGGAGACATCTCTGCTACATTTTAGGCTACGAAATTGAGTCTTAGCGTCGTTTGTATAAGAATACTTTTGTGATATCAATTACCCTGCAATTATAGTTTTTTCTTATCGAAATTCTAGGGCCAGATTAACATAAGGTCCAGACATTTAGCAGTTGAGTCGAACTTTTCGGGTATGGTATACGAGATCCATGTGTACCCCAAAGGTACACTAGTTCTTTAGGTGTGCCATGGTTATATTATATTATGGGGTAGCCATGGTTCGCCAAACGGAGTAGCATGCTCTCAAATTAGATGGAATAAGCTGATTGAATAAGATGATCTACGAAAAGTAACTATGGCAAGAGCTGTATGAGAGTAGCCTAGTAAGGTCACCAAAGGTCTTATGAGCCTTATAGGTTGATGATGAAGGGGGACAAATTGAGTTGCGGTTACTAGTCTGGTTTCAGTGGGGTCTTTGGGGTAATCTAACCTAGGTGTTAGTGATCAAAGATCACAGCGCAACAAATTAACATTACCTTAACAACCCTAGTAGCTATTGTACCTTGTTTAGAAGGCTTTCAAATCTAAGTACGGACATCCTAAGCATACAAATTATATCTAACATTTTTGGTCACGTTATCAAAATATCATTTCACCCACGCAGACAACCCAAAGTGCCCTAACTATTTGTTTTACCTAAAATACCTTTCCAACATTCAAGATTTTCTTTGATCATATTCCTAGAAGTTATTACAAGGGGACCATTCTAGCGTATTTATCATTATCTACTACAGTTAGTTCGGCCTCTACTCTATATCATCTTAAGGATCCATCTTGGGGGTCATATTTTATTCATAAATTAGATCTGAGTGGGCGGCTTTTAATAACGAATAGGATATATCTTTCTAGGTAATTTTCTTCGTTATGAAGGATAAACACTACGATTGTGTATTTATTAAAAAAAACTGGCCAAGTGCAATTCAGACTCGCATTCATAGGGTTCCGTAACACATAAAAGTATAACTATAATTTTTCGCCACCAAAAATGAACTTTGTTTTTCATAGTGTTTATATGAAAAACAAAGTTATATTTGCGGTTGTTATATCTAAAAAACTGCTGACTGTATCTCGTTGAAACCCATTTACGTTGAAAGTGCTTATTGAGATCTACAGCATATATATTATTTTAGATTTTTCACTCCCTTACTTTAAAAGTTAGAGGGAGGGAGAGGGGGGGGGGGTACCCCACACACATATTACCAATTTAGACGTCTAAGTCTCAAATTTTTGACTTTGAGAAAAAAATTGTTCTAGAAACCTCAGTAATTTTTAAAGACCTATTCTATAAACACCCCACACGTATAGGTTTGATGAAAACATTTTTCTTTCACTTTCAGTTCCATGTATGGGGAGCCCCCCTTAATATTTTGTTTTTTAATGTTTTTATACAAATCGAAAAGCTGTTTACAGAATACATCTACCTACCAAATTTCAACTGTGTAGTCTTAATAGTTTCGGAACAAAACGGCTGTGGCATACGGACGGACGGACGGACAGACAGACGGACAGAAAAACAGACATGATGAATCTATAAGGGTTCCGTTTTTGCCATTCGCCTACGGAACCCTAAAAATGGACCAGTTCAGTCCACAATTTCAATTTTCCATTGAGAGAAGCTAACTCGTTTACCCCATTTGCATACGAGCTCTTTTTTAAGGCATTAATTTCATGCGCTATAATATTTTAACGCGGGTTCGTTTGAATTATAACTGAATTTCGTAGCTCTGCCAGAGGCGGGTCAACAAAACGTAATCTTAATCAGCTTAGCCGCATTTTTTATCGTGGCTGTGTGAAAGAGCTTTTTATTTGTTACTGCCGCTTGGACGTGGTATAAGTGTACGAATGCGTTGGTAAAAATGGTTTTATAAAGCTGTTTCTGGGTGTTTTTAGTGCAACTACGGCGTCTACAAATAAAAAGTTAGTTCACGAACGAAAATTTTAAATGTATTATGTGTTTTGCGTTGGAACCTACTGATCTGAAAGAATCTTGAAATAATTTTTTTGATTAAAATATCTTCTCAGTAAAATTATAAATATAAATATTTTATTGCGCACCGCGGCATCGCCCCCAAATTTCCTTTGTCCTATTCAGTAGATTAGGGTAGGACAAGGAACTTCGGTTTTTCCTGTACAAAATCAGCCCAATCGGTCAGCCGTTTAGTAAAATGGACCAATGGTACAAATAACAGACAGAGTACCTAACTTTCGCATTTAATATTCAAGTAAGGATATTAGATTTATTATAAATTATCCTCCTCTATTTGTTTTGTAATCTGTTGCAAGTTTATTTTTGCTGATACACCGACTTATATATTTTTACATATCTCTCCAATCTCTCCTTGTAAATGTTGTTTGGTAATCGCGGTTAGAGATAAGTCCACCTATCGTAACACTATAATAACTGTTTATTATAATGTATTTTCTTTCTGTAATTACCCACGACGGAACGGAGACTGTGTATGCGTTTGGGGTGAGAGGATGTTTGTTTGTGTGTTTGAGTGTGCAAATCCATGTTGCCATTTTTCTCCAAAACTACTAGTCCGATTTTGATGCAGTTTTCCGTTAAGGGTTCGGGTGTATTTGGTGCATGTTTTTACATAGATGTTACAGTGACAACTCACCAGGGGGCGCTGCAGTAATCATTTGTTGGTGCAAATCGATGTTGCCATTTTTCTTTAAAACGGCTAGTCCGATTTTAATGCAGCTTACAGTTATGTGTTCGTGTTTGATTGGTGCATGTTCTTAAATAGGTGTAACGGTGTCAACTCACCAGGGGCGCTGCAGTAAACATTTGTTTGTGCAAATTCATGTTGCCATTTTTCTCCAAAATTAGTTCGTTTTTTTTTTTAAATAAAAGATTACTCGCAATGTGGGTTGCACATTACTAGTATTCTTGTTAACCCCTCCAACTAAGCTAAATATGCTTGTGTCTGGAGTGGGTTCACGTCAATAGTGCAATGGGTGTAGGTGGGATTCGAACGCACGACCTCTCGATTGCCAGTCCGACACCCTATCCATTGGGCTATTGCCGCCTAATTTGGTCTTTGAACGGTCATTAATCAGTAGTGGTTCTTAGATAGATGTTATGACGTTAATTTTCTAAAGGACATTGTGGGTGTTTATTCAAAATTTTAATTTTGTTACTTGTATATGAAAATATTCTACAGTCAACCTACTGATTTTTAGGTTTCAACTGAAGTCCTATACTTATTATTTACAAGGTTTAAAGGGTAGAGTTATATATATACAAATCTATAAATTTGATACAGAAAACATATAAAGCCGACTGAGTGGCGGAGTTCAAATTATAATCTTGAAAAATCCCTCCTATTTTCCTCCATCGCTTAATCTCGTGATCAGATTTCAACTTGTCAAATAAAATTAAGGATCTCTCCATTCAGAAGTGCTACTCATTTTATATAATTAAGGGTATGTCAAAGAAATCCCGGTTGGGAGTTTGGGAGGTATTGATTTTCAAACATTATAGGGTGAATCGGCGACTTGTTTTGATAATTCTTGATTATTATTGTCAGGGAGACTGCTGAGGATATTTTATAAAAAATGAGGACATAAAATCTTTTTGTTATGATTTTTACACGAGATGACTGCCCTAATAAGACTCCGTGGCCTTCAAGACGGCCTTAAAATCTTGATAATCATATAAACAAATGCCACCTACTTACTTTTAAAAATCACCAGCATCTTTGTACCTACTCTAATTTTTATGAAATAAATGTATTTGTATTTGATATTTGTATTTACAACCTTCCATTTCCAGACAAGCACATTTCTTAAACCGCATCGTCACTTAACATCAGGTGTGATAGCTCAAAAGCTTGTTAATTTGGAATAAAAATCGCCAAAGTTCCTAACATTGTTATTTTATCCTTAAATCAAAATCTAAATATCCCAGCTACCTACATAACAATTACAAAACAAGTATTTTGTTATCGCCAATTCGCCAAAGGCAATGAGATCCTCTCAGTTTTCATACAACCTTAAGGACACAACCAGATACGCTCCTATTTTCGCTTTTGATCTGAAGCACATGTCAAATGATATCTGGGTGTTCCCTTTGAGTATAATGTTTGTGGGTGGCTAATAGCTTTGCCATGTTATTTTAGGATAGAATTAAGTATCGTGAAAATCTATTGCGATCGTTTTTGATACGAAGACGGTGGCCGGTGACCTTTTGCCTCTTGGAAAAGGTCGGATTCCTTGTTAGGATATTGTGCTGAGTGGAGCTCCGTTCCAGATTCACAATACACGTTTCTATGTAAAGTAGTTATCTGGCTTTGTGTATATTATATATATTTGTATGTATAGTTTGTAGAAATTTCGAGGCTTTTTTTATCTGATTGGCTAGCTTTTGACCATTATCTTGCCTGGTGGTAGGTAAGTAGGCATTCGGTATGATGTTTGAAGCGATTTTATTCAATTAGATTAAAACTTGTTTTTCGCAGGTCTATGCGATAGCTATTGGTTGTTTAATAATTGAGTGTAGCTTAAGAAACCCCCAACCCCCGTATCGTGGTAGGACACTATCTAGTGTCCGCCTGGCCAGCTTCCACCCTCAGGTTAGAGAAAATCTGTCGCTAAACATCTAATGTGTTTCGAAAGCTATCCTTGAGAGTCAGTTCCCATTCTAGGCCTAGCGTGCTACTATCCTCGACCGCATCATCACTTATCAATAGGTGAGATAGTGGTCAAACGCTAGCCTATTCGTAATTTAAAAAAAAGCTTCTATGTAGTCATTATCAGCCTGTATCAGTTCACTGCTGGACGTAGGCCTGTCCCATGACACGCCACCGAGCTGAACTTCTATGCAAGCGCTTCCTTATTTCCGAGCGGTTGGTTATTATCATGATTTTTTGCTCGCGATTATTTTCGACTTGCCTTTACCAGGCCAATTAATGAAATGTTCCCGAAAGAATGATTGGAGTATTCTGGTGAAAGTGTGACTATAACAGTTCTATTTGTGTTGTTACAGCAACGGTCCCGTGGAAGGCGCGTACGGACCGCAACACAGCCCCGTGTCGCGGTCGGACGCCTCCACCGAGGACGCTGAGCTGTCAGCCGCGCTCGCGCACCAGCATCATCTAGCTATGCAGGTCAGTATCATTATACACAATACAACTACTCGCACTATTTAAAAAAAATTGTCACGAGTCGCCAGGATAAGTTGGGGCCTGCACTTAGAAGTGATCCGTACTATCTACGTGGCTACAACGAAAAAACTGGGCGTTGAGAAACAATTAGACACTATGCAACTAGATTTAGCACAATAACTATAAAACTATCTAGGGAGACGTTTAGAGAGAGTTTAGGGAAACTGTTCAATAACAAAATATGGACATTAATATCCTCTCTAGACTTGCGCATACAACTGATTTCGTTTTGCAGCTAGAGAAAATTATATTTTTCTTCTTAGAATAGATATGATAACATAACGCAGCAGTAGTTACAGCAGTTGGGATTGGGTTGGGCAGTCGCCTGACTCTAGCTGCTAGGCTTAGGTATCTTCCAAGGTACAAGTACGCCGCGTCGTAATTCGAGTTCCATCTTCGGATCTTCTTTAACAGTTTCTGCCGCCCTGCGTTTTTTATATTCAATCTACTTCAGTTTAGGAAACTGCCATCTGCCAATTGGCATTCTCCCAAAAACTCTACTACTACCCCGACAGTTATTGTTTTCCTGTCTAATCTGATGTCCAAAATTCCAGGCTGGCGACTACCCAGTGGTTGGCGGTGCAGTAGACCCCGACTATGGACAGTACGTCTCGTCGCCAGCAGCACACTACAACCATATGGGACACCTGACGATGGCGCCCAGTCAGAAGTACCCTCATGTAAGTTTAGAAGCTTTTTCATTGGCTACTTATATTGTAAGTACACAACTGGATATAAACTTCTGCCTCTTACGCTTCTTCGTTATTTACTTTGAGGCACACCAGTTTATGGGTTAGGCATTTCTACATAAATATTTGACTCAAAGAAGATGGAAAGTTATATTGTGAAGACATGTGCATGGCCTATTAATTTGTGGTCTCCATTCTCATTGTCATCATAGTCAGAACACATTTGACATAGCTGTCGTATTATATTGAATGCATATTGACACTTTCATCGTGATTATATAAATTAAGCATCAAGGTCTAGTGTTATTATTGCCTTCAGTTAAGTTAGTTAGTCTTAAGTATTAGTCTTAAGTTTTCTGTACAACTTGGGAATTATAATAAATATAATTCCCAAGTTGTACAGAAAACTTAGTGCGAGAGGCAGTGGGAAACAAAAAGTTTGATGTACTCGGGAAGTCGGGATTACTATCAAGTTTTTATTACAAGCTTTATCTCCACTTCACGGCGAATTTATTTGTCCTTCACAAATTTTGCAAATTAAATTTGATCCCCATCCCGGTTACCGATAGAGCTGAAATGTTGCATACATGTGTAAATCGCGTGACAATGCAATATTATCATGACATGGTGCTGATCTGATGATGGAGCCGCAAGGTGGCAAAAGGAACTCCTAAACTACATATGTTATACCCGTCGTGTTTGGGCTCGTTGGATTTGTCTTGACTTTCTCTGGTCCTAGGTTAAGTATGTAAAAGCTTGTGTTTAAAAAGGTTTTTTAAAATATTACTTGTTTCCCTCTGCTTCGTTACGATGTTTGTAACATTTCTAAGTATGATAAGATTCAGTGCTGGGCTCAGAACAACAGATACTTCTACTGCTCTATCTTCTACTAAAATCCTCTGCTGTGGTCGTTCACAGAAGAGGATTTATCTAGACAGTATCATGTATTCCAAAAGCTTTCTTAATTATATAGCTGTCGGTGGGTTCCTACAGCTGTCCTTGAAGAACAGTTCCCATTCTAGGCCTAGCGTGCTATCAACTTCGTCACAGTTACTAACAGTACATCTTCAGTCACCAACAGGTCAGATAGTGTTCAAATGCTGTAGAAAAGTACTAAAATTATGCTGTCATTTCTAAAGTTGTAAAATAGAATTAAAGATATACATAAATTACAATTTGTCCAGGTAATGGACTCAGTGTCAGTAACGGGCGGGGGGACTTATGGCGGTGCCGGTGGTGTGGGCCATTACGGCACGTATGGCCACTACGGTGCTGCTGCGTACCAAGCCCAACCTGCTTATATGGTTGATACCACGCAAATGCCGGCTTATATGGGACAGGTGAGAAAATTTGAGTTTTTTACTTTTGTACGTATTACTTTAACAGTTATTGATCGACTTTCGAGTATCATCAGTGGATCATATGGAGATAAAAACATGTAGTAAAAACAACAATAAAAATTTGCCGCATATGGGCTTAACCAGTATTGGGTAAGCACTTTGGCCAACATAACCCTATTGCTGTTAAACGATATTCGGTAGTAGTTTATTGACTCCGTCCGTATCTGGTCTCTCATTTATATATCCGAGTGGGGTAATTTCACTTATCGAAGACGCGACGGCTTGCTGCTCTGAAATCTGGATCTGTAGGTTAATAAGTTTTTGCACCACCATTTAAAATTCGCCTTTGTTCGGTGGGCAGTTTGTGCCACGATCCTGAAGCTTACCACCACTACCACCAGCTATCAGCCATTTAGCACCATCTGAAGACACATGATATATAAGTATAAACTGATTGGTGCTAAAACGAACTGGTGCTAAAACGTGTTATTTTAAAACAGTAAGCTTACTAGTAATTTTGTTAACCCCTCCAACTATAAATATGCTTGTGTCTGGAGTGGGTTCAATGCAATGGATGGGGATCGAACTCACGACCTCTTGATCGCCAGGCCGGCGCCTTAGCCATCGGGCTATTGCCGCTTCAATGTAATGACAATTGTTTCAGGAATATGTGGAAGGTGGTGGCAGTGCTTCCCCCAGGAGTGCATCGCCTGGAGCGCTACCACAACATAACTTGCATTTACAACAGAGGTCCGTGTTAGTATTCTTTCATATTTTTTTCTTCTATTAGTTCTACTACTTTTTTCCACATGCTACGATTCTAACATACTCTTTCGCTTCTTCCACTTGAGCGTCTTCATACATGCTCGCCGGTTATAGGTAGTTTTGACTTGGCCTTTCTTTAAAACGTCCCCGATCTGGTCTGTGGAAAAAAGTAGTCTGCCTATGCCAACGGTAAAAAGGCGTGATTTCATGTATATATGTATAGCGAGTGAATAGGTATCTTCTGTGTAAGCGCGCTCCATCATCGACCGCATCATCACCAATATCAGGTGAGATAGTGGTAAAGTGTTACCCAGTACCATGCAAAATTTTTTTTAGTTCTATTAGTGTCATTTCTTTACATTAGTAAAGATGTTTGTTGTATGGATGGATGTTTAATGAGTATTAACTCAAACAAAAATGTCTTCCTTCTTTTTGACCGACTTCCAAAATGGAAGAGGTTCTCAATTCGTCGGAATCTTTTATTTTTATGTATGTTCTCCGATTACTCAAAGACGCCTGAAGCGATTTGGAAAATCCTCTTTTTGTTTGAAAAGGTAATACTTTCCATTTTCAACTACCTGTGTTCGCTAAAAAATAATAAATAGACATTGACATCAAAGAAAGATTGCATCAAAAGGCACCTAGCGAGTCAAGTGGAACAATTTTTAGGGTTCCGTAGCCGAATGGCAAAAAAACGGAACCCTTATAGATTCGTCATGTCTGTCTGTCTGTCTGTCTGTCTGTCTGTCTGTCTGTCTGTCTGTCTGTCCGTCCGTATGTCACAGCCATTTTATTCCGAAACTGTTAGGACTACAGAATTGAAACTTGGTAGGTAGATGTATTCTGTGAACCGCTTTCCGATTTTTATACAAAAATAAAAAATATAAAAGTTTAAGGGGGGGCATCCCATACATGGAACTGAAACAAAAAAAAAAAAATTTCTTCAAACCTATACGTCTACGGATAGGTCTTCAAAAATGACATTGAGGTTCCTAAAATCATTTTTTCTCAAAGTCAATCATTTGAAAGATAGGCGCGTCTAAAGTAGTAAAATGTGTGTCCCCCCCCTCTAACTTTTAAAGTATGGGAGTGAAAAATCTAAAAAAAATATATGCTGTAGATCTCAATAAAAACTAACAACTAAAATTGGTTTGAACGAGATACAGTCAGCAGTTTTAGAGATATGGCGACAAAGATAACTTTGATAACTTTCATACAAACACTATGAAAAACAAAGTTAATTTTGTAGTTGCGAAAAATCATAGTTATGGAATACTTAACTGTGTTACGGAACCCTACGAGTGCGAGTCTGACTTGCACTTGGCCAGTTATTTTTTGTGAAATAGTCTCATTATTGCAATTTAGCTGTCAACACAATTCTGTACAATATTCCACGTTTCATCGCTTCAGCTCTCTGCCGTGTCAGTTACCCTCGTTCTAAACTTTTTTATGACCTCACGCCTCGAATGGAGTGTTGAACTTCCACTTTTAATTCGCGAGTTTAACCGCTTCTGACATTACTGCAGTGCATATGGTAGTGATGAGTTTTGGTAGGAACCTTGGTGAATATTTTATGGTACTTTTCTAAACAACTTTACACGCTGAATAAGAGTAACTTCGCAGGACTGATTAGAGTAAGAGGTATTTTCAGGACAGGTAACAGGACAAGCACTACGCTCGCCTGATGGTAAGCGATGACGTCTACCTATTACAGATACAGCGGCATGCAACATTCGGGGTAGCTAAACATTTTGCATGTCACTGCACTGCCCCTGTTACCTCGAGACATAAAGATGATATGTTAAGTCTCGCATGCCCTGTAATTTTACTGGACACATTGGCATTTAAACCAAAAAACATCCTATTTCACGTTTGATTTTTTGGCAAAGTGGTGGTACCGCCCCAGGCGGACTAGTGGAAGTCCTAGCACTACTAACAGGGTAGAATAACTGGGAAAGATAATAACTGAGAATATTGCTCAGTAGAATATGCTACTGACTAGAATATGCTACCGAAGAATGATTTTCGGATATTATATATTTATTCCATTATTACAAGCATTTTTCTTTTCTAAAGATTTTTTTCGTTACTAATCGTGGGCATAAATGATCTAATACCCTCTCTATTCACGACAGGTACGACTCAGCATCACTGGAGCAGTTAGGACGTCACTATTGCGTGACGTCACCGCGCGGGGAATACGCCGCAGATACTTACGGATACCAACACTATCCTACAGCGAGAGAGCCTACACATCAACCTCAACAGTTTAAGGTATTTACTGCGTTTTTAGCCCCCTCCAGTCTAAACAGAATTATACGCCCCGGCATAGATCTAGAGACGCGAGGCTAAATTGGTTGCGTATCGATACTGTCACGTGATGACTGACGGACCAATCATAGCGCGCCAATGATCACGCGGGCGCCCACGCCCTTCTCCGCCAATCAGACCTTAAATTGACTACTGTATCTCAAAGTCGGATGTTTATTTCATCGATGCCGGTAGTTATGTGACTCAGCATCACGAGCAGTTAGGACACAGATTATATACCCTGCTAATGGTTGATATTGACTTTTTCGCCTAAAAACACAAATTACCGGCGCGGTGAGAGTGCGAGGATTTTCTTAGACTGGAATGGCCGATTATACGGCTGACAAATATAAATCTGACGTATGGACCGCACTATTTGACACGCGCCTAGGATAGAAGGAGACAGACAATACACAACAACACGTTACAAAACAGGATGGAGAAATACATCCGCCTAATGACAAAATCAGACTGACGGCTATGGTTTTCAACTAGTAGTCTGCACCCGCATCAGTCAACCGAGTGTGTGGTTTGTGAGTTAGGACGCCACTATTGCGTGACGTCACCGCGCGGGAGTACGCGACGGTTACGTACTCTATACCTATATCTTTAATACCTATGTGTATATCCTAAATACCTTTAAACGAGCAATTCTTGTACATATATATATATTTATATATATATAAATAATCTGAATCTCGGAAACAGCTCCAACGATTTTCATAAAATTTAGTATACAGGGGATTTCGGGGGCGATAAATCGATCTAGCTAAGATTCATTTTCAGATAATGTTATTTTATTCGTGTTTTTACGCATTGAAAAACTGCTACAATATCATTAGAATACAAAGGGTAATTTCGACTAATTTGACAACGTTATGATAGCTCGGTGGAAGATCGATTGGATGGCGTTCGGGGGGTCCCTGGTTATGTCCCCGAGACCCCGAGGGTCCCCGAGACCAGATGAGATGACTATTTTTCCCTTTTTTTTTTCTATCAAGTTCCTTCTTTTGTGAGTAAAACTATTAATAGGAGCCAAAAAAAATTAACAAAAAATATATATATATATACATACAATACCGAGCTAAGCTCGGTAATCCAGATATTTATTGTGTTTAAATACGATGCACTTTCGTTTTAGGATTCACAAAACGGTCTCAGTTTGGGCAGCGCTGGAGGTCAATCTATGTACGGAGATGAAGAGGAATTACAGAAGCAAATGGCTAATATGGCGTTAGGTAAGCAAATACAGATCTTATAAATTAACAACTTATTTTAAAAAAATCATCAGTGAATATACAAATATAGCTTTTTTATGATATAAGCACGACGCTCGACTGATGGTAAGCGATGACGTCTACCTATTACAGATACAGCGGCATGCAAAATTCTGGACTGCCAGAATGTTGCATGTCACTGCACTGCGTCTGTTACCTTGAGACATAAAGCTGTTGAGTCTTCTATGCCCTGTAATTTCACAGGACACCTTGCCATTTTAACCGAAAAATATTCCTATTTCACGGCTGAAACTTAATTGGCTAAGTGGAGCCCCCTAGCCTAGCCTAGCCCCAGGCGGATTAGCAAAAGTTACCTACCACTATTTAGCTTCAAGTGTAGCAAGCCTTAGTTGTAGAATATTAGCCGCTTTCCATATTTGAATACAAACCAAAACCTGTGGGTTTGTTGAGTGTACGGCCAATCGTTATTTGTTGGAAGGCGAATTGATGGGCGAATGAAAGAAGAATCATAATCTATATTGCGTATAGCTCTATCTCTCTACTCAGTGTTGTTGTGTACCCAGCATTAAGCTTGATGTGTCATATTTACAAACGACTACTGTTGAAGTTGAAGATTATTGTAGAGTTAGGGGAATTCCTTGAGAAAAAACTCAAACCATTACCTTCATAGTTCATACCTAGACAGAGAATATTAAAATAGACTTGTCCTTAAAATAATAATAATAATATGAGAAGGATAAAACTATACAATCACTAGTATGAGAGAGCGAGATGAACAACATTTTTTTTATCCTTCTCTGCGTATGCGATTTTACAATCTGGCTCCAGCACTGGCACCAAGTTCTAGTGCACCCATTGGCTTTCACCCGCTGTCATGTATGACCCAAACAAATTACGTTGTTCATTTTATCTTATAGCTGGCATATATATCACGTGTTCATCATTTTAGTCGGGTTATATCTCTATAGCTATTTCATTCTCATTGGCCAATGTTCTCTCTATGTATATTATTTCTCTATGCCTTCATATTTTTTCTTCGCAGTTCACGGTGGCGTGGGCAGAGAAGACGGTGGCGGCCTCCAGTGGCGTGATCCGAACTTGCCCGAAGTTATCGGTTTCCTCAACTCGCCGTCAGATGTCGTGAAAGCAAACGCCGCGGCATACCTACAGCACCTCACCTATATGGACGATCCTAATAAACAGAAAACGAGGAGTTTAGGTAATGTTAACCTTATTTAAAACATTGTAGGGCTTGGTTTATATGTAGACGGAGTCACGGATAGGATCTTCTTGAGTGCAAGTTACAGACCAAAATTACTAAAAGCTGGCTTGTTGCGTATCAAAGCCACGCAACATGTTTCACTGTTTTGTTGTACAACTTACAGTACTATTATTCTGTTTGTTTATGATATTTTGTTTTCATTCTGATTTCCATGCCAAGATTGTTTGGAAGAAATTGCTTTATGCGATAAGACCGCCGATTGTATTAGCTCGCTGCTACATCCGCCTCTAATTATTTGTTGTACAATTTGTGTATTTGTCAATACAGAGGTTTTTTATTGTATTGTATTCACATTTAATTGTATTTATACGACGGCCATTATCCTACCAACAACGCCAAATGTTTTATTATCCTTTCAAAACTATCGTAGTAAAAAGATTTGCTTTATGCGATGGGACTATCGATTGTATCACCAATCTAGGCTGCTGTTATATTACTATTCTAGTTATTTGTCACTATTGCCAAGAGAAAACCACAACGATACATTTATCGTTATGGTTTTCTCTTGGCACCATTAAATGCAAAATAAACTTTTTGGAGGAATATTCACAAAGCGATATCAGCGCGGTATTGAACAAAGCAAATCTCTGCGATACTTTCGCTCGTAGAGATGGAGCCTTACAGTCTTATCTTAGGCTTATAAAATACCTTTCTACGTTCATAAATTCAGTGCCTCAAAAACTGAGATTTAGGTGAAAGTGAAAATGTTTATAAGTACAATACGAAACATAACACAGTACAAAGTACAATACTAAATAAGACCGTTTGAAAAACTAAAAGAACCGACTTCAAATGCCGCGCTATTAATTTTCAGTACCAAGTTTGAGGTTTATCTCCATATATCTGGAGATACTTATTAAACCTCAAAGAAAATTACCATAGTACCGTACCACACTTGGGATATCTCTTTTCCAACAAAAAAACAATATTCAAAATCGGTTTATAAACGACAAGGTTATCCGCGAACAAACAAAAAATAATTATTATAAGGTCGAATTGAGAAACCTCCTCCCTTCTTTGAAGTCGGTTAAAAAACTACTATAATTATTTAGGTTTTTTTTTGTGTTTTATAGGTGGAATACCCCCTTTAGTCCGCCTAGTGTCCCACGAGAACCCGGAAGTGTGTCGGAACGCATGCGGCGCGCTTCGCAACTTGTCTTACGGCCGACAGAACGACGAGAACAAACGTGCGATACGAGACGCGGGCGGGATACCCGCGCTAATGTCGCTGCTGTGTCGAGCTACTGATATGGAGGTAATGATTAACATACAGTCATCGTCATCGACTTATAATTATCTTCCAAGACACTGACACTCACACGTCACAGCAAGTTGTCTGAAATGATTAGTTTTCGGCGGCTTCTAATTATCGTCCAAGACACTGACACTCAGAGTAAGGTATCTGAAATTGTTAGAGCTTTAGGCTTATAAATTATCTTTCAAAACACCAACACTCACAGTAAGGTATCTGAAATTGTTAGAACTTTACGCTTATAATTATCTTCCAAGACACTGACACTCACAGTAAATTATCTGAAATTGTTAGAGCTTTAGACTTATAATTAACTTCCAAGACACTGACACTCAAAGTAATTTATGTGAAATTATTAGGAGCTTTAGGCTTATAATTGTAGCGACGTACCTACAGACAAATATGCTGATTTAACACATGTTAGCTATGAAGCGTGTCTGTAGGTGCGGAGCTAGTCAGTCGCCTCGCGCCGCTTCGAGATACAGCGTAAAACGCTATGTAATTAAGTACTGATTTTGGAAAGACAATATAGTGTTGAGCTTTACCATCGTGTTGTCATTTATATGTGTTGAGTTCTCCTTAATACTAAGTGCATCGACCGATATACATTAACTTACGTATATACAATATTCTATGGCAACAAGATATACGTAAAATAATTATCTTCCAAGACACTGACACTCACAGTAAGGTATCTATAATTATTCAAGCTTTAGGCTTATGATTATCTTCTAAGACAATAACACTAACAGTAAGTTGTCTGAAATTATTGGAGCTGTAGGCTTATAATTATGTTCCAAGACACCGACACTTACAGTAAGTTATCCGAATGTATTAGAGCTTTAGGCTTATAATTATATATATTAAAAAACAGACACTCACAGTGCGTTATCTGAAATCATTAGAGCTTTAGGCTTACAATTATCTTCAAAGACACTGACACTCACAGTACGTTATCTGAAATCATTAGAGCTTTAGGCTTATAATTATCTTCAAAGACACTGACACTCACAGTACGTTATCTGAAATTATTAGAGCTTTAAGCTTATAATTATCTTCCAAGACACTGACACTCAGGGTAAGGTATCTGAAATTGTTAGAGCTTTAGGCTTATAAATTATCTTTCAAAATACCAACACTCACAGTAAGGTATCTGAAATTGTTAGAGCTTTACGCTTATAATTATCTTCCAAGACACTGACACTCACAGTAAATTATCTGAAATTGTTAGAGCTTTAGACTTATAATTAACTTTAATTTATGTGAAATTATTAGGAGCTTAAGGCTTATAATTATCTTCCAAGACACTGACACTCACAGTAAGGTATCTATAATTATTCAAGCTTTAGGCTTATGATTATCTTCTAAGACAATAACACTAACAGTAAGTTATCTGAAATTATTGGAGCTGTAGGCTTATAATTATGTTCCAAGACACCGACACTCACAGTAAGTTATCCGTATGTATTAGAGCTTTAGGCTTATAATTATATATTTTAAAAAACTGACACTCACAGTAAGCTATCTGAATTTATTAGAGCTTTAGGCTTACAATTATCTTCCAAGACACTGACACTCTCAGTAAGTTATATGAATGTATTAGAGCTTTAGGCTTATAATTATCTTTCAAGTAACTGACACTCACAGTAAGGTATCTGTAATTATTCAAGCTTTAGGCATATGATTATCTTCTAAGACAATAACACTCACAGTAAGTTATCTGAAATTATTGGAGCTGTAGGCTTATAATTATCTTCCAAGACACCGACACTCACAGTAAGTTATCTGAATGTATTAGAGCTTTAGACTTATAATTATATATATTAAAAAACGGACACTCACAGTGCGTTATCTGAAATCATTAGAGCTTTAGGCTTACAATTATCTTCAAAGACACTGACACTCACATTACGTTATCTGAAATCATTAGAGCTTTAGGCTTATAATTATCTTCAAAGACACTGACACTCACAGTACGTTATCTGAAATTATTAGAGCTTTAAGCTTATAATTATCTTCCAAGACACTGACTGTCTCTGTAAGTTATCTGAAATTATTAGAGTTTAGGCTTATAATTATCTTCCAAAACACTAACACTCACAGCAAGGTATCTAAAATTGTTAGAGCATTAGGCTTATAATTATCTTCCAAGACACTAACACTCACAGTAAGTAATCTGAAATTATTAGAGCTTTAGGCTTATAATTATCTTCCATGACACTGACACTTAAACTTCACGGCAAGTTGTCTGAAATGATTAGAGTTTTCGGCGGCTTATAATTATCTTCAAAGACACTGACACTCACAGTACGTTATCTGAAATTATTAGAGCTTTAAGCTTATAATTATCTTCCAAGACACTGACTGTCTCAGTAAGTTATCTGAAATTATTAGAGTTTAGGCTTATAATTGTCTTCCAAAACACTAACACTCACAGCAAGGTATCTAAAATTGTTAGAGCATTAGGCTTATAATTATCTTCCAAGACACTAACACTCACAGTAAGTAATCTGAAATTATTAGAGCTTTAGGCTTATAATTATCTTCCATGACACTGACACTTAAACTTCACAGCAAGTTGTCTGAAATGATTAGAGTTTTCGGCGGCTTATAATTATCTTCCAAGACACTGACACTCACAGTAAGTAATCTTAATTTATGAGAGCTTTAAGCTTATAATTATCTCCCAAGACACCGACACTCACAGTAAATTATCTGAAATTATTAGAGCTTTAGGCTTATAATTATATTCCAAGACACTGACACTCACAGTGAGTAATCTGAAATTATTAGAGCTTTAGACTTATAATGATCACTGACAAGATTACATACTGACCGTAACAGTTAGGTGTCTGAAATTATTAGAGTGAAGCTCTGAAGAGATGTTACATCGTGTACCATTCGGATTTGACCGACCGAAATATTAACGAATCATGAATACAAATCAGCGATATCATCATCATCATAATCAGCCGGTGTCAGTCCAATGCTAGACGTAAGCTTCTCCCAAGACACGTCACTAAGAGCCCTATCTTCACCTCATAATCTATCAAATTCATAATCTATCAGCCTCATAACCTATCAGCCTCACATTCTATCGGCCTCATAACCTATCAGCCTCACAATCTATCGGCCTCATAACCTATCAGCCTCACAATCTATCAGCCTCACAATCTATCAGCCTCGTAACCTATCAGCTTCACAATCTATCGGCCTCATAACCTATCAGCCTCACAATCTAACAGCCTCATAACCTATCAGCCTCACATTCTATCGGCCTCATAACCTATCAGCCACACAATCTATCGGTCTCATAACCTATCAGCCTCACAATCTATCAGCCTCATAACCTATCAGCCTCACAATCTATCAGCCTCTTAACCTATCAGCTTCACAATCTATCGGCCACATAACCTATCAGCCTCACAATCTATCAGCCTCATAACCTATCAGCCTCACAATCTATCAGCCTCATAACCTATCAGCCTCACAATCTATCAGCCTCATAACCTATCAGCCTCACAATCTATCAGCCTCATAACCTATCAGCCTCACAATCTATCGGCCTCATAACCTATCAGCCTCACAATCTATCAGCCTCACAATCTATCAGCCTCGTAACCTATCAGCTTCACAATCTATCGGCCACATAACCTATCAGCCTCACAATCTATCAGCCTCATAACCTATCAGCCTCACAATCTATCAGCCTCATAACCTATCAGCCTCACAATCTATCAGCCTCATAACCTATCAGCCTCACAATCTATCAGCCTCATAACCTATCAGCCTCACAATCTATCGGCCTCATAACCTATCAGCCTCACAATCTATCAGACTCATAACCTATCAGCCTCACAATCTATTAGCCTCATAACCTATCAGCCTCACAATCTATCAGCCTCACAATCTATCGGCCTCATAACCTATCAGCCTCACAATCTATCAATGTTTCACATCTGCCAAGCGGCCCACGGCGTCAATTTTTTTTCAAAGTTCTATTTAATGCTTACTATTTACGATCCACTAATCTATATCTCTATCCACCTAATACATAGATAGATATATATATACATAATAGATAGATACTGTTTTAAGTCAATAATATTTTTAAAAAATTGATATAAATTTCATCAATCTATACGTATAAAACACAAATAAAACTGGCCAAGTGCGAGTCAGACTTTTGTCCCGCACGGAGGGTTCCGAACGCCATCTATCGAATTTCTAACGAACTTCTAACACCAACTAAGTAAACGTTAACACAAAGGTAGAATAGTATTATATAGTAGTAATAATAATAGTAGTAATAAAGATAAGATAAAGATAAAGATATTTTATTTGCGTAAAACATGCGTATAACAAAAGTTGTGACAAAATATTCAAACGATCGTCATGTTTTGCCTTAACAGGCGTGCAAACTTTGCAGATGGCGCTGCTTTACTCAATACATATAATCCAAATTTAAATACATATTACACTGGTCATTCTTATAAACTAAATTGAATTATAAAATTAAAAGGATACAGCACAATGTCATGAAAATAATAATAATGATTATAATTTGTCACTTAAAAATTCGTCAATACCATAATAACATTTCTGAATTAAAATTGTTTTAGCCTATTTTTAAACATAATATTGTCCATGTCCTTTAAAGATTTAGGAATTTTATTGAAGACTGTTGGCTCCATACCAATTACACTTTTGAATAGTAATTGTAGTAATTAATATTATTAAATATCTGGTTGACCGAGCTTTGCTCGGTATTTTTTGCCACTTAAACAGACTAATATGACTCTTCCCGACATCTATTGACGAATAATAATACTATTTTTTAAATTGAGAGCAACTAACTGCTTTACTGAAACAGTACTTCTACTCGCCAATAGATGTCAGGAAGAGTCATATTTTAAGTTGATTATCAATAAAGTTGATTATTGAAAACAAGAATAAAACAACATTTTCTGAAAATGACTCCTAGCTAGATCGATTTATCGCCCCCGAAATCCCCTGTAGGTATACTAAATTTTATTTAATCGTTGGAGCCGCTTCCGATATTCAGATTAAGGTAAAGACGATAGCGCGCCATCTTTGATGCTAGATAGGTGGCGCTGCGCTGTCGTAAAAAACTTTTTTAAAACTTTTCTTCAATTTTTAACTTTGTTCTGTTCTTAGTATTTGTTGTTATAGCGGCAACAGTAATACATCATCTGTGAAAATTTCAACCGTCAAACTATCACGGTTCATGAGATACAGCCTGGTGACAGACGGACAGACAGACAGACAGACAGACAGACAGACAGACAGACAGACGGACAGCGGAGTCTCAGTAATAGGGTTCCGTTGGTACCCGTTGGGTTTGGAACCCTAAAAATAGTTCTACCTACCTATGTCCTTTATAGTCTTAGAAACCATCTAACCGACGTGCCCCAAACCGGTTTAATTAGAAAGGCAATAATGCGAAGATGATTTTAGACTACTAGCACAATGCATTAGGGCCTAATGCCGCCTAATGATTAGGCACATTCGGTTACTTTTATTTTTTTAGCGTTAAGCATACGCCGGGTATCTCTTAGTCAGATATGAAAATAAGTATGAATTCTAAAAGCAGTTGACATTTTTGCTTCATTCAATTCCTCAGGTAAAAGAACTAGTGACAGGAGTGATATGGAACATGTCCTCATGCGAAGACCTGAAGCAGTCGATCATCGACGACGCGGCGCAGGTGATCGTCAACAAAGTATTGATCCCGCATTCTGGGTGGCATCCCACTAACCCCGGCGATACTTACTGGTCCACTGGTGAGTTTTCATACGTTAATTATATATTTCATACTAAATAATAGTCATATTCAGTATAGGTACTTTTGACTTGGCCTTTCTTTAAAACGTCTCCGATCTGATCGTGATACGTTCGCCTAGGTCGGCCTCTACCAACTGGCCCATTCACACTCGTCTCATAAATCTGTTTCGTCAATCTTTCTTCATCCATCCTCTCTAGATGTCCAAACCATCCAAGCATCCCTTTCTCTATCTTTGTCACTACGTCTTCTACCACACCACAACATTCCCTTATCACGCTGTTCTCCAACTTATCCATCAGAGTCACTCCAATCATACTTCTCAAACGAGCATGTATGAAAGCGCTCATGAAAGTGGAAAAAGTGAAGGAGGTATGTCAGGATCGTAGCATGTGGAAAGAAGTAGTCTCTGCCTAACCCAATGGGAAAAAGGCGTGATTGTATGTATGTATGTATATTCAGTATTATTTCAGCTTAGTACTAAAGGGTCGTCCAGTAATCACGTGATGTTCTTAGCAATACCATTGTAACCTTACGGTGTTCCGGCAGCACGTAGCCCTTCAGAGTCACAGTATTAAAGTTAAAGTTTGATTGTAGGTATAGCGTGTTTACCATCTTCGACCACATCATCGCTTACCACCAGGCGAGATAGTGGTCAAACGCTAACCTATTAGATATTAAAACAAAAAGGTTGTCTGTAAAGTCGGTTTACGGACGATAATTTTTCGTGATAACGTCATACGATCGTGCCTCTCTATCGCTTGTTCAGAGCTCTCGCTTGCACGCTCGGCCCAGGCGGAACGTGATACTTTTTCGTGCGTGCAGCCGGCGTTAGACGTTATCTCGTCAAAAACTTTTTAACACCAAATCCCCCCCCTTTGCTGGGATGAGGTTTTGGACTAAGCACCCTGGGGCCCTGGGGGAGGGCCCCCAGGGCCCCCTAGTCAAAATCACGTGTATTTATTTGGCACAAAGTATCTTAAACGTTATCAGAATATTGTCTTTAAATACAGGTATATCACAATCATGTCAATTCGTTGCAGTATTACGCAACTCAAGCGGCGTACTCCGCAACGCATCTTCAGCGGGGGAATACGCCCGCCGACGGCTTCGCTCGCTCCCCGGCCTCGCTGAGGCGTTACTACACGCGGTGCGGGCAGCCGTACAGGCTAATGCCATCGGTACCAAGATTGTCGAGAACTGCGTCTGTGTACTGAGGAATCTTTCCTACAGGTAAGTCTGCATATACAGGGTTTTTAGTAATTCGACGTATTCCCGGCAGGAGCAGATAGGGGGGCTAAAATGCGACATATTTAGATCGTATGGCCGAAAGTTAATCGTTTAAAACATATTTGGAACTTATTTATTACTTAGCAATATTAATGAGAAAAATACTCAATTTTGGGGGTTTGTAACAAAATCATATTTTTTTTATAAAAAACATATCCGAAAATACTTAGTGTGTGATAAAAGAGGCTTTAAAAAAAAAAAATTATACGATTAGTGATAAACAATGTAATTTTTCTTAAAAAAATACTATAAAACTGAACTATCTAGTGCGGTTGGAAATAGGCCACGTGACCTTCTACGTGACTGATTTCGAACCGCACTAGAGCTTTAAATAATTTCAAGGAAACTTGGTTGGCGGCTGTTTGTTTACAACCCTGCTGCACCTAGTTGATTCTTAAACTTGCACGTGACTAGTTGTCCATTGAACATACGCTATCATATACCTACCTGAAGAGTTGGTATATTAACGAGAACATATCGTCCACAGATGTCAAGAAATAGAAGACCCATTATACGACACGAGAGCGCCGCCCACGCAGTCATCAGGGCAGGCGAGGATACAGGCTAGCGCGTCCAAAGGTAACTTATGTTATTTTAATCTATATAACAACCGTTTTTGTTATATTTTGTACCTATATGGGTATAAGTCTCCTTTAGATTATTTATTTAGATAATAATTAAGAGAAGGAAATTATGTATTTTATAACGATTCGATTTGAATTACAGGGATCGTGAGACCCTACATCTTTATGTCTCAAGGTAACAGGCGCAGTGCAGTAACATGCAAAATTATAGCAGTTCAGAGTTTTGCATGCCGCTGTATCTGTTATAGGTAGACTTCATCATTTACCATCAGGCGAGCGTCGTGCTTGTCCTGTTACATTTTACCAGAAAAAAAAATCACATCTTAACCATCCATCGAGAGAAGTTGTGATCTTGGTCATAACATTTTGGCCAATATTTTCGGCACTCTTTTTATGGCAGTTTTAGAAAAACCGTAATCTGGTTGTTATGCTCAAAAGATTTGATACTAAGGCCGGTAGAATGGAACGACACTCAAGCACCAATAGACTCTCACCATAAAATAAAGCCATTTGATTGGTTAACAAGCCGCCATTTAGCCAATTAAATGGCTTCATTATAGAATGCCAAGCCAATATAGCTAAGACCAGATTTACGCTTCAGCGTCCTTTTTTATATTGGCCTAAAACCTTGTATAAAGCAAACCATCGAAAGAAGGTAGATTTAAAATTCCTTTCGATATTTGAAATTGAAAACAAACAGCTTCATCCAAATCCTCTTTACCAGGCGAAAATCTCGGATGTTTCGGCGGCAGTAAAAAGAAGAAGGAAGGTTCCACATCATCAAACTCCACCAGTCCGCTCGGGAAGAGCGATCAGGAGCCACCGCCGATGGAGCACAACAACGCTCAGCTCGGGTACTCCGTGCCTAAGGGGACTGAGATGCTGTGGTCACCTGAGGTTCGTACCATTTTGTTCAAGGACTAGTTTAATTCTGCAGTTGATTCACGTAATTGCATATTAACATTTTACGGTTGCATTTTTGAATCACCTTTTACTTTTATGCATTTTAAAATATTTGCGCCATCTTGAATTATACGTACTAGAATTGCTCTGTTTTTTTATATCTTATAGGCTAGCGTTTGACCTAGTGGTCACGGTTATGGCGGCAGATTTTCTCCTTGATGGTGCTAGTCTTTTTTTTTTTAGTCTGACTATTTTCATGATTTTTTGCATCTCGGTTATCTGTTCTTTTGTTTATATATTTCTTACCCCGCGGCTTCGCCCGCATTAAAAACATTCGATACCCTAATCCATTATACTGTGTATGCTGCAAAATTTCAGCTATATCCGTCCAGCCGTTTGACCGTAAAGAAGTCTCAAACAAACAAACAAACAAACATACAAATTGACTTTCGCATTTATAATATTGGTGGTGATCAAATGTATTAACCTATTCCTTTGTTCCAGGTGGTACCTCTATACATGGCATTACTCCAGACGTGTTCGAACCCTGAAACGTTAGAAGCGGCGGCGGGCGCGTTACAAAACCTCGCGGCTTGTTACTGGCAACCCTCTATCGATATACGGGCGGCAGTTAGAAAAGAAAAGGGTAAGTTGTATTTACGACTATAGTTAATAAGAAACAAGTAACTTTTACTAGTAACAAGTTCTTATGTAATATTTATGTTCTGTCAAGGTTACAAGCTGGGCCACAGAAATTCTTAGACACAATAAAATATGTTTCGAAAAGAAAAAGAACCTTATCAATTTGTGTATTCCTTAAACTAGGAACTGAATGAATATTCTTATCATTATTATCAGCTTACATTGACATACTGCTTAAAATAAGCCTATCCCATAGCATGTTACTGAGCTCGATCTTCGGCAGTTATTTTAAACAAGCGTTTCTATATCTTGTAACATTATTCATTAAGGTTTATAACGCCTTGTTATTAAAACTGAACATATCTATTGACAGACAGTGTATAGATCTAAGCGCGGATAGCGACCTAGTGAGTGTTAATCAGTGAACTAGTGTTGTGAACAGTGAAATCAGTGATTGTGTATTACCAACGACCTCAGTGTGTGATAACGGACTTTTGATCATTGTGCAAGACGATTTGGACAACTACTATGGAACATTGTGTAACCTAGTGTTTAGTGGAAATAAACGTTCATCTCATCGGATTGGCATTTTTAACCGACTTCAAAAAAAGGAGGAGGTTTCTCAATTCGACCGTATATATATATATATTTTTTTTTTTTTTTAATTTTTTTTTTGTTCGCGGATAACTTCGTCGTTTATGAACCGATTTTAATTATTCTTTTTTTGTTCGTAAGGTGATATCCCAAGTGTGGTACCATGGTAATTTTATCGAGGTCTGATAAGTATCTCCAGAGATATTAAGATAATCATCTCCAAATTGATACTAAAAATGAATAGCGCGGCATTGAAGTCGGTTCTTTTTTAGTTTTTAAACGATATTATTATACCACCCCGCACGTGTAACACTATGTTACATATATCAATGTTCCGCCTGACGAACCCTACGATACGATACGAACGATGATGGGAAGCTACGGAAAAGTAGCATCCCATCATCAAGGACAAAATCTCCCGCCATAGCCTAACGCTGTTCCGGCAGGACAGCTGTTGAGAGTCAGACCGTTCTAGCTCCAGCGTGTTCACTATCCTCGACCATATGTCGCTAATAGTGGTCAAACGCTAGCCTAAACTAACGCTATCAGATATAAAAACAGAATCTTACAAAAACTTTTAATTCCTTTTTTTTTCAGCACAGATTCAGATCATTACGTTTTTAACCGACTTCAAAAAAGGAGGATGTTTCTCAATTCGACCTTTTTTTTTTTTTAATGTTTGTTCGCGGATAACTTCGTCGTTTATGAACCGATTTTGATTATTCTTTTTTTGTTCGAAAGGAGATATCCCAAGTGTGGTACCATAGTAATTTTATCGAGGTTTGATAAGTATCTCCAGAGATATTGAGATAAACATCTCAAAATTGGTACTGAAAATGACTAGCGCGGCATTGAAGTCGGTTCTTTTTTAGTTTTTAAACGATATTATTCTACTCGGCGATGCCTGGTATTTAGTTCCTCACATTATGAACATTTTCCAGGTCTACCGATCTTGGTAGAGCTTCTTCGAATGGAGGTAGACCGCGTGGTGTGCGCCGTTGCGACAGCATTACGGAATCTGGCCATTGACCAGCGAAATAAGGAGCTCATCGGGAAATACGCTATGCGAGACTTGGTGCAGAAACTGCCTGCGCCGAATACTGCCATCGATCAGGTATAATGTTTTTAATTAGGCAATCATATATATAGCGAATCGGCAAACGTAGCGTACGGCGTCCTGTGACCAGGTGGAGCGACGACATACGCAAAGCGGTGGGCAGTGACTGGAAGAGAAGAGCCGAAGATCGGGCTCAGTGGCGCATCTTGGGAGAGGCCTATGTCCAGCAGTGGACTGATACAGGCTGATGATGATGATGATATATTTTGATCTAACTCCAGGTTCACACAAAGAGAATTTTGTTGTTCCTTTGTTTGTGTTCTGTTTTGCCTAACGGTGAAAAGCTAGCCTATACGGTATTAAATATTATGTTAATAATATTATTAGTTTTTGTTCTGTGTAGTTTACCAGCCACAGCCGAAGCCTACCATAAATACATAGTCTTCCAAAAATGCCGAAAGAGTCATGATAGGTCAGCAAAGCATGGTTGACACTCTGAGTGTTGCAAGTGTTCATAGGCAACTATAACCACTTCCTAAGAGATGGGACCGGACCACCTTAGATAATTTTGGGATTTTGACCATTTTAGACAATTCTGAAATTTTGACCATTTTAGACAATTCTGAATTAGACAAATTTGCCATTCTAATAAATCAATTTCCTTCCCCTTTCCAGGGCACATCAGACGACACGATAGCAGCAGTCCTAGCCACACTGAACGAAGTGATAAAGAAGAGTGGAGAGTTCTCCCGATCCTTGCTGGAAGCGGGTGGAGTCGAGAGGCTGCTCAATTTGACGAAACAGCGCAATCGTCATACGGCGAGAGTTCTTAAATTTGCAGGTGAATTTTATTAGTGATATAATTTTATGATAGGTTTCAACAGTCAAGTAACAGAGTCTGGCTCGAAGGGCCAAGAGGTCCTTCGAACCAGACTCTGCGGGGTCCAGATGCTGCGGTGGGTGTGAGGTTTACAGGAGAAGAGTCCATGCAAAAGTTGTCTGGAAGATTAACGAACCACACCAATTTTTATACCTTAGTGTCAAGTATTTTATTTTGATATGCAATTAAGAGTTTTTGTATCCTATTGTTCTGTTAATTTTTTTTAAGTTCTACACAGTTTATTGTCGACAAAAAAATTAGTAAAATTAGTTAATTACAGAAATGTACAAACTTCCGTTAACTTTCAGGTCAAGTCCTAATGACGATGTGGTCGCACGCGGAGCTCCGAGAGGTGTACCGTAAGCACGGATGGCGTGAAGCAGACTTCCTCACGCCGGCGCGCGCCGCTCAGCCCCGGGCTTCCTCTAACAGCAGTGGTGAGTCTACGGTTATTAAACTACTTGGGAATGGATTTTTAAGTCATAACAATTTTAAGGAAAATTTGCCTATAATTCAATTAACTGATATACTAAATAAGGGCGCAGTCAGACAGCGCTATAAACTATTGTATTCAATAGTTCGCAATGTGAACCGAAAACTATTGAGTTATTGTCATCCTGCTCCTATCCTGCCTAGTACATCGAACGGCAGTTATTAAACAGGCAGCATTCTTTTATAACATTACTCTTGTAAGATATTGTGATTGTAAATAAAGATTACGACGCAATTGATACCTTCAGCTACAAAGTACAAATGAGGTAAGGCTTCTCAAACAGTAACATGTAAAGTTTAATTTACGTCATTATCCACAAAGCAAAGTAAGGAGCTTATGCGTTTGTAATTTCCTCATTTGACTATACAATGCCTCACCATTGCCTTGGTGATCAATTTGATTATTCGATCAGACCGTACTAGGAAAGAAAAAAAGAGAAGAGAGGTTGATCAAAGTAGTTAACTTAAAAACATAAGGTATACATTAGATAGAGCCGCTTAGATCACATGTTTCACAGGAAGCGGGTATCACAAATCACTAAACGCAATTATTGTATATAAGTCTGTATATTTGTGTATATGTATGTCAATTGTTGTGTATCATGTCACCACCATGCTATGTGAATCTTCCGCCTAACTTGCAAGTATTGTAACAAACTAACTAATTAATGTACCGTTATAACTTCTATTTCGCACTGATTCATTCCGTTGTTATATTATAGAAATGCTCCTTTGGTTGTCTGTTGGTCTTATCCGTGAACGTATAGCGTTTATATTCATATACAGGTAGTCTTTATAGATTTAAATTAATTGCTAAATAAGTGAATTTAGGAAAAACAAAATACCCGACTGCGTGAAAATTAAATATTTTGTTGTTTTTTAGCATTTGTCATTCCTTAATTTAATTTCAACATATAACTTTATAAAATATATATTTTGAATCTCCTTTTAATTTCCTTTATTTTGATACCTCACTCAATAGGTTTGGTTATTTCAATTTTGCGCCAAAAATCTGCCATTTTTTTTCGAACACACATCTACACTAATATTATAAAGAGGAAAACTTTGTTTGTTTGGTTATAATGAATAGGCTCAAAAACTACTGGACCGTTTTTAAAAATTCTTTCACCATTCGAAAGCCACATTATCCACGAGTAACATAGGCTAAATTTTAGGGTTCCGTAAGATATTTGGGTTTTAGCAAAACAACGTTTGCCGGGTCAGCTAGTATATGTATATATATACACTTAGGTTTTTAACCAACTTCACAAAAAGGAGGAGGTTCTCAATTCGACGGTATATATTTTTTTTGTTATGTTTGTTATCTCAGGACTCCGTAAATCTTACCGAATTTAAAAATTCTTTTATGTTTGAGATATTATGCCTCTTATTTGGTTCCATTCAAATTTTATCGAGAACTGATAATCATCTCCGGAGGTATGATGATAGACAATAGAAACAAATTTGCTACCTCGATGACATGATTATGGCTAGTGGATATTTTCACTATCGCGGCATGTACCGTGGCAATAAAACCATAGACGTAATAAAATGGATGGTGCACTGCAGATGTTTTGACAAATTCAATTTAATCCGTATGTTTTAACAATAAGGTTGTAATTGCTATGTAGAACAAAACGGCCCAATTGAGAGACACCAGGGTGGGAGTGTGTCCTTGTCTAACAACCTGTTAGTCCCATATATGTTCTATACTATATGTATGGTTTACGTATGGTATATATATAAGTTTTCCATACAAAAGAAAGGGACAAACTCCGTTCAGGGTCGGACTCATGGGGGCCGGTGTACGTGATCAAGTTTAATATGTAGCTGGTCTGTGGATACGAACGAGGATATAAAGAATGTGGCTTCTTCGTTAACATATTCTTACGAAGTATCACAAATTATAGACGCAATATATGTAGAACTAACGTCAAAGATCTAGACTCTTTTAGCACCTAATATGTCAGATAAACGTTATTCATGCTTATGTGAAGTCGCTTAAAAAGAATATCTATTTTTTTAGGTAACTTTAATTCTGACTTGAAATTTGAACATTTTCGAGTATAACAAACCAAATGATTGTCAACAAAACAATTTTAGAAAAACGTAAAAGTCCAGCTTAGATGCAATCTTCGTGATAAATTAAACTAAACAATAATTAAAATAAGTTTAATAACTAAAAACTACTTCCATGCCACGCAAGTCAGTTGTAGTAGTAAGATTGCGATGTTTATCGTCATATCTCTGGAGATACTTATCAGATCTTAATAAAATTTTAATTAGACCACCTTGGAGATTAACCTTACCTAGGAAAAAAAACATTTGAATCGGTTAACAAGTGGCGGAGTAATCGGCAAATAAACATACAATAAGATCGTTTAAAAAACTAAAAAAACGGACTTCGAGTGCCGCGCTATTAATTTTCAGTACCAAGTTTGAGGTGTATATCTCCATATTTCTGAAGATACTTATCAGATCTCGATGAAACTACTATGGCACCCTTGGTATATCTCCTTTCCAACAAAAAAATAATCATCAAAATCGGTTCATAATCGACGAAGTTATCCGCGAACACACATAAAAAATATATACGGTCTAATTGAGAAACCTTCTCTTTTTAAGTCGGTTAAAAAGACAATACAGATGAACTGAGAACCTCCTCCTTCTTGAAAGTCAGTTAAAAATAAATGACCAAAGGCATTCTAAGACAACATTTCTATGAAGTTAATATTCACGCGCAAGATTCTCAGAGCACATGTACATAGCTTGTAACGTTGGGGCGCATTCAGGTCAGTCGGGCTCGGGCACGGGCACGGGGGCACCGCACTCGCCGAGCAACGCCAATAGCACCCTCAGCCGGCCCATGGCGTCTACCGGGGGCACCAGATACGAGGACCGGACTATACGCAGGCATCGCGAGGTAAATATTGCTTGCTACCCATAAGTAGCTTACCACCATCAAGGAGAAAGTCTATCGCCATAACCTAACGGTGTTTCTGCAGCACACAACTCTTGAGAGTCAGATTATTCTAGGCCTGCGTGTTCACTATCTTCGACTACATCATTGCTTACCACTAGGCGAGATAGTGGTCAAACGATATCTTTTATATATAAAAATTAATCCCAATTTCCCTTGGTCACGGCATCACGCGTTAAATAAATGAAAGTTGTTTTTAACGCAGGCGAAGCCGCGGGGCACAGCTAGTAAGATATAAAAATATATAAAATAAAAATGACAGATATAGTTTTACAGCGTGTATAACTGCTACACTGCCATTTCGTTCATTTTGTAAAGTACGTGATGTAAAGTACGTAAAATTAATTCCTGCGTATATTGATTTTTTTTATATCATATAGGCTAGAGTTTGACTATTATCTCAACTGTTGGTAAGTGATGATGCGGTCGGGAATGGTAGCACGCTAGGCCTTGTTTGGAGTACTCGGAAATACAAAAATCATGCATAATAATTTATTGTATTGATTTAAAACTCTGGTTCTAATAGTCAAGGGGCTAGTATAAATGTTTGGTTCTTTTACCCTATAACTCCAAAAAGTTATTTAGACCAAGCTACAAAATCGTACACGAAACTAGTATTCGATTGTATTTGAAATTCTGCCAGGATTGACAGTAATCGACAATATACAATAATCTACTATTTTGGATAATTATGTTTATCTGCAAATGTAAAATGGTGATAGTAAATTTTAGTCTATCTACATTATGGTCATAAACTAGTGTTGTAATTACGGTCAAACTCTAGAATAATGCTGCGATTTTTGAAAATACATTGATCGCATTAACTGACAAAGAGAAAAATAAAGCTACGCATCCATTAAGTATCCATCAAAATGGCTTTATCACCAAAATATATCACAAAATGCTTATCGTTATTAGTAAATGTCATCCTATCTGCTCACATTAATGTACTAAAACTGTGTATTAAACCCTACGTCTTGAACACTGCATGTGAAATTAAGTACATTTGGTTGTTCTTGTTTTATACAGTGTATTTGAGTTGTTAATGTATGTGTATGGTTGTGTATATATGTCTATTCAATTACTCTTTTATACCTCGGCGTCATCGTCTCGACTCTCGTCCATCTTTAGGTATTTCGAAGCAATTTTAGCGCTTGATCGATGGAATAAGTCTCAATTTTAAGTCACAGTGAAATATTCCAAATATAAAAATCGCGCTTTTCGTGCTAAAAAACATAGTTTCATGCCAATAGTGAGATCATGAGCCGATGTTGAAATTACTAACATTTAAGCCCTGGAGAGCTCGGGCAGCGCTGCTTGCTTCTTGGCAAACTACAATGATTTAAGTAATGTCTTTAATTCGTGAGTAAGGACTCACATGCGGCGGTGCTAGATATGTTTGCTTCAAGGCGAGTAAAAGTTAATCTTCCAGTATTGAATTTAGATGCCGTCGCGTTGATTTTTTACTTGTTTTGAGTAAAACTTAATGCTGGATGTATGTGTAGTATGGAGTATGGAGCATCGAGCATCAGATTTGAGTAGTATAAAAAGTTGTCAAGTTAAAGTCACGCTAGTCTTCCTTAATTTCAGAAAAATCGAGAGTTCAACTACAGTCAATTTGTGAAATCAAAAACTGACAAATAAAATGTGTATCGTCTTCCACAGAACGATGACAACGGAATGGACAACAACTACCAAGATGGTCTAGGCATGGGCAATCCAAACGGCCGGCCGATGAATCTTCAAGGAGTCCAAGCCCAAATGCCTCCGCCCAGCAGTCGTTAGCAGGATGAGGCGATACCCGCTGATTTCTAGCCATCACCATGTATGATTTTTGGACATATACCTATTGAAGTGTCGTTTCTAGCCTACTATAACTCAAGTATTTAGCAAACTATCTCACGGATAATGTCTGTTCAGATTAGACTAAAAGGCTTTGGGGTAAGAATGTGTTGCGGTCTTGCAGTTAATATTTAGAAGAAGTCATCGAAAATATTGATGTGTTTGTGCTAGTATTGCAGTGCTAAAAACGAGATTTAAGAGAGACCTCATAGAAATCTCTTGCATACAATTGAGAGATATACACTAATTTACACTGCGTAGTGTACTTTATAATTTGGTCTTATGAGACTTATTTACTATTCAGACAACACTTTCTGTAGTTGCATTTAATATGTAAAAACTTGGCTAGAAATCTAGCGGAAAATAATTAGTAGGTATTAGTACGGTTGGACTTGTACGTATTTGAGCACGCAAGATTACGTACGTACCCGCATTTTCAGTTCTAACGCAGAGCCATTAAGTTATATTTTCGTTTAAATGTCTTCGTGCATCGTCATCAAGTTGATAAGATTTTCAAGCAATTTTGATCACTCGAGTATTGGTTTTAAAGTTTAAAACTGTTTGAAAATTCTTTTCTATTTTGGTTTACGTATATGCCCAATTGTATGAAACGCTCATGCTTGTCATGTCCCATACAAGAAGTCACTTGATTTCTGTGACTCGATCCATATAGGTAGCTGATTATTTTATATCACTATATTGTACTTAGAGCAATTTGACTTCGTGAGAAAACAATTTAAGTAGTTTTTGCATTTTTATAACAGTTTATTTAAAAGGATGGACTATATTTGCGACATGAAAACGTTTGTGTGTATTTATTTATTGTACTTTAGAGGCTCCACGGGTCCAGGATAGTTTCTCACGGAGGCATTTTTATGAATTCATTTATTTATTTATTTATAGGGCAACACATTTTGTGCACAAGCGTTAAAGAAGTAGACAAAATATTTGTGATCGCATCGTGGTTTTGATTGTACAGTCATCTACAAAATACTATACATAATTATAGTCGATGTCACGATGTCTATAGAGACAGTATAAAGTTTCCTTTGGGAACTTTAAATGTGAGACAAGTTATTTTAATGATCTAAGCAAAAAAATAGTTTCGGCAATCTAATGTTAGTACAAATTTATAAGCACTGTTTTTTTTACTAACCATATTTTTCGAACGTATTTAGTAATATGACTGTACATCGCTCATTCGCCTGAAGGCCTAAATCATAATTCATATTATTCGATATTGAGCCAATTTAATTTGTAAAAATCGTGTCAATTCCACATGTATATAGTCGTGCCATTTATATAAAAAATAAAGGACTTTCCTACTAGGTGTGTGTATTGAAATTTATGAAGTTGAGGCTCACTGCTTTTTACAAGTGTAAAGTTATTCGATTTTTTATTACATTAAACTCCATTATACAACTATAATCACGAAAATATGACACGCCGAGGAAGTAGAAATATATTGTGTTTAACGCCATCTCTGTTGAAAACAGCTGCATTAAAGTTTAATTTACAGATGAAACAATTTTATCGGTGTGCCATATTTTATAGCAAAAAAAAAACTCGAAGAAAACGCTTCTATTTAATATCATACATGATTTCAATATAAATAAATTGGAATTTATTATTTTTATTGGTTTCTCCAATACAATGTATACAAGAGAGGACATTACAATTTTTGAGCTTAAATATTTGAAGAAAATACATACTCATACAATTCATTATAAAAAATACTGCTAAAACAGCGATTTAAGTTGGTTTAATGTAATACATATATCATTATTACCAATGAAATAAAATCTATATATTTTCGATGCGTACAACCCGTAAAACATACGTACATATCTGGGATACCATGTTCATGAAATAAAATACAATATGTTTAATTTATCATTTTCACATCGAATTTGTACAGATTTTAGATATATATTGTTCCCGATTTCAAACCGACTTAGAAATTCTAAGACACGATAAAAGTAATATTTCATTTCTGTATTATATAAGTATGTATTATTCAAGTTACTTTTGGATATACATAAACAATTTTGTAAAGATTTGTATCCATTCCAACCTCTTACTAATAGTTGTAATATAAACGTCTAATGAACTCTAATATATTTGATATAAGGAATATCCGTCTTATACTTAGCTATAAGACAACCGATTACTTACCACGAATAGAAAGAGACAAAAAATGATTTCAATGGAAAATCTGAACTTGCTAAGTCCTGTATCAAAAATAATAATAAATGAGTTGCCAGAAAATAGTATACGTACTAGAAAATGCCTAATTAAACTTGACATATTTTGAGAATGGTCACACTGAAGACCATGGTATTAAAATGTTACCAAAACTTGATGTACTGGTTGAATAAATATGCGATATGTGAAATAAGAAATGCTGAATAAAACTTGAAATATTGTGAGAATGGTAACACTGAAGCCCATGGTAGTAAAATGTTACCAAAACTTGTTTTATCGGTTAATAAACATGCTATCCATGAAATAAGAAAATGCTTGATAAAAAACGAAACATTGTGACAATGGCAGCACTGACGCCCATGGAATTCAAATGTTACCAGAACTTGTTGTGTCGGTTAATAAAAATGAGATCTGTGAAATACGTTTCTTCAAATCGTCATTTTTTTATCGACTCACGTAAGCTTGATTCCTTACAATTAGGTTATAAAAAACTATGCAATTTTGAGTCGTAATAAAAATGTGTCGTGTTGTTTTTGAATCATATCGAGCTCCGTGTCGATCGATGTATTTAAGATTCATATTAACCATGCCCTAATTACACTTACCGCGATTACAGACGATTTGTTTGTTGCTGAATGCTTGTATAGTTGATTTATATACTTGTAAGGAATCGGGCTGATACTAAAAACCTATGGAATGTATTTTAATTTGATTCAGATTTATTAGTTGTTACATTGTTGTAATATAGATTTTGTTTAAGGCTAAATAGGCGTAGTGTCTAGACGCTACGCCTATGTAACCTAAATTAATTTAAAAAAAGCCTAAACTGTACTAGTGCAGCTAATTTCACCTCATTTCCACCCTCAGATCTCGGGCCGTTGTTTATATTAGTTAATTAATTACTTATATAGTCACGTTAATCATATAAAACAAACAAACAATTCAAAAAATCATATAATCAATCGATGTTAATTTATTAATTGATTTCTAATTTTTATATTATTTTACAAATATATTAAGATAGTTAATAATTTAATATGTTATATCCAAGTAAGCACGGATAGCAACCATTATTATAAAAGCCATGACTTAATCAATTCTAAGGCAGCTTTAAAAAAGAACTTGGTTGATTTCGTTCCCTCCGTTCTATTTTAGTTAATAACGACTATTTATTTTATTTTAATCATATTAATAAGGTAATTATTTTAATGGTAGAATTTAATATAAGGGGTAATTGTGAGATTTTTTATAATTATTTTATGCACAATAAAGCATTTGATACGTCCGCATTTGAAGGTTAAAGACGACTGAATTAATAAAAAAATAGACCTGGTACAAAATACTTTCCTGTGCGTTGTAAAGGTATAAGATAACATTAAGTTTTGTATATTTTTATTGTTAACGAAATGTACAACATTTTTCCATGTAACTTGCCAGAAAAATGTCGCTTCTATGAAGCGAAATTTCAACAAATACAATTACTTATGAGTATCAATTTGTAGGCATCATTAGACAATTTTATTGTAGACATTCAAAATATTTCTTTCAAAAATATCTTTAATGAATAAATATTGAATATAAGCTTTGTATAGATACGTGAGGTGTTTCCATTTATATTTTATTTTTATATGATTTTGATTAATTTTAGTATCTCCCACTTCACATAAAGAGGATCTCCATATTTTTCCAAATCCTTATTTTATCTTAGATTTACTTACAATGCTTTTAAGAAAATGTGGCACATCAGTAACTCGAGTGTTTTAGACGTGTCCATTCCGAATTTAGATATTTAAGAATTCTCTTTCAAATTGACTCAATCGAATCTTAAATGATATAGGTACTCTAAAACAAGTTATTTTTATATGTGCCATGTTTTCCGGCTAGCACTATTAGCTACCGTGTTAAATGAGGTCTAAATGTAGATATTCATAAAAATAATATTGTATCGTTGTCTTTGGTCAACCATAGACGTATTGATTGTTGTAACAGTATAATACTCGATTATTTATATTTTATTTAAAATTTTATATTTGAAAGTATATTTAACTGTAAAACGTCTTCGTTAGTCGGTACGACGGTAGAAATAAAATCTAGATTTCTTTGCAAGTTATATGTTGATTATAATAATTATTCTCTTACAAGATACTTATAATAATAAAGAAATTATATTATCATAGAAGATTAAAATGAATGATTTTTTTATTTTGTTTTTTATTCAGTTTTTCCTTTTCCTTTTGTTATTTTTTTAATTCTTTACTTTTTATAATCAGATACAGGCTAAGTTAATTTTGATTTAAATTATATTTTGTTTTTATTTTCTATTTCAGAATATTACTCAGACCAAACAGTGCACTTTATTTGTCCAAACCAAAAAATTACGGATTTGCGCTAGAAAAGACTAGTACGGAATGACGAATTTTTGATACATATATACCTCGAGACAGGCTTGTCTCTGGCTTTATCAATGCGTTCTGTTTTACGTAGCCGCAATGTTTTAGACAATTAGTAATTTTTTTACTGAATAAAAACATAATATAGGAAAATGTAGAGATAAATACATTGTAGAAATAATTATGTTAAACTTATTCACGAAATAAAGTAAACGTTTTGGATATACATTTTTGGCATTAAACAGTTTATAATATGTAATTGTTAAGTGTAAAATCTCCTAATATTGTATTTGTATGAGTGCTCACAAGTTTGTATTTATCAGTAGTGTATGAATACTCAGTTATTGAATTTATAGGTGTAATAGATGCGTAAATATAATGAGAAATGTTGTGTCTTGGTTACATTTTGAACGAGATATCGATGGTTCTGCATTTTATTATTGTTATTTCAAATGAGATGAACTGAAATAGGCAGAAGGAAACATAAGGAATTACAAATATACCGCAGCTAAAATTAAATTATATGTAAGTTTATGCTGAGTAACAGAGAAGCCACTATACAGGCAGTATAGTTGCATCTCCTTAATCTACAAATTCACTAACAAATCTGGCTGTGGCATTTTAAACACTAAAATTATCTAACAGATTTGCGAAGCATAAAAAAGTTGAACATTCTAGAGACTTACATTGGAGTGAACTATCATATTTGACAGATCAGTTATTGAATGGCGTCATTGCGATGTAACCAAGACTTGTTGCATATATAAATAGGGGCGCGCACATTTTTTATTGGTGATAATGAGAACTTCGTTTTTTTACTAATGTATTTAATGACACGTACACTATACGTATTGTTAACTATAACTAAAGGTGGGTGTTTGTGACATCACGGTATTCATATTCGAAAACAGTATTATTCAGTAATCTCATGTACCAACGTTGCTAATACACTTACCTACATTTAAATAATTTTTGGTGTTTCATTTTATCCTATCGAGTATTAATCTTAAACCTAGAGATACGGCGTCATTTGATTGCTACGAAATTCGTAGTTTGATTGGATCGAAACGAATGACGTCAATTTCCGTTTATCCATAACGCGATCCAATTGGCTAGCCGCTGACATAGCGAGCACGACGTTTGATTGGATAACGCTGGTATTAAGCAAGAAAAATCACTTTTACTAGTTTGATTCTGGCGGACATACCAATGACAACTATATTAGGGTTTAATGTTCTATCCTTCGAAATGTATTTATTATAGGAAGCTTGAAGGTAACAATGTATGAGATTGCGTCGGCGATCTCTAAACGGAACCATAAAAGGTAGCTCAAGTAGGTATCCTTTTTACTGACCTCAAAAAGGAGGAGGCTCTCAGTTCGTCCGTATGTATTTTTTGTGTACCTATCACAGAACACTTATATCCTAGCTAGGTACGGTTATTAAACATACTCTTTAACACAGGTATGTTAAAGAGTATGTTTGATAACCTCGGGCAAACTTTGCATTTAGGTAAAACAACTTCGAAAGAGAGGCCAATAGAAGAATACAGCTGGGTTTGGCAGCATATGGAAAATTACGTCGGGTCTTCACATCGCCACAAAGACTAAAGACAAAACTATTCAATCAGTGCGTGCTACCCTTTATGACATGTGCTGAGACATTAACGAAGGGATAGATTTGAGAATCGCTTAGCGAGCTTTGGAAAGGGCTCTATGGTCGGAGTTTCTCTGAAGGATCGATGATCTTCGCAAGGTGGCTGGAGATGAATGAGAGTTGCTGAGGATCGTGCTCAGTGGCGTGCAGTTGTAGAGATGTCCAGTAGTGGACTAGCTAGCATAGGCTGATGATGATGGTCACTGATTTCTCAGCTAATTTGTAAAAATGTACATTCAGCAAGAAAATGGCACTATACACTGGAGCTTGTACTATTCATTATTCTGTGACTGGAGTAAAATATTTTTACACCATAAATTAAACATTTGGTATGTAGAATCACATTTTATTTCTACTCACTTAAAATATATTTTTACAGATTTTTACGTCCTTATCACCGGGGTGTTGAAAGACGTAGTATTTATATTCTCTTTGGTTGAAAGCAAATAGGGTAAGCAAGGGTTGCCCTTGTACAAAAATGTTGCTACGGCGCAATAGTGCTGTCACTACAATTTCTGAAATGAACTCTAATGTGTATATTTATTATTATGTTTAACTATTTTTTGAACGTAGGTACACAAATAGTTTTAATGATGCAATTCGATCCGCTCCTATTTTTAAATTTTATTTTTCATTTTTATTATTTTTAAACCATACCTTGAAATGAATGCGAAGGCAACCAAAGAGTGACTGCTAGTAATTGATGATATGGTCGAGGATGGTAGCACGTTAGGGTGTTAGCTGGCCAGGCAGACACTAGATAGTGTCCTACCACCATGCGGATTGAGGTTTTCTTAACGATTTTTCTTCACCGGAGGGCTACTACAATATGCGCACATACATTTTTCGCTAGAAAAATCTATTAGTGCATGGCGGAGATTGAACTTGCTACCTCTGGCGTCAAAGCCAACCATTCTCCTGGGCCCTCATGTACAGTTATGTTTGTAGGTATTTATAAAAACTTCGCCTCTTCTCGAAAAGTACAGTGACTACTCCGTCAAAAGTCAGAACTATAGGCACTGAGGTCTAAACTAAAACCTAATTAACGTTTAAATCGACAGTCAGAACAGAAAACTATCTGTTTCTAAATAGGTAGGTACAGAAAATAAATGTTATTCTCATCCTACAAATATTTAACCTATACACAGTTTAAATGCATTAATTCTTATATACCACGCTATATAAATACCTAAGTCTAAGATTTCACTACGTTAGACCTTGTAACAAACACCAAAACGCTCGCGTTAGGCGTAGTGAAATCCTAGGTCTCAAACTACCATGAAAAAGGCAGACGGAGCCGTGCCTAATACCCGAGTGAACACAAGATCAGTAATACTAAATGCTTGAGGAATACGCTTCGGATATCAGTTTGCTACCAAGCGGCAGCAGGGACGGACGCGTCCGTGCGGTATTACTTCGCAGCGTTGCTTACGTAGTAATCATGCCGTATTGACTATGCCGGAATGAGCGCGGAAACTTATTACTCAAGCATTTAGTATTACTGAACTTGCGTTCACTCGGGTGTTAGGCACGGCTCCGTCTGCCTTTTTTATGGTAGTCTGAGTCCTAGGAGATGTCAGACGCAACGCAAGACTTTCGACGGTAAACCAACACCAATTATTAGGTAAATAAAATAAGGTAAAATAAAATAAGGTATTACACCAACGCGGCATCGCTTCCATAACTAACGTTAACACATAACGTTTACATCGATTAATGATTATAACCTATAATTTTGCCAATAAACGAACTTAATGTAGTCTCGAACGTTCTATCATGAATTTAAGTTACGTAAAGTGAGCGGAGATTGCCGATTTCAAACCAGGTTTCTGGGTAATAGGTGCGACCTTATGATTTAGATTGTATCGCCTTAATTTATAAACGTTCAACATGTGAACACTGGAACCTAGGTGTGTACTTATTCGCAACTCTAGGTATTTTATAATAGGTACTTAACCAAGGTGTTAAAATGGTTGGCTACTGAAAATAATAACCAGTAACCTTTTGAGATAGCCAGCTTATCCTAATGTGACAACTAGTAGAAAAGAATCCAGATTTATTCTTTTAAGGTACCCCTAAGTACCTAACTACTTATTAACAATACTCGCAATATTTATACCAACATAGATTTTTTTAAATAATATTAGGTAAAAGGACGACGCTCGCCTGATGTTAAGCGATGACGTCTACCTGTTACAGATACAGCGGCAGCAAAATTCGTGACTGCCAGAATTTTGCATGTCACTGCACTGCGCCTGTTACTTTGAGACATAAAGATTTTAAGTCGCACATGCCCTGTAATTTCACTGGACACCTTTCGATTTCAGCCGAAAAACATTCCTATTTCACGGCTGAAAATTAATTGACAAAGTGGTGGTACCGCCCCAGGCGGACTAGCAGAAGACCTACCACTACATTGATACGCAATAAAGACACGGTAATATAATAATTACCGTGATAAAGGCTTCTTACCCTAAAATTTCTTGACAGATTGAATTATTTTCGTTACTTTTTAAACCAGATGCTGTGAAATATTCCATACACAATTTCCTGCCAATATTTTCGTTCTACTTTGAAACTCTTTGAAATATCGCGAACCACTGCAGCTGTTTACAACCAAGTTCTGTAAAATTACGCTTACCCGACGAATGCGCTCAAAACATCTCATTCTAGCTTAGCTTAGAACAATGTCGTCAGATTTTCTCCGCCTGTTCAGCTGGAAAACTTGCGCTATATTTTCTCGAGAACGGATTATAAAACGCTAGGGTTGCCAACCGCTTATAACACGTCCCTGGATTTGTGTGAAATAAGCTTAATGCTTTGGTAGCACTAAAGCTTTCCATTTCTGGTAAAAAAATAAGAAGAGAACCATATTCTAGATGGAAGGACAGATAGATGGATGCACATCCTATTGCCCTAAAAACCCTAAACCTAACCCTAACCCTAGCCCTAAATACCTAAATAAAATAAATGGTAAAGCTAAGATAATTATGCCAAAAAGGTTATACGTTGGGCGGTCTTATCGGATAGGAATATACTAGACAACCTTTAGATAGAATGGGACTGGTTATAACAATGCGATCAGTGGCGTACAATAATAACTAAATAATACTTGTGAGCAGACAAAATAGCAACAATAAATAAAAATATGTAGTATTATGTTTCTTTTAAGTGTTTCACACTTTATATTTTTGTAAATTGTTAAACACAATCCAAAATTTCATCGTACCGACGGGACTTGAACCTGCTTAATTGGCAAAGCACCGGAACATGTTATTCCGGAGGTTGCGGGTTCAAGTCCCGAAGGTACGATGAAATTTTGGATTGTGTTTAACAATTTACAAAAATATAAAGTGTGAAACACTTAAAAGAAACATAATATTTGATTTACGCAGTGCAACATCTCTCGTCGGATTTGAAAACTGTAATGTATTCTTCCGAATGATTAACTTACGTAATAAGTAGTCATAGATGGCGCCACCAATGCAAAATTGGGTTAACAAAATGCAATCCACTAATTTCGTCGTAACGATACTTCGCACCGTTGCTTAATTGGCAAAGCACCGGAACATGTTATTCCGGAGGTTGCGGTTTCAAGTCCCGTCGGTACGATGAAATTTTGGATTGTGTTTAACAATTTACAAAAATATGTAGTGTTAAGATATGAGTGAGTGTGAGCTCTCTTAAACTGACGCCAAAAATATAATTTAAGATCGTTTAAAAAACTAAAAGAACCGACTTCAAACGTAGCGATAGTTATTTTCAGTACTAAGTTTTTGGTGTGTATCTTCATGTCTCTGGAGATCACAAATTTAAATGGGACCACCTGTAAAGTATAACATATATGTGAAGTATTAATTTTTTTAATTATATATTGTACTTATTATTATATTGACATTATAAAATTAACATTGACATTGTAAAATTTTAATGAAATGTAATTGAATATTTATATGCTACTGTACATAATTTTAAAATTAATTGAAATGTGCTTTAAATTGTGTTTATGGTATGTATGGGTGTACAGAACCTAAAATAAATTTGATTTTAATTTTAATTTTGATAACCCTTTGAAATAAACAAATGGTTTTCCAAATCTGTTCATGCATCTTCGAGTAATCGATAAACATACATAAAAAAAAACATACAGTCGAACATAGAACCTCTTCCTTTTTTGAAGTCGATTAAAAATAGAGTGATTAGGAGAGAAAAAAGATGAAAATTGAGCCTATCACCATGTGGTATAGATATTTAGTAAGACAGATAAAGAGCTTTATGCTGTGTAGAAACAAATTTGAGATGTTAGTAAAAGTTTTTTTTTTTTTTTTTAAAGATTACTCGCAATGTGGGTTGCACATTACTAGTATTCTTGTTAACCCCTCCAACTAAGCTAATTATGCTTGTGTCTGGAGTGGGTTCACGTCAATAGTGCAATGGGTGGGGTGGGATTCGAACTCACGAACTCTCGATTGCCAGTCCGACACCCTATCCATTGGGCTATTGCCGCCTTAAACGTTAAGCGTAACTTTTAAAGATTTTAAACATACACTTTACATAAGCTTTGTAAGAAGTTTGCATCCTACTTGTCTAACTGCAGTAATTAATTGTCTAGAGACACCCCAGAGCTCGGCAAAAAGTCGACGTCTAGCAACCCCGTTGCGAACATTTCAAGATTTGTTTTGCACTCTTTTTAGTGATAAATTATGGCAAAGCGTGAGTTTAACTCTGAATTAATTATACGCGAGAGTTACGGGGCTTTACGTAGACGGTAATAATGAATGTTTATGTATGACGTCATAGCTATTTTGAGCTTTTAGTCGGTAGGTGGGTACTTTAGAGATTCTCCGGGGTGCTTAAGAGTCGTGTGTACCTACGTAATATTATGCTACTTTGTATGTTACCGTGGATGAGTATGTAAGCCCTAAAGGAAAAGGTTGCTGTCATGTTTCTTTACTCATGTGGTGATGTTGTGTCACACTCCCACAGAGTAGTGTCGTAAAGGTCACCGTGGAGAGAAAACAGGAGGATGAATATTAAAAATAGAATATATTTTTCTATATTATTGTACTCTTAATTAAAAAAATTACAGCAGTAAAGCAGTCATTTAAATTTAAGTATTACAATAGTCCCTGCAACGGTGCCAAGTCTTAAAAAAAGTACGTCCAAGTGCATTTAACTTTATGATTATCAATTTCTTTACCATTATGATTAAGAATAGAATAGAAAAGAACAGAACAGAACAGAACAGAACAGAGCAGAGCAGAGCAGAGCAGAGCAGAGCAGAGCAGATCAGAGCAGAGCAGAGCAGAGCAGAGCAGAGCAGATCAGAGCAGAGCAGAGCAGAGCAGAGCAGAGCAGAGCAGAGCAGAGCAGAGCAGAGCAGAGCAGAGCAGAGCAGAGCAGAGCAGAGCAGAGCAGAGCAGAGCAGAGCAGAGCAGAGCAGAGCAGAGCAGAGCAGAGCAGAGCAGAGCAGAGCAGAGCAGAGCAGAGCAGAGCAGAGCAGAGCAGAGCAGAGCAGAGCAGAGCAGAGCAGAGCAGAGCAGAGCAGAGCAGAGCAGAGCAGAGCAGAGCAGAGCAGAGCAGAGCAGAGCAGAGCAGAGCAGAGCAGAGCAGAGCAGAGCAGAGCAGAGCAGAGCAGAGCAGAGCAGAGCAGAGCAGAGCAGAGCAGAGCAGAGCAGAGCAGAGCAGAGCAGAGCAGAGCAGAGCATCTGTTCTGTTCTGTTCTGTTCTATTCTGTTCTGTTCTGTTCTGTTCTGTTCTGTTCTGTTCTGTTCTGTTCTGTTCTGTTCTGTTCTGTTCTGTTCTGTTCTGTTCTGTTCTGTTCTGTTCTGTTCTGTTCTGTTCTGTTCTGTTCTGTTCTGTTCTGTTCTGTTCTGTTCTGTTCTGTTCTGTTCTGTTCTGTTCTGTTCTGTTCTGTTCTGTTCTGTTCTGTTCTGTTCGGTTCTGTTCTGTTCTGTTCTGTTCTGTTCTGTTCGGTTCTGTTCGGTTCTGTTCGGTTCTGTTCTGTTCTGTTCTGTTCTGTTCTGTTCTGTTCTGTTCTGTTCTGTTCTGTTCTGTTCTGTTCTGTTCTGTTCTGTTCTGTTCTGTTCTGTTCTGTTCTGTTCTGTTCTGTTCTGTTCTGTTCTGTTCTGTTCTGTTCTGTTCTGTTCTGTTCTGTTCTGTTCTGTTCTGTTCTGTTCTGTTCTGTTCTGTTCTGTTCTGTTCTGTTCTGTTCTGTTCTGTTCTGTTCTGTTCTGTTCTGTTCTGTTCTGTTCTGTTCTGTTCTGTTCTGTTCTGTTCTGTTCTGTTCTGTTCTGTTCTGTTCTGTTCTGTTCTGTTCTGTTCTGTTCTGTTCTGTTCTGTTCTGTTCTGTTCTGTTCTGTTCTGTTCTGTTCTGTTCTGTTCTGTTCTGTTCTGTTCTGTTCTGTTCTGTTCTGTTCTGTTCTGTTCTGTTCTGTTCTGTTCTGTTCTGTTCTGTTCTGTTCTGTTCTGTTCTGTTCTGTTCTGTTCTGTTCTGTTCTGTTCTGTTCTGTTCTGTTCTGTTCTGTTCTGTTCTGTTCTGTTCTGTTCTGTTCTGTTCTGTTCTGTTCTGTTCTGTTCTGTTCTGTTCTGTTCTGTTCTGTTCTGTTCTGTTCTGTTCTGTTCTGTTCTGTTCTGTTCTGTTCTGTTCTGTTCTGTTCTGTTCTGTTCTGTTCTGTTCTGTTCTGTTCTGTTCTGTTCTGTTCTGTTCTGTTCTGTTCTGTTCTGTTCTGTTCTGTTCTGTTCTGTTCTGTTCTGTTCTGTTCTGTTCTGTTCTGTTCTGTTCTGTTCTGTTCTGTTCTGTTCTGTTCTGTTCTGTTCTGTTCTGTTCTGTTCTGTTCTGTTCTGTTCTGTTCTGTTCTGTTCTGTTCTGTTCTGTTCTGTTCTGTTCTGTTCTGTTCTGTTCTGTTCTGTTCTGTTCTGTTCTGTTCTGTTCTGTTCTGTTCTGTTCTGTTCTGTTCTGTTCTGTTCTGTTCTGTTCTGTTCTGTTCTGTTCTGTTCTGTTCTGTTCTGTTCTGTTCTGTTCTGTTCTGTTCTGTTCTGTTCTGTTCTGTTCTGTTCTGTTCTGTTCTGTTCTGTTCTGTTCTGTTCTGTTCTGTTCTGTTCTGTTCTGTTCTGTTCTGTTCTGTTCTGTTCTGTTCTGTTCTGTTCTGTTCTGTTCTGTTCTGTTCTGTTCTGTTCTGTTCTGTTCTGTTCTGTTCTGTTCTGTTCTGTTCTGTTCTGTTCTGTTCTGTTCTGTTCTGTTCTGTTCTGTTCTGTTCTGTTCTGTTCTGTTCTGTTCTGTTCTGTTCTGTTCTGTTCTGTTCTGTTCTGTTCTGTTCTGTTCTGTTCTGTTCTGTTCTGTTCTGTTCTGTTCTGTTCTGTTCTGTTCTGTTCTGTTCTGTTCTGTTCTGTTCTGTTCTGTTCTGTTCTGTTCTGTTCTGTTCTGTTCTGTTCTGTTCTGTTCTGTTCTGTTCTGTTCTGTTCTGTTCTGTTCTGTTCTGTTCTGTTCTGTTCTGTTCTGTTCTGTTCTGTTCTGTTCTGTTCTGTTCTGTTCTGTTCTGTTCTGTTCTGTTCTGTTCTGTTCTGTTCTGTTCTGTTCTGTTCTGTTCTGTTCTGTTCTGTTCTGTTCTGTTCTGTTCTGTTCTGTTCTGTTCTGTTCTGTTCTGTTCTGTTCTGTTCTGTTCTGTTCTGTTCTGTTCTGTTCTGTTCTGTTCTGTTCTGTTCTGTTCTGTTCTGTTCTGTTCTGTTCTGTTCTGTTCTGTTCTGTTCTGTTCTGTTCTGTTCTGTTCTGTTCTGTTCTGTTCTGTTCTGTTCTGTTCTGTTCTGTTCTGTTCTGTTCTGTTCTGTTCTGTTCTGTTCTGTTCTGTTCTGTTCTGTTCTGTTCTGTTCTGTTCTGTTCTGTTCTGTTCTGTTCTGTTCTGTTCTGTTCTGTTCTGTTCTGTTCTGTTCTGTTCTGTTCTGTTCTGTTCTGTTCTGTTCTGTTCTGTTCTGTTCTGTTCTGTTCTGTTCTGTTCGGTTCTGTTCGGTTCTGTTCTGTTCTGTTCTGTTCGGTTCTGTTCTGTTCTGTTCTGTTCGGTTCTGTTCTGTTCTGTTCTGTTCTGTTCTGTTCTGTTCTGTTCTGTTCTGTTCTGTTCTGTTCTGTTCTGTTCTGTTCTGTTCTGTTCTGTTCTGTTCTGTTCTGTTCTGTTCTGTTCTGTTCTGTTCTGTTCTGTTCTGTTCTGTTCTGTTCTGTTCTGTTCTGTTCTGTTCTGTTCTGTTCTGTTCTGTTCTGTTCTGTTCTGTTCTGTTCTGTTCTGTTCTGTTCTGTTCTGTTCTGTTCTGTTCTGTTCTGTTCTGTTCTGTTCTGTTCTGTTCTGTTCTGTTCTGTTCTGTTCTGTTCTGTTCTGTTCTGTTCTGTTCTGTTCTGTTCTGTTCTGTTCTGTTCTGTTCTGTTCTGTTCTGTTCTGTTCTGTTCTGTTCTGTTCTGTTCTGTTCTGTTCTGTTCTGTTCTGTTCTGTTCTGTTCTGTTCTGTTCTGTTCTGTTCTGTTCTGTTCTGTTCTGTTCTGTTCTGTTCTGTTCTGTTCTGTTCTGTTCTGTTCTGTTCTGTTCTGTTCTGTTCTGTTCTGTTCTGTTCTGTTCTGTTCTGTTCTGTTCTGTTCTGTTCTGTTCTGTTCTGTTCTGTTCTGTTCTGTTCTGTTCTGTTCTGTTCTGTTCTGTTCTGTTCTGTTCTGTTCTGTTCTGTTCTGTTCTGTTCTGTTCTGTTCTGTTCTGTTCTGTTCTGTTCTGTTCTGTTCTGTTCTGTTCTGTTCTGTTCTGTTCTGTTCTGTTCTGTTCTGTTCTGTTCTGTTCTGTTCTGTTCTGTTCTGTTCTGTTCTGTTCTGTTCTGTTCTGTTCTGTTCTGTTCTGTTCTGTTCTGTTCTGTTCTGTTCTGTTCTGTTCTGTTCTGTTCTGTTCTGTTCTGTTCTGTTCTGTTCTGTTCTGTTCTGTTCTGTTCTGTTCTGTTCTGTTCTGTTCTGTTCTGTTCTGTTCTGTTCTGTTCTGTTCTGTTCTGTTCTGTTCTGTTCTGTTCTGTTCTGTTCTGTTCTGTTCTGTTCTGTTCTGTTCTGTTCTGTTCTGTTCTGTTCTGTTCTGTTCTGTTCTGTTCTGTTCTGTTCTGTTCTGTTCTGTTCTGTTCTGTTCTGTTCTGTTCTGTTCTGTTCTGTTCTGTTCTGTTCTGTTCTGTTCTGTTCTGTTCTGTTCTGTTCTGTTCTGTTCTGTTCTGTTCTGTTCTGTTCTGTTCTGTTCTGTTCTGTTCTGTTCTGTTCTGTTCTGTTCTGTTCTGTTCTGTTCTGTTCTGTTCTGTTCTGTTCTGTTCTGTTCTGTTCTGTTCTGTTCTGTTCTGTTCTGTTCTGTTCTGTTCTGTTCTGTTCTGTTCTGTTCTGTTCTGTTCTGTTCTGTTCTGTTCTGTTCTGTTCTGTTCTGTTCTGTTCTGTTCTGTTCTGTTCTGTTCTGTTCTGTTCTGTTCTGTTCTGTTCTGTTCTGTTCTGTTCTGTTCTGTTCTGTTCTGTTCTGTTCTGTTCTGTTCTGTTCTGTTCTGTTCTGTTCTGTTCTGTTCTGTTCTGTTCTGTTCTGTTCTGTTCTGTTCTGTTCTGTTCTGTTCTGTTCTGTTCTGTTCTGTTCTGTTCTGTTCTGTTCTGTTCTGTTCTGTTCTGTTCTGTTCTGTTCTGTTCTGTTCTGTTCTGTTCTGTTCTGTTCTGTTCTGTTCTGTTCTGTTCTGTTCTGTTCTGTTCTGTTCTGTTCTGTTCTGTTCTGTTCTGTTCTGTTCTGTTCTGTTCTGTTCTGTTCTGTTCTGTTCTGTTCTGTTCTGTTCTGTTCTGTTCTGTTCTGTTCTGTTCTGTTCTGTTCTGTTCTGTTCTGTTCTGTTCTGTTCTGTTCTGTTCTGTTCTGTTCTGTTCTGTTCTGTTCTGTTCTGTTCTGTTCTGTTCTGTTCTGTTCTGTTCTGTTCTGTTCTGTTCTGTTCTGTTCTGTTCTGTTCTGTTCTGTTCTGTTCTGTTCTGTTCTGTTCTGTTCTGTTCTGTTCTGTTCTGTTCTGTTCTGTTCTGTTCTGTTCTGTTCTGTTCTGTTCTGTTCTGTTCTGTTCTGTTCTGTTCTGTTCTGTTCTGTTCTGTTCTGTTCTGTTCTGTTCTGTTCTGTTCTGTTCTGTTCTGTTCTGTTCTGTTCTGTTCTGTTCTGTTCTGTTCTGTTCTGTTCTGTTCTGTTCTGTTCTGTTCTGTTCTGTTCTGTTCTGTTCTGTTCTGTTCTGTTCTGTTCTGTTCTGTTCTGTTCTGTTCTGTTCTGTTCTGTTCTGTTCTGTTCTGTTCTGTTCTGTTCTGTTCTGTTCTGTTCTGTTCTGTTCTGTTCTGTTCTGTTCTGTTCTGTTCTGTTCTGTTCTGTTCTGTTCTGTTCTGTTCTGTTCTGTTCTGTTCTCACTGCGAACT